>JAYMDG010000008.1:0-2552576 GCA_036872995.1 Hymenopellis raphanipes
CAGTATTATTGAGACATAGCGTCGAAATTCAACGTCAGCGGCTTTCCTCCTCCACCAGGCCGGATGTCGCATGAAAACTGACGCTGTATCCCTGCGGCTAAGCATGTCGATGGAAAAGGGTTTTTGCGTCCCCATCGTCACCACAACCTCCAAGTAACGAGCCAACGGCAATTTTCGATTGTCAAACGGATCCCAGAACGGTGCGAGCGATGGATGTTGGAGTTTTTGGGAAGAGTGTAAATGAGCTTGAAGGGAAAGGTGAGACTGGCGCATGCTTGGGCGCATGGCATCTGTCGAGCGAGGGCCTTTCCTGAATCTTGAGTGATGGAAGTACTGGGTTGACAGGAGAAAGACAGGACTGCTAACATGGTCAAGGTGTTGGAAGGAAAGATCAAGTAAGAGACAGACCTTTGCTGCGATACGTTAATGGTGAAGATCAATTCAAAGACAAGAGTGAGGAGAGCATCGATGTCACGTGATGTCATTTAGGAAAGGTATAAAATAAAGCTACTGTCACTATTGTTAGACTTAACGGAAAACTATTAGTAGTGGTAGAATGATTAACATATAGACTTACTAAACGAGCTCTTCGTGTTCACTTTGTAAAGTCATTCGAGAGGACAGAGTGTGGCGCAAGTAGTTGAAAAGTGACATGTCTGACCAAGACATTGGCAGCAGAAGGAGAACACCACTGTAATTCCTAGCTCGATAATACTGTCCGTGACATAATAAGCATCCGTCCTATAAAGAGTAAATCTCGAATAATAAACGATAGGACGAATTTAGATGCTCACCGTGGGTCCCTATCATTGACGATACGTTATAACAAGAACTTGACCTCTCAAATCAGGACCATCCCACATCTACACGCATCCACCTCATACTTGCAACCAATACAAATCGCAGCATCCCAAAAAGGCAAGTGGTCCGGATCCACTTGTGAACAACGCCACCCACAAAACCGAGCCCTCGACCAAAGCACCAACGTCCCCTGCCTTCCTACAAACCAGCACCATCAAAGCCTGAGGAAGCGCTCCACGCCTGCGCCCAATCCCTTGTGTTTGTGCATTTGCAGTCGCGGTCTTTGTTCAGGGTCGCCGTCGATTGTGGACCACGACCAGCACTACACTTGAACCACGACCACATCCCTCGAGCGATACCAATACTCAGCATCCATCCAAAGAACACATTCTTATGGCCCTCACTCTCACCATGAGCAGGGACCCAACCCTCTCAGCGTTCGCATCGCTCTCCCGCCCCGATTTCGATACCCAGCACAACCTTTCTACCTCGAGCGCGACATCGTCTTCTTCCTTCGCAGCGCCGCATACGCCAGGCGACGAGGCAGTGGGCATAAACAGTCGCAGCAAAGAGATGGATGCAGTTGTGCATCCAAAGGACGTTATCCTCTCCTCTCGTCCAAACACCTCGATCCACCCAAAATCATTGCTCGCGCGAATTAACGCCACCAAGGGTGCACAATACGAAGGACAGAGATTCGCCACTGAGGGTTTCCAAGGTTTTATCCCTACTTCCGCATACGCTTCATCCAAGGTTAGCGAGATAAGAGGGCCGATGCTTACCTGGATTGCACGAGATGGTGCTAAACCACAGGGTGATGGCAAGGCGGATGTAGCAAGACAGTCGTTGATTCCAAGTGGGACGACCACGAAACACAGCGCGCCTTTTCTCCCGAATGGACCAGCTATTATCCCTGGCTACATCAACAACTCCATCATCCGAGTCTGCCAATTCCTCGCACTCGTAATCTTCACAACTTTCAACGGAAAAGATTCTGCGTACGCATATATATTCAGCTTTAGACTGGAGGGCACTTTAATTGACAACTGACCTTTAGATCCGAATTTCTCGACTCTGACGCATGCAGCGCTCTCACCGCGTTCATCTGGAGGGCGAACAACTCCCTGACCGCTCAAAGGTACTGGATTGGCGGCCTGAAAAACCCAGCAGTATTCCGTTCCCTCGTGTACCTCTTGCGCATATTTCCCTCCAATCTCCCCATCACCAGCGTCGAAACCATGAAACACGTATTCGCATTCATCGCGCTGCTCGGGATCAAATATAACACCGACAGTCGAGTCCTCTGCACGATAATTTGCGGAGGCCTTGGAACACCGAACTTCGCTGTATTGGAGAGACTGGCGCTGCAAGTCGTGGAATACGACCTGCTCGTTCGTAATGGAGACTGGGCGGACTGCAGCAGTCGGCTCCGCGAATGTATGCGCGTCTTAACAGCAAAAGAAAGCCGAGACGCCGTCGGGGCATGGTTGGATGAAATGGAGGTGTTACCTGCGCCTCATACGGCGCTGAAGCGGAGTCGTTGTAGTGCAAATATGGACAAGGTGAGCATATTGCTCAAGGCATTAGAGACGCCCGAAATCGCCGACAGCTTCCTAATGACGGAAGAGAGCCGAGTGACTGTGGCGAAGAGACAAGCCGTGGAGAAGAGGGTGACGGGGTGGATCAAGGCGGTAGACGATGCACTACAAGAGTCGAATTGGACGGCAGAGATGAGGGTTTACACGCTGCTTTAGAAATGTCTTGAGAGCCGCCTTCATGGTAGCGCTAGCTATGTTAAGTGGTCCGCTTTCGTCCTGAGCCCCGCGTACGCCTACCCATGTACATGAGCATCGCCTAGCAGTCATTATCAGCCATAGTTGACATCTATCGGCGTCCATACCTGTTGCATCTTCCCTATATTTCCTTCTTTCTGGCATACCCTCTTCAATTTCCCTCACCTTATGGTATTACCTGCCCCAGAGCTGAGAATTTGAACGAATCGAATAACCGTGCCGGTGACGCGGGCGGCATGTCAAGGGACGATACCTCCGTGTCATGGAAGAAAAACAATAGCCAATATCGCGGATAAGGCCTTGCGAGTTGAGTAGCCGCGTAGAAAAGAAGGGGAACTGAGGCGCAAGCAGTATGGAGGTGCCAAGATAGATAGATTAAGGAGTATGCGAATTCTACTTTTTCTTTACGCTCTTGACGCGTACGGTCTCTGTGCCAATGAATATACCCTAGAAAGCGTCAACAAAGAAATGCAACACCAAACGAAAAACGAAACTCACCTTTCCCTTGTACGGCTCCGGCTTCCTGTACGCCCTAACCCTCGCTGAAAACAATCCCAACAAGTGCTTATCCGTCGCACTCAACACAATCTTTGTCGGGGTCTCCACCTTTGCGTCGACCCACGGCGGTATGGGGACATGGACTGTATGACTATACCCCAGCTTCATCGCGAGCCTCTTCCCCGAGCCGCCGTCCACCGTCCCGCGGGGGTCCTCCTCCATCGCGGCACGGTACCCTACGCCGACGAGGTACAACGGTGTCGAAAAGCCCGTACTTATCCCGGTCAGCGCATTCGCTATATGTGTGCGCGTCGTGCCCCACATGGCGCGCTGGTTGCGGAATGCCGCGTCCTCGATGGACACCGTTATCGATTGCGGCGTCTGCAAGTCGAGTTTGATGAATGGGTCAAGTGGGACAGACGCCGTGCCGAGGGGTCCGGTGACGGTGAGCGCGGCATCGGTGTGTTCGAGTTGGACGTTTGGAGGTATGGGTATGGGCGTAGAGCCGATGCGGGAGAGGACGGGGCGCGTTGTGTGGAGGCAGCGGCGCGCCAGCCACGACATGGACATGGCGGACAAAGAGCGAGGGCGTTGTTTGCGTACGGCATCAAAAGAAACCCTAACCTTACGGTATCCTCCTTTCTGCGACCGACCACGACGACGACCACTCTACGCTCGCTAACGACTGCGAGATAACACAGCAATAATTCGACTATAGGAATAAAACAATGAGTTTGTGTCCACCATACGCGCCGTTCTTTGGCTTCGCTGGCGTAACGTCTGCAGTGCGTGTCCTATTCCTGTTTCGCTTCGAGTTGATGCTGATATGGTTGTAGTAGATGGTTTTAAGCAGTCAGTGCTTGTATTTTCGCAATCCGAATTCACACAATAAATCCGTCTTGAACAGCCATTGGCGCCGCGTTCGGAACCGCCAAAGCAGGAATAGGCATCGCCGGCCTTGGAACATTTAAACCCGAACTAATCATGAAGGTGCGACCTCTTTCCCACCGTCTATATCTCTTCTTCATAGTGGAAACCCTCTCATTCCCGTTTATCCCCCATCTTCAACTAACACCCCCTCCCCAGTCCCTCATCCCCGTCGTCATGTCCGGTATAATCGCCGTCTACGGCCTCGTCGTATCCGTCCTCATCTCCTCCGCACTCACCCCCGCCTCCTACCCCCTCGTCGCAGGCTTCGTCCACCTCGCCGCCGGCCTCGCATGCGGCTTCACAGGCCTCACAGCAGGATACGCCATCGGCGTCGTCGGCGACAGCTGCGTGCGCGCCTACGTCCACGAAAGCAAGGTCTTCGTCAGTATGGTCCTTATTTTGATTTTCGCAGAGGTGTTGGGGTTGTATGGGTGAGTATTCTTATTCTGTGTTCGAGGTGTACAACAGCTAACAGTTAGTAGACTAATCGTCGCGCTTATCATGAACTCGAGGGCTACGGGCCTCGATGTTTGCTAAGAAACTGATACATACCCGCCCCCAAGTTGTCACTGATAATATATCTTCTTGACTTAAACTTTCTTCATCTCGTTGACCGCTCTCCACCATCCGACAAGTACAAGAGATGGCCATATCCGGATCCCACTTTACCGCTCTGGCAAGCGCCGCTTAATCTAGAAGAGCTCGACATCTAGGCGTCATCTCCCAGACGTTCAAGCCGTGCAAACAAGGATACGTTTCCCACTTATCTTTGTCGCTGATTCGTTAGGCTGATTAAAGCGAATACGAGCCTCTACGGTGAATCTTACGTTTATATTCCCCAGCTGTCGCTCGACCCGCGGGCCGCCGGCAGTGATGGGCGTGACCGCTTTCACGTTTTTGGCCGAAGACCATCCTCGCATGGCAGCTCACACGTAGGCTACAACCGCTTTGTCTCTGGTTTTAGTATAGCTCAGTCAAGGCTACGGAAACGATTTCTATGCCGGTCAGCTCATTTCTGAATCCCGAGGATATGTGAGCTTGAGTTGGCTGACACCTCGCCTAGTGAAACGCTGATCTCTTCTCAGCTAGAGGTGCAAAATAGTACACGTCTGTGGCCTCAGATACGGAGCTAGGCTACAACGATGTATGAATCCACGTTGCAGTTCGCTTTTGGTGCCGCATGAAGAGGAGTCGACTTGCCGATTTGGACAGGATCTAAAAGCCCGCGGATATGTGAGGCGGTCGTTCTACTTGGAGGAGACAGGCTAACCTAGACTGACTTATCCAGACGCATCCATCGGGACATTGGTAATTACGCCACAACCGGCCCAAGGTCCTTGCGTCTGTTGCGGTGCACAGAAGCAAGGGATACCAGCCGACTATATAAACAGATGAACGCGCAGAACGATCCCCAGGCCGCAGCGTCCACCTTTCGCCAAAATGTTCAAACTCACTGTCACTGCCGTGCTCGCGCTCCTCCTTAGCGGGCCAGCGTTCGCAGCGCCTTCTCCTGCCGTATCCAACGGCGCTCTCGCGCCAAACGCCATCTTCATTCTGCAGACGTGTAATAATGCCAATCTGTCGGGCGCCTGTAGCGGGTGGGAGAGCACTGTCCTCCCCACCGGCTGTGGTGATCTCGCCGCCGCGGGACAAGACCACACGGTCACGAGCGTGGCTACTGCCACTGGTATTCAGTGCACGCTTTTCGAGTGAGTCGTTTCTGCTATGATTTATAGACAGACCTCTAATTAAGGGCTGCGACTTGAGGGGTGCGGGATGTACCGGAAGGTCCCAGTTGATCGTTGGTACGGTGAACGACTTGGCTACTGTCGGATTTGATAAGGTCGCGTCATCGTTCAACTGCGCGTCCACCTGAAGGGCGGTGACTGTCGAGGTAGTGTCTCTACCCATGTTCAGGAAGCATGCGGGACTGATATTACCACAGCGCCTTTAATACCTTTGGGATAATTAGAGGAAGTCATGGTGTGCTTACTACTGTGTCGCAATAGCATATTGAGATTACCTGGACGCAACAATGTCTCGCAGGATAGCATTGGTTTAAACCCGCCATGTCAGAGAATCCATCAGGAATCCGTATAGGTGTCTGTAGAGACACGTTCCAGCGAATGCGTGATCTGGCAGTTTTGTTGCTCTAAACAAATGATCATGTAGTAAATTCTGGATTGAACCCGTAGTGTATTAGCCCTCGAAGTCTTCTGTATGTTCTCCGAGACTTTAGAATCATTCAACACTTTCTCTCGAGATGTGAAGCTTATCGATATGCTTATGTGGTTCTCCTCAGTGTAACGTGCTCATGAGATCGTGTTTCTATCGTGTACGCGGTTTACATAGATTCTGGAGGTGAAAGTTGGAACTTATTGGTTCTAGAGCAAATCGACCTCTCAGAATATGTAGATGACATACCTCCACCAATACAGAGACCATGGAACTTCACATCCTTTTTTTCAGCTCCTGCGCGGCGTAATATGGAATGCACAACGTAGAATGTCTCCAGAAAAATGAAGGGCATGGAAGAAGTTGTGGTTGATTCTGAGTAACTTTAATTATTTGTGGCTATCCATAGTAGCTAAGTGACACTGGCAAACAAAAGCAAACTTTTGACTCCCAACTTACTCCCAACAACCAGGCAGTGCCTCCATTTGAGACGACGCGTTTCTCATGCAGCGTTGTTATATCTGGAGGTTTTTCAATGAAACTCTCTTCACCTGCTGCGGTATATCTAACGATCAACAGTGCCTAACGCCAACTATGCCCCGCCCGATTCAGTCCAGACGTACGGCATCAAGGCGATCAGGAGGGATCTGCTAATTATTGATGCTACGTCGAAAGAGTGGGACGCTGAAGGTTCTGGGGCGCGTAATGACGCGTCTGTGTGGTTCGCCTCTGGCACTACAGGTATTGGGACGGCTGCTATGATTCCCATGTCGTCGCGTAACCAGCCACCTGAGGATATGGGCTTGAGCTTGGACCCTGCCAAAGTCCTCGAGATCACGGCTTCCAGTACCGCCAAGGTAACACTTTTTTCTATCAAGTTCGTATAATCTGATGATGTTTTAAAGGGCGACGCTGACACCTCTGAATCTTCCGATATATAGAAGGAAGGAGAGACAGTGGTGTAGAGAGCTTGACAAATGGTCATGTAAATCTTAGATTGAACCTGTAGTGTATCTGCCTTCACAGCCGTTCCGCGGGTCTCTCACTGAATGATTCAAAAGTTTCTCTGTTTTCAACGGAAGCGAGCCTGTGTGAACCTTATTTGCTATGCTTATGCTGTTCCCCTTGTAACGTGCTAGTGAGATCGCTAACAGCGGCCTTTATATAGTCTAAGTCAAGGTACCTTAGCATGTCGAACTCGACCACATTAGTCGTTACGGCCAACCGTCAATCAGGTTCGTGTACCAGTCTGCCGCGAAGCGGGCTCAAGATTGCTTACGCCCTCCATTACAACTTAAAATGAGTTTGACCTGTCCAGCCTACGTCTTACATGTCGAACTCTCGGAAGGATTAATCGACGGGAAAGTGGTACTTGCACGAAAATCGGTCGAGTCAAGCAAGTCAGCCTCAAGACTCCTCGCAACATTATCTTACCCCGGCTATCATCAATTGCGATGTGATGGAGTGCAAGGACATGACCGCCGGACTAACATCGACACGAACATGGAGAAAGCTATTTGTTCTGAGCAAATCGACCCCCTCAGAATACGAAGATGACACACCTCCTCCAATACAGAGACCATGGAACTTCTCATTTCGAGCATTTGTGGCGGCTGTCACATCAGCTCGGACTCTTTAGATCACTCGCAAAGTTCTCCTCCGATCCCCCTGAACTCGGCGTATACGGTGCAAAGAGCTCCGAAGCCCAGAACGCTCACAAATCCCCAGGTTCGTTATCACTTCCCTCTATGGCTGCTTATCACTTCTGCTCCTTGTCTTGTAAGTCCCCGTATTCATTCTGTTGCAATGTCGAGGACTCGCACTGTTGAGATCGTTCAAGCTCCCTCTTCCTAGTACGACGGAGCCGGAGGGAGAGTGTGACGCGAATTCAGTCGGCCGAGTTTGAATTCCCGAGTGGGGTGCATCGGGGCGCTGCTGGCAAGGTATATAAGTATTCCGATTCCAGGCATTGATGAACAGCACCTCAATTTCTCCAAGTTGTTTTTCTCGCTACATCCCATTCAGACACAAAGACATGACAACCACCGTCATAAACGAAACAATGCCTCAGCCCGAGAGCTTGCCCACCGCCGCATTGGCCTATAAATATGTCACATTCGTAAACAGGATGGCCACCGACTCTGGTTCAGGCGCGGCCATGTACCTTTCGAGTTGGCGCCCCAACCGTATGTTGAACAGCTGAGATGCCATTCTTCTTCTTCTTCTTTAAATCTATCTTCTTAATTCTGATCCTACATTGACAGTTGATATCGGCTGGTACTATCTCGGGCAGGGCGCAGAGTGGAACTGGGAACATGCTCCTACCGGCATCATTGTCCACGCACTCGAAGACGGCGCTCTCAAAGACGTCGTCGACTGGGAGAAGGTATGGGACGACCAGGGCTCGCACAAGGGCACGGACTTTGCCCTCTGGCGCGGCGTTCCTCCCAACGAGGACTACGTCGTCGTTGGGGGCATATTCAGCACCAACAAAAAGTGGGCGAAGCCCGACTCTGAGCAGACGCGTGGCATTAAGGCGATTCGGAGGGACCTGGTGGTGATGGACGACACGTTCCAAATCTGGAATGACAAAGGAACACACGCTGCCAAGGACGGCTCGGTTTGGAAGACGTGGGGTCGGACGGGGGCCACGCCGTCGGCGTTGATTCCTATGTATTCGCATAGCGCGCCACCGAGGGATATATCGTTCTCCTTGGACCGTAGCAAGACCTTGTTGATGGAGTCCTCTACACCACGGTACCGATATTTTCTTTCACACTAGTAGACGTATCACTGACTCTCTCAAGGGACGAATCCACTGTTTCAGAGGGCGCCAAGTTGAAGAAGGAAGATGTCGACCATGTTGAAAGGGGGATGTAAGGAGTGATCGTCGCGTATAAGCTCTAGTGTATGCATCTAAAGGACACGCTTGAGTTCTTTCCGACATAATATCAGCACTTCCCTCCGTACTTTAAGTCAAAGCCGACGTACATGGTATGCCAACCGAACGATGGTTACTCGTAAAATTGAATCGAAAAGGTCGTGCCGCAGAGCATGCAGACGAAGTCAGTTGCCTATGCTATGAAAACGCTCTTCCAGCCGCCATTGAACATGACCTGCTCAAGGGCATCGTACTGGGACTGGGTACCGAGGTCGCCTTAGCAGCCAGAAACAGGGATGGTGTTGCCTAGATGGTCGTTGTGATGGTATGTAATGAATTTCTGCGAATCCTCTCTTCTCGTGAGTGAGCGAAGCTCGACGGCATCCATGAACCAAGTGGCAAGTACGCGAGGGTCGTCTTCTTTTCCGGAAAAATGATGTTAACCTCGTACGCCTGATTGGCAGAAACACGCGTTCGCCTTTGTGTCCGTACTGGGGATTTAAATCAACACGTATGGCCAAGTCCTCTGCACGATGATTTGCGGAGGACTTGAAACATCCAACTTGGCTGTGCTCGAAAGACGCGTCGTGCAAGTCGTGGGATGCAACATGATGGTTCATGATGGACTGGGCGGAAATACTGTCGGCCTCGTAAATGTGTGTTGACATCGAAGGCAAGTCGGGAGGCTATTACATAGTGCATGGCTGGATGAGATAGGGACGCGTCCGGCAGCTCAGTACGCGCTGAAACGAAGCAATTGCAGTATATTGTTTAAGGCATCGTAGACGCCCGAAATGGCCGGCGGCTCTATGGGGACGGAAGAGCATCAAATGACGGTGGCGGGAAGGCAAGGCGTTTGAAGCGGATGTTGCAGTGGGTAAAGGGAGGTAAAACGACGCGTGAAGAGCCGTATTGTCTGGTGATATGGGCGACCAAGTCTTTCGGCCTCCGCAACCTTGGCAAGCGCCGTCGTAGCCACCAGCATTTGGCGTACTACCCAGTGTCCAACGCATCCGGCTAGCATCATCCTTTGTTTTCCCAAGCCGCGCATACGTCTGGATAATCCCTACAAATGACAGTCGCCTAGCAGATATATATTAGCCATAATTCAGTAGCTCTATGCGACCATACCCTGCGTTATCATTTACCTGCTTTCTCCTCTCCTCGGATCGTCCCTCCCCCATCCCAATTTTTCCCTCATCGTAGTCGAAAGTATGGCCTTGGAACGAATCAAAACGCCAGCAACGCGTGTGCGTGGTGTACCAAGAGGCTGTCGTAGATGTCCTCCTCGTCGTCTCCAAGCAGCGGGCGGGATTAGTAGGCAGACAATAATCGAGTTCTGCCGATGCTCATGGTGGTTCTGGTCAAAGCCGAACTATCGGCCGATCACTGTCCGGCGTCCACAAGCTGAAGCGTTCAAACGTTCGTATCGGGCCACACTCACCCCGCTGTTATCTTGGGGTCTATTCCATACGAATTATCCTGATGTTCGTGGCATCATCTAGACTCTAGCTACAAGTTAGTACCGACCCCAATCAACACTCGAGGACCTCTTGTCGGCGTCAGGCATCTCCAATACCCGGTTGTATGCTGCCTTCTGCGTTCCAGCCGCATATACGACGATCTAAACATATCAGAACCCCAGAATCTGCCGCGACTCTTTTATACTTTGTTGGAAAAGTGAACGAAGCCTCTACTAACTCTCACCGATGTCTCGACGCACCGCTCTCGTCACTCGCTGCACGCAACGCCTTGTCGTTGGTGCCTGTGCTCTTAGGCTCGCCGAGGACGGGTGCAACATTGCGATCTGTGATGATTCGTCACGGCAATCGCAATTGTCGCAGCTCCAGCGCGAAATCGAGTCCAAGGGCGCCAAGTGTTGCTCCTACATCTGCGACCAGTCGAACGAAGGAGAGGTCAAGAATATGATCCGAAACGTTGTCGAGGATCTTGGTGGTGTGGATATCGTAAGTTTGCACTCGTCGATGTCTTTGTCTACGTACTGACGAGATTAAAAGGTGGTTGCTACTTTCTATGACGCCACTCCTTTAGTACCTGTAACTAGCAACATCGTGTCAAGTCGGTTGTTTACCCATACTTTCACTGAACGGTATACTCACACGCCGATATTTAGTGTCTACTGAAGACTTGGACAAGTCCCTTGCCGCCATCCCGAGGAGCTTGTTTCTTCTTCTGAAGTACTCGAGTGCGCAAATGATCAGGCAGGGCCGCGGAGGCAGGATTATCAGTCTCAGCACGATGTCTACGTCGCACGGTAAGCTTAGAAAGTCCATAATGGAAACACCTTCTCAAGATTAGGTAGCCTTTGCCCCTCAACTGTCTGCGTACTGTGCGTGTAACGGGGCATTCCCCTTATGGGAGCCTGACCCATTACGTACAGTAGTCGTTCTTGCTTTCTTACCACCATGTCGCGCTTTTAGGTCCACTATCTTACGGAATATAGGACTTAGTCGAGCTCGCTTGGTCCCGAGAGCTTCCGCCTCTTACACTTTTTTGAGCTTCTTTCAACCCCGGATAGCCGGGGCCTATAATCTTTAGGATTTTTTCGACAACATGCGGACGATTGACGGGTTCGAGGTACCTTCAGAGCAGTGCCTTCCCTCTCGCCCGACATACGCGCCGTCGACGCAGCGCGACCGGATTGTCCGCCACTTGACGAAGGTCGTCGAGTCGACCTCCAAGTACGCGTTTCTAGCCGTCGAAGCATCCGATTGGCCTCGCTGGGAGCGCGAGGCCCGCCTCTATGTGCAGGCAGTGGTGCACTGGTTCGCTCCTCAAGTCTTCTGGGCTGTGGAGGAGGAGCAATTATCTTTGGAGGAGGGATTTCGTTTGTTGGGAGTTGAGCAGCATCGTTGGCTGTCGTACGTGTCGAAGGATATGTACGATAAGGCGCGTAACACTGTCTCCTCCCGCTCTAAACCCACTCCCGCTCCTCCTGCCCCACGCAAGCCCTCGTCGTCCGAGGCACCCAAACCCGCTACTTCTAGTGGTAGCCCGCGGTTGGTGTCAGCCTCCAACGAGGAACATCGCGCTTCGCGCCCCGGAAGGGTGCCGCCTTCGTCTTCGGCTCGTCCGCCGCTTCAAACAGGACTTGACGCCGTTGAGACGATCCCACCCTCCACCACTGCACCACTGCCTTCGTCAACACCGGCACCGGTGCGCGTTCATCCACCACTCTCGGCACCTTCGCGCAGCACACAGGTGACTGCTCCTTCCTCAGTGGAGGATGTCCGACGGCCGTCTGTTCCCCCAGCCCATGCTTCGACGGCTTCAAACTCAGCAGGGGTCACCATTTCGCGGCGGCGACGCGAGTCTCTGACTCCAACGCCTAACCATCCTCATCCGACAACGCGCTCACGCTCACACTCACCCCCATCATCAGACACTGCTACTGCTGGTACGGAGCGTGGTCGGTCGAGGCGTCGCCGCCGCCATCGCCGTCGCCGTCGTTCACAGGACCCGAATGCAGCGACTTCTGGGTGTTCAAAGTCTCCACCTGTTCGCCCATCCCCACATCCCACACCCAACACCACCAAAGCTACATATGCCAAGATTGCAGCCATGGCCACTAAATCACTCGGATTATCTTTTCGAGACTTTGTTATCGTATTGGTCCCAGTGACGTAGGGTGCAGTTTTTTCTTTGACAGGCTATTTTTTCTTTTCTGTTCGTTGGGGGGCTCTTTTTGTGTTTTTTGGTGAAGACTCGGTCGAGTCTTGAAGGGGAGAGTGTAACGGGGCATTCCCCTTATGGGAGCCTGACCCATTACGTACAGTAGTCGTTCTTGCTTTCTTACCACCATGTCGCGCTTTTAGGTCCACTATCTTACGGAATATAGGACTTAGTCGAGCTCGCTTGGTCCCGAGAGCTTCCGCCTCTTACAGTGCGGCATGTTTCGCTATGCGAGGATTGATGCAAACTGCAGGTATAGTATGCATAATCTGACTGCGCTTGCCTCGCTTACGTTGGGTTTTCTAGCCTTGGAACTCGGCCGGGACAACATCACTGTCAATCTTCTTTCACGTTGGTATCTATGCTTCTCAACGCTTAGCTGTCTCATTCGCATACTCCAGACTCCGTGCTTCATGAAGCAGCAAGTTCAGTGCATTTTTTACTTGTTTCCACCCGCTAATAAGGAGGAACAGCCGAGTCCGCCTTTGCTACCTTCGATAATCAATCCGGTTGGGACAAGTTTGGCGGCAGCCAGAAATATGTATGAACACCATTATCATTGTACCCGAAAATCGTTGATCAAGGTTCATCGACAGGTTGCGAACCGCACCCTCCTTCCTAAGAAAGCAGCCACGAGCCAAGATATCGTCCCGGTCATCAGTATGCTTGCCTCTAAAGAATGCGACTTCATGACAGGTAAGACCTGCTCTCGTTTTTTTCGAACAGACCCATCTGACTGAGCTTGCACCTGCAGGACAAACGGTAAACTTTCTGCTCTGGAAGTGGTTCTAGATTTTTGACGTTCTATCCGGTAGATTTCAGTCAATGGAGGGATGTTGATGAATTGAAGGGTAAGTACCACGACTGAACAAATTGTACAGCAGTTAGTTTTACGAATGTTAAATGTGCCGAATAGTGTGTGTGCTCAATATGAGTGACTAGCCGATGCAGCGGGAGGTTGGTGGAGCCAAAAGGCCATAGCATGGAAGACTCCGGCAGGATGGCGTTGAATCGAGCTGGGAATGTCGTGCAAACGACAACGGCGGGATCGCGCGAAGCTGCGTAACAGAAGATGGATTAACACTCCTTCATTCATCATTATTCTCATTTGTATCTCTGTAACAACATAATGTTCAATGTTCAATATGGGTTTCGGTCATGTGACCGAGCTTTGTATGCCTCAGAGTCGGACCGATCGTCCGCCTCTTAGATTGTTACCCCCATCTTGGTTCTGCCATCCGAGGAGGTTCTGTTATAGCGGGAAGACAGACGGTACCGCATTATCATCCCCTTTTCGCTTTCATTCCTTCTAACAAATATTAATAGCAATGGGTAACAACTTGGTCGGATCTACGAGTGGCACAGTCCTCGCCCAAGAACTAATCGAAAGCATCATTGACGAGGTAGCAGAAAACTCGTTTGATGACCTTAAAGCATGCGCTCTCGCCGCGCGCTGTTTCCGACCGCGGACCCTGTACCATCTCTTCCGATGTTTGAGCTTTACGGCGTCTGCACGGTGGTCTCAATTCCTCGACTTCATCTCGGAATCACCGCACATTCCCCCGCACTACACCGTCTTAAAATTCGTCTCCGATTTCAGTTCTCGGACCATCAAGAGCATGCCACACTTTAGGATACTGAAACGCGTGTTCGCGTCCCTCATCAACGTACAAGTCCTTTGGCTGTACGGACACTGGGGACGCGTCATTGGGAAACTCGGCCTCCACACCTATATTGCCATGCCGTTGAAAGAGGTGCATCTGAATTCTGCTCTCTTCAGCTCACTGCAGGATTTCGCTGTCATTTTGAAAGCATTCCGCGGGGTGCAGGTTGTGGGTTTGGAGAAGCCGCGTTTGGTGATGCCGTCAGAGGCGCTTGCTTTTGATAGATCAGAGCTCGTGTCGGAGGATGCACCAGCGGTCCTGCGCGAGCTCGTGCTGACTGACGTCCAGCCAGCCATTGTGGATGCCATAGCCATCATGGACTTCCTAGGATCTCTGAAGGCTGTGGAGCGATTCGAATACCGCGGCTCAAACTCCCCCGCTTTGACGACATTCCTCGATTGCAGGGCATTAAAAACATTGGTCCTTCAAGTTTCAGTCAACGACGATTCTGGCAAGTCTGCGTCCATGAAAGTCTGATATAGTCACTTACTATCCATTTCACGCAGAATCCCTCTCAGCTGCCAGTCATTTTCCCTGTCTGGAAAGCCTCACGATATACTTGGATGCAGGCAACAGGGAGGTACTCCTCGCTTGGCTCGCAGACTGTATTTCATCACATCGGATTGGGTCACGGTTGAAGCGCCTTTGCTTTGAAGGACGACATTTTTTCTCAGGCTCCTCCGCACTGACCAGATTTGATCAAGTGATGTCTGGAAACCTTGTACAATATCCAGAGCTCAAAGGATTGACGATCCCTCATGGTGTTCGAGAAGTAGATGCGCAGTACGTGCCCAGGTTGGTAGCGCTGGGCTTCATCTTGTGGTAGGACAGTCATAGCACTATCCGTGGTATGAAGAAAGCGCGTGTGAAGAGTCGGAAGACCGCACAGGCGGCTGCCGCTTAGCGTTTCCAGTGTATCTATGAGGGGCCATCCATTACGCCTGAATAGATAACTCCCTTTCGATAATTCATTTTTCTAGTGGCGGGTCGTGGTGTACCGTGAACTTTGGCATTAATCGAGACCAAGGACATACATAAATCATGTACAAAAGGGTGAACAAAGAGCCAGCATATATGACTTCGAAAGCTTGATACTATCCTTACAGCGAGACCGAGATGTTCTTCGTGACAGCGGTCGATCCGGCGTCGAAAGACAGTGCTGACACGGGTGAGTAAACAGGATGAGGGCACAGGATGAGGACATACTGAAGTCATACGTGCCGCTGGATTTGAGGTCGCACTTGAACTCGCTGAGCCCGTGGATCTGGTTAGTGTATACCTGTGCCACGACTTGAGTATGACGACATGGCGGTCCATTGAATAAAACGTACACGAGGTTCGCGACTCAACGGAGCCTTTCTGAGGGAGAAGACGACTTCGTTCCCAGAGTAGTCTCCATTCTGAATGAATCCAGATCGCGTATATACATCCTGGAAGGCGGCGCTAAACTCGAAAGGATTGGAATTCTTGTCCACAAGATTGAGACTTTCGTTGAAGTCAATGTTATCTAGAGAAAGGACGTATAAGCACCTTCAACACAGTCGGGGACAGTCCTCGTACACGTGTAATTCTGGCCATCCTGTTGGCCGTCGTTCGTCCTGGGCAAGTGGTTCACGAACGACCCAGATCCGTTGTTGACGCTAGTGATGGTGTGCGTCAATCGCACTTCGGCGATGATGGACTGGATGCTGCCGCTGTGCACCATGATGATGCACGCCTTGGATTGCAGATCAGTCTTGTAGGCGTACACCTGAATGGTCCAATTGAGAACCGCCGGATACGACGCCCAGTCGCCTGGCATCGGAATACTAGCGTTCGAATAAGATGGAAAGTCTTGCCTGTGAACAGTATCAGCTAAATCACCCGAGTGTACAAGGTAAACGCTCACTGGTTGAAGCCATCTGTCTTCGAAGGGGGGGTCAACTGGTTCGTCGCTTTAGTTTCGACGTCGCCGGTACTGGAAAAACACGAATCAGACCACCAAGAATAGGACATAGAGACAGGACTAACTCGGTTTGGGTGGTGTCATCGGAAGACATTCTCGAGTATGAGTATGAGTTGTACTGTGAAAGGTCTGTGACTTGAAGGAAGTGCCCGTATCCTCTACTTTATAAGTATCGATGGAAGGGCTCCGGCCGAGTCTTCACCGGAGCTCGTTCAGACGATGAAGTCGGAAGAAGATCACATGGAGACCGCCACATCATTGTCGCATTATCTCAAGGGTGAAGTCAAGATGTCGATTAAAGTTCTGCGGAGTAGCGTATGGCGAAAGATAGGCTCAGACGACGACAGGTCCGCTAGGGGATAGCCACTACATTTAAACGCTCTGTGACTCATTCGGTGAAATGAGTTCGCGAGTTCTAGAATCTGTAGTAGAAGGTGTCAGACAGGAACTGTGGAGGCGGGGTAAGAAAACGAACAGACAGGAAGCAATGTTAAAGTATATTTAGGTCCTAGCCTGGTCGATGCAATTTACATCTAATGGGGTATCCAGAAACACGCGTGGTTATCGAAGTTTGAGGGCGTTGGGTGGGAGATGGTGGTGGTGAGCAAGAAAGGAACCTGCTAAATTTGGTTTTATGTCACCGCGTGGGAGCACTTCTCACTTGTTTAAATACCATATACGTGGAAAGCCAACCCAAGCCAACCCATGGGAGAGTGCCACCGTAGCACGTCATCTTTGCGTGGCGGAAGTAACAGTACCGGTGGTGGACGAAAGTCCGATGCAAGCGCGCGTTCATCGACGTGGTACTCACTGCGAAACGATATTCACCGGACTCCACGACAAATATGAACTTGAAATCTTTCGGCACCTTACGTACTTTGCGGAACATGGCGCTCCGAGCCATTGCAGAGTCCAATACCGAGTAATACTACTGCAGGTGGCAAGGGTGCCGTGTCGACATCCTGTTAATATCGTTGGAAGACTTGGCTCCTTTCCGACGTGACAATCCCGTGTACATATCCTGTGCTCAAGTGTCTGTTGATCATTATATTGAAAACATGAGGTACTATAGACAAGACAGGAAGCTACAGAGGTGTACAGTAGCCAGTTGAACGAGTTATAACTCTTACAAGAAAGTAGTAGTACATGTAATGCAAATACAGGGAGTGTCTGGTGCCTACCGGAAGGCATTTCAATCTTGACGAAAATACGCCCAGAACGACGGCTCTCCGAGATGAGCCGCACACTGCGCACTATACGCGACAGCGGCGAGGGGCCGGTGCACGGTCCGATCCTCCGCATTGATCCGAACGAGCTCCAGGAACGAATGTAAGTTGCATCTTAACATCATCGCGAACACGCCAGGCTCCCTTACAGCGCGTCCTATAGAGCTATTGCTCTACGCACAAACTCCCATGGTGACGAACGGCCTCATGGACATGGCAATTCAGTCAGGCTGAGTGACCCGCGGTGTCATAGGACGAAGTAGTGCTTTGCATTCCGCCTGTCTGTGGCGACTTTCATGGTCGGTTTGCTCCGCCGCAACGTGTTCCTGAAAAACGGGATTCCCAGACGAACGTTAAGCAAGGTTCTTCCTTCTACTTATAGACTGTATACTTTTCTCTTCGAGCCATCCTTGAATGAGCACTCACGTCTACGCTGTCGTCAGAGATTCTCGGCGGAAGAAAAGTCGTTGCCCTCCTCCTGCGATAGAATCGGACAGAAAATGACGTGAGACGGACTACAGCCCCCTGCATTATAGGTATAAGTACGAGTACGGTGAGTACCTGGTCAATTATCAACTGCACATCCATCAACCATATCGATTCAGAGCGTACACACATGTCTCTTCCCACTGTCCCATTGGCATATAAGACCGTCACATTCATAAACAAAATGGACGATGACTCTGGTTCAGGCGCCAATACCGATATCGCCGTTTGGCGTCCTAACCGTGAGTTGAATAATTTCTCCCTACTTACGCATCCAAAATTAACATGGTCATAATTCTCAGTCGAAACTGGATGGTTCTACCTCGGCCAAGGCGCGTCCAACAACTACACCACTGCTCCCACCGGCGTCATCGTACGCGCCCTCGAAAGCGACGCCCTTCAAGACGTCGCTTCCTGGGAACGCGTCTGGAACAACGACGGCTCTGGAAAAGCCAAAAACTTTGCTCTCTGGCGCGGCGTCCCCCCAAGCTCGGACTACGCCGTCGTCGGGGGCATATTCACCAGCAACCCGGGCTGGGCTCCACCCGATTCCTCGCAGACGTACGGCATCATGGCGATCCGCAGGGATCTGCTGACCATTGATGCTACTTTCAAAGTATGGGACGACGCGGGTAGCGGTGCAACCAATGACGGGTCGGTCTGGGCAGCTCTTGCTATAAACGGTATCCCGACGGGCTCGCTTATTCCTATGAATTCCCACTCTCAGCCGCCGCAGGATGTGGGCCTCACGTTGGACCCCAACCAGGTCCTTGAGGTCACATCGTTCAGTACGACGAAGGTGAGTGTTTCTATGGATCTTTTATATTTAGATGCCTGATTAATGCTTTGAAGGGTCAGGCTAAGGTGCCGCCCAAGTTGTAGAAGGAAGACTCAGGAATTGGATGAAGATTCTGTATATGTACCGTTTGAATCAGCCATCGCTCATGCCAGAACTTGTAAACACGATAATTCAGTCATTGTCGAGAAGGATGCTAGATGTTTGTCTGATGGTATTCAGCCCTGTAAACGAACACCAACGTTCGTCTTTCCGCGCTTTCTTCCACACTAAATTGACCTGCAAGAAAGTATCAGCATCTACCAACTTGTACAGTTTTTCAGGATTTTAAAGGACGACGTTCACGGTTGATTGTTGAACAAAACGAGCAACTCCATTGGACAAGCCAGCGGAACAGAGAGTTTGGCAAGCATTCAGTAAGATCAGTAGACTAAGAAAGAGAGATCTGAGAGGTTAAACATAGATATTTTCGTGGATCACAGTATCAACGCGCTTTTAAACGAGCCGTTGCGGCGGTAGCAGTAGGCCACCAGCTTAGAAAGTGGAAGTAGTCGGATGACGATGGACAGACTAAGAGATCGACGTCTCGGCCGAATTCGGAAATACAGCTTTGACCTGAACCACCATGATCCCTGGCAGATCAGTTCGATTCTCAACTACATTTCGCGACCTACGAGTACAGTAATGGAGTACGTTATTTTTCCATGACATGGAGGACTGCCACTACTGTCCCTTATTACGCCGCACGCTTCACCGGTACACAGCACCGCTGTTCAACGCGTGAAATTGGCAGAGGGAAGAGAGTATGGCAGAAGAGCGGAGGATGCAACAGGTATGGGCACATATAAATGCAAAACTATGACTGAGGATGATCTCCTAGGCGATGCTCATGTATATGGGTAGGCATACGCGCGGCTCAGGGCGAAAGCCGAACAAGTACCCTGGCTACTCAGTTGCATATCTAACGCTGGAGACGTCGACACGTTTCTAAAGCATCGTGTAAACCCTCATCTCTGCCGTCCAGTTCGACTCTTGTAGTGCATCGTCTACCGCCTTGATCCACCCCAGCACCCTCTTCTCCACGGCCCGTCTCTTACCACAGTCATTCGACTCTCTTCCGTCTCCAGGAAGCTGTCGGCGATTTCGGGCGTCTCTAATGCCTTCAACAATATGCTCGCCTTGTCCATATTTGCACTACACCGGCTCCGCTTCAGCGCGGTATGAGGCGCAGGTAACACCTCCATTTCATCCAACCATGCCCCGACGGCGTCTCGACTTTCTTTTGCTCTTAAGACGCGCATACATTCGCGGAGCCGACCGCTGCAGTCCGCCCAGTCTCCATTACGAACGAGCAGGTCGTATTCCACGACTTTCAGCGCCAGTCTTTCGAGCACGGCAAAGTTTGGCGTTCCAAGGCCTCCGCAAACCATCGTACAGAGGACTCGACTATCGGTGTTATATTTGATCCCGAGCAGCGCGATGAATGCCAACACATGTTTCATGGTTTCGACGCTGGTGATGGGGATATTGGAGGGAAATAGGCGCAAGAGGTACACGATGGAACGGAATACTGCTGGGTTCTTCAAACCACGAATCCAGTACCTTTGAGCCGTCAGGGAGTTGTTCGTCCTCCAGATGAACGCGGTGAGAGAGCTGCATGCGTCAGAATCGAGAAATTCGGGTCTAAGGTCAGTTGTTCAATTAAAGCGTCCAGTCCAAAGCTGAATATATGCGTACGCAGAATCTGTTCCGTTGAAAGTCGTGAAGATTATGAGCGCGAGGAATTGGCAGACTCGGATGATGGAGTTGTTGATGTAGCCCGGGATAATAGCTGGTCCATTTGGGAGAAAAGGCGCCCCGTGTTTTATCGGAATTGTGGTCGGCATGTTTGGAATCGACGACCGCCTTGCTACATCCATCTTCTCCTCGCTCCGAGGTTTAGCGCCACCTCGTACAACTCTGGCGAGCATCGGCCCTCTTATCTCGCTAACCTTGGATGTGGATGTGGGGATATAACCTTGGGAACCCTCAGTGGCGAATCTCTGTCCTGTACCCGTGGTGGCGTTGCTACGCGTAATTCGCGCGAGCAATGACATTGGGTGGATGGAGGTGTCTGGACGAGAGGACGATGTGGCGTATCGTTTGGGGAGGATAACGTCCTTTGTGTGCATAACTGCATCCTTCTCCTTGCTTATCCCAACCGCCTCATCGCCTGGCGTGTGCGGCGCTGCAGATGATGTCGCTGTTGAGCTGCTCGACGTAGAGCGGTTGTGCTGGGCGCGGGAGAGCGATGGGAATGCTGAGAGGGTTGGTTCCCTGCTCATGTGGAGAGTGAGAGCCATAAGAATCTGTTCTGTGGATGGGATGCTGAGCTCGAGGGATGTGGTCGTGGTTCAAGTGTGGTGGACAATCGATTGCGACCCTGAACAAAGACCGCTACTGCGAAATCCACAAACACAAGGGATTGGGTGCAGGCGTGGAGCGCTTCCTCAGGCTTTGATTGTGCTAGTTTGTAGGAAGGTCGGGGACGTTGGTGCTTTGGTCGAACATTCGGTTTTATGGGTGGCGTTGTTCACAAGTGGATCCGGACCACTTACCTTTTTGGGATGCTGCGATTTGTATTGGTTGCAAGTATGAGGTGGGTGCGTGTAGATGTGGGATGGTGTTCGGTGAATGTTTTGATTTGAGTGAGAGGTCTCCTTGTTCTCACGATAGTACGACCCATGGTGAGCTTCTAAATTTGTTGTATCGTTGATTCGAGATTTAATTGCTATAAGACGGATGCGTCCCGCGAGCGACTGTTTTTTCAAGCTAGGCACCACACTAGCGTTCTCCTTCTGCGGCCAATGTCTAGGTCAGACATGTCACGATTCAACGACCTGCGCCACACTCTGTATTCCCGAATGACTTAACAAAATGAATGTGAAGAGCTCGTTTAGTAAGTCCCCATGTTACTGATCCTCCTCATACCAATCATCTTCTTTTCAGTCTAACAGCAATGACAGTAGCCTTAGTTTATACAGTTACTTTACATGACATCACGTGACATCGCTCCTCCTTTGTGTTTGCATGACACGAATAGTTACCCTTGGCTTCTTCATCATTAGCGTATCGCATGAAAGGTTTGTGTCTTACTGTATTCTTTCCTTCCAACACCTTGGCTCACTATCATCATGTTAACAGGCATGCCTCCCTCCTGTCTTAAACCCAGCAACTAGTACTACTTCCATCACTCAAGATTCAGGAAATACCCTAGCCCGACATATACTCGTGGAACTGATCTCGTCGTTCCTCGTCCTGCAGCCATTTGACCAGAATAGGGTGTACGACTTTCACGATCTCATTTCCGGGATGCGTGTCTGTCATAGATGGCGTCGGGCGAGAGGTCGTCTTTGACGATGCCCGCCTCTGGATGGACATAGAGTTTTCATGTGCCTTGTTACTGGCCGCATGCCTCTAACAGCCTCACCAAAGTCTTTCCCTTGAAACTATCCGCCATATACCGTTGAATAGGCGGCACTTTTCCGGATCATAGATATCTCGACGTTGTACCGGTCTTGCTCTCTCGCTCGTACGCCAGGCGTGCGCTTTCCCAAATCTCCATGCCATGTCATTCCCGTTGAAGAACTCTAGTGCATTCATGATCAGAGATTTTGGGAGGGCCAGTCTTCCTAGTTGGAGATAGAGAGTTATGAGTCAGGTCGCTCCCCCCCCCCCCCCCCCTCACTGCATTTTACCGACATGCTTGAAGGCAACGATACGATTATCAGCGTCACGTTTTACACGACATCCGGCGAGGTGGAGGAGGGGAAATGGCGTACGCGTATTGCATTAGTCCTGCTACTCCGTGGACATGCAAAGGTGGTATTCGGACGACCGATTACAGAGACGGTCATACCATGCGTTGTAGGTTTGCTTTCCCGGTCTCATGCTCCGTTGGAGAGTATCGCGTTCCTGTCTGCCTGCTTGTGGCTCCGTACGGTTAGATGGACGTCCAGTTCATTGGCCAGCTTGACAGGCAGTTCTTTGTAGAGACGATTCGGAAACGGACAGATGTCGACTATTCGTGCATTTTGTTGGGGCGATGTAGGCGGGTACTGCAATGCACTTGTGCTGCGCGAATGTGAGCGACGATTTGAAGGGTTGGAGATTACTCCAAGCAATGCGCGTTGGCCATTGATACCCATCCGAAATTTCTAGTTATTCACGTTCAGGTATTGACTTTGACCTCAACATTTCTGCGATACCTACTAATACAATCCACTACTAAAGAACTTACACGTCGATTGAATTAGTAGACGATCTGACCACGGGAGCCTGAGGTATGTTTTGTCCTTGAAATGGCAGCATTGTATTGGGCAAGGTATTGGGACGTTCTCTCGGATGTATAACCGTGTGTGATGATAGGTCTTGACCACGACTAGACTAGTTATACTCCCCGAAGTCACCTGCGGCTCGTTGTTGTCTCTCTCACTTTGGTGAGTTTCCAAACGAGTTTATTCAAGGCACACTGTCGATGTACCATGACGAGATAGATAGAATGGAGCCCATCACGGGGAAAGGACGTCTTACTCTTGAGGAAGTCAGCCACTGGAAGACGGTTCACTTGACGAACGCTTCAATTCAGACGAGTTAGGTATGTAACTCCTGGCTAAACCCATGAACGACAAGTAACGACCCCTCAGCCCTTCCATCGCCAACTATGATGTTTGGATACAATCTTCGGATTTAAATCGGACGCGAACATGTCGAAACCCCTTCGTTCCACAGTCATCATCCCCCTTCACATGTCTTCTTCCTGATACATGTCGTAAACTTGGACTTTGATAATGTCGTCCTTGAACTCTTCGCTTGCATTCTGTTGTCCAGCCCTCGCCCTGTTGAAACCGTTCAATCTTCTCCTTCCTACGACAGAACCAACACTACATACAGCGCAAACCATGCTCGTGACCACGTTCAACGCCATGGAGTTTACGTGTCCGCTTCTCTCCAAATTTGCGGAGAGCGTAAAACCGTATAAACCCAGAATGTGAATTGATTCCCGGCCCTGTCAGTCAATAATACAATCCTCAGGTCTATTCCGTCAACGGCGACTCTCACTACTAGGAGGATGATCATGTCTAAAGATAGGTGTTTGCGATGGAACCGGATAGAATCCGTCGAGTTAGAGTTTCGCGAGGGTGAGAGCCGGAGAGGTGTGTGATGACATGAAGTGTGGTCGAGTATGAATAGCTCGGCTGGTGTGCATCCGAGCGCTGGTGGCGCAATGTTGGCAGGGTATAATTATAAGTATTCAAATTTAAGATTAGTGCACAAAACCTCAACTTCTTCAAGTTATTCTTCTCACTACATTCCACTCAGACATGACAACTCCACCCACCGCCGCACTGGCCTATCAAGTCGTCTCATTCCCGAACGAGATGGCTTCCAGCGGTGATTTAGGCGCACGCATGGTCTTTTACAGTTGGCGCCCCAATATGTTGAATATCTAAATCTACCTTCTCAATTCTGAGCATGCACTGACAGTTGATATGGACTGGTACTACCTTGGACAAGCAGTGTCGACCAATCCCAACGCTCCTAGCGGCATCATTGTCCACGAACTCGAACCCGACGCTCTCCGAGACGTCGTCCGCTGGGAGAAGGTGTGGTTCACAGCTGGCGTTCGGCCGGGCCAGAACTTTGCCCTCTGGCGCGGCGTTCCTCCCAACGAGGACTACGTCGTCGTTGGGGGCATATTCAGCACCAACCAAGACTACGCGGAGCCGGACTCAGAGCAGACGCGCGGTATTAAGGCGATTCGGAGGGATCTGGTGGTGCTGGACGACACGTCGCAAATCTGGAATGATCAAGGTTCAGACGCTGTCAAGGAGGGCTCGGTTTGGACGACATTGGGTCAGACGGGGGTCTCGCTGTCGGCGTCGATTCCTATGTACTGGCGTGGCAAAGCGCCACCGAGGGATATATCGTTCTCGTTGGACCGCGACAAGATCTTGCTGATGCAGCCACAGTATCAATCTTTCCTTCCACATTAGCAAACATATCACTGACTCTCTCAAGGGAATTTACTGTTTCGGATGGCGCCAACTAGGAGCAGGAAGATGTCGACGGGGTTGAGAGGGGAGTGAAAGGAATGATCGTCGCGTATAAGCTCTAGTGTAAGCATCTAAAGGAGGCACTCTCGTTCTTTCCTGCGTAAAATCAGTATTGGTATCTCCATCCTTTAAGTCAAAGCCGACGTACGTGGTATGCCTGAACGATGGTTACTCGTAAAATTGAATCGGAGAAGTCGCACTGTATAAAGTCAGTTGCCTGTGCCATGAAAACGCTCTTCCGGCCACCATTGACCGTGACCTGCTCAAAGACATCGTACTGGTACTGGTGCCGAGGTCGCTTTAGCAGCCAGAAACAGGGATGATGTTGCCCAGATTGTCGTTGTGATGGTAATTAACCTCTGCACATCCTCTCTCCTCGTGAGTGAGCGAAGCTCATCCATGAATCAAGTACGCGAAGGGCGACTTCTTTTCTGAAGAAGAGATGTTAACCTCCTACCTTCCCACCTGATTGGCCAAAATACGCGTCGCGTTCGTGTCCGTACTGGGGATTTAAATCAACACGGATGTCCGAGTCCTCTGCACGGTGATCTGCGAAGGACTTGAAACATCTGGCTTCAAGTTCGCTGTGCTCGAAAGACCCGTCATGCAAGTCGTGGGATGCGACATGCTTGTTCATGATGGACTGGGCGGAAGTGTTGTCGGCCTCGGGAATGTGTGTTGATATCGAAGGAAAATCGGGAGGCTATTAGTGCATGGCTGGACGAGATAGAGACGCGCCCGGCAGTTCAGTACGTGCTGTAACGAAGCACCACTGCTGCACCAGTATATCGTTTGGCATTTCGTCGTCGCCAAGTACTAGTAGCGGATGCGATTAAGTCGTGTAGTCGAATTCTGTCGATGCAGCGCTCATGGCGGTTCTGGTCAAAGCCGAACTATCGGCCGATCACCGTCCGACGTCAGTGATCAAGAACCCTTGGCAAGTTGTTGGCAAGAACCAGGCAAAAACCGAGCGTTCACTTCATATCCCACCTTCCTCAGTGGGACCGTGCCGTGTATCGACTTCCTTCCTTCCTTCCACCAGGACGGAGCTGTTATCTTGGGGTCTGTTCCATACGGGTTATCCTGATGTTCGTGGCATCGTCTTAGTCACCCTCTGGACTCTGGCTACAAGTTAGTACCGACCCCAATCACCACTCAAGTACCTCTTGTCGGCGTCAGGCGTCTCCAATAGCCGGTTATATGCTGCCTTCTACGTCGCTTCTACATCCCAGCCGCATACTTGACGATCTAAACATATCAGAACCCCAGAATCTGCCGTGACTCTTTTATACTGTGTTCGAAAAGCGGACGAAGACACCCCTCTAACTCTCACCGATGTCTCGACGCACCGCTCTCGTCACTCGCTGCACCCAACGCCTCGTCATACGTGCCTCTGCTCTTAGGCTAGCCGAGAATGGGTGCAACATTGCGATTTGTGATGATTTGTCGCGGCAATCCGAATTGTTGCAGCTTAAACGCGAAATCGAGTCCAAGGGCGTCAAGTGCTGTTCCTACATCTGTGACCAAACGAACGAAGATGATGTCAAGAATCTGATCAGCAACGTTGTCAAGGATCTTGGCGGTGTGGATATCGTAAGTTTACACCGGTTGATGTCTTTTGTCTACGTATTGACAAGATTAAAAGGTGGTTGCTACTTTTTATGATTCCGCTCCTATAGCACCTGTGAATAGCAACATCGTGTCAAGTCGGTTGTTTGCATATACTGTCATTGAACGGTAGATTAACGTGCCGATATTTAGTGTCTGTTGAAGACTTAGACAAGGCCCTTGCCACCAGGCCGAGGAGCTTGTTCCTTCTGCTGAAGTACTCGAGCGCGCAAATGATCAAGCAGGGCCGCGGAGGCAGGATTATCGGTCTCACCAATACAGTTGCGTCGCAGGGTACGCTTAGAAAGTCCACAATCATGGAAACACCTTCTCATGATTCGGTAGCCTTTTCCCCTCGGCTGTCTGGCTACAATACGGCATGCTTTGCGACTCGAGGATTGATGCAAACTGCAGGTACACGACGCATATCTACCTACGCTTTCCTCGCTTACGTCGAGTTTTGTAGCCCTGGAACTCGGCCAGAACAACATTACTGTCAATCTTCTTTCACGTTCGTATCTACCTAGCTTCTCAACGCTTAGCTGTCTCATTCGCATGCCCCAGACTCCATGCTTCAGGAAGAAGCAAGTTCGTGCATTTTTGACTTGTTTTCACCCGCTAATATGGAGGAACAGCTGAGTCCGCCTTTGCTACCTTCGATAACCAATCCGGTTGGGACAAGTTGGGAGGCGGCCAGAAATTCGTATGAACACCATTATATCATCGTGCTCGAAAATCGTTGAACAACGTCCATTGACAGATCGCGAACCGCACCCCACTTCCCAAGAAAGCAGCCACTAGCCAAGATATCGTCCCGGTCATCAGTATGCTCGCCTCCAAAGAATGTGACTTCATGACAGGTAAGACTTCCTCTCGTTCATTCAGTCGGACTCGTCTAACGGAGCTCGTACCTGCAGGACAAACGGTAAACATTCTGCTCTAGCAATGGTTTTAAATTTTTGATGCTTTATCTGGCAGATTTCGGTCAACGGAGGCATTTTGATGAATTGAAGGATTCCGCAACTGAACCAAGAACTGAACAAAATTTCAATGTACAATACTTAGTTTTCTTTACGAAGCGGTGATCGGTCTGCTGAGCGTATAGCGCGGCGTAACAAAAGATGAATTTACCCTCCTTCGTTCCTCATTTATCTCATTTGTATCTCTGTAACAACATTAATGTCGATGGCAATATGGCCTGGTCTGTGGCGGTCAACCGATCTGTGCGCTCGTTGAAAGTGACGTCGTTTCCTGGGAACGCGTCTGGGATGACGAGGGCTCCGGACAAACTAAAGACTACGCTCTCTGGTGTGGCATCCCTCCTAACTCAAACTACGTCGTCGTCGGGGGCATATTCACCACCAACCTGGACTGCCGGGCGCCGCCCAATTCAGCGCAGACTTCGGCATCATGGCGATCCGCAGGGATTTTCTGACTTTCATGCTACTTTCAAAGTATGAGACGACGCTGGTAGCGACGCATACAATGATGCGTCGGTGTCGCAGGCTCTTCAAGTTGGTATAAAGGGTGGTCGCTTATTCCTATGAATTCCCATTCTCAGCCGCCACAGGATGTGGGCCTCACGCTGGACCCCAACCAGGTCCTTGAGGTCACATCGTGAAAGTGAGCAGTGCTTCTACGACATCATCATCATAGTGCATAAATAGTAAGTAACTGTACAGGGTGAGGAGAAAGAGTCATACTAGTATGAGTGAGTAAGTCATAAAAGAAGAACAAATAAATATCAAGTCAGAAGTCTCCGTTACGCGCGTCGTGTATACTAATCTTCAATCCATCAACCCGTCGTTCGTACTGCTGCAACATACAAAGGTCGGATTCTTCGAGATTGCAGTAGCCATTTCCTTGAATGCGGGCCTCAACCAAACGTAGGCGTGGATTGGGAAACGCCGTTCGCACACGAACCATTTCCACAAAATGGTCCCTGTCCACCTCGTTAATGAGCACGGCAGCAACAGTGTCGCTCTGGTCGGATCGTGGGCAGAAGACAATCCGCAGTCTCTCGAGGCAAGGGAGGACCTCAAAGACCCCGTCGTCGTTCCTCGCCAGCTTGTCAAAAAACGCCGTCAAATACTCGTGCTCACTGTTCGGGTTGAGAACCAAGTTGAACACCTTCAGAAGGGGCATGGCGAACAGCATCGACGGCATCATCAATAAAGCATCTTCGCCGTCAGTCCTCAACACGAATTCCGTCAGAGGAGGATTGCTCCTGCCGAGGAAGTCAATGATGACTGGTATAGCGTTCTGGGGTCCAGCTGCACTCCTCCTCTGCGTGTCTACCAGCAGTTTACGTAGACCGGGGAGGCAAATATGAGCCAAGAGACGAAAAGCGTCACGCGTCAGCCAGAGAGCCTCCAACCTGCTACTGGTAACGAACACACTCGGCGGTGTCTCCAATACCTGGCGTGGTGCATATTTCACGTTAAACGTGATGCGCCGGATCATCTTGCTGTTCCCAAGCAGGTTCAGCAGCATGGCGGTAGAATAAAAGTTTGGATCAGCATTGATATCAATTTTCACTCTCTTCAAGCGGAGGCTGGTCGGAAAGGGATGCACCCAGCCCCCCCCAAAATTTATCTCCAGCTGTTCCAACGCAGGGACGCAATTCCACAAAGTGCAACCTTCGTTGAAGTTGAACACTTCTGTGGGATCGGAAGACTGAAGGGGCCTGAAGAACAGGCGGCGGAGGATGGGGAAAAGCGCAGCCCTATTGACGAGGCGAGTGTAGAATATTGATGCAATCCTGAGATCAAGACTGGCGCACCGCGACAAGATGCCCAGTATCTGTTCAAAAGCGGCTTCGCTAGCAGCTGAGGGCTCCCCGAAGTCGATACCGATATGTAGCGGCAAATTTTTAGAAAGGACAAGGACTCCGCTAAGGGCTTCGACGTCGCGCTCATGCCATGCCTGGCCGGCGAATTCAATCTCCGTCCAAAGCCGCGCGTCGTTGATGATGGATTCATGCCATTTCTGACAGACTTGCGCCGCCGTCAAGAGATCGCGGAGGTTGTGGATACAATGGCCTGTCGAGGGAGAGTTGCAGCGTCGGGGCTGAGGCGATCGTATAAGGAACTTTGCCATCAAGGTTATAAGCTCTGGGGGTAGCTCTTGAGCAGGGGATTTCCGCGAACCGAAGGGGACGGCGACCACGGCCTGGTCGGATGCGTTATGCGAAAACATTGTGTGATGGCTGTTAAGGTGTTCGCGATGAGTTCTCCCTTGTAAAATGTGATACTGTAGGAAGCGATGCACCTTGGATACAATATATATAGGTATCTGAAGACGGGGATCGTCGTTGTAGGAAACAAAGGTGATTATGTGCACATACAAGCCCAAACAGAGTGATAACAATGATGTCATGTGACGGCGAACAGCGCCTTATAGATATCGTCGTACTGGTGATTGACTGAAGAAGTGATGAGAGATTATAAGCAGAATGAAAATGGCCTGCGACTCACAGATAAATGGTGGATGGTCGGGCACTCGGAGTCCAGGACATGCAGTGTGGCGTAGGAAATTGAGCGGGACGACCTGATGAACGGGTCGTATATGGAACCCCAGATGAATGTCATGAGTATGTTGGTAGACTAGACCTGCGCTAGCACGCTCGAAGTCCAGAGATGAGATATATGCGACGGGTAAATCGTCGGCGGCCTTCGGTTATGTGGCGACATTTGTCGATCATCATCGCGAATTGTCAGATCATATCGAGACGCTCAATAGCAGTGGAGAGAATTTATACGGTGTCACCATCATCATCACTCAGCGTCAGCCAGGCGTTGGGTCATACGGCGGGAAGGAGTGAAATCGGAATGAAATTGAAGCGGGACAGATGGGCCAACACCACCCGAGTCTGTCATTGCAGTTCATAGATTAGTGCGAGATGACGGTGTCGACCTGCCTCGTCGTGAAAGTTTTCATATCTGCAACCTAAAAAAATGGTGAGCCCATTGGCTTACGCCCGGTTAACAGCTCGCACATGATAACATAGTTGGCATTTTGTAAGTTTGTCAGACCAAGGCACGAGGGAGGGCAAACTGAGGTCTTCGGACACGTAAGTGATGCAATCAATTTCTTTCTCTTCCGCTCCGCCATCACGGTCGTCGTCGCTTCAGAGAAAGTCGGGCGCGCTGACTTCACGGCGGTCAGCTAGCACCCGCAGCTTTGTTTTTCCTTTCGTTTCTGTGGCCTCCATGGTTTTCGGCCACTTTCTCGACTTTCTGGACTTCGGCTCGGTGGAGCGGTTTTGCACTGCCAGCATCCGATGGTGCTTCCTAGGCAAGTTTCGGGGCTGCGGTGATTGCGACGCGTCGTAAGCACGGTGCCTACTCCTTCTCTAGTGGGTGTCCGCAATCACCAGCTACTCGCTTATTTTCGCAGTCTCGGAATGCCTATCTCGTTTCGTCACCGCGCTACACGTGCATTGTCATCGCGCGCACTCGCTGTTTTCTCCGCCACCGCAACCACTGCCGCCGACACGGACTGTTACACTACTGCTTCTTGTGTCGGCAGTTCTGACTGCTGCTCCTTTCGCTATGCTACACTTGTCGCTACTTTCATGTATGACAATGCATTCTGCTACGTTTCCTGCATTCCCGTGTATTCGTGTGGCCGGGACACACAACGCTACGCAACTGCTATGTTTTCGCGATGCGGTACTGCTACCTATTCGTATCCCGTGTATTCTGTGGCCGGGACACAGTGCTATGCAACCGCTATGTTTCGCATGAGGTACTGCTACCGTTTGCATCCCGAGTATTCTGTGGCCGGGACACAGTGCCATGCAACTGCTATGTTTTCGCGATATGGCACTGCTACCATTCGCATCCTGTGTATTCTGTGGCCAGGACACATGCTACTGTCCGAGTGGTACGATGCGGTCCCTTCAGGCCCTTCTTGTTTGGGTATCGGTACCACTCACATTTCAGGGAGATTCCATCCTCACCAGCCCGCCGGATGCGTCGCTGTGCTCCTTCGGGTTTGGGTATCGCGGCTGACTGCCTCAACTGGAGTCTCCCTGTCGGGGCCCAAGGGCATCCCCTGCGGGTGCCCTTCCCCATAACCTGCTACATGCTGTCTCATGTTATGAGTTATTATGCACTGATACTGCTATCAGTGCATAGCACTTCATCTTAAGCATCCAACAGTGTCCAAAGACAAATGGTATGAATGGAACGCGCGAGAACATCGTTTACTAAGTTCGAAACGCGTGAAATGATCATTTCGTGATTCTGCGGAGCCGGACGAAGAACTGCAGCAGTTGCCGGGTCCAGGACTGCATCGTGAAGGATAGGTGTTAAATGTATGCGCGCGCATGCGAAGGAGGTAGACGACGCGCGTCACGCCGCGACAAGAGCCTTCTGCGCGCTTGCTTGGGAATTCATCGCGTCGGCGGCAGCGGAGAGCTTCGTCGATGTTAGGCGTAAGGATCAACAGTCGGAGTATCTGGTCGCCGCAGGCGGAACGTGGGGAGGAATGTCGCCTAGCAGAACATGATGAGCGATTTTTACAACGTACGTGCTCATATACGTACAATCCCTATCGTCAGTAATGTTGACCCGCCAATCTCTCCTCCTATATTCCCTGCTGGTCGTTTTATCTGACCCAAAAACATAGCTGACGGAGGTCGTAAAAGTCCTTGCCATTGTCGGCCAATTAGCGTTGTCGTCGCCCTCGAATACAAGTCGAAACTTGTCGCTGTGCTGATGATCATGACGGTACTGATCAAAGCGGTTTTGCCGAACTCGGAGTCGGGCGAAATGACTGGGACCGGCGCTAAACACGATGCTCAAATTATCGACCAGCTGGCTAAAAGTAGTAGTTAACATCGGATATTGTAAAAGTAATCTGTTTGTTATCCGTATGCAGAAATAGACAACCTCGAATTCCATACTGAACGAAAAATTACGCCTCATCCTTGCTCTTATTCAATTCCCCACTACAACGTCGGAGCACCCTGGAGATAGAAATATCAGGCTCGACACAAGCAAAACGATGAAGCGTTACCTCTGGTGAAATCGAACTAGACCCGCAGAACCTTATCTGGATTCGTTGTCAACGAATAACTGCGGTCTTGAGGCGGCGGGTTATGGCCCAGCACAGGAATCAGCGCATACGGCGAGTAACCGTAAGTGCCAAGTGTTGTCCACACCGACCCATCTTGATGCGCCCCGGATCCAGTATCCTTCCAACCTAGGACCGTCTCGTCGAACACGAGCAGATCCTTCCTAATCGCCTTGATGCCCTGCGTCTGGTCCCAAGTGGGCGCCGTCCAGCCGCGGTTGTCACTGAATATGCCCCCAATGACGGCATAGTCGTCGCTAGGAGGTACCCCGCGCCACAGAGAAAAATCCCTGTCCGATCCGGAACCTTGGTCCGTCCATACACACTCCCAGGATGAAACGTCTTTAAGAGCGTCAGCCTCAAGAGCCTGGACAATTAGGCCAGTGGGGCCGCCGTTCCACGTTGATGGACCCTGTCCAAGATAGAACCAGTTTGGGGAAACTTTGGAAATGATGAACAAAGGGTACATGAAATCAAAGCTCTCAACTCACGAGTGGGCCGCCAACATGAGAGAGATTGGTGCGCACCACTGCCATCGTCGTCGACCACCTTGTTCACAAATTGGACAAATTTGCATGCCAAAGCGGCAGTCGGCAAGCGCTGCGCCGGTGCATCGTCAACGGGAGTGGAGTCCATGTGTGCAAAGCCGATGTTCATAACGACGAGTCGAACCACCGGGTATTTATCCAAGCAAACAGATATGCGTGGTCGTATAGCTTCGATGACAGCCTCCGTGTCCTGGCACCGGGACACGTTAGAGCTTAAAGCGCGGCAAGTTGGATCTATATGAGAACTTTGAGTTGTCAGTACGACCAATCAAAAAACCTATGCCCGCACCTGCATCAGATACGAACAGAACAGAGACTCTGCATGCGCGGTCACGGTTCTGAAATCGACTGATTCAGATGAAGACGAGAAAACTTTGCCATTGGTGAGATGGTATGAGCGATCCATAAACGTGCGTCGCCGTATAGTTCAAACAACCCCGGGACGTCCTCCCGGCTTGCAGACAATGCGTAAAGCTTGGAACTGCAGATACGGAGCGTCGTATGGGTACACTGGACCACTGAAACAGATCTCCCTCAAGCGAAAAGCGGATCTCGCCCGACAACAGTCGCCAGTTTCAATGCAGTAGCGCGTCAATTCATTTCGGACACGGTGCTACCACGTAGGTTGCAGCACCACAGGATAAGTCTCTCGCCTGGCCTAGAACAATGACCATTTAGCACGCTAGCTGGGGGTGAAAGTTTGATTATACGTACATCCAACAAGATCTATGTGTTCGACAGAGGTACCATTATCGACGCAGCCGATCTAACTTTCCTGCAGCAATGATCGTCTTGATATTGCCACTGTGCGCTATGGTTTGAGGTAGACGTATGAGTTTGTCTAGCAGGAATGGAGGAGCGGAGTAGACCATGGAATTTGCCTTCGAGATCGAAAGGTACTGGCACGAGGAAAAGCCAGAATCATCATGTTCCATACTACTTCTACCCATGTGAAGCGAGTTTCGTCTTGCTCCTTGTCGAGGCCGAGGTCAGGGCAATAATCAAACCTGCCGAATCGAGAAAACGTTATAGGTGTGGTGTCCGTTTCCCGTTTGCAATTCGAGCGCCACATGATGACCACGAATGGTGACAATTTCAGTAGTAGAGGGTATCTATCCTAGGCAGCGTTGCGTGTATACATCAGCTATAAAACATCAGTGGGTTCGCTATGTAGAACCAAACGACTCCATTCGCCGTACCTCGCGTGTCGCTGGCGTGCACTCTTCATTTCCAATTTTCCTCTCTTCCTCCTCATCCTGGCGCTCTTTTCCGCTTAGCATGATGTTGAAAACAGAGCCTGCTCTAGCGCTCCTCGAACAAGGCTGGGACAAGGTGAGGACGACGTTATTTGCTACTCGTGATGATGATGGTCCTGGTCAAAGCTGTATTCCGGATTCGGCCGAGACGCCGATCCTCGTCATTGACTTGAACGTTCCTGTCCTGAATCTACCACTCAGCATTGTCTTATGTCTCTCCTTCATTAGCGGATCCAAAACTGTCTTCCTTTATTTCCATGCACGCGGCCATTCTACTCAAGATTCTGCTCTGTCTGGGATGGACAACAGGAGGCAACAGGCCTATCACCTTGGCATTTCCATCAACATCTCCCTTTGCCGGTCTTAGCAAGCCCTTAACCTTTCCGGTTCCTCGTTCACGAAGAGGCGGGATTCTCTTTCCACCCTGAAAAAAGGTTGATAACTCATGGTACAGAAAGGCAGGCAGGTGGGTGGGTAGAAAGGAATGACTCTTAGCATTTCTTCAGACCGTGGCCCTTCCCTCTCTACGGTTCTCTAGATTTGCGGTTCGCAAACTCGAATTGATGAGTACCTTATGTGGCGCGATGCATGGGTACTGAAACCTTTCTGGGTATCACCTAAACTTCTGGCTAGCGATAATACGCCGCTATTCATGCCAGTGATCATTTAGGTTATCACTGCCCGTTCTTAGGAACAAAAATATCCTTATTGGCCAAAGGATTTTCTCCCCAACCAGGCTTGCTTTACGTTCCATACCAACGTGCGTCTCCCACTGGTCTCAGCCGATATTTCACCTAGGCCTAGTAATAAACACCACAGTATTGTGCTGTTTACGCTACTATCCATCTACAATGTAATCTTTTCTTCTTCAGGGTTTGCTTATCGTTATTCTCTTCTCCTAGTCAGTTATCTCATCCCACCGGTAGTCACTCGCTTCCGTAAGTTTACGTTCGGACTCTGCAGGTTGCGATAGCTGATGCAGTGGCATAGTAATCTATTCTCCTTGGATTGTTGTAGAACACGATGACTGAGGACAACCGGTTGTTCTTGGGGAGAATCATCATCCAAGTCGCGCCTGTCGTGGTTCCGATCGCGACTACATATTCCATTTAGTGACGTTCCTGCCTCCCGGCTTTGACAGGAGTAGTCTCATGGTTAAATGACGCTTCATACGCACTAATTCGGTCTGAGATAGCTATTCAGTTCAAGACCAAGATTCCTGAATGCACATCGGAATCCGCGCTTGCATCTACGCGTTGCTGTGTCACTAGGCTCTGACGAAGCCCTCTGATTGCTCATCCATCTCCCCACTTCTTTTGTTCCGACGCGTCGGAAAGGAGCCAAGTCTTCCGACGATATTGACAGGACGTCAACACGGCACCGCTGCCACCTGCAGTAGTATTGTTTGGTATTAGACTCTGCAACGGTTCGGAGCGCCATCTTCCGAAAAGTACGTACGGTGCCGAAAGATTTCCAGTTCATCTTCCTCGTGGATTCCGGTGAATATTGTGTTCGCAGCGAGTACGACGTCGATAAACGCCCGCTTGCATCGGACTTTTGTCCACCGCCGGTACTCTTGCTTCTGCTACACAAAGATGACTTGCTACGGTGGCACTCTCCCACGTACAGCTTTACATTGCGCTGGGTTGGTTTGGGTTGGCTTTCCACGTAAATGGTCTTTGAACAACAAGTGCTCCCACGCGGTGACATAAAACCAAATTTAGCAGGTTCCTTTCTTGCTCATAACCATCATCTCCCACCCAACGCCCTCGAACTTCGATAACCACACGTATTTCTGGATACCCCATTACATGTAAACTGCATCGACCAGGCTAGGACCTAAATATACTTTGACCTCGCTTCCTTTCTGCTCGTTTTCTTACCCCGCCTCCACAGTTCCTGTCTGACACCTTCTACTACAGATTCTAGAACTCGCGAACTCATTTCACTGAATGAGTCACAGAGTGTTTAAATGGACTGGCCAGGTATCCCCTAGCGGACCTGTCGTCGTCTGAGCCTATCTTTCGCCATACACTACTCCGCAGAACTTTGTTCGACAGCTTGACTTCACCCTTGAGATAACGCGACTGATGTGGCGGCCTCCATGTGATCTTCTTCCGACTTCATCGTCTGAACGAGCTCCGGTGAAAGCTCGGCCGGAGCCCTTCTATCGATACTTATAAAGTAGAGGATACCGGACTTACTTTCAAGTCACAGACCCTTCACAGTACAACTCATACTCATACTCATACTCATACTCGAGAATGTCTTCCGATGACACCACCCAAACCGAGTTGGTCCTGTCTCTATGTCCTATTCTTGGCTGTCTGATTCGTGTTTTTCCAGTACCGGCGACGTCGAAACAAAAGCGACGAACCAGTTGACCCCCCCTTCGAAGACAGATGGTTTCAACCAGTGAGCGTTTACCTTGCACACGGGGGATTTAGCTGATACTGTCCACAGGCAAGACTTTCCATCTTATTCGAACGCTAGTATTCCGATGCCAGGCGACTGGGCGCAGTATCCGGCGGTTCTCAATTGGACCATTCAGGTATACGCCTACAAGACTGATCTGCAATCCAAGGCGTGCATCATCATGGTGCACAGCGGCAGCGTCCAGTCCATCATCGCCGAAGTGCGATTGACGCACACCATCACTAGCGTCAACAACGGATCTGGGTCTTTCGTGAACCACTTGCCCAGGACGAACGACGGCCAACAGGATGGCCAGAATTACATGTGTACGTAGGCTGTCACCGATTTTAGAGGTGCTTATACGTCCTTTCTCTAGATAAGATTGACTTCAACGAAAGCCTCAATCTCGTGGACAAGAATTCGAATCCTTTCGAGTTTAGCGCCGTCTTCCAGGATGAATATACGCGAACTGGATTCATTCAGAATGGAGACTACTCTGGGAACCAGGTCGTCTTCTCCCTCAGAAAGGCTCCGTTGGGTCGTGACCCCGGCGAACCTCGTGTAAGTATTATTCAATGGACCGCCATGTCATCATACTCAAGTTGTGGCATAGGCGTACACTCAACAGATCCACGGACTCAGCGAGTTCAAGTGCGACCTCAAATCCAGCGGCACGTATGACTTCAGTATGTCCTGATCTTGCGCCCTCATCCTGTTTACTCACTCGTGTTAGCACTGTCTTTCGACGCCGGATCGACCGCTGTCACGAAGAACATCTCGGTCTCGCTGTAAGGAGAGTAACAAGCTTTCGAAGTCGTATATACTGGCTCTTTTAAGTTCACCCTTTTGTACATGATGTATGACCATGGTCTCAATTTTTTAATGCAAAAGTTCAAGGTACACTACGGCCCGCCACTAGAAAAATGAATTATCGAAGGGAGTTATCTATTCAGCCGTAATGGATGGCCCCTAAGAGATACACTGGAAAGGCTAAGCGGGAGCCGGCCTTCGCACGTGCTTCCTACATCCGCCGGCATTCGGGCCGCTATGGGCGCTCATCATCATCATCATCAATTCTTTTTTGTTTCCTTCCATCACATTCCCAAATTGCTTGTGTCCCCTATGGCTATAGAGCGCGTAGTGACGACTGGTCTGTCTTTCTGTAACTCGCCTGCTTCCTGAATCGAAGAGTCATATGGTGAGTCCTACTTGGCGCACATAATTCTGCTCTAACAGGCGCGATGGTAAAGTGGCACGCTTTCTTGGCCTCTTTACTTTCTTCCAAGTTTGATTCCGGGGAAATGCGGTGACTCAGAACCGCTTTTATCCGATCTTACTGGAGGGTAACGCGGCTTGCGTGAAATTGTGGTGGCGTATATTTACTGGTTAGGCCCCTGACAAGACATTCTCTTGACTCGTTCGCACCCGTGGGGGACCCTTCCCCCAGCGAGGCTCAAGTTCAAAGCCTGCCGACCGCAGCGCTAGCGTATCAATACGTCGTATTCGAAAACAAAGTTGCCGATGACGCTGGTTCTGGAGCACGGAATAACATGTCGAGCTGGCGCCCCAATCGTAAGTCGTTAATTATACCATTAACTTTTTCAGTACTGAGCATGTTCGTCAGTCGAGAGCGGCTGGTATCATCTTGGCCAAGGCGCCGAATCCAAGACCAACAGTGCACCCATAGGCATGATCGTGCACGCGCTTGAAGCTGACGCTCTGAGAGACGTCTCCTCTGGGGAGCGGGTGTGGGACGATGCTGGGTCTAAGAAGCGTCGCGACTTCTCCCTCTGGCGTGGTGTTCCTCCTAATGATGACTACGTCGTTGTCGGCGGCATATTCAGCGTGAATCCCGGCTGGGTTCAGCCCGACTCGGTACAGATGCGCGGTGTCAAGGCGATCAGGCGCGATTTGGTTGTATTCGATGATACATTCCTGATTTGGGACGACGCTGATTTCGGGGCAAACAAGAACGGGTCGGTGTGGAAAACACAGAGCCGGTACGGAGCTTCGCCGTACGTGTTGATCCCAATGCTAGGACATGGCACCCCCCAAAGGACCATAGCTTCTCGTTGGACCGCAGTAAGACCTTGAAGATCAAAACATTTGCTAGTGTGGAGGTATGCACCTTTTTGCAAAATTGACAAAATCTGACCTATCTTTGTAGGAGGACCCAATAGATGACGACGACGTGCGTGAGGACGTTAAGAATTTAGGCAATGCCTGAGACTGATATTGCACACGTCATGCTTGCTAAAAGTATTGTATGAGTGGAAAATGTTCACGTTGCAATCAAAAGACATTTTGCTCTGCTCAATACCACGTTGAGAGGTCGCTTGTCCACCTCTTCGGTAGCAGCTCGGTTACCAGCTAGTAGCCACGCGGAACCCTAACCCAGCCCTACAGATCTCTTCTCAACTTCTCCAGGTGCTCTGCCCTGACCACCTTGTCCAACCATTCTCCTCGGTAGCAGAGAATCTCCATCTAACGCCATGATACTTCGTCGAAATAGGAAAATAGTGCAAGTCATTCCGTAGGTCTTTCCATCAAGGCTTCACAAAAAGTACCAAAGGGAGTCCTTCTGTTATCCGCCTTCTACTTCTACTTGTGAAGCTTTTATCCCTTTTTCCCTCAATGAGGACCCTCATCCTTCAATTATTTATTAATTATTATGGTGCGCAAGTTCCAAGCTCTAGTTTTTCTTAAATTGACGACGTATGTAGATGCATGTCCAAATCCTTTTCGATACCCTTGTCGTCTTCTTGGGTATAGCCTGCTAGTCCCACCCTGGAGGAGTCCGCGCGCCGCGAAATGGAGTCTTCATTGGAAAACAAGGAAACCTGTTACTGCTATCAATCGACCACTCTTGTTGTGAGTGGATACTGCCGCGGTGGCCAGAACCGTGTCTGCTGCCATGACGGCTGTACGTTCGTTCTCCTCTGTCACCGCGATGCTTGCTTACGAATTGTAGCCCACCACGGATGCTTGTTCTGATTATTCAGAAACGGCGGCGGTCTCTGAAAGCGACTGGATTGGCCGGGAAGTCGGACATTGTTTGAATGTTTTCAAATGAACTTTTTCAACGAAAGAAGGAGTGCCTCAACAAGTCTGTGAGGCGCGCTGAGGCTATTCTAAAGCGCGATTCGGCAATGCCGGCCCGCTAGATGTTGTTTATTTCCGATCATGTTCTTCTACAACGCCGCCGGAGGAATCCCAATCAGATAGGGTCAGAAGCACTTTCGTACTGCTCGTTCCTCTGCGCTGACAACGATAATTTGCCCCTAGTCAGAACAAGCATCGCGTTAATCATTCTACGCTGCGTCTCTCATGCCCGAGAGCCGTGTCCTTCATCCTGTCGGGCCATAATGACCTGGCTATCAATTTCAGGTCAACATTCTACTGTCATATGGAAATAGAGCCTTCGGACGAGTCGGTGAAGCATTTTAGATATCAGCACATGGACCAAGCGTCGAACGACCTTCTCGTATCAACATTTGGTTAGTGCCTTCCCTTTTCTGTTTTTGCTCGGGTCTTGTCATTTAATTTATCATTCACCTTGCTTCTTATCACAAACGGAGGCTGTAGGATGCGAATAACCAGCAGAACCGTTTGGCGAGGCCGCTATCGTTGCTGGGTCGACAATTCACGCCAGTAATATCGTTGTGGCGCAATTTATTGTGGACACCATTACCAATTTTTCGCTTCCTCCAAGCTGTACCACGCACTGCACTGTAGGATCTTCGATTATTGCCAACAAATCATGACACGGCTTATACCGCTTCTTCGTGGGTTAGTCACACACGGGGACCAATGCCATATTGCTCAGAACCGCTGGCTCTATCCTCCTCGAGGCGACTGCCTGGAGGAACCAACTTAAATCGCGTAACTTGTTGTACCAGGTCCTGTACCTCTTTCATTGCTCTCGTCATGCGCGCTACACCAGGTCCCCGGTCAAGGTCACTATCGTGCGGGTATCCGCTGTTGTGATCGAGTCCTCGCATGTACTTTCCAACAAGTTCTCGTCATATGATAGGAACTGCCGGAAGCTGAGTGTAAATTGACGGCGCCAAGATTCACCAATTCAATCGAAACAGGCGTGCGTCGTATTCGTCTATTTATTCTTACTATTTCAAATTCCTCAAGAGCGTAGTTCAGACTATGAGCCCTTGCAGTATTACCAGCGTTTACGCTTTCACCGGAGGGGCTGTTCCACAAAATGCATCGTACGATTCCAGGCACCTGTTCGACGAAACCTTGAATTCAATCTGCCAACTACAGATCGAACAGACTGCGCTATCACCATGATTCGTGCATAGGCGCACACATAGCTCTCCTCAGCATGTTGGAATATTGGATGGGTCCTGACGGTCCTCCCCTTGCTGACGCCTTGAAGGGACTTGCACGCATGCTCTAGAGTGCTCGAGTCTACACGCCTGTCGTCGAGGGATCACTTTACCCCAGTAACTTCGATCCGCGAGACCTTTTGTTGTGAACATGACTGTTCGACCTTGGAAAAGAATCCGCGCCAGCAGTTTTTCCCGCGAATTGACCGTCCTATATGAGTAGGGCGTTGATATCTATCTCTTTGTCTCCCCCAGACATCCTGACAGCCTCTGTTCTCATGGCATCTCACGCAATTTCTGCGCCTCCACCTTCCAACTTCATAGCTACGTTGTGGAAGTACGTCCTCTTGGTGTTTACATTTGAAAGTCCTTTCTCACAGAGGCGTAGAATCGTAGGGGACCCGAACAACAACAGTATCATCTCTTGGAATTCATCTGGGGATTGCTTTGTCGTCCATGTGGGTACTTACGTGTACGCGAGGCTTCGCAGTCTGTGATAATGTCGCCAGGACGTCGACCAATTCCTTCAACACGTTATACCTCAATATTTCAGGTGCACGATGTACTTGTCCTTCGTCCGGCAGCTGCACAAGTACGGCTTCCAAAGGTGCTATCCGCCCGAGCTGGTGAATTGTTTTTTACCCGTTTGGTGGCGCGTACTAAATTGCTGTCAGCCTCCCGCCAGCTCGGCGTACTCCCATCCTAATTTCAACTACTATCGTCCCGGCGAGCTTGCTCTTATCCGTACGGAGCACTCCAGGGCTCAAGAAGCTACGGGTTCCAATACGCCAGCCTCCCCCGAAGACCCTCACCTCGTCGAAAGTGTAGGACGTCTGTACAGGGCCCATGCTGAGCTTACGCCTCGGCTTGAGAACCTGCACGCTCATTCGCAGGAAATGGACGGCCTAATGGCGGACATCCGCCATTCGTTTGGGCGTCGAGAGCAATTCTTGACATATATGGCACAATCCGTCCAACCGCAATACCCTTACCAATCGCAGGACCCTCAGTGGTTCTGATTTATTCATGAGGAGTAGTCGGACTTTGGTTAGCGCTACCTATAGAGGGAGCTTTTGAGGGACTTTGTAGAACGATCTACTGGACATGTTTACTTCTTATTGGGTTTCTGTAGTCACCTGGGACTTTGAATTTCTTTATCCTCTATGACATTCTGATTCAAAGTCTCTATACATAAGTTGGTCCCATGAACGGTGCGTGTTGTTTGCGTTGCGTTCGACTGACATGCGGAGTTGGAATTCACGTGGCGTAACTAAACTTCGCTCTTGCCATCTCGTCAAGCATGAAGCTCGCTCTTGGCCGACGGACTACTGGTAACGTCTAAAAATGTATATTTACAGTAACGCAATATGCTTTACTCTGGTACTGACAATGACGGAGGTAACCCTACTACACCGCCGGACGAAAACCGGACGCGAACATTCAAGTTGGCCAATCCCGCACTATTCATCGACGCCCCACTGAATATGCGTTTTACGTATCATTCCCCACGTCTTCCATGTAGAGTGGCTATAGAACGCTGCGGCGCCTCACACTCCGAGTCTTGTGGCGACTGTCAAGATCTTGGGACTCGTTCGTAAGGCGCACCCCTCTCGACTTCAGCATTCTACGTCGTCAGCGCCATTCAGTGGGGCCTCTCCGTGTATAGACCAGTGCCTTCTGCGACCAATCTGCGACGGCATCTGCGAGAAGGTCTCGTGAGTAGGCTTTCAGTGACACTTCGAGTCGCATCCACCGTGGTATAAATGTTAGGACTGGTGGGTGACATCCTAACGTCAATTCAACGTTCTTCCTCTTATCATCGCCTCAGACATACAGACATGCAAACCGCTGCCGTCGACGAGGCGAAGCCTGAGCCTCAGAGCGTCCCCACCGCCGCCTTGGCCTATAAATATGTTACATTCGTGAACCAAATGGCCACCGACTCTGGTTCAGGCGCGAGCAAGGACCTCTCTGTTTGGCGCCCCAACCGTATGTTGGACGTTGCAACCTTTCTTCTCAATGCTGACCGTATATTGACAGTTGATGTCGACTGGTACTACCTCGGGCAAGGCGCAGAGTCCAACTGGAGCCATGCTCCTCTCGGCATGATCGTCCACGCACTCGAAACCGACGCTCTCAAGGATGTCGTCAGCTGGGAGAAGGTATGGGATGACCAGGGCTCGCACAAGAGCACGGATTTTTCCCTCTGGCGCGGCGTTCCTCCCAGCGAGGAATACGTCGTCGTTGGGGGCATATTCAGCACCAACGATGGCTGGGCGCCGCCCACTACCGAGCAGAAACGTGGTATTAAGGCGATTAGGAGGGATCTGGTGGTCATGGACGATACATTCCAAGTCTGGAACGACACGGGTACCCATGCGTCCAAGGACGGATCGGTTTGGAAGACGTACGGTCGGTCGGGGCCTTCCCCGTGGGCGTTGATTCCTATGTGGTCGCATAGCGCACCGCCGAGGGATGAGTCGTTCTCGTTGGATCCTACTAAGACGCTGGAGATGCCCGGAGAATGGACCTGGGATAGGGCCAGTGCTACGGTAAGGTTTTCTCTTACGAAGCTGAGAATTGTATTTCTGATTCTCCCGAAGGCCAAATCGATTATTCCCGAGGCCGTCCACCCAGCGCAGAAGAAAGCGGCTGTTGATAGCAAGTGATAATCGTTTCGTATGAATTCTAGTCTTCGACTCCATGAGTCCATGTGGCAATCTTTTGTACCTCGTGAATAATTGAATACTTTTATGATTATTGGTTGAACGTCCAGGCTAGTATTTTCAATGAGTGTCGAGTGCAATGTCGACTGAGTATTGAAGAAGACGCTCACCATAGCATGCACTAAGTACATTCGTCGCTGCTCTACCCCAAAGATAATCAGTAGTTACAAAGGACGATCCCAACGCCGGGCATTGACATTACCAAGCCGTGCAATCCTTCCTTTCTTCCTAACGGGAGGCATTTCGGGATGCATGTGACGGCGTGGTTCACTCCACTTCATCAGCTTCGCGTTGTGCATGCAATGAACTTCGAACAAAACAGAACAATAACAATTGCTTCTCATTCAGGGGGGACCATATAGTACAAATTGGACAGACGAGCTTCTCAACGCTTTCCGTGCAATTTCACCTGCGTTGGCGGATGTCAATGCAATCAAGATCTGAAGAGCAAAAAAGATTCACCTCGGACATGAAATCAGTTGACCTGGATGGCAGTGTACGTGTTCAAGGAGTACGTCTGCTCCCAGAAAGGCGCGTCATGACTTCCGACAGGAATCAACGCATCGACGGCGATGCCACTAGACCCAGTCGTCTTCCACACAGACCCATCCTGCGTCGCCCCGGTTCCAGCGTCGTTCCAGACGAGGGCGGAAGTGTCCATAACTACGAGATCCTTGCGAATGGCTCTGATACCGAGCGTCTGATCCTCGGTTGGTGGAGCGTAGTCTTGGTTTGTGCTGAAGATCCCACCAATGACGAGATAGTCGTCGCTGGCTGCAACGCCACGCCAGAGAGAGTAATCGCGCGCCTTGCCGGAGCCGGCGTCGGTCCAAACTTTCTCCCAACTCGCGACGTCCCCGAGTGCGTCTGCCTCGAGCGGGTTGACGATGATGCTCGTCGGGGCTTCGTCGTAATTGGAGCTCGGACTTTGGCCGAGGCAGAACCAACCTTCGGGAACTGCAAAGCCGTGTCTAAGATACGAGCGAGAAGGTGGAAGGAGAAGGACGTACGGTCGAGACTCCAGCTCGCGAGATCCGTCTTTGCGCCGGAGCTAGAGTCGTCTGCCATTTTCTTCGTAAACTGGACTTGCCTGAAGACAAGAGCGGTTTGTGCACTGGCAGAAGGCATATTTGCACGAGATGAAGTAAGGCTTGGAACTGGAATAATGGGGAGAGAAAATGTGGCCTTTATACACGTCAAGGCACTTTGACGCGTCGGAGAGGAGGGACGTCTAAGCCGCACAAAGTCCCATTATCAAGTTAGGATAAATGACTCCTGTAACTTCAGATGGTTACCTGTTAGGGAACGAAACGAATAGAACCACTGACCACTCCATTCTTACTAATGTCGAAGGACTCGGAGCGTCCATTGTGAGCCACGAGGCCTTTCCAATACGCAAAACTCCATCATGGAGGGGCATAGAGCGGACCAGAACGCAGAAGCTCAGGTCGTGACTGTAGAATATAGCGAGCAACGTTGGTGTCTGTATGGGGGCCTGATGGAGCAATATACACGCTGCCACACCCGTTACGGACGGCTATACTTAACATACACACACCAATTCACTCCCGCGAGGTTGCCGCGAAGTGTGAGTGTGTAAAGGGACCCTAGAATACCCCAGAGTTAGAGCATCCTGGACTGTCAAAAGCCGCGTAGAATTCGAACAAGTCACAAGGATGTTCAATGAGTGGGAGACAAGCAGGAGGTGTGCTGAATTGGAATCACGCACGTGAGGGATAGCCGTGGGAACATTACCATTCTAGGACGGCGTCGCGATCGCTCTGCTTTCTTCCTGCCACGACTCCCGCTTGCTGGCCCGCCGCAGCGCTCAGTGATGGCCGACAAACGTCCAAAATAACGCTTAACTTGTAGATTTCTCCTGTTTATTGACTGTAATGCCTTGATAGGCAAGAGAACGGCGGACTCGTGGTGACTCTTACACCCACGGGGGATTGGCTCGCTGGACTCCTGGGCGACTCGCACCAGCTTGGCTCGCCCACGCTAGTTATCTATACGGTCATGGAGCAAGTGGCTGCTTTACTTAAAGTTCACCTTCGACGTCACTCCTTGGGAGTTGCCCTCACTCGCACCGCGTAACTCCTCCAGGAACAATGTACGTTGTCCTCCCCTCCCATCTCCGTCCAGTCAATAAGGAACTCGAAGTTAAGATTCCTGCTGTGCCTAGCGTATCTAAACATTGCAGACAAGACTTCTGCGCGTTCCCAGATCAATCACCATTCCCCCGATCTATATTCGCGCCACCGCCGACACCTTGTCCGGTATTGCTTCCGACGCCATGGACTTACTCGCGCCGGTTCACGATACTTACGGTCCTATGGACGCCGGAGGTCCGAAGTATCTTGTGCATTTTCCAATTCCATGGACGTCGGGGACAAGCGCCACAAATCCAACCACCGGACGCCTACGTCTGGTGTAAGTTCGCGTATAGATCACCCGGTTCGTCATCTGGCGTCCATTCTGTTAAGCCTTTACTTACTTCTATCTGTTCCAGAATGTTCTAATCACGGACCATTCTCGATGTCAAACCTTCGCCGTTCACGTTGGAGTATTGAAATTGTTTTAAGATGCAATGCTGAGTTCTGAAACTGCAGCATTTCTCAAGATGGCGTCCACTATCGTTGGAACGCTTCCTGTTGAGCACTCTGTCGACTCGAATGGCTCTCTTGGCATTAATGTCCCTTTGCAAGTCCCTCCTGCCAAAATGGCTCCCAAACTCTCACTCTCATACCATTCTGCTGCGACCACCGCGTCCACGGTCGGCCTGGGATGGGCCCTTCGAGGCGCGCCAATGATCGAGCGCGTCGCAGCAACCAAAGCTCAAGATGGTTATCGCGGTCGGTACTCCATTTGTAATATCAGTTCATCTTTAACGCGTCGACATAGGCGTTGTCAACTACGACAAAAACGACCGATTTGCGCTTGACGGTCAACGTCTCGTCTATATCAGTGGATCCGAATATCGTTTTGAAATGGAACAATGGTCCAAGCTTATCGCTGCAGGCGACCCAGAGAATCCTACTTCGTGGACCGAATATCTCCCAGACGGGAGCACCCGTGTCTATGGAACCACTGCAGTTCGTATCTCTTTATCGTAAGTTGCTCAGCTGGTATACTAAACCTTCCTTTCAGGATTCGAACATCAAAGCCGTCGGCCAAGACGCGACTCGTGTCTGGGCAGTTTCCCAATACTCTGACGGGTTCTCCAACTACATCTCCTACAAGTACACCAACGACACTACGAACGGCTCGTTCTATCTAAACGAGATTGCGTATGGCGGAAATCAGACCCTCAACATGGCTCATCAACGCCAAATCACGTTTGAATACGAATCTCGTCCTGACGTATCCACCAAGTACGTTGGCGGCTCGTTGATCCGTATTGACCAGCGCCTCAACTCGATCTCCTCCCTCGTCCGCGGCAATCTCGTCCACCAACATTTGCTTACATTCGACGCGGCACCTCTCACCGGCGTTAGCCGTGTTGTATCCTTGACCCTCGTCGATCCCTCTGGCGCGTCAGTCCGCCCGCTTGAGTTCGACTGGGTGAACGGCAGTCCTGCTGTATTCGACGAGCCCGCGGCGGAGAGCGCTCTTGAGTACTTGGGTGCTGATGTCGACATTTTACCTATGGATCTCAATGCAACAGGCAAGAGTGACGTCGTGTTGGCCTCGATGGTGTCAGTAGGTGGCATGTCCCGTACCAGGATCGCTAGCCATAAAGTCGGAACGGGTGGTCAACTCCCTTCTACACCCGACTATGTGTTCTCTGATTTGCCATACCACGTCGCACTGTTTCCCTTGGATGTCGACGGAGATGGAAACACCGACTTGGTACATCAATTTCTTTTTGCGTTATTGACTTGTTTTCTCATTGGTGTGATTTTCGCAGGTTCATATTTCGTTGGGCGGAAGTGTTTATACGATCACTGTCCTCCTTTCAACTGCAACCGGATTCCAAGCTCAGCCCTCCTTGAAGTTTAGCCCGCAGTCAACGGATGGCTTTTTCAGATGTGGTGATTTCGAGGTTAGTTGGTTCCCGCTCAAGCTTTCCCGAGATGCTGACGGCGGTTTAGGGAAACGGTCGTATTGGCCTGATTTATATCTCCCGCGTGGGCGGCTCGAACATCCAATTTGTGCAATTTGTTTCCGACGGTAAGGGGTTTACGGCGATGGATGCTGCCTCTGGCCCTACGAACGTAGCCGTCGATGATATAAGAGTTGTCGTCGGGGATTTGAATGGTAACGGGTAGGTTTATTTTATTCGTATATATCTAGTAGGGGCGCTGATTAGGTTGTAGGGAGGAGGATGTGTTCATTTTGACGCCCAAGACCAAGGATGGGAGCCAGTACTGCTACATCTCCTTCCTTGAATCTCAGGATGGAACGCTCACCTACCAGCCCAACGATGCACTTGCGCAAGCAGGAGAAAGCATTGCTTGGAGTGAGAGCACGACTTTCGTTCCCTACGCCATCGACGAAGACGGGAAGACCAGTCTCCTCGTTGCTTCCATGAAGACTCTTGATTCGCACCTTATCCTTCAAGTTCTTCGCAGCGACGGTCGCACTCTTCTTCCGTCGCCGCCCGCCATCGAAACTGACGTTCTGTACGACGGCAATCTCGGCGTTACGCGCACTTCCTCCACGAACACTCTTGACATCATCAATACCTTCAATATGCCCAATGCGAGCCCGCCTCGTACCAACATCTACATGCTCAGGTATCGCGATGGGTCGTTTGATGTCATCGATGGTGTCCGCCAAGGACCTTCCTACCTTTCTTCGACCTGGGGAGATTTCCGAGGCATAGGCCGCACAGATTTGCTCTTGAACACCCAAATACAGGGCCAATTCAATGTCAGAGCTATGCCTTGCTCTTCGTCTCAGCCTGTCGATTTCCTCAGCGGGTATGTTAATGGATTGGGAGCGCGTATCGACGTCACGTTCGCTCCCCTCAGTGACGACACGACCTACCAGACTGACTCGGACGTGTCCAGTGTCCCAATCGCGGCCTCTAACGCCATGGCGCGTAACATTTCCTCCATCGCCAATCTTTCCTCTTCTACAGTTTCCAACACGAGTCATACTCGGTCGGAGATTGTTTACTTCCCATCATGGGTGGTGAAAGGTGTCGCAAGCACCCCATATGCTGCCAACGCCGCGGTGAAGGAGCAGACCGACTATACATATCGAAATGCGAGGTTCGAGTATGAAGGGCGTGGTTGGCTGGGGTTCGAGAACATGACCAAGTCTTCGACGGTTCTTGGTACCACCGAGTCAACTTGGTTTCTTCAGAATTTCCCATTTATTGGGCAGGCGGACAGGACGGAGACCACGACTAAGACGGGCGACATGCTGCAAACGCGCGATTACACCTGGAACGATATCCTGAATCCTGTCGTTGCCAACCCCAATCATTCGATCCAGTTGTCCAGCCTCAGCGAAGTCTACTACGAGGGTGGCGCGAAAGCGTATACCGCCAACGCCTCCTATACATATGATCCCTTCGGCAACATCACCGAGCTTACTATTGTCTCCCCCGAAGTCGGCGCCCCGGCTCTCACCATCTCCTCCACCTACGACAATCCCACCGATTCGACTTGGGTCATCGGGAACAAAACTCGAGAGGTCATAACAGAGGCTTCTGGGACTGTTCTGAAAGATAGCCAGTTCACGTACGTCTCCGGGACCCAGTCACCAGAAGAGTTGAAGTCTTGGGTGAAGGACAGCGAGTGGTCGACGCGAACGACAGAGTATGATGCGGCCGGGAACGAGACAGTCATTCGTGGGCCTGGTCCGGCCCAGCGCGAGTTTGCGTATGACGACACGTACTCAAACATCACCTCCTCCACGACTCTAGTTTCCAGTAACGGTGACTCCCTCACGGAGACTACTACTTACAGTCTCGAGAACGGAAAGCCGCTGTCATTCACCGACGCTAACGGTAGCTCCAAGGCCTTCACGTATGATGTCCTCGGTCGCTTGCAGGAGACTTACCAGCAGGATGCGAATGCGAGCAAGACACTCATCAAGAGCGAGTCCTATTCGTTCGAGGACAACGAGTTCGCGCACGTCACTGACTCCAGAACCGCCTGGGATCAGGACGAATGGTTCAGAACTGTGGAGTATGTGGATGGGCTGGAGAAGGTTTGGCGGACTGAACGTCCTAGGCCGGACGCAACAGACATCATCATTAGCGCTTCGGAATATGACGGTGCTGGTCGTCCGACAGCTATTTCCAGGGACTACTTTGCCAGCGCATCGCCAGAGTTCTCTCGGTACACGTACGATGCACGGTCTCGCGTTGTCCAGGAGGTCATTCCTCCTTCTTCCTCCGACCTCCCATCGACGACCAACACCACGCAGTACACCTTTGCTTCTGGTCTGTCCGAGGCTGTCGAGACGACTTCGGTTGGTGGTGCTACGAAAACGTCCTCGCGTAAAACCCTGTATCTTCCCAACGCGGACAAGCCTTCCGTCGATAATCTGCTGAAACCGTATGTCGTCGGCTCGTACAATGAGCTTGGTCAGCAGGTTGAGACGACCTTCGATGGTCTGGGACGACCCACCAACATCCAGGATCCCAACGGTGCTCAGCTATCCCTCTCTTGGGATGGGCTCTCTCGCCTTGTCGAACGTCGCATTTCTCAGGACGAGAATGGAACGAGCAAGGACATCAACCATGCTTCCTTCATTTACGACGACGACAACTCCCTTGCTACTGTTCAAAACATAATCACCGGAGAAACGACTGTTGTGACATATGACCTGGCAAAGCGTCCCATTTTGATGGTGGCTCCAGACGAGAAGGGATTGACTTACACCTATGACACGGGCGGCGATTACGCCAAGGGGCGTCTTATGTCTGTCACGTCGGAGTCCACTGGTGTTTCCCACATTTACGACTATGATATCCGTGGCCAGCTCACCAAGGACGCGCTTCAGGTTGACGGTCAGAGTTACACGACGTCGTTTGAATGGTCACCTCTAGGCCAACTGCTCTCTGTCGTCAATCCAGACGGTAGCACTCTAAACCGAGCGGTGTTCGCTGATGGCGAGTCTGTCTCTCGTGTTGAGCTCGCAGACGCAGACAATACCACGAAAGCCACTGTCGCGCTTAGCCGCTATGAAGATGTCTTCGGCCGGCCTCTTGTATGCGACTTCGGGAATGGTCTATCGTCGTCGGCCGCAATCTACGCAAATGGTGCTATTTCGAGTATCGAGCTTTCTCAGGGCACCCAGACTGTGCACCTTCAGCAGTGGAAGATCGATGAGTTTGATAGGATCAACGACTATCAGCGTGCGCACAACGGCGACACCTCCGCTAGTACCTCGTTCCAGTATGATGTATCCGGTAAGTTTTACTCCCTCTTTCCATTATTGAAGCATTGACTGGTTTCCAGGACAATTGACACAATCCGCGGTCGGCGATCCCAATGCGCGGGATGTCGTTCCTCAAGAATATGCATACGACGCTTCTGGCAACCTGTCAGAGATGGATGGCAAGCTCTTTGTCAACCAGGGTTGGAAGCTCTCTAGCGTCAAGAATCCGGACGGCGGTACCCAATTTTCCTTCACCTACTCGGACGACGGGAACATCCTAGAGAAATTGGACAGTTCAGGCGCGGCGCTGAAAACCATGAAGTACGACTCGCAAGGACGCCTCATTCAAGTCAACGATACGAGTATGTTGTACGACTTCGGTGGACGCCTGGTCAAGTGTACTCGTGCCAACGGTGACGTTACGATCTATCCCAGCCAGACGTACGAGGTGAACATCTCTTCGTCGGGGATGAAGACGCACACGTCGTACCTAGTTCATGGATATCGCCGGGCTTCGCTCACTCACGAAGAGGGCGGAAGCGCTGATGTTTACTACTATCACAACGACCATTTGGGAAGCACCGTTGCCGTCTCCGACTCCCAAGGCAGCCTTGTCACCCAGTACAAGTACGACGCCTTCGGACAGGTCACGATTGAAGGAGATGATCTTGCGCGATACAAGTTTTCGGGGAAGGAACTGATTGAAGACTTCTATTACTTTGGAGCACGCTTTTACGATCCATCGGCAAGTCTTGTGTTCCTTGTTCCCTTTATGATGACTGACCAGTCTTGCAGATTGGACGATTCTTAACGCTCGATAATTACCCTGTGGATTTGGACGATATCAATCCATCCACGTTCAACATGTACGCCTTCTCCAGGAATAACCCGGTCAACTTTATCGATCTTAACGGCAACGCGCCTTGGTGGCATTGGTGTGTTCGCTTGCTATGCTCAAAAATGCCTCTGATCATAATTTAGGCTCGTCGATGCTCTCCTCATCGTTGCGGGTGCCGCTCTTATGTTCGTTCCCGTTGTTGGGCCGATCGCCGTCATCGCCATGGGTGCGTTATCAGGAGCGGTACTTGGTGCGGGTATAGCAGGTCTTAACGCCGACATTGGTGGTGCATCCGATAAAGAGTGGGGAATACAAATGGGTCTTGGGGCCGTTTTCGGTGCGCTGACAGGAGCCGCTGGAGCGGCGGTGGATATTGCACTTCCCGCTGCCTCATTCACTACGAGAAGTGCTGCGGGAGTAGCCAAGTGGGCGCGGACGACAGCGACGAACACTATCGTGAAGGGTGCGATCAATAAAGGCTTAGAGGTGGTTCAGCAAGTTGTTGATAATGCCGTGCATGGAAGGCCTGCGGAGGAGGGACTGCTGGAAATGGTTCCGGGTATGAGCAGCGGAAGTTTCGATTGGCAGAGCCTGTTGGAAACGGGAGCAAAAGTCGGTAAGTTGAGGATGTTCTTGCAACGATGTTGGGTCCTGATATTTCTTCAGGATTGGGTTTAGTCGCCTCGTCATATAAAGGCAGTCACCCCAAGATCGCTGGGAAGTACTATCCGAATTTGCCAGGCGGTGAGAAGCCTGGTAAGCTGGCGAGTCTGGGTCGGAAGTTGGGACTGCTTAAAGAGGCCGGGTTGGAAGCAACCGAGTACAACTACCCTCTCAGGCAGACTTTCATGGATGTCGGGAGGTATCGCGCGACGGGCGCCTCGCGCTACCTGAGCATGTCCGAGACCTCGAATTTGTAAGATCTGTGTTCATCTTTTTGTACTATTAGGATTCGGTCTGTAACTGTGTACTTCTATGAAATGAGATGATCGTTTTGATGCACCAATATTTCCCACGAGCCCTCTATGCGCAATGCCACCATGATCTACCACGCGCTTATCCGTACCCATCATATTTCGTCCAAGAAGAAGATACGCAGCCTCCGCGCTGCCGCCGCCGAGCACGACGTTGGTGTTCTGATACATGTCGGTGTACCCGGTATCATGTACGTGTCTGGCACGAAGGAATACGGTGTGCAGAGCTGGGTCGATCATGTACATGAGCTGCGGTATAAGGACTATCATCTAGCTGTGCGGGTGGAGAAGAGTACAGGAAAGAAAATGGCTGTGACTTCAGGGAGACTGCATCCAGTTGAATCTGTGAAAGAGTTTGGGGAGACAATGCAGAAGGCTGGGCTTTGGGAGTGGTGGAGGAAGGATATGGGATATGATTAACTTAATTTTGGTTTGTTATTGGCCTGTTTGAGTCTTGGATTTCAAGTTCAATTTGTCTAGGTGGCACCTGTTTATCTCGCCGTGGAACGGTGTAAATGGACTTCAGCATTGGAGGGTGCGGTGGACTTGTCAGTGAATCCAGTTCGCTTCCAATTATTTTGTTCGTGTTCTTATGTCTACGTCTAGTGTTTAGTGGTGGCGGGAAGAGTGTTTGCATAACCCAGATAGTTGACTTCGTCTGCATGCTATGCGCGCGACTTGTCCGTTTAATTCTAGGAGTGAGTACTGTTCAGTTGTCATACCATGTACGCCGATTTTGATTCAAAAGATGGAGATACAAGTGCCGAGTTCATGCAGGAAATAACTTGAGCAGCTCTTTCATACTATGGCTACTAAGTGGTACCCTAGCGCACGTTGTACGCAACAATTATTCCTTACGTTCCTCTTGCGACCCGTCGACATCTTCCTTCTGCGGCTTGGCGCCCTCTGAAATGGGAAACTCGTCCTTTGAGCGAGTCAGCGAGACGACGATGATCTAAGAGTAAATCGGTACCGTAGCGTACGGTGTTGACCGCGATCCTATCAACAAGGTCTTGCTACGGTCCAAGGAGAACGATATATCCCTTGGTGGCGCGCTATGCGAATACATAGGAATCAACGCCGATGGCGAGGCCCCCGTCCTACCCAACGTCTTCCAAACCGATCCGTCCTTGGCAGCGTGTGTACCTTTGTCATTCCAGATTTCGAATGTGTCGTCCATGACCACCAGGTCCCTCCGAATAGCCTTAATTCCGCGCGTCTGCTCAGAGTCGGGCTCCGCCCAGCCTTTGTTGGTACTGAATATGCCTCCGACGACGACGTAGTCCTCGTTGGGAGGAACGCCGCGCCAGAGGGCAAAGTCCGTGCTCTTGTGCGAGCCCTGGTCGTCCCATACCTTCTCCCAGCGGACGACGTCTCGGAGAGCGTCGGCTTCGAGTGCGTGGACAATGATGCCGGTGGGAGCATGGTCCCAGTTCCACTCTGCGCCTTGGCCGAGGTAGTACCAACCAGCATCAACTGTCATGCATGATCAGAATTATTTAACAACAAAGATTGAAACGTTAAACATACGGTTGGGGCGCCAACTAGAAAGGTCTTTGCTCGCGCCTGAACCAGAGTCGGTGGCCATCCTGTTCACAAATGTGACGAATTTATAGGCCAAGGCGGCGGTGGGCAAGCTCTCGGGCTGAGGATTTGTTTCGTTCAAGACGGCAGTTGCCATGTCTGTGTGTCTGAGTGCAATGTGGGGAGATGAACGACTTGAAGGTGAGACATTTACCAATGCTTTGAATACTTATACTCTGCCAGCATTCGAGCTGTACATAGTGTCGGCGCCGGGATACCCCCCAGTCGATCTGGTATTCAAACTCGACCGACTCAATTCACGCCACTCCGCCTCCATCGCAGAGAGGAGTTTGAGCGATCTCTCCAGCAAGAGCCATCTTCCACAACGGAGTGGACAGTCACATGAAAACCACGAAATCTTGAGGCATGTCCAGACTCCGAACGAAGGGGTAGGTAGCTATAGATGGAAACGCCAGCTGTGACTGCAGTCCAACTGGAGATGTGGGCGTCGGGGCACTTAGCACGCCCGCCACCGAGTTCAGCACGATCGCGGGAGAACCTTGCGAGTGATCTAGAAAGTCCAAGTTTACGACATGGACAGTCGCCGCGAATACTCGGATGGAGAAGTTCCGTGGCATCTATAAGGGAGAAGACATGAAAGAGGATGATGATTTATAAATGGGAACAAATGGGTTTCCCATGTTCGCGTCCGATTTCAGTCCGGCGGTTGTGCCTTCGCATTGTAACTTCATAACATCATTGTCAGCAATAGCAGGGCTGAGGGAGGCTGGTTCATGGGTTTAGGTACGGCGGCGTTACATACCTAACTCGTCTGAATCGAAGCGTTCGTCAAGTGAACCGCTTTCTAGTGGCTCACTTTCTAAGTTACAATGCATCCGAGACTAGTATGAGCACTGTCGAGCGAGCACCTCCATTTCGTGTCCAATGACCGTCATGACGAAAAGATCAAACGCGTCGGCCGAATTCGGAAATATCCAGCACAAGGATCGGCCTTGGCCCAATCCGGAAATACAGCTTTGACCAGAACCATCATGATAACCAGTAACAAATAACGTCCTCCTCACGCTGTTCTGGCCTTGTTCGATGAGCGCTAAGGCAGGCCTTATTTGCTACTCGCTTCAAAATTATACTGCGCGGAAAAGAACGCAAGGACGAGAGGAAGAGAGGAAATGAATAATGCAGACCAGTGCCACGCGAGGTACGGTGAATGGAGTGGTTTGGTTCTAGCGAACCCACTGATGTTTTTCTAGCCAATCTATACACGCAAGGTTGTACGCTTGCTGGAATAGACGCCGTCAGATATTGTAGGCGACACGACTGAAATTCTTCTCCCTTATGACGCTACATCTATGACAGGAGCTGGGTACGTCTTCTTGACTCGGCAGATTTGACTATTGCCCTGACCTCGGGCTATTTGGATACTACAAAGAGCATGACGGTCGCGTTCACGGTCGCCTTGGGTAGAAGAAGAACGGAACATGACTCTGGCTTTTCCTCGTGCCAGTACCATTCGTCGTTCGAATCTTGAAGGCAAATTCCATGGTCTACTCCGCTCCTCCATTCCGGGTAGACAAACCCAATTGAAGTCTGGTACGCCTACCTCAAAACATATGATGGCAATATCAAGACGATCATTGCAGTAGGAAAGTTAGATCGACTGTGTCGATAATGGTGCTTCTGTCGAACGCATAGATCCTTGTTTGATGTATGTAGAATCAAACTTATTCCCAGTTCTATCGCATGCTTATCATTGTTCTAGGCCAGGGGAGGGATTTATACTGTGGTATTGCAACCTACGTGGTAGCACCGCGTCCGACGCGCTACTGTATCAAGACAGGCAACTCTTGTCGGGCGAGATCCTCTTTTCGCTTGAGGGAGATCCGCTTGAGTGGTCTGGTGCACCCATGGACGCTTCGTATGAGCAGCTCCAAGCTTTACGCATTGTCTGCAAGCTGGGAGGACTTCCCGGGGTTGTTTGAATTATACGGTGACGCACGTTCAGGGATCGCTCATGCCATAGTAGATCTCAGAACCAAGGCCGCACAGGCAGAGTCTCTGTTCTGTTTGTATCTGATGCAGGTCTGTGGTCCTACTGACAACTCAAAGTTTCTTCTGAGATTCATCTAGATCTAACTTGCCGCGCTTTTAAGCTCTAGCATGTTCCCGTGCCAGGACACGGGAGGCTGTCTATAGGACAATGCATATGTCTTTGCATTGATAAATACGCTGTTGGTCGACTCGTCGTTACGAGCATCGGCTTCGCACACATGAAATCCGCTCCTATTGAAGATGCACCAGCGCAGCGCCTGCCGGACGCCGCTTTGGGGTTCAAATTCGTCCAGTTTGTGAACAAGATGGTCGACGACAAAGGCGGGGGTGCGGACAGAGATCTCTCAAGTTGGCGTCCCACTCGTGAGTTGAGCGCTTTGATTTAATGTACCCTTTGTTCATCATTTCCAAAGTTTCCCCAAACTGGTTCTATCTTGGACAGGGTCCATCATCTCATTGGAACGGCGTCCCCACTGGCATCATTGTCCAGGCTCTTGAGGCTGACGCTCTCAAAGACGTTTCATCCTGGGAGCTTGTATGGAAGGACCAAGGTTCCGGATCGGACAGGGACTTTTCTCTGTGGCGCGGGGTACCTCCTAACGACGACTATGTCGTCGTGGGAGGCATATTCAGTGACAACGGCGGCTGGACGGCCCCCACTTGGAACCAGACGCAGGGCATCAAGGCGGTTAGGAAGGATCTGCTCGTGTTCGACGATACGGTCCGAGTTTGGAAGGATACTGGATCGGAGGCGAATAGAGATGGGTCGGTGTGGAGAACAACTGGCACTTACGGTTACCCGCCGAATGCGTTGATTCCTGTGCTGGGCCATAACGCGCCGCCTCAAGACCGCAGTTATTCGTTGAATCCAGATAGGGTTCTGCAGGTTGGGTAAACAGTTCGATTTCCCCACAGGTAATGATTTATCGTTTTGCTTGTGTCTGAGCCTGACATTTTCATCTCAAGGGTGCTACGATGTTGTAGTAGGGAAGTGAATAAGAGCAAGAATGAGGCGTGTTGTTGTTCCCAGTCTTCAAATTTTTCGTTCAGTATAGAATTCGAGATTTGTACATTTCTGCATACGGATAACAAATAGATTATTTTTACGATATCCAATGAAATTTGCTACGCTTGTAGGAATCTGGCCGTTATTTTGAGCATCGTGTTTAGCTCAGTCAGTTCGTCCGAGTTCGGCAAGACCGCTTTGATCAGTACCGTCATGATTATTGGCAAGAGTGACAATTTCGCCCTCTATTCTACGGTGCCGACAGCGCTAATTGGTCGACAACGGCAAGGACTTCTACAATGTCCGTCAGCTATGTTTTGGGACAGATAACACGACCAGCAGGGAATATAGGAGGAGAGATTGGCGGGACAAGATCAGAGAATATACGACATGGACCCCACGTATATCAACACATACATTGCCCAAATTGCTCATGATGTTCTGCTAGGCACCATTCCTCTCCAAGTTCCGACTGCGGCGACCAGAGACTCTGACTGTCGATCCTTACGCCTAACATCGACGGAGCTCCCCGCTGTCGCCGACGCGATGAATTCCCAACCAAGCGCGCGGAAGGCTCTCGTCACGACGGAGCGCGCTGTGACATGCGTCGTCTACCTCCTTCACAATGGGCGCATATACATCAAATACTTACCTTGCAGTTCTGGGACCGGCAACTGCGGCCGTTCTTTGTCCGGCTCCGCAGAGCCAGGAAAATTTGCTTGGTTGAAGCCTGACGCTGAGTTGGAGGAAATCTGTGAGGCTACCTGATGACAATTCTCAATGATGATCGACAAATGCCGCCACATAACCCAAGGCCGCCGCTGCGGACGATTTACCTGTTGCATCTATGTCCCGGAACATGAACGGTCGTTCTTACAATTGATAACTACTGATTAGCTTCGAAGCAGTGCCTGAGTGGCGACTCTACTTAGATATTTTGACGAAGCGGCTTCGACTTTGATTGCACAATCGACGTGGCATCCGACGCTCTTTGAAGACTGGTGGGTAACATCGGACAAGCAATAATTGTAACAGTTTGAATATCATTCACAAAATACAAAAGGCTGCATAGAGTTGAAGATTAGAACTCGTACGAAACGATGATCACTTGCTACCAACAACATCTTTCTCCTGCGAGTGGACGGCGTCGGGAATGGGAAATCTGCCCTTCGGGAGGATCAGAAATATAATTCCAGCTTCGAAAGAGAAAACCTTACTGTGGCCCTGTCCCAGCTCCATTCTCCGGGCATCTCCAGCGTCTTGTTATGGTCCAACGAGAACGATATATCCATTGGTGGCGCGCTATGCGAATTCGTGGGAATCAACGCCCACGGGGAAGGCCCCTCCCTTCCCCACGTCTTCCAAACCGAGGCAGCGGGTCTACCACTTTTATCACGCCAGATTTCGAATGTGTCATCCGTCACCAATAGGTCCCTTCGAATCGCCTTAATGCCACGCGTCTGCTCATAGTTGGGCTCCGCCCAGTCTTTATTGGTGCTGAATATGCCCCCGACGACGACGTAGTCCTCGCTGGGAGGAACGCCGCTCCAGAGGGCAAAGTATGTGTCTCCGTCCACGCCAATATCCTCCCACACCCTCTCCCAGCGGACGACGTCACGGAGAGCGTCGGCTTCGAGTGCGTGGACGATCATCCCGAGAGGGGCATGGTCCCAGTCGGAGTCTGCGCCCTGTCCGAGGTAGTACCAGCCTTCTTCAACTGTCAACGTGCGATCAGCATTGACTCGAGAACATAGGTTGAAATGTCCAACGTACGATTGGGGCGCCAACTAGAAAGCCTCCCGTACTCAGGTACCCTCCAATCGTCTTTGGCCATCCTGTTCACAAATGTGACATATTTATAGGCCAGGGCGACGTCGGGAAGGCTCTCGGGCTGAGGCTTTGTTTCGTTCGTGACGGTGGTTGCCATGTCTGTGTCTCTGAGTGGGATAAAGGGATAAGAACGACTTGGAGAAGTTGAGGCGCTGCTCAGCCATGCTCTGAATACTTATACTTTGCTATTGCCGCCGGGATGAACCCCAGTCGAGCTGGTATTCCAACTCAACTGACTCCGTTCACGTCACACTCTCTCCGGCTCCCTCGTAGGAAGAAGGCGCTTGAACGGTCCTATCAGTGTCAGTCCTCGACAACAGAATGAATGCAGAGACGTACAAGACGAAGCGATAGGATTACATAAAGGGAAGTGACAACCAGCCGTCTGGCGATCTGTGAGCGTTCTGGGTTTCGGAGCTCTTGCACCCGTATACTTACAGTACGCCGAATAGGAAGAGAACCTTGCGGCGAGCGATCTAAAGAGTCCGAGCTGATGACATTGACAGCCGCCACAAATGTTCGGAATGAGAAGTTCCATGGTATCCAGTGTATTGGAGGAGGTATGTCATCTACGTATTCTGAAGGTCGATTTACGGGAGAACAAATCGGTTTCTTCATGTTCGCGTCGGGTGTCAGTCCGGCGGTCATGTACTCGCACTTCATCACGTCGTAATTGACGATAGCTGGAGTAAGATAGTGTTGCGGGTAGTCATGAGGTTGATCTAGGGTACCTAGCTTGACTGAGCCGATTCAAAACGTTCGTGAAGTGAACTAGTACTTGCCAATGGTTCAACTCCCAAGCAGAAAATACATCCTGTGGATAGTCCTGGTAAAGGCCTGATCGGATTGAGTTATTCCGGAAGAGTGGTGACGTGTTAGGAAGGCTTTGAGAGGAAATGTTTGACGCGGTCGATTAATCCATCGGGGAGTTAAACGTATGAGCCATAGAATGGAGGAAAGCTTTATGACTGAGCAAGTCAAACATATTTTACGTCGCGATGAAGGGCGTAAGAGCCTTGAGCCCGCTTCGCGGCGGCTGCTCGGTCGTGGTTCGTTGTCAAGAGGTAACGAGTAACGTGATCGAGTCCAGGCTGAGCTGCCGAACGCTCGTCTCCCATCTTCAGACTACCAAATGGTATGTACAAGCCGCTGTTACCGTCTAAGTACACTCTAGCAACATGATTTTACTATCGCATGACAAGAGGAACAGTATAAGTAAGCGTGACGATGAGCTTCACACCTCGCTTCCATTGGAAAAGTGTTGAATCATTTCAGAGAGCATACAAACGACGAATTCAAACTAGGATTTACATGACCATTTGGTAAGCTCTTCATGCCATTCCTCTCTCCTTCCTTCTACGTATCGGCAGACTCGGAGGTGGCAGCGTCGCCCTTCAAAAGCATGATCAGGAAATGATCATATGAGCTTGGTAGACAAGTGTTACCTCGGTGGTACTGAACGGCATCATATCAAGGACTTTGGCGGGGTCCAAACTCAAGCCCATATCCCGAGGTGGCGGGTTACGCGAAGGTGTGGGAATCATAGCACCCGTCCTGATACCCATACTGCCACCGGTGAGCCACACAGACCCGTCGTAACGCGCCCCAGAACCTTCGGCGTCGAACAATTTCGATGTAGCATCAATAGTCAGCAGATCCCTCCTAATCGCCTTGATGCCGTATGTCTGAGCTGAATCGGGCGGGGCAAAGTTGGGGCTGGAACTGAGTATACCACCGATGACGGCGTAGTCCGAGTTGGGGGGCACACCGCGCCAGAGAGCGTAGTCCTTCTTGCTGTTGGAGCCCTCGTTGGTCCATATACGCTCCCAAGAAGCAACGTCTCTCAGAGCGTCGTCTTCGAGTGCATGGACAATGACGCCTAATGGCGGAAAAACTGGCCCGATGATTCTGCGCAAGGCGTCACCGGATGCACCTTGGCCAAGATAGTACCACCCCCCCTCGACTTTGAATGGTGGTAATTAGTGCTTGTCAAGGGCCACAACATTATCCAGCTTACGAGTGGGACGCCAAGTAGCCATGTCCAGAAGATTCCTCAATGGAGCATGGGATACATTTGCACCGTTCAAACCATCGGTGTCGTCCATCTTGTTCTCGAACGAAACGAATTTATACGCTAACGCCGCAGTGGGCAAGGCCTGAGGTTGCTCGTCTCCAACAGCGGTCGCCATGTCGGTGTGTGCGTCGGTGTGTGCGTGAAGATTGGTGGGCTTGACGAGTTACTGAGCTTGCACTCACAAGTACTGGCATTTATACCTCTGGGCTGTACCCCCGGTACCCTCGTGGAACTCTCACTGGACTGACTAGCGTCATGTTCTATCCGGTCCTGTCGTAAAGGCTTATCTTTAGACATAAACCTTCCCTAGTGAGAGTCGCCGTTGACGGAATAGACCCGAGGACATGTATTCTTGACGGACAGTTTTGGGAACCAGGTGACATTCACGCTGTCCGCAAGTTTCCAGAGGAGCGGAGGTGTAGACTCCATGTCGGTAGTGTCGGCGCCGGGAGGCACCCCAATCGATCTGGTATTTAAAATCGACCGAGTCAATTCACGTCACACTCTCTCCAGCTCTGTCGCAGGAAGAAGGAGCCTGAATGGTTTCAACGGTGCGCGTCCTCGACAGCAGAATGAATACGGAGACTCCAGTTGAAGACGATAGGATGTGGTGTATCCCACCAGAAGCGGTAAGTCGGTGGCTGCAGAGCAATGATTACAAGCCAATTGGGGACGTTGACATCGGGGTTGTGACGCCCTACACCAAGTTTAAATGAGGAGTTCAGTGTGGAGAAGAAGACACGTCACTGAAAAGACATATTCTGTTATGTTGACTTCTTTAGAATAAATAAGGGTCTCCATGTTCGCGTCCGACCTAAGTGCGGTATTCTGTCTCCGGCGTCCGTACTTCATAGCATCATTGTTGGCGATAGAAGGGAGGCGAGGTAAAGACATTCACAAAGTGAACCAGCGGCTCAGTTTCTCAGCAGTAGAAGAGATTTCGGCTCGGTTTTAGTTACCCAGAACGGTGGCGATATATTGAACTGGTCGACGAGCTCGGTTCTATCATCTCTAGAGTGAGATTCAGTTCAACGTGTATCTTTATGTGTAAAGTGTTCACTTGACACCGTGCGGCGGGTGACTTTGAAGGTTAGTAGTATGATCAGTCACATCCGCCCAACTAGACAATGCGCCATCGAGTCCGAGAGTTCTTGTAGCAGGACACAGACAAATGGAGACCAGTCATTTCTGTTCTAGAGATGCTTCGTAAGGTTGGAGTATAGAGCTAGTACACTGTGTTGCCGTTAAGGGTAGAACCTCAATTGTGAGCAGTCGCGAAGGAGCACGTCATGAAGGTGATGAAGATCGACGCATCGGCCGAATTCGGAAATATCCAGCTTTGACCTGAGTCTCCATTTGGCCTCCATTTTCGACCACATTCTGCGACCTACAAGTACACTAATGGAGTACTCTACTTTTCCACGACAAGGAGGACTGCTACTGTTGTCCCTTGGTATCCAAGTATGCCGGCACAAAGTGCCGCTCTGCAACTCGTTCCGATGCGGGTAATACCACAAGGCGAGAGAAATTGGCAGTGGGAAGAGGGTATGGTGGTAGAAGAGCGGAAAATATTGGAGGAGATGCAACAGGTATGAGCGCATATAGATAATCTGCTAAGCGATGCTCATGTATATGGGTAGGCGTACGGGCGGCTCAGGGCGAAAGCCGACCAGGTGCTCTGGCTACTCGGTAGCATATCTAACGCTGGTGGCCATGACGGCGGTTCCAAACACCGTCGACACGTTACTGAAGTATCGTGTAAATCCTCATCTCTGCCGCTTGTATGAGGTATCTGGGCCCAGTTCGCCTCTTGTAGTGCCTCGTCTACACCCTTGATCCACCACAGCACCCTCTTCTCCACGGCTTGTCTCTTTGCCACAGTCATTCGATGCTCTTCCGTCACCATAAAGCTGTCGGCGATTTCGGGTGTCTCCAATGCCTTCAACAATATGCTCGCCTTGTCCATATTTGCACTGCAACGGCTCCGCTTCAGCGCCGTGCAAGGCGCAGGGCATACTTCCATTTCATCCAACCATGCTCCGACAGCGACTCGACTTTCGTTCGATGTTATAACACGCATACATTCGCGGAGCCGACCGCGGCAGTCTGCCCAGTCTCCATTACGAACGAGCAGGTCGTATTCCACGACTTTCAGGGCCAGTCTTTCCAGCACAGCAAAGTTCGGTGTTCCCAGTCCTCCACAAATCATCGTACAGAGGACTCGACTATCGGTGTTATATTTGATCCCGAGCAACGACACGAATGCGAACACATGTTTCATGGTTTCGATGCTGGTGACGGGGATATTGGAGGGAAAAATCTGCAAGAGGTACACGATGGAACGGAATACAGCTGGGTTCTTCAGACCGCCAACCCAGTACCTTTGAGCGGTCAGGAAGTTGCTCGTCCTCCAGATGATCGCGGTGAGAGAGCTGCATGCGTCAGATTCGAGAAATTCGGATCTAAGGTCAGTCGTCAATTAAAGTGCCCAGTCCAAAACTGAATATATGCGTACGCAGAATCTGTTCCGTTGAAAGTCGTGAAGATTACGAGCGCGAGGAATTGGCAGACTCGGATGATGGAGTTGTTGATGTACCCGGGAATAATGGCTGGTCCATTTGGGAGAAAAGGCGCGCTGTGTTTTATTGGCACTGTGGTTGGCACAGTTGGAATCAACGACTGTCTTGTTACATCCACCTTCTCCTCGCCCTGTGGTTTAGCGCTCCCTCGTACAATCCTGGCGAGCATCGACCCTGTTATCTCGCTAACCTTGGATGGAGTCTGTGTGGATATGGGGATAATATCTTGGGGACGCTCAGCGGCGAATTTCTGTCGTTCGTATTGTGTGCCTGTGGCTGCGTTGCTACGCGTGATTCGCGCGAGCAATGACTTCGGATGGACTACTGTAATGGAGACGTTTGGACGAAAGGAAGATGAGATCGATGTGGTGTATCTTTCTGAGAGGATAACGCCCTTTGTCTGCATAACTTCATCCATCTCCTTGCTGTGACTGCTTATCCCAGCCGCCTCATTGCCCGGCGTGTACGGCGCTGCTTCAGAGGAGGCGGGTGATGTCGCTGTTGAGCTACTCGACGTAGAACGGTTGTGCTGGGTATCGAGATCGGCGCGGGGAGAGCAATGGCGAACACAGGAATGCTGTCAGGGTGGGTTCCCCGCTCATGTTAAGAGTGAGAGCCATAGGAATCTGTTGATGGATGCTGAGGAGTGGTGTCGCTCGAGGGATGTGGTCGTGGTTCAAGTGTGGTGCTGGTCGTAGTCGACAATCGACGGCGACCCTGAACAAAAACCGCTACTGCGAAATGGACAATGACAAGGGACTGGCGGCAGGCGTGGAGCGCTTCCTGCTACTGTTTAGGCTTCGATGGAGCTGGTTTGTGGGAAGGCAGGGGGCGCTGGTGCTTTGGTCGAGCGCTCGGTCTTGTGGGTGGCGAGGTTCACAGGTGGATCCGGATGACTTACCTTTTTGGGACAATGCGATTTGTATTGCATAGATGTGAGGTGTTTGGAGAATGTCTTGATTTGAGTGAGAGGTCTCCTATACCAGCAATAAGAGGCGACCCACGGTGAGCTTCTAAATTCGTCTTATCGTTTATTCGAGATTGAATCGTTATAAGACGGATGCCTCCCGCGAGCGACTGTATTTTCAAGCTAGCAACCAAATGAGCGTTCCTCCTGCGGTCAATTTCTAGCTTCAACGACTTGCGCCACACTCTGTCCTCCTGAATGTATTTACAAAGTGAATATGAAGAGCTCGTTTAGTAAGTCTCTATCTTGGTCATTCTACTCATACTAAATCATTTTCCGTTCAGCCTAACAGCAGTGACAGTAGCTTTACAATGACATGATACTTTCGCCAAACGACATCACGTGACATCGCTACTTTTTCTGCTCTCCTAGAGGTACGTCTGAGCGGCTTGGAAAGAATTGTTACAGTTGACACCGGTACATCCTATACTACATCTGGCGGGGTCCAGGCATCAACAAAGCGTTACTTTTGTCTAAGGAGAAAGACATGTCCCTCGACGGCGCAGGCCTACGTTGGCGGTAACGATGACAAGGGTATCGGAATGGACTGGGTTCCAGAAAGCTTTTCTGGGGGGATATCAGAATGTTTGTGTGAGAATTTTATGACACAGTGGTAATAAGAGCAGAATGGAGGCCGCCCCGACCCAAGTGAGCATGAACGCCCAGACGCGCCCATGAATAGTATATCCAAGCCACTGTGAGCCGTCTACATTGTAGAAACACGATCTCACTGGCGCATGGAAGTAGGAGCAGCAAAAACGTGACGATGAGCTTCATGCGCTTCCGTATAAAACAGAGAAAGTGGTGAATCATTTGAGAGAAAACATACAGAAGACTTGGAGTGTCGATACACTATCGATTCAATCTAAGATTTATATGACCATTTGTCAAGCTCTTTGCGACGTTCATCCATCCCTTCCTTCTACGTATCGGCAGACTCGGAGGTGGTAGCGTCGCCCTTCAAAAACATGATCAGGAAACTATCATTGAGAGAAAAAAGTCTTACCTCGGCGGTAGCGGAAGACGTGATCTCAAGGACTTTGGCGGGGTCCAGAGTCAAACACATATCCTCGGGTGGCTGGTTACGCGACGGCGTGGGAATCATCGCACCCGTCCTGATACCTTTAGTGTCAAAGGTGCGCCACACAGACGCCTTATTGGTTGCCCCAGTATATTGGTCATCCCACAGCTTTTGTACAGGATTAATAACCAGCAGATCCCGCCTGATCGCCTTGATGCCGTACGTCTGAGCTGAATCGGGCGCGGCAAAGTTGGGGCTGGTACTGAGTATACCGCCGATGACGGCGTAGTCCGAGTTGGGGGGCACACCGCGCCAGAGGGCGTAGTCCTTGTTGTTCAACTGGGAGCCCTCGTCGGTCCATACGCGCTCCCAGGATGTAACGTCCCTCAGAGCGTCATCCTCGAGTGCATGGACAATGACGCCGGATGGAGGAGTGGGTAGGGGTCCGATTGTGTTGGTATAAGTAGATGCCCCCTGGCCAAGGTAGTACCACCCGCTTTCGACTTTAAATGATGGTAATTATTTGTCGAGGACGACAAAATTATCCAGCTTACCAGTGGGACGCCAGGTAGCCATCTCCTTTGCACCTATGACACCTGGCACATCAGCGGTGTCGTCCATCTTGTTCACGAACGTAACGCGTTTATACGCTAATGCGGCGGTGGGCAGGGCCTGAGGTTGCTCATCCTCAACGGTGGTTGCCATGTCTGTGTGTGTGGATTTGGGTGAGAGGATTGATGGACGAGTTACTGTGCCGACAAATTAAAGCATTGGCATTTATACCTCTACGCCACCATAAAATGTAGCCCCGGTACCCTCGTGAAACTGTAACTAGACGGACTAGCGTCATGTTCTATCCGGTTCCATCGCAAAGGCTTATCTTTAGACATACTCTTTCGCCAGTGAGAGTCGCTGTTACGGAATAGACCCGAGGACATGTATTCTTGACGGACAGTTGTGGGAATCAGGGAACATTCACTGTCCGCACACGTCCTCCGCCGAGTTCAAGGGAAGGATCGCCGGAGAACCTTGCGAGCGATCTACCAAATCCAAGTTTACGACACGGACAGTCGCCACAAAATACTCGGAATGAGATGTTCCGTGGTCTCTATAAGGGAGAAGACATGTGAAAGAGGATGACGAGCTTTACTTAGAACAAACGGGTTTCTCTATCTTCGCGTCATTTCAGTCCGGCGGTTGAATCTTTGTAGTTCAAACATCATTGTTGGCGATAGAACGGCTGTGGGAAACCGTTACTTGTCGCACATAGTATTCATGGTTTAGCCAGGGGGTCACATACCTAGCTCGTCTGAATTGCAGCGTTCGTCCAGTGAACCGCCTTTCAGTGGCTCACTTCCTAAGGAGAAAGACGTCCTTTCCCCGCCTTGAGTAAACCGAGCCGGCTTCAATTATCCGGGAACAGCTCAACAAGCTCCATTCCATCAATCTTGGCTGTGGTGTATCAACCTGCCTCCACTGGATTTGCCTGAATACTCACCAAAGCGAGAGTGTACTCCTGATCCACTGGCTATGACACCTATCGTTGAACTCAATACGCGGGATAATATCTGGGGAAGGTCCTTACACGGTGCTGCTATTCCAAGGACAGAAATTTCCTCAGGCTGCCGTGGTAAAATTGTCTAGTGCAATCGAAGCCTGACTTCTTTATTAGTGTATTTTATTCGTTGAAAGGTGAGGTAGAGACATCGGGTACCCAGTTGAGCAGGTCGAGTTGTTAATTTTCCTGTCGCTTCCAGCACTATGTTGCCGTGAGCTTGAAATGCATACTAGACCAGTGTGTGCACTGTCAGTGTCAAGCGAACCAGAAACGAACACATTGACGCGTCCAGAGGCCATGATGGCAGGTGATGAAGATCGACGCGTCGGCCGAATCCAGTAACATCCAGCTTTGACCATTACTTCCATCAGCACAATTCGGAAACTCGCTTGTCGTTCCTCAGATGTCTACAATTATTCTACTCGAGTTCTCAATTACGCTGGTTAACGCCGACGGTGGTTGACAATGGCGCGAGTATCGACTAGGACACCCCATCGAATGATCGATACAGGTCGCTCACTCAGAGTGCTGCCCCGCCTATATGAACGCTTCAAGGTCGCGAATGGGTAATGGGACGAGGTGGGCGGGAGGAAGAGGATTGAAACATACAGAGATGAAAGGTATGGATGCATACTGACTGCCAAAATGAGGCTCACGATATTATGTTAGGCGTCGCGCACATCAGCTGCGGCGCACAGATGCTCGCAGTCGCGCCGAACGCTGGCGGCCATGCAAACCGGGTGCCCGAAAGCTGCCAAGACATAGCTGAGCGCCGCAGAAGTACCTGATCTCCGTCGTGCAGTGCGCTTATGCGACGCTACTGCCTCTGGATGCGCATATTCCACTCCCCGTATCCACTGCTACACGTTATCCTTCCCTAATACGACTCCCTTTGGGGCACGTAGCACCTTAAACAATCTGCTCTGTTCTCGTTCGTGATACACAAACTTCTCCTTAGCGCTATGTCCGGTGGCGGATGCAATTCCGCCGTGCTCAACCATTTTAAATTTTCAACAACCCCTCTGCGCTCTTTCTCCGATAACGCCCCTATGTACGCTCGAAGTCAGCTTCCGCAGTCCGTCCAGTCCCCGCGATGGATGAGCATGTCGTAGTCCACGATCTGCATAGCCAGTCTCTCAAGGACTGGAAAGTTGGGCGTGCCAAGTTGATCACAGAAGAGTGCGCAGTTTAGCCTGCCATCCACGTTGTGTTTGACCCCGAGGACACAGAAGAAGGCGAACGTATTCTTCATTGTCTTCACATCAACGTCATCGCGGGGGCAAGAGAACATGCGCAAGGGTAAATGATTGTACGGAATACTGCTGGGTTGCTTAGACTGCCCTTCCAATATCCTTCGGCAGTCAAGAAGTTGGTCGCGGTCCAGATGGATTCGGTCAGCTAGGTGGATGTCGGAGATTCGAGAAATGCGGCTCTGAACTGAAAGTTAGTGGTCTGTCAATACTGTTCGTGGAATTCGTACTCACATAGTGCTGGTAGATTTATTCAATGTCGTGAAGACGACAAATACGATGAATTGGCAGACATGGATGCTGGAGTTGTCAACCATGCCAGGACGATGCACGATTGAGTATCGTTCGAGGAGCTTCACTACCACTGACTGATTGAACGTTCGGGTCCATCTTTTGGATAGCGTCAAGTTGTGTATTGGGAATGTACTTCTTCTCTTTGTTCACGCAGCCTCGTGAAATTCTGGCGAGCCTAGGGCCTAGGTGGAGTTTTATCGACGCGGCGTTGTTGGTTTCCGTGGATGTGGCGCATTTGGCTGCGAGATGCTTCTGCGGCTCATCCGAACTATTTCCCATTGTGGACAAGATTCCGATGAGCCTCGGTTCAACATGGGTCGCGACAAGCGCCGCGATCTGTGTTTGTTTTCTGGGGCGTGCGGCACTGCCAACGAACCGGATGCGCTAGATGGCGCAGATGAGGCCGGAACGTGTTTGGGAGAAGGCGCGCCATTGTGAGCAACGGTCCATCTCGAAGGGGTTGAAGCGAAAGAATAGAGGGGGGCGGAGCAGTTCCAAGGCTGAAATGATGCCGTCCACAGACGGGATTGGATGGTGGCAATGTCGTAGTCGGCTATCGGTTGGTGGTGGTAGTGGTTCCAGGACAAGATCCAGCGACGGTGGTAGTGGACGATTAGTTGGGACCCTGAATCAAAGACCGCTGCCTGTGGCTGTAATGGACGAAGGGGGTGCCTATTATTATCTGCGTTCTTGAAGTGGATGATGGCCCAATAATGGTTTTCGCCGTGAGCACTCTTGTCTGGTTTTGGAATTGATCTGAGAAGTGCTTCAGGGTAGACTTGTCCCGGCTCGGAGGAATGGAGAGTGATACTGGATGGAATCACGGTTCTTCTCTTCCATGTCGTTAAGCCGGTCAAAGGGTATCCTTACAGCTCACTGCCAGCCTTGCTTCCGTAAGTCTCTCTTAGTGACATTCGTTCGGAATGCTGAACTGAGCCGTTAGATTAATCTGGATTCACGAGAATTCGAGCGAGCGCGATATGATTATCAAACATCTTCCGACGTTCTTTGACGCAGCCTTGACACTCAATATAGGATTACGGGCGTTTAGATAAAAATTGCGCCACACTTTATAATCCCCAGTAAGTCAGTACATCTCTATTATCTCACTTATTCACGATCAATGCTACTATTGAAGTCGAATAATGGAAATCAACGTACCGTAGTGGGATCGACTGGATCGATTGGCGGTCGGGTCATTGTCGTCCGTCCATCGTTTGACGAGGATCGACATTGCATTCACGAGTAGATTCAGCTCAATTTCCCTGATCAATCTCCGCAATTTGCTTCACGGGAGCGCTACATTCCGGGACGTCCGCCTCCACGTGGAGGGAGGCTTTGGTCGCATACGCCGGTCTTTAGCAGTGGCGCCTGAGGTTGCCAGTCGGAGAGTAGAGAGCAAAGGGACCTACATCTCACTATACATGACCTTCCCGGCTCTTCGCGCTCTCTCTATGACGCTGCCCTCACCATGGTACAATTGGTTTTATACAATGTCACCAATGGACATTATTGATGATCTCGTTGAATTCCTTCACCGGTTGGATCCTCCTTTTCGTTGACTACAACTCTCGCGTTGCCGGCCATGCCCCACCTCAAGTCTCTCAACCTCTTTGGGCATCACTCTCTTGAGCGAATCAAATATGTCGCAGAGTTAATTGATGCCCTCTGGGAAAAGACGGGCGGAGAGAATATGCGAATGCGCCTTTCCTCGAGAGGATCAGTGTCGAGGTTTATGGCGTGATGTTTATATTTCGTTGGGCCACCATTTCGTTGACGTGGTTCTGAGGCGGACCGAGGCTGTTGATTCTTTGCTCCGTTATGCCGTGGTTGAAGTTTATGGACCGGGTACTTGGGATCTGAAGGAGTTCGACCTTCGGGAGTGCGAAGGACTTGTCGATGGGTAGGAGATCGTTGTGATCGACAAGGCGAGACCAAGAGTTTTTGATTCCGGACTGGGTGAAGAGTCGGGTGATTGGGTGATGATAGTTTTCGTACATCGTACTAGTTCTCTATGTACTCATAATATAGGTGTTTATACTCATTGGTTTGATTCTGAGTATCATTGACTGGCTGCCATTTCAAAACCCAAACACTTGACACTTCAATACTTGATGCGTGCACAGACAGACGAAGAGGGGTAAATTAAGATTTGAACTCTTGCTGTATTCGTGAATACTGATTCACACTGCTACGCTACGTACGTACAAACGGTAGGATACTCATACAGTCTCTCTACTCTTACACGGGCCGTTCCTCGGTTCTAGGCCCACCTTCAGAGTATATCCAAGCCGCTGTTAGCCGTCTAGTACACTCTAGAAACACGATCTCGCCGGCGCATGGCATGAGGAGGTGCATAAACGTGACGACGAGCTTCACGCGCTTTCGCTTAAAATAGAGAAAGTGTCGAATCATTTGAGAGAAAACATACAGAAGACTTTGAAACCTGATACACTACGCGTTCAATCTAAGATTTATGTGAGCATTTGTCAAGCTCTTTGCGCCGTTCAGCCATCCCTTCCTTCTACGTATCGGCAGACTCGGAGGTGGTAGCGTCGCCCTTCAAAAGCATGATCAGGAAACTATTATACAAGCTTAGTAGACAAGCGTTACCTCAGCGGTACTAGACGACTTGATCTCAAGGACTTTGTTGGGGTCCAAAGTCAAACACATATCCTCGGGTGGCTGGTCATGCGACGGCGTGGGAATCATCGCACCCGTCATGATACCTCTAGTGTCAAGGGTGCGCCACACAGACGCCTGATTGGTTGCCCCAGAATTTGCGTCGTCCCACACTTTGATCACGGGATTGATAACCAGCAGATCCCGCCTGATCGCCTTGATGCCGTACGTCTGAGCTGAATCGGGCGCGCCAAAGTTGGGGCTGGTGCTGAGTATACCGCCGATGACGACGTAGTCCGAGTTGGGGGGAACACCGCGCCAGAGGGCATAGTCCTTCACGCTTTGGCTGTTGTCCCCCTCGTCGGTCCATACACGCTCCCAAGACGCAACGTCTCTAAGAGCGTCTTCTTCCAGCGCATGGACTATGACGCCGGATGGAGCAGAGGGGGTGGTTCCGGCGGCATAGTTGGATGCACCTTGGCCAAGGTAATACCACCCGCTTTCGACTTTGCCAGATGATGGTGATCAGGGCTCGTCAAGGGCAACAAATTTAACCAGCTTACGATTCGGACGCCAAGTAGCCATGACCTTCGTAAAAATATCCCAGAGACCTTTCAAATCAGTGGTATCGTCCATCTTGTTCACGAACATAACGCGTTTATACGCCAACGCCGCGGTGGGCAAGGCCTGAGGTTGCTCGTCTCCAACGGTTGCCATGTGTGTGTCTGAGTCGATGTGTGTGCGAAGATTAACGGGATCCACGAGTTACCGTGCTTGCACTCCATAGTACTAGCATTTATACCTCTACGCCACCAGGAATGGTAGCCCCGGTACCTTCTCGAAGCTCTTGACTCGACGGAGCAGTCTAGTGTTCTATCCGATTCCATCGCAAAGGCTTATCTTTAGACATAATCATCCGCTATTGAGAGTCACCGTTGGACGGAATAGACCCGAGGACTCGTATTCTTGACGGACAGTTGTGGGAATCATGGAACATTCACTGCCCTCCGCCGAGTTCGACGATCTCACGGACAGTCGCCACAAATACTCGGAATGAGATGTTCCGTGGTCTCTATAAGGGAGAAGACATGTGAAAGAGGATGACGAGCTTTACTTAGAACAAACGGGTTTCTCTATGTTCGCGTCATTTCAGTCCGGCGGTTGTATCTTCGTAGTTCAAACATCAATGCATCACTGTTGATAGAGCGGCTGTGGAAAACCGTTACTTGTCGGACATAGTATTCATGGGTTTAGCCAGGGGTCACATGCCTAGCTCGTCGGAGTTGAAGTGTTCGTCAAGTGAACCGCCTTTCAGTGGCTCGCTTCCAAAAGAGAAAGACATCCTTTCCTCGTCCTGAGTAAACCGAGCCGGCTTTAGTGATCCAGGAACTGCTCGACGAACTCGATTCTATCTGAGGACTCAATCTTGGCGTAGCGTATCAACCGTGTGCCTTTACTGAATTTGTTTGGGGACTCACCAAAGTGAGAGAGCAGTCACTTGAGGTAGTATGATTAGTCTATTTCACTAGGATATGAAGACCTATTGTTACACTCAGTTGCGAGATATTATGCATCGAGAAGGCCCCAATACGACGCGGCGGCTGCAGTGAGGTAGAGACATCGGGCACCAGTTGAGCGAACACGTCCATTTTTCGTCCATTGACCATCATGGCAGGTGATGAAGATCAAACGCGTCGGCCGAATTCGGAAATATCCAGCCTTCTTCAGTCTTACTGCCATCAACACAAACACTAGTCAGATGTCTACAACTATCCTACTGAAGCACGGTCTTCAACGACCATCAGGAAAACCCCCACTGGCAAATTTCTCCAGAAATGCGATAAAATAGTCAGTATTTGTAAAAATGGAAGTTTTAGCTTGAAAAAGTCACGATTGGTATGATTTCGAACAAGACAGAAGGGAAATATTTGAAGTCATGTATTTGGGCTCCAGTGGCTCTACTGATTGATATTCTTGAGTTCTAGAGTGTTGGCACAGCCGCACTAGTCTTTTCGTCGTCGATGGAGGCGGCGAGCAAGATGATCATCGAAACGAAAATCGTCAAGTCCGTTTGAAACTCCGTCCGGACCGATGGACCGATCAGCCTGCGCATCAAAACGAACCATGGCCAAATACGGTTCAATACTTCTTGCCTTCTCCCCACAACTACCATGCGCTGACTATGCGCCATGTCAATGCCCATGCCGCGCACACATCGACGACTTCAAGAACCCGATGACTAGCGCGCGTCATGCCCTGTGTGCAGTGTATTTTTTCTGTTGTATGTAGACGACTCTAAGGTGCGTCTTGCACAACGAACGTTCGACACGCCCAATCCGAGGCGACTATGACTTGGTTGTACGCAGATCGACAGATTTACGGGGCCGGTGCCTATAGCAATATTGGCGACCTTCGTGAAGAGTCTTGTGTTGTCATTTGGTTGTCGTAGAAGACGGCAAGGTATGTCTTTCTTTGCAGTGGTATTTCCTCCTGCGCCTCCATCTCCGCCCTCCGCTCAACACCTCTCGCCACGACCTGACAGCGACCACAAACACGCTTTGCCGACATCGACGCTTTTGCTTAGCCAGAGACTAGTAACCGCGAGGACTGTTGCGAAGAGCATATTTGCCCCGTAGAAGACCGCAAGGTGCGTCTTTCCTATTCCCCTGATCACAACCAACCACCATGTTTTATGCGCCTGTGCCTCCCTTCACCTCCCTTGTTATTAGCGCGCCCGACCTACCGCTCACATCATCTTTCCAGGCCTGTACTGCAACATGACAATCACTATACGTATCTCTGTTGGTCAAAGGCGAAGGTGTGTTTCCTCTCTCTGAAGTATAACGCGCTTCACCCACAGATTTTAGGAGGACGACATTGCCACAGACGACTTCGGTATGTTGCCTGGTGACGACGCGCATGGAGCGTAATTCGACTTGCTCGTCGTGGAAGCTTTCTTGAGTGAAGATGGATCGTGCAGGCAACAAGTCGCGCTGGTGCAACTAAGGTGCGTCTTTTTGTTTGCCCCGCCATTCTCCTCGTCGAACCAACATCTGCGCCAGACGTCTATTACTCATTGCCGAAGGTGTGCTTCCCCTCTCCTCATGCTTAACCATCGGACAGCTTCAGGTTGACTTACCCAGGGCAGTCGTCCGCTTCTTCGAGTAACATAAGCGCTGCTCAATTGGTACGCGCGCTTTTCTTGGTCTACCTACCTATGATGCTAATAGTCGTCTAGACTAATCATGCCCTTTTGCGCACTTGCGCTTTCATAGTAGCGGTACTCGCAAGCGCAGGTCATGTCAACAATGGCGCATGCCAGCGACGACTTGGGCTCCATCAACGTCGATGCGCCACAGCTCGGCGCGCTGTGCTGGATGATGGTCGGTATGTCGACTTCTTTACGTCATGTCCCACTTGGCTGATCATCGCCTATAGCGCTGCCTCTGTCGTTGATTGCGGTTGGTCCTGAAGATCATATAACTATTGTCTGTAGTATCATGTCTATACTGTATCATAGCCTTCGTGTACTGTAGTTCCACCCAATATATGATGTTCTTACTCTTCCTTGGTGTGCTCTTGAAGTGGAAACAGTCAAAATAGTGTGGTGAATCTTGCTCGGAAGGGCTCCAATACCAGCTTTTTGGCACTGAAATCAACTTTGAGCAATAGGGGGGATACCGAAGATTTACAAATTCAACAAATCTGCTTAAACACCTTAATTCTGGTATTTCATGGTTATTCTACCTTTTCCGATAATTTCTGCAGTTATTTGCCAGTGGGGCAATTCCTGATGACGACGAACATGACGGTTGACTTTGTCCGAGTCGTCAGTATCGAGTAGGACACCCCATCTGTGTCCTTTCCGTTGAATTCATGGACCGGGCACTACTTAGGCTCTGCAGGTCCCAGGAGTCGGACTTTCTGGTTTTGAAAGAATGCGAAGGGAACATTGATGGGTTGGAGATAGAGCCTAGAGGTTCTGATGGTTTTCGCACCTTGGACTATTTATTTTATAGACTCGACAGGTTTGATTCAGAGTATAGTTGACTTGACTTTGGCAGCTGGCTACCGTTTCAAAGGCCAACACTTGGTTACAGCGGTTAGTCGTCTATACTCTGGCAACACGATCTCACTATTGGCTGACCAGAGAAGCAACATAAGCGTGACGATGAGCGGCAGCCTCACACCTCGCTTCGGTTGAAAGCAGAGAAAGTGTTGAATGGATAGAGTCTCATAGAGAACATACTTCGAGGGCAATACAGTACGCTGCAAATCTAGACTTCACACCATAACTATGTGGCAGGCTCTTTACATAAATCCTATACACCGTCCTCCTACTTGTCGGCAGAGGTGGTAGCGTCCCCCTTTGAAAACACAATCAGGATCTAACCCACAAGCCTTTAAGAAACACGCTTTACCTCTGTAGCACTGTTCGAAGTAACCTCAAGGACCATGGCGGGGTCCAAACCCAAACCCATATCCTCCGGCGGCTGGAGATAGTCGGGCATGGGAATCATGGCACCAGTAGCGATGGGCGTAATCCCCCAGGGACAACAGCGTGCCACACAGACGCATCGTTTGTTGCCCCAGACCCCTGGTCGTCCCAGAGTCGGCGTGTAGAAGAAATCTTCAGGAGATTCCTCCTGATCGCCTTGATGCCGTATGTCTGAGCAGAATCGGGCGCGGCATAGCCGGCGCTGGTACTGAGTATACCGCCGAGGACGGCGTAGTCCGAGCTGGGGGGCACACCGCGCCAGAGGGCGTAGTCCTTGGTGTTTGGGGAGCCATCGTCGGTCCATACGCGCTCCCAAGAAGTAACGTCTCTAAGAGCGTCGTCTTCCAGTGCGCGGACGACGACGCCGTCGGGAACAGTGGTCAAGTTGTTGACTGCACTCTGGCCGAGGTAGTACCAACCGCTTTCGACTATGAACGACTATAAATAGAGAGTCTGGGGAGAGAAATGATCCAGCTCACGAGTGGGATGCCAAGTAGACCCGTTGAATTCTCCACCTCAACCAGTGGTGTCGGTCATGTTATTAACAAAGGTGACCTGTTTATATGCCAAGGCAGCGGTGGGCAAAGACATGTCTGTGTCTGTGTTGGATGTGTGGCAGAAGATTGAGGAGTTATGGGGTTTGTACTCGCCAGTCTTAGTACGCGCCACCGTGAGCTGTAGCTCCGGCACCCTTGCGAAACTCGACTATGACGGAGTCATGTCGTATTCTATCCGATTACATCGCAAAGACAGAAAGGTGCGTATCCGAGTGTCGCCCTCGACGAAATGACGAAACCCAAAGCAAGACATATTCCAGCGTTATCTGACCGGAAAGGACATGGAGCTATGGAAGAAAGTGTATTGACAGACCATGTGAGAAATGAACTAACATTCTCAACTTACAAGGTTTTAAGATGCTGTCCAACAACTCGGAGAGGAGCGGAGGCGAGCTTTGCGATCACGAGAAAAAGGACCGAGTTCCTGGCACTGACAGCCGCCACAGTCGCCACAAGATTCGGAATGGCGAAGCGCCATTGCATCCGGTACATATCTTGGTTCCTGCCTCGCCTATATCGAATGAGTAAGCAAGCGCAAACGTAACCCATGTTCATCGGCGATCCTGAGAGCGACTTATTTTGGTTTGGGTTGGTGTTGGTGACGCAGTGGTGAGAATGTCAGAAGCAGATGTGATCGTGTCTGGCCAATGATTAGTCCGACTTCTGAGCTCCGATATGCTTTGGAGACAGTCGTTTTCGCCAAAGAACCTTGCAAGCGATGAGCAAAGTCCAAGTTTACGACATGGACAGTGGGAATGGGGAGTTCCGAGTCGAGAAGAAGACACGTCACTGAAAAAGACATATTCTGCTATGTCGAGTTCCTGAGAACAAATGAAGCTCTCTATGTTTGCGTCCGATTTAAGTCCGGTATTCTGTCTACGTACTTTATAACATCATCGTTGGCGATAGAAGGGAGGTCCTTACTTTTGGAATATAGTCACGAGCTTAACCTGGATTACAGGTTCTCGTCTGAATCGAAAAACGAACCGCGTTATCCCAGAACTGCGAGCTCCATTCTATCTGAGGAATCAATCTTGGCTGTGGTGTATCAACCTGCCTCCACTGTTTTTACCCGAATACTCACCAAAGCGAGAGAGTATTCCTGATCCACTGGATATGACGATCTATCGTTGAACTCAATACGCGGGATAATAAAAAAAAGTCCATCGAGAAGGTCCTTACACGGTGCTGCTATTCCATGGACAGAAATTTCCTCAGGCTCCTGTGGTCAAAGCATCTAGTGCAATCAAAGCCTGAGTTCTTTATTCGTAGGCACCGCAGAAAGGTGAGTTAGAGACATCGGGCACCTAGTTGAGCAGGTGAGCATCATGGCAGGTCATGAAGATCGACGCGTCGGCCGAATTCGGAAATATCCAGCTTCGACTATTACCTCCATCACCACAATTCGGAAACTCGCTTGTCGTTCCTCAGATGTCTACAATTATTCTACTCGAGTACTCAATTAAGCTGGTCAACGACGACGATGGTTGACAATGGCGCGAGCATCGACTAGGACACCCCATTTGTGCAGGTCGCCCACTCAGGTTGCTGCCTCGCCTATATAAACGCTTCAAGGCGGCGAATGGGTAATGGGACGTGGTGGGTGGGAGGAAGAGGATCAGAAAATGCAGAGATGAAAGGTATGGATGCATATTGACTGCCGAAATGAGACTCACGATATTATGTTAGGCGTCGGCGCCCAGATGCTCGCAGTCGCGCCGAACCCTAGTGGCCATATGTATAGGTCGGACGTCCGACAACCGCTAAAACAGCGCGAACGACGCGGAAGTACCTTGTCCCGGTTGTCCATCCTTTTCGCAGTGTTTTGGAAATATGAAGAACTAGCTTGGCTGGAAGACCATCGCATGCTATGGACTCCACTGTATTACTCATCCTTCGCTCCTTCATTCCTATCACCACCAATTGCCTCGTTCACTCCCTGGTGCGCGTTTCTTTCTTTTCTCGCGTCATCACGCTCACATAGTTGAAATCCAACAGAACAAGCAGTCATCTACGAACATGGAGGAAATAATGCAGATTCAGAAGGTCGGCTGGTGGTTCGCAAGGCCGTCACCAGCGTGCCCGTCGCGTTGACTATCACGGCCTTGCGGAATTCCTGGAGTCTCGAACAACAGACGCCTCGATAACACCTCTGTTGAGGAGAAAAACCCCGTCTTCGGTTCGTTAAGAAGCGCGCTGTGCTCACCGTCTTTGGCGACGTTACCGAGGACTATTTGAAAGACGCTTGGAAGGACTGGATCTCGCTACCGAATACCTCCTATGAGGGTGTCAAAGACGAATGGAAGACACTTGAGGTACGGCGATGTTTACACTCTTTTGTCGAATTCGAAACGCACGGGGCACTCCTAGATTACCACTTTCCAATAGGTCGATGGCCAGATTCGCGTGACATTGTACTGCTTCGGGACCAGCGACAAGGGAGAGGTCGGTCGCGGCCGGGTTGTTTATGACAGTCAGTCTTTGGTCGGTCCTAGTGTTCGTGGATTGTCGCTCATAACCACCAGAAGTCGAATGAATGTTCTATGAATGTTCTATGTATATGAATACGGTCAATTGCAACGCGTCTTTTCCCTCCCTCGCTTGGGACATCGAAAAGTTCTATATGAGAGCGTATTGTGGAGTCAAACACGAGCACGAGCAGTTAATCAGCATTCTAGTTTTCGTGACAATGGTCCCAAGGACATGACATATCTGAAGTCTATGTCCCGAAGTCTGCGTGGAAGGTGATGGCGGTGACATGGTGACCGTTTTATTCAACTTCAAGTAACTGCATCTTAGCTAACAATGTATCCAAGGACCCAGCAAGGACCAGTGGGTGCGAATCCCGATAGGTCGGGAAATGTTTTGAGTGCAACAAAAACTCCGCGACGGCTATTATGCATCGTAAAAAGGCCGTTAACTTAAGCTCCTAGGGTTTTTCCTGACTTCGGTATAGGGAGTATTCCTTGGCCTCACTTTGGCGTGCTCGAGGGACACACAGGGGGCCCTCCCTCCCACGTCGTGGCCTAAAAAGCGATGTCGCTCATTTGCCTCCTCGAACGGTGCAGCAACGAATATCCATGGAATCATTGTACCGAAAGCGAGGCGCCCTGGGCATCTTGTTGGGATGCAATGTGCTGAGTCGGACTGCTGACGTTAAGAAAACCGATATGGCACCAGGAAACATACTTGGAAGGTATGTTTATAATGGAATTTCTCTCCAAGTCTGAAGATTCAAGGATGTACGTTAACGGGGGGCGCGCTGACCTATCACTTAGTGACCGTGATGTGCACATGCGCTTACCAACTTTTCCCGTCTTCTATGAACAGCCCATTTTCACAGTGCGAAAGCTTACTATGTCGGAGGTCGTGTCCCGTATTACCCAATGCGAAGGAAATTGTTGACTCATTTTCATCTCGAAAGGAAGCACTTCACTTGGCCTTTGACAGTGGGTTCACACGACGCCAGAGTGAGGCGTATGATCTTGTGAGTATAAATACAAAGCAACACGATACATCCGCCATTGTGTTGTCATGCATTCTTTCATTCAATCCTCTGTTACAGCTGCTCTCTTCGTCGTTGCGATCCTCGTCGTCAAGGCGTTTCGACGCAGACCCTCTGTAATCTCGCTCCTTCAAGGACCGCCGTCGCCGTCGTGGCTCCTGGGTAAGCGCCGTTCGCTTCAGCAAGTCGAAATGAACCACTGACACCTGGAATTGACAGGTCATGAGAAGGCACTCTTTCGCCAGGAGCAAGTGGGTGATCTGGAATTTTCTTGGTTCCGCCAGTATGGAAGTACTTTGCGCATCAAAGACTGCTTTGGTGTATGTAGTCCTCTCGCAAGTGTGGCGCAGGTCTAATCTGGATATGTTTCATAGGACGACAGACTCATGTTTGCCGACGCGAAGGCCCTACAGCACATTTTGCATACATCTGGATATCGCTACCCTAAGACCGCTGATGTTGCCCATGTCTCTTATCAAATGACAGGAAACGGTGTCGTGACAGTTGGAGGTTCGGTCCTTGTTTGCGCCGTCTCTTCGTTATCTGACTTTGTGTAAGCATGGCTTACGAGATGCACGCCCGTATCTCCATATATAGGACTCGGGTTATGAATTGGCAACAATTCATAAATCTACCTTTTAGCGTAGTGGTTAGCCCACCGGTCCGGCAGCCTTCCACATTTATGAATTGTTACGGCTGGCTGGCTCTGAGGTGGCTGGTTCAATCCCGGGTGCAGGCAATATCTCGCGGCTGACCCAAACACGAACCAGGCCTTATCCTAACCAGTTGCAATCTTCGGATTGGGGTGGATGTATATGACTAAGCACCTCGGATCAGGAGTCACCACCCCACACCCGGTGGCTGTGATTTGAGTGTGTGAGAGTGTAAGCATGGCTTACGAGATGCACGCCCGTATCTCCATATATAGGACTCGGGTTATGAATTGGCAACAATTCATAAATCTACCTTTTAGCGTAGTGGTTAGCCCACCGGTCCGGCAGCCTTCCACTTTGGTGCTTTGGTCTAGGGGCGACTCACCAGCGTCAACGAAAAGTACTCAACCCCGCCTTCTCTGCAAGCCAGTTGCGAACGTTTTCATCGCTCTTCCAGCGGTTGACGAACAAAGTAGAGTGCTTTCTTGTACTTGGAACCTACACAGATGGTTATCTTTCTACAGGCTATGGAGCGATTCAAAGAGGTTGTGAAAGAACGAGGAGAGATCATGGACGTCCATGTATGGCTTGGTCGCATTACTCTCGACGTTATCGGTGAAAGTACATTATTCCTCTTCGAACGCTGTGTAGTTATTTGATGCAAGACTCTCAGGTGCTTTCGGATACAACTTCGGTTCCCTCGACGACGAAAGCAACGACTTGACGTACCAGTTAGGCGGGCTCTTGTAAGTAGCAGTGCACGAACGTATGCGGGAAATCTAATCATTTTGTTCTTTCAGTGCCGTATCCATCAATCACCCCACAAGGGACATCATATTCGCCGCTTTGAGGCGACGACTTCCGGAGTGGTTCATGAACATCATCGACATGCAAGGCAAGGACGCAGTACGATTCCTTCGGTTCCAGAATACGGCTAAGGGTATCGGCCGACACATGTTGAAAACCCAGCTGCAGAAATTCGACGAGTCTCATGCGGACTCGATGGACGGGAAGGACATCTTGAGTGTCCTTGGTTAGCGCCCTTTCTTTCCGTGTCCACGCATTGCTGACAGTAAATACTTTAGCCAAGGCCAATGCCGAGACAGACGAGAAACGCAGGCTCGATGAGGACGAAGTTCTTTCCCAGATAACGTGCGACCTCAGGTTCATTTCTTTGGACGGATTATGCATCTGACGTGATATCAGGACGATGACTTTAGCTGGCCATGAAACGTCTGCGGGGACGTTGACCTGGGTACTCTATGAGCTCAGTCGGCATCCGGAGCACCAAGACCGAATCAGGAAAGAAATTGCCCAAATGAGAGGGCGCTACGAAGAGAAAGGACAACTCACTCCCCAGGACTACGATGGCATGCCATTCATGAACGCCGTCATCAAGGTATGGCTCTTTTTCTTGATCGATACATATCTGACTCTATTCTTCTAGGAGGGACTCCGCCTTCATCCAATCGCCACTATCCTTTCCCGGGAAGCCCAGCAAGACGATGTCATACCGCTTTCTGAACCAATCATTACAAAGACCGGTGTCACGTTGACGGAAATTCCCGTCGAGAAAGGACAAGCAGTTCGTCTTTCCATCTCATATTATAACAGGTCTGTAACCTGCATCCATTCGGCACTATCCTCTGACAGATGGCTAGGAACCCGGCTGTCTGGGGTGCAGACGCCGATGAGTGGAACCCCGACCGTTTCCTGGAGAGCCGCATCAATGGAGACTCGGAAAAGGTTTCTATTGGTGTCTATGCGAATGTGTAAGTCAATAGTAATATCCTTGTTGCCGTCATCTGACAACTTGCTTAGGCTGACTTTCAGTAAGATCCTTCTCAACCTTCATGTTAATGCCTTCGAATACTGTATCATAGGTGCCGGAATTCGTGGCTGCATTGGCTGGCGATTTGCGTAAGTACTTTCCCGTTCTCCCAAGTCTTCGTTTCGTGATTGAGTTGCATCAGTGTCATGGAGATGCAGACGATCTTGACTGCCATGATGGAGAATTTCCAGTTGGCATACCCGGATGACATGGAGATCCGACGAGCTGCGGGAAGTATCCTGGCGTCGATGACGCCCATGGTGCGTGGGAAGGAGAGCCAAGGCTCACAGATGCCTCTCCATGTCACGCCACTGTGAAGCCAAAGGTTTAGCAAATTTGAATATTGTGTTTCTTTCACACCTTGTACTAGTATGTGTGCTCAATTCTGTGTCTTCGTCTTGAAAGCGTTGTAGTAGATATCTCGAATCATTGACAGAACCTTCCAATCTTCCACTGCGTGACGTGATACTCTTTCGGTTCTTTACAGTAAACACCCAGTTGAGATGCTTGCTAGATTCATGGTGCACGTCGTCAGAGCATCTTTCCTACTTCGACGTGAACAGTATGTACGACTCAGATTATAGTCGCACATCCTATCCATACTCCATGGGCTGTTGAAATCGGACACCTTTTTTCAAACAAGTTGACAATACAATTTCTCGAGGCACTAAGTACAAAATTTATGGCCACCACTTGAATACCCCCACGGCGCTTGTTGAAAGCGAGCGGTCAACAGGCTACGGAGCGACAATTAGCCACGTGTATCGTCCAACTTCGAGAGTTCATATACCTTTAGAGAACACCTCAAGTGGAGGCGCAGTTGAACGACGTCGCCGTGTCATCGAAACCAACAGTGCGCAAGTCGTTGACAGTGCCCACGATGAGCTGGGACCTTCCAGAACAGTTCGGGTCACTAGTAGAAACGGCGGTGAGCATTGGTCATATAAGAAACCCTCACGATATGCTTACGCGTAAAGGGTGCACTGAATTCCAGGAGCGCTCCTCGCGCTGGTGAGAGAGTCGTCTTGGCCGGACGACCTGAAGTCGCCACATCCGCTGGGCAGGACCGTCGACGTCCAGTCGAAGCAGATGCCTTGCAGGTTCAGGTCGTTGCACCCGGTGAAGATGGTGATAGCATCGGGGGCTTGGGCGACGCCTGTGTTGGCGGGAATGGGGGCGAGAGCCGCAGCGCGGTCGACGATGGACGTGGCCAACGCGGTGCTGCTGAGGAGGGCGAGGAAAGCGATGGTGAGCTTGAACATGATACTAGTCGAAGAACTGAGTAGTGAGGAATCTCTGCTCCCCACTGGCCTTATATACGAGAGCAAGCCGTTCTGTTCAGTAGATTCAGAGGGAAATTTCCTACCATCTTTCGCTGTTTATCCTCCAAGGAGGTAGCCAGAGGCATCACCATTTGCTAACGAGGTACCTTCCCCCTGCGTTGATCTCATGCTGATGCGAATTTTACTCCTAGCAGGGAGTAATACCCACTCATATAAATAACGTAACTTCCTGTAGCTGCAGCTGGGGAGCGTTCCTTTCAAATTCACTGTTAATATCAGAGTTTGCTTTTTTATTAGGACCTCCTACTCACAAGGTGTTAGTATGCTATCGCTGTATCCGTTGAATATGACACTGCTGTTGTCCTGTAAGTTCCAGGTGTTCGTAGGACGAAGCTCGCTGTCCTGTATTCGCCGAGGTCAAACATGCCTGCCGTACTTTCCTGGCAAGAACCAAGTCGACCTGATGTTCAATAGCTTTCCCCCCATACCGGAATATTGTGATCAAGAAGTATGCTAGAGCCATCATGTTTCTGTACAAGGATCTCGAGGAATGACAGCCATAACGCGATAGTCTCCGCGAGCGGCGGGTGCCTGGTCTACAGCGAAGATGAATGAATCAGGTGGGACACATCTTCAAATGAATAGTGCGGGTGAACGCCTAATCCCGTTCGATTCAGATGTGTAGACCAAGGCAAGACAGTTTCCGAAGAGAAGTATTAGGATGTACAACAGAAGAAAGGAATGCGCAAATATCGGACTAGTTAAAGGTCGCATGCCGAAGAATCTGCGAACGACAGAACGCAGAGCCTCGATCCAGCTGTCATAGGCAAACACGCCACAGCTTGGGTATCGACGATACTAGCAGTCGAAGGACATTGGGTTGTAGATGGCGGCGATGTTCAGTCCTATACAGGATTATAATCAAAGCCACTGTAGGAATGCAAGAGGTTCACAAGTCGGAGGACGGCGAAAAGAACCGACGGGCTCAAGGCCATTACGATTTTTTTCTGCAGCGGAATCTCGGGAGGATGAAGGAGGCGATACTGGCGTCCGTGTACTGTTAGTGCTTTCCTGGGATGCCTGGGCTCTAGTGATCGTGGTCCGTGGACAACAAAACGATGTGCCGTCCGAAATAAGCCGTCGATAAAAGCTATGTGGCATGCACGTGTCGCGACGCGTTCAAGTTTCATCGCGTTCTTTACCCGCACAGGCATTCTACGCCCGCCGCCGTGTTCAAATGCTCTAGCCCACGCGCTGATGACGGTTGGAAGTTGAACAAGAAGACGCGGTATGACATAAGATATCGTTCCTGATCTTGCTTTGGATGGTCATGAGGCTCATGATCACTCAGAGCTCATTTGCCAACTCTGCTGTTACACGAGTCTTTTCTCGGTTTCTCGTAAGTACGAGATATCCTCGTATCTCTCTACTGCTCATTGTTTTTCACTCATGGTCGAATGCTATAGGGCGTCGTTCTGCCTTCTTCGAAGACGCAACAAAAGTCCTCATTTGCGACTACAAAAAGCACTAACAAAAGATCCTGGAACAACTCGAGTTCTGATACAGAGGAAGGGCTCTGATCTAACATCCATGGTGCGCTTCAGATATGATATCAACATCTCGGAACAAATCACCTGGACGGGAAACAACTCACAGCAATCGTCACAGCAGACGCGGTTCTGTCCGCCAGGGCAGTAACCACTGACGCCGAAGTCAGCCCACCTGCCGCAGCGAACGGAGGTGTCGTCCGAGTTGTAGCAGTAGCAGTTTTCCTTCTTCTCCAAGGAGGACTTCATCTCGCGGCGCGCGTTTTCCTCCATAGCAGGACTGGCGGAAGCACTGATGATGGCGCCGATGAAGACGACAAGGGAGGCGAAGGTCTTCTGGAATTGCATCTGCAAAGTCGACGTGTCAGCGCGTTCGAACGAGAGGGAGAAGGGCGGTGGCGTACCGTGGAAAGAAGTGTTTACAAAAAAATTGGATAAAAGGCTTGTATTGATGAGCTTGAGTAGCTGGAAAGTTTCTGGAGAGTTGAGAAGAACTACTTCCCATTTATACTGTTGGCTGAGGATGCAGGCTCCACTGTACGTGTTTGAAGACCATCTAACAATGCTGTCCAATTGAATGACTCATGGAGCGGTTAACGAGCCATGAAGTTACAAACCGCCGTCGGGATTGTGACTCTATGCATTTAGGGTTAGGACAGGTAAAAACGTGAACAAATCCCGCGACGTCTGTGGAGCCGCTGGAGGTGAATGTGATGAATGTCAACCGTTTCAATCACCTGCACATAGACGATGTCTGAGCCACATATTACAAGCCGAAGAGAGAGACCTTGAGATGCGTCAGGTAGTACGTGGTTTGAAAGAACTTGGCTCTATTGTCGACCGTGCCACTCGCAGTACGACATCACAGCGTACTGCTTGAATCGAGTATCCGGCGCAGGCCACGAAGAGATCCTTGTAGAGCCCACTGAGAGAATCATTCAGCGTAGATTCTAGATGAATGTCGGACGTCGACAAGCTTTGACAAGATCAGTATACCTCCGTCGGCGGACCAGTAACCGTAAACGAGTTCCGCAAAAAACTCCGCCGGGACCAGTAGAGTCAATATCGTTTCTCGTTACCTATTTTTCTCCAATCAAGATTACGTCGCACCGAGTGGTACTACAGCGAGTCTAGCGACACGATGGGAGTAGTCAAAATGAGAGCTCCATCTCAAACATCGGCATCTCGGCCATGTTCGGAGACAGCCGTACCACACCACTTCCCGACCTTGTTTTGTTACCTTCACAACTTTTCAAGTGGCAGGGTTCCTCCCAGTAGAACGACCACCTCAAGCGCTTCGAGGTTCCAAAGTGAATGCACCGTGGAACCCGTCATCTTCATACGTCGTGACCGCAGAGACGTGTACTATGTTGCACTCTCGCTGCGGTTCTCCAGGCAGTCCGTTAGACGTCAGACTTTGGCTGGCTTCAGGCTCGCATACACTTGAAATTCCGCATTGATCTGACCGTTTCCGTATCCTTGGCTGAGCTATAAAGCCATTCGAGCCCCCCCATTAATTCTCATCGATTCACGCTCCTGGGATTCGATTAGCTTTTACCTGCGATCCAGAATACTCGTGGTACTTGTCCACTCGCGTATACACCATGCCCGCATTGTTGCTCCACGTTCTCTTCGTCCTCCCGCTTCTTCTGGCCACGGCGAAGTCCCGAAGTACGTTTTCCTCTCGTCCTCCAATCCGACGTCGTCTCTGATCCCATACAATTGACAGATAATACGTGCACGCCGAGCAGCTACGATTGCAGCTTCTACCAGTGCGTCGAATCCCTCTACCACTGCGGGTCTAAGGGCTACCCCATCGGTTATGGATACAAGTACTGCCATGATTTCCAAACCTCCAAGGACGACTTTACGGAGGCTGGTCAGGCGTGGGTTTCGAACGTCACGTACTGTCTTGAGAATGCGTTGGTGCCGTACTTGACGCAGGAGGAGGTTCAGAGCTTGAGTTGTGATGAACTAAAGGACACGGCATTTGGGACGCATGCAAAGTGCTACGTTGATGCGGGTGTTTGCACCTTACCGCCACAGGACTGGGCGGAGATCGTGCATATCATCGGCCCAGAGACGATGATCATGAATTACACGTTCATACAGGCTTTGGAGACAGCTCAACTCTGTGTTGAAGACGGGGCTGTGGACTTTTTTGAATCTCACTGTCAGGTGGGAACGAAGTAACTGCTTCAGACAAGGTATGCTTTGCTTTGCGCGTGTTTTGTTGATTGAATTCTAACCGTGTTTCCCCAGAACTCCAGGTTAACTTTGCCTGCGAACGCATCGAATAAAGGGTGAATGTGGAGTCCAAAGAAATACAACATATATGCAAAGTAGATAATTGGAACATGAACTTCGTATGTGTATCAGCGGCAGACGGGCATCGCCTCTAAGTGATCTCCAACCCCCTTCAACTGAGGGCTTCGTTTTCGTACCGCATGCAAACTGCTCTTGTGCTTGTGAGCACTGACCCATACGTACAGCTAGAATCCGTCTCGAATTAGGATCGAATCCTTGTACAATTACTGAGGCTCACCGTCTTCTAGTCAGCGAAGGCATTATACATCCATATCCTTCGAGGGTGGTCGCGTGTCCTTGCTGAACTGTTAACGATTGACACGCCGCATTGTACCCGGCCGAACCACAGCGTCCTCCTTTAATCAACATGATCTTTCCCAAAAGTTCAAAGAATATCTTCATTCATAACTATCCATATAAGAACCACGGACACAACCTGTGTTCTAGTACGGCAGGGCTGCTCTGAGCTAACATCCGTGGTGGGCTATTTTCACTACTAAGGATCTGGGAAAATATCAACTTGAAGAAAACAGCTCACAGCAATCGTCACAGCAGACGCGGTTCTGTCCGCCAGGGCAGTAGCCACTAACGCTGAAGCTGGCCAACCTCCTGCAGTGAAAGGAGGTGTCGTCCGAGTTGTAGCAGTAGCAGTTTTCCTTCTTCTCCAGGGAAGATTACATCTCCCGGCGCGCGTTCCCTCCATGGCGGGGGTAGCGGCAACGCTGGTGATGGCGCCGATGAAGAAGACGAGAGAGGCAAAGGTCTTTTGAAATTGCATCTGTGAATTGGACGCGTTAGTGAGTGCGAACGCTGAGAAGGATGAGGGTTGTGGCGTACTACGGAAAGAAGAGTTTTCAAAAAAGGTTGATAAAGGCTTAGACTGGCACGGTGTGGTCGAGTAGCTGATCGCTGAAGAGTTGCTGGATAATTGATAAAAACTGCTTCCCTTTTTATACTGTTCGCTGAGGTTGCAGACTCCACTGTTCGCGTTTGAAGGCCATCTAAGAATACCGCGCCACTGAATGAGTAGTAGAACGATTAACGAGCCTTGAGGTTGAACAATCATGTGGACCGCCGTCGGGAGTGTGGCTATGTGTTTAGGTTGGGCGGGCTAGAAACGTGAGCAGATCCAGCGACGTACTACGTGGAGCCCATGAAGGAGAATGCAGTGATGAATGTCAATCGTTTCGATTCACTTCCTCACTTACATACCGAACGGAGAGCTTTTGAGACCTGTCGGGCTTCAGCATGCAGTATTTGAGGGAACTTGGCTCCAACGTCGACAGTACGACATCACAGCCTACGATCGAGTACAGGTTCCTTGACTCGCATGCCATAAGGCAGAGGTCCTTGTAGAGCTCCCTAAGAGAAACACCCAGCCCAGTTTCTAGTTGAATTCCAAGTGAGTCGCGTAGTACCATCTGGCGCAAGAACAGCGGATAACTAGACCTCCGTCGGCAGACCAGTTACCGCAGAGTTACCGTAGATGAGTTCTGTGAAACACCTTCGGGGCCAGCAAGGCAAAATATCGTGTGTGGTTACCTATTCGCCTTCAATTATAAATGCTAGTTCGTTGCTTCGAATTCTACAGCAGTGCAAGATGAGAGCAGGGAAGCATGCGGCTAATTTCGGTCCGAAAATGTCGGTATCTCGGCCGATTTCGCACGCTGACTCCGACTTATTTCTGTTCTCCTACCTCCACTAGTCAACGACGATGCTGATGACGCCGGCCTGCACCACTCTGGACTGTCCCGACGGCTATAACGCGTCGCCGACGCAGGAGCTATTCGAATCGTCACAAAACAATACTTCTATTCATACAGACTCTCTGTATCAGAAGGAAATCTGAAGACGGAAGGAGGACAGCAGAGGAGAAGGCAAAATAGTCATGGTGCATAACAACTCAGCAACAACTATCGGATTTTTGGTTGACACTTTCTTACTAGGTGATTATTGTACGCGCTACTTGATATGACGGTTGGAACGGCTTTACCTCGATGGAGCGCGTCGCCAACGCCAGCGTATTCGGATTATTGCGCGACATTACTTTCGGCCACACTGCCCACACATTACAAATATGGAGACCAGGCTAAGGGGGGTAGACAGTAGAAGGAGTTGAAAAGGTGAGACTTCATGATTGCTACAGGATTCAGGCTGATGCTTATCGGGAAACAGTACGGAGTACTCTGGACGGTGATCGTCCGGAGTGACCATACGCTCTCGTCCGGCTTTTGTCACTGCAGGTCGCGCCGCGACGGAGTTGATTGACCGGTCTTCCCCTGGATTTACACGCGTGGCGCAGCTGCATCATATCCTGCGGATCCCTCTTGGCGCGCATCTCCACGTTCCGTGTTCACTTCTCCCAACTATTCTCCTCTTCTTATGCTCTAGGAATGTCATACCCTACGGCATATTTCTCCAAGGCCACAGAGGTGGCCGCAGTTTCGGCTGTACATTACTTGAAGAAGGGAAATGGAAAATTAGGCGAGCAGGAGAGAGTAAGTAGGAAGCAAATGAAAAGTTACAAAGGTCTGGTTTCGTGATAGTTATGAGATTCAGGCTGACAGTGTCTTTTTGGGTGCGAAGCACGCGTCGACGTGTTGGAGATTACGATGTCATATGTGTCGAGTATACGTTCAGTAAGGCATCTGCCACTTGTCAACTCTGTTTGACTCTCCGTATTCCCACCTGTGTTTGACTCTGACATCCTCAAGGAGGCATCGCCGTATCCGTGTGTACTCGAGCAAGCGCCACGGAACGTTTACTGCCATTCAAATATTGACGTTTTGAACGCTTTCAAAGGACATGAAGGTCTTTGACGGCTAGCTCGCTGCATACCCGAGTCGTAACGGGTGAGCAGGGTAATCGCGATCTCCTCAAGGCACGTCCTGCCCGAAGGGTGAACAAGGCAAGTATGAACTCCATTGTACTCGTGGCTTGCAAGCTTAAATTCTTTAACAGCTCCAATACTGCTTTCGAACTTCCCCGTCGCAGCAGGGGCTGCCTACCAACACACAGGCTCAACTACTTCTTGGTGGAAACAGCCTTGTGATCCTGCGCGCTTAGATCTCGTTAAGCCTATATTTTCCGAATCATATATGGTTCCATTGAAAGTAATATGGTGAAACATTTGCGACCGGCGAGCATTAGACTCCGAGTTGCGAGCCCGTTCATTCATTCAATGATGAACAGAAAGATGTCGTTCCTGCTTTGAGGCCTGTTCTTCAAAGAATTGCGGATCCTTTCTACATTTCGGTAAGTCTTTGCTTGTTGCTCTTCCCGTGTAGTAATGGACTAGTGTTTTTAGGCCGTCCGACATCTGCTTCCATTTGCATCCCCGTGTGAGCGCAAGGCTTCTTGTGAAGCGGTCTTCAAACTGTCATACGGCAATAAATGAATACGCCGGAGGTGTGGCGATATATCTCTCTCCTAGCACATTTCAGGGTTGTTGACCTACTAGATGTCAAGGTACGAGTTTTGCTCGTTGACAACTGAATGAAAACTCGCGAGCTGATGGCAGGTCGCATGTATCGGCAAATGCTCGGCAGGTGCTAAAGCGATTATGATACAACCCAAATCGAAGTGCAACAAGTTCGCGTACTCTCGAACAAAAATAGAACACTTCCCAGCGTGATTTTCTTTCGATGTGTAGAGGAGTGACTGGGAGTTGCGTCGATTTTTTCTATGACCGGCTGTTAGCTTCGGCGTTAATGGTCTGCGAGTGTTACAGGTACATGCGATCCCAGTAGCTGACGACATAAATACGCCAGAAGTAGGATAGGCGCCCGGCAAGTCTGATGGACATATGTCTGACATGTTTTTCTCAAGGTGCGCGCTAGAGCAATCTAATCGCACGAAAGGACCCAAATTTAATTTAATGTGATAGCTCGAGTGAGAACCTGAAACTGGTTGACGCCAACACCTCTCACTCGCCCACCTACATGTCTTCTCTCCCCACAAAGGATCAGGGCGCGGCTGTCGGTATTGAGGGAGAGCCGCAGACATTCTTGTCAACCCGCCAGGTTTCCCCACACTCTCCGAGGCGTCGTAGTACTCCAGAGATGGATCTTCTTCCGCCGCCAGTGCAAGCTTCTCGTTCTTTTCTGCCGGAGATGCCAGGACACTTACCGGAACCAGATCATGTCAAGGTGCTCATTGTTGCGTCCCACTGATTGAATGGAACTCATATTACGTGTACTACAGGAGATCCCTCATTCCGTAAAAGGACGAGAGATCCAACACGAGAGTGTAAACAAAACAATCGTCCCGCCCGGGAGCAACGATTCGGACAAGTCAGCCGGTGTGGATGGATGGCCGGAATCCGTACGTGTCCATCGAACGTAGAAAATACATTCTCATGGCTCCTGAGCTACAGGGAATAGCGGGGATCCAGAACTTTGAAGCTACAAATCGAGGTGTTCCGATGTGGTATGATGACATGAAAAAGAAGTGGGAGCAAGCTAGAGATGTACGGTTTTCCTCTCTTTCGCATTTACATTGTTAATGGTCTCCAAAAGATTCGGCTTGAAGAACCATTAGATTTCGCCCCAAAACCTCAAGCCAAAGATCATCCCAACCCTTGGAAATCCTGTCTTAACCATCTGGTCAAGCGCGACAAGACCATATGTGAGGCATGGAGTGAAGATATCGAGAACATTCTCATCTTTGTGTGTAAACTTCACTCTCGGATTTGCGTAGTTCTGACCACAATGTAGGCGGGTTTGTTTTCCGCGGTGGTCACCTCCTTCACGGTCGAGTCTTATCAATGGATGGAGGCCGATCCGGCCGATACTACGAATGCACTCTTGTTGCACATCTCCACACAGCTTGCGGGAAACACAACTCAGGAATTTGTTCCGACTCCATTCACCTTTCCCGCAAGCGTCCGCCGTATCAATATCGTGTGGTTTCTCAGTCTCGTGTTTGCATTGACGACTGCCCTTCTGGGTATTCTGTGCAAGCAATGGATTCGCGAACACCGCCGAGAGCTCCCGGCCCGCTCTTATCAGGAAGAAATTTCCCTTCGTCAGATGCGCTTCGAGTCCCTTCGCTATTGGAAAGTTCGAGGAATCCTCGCGACTTTGCCAGTTCTTCTCCAGATTGCACTCGGCCTTTTCTTTATTGGCCTCGTTGATCTTCTGTGGACTCGTGACAGGACGATTGCTCTTGTTATCACAGCCTGCTGCTTGTTCGGTGCCGTGGTTGTAGTCACCACAACCATCCTTCCGGCGATTGTTTTCATGTATCATACCAATGGCAACCCCGAGGGCTATCGAGTAGAGCGTGCCGATGTCCCACCCTGTGCTTTCAAATCTGCGCAGTCGTGGTTCTTCTTGAAGGTCGTCCTCGTTGTTCAAGGATTCATTCACAATATCGCGTCCTTCGACTTTACGTCCTCGGCGCTCAGCGTCAGCAGCTCCCTCGAATCTTGGACCTCCACGGACCATCCGATAATAGAACGTCCCTCCAATCCGCCTTTACGAGAATCAAGCTTTGCTCGATATCTCTGTAGTGGCTTGGGGTGGATAGACAAGCACGTATCCAACAAGGATATCGTGCCAGATCTGTATCATTGCCTTGATCACATGGACGTCGCACACCACAATGCTTCAATATTTTCTGGAGTGGATCCTCCCGTTTTGACTTGGCCAAACAACTTGCCGGATGACGACGATGACCCAAGAAAGCATCACCTGGAAAAGAATAACACGCTTCTCCAGTTTTTTTCTCGACGCCTTCCGCACGACCGCGATCAGCAGCTACAAGAACCACTGGAACAGCTGCTTCTGCGCAGCCTTGGCAGCGTAGAATATGAATACACAGATGAGAGTAATCACTCCCATCCTCAGCCTCTTGGTGGTAAGCAGTCAAGTTGCTGGTTATGTTCGACTTGAACGCGAATTACAGTTTGGGATTCCGCATCTATCTTCATGACGATGGATCTGCGCGGGCACTTAGTCCCCCTGAGTCCGCCTTTCCTATGTGCATTGATTCGTCACGTTATACGCTTATCATTTTCATTCGAGGCTGGCCTCCAGGTGGCGCAATTGGAGTACCGCGACAACCGAGAAACGTTCTGGATCTGTTGGCTTATACGAGATGCCCTTCATTTTCGGGAATCTCAGAATCTCGAGCATAACAGTGCTGTCGTTCGTTATCTCATGGAAGAAGGAGTTCTTCGTACCCTCAGTCTGGCAACCGGCGCTGGCCATGATGAGGAAACTGTCCGCCAAGCTTTTATCGACCGCTGTGAGCCTGGGAATGACGATCCTTCCTATGGAAGCATCAGAGCAGTTGTGCATTTTCTAGAGAACATGCGGCTGGAGTTGGAGATTGGAGAGTCAGAATCATGGAGACAGCTGGTCAAGAAACTGAACATCCGCCCGAAGGAAGTCGAAAATTCTACCTAGATCGAGGGCTGTCTACGTTGGTTAGACTCTGCTCTGTAGAAATGGGGGCTGTCCACATGTCTACGCAGAGTACAACATATTAATCTACCTAGTGGTTTTATCCGTAATGTGGCCCAAGGCGAGTGCAAGACATATTAAGCGCCGATGGTGATGGCGTTGAAAGTCACCGAGTTCCAGAGGTGCACTGTCTCCGTAAGGCAAAAGCGTCATTTATATAGAGCAACTTATCGATATGGTGCGTCGTATCAGACTCGTACTGGTCGACTTAGCGCCCAACGACTTTAAGGATTAGGATCCTAAGACGATGCCGTTTCTTTGATACCCAGAGCTTAGAACATCCCCCCTGAAATGGATAGTGAGCGCGGCATTCCGAGTCGGCGAATTGCGGCTAGCGCGCGACATCGACGAAGACGGGCAGAGGCGGGATGACATCATCATTTCCCATCTTCCTCTGAACGGTGATGTACCCTTCCCTCCTTTTCAATTCGAGCTACCTATACACTTGTCGGATTCTGTTATTGTCATTCCAAGTCAAGTTATGGTCTTACGATTGCTCGTCGGTTGTTCCTCAAGTCTCAAGGATGCTTGTTTGGGACCAGCTGTTGAATTGTCCTTTAGCAACGGTCTCCGGGAACAGCGCGCTTGACCTATGCACGGCGATGTGCGCCAAGGTGACCCGAATCAAGGCGTGTGGGTCTACAACGCCAAATCCCTGATCCCTTATAAAGCTGAACGCATTATTCGAGTACATCCCAAAGGCTGGTCCTTTCTGAATCTCCTCTAATCTGCAGGCAGTTTCTCTCCTTATCCTCAAGGTAATTCGTATCATCGTCTAGATGTTCGTTCCAGGCGTTAACGCATGTCTCCTGGGTAGATGCATTTCTCCGCCCTAACAATCTTCCCGGCCGTGGCACTCCTCATCACGAGCGCCACAGCAACACCCGCCATGTCCTCCGTGGCGAAACGCGAGATGATCTCATCCCTTGAGAGGAGAGAGAACTGTTATTGCATTCGACCAGGCGATAACAAGGACAAATGTAAACGATGGTCGGTGTTGAAAGCACCCGGATACTGCCCGACGATGAAGACTGCGGTGTGCTGCGACGACTGCAGTACGTCTCATGTGTACAGCTCGGCATCGTGCGCTGACTGTTGTGATGTAGATTCTCATGGATGCGACTATAACAACCTGCACGGCGGTGCATATGGTGATGACGATGATGAAGATGGCTCGAAAGGCGGTGATGACGGCGATGATTCGAGCGACAAATCAAAAGATAAGGACGACGATGACGACGATGAGGATGAGGACAATGAGGATGAGGATGAGGATAAGGATAAGGATAAGGATAAGGATGAGGATAAGGATAAGGAAGACGGGGATGCGGACAACGAAGATGAGGATGAGGACGAAGACGAAGACGAGTGAAATGACAGACTGTCCGTTCAGCTATCTTAAGGTTGAATACTTGAATATCTTCCTTTGCCATTGATACCAATATACCACCATCCGCTTCTTCACTTCCGGACCCAGTTTGCTGATATTCTGTTCAGTTATTATCGCCAGAGAGGTCTAATCCAACATTTTGTTCAAGTTCATATCCAACCTCGGCGTTAATGCCGTCTTGTCCCCAACCATCATGACCATTCTCATCAAGCAGATCAACGACCCCACCGGTATACCAAACCTCATCACTTCGTAGATTCCAGAGCACTCAATATCATCTCTATCCAGACGCACAGATCGAACAAGCCGTCAGTATATGCTTGCGCGCGTTTGAAGGAGGTACTCATCAGCTAACATCATCTCCGCTCCTCACGCGGACTGACACCTCAAAGATCTCGCCGTACAGTCCATGTCAGGCAGTGACCCCGACATCCAGAGGCGCCATACCCGAGCCATGTTCAAAGCGGGCGTGCTTGATGGCGTTATCTACTTTGCCGTAGATCCCACCGACTCAGACACGCCATTGGGAGTAGCACTGTTTTTCGGGCCAGGGAAGGGATTGTTCAAAACGTGAAGTAGCCTCTCGAGATTCGAAGACGAGCTGAACGGCGTCGCAGTGAAGAACAGCGCGCTCGAGGGTGGAACGATGTATGGATATCGTTTCCGCCTGCATTGAAGTCATGGTGGGAAGACAATGTTTGTTTACTTCGGCTGCATCGCGACGATGCTGATATGCGTATTGTACATAGTTCATGAAGCCCATCGGACAACTTGAAGAAGATACTATCGGATCAGAGGTTCGTCAGTTTGCTCGACCCACAATGCCAAAGGTTCACTCCTTCTAGCACGTTTTTCAATCGTGGTACGTTGACGTCCTAGCCACGGATCCAGAACATCAAGGCCGGGGAATCGGGACTTCCCTTACGAAAGCCATGTGCAACAAGGTATGACCATCATCGTCCCCTTTAACGACGCCACAATCACGATTTGGCAGGCAAAGGAAGGCGGTGAAATTCTTTCGTTAGGTGCTCTAACAGAAATGAATGTTGGTGAAAGTTTCACCACTCTTTCTCAAATCTAACATGTGGGTGTAGATTGTATGGTATCAGAAGCTGGGATTCCAACTGAAAGGGAAGATTGAGATTATGGCCATTCCTCCTCTAAAGGGTTCATTCCCTTGTGGGGTGCTATTGTGGGAAGAGGCAGAAAGACCGGGCAGCTAGATAATTGACTGTGGAGCACGGTGGCGGCCACGGTAAAATCGACGGGCCCGACTGCTGTGTTGAATAATAATTGGTTGACCCGTTTGGAACTTACCCCGTAGTCGAACGTATCCTTCGTACCCTTGACGTTGAGGGTATTATCCCTCAACCAAACTAATATGAACCGCGTCAAAATGAGCACCTTCAGCGAAACATCAGTCAAAGCGCTCCGTTCAGGCGCACTGCGTGCGAGCTTCGAGTCTCGAACACATCTCCCAAGGTTCAGGGATTGCTGTTTGGTGAGAAACAGTATCATGATCAAGTGAGGCTGTCCTGCTAGTACTTGTAAAGATGCAGCCAAGTAATAAAAGCGGAGAGGAACATATCTTCCGATGAAAGGCATATGTGGCAATGGTCAAGCCCAAGCCGTGTTCGACGCCATTAACGAACTATCGAACTTCAGTCTGCTAGTCGCGTGATTGCCAGAGAAGAGCCTTGGATAAATTTCTTCGGAAGCCATGAGGATGAGGTCGAAGTCCACAGACGGAACAAAAATGCGCTATTTTGAGGGGTCCTTGTCCAGTAAGATCATCGTTGATTGCCAGGATAGTGAGAACGTCACGGTGAACACCGATCTTGACAAATATTGTCCATTCATTTCAACGTTTGGTTGTGGTGTATGTGTGGAGAGAGCATAAACGCGAGACGTATCATAGCAGGGGAAACTTGCGCCTTAAAAAATACAAGCCCTCCCAGTCCTCTAGGAAGCCTTCAGCATTCACCCATGTCCTATGAGAAAAGATCACATACCAGACCTCCCCAGATAATATGTTCTTTCCCTTGCACGAGCTGCAAGGTCGCTTTCAATTTCTTGACAATACCAAACGCGTCAGGTACTACTCTCCCATCCACTTAGCCATCTCGTTCGCGACCTCCACCAACAGAAACGACGCCACGTGTGCCAACGCCGGCACCACCAATTCCTCTAGGCCGTGGTGGACGGCGAACATGTACACCTCCATGGCGTGGGTCGGCAGATGCTCGGAAAGTAAGAGGTATATACTAGTCTCCGGGGTAACGAGAGCGCTTGGAGAGACCGCAGAAAAAGATCAACTTCTGTAACAAGCGCCGACGCGCTGGAGATTCTGATAGCGTGCATAGGATGACACCGAGCACGTCCCCGTTTTCGTCCAAATCCCCAACGCCTCGACTATGGTCCTCTTTCAACAAGGCACCAAACGTCTTGCTCGATGCCCCATTCAAAACGTACTCATGCAGATGGAATAGGACGGCATCCGCCAACTTGAGGACGACATCCAGGGACGATGGCACAAGGCCAGCATGGGAGTGGAATAGCGACGACGTAGGAGCCTGTCCATAACGGAGTCAGTCAAATTCAAGTAAAAAATCCAGTGAAAATGCACTTTGAAAATCGTGTGGGAAAAGACATCCGCCGTATCAACTTCAAGCATGTTCCGCTCGTTTTCCTCTCTGGCCGATACGATGATACCAGAACTGACGTTCGTGAAATCGTACTCCCTCTATGCAAAGAAAAAGCGCAATCAGTCGGACCATGCCGAAGAGAGAAAGTGTTCAAGCGTACCTCGTCCTTTGTATTACTTGGACTAGGCGGCACAGCCCAACAGCACAAACTTCTTCAGACATGCTTCCGGCGGTCACGTAGGACGCCCGCCTTGGGAATCGCAAGCGGACCAAGAGCCGCCGCAGCTTTCGCATGCAAATATCCAGGATGAGGACCGTCCTCCAGCTTGTGGCCATAAAGGGGATGCCGTCGTGGGCTCCCTCCGCTATAGCTAACTAAGCCATCGACCAGGACGGCCGATAAATATTGTCAAATTAATCAGGGTCTCTGGCACTGACCAGCCTGTCGAGAGATGGTGTGGGCAAAGAGAAGGAAATAAAAGTGCGACCACGATTAACGGCTGATTTAGGTCCTGGTGAGCCCGGGACGGCGTTGGGCGCGTAAATGTTGACGCAATTGTCGTCACCGTGGATGCCCGGTCGACGTGGCGGTCGTCTACCATCCTCCTACACAACATGGGAACATGGGAACCCGCGAGGACTGCCTGCTATTGTTAGACTGGGAGAGGAGCGAATAACGGTGTCGTCATCATAGCATACGATGGCCAGTCCCTCCGATGACGGTGTAAGTAAACAGCCCCCTTTCGTGGTCCTTTAACTTCAACGTGCGGTAGCAGTCCATTACGCCTGAGTAGATCTGCTCTCGATAGTGGCGGGTTGTCATGTACCGTGAAGTTTGGCATTAATTGAGAGCACAGAGCCAGTATAATACGACTTCGAAAGTTTGTTACAAGGTATCCTTACAGCGAGATCGTGATGTTCTTCGTCACAGGGTTCGATCCGGCGTCGAAAGACAGTTCTGACATAGGTGAGTACTTAAACAGGATGAGGGCCGAAATTTTAGGACATACTGAAGTCATACTTGTTGCTGGATTTGAGGTCGCACTTGAACTCGGTGATCCCGTGGATCCGTTGAGTGAACAGCTATGCCACGACCACGACCTGAGTATGACAATGTGGAGGTCCATTGAATGAAACGTACACAAGGGTTGTCCAGCTCATGAAACAACGGAGCCCTTTTGAGGGAGAAGACCACTTCGTTCTCGGAGTACTCTCCATTCTGAATGAATCCAAATAGCGTATATTCATCCTGGAAGACGGCGCTAAACTCGAAAGGATTCGAGTTCTTGTCCACAAGATTGAGATTGTTTTTGAAGTCAATCGTATCTAAAGAAAGGACGGATGAGCACCTTCTCCAAAGTTGGGGAAAGTCTACGTACACCTGTAATTCCGGCCATCCTGTTGGCCGTCGTTCGTCCTGGGCAAGTGCTTCACGAACGACCCAGATCCGTTGTTGACACTAGTGATCGTGTGCGTCAATCGCACTTCGGCGGTGATGGATTTGACGCTGCCGCTGTGCACCATGATGATGCACGCCTTGGATTGCAGATCAGTCTTGTAGGCGTATATTTGAACCGTCCAATCGAGAACCGTCGGATACTTCGACCATTGGCCAGGCATCGGGATATCCGTGTTCGAATAAGATGGAAAGTTTTGCCTATCAAAAGAGAGCTAAGCGCTAAACGCCTGGTGTGTACAAGGCAAACGATGCTCACTGTTTGAAACCATCTGTCTTCGAAGGAGGGATTAACTGGTTCGTCGCTCCTGGTTCGACGTCGCCGGTACTGGTAAAACACAAATCAGACAGTCAAAAATAGGACATGTAGATAGGACCAACTCCGTTTGCGTGGTATCAGGTACGTTCGTTTCGGAAAACATTTTCGAGTATGAGTATTAGTTGGACTGTGAAGGGTCTGTGAAGTCCCCGTGTCCGCTACTTTATATCGATGGGAGGGCTCCGGCAGATTCTGCACCGGAGCTCGTTCAGACGATAAAGTCGGAAAAAGATCACATGGAGACCGCTACATCCGTCGTGCTATCAATGGTGAAGTCAAGATGTCAAGCAAAGCCCTGCGCAGAGTGGCTAGGGGATAGCCACTAAGTTTAAAATTAAACGCTCTGTGACTCATTCGGTGAAATGAGTTTAGAATCTGCAGAAGTGTTAGACAGGAACTATTAGGTGCGCCAGAGAAAGCCGTGTTAGGGAAGGAAAAGAATTATTGGACCTGAACAGAAGGATAATGTGCAGCAGTGCATACAGGGCGTCGCCCAGAAGGCGACGAGAGGAGCTCGTAATCCAGCAACGTCATATAAGCGTGGCGCTGGACGACGGACTTCCGCGTCGTTCATCTCTGTCTCGGCAGCTTTCGGACGCCGAATTTGTAGGGCCACCGACGTGCAGAGAGACTACGAGCATTTGGGCGACCATACCATTCGTCTCTGTTTCCTTTCCTTTCCTGTCCTCTTCCTCCCAGGAAGGGGCCATATGGTGAAGGCCGAACACCGAACGGCCGAGGTCCAGGCCGAAGTGGCGTACGCACCCCCTTCTTCTCCCTCCACGAGCTACCCAGGCCCTCTTCCAACCCTCCCGCCTTTGTCCGCTTCAACGCCCCGCTTTACGAGGGCGGGGCAGTATGGCAACGCCCCGCTTTCCAGACTGTGCACAACGTCGCGACCGACGCGCATCACGCGAAAGTCAGTAAGCGACCGTCTAAACTGCCGCCATCGATCACCCGCACTCCGGAATAGTTGACGCTCACTTTGACGTAGAGTTGTAGAGCCAGAAGTCCGGGCACATAGGAAAGGGCGGACGTCAAGGAAAAGGGTGTCTTGCGCTGAGTAGGAGAATGATGGCGCGGAGAACAATTGAACACGGCGCGATCGAAACTCGATGTTAGAAGGTATCTCGCGCGTGAGTTTTGACGGTGGGAGGGCAGGGACGCGCTAGCGGCGCACTAAGGCGCTTCTGGCGGGAGATGTGGTGACTTCGGCCTGGACCTCGGCCGTTCGGTCGTTCGGCTCTTCGGCAATCCCCATACTGCCCCGCCCTCCTTCCTCCCATCCGCTATGTCCCATTGCCCATTCACGACCTTGGAGAAATTATATAGACCGAGTAGTACGCCAACTCGGGCGACGTGTGCACAGATGGATCCAGGGTGTCCTTGCCGATAGTGGCGACGTTGTCAATCTCCATCGTCGTCGTCGTGGTCGTTGAAGAGCGTGTTTGCCTACTTGACTAGGATAATTATAGAACGACAAGCGAGTTCAGATTTGTGCTGATGGCAGGAATCAAAACTGCACATTACCGAATTCGGCCGAGGCGTCGTCATCACCTTCCATGATTATCGTATCTTCAGTGAACTTGCCATTGGGAACGGCTGATCGATTATCACTGGACGCGAACCCAACATGCTCGCTTGACAGTGCTCACACTGATCTAGCATGCACTGTGAACCTCATGTTGACCGTTTCAATTCAAACGACAGCCCTTCTTCTCTACGTAGGACACGGAGCTTCTCATCCCGAGTATCCGTGGCGACTGTCAATGTCGTAAATTTTCACTGTGTGGTTCGCTCGCAAGGTTTCTCCTGAACTCCAGAGCCCCGACACAATTGGCTTATAATCGTTGCCTTCTGCAGCTGGCACCTACCACTTCTGTTTGGATATAGAAGATCCTATCGCCCTCAAACGCTTCAGGTGCATTCTGTTGACGAGGAATCGCACTATTGAAATCGTTCACGCTCTTTCTTCCTGCGACGGAGCCGGTCGAGTTTGGCTCCACGCGGGACAGTGTAAAACCTTCTAAACCTAAAATGTTAACTGATTCCCCACACCATCCGTCAAGGCTACATATCCAGTGTCAGAGTCCTTAGGTCTACTCTGTCACCGGCGATTCTCAACTATGTCTAAAAATAAGCCTTGCGATGGAACCGGATAGAACATGTCACTAGTCCGTCCAGTTAAGGGTTTCGCGACCGTACCGGGGCTACAACTCACGGTGGCGTAGAGGTATAAAAGCCAGTACTAGTGAGTACAAGCACAGTAACTCGTCCAGCTTCAATCATCTCACGCACATTCACACAGACACACACATGGCAACCACCGTTGGGGACGAACAACCTCAGGCCTTGCCCACTGCGGCATTGGCGTATAAGCGCATTACGTTCCTGAACTACATGGACGAGACCACTCATTTGAAAGGCAACCCCATAATCAATGGGCTGCCCAGGTTCATGAGTACTTCGCGTCCGACTCGTAAGCGGGATCAATTTGTCTCTCTGGACGAGCCCTAATTACCATCATTCAAAGTCGAACGCGGGTGGTACTACCTTGGCCAAGGTGCAACCACTTATAACTCATACCGCATTCCTGCAACCGGCGTCATTGTCCATGCACTCGAAGATGACGCTCTGAGAGACGTTACTTCTTGGGAGCGCGTATGGGCCGACAAGGGCCCCGAAAGCACGAAGAACTACGCCCTCTGGCGCGGTGTGCCCCCAACTCGGACTATATCGTCCTTGGCGGTATACTCAGTAGCAGCGACGACTATGCCGTGCCCGATTCCGCTCAGACGTACGGCATAAAGGCGATTAGGAGGGATCTGCTGACTGTTGATCATACAATGGAGCAGTGGTGGTACGACGATGATAAGCGAGGTAATTACGCTTCTGTGTGGTACACCGATGGCACTAAGGGTATCGCGACGGGTGCGATGATTCCCACGCCGTCGCGTAGCCGGCCATCTGAAGATATGGGCTTGAGTTTGGACCGCACCAAAGTCCTTGATATGACGCCGTCTACTACCACCGAGGTAACACTTTTTTCTACCAGAGTCGTATGATATTTTCCTGATCATGTTTTTGAAGGGCGATGGAAAAATCCGGGACGAGATCCAGGAGATGGATATTTAACTTTGTACATCCATTCATATTCAGGTCGTTTATCGAGGTACATCTTCACAGTCCGCACTGCGTATCTCTTTCTTGCAGTCTCTTACTTGAAATTTGTGGCGGCTTCAATTTGTCCCAGAGTCGCCATGGATTCCAACGATTTGGATCTTCGACTAATCCGAACTATCATCGCGGAACCAAATCACCTGAGAGAACGGCCTCGCGAGGCGTTGACTTCCAGAGCAGATGTTAGCAGTGGCATCATCTTAGGCTAGCTTTCCGCATTCAGAGCTTGCGCTGCCGCCCTTGCCAATTCGTCCGTCATCCTCCCTATCTTTATCTCCATCTTCCGAGTGGGACTCATCGAGTCTGTGCTCTTCGTCTCGCGGTCAGCTCTGACACTTCTCTCGGCGGACTGTCAGCGTCATGGCCGGCAACGCGTTGTCTTCGCGCGTTCAACGGGTGTAGTGTCGAAAGAGCTCAAATTGTACAGCTTTTCCATCATAAACTCATTCAAATGACTCCAGATTGTGCAGGGCATTTGAGACTGGTTCCTCCGACTCCTGACATGAGTCACAGCGTGCGGCAGCGCTTACATGAGCCTGCGGAGAGCTCCCAGTTAATCTCGAGCAACCTTCTTGATGTCGGGTAAATCTGTTTCGAGGGTGATAGGCTAACCCCAACTCTTCTTTTCCCTGTATCCTACACAGAGACAGAAAACAAACAGCCCGAGAGCTTTCCACCAGCTGTCGTCTTTGTGAACACCATGGTCATGAAGTGTCGTTCAGGCGCAAACGTGAACCTTTCTGTGTGGCGCCCAAACCGTATGTTGGAGATTTCAAAAGTTTTCTCGATGCTGACGAGCTGACATAAGTTGGTCCTACCTCAGGAAACACGTAGAGTGGACTGGGACCATGGTCCTACCAGCATCATTGTCTATGCAATCGAACACGACGCTCTCCGTGACGTCGTCCGTTGGGAGAAGGTATGGGACAACACTGACTCGCACAAGGGCACGGACTTTGCCCTCTGGCGCGGCGTTCCTCCCGACGGGGACTACGTCGTCGTTGGGGGCATATTCAGCACCAAGAAAAGCTGGGCGGAGCCCGACTCTGAGCAGACGCGTGGCATTAAGGCGACTTGGAGGTAACTGTTGGTGATGGACGACACGCTCCAAATGGTACACACGGTGCCAAGGACGGCTCGGTGTGGAAGACGCTGGGCTCGTATGCGGTAGATACAATGTCTGTAGAGGCGCGTTAAGAGGTATCCGCAATATCGCAGCGAGGAGCATGACCGAGGTCATTCAATTTTGATCTCGGCGCTTTGGGTTTCCAGTATTCGGCGCGACGTGCAGCTACAAGAGGTGTGGTCAACCCAGACGGTCGTCATTCAGAGTACTGCACGGGTTCCCGATATGCATAGCCTAAGGCTGAAAAGACACTGTCAGCCTGAATCTGAAAGCCATCATGAAACCTGACCTTTGAAAATTCTTCCTATGTTTTCTGCTACTCTCTCCTGCTCGCCTAATCTTTCCGTTTACTATCTCCAAGTATGACCGAAATTATTTCCGCGCGCGCAAATCAGTACAGAGCTGACATCGGCGGCGCGCTCCAACATCCAGCGGTGGCCTCCAGTCGACGCCAGTCCGGTGTGACACCGAATGACAAGAGCATCCGACGCGTGGTAAGAGTGGGCGTCGGCAGCATCGTCGTGAACAGTGTAGGTAGGAAAACAGAATTGAGAACACTTTTGGTGTGTGTTGATAGGCACCCCCCCCCCCTCCTACGACGGGAGCGTTCGAAAGCATTACGTGAGCTGTTAAACACGGACACGGCGATGCCTCCTCGAGGGTTGTAGAGATGTTAGATTTAAACACGGATTTGAGGAGGTGGAAACAAAGAGAGGCAAACACTCGTCGACGTCTACAATTTAGTACAAATAGCACGAACGGGTGATGGCTACGGAACCACTGCGGGCGAGGATAGTCTTGAAGATCTCAAGACGACCGAACTGACAGGTCCCTATGCATGACACGAGAAGACCGATCATCCTCCAAAGCCCTGGGTTGTGGAAGATAGCGTTGTGCCATCGGGAAGGAGTGCCGTCCAAAGAAGGTTAGGTATATCTGACCGAGAACGGATTTGTCACGGTTCATGCTCCGAGAATCCGATTTCTGGTGGGGAGATCTTGAGCAAGGGAGTTCTTCTTTGTATATGGAGCACAGTCGCGCAGGATATGTCTTTTGCGACTCTGCGAATACGAGGAGAGTCAGCTAGGTGTTGAAGTTAATGAGATGAAGTATACCTTCTTAAGACCGCGGACAAAGAAAGTGGTGGTAAAAGGCCAATGCGTTGTTTACCCGACAGTGACAGTGAGAACCTGAACGTAAGATGAAAGTTCTGAGGCGTGGAGAAACGTGTGAAGCAACTCGTACTTGAACACCTTCGCCTTTTGTGAGGGAGGAGAATAATTGGCGGCGCGCGTCTAAAGGGATCTGTAACGTGGCAGTGTCGAGTAATCCGGACGACGGCAGAGGTCATTAAACTCCATCTCGACGCTTTGGGGCCTCAGGGGTTTCCAGTATACGGCGCGAGGTGCAGTGACCAGATCGTATGGCCGCCCGGACAGCCACCGCCCACCGACTGATTCCCGATAATCATCGCTCGACGACTGAAAAGACACGTAAGCCTGGATCAAAACAGCTATCACGAAACTTGACCTTTCGACTCCTTCATATGCTTTCGACTTTATTTCCCCTCTTCAAGTAATATGCGCCGAAAGAAGTAATGCCGCGCAAGAATCGCAATACGCTGGCATGGGGGACCGCTCCATAGTGCTCCAAGAGGGACTTCACATATGTCACCACGGTACTGAAAGCCGGCTTCCAGGCCTCTCAACGTCGGTACTTCGGTGATTGCTAGCGTGACGCGCGACATTGGGTAACAAGAGCATCTAGCTGTCCAGTCGGTCGTCACCTCAGGTGGCGCGTACAACATTCGTCTAATAAAACGCTGTCAGCCAAAAATAAAAATCCAATAGTTATTCCTGAGTTGTTATGCACCATGACCTTTTTGGCTCCTCCTCTGCTTTCCTCTTTACCCATCTTCAGACTGCTCTTCTGAAAGTACTGCAAGACTGCCTTGCAACGATTATAATAGCGCCTATGTCGGAGACGAGTGCTAGCGGCGTAGGGCCAGTCCAGAGTGGTTCCAGCCGGCGTCGTCAACATCGTAAGTGGAGGTAAGAGATAACGCTTGTGGAAACGGTCCGGATGGCAATCCGAACTCGGCCGAGATGCCGAAAATTTCGGACTTCAGCCGCGCATGCTTCACTACTCTCATCTTACGCTGTTGTGGAACTTAAAACAGCAAATTGGCATTGTAATGGAAGGCAAAGAGATAGCTGCACGCGACGTACGCTTCTGGTGGCGCGCGCGATGTTTGGCATTATTGGACATACTGTACATCATGTACAAAAGGGTGAACAGAGCTAGTATATACGACTTTGAAAGCTTATTACTATCCTTACAGCGAGACCGAGATGTTCTTCGTGACAGCAGTCGATTCGGCGTCGAAAGACAGTGCTGACAGGGGTGAGTAAACAGGATGAGGGCGCAAGATCAGTACATACTAAAGTCATACGTGCCGCTGGATTTGAGGTCGCACTTGAACTCGCTGAGTCCGTAGATCTGATGAGTGTACGCCTATGCCACGACTTGAGCATGACATGGCGGCCCATTGAATAAAACTTACATTAGGTTCGCCGGCCAACGGAGCCTTCCTGATGGAGAAGGCGACTTCGTTCCCAGAGTACTCTCCAGTCTGAATGAATCCAGATCGCGTATATTCATCCTGGAAGACGGCGCTAAACTCGAAAGGATTCGAGTCATTGCGCACAAGATTGAGATTTTCTTTGAAGTCAATCGTATCTAGAGAAAGGACGGATGAGCATTTTCTCAAAGTCGAGGACAGTCTACGTACACATGTAATTCTGGCCATCCTGTTGGCCGTCGTTCGTCCTTGGCAAGTGGTTCACGAACGACCCAGATCCGTTGTTGACGCTAGTGATGGTGTGCGTCAATCGCACTTCGGCGATGATGGATTGGATGCTGCCGCTGTGCACCATAATGATGCATGCCTTGGATTGCATATCAGTCTTGTAGGCGAATACTTGGACGGTCCAATTGAGAATCGCCGGATACTGCACCCACTCGCCAGGCATCGGAATACTAGCGTTCGAATAAGATGGAAAATCTTGCCTATGAACAGTGTGAATTCCTTTCCCTTGTGTACAAGGTAAACACTCACTGTTTGAAGCCATCTGTCGTCGAAGGGGGGGTCAACTGGTTCGTCACTTTTGATTCGACGTCGCTGGTACTGGGAAAACACGAATGAGACAGTCAAGAATAGGACATGTAGACAGGACCAACTTGGTTTGCGTGGTATCAGGTACGTTCGTTTCGGAAGACATTCTCGAGTGTGAGTATTAGTTGGACTGTGAATGGTCTGTGACTTGAAGGAAGTCCCCGTATCCGCAACTTTATAAGTATCGAATCTCAAGGCAGGGCTCCGGGAGAGTTTTACCGGAGCTCGTTCAGACGATAAAGTCGGAAGAAGGTCACATGGAGACCGCTACATCAGTCGTGCTATCTCAATGCTGAAGTCAAGATGTCAAGTAAAGTTCTGCGGGGTAGTGGCTAGGGGATAGTCATGTGGAAAAATGCCGCCGAGCATAGCGCTAAAAAGAAGTTGGTGTGTGACAAACGAGGCAAAAGCAGACGTATTGTTGGATGCGCTAGGGGCGCCGGAGAGAGCCGTGTTAGGGAAGGAAATGATTATTTAACCTGAGTTGGAGGAGAACGTGCGGCAATGGATGCAGGGGATGGAGGATGCGTCAGGAGGAGCTCGCTATGCATCAGGGCCGTGTAAGCGCGACGGACGACATAGCTGAGTTACTTGCGCGTCGTTCAGCTCTGTACTGCCCGCCAACGTTCGGCGCGACTACGAACATCTCGGCGACGTGTATACGGATGTACCTAGTCGATAATGACGAGGTAGGCAACCTCCGTTGTCATGGTCGTCGTCGTTGAAGAGCATAGACCTCTGAGTAGTTTTTGGATTTGTGCTGATGGCAGTGATGGTCAAAGCTGGATACTGTACTATTACGATCATAGGTTCGGTCACAGGTCACGGCTGAAAAAAACGGCCTGCGCCAATAATTTTCTTTTGATTAATCTGATTTTTTTCGATTAAATTTTGACCAAAAATTTACCTTCAACCGAACCTATGATCGTAATAGTACAGTATTACCGATTTCGGCCGATCTTCTTCCTCCCATCATCTTCACCGGACGCGAATCCAACATGCTCGCTTGACAGTGCTCACACTGGTCTAGCATGCATTCTGAACCTCATGTTGAATGTTTCAATTCAAACGAGTTAGGTATAGTGTACGTCCTGGCTATTCCCAGAATAAACCATCCTCCTTCCTACAAGTCCTGAAGCCTTCTATGATGTTCCAGACAGAATACCGGACCTATATCAGCCGAGAACAAGGAGAACCTCATTTGTTCTGAGAAAGTGACAATTCAACCTCCCAGAATACATCTATTCACTGACATCTGTTCTTCTCTATGTAGGACACGGAGCTTCTCATTCCGAGTATTCGTGTCGACTGTCAATGTCGTAAATTTGCACTTTGTGGCGCGCTCGCAAGGTTTCTTCTGTACTCAAGAGCCCCGACACCCTTATCCACAATTGGCTTATAATCATTGCCTTCTGGGGCCACCTACCACTTCTGTTTGGATACAGAAGATCGTATCGTCCTCAAATTCTTCAGGCGATGTCGAGGACTCGCACTCGTTCAAGCTCCTTGTTCCTTGTGCGGAGCCAGAGAGAGTGACCTGGATTGAGTCCGTCGAGTTTGCCTCCCGGCGGGACAGTGTCAACCTAAAATGTTAAGTGATTCCCCACACCATCTGTCAAGGCTACATTTCCAGTGTCAGAGTCCTCAGGTCTACTCTGTCACCGGTGATTCTCAATAGTGAATGACTATGTCTAAAGATAAGCCTCTGCGATGGAACTGGATAGAACGCTACTCCTTCGAGTTAAAGTTTTACGAGGGTACCGGGGCTACTTACAGTTCGCGGTGGCGCAGAGGTATAAATGCCAGTACTGTGAGTGCAAGTGCAGAAACTCGTCGAGCCCGTCAATCTTCACACACACATCGACTCAGACACAGACATGGCAGCCGTTGGAGACGAGCAACCTCAGGCCTTACCCCCGGCGGCATTGGCATATAAACGCGTCAAGTTCGTGAACAAGATGGACGACACCTCTGGTTTAAAACCGGATGTACTGGAAATGATGCTGGGCGGGATCATGGGTACTTGGCGTCCAACTCGTAAGCTAGATAAATTTGTCACCCTTGACGAGCCCTGATTACCATCATTCAAAGTCGAAAGCGGGTGGTACTACCTTGGCCAAGGTGCATCCACTTATGCCTACGACGCCACCCCCACTCCTCCATCCGGCGTCATTGTCCATGCACTGGAAGAAGACGCGCTTAGAGATGTTGCGTCTTGGGAGCCTGTATGGACCCATAAGGGCTCCTCGGAGGACTACGCCCTCTGGCGCGGTGTTCCTCCCAACTCGGACTACGCCGTCATAGGCGGCATACTCAGCACTAGCGCCAACTTTGCCGCGCCCGATTCAGCCCAGACGTACGGCATCAAAGCGATCAGGAGGGATCTGTTGGCTATCAATCCTGTATTCAAGTTCTGGGATACCAACTATTCTCAGTCGCTCAATGAGGCGTCTGTGTGGCTCAGCGATGCTACTACGGGTATCGACACGGGTGCAATGATTCCCACGGTCTCGCTCAGTACCCAGCCACCAGAGGATATGTGCTTAACTTTGGACCCCACCAAAGTCCTTGAGATTACATCGACTAGTGCCGCTGCCGAGGTAACATTTTTTTCTACTAAGCGCATATGACAGTTTCCTGATCCTGTTTTTGAAGGGCAACGTTACCACCTCCAAGTCTTCCGATAAGTAGCAGGAGAGAGGAATGGAAGGAAGGAAGGAAGGATTACTCAGCTGGGTACCGAAGGCACTGCTGAGGTGTAAGGACTATTATCTGTGAGGAGCTTGACAAAGGGTAAATCTTAGCTTGAAAGTCTTCTGTATGCTCTCCGAGGTTTTCGAATGATTCAACACTTTCTCTGTTTTCAGCGGAAGCGAGGTGTGAAGCTCATCGTCACGAGTATGTTGCTCCTCTTGTCATGCGCTATGTTTCTAGAGTGTATGTAGATTGCTCGAAAATTCTGCTCCGATCCTCCTGAAATCAGCGTATACAGCGCGAGAGCTCGGAAACCCACAACGGTCAACGCAAGATGATCACTCTCCTCTATGGCTGCTCACCGCTTCTATATATAAGATCGTGTCGTCTTCAAAGTCTTTATATCCATTCTGTCGACGAGGACTCGCACTGTGGACCGTCCAAGCTTTTCTTCGTGCAACACAGGCGGAGAGAGCGTGACAGAATTGAGTCGGTCGAGTTCGAATATTAGATCGACGGTGCATTCGGGCGCGAGCACTACGTACAACGCAAATACTTGGAAAGTATAATATTGGGGAATGGCGCCTCAACTTCTTCAAGTTGTTCTTCTCCGACGCACTCCAACATCTAGCGGTGTTCAACGGCGATCTCGTGAGACACCGAATAACAAGAGGATCCGGCCTTCCAGTCCCTCTTCCCTCAACAACCCACCGATACTGAGCAGAGCACGGAATCCACTTACACCGCCGTCCGCTTATAAAATAATTTCGGCGAAATCGCGGCATAAGCGACTTTCAGACGAGGAAATGCATCACTCTTTCTGTCCTAGGTCTGTCGATTCGAAAGTGGCTAGGCTGAACTACCTCTTCGGTTGTCTCTGACTACGATGTTTGAGACGGACATCCCGCATGTGTGGAATCGACGTGGGAGACCCAGACGAGTCTACAGATCGAGACGTCTACCATCAACGATGGTGGAGTAACAATGGATAGAGTGCGCCTTCGAATTCTACCATTCCCAGTTCCTTCAGAAGTGGAAACGGCCCCCAACAATGAGGAACCTCGAAGCTGTCACCGTAGCGCATTTGTACAGTGGCGGCGGAAGGGGAATGTCATTTTTTGTCCACAAAATGAGCGTAGATGGAGAGGAAGTGTGAGCCGGAGACCGAAGCACCTCGCCGCAACGTCCTTGATGATATCTCGAAGTCTCTCGTTGACATCCGCCAAATGGTACGAAAGGCTGATGGTGACGATCAAGCTGCCACTTCGGATAGGAACAGTGTGACAGACCCCAAAGCTATCGGGCGCATATGCGACCATCGGGCCAAAGAAGGTGAGGTCTGCCTCTGTGAAGATGAGTCTATATGCTTTGTGCGGGTGCGGGGGATATCTTGAGTAAAGGAAGTCTTTGTGCGGGAACGCAAAGTCGCAGAGGATTAAGGAAACGTAAGTCCACGCTCATATGATAGCCAGCTGATCGCGAGTCATGCGTGAAGTTTATGGTACCACCTCTGTAGCGCTGGAGAAATACGCAAAGCAGGCCGCAGGAATGACAGTCATTGTGGGGAATGAGTGGCGTCGACTTGAGTGTATAGGGGGTCAAGCAGGGGTGCAGCAACTAGGGCCAGCCAATCTGGCGAGAAGAAGAGAATAATGGGGGAAGTCAAGGGGAAGTGAACATGGAGCGGTCAATAGGGATCCGTAGGATATGATACATGCGTCACGCGTGTAAACCCAGAGGAAGACCGGTCATGCAACTCTCTCGGCGACCTCAGCATACGGCGTGATGTGCAGCGACAAGAGCCTGTGGTCACTGCGAACGATCACCTTCCAAAGTACTCCGTACTGTTTCCCGATAAGCATTGCCCAAACGCTGAAAACACACTGTCAGCCTGAATCCGATAGCTATCATGGAACCTCACCTTTTCAACTCCTCCTATGCTTTCTACTGCCTATACCTGCTAGCCTTGTCTCCCTATTTCCCCTCTTCAAATAATGGATAGCCGAAAGGAATGCCGCGCTACCGGTGACGTGCTCCATGAGCGAATCCGTATACATGGTCGCGACGGTACTTGAAGCCGGCTTCCAGGCCTCTCAGCGTCGGTACCTCGGTGACCGCTAGCAAGACGGACAACATTGTGTACGGTCGTCATCTCAAGTGGCGGTACAACAATCGCCTAAAAAGACACTGTCAGCCAAATCCGATAGTTGTTATGCGCCATGACCTTTTCTCCTCCTCCTCTGCTTTCCGCTGCTCTCTTCTCCAATCCTTTTGTTGCCTTTGTGCAAGTACTATGGGGCTAAACGTATTGCTTTGCGACGATTAAAATAGCGCCTATGTCGGAGACGCGCGCTAATCAGCGTAATTTAGAGCGGTGCGAGCCGGCGTCGTCAACATCGCTTGTTGACCAGTGAAGGTAAGAGAGAAGGACCGTCGGAGTCAATCCGAACTCGCCGTGATGCCGAAATTTTCGGACTTGCTTCCCGACTCTCATGTAGAACTCGAAAGCAACGAATTGGCCAGGAATTGGCCTTGTAATTGAAGGCACATAGGTAACTAGACACGCCTGGTCCCGACGGAGTTTCACAGAGCTCATCTACGGTAACTCGTCCGCCGACGGAGGTCTACTCATCAACAATGATCAACTATTGGATCGTACTACGCGACTCACTTGGGCTTCATCTGGAGACTGGGCTTCCTGTTTATGGATTTGTATAGGGATCCCTCGCTGTTGTGCCGTTCAAGGCGCACAACTTGAAGGAAACCAATATTATGACTTGTATTCAATTGTCTGTACTATCGACATTGGAGCCAAGTCCCCTCGAATACCGCGTGCTAAATCCCAACGCGTCGCAAAACCTCTCTATTCGTTGTATAATCTGTAGCTCAAACAGCATGCACAGGTGAATTGAAACATTTGACATTCATCACATTCAGCTCCACGTAACGGTATGTCGCGGGATTTGTTCACAGTTCTAGTAGCCGTCCTAACCATAGATACATAGAGTCTATATTTCCGACGGAGGGTCATTCTTCATGGCTCGTTAACCGTTCCGAGAACTGTTGAGTTGTGCACTACTATTCTTAAACGTTCTTCAAACACGACTCAGTGGAGCGTGCAAGCTCACCAAGCGGTATAAAAGGGACCCAGTTTCTCTCCACTGCTTCACCAACTTTTCAGCCATCAGCTACTCGACCGCACCAGTATAAGCCTTTTATCAACCTTTCTCGTAAACCTTTCTGCCCACGGTACGCCACCGCCCTCATCCTTCTCGTTCGCACTCGCTGACACGCTGAATTCACAGATGCACTTCCAAAAGACCTTCTCCACCCTCGTCGTCTTCATCGGCGCCATCACCAGCGTTTCCGCCAGTCCCGCCATGGAGGAAAACGCCCGCCGCGAGATGAAGTCCTCCTTGGAGAAGAAGGAAAACTGCTACTGCTACAACTCCGACGACACCTCCGTTCGCTGCGGTAGGTGGGCCGACTTCGGCGTCAGTGGCTACTGCCCCGGCGGACAGAACCGCGTCTGCTGCGACGATTGCTGTAAGCTGTTTTCTTCAAGTTGATGTGTTCCGAGATGCTGATGTAGTGAAAATAGCCCACCACGGATGTTAAACCGGAACAGTCGTTAGGACCAGAATTGAAGCTGTGTCGAGATATTGTCCCGTCTCTTGGATAGTTATAAATGAAGATTCTCTGTGAACTTTTGGGAAAGATGCCGGTTCAAGGACGACGACGTGACGCTGCCAGGTCCAACTTGCCTGTGAGTCGTTAACGGTTGGGCAAGGACACGCGACCACCCCCAAGGCCGTGGATGTATAAGGCCTTCTCAGAGTACCAGACGGAGAATCTGAGAAACTGTAGGAGTATCCGGTCCTGATTCGAGACGAATTCCATTCGGACTGGTTAGGGTTCACGAGTACAAAAAGAAGTTCAAGTTACCTGCGGAACGAAATGAACTCCTCTTTGTCTGTGCGTAAATGTACAAAACTGGCGGCAAAGATGATATAGACTCGTCAAACCCTTTTTAGTGGACACGCTTAGGTGGACCTTTGTTACAATGGAGATTTCGGGGACAATTATGCCATGCATTGCAACTTTCCTTACGCAAACCGATCCTTCGTTGGGGACGCCAAATGCATCGGCCAGCTTGACAGGTAGTCTTTGTAGAGATGATTCAAGAGTGGACAGCTCTCGACAATCCGCGGTGTCATCCAATTTGTGTTAGGGCTGAACGAAGCGAGTACGGCGATCTTAATATAGAGGATAAGTAGCCTGGCGAGCGACAAGCTGAAGGGTTGGAGATTACTTAGTAAGCCGATGCGCGTCTGTGTATATATGTTGCATTCGTTTGGATGTACATTCACCCTTTATTGGGCACGTTCGTAGGCGAAGATACCCTGAACTTCTTGGGGAATACGGTCAAAACTCGAGCAATGATACACGCCCAAAGCAATTCACCTTGTTACTTCGCTCCCACCTGACAGTGAGATTCAAAAAAGTCCACAGCCCCGTCTTCAACACAGAGTTCAGCGGTCTCCAAAGCCTGTATCAACGTGTAATTCATGATCAACGTCTCTGGGCCGATGATATGCACGATCTCCGCCCAGTCCTGTGGTGGTAAAGTGCAAACACCCGCATCGACGTAACACTTTGCATGCGTCCCAAATGCCGTGTCCTTGAGTTCATCACAACTCAAGCTCTGAACCTCCTCCTGCGTCAAGTACGGCACCAACGCATTCTCAAGACAATACGTGACGTTCGAAACCCATGCCTGCCCAGCCTCCGTAAAGTCGTCCTTGGAGGTTTGGAAATCGTGGCAGTACTTGTATCCATAACCGATGGGGTAGCCCTTAGACCCGCAGTGGTAGAGGGATTCGACGCACTGGTAGAAGCTACAATCGTAGCTGCTCGCCGTGCACGTATAAATATCTGTCAAATGTGCGGCATCAGAGACGACTCGGATGTCGGATTGAAGGATCAGAGAAAATGTACTTTGGGACTTCGCCGCGACAAGAAGAAGCGGGAGGACGAAGAGAACGTGGACCAAGAAGGCGGGCATGGTGTATACACGAGTGGACAATGAACACGAGTATTCTGGGCCGCAGGTAAGAGTCAATCGAATTCGAGGAGCGCAAATCGATGAGAATTACGGGGGGGCTCGATTGGCTTTATAGCTCAGCAAGGATATAGAAGCGATTTGGATACGGGCAGATCAATTCAGAATTTTGAGGGTATGCGAGCCTGAAGTCAGCCAAAGTCTGACGTCCAACGGACCGCCTGGAGAACCGCAGCGAGAGTACAACATAGTACACGTCTGCGGGCACAACGACGTATGAAGATGATGGGTTCCACGTTGAAACTCACTTTTGGGAGCTGGAATCGCTTTATGTGGGCGTTCTACTGGGAGGAACCAGGCCACTTGAGAAGTTGTGAAGGCAATAAAACAAGGTCGGGAAGCTTGTGGTGTGGTACGGCTGTCTCCGAACACGGCCGAGATGCCGATGTTTTGAGATGGAACTCTCATTTGACTCCCATCGCGCCGCTAGACTCGCTGTAGCACCACCCGGTGCGACGTAATCTTGATTGGAGAAAAATAGGTAACGAGAAACGATATTGACTCTACTGGTACCGACGGAGTTTTTGCGGAACTCGTCTACGGTTACTGGTCCGCCGACGGAGGTACAAAGAATGCTGAACTGATCTTGTCAATGTTTGTCGACGTCAGACATTCATCTAGAGACTGGGCTGAACGTTTCTATCCAGGGACAAAGACCTCTTCCCAGCCAGCGAGTCAAGGAATATAGCTTGAAGGTCGATTCCAGCAATCGTAGGCTGTAATGTCGCAGTGACACAGTGTCGACAGTGGAGCCAAGTTCTGCGTGCTGAAGCCCGACAGGTGTCAAAACTTTTCTGTAATCTGTGGCTCAAACAGAGGAATTGAATCGAAACGATTGACGTTCATCACTGCATTCTCCTCCAGCGGCTCCACGTACGTCGCGGGATCTGTTCACGTTTCTAGCCTGCCCACGTCTAGGGACATAGCCACACTCCCGACGGCGATCTACATGATTCTTCAACCTCAAGGCTCGTTAACCGTTCCATGACTCATTCGGTTGCACAGTATTCTTAGATGGCCTTCAAACGCGAACAGTGGAGCCTGCAACCTCAGCGAACGGTATAAAAAGGGAAGCTGTTTTTCTCAGTTCTCCAGCAACATTTTCAGCTACTCGACCACACCAGTATAAGCCTTCTATCAGCCTTTCTCGTAAACTCTTCTGTCCACGGTACGCCACTGCCCACATCCTTCTTGTTCGCACTCGCTGACACGCCGAATTCACAGATGCAATTTCAAAAGACCTTCGCCTCCCTCGTCGTCTTCATCGGCGCAATCACCAGCGTTTCCGCCAGTCCCGCCATGGAGGAAAACGCACGCCGCGAGATGAAATCTTCCTTGGAGAAGAAGGAAAATTGCTACTGCTACAACTCCGACGACAAGTCTGTCCACTGCGGCAGGTACGCTGATTGGGGTGTCAGTGGTTACTGCCCCAGCGGACAGAACCGCGTCTGCTGCGACGATTGCTGTGGGTTTTTTTCTTCAAGTTGTTGTGTTCTGAGATGCTGATGTAGTGAAAATAGCCCACTACGGATGTTAAATCTGAGCAGTCCTGCTGTACTAGAACGCAAGTTGTTTCGTGATATTCGCCGGTTCTTGTAATAGTCGCAAATGAAGATTTTCGTGGTGAACTATTCGAAGATTAACAATGAGCGGTGGAGAGGTAAGGATCTATCATGACGAGTAGCAACTAGAAGAGACTCGCGTAAAGGCGAAGTCGGCAAGTGAGCATGGTTCGGAAATGATTATGTCATCCCGCATCTCCTTGTTCCAACCGTCATGAGCGTCGCAGGCTACAGCATTCGCAAGGGGCCGCCGCACATTCGCCGTCATCCATCATCCTTCAAATACTAGTAATATCAGAACCCAACCTGTTGTGTCTTCGCCTTTGGCGGTTGGATTGAGGCACTCTGCGATCTGTCTTGTTGTCTTCGACATTTCTTTCTAACAGACAAGCGCGCCTAGTCGGCCTTAAACGTGCGCACATTCTTCGAGATGTGACCTACCTCTCTTCAGAAACTTCGCTTTGGTCTATACATTGGATGGGATTAGACGTTCGACTGTACTATCCATTTGAGTATCCCATCAGTTTCTTTCGTCTTCGAGCACACCGGGCCCGCCACTCTGGGAGGACATCGTCATCATGACTATCTTGAAACTTTATGGCTCTAGCTCCTTCTTGGTCACACTTTCTCAATACAGGGAGAAGCTATTGAACATCAGGTCGATATTCTGAGTCTCGTCAAGAAGGCGCAGCTTGCAGGGCATCGACGTTTGATTTCAGCGAAACGCCTTGTAGGAAATTTACCTCTCAGTCTACTGGAACAAATAGACCGCTTCCGTATATAAGGCCAGCCAGTCGCAGAGATTCCTCACTGCCCAGTTCTTCGGCTAGTACCATGTTCAAGCTCATCGTCCCTTCCTCGCCCTCCTCGCCAGCACCGCGTTTGCGTCCCCCAAGCCCCCGATGCTAATATGCTCTAGTGCCCTATGGCGTTATGCGCGCTGTAGCGCCAGAGCTGGGCCCTCTAGCTCCGAATTTCACAGTGTAAGTACTATTGATTGCTTGGACGGTCTCATGATCTATAGTACTGTCTAATGCCATCGATATACCAGTACAGGCTTCTCTCTATAACTTTGGCCAACGCTCCAAGAGATCGATGATCGCTTGCAAGGTTCTCCTTTCGTCCTCCTCCTGAACTCGGTATACGCAACGACGCCGCATTCACAACTGGCGCTGGTAAGCAATGATCATTGCCGTCTACCGCTTCTGTTCAGATGGCGTCCTTGAACTCTTCACTTGGGCTAGGCTGTTGTCAAGGACTCGCGCTGTTGAAAGCGTTCAAGCTCCTTCTTCCTGCGACGAAGCCGGAGACAATGTGACCTGAATGGAATGGAATCGGTGGCGTAAGTTCAAGTTAGAGTTTCGCAGTGGTACAGGGGCTACATTTCACGGTGGCGCAGTAGAGGTATAAATACTAGTAAGTGCAAGCGCATTAAATCGTCGAGCTCTTCAGTCTTCTCACGTACATCGACACAGACATGGCAACCGCCGTTGTCGACGAGCAACCTCAGGACCTTCCCACCGCGGCACTGTCGTATAAACGCGTTACATTCGTGAACAGGTTGGATAGCACTGCTGGTTTAAGAAGTACACAGGGAGGTGACCGGGAGATGTCTACTTGGCGTCCTAATCGTAAGCTGGCTAAATTTGTCGCCCTTGACGTGAAGCCCTGATTACCGTCATCCAAAGTGGAAAGCGGGTGGTACTTCCTTGGCCAAGGCGTAACTGGCATCTTCGAGTTTAGCGGTCCATCGGGCGTCATCGTCCACGCGCTCGAAGATGACGCTCTCAAAGACGTTGCTTCTTGGGAGCGTGTATGGACCGACGAGGGCTCCCAAAACCCGAAGGATTATGCCCTCTGGCGCGGTGTGCCCCCCAGCGCGGATTACGCCGTCATTGGTGGTATCTTTTGCCGGAACCCCAACTATGTCGCGCCCGATTCAGCGCAGACATACGGTATCATGGCGATTAGGAGGGATCTGCTGATTGTTGATACTCTATTCCAAGTGTGGGAGGACGATTCTAGGGCCCACAAAGAGGCATCTGTGTGGATCACCCTTGGCCTCACCGGTGTCAAGACGGGCGCTATGATTCCCAACTCGTCGCATAACCAGCCTCCTGAGGATGTGGGCTTGAGTCTGGACTCCACCAAAGTCATTGAGATCGCGGCGGCCACTGAGGTAACACTTTTTCCTACCCAGCTCATGTCATAGTTTCCTGATCATGTTTTTGAAGGGCGACGCTACCGCCTCCGAGTCTGCTGATAAGTAGGAGGAAGGGATAGATGAATGGCACGAAGTGCTTGCTGGCAGATGGTTGTGTGAATCCTAGATTGAACCCGTAGTGTATTAGCCCTCAAAGTCTCTGTATGTTCTCTCTCGAATGAAAGTTCAACACTTTCTGTTTCCATCGGAAATGTGTGAAGCTCGTCTTCACGTTTATGTCAGTTCTCATGTCATGCGCCACTGAGAGCGTATTTCTACAGTGTAGACGGCTAAAGCCTAACAGCGGCTTCAAGTTGGGTATGTGACTAGTAACCTCAAGGTGGGCACCGAGTCTAGAACTGAGGAACGGCGAGTGCAAGAGTAGATTGGGAATCACGAACACTCAGAAAGAAAGAAATACAAGCGGGCGCTCTCCGATTCTCTCGAACGGAAGATATCCAACCTTCAATGTCCAGCGTGGGTTTCTCGTGGACTCGGAGCTACACGGGTCGACCGGAGAAGACAGGGAATCTGAGTATCCTTGCGCCTTAACACGTTCATTCATTGATCTGCGGTACGAAATGAACTGCCCCCTTCTCGTCTGTATGTGACTGTGCCAACTGAGATGCCTTGGTGAAGGTGGTAGTTCACCAAGTAACAAAGTTGAAATGGCAGTCAAAATCAAGTCAAGTACACTCTCAATCAAACTAGTTGAGAATAAAAATCTATATTAAACACAGAGAACTAAAAGGTGAAAAACCATCATCACTCAATCATCCGACTCTTCATCTATCTCATTGTCAAAAACTCTTGGTCTCACCTTGTCTACCACAACAATCTCCAACCCATCGACTTGTCGTTCACGCTCTTTCAACACACGAAGGTCAGACTCCTCCAGATCCCAAGTCCCCGGTCCATCAACTTCAACCTCGACATAACGGAGCACAAAATCAACAACCTCCGTCCGCCTCAGAACCACGTCAACGAAATGACCGCCCAACGAGATATCGACATCATCCCCAGGTTCTACATAAACCTCGACACTGATCCGTTCGAGGAAAGGCACAATCCGCATATTCCCGCCGCCCGTCCTTTCGCAGAGCGCGTCGAATAATTCGGCGATATATCCAATTCGGTGTGGTTGGTGATGCACGTATAGCCTGAGAGACTTGAGGTGGGGCATGCACTGCAGCACGCGAGGCAGCGCAGAAGGAGGGACATGAGCCGTAGTCAACGAAAATTCCTCCAAAGGACAATCCGACCGGCCGAGGAAATCAACGAGATCATCAAGAATGTCCATTGGTAGCATATAAAACCAGGAGCCCCATCGCGGGGGCAGCTCCATCGAGAGAGTGCGAAGAGCAGGGAAGGCCAGGAATCGTAAGACGTAAGTCCCTTTGCTCTCCACTTTCAAATTCTCAACGTTGGGCGCGATTGCTATGGACTGCGGCACGCGGCTAAAGTCTCCTTCTACGCAGAGACGGACGTCCCGGAGTGTAGTGCTCCCGTGAAGCAGGTTGTTGAAATTGATGAGGGAAATCGAGCTGAATCTACTGGTAACCGTAATGTCAACCTTCGTCAAACAGTGGACAGACGGCAATGGCCCGACGTCGTGCATGTGCCACGTTAAAGTCAGTTCCTCTAGCAGAGGGAACTGCTCCCAAGCTATACGGGGACCAGTGCGATGGCGAACATCACCGAATGTGGCATTTGTATTGATGGACAGTCGGCGAAGAATAGGAAACGTGATCGACTTCTCTACGAAGTACGCATAAAGGGAGAGAGGAAGTATAAGGTGGAGACTCGAGCATCTAGCTGAGACCTCCATGATGGCATCTAGAGGCTCCTCTTGGTGGACATTTGCGAAATCAAAAAAGACATCGATAGGCAGGCCCGCACTGCGGCAGAACAGAGTCCGAGAAACCAGAGGACCGCACAACTGGCGACTCGGACAAGTAGCAACCAGGAAATTTATGCTGCTCCTGCACCAAAATTGTCGGTTCCGGAGGATAACGGCGCGCCATCGGGAACATACTCGTGCGCCTGTCCAGAGAATATTCTTTCGGATTAGACCCGACCGCCAATGGATCCACCACGGCTCAGCTTCAGCTTTGAAAAAGATGAGGCCAATGAGTTCTGCCGGCAGGTCCTGAGCACGCGAGCATTCAATGTGGTTAATGATTTGATCGGGTTCTTCTTTGTGTGTAGAGCACATAGGCGTAGACAAAGTCAGAGCCATGACTGTTCTACGCAGAAGGTCAGCGAAATGTCGAAAAAATGCGGGAAGGCGCATACCTGTTACTGAGAAATATGAGGTTGGTGGTGGCGGGAGAGAGAGAGAAGCAGGTTGTTTGCATCACAATAACACCATAAAGTAGTCTACAATAAGTCATGTGACGGCAACGTCACCCCACTGCCTCAAGTCCGGCTATTGTTCGACTACAATAACAAGAATGATTGTGAATAAGCGAGTTAATAGAGATGTATCACTTACTAGCGCACCACACGAAGAACGCCATACATATTTAATCATGATGCGAGCATGACTCTAGATGAAGTGTGGCGCAATTTTATCTAGAGCGGTGTATCCCTTTACTGCGCGTCGAGAAGCGATATGATTGAAAGATATCCGATGATAAAACCGCGCCCGCACTCGAATTCTCGTGAAGGTAGGTTGAGATCTACCGGCTCAGTTGAGCATGTCGAACAAATGGTGCAAAGAAAGACTTACAAGAGTAAGGCAGTGAGAAGTTACCAAACATCCTTCGCACCTCCATGACAAGGAAGAAACGAGCTGCGAGTCCATCCAATGTCGCCCTCCATTCCTCCGAGCTGGGAACACAAGTCTACCCTGGAGCACTGCTCGGATCAACTCCAAAACCAGACAACAATGCTCACAGCGAAACTATTGTTCTAGGCCATCAAACCAAAATTCCACTTTAAGAATGCAGAGAATAAGAGGTACTGCCTTTGTCCATTTTAGTGGTCTTTTGATTGAAGATCCTAACCGAGCGTCCATAACCACCGTCGCTGAGGCTTTACCTGGAACCACCACCACCACTACCGCACACAACCGCTCAGACGGACTAGGAGAAGGCCACCATCCAATCCCGTTTGTGGACGGCGTCGTTCCAGCCTTGGGACCTGCTCCGTCCGCCGGTACTCTCGCGTCAACCCCTTCGACATGCACGCTGCTCACAATGGCGCGCTTTCTCCCAAACACGTTCCGGCCTCATCCGCGTCATCTAACGCATCCAGTTTGTTGGCAATGCCGCGCCCCCCAGAGAACAAACACGACTCGCTGGCGCTTGTCGTTGAACCGAGGCTCATCGGAATCTCGTCCACAATGGGAAATAGTTCGGATAAGCCACAGAAGCACCTCCCAGACAAATGCGCCACATCCAAGGAACCCAACAATGTCGCGTCGAGGAAACTCCACCCAGACTCTAGGCTCGCCAGAATTTCACGGGCTAGCCTTAACGAAGAGCAAAAGTACAATCTAAATGCGCAACTCGACGATATTCAGAAGACGGACCGAAAGGTGCAATCAGCCGTCGTCGGTGGCAGCGAAGCTTGCTCGAACGTCGTCCAAGAGTGCACTATCCCGGCCTTAGTCGATGACTCCAGCGTCCACGTCTGCAAATTCATTGCCCTTGTGGTCTTCACGACATTGAATAAATCTACCAGCACTATGTGAGTACGAATTCCACGAGCAGTATTGCCAGGCCACTAACATTCAGTCAGAGCCGCATTTCTCGGATCTCCGTCGTGCGCCCAGTTGACCGAATACATCTGGACCGCGACCAACTTCTTGACTGCTGAAGGATATTGGAAGGGCGGTCTGAGCAGCCCAGCAGTATTCCGTACAATCATTTACCTCTGGCGCATGTTCTCTTGTCCTCGCGACAACGTTGATTTCGAGACGATGAAAAACACGTTTGCTTTCTTCACCGTCCTCGGGGTCAAACATCATGTGGATGTCAGGCTAAACTGCACACTGTTCTGTCGTCAACTTGGCACTCCCAACTTCGTTGTCCTCGAGAGACTCGCTATGCAAATCGTGGATTACGACATGCTAGTCCATCGCGGGGACTGGACGGACTGCGGAAGCCGCCTTCGAGTGTGCATAGGGGCGCTACTTGGGAAAGAGAGCAGGGAGCTTGTTGGAAAATGGGTAAGCACGGTGGAGTTGTGTCCACCACCAGGCATAGCGCTCAAAAGAAGTTCGTGTATTACAAACGAGGCAAGAGCAGACGTATTGTTGGAGGCACTGGGTGCGCCAGAGAGAGCCGTATTAGAGAAGGAAACGATTATTGGACCTGAACTGCAGGATAAGGTGCAGCGGTGGATGCAGGGAGTGCAGGAGGCGCGTCGAGAGGAGCTCGTATTGCAGCGACGTCCTATAAGCGTGCTGGGGGACGGAGACGGCGTACTTCCGCGTCGTATAGCTCTGTCTTGGCCGCCAACGTTCGGCGCGACTACGAGCATCTGGGCGAACTAGTTCCCGTTAGCAGCAACCCCTAACGTAACACTGTGAGCCACATTTTCGCAGCGAACATGCATCCATACCTTTCGTCTCTGAGGTATCCTAGTCGATAGTGGTGATGTTTTCGACCTCCGTCGCCGAGGTTGTGCTCATTTGAGAGCATACTTGAGTAGAATAATTGTAGAAATCTGACAAGTTTTTGTGTTGATGGCAGTAATGGTCCAAGCTCGAATTCGGCCGACGCGTCCGATCTTGGGAACTATCATCATGGTGGCTGCTCGCCCTCTGGATAATCCAAATCCTACTATTTTCAAAGCACCAAAATCTTCCTTCCGTCAATTCAATGAGAACGTCTCCCTCTGGAGTGACGACGAAAATGATGCTGAGGAAGAAGATAGTCCCATCGACTCCCAGGAGGTTTTTGGTAGGTCGATAGACTACTCCCGAGGCATTTTGAAAATATTTCAGACTTGATTCGCTCCATCTCGGATCCCGAGTTCCCGCTCAGCTCTTTAGAGGACCTTCAAGTTGTATCCCTGGACCGTGTTTACGTCTACGGCAGAAACGTGACCGTTGAAATTCGTCCAACACAACCGCATTGTTCGTCCGCAGCTCTCATTGGCCTTGCAATCGGAGTGCGGCTTATGCGTTCCCTGCCTCCTGCCTTTCGTGTTACCTTCACGGTGCAAAAAGGCAGCTATGTAAGTGCAGATGCACGTAAGTAAGCGTTGATCATCATCGCTGCCTCAAAACTGACTTTGGTACTCTAGTATGCAAACAGCTGAACGATAAGGAGCGTGTTGCAGCCGCATGTGAATCACCGATGCTCATGAGAACGCTAGAGTCCATGCTCGAAGATGCCCATAAACGAGGTACCTGATAGGTGTAGAGCAATAAACTGCATCTTCTGGATATTTCCTCGCCACACTGGTCCAGTATACATTCTAAAGTTCACGGCAACATAGCCTGCTTGCCCTATAGTCTGATCCCTCGAAGTTTCTGGAATCGATTCGACAACTTGATCTGCTCTTCTGGGTGCTTGGCGTCTCTACCTCATTTTACTACGGCGTCTGCGAATAAAAGACACGAATAAACAGCTTACACTTTGACGACACTAGATGGCAGTCGAACCACGAGAGCCCGAGCAAATTTCTATCCCTCGAATGGAGGCATCGTTCTCGCTGGATATTATCTTGCATGTCGTATGTAACTCGAATACGTTTCCTTAGCTAGTGTATCACACTCATCATACTACTGCCAGCCATTAAAAGTCTCCTGCAGCTCGTCGTTGTCGAGCAGTTCCTGTCAGCGTATAAATGAAGCCGGCTCGGTTCACTCAGGACGAGAAAAGGATGTCTTTCTCCTTAGGACTCGGGGCCGAGCCACTGGGAGGCGGTTCACTTGGCGAACGCTTCGATTCGGACGAGGAGGTATGTGCGACATGTAATGACATCCTCAGCCGTTCTATCTAACAGGTATGTTACGAAGCGGGCTGAAATCGGACGCGAACATAGAGAAACCCGTTTGTTTTAAGTGTCTTCTCCCTTAGAGAGACCACGGAACTTCTCATTCCGAGAGAATCCGAGTATCCGTGGTGACTGACCGTGTAGTAAACTTGGACTCTATGGATCGCTCGCAAAGTTCTCCCGCGATCCATCTGAATCCGGCGGAGGTGCGTACTGAAAGCCCTGACGCCCACATCCCCATTTCTGTAGCCGCCTACCGCTTCTGTTCGGATACACAAGGTCATGTCGTCCTTGAACTCTTCACCTGCATTCTGTTGTCAAGGACTCGGATTGTTGAAACCGGTTATGCTTCTTCTTCCTTTCTGAGGCTACCACGGACTGACATGGATGGTTTACTCGAGCCGTAAACGCCAGGGTAGCGGTGCGGCCCGTTGCTACCAAAATACAAGCACAAGACGTACACGGCGCTTCGAGATTCCGGATCTTTGTGGCAACTGTCAACGACGTGGAGTCGACGCCTCCACTCCTCTCTAGTAGAGATTTGCGGACAGCGTGAATGTCACCTGATTCCCCAAACTCAAGAATACGTGTCTTCAGGTCTATTCTGTCAACGGAGACTCTCACCAGCGGAAAGTCATATCTAAAGATAGGCCTCTGCGATGGAACCGGATAGAACATGACGCTTCTTCGTCAAGTTAGAGTGTCACGAGGGTACCTGGGGTACAGTTCACTGTGGCGTACAGGTATAAATACTAGTCCTAGTGAGGGCAAACGCAGTAACTCATCGAGCCCCCAAATCGACACAGACACAGACATGGTGACCGCCGTTGGAGACGAACAACCTCAGGCCTTGCCCACCGCAGCATTGGCGTATAAACAGGTTACGTTCGTGAATAAGATGGATGACACCGCTGGTGCGAAATATCTTCTAGGGGAATTGGTGGCAGGGAACATGGCTACTTGGCGTCCGAATCGTAAGCTGGATAAATTTGTCACCCTTGATAAGCCCTAATTATCATCATTCAAAGTTGAAAGCGGGTGGTTCTACCTTGGCCAAGGTGCATCTCACTATGACTACCAAGCCACCCCCACTCCTCCATCCGGCGTCATTGTCCATGCGCTGGAAGAAGATGCTCTGAGAGACGTTGCTTCTTGGGAGCCTGTATGGACCCATAAGGGCTCCTCGAAGGACAAGGACTACGCCCTCTGGCGCGGTGTTCCCCCCAACTCAGACTACGCCGTCATTGGCGGTATACTTAGTACCAAGGCCAACTTTGCCGCGCCCGATTCAGCTCAGACGTACGGCATCAAGGCGATCAGGAGGGATCTGCTGGCTATTGATCCTACAAACAAAGTGTGGGACGACTCAGGCTCTGATGCCCAAGATCACGCGTCTGTGTGGCTTACCAGCAGCGTTGGCGTCCTGACTATCCAGACGGGTGCAATGATTCCCACGCCGTCGTATGACCCGCCACCTCAAGATATGCGCTTGAGTTTGGACGCCACCAAAGTTCTCGACATGACGCCGTCCGAGGTAACACTTTTGTCTACCAAGCTCATATTATAGTTTCCTAATCATCTTTCTGAAGGGCAACGCTCCTACCTCCGAGTCCGCCGATACGTAGACGGAAGGGGAGAGAAATGGCGCGAAGTAAATCGTAGCTTGAGTACTTATATCTACCCTCAAAGTCCTTCATATGTTCTCTCTCAAATGAAAGTTCAACACTTTCTCTCTTTCCAACGGAAGCGTCGCGTGAAGCTCATGGTGCCATGCTCAATATGCTGCTCCCGGAGAAGAAAGATGTCGAGGCGTTTAAAGGGAACGAAAGGAATAATCATTATCGTGACGTATATGCTCTATGTAGTGTAAGCACATAAAGCAGGCACTCGAGTTTTTTTCTGCATGAATTCAACACTTCGGTCAAGTTCGGCGTATGTGGTATAATAAGCTGACCGATGGTCAATCCTAGAATTGAGTTGGACAAGTCGCGTGGTATAGCATGCAGACGCTGTCTGTTGCAAACGCTCTGCCGGCCGCCTGAACACTAGAGGTAGACACGAGAACTCGAACAAAGTAATTGGAAGTGAACTGGATTCACCGGAAAGTCCGTCGCGCTGCGCCTCTTTATGTTGAAGTCCAGTGTGCTCATTTGAATATCAGTACCCTCCCAAAGCCCGGCCTTCTGCATTGTCTCCCCAAACTCTTGCATGGATTCAACCGCGTTCACAAGTTTCCCGACAGTCACCGACATTTCCTTTCCTGTATTCTCCACCCGCACGGCTAGATGATAGTCCTCGTACCGCAGGTCATGAGCATGTTCGACCTAGCTATGCACTCCGCCTTCCTTCGCGCCAGACACGTACATGATACCGGGTACACCGACATGTATCAACACCCCGACATCGTGCTCCGCGGCGGCAGCGGTGCGGAGACTGCGTATCTTCGTCTTGAACGAAATGTGATGGTTACGGATGAGCGCGTGGTACCTGAGCGGATAGTCATACTTTGGTGACTTTCAACCAGGTCTCTTTAAGTTTAACGAAACCTAATTTCCAACCAAGACAGTTTGCCGGGCATCTGACCGCCGAACAAGTTCGGATAGTACATCCTGGCGATCTTGGGGGACTGCCTTATCCTACAGAAATGTCAGAACCTCACATCGCCGCAAGAAAATCTTCAACTTACCGACGAATCCTTCCGTTTCCAACATCCCCGAAACCTCAGAAATATTTTCAACAGTCCCTCATCTGCGGCCCTCCCATGCACGGCATTATCGACAACCTGCTGAACGACAGCGTTTGTCACCGTCTTCTGCGCATACCAGTAGATTATCGACGGAAGGCTTATCGGCATTGAAAAGATATAGGGATTTCCGCGAGGACGTTTTCGCGACACTACCAGCCGAAGAAGCCTCGACAGACTCGGACAGACCAGAAACAACAGTCGTCGATGGAAGGTAAGAGGAAAGACCTCCTGGCCAATGCGAGAGCTGCATTGTACGTATACCGAGAGAACTCCGGTGACGCGCTGGTAAGGTAGTTATGAGAAATGGCCGTCGTACCAACCAGCACCATCATATTCCGTATCCAGATAATATCCGGCGCATCCGGCCTCGGACGTTCGGTTCGCCAAACGCTCTCCATCCCATCCACGCACTGCACAGTTCTGAACTGCTCGACCCGATCCCAGGCAGTCCCGGCGCCTTGGCGGCTCTCGGACGCCCGGTTTGCATGGCCGACAGCGTTCGTTGCGACTGCAGGCATCTGGGCGAGCTAGCCCCCGCTAACAGCAACACCTAACATAACATTGTGAGTCACATTTTGACAGCGAATATGCCCCATACCTTTCGTCTCTCGATTTTTTCACTCTCTTCCTCCCAGCTACCTGTGCAATTAGCGATGTACGACTTTGGAGCGATTATCCAGCGCGCCGGGCCGGCAACGTGCGCACAGGTGGATGTCCTAGGAACCACCGTCATCGTGGTCGTCGTCGTCGAGCAGCGTAATTGCATTCTCGAGTAATCGTAGACAGCTGAATAACGTGTGCTGATGGCGGTATTGGTCAAAGCGTGGATCATTCCGAATTCGGCCGACGCGTCGATCTCCCTCTTCCCAATTGAGGTTCTACACTTAGTTCTATACTTAACGCTACTAGCGCTATACTCCAACCTTGCGCAGCATCTCTGAAATCGACATAAATGGCTGGTGAACTTTAATAACTCGACCTGGGCGCTTCTGTGGTGACGAGTCTCTGGTCTGCCTACAATACCACGGAACTCTCGAATTCGATGTCGCTATCCAATCTGACTGGGCCTTCAAAGCAAACGGATGCGACTGATCATACTACTGGCCTTCAAAGTCACCTGCCGCACGTTGAAGAATTTCTAAATACTGAAGGTGCACCTTCAAGGAACCGAGCTCGTCGACGTATCGCCCCCGTTCCGGGTAACTCAAACCGAGCCGACATCGGTCTTCTACTTCTGAGAAACTGAGCCGCTGGTTCGCTTCGTGAAGGTCTTGGCCAGGAAGTAGGGGGTAACCCATGCTTATCTCATGGCTATATGCGACATCCCGTCCATTGCCAACAATGATGTTATGAACCTATATGAAGCACGGACTCTGGAGACAGAATGCCGGATGCATATTGGGCACGAACACGGAGAACCTCATTTGTGCCAAGGCACTCAACTATGTACCCGAATACCTCATTTTCAGTGATGTGTCTTCTCGACGCGGATCTCCTCATTCCGACTGATCATGTCGTAAACTTGGACTTCGTGGATCGCTCGTAAGGTGCTCCTCCGATTCCCTTGAAATCGTCGTAGGGCGTAAGAACCCCGATGTCCACATCCCCAATGGCTTGTAATTATTGCCTTCTGCAGCCACCTACCGCTTCTGTTCGGACACACCAGATCATGTCGTCTTTGGAGTCTCCGTATTCATTCTGTTGTCGAGGACTCGCGCTGTTGACACCGTTCAAGCTCCTTCCTGCGACGAAGCCGGAGAGAGTGTGACCTGAATTGACTCGGTCGAGTTGGAATCTGGGCCGAAACTACATACAGGATAAATGCTGGCAGAGTATAAGTATTCAAAGCCGGGGTGAGCAGCCCTCAACTTCTCCAAGTTGTTCTTCTCCCTACATTCCACTCAGACACAGAGACATGACAACTCCCGTCGTGACCGAAACAAAGCCTCAGCCCGAGAGCGTCCCCACCGCCGCCCTGGCCTATAAATATGTCACCTTTGTGAACAGGATGGAGTTTGAGGCTCTTTCAGGTGTTTCTAGTTGGCGCCCCAACCGTGAGTTAGACGTTTCAATCTTGGTTCTCAATGCTGATCGTGCGCGCGTTGACAGTTGATATTGACTGGTACTACCTCGGGCAAGGTGCACAGTCCAACTGGGGCGACGCTCCTACTGGCATCATTGTCCACGCACTGGACCCCGACGCTCTCCGTGACGTCGTCAGTTGGGAGCGCGTATGGGAGCTCACTGGTGTGCTCCAGGACTTTGCCCTCTGGCGCGGTGTTCCTCCCAACGAGGACTACGTCGTCGTTGGGGGCATCTTCAGCACCAAAAAAGGCTGGGCGGAGCCTGACTCTGAGCAGAGGCATGGCATTAAGGCGATTCGCAGGGACCTGGTGGTCATGGATGACACTTTCGAAGTCTGGAATGACCAAAAAATACCCACAGGGGATCCCAAGGACGGCTCGGTTTGGGAGACTTTGGGTCGGACGGGGGCCTCGCCGTCGGCGTTGATTCCCGTGAATTCGCATAGCGCGCCACCAAGGGATATATCGTTCTCGTTGGACCGTAGCAAGACGCTGGAGATGCCCGGAGAATAGAGCTGGGACAAGGCCACAGTAGGTTTTCTCTTACGAAGCTGGAAGTATATTTCTGATCCTCCCGAAGGGCAAGGAGGCCGTCCACTCGCAGAAGAAAGATGTTGTCGGTAGCAAGTGATGAGTTCTAGTCTTCGAATCTATGCAACCTTCTGTACTTTGTGAATGAATGATTGAATACTGTTACGATTATTGCTTGTACTTAGGAGTTTATCAACGAGTCTTCGAAGAGCGTCGAATGCAACATCGATTGTGCAATTAAACTTAAAGATGCTCATCAAAATATCTTAGGCTGAGTCTACGTGGAACGAAATTAACGGCACCATTCTGAGCCGCTCCAATTATCAGCCTCACGGTATGCATTCAAAGAGCTTTGAACAAACAGTTACTTGATTCTGACTCAAGGGTCAGGCCGTATAAGTAGTATAAATTGAACAGATGAACTCTTCAACACCTTCCGTGAAATGTTACCTAATGTCAAGACTAACAAGATCTTAAGAAAAAAAACGAAACAACGTCGGATATGAAATTAGTTGACCTCGACGACCTTGTGCGTGTTTGCTCCCAGGAAGGTCCGTTACGACTTCCAACAGGAACCAACCCGCCAGACCCGGTCGTCTTCCACACAGTCCCATTTTCCCTCAGCACCTTGGATCCAGCGTCGTTCCACACAAGGATAGAAATATACATAACTATCCTTGCCGCTGCGGATGGCTCTCATGCCCCTTCTCATTGGTCGGTGCTGAAGATTCCACTGATGACGAGGTAGTGGTCGTTCGCTGCAACGCCGCGCCACAGGGAGTAGTCGCGCTGCTTGCGAGCCAGCATCGCTTTTCACCCAAGTCGCGACATCGCCAATTGCATCTGCGTCGAGTGGGCTGACGATGATACTTGTCGGGGCTTCGTTGTAGTTGGTGCTCAGGTTTTGGCTAGTACGGCAAAACCATCGGTCGGGAACTGCAAAGCGGTGTGTGAAATATGAGTGAGAAAGCGGAGGAAAAGGAAGTACGGTCTACGCGAGATGAGTGTTGCGCCGGAGCCAGTTTCGCCTCCATTTTCTTGGTTACGTTCAAATGGTTAGCTTTCAGAACACTTTATGTTCACTAGATTAGAAGGACGCCAGGAGGCCTTTCCAATACGCAAAGCTCCATCACGGAGGGCGCGGAGCTCGGACAAGAATGCAGAGGCCCATCTCATGACTAGAAGAGGCTGAGCAACGTGGACGCCTGTATGGGGCGCCCGATGGAACAAAATCCACGCTGGCTACGACCGGTTGTTTAAGGCAAATTATTCGGAACTGAGCTGCAGGATAACACGGGGGAGTGAATGCAAGGCGTGCAGGATGCGCGGCCAGAGGAGCTCGTAATCCAGCAGTGTTGTATAAGCGCGCTGAACGACGGAGATGAGGTTTGCGCGTCGTTCAGCTCTGTTTTGGGAGCTTTCGGACGTTCAGGCCGATAGCGTTCGGCCCGACTGCGAGCATCTGGGCGAAGTTACAACGTCGCTACTATCGATATAATCGCTTCAAGGTTGTGAATAGATAATGGGACGTGGAAAAGATACAAAGACTTGAGAGAGACGAAAGGTATGAGAGCACATTGCCCGCCAAAATGTGGCTCACAATGTTTAGGTGTTACTGGTAACCTCCGCCGTGTCGTCGTTGAAGAGCATGCTAGCGTACTCGAGGAGGATAATTGTAGACATCTGAATCTCGACAAATTTTTCGATTTGTATCACGGATAAAGCCGGATATTACCGAATTCGGCCGACGGTCGGTCTTCATCTCCTTCCATGATGTGCTCTTTCGAGACTACACGCAATTGAGGTTCTACACTGAAAGGCAACACAGTCTACTCGGCCTAGTTTACGAAGAATCTCGGGAATCAACATAAATGGCTTGTGAAATTCAGTAACTCGACCTGGGCACTTCCATGGTGATACTCTCCACGTCTCTGGTCTGCCTACAATACCAGAACTCTCGGAATCGGTGGCGCTAGACAATCTGACTGAGCCTTCTCAGCAAACGCGCGCGACTGCTCCTACTACTAGCCTTCAAAGTCACCTGCCGTACGTTGTCAAGTAAATTCACTCTCACTTTTCCAATCTCTAAATACCGTGACTGAAGATACACATTCAATGAACCGCATCTCACGCTAGAGATAGAGCCGAGCTCGTCGACCAATTCATCATATCGCCACCGGGCAGGGTAACTAAATGCGAACCGGCATCTGTCTTCTATTCGAAACTGAGCCGCTGGTTCGCTTCGTGAACGTCTTGCCCAGGCAATTGGCTCCAGTATGTAACCCAGGCTCACCTCATGACTATATGCCAAAAGTAAGGACCTCCCTTAGTGGGGTGATAGCTCTCGCCCGACAACATTGCCTGCACCCGTCGTTCCTCAATGGGACCCATGACGGTTTCCTACCTACCTACCTACCTGTAACCCAGGCTCACCTCATGACTATATGCCAAAAGTAAGGACCTCCCTTCTATCGCCAACGATGATGTTACAAAGTACGTAGACGCAATGCCGGACTTACTACATCGGACACAAACATAGAGAGCTTCATTTGTTCTCAGGAACTCAATATGTTTTTTTCAATGACGTGTCAAGCTCTTCTCGACCCGGAACTCCCCATTCCGACTGTCCGTGCATGTCGTAAACGTGGACTTTGCTCATCGCTCGCAAGGTTCTTCTTGACATGACGACGTCTACTACGGTAACACTTTTTCCACCAAGCTCATAGATTCCTGATCACCTTTTTGAAGATCGACGCTACTACCTCTGAGTCTGCCACGTAGAAGGAAGGAAAGAAGAATAGTGTGATGAGCGTGCTGTCAAATGGTCCTGTAAATCCTGGTTTGAATTTGTAGTGTATTGACTCTCAGGTTCTTCGTCTGTTGTATGTTCTCTTCCAAATGATTGAACACTTTCTCTGTTTTCAACAAATGCAAGGTGTGAGGCTCATCGTCCTATGAGATCGTGCGTAAATGGCTAACAGCAGCTTGTATCAGAGATGAACGCCCACTCCGATTCGCGTGCCAGTCGAACCCGATCATGTTACTCGTTCCCTCTTAATACGTTGTCAACTCTTGCGGGATAACTCAGATCTTAGCCATAACTTTCCACAGGTCGGAACAAACATTTGAATCGGTTGAGTCAACTCATGACTCTCTCTCACCCAGCCACCAATGCGATAGAATACGATGACATGACCGTCGAACTGACGGCAGACGTGAACATGGAGAACCCTTGTTCGAGAATAAATCCAAAATCGACCTCTCATAATATGCAAATCACATGTCTCCTCTAGTAACACAGAGCTCATGGAACTTCACATTCCTAGTATTTGCGGCGTCTGTCAATGCCATCAACTCGTACTCTTAGATTGATGGCAAAGTTCTCCTCTGATTCTCCTGAACTCGGCGTAAGCATACAACGCAAGAGATTCGAAGCTCAGAACGCTCACATGTCTCCGGACAGCTGGTCATCACTTCCCTCGATAGCTGTTTGACGCTTCTGTTCGGATACACCAGATCATGCGGTCGCCGCTGGAGTCTCCGTATTTACTCTGTTGTCGAGACTCGTACTGTTGAAACCGTTGAAACCCCTTCTTCCTACGACGTAGCCGGAGAGCGTGTGACCTGAATTGACTCGGTCGAGTTTGAATACCATTCAAGTGGGGCAGCACAAATGCTAGCAAAGTATAAGTATTCAAAGCATGATGGATAGCGCCTCAACTTCTTCGAGTCGTTCTTCTCCCGATATCCCACTCAGACATCAGCCATAGAAGCTACCGTCATGAACGAAACAAAGCCTCAGCCCAAGAACGTGCCCACCGCCGCTCTAGCCTATAAATTCGTCACATTCGTGAACAAAATGGCCACCGACTCTGGTTCAGGCGCCGATAAGCGCCTTTCTAGTTGGCGCCCCAACCGTATGTTGAACATTTAAATCTCTTCTCAATGTTGATCGTACTTTGACAGTCGATATCGGCTGGTACTATCTCGGGCAAGGCGCAGAGTGGAACTGGGACCAAGCTCCTACCGGCATCATCGTCCACGCACTCGAAGCCGACGCTCTCCGAGAGGTCGTCCGCTGGGAGAAGGTATGGGACGACGAGGGCTCGAACAACAGCACGAACTTTGCCCTCTGGCGCGGCGTTCCCCCAAACGAGGACTACGTCGTCGCTGGAGGTATATTCAGCACCCACAAAGGCTGGGCAGAGCCCGACTCTGAGCAGACGCGTGGCATCAGGGCGATTCGGAGGGACTTGGTGCTAATGGACGATACCTTCGAAATTTGGAATGACAAGGGTACAGGCGCTGCCATGGACGGCTCGGTTTGGAAGACCTTGGGTCGAACGGGGGCTCCGCCGTCAGCGTTAATTCCGATGTATTCGCATAGCGCCCCACCGAGGGATATATCGTTCTCCTTGGACCATAGCAAGATCTTGTTGATAGACTCGCTTGTTCTCCACGCTGTGGTACCAATTTATGCTTCCACCTGGTAAACATATTGCTGACTGTCTTTTGAAGGACGAGTCTACCGTCTCGGAGGGCTCCAACTTGCAGAAGGAAGATGTCGACGGGTTGAAAGGGGAACGTAAGGAATGATTGCTGCGTGTGAGCTCTAGTGTAAGCAAGTCTGTTGTTTACTGGGCAGTGTTTTATTTCCGTTTCGACACGAGGCGGAATAACTCTAAGCACCTAATTAAAAAGCAAAGAATTGGGCAGTGCTTCTCAGTCTCATAATGGCAAAACCAGGCGAATTCAGTGGTACTGGGAAGCAATAATATGTAAACTATTAACAGCTTTAGGCGGGAAAGCCACGAGTACAGCAAAGTTCACCCTCACCTTGTACACGGTCGGACATGTTGCGTACTGTTTGTGGTTTGTGCATTGTTGAAGACGTCTGACTTTACAACGTTAACCTCTGTGACTCTCGAGAAGCCTGCGAAGCGGGCCGTAATGGACGACATGCTTGCCCAGCGTGAGCAATAAATAGGGACTGGCGCAACCAGACTTTGGCGGACGGCTAGTGCCAGTTGATCTGCAGAAGAGGAAAGAGGAGAATAAATAGTTGGGGATGATATGCGGTGGTCACAGTGTGTGTAGAGGCAGGCGCGTTGTGAGGGATCCGAAAGAGTAGCGACGTAAAAGCCCTGGGGATGACCGATGTCATTTCAATTCCAATCACGGTGCTTTGGCTTTCCAGTATACGGCGCGACAGCGACAAGATCATATGGGCAACCCAGACGATGCCATCCCAAGTAGTGTATGGGTTCCGATATGTATCACACGAAGGCTTAAAAGATATTGTCAGCCTGAATCTGATAGCAATCATAAAACCTGACCTTTGTAACTCTCTCTATGCTTTCTGCCTACTCTCTCCTGCATAATCTTTCCATTTCTCTTCTCCAAGTACAGTCAAAGCATTTCCGCGGCAAACCAGTACAGTGCCGACATTGGCGACGCACACCAGCATCTAGCGCTCCAGCCGACGGTGGTCCAGTGAATAACAATAGCATCCGACCATCCAGCTGCAGTCGATCTTCACAGTGCGTACAAGAATCGCCTAACAAAACATTGTCAGCCGAAATTCAATGGTTGGTCTGCGTCCTCACCATTTCACCTCCTCCCTCCGCTTTACGCTGCTCTCTCCTGCTTCAACTAGAACGAAGTTCATGGCTGAAAGGATCGCTTTGACACGATTATAATAACGCCTATTTCGGCGACGCGTGCTAGCCAGTGTAGAGCCAGAGTTACGCCAGCCGGCGTTGTCAGCATCGTCGTCGACCGCGAGAAGTAGGACAACAGAAACAACAACCGATATGGAACGGAACACAGACTCCACACACACCGCCGTCCGCTTAAGAATTCATTTCAGCGACATGGCCGCGCATCGCAGAACACTTCAAACGAGTCGTGTAGTGAAGCACCTGTAGCAGTAGAAGAAACTGGGGGATCTGGAGTAGTGATCCCGTCCGAGAACATCCACCAAGAGAGAGCAAAAAACAGGGAGACAGATGTCTTTCGAGAGATCCATCCCTCCGGCCACACGTAAACTCTCGTCTGCAAGACTAACTGCAAAAGCGTCTGACATGGTAAGTAAAGTAAGGCCAAAAAACCGAGGTCATTTCAATTTCGATTCGGGTTTCCAGTATACGACGCGACGTATAGGCACAACAGCGTATGATCAACCCAGACGGTCGCCAAAGTACTGTATCGGTTCCTGAGAAGCATCGCCCGAAGGCTGAAAGGACACTATTAGCACGAATCTGATAGCTATCATGAAATCTGACCTGAGTAGCGCTTTCTGCTACGCTTTCCTGCACGCCCTTCTCCACGTACGGCCAAAAAGTATTTCCGCCTGCCAAACAGTATAGTGCCGACATCATCGATGCACTCCGGCACGCAGTACAGTCGACGGCGGTCGCAGCCGTCGTTGAATGGTAATAGCCAGAACTCCCCACGCCACTGAACAGCAGATTAGAATAGTAGCGCCTATGTCGGCGACGCGTGCTAGATAGCGTAGAGACAGTCCAAAGTGGCGTCATCCAGCGTCATGTATCGTCGCCGAATAGCGGAGGTGGCAAAACAGAATTGAGAAGCCTTCATCGTTGAGCCTGCGTCCTCCACGGGGAGTTCTAAAAAGACGTCCGTGCGTTTCATATGAGAACAGCAGGTATATTGCTGAAAGCGCTGAGTGCGCCAGAGAGAGCCGTTAGGGAAGGAAAGGACTATTCGATCTTTGCAGCACCGGATTCAGAAGGCTCGTGATCCAGCAGCGTCATATAAACGCGTCGGGGGACGGAGACGACGTACTTCCGCGTCGTTCAGCTCTGTATTAGCTGCCAACGTTCGGTATGACTGTGAGCATCTGGGCGAACCAGTCCCTGTTACGAGCGACACCTGACATAACACTGTGAGCCACATTTTGGCAGTCAATACACCACATACTTTTCGTCTCTATATCTTTTCCACCACGTCCCATTACCCGTTTACGACCTTGGACCGATTATATAGACAGAGCAGCACACGAGTCGGCGCGTGTACACAGATGGGCTGTCCTATTTAGTCAACCTCTGTCGGCAGCGCAGTCGCTTCGTTGAGTAGAATAATTGTAGACATCTGAAGATCCGAAGAACGACAAGAAAGTTTTCGTGATGGCTGTAATGGACAAAGCTGGATATTTCCGAATTCGGCCGACGCGTCGATCTTCGTCCCTTCCATGATGGTGACTGGACGCGAAATCAACGTGCTCGCTCGGCAGTACCGTAGGCGGATTGGTCGAGGTTGATTTTGGATTTCCGATTTTGGATTTCGGTCTAGAGTTACGTCGCGTGACCTTCCGGACCACTTTCCCGCATCCATTATTCGCACTCCACAGACCGAGGCTCTGTGTTCCAAATGAGATTACATGTGGCGCACAGTTATATAGTGAATATATATATATGTATGTACTTAATTTATATCCAGGTGTGCTGGAGGCACCACAGCCAGCAAGGAGTATGTACGAGGAACGAAACAAGGATTTGGAAGCCTCGGCGGAGGAGGCCGTTATCATATCACTATAGAGTCCGACCGGGGGTGCGACAGAGGCCCAGACCACAGTGACACATGATCCCGCCCGCTGCTCTACAAGGCGGGGGACTGTGTTGTAAGTGAGGTTAAAGTGGAATCGAGTATACATCTGTAATATACACCTACACCAGGTAGATCGTGTATGCAGTACATCTCTACCCATGTAAGTAGCCACCCTATATTTACGACGCCACACTCAGCAACATGTGATTGGATAAACCCCTGTCAAGAGGTCACATGTTTATACAGGGGTTTATCCAGTCATGTGCCACTCACTTTGATGACGTAGATGAATCCGACTTTCAGCTCACTAGTCGGATTCATATACGTCATCATAACTGGTCCGTCAGTGGTCACCCCCGGGAGCTCGGGGGGCTGCCTTTGGCTACAGCATGGGTTTGGTGGGTTCACACAGTTGTGGAGGGTAAACGATACCCTCGTCGCTCAGAATTGTTTCTCAAGCAGTGCCGACTTCATCGGCACGCTCCGGCAATTGCCGGATAAGGATTGCGACAATCTCTTGTTCGATCTCTACTTCTTACCATCACAGCACGTTGGCGTAGACGTGTTCGTTGGCCTCGGAACTTTCTCCCAGCATTCTTCCCTCTTTTTTCTTTGCTTTTATGGTGGATTCAACTTGCTCTGATGCTATCGTTGCCCTCGGATGCGTTCCGGGCCTGTGCTCGTTTTCGCGACGGCACCATTACTCCCTGGATTTTCCAGCGTAAGCCCTCGGGACGAGGCAGCTTCTACCTAGTGCTCGTGCACGGGCTTCAAGATGCTGGATTGACCTCGCCCTGCTGCATTTGTTGCCGGCGTGCCGCCAATGAGCCTGGGTTGAATTTGGCGGAGATGGCGTGGTGCACGCATCCTGGCCACCAAGGTATGTATTTTTTGACCCTTCTCTTACATATACTGACAGTCTCAATACACACTCATAGCCCCGCACACCTCTGCACCCCCGTCACCCTGCACCTTCCTACCCTCGCCGTCGCAATCGGATCATGTCGTCGCTAGGGTTAGGTTTTACTGGCTTCAGATTTCACAGTGGTCACGAGTTTGTGAAATCTGAAGCCACCAACTCCTAACCCTAGCTGCATCGCTGACTTGTCACCTTCCCCACCCCCTCGCATTATCAGCATCATGTCCCGATGCTGCTCCCCTCGCAATTGCTGGGGGATGCAACCGTGGCATGAATAGATCATGAGTGGAGGTGGAGGGAGTGTACAGTCGCCACCAAGTTACTTGCGAGTCCACTTGGATGGGGCGAGCGTGTATGACGACTCAACCTGCATCAACGACTCGACTCGGGAGCTGGTTCGGTGATGAACCGTGTCGCTCGCCAGCTCATAAGTTGTCGGATTTTGGAGTGGACGAAAGATGAGTCGCGAGTTGGACTAGCATGGGCATGGATCCCTCGCAACACCGGTGGATCCTATCATGCTATTCCTTAGTTCCCATAGATGTGAAGTTGGAAATGGGCATTCCATTATGTTCGAGAAACACTATGTAGCATAATTCAACTGTCTAATTACTCATCGTCATCATCGTCAGACTCGTCACCCTTGTTGTGCTTTGCTCCCTGAGGGTTGACAAACGGCTCTAATCCTAGTAAGTCACATCGCTGTACACATCCGTGACTCTCTACAAAGGTTTTGATACCAACTTTGCCATGGTCGCCGATGACACTGTTACTAATGAGAAGTCAGTTGTATGAACAGAGAGAGGAAGTACAATGCTCACCCTTCTATGGTGTGGGTCATAAGATCGAATAAAATGTCTTTGTTGTTGAAGGTGGAGGCTAGCAGTGCAGAGATCCTATTAGAACGAACAGCTCACGAAGACACATAGAAGACGTACTCTGAATGTCAGCGAGGACAATCGTATTCTGTGACGACTCGTAAACAAAATGGGCGAAAGCATTCATGATGTTGCCCAATTTGTTGTTGTTATGTGAGGGATGCACATTCGTTCCGCTCCACTTTTGAGATTCACGAGTGCGAAGCCGCTCAAACAGCCAAGGAAATGCCCATTGGTTCTTGTCCGGGGCACCAGTATCAGCGTCGTCTGGAAAAGCAGATGCAAGCTCAATAAACTCGTCACGACAAGCTCCTGATGCCACGGTTGCTGGATAATCGCCAATAGTAGGGTCTGCAGAGACAATCTCATACACTAAGAGAAATTCAGCGACTTCGAGGCCTATCAGTCGAAGTAAGTAAAGGCTGAACTACTTCCAAAATGTACTTACGATCATTGCTGACATCGACGCCACTTTTCCTCGCATGTTCCTTGAATGCATCGAGAAAGTAGCTCATCTGTGCAAGACAACGTCCTTCCCGTTCTAGCGCATTGCCGTTTTGGCTAATAGAGAGAATTCCTTTGCCAGTGCCAATGTCGAAATAGCGTTTCGCAGCCCATTTAACGCCTCGGAAGTTAGCCTACAGGTATAAGAGCATCAGTGATGAACCCAAGGAACAGCAATGAATCGAAACATACCTGATGCACAACCTGCATGTTTCCTCGAGCATATTCTTTGTCGCAAATGCTTCCAGGCTCCAGCTTGATGTCAGGATTATTGAGATCAGGCTTCGTGATCGTGACAGATCCTGAACCGTTGACTGATACGGAGCTAACTGCGAATCGAGCAGCGGTATATCCTGTAGGTTGGAAGGATGAGACAAGTGGTGGTGCCATCGATGCTATGTATAGCATTAGAAGTGATATCAATCGATGTCGTTCACATACCTCCAGCCTTTTTCTGTCGCTTCACAGATGACTCGGAAGTACTGATACTCGATGAAAGTACCGAGGCCTTTCGTTTCTCTGTCTCACGCAGCTTCTTCTCTCGAGTGGTAAGCATACACAATGGAACCAGACAGTCATCGTGTTGATCCTTGAACTTCGAGATAATGCTTGTGAGAGAGTGACCAAACAGTATTATGTCATGAACGTACCTTGTCAAGTTTGATATGCGCCTCTAGATAAACGAATGGCACCTTCGGATTGTAGCCTGAAGGCGTTCTTTTAGTAATAACCGTGTCCAGGAGAGGGTCATGAATGTCATGAAAGTTTCGAAGTGTACCAGAGTCACTTCCTGTCTCGATAACCTGATTATTGATGAATCGGAAGTCGACGTCCCTTCTGATACATATCGAACAACAGCGTGAGCCAAGAACAACTATATGGGAAAGATTTATACATACCGAGTAAGACTGTAGTTGCAGTCATCGTCCCAAGCAACGTTCAAAGTGTTTAGAACACATTGAACTACATCTTGTGAGGCCATAAGCATAGACTGAGGACGACGAAAGGAAAGTACATACCAGAGAAACTCATATCCCCAGAGAAGTACCGATTCACGGTTCCTAGACCTTCCTTTGCATCGACCTTTGGAGCCACAGGATTCACAATGACCTGAATCATCGCAGGACCACCAACTTTGGCGCCAGTAAGAGCAGGTTTATTGATACGACTGGTACCGAAGCGTGCTGAAGTGGCATTAGCCCGTTCACGATCCTTGGCATCTTTAAGCTTGCGAAGAGTCTCTTCTAGGACTTCTGGATTCGTAGTAGCTGCTCCATATAAGATATCAGAAGCTCTGAACAGTCTTAGATGAAATGTGTACCTTTTGCTTGACGATGTTGTTCGCATCCGCCACAGAGTGAATTTTGAGTGTTGGTGATCCTATGAGATGCAACCCCGCAGTCGACACACTGAGGTATATCCTTGAACAATAATTTAACAAATGCAAGACAGTAAAGCTGAACGAAACGCACTTGTTTTACCGCACGATCTGCGGCAGTTAGCTGTGAGAGCATTAAGCATTTTGCGCAGAGACCGGCATGGTTCTTCTGAGGAAAGCGACGAAAACAACCATTTTCAGGGTGAGCATGGTCAAGACACTGGGTGAGGTTGGAAGTGTCTGCCATTGACGAATATCAGACTTGGTGGACTGGATGCGCTTATATACTATGAATAATGTGGGCTAGGTCAACAGCAGTATAGGCTGACAATCTAGCCTACCTAGAGCCAAGCTGTCTCAGCCATGTAAGGCTGGTCTTAGCACTAGGCGAAGTAGAGGAAGGTCTACCGTTACTAGCTGAAATGGCGGGATAGTTGATGCGCCGCCTAAAGTCCAGACTTAAGCCTAAGACTCAGTCCTCCAGGCTTAGAGCTGAAAGCCGAGGCTTACAAGCATCCGCAGTCTTATTTGCATCTCACATGAGACGAGATTAAAGGAACCAGCATGAGTTTTGTGGGTTGATGCAGTATTGCTGAGTTTGCGGCACGTTCCGGAAATTGCCGGATAAGGATCGGATGGGCCGAAATATGTCTGATCCTGTCCTCTACCTCCTACCACCACACCACGACGCGAAGTCGTGCTTGTCAGACTCAGAAATTGTTCTGGGGCTTCTTCTCTCTGTTTTCTTAATGTTCTCTTGCTTTTTGTTTGGCTTTGCGCCAGCCGCTGCGCCCTCGGGTATTCCGGGGTGCATTCTGGCGTTCGTCTGTGCGACAGCGCTACTTGGACCGCGTAAGCCGTCAGGACGACGCCGCCCTACTACTGGACAGCAGATGTGCGCGCTTAGCCGCCAGACCAGCCTCAGGACCAATACGGACAGCGTGAGATGACGATCACGGACAGTGTGGGTGGGATGATGACAACGATGGCGGCGGCGATGATTTGTGACGGCTTTGAGGGCTGGAGGGCGTCGCGGACGCATCCAGCCGCAGAGGTGTGTTTAATTATTTCTTTTTCTTTTCTTATTGATGTCGCGCAGTTAATCCTCGCCTGCCTTAGGACGTCTACCCAACATCTCCTCCCGCGCAATGAGCAGCGTCTCCACGGTCCCGACGTCTCTTTGTTCCCGACGTCTCTTTGTTCCCGACGTCTCTTTGTGCCCGACGTCTCTTTGTGCCCGACGTCTCTCTTCGTGCGCAACATCTCTTTGTGTGCAACATCTCCTCGCGACCAGCCTTCACTGCCACCAACTCCCTGCCTCCACACTGACGTCTTGTCCCTTCCCTGTCGTTGTATACGACCGGGTGGGCTTGGCTATGTGCATCATGCACGTCGATGGACCCCGCGCAATTGCTCGGGGCTGGTCGGCGGGCATGAAAATGTGCAGGCTCCTCGGCAAGCACTTCACCTGCGAGTCAAGTACCCGTAGGTGGTAGTAAACCTGCACAACCCATACCCATATTTGTACCCATATGGTGCAGGTGTCAGCCCGCGACGGGCACAGGTGTGGGTGTCTGTCCTGACATCTGTGGATTCTCCCATGTTATTCCTTAAGACTGGCTACATCTAGATTCCAATACAGACAACGAATGAAGTGTATATGTGTTAGGAAGCATACATCTCAGCTTATTCTACTAGAGGAAGCATTTGAGCAAAAATATCCCATCCAGTCGACATTAGCAGCGCTGGTGCCCCAATCTGAGTATATATGCCCTCGGCACATCGAAAAAATTCATCATCAACAAAGTCGAAGCACTCCGCTCGAGACTTCGGAAGGGTTGCTCGCAAACCGGCGATAACTGCATGATCTATAGGTATTCCACAGTCTTGCAGGCTGTACCGCTCTGGGAAGTCCAGGACAATACCTGGAGCAACGCCTGAAGGTAACAACTTACTATGCTGAACACGAGTAGGTTGGTCATTGAACCAATCCATGAACCGTTGCACCTCGTAGCGCACAATCTTCGACCATATCCAGTTGAAGAGTTGTCTGGAATGAGCATCAGGGCGCGCAACAAATAAACAAAATAAGACATACACCTGAATAGGACTAAGCCCATTGAACCGGTGTTCCTCCTTGCCCTTCTCAATATGAAGTCGCAGATCTTCGCCGTTGAAACGACGAAAGTAGAGCCAGGAAGATTCAATTGGTATATTGTCGGTACTCTTGAGAGCCATGAATGCTGGCTCATCCTCAACAGAGATCTCCGGGGCACAGATTTGACTGCAATATTCAGTTCAGAAATGGCAAAAACAGTGAAATTAGGAATAAAAAGCATACCGAAGAGCGATATGTAGTGCGCGCATTTCTGCAGGTTCTGTACCGCCGTCAACTGTAATCTTCAGTGGCATTTCTATCATGTCGAGAGCATTGTTAGCGCCTAATCTCAGAAGGACAAACAGCACCTACTTCCATGCTTTTCCAAGACATCGAGGTAGCAGTGGGCAACAGTGTACTGGCAGCGAGAATTAGGCACAACCTCTAAGAGCATGATTGCACCACTGGTATGGCAACGCATGCCGTAGACTTCAAATCCAACTGGTCCCATTCGAAGCGCCTTCGAGCTAAGCTTCTCGTGACCATCACAGTGAAACTCCTGAAAGATACCTCGCCCATCGAGTTGCCCTCGGACTTTAACTTGGACCTTTTTACTCGGAAAGCGAAGATCAAATCCCTCAGGAAAGTTGTCATGCATGACTTTTCGAACGGTATCTCTAGAGAGGATTTGAGTACAGCATTGAATGTAGTCTCTGATACTCGCACCTGGGAACAAAGAGGTTATCGCTCTTTCTAAGGACTGATTGTATTGTAGAGGGGCCATTTCTTGAGCTAAGATTATCCGCAACACGAGATGCGATAGCGGTGGCAGCTACCGGGAGTGCAGGCGGTTTTCGCACTGTTCCAACGTTAAATGTCTTGTTGAGGCTCTTGAGAGAGGTAAGCCTAGTTAATTATTAGACTGTTTGATACCAGGTATGCATAAGCCAACCCTATGGAATACCGAAGGTCCTTCTTCAAGTAATCAAGACGAAGGGACAGGCTGTAGCCCTTACTCGCATATTCATGCAATTTGGCCGATAAAACATCATCCGGTGGACCTAGGACCAGTATGAATACTAAACAAAGCAATTGTGGGTGGATCTACGTGTTCCATTGTCGTGTCCGTTCGCACCAGTGGGATTCACCATAGCGTGGTCGTGGTCAGAGGCCAGGTCGAAAGCTACGTGCTGCTCGATCATTATGACACAGACGCGATCAGTCAGCATCCCGATCCATGCAAAGTGTTGCTGCGGTGCCTCCAGCATACCTGGATATAAATTAAGTACATACATACATATATATTCACTATATAACTGTGCGCCACATGCAATCTCACTTGGAACACAGAGCCTCGGTCTGTGGACTGACAATAATGGACGCGGGAAAGTGGTCCGAAAGGTTACGCGACGTAACCCTAGACCGAAATCCAAAATCGGAAATCCAAAATCAACCTCGACCAATCCGCCTACGGTATCGGCAGTGCCCACACTGGTCTAGCATAAAGCGCACGGCAACGTATTCTACTGGCTCTATACTCCGATCCTTCAAAGTCTACAGCTAATTCAACAACTGAGTACAATTCGACCTTCTCTTTTTACTCAGGCAGGATCTCCACTGAATGGTGAAGAACGTTTCAATTCATACGAGTTAGGTATGTAACCCCTGGCTAAACCCATGATTACTATACAACAAGTAAAGACATTCCTGATGCTTTCTATCGCCAGCAATGATATTATTATGACTTCCGGAGACTGAATGCTGGACTTACATCGGACGCGAGCATGGAGAACCTTATTTGTTCTGAGTAAGTCACCAGCCCAGAATACATCTATTCACTGACGTCTCTTCCCCTCTATGTAGGACACGGACCTCCTTATTCCGAGCATTCGTCGCGGCGACTGTCCATGTCGTAAACTATCGTGCGCAACGCTCCCGATCCTGTTGAATTCGGCATATGGCCCAAGAGCCCGACACAATTGGCTTGTAGTCACTGCCTTCTGTAGACACCTACCGCTTCTGTCCGGATTCACAAGATCCTGTCGTCCTCGAAAGGCTCTTCACATTGCATTCATTGTCGAGGACTCCAAATGTCGAAACCGTTCAAGCTCCTCCCTGCGACGGAGCCGGAGTGAGTGTCACTCGCAGTCCTCAAACCTATTCCGTCCAACGGTGATCTCAATAGCGGATGATTATATCTAAAGATAAGCCTTTGCGATGGAATCGGATAGAACACGAGACTACTCCATCGAGTCAAGAGCTTCGCGAAGGTACCGGGGCTACCGTTCGTGGTGGCGTAGAGGTATAAATGCTAGTACTATTGAGTGCAAGCACAGTAACCCGTGGATCTCGTCAATCTTCGCACACACATCGACTCAGACACAGACATGGCAGCCGTTGGAGACGAGCAACCTCAGGCCTTGCCCACCGCGGCGTTGGCGTATAAACGCGTTACGTTCGTGAACAAGATGGCCGACACCACTGGTTTGAAATCTGGGGGGATAATTTCTCCAGGGCCAAGTGACTGGCACATGGCTACTTGGCGTCCGACTTGTAAGCTGGATAGTTTGTTGTCCCCGATGAGCCCTAATTACCATCATTCAAAGTAGAAAGCGGGTGGTACTTTCTTGGCCAAGGTGCATCCGTTGCTCACTATGCAGAAACTCCCACTGCCCTGCCCGGCGTCATTGTCCATGCACTCGAAGAGGACGCGTTGAGGGATGTTGCTTCTTGGGAGCTGGTATGGACCAGCGAGGGCTCCCCAAGTTCGAAGGACTACGCCCTCTGGCGCGGTGTCCCCCCCAACGAGGACTACGCCGTCATCGGCGGCATACTCAGTAATAGCCCCAACTTTACCGCGCCCGACTCAACTCAGACGTACGGCATCAAGGCGATCAGGAGGGATCTCCTGAAGATTTGTCCTACATACAAACTGTGGGACGACACGTGGTCTCAGGCCAAAAATGATGCGTCTGTGTGGAAGGCTTTTGACGCTGGGGTGGTTCCGGTCATCACTACTGGTGCGATGATTCCCATGGCCAATTATCTCCAACCGCCGGAGGATATGGGTTTGGGTTTGGACCCCGCCATGGTCCTTGAGGTTACTTCGACCAGTGCTACTACAGAGGTAAAGCGTGTTTCTTGAAGGCTTGTCGGTTAGATCCTGATTGTGTTTTTAAAGGGCGACGCTGCCACCGCTGAATCTGCCGACAAGCAGGGGGAAGGGGTGTAGGGTGTGAAGCACCTGCCATATGTTTCTGTCGTGAATTCTAGATTAAACTTGTAGTGTACTTGCACTTGAAGTCTCATGTATGTTCTCTCTTAGACGTTTCAACACTTTCTCTGTTTTCAGCGGAAGCCTCGAGGTGTGACGTGCTGCTCCTCAAGTTGTAATGCGCCACTGAGATCGCGTTTCTAGAGTGTAGACGGCTAACAACGGCTTGTATAATAATATAGTGGGAGACGCGCCACCAGTCTTCGGCACCGACGGCAATCGAACTCGATCACGATGATACTCGTTACTTCTTGACCACGTTGTCCACTCATACGAGTTCTTGATTGCGACTTCTAGGAGGCCACGAGAGATCTCTTTATAGTTCCATGACCGTCAAGTTTAGCGACAGCACCGACATTCTTTCTGCGCCTCTCGTCGAAACTAGTACATCTCTTTCCCCGTTCTCGCGCTGCACGCAACTCTCTCTGGCATATGACTGCTCTTTCACTGCGAACACAGCTACAGAATGCGGGCAGTTGAAGAACTCAAAACACGGCAGCCTTCTTTTCATGAAGGATCATTGGCGAGAGGAGGGCATGCGAACCAAGACTAAAGGAAGTTTTCAGTGGTCATGCTATGCGTCTGGCGACCACGCCTGCTTCCGTCTCCAAAACCCTCTTCAATGTCATCGCATCTTCCTCGACACCATAGCCTGCGACCTCAGAGCTTTCGGGAATTGCAGAGTCATGGTCAAAGATGGATATTTCCGAATTCGGCCGACGCGTCCTTCTTCATCTTCCATGATGGTGACTGGACGCGAAATCAACGTGCTCGCACAACAGTGCCCACACTGGTCTAGCGTGCCTTCTAAAGGGCACGGCAACGTATTATACTGACTCTATCCTCCTATCCTTTAAAGTCTACAGCTACTTCAACAACTGGGTACAACTCGACTTTCTCACTTTACTCAGGACGGGAAAATATGTCTCGCCCAGGATCTCCACTGGAAAGTGACGAATTGTACGAGTTAGGTATGTAACCCCTAGCTAAACCCATGATGTCTATACAACAATTAACGACATTCCTGAAGCTTTCTATCGCCAACTTCAATGATATTATGACTTCCAGAGACTGAATGCTGGACTTAGATCGGATGCGAATATGGTTATTTGTCCTGAGTAAGCCAACATCCCAGAATACATCTATTCACTGACGTCTCTTCTCCTCTATTGGCTTGTAGTCATTGCCTTCTGCAGCCGCGTACCGCTTCTGTCCGGATACCCAAGATCGTGTCGAGGACTCCAACTGTTGAAACCGTTCAAGCTCCTTCCTGCGACAGAGCCGGAGTGAGTGTCATTCGGAGTCCTCAAACCTATTCCGTCCAACGGTGATCTCAATAGCGGATGATTATATCTAAAGATAAGCCTTTGCGGTGGAATCGGATAGAACACGAGACTACTCCATCGAGTCAAGAGCTTCGTGAAGGTACCGGGGCTACCGTTCGTGGTGGCGTAGAGGTATAAATGCTAGTACTATTGAGTGCAAGCACAGTAACCCGTGGATCTCGTCAATCTTCGCACACACATCGACTCAGACACAGACATGGCAGCCGTTGGAGACGAGCAACCTCAGGCCTTGCCCACCGCGGCGTTGGCGTATAAACGCGTTACGTTCGTGAACAAGATGGACGATACCACTAATTTGAACGGTATCTGGGATGTTTTTACGAAGGTCATGGCTACTTGGCGTCCGAATCGTAAGCTGGTTAAATTTTTTGCCCTTGACGAGCCCTGATCACCATCATCTGGCAAAGTCGAAAGCGGGTGGTATTACCTTGGCCAAGGTGCATCCACCTATGCCGCCGGAACCACCCCTCCTGCTCCATCCGGCATCATCGTCCATGCACTCGAAGATGACGCTCTTAGAGACGTTGCGTCTTGGGAGCGTGTATGGACCGACGAGGGATCCCAGTTGAACAACAAGGACTATGCCCTCTGGCGCGGTGTTCCCCCCAACTCGGACTACGTCGTCATCGGCGGTATACTTAGCACTAGCGGCAACTTTGCCGCGCCCGATTCAGCCCAGACATACGGCATCAAGGCGATCAGGAGGGATCTGCTGGTTATTAATCCTGTACAAAGGCTGTGGAATTCCTACTACTCTCAGGCGCGCAATGAGGCGTCTGTGTGGGTCAGCCTTCCCACTACGGGTATCGACACGGGAGCAATGATTCCCACGCCCTCGCTCGATACCCAGCCGCCTCAGGATATGTGCTTAACTTTGGATCCCACGAAAGTCCTCGAGATTGCATCGACCAGTGCGACAGAGGTAAGAGGTGTTTCTTCAAGACTTGAATGTCAGATCCTTACTATGTTTTACATAGGGCGACGCTACCACCTCTGAGTCTGCCGACAAGTAGGAGGATGGTGTATCGAAATGGTGTGAAGAGCCTGTCCGCACTGGCTGTGTCATGAATTCCAAATTGAAATCATAGTGTACTTGTGCTTGAAGTTGTATGTTCTCTCTTTTACGAGTCAATTACTTTTCTGTTTTCTACCGAAGCGAGGTGTGAGGCTTATCGTCACACTTATCTATGAAGTTGGGCGACGCGTTGAGCATCGAGTCTTCGGCACCGACGGCGACAGCAGCAAGTCAAACTCGATCACGTTACTCGTTCCCCTTTAACAAAGAACGGCCACGTTGTTGACTCATACTATTGCTCATCAGTTCTCGGTTGTCACTTTGGGAAGCCTATTGACAGTGATTGAGCTGTTATTGCCAAGCTTCGGCCGCCACGAAGCGGGATCAAGGCTGTTTACGCCCTCCATCACAACTTGACTTGTCCAGTCATAAAAACTTGTTGGATTCTACGGCTTACAGGTATATTTCCCCGATAGATTAATCGACGCTCGCCAAACAATGCCTTCCAAATGCATCGCCACAACTAAATCCGGTCCAGGAATTTCCAAGGACGTCTGTTTCTGCTTGGGAACTGAACCATTGGGAAGTGGTTCAACTTTACATTCACGAACGGCGATGTCAAGTGATCTCATGACTATTTGCGACACTCTCTCACCTGAGCTATCGTCAGTAACAATGTGATGGAGTACGAATCTAGGGCCCCGGACTAACATCGGATGCGAACATAGAGGAACCCAATTGTTCGAAATCGATACACAGATCACATGTGTTCTCCAATACAGAGACCATGGAACTTCTCATTATTTGTGGCGGCTGTCAATGTCGTCGACTCGAACTCTTTATATCCCTCGCGAAGTTCTCACCCAATCCTCTTGAACTCGGCGTATACGAAGAGCTTCGAAATCAGAACACTCGCAGATCCCCACACAGATGGTGGTCATTTCCCTTTATGACTATATCGTCTGTGAAGTAAGTATTTATCTTGATTCTACTGTCGAGAACGCGTAATGTTGAGACCGACGAATCCCCTCTGCGGTGGCAGCATTGAGTTGGCGGAGTTCGTGCCGGTACTGATGCCACATATAGTACAGCTAGAATGCTGGCTCGTTCATATAAGTATTCAGTTCGCCAGTGAACGAAACGCAAACTCATTCCTTCGCTTACGATTCATTGCACACAGATATGGCAGACACCGTCGTAGACAACCCAGCGCCTCAGCCCGAGGACTTGCCTACTCAAGCATTGGCGTATAAATATGTCAAATTTGTGAACAGGATGGCCACCGACTCTGGTTCCGGCGCGAACATCGACGTTGCCAGTTGGCGCCCAAATCGTACGTCGGACAAGTATTTCTATATTCCGGTGTGACCATACATTGACAGTCGACGCCGACTGGTACTATCTCGGGCAAGGCGCCGAAACCAACTATAATGATGGTCCTCTCGGCGTCGTCGTCCACGCACTCGAGCCCGACGCTCTTGCGGATGTTGTGGATTGGGAGAAGGTGTGGGATGACCAGGGCTCAGGCAAGAGCACGGACTTTTCTCTCTGGCGCGGAGTACCCCCCAACGACAACTACGTCGTCGTCGGAGGGATATTCAGCACGAACCCCCTATGGGCTCCGCCCGACTCGGTGCAGAAGCGCGGTATAAAGGCCATCAGGAGGGATCTGGTGCTTATGGACGATACGTTCCAAGTCTGGAATGACGCTGGTACAGGCGCGACCAAAGACGGGTCAATTTGGAAGACGTGGAGTAATTCTGGGGCTTCCCCGTGGGCTTTGATTCCCATGCTAGGACATGATGCGCCCCCGAGGGATATGTCTTTCTCCTTGGACAAGACCAAGAATTTGTTGATGCCTGGTGACTGGACCCCGCCAGACGTATTGGATGTACCGGTGTCAACGGTAGTAACAATTCTTTCCCAGTCATTCAAACGTACCTCTGATTCTTCGCAAGGACGAGCCTATCGTCTCCGAAGGCACCGATTGAGGAAGAAAGATGCCGGAGCGTTGCAAGTCGAGAAACGTGACAAACGATGGTTTCGCATAAGAAGTTCCGCAATAGTGGACGTGAATGTAAATGTATTTTCTGGCTTGGATACTATGGGTTGTTTTTCATGTTTGTAACTTGAAAACACATACATGGTTTCTCGGTTGACTCCTGATGTTATTCGAGTCCGCTTCATTTTTGCTAAGCAGAGCGCCTATAGTTGAGATATGCTCCCAAGTGACTGCGTGATGACGAAGACAAAGCAGGAAATACTCCGCGCCAGAGATGGATGAGTAGTGTACAATTCGACCTTGAGGAATGAGAAGGACTATGGCAGAGCAGGTAATGAGGTACCCATATAAGAGCTGTATGAGGCTTCTTGAAAGGCGCGTATAGAGCAAAGGCGTCGCGTGCACGTCCTAGACTTGCTTCTTCTGCAGCATCAGAAATGGTGTCCGAAGTGACGGACATACAGGTCGATAGACCTGGTGGTTGTCGACTACTATTGGACTAATATAATCGTCGTAGAGGAAACAGCAGCAAGGTAGAATTTTTGGAGGCTCGGAACAGTGAGAGTCAAAGTTGAGTACCAGATTACTAGCCGAGAAGCCGGCTCTAGGCCGGTTTCCTTTTCAAGCCGGCTAAGCGTCTCAGACTCAACAACGACTGTTTACGACTTACACTCTGAAGACTTAGTGCCGAAAACCAGTCGATGTCTGGTGTAATTCGATCTGTCCAGACCTTGGGAGAATGACTGCCTCCAAAGATTACCGGCGCTGAGAGATCGGACTGATCATTGGGATACGATCCATCTGGCAGGCATCTGCGTCTGATTGACATGCTCATGCACATTCAGCCAAACCAAACTTGTGTGAGTCGCTCTCAGGCTCGGCCTTGCTTACTCCGTCATGATAGGTGTGGCCAATAATATGCTAGATGCAAGAGCAAAGCGCCGGATGGCTACGGCGCCTCGACATTCCGAATCTTTGTGGCGGCTGTCAGCTCGACTTTTTTTTACCGTGATCGCAAAGCTCTCCTCCGCGCCTCCCGAAATTTGCGGACAACAAGAGACAACCTTGTAAGCTGAGAATGTTAATCGATTTCCCACGGGCTTTCAGGTCTATTCTATCGACGGCGAGTAACACTGCCGGGCCATTCAATCTAAAGTTACATACTCTTCACTTCTGTGCGATGGAATCGGATATAATACGACATGACTCCGTCATAGTCGAGGTTCACAAGGGTATCGGGGCTACAGCTCACGGTGGCGCACAGGTATAAATGCTCAGACTGGCGAGTACAGGCCCCATAACTCGCCAATCTTCTACCGCACATCTAACACAGACGCAGACATGTCCTTTCCCACCGCTGCCTTGGCGTATAAACGCGTCATGTTTGTCAACAAGATGGCAGACACCGCTGATTTAGGTGCCAGGGACAACATGTCTACTTGGCGCCCTACTCGTAAGTTGAATATTTTCTCCGCGAAGAACCCCCATTCACCCTCCTTCATAGTCGAAAGCGGTTGGTACTACCTCGGCCAGAGTGCAGCCAACAACTTGACCACTGTTCCCGACGGCGTCGTCGTCCGCGCACTAGAAGAAGACGCTCTTAGAGACGTTACTTCTTGGGAGCGCGTATGGACCGACGATGGCTCCCCAAACACCAAGGACTACGCCCTCTGGCGCGGTGTGCCCCCCAGCTCGGACTACGCCGTCCTCGGCGGTATACTCAGTACCAGCGCCGGCTATGCCGCGCCCGATTCTGCTCAGACATACGGCATCAAGGCGATCAGGAGGGATCTCCTGAAGATTTGTCCTACATACCAACTCTGGGACGACCGGGGGTCTCAGGCAAAAAATAATGCGTCTGTGTGGCACGCTTTTGTCCGTGCTGGGATTACGCCCATTGGTACTGGTGCCATGATTCCCATGCCCGACTATCTCCAGCCGCCGGAGGATATGGGTTTGGGTTTGGACCCCGCCATGGTCCTTGAGGTTATTCCGACCAGTGCTACAGAGGTAAAGCGTGTTTCTTGAAGGCTTGTGGGTTAGATCCTGATTGTGTTTTCAAAGGGCGACGCTGCCACCGCTGAGTCTGCCGACAAGCAGGAGGAAGGGGTATAGGGTGTGAAGAACCTGCCATATGTTTCTATCGTGAATTCTAGATTAACCTCGTAGTGTACTTGCGCTTGAAGTCTCATGTATGTCTCTCTTAGACGTTTCAACACTTTCTCTGTTTTCAGCGGAAGCCTCGAGGCGTGAAGCTTGTATATAGTTGGTATAGTGGGAGACACGCCACCAGTCTTCGGCACCGCAATCGAACTCGATCACGATACTCGTTACTTCTTGACCACGTTATCGCCTCAACCGACTTCTTGATTACCACTTCTAGGAGACCAGAGAGCTCTCTTTATAGTTCCATGACCGTCAAGTTTAGTGACAGCACCGACATTCTTCCTGCGCCTCTTGTCGAAACTAGTACATCTCTTTCCCCGTTCTCGCCGTCAACGCAACGCTTTATGGCATATGACTGCTCTTTCACTGCGATCACAGCTACAGAATGCGGGCAGTTGAAGAACTCAAAACATGGCAGCTTTCTTTTCGTGAAGGATCATTGGCGGGAGGACGGCATGCGGACCAAGATTCAAGGAAGTTTTCAGTGGTCATGCTATGCGTCTGGCGACCACGTGTGCTTCCGTCTCCAAAACCCTCTTCAATGTCGTCGCATCTTCCTCGACACCATATCCCGCGACATCGGAGCTTTCAGAAACTGTAGAGTCTTAGTCAATGGTATCGCCGATGTCATGGAAGGTATGCACATCATCGCAATCTTACTTTGTTGATTCTAATGTTTCCTCTCAGCTGTCCAGTGTGCTTTCGATTACGCCCATATTTTGCCTCAAGAGATCAGCTGTGGAAATATCATGATTACTCCTGCAGGAAGGGGGCTTTTTGTCGATTGGGATCTCTGCCTACCTGAAGGTCTTACTCATCGTCCAGGACTCGTAATGGTATGTGTTTCAATATATTTATGCTATACTCTCTAACGTATTTGCTAGCATACCTGGCAATTCATGTCCATCAGCCTTCTGCAAGGCGGGAGCGAGGAGCAAGAGTCCGTTGTTCATACCCTCGATGACGACAAGGAGTCTGCATTCTGGGTTCTGCTTAACATCGCGCTACGATACCTGAAGCACCCTCTCCACCCCACTAAGCTCTATCGGATGCTCACAGACCTGTTCGACTACATGGTCCTCGACCAGTTCGGTCGCCCGATAGGCGGGGACCAGAAGGATCTGGAATTGGCTCGCTGTGCGAAGGATTCGTGTCACTTAGCAAAATTCGATGTACCAGGATTCAACGACTTGCTGACCGAGCTTGCGGGATTGTTGTTCGTTCGATACGAGCAGCCATCGGCAGAAGCCCTTGCAAGATATGAGGCCAGACTTGCGAAATGGGGTGAAGTAGGTATAGATGAGCAGACTCCCGTGGCGATCTACAAGGCGCGGCTGGAACGCCTTGCCAATCCGAACTGGTTCCACGAGACTTTACATCGTCACGCCGAAAACATTCCGCTTCCATCTGCTAGGCGACGTGCGACGTCCTCCTCCTCTCGACTGCGCAAGGCGGGTCCATCGAGACGGAAACGCGCCCGGAAAGATACCTCTTCAACCACCATTTACGACTTCCACCAAAACGAGTTCTATTCGGCAGACATCTGATTGATGGGGATGACGAGTAACTACACACACTTCTGTACTTATCCTGTCCTCGAATTGGAACTTATTTTATTTCATTCTGTACTGTTCCTTCTCCTAGTCTCCCATACGTAGGCAAGCTCGAGACTTGTGTACATAAAATCATTTCTTGGGCTACTCTGCGGAGCTTACCTGTTAAATAGGCATGGATCAATTCGAGAACTTAGAAGGAAAGTCGTTGGCGTTAACAGTGTATCTTCGCATCTTCCCATTCGTGATACAAGAGTCCGGCCTGTGCAACACTTGTAAACACTAAGTACTATCTCAGTTCCAACTTCCAACTGTAAACGGCCTGCAAGCCACGCAAAACGGGAAATAATCAATCAATCAAGCAACCCGTCTGACTTGAACAGACAACTCAAATAGCATTCATGATTTTGATGCTCTACGAGTTGAGCAACGGCCGCGCATTCATGCCAGAATAAAGTATTGTCCAGCTTTCAGGGCGGCAGGCATGCAGTCCACTGGAACACGTACCGACGTAGATTAACGGTTGAGCTCGATGCGCCGACCAGCAACTTCGCAGATTCGCAGAACTTTATCACAACGACTATCATTCGGATCGCCTTTCACCTCGTATGTATCGCACAAATTTACAAGTATTCATGAAATTCAGGGGTTTATTCTTCTCATCACTAGCACAAGCACAAGCAAGTTAATAGTACACGGTACAAGAACAAGAAACTTAGGCGGCTTCAACGCCGGGACAGTCGCGAGAAATGTGTCTGGCGAATGGCATCAGCAAAGAAGTCTAGACGACACTATAATAAGGACGTACCCTTCACTGCCACACGTGTAGCACGCCCTCTTCTGGGGTTGCGGGCATTCGCGCGAAATGTGGCCCTACGGAGAGTTTATGTCAAGCCCCATGGGCGACAAAGAGAAAGCACATACTACGCCGTTACAGTTGTAGCACTTGCTTCCTTGGACACAGTCCCGGCTCAGATGACCGACTCCGCCGCAGGTGTAGCTACGAGGCCGTTAGGCTATAATTCAAACCACTGTTAACGCAAAAGCATACCAAGTCTTTCCTCCGCCTCCGCTAAACGAGCTAAAGTTTCCTCCAGCAGATCCGCTCTCGGGACAAGCACGCGCGATGTGTCCCGTCTTGCCGCAGCGGTAACATTCCTGTCCTCCGCCTCCGCCTCCGAACGACGAAGAGCTCGTGGTCGAGGCGCAGTCACGCGACTTTCAAGACGCGCATTAGCGGAGCGAAAAGGAAGTTAGGGATCATACTCACAATGTGTCCTTCCTGGCCGCACTTGTAGCAGCTTTTCGCCTTGGTTTCGCCAGTACAGTCCCTAGAAACATGGCCTTCAAGACCGCAGTTGTAGCACGTAGGCGTGCCGGCTTTGGGGCAGGACGCGGCTTGGTGGCCGACTAAATACAAAAGGCAGGATAATAGGAGAAGGAGGGCGCCGAGTGTTGAATAAGAGGACCACGTTCCATTTGATAACACAGTATATTGATTTGAGGATATAGAAAAAAAGGAAGAACATCGTCAGTCAGCGTCCCCAAAGAAGACAAAAGCAGGAGGTAGAGGTGATAAAACATTATGTAAATTTACTCTACAGCGAGGTGATGAAGAGGGTTTTGTACGTAGCGGGAATGGATGGGAATATGATGGATGAGGGATGGGGGACAAACGACAACACGCACATCCTCCACAGTTAAAGCAACCTCTTGCGCCTGACATTGTGTTTTATTTTCAACTTTCGGATTTTTAGATCTGAGTAGGGGTCATTAGCGAACGAACATTATTAGAGGACAGAGTGAAAAAGAGGATAAGAAAACATGCAAAATGCTGCGCCACAACTGGTTTTTTTTGCCGAGGGATAAAGCGGACATGTCAAGGACGGCTGCGACTAACGACCCATGGAACCAACAACGGACGGATCCTGGCTGCGTCAAGTTCTGGCGACCTCGCTCGGGCGTCGACATAGACCACTACGCCATGATACCCTACAAGCAAAGAGCCTGCCGACAACCTGATAGGCGCTCATCTATGGGCGAAGACATGGGCGCTTAGCAGACGACTGAGGTCGAGGGATAGTCCGCAGCGGGCAACACCGAGCAAAAGGGCGGGGCAGCGTCGGCGACGACGAAGAAGGATACGTACCAGTAAAAGATATCGTCGTCGTCGTCGTCCGCAACAGGCGTTGATGGTGGTGGTAGGAAGGAAAAAAAGATTGGGCCAGATACTTATGTAACAGGAACTGGATTAAATGACAGTGTGGCTGTGTCAACAGGCCTTTTCTTCTATACAACAGACTGTAGCTCTGAAAGTAGGCTTCAGTATAAGTGATAGCCTTTGGAGCGTTTCAGACCAAGCTTCCTTGCAAATTCAAGCCTTCACATTGGCGGTATGCCTCCTCGCCTCTAGAGACGCGTTCAGAAACTGACTGGGTAACTTTTTCTTGGAGATCCTGTTCCCTTTGGACTTTCAAAATGGAAAGCCATATGGCGTATCCAGTTTCGACAAACTCTATGCCTCCTGCACCGATGATAACCACACTGTCCCTCCCAAAGTCTTATCCAGATCTGAGATGTGGTCTATAGGTCTTCCAGTACTTGCCTATCACTGGAGTTTCTTGAGTCTTGGAAGAAGAAGTGGAGATAATCGAGGAAATTCCAGCATCAGCCGTTCTGGTCCACTTTGCAAGGGTGATATGAGCGCCTGCAGACCAGAGGGATCAAGTGCTATCTTGAGGACTTGATTCAGTCCAAGGACGAGCTGAATGTTAGTCGTGATAGAATCGCGTACGCGGTCGGGTCCTCTTGAGGCTTTGGTGGCTGACGTTTCCAGCAAGTGCTTGCTTTTATTATTCTATCCTTGGTCTCATAGACCGTGTTGAGCCAAATGAAAGTAAGTGTCTTTCAAGTCATCGACTCTGCGCACGCGCGTTTGGAGATGGAGAATGCTTCCCAGCCGGAACATTGCTTATTTCGTAGTCCATGCCCCATACCAGGTTAAAGACCACCCAGTCTGCCGCGATCACGTCGTCTTGTCAGGATGGACTCAAGAAAATCGTGCACGGCATCACAAAGGCAGGAATGATAGCCACTGGGGGCTAGCATAGGGCGGTAGACCCAGGATACGCGTCCTTCAGGAAAACTTACGCTTCAAGCGTCGCTCGTTGAACGTCGAGTTGTTCCAACCGCGATGACGCGAGCCTTCCTGACACGTGATAGTGATCACTTGCTCATCAACCACCACCACAAGCAGGCGTTCCCGGATAATCTTCAATGGATATCTCTTGACCTATCCGGCCTCAGGCTAGTATGACCCTCTCTACGGCTTCGACTACCCTCCTCCGGGTCAAGTCTGCTTCCATCATAACGAATTAAACCAAAACAAGCGTGAACGCTACGCGTCACTGTACGTGTTTTGGAGGATTGAATGCGGCATGGTCACCAACAGAATTACGGCAAGTCAACTATTCGCTCGTGACTTGAAGTCGCAATTTACAGTCCAGCAGGATATTTTCGCTAATCCGGCATACCTTTCGCTGGTTGGGACGTCGCAATGTTGTAGCGTCGCCCCCACTATGGACGCGCTGAGTACCCAAAGCGCTCGCCATGCACTGAATACCGTATTCTTGCCCGAATCAGGTTTTCACATGTCCCCCTTCAACATCGGATCCCTCCTCCCCTTATCGATCCGCTAACGAATGTTAGATGGTCTCCCTGGACAACTGATGATTGTTAAGGCTGTCGGGGAACTGTTCCCGTATAAACTTCCAAATATCTCAGTGTTTACAAGAAACTAGGAACGTTAACGGTAAGTTTCCTCGCGAAGAGATCTCGAAATGTGCTTAATTTTGTGTTCTAGTGATAGCTAGCATCTCGATAATCCATTCATCGCCATGTGAGGAAAGCCCAAAGATTCTACCACGCGCTCAGGTAGGCACCTTATCAACTTTTCTCTTTTGCCTTGGCATGTCGTCGTTAGTAGCATCGCATTCTCGGGGAAACTCGAACGAGTCGACCCACGTGGATCTCCTTTCCACGGAAATGGCATCGTTTCCGACCCCAGGCAGACGAAAGACTGTCTACCATACAGCCTCTGATCTGACCTTACAGTAGCTCTTTCTCGCTGAGAATAAGAGTTCCTATCTCACTTTTTAAGTCTTTCCAAAGCTCCAGACGAAATGAATCATCTAACTATCAACAGGTTCATGCCGATTTCATTTTGAATTATAGACTTGCCGCGGCCAAAGTTGCTCATGTTGCGGAACTAAAGCCTCATCGATCATCTTCAACACGGCGCAAGTTAACCGGAGAACCTACGAGATCGAGAAGGTTGCCACGTCCATTCGTGAGTAAGTATCTACAAATCTTCAAGGCAGTACAAGATGATAGTCATTCATCAGCGGACCTGAGCCTGAGGAAGACGCCGGAAGGCGTGACCTCCAGCTATTGGCAGCAGTCTACACGACGGCCAAATCGCAGGAAGAAGACAATCATCGCTCAAGAGGCCGCCCCGATGACATCTTCGTGAGATCAAAACTATGATATTACGCCACTTACTCGTAAGCGCAGCAGTGCGTACAACGCCGGTGTGAATTATGTTGCCACTTGGTCATACTTGGTAGGTAAAATTTATTCGCATTTTTAATCCAAACAACAAGGCTCAGAAACGGCAGACTTGGGTACGCTTTGTTGATTGATGTTGTTGTACCTGGCCTCGTACCCAGGACGGTCCGTTATGCCCATATTCCTAGCAGTTCTCTCCTCCTTTTATTTACTCCCAGTCGTCGAAAGGGATTAATCCCGTCCACCTAGTATGCTTCTCCAACTTCTTCCTCATTCCTTACCTATAAAACGATATTGGACGTCTGGTACGTCTCGGTGGCGAATGGTTGCGCTCGCCGTCGTTGTACTAGCCTCTTGCACACTCCTTCTACGGCCACTGTCATGGTTTAGGTACCCAGTAGACCTACAGCGCGTCCGACACCCTACCGTGGCGTCCGGGTCCTTTTTGCCTTCAGCGGCCTATTCGAACCCCTCAAAAGAGCTCAGCGTGGCGGAGATTCAAGCACTGGTTGCTTCGACCAACGGCTTCTACGCTCGGGACTACAACCTCGAGCTGGGCTGGAATAATGTCAGTTCTTTCCTATGGCTTGCGCATGCTCTCCTCACATTGTCTCCAGATGCGCTATATCATTGAAGCCGCTCTCCTCCACGCCAAACTACTCGGCCGAGTATTGATCCTGCCCTCGTTTGTCTACGCTCGAGCCTGCGAGTATGAAAAGTAAGCCGCACGTACGCCACGTTCTTGTCCCGCCTCATAACCACATTGCAGTCGCGTATGTGCAGATTACGCCACCATGGTGAACAGAGGGTGCGTCTTCAGTTGAAAATTCGTTCGCCGCATTGATCATACTTTTCAGTGACGCAGTTGAGAGCGACGAGTGGCGACAGCTTCACATTGAGAAGCAAATGGGGTGGAAGATTCCCATCGGCCTCATGATAAACATCACCCATCTGCGCCGTGCGCACCCCGTCATCACCACCGCCGACTACCTCCGTCTTCATGGGCTGGATCCCGCTTCGGAGGCGTCGAACGGACACTGGGCTCGCGATGTGTACCATGCGCACTCCAACCTCATCACTGGGCAGTTCCCCACATTGTCGGTCATACCCAACGCGGCTTATGATCCACAAGACATAGTCCGCGTGGACCGAGTACTGGACAACGATACGGCAGAACGAAATTTCTCAGTGGCAGACACCAAGGTTCTTCGTGCGCTATACGCCGCCTTACCCGCTGGCGAAAACATTCTCGATTGGCAGAGAGCTCAAAATGCTCTTGGGATATGGGGCGACCAGAAGCTAGAACGAGTTGTCACTGAAAGTGGGTGGCGGATACTCTATACTTATGACTCGGTGTGAGTGAATTGTTCTGCCACCTTTTCCGTTGAACTTCTACTGACATATGATATGATCCACCAGCGCCTCTCTCGATTATAACAAAGCAGCCGTCCATCCAATCAAGCTGATTGCTCCCCGTTCAACTCTGCGTGGATTCGAGACCGATTACAAGCATATCGACACCGACGTTCTCTTACTCGAAGGATCTGTACATTATGGTAGAAAACTAGTACGTCTCATCGTCAGCTTTGCTATACCAGTCTGACCGTATTGCTGCAGGGATCTATGTATTTCACAACTCGGGCAGCTCAAGACCTTTATTCGAGCATCGTTCTTTACGATTTGCAGCGCGTCGACATGCTTCTGGCCCTTGCATTCAGGATCGTCGAGCACATGTTTGAGTTGACCGAAGAAAGATTATGGATGGCCGCCCATATTCGTCGTGGAGACTGTGAGCGAGCTGCGTTACTGTGTGTTTTCCTATGCTGAGTCTGTGATCTCTAGTCGTTCGGTATAATTGGACCATGGAATCCACGCCGGAAAGCCATATGGAACGAGTGAAACGGCGGCTCGAAGACGGGAGGAAGACTCTCATTCGTTTGTCATCGCACGATTTGAGAGTGTACGATGTCCCTGGTGATGCAGGTCCTGATATCGATCTCCACATTCGTGCTCCTCCGATGCCTGAGGACAAGTAAGTACTAAACCTTGATTTCTCTCGTTCCCTCCCCTCACGTGTACATGTGCTCAGATTTTACATCGCCACTGATGAGCGAGATCCAGACATCTTAGACCACTTTCGCGGGCAAGGCGCTGTTATGATGGATGATTTGCTGACTGTGGAGGATCGTCAGCACTTTGGTGACAGAAACCCGGAATGGGCTTGGGCGTTGATGATATCGGATGTTCGAGCGGTGGTGGACCAGGTCGTACTGTCCGAAGCGGCTTTCTTTTATGGACATGCGATGAGCTCGGTTCCAGGTGGTGTAGTCAATCTACGCGCTGCGCGCGGAGCGGATCCAAGGACTGCTGTCATTGACTAGTTTTGTTTTAATGTTAACTTGCTCTACTGTACATTTCACTAGTGATAATACCAATAGTAATGATAGAGAAGTTATGCTGTTCTGGGACTCTAAAATATTGAATGGTGCTTGGCCTGACATAGAATGTCAATTGAGAGGAATGAGTGTGTGTTCTGCCAGTAGATTTGCTAGCTCAACACCACAAACTGAGAACTCGATACTTGGGTCGTATGCAGCTCCAGCGCAGCTTGAGACTTGCAACGTTAAACGCCGAGAAAGCCGACGGCTTATTCGATCACTTTAGGGCTGGCTGCGGTTTGAAAAACGCGTCGTGTTTCCTCTGCGTTCTCTTCAACAGACGCGTCAAAGAGCTTCCATTCGCTTGTATCAGTGAGTACCGCGAAATAGGCTATACTCAAGGCTGAAAGCGCCGTGTTCAGCTTTCTACGCCAGTCATGAAGGAAAAATTTCCAGCCCTGCTTGGACATCTCAACGCGTTCAACTGGCCCCATCGGCTCCTCACCAAAGACATGCCTAACGCTGCGGAAGTGGGCCAAATGCGTGCTCTGAAAAGCCAGGCAGACCGCCTCCTTCGGCGCCCTAACGATACTGCACAAGAGGTGCTAGACCAGATATCCGCCCAGCTCGCAGCCTACACGACCCTCTATGCCCAACCACGACCAGTTCCACAACTTCCTCGACAAGTACTGTCCCTGATACTTGACTTTTTCTTCTGCGACGCGTGCGCCTCCTGGGCGCGTATGGTCGGCGGCCGATTCATCATCCCCGCCATACAGCCACCAGCCAAGGTTTGCAAGTACTGGAGGGAGGTAGCACTGGAGGATAAACAGGTCTGGAGTAAGATCACTCTAGAGGATATCCCCATCTGGTACCCTCGGCAATCTTTGCAAGACGCGGTCAGCCTCATCCTCGAGCGTTCGGGGAGTCATCCCTTGACCGTTGTCATGAGTTCTTGCGCCACGCGCCCAGAAGCCATTCGCCTTATACTGGAGCATGCGACTCGCATTGAGTGGTTAGCGGTTTGCACACCCAAGCTCACGGGCGAGCTTTTCGGACCGTTGCGTGGGCGCCTCGATTCTCTGAAGACGCTCAAGCTGCACGTCGACAGCGTGGAACCAGGACTTGAGGACCTCTTCCTCAATGCGCCAGCACTCCAAACGGGTATCTTCACGGGCAAAGAAACGGGGCTGTACTCTGTCATCCAGCTCCCGTACGACCAAATCGACACCGTCCGCGGATCACAGCTCTGTCTGCCTCAGTCATTTTGCGTCGACTTTTTACGGCGGTTTACGAAGGTGGATTTGCTGGAGCTGGTGCGCTGTAATACGTCTCCGGATGTTGAGAAGCATTCGAAGAAGGTGAAGAAGCTTAGCATGAAGATGCCGACCAGCATGCAGTGGGATCTGCTGGACGAGGCGGATGTTGATTGGATAGGCAGCCTAACCAAATACATTTCCGCCAACCTGGACATACTCTGTGTCAGCCAGCGCGCCTTCGAACCTGGGCGCCCGTTCCTCCCTCTTACGTGGGTGACAAAGGACGTGCTGTCGTTCATGAAACAAAGTTGTACGACGCTCGAGACGCTCTTCCTCGACAAGATACCCATCTCGTCATCGGAACTGCTCGCAGTACTCGAGTGTGTTCCCCAACTAATAACGCTCCGTTTTCACGAAGCTCCCCTAGCCTCATGCGAAGGTGCTATCACAGACGAGATCCTCCTTCGTATGACAACGAAGAACAAGAACCCACGAAACAGGCGTACTCTCATTGTACCAGCGCTGCATACCCTCCTTATCGTGGGCTCTGGAAAGAACTTTACAGACGACATCTTTGGGCAGATGGTCATCGGGCGTTTGGTACAAGAGCCGGACGATCTCCCGCGGATTTGGAAAGTTTGGTTGGACGTGACGGACAGACGTATCAGACACTCGCATTACATGGATACTATGGTCGCGATGACAAGGAAGGGGTTTCCTGCCGTACTCTTTGATGCTGCGGGAAGCGTCGACGAAGACTTTCTTAGCGAAATTGAAGATGCTAATGTGTAGGGTATCATTATGTGTAAGTATTACAGGCTCTTCTATTCGACGCACTGACACTCTGCAGAGTCCTCGGAAGAATCTCTCTCAAAGTCACCGAACAGCATGTATTCCGAGTCTCGTAGATCCATGAATTGCCTAAAGACGTCCATGGAAAAGAAAGTTTGCATAGCTATAAACCATTAGCCTCGTTGCACGATACAGCGGGGGCTGGGCTTACCTTTCTGCATATCATTAAACGTAGTGTTGCCGTACAGCGACGACACTTTCTGGAATACGTCCGCGAGATGCGGTTGCACCATGGAAGGTACGTTCAGGCTATACCCGAGGGCGGTGTCCTCCCAGGCTAACCAGGCGGTCGTGACAGGTAAAAGGTAGGGCACGATCATAGATTCATCTTGCAGTACCATTGGCACCTGGACAAGAGGGTCCAGTGGCGTTGTATTCCCATTCATCTCGAATAAGGAGTTGCCTGTGCGTCACATCGAAGTCAGCCTTGAACACGATTCTAAAGAGACTTGACGTACAGGCAAGTTTAAAGTTTTCAATCGCCAAGATATTATCGTGAGTCGTGGTGAGCACTAAATAGATTTTGGTCAGACGCGACTACGAGGAACAGCTATCAATCAGGCTTACTATGAGCGAAGTCTCCCCAGGTTAAGTTCTCGTCTGGCATGAAGTACTCTTCCGGCATGAGTTTTTCTGGGGTCATTTCGAACAGGCGGTCAAACGCTTCGTTTACAGATGTTACTCTCCCATCGCCTGGCCAGGTTATCTGTTGGTCCTGGGCTGCTCGGTCTTTGTTGGCGAACATCCAGAGATCCCCTGTTAAAGGACAACAATTAGCAATGACATCAACACTCTTCCCGGGCTAAAGAACACGTACAAAACGGCTTCAATAGCAAGACATAATGCGGCTCCTGGAGACACAGGTTCTGGTATTCGTGTACAGCGCAGGGATCTGGAGCGCAGATGGGGAGCGGATTGCAGTCGGCGGAACCTTGCGGCCACTCAGTCCAACGAGCGGGGTTATATGCGGCGGTCGCGGTCATGATGGACGTAGATTGGATTAGAGAAAAGGTTGGCCAGCAACAGCGAGTTTAGAATACGTGGGGTATAGTTAGTGAGGATACAAGAGAGCAGACACGCTCAGCTTTTATAATCGACGCGAAGGACAAGGACACGAGGTTGCCCTGGATGGTGCTTGTTCTCTATATGGGGGCAACATGTATACTTTCCTAAAACGTGTACAAAGGCGCCTGAAGTTTTTAGAAGCACCTTTATGGAACAAGGTAGCCAGAAGATGTGATTCGTGCCCGTTCACACAATTAGAGAGCTGATCAGTGATATATGTCGATTGGCACATCTAGCTGAAACTGATACCACCATCGACGGAAATCTGAAGCGCCCATCCTTCAGTGTTTGCTTTATATTCTGAGAGGGGCTTACCGTTTGCCCTAGAAGTAATGTGCTTAAGTTATTATCTTCGAGAAGGACACGAAGCCAACGTACCTGTGATAAGACGTGCGTCTTTGGTCACAAGAAACGAAATCAGACCTGCTACGTCTTCGACTGTGCCGACCTGCTTCATGGCGGACTGAGCTTTCAGCTAAAGATGCGACGTGTCAGTCATCAAGTGAATGGATTGAGTAGGAAGACTGCTAACAGCCGCAAATAGATCTTTTACATCGATCCCCGCGTTTGCGGCTTCAGCTGAATAGAGAGCTTCTGTGTCGGTGAGACCTGTCAACGTTTTATGCTGTGAGATTCGAAGGAGAAACATGGCATGAAGCCATACCTGGACTAATCGTTTGATGCATCGCAGAATACTACCCATATAAAGACAACGTCGACTTACGCGTAAGCGTTGACAGTGATACCGTGTTCCCCAAGTTCAGTCGCTGTACACCCCGTTAGGTTTTTCCCATTAGTCCTTGAGATGTTAGGCTTACCAACGCTTTGGGTTAAGCCACGGATACCAAACTTGGTGGAGCCGTACATCCCCATCGAAGGTCCGCCTAGTAATCCACTTATCCACGAAGAGATGATCATTCCATAGATCGAAACGAACCTTGCTTTCCCGCGAGCGATGAAGCACCGATGATACGTCCTCCTCGACCCTGTTCTATCATCTGCACCGCGGCGTACTTGTAGCAGAGCATCATGCTTCGAAGATTAGTCGCAAAGAGCCAATCCCAGGTTTTCACATCCACTTGAACAGGATTACAATCAGCAACTGTTGAAGTAGGCAAACCCACTGTTGAGAAGTGTGCACGGAATACAGACGCCAGCGTTAGCAATCATCTGCCATGGAACTCAGCTTAAAATCAAGGCATATCGGAGACGGTAGGAATACGAACGACGTCAAGCCCGCCAGGATCTTGACCACGTCCTGGATCATGCCCTTGACTTGCTCTTCTTCAGATACGTCTGCGATCTGGATCGAGACCCGCTGGCCAGTACTAGCAGCAATGTCGGCTGCAACTTGTTCAAGTTTCTCCTTCTTCGTTGGAAGATCGTTGATAGCGACATCGTACCCGTCCTGGGCAAGTCGGATAGCGATGCCTTTCCCGATGCCCTGTGCAGATCCGGTGATGATGGCGACGCCTTTGGTTTCGGTAGACATGGTGGAGATGAGGGTAAGAAGGAAAGCAAGGAGGATAGCGTGGGGAACATCAGACTAGGTGACTCGGATATCAATCATCAGTGTACTTGAATACCCAGGTCTAGACCCCAGGCCTCAGCGTTTTTCGTCGCTGCTGAAAAGCTGGCCCAAAGCGCGTCGCTAGTCCTTCTGTCAAGTTAGGTCGGCCATATTCGTCCATAGTAGATGTACCGCATTCTTAAGTGAATTCTCGTATCCTTTCGGACCTCGGGGGTTCCCGAGTCAACCTTGTTCCAAATCCAGAGGCCTTTGTAGTAGAAAACAATGGCTCATTCGTTGAAGAGCAAGGTGGTAACTAAGTCTGCATGAAGAAACAAGAGAATGTTCGAAGACAAGACAACAGCCATCATATCCCTAGCCTGGAGATGACAATAGGTATTGTTCTGCAGCTCATATTTAAGCTGGACGAGGACAAGGTCCCTTTCAAATTTCAGCACCAAACTTACATCCAAGATCAGACTTTCCGGTCCCTCTATACCACCGTCGAACTACAATTATACCTTGAACTGAGCAAACACCTATGCAACTCAACGTTGTTACCACCGATATGGTCGAGGTATCGCCCAGCATCTGGCAGTCGACCGGGTGTCGGTGGCCCTTGTGCGCTGTGGACTCGCTCGACACTTTCGAGTATGCGCCATTACCCGTAAGACTTTCTCGTCACTTGGCTTCCATGAAATCTCATAACTTGCATATGCAGAACAGGCAAACGGAACGGGCGTTTACTTTGCCGAACATAGTGGTGGCCGACTCTCAACTAGACACAGAAATCGAACGTGATTCCTTGCTCGTCAACCTTGATCCGATTTTGCGCGCCACCCAGCGGGACTGGGAGATGGAGGAGTTCAGGAGCGAGAAAGAGCAGTTAGTTTGGAAGAAGTATCAGGAGAGCATAGCCCTTCGGAAACATACGGTGGAGTTGTTGAATGAGTGGAAGAATCAGAAGGTCGCAGAGTGGGCCCATCAGGTAATGGGAGGTACCAAAGGGAGCATTGAGTTTGAAGATGATAATTGAGGCGTTGTTATTGTTGGAATCGAAATGTGGCTCAAATACGTAGGAAAAACAAGGCAACAGAACGGCGTGTTATCAGAATGTTCAATCTAAGCAGTACCCAGCTAGTATCTGAACAAGGTCATTAGTGCTAAAGCGGCAGAAAAATAAAGGGGACATACACAAAAGAAGAAACAAGGAAAAGTTATCGTCTGCGCACGCCCTTTATTAGGACTCGGAGTCATCGTGGACATCTTTTCCGAAGCCCGGATACGCAGGTGTGTTCGGCGGCACGCGAAGCGCGGAGGGTGGTGGCGCAGACACGTCCAGAGCTTTCAACCGCCCTATCAGGCTTTCTGCCACTGGTGTTGTCGGAGAATGAGGCTCCTCCTGAGACGCAGACGCAGGTGGTGTCTTGTCCACAGTAGTCTCATCTCCGCGCATCTTCGCGAGGTTACGGAGACGAACGATGAGAGATTCAAGTTGCATCATGTCAACGTGTTTAGAAAGCTTCTACAAAGAGTCAGTCAAGGCCGTTTGAAGATGGGGGAGAGATCTTACAGAGGTTGAATGCTTGTAGTTCAGATGCGAACTGTGGCTACGTTGCCGGGTGAAAGAGAACTGCAGGTCCCACTCGCCAGGTACCCGTATATTTATATAACTCTGCGGGCCCGAATAAAGAAATGTCTGCTTTGTTTTCGCTAGTGGATCACCGTTTGATCCCACGCGTCAAATGTCTTTGTCCGGTTGTTCTCCACCTGAAAGAACAATTGAAACGAAGAACAAGGACATCAATGCTGTGCTGGTATTGTTCTTTCTTACCCCTTCTTTTCTTCCGCTGCAATCGCAGGGTAAGATTCGAACCATAGAATGATAAGGTCCCAAAGTGCAACGTAGTAAGAGCGAGAAGACGCTGAATGTGGAAGAACTAAACAAAGGACCAGGTGGCGGTGATGGTGACCCTATCACAGGGGCGCCGGCAGTTTCCGACCCTCTTCAAGTTCCTATCAGGACTCAGGAAGACGTGAGGCTCCTCTAGCGCAACGAACTCGGGATTAAAAATGCGTCGAAGTAGCTTACTTCTCTCATGCGACGTGAGATTCCCTGCTCCCCTTGAACACTTTGTGTACAGCATTGCCAAGATGTACGCACCATTATACGAGTATACAGCATCCTTCGTTGAATATATAAAGTAAGGACGTATTCGTCTTGCGTACCGGGTCGCCACTACCCGAAACGCCACATCGGTAAAGATGAGGCTGCCGAAGACAGCCACATAGTAATATCTCCAGTGCTCCTCCGAGTTCTAGTTCCCCAGTGGGTAGCCGGACGGGAAATGACTCGCCGGAATCATGAGAAACGCACATGCAGTGTTCTGTATGTGCTTTAGTAACGAGCTACTGGCACTTAAACTCGACTTGAGGTACCTGTCGAAATTCAATACACTGTAGTGATGCTCCTCTCGAGCTTGGAGCCCAGTCAACCAAAGACGCCAAATTCTGCATCAAGGTTGTGGATCTGTCCTGAAGCAAGCTCAAGGCAAAGCATACTGATACCTAGACGTGATGGTTCACAGTTTATCCATGTCACATACCACGTCTCTTATCCACCTGTGGAGCTTATCCAGGGCGTCAGCTATCGAAAATGCGTCAAAATGAACTACGTAAGACAGGAACAGTGGCTTCAAATGCAAATGACCTTGATAGCACGCGTTATAATGAATTGTAGGTCGGTCATCGGACGTCGCGGGCCGTAAGCAGAGTGGCTCTGAACCGAGAATGAACCATTGGGACTGTGAAAATACACGACCATGAGAGCAGAAGGGAAAGAAAGGGGAATTCCACACTTGCTTGCATGATGCTTTATGATGGTTGATCATGATCAAGAACGGAAAAGCGGTTCCCCCTTATCCATTGCCACCGATCAATAGACACGCGCCGGCATTTCAAAGAGGTTATCTCTTGCTTTTTACCTTGATGAACGAGTCTATTCGAACATCCTCCCGCCCTATACAAAGCTGTTTTCAATGTAAGCACCGTTAACTGTATTCACTTCGGCACGCTGACAATTCTGCCAGGTCGAAAACGAAAAATTAAATGTTCGAACTCTGCATTTAAGTGACCGGTTTCATTAAGAAAGATTCTCAGGTAACAGAACGTACCCTTGTGCTCCATGCTTGTTGCGCGGAGAAGGCGTGTCTTGTAGGGAGGTTGACCGAAATGCCCCTTCGTGAGTCTAATACCCATTGTTAAGTCACACTAACTCCAAAGCAGTTCCTCCAAGTCCACTGCTGAAACTCTGGACGACGTGCTACATCGCGTAGGGATACTAGAGAGGACAGTTCTTAGACTTTCTAAATCAATTCCTGAAGACCCTCCACCAACTTCCCCGCGAGCGTCTGACAAATCACGTATTCGCTCGGCCTATGGTCCTACCTCGACGGACGAAGATGTCGCTATGATGCTTGAAGTAAGCAATATTTTCGCGCTTTTCACCTCGTCGGTTGAGAACAATCCCAGGATTTTGCGATGGGTCATCGAATAAACCGGACTCGAGCTACCCAAGACTTCGATGCGGATCCCTACAATGCTCCCGCGGCATCATCCGCGGGAGTATCTCGCACTCATCCGCTCTCCCTCCTTGTCGACCCCGCCGCTGACGTACCTGCTCGGCTCGTTGCCCTGCTCCCCGACGAAGCCCGGTCTCGTGCGCTCGTGGAATTCTACTTTGCCAAGCTAGAGTGGTATAGCAAAGTGCTTCACGCACCCACCTTTCTCAAGGAAGCCAATGTGGCTTTTATGCAACTGAACACCAATAGTACCAGCCTGATACGCGTTAGTTTTCTTGGCGTATTCTTCATGGTGCTTTGCCTATCATTCCATCTCATCGAACCGCCGATATGTGAACACCTAGGGATCGACTTCCCAACGGCGAGTGAGCTATCGAAGAGGATGTACTCTGCTGCACAAGCGTGTATCAACTACGACGACTTTCTGGGCGCTCATTCGCTCGAGCACCTTCAGTGTATAATGTCAGTTCTCTTTTTTTCGTTTGTCAGCCTGTTTTGACATTGTTTCCAGATTGATGGGTGTCTATCAGCAAAATCTGGACGAGTCCGAGTGAGTTTATAGCCACTGTTAACAATTTACTTGCTCATGCGGTGGCAGCACACATTGGGCGTTGTTAGGCTCGGCTATCAAAGTACTATCAACGTCTCTTCTTGAAGAAAGGTTCTGATAATGATTCTATCAGATTGCTCAAAACCTCGGAATATCGCGTCTTGGTTCAGAATCCGACGATAGAACATTCAGTGCGAGCTGGCGTTCCGTGGTGAAGCGCGAAACTGCGCGTAGAGTTTGGTGGAGTCTCGTATGTTCTTCCTTTGCAATATAGTCAAACTGCCCCGGGGAATTGACTCGTTTACAGATCTTCAACGACTGGTCACACGCGGCAGCACACAATGGAACATACGCGGTACACCCATCACAGAACCACACGGGGTTCCCAGCAAACGTCAACGATGCCGACCTCGTGGACGGCCACGCGGTGTGTGAGCATCCGCTTGAGGTGTACACCGAGATGTCGTTCTCACTGGCACGCATACGCTTCGTTAGCCTATACCGGGAAATCGTCGACGAGATGAACTCGCCTACGGGGACCGGTTATTCCTTTGTGACGGAGATGGACGGCCGCTTGGAGAAGAAGCTTGAGGAAGTGCCGCTATATTTCGGGCTTGGAAAGGCCGGGATGGGTGTTGGTGGCGTTAAGGGCTTGGAGATGACGCTCTGCTTGATAATGGGCGAGACGAGACGGCTGAGATTACATCGGCCGTTTTTGTTCAGGGGGTACAAGGATCGGAGATATGTAGGTCAAAGTCTTTGACTTCACGCGAGATATTGCTGACTTTCCTTGGATAGGCGGAGTCGCGAATACAATGTATAACCAGCGCACAAAATATCCTCAACCATCTCAAGTCCGACGACGAACAGTCAGCCATCTTGCTCAAGTGGTGGATCGTGTTGTTCTATGGTTTTGCGGCGGCTGTGGTTCTGTTCATCGACTTGTGTCATATGAAGGCCACGGAAGGAACACATGAACATGCGTTGGAAGATAGGCGCGAAGAGCTGCGGCAAGCTCTTGACCTTTTCAAGACAGCAGAGCATATATCCGTCGTGTCCAGGAATGCTATAGTGCTGTTGGAGGGACTGTTGAGTACGTGTTTTCCTCATTACTCACACTTTCTCTCTCTCTAACATGAGACTTTAGCCGCTGAGCCAGAACTGTCAGCAAAGCCCACGTCACGGAAACGTTCACGAGGCGAAGAGGACACGGAGCCTGAAGAGCCCTTTGAGAGGGTGGTGAAACGGATGATACTCGAGGCATCCAAGAACACCTCGTCTCCGACTTCCTCGTCGTCGCATTCGTCCTCTCACTCCTCTTATTCTCCTACAATGGTGCGCCAACAGCAGCAGCAGCCAGTGTATCAATCGTACACACCGTCCAGCTCTCCATGGAGCCTTCGGGATGAAGGTTTATTCGAAGCCCCGGGATTCGGAGATACGACAATGGCAGACCTGGCGGGATTGCTGTATAATGATTATGGCTGGGGCGAGGGTACAGCATATACTAGCTAATGCGGGCATTTTTGTAACTATCTATTTACGTAATACGATATACACGATTGGTTTATAGAGATTGTCTGGATATTAGAACCTCTCGGTCACCGGCGGTCAGGCACCACGGCCACACGTGACGTTAGTCGGCTGCCATCCTGCGGCCAAGGGATTGCAACCTGTGGAACCATGAATCACAGGCTGTCTGTAGGCCCTGTTTGTAGGCACATCCTGGTAGGAAACCATCTCCTTCTTAATTTTCACGACATCGCTCCGCCATTCATTCTTGTCGCTCATCTCCCTTCCCCTCTCAACGGTACATTCGCCCACCCATTCCCGGAACACACCACAATCTCTAGCAGGCGGGATCGCAATCTCTGGAGGCGGGATCGCAATCTCTGGAGGCGGGATCGCAATCTGATGTTTTGTAGTCTGCTGTCCTTAGCTACCAGCCTGCAATATATACTCGTCAGGACTGCACTCCCCCGCGTTCCCTGATCGCAATCCTCGGACACATGTCTGCAATCTCTTTACCTCTCAGTCTGCAACCCGTCCCCACCTAGTTCGCAGTCCTTTGCAATCCGTACCCGTCTTAGTCTGCAATCCTCTCCAGTGTCATAGGCTTGTTTCTACAGGTGGCGGCTCCCATTCTAGTCGTGAACTACTTCTATCCTTTATCCCTGGAGATCCCGGCGGATGAGCAATGGCGAATTATACAAGAATCTGGCGTTCTCAACCAGATCCCACCCAAAAAAGCTGCCAGGTGGCAACACCGCTCCCCGTTCATACTTGTTACTCATTTTCTCTCCCCCCTCAACGGGCCTTGCCGAAGTCTGTACATACATGGCTTGCCAGAATCCCCCACACATTCTGGGAACACACCACAATCTCTAGCAGGCAGCATCGCAATCTCTAGCAGGCGGGATCGCAATCTTTGGAGGCGGGATCGCAATCTCTGGAGGCGGGATCGCAATCTTAGACGGCGGGATCGCAATCTGATGTTTTGTAGTCTGCTGTCCTTAGCTACCAGCCTGCAATATATACTCGTCAGGACTGCACTCCCCCGCGTTCCCTGATCGCAATCCTCGGACACATGTCTGCAATCTCTTTACCTCTCAGTCTGCAACCCGTCCCCACCTAGTTCGCAGTCCTTTGCAATCCGTACCCGTCTTAGTCTGCAATCCTCTCCAGTGTCATAGGCTTGTTTCTACAGGTGGCGGCTCCCATTCTAGTCGTGAACTACTTCTATCCTTTATCCCTGGAGATCCCGGCGGATGAGCAATGGCGAATTATACAAGAATCTGGCGTTCTCAACCAGATCCCACCTAAAAAAGCTTCCAGGTGGCAACATCGCTCCCCGTTCATACTTGTTACTCATTTTCTCTCCCCCCTCAATGGGCCTTGCCGAAGTCTGTACATACATGGCTTGCCAGAATCCCCCACACATTCTGGGAACACACCACAATCTCTAGAGGCGGGATCGCAATCTGACGTTTTGTAGTCTGCTGTCCTTACCTACCAGCCTGCAATATATACTCGTCAGGACTGCACTTCCCCCCGCGTTCCCTGATCGCAATCCTCGGAACACACGTTTGCAATCTCCTTACCTCTCAGTCTGCAATCTCGGAACACCCGTTTTGCAATCTCTGTACGTCATAGTCTGCAATCCGTCCCCCCACCGCTTCACGTCGCCCTCTACACTCGATGCCTTGCGCCGCGCCCTACTCTCCACCCCTCCAGTGTTGATCTTGTGGGCATCAGATTCGCGGCGCTAAAGAGCGAGTTAGGTTTTACAAACTCTGTAGTGACATGGATAGTGTCCGCCACAGTAAGCTCTTGAAGCTCCTCTTTGAGAGGTGTCTGACTTTGACCCCGCACCAGACTGCAGCCCCAAGACCGCCATCCAAACAGCTTCGCTACCACACCAGTTTATTAAGCAGTTGAATACAAACAGTTAGGTATTCATTCTAGGCCTAATCTAGCTGTTTTAACCAGTGAAATTACAGATGTAGAGTAGCGTAGTTAAGTCAATAGAACGTGTTATCTTGAGCACACGTAAGGGCAAGTGGGCGAAGAGACCGGACTGGATAGGCTGTGGTCGGGGGATATCCCAGTGTAAAGTAGTCGGGTCCATGAATGTCCGCCGCGAGGAAGCCAAGCGCCGCCGTTGATGCGCGTACAGGAGAGCGCAGTCCATGCCGGCCTGGGCGCCATAAGATATCGCGTCCTCAGCACACGCAACGAATGACCCGGGCAAGCAGCACCCTCCTCCTCAAAGTCGCTGCGTGCCTCCCAGAGACTATCCTCGACCGGGAACGTTGCTCGTCCCGAGAGCATCATGTGGAAACGGAACGTGGAGACATAACCTTCATCGCGGTCGTCAAAAGGTATGGCAATGGGATACTGTGGTTTGCATTGCTTGGTCTGTATTGTATATAGAATTCACGCTACAAGTGAAAAGGGGCGGCATAAGTACAAGACTACACGTATCGTATCGTGGCATGGGAGGCAGTGGAAACGGAATGTGGGGAAATCAACTTCGTCGCGGTCGATGGAGCAGACAGGCTGAAACCGGGTGTCCCTCTGCAAGTGAAGTCAGACCGATTTCTTTGCGTTGGCGGCGGCGAGACTCTTCACATGTGGCGGAGAAGAGGGGATCAAGGCTTGGGTGTAAATAGAGGCACAGTCAAAAACACTGGCCACAAAGCATGAAGGAGTAAACCTACTTTCATCGTCGTCGTCGTCAGAGCTCAAGTCTGACAAGTCAGAGTCGCGAGAGTCGCCTGGAGGGGTGGAGCCTATCCCTGTGTTAACGAGAGCCGGCGAGCCAAGTAGCAGTATGAAAATACATTGGTTGACTTGCAAACGCCACTGAATTAGTCGATGTAGACGCTGTTGTTGACGCTCGCGGCGGCGTGACTCTGCCTACATGCGGGTTGAGATGTGAGGACCTCTAGTAAAGCATACAAACCATGCTCACCTGTCGAGCTGGAAGGGTAACATTTTTGTAGTACCAGTTGCTCTCTACCACTGCGGAAGATAGGCCGGGAGTTACAAAGACGGACGCGATGGAGAGAAGGACATACCATAGAAGGCAGGCGTGGCGCGATATGTTTTCTTGCCGTTGTACGTGGCTAGCGTAATGGAGTAGCGGTCACTAAGATGAGACCAGAGGCGGTCTATCATAGACTTGTTAGGCTCAGATTCTTCGAACGACGAGAGGGGCTCCCAACTAATTGAGCACTATGGTTAGTGAAGACATAGAGTAGGCATCTGTCGTCCTCACCTCCAATGGTCTTTGCCCCACCCCAGCCATGCTGCCAGGTACTGGAGCTCTTCACCCGACCTACGCACACCGACAAGTGCTTCTGCGAGTATATGAGCAGAGCACACAGAACATAAGAGTAAAAAAAGTACAGACCGACTTCCCATAATTTATCTGGAGACCATTGGCTGTGGTTCATGTTGTGGGGGTGAGCAAAGAAGAGACGGTGAGAAGAGAGTCAAGAAGCAGCGCAGTCCACACGTTTCAGGATATGTGGCAACGAGAACTTAAAGTATGATCGCAGTTGAGGGAAGCGATTATTACGTGGGGGGAAGAAGCTCGCTTTCCGACAATTTGAGAGATCATACAACTGATTTGGGCACGGGAGCGGAGGCTGGCAATAGTTAAAAGGTCAGCCGTGGGAATGGAAACCAGACTATAGGATCCCTTGAACTGACACGGCCAACGAATGTCTACCCTACGACAGCGCACTGAGAAGAGAATGACGGAGGACGAACAAGACACACTGGAAGCGAGCAACATGATTTATGATTTCGTACTAACGTACAAGGGCCTGATTCACAGTGAGACCCTTAAACATTTGAAGGGTGGGCAGTTCATAGTCGTGCGCCTGGGAGATCTTTTCACTGAACACAATGCAGACATTGTCCGGGAGGAGGGAGCGATAGCTGAAGTTGAGCATGAGGGAGGGGGAAAACCACTCGCCGTTTTCCGGGAGGCGGGAGCGGGAGGAGTATCGCGCGAGGACGGCGGAGAACGAGTCGCCAGTGAGTGAGCAACGCTTGAGCCACTTTCGAGTATTGACAATAATTCATTCAGATGCTGGAGTGCCAGAGAACAATACGAGCGCCCGCACAGCTGTTAGTGGCGCGGTTAAGACTTGGCTGATGAAGATCAATCGTGTGCACTGGGAGCAAGGGCTGGTGAGGATGGGACTGTGTGACATGTTGGGGCTGCGTATCATAGAAGGAGGTATGTAAGTTGATGCACAAGGGGAGGTTGCTGGATTGACACGAAGGCCACTTCACTAGTTTTCCATCTTTATGAGGATATCGCTTTCATGTTGCAACATGCACTTGATGTTTCGCTGCGCGAGGCTCACTTTTTCATGTCGGCAGTGGAGGAATTGGTTGCGAGCGGTGAGGATAGCGATGGAGAGGAGTGAGAGAACATGAATAGCACTCAAGGGGCTGAGAACTATGTCATACGAATAATGCAAGGTTACCATACAATGACTTGACATAAGGATACAGAGGTAGCGCATGTCAGCGCGCTTTAGGCGGCGCCGACAGTCTGTAAGGATTTATTCCATTCAATAACCTTCTGATGTGCCATGACCTGTGACGTCGATTAGAGAAGGCCCAACGATCTAAGGAAATCCAGCGAACCTTTTTGCGGTTAAATCCGACAACTTGGAGGCCTTCTATAGACGAAGCTCGAGAAAGGGCAACATAACTCTGACCTGGACATGCCGTTAGTGGTGAGGAGAACTCGTGTAAAGAAGACAATACCTCGCTCAAAGACTTTCGTAAGATCCACCTTCAAACGATGAAGCGTCTGTCCTTGACTCTTATGGATCGACATGGCCCACGCAAGAATAAGAGGACTGTAAAACCAGTCAGACCGGAAAGTAGGACTGTTGATAAAAAGCGTACATCTGCACTCGGCGAGCAAGGACTTTGCCTTCGCTATCCTCGACCGTAAATTCATCACGTTTCAACAGAACCGCCTCCGTCTGGAGCTCCCTGGTAGACCCAGGCACGCTGTACTGGAACAAAACCAGCGGGAACCGTTCGTCGTCTCTTTTTGTGGGCTTCCTATCAACCGCTTGATTCTCCGGATCCGCTTTCATATTCGAAACAAGGACTGGCTTTCCCTCATCGTTCAACATCACATGCCTCAGCAATGCCGCATTTTTCTTGGAGTCCTTTGGCTTCGCACCAGCGCTGATCGACGAAAGAGGTTTCCGAGTTGAGACGGCCGTTGAGACCAACTCCCATGATCTGAAGAAACCAATGACTTTGCCTATAAGCCCGTTTACGAGTACATCGTCGACATTCTTGATAAGCATGACCTGAGCGCCGAGTTTGAGGTCCACCGTAGGTTCTGCAAGCATGCTTTCGAGTGCATGGAGTTTCTCCCCGGTGTCTGTCGAGGTGTAGGTCCACAGCTGAGCGGGAAGACAGTCTAGTCGCTCGCGGTTGGCCTTGGCAACCGCGTGGCGATGAGGGAAGAGTTCAGTGGGAAGAATTTCTGTCGTTCGTCGGCGGGCCTGCGTTAAGGCCTGAGTAGGTGTCACTGTTGCTTGTTGAGATGCGGTTGGCTCAATGAATAAGGGCGCTAGGGGTTTCGAGAGACAAGTAAACAGGTCGGCGGCGTCGTGGCTAGGTTCTCCGTGTCGGAGTGAGTTGAGGGCGTCAACGAGGCCTATAAATAGTGCTTGATAAGGACAGTTGAACATGAAAACGGTGGGAGACGCTTACGTTGATCTCTTTGACGATACACTTTGACGAGATTAACTGTACAATCCAAGGTCTCTTTCCAGGCGGAGGACTCGAACGCAAAATACGGTTCGATTGAACCTTTGGTGACAGGTGGAAGCTGGAAGAAGTCGCCGGTGACCACAATCTCAACCAACCGTTAGCCTACAGCCGGCGTCAAGATGCAATAATTAATTACCTGTAGACCACCAAACGGCTTAGTTGTCTTCTTTCGGAGCCGGGTCGCAATCTGAGCTAGCCTGTTAAAGAGATGTCCGTCGACCATGGAGACTACTAGAATAAGTTTCCAGACCACGAAAGCATTTCAGGGCGTACCTTCGTCGATAATCAAGACCTTGGCTTGCTTCCACCGCTGATGAGCAGGCCTACAGGTCTTGATACATTTGATGAGGTTATCCATGTCGTCAACAGTAGGCGCTACAGCACCCCAAGCATGTATCGTTTGGCCTAATAATCTTTGTCAGCTCAAAATGGCGGGTCTATTGTTTATCTTACCTCCAATATTCGATGCTGCCATAGCGGTACTCGCAGTGATGGCGACTGCTTCTGGGTGTTTCACATACTTTTTACGAAGGCCAGTTATTATCGCCCGTAGGAGCAGGGACTTGCCGGTTCCTATCAAGCGTTCAGTGCCAAAGCCGGAATAAACCTCGAGATGTCGAACCTGCAGCTCCCGTGAAGAAGACGTTCTGCTCCTGATCGACAACCATACGGAGTACTCTTGTCTGTTCCGCGCTGAGTGCGACATGCGACACAGAATCACTCTCGGAATCTTCAGAAGCTTTAACAACCGCGATCGGGGCAGAGAAAAACGAGTCAAGCGTTTGACGCGGTTTCTTGTTGGTCCAGCTCGTCCCCGTGGAGGTCGATGCCTTTCGTTTACGTTCGGATGCTGGAGCCATTAGGTTAGGCAAAGGGCGAAGAGGGAGGGCGCGTCCTATTGTATTGTCCTATTGTATTCGCATGGACTGGTGATGGTTTTGTATCAGAGTGGATGCTGGCACGTGGGCGAGGGCGCGGAACTCGGGCCGTGTGTTCAAACCATTGGTTGCCTTTGCTCGTTGCCTATTTTCGTCTACATGAGTTTTCTACATTGTTCTTTATTGGCCTGGTTCAACAAAGTCGGATGATTATACACTCTCGCGTGTATTTACGTTACTCTTCTGCAGATCTTGGAATATCTTGCTTCTGCGTCTCTTGCATTTTCCATCGCGGTGAGCATAGTGACAGACCATGAATAGTATTCAAGGCGCTGAGAACTATGTCATACTCATCTGAAGAAAGGCATTGCGGAAAATAAGCAACATATCCATTGCGACGTTTGGGGTACTACGGTTGCGAGGAAGGTAACAGCTCATGCTCTTTCAGCCACTCGTCAACTATCGTCTCGGCATCCTCATCACCAAGCTTCGACATCACGTGGCGCAGTGCCTCTGCACTTTCAATCCTCTCTTCATCAGTTGCGGGGGCGTTGGCACAGGCGTAGGTGAGAATGTCACGAAACTCCTTAGAGAATGGTGGAACATCGTCAAGCCATTCAAAGTGCCAAAACGGATCGAGGAGGACAGCAGCCCCAAACTGCAGCGATTCTCGACTCAACAACCAATTAAAGCAAGGAAAGGCACACACCGCTTGGTATAATTGGACGAGGATATCTGCACGCTCGAGGCTACCCTTGAAACGCTTTTTGAACGTCCTCTTTAGACCGGAGAGCTGTTTCTTTAATTGATCCCGAATGTGAGCTTCGGTTCGGTGATGTGTTTGCTGATCTATTAGATGTTTGTAGCGCCGAGGGAAAACATCATCGACATAGCTCTCTCTGGCGCGACTTCGAGAACCGTCAGCTTCGCAACGGGCGAGAGCCTCGAGAAGATCGTAGCGTTTCGTAAACGATACAACGTGATAGATAAATGTATTGATTTTGTGGCGATGTTGAGCTGTGAGGAATTCCTGAACAATCACAGTGAGACGTCGAATGAGGGTAAAAAAGACATGTATACGCGATATATTTGATCTCGGGTCTCAGTAGCGTTGAGCTGTGAGTACATTTCAAGGACATGGGACTGGTAGGGGTGCTTCATATCTTCTAGCGCATTGACCTGAACATTTGGTGCATTGGCCGCTGACGGTAGGAACACGAAGACGCACATACCCAATGAGCGTTGTCATCACGATAGCCACGAATGAGGCGAACAAGACCATCGTCTTCGACATTCCGCGCAGTCTGACCACCGCGCAATGGTGCGTTGAAAGTCGTTCGAGTGAATTCCTCTGCGCCAATAGCGTTGGTGTTATGGGTAGCTTCCATGATAGCGGCCCATCGTGGGCTACTTGATATATTAGTCGGCGGCGGCGGCTGAGAGTTCACGTTGTTAGAGGGCCGTGTTGGCGAGGCTGTCTGACGTGGTGTGGCGGGTGGTTGTGTCTGCGGCTGTGCTAGTGGAGGCGGAACCAGCGCCAAAATATCGTGGAGCTTAGTGTGGGCGGTATTGAAAATTTCGCGCCGGTGACGATCGCTGCGCTGGGTCAAAGGGGCATCGTCAGTGTCAACGAGCATGGTCATCTCTTGTTCCACGAAGTCCAATGCGTTGTTGATCCTGGTTCCCTGGGTCAGTGGGAATTCGGGGGATGACTGCATGGTGGTCGACGAGTAGGAAGCAGTAGCAGAAGGATGTCACCTGTGGTTATTGAGGATTGCATTCCGATCGTCCAGGATTGCAGTCCGAAAACTCCAGGATTGCAGACCTACACCTCGATCTGTGAAAGATGTGATCACTTGGATAAGCGAGGTGTGATCAAGACCCTCAACGATGGGTAACGATCGCGCTTCACAGCTTGCGGCGCGGCGTGCGGAACGTCAAGCTAAAGGAACCAATGCCCTGCGAGCGGATATGATTTACATTCCAAGGCCTCTGTTGAAGGCCGCCACGACGACACAGAGAAAGTTGTGTGACGATCAGACGGAACAACGACAAGTCCCTGAAGGTATGTTGCAATAATATCACGCCACGTAGCGACTAACCAAAAAAATGGCCGGCAGTCGAGAAGGAGACGCCTACTACAGATATTCGGTGGTGGCTGAAGGACCCGGCCCAATCGCCCCGAGAACGGTGAGAGGCGCAGGCTCACGCAGAAGTGCTGATCCTCGAACAGACTGCGAGTAGAATCTTTGTATATCCGTGGAATGCGAGTAAAACCGCCATGGCCGGTGGGAAGGTTTGGGTAAAAGGTTCAGATTTGGAGCGTCTGGCTCCGAAACAGCTGCTCAGTGATGAAGTAGTGATGTTTGGTCTTATGTGAGTCGCCAACCCGGCAGTGATGGCTGTGAACTGACGGGTACGGCGTAGATCGGCACTAAAGGAATTGGAGAACAGAGATAAAATGGCCTTCGAGAGCGTCTATGTTTACAGCAACTTCTTCTACAATGCGCTGAAGCAACGGTGAGTGTTGATTCGAGTGTTAGAGACGGATTTCTGACCAGCAAGCGGCCTAGGGGCTATGAGGCTGTCGCTAAGTGGACGAAAGGTGTTGATATATTTGCCAAGGATACTCTATTGGTACCTGTCAACGAAGCGTCAGTCTTCAGCGTGTTTTCTAGTCGCTTGAAGGTAATAAGGCTCTGTAGGTGTCATTGGTTTCTGGTGGTGATCTGTGATGCTGGAATGCTTCTGCAAAATGCGGAAAGTCCGAAGCACAGGGAGCGACCCGGGGTCGTCCCCCATGAAGCACAAAGGTATCCTGAACGACATGAACGAGGAGACGCACGCGAAGCTGACTGTATGTGCAGGACAACACGCATAACTGCATTAGACTCTCTCGGTTACAGTCACACAGCGCTGTGTGAGCGCCTGGCCGATTATTTGTCAGAGGAAGCAAAGACCAGATGGCGGAAGAAATCTGGGCGGCGCCCATTAATCTATGATTTGAGGGTGAGTGCAGGTTGATGTTTGTCATTTGAGCCCGTAGGCCATACAGACATACTAGGTGCCGCATCAGTCCAATAATTGGGACTGTGGATTGTATGTGATACATTTCGCGAGGATGTATCTGTCAGATGTGAAGTATTTCGGAGGTGTTGTGCGACAGGTGCGGGTATACGTGCATCATACATGGGACATCGGTGACCGCGTATGGTAGGAAAGAGAGGCGACGCCCTCTCTCGAAATAGTGTGGAAGGCCGCTCAAATTGCTGAAATGCGACAAGATTTGATGCAACGAGCCAGACAGACGGCGACGGAGTACAGAATCTGGAAAAGTAGCCGAGGGCAAATCGAAGAGACAATCGACTCTGACTCGGAAGTGGAATTTTTGTAAAAGAAAACACTCCTTAAACTCGAAATGTCATGGGACGAGTATGGCTCGTGATATTCTTTAATTTCATTGTTGGACCGCCACAACGCGACGGATCAGCACTGAACATAAACGCGTGGTTGCGCGATGGTTCCTCAGGACCAGAGTAGGCATTTCTCTTTTGCGACTTGATCGCATGGCACCCCCGTTCGTACCGCAGTCTACCGACGCGTACGACCTGCGGCAGAGGCTCCTGGATGATTTCGAGCCGGAAGAACTGCTTCGAGGTGCCGACGACTTGGACTATTGGGCGCGAATAGACCCGCAACGGCGGCTCAATGCGACGCAACGTCATTCGTGGCGAATAAAGGCCGGAGAAACATTTTCCGCCTGGCGTACAAGGCAACGGGCGGTATTGTCGTCACACCGGTGGAGGGACAAATTGTGAGTGCAGTCTTTTTCCGTGAGAGGACGCTATGGATAAGGGTTATTCAGGTCCCCGCAAAAGAGACAACACATGAATGAGAAGTCAACGTACGTGAGACGCGTTATCATCATGGTCAGACTCATACTCCTAGACAGGGAGCGCATGCGACACTCCCGAGCAAGAAAGCGGAAGTGTGGTGAAACCGCAGGGAAGGAGGACAATTCAGGCGGGGTAGGTGTCCCAGAGCAGGCGTCTGATACTTCAACCACATCCCTCGAATGTGTCATTATCGACCTCCGTGAAAGCTTACCGTTCCAACGTGACTTCGACATATTAGAGTTGAAGGGCACGCGCAGACATGTCATGGCATATGGACCGTGGATCGATGCGGAAAACGGTGAAAACCTACTCCACAGGGTATTTGTGTTGTCATCATTGACTGAAAATGGGGCTCATGCGAATGGTCAGGAGGCGAAGCTGGTGAAAACGCTCAGCCAGAAGGCAGGCGGCCTCACCGAACAGAGTAACGCACACGTGATGGTATTGGATCATGTCGACGAGGACTGTCACGACGTGGTTCGGCGCGCTTTGGCAGCAGGAAAAGTGGTATATGTACCGCCCAGTGCAGATCAAGTGGCGCATCGTCTCGATGCCAAGTGGCTGAAACGAAAATATGCTGTCAATACTTCTGATCGAATTCGGGAGGTTCATAGTAAGTGACCCGACTCTTGCATGGCGATTGGTGTCTCAGGCCAGTGGTAGGTATGAAAAGCAAGGCAAAGATGTATGAGCCGGGCGCCCCAGATGAATTAACCCAGTATCACTCGGAAGAGGTGTCTTTGGAAGATTTACTACAGCCGTTGACCCCGGATGGCGACCGATTATTTTGCTTGGACTTTGCTGCCTTCGTGCGCTCACTGCCGGAAGGTTTATTGTCAGTAGCTGATATGGGGCGTCACGTATAGGCACTAACCAGGCTTGTAGTGCTTTGGACGATACCTTGGCGGCCTGGCAGGAAACTCATTTCATGTCTTCCTTTTTCACTAACAGGGTGGCCATGCAGCAATTCGTGGACAGGTTTTGGGGACTATTTCACCAGGGCATGACGAACACGACGCTACATCATGATGCGGATGGCAAAGTCACAATCGTCTTGGGTCAGGCCGGGTATAAAATCTGGTTTGTGGTGTATCCTTCCGCAGAGGTTGGAGGGACTCCCACAGACGTTGGGCTATTCCAGGAGTCTCTGTTGGAGGATGAAGATGAGGGACGGTACCCAGATAACATATCAGTCTATGCTTTTCTCATAGAACCGGGCGCGATCTTGTAAGTGACGCAGCGTTTTGGCCATTGGTTGAATTGATATGCCGCCTCAGAATGCAACCACCCGGTTTAATGCATGCCGTCTATACGCCAGTGCCCGCTTATGTCAATGGCTGTTCATTCTGGGCCCTAGACAGTTTGCACCTGACGTGCATTTCTCGAGTAGTGGATGTGGAGCTGGGGAATAGTCTTACCAATGTGGATCACGATGATGTGGCTACCTACGAATCGTTTCTGCGACTCATATGCCACTTACCAATTGTACATGACCGAGGTGAGTGCTAGTTACTCGACAGGGATTGTTCACTTGGTGACCTCTGACTTTAGAGTTGCCCAAGAACGCTCTAATGGCATTATGTTCTATGGTGATCTTTCCAGATGACTTCTATATGCGCCATAGGCGACACAACAACATGCAGTCAAATGGTTTGCGTAAAGTGAGGCAGGAAGTGCAGGCCCTGCCAGCACGTCGTCTCGGTGTGGAGCTCGCCTGTATACTCTGTGAAGACCTGGGGTTTGAGGTAGACAGGAAGGTGGTCATAGACAATCATCTGAAGAAGTCGAAGGATGGAAAGTACCAGCAGATCAAGGTGGAGGCACTGAGTTGTGCATTGCGTGAAGCGTTGAACGCACAGGGTACACTAGAGGGAGAACTGATAGATTTGGGAAAAAGCGGCACCCGTCGCAAAATGCGAGACGTGATCGATAGAGCTCGAGGGGTTATTGTAGAATAAGAACCTATCTGTACCTCACAGCGTTTCCCAGATTACACTGCTTGGAACGACAGCCGGTTGGAACAGTTCACGAACTCCGAGTTAGAATGGAGTCTTGAGCGGCCCAAAGACCTGGGAATATTGGAACGGAACTTATACTTTGCGCACAGCGCCTCGAAGAAATTTATAGTTCATAACCGAATCCCGATTGTGAACAAATAACAAAAGTACTTACTACTTACTCCCAACAAAAAAACCAAGCGCGACAAGAAATTAATGCCTATGGCAGTACTCGAACTAAAGTTTCGGAGTACTAGCCAACTAGCCACTACACTATGTATGCTTACTTTTTCAGGCACATGGGGGTACACAAATAAATGTGCCCGGTTCCCGCGCAACATGGCCAAACATCTCATTGTTTGTTGACTTGCCTTCAACGCTCATCACGAGTATTACGACGCGTAATTGTTTTCATTATAACGTGACTTTGTTGTCCAGATATAAAGGTGAACACTCTTCTGTTTACTATAGCAATCTTCACGTCCGTGTCTCTACCCAGCCACTGGCTGGCTCACACCTTGGTGTGCCTCACCCCCCTTCCCAGCTCTACCCCAATGACGAGAACGCCTGTTTGCAGGCGCGTTATTGTGCTCACGCTTCTCCTCCGTTTTGGCATGCCTGCTGCCATCGACGCTGCGGGAATACGTGTCCATGATTCTTCTACCCAGCCACTGGCTGGCTCACACCTCGTGCCCCCCCCCCCAGCTCTACCCCCATGACGAGAACGCCTGTTTGCAGGCGCGTTATTGGGCTCACTGTTCTCCCCCGTTTTGGCATGCCTGCTGCCGTCGACGCTGTGGGAATACGTGTCCATTATTATTCTTACTATAATACACCTCTATCATCATCTTTGCTCACTCACCGAATGCCAGCATGTCCTCGCTTCCTCCAAAGCCCCCCCTCACTTCTGCCCATCCATCCAAGTCGTGTCACGCGGGCATCAAGCGCTCTCAACCCAAGCAGCATCTAAACTCTGATTCGACGTCGACACGCTCTCCACCAGCAAGGCTCAAGCGACCGCGTCTTGACAACGTGTCCGATCTGGAGCTCTCCGATGATGACGATATTTCCGGTGGGAACATAGACGCTACCCCAACCTCCATGTTTCATGTCGACCAACTCTGTGCCCAATTTGAAGACACTGGCGACGCTGCCCTGAAAGACCTGGTGGACGTATTCGACGATGACACATACGCGCCGGAATACAATCTTGAGCAGGATAAACCGTATGTAATTCCACATTGTTCTATATTGTCTGACTCATGTTTCCCTCTAGCCTGCGCAAGCAGCGCAACTACACCGAGAAGAACCTCCGTACATCCTTTGAGCGTGATATTATACGCATGGTGAAGGAAGCAAATGGACACAAAGGTGTGTGTCAGAAATTGCAATTTACTTGTCCTCTAACTTGGGTGTAGTTGTATGTTCTGGGCTCAATTTTGCATTAGCTACTGGCCCTAAAGGCAGCAATCACCTGGCGACATCGCGAGCCCCCCCTAAAATCACCATCTGGGACGACGACACTCCACGCTGCATGTTCTCTGAGGATCATGTCCCTCTGGTGTATCATCTTCCGCAGTTCCTGCGTGCGCCTTCCAATGTGAGTTTCCTACCTTGCTATAATATCCACCTAATGCATATTCTTAGACGATTCTGACTTCCCATCTCATTCAATATGGCAAGAGCGCCACACTGTCTGTTGGGACGGGCGCAGATGGAAAGAAGCGTAATGCCGCCTCTGCATACGTCTTTCGAGACGGTGAAGTTTCCGGATGTTCCATTCTCAATCGTCTTTGGCATGCTGTAGGCCACACTGTAAGATTCCCGTTCTTTTCACCTCAGCATGTGCTCACACATTGTAGGATGATGAACCGACAATCTCAACGAGCTTTCTCAAGACGGGTGCCCAGTTCAATCATTCTACAACTCTTGTTGACCACCTTCGGTTCCTCTCTTTCCGTGTCAATCAGTTTCTCAAATCCATTGATTCTCGACAATTCGCTGCCCTTCAGACACTTGTCAAAAGGGCGGAAGCCTCTTACCCTCATGTCAAGGCTCTTGGAACCATTGATCCACTCCTTATGCAGGGGCGCGCCATTCAGTTTAATAGGACGACACCGAACCATGTAGATCGTCTTGACCCTCCAAAAGGCTGGGCTATCATTATAGTTCTCGGTCGCGTTCGGTCGGGAACTCTGTTCTTTCCACGACTGAATCTTCGAGTCCGCTACAACTCCGGAGTCGGGGTCGCCCTTCGTGGACGGCTTCTTAAGCATGAGGTTGAGGTATGGGAAGGAGAGCAACGTATTTCGATAGCCCACTTTACACATATTGGCCTTTGGAACTGGTACAAGATTGAATGTCCCTGAAGGCGACAGGTAACGGACGATGACACGGAAAAGTGGTATCATGAGTGTTGGACCTGTTGTCAATATTGTTTACTTACAGTTGTTTCCTGTTATCTGAACCCTAGCCAAGAACCCTCACTTCCAATTCTAGTAATTTTCTGACCATCACCGCGTGACTTAAGACATTTGTATATGCAACCAAAACCTTCTCAAGAAAGCTACGCGTTAGCTCCTCGTCCCCGTCACTGCTTGTTCAGTACTCAGCCCGTTACATACTTACCAGTGGTAATGAATCACGCTTACGTGCATGTTGTGGCTGTGCCTGTCAGCACGTCGATCGGTTTCACCATTGTTGGTCTAACTCGTACTTTTCGCAATCTGTTAAGCTGGTGGCGTTCGACGCTATTCCCTCGGGTTCTGCCCACCCGACCTTCGGCTAGCTATGCATGCTGGCCCTCTTCCACTCTTCATCGTGAGTTCCGTTACTCCTACCCTTTTTAAACATCCCTCACGCTCCTTAGCCTCCTAGAATATCTCACTGGACGCCGTTCTACATTGATCGCGTGTCTACTATTGGACCTACGGACCATCTCTCGGTTCCCCGGTCGTTTATAACACTGACAACGTACGCAAACGGGCTCGTCGAGTCGCTGTCGAGACGAAATTTAAGGATGTGGAAGATGCCCAATCTCAGACAATGTCAGTTCACCCCCCCAGCATGTTTCATGGACAGACTCCCCTCAACCATCGTTGTAGATCCCCGTACATTTCTTTCTGCATAAGTCAGAAAGAACATAGCTTCACCATTTTACACGGTGATGCTCTTGCCCACATCCCCGGGCACCCCATACACCAGGCCCCATTAATCACTCACTACGTCGAGCCCGAGTTACTACATGGCTGCTACTGGTCCCTAAATGCCATACCCTACATGGGGTTTCTCCCCGTCAATCCATATCGAGTGTGTTTCAATGACTCATTATTCGCCTGCGTATTTCAACGAAAGTGGGAGGTTCCCATCCACCACGACGCGAGCCAGTGGCAGGTCGCCCCCCAACTTGCTGAACAGTGGCTGCAGCTCGAGCACATCCTTGTCTTTCTTCGCGACCTCTTGTCAGTTTCTATTCCGGTGCGCAGCCAAGAGCACCTTCCGGCCCCTCTTCCTTCGCATTATCGTTTTCATCGACCTCATCCGGACCCCCTCGTCCTGTCGCAACGTCTCATGAGAGCTCGTTATGCCTTCCTCTTAATGGGCGCGGAAATATCCTTCCTCTATGCATTGCAGGCCAACCCTTCCTCATGCCGGCACTCCATAGACACCGCTCTTGAAGGAGAAGCGCACCGCGACGTCCTGGTGGAGACGATTCTAGACAGTTGGTTGTTCGTGCCAGCGAACGGTTATTACCCTTCGCGTCATTCCAACGGCTATGCCAAAGAAGGTTGCGCACGCTATGGCATGTTCGTTAATGCTGCGACGTCCACTCTTGCCCACGCCTTGGTGGCGTATGAGACCTTCCATGTTCCCGTTTGGATATGGTGGGGCAATCGACTACACACTCATACTCCGAAATCTGCTGTCATCGCACGTCGTTTCGGCTTCAACCGTGATATTGTGCAGCGCTATCTCGCCAGTCTGGGTGCTTCATGGGACCAATTGCAGTCCGGTCGATTCTTTCAACGTACCATCTATAAGCTCCCGTGTCAGCAGCGCCCACATAGCAAACCTATACGAATTGTTTCCAATGACTCAAGTTTTGCGCCACTCCCTGATGAACCGTGGTTTCAATTTCTTTCCAGGCGCGAGCGCTGTATTTTAGCATGCCCCCCGGCACAAAGAGATATTCAGATCATCAATACTCGTCAATTGCTTGCTCAATCTCAAGGTTTGGTGCCACATTCAGCCGTCTTCCAATGGGTTCGTGGACCAATAGGCAGCCTTCTACGTCGAAGAGTACCCTTTCATAAAGCAGCTAGAGTATGGGGCGAATTTAAACCGTCCCACCGGATTTATTGTGCTGCTTATGATGAATGGGATCTTTGTGAGGAGTTTACCTCCCTTGACCCACCTGTACATCTCGCTTGGCAAGAACCCGCGTCTTCCGACCCATTTGAAGATGAATCTATCCTGTCTGTTGAAGATCGATCATCGCAACTACAGGTATCCCAAGCAGTTTCCGACCCCTTCCCGGAGCCTTCCAGCCCAATCCCCGACGTGCCCGATCAACATCCCGTTGAAATCGTCGCTTTCGTACCTCTTGTCGATGATATTCACGACCGCGAACAGGATCGCAAGATGCCCCCATTTCCTGTGCCGCTCGATTGGAGTAGCATATGCAAGAGCTTATATCGCGCTGATAAGAGCGAAATCTATATGCGAACATTGCGCCTATTGCCAACGGCCATCCCCATCCTTACCGATTTCTATGGAATTACGATCCCCCCCGACTTCCTCCACGTCTCCGACGACTCGCCCTCCGCTTCCGATCTCCACACCTTGCGCAAGTTCCTTGCCTGCTCTCATCCACCCCCCGGTCACCAAACACCCCTCACTGCCGCCGCTGTCGCTGCGCTCACTGCCTTTTGCCAGTACATCACTTGGTATGCCAATGGAAATGGTCTATCCCAGCAACCTCCCCAGTCTATCGTCAGTACTTGGTCTGATTTCAATGAGTCCCACCCTGCCTTTATTCTCAGATCTGGCCTCCCCGTCAAACGCATCCAGTGGCGTGTTCGCCCAGACCCCACGTACTACTTCGACTGGCCGACTGATCCTTCCCTGCGCCTTTTGCTGTTTCGTGCCACCGACGTTTTATGGTTTTACCGGCAACACGCGAAACATCCCATAGAGCGCATTGTTGCTTCCATGGTCAGCCTGGGAATCAGATTCTCCTTCGCAGCCGTCTGTACGGATAGCCCGTTGCCTCCTACTCAAACACGCCCTCTACAACCTTTGCCTTGGCGGCGCACTCCGTTCCACGCCAATATCCTTGAATATCATCAATATGTTGCGCGGCGGGCGCGGCTTTTTTCATCAACTTCCATACTCCGCGCCGCTCTCATGGCCGGTGGCATACTTTGGCGTCTAGCTTTGGAACATGTTGAGGATCCTGGAGTCCTATTTGACTCCTACCCAACCGAAGCGCTACACCTAGACGTCCGCAGCACTGACTCTACCGGCGTTCTCATTGGCGAGGCTGGGCTAACGGATGACCAGGTGGACATTATCTTGGGTGCATATGTTCTCAGCGCAGAATACCCCCCTCCGCCGAAATCCTGCCATGTGTCCTGGTTCCCTAAGAATTTCCCCTCTAGTGGAGTTGATGTTGGCTTTTGGAGTGAAGATGCCGAACGTTGGTATCAGGACCGCGTTCATGCGTACTTGACCAACAAAGAGCAGCCTTGTCCTGGAGGGCACTGGCATCAACGCCTTCGGTTGTATGGAGCTGCCCGATCCTTCTCCAAAGGCTACGACATCGTAGCTGGGCTCAAGTTGGATGAAGCGATATGAGACAGTTGCTCTGAAAACGCCTCATTACTCTGCGTACGTCTCCTTCTCTTTCCTCGCCACTGCCTACTAACGTGGCCCAGTTTGTTATAATCGTTTTGTAAACTTGCTTTCGTTTATTATCGCATCGCTATCGCCTTTGTCAGACACATGTATCTCTAAAAACTTTACATCGCAATCATGATCACCCTGGGTTTTTCCTCTTTGGGATGCGATCAACCCTTTTAAGTTCTTTTGGCGCTGAGGCTCCTTCATTGTCGTTTAGTATGCCTTCACATGCGGTCTCGCGTCGCATTCAAATACTTCCGGACGACGTCTTGGGAGACATCGGCATATATCTTCCAACAGCTGTAGATCTGGGGCATTTACGCGCCACCTCGCGGTCCGTCTCCCTGCGCTGTACCAGACTTCTATTTCGCCATGTCAGCATTCCCATCGGACTACCTCACAGCGTGCGTCTCTGTGGATGTTCTCGCGCTCACCAATCTCACCGATCTATAGCAGATTCTACAGTTCCTCTACAAGTATGGCGATATACCGCTCCGCGTGCGCATCACCGACTATACCTTAGTCGACCTTGCCCTCTGGCTTCCTCGCATGCCCCAAGTCCAAACTGTACTCGCTGACTCCTGTATTTTATGGGTCCCTTCCGAGACATCCCTCAGCGACGTAGTGCCTCGTTCCCAAGCTATCACATCGTGGATTTTCTGCGGTTGCACCGTCTCATGGCCCAGTCTACTTTCTTTGTGGTGTCGGCTATTTCCTGATACTGGCGCCATACGCACGCTCCGGCTGCGTCACTTCACTTCCTCTTTCGAGAGCGTGAGTGATAGTCGCATCCAATCATCGCAATCGACATGGCCGGCGGTTCTTACTGCCCTACACTCTCTGGAGATCCATGTCGAGGCCGCCGACAGCATCCGAGTTGCCAACCGTTTATTATTCGTCGCGATACATGTTGAAACGTTGGTCATCATCGTCATTCGTAAGTCCAGTCTCAAACAATCCGTTCATGGTATTCACCTACATTGGCCTCTCCAGAACATTCCACCGTCATCTCATCGGGCTGGCCACTTTTGAATATGGTCTCCTGCCGACGGTTATCATGTATCCATATCACCTTGAACATGGGTGATCGACACACATTTGGACAGGCGCTACTCTTTGGTACAAGCGGTTTAAATTTAGCTACACTCACTGTCCTCGTGAGATTTCAACGTCTAGCTGACGCTGTGGACTGGTTTACCATGTGGCGTAGCCCACACATCTTTGCGTCAGCCCTAAAATCTTCTACCGCTCGAGATATTAGACTTGGCGTTATTCTCCCCGAAAACGACGCTGCTGACGGCCCATCCATCCACGAGCTTCGACGCCGCCTACATGCCAGCCAATGGAGAGCGGCTATGTATAGGTGTTTGCAGCAGGCGATAGCTAGGAGGACGTGGTGCTACGTCCCAGCGGACGTACATTTTCTAATATCCGGTCGCCTCTCTAGCTAATCTTACTACCTACAATATGAATACACACCTCATTTTATGCTCCGTAATCTGACCCTTCAACCTGTTACCGCGAGCTCTATTTTTCCCGCGTGGGGGACGGCCAGCTCCGGACTAACATCAGCAAGTACATACCCTCAAACACTTTCCCTGACCTTCCTTTCATCTCGCCACGTCTGCCGCAATGCAAACGGGCTACGTCGATCCCGAACTGGCTGGAGGGGTGCAGCCGCGCATTAATGGCAAGCGTATGGTCTCGTTCATCGGCAAAGACGTTCGCATTCCTTGCCGTGTCACTGAGGTACGCTCTGTCATTCTCCATCGTCCGTTCTCACACCTCGTATAGAAAGACACTGAGCAGAGCGTCATCACCGCCCACACCAGCGACGATTGTTCTATCACCATTCGTTCAGACGACCAGGTAAAACACCCTGCACTTTTCCCGCTGCTCATCTTATGACTCTGTCCACCGAGGTTGACTTGGAATCACTGCAAGTTGGGCAATATGTTGAGGCCGTGGCAATAGTCGTCGATGAGAAGACTATTATAGCAAACACTCTTATTGCCATGCCCGGGGATATCGGTAGGTCCCGCTTGTCTCCTCGCTGATCTTTGCTCACATCACTCAGATTTCGCTATAGTGGATGCAGTCATTGAACTCATCCACCAAGAACGATTTTTCCACAAAATTTTTGTCCCAATAGACTACGCGTAGTCCCCTCAGATAAATCATGACACACTCTTCTCCTTTCACAACGCGGTCCCTAATGCTGTCCTAGACCTTTCTAGCTTGCAATCCTAGGACCTTTGTAGATTGCATTCCTGGACCCTTTGTAGATTGCATTCCTGGACCCTTTGTTGATTGCGATCCTAGATCTACAATCATTGATCCCCCTCTTTAACGCGCGTGTCTCTTCGCGCATCGTCGCGCAACAGACCATGACCCTGCGATCCTACCCCCCTGTTGGCCTAGATCTGCAATCACTGCCATCACTGATCCGCAGATTCGATGCCTGTATCTTCGCGCATCTTCGCGCAACAGATGTTGTCAGCATACTCATTCAGCATCGTTGCTCTTCCAATTCCCGAATGTTCTTCCCTGGCAGGTAAACTCCAGTGCAGGCGGCGCCATCTACTCCACGCCGTATCGAAAAGCGTGTTGATATTCGTTCAGTAAACACACTAGGTTCATACATCGGCGTCCAGACACTCCAACTATGGAATACCATGTTACATTAGTTATTAGTATCTAGCAGTTTTTCACCTTTTAAGTTTAACGTAGTACAAGTTAAACATGCCGCACGTGTATTAAATGAGGCGTGGGAACCCTTTTTCTTCTTGGCTTCCACCTCACCGGATTTTCATCTTCAAAATGGGAAAACGCAAGAATGAGGATCCCAGCTCTAGCGACAGCAACGACTCAAATCTCCCCGAATACGACGACGTATCTCGCAATACATCCCCGGTGCGTCCTCCCATTCCAGCGCATCGATACCGGTTTATGTATAGTTCCCCAGAAGCCACCCGCAATATCCACCATGGCGTCAAGGCCGACCATGAAAGCATGTCAGGCCACGCTTTCCTATGGCCTGCACTGACACCCACTCAGAAACCAAGGACCTCAGCAAGCGACAACGATCAATCGGTATGACATTCCAAGCGCCATGCCATTCATGAATGCACTCATCGCCACACAGAAACCTCCGATGCTGGCTCCTGAAAGCGATGAAGAACCCAATAGTGAGCTAGTCATCCATAGCGACGCAGCGCTTAAACGCGACAATTTTCTTCCATCTCACATCGCACGGGAGCGCAATTTTCACGGTTTCTCCTACAAACCCCTCGTAAGCTCCTTCTGTCCCTCCCTTGCCTCCGTTTACAGATGCTCCAGAAGCTGGATCGTCAAGCATCCTCATCTTCCTCCTACCAAGCTGGGGTATGTTGTTACGTCTCGCCTGACCTCCGCTAACCAACCATTGAAAAGTTTGACAAAGAAGGCCCCCTTACAATTCAACGGGAGCCCACTGTTGACACGTTCTCTTACAAACCCATCGTAAGCTCTTTATGACCCGCCCTTTCCTCCGTTTACAGATGCTCCAGAAGCTGGATCGTCAAGCATCCTCATCTTCCTCCTACCAAGCTGGGGTATGTTGTTACGTCTTGTCTGACGTCCGCTAACCAACCATTGAAAAGTTTGACAAAGAAGGCCCCCTTAAAATCCAACGGGCGCCCGCTTTTGAGACTTTCTCCTACAAACCCATTGTAAGGTCTTTATGTCCCGCCCTTATCACCCATTCACAGATGATCCAGCAGAGCGACACTACCCATACATCATCAATCTCTTCTTTCAAAGCTACGGTATGTCGTTACCGTTCATCACCCCCTCCTCCAACCAATCATTCAAAAGTTCGACACTGGCGGTACGCTGGCCACCACAGTGGAGCCGAGCGATCACTCGTTCTCCTTCCCGTGGGAGCGCGTCAGGGCGCAACTCTTGCGCAACGTTCTGACCAGCGTCGGCGTGTCGGGAATTAATACGAAGGCAGAGGCTTTACAGTGCATTGCCGATATTGAAAATTTTGGATGTACGTATACCCGCCCCGGCTTGCCTCGCCACCCCTCTTATTCGCACTCTAGTGGCTCACGCTATCCATCAACGCGAGCTCGTTCGAAAAGAACAGGTGCGCCTCGACGTTGCACCATCCGAAAGCAACATCTTCGTGCCATCTTCGACCGCCCCATCTTCGACCGCCCCTCGCCGCTCCACAAGGAAGCCTAAACCGACTGCTCAGTCGGACAATCAGGCCGTTCTTAGTGACTCCTCTCAATCTGACGCTGACCTTGGGGTTTCTGGCAGCTCTGCTCCTAAGGAGCAGAGCCGCCAGAAACGTGCCGCTACGAACAACCCCACTGTAGATTCCCGTGCTGACGTTGGGGTTTCTGGCGGCTCTGCTACTCGCAGGAAGCGTCCCGCTACGAACAACCCCACTGTAGATTCCCGTGCTGACGTTGGGGTTTCTGGCGGCTCTGCTCCTTGCAAGAAGCGTCCCGCTACGAACAACCCCACTGTAGATTCCCGTGCTGACGTTGGGGTTTCTGGCGGCTCTGCTACTCGCAGGAAGCGTGCCGCTACGAACAACCCCACTGTAGATTCCCGTGCTGACGTTGGGGTTTCTGGCGGCTCTGCTACTCGCAAGAAGCGTGCCGTTGCGAATGACCCCCGTTTAGAAGCAGCCGCGCTAGTCGAATCAAACGGCCTCATTCCCGACACCGGCGACGCTGAAACACGAGCCAAAATGCTTGCCCATGTGTCGTACCACTATACCCAGAACGTCTGCGATGCTAATCTACTCCTTGCCGCCACCAGCGAGATCAACCAAAGAGCTCTCGTTCGTCACATACTTGTCGCGGGCAATCTCCTTCCCAACTAGCTACCAACGGTTGGCCTCTCGTTACCTCATCACTTCAGCCACCCCTCACATGCACTGCCCACTCCTTGGTTTATGTGCACTGAGCGGGGTATGTGCTGGAAAACGATGGATCGCTGGTATTCTACCCCGGTCTGCCCTTCTCCGATGATCATCTACAGCCTACGTATCTGTATCTGTATCTCTATCGAACCTATTGCAGTGTTGTCGATGTAACTGTTCCGTTTGCTTTCCTCTTCCGCACACCTCTCGCTCGCTTCTCATTCATTCGTCATTCAGTCTATATACATGCTTATTACCGTATACTGTCTTATACTCTTACTCACCGCCTGTCCCTACCTAAATCTACCAATACTTGTTTGTCGTGTACCAGACGTCAGAGATGTTTAAGCCAATGTACAATGTGCCCAAATGAATTGGCTAACTGAACAAACAATATAGTACAGCTACTCAGATGCTGGGATCCTCCCAGTTAGTCCTTCAACCAATTTCTGCTGCGTCTTCGAGTCCCGTTCCATGTTCGGCAGTGCCATTGTGAGAAGACCCGTTACGTGGTCAGCATCCAGAACTAACCCTGCACAAACGCTCAGTACAACAACCAGTACAAACATCAGGTGGCTTACAAGCAGCCAAGATATCCAGATTGACCGTGTCGTGCACGCCCATCAGCGCAAATGGTCCTTCCCAATCATCCTCCAGGCCCACGTCCAACGCCACAAGAAAGTGCAGGACGTCAACACTAATTTCTTCTGTGCTATCATCTTCGTTCGGGACATGATCCCACAGGCTCAGAGAAAATTTCTGGCGAGCTAATTTGGAACCGTCCAACATCAGTGAGCTTTCGGCGGCGCAAAAGACACGTACCATCGTCACTTAATTGCAATCTTTGCAGGGCTATGAGAGCATTAGCATTAGTCTTTCCATTCCCTGCCCACAGAGGCATACCTCGCGTGAGTGAGCGGTCGAAGACAATACGTTGAACGGTTATATAAGTTTTTATAGTATTTTGAGCGCCCTTTCGAACATCGCTAAGACTTTTGAAAGGCACCTCCATGGTGGTCACCGATTTCAATGGATCCTGCCAAACACGGACAAAGATTCTCCGATGTGTACGAATAGTGAGTTGAACCCAGGCCACGTCGTACCATGTTGGCTTTCTTCACCTTCGTAGTATTACTGTTCCTCGTAGCGCTCCTTTGTTTCGTTAGGGGTGGCGCCAAACGCACTGCCGTTTATTGGACGGCTCGCGCCTGGGCATGGAACTACCCACTGAGTTCAGCATGCCCCGACCTCTGGTACACTGGAGATCCCAACGATCGTCAATTGTTTCTTACAGAAAGGATCCGGCTCATACGCATCTGGAGCTTCCTCCGTCCGTTCTTCGCCTCACGAGGTTATGACTTGTTCCTCAACAAGCGGCCACAAGACATTTTTGGCGACCTATCGCCTGTTAGTCCGCGCGGTAGGCAAACGGGTCATCCTTTCGCACAGAGTTTTTACCGCCACGATGATGACGCCACTTTCTCTTTCATTGTATGTTGCCACAACGAGGGCTCGTAATTTACTTACTCATGGGCGCGTCTGTAGTCCCCGCGGGTATGGCCAGCTCGTGACTCTCAAGGGCGCGAAATCATCATAAAGTAAGGCGCCCAATTCAACTGGACCTTCCGCATCCCTCACTGGCACTGCAGGGCGGTGTCTGGACGCAAGCCCGCTCGTGAGCTGTGCGCGCTACACAAACTAAACTCTCCATCGCTACGTCACCATCCCCAGAATCATACAATTCCGCTTCTCGAATTACTTGTATTCGATGAAGAAATATTCGCTGTCATGCCCCGGTAATTATCTTGAGTCATTCATGCGCATTGGACGCTGCTCATCCGTGTCTGCAGCTGGGGGATGGCCTGTCTGGGCGCGTTCTCTACAGTCCGCGAGATTATCCGTTTTGGACAAGCATTTTTTGAGGTCTGTTCGTCCAATCCCTTGAATTGCTTGGTTTGATGACCTCACTGCAGGTTGTGGCCTTCTTGCATGCCCATGGCATCGCGCATGGAGACATTAGCCCTCAGAACCTTGTCATGGATGCGGTCGCCCCCGAAGCCTCCGACCCGTCCTACTACGGCGGTCTCCGCGGCTCCCAGCGCAAGTATGCTTTGATCGATTTCGAGACCACACTCATTGCGTCCGAGGACGAGGAAGTGACTTCGCTCGCTTATCGGCGAGATCTACAAGATCTGGGACGGACATTAGAACGGACACTGCGTGTGAGTCGAACGTTCCGTCCAAAAAAACGCGTTGCCTCATCCATCTGATAGTGTGCCGAGGACATGTTGCCCGGCCTCGGTTCGCTTTTGGATGACATGAAATCGCCGCATGAACCTCTGACCGCCTCAATGGCTTTAACGCGCTACCAAGGCATATGCGAAACCCTATCCTCTGCGATCCTCGATAGTCCCGTCCAAGCCGTCTCGTTTATGCATGGTGCGCTGATTGTGCAGTCCTTAACCGCCCAACGTTTACACCGTACTATAGGCAAATTTAGTTACCGCCAGCGTGATCCTGTGCTCTTGTCTTTAATGCTCTGAAATGAAAGTGTACCAATTCAAGCTTATGCCTGCCAGTTTGACTTTTTCATGCGCCAGCAACGGCGGCGAATTATCTGATAGTACTGAACGGCATGCGCAACACACTGGTCGCAGGGTCCACCAACGCCAAATGGGGTGCAAACCGTACCGAAGTGCGATTGCGTTCCGTTCAGAGGCACGTCATGGTGCTAGGCTGGGACGCCCAACAGTCGGACTCTGCCATTCTCACGGCAACCGAGGTACAGCTAGTTGTGGTCTTATCATGTCATGAATCTGGACGAATGAAAGTGTAACATCCTCCCCTCGTGAAGAATCATAGTGCTTTGACTGACCATCCTGTTCGCGCGATTCGATGTCCGATCGGGTTTTCCCGCACTTGTTTAAATATTTCAAGCCCTGCTAATCGGCGCTCAAGCATCCTTGTCCTCGCTCTCATGGCTGCACCTGTTCCCCATGTTCGTCGCCCCCCCCGGTTACTCTTGTGTAGGACTGACTTAATGCTCCTCACCACCATAGTTTGCGATGGCCACCACAGTAGAGCTCATCGACACCTACGTAGGCCACGCCCGCAAATACGAAGCAGGCGAACGCGGACAGGTCCAACGCCATTACCTGAGTGGCGCAGGAAATGGTTTTGTATGTTTCCTCGAGCATTCCAGTCACACTCACTGACAATCCATCAACCGCCATAGAATTTTACCTACTGCGTCGTCTTCGAGGCCAAGGGAAACGACCCAGCCCAGCGAGAATATTCTGTGCCTGAGACTTTGCTACGCGCCGTCCATTAAAGTAAGTCTCATTGTCCATTCTCTCAACTCTTGTTTTACCTCATTGAAACTTTCAGTTATCGACATGAAGAAAAATGTGTAGTAGTATGTCGTCGGTAGTCGCAATAACTAGTCATTTCTTACATCCGAATTGGGGCCACATTGAAAAGCATCATGTGATCACCCTTAGATAATGCGTTTCGGGCACGTGCCGGGAGTAATCGGTCCGATTGCTTCTTCTGGAGTCTCCCTTGTTCGCAACCGTCACGTCGACGTCCTTCGTTTTTTTTGCCCCCTTCCCCCCTTCCTTTGCCGTTCCAACCATTTACCAATGTGACGCGGGCTCTCAGCCGCGCGCTGACAGCCTTTTGGGTGTTGCAGAGGTGGTCTTTGCGTTTCCGAGCCATATGGGTTTTCAGCGCACTCTGCGTTGCCCCAAAACCCTCTGCTGCACCCTTCAAGCCTCACTCGAACCACGCCAGCTACCATTCCAATATTCCTCTGGCAAAATTATAGGGTTAAGCCCCTGCTGCTTCAAGCGCATCACTACCAATTCGTTATGAATCAGTATCATCTCGTCCAAGAAAAAGCCGAAACTACCGTGTGATTTTTGTCAGCATCTGCCGCCCAATCGAGGCCAAGCAACACGTACCATGCCAGCGACATCTCGCGCACCATAGTTCCAAACCCGCCGAACCAGACGTTCGCTTGCTCACAAGCCGACGTATTGAAAATGACGCGTCCGAATTCATCAAGAAGTTCGGGAAACTGAGTCGGATTACAGTGCTCGTTACAAAACTTATCGTCCTCCTTGTGGCAAAATGCACCATGGAATAGATCATAAAGAAATGCGGTGTTCGCTGTGAGGTAAGTATCGCCTGTGCTCAGGAGGTGTTTTAGTGTGTGACACGCTTTGTCGTAGAACACCGCTGCAGGAAGCGACTCCTCCAGTTCCTCTGGGAATAGGCTTTTGAGAAACGTCTCGCACGAGGTTAGTCTCACATAATAGACGACGGCATAAATACTCACCACCACCGCTTTGATTCCTTCAGCGTTGAACAGTGTCGTCCTCCCCTTAATGATCCCGCAGGGTGCCAAGGCGAGCATTTCACAGTGCGTGAACTTTGAGAGAACGAGTTTTTTACGCCTCCCTTGCTCCTCTTTCCTCGTTGGTAAACGGTGCGCCGTATCATTAGATTTCTTCGCGTCATCCTCCTTGTCCTCTGTGGCTGTGCAATGTGTATCTACATATGAATGAGCCTCTTCTTGGTCTATGGGGCGACCCAGTCTCGCCGCCCGTCGGTGGAGTTCGCGTGTGCCTTGACTCTGGATAAGGGTCTCTGCGTTCTCCATTGCTTGATGCGCCGGCAACGAACATGCGCGGGAAGTATCACTGCGATCATTAGGACAGTCACGCACAAAGCATCGCCAAAGATTCGCCCCATGTTTGCCACAGAATTTATGCTTCGGATGCATGAGCGGCTCAATGCAGGGCATTCCATCTTCGTCGCAGGAGACTGAACAACAGCGACACCTGACGCTGACTCCATCGATGACGATGGCATTCACGTATTCTACCCAAAATGAGAATCACCCATCTGCGGAGGAACCAGGACGTGAACTCACCGATATCGTTCGTCGCTGGGTTCCTCTTGAATTTCACACACCCTTCGCATACATGTCCCCACATCGGTTGTCCAGTACCGGCCATCTCCATGTTGCGCTGATCGATGGCGACATCGAAACGAGTGCTGTTTTCCGTTCGATGATCAACGAGTAGACATCCCTGCCCATTTGTCCTCCTGGCCTTGTCTCTTAGCAGAGCAAACACCCAGAAAGTGTCGAAAATTGTGTCTCGCGTTAAGCACCAGTTGAGGTCCGTCATGCCGTGCCATGCCTGCTCTCGAAGTTCGAGGTTGTATACCTCCGCGATGCCAACAGCGGACGCGCTAAACCGTCAATCAGAGAGAGCACAATACGTGACCAACTCACTGTTGAACGGCCATTTGGAGTGTCCAATGCTCCGCCAATTCTCTCTCGACCCAATGTGCTTCTGTTGCCTGCACATAATCTGGGATCCCGGGGTAGTACACTCTCTGTGATTGCGGGTTGTCCGCGTTTTCGACCCAATATGCTGGATGGTACGACGTTTTGCAATCTAGAAATAACGGCCGTCAGGCTATCTGTATCTTCAACCCAAATAGAACCTAATTTACGCTTGCAGTATTTTGAAACTGTATACACCGGTAGGATACCACGGCTCTTCGTGAACAGTTGGGCTTCCACCCGAGAGTTTTTCTCCTGATTGAGCCGGTAGGAGGGACATGACGCGCAATATGAGAGCGGCGGGGCGATAATGACGGCGCCTGCAGAATGAATCACATTTGTGTGTTGGGGGAGGGATGCCACTTCGACGGAAAACACACACCAATTTTTTCTCGGTACCCAAACTCCGACAGCAGCAATTCCACCTCTCGGTCTTTTCGAGTCGTCACGAGGGCGTCCATGTCTTCCACCAGAGCGCTCCACAACTCGCACACCTCATGCTGGGCAAGGTCCAACGCAAAACCAATGGCTCGCGTCAGGTCCTCTGGAAGAACGCCCGGAAATACCCCTCGGTCAGCTTTCAACGTCTGTTGCTGACTCTCGATGATCCGACAGAAGGTGCACAACAATCTGAAGTCCATCACCGACTCTACCCAACTCAGCGACGATAACGTGGAGAGCATTCGGCGGAGCAACTTGATGACCGACATGGTGTGGTCAGAAAACAAGCCGGCGACCCTCCGGGCGGCTGGCCTTTCAGCCCATAGATACCGATTGCGATCCTAACGGGATGGGGGTCTGCAATCCACCATGGGCCGGCCCGGTATCGACATGTAACACGTCGCGCAACCCACCGATTGCGATCTCACGCATGCAATCCGCCAGGTGCGCCGGCCCGGCTCTTCTTGTGCCGCTGATACGTAACACTTCCCGTCGCGCAACCGTCGCGCAACCCAGTACCCATTGTGATCTTAAGCATTTTGGTCTACCCGGCCCGGCGCTTCGTTCACTGCTCGCAGGCAACACCGTCCGTCGGCGAAAGTGCACAAGGTATTGCTATCACAAGTTGTAAGTCCGTATGTATACATTTCCTCTGCTCTACTTCTCTGAATCGCTAATATCAGCCGGGACAGGGACAGTTCCGCGGCGCTTGCCGGTAGGACGGCGCTTCATCAGGGCGTCCGGGGCGTTAAAGCCAGTGGGAGGGACCTCCGTGAGCCGTTTGAACATGCTCGGAGTACCGTACGCCTTAGGGGGGTGCTCGTCGAGGATTGCTTGAAGGTGCTCTTTGAACGCCTCGTGCCCCGGCAGGTCTTTGTGTATTAGGACGTTATAGATGTCTATAACATCATTCACCCATACGTTCCCCGCCTTGAAGAGCTCCTTGTCCAGCTGTTTCTTGTTGATACCTTCTCCTTGGAGACCTAGAATATAGCGATAAGTACGTATGTCCAATTGGGCTGATCGCAAGACTCACGTTTGGCATCCTCGTCGCCAGACCAAAGCGCAGGAGGCATAGCACCGATGGTCTTATATGATGTCAGTCTTTGTATCACTGACCCAACTTCGAGGTATTCGTGTATGTTGAGACACTTGTTTCTGCCCACATTCTGCGTCTTCATTAAAGCCTTCTGCACCCCGGCGTCGGCTTGCCAGTATTTGATGAACCAGGCGGTCGCCTCGCCGTTCGTCCTTCGTCTGGCCGGGCGTTTTGGACTCGGTAACGTCTATCGCTGCTCGTTTAGGAAGATGTTCATTGATGAGTTTTGATTTAGCTTACCACCACATCCCCAATGGCTAAACACACGACGAAGATCATTTCGGTGTTAGGCAAAACGTTCTTGACCAGGGGGGTTCTGAGCGCGACAGCTTGGTCAGACATACGAGGCCTGATACCATTGATTCTCAGCTTCTCGACATAGGCTCTGCTGACCTCACTGAGCTCGAGAAGAGCTTCGTCATCGGCGGTCTCTGGGTCGCCCGCCTCAAGCGTAACCAAGAGACGGACCTCGGGGTGGTCAGTCGAGCCAGTGACTAGTGACAGCGTCAAAGGCAAGGCTGTATGCAGATCTCTCCCAGAGAGGCGAAAGATTTCTGCCAGAGCGTGCCACAGAGCCGGACCCAAGATCAAGATCTGTCCTCCCACACCCTGGATCATGGTAGGCAGTGCGGGGCATTTTACGAAGCAAGTGCCAGTTAATGGCTGTGCCTGCATTTCCTCCAGCTTTGTCGCTGAGCGCCAATCGTTGATGTCCACGTGAACTGTGAACATGCGCTCCTTGTCAACGCTTTCGTCGAATCTGGGGAGCGTCACGATGAGCTTTCTGTCTTCGTCCATCGTTTGGTTCCCTGAGGAAGGCGTCAGCCAAGCGAGACCAGTGACTGGTGGATATCAGGCTCACCGTGGTCCTCATTCTGCGCTGGAAAGGCATTGCCTGGCTCGCTGACCACCTGACCAGCAGTAAAGTTTTGAGGATCCATGGACTCCTCATTGGGCCTCGACACAACCCTGTAAGCAGGAGCACCTTCGCTGTCGACATCCATCGCAAAGCCGTCGCCGCCGCCGCCGCCGCCGCCGCCAGTCGCCAAACGCTCTAAGTAATCGATTGCCATCGCAGCAGTCGTCGTGGCTGGAGGTGGCTGTACAATTTCGGCGGTGGGCAGGAAGGCGGATAGGTTGTGGACGGTCGAAGCCTGGCCGCTCGCACCCTCGCTCGGGTATTCATAGTTCGCATTCAACGACGCGAGGAAGTTGCCTTCTGGGTTGCTGTCGTTTGGAATGACCGCCGCTTCGACCCCATACTGTGTGATGTAGATCTCAGCTTCGTCTTGGTTCTTTACGGGTTCGAGATCGGCGCTGAGAGGAACCCATTGGTCCTGATGGAGGACCCAATAGTCGTAGTCTCTCGTGTCGGGACCCCCGTTCAGAATGTGTTGCGCGACGAAGCGTTCTCTTCCGCCATCGTGGAAACGCTTCTCAATGTCGAACCCCCACTGCGTGCGGTATGACTCATGCGGGACCACTGCACCTGTGTAACTTCATTGAGCGATGTGAACATGAAAACGGGATGACTACCGGCACACCTTGCGCGCTGGTTTGGTCCAAGTCTTGCGGTGGATCCTGTGAGTCGCCGTATGGTTCAGGAGTGTAGTACGGCATGACTGGTGTCCCGACGACGCCGGCAGTGTCTCTAGAACCATTTGGTTCATTGCTAAAGACCGAACTAACTTCGTCGGCATTGGGGTACGCCATGACTGGCGTCCCGGAGACGACACCGGCCATGTCTCTAGCAAAATCTGGTTGCTCGCTAGAGATGGGACTGTCTGCGGGGTTGGAGTCCACGATGGCGGGTGTCCCGAGGTTCACAGCGACGTCATGCGCTAGGTTATCACTGCTGTGGCCTGGTTCATCGTTAGAACTGATATTGAGACGTTTTGGAAGCAAACGGTTACCATCTCCAGCGGAACTCGTGGCGGCGTTGGCGGGAGAAGCCAAGTGCTCTTGAGACTCAGCAGCAGCGGAGGGAAGTTCGACCAGGTGCGCGTAGGCGAGCTGGACTTCCACCGGGTATCTCATGGTGCCACTCTCCTTGCTGCCACTCTCGATGAGGGTACGCACTGCCACCTCTAGAGCAGAGCATGATGGGGACTTGATGTAAATATGTTCCCAGTTAATGCTGAGCCTATCTATATGGTCCGCGATGAACTGCGCCTTGGTCGTGTTGATGTTGGACCACAAATTGAGCTTAACATCAGCGGCTTTTGCAAGTGCCTGTGTCCCATTAAAAAAGACTAACACCCTTATGAGAAAGCATACCTTCAATCCCTTCAGCGTAACTCTGCCTCTGTTCAACACAACGACGCGCCATTAAAAAAAACAACCACTCCCGAGGTGAACTCGCCACTTACAGGTCTTGATATATGAGGGTGGACGCGACGCTCTTTGGGGGCGCTGGAGGCTTTGCTGCTCTTTTCTTGTTCTTGCGTGGGGGCATGGTCGTGAGGTGGGGATGGTGTATTCTGACGGTCGCGCCGGGAATTTATGGATGATAAAGCGTGGGATTCTATACGGCATTATCCGGAATGGCGCCAGGCACGTGTTCCATCTACTGAAGAGGCTAGTCTACATTACTGACTGCTAGCAGCGTTACGCATCAGACGCGTCTTCGGGACCGACGGGTTTGAGGTCGGCGTTGAGAGGAACTCCTTGGTCTTGGCCCGCGGGACAAAACTTTTTGGCCATTGATCATAGACAGGCTACTTAAATGCTATGTACATTACCCGTCGCGGACGAATTCAAAGTCTTGGTGGAGAAGAACCCATTGGCCCTCACGACGGCGAAAGTACCAATCATAGTCTCGCGTCTCGGGACTGCAATTTTGCATCATGTCGGTGCAAAAGCGGTAGCATCCGCCATCGTGGTAACGTTTCTCTACGTCAAAGCCCCACGGTGTGAGGTCTGACCCGTCCGGGACCACACCAGCGACCCTAGCAACCGAGACTGTGTACTTGAGCAGTGTGAACATAAAACGGGATGATTAGCGGCACACCTTGCACGTTGGTTGGGTCCAAGGCCAATGCTACGTGCGCTGCAGGAGGGGCGTTGGATTGCGCAATTTCGGGGGGGGCGACATTGACAGCCAGGCTGACAGTGTCGCTGGGGCTTCCTGGTTCATCGTTAGAGATGGTACTGAGACGTTTGGAAGGAAACCGTTACCGTTGGCATCGCCAGCTGAACTTGTGGCGGCGTTTCCGGGAGCACTCGGCTGACTCGAGGGCAGCGCTCTATCATGACAGCGAGGTGCGATTAAAAAAAAAACACTTTCAGACGCAAACGGGTCACTGACCCATTGTGGGAGTCGGTGCGCTTGGAGGTGCTGCTTTTGGGGTGACGCATGCCTCCTCTTTTCTTGCTCTTGCGTGGGGGCATGGTCGTGAGTTGCGGAATGGTGTTTTCTGACGGTCGCACCGGGAATTTATGGACGATAGAGCGTGGGAATCTACGGCATTATGCGCAAACGTGATAGGCACGTGATTCGGCTACTTAAGAGGCTCTATGTTACTGATTGCTCCCAGCTTTGCGCAGAGCCAGGGCATGGTCCCTGACGCGGCGCCACTCGCCCTCCGGCACTCTTCCCAGCCGTACGAGACTATCTGCTAGTGTACGCGCTTCTCTGAGAAAACGACATTGGTCGTCGACAGTCGATCTGTGGTATTTTGGATGAGCCTCCTGAAATCGACGAGTAAGTAATTTCTCCCCAACGTCAGTGTGATGCTTACGTTGGGTTTCAGCAACGTTTCTACGGTCGCTTTGAACGCTTCCGCCCGATTTCCAGGAGTGGCTTTGAACAGATCACAAAATTCCACCATGTCTTGTGTGTACGTGAATGGAAAGTGACCGCGTGTTCCGAAAGGCGCCGGTGTCAGCAGCATTTCGGGCTGCAAGGCGGGATCCATTGTCCTAAGTACGATGAGCGCCGTTAGTGTGCATTCCATTCGATTCGACTCACGGCAAATTGTGCGCCGAAGAGACACGATGATGTGTAGTGTCACTGGCGAAGAGAGGTAAAGACAGATCGTAAATAGCTTTGAGGTAGCGCGCTCACCTGGATTCAGGTATTGTCCCAGGGAGGGAGGCCGAGGATTCGGTAGTGGAGGAATGCTGACAGATATGCCTGTTTTTTTTTTTTGTGTTGTTAAATTAGTAGGAACGGAGGCAATGGATCTGCGAGACGAACATCATGGTGCCCGTGCTCGGTTCATGACTCAGTTTCATTCGTTTGCGTTCTGGCTCGCGCAACGCCTCCTCGTCTGAACCAACAAGGGTGACAGCGCGTACCGCAGTTTCGATCTCGGAGGAAGTCTTGGAAATACCGGCAACCATGGGCGGAGGTGACGGAAAGTAGTTGCGCGCTACAGTCAGCTCGACTACGCTTCCAATCATTACCTTAAGCGGCTCGGTCAGTTCCCCCCACTGTGGACCTCCCGGATTATCCGGTGTGGCGCGGAAAACTTTCCAAGCCCAGTATGGTTGGCCGCGTTGGGTGATGCCCAACTCACTGCAGGTTTTCGCGTCAGCGTAGACATCGTAGAGGTCATGCATGTCCTTCGGTATCAGAACAGGTCGGGCGGCCGTCCTCTGGGAACCGTCCTGCGTCTATGGTGAGCTTGTCGTTCGGAGTGAAGAGTGAAGAGAGAGAAACTAACATAGTTCCAGATGCGAACCCAGATCATGCGAGCTTGCTGTTTAGCTAAAGCGGCGACCTTATTCTCTTGAGGTTGACTCAGCGGACGACGCGTCGCATGCGCTCCCAAACTTTCCATATCGAAACCGTTGCCACTCATGGCGCGGACGAGGATAGGTCCCGCATTGCGTCCTAATCCAGAGCGAGTGACATTCTTGCTCTGGGATGTAGGAGTCTGAGGCGTTGATGTCGCGGCGTCATCGACAGTCTGGGTTTGCGACGTGAATGGAACCTGTTCGCCTGTCTGCAGTGCCTGCGCCGGACCAGGCGGAGCTACAGGCATCGGGGCGCCGGAAAGACCGTCCGCCCCGAGAACTCGGTGGTGATGAACGGTACAGTGGAGCTCCGCCAAGTTCTCGTCGCGCACTCGGCGCATGAGATGCATTTGGCAACAGACTTTACATGCTTTCTGGCGGCATAGACGATTAGCTCGCCCACGTTGTTTTTTAGCAACGTCTTCATTTGTCGACGTGACGCAGAACTTGAGTTCACAATACACTTGCGGCGGACAGTGAATGGTAGCGTGCTGCGGGACTAAGGAGCGCAACTCACCTGGGTCATGGTGCCTCGTTTTTTTGGCGGGCGAGGGAGGAGGTGTGTTGTAACCCCCATATAAGAGGCTCATGGTGGAGTCATTCGCCGCCGGAGGAGCGCATGCAGCTTCGGCTTTTGAAGAGATTTGCGACCCTGCGATCTCCGAAGCGTAGGTCTGCAATCCGCCGATCGTTGGGGGTGCAGTGAGACTACAGGGTCTGTTGCGCGAAAGATGCGCGAGGACACACATGCGTTGAATCTGCGGATCAATGATTGCAGATCCAACTAGCGAGATCGAGGATCGCAAACTACAGAGATCGAGGATCGTTAGACGCAGCATTCGATGGACTTGGTGACGCTCAATAAAAGTGAAGGGAAACTGAAGGCGTCCAAACAACGCAGTGGGTAACGCCTCGTGGCAACGGGTTAAGGACCGCAATGTGCAAGGAAAAGAGGCTGTTATGATTTATGTGACGGGACAAGGTGTAGCCTATTGGGACAAAATTTTTGCGGATCTACGACACGACGTAACCCAAAGTGTCAATCAAGGAGCATATAGTCCTGGTGGTGGCGAGTAAGCACAAATCCTCTGTGTAAAGGGGAGCTTGGGACATATTAGCAGAGCTTTGGTGACAGATGCTACAACAGCTCACTTCTGTACGAATTGCAAAGTGCCGTGATGGGAATTGTATGCGTAGCGGAGAGGTTGAGCAACGTGTCTGCGAATCAAGATGTGCTCGCCGGGGTACACACGGATTGGGCGCCACGCGGTCCGCCATTCGGTACCGCGCTTGAATTCGAAGGGATCGGTGCAAGAGCGCGACCAGCCATATAAGACATGGGGGAACCAGCTGGGATGAAAGTACGGCCAGCGATTCGCAGGAACCACTAGCCACGAAGAATCACCCTAAACCATCCCAAGTACAGGTCGTTTCAGCGTGTACGACGGTGGAGAATGACTTACCAGCGGCGGGCGCCTGAGGTTCCCAGGTGGATAAATAGTGATTGGGAATTCATGCATGAGTACGCTGTCGGGTACAGGATAGGGAGGGCTCTGAGTGCGTCTGCGGGGAGGGGGCAACTGGACGACATTGTCCTTCAGCCACGTCGTCCTCATCCATTCCGCGACTTGTTGATCCGTGCACCAACGCGATACTCCCTGACAGTCGGTTGGGATATTATAGATCATCGCCGAACACTTTGAAAAATATCAGACACAGTAAGGATAGCTGGAAAACCAGCAGACATTTTGATAATAACGCCCTCGACATGCGGGATTACCGTTGCCCGTACATAGTCTAGGAGGGGACCACGCCGCGCAGCACTTGGGACAATAGTGGGCCGATGTCAGCAGCCTCATGAACGCTTCATGCTCGAGGAGTGTCGGAAGAGACATATCCAGGACGATAGTGAGACTGGTGAGCTGACCAAATCAAAGGGAATACGTGTTTACCAGCTTCGCCGAAGTAAAACATCGGCTCCGACGGATCTTTGGTTTGTCGAAAGCAGACACCGCGAAAAAAAAAAAAAAAGGAAACAAGGTATGAATTACATGTGCTTCGTGCTGTTGTACTGAAATAACACGAATAGTAAGGTGCAGGTGGAACTCCTGGTCAAGTTTTTCGAGCGGTCGTTGCAGCCGACAAGCTGCTCGAGTTCAATCGAGCGTGTCCCGGGCAGTCAAAGTAATGTGTCCTCAGGTCGGCCGGACCGGGCTGGTGCAATTTTTTGAAGCTCCGCCGCCAGGATCTACTCAGTTGCCCCCAAATCGTCAGAAGGAATGACCAGGCAACAAAAAATGTACGTGAGCTCTCTGATTTCTCTCGTGGTATAGCCTCACGCGCGACAACAGGCTGGAATGGAGACCCGCCACCGCTACACGGCAGCGCGAGAGGGACGAGAGCGAGTTGGGTGTCTTTGGTGTCTACAATGGCAAGAAATTAATGTATTCGCTAGGCCTAAGCTGCCGGTGGAAATCCTCGATACCATCCTAGCACTTGTGCTACGGCCGGATATTGTTTGGTTTGGCATGTCGGAGACGATGGACCCACTTCTTCCTGATCCGCGAGTGTGGCACCTGGCGTTGAAGATGATGCGAGTTAACAAGCGTTGGCGCAGTGTGGCGCGGAGAGTTATATTCGGAATCACAATGGTGAGCGATTGGAGCCAGCGCGTCGTCAGAGACCATGACTGGGTCCCACTCCCGACATACACAATTGACGAGGTTGGACCGTTGCTCGTCCCAGCCGACAGTTTCTCTACAGTCATTCGGGACCTCGGTTTTCATGGTAGGAAGGCGTTGGAACTCGTTGCTCAGGCAATATACGCTTGCTGTCGAGTGAAAACAATCACGCTGCGAGAGATACGGCTGTGTTGGTTGAGTAACACGCCGAGCTGGGAAGGTCCGCGGGAGGTTCGTCTGTCGGCATGGAGCGGCGACTGTTCCGAGTTGCATGAGCTGCGTCGGTTTGCGCCGCAAATGGTGCACTTGACGCTGATGGCAGGGTGTGTTCTGTCCTTTATCGGAAAGTCGCCGGCATTCGAGGTCGATACTTTGTCGATCCACTCTCGATGGATGCATAGAGGGACTGTAGCGGCGGCCGCTCGTCGACAGGACACGTTTCTACGCGCGAGGAGAGTCACGGTAACACAGGCAATGCGCGATAATTTCGGAATGGAGCGTGTTGGGAATATGTTGAGTGGCGTATCTGGAGTGGAAGAATTCGAGTGGAACGGCACAGGTGAGTAAAAAACATTGGTGAACGGCAAGTATGACACTGATGAGTTGCCGGTAGACGAGCCACCGTGGCGAAACTGGTCAAGATTCATTGAAAGGCCTCATACGAGCGTGAACTTGTCGAGCTGGACGGGTCTGAAAGTGATCAGAGCTCGTTTTCATTACTATGACTGTGACAGACTTGCGGAAACACTGAAGACAGCTGCAACCCTGGCCCGCCTTGAGCAAACGTCGCTTGAAATATTTATTCACGACCGCACGGGCTGGTGTCCAGAGGTGCCGCCCTCCGATGGGGTCCGACGCCTGCAGCAGGGATTGAGGGCGGCGGTGAATTGCAGGGGAACCCTCACGTTGATGTGGCTGATTGTCAGTCGCTTCCCAGAGGAGGTTGAGGTGAGGCAACAGTACGTACGCCGAGCGTGTGGCGTGGTGTGTGAGGACGTGTGCAGGGAGTTTCCCGACAAGGTTACAGTCGCCTACAAGCAGTTGTGCGAACGAACCATCTCTCCATGGGAATGGTCCGGTGGCATGATTTAATAGCATATATAGAAACAGAACTACGGACATTGGGGGGCGGTATAAACTGGAGGATTCAATGCCAAAGAATAATTGGAAAGGCTGTAACAAAGGATGAATGGATGAAACTGCAAATGAGTCATATATCAATAACATCTTCATCTGGGGGGGGGGCATAAAGTGGAGGATTCAATGCCAAAGAATAACTGTAACAAAGGATGAATGGATGAAACTGCAAATGAGTCATGGAAAAGTTGTTCAATCTATATCAATGACATCTTCGTCTGGGATGTTAGCTTGATAGGAGCGCAGTGTGAGCACCTCGCCAGACGACACTGGAATGGGCCTGTCCGACGCGTACCAGCACTGCCCCCGTTGATAGCGGAAGGCGCTGTTAACGGAAGGAACGTCAAGCAAATCACGCAGTGCTGGAAAATATGCGGGATGGAATAACGGCCACTGTTCGGGTGGAACAGCGAGGATGTGCGCTACGCTGGGCTGAAATGGACGTGATTAAACGAGGGAAGGAGGCGTTCTTTAAACTGTGCTTACTTCACCGGGGAGATAGACTGTCAGCGTACAGTCTGCTTCTTGGGTTGGGTTCGGCCCGAATGGGTTGCGAGACGTGGAAGGCGCGGGACGAGGTCTATGCGTGGAGCGGCTGGTCGGACGAGGTGTACGCGGCGGTCGACGGGAAGGAGTAGTCGGGGGGGTGGGTGGGTAGGCAGGATGCTGCGCGTCCCATTCACGCCGGTGTTCATCGGTACACCAGCGGAAGACGCCATCGCAAGGCTCGGCAACATTGAATTGACGGCGGGAGCACTGGAGCAGTAGCATGAGAGATGGCATGTGAACGGAGGGAATAAAGTCACCTTCTGATACCACAGACCAGCGTGGGATGGGTTAGTAATGCCGAGACATTTACGAGGAGGAGACCACGGCCGGCCACACTGGATGCAGGAGTCGCTTGCGTTGAGGATGGCGACCGTGTTCGTCCAGCCAATGTCGCGAATGAGGTCGCGGATCGTCATCCTAACGGCGAACGACGACGCAACGAATGGAGGTAAACTACCTTTTTTTTTCAGGGGGGGGGTTCCCGCGCAGGGTGTTTGGTTGGGTTTGGTGAGAGTATGGACATTTTTCGGTCAGACATCGAAGTCTCCTTGGAAAGTTATCCTCCAAGTGATGTGGATGCCGCAGCACGCCCGTTGCGCACGAAGGAGCATTATTTGGCGTACTTGCAGGTGCGGTTCACGCTTGGGGACATGGCGTTGGTGCGAGGCCTGCGACGCTACTACAAAGGAGCGAAACAGCAGGGTATTGAACGTGCGTTTTGGCAGAAGGTGGCGCTGTTCTTTCAATCAATGCATGGCTATTACCCAAAGGAGGAGCTGGATGTAAGTGCATACTACCTTTGGAAGACGCAAAGTTGATTGACAGTAGGCTATCAAATTCCGCCTGGTAAACGATAAAACGGAAGTTCTATGGGACCCGCAACTATCCATTCCACCGAATGAGTTCGTGCATTATCCGATGGAATTCTGGCAGGAGGAGGTCTGGAACGATGCGAAATGGGAGGAATATGCGAAATTGAACCACAGAAAATGTATTACTGGAGCGTTACATGTATTGTTTGGGAATAGCTGGTGGGACCTGGGGTACGTGAATATTATCATTCATGATTAACATATTAACGCCATTGTCAGCCCCAAGGTCATTGACTGCAACGAAAATATGGTGGCTTGGGGGAATAGTGCACGCCAGCATGTGTGTGGATTGAACATATTAGGAATGGCGCTGTCTAGTGCTTTTGACAGGTTCGAGCCTATTCCGGAGTTGGTACCGATGTAACATGAGAGATGAAGAGAGGCTCCAATTTGCGCCAGGACTGGTGTGTGTGAGTACGGATACACCGTTGCGCGAGATGCGCGAAGATGGCCGGATCATCGGGTCTACGATTGCAGTTGCGCGATGATGCGTGAAGATTTCGGATCATCGGCGTATAGGATTGCGCTCCGCTAGGACTGCAGACAGTAGATCATGGGCACGCAGCGTCAGAAGAGCAAAAGCAGAGTATGGACAGTGCTTCGTCGGGGCGTACCCAATATGGCAAGGTGAGGAAAGTGCTCGTTAAATATATAGGATATGCCTAATTATGACCCAGCTGTTTGTTGGAAGTTAACCTACACGTCCGTTCCAGTCCCAGTCCGACACATCTCGCGCATGTACTCCATGGTGACAAACGACGACCCTGTCTGGAAAGGCTTGCTCAGCACGACGGGGGGTTTCTAGAACACGCTGCCAGTGTCTCTCCTGCAAACACGCGTGCGCGTCCATGAACCCAATAACCCACACCCAGTTCAGCTCCAATGTTCCGCCGGCGTTTATGCTCTGCAAAAGTGCGTGGCTGAAAGTGGCGAGGCTGTTTTCCGTCCGAGCTCTGTTTCTCTGGCCACACGTTTGTAGGAAGACGGTTAAGCGGGTGGTCTCGAGTGACGCAGTCTCGGTGATGAGCTGTAGCGTTCGGGCTACCGCCAGAGCCGAACTATAGTGGAAGCGCATGGAAACGTGCTTGAGGTTGGCCCAATGAGTCAACGTGAGTTCCACACTTTGCCAATCTTGGAAAACCGGTTGGCATTCTAAAAAGAGGTGGGTAAGCGAGGACACGCGCCGGAGGGAAGAAAGGAACCGAACCAGTGAGATTCAGATCGAAAACCTCAACCCCTGTGACACCTTGGAGCGCACGGTTTATCGTGAGGATCTTGCCATTGATGACTACGACCTCGACGCGGCGGACGTGTAACGCTACGTGCTTAGTCTCGTCTGGGTAAACGGGGGAGCGAGCGGGACTACGGGTAAGATGGAGAGACAGCGTGTCCAGACTGAGCGGCGTGGATACTTGGTGCCAGTGTAGGTCCCATTGGTGGCGGAAGCTGAGGTTGACCAAGTCTGGAGCGAGCCTCTTAGCTGCGGGGATATGACGCGCCGAACCGGAGACGCCGGCGAAACATAATTGGATTGGACCAGGCCAAGGTTGTACCGTTTCGAGCAACGCGAGATCAACGTCTACGAGGATGAGACTGTTCACCCGAGGGCAGCGAACACGGACTTCGGTGATACGCTCTAGGGAGGTCGCGCCGACAAAGCCAAATTGGCGAACAATACTAGAGATGCCCGGCGAGCTGAGGATTTCTTGGACGGTGTTCCAGGAGTGGGACCGATAAGGGATGGAGGTTTGTGGGAACATGGAGGTTTGTGGCGACAAGGGTACGCAAGTGTCCATAGATAGCAGGATGGTTCTGAAAAGCACTTCTCGCGCTTTCTGGCGGAAAGAGGGATGGGTTCCAAGTAGGTTTCTGGCCATCGCTATGGTACGGGGACTGGGATCGATGGTGGGCGTGGGGAACTCATCCAAGCCGTCCTGTTCAAGCAGAGCCCACCCGGCAATCGCATCTACCAGCTCCTGAGCCAAGGAACTGGCAGGTGAAGGTGAACATAGATAGTGGTTGCTAAATCCGACTTACTTAGCGCCTGGCCGCTGCATCGAAGATGAGCAGATGAGAGGTATCTGGAAGAGAGTGGACAGAAGAAAGAGACCGGGGGAAAAAAAACGTCAGGGCCATGCGTCGGATTCAGCCGAGAACTTAATTGCGCCACATCTAGTCTACATGTTAAGATACAATTTAAAAATGTCGTATACATTGTCTATTGAAGCGCGCCGTAACTGTAGCCTTTTCCGGACAAAAGCATAGACTAGGCCCTACCATTAGACCCAAGTCCCAAGCATACAGGGTCTCAGCGGCTGCCTCTACGAAGAGCTGGCCTTCATCGTGAACGTTCGGGTGGCTGGTACGCTGGGCGAGCCGCAGGGACACCGCACAGAACCGTCCATCCTTCATCACGCATCGCATACCAGGCGTCAATTTATCCAACGTATCATCGGAGCAGTGATCGAACGTTTCGTCTACTGACGCGAACAGGAGGATAATGGATAGATGTTGTAAACGAGGCATGTCCGCGGAAGACAAGAGGGTGGCCACGGCCTCCACGGTGGAGATGGTGGTTTCGATGATGAGGGTTTGGAGGCGAGAACAATTATCCCAGGTGAACTGGGTACAGGCGCCTGTGCAGGTACTCATGAGCAGCGATGGGGAGGATATCGAGAAGTACGTACTATGATGGATACGAAGGCGGAGTCTAGGGCAGTCCTTGCGATTCCACTGGCCGTTATCAGCTTGATCCGCGACGTCTATATGGACGAAGGGCAGCTCTTCAGGAATAGTGTCCATGACGTCGAGTAGGCGGCGACATGTCGCGCCCCATCGCAGCGGTGATCCATCCTGATGCGCACTCAGCCGCACGATAAGTTGCAGGACGTTGAGGGGGAGCGTGAGGAGCGTCAATGGCTTGTTGTGGTGCGGACGGGGGGGGTGAGTGTGAGCACGAGAAACGTCTGGCAGGTCTTGAGAGGCTGGGATTTTCGGGTGGGGCGGCGACATGGGATGCACGTATAGAGGCGATGGGGACGGCGCGTGTGAGAGGCAGGAATGGTTTGCAGGCCCAGGGTATACGATCGCAGTCCTCATCCTTGTCGAGATTGCAATCCGCTATGTATGGATCGCAGGCCTGTTATAGAGGGGATTGCGATCCGTAAACATGACAAATGTCTGTCTGCAGCGGGCCGAACGTCACGTTGACCTTAACGACTTCAGTCAACCGCGTTCATCTATTGATCCTGCCTGATGGGTGGTAAACCGCGCAAGCAGCTTCGTGGTCAGCGCAAAGTTACCGCTTTCTTCGCGCCTATGGAACAGAAGCGCGACGGTAGAGCGGAGCTGGTATTCTTCTCAGAGGTTAGTTCATCTCTGTTCAACAAGCAGCAGGTTATTAATGGATTGTTAGTATGGATTACAAACAATTCCCGTCGAGAACATTGGTAGCAGGTTGCGCCTACTTCAAGTCCATGATGTGCTACATGAATGGCACTACATGCCGCCTGCTAGAATACGTCTACTACGGTTGGAAGGCGCATGTTGCGAGTGGAGACGTTGGAGTCACTTTCGTTGGATAGATGTGGGAAGCAGAGCGGGGAAGCCAATGTTTTTCGACGCAATGCCGGAGGGAATGGCTCTACCAGAGGATTGGGTCAAGGTGGTTGAGCCATACTTAGATGCGCTGTAAGGGAACGCGGACGGAGGGAGTGGGGGTACGTTGTGGAAGGAGCGAAATCGAGTTATAGGCTAGGAGTCCTACTTGTAAAAGATTGCAGTCCGCCAAGTCGGGATTGCAGTCTTTAAAGATAAAAGATCGCAGGCTACAGCGGCAGGACGGCTTACCGAAGTCACATTGATACAGCGCTGGCTTTCTTAAGATTGATCATGTCGGGCGAGGTACCGTTTTATCTTTGCGTTAACGAGCTTGGTCTGAGCTATTTGGTAGATGACCGCCGATAGGACATTGACAGTGCACAAGCCAGCGCACTCATCGCCTCTGGCCTCGGACGCATGTAGCGCCAGAAAGCCTTTGTGTTCATCATCGCTTGTCAGAACGGGCGGCGCGCCTGGTATTCGAAGAGAGCTGTGGCAAGCATTCACTAGACCAAGCGAAGACTTGGAGAAAAACTTGATTCGTCGTAAATTTCAGCAGGGGTGCTTGCAGAGGGCTATGCACCTGAAATCGTTAAACGACCGGAATACAGACCGACTGGTGAGACACGACGAGCTTAAAAAGAACGCCGTGAGGAATGACGAGGTGCGAATAGAATAGGATTGAGGAGTATGCACAACCTAACGACAGTACAGTTGTGCAAAAGGATACTAGCGCATGCGAACAAGAAACTGCATCGCAGTCAGCCAATAACGAGGACCTCTCGATTGGGCGGGCCCTTGGAAGAAGGAGATGACGCGGAGGCATGGGAAGCAGAATTGGAGAAAACAAAGGCCATGTCTTACTGACTGGTGAGAGGTGTGCTAGTACATAGGTATATTGGCAGTATAACTCAAAACGAGCGTGAGGGAATATGATAACTAATAGCTAGGTGGCACTATAGGTGAGTTGAGTATTAAAATCATTATTGTGGAAGTGAGGAAAACATACGCCCGAATTCTCGAAGAACGGCGGCGGGGAACCTCATATTCTCATGATCAATGAGGTGTTGAATGCGACGCTCAAGAGGCGTAAGACCGGCGGCTCGGTGGAAAATCGCCGCCCAATCGACCAAGAGCTTGCGAGCGGATTTGCCGTCGCGGATAAACGTTGATCTAAGGACGGGGAGAGGATGATACAGAGAATTGTAGGGCTTCATCTCGAAGCCAGCCAGATGAGCAAGGATCTGAATGGGAGGTCATTAAAGGTATGCACGGGCGGGGTGGTGACAACGAACGCGGAGCTCGTGTCCGGGTAGACGGCAACTGCGCTGTGGTTAAGCGCGACAGTGAGAACGGCTTGAAATACGGCGGACGTACATATCTCTGTACTCCAAGCTCGGCGAGATCATGGTAGGTCTGACCATGGTCGGTTGTGTGCCGGGGAGTGGAAAGGCTCTGCATTGATGGCGGAGGGATTGCTAACCGCGATCGGCAGAATGCAGACTGAAGTCTGGGGATTGCAGACCAGGAGCAGAGTCATGGACGAGAACGGAAGCAATTGCTCTTTGCTTCATTCTTTTCGTACCGGCAAAAGTCGAGGCACAATGGATGCAGAGCCCGCCCGTTACAACGACAAGGGAGAGCTAGTGGTATCTGCAAGGTATGAATTATCTATTGTAAAGTTATACCCTAAGGCTAATTGCGGAGCGAGGCCATTCGTACCGCAAGACATCGTCGATATGTTCGTGGGGGTGGCTCTGCGCTTGCCGCCGGGACATCTGCGGACTGGATCCTACTATAAAGACGTCTGGCTGGATGCGAAATCATTTCGGGGCGTTCACAGTTCGTGGAAGCGAGAGGCACAGAAATTTCTGTTCCAGACAATCTTTGTATCGACACGGGGAGACTGCGACAGGTTTTATGACGGTAATTGGTTCATTCACCGCCCAACGCCTTGGTCGACGGTGATAGAAATGCTGGAATGCGAGGACATCCGGAGGAGCGTTCGTCACATTGGCTTCCACGAAGACGACGCCCTCAATATTATGAAGGAGGTCAGGACACGGTGTGGTGGAGTGAGAGAGGTGACCTTCCGCGCCCTTGATCTCATGAATCTGGGTGGTCTCGGCCATTGGAAGTCATTACAGGAAGTCCGTTTGTCCAACTGGGTCGGACAGGCTCGGGATTGGGAACAGCTGCGGGCTTTGGCACCAAACATGCGTCGCTTGTCGTTACTGCCGGGTTGCCAATTGCTCCTGGAGCATCGCTTAGCAGAGCCACTGAACGTTGACCATTTCTCAATCGAAATTAGGGGACGCGATTGGTCCAATGGCTTGGCGGGCGTGGCTCGCCTGGATGATTTGCGACAGCCAAGGTTCAATCACGCGGGGGTGAAGGTGGTTAAGGCGAGGGTGGTGGAGGTCGTGGCGGATGAGCACGTAGACAATGTCATTGGACAGGTGGCGTATCTGTTGACGAGTGTCGATGGGATGAAAGAGTTGACATTCCATCTGACCAGTAAGTGACACTGAATGAGAGGAAGGACGCTACTGACTCGCTTCAGATATGATGCCTCAGGAGCCAAGTCGCGGGCCTCGAGGGACAAGCTCCAGCCTCGAATTGGACCGGCACACAGGTCTCACGAAGTTGGACATTGCTTGTCATCTGTGGTCAGCGGATTTTCTAGCGCAGATGTTATTGAGTTTGAAGGATATACCCGCATTGGAGGTGGTGAACCTGACGGTCTTCGTGGTGAATAGCGCCCTTTGGGATCCGTCTCGAATGCGCGCAGGCAGGACGCGACCAGAGTGCGTGATGAGGGGCGTGAGAGACCTCACGAGAGCAAGCACAGCGAGAGTACACTTATTGTGGATGGGGGTCTTCTTCGGGACCGATAGGCGTTGCACTCGCGTGCGACGGGAGGGTCTTCGAGCGGTGATAGGTCGCTTAACGGATAACATCCTGAGTGAGGTGCCGGCAACATTATTTGTCGAGTTTGACGAGATGGATGAAGAGTTACAGACGAGCTGGGATGGTACCGGGAGGCCGTGGCTCATTGAGAGAGGTCGCAAGTGGTCGCACATTTCCCTTCCCTGGTATTTTTAGAGTTTAGAACATAATGAGCGAGCTTGTTTACTTTGGTGGAGGTGGTTCCAACCCGTTTCTTGTTGCGAAGTCGGGACGTGCTTATGACGCGGACGCTCTTTAGCTGTGTAGCTTGGAAACTCTTCTCATTGTCCCCAACTGTGAGATAGTTAGACGGCGGTGCCATGGAATCATATTCATTCCTGAAGATACAGGCGGGCGTTCTCTGATGGAATTAGGCAGATACATGGGGGGGGGATTTGAGCCTAAATGTAAAATGAATGAAAGATAAAAAGAGGTTTTGGCGAAGACGGTAGATTGAAGGTGTTCCGGTGTACGATAGTAGATAATAGTTACAGGAAGATGCGCGAAGATTGCAGTCTGCAAGATCTAGGATTGCAGACAGTAGATCATGGGCCTGTAGTCCTATGAACCGACCGGTGACGGAATCACTTTCAGCGGCGTACCACCATGAGCGGGGTGCAGGTAGTGGATCCGTCCTCTAATTTGTTCATGCCAGAGCTCGAGGTGTCATTGGACTGGTATCCACCTTCCGACGTCGACGCTTCGCAGAGAGCTCACCGGACGGACGAATTTTTTGTCGCGTATCTCGAGACTCAATTCACGCCAGCGCAGCTTCACATGTTGAACAGGCTGGTCGCATATTACCACGGAGCAGCGGGAAGAGAGGAGGAGTTCTGGAGAGAGTTGATGCTATTCTATAGGCGGATCTACAATCGCCTTCCGTCGAAACGAACTCTCAAGGTTAGCACGTCAAACAGAGTGCGTTATGACTTGGCTAAGCACTGCATGACCCAGGCCATGAAATTTCGCATTATCCACGATTGCACATTATTCCTATTCGACCGTGATCTGTCGCTTCCAGAGAGCGCATTGTTCACGTCTCCTCGCCGTTTCTGGACACACTGCGATGAGCACAGAGACGATGAGATGTGGTGTCTGTACGCACAGTGGAATGTGGTCGAGAATCTGGAGGCGGCGCTAACGGCGGCATTCGGTGAAGATTGGACTGGCCGTAAGCATATCGGCATTGAAGATAGCTGGACAACGGGAGGTGAGTGTACGGCGGCATTCGGTGAAGATTGGACTGGCCAGAAGTAAGTCGATATCGTGCATTGGCGGAACGTTACGCTGACGCACACCATAGCTCGCTGCCATACAACGGGGAGGTGAGTGTAGTAGGATGGGGGTACCGGGCTCGACAATTTGTGTACGAGACGCGCATTTTGACGCTGGCCATTGACGCGTGGTTCGGAAAGTTTAAAGGGGACGAGGAGTTGGGGGATGATTAAATAATTGTTTAAAATAGATGGTACATGTCAAAGTGCGGTTGGAAGTGTGTGACATTTTCGCATCTTGAACGCAACCATATCCAAACACCACCACGACCATCATGGACCACTTTTGGAACGACTTTGGACATGCAGAGTATCTAGCTGTCGCGACGCACGACTCAGCAGTTAATGTCTTACCTGCGAAAATCGTGGAACTGCGCGAGGGTGCCGAGGCGTTGGGAACGAGGTTGTACGGAGCGACAGTAGAAAACATGCTGCTGGAAGAATACCTGGTCATGAGAGAGGACGTATTGAAGCAGGTACGCCGCATGTAGGATTAAGGGCAACGTCAGTTCTAAATTTCAGCGGCAGATGCTTGAGGAGATTTCGAGCAGCGCGGCATACGTTGAGAGTTGGCTGACGAGCAGCGGATTGAGAGAAGGTGCTTTGTGCGAACCGCAATGGAGGGCATTACAGTACACGAAAGAGGTATTTTGATTCAGTGACGCAGGAGCGACCTGATTGAACGTGTCCGATGCAGGAGTCGTTAAAGCTATGGCATCGCATGATCGGGGTGGGGGCCCGCGTGTCTGGAGTAGAACGAATCAGACGGGGACTGGCTGCACTGTTGGCTCACGAGAAGGCGGCGGCGTTGGAGATGGATTGTTTTTCCAAATGTGCGAGAGAGAAAATAGAGGAAATGGATGAAGAGATTCAGGTGATCATGAAGTTACGAGGCCCAACCGGGGTGCTAGATAAAGAGGACATCTATTGGGGCCTTCTCATCTCTGGGGTGACGCAGGTGGCGACTGGGATGAAGCATCGATTAACGTATGCGTGCGAGGAGCATGAAATCGATGGCGTCGTGCAGTTTATGGGTACACTACTGGGTAAGAGCTTGACCGCTATATTATTGGAGGCTACTACTGACATGACTCAAAGTGGACGGGCAGGAGGGCGCCATGATTGTGTGTGGAGACAAAAAGCGGGTGAAGGGTTATACATACAAGTCTTTGATGGAGCGGCGCGATTGGTACTGGGCCGTGCCAGAAGCGTAGAATGATATTCAGACACCGTATAGAGTGGTTGAATCTAACGGACGCGGCTAAGAGATCAAGGTTGTATATTGAGCGCTAGAGTGTGTCCGGTATATTTTTAAAGGCTGTGAGCTAGGGATTGCAAACCGCGATCGGCAGAATGCGGACTGGAGTCTGGGGATTGCAGACCAGGAGCAGAGTCATGGACGAGAACGGAAGCAATTGCTCTTTGCTTCATTCTTTTCGTACCGGCAAAAGTCGAGGCACAATGAATGCAGAGCCTGCCCGTTACAACTACAAGGGAGCGCTAGTGGTACCTGCAAGGTATGAATTATCTATTGTGAAGTTATACCCTAAAGCTAATTGCGGAGCGAGGCCATTCATACCGCAGCAGGTCGTTAATAGGTTTTTGGCACTAGCTCTGTCCTTACCGCCTGGACACCTTGGAACGGGATCCTACTATAGAGACGTCTGGCGGGATGCGAAGTCATTTCGGAGCGTTCACAGCTCGTGGAAGCGAGAGGCTCAGAAATTTCTGTTCCAGACAATCTTTGTATCGACAGCAGAGGACTGCGAGAGGCGATATGATGGCAACTGGTTCATTCACCCCCCAGCGCCTTGGTGGACGGTGAGAGAAATGCTGGAATACGAGGACGTCCGGAGGAGCGTTAGTCACTTTGGCTTCCACGAAGACGACGCCCTCAATATTCTGAAGGAAGTCAGGACACGGTGTCGTGGAGTGATAGCGGTGACCTTCCGCGCCCTTGATCTCATGAAACTGGGTGATCTTGGACGTTGGAGGTTTTTGCAGGAAGTCCGTTTGTCCAACTGGGTCGGACAGGCTCGGGATTGGGAACAGCTGCGGGCTTTGGCACCAAACATGCGTCGCTTGTCGTTACTGCCGGGTTGCCAATTGCTCCTGGAGCATCGCTTAGCAGAGCCACTGAACGTTGACCATTTCTCAATCGAAATTAGGGGACGCGATTGGTCGAACCGGTGGGCGGGCGTCGAGCGGGTTGATGATTTGCAACAGCGAAGGTTCAATAACGCGGGGGTGAAGGTGGTTAAGGCGAGGGTGGTGGAGGTCGTGGCGGATGAGCACGCAATCAATGTCATGGGACAGTTGGCGTATCTCTTGACGAGTGTCGATGGGATGAAAGCATTCAAATTAAATGTGACAAGTAAGTGACACTAAATGAGAGGAAGGACACTACTGACGCGCTTCAGATATGATGCCTCAGGACCCAAGTCCGGGACCTCAAGGGGGAAGCCTCGAATTGGACAGCCACACAGGTCTGACCCAGGTGGACATTACTTGTCAACTGTGGTCAGCAGACGTTCTAGAGCGGATCTTATGGAGTTTGAAGGATATATCCGCACTGGAGGTGGTGAACCTGACGGTCCTTGTGGTCTGCGGGGCGCTTTGGGACATGGAGCGCGCAGGCGCAGGCAGGACGCGACCAGAGAGTGTGATGAGGGGTGTGAGATATCTCATGAGCGCAAGCACAGCGACAGTACATTTATTGTGGATGGGGGTCTTCATGGGGAGCGATAGGAGTTGTGATGGCGTGCGGCGGGAGAGTCTCCGAGCGGCGATAGGTCGCTTAACGGGTAACATCCTGAGTGAGGTGCCGGCAGCATTATTTGTCGAGTTTGACGCCATGGATGAAGAGTTACAGACGAGCTGGGATGGGACCGGGAGGCCGTGCCTGATGGAGAAAGCTCGCAATTGGTCAAACGTCTCCCTGCCCTGGTATTGTTAGATACAGAAAATAATGATTAGGCTTGGGCGGTGGTTTCCCACCAAATCTGTACGTGACGATGACGCATACTTGCTTGTTGGCGAACTGGGCTGTGCTTGTGCACGCTCTTCGTGTGTGTCAAAGCTTGCAGTAGGACCGCTGCAGGAAGTGGAAGAGAGAAAACGATTTGATGTCGTTCCCGGTACTGACTTTATGTACTTTAGCCCCTCGAAATGTAATTACACCACGGCGTAAAAGTGGTATTCCACTTGTTTCAACTTATCTGTTATTATTTCTTACTCTGGTCTTCTAGAGAAGGAGCGGAGAGCATTTGGAGAGCATTCGGTCATCCCAGACGTCGAGACGGTTCAACGACATTAACGTCGATCACATCGGGCCGAGTTCCCCGTTAATGCACTTCTTTGTTCTGGCCACCATCTTGAACTTGACTTTTCTTTAAAGACGCGCGTCTGCAGCCTCACCGTGCCTGTTATTCGACTTCGAGAGGTAGAGAACCGCAAGAAACGAATCACTGTAGTCCAGGCAGCGCGGGCTGCTCTGCGCAGAGGGTTTTTGGTCTTTTGAAAAGGTGCGTTTTTCTAATGAAGCTTGCGGCTTGAGTTCAACAGTTTCATAACTTTGTGTACTGCATTTCTGCTAGATACGAATGTCTGAAATTCTCAAGACGGCAAACCCGCGAGGATGTTGGCGCCGCCGAGACTCACAAGATACCACAACTTTGGCTACCGCGAGAACCTAAGAGCATGGGAATACCGGATCGTGGAAATAGGACGGCGTGGCTTCGCCTTAGCACCGCCGGAGAAAGGGGAAGATCACCAGAGCAAACGATTTGCTGGAAGCAATCGAATAGATGCCATAAATATCGATTGATCGTAAGGACTAACATCGACCTTGACAGGACATAGTTGTGCAAGTCATGTAGTGCTACTGGTATTCAAGTCCACTGTGACGACTGACTGGCAGGAGTGAGTTCGTTTCATGTATCGGATAATAATGGTTGCTCTCGGGAGAAGGGAGGAGCAATCTTGGTTGCTGTTTTCGCAGAGGCTCGCCGGGATGTTCAATGTTCATCAACATCGACAGTAACGTTGGCGTCCAGTTATACCTTTGGACCTGGTACATCGTTGATCTCGACGTGACCAGATAACGACCTTTGGACAGACAAGGAGATGACGAGATGGTAGCAGGACCCCTTCGAACTGATGGATACGACGCTATAGACCGTCGTCAAAGGACACAGAAAGTGGTATGGCATTGACAAGAGTGAGGATATTGAAAAAGTAAGCTCTCATTGGCTTAAAGTAGATGTCAATCTTAATCACCCCAAAGTCTGCGGGAAGCCCTCCACCGGAGTCACGCGCCACCAAACAAGAGCCTTATGGTGGTGCGGGTTTGCGACGAGTGCTGGAGTGCAGTCATTCTGATCTTGCTTCCAATGCCAGTACTGCCGGAACGTTATGTGCAAGAAGGAATTTATGACTAGGATTGGGGACACTATCAGGAATGTTAGTGACACATATAGTCGACGCTCAACCTGAACCGGGCTATTACCGGGGAACCAATTTTAATCACCAATGTGGCAACATCTAGTCAGTCCTCTGCCACAGATCCTTTCATGGACTCGCAAGTCAACTCTGTGCCCGCTAGCTTCTTTACGCGGTGTTGTACGTCAACAGAAAACCTCTCGATCCGTGTTATCCTCACGATACTAACACCCTCTTGAGGGTAATACTACAGTACAACTAGTTCTTGTTTGGAATTTCATTAGTTAGTCTTATCGGTCTCGTCTGGTCGCGCTGCTGAGCTGATTTTGGCGTTTAGGGCTGACTGCGCGATTGCTTGACACCAAGAGTATACAAAAGGTTCGACTTATTGACTAGTCTCAACGCTGATCTAACCCTCTTTCGAAGTATCCCCGAACGAGAATGTGTGTACACAATAAATGGTATGTTCGATCGGTTCGGACGCCATCCGATCTCTCCTCTTACCACCATGATCAGATTTCGTCGTGTCTTTCTTCGACTCACACCGACTTCCTGGGCCACATGGATAGTGTTCTCGACATCGTCTTCAACGTCTCTAGACTCTCGTTTGCCGTCTTCCCGTTCGTATTGTCTGCTCACAGGACAAATTTCCAGTCATGTCGATCTCAATGCGGCCGTTCTCGGGGCACTACTCAATCCATTTTCTACATAAACCGCCTGTGAAACGACACCCTGACTCGTGATGTCAGGTGTCTTTTGAACCGCGCTGCTCTCGACTGGCGACGCTGGCGTACTGAGGCGAATCTTACCTTCACGGTTCGTATCTCGTTTGGTTTGTAGTCCGGTTCATTGACTAAGAGTTGAACAGATTGACTCAGAGTCGATAATCGTTGTCTTGTCCAGTCCTGGCGACAAACTTGTGCGAATGCGAGTTCTGAATCTAGTACGTTTTCTTTCACAGTTTCCGTTGATTGGCCCTTTAGAGTTTTCGCGTCCAGGGGGGAACTATAGGACGACTTGGGATATCACTCGTTATGATTCTCCCAGTCTGCTCCTCGCAAGGTTTCCAGAAGGGAGCAGCGGCCTTCGCCGCTGGCTTCGCGTTGCTCGCGACTCCCTTCTGGCGTTGAATATGAGTTGGTTTCGCGCTTTTCTCAAAACATATGGTAGAAACGTTGTTCCTTGACGTGCAGAGTTCACAAAGGTTCGACTTATTGGACTATTCTCAACACTCATCTAACCCTTCATCTAAACCTCTTATACAGTATCCTCAGACGAGAATGTTTCCAAGCAGCGAATGGTCTGTACAAGCGATTCGTCCTGCTTCCGATCTCTCCGCTGACACCATGACCAGATTTCGTGGGGTCTTTCTTCGACGCGGTCCGAATCCCTGGATGGCACGAATAGCGTTCTCGACACCGCCTTAGCGTCTAGTCTCTTGTTTGCTGTTTATTCGGTGCGCTGCTGCTGGTGCCCCCGTTATTGTCTACACCACAGGTCGTGAACTCCTACTCTTGTTGACCTCAATGCGGACCGTCCCTGTGGCAATACTCCGTTTATTTTACTCATAAATGGCCACTCAGACGAGGCCCTCTCCTACCCAATACTTTCGACCTTCAGCAACGGTGGCTTGGGTGCGAATGACAGACGCGCCTTCAATATCGCGACAGTTCGACTCAAACGGGCTATTGCCATGAACCTCGGGAGATGCGGTGAGAAGGCGTCACACAGGTTAGAGTGTCTCGAACGATGGACGTCTGGTTGAACGCCAGTCAGTATTTCTCTCACTTTAGGAGCGAAGCATCAGGTGTTGAATTTCCCTTTTCAGCTCGTCTTCCTGGCACGATTGATGATTGATTTCGATGCCGGGACGACTCTGGAACGACTACTCAGACGTATTGTATTGTTCATTCATGTGGTGCGACATAGACACAACACTGGACGAGATTCGGCTCTGGGAAGTACAGATATCGCGGTGCTCCTTAGATGGTCTCTCCAATCTCGATAGTTCTGTACTGCAATTACTTATGTAGTCTCGTGTCTTTTCTCTGCTTTAAGTAAACTCATTTGGTGAGTCATTCGCGGATTCAAATCTCCCAGTCGAACTGACATGTCTAACGTAGATCTACTTCTCCCTTGAACACACCGGACTTGCCGACCGGTTTCTAAGGTTTCGTTTCCTGAGCTGGGACTGACCGAGGGGATTGTCCCATTTGCGACACGAACGACACTGATAGGTCTGTGGACGTGACGGCCTTTGGTCTTCTACGTTGGTCCATTACACCTGACTTGGACTTCCTGGGAAACCTCGACGAAGATTGCGGTGTTGGTTTTAGCAACCATAGCCAACGCTAAGTTCTTGGGTATGTACTGCTTTATTTTCTTAACTGTTGTTATCACTCACGACGCGACGGTAGGCGCGACACTTACCAACGCTCTTCGACACGGCGGGTCCTGCTAGCATCACCTCCTCTTTATCGATGCCTTGTCTTTGTGGTATGCTCTTCGAGTTGTCGATCCTGTTCGCGTTCTGACTGGAAGATGAGGTCTTGTGGATGTTCGTATTGGCCTCTGTCGGAACACTAGTCGCTTGGTTGGACGACCTTCTACTTTGATTGTGTCGAGTATACTCGGTACGTTGAAGCCACACCTGTGCTTCATCGACTAACACTTCCACAGACATACTCACACCTCAACTAAGAGCCGTGATTCACTGCTTCGTAAAATCACAGCGTCAAGACGGGGCTACTCTCGACTTGGTATGTCACTCTTCGAGGGGAGCAGCGGCCTTCGCCGCTGGAGCTCGACATTGACAGGCTACCCAACGGCACGATGGTGAGAAAGAAATCTCAGCGGTGGGTCTACGCTAGACTGCAGCTCGTTTGTTTTCATGGCAGTGACATAGGCGGGCAGAAGGTAACAGTACAAAACGGATGCTGAGAACCCGACTCTTACATAACGTCCTAGGCTTCTCTGGCTCGTGCAGCATACTCTGCTTCCGACATCATCTTGTTTTTTGACCCATTGTCGGGGTTGGATGCCTATGTCGGTCGAAGGATACTCGAGAACTGCATTCTTGACGGACCACATGCTTGTCTTCAGTTGGGTTATTCTGCTCTTTTTGGTGTTGGGGTTAGTACGAAACCGCCTAAAGTGGAAACGACATTGACAAACTCCAAGTGCTAGTGTTCAGCCTTCCTGCTGAAGGCATGCTTGCGTGGTGGTTGTTTGCTCTTCGCAACAAGATGGTTAAGGTCACGGACGACCGTGTCAGGCTGACGACAGAGGTAACCGAACATTCATGTATGTACGAAGCAATCCGCTAACAGGCTCTAGGTTCTTCAAGGTATATGTCTCATCAAATTCTACGCTTGGTAGGCTTTCTATAGTCATCGATTTGGGGAGCTCCGAAGAAAAGAAATCGGCTTTTTGAAAGACACTGCGTATGCATCATTCTCATGTCCCGCATATCCACTGAAAGGTCAACAGCGTCGCGTCATCTCTGAGTCTCATGCTGGCGATGATGGGATTTGTCCCTGAACTTTGCGCTCTGCTTTCCTTCGTGAGTGTATTATATGAACGCTGCGCTTGGCTGATAAAGACGTCTGCAGATTACCTATGGACTCACTGGGCATACTCTCAATGTAGCCATTGTTCTGGATGGCCTTGATTGGAACAACGTCTTCGTCGCAGGGGTCTGGTCCTAGGAACTTGCCTTACGCCCCAAGTACCTAACGAAGGTGTTCACGACCGGAATGAGTGGCTGTCGTCCGATATTGACATGTATATTGACGGTCTGACCGCGCAGGCCGCGAACGACAAGATCAAACATATCGCCGAGGTTTACCAGCGCAACCTTCCTCCGAACTCGCCGTTCCTCGTCGTGCGGAATTCGCAAACGATTATTCTTTACTCGTCGTGGCCCAACAAACGCGTCCAAATCGTCTTGAAATCGCAAGGCCACTAGAGATCCTCGGTATGATGATATTCCTTTGCTTTTGGCTGTCTTACTTGCCATTCACAGTATGTTTAAATACGCCAACAAAGGATTGGGCATTGGTTGCCTCCCATCTTATCTGTCCTCTCTGTCCACCTACACCACAAGGAAACAAAGAAACTTGATTTCGCGCGGAGAAAGCTTGTTTCGACCTCCTCTGTCTTTGCCGGACTTGGCAGGTAAAGCCCGTAAATGGACTGCGACGTGTATTCAGCATTATCTCAGGCGAGGCCATACCAACACACCGTTTTACTGGCCAGCTCGATCAAAGTCATATCATCCGATTCAAAGCAGTCTAGCGGTGTTCTCGCATGCCATGCTGGAGAGCAATATGCAGCGGTCGAGCGAGCCTCTCGGTCGAAGTTGTTTGACGGGCTTTTCATTATTCATGAGGCATGTTGCAGTCTGGGAAAACGAGGCGAAAGGCAAGATCAGGTATGTGAAGGTCGTTTTGACTCAGTATATGCTAACACAGACTGGGCATTTAGTATATATGACAAACTCTGGGCAGAGAACACCTATGGAGAACGATTAGCCGAGCTCGCGTACGACGACATGCTAGAGTACGTTCTGAAACCTGGAGATGTCTACTTTTCTGATGCTCGAGTACAGATAACGACATCCCAGAGGAGGTCTTTGACTCGGAGCAGAATGCTCAGGCGGTTCAGGGTTTTCTAGGTACGGTGAAAAAATGGGTAGTAGATATGCAGAAGGCAGAGAAAGAAGCGCGCGCGTGCACTGGAAAAACGGAGGGACGCTGCCTCTAGCTCTCAGGAAGTCCTTGCCTCCTTGGTCGTCAAGCCCTGGCCCGAGGATCCCTGTTTCCTGTATAACGCGCCGGCTACATGCTATCGAGAGTTGAGTCGGTATTTGGAGGACGACCACTTCAAGGGACCGGACGAATACTAGGAGGATGCTGTCACTCTGAGTGACCGATTGGAAGATTTACGCTGGGACAGGGCGCCGCGCGCGTTGGACCAGGAATCACTCTCCGTACAGATGGCCAAGAGTGAGGCAGCCCTCGCGTATGTTGAATCGGAGCTTAAGAAAGTACGCATAACCACGAAGGCATCGCGGGAGTCGTTGAGGAAATCACAAGCTGAAGGCGGCGAGCATAAGACGATGAAGGAGGAGGTATGTTCCTTTGTCTGGATTATCAATCTTTCTACTTGGGATTGATGGAACTTTTTTAGGTGGAGAAGAGGGTGCTGATGTTGGAAGAAGCTGAGAAGGAGCGGAAGCGAAACATGTACGCTACTACGCCATATCGCTCCGAAGTTCCCCAACAAATCAACTTCTCTCCAACACGGCACATCATATCACACCTGGAAAGACCAACAACAGAGAGGGCGGAGAAGTCGTCATATACACGAGCTTGAGATCGTGTGTCAAGGAATATAGTGCGGCTCTTTGGCGATCTTGCTCTGGGGTGGTGTTATCGTTGTCGAGGATGTATGCAGTGATGCTGAACAGTTGCCACGTTTGACTTCGAAGGTATTTTGTCTACATCTTGAGTTACGATGTGCCGCCTGACCTCAAACCCGACTTCATCACTAGCCTTCCAAACGTCCCCCGAAGCCAGAAAAAAGAGGACGAGGTAATTGGCGATCTTAAGCCGGCGTCATTTCAGAACCTCGCTTGAAACGGAACAAGGTATGTACCCGATATTGAATGCTCGGATCACCTCACAGTGTCTAGCGCTGTTACGGGCGGTCAATACACGTCCTAGGACCGAGATTATCGACATCTGTTGGAAGGAGATTAGATTCATTCACGGCGCCGACAAACTTGGAACATACACGCTTGCCGACTTGGATTGGCTTGCTTCATCCCAAAGGTTAAACACGGAGTCGCCATCATTCAACGAGGATTCGGTCTTGTTGTGGAGCCCCTGGTCTTGTCGTCAGGCTTCTTGAATGAGGACGAAAAACAGCGAGTACGTACCTCTTCTTTCTTGCGCGGATTTCTGGTTCACAAAACGCGACCAGATCTGGATCTACGTCGAGAAATTCTATTCGCGTCATGGCCGGCTTGCCCCGGTAATCTTGCCCCAATTTGGAACACGAGGCGTCGGAGAAGTCGACGAGGATGAGTCTGGCGACGACTCTGGATTTGAATCGCTGAGCGGGCGGGTCGGGCCACGCGAGTCCGTTACGAGATGCGCTTGCCGATGTCTTGGTCCGTTGTTTGAGCCCGCCCCAGCAAAAGTCCGGCATAATTCCCTAAACCGTCATGTTCAACTTTTGAACATGACGACAATCATTGGTAACGTACGCTCGTTTCCTTCTCTATAAATATTCTGGGTGATTGATTGCGATTCACGTGTAGATCCGCCTCGCTCTGCGGTCCGAATAATGCAAACTTGTTGGTTGAATCTGAAGTGTGGCGTCGTTGCGGTACCTGGCTTGACTTGTCGTTGGGCCTAGGGGATCGTGTCAACAATGTCGTCACTGGGCGATTAGCCTACCGCTGGAGCCGTCTGTTCACGCCGTTGCCCCCGACATTAACGGAAGGGTACAATTGGTGGTCTATGGTGTTGTGATGTCGACGTTGGACGGTACGTGGTGGTCATGGCGAGAGAGACGGAAGACGAGGTTGAATAGAGGTCATGGTAAGTCGTATCCTTCTGCGCTTGTGGCTCTTGCGCTTATTCTTGATTATTGCCTAGATGGTATGTTGAACTTTCGAAGACGGTTAAAAAGGTGACGTACCATGCCCTTAGCGGAGACCGCGGACTTCGTAACTAACCGTGTAAGATCCAGATCGACATCAAGGTCCAAATGAAGCCAACTCTCCAACGGGTGGTGCGAGTTTATTGTGTGGCGTCGTTATGTTCGTTCCTACGATCTGTTTAGCGCCGTGAATGGAACGGGATAGCGAATAGATCAACCTTTTTCTCGGTCGTTCGCCTTGTCGCTGCCATTTGGTGCGGAAACTTTGAAGTCCGGTGTGAGAACAAGTTGGGAGGGACGGGATTCGCTCGTGTGGAAGACGAGACAATGGGGGGGTACTTGAGCTCGCCTCGCGCTGTTTTCGCCTTCCTTGTTGGAAGCTCCTGCCTAGGATATTCAACTCTAAAAGTTGAACCATTGAAAGGTGACGTACCTTTATGCATTTGAGCCCGCGGAATTCAAATCAAACCAAGAAGAGTGGAAATGCGTACCTTTTCTCGGTTTGACGAGGACAGTTCAACGTTGTCGTTATCGAAGGCCGCATTGCCAAGACGACTCCATAGTGAACAGGGCGAGCATGAGCTGATGCAGATGCTAACGGCGGCGGATGAGTCGCGTAGTGAATTACTGTTCAAAGGCGTCAACCAGAATTAATAATTAAAAGAGAACGAAATCTCACCGAACTGGTGTGGAATTACGGTGAGTTCAGACTTGAAAATGAGTCAGAAACGAGTTCAACACTAAGTAAACCCACGTACGATTTCCCTAGGACAGAAACTTGCCCGGCGAGGGCTCCAAGATTGAAAGCGCCTGTTCAGGTCGCGAACGTCGCGCTGAGGCGTAGACACGAAAATTGGTGGCAGAAGCGCCTCCAGTGCTTCCCGCGGCGTCGGAATTGGTAGTTATAATACCATAAAGCAAAGCCCAAGGATATTCAAGGCTCAGAGAGCTGCAAAGGAGGCGGACATTCAGGGGAAGACGAACGGGTGTTGCCGTATGAGCACATATGGTCATGACCGTCTTTCAAAGGAACAGGGCGACAAACATGTTGAAGTAGGATACAGAATTGAAAAGGAATATTCAAGAGCTGGGAGAGCGGCAGAGACGTCCATGAGGGCCCAGAGATAGATGGATGAAGGATCTCCGTGAATAGAAGCATGATCAAACGATTTAGCTTTCATTGTCCTTGCCATTCGATTGCGACAACAACACACTTCTTGACTGCTTCTGCAATGTCTACTGAGGGAGAGCAGGCCGAATTAAGTTATCCTGTGTCGGTAAGTACACCTAGAAGAGTTAAGCATTGTAGGCTAATGGTGTAGAATGAGCGTTCAACTGGCCGGGATGAGGTGGGTGCTCTTGGAGAGGGGCTGGGGGTCGATTTCACGGTAAGATGGGCGTACCATGTACCCGTGTGTAGCCTTAAACACGTCTCCAGCACGACGCGAAAAGTGCCTGTGTGGCGCGGAAGGGATTTGGTCTAGAAGAATTGGTTGAAGCCGCGTACAAGACGCAGTTGAATGAAATGGGCGGCGAATCAAGCACATCTGGCGCGATCACGCACGCCAACGCGATACATGTTCAGCCGGGCAAGAGTCAGACCGAATACGCTGGGACGGGGCGATACGAAAACCAGGGGCAGAGTACACCGCACCTCGTACCTTTCTGGCAAGCTCTGCAAGCGCAGATAGATGCGTACCCTGCAGGCAACGCGTACAGCCCTTCTGCCGCTTCGGTCCCTTCTTTCTCTTTTGTCCCGCCTGTGGCGCCTGTCCTGGCCAGCATGCCGTTGTTTCGAGGTGGTGCCAGATCTGTCGCGAGTACGCATGCCAACGCGACGCATGTTCAGCGGGGCACGACCGAGTACGTTGGGACTTCGCCTGGCTTCGGGCTTACTCTGGAAGGGCGGACGACGCGATACGCAAACCACGGTCAGGTGCAGACAAGCACACCGAACCTCGTACCTTTCGAGGAAGCTCTGCAAGCGCAGACATATACACATCCTGCAGGCGACGCACAGGGCCCTTCTGCCCCTTCGGTCTCGTCCAGCACGCCGCTGTTTAGAGGTGGTACATGGACAACCCAAACTCAAGGGAACACGAGGCGAGGGGGGAAGTGGAACTCGAAGAATGGATTTGAGTGTCCCTACGAAGGGTGTGGTGTAGCCTTCAACACCGTGGCGGATTTGAATCAACACATCGTTATCATGAGACATGGGGAGAAAGTGTCGCAGAGAGGTAACGTGAGAGTATTATATATGTGGGGGATACTAATAAGATTGACAGACTTCTACTGGAGCTGTGATTAAGAGAGGTAGTATTGAACTTTTGGGTACTTGGTGATTTCTTGGTATTTTGAGGTGCACATCCTGTAGCGTTGATATGAATGCTTGATTGTATATTACTGTTGATGTATTATAATACTGTTCATGTATTGTAACTGGCGCAAAATCTCATATATTCGTGTAATATAAACAAGGCGGTACTATATTCAAGCCCCAAGACATGCGACGAGGAGATCATGGGACTGGGCCCGACAGAAGCGCGCGCGCAAAACTGTACTAGAAAGAATAATAGAAGAACAGAACGAAAACACGACGATGATCTGGATGGTGCGATAGCATCGAAGGGAATAAGTAGAATGAATGGAAAAGGAAGTGGAAAGAGTACACTGACTTGTGGCCGAAAGTCTTAGCTTGCAGACCGATCGTTGCGAGAGTGTGATCCATAGCGAGTGTAGCGTGCAGACCGGCGCCCGCGAGACTGCGATCCCATGGCCGCGAGACTGCGACCCATGGCCTCGAGACTGCGACCCCCATCGCCGCGAGACTGCGACCCCATTGCCGCGAGACTGCGATCCATAGAGTTGAGGTGATGTGCTGCCCAAGTGTCCGCGACAAGGATTTGGGCGCGGCTTCAGCGCACTACGCGGCAGGAGGACATGTTGATACTATAACAGAATGTGAACAGAGCGTCTCCGAAAGCATAAAACTGACGGTCAGTTATAGGGAGTGACATCCCGCAACGCTGAAAAACATATAGATACGTGGCGCAGTAAATCGCGACAATACGAACCTCTATTAAGAGCAGCCACAAGACTCCAAACCGTACGCTCCTTAATGACCGGGAACGAATATGCTAATCGAGCAAGACTGGCACGCCAATAGGTAAGTTATACGGGCGCGCCCGCAAGTCTTGGAGTTTGCAGTCCGGGTATTTGACCGATTCCCGCGAGACTGCGATCCAGGGAGGGTATCGAGTGCAGACGGAAACCGGGCGAGACTGCAAGCTATGGAGGGTATCGAGTGCAGACGGAAACCGGGCGAGACTGCAAGCTATGAAGGGAAGCGAGTGCAGACGAGGACGAGCGAGACTGCGATCTCCGATGGTCGCAAGACTGCAATCCAATGGCCGCAAGACTGCAATCCAATGGCCGCGAGACTGCAATCCAATGGCCGCGAGACTGCAATCCAATGGCCGCAGGACGGCAGCCGGCCAAGGTCACGTGTGGCCGGGGTGCCTGACCGCCAGGTTCCAATATACAGACAATTTGAGTTTCACGAAGGTACAGGGGCTACAATTAACGGTGGCGTAGAGGTATAAATACTAGTACATGTGAGTGCAAACGCAATAACTCGTCGAGCCCATCAATCCTCTCACACACATCAACACAGACACAGATATGGCGAACGAGCAACCTCAGGCCTTGCCCACCGCGGCATTGGCGTATAAACATGTTACGTTCGTGAACAGGATGGACGACACCGCTGGTTTGAAACCACTTGGAACCAGTATTTTGTCGGGGTACTTGATTACTTGGCGTCCCACTCGTAAGCTACATAATTTTGTCGCCCTTGAAAAGCCCTAATTACCATCTCAAGTCGAAAATGGGTGGTATTACCTTGGTCAAGGTGCAACCCGTTATGGTCTCGGAGCCACCCTCACTGCTCCGTCGGGCGTCATGGTCCATGCACTCGAAGATGGCGCTCTGAGAGACGTTGCGTCTTGGGAGCGTGTATGGACCGACGAGGGGGACGACAGCAAAAGCCCGAAGGACTACGCCCTCTGGCGCGGTGTCCCCCCCAACTCGGACTACGTCGTCATCGGCGGTATACTCAGCAGCAGCGCCAACTTTGCCGCCCCCGACTCAGCTCAGACAAAGGGCATCAAGGCGATCAGGAAGGATCTGGTGACAATTAATCCTATGCATAAAGTGTGGGATGACGAGAATTCGGGGGCGCGCAATCAGGCATCTGTATGGCTCACCAATATTACCCCGCTAGCCTCCACTCCAGGCATCCCAACGGGTGCCATGATTCCCACGCCGTCGCATAACGCGCCACCTGAGGATATGGGTTTAACTTTGGACCTCACCAAAGTCCTTAACATGACGCCCGAGTCGCCCAGTACCACCGAGGTAATACTCTTTTCTCTGAAGCTCATATGATCGTTTCCTCATCACGTTTTTAAAGGGCGACGCTACTGGCATCTCCGAGTCGGCCGATACGTAGAAAGAGGAACAGTGGTGCGAAGTGTTTCTCAAATGGTCATGTAAATCCTAGCTCGAACCGGTAGTGTATCTGCCCTCAAAGTCGTCTGTATGTTTTTTGAAATGATTCAACACTTTCTTTGTTTTCAACGAAAGCGAGGTACTGCAATCTTAATACAGACGATGTTCTTGTGCTGTGGGTGTGTGAGCGACGAGTTGAAGGCTCTAGGCGATGCGCGTCGGCCATTGATACCCATACGAAGCTTCTAGTTATTCACGTTCAAGTATCTATGTTTGTACATACGTTCACCCTATATCCAACGTGTTCGCAGGTCAAGCTAACCTTCACTTCTTCAGAATTCGATCCATGACATTCGCCCAAAGCGATACTTACCTTGTTCTAAAGCAGTCAGCACATTCCCCCTTCACAAGTGAGATTCGAAGAACGCCACGGCCCCATTTTCAACACAGAGCTCAACCGTCTTCATAGCCTGTATCAACGTGTCCTTCATGAGCAACGTCTCTGGGCCGATGATCTGCGCTATCTCCAGCCAGTCCGTTACCGGTAAGGTGCAAAAACCCGAATCGACGTAACACTTTGGATGCGTCCCAAATGCCGCCTCCTTCAGTTGATCACAAGTCGGGCGCAATGTCAAGTACGGCTCCAACGCATTCTGAAGGCAGTACGTGAGCTTCGAAACCCACTCCTGCCCGTCCTTCGAAAAGTTGGGCCGCGAGGCTTGGAACTTGTTGCAGTACTTGTATCCATAAGCGATGGGGTAGCCCTGAGACCCGCAATGGTAGACGGATTCGAGGCAGTTCGGGTAGAAGCTGCAGTCGTCGGCGCGTGGCGCGCACGCCTCTATGGAACACGTGGATCAGAGACGACGTCGGATTCAAGGACGAGAGAAAAATGTACCTTGGGACGACGCGACTAAAGTCGCCAGAAGGAGCGGGAGGACGAAGAGAACGCGGAGCAAGGAGGCGGGCATGGTGTGTACGCGAGTGGACAATGAACACGAGTATTCTGGATCGCAGGCGAGATTCAGCGTGAATCGATGAAGAGCTCGAGTGGCTTTATACAAGTCCTGTATACGGGAGCGATTTGGATGCCGGTCGGCTCAGTCCCGAATCCCGAGGATATGCAAGCTAAGTTAAGTTCGCCTAAGTCTGACGTCTAACGCCTCGCCTCGAGAATCGCTGATCTCTTCTCAGCTAGAGGTGCGAAATAGTACACGTCTGTGGCCTCAGATAAGGGGCTAGGCTACAACGATGTATGAAGATGGCGGGTTCCACGTTGCAATTCGCTTTTGGAGCCTAGAAGCGCGGCATGAAGAGGAGTCGACTTGCCTATTTGGACAGGATCCAAGCGCCAGCGGATTTGTGAGGTTGTCGTTCTACTAGGAGCAGAGAGGCTAGTATGTACTGAGTTGTCCAGACGTATCCGTTGTCTTTAACAGGAAATTGCTAATTACGCCACATATATCGAATGCGCGGGCCAAGGTCCCTGCGTCCGGTGCGGTGTGTCATTGATGAAAGAACTCTGCTTATTGATTATAAGCAAAGTACGATTAGTACATGATACAAAACAAAACAAAACGAGGAACAGCTCAGTCGACTCGGCAGAAACCAAGTAGAAAATACTGTTGTAGATGTCGAGATCTGAGATCAATCGAATAGAATGAGTCGACCTCGCGGATTCAAGCCAGGGTCCGCTTCAATCTCCTCCACCTTTCGAGAATGAACAAGGCTGTTCGGAATCAAAGAGCTCTCGGTGAGCGCGATGCGCCTGCTACAAAAACAACCTCAGTACTGGTGTGTTAAACCAAGGTCAGAATCACAGAGCCTTACCTCCAGGCTCCAGGCCTGCGCTGCGTGTCCGGCGGGAAGTTTTGGACTGTGTCATTGCACATCTCGAGGAACTGCGCACCGGATAAGAATCAACGTCATTCCTGGCAGGCAATGTCTTCTTGTGATGAACGTGACGATTCATACATCCAAATCAACCAGCTCTGCCATCGTAGCGCGGGCGCGTGGTTTGATTCTAAATCTGATATGTGCCTCAAGTTTAACAGAACCTGGTTTATTTTGGTTCTCGTGACCAGGGGCGTTATGAACTGTCAAGCGCTAAATGTGGCGGCTGGAAGTAGTCGGTCAGCGATGAACAGTTGGGTTCAGAGACATACCTCCTTGGAGTCTTTAGTGGTTCATAAATCCCGACCCTCCTTCCTTGGACTCTGAGCAGATGGATCCTGGAGCTCCTCGTTCACACGCGGCTCTGTAAGTCCGCGTTTCTGGCAGTACTTGATCATTGTCCGGTATCAGGGTGTCAACCATCGAGGAACAAGAAGGATCTCTCAGCGTACACGCTGTACATTGTTATTACTTGGCATTGGGCGGTGATGACTGTTGCCGTACTTCTCGTGATGAGGCTTATTGTGTCCTCGAACTGGCTAGAGAACTTGACGCCTCTGGAGATGTTGCGAACTTACAGTGGTGAGCGTTTTTAGATAAACTGAACACTCACCAGACAAGACCCATCGAAAAAACCTAACTAATAGGCAAAGATCGTTAACGAACTTGACAGCAGCAGGTCTTCGAACCCCAAATGAACGTGGGTCCCGTAAGAGTGTACGTCAAGCCATCAGCGAGCGCGGTACTTTGTATAGAGCGTCGGCTAAGAATAAAGGACGAAGGAGATACATCTTACGCAACCATCCAGCATCTGTCTAGATCATCAATCATAGGGCACCGAAGCAAACCATACCGTTGGAACTCACTCGACTATATAAGCAGATGAACAGGCAGAACGATCCCCAGGCCGCAGCTGAACAAACATTCCCCCTCCCTCCAAAATGTTCAAACTCGCCGTCACCGTTCTCGCGCTCCTGAATGTAGCGTTCGCAGCGTCTCTTACTGAACGCGCAGCGCTTGCTCCTGCCGTATCCAACGGCGCTCTTGCGCCGAACGCCATCTCCATTCTGGAGACGTGTAATGATGCCAATCTGTCGGGAGCGTGCAACGCTTGGACGAGCACTGTTCTGCCCACCGGCTGTGGTGATCTCGCCGCCGCGGGACAAGACAACTCGGTCACGAGCGTGGCTACGGCCGCCGGTATTCAGTGCACTCTTTTCGAGTGAGTCGTTTCAGCAATGATTTATAGACAGACCTATAATTAAGCGCTGCATTTTTAGTGGCGCGGGATGTACCGGAAGGTCCCAGTTGATCGTTGGTACTGTGAACGACTTGGCTACTGTCGGCTTTGATAATGTCGCGTCATCATTCAACTGCGCGTCCACCTGAAGGGCGGCGGGTGTCGAGGTAATGTCTGTACCCATTTTCAGGAAGTACGCGGGACTGATACTACCACAGCGCCTTAAATATCTTCGGGATAAACAGAGGAAGTCAGGATGTGCTTACTACTTTGTCGCAATAGCATATTGAGATTACCTGAAATCAGCAATATCTCGCAGGATAGCATTGATGTAAACCAGCCAAGTGAGAGAATCCTTCAGGAATCCATACAGGCCTGTAGAGACACGTTCCAACGCACGCATGATCGTTTAGAGAAAGACCGACCTGATTATCTAATCGACGTGAAGCATTGAACACCATCAATGCATCATGGCGATTTTGTTGCTCTACCGCCTCACTCGGCCTTCCACGTTCATCGTTCAAAGAAGTTGATACGCCTATTAGTCATGACGACCGAGGCACCAGGCCAGGCATGACTGCCACCTTGAAGACTTGCCCTTCGCTTGCCAATGCCACAGAAGACCAGTAGAAGACTCCTCTAGGACGAACCGATATCTCCTTGTTGCGTTGAAATACGTCAAGAATACCGGCTACTCTTTAGACACGAGTCTCCTTCATCGGTTCCGACTTCATCTGGATTTTGTCAATGGACATTTTCACCCGCAAATTCGACCAAACTCAACTCGAATCAATCACTCCCAGGCTCGCCTTGGACTCGCCGATGGACAATGGCAAGATACACTCTTTGCTCACTCAGCCGAAATTTTCAGCCTAGTGATCCAAGATAAAAGGACCGGACGTGACACGGCGCTTCTTGATTCCGGATCTTTGTGGCGACTGTCAACGTCATGGCGTCTACGCCTCTGCTCCTCTCGAAATTTGCGACCCTTATAAACCCAAAATGTTCACTGATTCCCCACACCGTCCGTCAAGAATACATCGAGTTACTTGGTCTATTCCGTAACGGCGACTCTCACTGGCGAAAGATTATGTCCAAAGATAAGCCTTTGCGATGGAACCGGATAGAACATGGCGCTACTTTGTCGAGTTAGAGTTTCACGAAAGTACCGGGGCTACAGTTCATGGTGGCGTAAAGGTATAAATGCTAATGCTTTTCAGTGTAAGCAGTGCACAGTAACTCGTCGAGCCCGTCAATCCTCTCATGCACATTGACACAAGCACAGACATGGCAACCACCGTTGAGGACGAGCAACCTCAGGCCTTGCCCACCGCGGCATTAGCGTATAAACGCGTTACGTTCGTGAACAAGATGGACGACACCGCTGGTGTGAGTGGTCCATTTTCAATCGTTCGGGAGATGGCTACTTGGCGTCCCACTGGTAAGCTGGATAGTTTTGTCGCCCTTGACAATCCCTAATTACCATCATTCAAAGTCGAAAGTGGGTGGTACTACCTTGGCCAGGGTGCATCTGCTTATACTCCTCCACTCGGAAGCCTACCCACTCCTCCATCCGGCGTCATTGTCCATGCACTCGAAGATGACGCTCTGAGGGACGTTACGTCCTGGGAGCGCGTATGGACCGACGAGGGCTCCGAGTTGAACTCAAAGGACTACGCCCTCTGGCGCGGTGTGCCCCCCAACTCGGACTACGCCGTCATTGGCGGTATACTCAGCACCAGCGCCAACTATGCCGCGCCCGATTCGGCCCAGACGTACGGCATCAAGGCGATCAGGAGGGATTTGTTGACTATCAATCCCCTGTACAAAGTGTGGTACGACGAGTATACTGGGGCAAGCAATCAGGCGTCTGTGTGGCTCACCCTTGACAGTACGGGTATCGGGACGGGTGCGATGATTCCCACGCCGTCGCATAACCAGCCACCCGAGGATATGTGTTTGACTTTGGACCCCACGAAAGTGCTTGAGATCACGTCGTCTAGTACCGCCGAGGTAACACTTTTGGCTATGAAACTCATGATGTTTTACTTATCATGCTTTTGCAGGGCGACGCTACTGGCACCTCCGAGTCTGCCGATACCTAGCAGGGAGGAGAGAAGAGTCGCGTGAAGAGCTTGACAAATGGTCATGTAAATATTAGATTGAACCCGTAGTGTATCTGCCTTCAAAGTCTTCTATATGCTCTCCGAGTCTCTCAAATGAGTCAAACCTTTCTCTGTTTTCAACGGAAGCGAGGTGTGAAACTTATCGCCACGCTTATGCTGTTCCCCTGTAACGTGCTAGTGAGATCGTGTATCCAGTCGGAGAATGTAGACAGCTAACAGTGGCTTGTATATTGTCTGAAGGTGGGACTGGGGAACATATTGTTCTAGAATAATTCGGCCATTGAGAATACATAGATGACATACCTCCACCAATACAGAGACCATGGAACTCCTCATTCCGAATATTTGTGGCGGCTGTCAATGTCATCATCTCGGACTCTTTAGATCACTCGCAAGGTTCTCCTCCGATCCTCCTGAACTCGGCGTATACGGTGCAAAGAGCTCCGAAGCCCAGAACGCTCACAAATCCCCGGACAGCTGGTTATCACTTCCCTCTATGGTTTCTTATCACTTCCGCTCCTGTTCAGATCACGTCGTCCTGCAAATCTCCGTATTCATTCTGTTGCAATGTCGAAGACTCGCACTGTTGAGATCGTTCAAGCTCCTCCCTGCGACGGAGCCGGAGGGAGAGTGTGACGTGAATCGAGTCGGTCGAGTTTGAATACCAACCTGGGGTGCATACAGCACAAATGCTGGCAAAGTATATAGGTATTCTGATTCAAAGCATTAATGAACAGCACCTCAATTTCTCCAAGTTGTTTTTCGCACTACATCCCATTCAGACACAAAGACATGACAACCACCGTCGTGAACGAAACAATGCCTCAGCCCGAGAGCTTGCCCACCGCCGCCTTGGCCTATAAATATGTCACATTCGAAAATAGGATGGCCACCGACTCTGGTTCAGGCGCGGCCATGTACCTTTCGAGTTGGCGCCCCAACCGTATGTTGAACATTTAAATCTATCTTCTTAATTCTAATTTCTGATCCTACATTGACAGTCGATATCGGCTGGTACTACCTCGGGCAAGGCGCAGAGTGGAACTGGGACCATGCTCCCACCGGCATCATTGTCCACGCACTCGAAGACGGCGCTCTCAAGGACGTCCTCAACTGGGAGAAGGTATGGGACGACCAGGGCTCGCACAAGGGCACGGACTTTGCTCTCTGGCGCGGCGTTCCTCCCAACGAGGACTACGTCGTCGTTGGGGGTATATTCAGCACCAACGATGGTTGGGCGAAGCCCGACTCTGAGCAGACGCGTGGGATTAAGGCGATTCGGAGGGACCTGGTGGTGATGGACGACATGTTCCAAATCTGGAATGACAAAGGAACACACGCTGCCAAGGACGGCTCGGTTTGGAAGACGTGGGGTCGGACGGGGGCCACGCCATCGGCGTTGATTCCTATGTATTCGCATAGCGCGCCACCGAGGGATATATCGTTCTCCTTGGACCGTAGTAAGACCTTGTTGATGAGATCACTGTTAACACCACACGCTGCGGTACCGATTTATTCTTATATCATCATCATCTCGCTGACTGTCTCAAAGGACGAGTCTACTGTTTCGGAGGGCGCCAACCCGCGGAAGAAAGATGTCGAAGGGGACGTAAGGAATGATCGTTGCGTACAAGGCCTAGTGTACACATATAGAAGAGGTACTTGAGTTTATTTCTGTATGAAATCAGTATTTGTATGCTCTTCCTTTGAGTCGAAGTCGGCGTACCTGATATGACAACTGAACGATGGTCACTTCTAGAAATGACCGGACAAGTCGCGCGGTATAGCGTGCAGACCAAGTCAACTGCCTGCGGTATCAAAACGCCGCCACCAAACACTAGAGGTAGATATAAGAACACGAATGAAGTACTTTGGAGCGAACTGGACTCACTGACAAGTCCGCCGCGCCCCCCGATGCTAAAGTCCATTTACATCATCATCATGCGGAAGTAGCACCTAGACAAGTTGAAGATGAAATCCAGGACTTAAAAGGGCCAATAACCAACCAAAAGCAATCATATCCCATACTCTTCCTCCACCACATCGGGTCACGGTTATTTCCTCGTGCATACGTCTATCCCTACTCATAACAGTCACCTAGCAGGCATATATTAGCCATAATTCAGCAGCTATACGCGACCATACCCCGCGTTATCATTTACCTGCTTTCTCCTCTCCTCGGATCGTCCCTCCCCCTTCCCAATTTTCCCCTCATTGTAATGTTATCTAGCGGAAAGCATGACCATGGAACGAATCAAAGTGGGAGTTGGCGCCGGCAACGCGTACGGCAGTCGGGGCCCTAATAGCAAGAGGCTGTTGTGGTCGTCCTCGTCCTCGTCGCCAAGCAGCGGGCGCGATTAGTAGGCACTGGCAGACAAGAACCGAGTTCTGCTGATGCTCATGATGGTTCTGGTCAAAGCCGAACTATCGGCCGATCACTGTCCGACCTCCAACCACAACCTCAAGCGTTCAAACGTTCGTATCCCACTAGCACGGGCCACACTCACCCCGCTGTCATCTTGGGGTCTCTTCCATACGAATTATCCTGATGCTCGTGGCATCGTCTGGACTCTGGCTACAAGTTAGTACCGACCACTCGAGTACCTCTTGTCGGCGTCAGGCGTCTCCAATACCCGGTTCTATGCTGCCTTGAAATACATACCTTCTGCGTCCCAGCCGCATATGCGGCGATCTAAACATATCACAACCCCAGAACCTATTGCAACTCTTTTATATACTGTGTTCGAAAAGTAGACGAAGACACCCCTCTAACTCTCACCGATGTCTCGACGCACCGCTATCATCACTCGCTGCACGCAACGCCTCGTCGTGCGTGCCTGTGCTCTTAGACTCGCCGAGGACGGGTGCAACGTTGCGATCTGTGATGATTCGTCGCGGCAATCCCAATTGTCGCAGCTCCAGCGCGAAATCGAGTCCAAGGGCGTCAAGTGCTGTTCCTACATCTGCGACCAATCGAACGAAGCAGATGTCAAGAATCTGATCCAAAACGTTGTCGAGGATCTCGGTGGTGTGGATATCGTAAGGAGTCTACACTCCCTCGATGTCTATCACTCACGAGAGTAAAAGGTGGTTGCGACTTTCTATGATGCCACTCCTTTAGTACCTGTAACTGGCAACATCGTGTCAAGTCGGTTGCTTACCCATACTGTCACTGAACGGTATACTCACACGCCGATATTTAGTGTCCGCTGACGACTTTGACAAGTCCCTTGCCGCCGGGCCGAGGAGCTCGTTTCTTCTTCTGAAGTACTCGAGTGCGCAAATGATCAGGCAGGGCCGCGGAGGCAGGATTATCGGTCTCACCACGATGTCTACGTTGCACGGTAAGTTTAGAAAGTCCATAATGGAAAACCTTCTCAAGATTAGGTAGCCTTTACCCCTCAACTGTCTGCGTACTGTGCGGCATGTTTCGCTATGCGAGGATTGATGCAAACTGCAGGTATAGTATGCATAAGCTGACTGCGCTTGCCTCGCTTACGTTGGGTTTTCTAGCCTTGGAACTCGGCCGGGACAACATCACTGTCAATCTTCTTTCACGTTCGTATCTACCTAGCTTCTCAACGCTTAGCTGTCTCATTCGCATACTCCAGACTCCGTGCTTCAGGAAGCAGCAAGTTCAGTGCATTTTTTACTTGTTTTCAACCGCTAATAAGGAGGAACAGCCGAGTCCGCCTTTGCTACCTTCGATAATCAATCCAGTTGGGACAAGTTGAGTGGCAGCCACTGGCAGAAATATGTATGAACACCATTATCATGATGCACGAAAATCTTTGATTAAAGTCTATTGATAGGTTGTGAATCATACCCCGCTTCCCAAGAAAGCGGCCACTAGCCAAGATATCGTCCCGGTCATCAGTATGCTCGCCTCTAACGAATGTGACTTTATGACGGGTAAGACCTACTCTCGTTCTTTCGGACCCGCCTGACTGACCTCGCACTTGCAGGACAAACGGTAAACTTTCTGCTCTAGAGATGCTGTTTTAACCTTCTGACACTCTATCCCGTAGATTTCAGTCAATGGAGGGATGTTGATGAATTGACGGGTAGTACCGCGGCTGAACATAATGTACAATAGAAATTTGTCGAATGTGTCGAATAGAGCACAGGCTGAACCTGAGTGTCCATGTGATGCAAGGGAAGGTGGATGGAGCCAGAAGGCTATAACATGGGAGACGGGATCGTGGCGTCGAATCGGCGAGCTTGGAATGATGTGCAAACGACGGCGGTGACCGGTCTACCGAGACCGCGCGTGGCGCGGGTTGAGCGCGATGCAACAGAAGATGAATTCACGCACCTTCGTTCCTCGTTATTCTCATTCGCATTTCTGTAACAATATTACATCAATGTCCAAGGGATGTTTTAACAGTGATGGTCGGTCATGTGATCGAACTTTGGATGCAACCGATCGTCCGCCTCCTAACTTGTAACCACCATCTTGGTATTGCAATCCGAGGATGTTCTGTTATAACGGGAAGACAGCCGGTACCGTATCATCGCCTTTTCGCTTTCATCCCTCCTTCTAACAAATTTTAACAGCAATGGGTAACAACTCGATCAGATCTACGAGTGGCACAGTCTGCTGGAACTCCAATACCACCCTCCCCCAAGAACTAATCGACACCATCATCGACCTGGTAGCAGAAAACGACACTAGCTCGTTTGACGACATAAAAGCATGCTCTCTCACCGCGCATCGTTTCCGACCACGGACCCTTTCCCACCTCTTCCGCCGCCTGAGCTTTCATAGGCATACACGCTGGCCTCAGTTCCTCGCCTTCATCTCAGACTCACCGCACATCCCCCCTTACTACACCGTCCTAAAACTCATCTCTCATTCCAGCTCTCAGGCCATCCAGAGCCTCGTCAGCACGACCACACTTCAGCGTGTGCTCGCGTCCCTTGTCAACATACAAGTCCTCTGCCTGTACTGGCAGTGGGGAGCAGCCGTCATGGACCCCAGCCTATGCCCCTATATTGTCGCTATGCCGCTGAAAGAGGTGCACCTCAAGTTCTGCTCCCTTAGGCTTTTCGCTGTCTTTTTCAAACAAGTCAAAGTGCAAGTTGTGAGTTTGGAGGAGGTGGACTTGTCAGAGTCACAGGCGCCACAGGCTCTTGATAGAGCACACTTCGTGGCACGGGATGCGCCAGCCATTCTGCGCGAGCTCGTATTGCTTTACCCCGAGCCAGCCATTGTGGATGCTATAGCCGGGGGATGTATAGGACCTCTGAGGGCCGTGGAGCGACTTGAATACCGCGGCCCAAACGCCCCCGCTTTGACGACATTCCTTGATTGTAGAGCATTAAAAACATTGGTTCTTCAAGTTTCAGTTGACCTTCTTGCGAGTGACGGCGATTCGACTGGCAAGTTCTTCCATGCATCAGCTCCAGAGTAATATAGTGACTTACCCCGTTTCGTGCAGCGCTGGCGCCTCTCTCAACTGCTGCTTATTTTCCGTGGCTGGAGTCCCTCGCGATATACTTGGGCGCAAGCGGAAGGGGTCTACTTCTCGCTTGGCTCATGCATTGCGTTACATCACATCGGTTCGGGCCACGTTTGAAGCACCTTTCGTTTGAAGGATATCTTAACTGCACGCTGCACCTCTCCGCACTGACTTCATTTGATAAAGTGTTGTCTGAAAACATTGCACAATATCCAGACCTCAAAGGCCTAACGATCGCTCGTGGCATTCGAGAAATAGATACTGTCAAGGAGTACCTGCCCAAACTTATGGCACTGGGCTTCATTTTGTGGTAGTAGTACAGCTACAGCACTATTCTCCTTAGGTTCAGCAATGAGGAATCGGGGTTTTACAGCACCAGCGCTCCCTTCAGGATAAAATATCCCTCAGGGCCCGTCCTCCTCAACTACGTGCGGAATGCCAGCACGGGACTATTCGTGAGCAGTGCGCGATATACCTGACCCAGCGGATACCGACGCGCTGCGTTATGCGGTTCTTGCGGCGCTCACACGATGGATGTGCAACGCCTTCAATAGACGTGGTCTCCCAAGAGATGCGCCGCCCATCATCGAGGACTTTTCGGAGTGGGAGAACGGACCCAAAGTGTGCGAGGAATTTCCGCCAGCGGCCATGGGTGGTGAATGCACTCCCATTAAGAGAGCGCGTTTGGATCCCCGATTTCAATGGCTGTGTCCTGGAAGACGAAGAGTACGAAAATTGAACATCGTTGCGGTATATCCACATATCCATTTCATTTAATTGTACAGACAACCTCCTACAACCTCCTTACATACTGTACCCACAGGTCTGGATGAAATGTAACGCCTGACGCTGGCATCATTTCATTTCATCCTGAGCGTTGGATTCAACGTTCGATATCTCCTGCCGTGAGGAACGAGCGGAAGGAGATTGTAGTTTATGTACGAATGCGGCAGTCAACGTCGATCACTTCTTCTTGTCTTCTGCGACGTTGACTGCTGAAGTCTCTTGTCCTACTCAGCTTAAATTCTTGTAATTCTCGCTTTTTCAAGTTCACCTCCACCTTGTCCCTTCATCTCTGACACCTTTGACTCCCTTTGAAATGTCAGCCACAAACCCTGCCACCCGCATCTTGATTGACCCATATTCCCTGACTTGCCCTGATTTCTCTTTGCCTGAATGGAAGGATGCTAGGGACGACACCGTGAAAGCTCGGCAGCTCACTGAACCGGACGCCATCACCCTTTTGGCAAAGCGATGGACCGACTCTAACGACACCGCCAAAGCGGTTTGGGATGCCCAGGTCGCAGCTGACCAGTTGGCGGCTGACTCCGCTGAGGACCAGCGCCTGGCTGCTGAGAAGCAGGCGGCAGAGGCCGCCGAGCGTGCTCGAAAGGACGCCCTTCAGGCAATCATCGACAAGAAACCCAAGCTCGGACTTTTCGACACCAACACAAAAGCCCCCAACTTCACTCACATGCCGACAATTGGCCTCCGGAGCATGTTCAAGCGCTAAACGACTTGTTCTTCAAACTGGGCGGGCATGACTTCGCGAAGCGCGGCGTGCTCGGCAAGCGCGCGCTCCTCACCTACTGCGAGCACATGCGCCGAATGTGGCACATTGACTTTGAAGCCGGGCGCGTCTCCTTCAACATAGGCGACATCAACGACGTGACGTTGGAGGCTACCTACAACGACATCGTCGCGAAAGAGTCGACCGCCGCGATCCAAACTGTGCGTCTTTCTGTACTCTAATGCGACCGAGCTCTTACTGACGGTCGTTCCTCTTTTCCTTTCCCTTTTTTCTTCACATATGCATTACTTTCCATTTGGCCTTCCGATGCCTTGCACTCATTAACTTGGCCTTCCGATGCCTTGTACATTCATTTGGCCTTCCGATGCCTCCACATATCCATTGACCCTTCCGATGGTCTTCATATCACATTGGCCTTCCGATGCCTTCACATCGCCGCGTCATTACAGTCGCGTGACGCAAACGCCAGAGCAGAGGCATTAATCCATAAGCTGGAGAGCACTATTCGCTCGACGGCATCAGGTTCCTCATCTTCGAAGCGCCCTCGCTCGCCTTCACCGCAGTATGGGCCGTCGTCTTCCAGGCGTGATAACCCACGGCATTTTCAGAAGGGCGCAGGAAGTCAGAACCCCGTCACTTGCGCCATCTGCTTGGGGTTGCACACCAACGTCTCAGCTTGTCGTGCAACCACTCTCTGGAACGGCGGCCCGACCCGTATCTGCAGGCGCTCAACAGGCAATATCGAGACCAAGTCCGGTGGACGCGTTTGTCTCAATTGGCAAATCCCACGCGGTTGTACAAGCACATTCCACCCCGAGCGTCACGAGTGCTCTGGATGCGGCGACAAGGGCCATGGCGCCTGCAAGTGTCCTCGAGCTCAGAAGGACGCAACCGCTCACACCTCTTAAGCCTGATGGTTGGGAGCATTTACTCGCCTTACACGGCCTTACCACCACGTATCCGCACATCGTCAATGGTCTTCGCAACGGTTTCAACCTTGGCATTCCGCCTATCTCACTTACCTTCACTCCTCCAAATAGTCCCTCTAATATCTATTGTGTCCAATCTCGAAGAGTTCTTCCGCATCATTAAGAATGAATTTGACACAGGCCGTTATATTGGTCCATTCTCTAAGGAAGAACTGCAGCTCCTTATTGGTCCTTTTCAGACCTCTCCTCTTTCTCTTATCCCCAAACCTCACTCAAGCGATCTACGCCTCATTCAGAACTTTTCCTTCCCACATTCTCCGTCGGCGACCACTCACTCTATCAATCACTTCATTTCTTCAGATGACTTTCCTTGTACTTGGGGCACCTTTGAGGCAGTGTGCTTCAAGGTGGCGATGCTGCCACCAGGCTCTCAGGGTGCGATACGGGATGTATCTGAGGCATACCGCAATATTCCAATCCATCACTCTCAGTGGCCCGGCACCGTGGTGCAGCTACCAGCTGACAACTTCATCGTGGATCCCTACTGTGCTTTCGGTTTGTCCTCAGCATGTGGCGTCTATGGTGGAGTTGGCGACGCAGCCGCTGATATCATGCGAGCGTCAGGAATCGGCCCTTTATCAAAATGGGTGGATGATCACTTCTTTCTGCGAATCCTCAGGAAATTCCTCGACGAGTACAATCAGTATAGACACGAACTCCGCACATGCATATTGGCACATGGCGGCCGGCAGCAAACTGGTGGTCGCATCTGGTGGCGAGGTGCCGACACTGACTCTTTCCTGCAAGAGTTTGACGAAGATATGTCATTCCCTCTCAAAGATCTCTCCCAATCCTCACCTCGATCCTCTGATGACGCCCGTTACACGTATGCTTTCCAGGATATTGATGCATTGTCTGCAATCTTGGGCTTACCTAGTGAATAGCGCGGGTCGGGTCCGGGTCCTCAAGACCTCTCCCGACCCGTACCCCGCACATCACCCGTACCCGACGACTCGGGTACGGGTAACCCGTTGTTTTGCCCGCGGGTATGAAGCGGGTAGCGGGTGTACCCGTACCCGCAAGGAAAGAAGACGTATTTCGTGCCCGCCGTCGACCCCCGAGCAATTGCGCGGGGGCTGGCCGACGTGCACGATAGTTGGGACAGGGTGGGGGTCATGAACGGAATCATGGTGAGAGGAGAGACGGCGTGAGGAGGGTGGCGGCGACGAACAGACGGCGATGTGGCGTGGGGGTCGCGTGTGCGCAAAGATAGGCTACTGTGGATGAACATAGGCTACAATGAATAGATTAGAATACAAAGAACGCACCGTTTCAGCTGGGACGCGTCCGCGACGCCGGGCAGCCCATAATCTGACTCCTGGCGATATGAGCGCATTTACCGCCTTCATTTAGAAGCAGCGGAGACGCTGCGAAGCCAAGACCATTGTACATTGGTGCTGCCTCGCTTGTGAGGGCTTACGCGTCGCGAATCCGGGTCGAATCGGTGCCGCCGCGCAGACGAGCACCAGAATGCACCCCGGAACATGTCCGAGGGTGCAGCGGCCGATGCGAGGCCAAACCGCCCAAGAAAAGCAAAGCAGAACAGAGAAAGAAAGTACAACAAGCCCCAGAACAAGTTCTGGGGGCCGACGAACACGACAGTGAAGTCGTGCTGTTGTGGTAAGAAGCCAGGAGATGGGATCTAAGCGGTCCGATCGTTATCCGGCATCTGCCGGAACGTTTGGGCAGCTCGGCGATCCTGGAAAATCGTTCGCAACATGGTTTCTGGGCGACGTTGGGGCCGTTTTAGCTCAGATAAATTTGAAAAATGTACATTTATCTATGTAAAAAATTGTGCACGGGTTGATACGGGTTGTCGGGTTCCCGCCGGGTCCTCGGACCAACACCCGACCCCTACCCGATGCGTAACCCGACCCGGACCCGGACCGGGTCACCCGTACCCGTGCTTTTCACTAGGCTTACCATGGAAAATCTCAAAAGACTTCCCTTTTTCATCGGGCGTTGTTCCCTTTACGGGCATCGGTTTCAATATCGCGTCGCGAATGCTTTCCCTACCTCAAGATCGACGCGAGAAGTACATTAACTCAATCATATTGTGGAACTCCAAGGCGACACATGATAAGAAGGAGACGGAGAAGCTTTACGGACAGCTTCTATCATGCACGCACGTTATTCCCGCGGGACGTGCCTATCTTACGAGATTGGAGCGATTCATGGGAATTTTCGGTGACACGCCCTTTAAACCTCGCACACCACCTACAGGCACAGAACGCGATTTATTCTGGTGGTCCTCACAGCTGTCCAATGCCACTCTCACTCGTCCCATTCCCCGGCCCGCTCAGGTCTGGGATTGTCGTGCATTCTCAGATGCCAGTTCCGGTGTGGGTGTTGCAATCGTTATCGGAAACTGGTGGCGGGCGTGGCGACTGGTTCCCAACTGGAATGCCTCGCCCGATCGTGAGATTCAATGGGCTGAAGCCATCGGCTTCGAATTACTGGTCCTATGCATCATCAGAATCGGTATACAGTGCAGTCATCTTTTCTTTGCCACATTTAGCTAACTGCCACACAGGAACACAAGGACAAAACTTCCTCAAGGTCCACGGTGACAATACAGCCGTCGTCGAGGGATGGTGGAACGGTCGCAGCCGCAATCCAGCGGTCAACGACGTCTTCAAGCGGGTACACGCCGCTTGCATGGCCGCCGACATCACCGTCTTCACTCGTTACGTCAAATCCGGCTGCAACCCAGCAGATAATCCCTCTCGAGGCATATACGGCTCCCCTTCCCTCCTTCTGCCCGACTTTGAATTACCAGACGACGTCGCCCGTTTCCTCATCCCTTGGGACCATCCCCCCATCGCAGCAGAACTTCAGCGTGGTCACATCAGTTCCCTTCCAAAGCAACCCAACCCCTCGTCTATTCATATCCCACCACAGCCCGACCTCGACTGGCTCCCCGAGCCACTCGTCGACATCGATTCCCATCTCTAATTTGCCAACAAGACGTCGAGTCGCTTGGGTCAAGCCATATCCACCCCACCTGACAATCACGCCTTCCCCTCTTCGCGGACATGTCGCGGGCCGTGAACGCCTCATCAAATGGATCCCCGTCGCTCCTCGTACCGCCGTGCCAGGCCTATCTACGATCGACATGGAGCGCCTGCACAATGTGATCTCGTTTGGTTGGGCCGAAGGTTCTTTGGAAGCTTATGGGTCTGGCTTGTTGTGGTGGCACGTCTTTTGCGACCGCCGGGGTATACCAGAACATCTGCGCTGCCCAGCACCGGCGACATTAGTCTCCAGTTTTGTGGCAACTCTCGCCGGCTCCTACTCTGTGTCGACGATCTCGGGATATGTTTCTGGAGTGCGCGCTTGGCATGTAATCCATGGCGCGGTCTGGGCGATGAAAGACGATGAACTCAACGCCCTCATACGCGCAGCGGAGACTCTCGCCCCAGAAACTTCAAAACGGAAGAAGCGCCTTCCATATACTGTTCCCATCATCGAAACTATCCTATCCCACCTTGACCTCGACATTCCCCTCGACGCCGCGGTTGCCGCCTGTTTGACAACGACATTTTACTCCGCAGCGCGCCTTGGCGAGTTCACAGTTCGTACTCTCAACAGCTTCGACCCCAAAATCCATGTCAAGCCTTCAGATATTGAGACGGTACCTCCCGACTCCTTCCCGCCACTTCAATTTTTGCTTATGTTCGTTCATTTCCAGATTCACGATCGCAATGGTCTCGAGCAAACTACTTTCCACCTGCCTTGGACCAAGGTCTCACCAACCGGAGAGGACGTGTTTTGGGCTCGACAGAACGGCGCAAGCGACCCCGAACATCTTCTCAAAGTTCACTTAGCGTTGAACCACCCTCCGGTCAACAGTCACCTCTTCGCGTATAGACAGAATGGCAAGTTCCGCCCACTGACAAAATCAGCTTTCCTTAAGCGACTCCACCAAGCTTTCTCGAAGGCAGGGTTGGATCCCTTACAAGGCCATGGAATTCGCATTGGCTCTACTCTCGAGTACCTCTTGCGCGGAGTGTCGTTTGAGGCGGTTAAGACTATAGGTCGTTGGGCGAGTGATGCATTTTTGCGTTACCTCCGGAAGCATGCCGCAATCCTGGCGGTGTACATGCAGGCAGATCCCATACTACATGAGAAGTTCATCACATACACATTACCTCCAGTACAAAACTAACGGACTTTGGACTATATCTTACAATACATCTGTCTTTACATGTGGACAATATTCATAACGCTATGCCTCCTACCTCTTGGGTTCCTGCAGCGCGTCGGCATACCTCCTTCACACTGGGTTCTCGCAGATCCCTAGAGCTTGTAGGCTGAGTCGGATGGTCAGCAGGGTGTTTTTTCCTGACCATCGCCCAAATGAAATGCATTATCCTATTCACTGCTTGATGCGAGTGAAGTACATAAATGAACGTCTAGCTGGTCTCGGTCATGTAACTTTGTATGCCTCGGACCCGGCTGATCGTCCACGTCTTAGATTATAACCACCACCATCTTGGATCTCCCATTCGAGAACGTTGCTATAGCGCACAGAATAGACGGTATCGTAACATCATTTTTCTTACTTTCTTCAATTTAACATTGATAGTAGCAATGGCTTCCAAGGTCGGAGAAACCCCTATGAGTGTCGACTTGATTAATCCGAATACCACTCTGCCGCAAGAACTAATCGACAGCATCATCGACGAGGTAGCAGAAACCTTGTTCGATGACCTCAAAGCATGCACTCTCACCGCGCGCTGTTTCCGGCCGCGGACGCTTTTCCATCTCTTCCGATGCTTGAACTGCCCGGCGCCCGCACGATGGCCTCAGTTCCTTGACTTTATCTCTGAATCACCGCACATCCCTCCTTACTACACCATCTTGAAACTCTCCTCCCATTACAGTTCTCGGGCCATCAAGAAAGTTGGCATTACGATTCTAAAACGTGTGGTCGCGTCCCTCGTCAACGTACAAGTCCTCTGGCTGTCCCAGTTCTGGGGACGAGCCTTCATGAAATACGGCCTCCCCACATATTTTGTTGCTATGCCGCTGAAGGAGGTACATCTGAACTCTGATATATTCCGCTCGCTACAGGATCTCGCTGTCCTTTTCAAAGAAGCACTCCGCAGAGTGCCAGTCGTGTTTTTGGTGCAGCTGGATTTGGTACCATCGCCAGAGGCGCTTGCTTTTGATAGATCAGAGCTCGTGTCTGAGGATGCACCAGCCGTCCTGCGCGAGCTCGTGCTGACTGACGTCCCGCCAGCCATTGTGGATGCCATATCCATCATGGACTTCCTAGGATCTCTGAAGGCTGTGGAGCGCTTCGAATACCGCGGCCCACACACCCCCACTTTGACGACATTCCTTGATTGCAGTACATTAAAAACATTAGTTCTTCAAGTTTCAGCTAACAACGATTCAGGCAAGTCTATGTGCATGACCATCTGAAATAGTCACTTACCCATTTCGCGTAGAATCTCTCTCAACCAATGGTCATTTTCCCTGTCTGGAAAGCCTCACGATATACTTGGGTGCAAGCGACAGGGGTGTACTCCTCGCTTGGCTTGTAGAGTGTATCTCATCACGTCGGATTGGACCACGATTGCGGCGCCTTTGCTTTGAAGGACACTACTTTTTCGGCTCCTCCGCACTGACCAGATTCGATCAAGTGATGTCTAAAAACCTTGCGCAATATCCAGATCTTAAGGGCTTGACAATCCCTCATGGTGTTCGAGAAGTAGATGCCCAGTATGTGCCCAGGCTGGTGGCGCTGGGCTTCATATTGTGGTAGTATGGCTAGCATAGCGGTATCCGCCTTAGGTTTAGCCATGGTGGGGTCCAACTCGTAAGCTGGATAATTTTGTTGCCCTTGACGAGATCTAATTATCACGATTCAAAGTCGAAACCGGGTGGTTCTTCCTTGGCCAAGCACCATCCGTTTTTTCCTATGGAACCACCCCCACTCCTCCATCCGGCGTCGTTGTCCATGCACTCGAAGACGACGCTCTGAGAGATGTTACTTCCTGGGAGCGCATATGGACTGACGAGGGCCCCTCAAGCCCGAACTCGCAGGACTACGCCCTCTGGCGCGGCGTCCCCCCGAGCTCGGACTACGCCATCATCGTCGGCATCCTCAGCACCAACGTCGGCTTTGCCCCGCCCGATTCAGCCCAGACGTACGGCATCAAGGCGATCAGGAGGGATCTGCTAAAACAATCCCATGTACAAGCTGTGAGATACCTTTTATTCTGGGGCGAGCACTGACGCGTCGGTGTGGCTCACGCAGGACACAACGGGTATCGGGACGGGGGCGATGATTCTCTCGCAGTCGCGATATGACCCGCCACCTGAGGATATGGGTTTGACTTTGGACCCCGCCAAGGAGGCTAGCACAGAGGAAACATATTTGAGTACAATTTGAGTAGGTACAAATAAGTACTGCAGTCATTTCCTAATCCTGTCCGCATCATCTATGACAACCTTCAATCCCTCGACGCGTCGCTCACACTCATCCAACGCCTCAAGATCCGATTCGGTGAGATTGCAGTACCCATTGATATCGGCCCCGACAAATATATACCACAGAGACGAATCGACATGGCCCGCCCGCTCGCGAATCATCTTCACAAAATGCGTCCCGTCAATCTCATTGATGGGCCTTCGCACATCATGTCCCTCTTGAGAATCGTCAGCGTCTAGGCTGAGGAGCAGTTTCCTTAGGAGAGGAAGGAATGCGAAGGTCCTGTTAGAGCCGTGCTTCGTGAGCTGGTCGAACAGATCCTTCAAAACTTCGAGATTGCCGAAGAGATCGACACGGAGCTCGAGAACCATGAGGTTCGGGAGGTGGGATAATATCGACAACAGGATGTCAGATGTGAGCTCGAATTTCCATAGAGTGAAGTCCTCTAATGGAGGATTCGACCGGGTAAGAAAACTGATTATGGATGGCACGCTAGCATCCATGATTTCCGCTGGAACATCTGAGGAAGTCCACCTGAGGATGTCCACTGACAGGTCTTCTAGAGAAGGGAGGGACACATAATCCAAGAGGCGTACACCATAGTTCTTCAGTTGCAGTCTTGTTATACTGATGTTGCGGACTGATAGCGGTTTATGAGTGATGGGATCTGAGTCCTCCTTGCAGGACGTCGCTTCGAACGTGACGCTTGTCAATGTATTGCTGGTCCCCAGCATATCGACAAAAGCGTAGAAAATGCGACTCGCGTCACCAGTAATCTGGATCGCCACAGCTGTCAGACTCTGGCTGGACGGTAAGGAACTGAGACACGCTGTCCCAGAGCAAACTGTCTTGAAGTTTTCCAATACGGGAAGGCACTTCCAAAGTTTACTGCCGTCGACAAGCTTGCACAACGGCCAGGGCTCGTTCCAAATTGAGAACGACCCCATCATTAGTGCACGAAGGATCGGGAAGTATGTTGCCTGATGTATGAAACTAATGTACAACTCATCGGGAAAAGAGACGGCAAGATGGGTGCAGCGCATCGAGACATCAAGAATTCGTGCTAAGACTGCCTTCCCCACGGTCCCTTGTCCCAGAAATGTGACGGTCAACTTCAAGGGAAGGTTCTTGGAGAGGGGAAGAACTGTGTCGAGGATACGCGGAGCGTACCGCATCCGCAACCCACAGCTGCTGACATAAAAGAGTTCGATGTCTGTCCAAAGGCGTGGGTCGTCGAAGATGACCTCACGCCATCTATGGCAGATATGCGTTGCCGAAAAGAGTGCGTGGAGGTTATGGCGATTATGGATGTCGTCGACGTCGTGATTGTGGAGATTGCCTTGAACTGGCAGGAGGTACGAGGCAATCAAAGTTATGAGTTCGTTGGGCAGCTCTAGAGCGAGAGACATTCCAGGATTATAGGTGATAGCAACCATAGCCGGGTCGTCGTGCGGAGGACGCGAGGAAATTGCCATAGACATCACTATAGAAATGGTCCTGGTGAGTAGTTGTCGAGGGAAGGACATGGGAAGAAGCAAACCTTTGTTATAACACGGTGGTAGATGAAGCTGGTGGTAGTAAAAGGTAGAGATGACTATTTGTGCCGCACAAATACAAAGAGAGCAGTGGATATCATGTGACGGCGGACAAACACTTGCCCAAAAGGGCTCGGGTGTGGCGTTGGAGATTTGCCGGGCGGTGACAATGAACAGTGGAGAATGCTAGACAGAAACCATTAAAGGATTCGAGGGTTTAATTGTTTATAAAGGGGAGTCAAAGCAAGACGGGAACAAGAAAAGACCCTGGATAGGAGCCTCATCGCCAAATCCGGAAACAGGAATCCATTCATGTCTACCTACAACGACACCGTCCAGTGCTTGGCGAGGACGAGGAGCACATCTACGACAGTCCTTTGGTACGCCGACGCCAGCAGCGCGTGCAACTCCCATTACGATTTGTTCCAAGTTCGACTGGATAATACCACGATGAAAGAAAAATTGGGAGGTAGGAGGAGAGCTAGAGGATAACGCAGGTATGGCCGCATAGAGCTGCCAAATTGTGGCTGATGCTCATCTGCTAGGCGATTTTCACGAGTAGTATATGCCAGATCGGCAGTACGCCAAATGCTGGCGGCCAAAAATCGCTCATACCAGGCCAGGATGGCTCTTCACGCGCGTCGTTTACCCCCCTTCTTGTGTCTATTCTTCCGTCATTTCGGGCGTCTGTCTAATGCAATTGCTTCGTTTCAGCACTGCACGACCATTCCTATCTGACAGCCTCCCGACTTTCCTTTGATGTCAAGCGGGTCGCCAAATCCGGAAATGGCGTCTTGACCGGAACCGCCATGATTATAGTCGGAACGCGACCTACAACTACGCTAATCCAGTCTCGCTACTCGGATACAACGACAGGGGGCTCCTACAACTGTCCTTTGGCACGCCGCTTCTGGCGCACGCGTCGCTGCGGCAAACGACCATTATTTGATTCGTTCCAGGGCCATGTTTTTGCCCGGGTAATACAAAAGAAAATTGGGAAGGAGAAGAGGTGCTGAGAGAATATTCGAAAGCATAGAGTATACGACAGGTATGAACCGATAGAGCTACTAAAGTTACAAGTATGACTGATCAAGATCTACTAGGCGGGCTTCATTTCAATATACCTTTAGGGCAACGGGAGATTGGACTATCTAAATACTTACTTTGGCTACCGAATAGGACCCCTCATTCTGGCGGCGACGAATCCATTACAAGACCGAAAGACCTCGTCTCGGTCGCTCATTCCAACTGGTTGCAGCCCACACGGCTCTGGACGCGCGTCGTTTATACCCTTATCCACTCCAGTACCTCCTCTTTTCCCGTCATGTCATCTCGTGTCGAGTGTTCGGCTCGGACGTCTCCAAAGCGTTCAACAACATCCTAGTCCTGTTCATGTCCGCAATGCACGCCCCACAGACATCTTTCTATTCCAACCATGCACTTACAGCCTCCCAAATTTCTTTCCATGTCACGTATACATCCGCGGAGCCGAGCGCTGCAGTCGGCCCAATCTCCATCATGAACGAGCGCGTCGTATCCCTGTCTATTTCATCCCGAGTACGGAGACGAATGCGAACGCCTGTCGAGATTGGCGCTGTGATACTGGGGCGTTCTCCAGACCACCGTTCCAGTGCAATTGGGCGTTCTGTGAGTTGTTGGTCTTGCAGATAAGTGAGGTGCATTCCTTGGAGTTGAGGCATTTGGAACTATGGTCAGTTGTTAATTGAAATACCCGGTCTAAAGCTGAATATACGCGTACGCAGGATCTATTCTGTTGACAGTTGTGAAGATGAATAAATTGGCAGACTCGGATAATGGAATGGTTCCTATAGCCAGGCTCGATCACCGGTCTGCTTGGGAGGAAAGACGCACACCCCTTGTGCCAATGTTGCAGCTGCGGTCGCCGAAACTGACACCTTGGACTGTTTCCCACCATTCCCCTTCTTCTACCCTCTGGCTGAACGCCACCTCTGCTAATACTGGCGAGCATGCGAGGTTCAGCATCAACTGTTTACACTTGATATCAGGCGCCATTGAGGGCTCTATTTCTCCTCCATTCCCGTATTGATCGACTGGGAGCGACGGCTTAGGTCAACCGCGGCCGTCTGCTGTGTGCCACGCCTCTGAAGAAGAGTCGGCGAAGATAACAAATAGTCGGACGACGCGTATACAGGCGCAAGAACAATGGTGAACACAGGAACGCTGTCAGGTTCCCGAATTGTGGACATAGCAATCCTGTCGTCTCCCAGCGAACGGGCTCGCGGAGTGCGATGCGCAGTAGTATCGCCCAACGACAAGGACGAGGCCCAGTGCTGGTGACGATTAATAATCCATGGGGGCCTGCTGCGTGGACAGACGAAGGACGCGGGCTTGCATGTCCATGTGATTCTTCGCGGCTCTGAAGGTCGCACTCCAAAGAGGACAATGACGAGGTCGTTGCTATGGTCGGACACTTGTTTTTGTGGGCTTTGTTGACAAACGGCCCTGAACGACTTGGAAAGTGCAGCGCCAACGCAACTCGAGCTTCCTGTTTAGTCAAACAATGGTGGACGCTGTCCACAGAGTGCCTGCTCTCCGTCACCTGACGAAATATTTTTTGGTACAAATAGTGGGCATTGTTATTTAATGGCCACTCTTTTCATCGTATCTTCCTCTACTCTTCTCGTTCAACAGCAACTTATCCCCATAATGTTCAGAGCTTTGGCTTTCATTTCGCGAACTATGTTTTCCGCGCGTAACGCGGACAACCTGGCAGTTGTCCCCCTCACCGTCGCAAAATCCCTCGCTGAAGAGCTTCCCGTTGAACTCATCTCTCATATTGCATCGTTTCTCGTACTACCATTGATCGGTCGCGGACCCCGTGTACTGTACAACCTCCACTATCTCGTTTTGGCGACGCATGTCTGCCATCGATGGCGTCACGTCATTTTGAACGATCCCCGGCTCTGGACCGACATTCGCATACCTCGCCACTGTTCACATGCCTTTGATATCCTTGACACAATTCTTCCCCTCTCTGGGGACCTTCCCTTGAACATATCCGGCCACTTCACGGACCAAGATACAGCGTTCACCCGCATCCTGGATGTCTCGACACGCTGTACCAGTCTTACACTCATCCTTCCCTATGGGCTGTGCAACGAGCTCGTTCGCCAAGCGCCCTCTTTTCCAAACCTCCATCATCTATACCTTTGGCCTTTTTGGGGGGTTCCGTCCGACTCGACGGTTGAGCTGGTCACAGATGGCAGGACGTTCTGGGACCGTCTTCCCGCATTGAAAGACTTGGAGATATTTTGTCAGGAGGCTGAGTGGATGCGGCCGTTGCCTTCCGCTCGCTGCTTGGCGAACATAGACATTACGATCCCTGGTGATGCCGGCGAGCTTTTCTTCGATTTTATCGACCTGCTTCGCAACAGCGATACTATTACCAGCGTCACGTTTCGCGCGATATCCTGCGAGGCGGACTGGGCACGCCTAGCTGCTGATACGAAATTGGTCGTCAACAAGAACATAGACGCCGTGTGTCTTCAGGACTACGGCGTACGCCTATTGCGTTATGTGTCCTGTCCTGCTCTGCGTAGCTTGTCGGTGGACACCTACAGGTGGGATTTGCAGGCGAATCCCTCGCACATTACAGAGACGAGTATGCAATGCGTCGTTGATTTCCTTGCGCGCGCGGATCTTCCGTTGGAGAGGATCACCCTGCATGCGCGCAAGTTCGCTCTATCCACGCTACCATCCCTGCTACGCTATCTACGCCATGTCACACTGCATGAAGGCCTCAGATTTTTCAGTGAAAATTGTGATAAAAAAACTTACAGATTTTTAACTAGTTTTTTAAGCTAAAAACTATATAAATATATTTAAGACATTTTCATCTGTATTGAATATTTCTTAGGATATTTTTCGGAAATTTTGACTTAGCTTAAAATTTCTTAAAATAATTTAAAATAAATTTTAATAAATTTTAGCTGAAAAAACTAGTTAAAAATCTGTAGGTTTTTTTACCACAATTTTCACTGAAAAATCTGAGGTCTTCATGCAGTGTCAAGGTCTTCCGCCTTCGCGCCGACCTCTTTAGCGATTTGGCGTTCTTGACAGAATTCTTTGATGCGCTCTCGAAGAATCGCGATGGGGTGTTTGACGTGCTCCCTGTGCTTGAGGAGCTGTTCATCGAATTGCGCAGCAAGTTCAACAGGAGGGACGGCAAGCTCGTTGGCGAGGTGGACAGGGAGCACTTTGTGGCTATGGTTCGGGAGCGGGCGGCTGCCGACAATACGCGCATCCGGTGCGTTTGGGTTGAGGTTGAGCGGAATGGACGGTATAATCTTGATGGAGACGATATTCTTGCGTTGAAGGAGTGCAGGCGGCGAGTTGATGGGTTGAGAATTGTTGTGCAACATTCATTTTGCGGCCATGTACATTTGTAGTTTAACAGTTATTCGATTTCATGTACTGTATATATTATGCTCTATGTACCTATGATATATATGCAATCCTTCAAGGGGGTTTTAATTCCTGCACTTACTCAACTCTCATCCTGTGCCGTGACCTCTTCACTCCGCTTGCAGTCATTAGGGCTTTTCACGGAAATGTCCGCATTGAGGCTACCTGTAAGGACACAAGATTCTTTGGATAGAACGCGTTACGCGGCATTGGACTCTGTTCCTGTGGGTCACAAGTGGGTCATCCTCAAGCCGTGCTCTGTTGTAACGCATACGTATTGGCTCACACACCCCTTAGGATGTCCCTATACACCACCTCTTCACATTGTGCCACTGTTTACATAGGAAATGGCACAAGAAATAAACCTCGAAGGTCCGTCCCATTGAGGAACGACGGGTTGATACAACTCTATCCGCGACCACAGACTCTTTATCAGCCAAACACCAAAGACTCAACCTCGCTAGCCGCAACCTACAGATGAACGCACTCCGTGCCTAGAACTGGGAGACTCCCCTCCCAAACCCGCAGGTAAGCCCCCTCATACCCGCCCGAGAGATCAAGAAACTAGGAGGTCAAAGAGAGTAGGCGAGTAGACTAGTAGAATCATTTGAAGCCAGACTCATAACTCGTTTAATCCAAACGCCTGCACCTGTTCGGATTCTCCCAGAACTTTCGGCCTTCCCTAACGGAAATAACGCTGTGGCCCTTCATCTTCCAAGAGATGTAATATAACCCGCGCCACGTTCGAGTTGCATCACAGCGATATGATCCTGAGCCGTCAGGCCCCGCATTATCATGTCCAATCCACTTTCCCCTCTCCGCTGTCCTAAACTTCAAGAGGTCAGCACCGTTAGCAGTACGAACCACCCCAGCCCTCGATAGTCCTCTAGGGCTTTTATTTACAGCCTAGCCCGCCACAAGTGACACCAGCTTCCCGCGCCCCATACACGTACCGCAGCTCCCACCAGCTTCCCTAGTCCCGTAAGTATTACATTGCGACACCAGGAGAAACATAACATTCGCCAGTCCAAATTTCGCCCCGCATTTCGATAACAACACAGAAGTCAACTGTCCCACATTGTAATCCCTTGAAATCGCTGATCCTGTTCTCGTTCTCGTCGAACACATTGAAGACATAGTCTGCAAATTCCGCGGGATCGCCGAATGGGAAAAATTGTTTGTAGATGCAACTGGATTCAGTCTTGTCGAGTTGGCCGGATGGACAGCCTTTGCGGAATCCCTTGCCATACCTCTAGACCGACGGTGAGCGCGATGGTTCGAGTTGGTTATTTACCACTGCTGCAGTTCCTTCTTGTCAACTATCAGAGGTAAGTAATATATCACCAAGTTCAAGAGGTGACTGACAATATGTATTCTTTTGGAGATCCTGCTCTGGAGTGAGTTTCGCCTGCGATGCGCCCATGGTTGGTGGCATGCGCTTGCAAGCTTGTTTGAACAGTAGTCCTCACTGAAACCCGAGAATCGTCAGTGCAAGGAGTCCTCCTTTCCTTTTCAGCTTTTGTAGTTACAGTCATCGTCACCAACATGACCTCGTCGACCGTACCATCCAGAGTTCCGTCGCGAAAACATCCAACGCACGCGAGCGCCGCCAATCATAACGATGAAAGTGAGAACGTGTCATCATTCAGTCGATTTAACAATGTTTCGAGTATGAAGAGTTCTCGCCAACAAGCTATTCAGACAAACATACAGCCCGAACGTGAAATGACGCGCTACAATCAATCAAGCGCAGTCAGCGCGCGCTCACTCCTCGGCTTGATGTCACACATGAATGGCGGCGTCCGACTAAAACCCCTTTCAGCCGAACTGTCAAAGAAATATAATTAATGTAGCACTAACCTCAACTTTCCAGGTGCCACGTCGATCACTTCGTCCGGGTCGCATTTCCTTATATCGAAGACGGCGAGGGGCATGGCGATAGTGAGGAAGATGGAGGCTTCGCTCATGTAACGCCCTGCGCGTTATCACCAAAGTCAGCCAGCCCATTTGTAAATAGTCAGACAAAAAACTTACCAACACAAACCCTCCTCCCAAACCCAAACACCACCTCCCTCGGATCCGGCTCTCTCTCGCTCTCCTCACCCAAAAACCTCTCCGACGAAAAAGATTCGGGTTCACATACACCGCAGGATCGTGACACATCTGCCACAGATTCTGCAGCACCACGGCTCCCTTCTACGAAATATCCCTCAGGACCGTATACATCGCCCTCCTTCGCCACATGTGGGACACCACATGGGAATACGACGTGCCACCGCGGGACTTCCCACAGGATAGTTTCGATGTACAGTAGTCGTCCTTGGTCGCGCGGGCGAGGGTAGGTAGTCGGCCTAGCGCGTCGAGCTCGGCTTGTGCTTTTGCTTGGACCTCAGGATGTAGCATCATAGCTTTGAAGAAAGCTTCGATTAAAATCACGGTTGTAGCAGAGCCAGCTGGGACGGGTTGAGTACAAATTATGAACGAACGAGACCGACCATACCTGTGTAGAGCGACGCGGCGTTCCACTTGATGACATCGTCGTCTTCTCCTGCTGTGAGATGCGTCGATACGTACGAAGTCAGAGAATCGCCGTGTGCCTAACAGAAAACTCAAATCTTGATTTTGGTAGCAAGGAACTTAAACGTACTATCTGTTCTGTCACCCAATTCAAGGGCCATGTCGCGATGTAGTCTACGCTCTGTGACAAGAGATGAACCGTTCGCTTGAACGAAGCCCCCGGCATCCAATCGGGTACGTGTCGTACTACATTTCGGTATTAGGTGCATGTCAACGAAAATGGATGGCACATACAAACGGGGAACATATTAACAAGAAATGCAGGTGACAGTGCGTGCGGAAAGGCGACCACCGCTTCCTCCACCCTTGCAACTAACGGATCCTCAGGAAACGATACTGTAACCATGCGTAGTTCGTAGGATAATCAACGCGAGGTTACTATCGCTGATCGCCAGCAGTTCTTGTGCAGAGGCAAAGTCGTCGAGAATGACGAGCGTAATGCCGAGGACGTTGATAGATGTGACGCTGGTTATATCAAGTCAGCCGCTGGATAGGAAATACGAAAGCGCTCGTACCATATTGCTTCCCCCAAGTCAACCACTTGGCTGAGTTCTCTGTACGATGATTTGTTGAGGACTTGGAACACCGAATTTCGCGGGAATCACAACGCAGATCGTGGAATACGACGTGCAGGCAGCAGCTGCTAGCATTTTTACGATTCGGGTGGAGTCTAAGCCGGCTCCGAGAACGTATGAATGTCGTGAAGTCGAGAAGCCGTCGGCGCGTTGTTGGATGAAACAGAGGTGTTGTCCGACGCTTTTCAATCGTGCTTGAGAGGAGCGGCTGCCTTGCCAACATGAACACGGCAAGGATAATGTTGAAGGCATTAAAGACACCCCACATCCGATGGCTCTGGAAAGACGGAATAGCAGCTGATGCCTGCGGTAAGGAGACGGACCGCGGAGAAGAGGGTGCTGGAGTGGATGCGCGAAACGAATCGAACTAAGCGCAGCAGCCTAGTGTAAGCGACCGAGACGATGATTTGGATGCCTATCCCGACGACATCCTGCACCGCCGCCTTAACCACCAGCGTTCGGGATACGCTACCCAGCAGTCAGAGTATCTGGGCGGCCCCATCAGTCGTTGCCCCAAGCCGCGCGCACGTTCGCCGTACGTCTATTCACATACACGAGCATGACCTAGCAGATTTTCATAACCACATTTTGGCAGCTGTACGCATCCGTACCTGTTACATCTTCCTTATATTTTCCACCTTTTTCCTATCGTCTCTTGCCACTCCCGGGTTTCCCCCTCCTCACGGTAGCAGCGGGAGGGAAAGCATGGCCTTGGAACGAATTAAATGGCGCGACGCGTGCGGTTTGCCAATCGCAACGGGCAACAGTAGTGGGTCCTCCTTGTCACGGAAAGGGAGCGTACTCCATTACAATACTTGTAGGTCGCAAGATGTGGTCGCCAGTGATCATCATCATGGTGGGTCAGGTCAAAGCTGGATTTCCGAATTCGGCCGAGACGTCGTCTATCGTCGGCACTTCTATCCGACTCCCATTTATGCTGGTCGCCTACTGCTACCGCCACCACGCCTCGTCTAAAAACGCGTTGATACTGTGATCCGTGAAAATACGTCTCGGATCTCTTTCTCTCGCACGCTGCTTGAATCAAGCTTGAATTCTCTTGTACCACCTCACTCGACCTTCAACGCTCATCGTTCAAGGAAGAGACTTGCCACGCCGGAGTACCAGTCGAAGAGTCTAGTACGAACCGAAATCTTGTTGCGTTTTCTTCCGAAAGATGTCAAGAATACCTTGGACACGTTTATCGGTTGGTTTTATCTGGTCATTGTCCACCAGCACGGGCCACACTCATCCCGCTGTTATCTTGGTGTCTGTTCCATGCGAACTATCGTCATATTCGTGGCATCGTCTTAAACTTCCTACTATTCAACGTCTGGACTCTGGCTACTTATCGAGCCCAATCACCACTCAAGTACCTCTTGTCGGCGTCAGGTGTCTTCAATACTTGGTTCTACGCTGCCTTATACGTTCCTTCTGCGTCCCAGCCGCATAGGCGACGATCTAAACATATCCGAACCCCAGAATCTGTCGTGACTCTTTTAAACTGCGTTCGAAAAGCGGACGACGCCTCTCCTAACTCTCACCGATGTCTCGACGCACCGCTCTCGTCACTCGCTGCACGCAACGTCTCGTCGGGCGTGCCTGTGCTCTTAGACTCGCCGAGGATGGATGCAACGTTGCGATCTGTGATGATTCATCACGGCAATCCGAATTGTTGCAGCTTAAACGCGAAATCGAGTCAAAGGGCGTCAAGTGCCGATCCTGCATCTGCGACCAGTCGAACGAAGAAGATGTCAAGAATCTGATCCGCAACGTTGTTGAGGATCTAGGCGGTGTGGATATCGTAAGGAGTCGATGTCTATCGTCTACGTGATACTGACACGATTAAAAGGTGGTTGCTACTTTCTATGATACTCTTATTGCACCTGAAACTAGCCCCATCGTGTCTAGTCAGTTATTCGCATGTACTGTCATTGAACGATACACTAACCCGCCGATATCTAGTGTCCGCTGAAGACTTCGACAAGGGCCTTGCCACCACGCCGAGGAGCTGGTTCCTTATCCTAAAGTACACAAGCGCGCAAATGATCAAGCAGGGCCGTGGAGGTAGGATTATCGGTCTCACCACGATATCCGCGCTGCAGGGTGCGCTTCAAAAGCCCATAATCCGACCTCCTTCTCATGATTCAGTAGTCTTCGCCCCTCAGATGTCTGCGTACTGTGCGGCTTGCTTCGCCACTCGAGGATTGATGCAAACCGCAGGCACTACACGATGCATATCTGTCTGCGCTTTCCTCGCTAACATAGAGTTTTCTAGCCTTGGAACTCGGCCAGGACAACATTACTGTCAATCTCATTGCACGTTCGTATTCGACTTGCTGAGCAATACGGAGTCATCTCATTTATCCTGTAGACTCTATGCTTCAGGACCCAGCTGGTTAGGTGTACTTTCTAGGCCTGTGTTTATCTGATCGTAATGAATACAGCCGACTCCGCTATTGCTGCCCTCACCCGCCAGTCTGGTTGGAATTTGCAGGAGAGCCAAAAATTTGTATGGACACAAGTACCTTGTGCGAAGGTCTTTCAATGACTGGTTCATTGATAGGTTCCAAACCGTACCCCGCTTCCCAAGAAAGCAGCAGCTAGCCAGGATATCGTCCCGGTCGTCAGCATGTTGGCCTCCAAGGAATGCGACTTCATGACGGGTGAGTCCTTCTTGTATTCGCATTTGACGCACGTTGAACTCGTACCTGTAGGACAAACGGTAAGCCTTTGCTTCGGAAATGTTTTCGCACTTTTCACGCTCTCTGTTAGATTTCAATCAACGGAGGGATGTTGATGAATTGAAGTGTACTACCGCCGAGGAAGGAAATGTACAGTCATTAGCTTTGCAAAATGCATGGAATAGTGTTTCAGTTACAGTACAGCGGGACCCGGGCCCAGCTAGCAGGCCGGAACATGAACGACAGAACGGAGGACAGCGACTTGCTGGCGGGGGCCCTCTGAACTTCCCGCGTCGCAATGCCACCGCATGAGTTTCAGCTGACGTGCACGACTCGCCGAAGGCTCTTGATTCTAAAAGGGACTTTCTCAGAAGTTAAAGACCGATGTTTTTCAGACCCTTGGCGGTGTGACGATGTCTGTGAACCAATGGGATTTGACAAATGCGTACGGCCAAAACGTTTAAAAGGGCGCCAAAGCGATATAATCCCCTGGTCCCGCGTTTACGATGTGGAGAAAGACAAGCAACGCGTTTCGTGAACTTTCTTTGAAGTTGCGGACAATAATATATACGCCCTCGTCAGGCGTTCCTGTGCTATTGGATTGCCAGCAGCGGTTCATAATATTATCTTAAGCGCTGAGGATGGGTGCAACGTTGTGTCGAATGAAGAAAATGCCAAGAGTCAGATCAGCAAGTTGTCGAGGATCTTGACGGGGTGGATATCGAAAGTCTACACCGGTCGATGTCTATCGTCTACGTACTGACGACTGTCTGACGCGATTAGTAGGTACGATGCCCATTTAGCACCTGCAACTGGCGCTGGCCATGCAGAGAAAACAGAAGGATATTGACGGTAGCATGTCGAGTAGGCGTACGAGAGCAAGAACTCAGAGATCATAAGCAATATATTGAATCGTGTAAGTCATTTCTCGTCGAGCGTCTTCTGTATTAGGTCAAACCCAGCAATGTACTCCTTCAATCTATCACGTGTGACTGTCATCCAGACCTTGTAATAGTAACTGTCTGGTGATATGTAGCTCTGCTGAAAGAAATACCTGCCGTTCAGGACGCCCGTTCCATCGAGAAGTCGAAAAGTCTCGGCTCTGTCCCTAGCCAGAAGGCCCGTCCGGTACTGTTCTTCAACTAGCGGTACATTTTCAATCACGCTGTCTCCAAGAAGTTTGCGGAAGGGAAGCAAATTCAAGAGCCATTCAATGTCGAAATATGGCCTGTCGATTGCCCGAATCCGTGTAATGGCCGGGTCTGTCTGGGCATGAATTGCCAGTACCCGGATGATAGTTGTGTCTGTTCCGGTGCGATGAATGAGGCTGATATATTTGTTTTCTTCATTATAGATTAATCGAGTAGGATGGTGCAATAAGCATTCCGATGGATCAAGACGAGCTTGCCGAATGGCTCGTATCATCGCTTCAGTATCAAAATTGCCATCATCTGAGCCTGAGGCTGTCGTATGAGCAGAAGACGGCGGTTTCGTAGGGGGTGTATCCAGCTGAGCTTGGATCATGGATTGTATAATCCTGTAATCGACAACGCGGGCTGAGAATGTAACTTCATCTCGAGACTGTTCCAGCCCAAGAGCAGACTGGATTTTACGGTATTGCCGAGTGGGAATGGTCAAGGGAACTGCCTGCTGTTGTTGGTGCAATCGCGATGCATTCTGGTAGGCTTCCTCAAGAGAGAAGAATACGACATCAACGTCCGACCTTTCCCAGGTCAGTCCCCGCTGAAGGTCCTGACGTTGGGAGCTCGGCCGGTCAGAGTCGTCCGGGCTTGATCCGCTAGACACCCTCTCAGGCTGCGAAGACACAATCGGGTTCATCCCGAATACTCCAAGGTTGCCAAACTCTATGATTTCGCCGACCACGTCAGATTCCCAATCATCTAAAGACTCGAATAAGCGCCTGTCCTGGAACTAGAGTGCGAGTACACTCACGGTACAGAATTTCATTAGCTGCTTGGAATACCTATAGTTCGAATCGAGAAGTTAAATAAGCAAAGAAGGCGCGTGATGTACTAACCCTACTGCCCAAATCGTCAAGAATGTTGAGAGGCGTTATCGTGCTCGAGGACGGCAATCCACGGTCAGCATCGTCTTTGGGCCAGTCGATACTGAGTATCGTTCTGCTATCGGTCCCCAAAAACACATGTATGTTCTATGACAAGATGGTCAATGCGACCATACTAGGTATCTCCTAGCGGACTCACTTCAGCTCCGAGCGTTGTAAGCGGGATACCTTGATGATTCAAATAAAGAAGCCCCGCCTATTATGAAAGCGATATCAGCGGGGTCCTGAGGAACAATAAGAGTCGCACAGTCAGTCCATAAATCTGCGAGCGATTAGGAACGCAAAATACACTGTATGAGAAGAACCTCTTACAAATGAGACACATGCGCCCACAAGGGTCTCCACGTTACATGTCAACAATGCTGCCAGTCGTTGTTCGGCATTGCCTTGAATACCACCTGAAGAGTAATGAGTTAAACATATCGGAAGGAAATTCTGCGTCGCTCAAAGAAGCTCAGGCGAATCTCGCAACATACCATAGATGATATAAGGCACCGACTCTGAAGCGGGTGATTTACCAATGACCTTGACGATGTTGGGATTACTTCACGAGTCGTGAGACACACGGACGAGTGACATGCGCAACCCAAACATACATAATTCGATGCTCCTTCTCCAAATGTCGGAGCCAATTCTGATCCAATAGATGTCAGCTTAGAAGCAGGAACGCGAGTCGCGACTCCATACGCACTGATTTAGCATCGTGGCCCTTGAAGCACTTTACCGCAATCACATTGGCTTCAGACGAACCACCATAGATGTCGAAGACTCGATTGGACGATAGAGTTACATTGCCCAATTCAAAATGTCTCCGCGTAATCTTGAGAAACACTGTGAGCATTGTTCAATGAGAAGGCTATTGAGATATCTTACCACTTCGATCTCCGGTGCGTTAACGTCTGAAATTTGAGCAGTGCCCGATAAACGCGCCGTCTGGCACTGGATCGAAAGGGTTGCCGCAAACTGTGGGGTCCTTGTCAAGGATCGAACACGATAAGGATGAGGAGGAACGAACATGAGATAAATGCAGGGAGCGGTCAAGTTCCATGTTCAGATTGCGGAGGTCGGATTTGATCTGCTCGGGAGCAAGAAAACGCTTCCACTTTGGCCGGTTCGCTATTTCATTGACGAGGTGAAGAAATTTGTTAAGGCAGCTAAGGGATGACAACGTCAATTCAACGAATAGGTCGCCAACAGCCGTGAACAGGCCTACTTCTCTAACATGGCCACATTCTGTGAAGCCTTTGGGGGAATATTGTTGGGATCAACGTCGCGGAAAGTATCCACAATTGTTCGGAAGACTTCCCCGATACGCTGTACAATGGCGTTGCATTCTTCTCTATTCCCACTGATTGCGAGTAGTTTATTGATGATGGCATGGACGGTTCCGGTCGCTACCGAAAGAAACGGCACAGAGTTGGTGGCACTCTACAACAAGAGATAATGAGCTGTAGTCTTATATGCTCATGCACGACGTACGTCGACAAGCTCAAGAATACCCGCCGCGGCCGTAAGGACAAACTCTGACCTCCTCTGCTTTGCGATTACCGATCCGTCATTGAAGGAAGGATTTGAAGGGGAGGAATGAGTAGTAATCTAATGTGATATGACGGAGAGATATAGTTGATAACATATGTGTGACTCACCATCACAATTTCGAAGGCCTTTGCCGCCACTAGACGAAGAACAGACTTAAGCTTCTTTGCAGGCGGTCGACGAGGTTCTTGTGCAGTCACTTCTCTGCACGGGGAAGTTCGTGAGACATGCCATGCAGGAGGTGAAGTCGAACTTCGGCCGCCATCCACAGGTTGCAAAGCAGGGGTTTCTGGATGGCCCAAGCGTTGAGTTGCATGTATGGGTCTCAGGGGAATGAGAGGAATAACATCAATTCCTGTAAGTGGCGGCACCATCTGGGAAGAGGCGGGGAGGACGGCCATTACCGAACACTGACTAGGCGTTGATGTAGATGTAGTCGAAGGGGGATCTACTGTTAACGAACGCGGAGGGACTGCCTGGGAGCGGCGCTCTTGGTGGGCGCGGAACTCCGACAGAGGGATTCGAAAATACCTCGTGCTCGTGTTGCTTCTGAACCAGTACCCAGCGCCCGATGGAAAGGCTACAGGACGAGAAGTCTGCGGGGGCGCAGCCATTGCAGCCTTAGCTTGTTTGCCCATGTTGAAAATAGGCTTCGTCATATCATCGAGGTTGAGCTTCCTAGTAGACACGGTCAGAGACGTGAATTATAGACCACCGAAGAACCTACTCCAGCAGAGTAATTTCGTCGGGGAGCAGATCCAAAACGTGGCTACGTCCGCTCTGGTGAAGGGCGCCCTCCACAATGGGTGGCAGTGGAACAGGCCTGACTTGAACGCTCATGTCACTGCGAAGTATGCTAAGAACATATGCACCAAAAGAGTACACGGCCTACCGTAATCGTTTACACTGGCTAAGGATCAATTCACAAACGTCGTCGGTAAACGTCGGCAAAAGTGTTCGCGTGATGATTTTGATGGCGTAGTGCGCCCTGACTTTTAAGTGCAGAACACTGTATTCGCGAAGTCAGACAAGATAACATTCAATGTAGGCAGGAGCACGCACTCATCGATACTCTGTGGTGCACGCATACAAAGCGTAAACATCTCCTCTTGTACCGATATCTTCTCCTCGAACGACAAGCCTTCCAGTATGGCCAGTCTCCTCTCATAATCCTGGGTCCACTCCGCTCGCCGGCTGTTCATAGCGCCTGCGTCCCCGTAGAATGCGACGAACACATCCTGGACATCGAACAGACGCTGCTCATTGGGCCACAGCTCGGGAAGTGTCTGGAAAAGCTCCTCCAGCTGATCGTACAATGATCTGCCGGCTATAGAGACAAAAAAGTGCAGGGTACGGGCGTATCCCTCAGAACACCTGCGAAGTGCAACGCTCGTGGGGGTGGACATGGTTGAAGAGAATTCGTACATCGATGACGGTGCAATGTCAAAAGCGGTAAACGGTCCCATACAGTCGTATCCGGGGCCAATCCGGGCGCCTATTTCATTGATCATGGGAGACGTATGATGGTGGGTAGACGGCAATCATGGCGGTCAAAAGAAAGAAGTGACGAGGAAGGACTGATCTCTGCAAGGTAACTCTAAGTGGGTATGGACACAGAAGACATTTCCTTCACCGGATGGCATCGTATGAAGGACGAGCATAGAGCCTGACGGAGCGAGTACGATGATGATGATTGCACTGCCTATCAGCAGGTCTATGCTTCTGGGACCGGGGTCGGAACGTTGTGTTCTCGAGCAAGCCACGCGGAGGAGACCACGATATGATGATAAAGCGCGCCAGGATGAACTGTCCCTCGTCCGCGTTGCAAGGAAAAAGCGCGATGAAGGACAAACAAAATCCTGGATAGAGAACATCGTTCAGGATAACGTGCACAACAGCCAATAACAGTATGATACCTGAAGCACCAATGGCGTCCAATAGGCTAGGTTAGATGATTTTCTCGCTGTTCAGCTTCCACGCGACGGACGGGGTCAACAAGCGCCTAGAGTTGCCCATCTGTGCTTGAAAGCCGCGCGACTTGATAGCAGAACGTATCGCAGGCAAGATTTATACGAAAGCAGTAGAGGCAGACCCGAGACGCCGCCAAATGTTCAAGACATATGAGACGGTAGACGTGTTGCAGTATTCTGGTCAACAACTTGAAACTCTTATTTGGCCATGCTTTGACTGTCAGGTTGAGCACGTTCGGAAACATCGGCCGATCCAGAGATTCCTTCTTCCACATCCAACTCAGTCGCGCGAATTCTCTCTTGAGTCTTGTTTAACCAGGTAAGGAAGCGCGGAATGACACCATGGACGATATCACGAGGACTGCCGTACTGGAATCACGCACACACTGCCTTCAACTTTTCTTCCCTCACGGCGCACGTACGCCATGCTGCGGTTACGATTCATCATTCTATGTAACTCTTTTGTTTTAACGCGCGGAACCGCGGAACAAACTCCATGGAAAGAAGGAGGGAGGAGCGTCCTGGGCTGTGAAGACCGCGTTTCGAATTAGTACATAAAGCCTGGGGCACTGGAATCACGTACTTACATACAGACTCTTCTTTTCTTTTCTTCCCTCACGGCGATGCTGCGGTTAAGTCTTAGTCTACTCTCGTTTGCTGTTCTTGCGATTGCACAAACGCAAAGTTTTGATTGGAGTTCTGTGAGTACCTCGTTTCTCTGCGTTCTTCTTTACTTACCTCTTAGATCTCGTTACTTTATCTAGATAGAACCCTCAGAAAGCCTCAAATGGGTCGACTGTCTAGATGGCTTACATTGTGCGCGTCTCGAGGTGCGTTTAGCGACGTGAACAGGGGCAGATTATTGAGTGCGATCTCGGACAGGTTCCCATCGACTACTCCAACGAGGCCGGTGCCAAAGCCGCCCTTGCCGTGATAAAGTACGCTTCGACTGCGCCGGCAGATGAATATCAAGGCGCCATCCTATTCAATCCGGGGGGTCCAGGCGGAAGCGGGGTTGATGTCCTTCCGACTTTTGGCCCGCTCATGGCTGCTGTGGTCGGTCCCCAATACGATATTGTCTCTTTCGATCCTAGAGGTGTGTGTTTACATTTACTTCCCACTGTCCTCTCAAAGGTTTATGTACTTACCGCGCCGGGTAGGACTCGGCGTTTCTTCCCCGAGAGTAGAGTTCTTCGCTACGGAAGCTGAACGCGCGTTGTGGTTGGCCAATCCTTACGCGTATTCTATGATCCTCAATGCGACTAATGATCCCCTGGCTCTGTCGAGGATGTGGGCGAATGGACAGGTTCTGGGGCAGCTGACCAAGGATCGTGATACGTCTGGCTTCTTGGAGTTTGTTGGGACGGATAATGTTGCGCGGGATATGCTCCGGATTACAGAGGCTAATGGACAACATGATTTGCTGTATTGGGGTGTTTCGTATGTATCCTCTTTTGCTCGGTAGTTCTGAAAACTGATTGCAGTGACTATTTAGATATGGAACAACCATAGGCGCGACGTTTGCTTCGTTGTTCCCTGTAAGTCTACTTGTTTTAACTTTGGTGAAGGCGGCTAAGAACGCCGAATTTAGGATCGCGTAGGACGCATGATTCTTGATGGTGTTGTGGATGTAGAAGGATATTATGCGAGTAGGTTCCTTTTGAACTTCCCAGAGAACTACCTTATAGTTTATGGTCTCAGGCGACTGGCGCAACGAAACTCTCGACTCCGACCGCACGATGCAGATCTTTTATGATGCCTGCCATGCCGCCGGTCCTGACAACTGTGCATTCTATGCCTCTTCTCCGTCCGAGATTGAAGCCAACATGAACGCTCTCTACGCTTCAGTCTTGGCCTCCCCAGTTCCGGTTTACTCACCTTCTTGGGCATCTTATGGGATTGTCGACTATCGCGCTTTGAGGACTGCAGTCGAAGGGGCGTTGTACACGCCGTATGCCTCTTTCGCGGCACTCGCGCAGGGCCTTGCTGAGCTCGCGGCTGGGAATGGGTCTGCGATTTATCAGATGCAGCTTGGGGGTGCCACGCCGTTCGAGTGTAGTTCTTCCAACTCTACCTCTACATACTTGAACACTTGGGAGGTCCTACTTGCAGTTTCATGTGGCGATGGTGTGGAGGTTACAGACTCTGCTGCGGATCTCGAGGATTACTGGAAGGAAGTCAGTGATATATCGTCTTTTGCTGATGCTATGGTCTGGCTGCGCGCCACTTGCGCGTACGTCGTTTCTTTCCTCGTTCGTATAACGATATTTGATATTGCGCAGAGGATGGAAAGTCCATCGTGAAGACCGTTTCTTGGGGCCTATTTCTGGGAACACGAGTTTCCCGCTTCTCTTCATTGGTAACACATTTGACCCAGTGACGCCCCTCGTTTCGTAAGTCGTGGTCATTTCCCTGAGGATCGATTTAAATACTGTGTATCCGACAGTGCGAAAAAGACGTCGGCAGGCTTCCCCGGATCTACCGTCTTAACGTTGGATGCCTTGGGTGTACGTTCGACTGTTTCTGTTCTTGTTTTCCAATGCTAACTCGAGTCCTTGATGCAGCACACTTCATTTACGGCGTCATCGACGTGTCTACAGGCCTACGTCCGGAGTTACTTTGTGAATGGAACGCTTCCGGAGGCGGGGATTGTATGTGATGTTGAGGCCGAGTTGTTCCCTTCTAGTGCCTCTTAATTTATGGACCTTAGTTTTATTTATGTATCCTACAGCTAATTACAAAACGATAGGCGGGTCGATCACTCAGTGCCTTCTCAGCGGAGTTTTAAATAGTACGGCATGGAGGCGGCTCCTGGTTGACTTTTACTTCATTGTCCTTTGGATATCGTCAAGATATCGTACTGCCAACGCACTACTGTCATTCCTTTATAAATGGGTTCAAGCCTATAGCTCAGGGGATGCCAGGAAACTGGTGATCCATATGAGCCGCCAGCTTAGCATGACCTAGCAGGAAATCTGATGCCTTACGGGCGTCAGTGAACAGGCCATTTAAATATTCAATATAATGATAGAGAGTACTACATGCAAAAGAGCTCGTAGCTGTGTAAGAGGATCCATTTTCTGAGCGACGTGAATGAGCAAGCCGAGAATATTTCGAACTCCGCTGAGAAAGCACTGAGTGATCGACCCGCCTATCGTTTTGTAATTAGCTGTAAGTAGTGCTTCAAAGTCGTGAGCTTAGAGGATCGATCGGCTCGGCCGAGCTTATCCGATTCTTCTTCTCCTGCCACCATCATCGAGACAGCAAACGTTTTGCCTGCACGTCAACGACGACGATGATAATGCCAATGGATGGTACCGGCTGCCTACTTGGAAGAGGACTTGGTCGCATTTGAGGACGCTTATCCCATGCACGACGACGACTGTGAGGAATAAAGACACTCCTTTGCGGCGGCCACAACGATGGAGGCGCAAGCGACGCGCTAATCCAGGCCTTGTCATCGGCTGCAATACCGGTCTCTATTATTATATCACCCCGTTCACGGACTCGGATCCTTGTTGCGCATGTGAGCGCGAGCCAACCTTGCCAACCCCCCATCATGCTCGATAAATCGCTTGCGATAAGCCTCTCCGTATTGGCAGCCTACCTTTTTTCCCGAATCTTCGTCGCGAAAAGACGGCGCCTTCCGCCTGGCCCAAAGGGTTGGCCTGTCCTTGGAAACTTATTTGATCTCCCCAAGGAAAGAGAGTGGTTGACTTGGGCAAAATGGGGAAAGCAATATGGTACGAATTCCTTCGTTTTTCCTGTGTAGCGGCTGATAGCTTGGTATAGGCAGCGTAACGTCTGTCCACGTCCTCGGCACAACACTCGTCATTCTCAACGACTTTGCCTCTGCACAAGAGCTGCTCGATAAGCGGTCCGCTATCTACTCGGAGCGACCCTCGTTTCCAATGGTCGAGCTCTGTGGCTGGGGCAACGCGATCTTACTCCTCCCATATGGCACGCTTCTACGCAATCATCGTAAACTTGTGCATAAAGTGATGGGTAGCAGTCAAATGCCGGAGCTGTATCCCATCCAAGAGCAGGAGACAAGCAAGTTTGTGAAGAGGCTAGCGGAGACCCCGGATAACCTCTTCGTGCATATCCACGAGTAAGTCGCACCACCTCCAAGTTTGCTTATGCTTATGGTCTACAGTAACATAGCGTCAATTATCCTACGGACTACTTATGGCTACAATATCGTTCCTGAGGATCCGCTTGTGGCAAAGGTGGAAGAAGCGGTGGCTGCCTTTGCGCACGCGTCGTCACCCGCGTTTCTTGTCAATACGTTTCCCATATGTACGTGCTATTCATTTTCGTTGATATCTAGCTAAAACCGAACTGTAGTACGACACGTACCCGATTGGATGCCAGGAGCTTCTTTCAAGCAAACCGCTCATCTCTTGTCACAGAGCGTAGACTACATCGCGACATGGCCCTTGAATTGGGTGAAAGAACAGATAGTATGTTTAGTCTCTTTGCTATCAAATCAAAGTTCAAGTTTCTTTTAGGCACGCGGCGATTCCTCGACTTCGTATGCCTCGACGCACCTCTCAGCAGGAGAAGACGAGGATGTCATCAAATGGAGTGCCGCGTCGCTCTACACAGGTATGGTCGGCCTCGTTCGTTTGGAATATATACTAATCCCGTTCCAGCTGGCTCTGACACAACTGTTATTTCAATCGAAGCCTTTTTCAAAGCTATGATGCTGCACCCCGAAGTGCAAGCAAAAGCGCAAGCCGAGCTCGACGTGCTAGGTCGACTACCTACCCTTGCCGACCGCGACCAAGGCCGACTACCGTACATCGAAGCTATCCTATGGGAAGTCCTGCGGTGGCACGTCGTATTCCCATGTGGTGTACCACATGTGGCCAAGGAGGACGACGTTTATGGTCCTGAGAGTTATTTTATACCCAAGGGAGCGGTGGTACTGCAGAATCTGTGGCAGATGTGTCATGACCCTGCGGTGTACGAGAACCCGGATGTATTTCGTCCGGAGAGGTTTTTGGGTGGGGAGGGCGAGAGAGAACCGGATCCGCGGGAGGTGGTGTTTGGGTTTGGGAGGCGGGTTTGTGTTGGTGAGATTTTTGTTTGCCTATTTACAGATGGGCGAACTGGTGCTGATGATAACGCGCAGGGCGTTATATGAGCGAAGCGTCGATTTTCCTGACTATTGCTATGACTCTTGCCGTCTTCGATATAAGGAAATCGGACCCGGACGAAGTGGTCGATGTGGCACAGATGCCTGGGACGTTGAGGTTGCTTTAGTTGGTTATGTTTCTTTGACAGTTTGGCTGAAAGGGGTTTTAGTCGGACGCCGCCATTCAAGTGTGACATCAAGCCGAGGAGTGAGCGCGCGCTTGGGTTATTGAATGCGCTTGATTGAGGGTGTAGCGCGCCACTTCACGTTCGGGCTGTATGTCTGTCTGAACATCGAGCTCGTTGGCGAGAACTCTTAATACTCGAAACATTGTTAAATCGACTGGAATCATGACACGTTCTCACTTTCATCGTTATGATTGGCGGCGCTCGCGTGCGTTGGATCTTTTCACGAGGGAACTCTGGCTCTGGATGCTACAGTCAACCGAGGTCATGTTGGTGACGATGACTGTAACTACAAAAGCTGTAAAGGAAAGGAGGACTCCTTGCACTGACGATTCTCGGGTTTCAGTGAGGACTACTGTTCAAACAAGCTTGCAAGCGAGTGTCACCAACCATGGGCACATCGCAGGCGAAACTCACTCCGGAGCAGGATCTCCAAAAGAATACATATTGTCAGTCACCTCTTGAACTTGGTAACATATTACTTACCTCTGATAGTTGACAAGAAGGAACTGCAGCAGTGGTAAATAACCAACTCGAACCATCATCGTTCATCACGCGCACCTCGGTCTAGAGGTACAAGGGATTCCGCAAAGACTGTCCATCCGGCCAAGTCGACAAGACTGAATTCAGTTGCATCTACAAACAATTTTTCCCATTCGGCGATCCCACGGAATTTGCAGACTATGTCTTCAAGAACAGGATCATCGATTTCAAGGGTGTACAATGCGGGACAGTTCACTTCTGCGTTGTTCTCGAAATGCGAGGCGAACTTGTTTGGATTGGCGAATGTTATGTTTCTCCTGGTGTCGCAATGGAATACTTACGGGACTGGGGAAGCTGGTGGGAGCGGCGGTACGTGTATGGGGCGCGGGAAGACGGTGTCACTTGTAGGCGGCGAATGAGAGCACTGGAAGACTTTCTTTCGAGGGTTGGGGTGGTTAGTACCGTCAAGTAACGCCTTGAGGTTTAGGACAGCGGATAAAGTGATAATGCGGGGGACTGACGACTCAGGATCATATTCGCTGTGATGCGCCTCGAACGTGGCGCGGGTTATAAAGTTGCGTGGAAGGCCACAGCGTTAATGTCCATTAGGGGAGCCCGAAATTTCTGGGGGAGCCCGAACAGGTGCGCGTGTTTGGATTAAACAAGTTCGAGTCTGGCTTCAAATGACACTACTAATGTAATCGGCGCTCCTAGTTTACTGATCTCTCGCGGGAGACTTTCACGGGCTTACCTGCAGGTTTGGGACGGGAGTCTCCCAGTTCGAGGTGTTCATCTGTGGGTGCCTTGTACGTCGCGGCTCGCGAGGTTGTGCCACCGCGAGGTGCTTTTGGTGTTTGGCTCATTTGAAAGAGTCTGTGGTCGCGGACTCGGCAGAAGAATAGATAGAGGCGTATTAGCCGTTGTTCCTCAACAATCCATCTTACACAAATTGGTAGTAAATAGGTAATGACTCTAGTGATTCCTCATTGCTAAACCTAAGGCGGATACTCGCCTACTACCACAAGACGAAGCCCAGCGCCACCAGCCTGGGCACGTACTGTGCATCTACTTCTCGAACGCCATGAGGGATCGTCAATCCTTTGAGCTCTGGATATTGTACAAGGTTTTCAGACATCACTTGATCAAATCCGGTCAGTGCGGAGGAGCCCGAGAAAAAATGTCGTCCTTCAAAGCAAAGGCGCTTCAACCGTGACCCAATCCGATGTGATGAAATACAGTCTGCGAGCCAAGCGAGGAGTACCTCCCTGTTGCCGGCATCAAAGTATATCGTGAGGCTTTCCAGACAGGGGAAATGACCAGCAGTTGATAGGGATTCTACATGAAATAGGTGATAAGTGACTGTATCAAGTGCTCATGCATGCAGACTTGCCAGAATCGTCGTTAACTGAAACTTGAAGAACCAATGTTTTTAGGGCACTGCAATGGAGGAATGTCGTCAAAGCGGGGGAGTTTGAGCCACGGTATTCGAATCGCTCCACAGCCTTCAGAGATCCTAGGAAGTCCTTGATCGCTATGGCATCCACAATGGCTGGCGGGACGCCAATCAGCACGAGCTCGCGCAGGACGGCTGGTGCATCCTCCGACATGAGCTCTGATCTATCAAAAGCAATCGCCTCTGACGATTTCACCAAACGCGGCTTCTCCAAACCCACAACTTGCACCCCGCGGAATGCTTTGAAAATGACAGCGAAATCCGGCAGCGAGCGGAAGCGAGCAGAATTCAGATGCACCTCTTTCAACGACATGGCAATATAGGTGTGGAGGCCGAGTGTCACGATGGCGCGTCCCCAGTGTTCATCCAGCCAAAGGACTTGTACGTTGATGAGGGACGCGAATATATGTTTCAGTATCCTAATGTCACTGGCCTTGATGGTCCCAGAACTGAAATGGGACACGAATTTTAAGAGGGTGTAGTGCGGGGGAATGTGCGGTGATTCCGAGATGAAGTCGAGGAATTGAGACCACCGTGCAGACGCCGTAAAGCTCAAACATCGGAAGAGATGGTACAGGGTCCGCGGTCGGAAACAGCGCGCGGTGAGAGCGCATGCTTTAAGGTCATCAAACGAGTTTTCTGCTACCTCGTCTATGATGCTTTCGATTAGTTCTTGGGGAAGGGTGGTATTCGGATTCCCTGAGCGGACTGTGCCACTCGTAGATCCGACCAAGTTGTTACTACCCATTGCTATTAATATTTGTTAGAAGGAATGAAAGCAAAAGGCGATGATAATACGGTACCGTCTGTCTTCCCGCTACAACAGAACCAAGATGGTGGTAACAACCTAAGAGGCGGACGATAGGTCCGAAGCATACAAAGCCTCGTCACATGACCGAAACCAGATGAAGAATCCATGTTGAAAATTAATATTGTTACAGAACTACACACGAGAATAACGAGGAATGAAGGAGTGTGTCTCCACTTTCTGTTACGCTGCTTCGCGCGATCCCGCCGTTGTCGTTTGCACGTAGCTCCCAGCTCGATTCAACTCCTGCCAGAGTCTTCCATGTTCTGGCCTTTATGGCCATTCTTCTCCACCTCTTCAAGTCTCCCCCAGACTTTGTAACCCAGCTTCCCTTCATAGACAACTTCCCTACACCCATCATCACACTCTCGACCTGGGGAACATGCCCCTACACCACCCAGACGCACACACGAATCCTTCGCACGCGCCAGCGAATCTCATAGTCGACATCACCAGACGTGACACAGGCGGACAGGACTCACGGCGGCATGCGCTCGCAGATGATTTCCATCGTGCTCTCGATGGAACGAGGTGTAACGCTATGGCAAAGCAGATGGTAGATAATGTCATGAGCCGTGCTAGGACCGGGTACGACTTTATCATCAAAGCCTTGAACTGCCGTGGACAAGAGGATTTCGAACAGTGTAGAGATATAGACGTTCGAGGACCCGTTACGATTTACATCTCGTCCCATGGGAACTTCGCGTCTATTCCCGCGGAGGCAAGAGAGGTGTGGGCAGATCTAGGAGCGACGACGTGAAATGATATAAACCTAAGGCAGATAGTGCTATGGCTGTACTACCGCAAGATGAAGTCCAGCGCAACTAGCCTGGGCACATACTGCGCATCTACTGCTCGCAGGCCATGAGGGATCGTCAATCCTTTGAGGTCCGGATATTGCGCAAGGTTTTTAGACATCACTTGATCAAATCTGATCAGTGCGAAGGAGCTGCAAAAATAGTATTTTTCAAAGCAAAGGTGCCGCAATCGTGACCCAATCCGACGCGATGAGATACAGTCTACGAGCCAAGCGAGGAGTACATCCCTGTCGCTTGGAGCAAAGTATATCGTGAGGCTTTCCAGACAGGGAAAATGATCATCAGTTGAGAGGGATTCTATGTGAAATGGATAGTAAGTGACTGTATCAGACTTTCATGCATGCGGACTTGCCTGAATAGCTATTAACTGAAACTTGAAGAACCAATGTTTTTAACGCACTGCAATGGAGGAATGTCGTCAAGGCGCGGGAGTTCCGGCCGCGGTATTCGAATCGCTCCACGGCTTTCAGAGATCCTAATACGAAGCGCGTGGCTATAGCATCCACAATGGCTGGCTTGACGTCAGCCAGCACGAGCTCGCGCAGGACGGCTGGTGCATCCTCCGACACGGAATGTGTTTCATCAAGAGTGAGCGCATCCAGCGATGGTACCAAGTCTACCTTCTCCAAACCCACAACTGGCACCCTGCGGAATGCTTCTTTGAAAAGGACAGCGAGATCCTGCAGCGAGGGGAATATATCAGAATTCAGATGTACCTCCTTCAGCGGCATAGCAACAAAATATGCGTGGAGGCTGTATTTCATGATGGCGCGTCCCCAGTACCGGGACAGCCAGACGACTTGTACATTGACGAGGGACGCGAACAATTGTTTCAGTATCGTAACGTCAATCTTCTTGATAGTTCGAGAACTGAAATGGGAGGCGAGTTTCAAGATGGTGCAGTAAGGAGGGATGTGCGGTGATTCAGAGATAAAGTCGAGGAACTGAGACCATCGTGCGGGCGCCGGGCAGTTCAAGCATCGGAAGAGATGGCAAAGCGTCCGCGGTCGGAAACAACGCGCGGTGAGAGCGCATGCTTTAAGGTCATAAAACCAGTTTTCTGCTACCTCATCTATGATGGTGTCGATTAGTTCTTGGGGGAGGGTGGTATTCGAATTCCAGCGGACTATGCTGGCACTCGTAGGTGTTTCTCCGGCCTTATTAGCCATTGCTATCAACGATTGTTAGAAGGAGTGATGAAGCGAGAAGGCGATGATTTGGTACCGTCTGTCTGCGCGCGATAACAGAACGTCCTCGAATGGCAGTACCAAGATGGTGGTAACAACCTAAGAGGCGGACGCTCGATCCGACTCCGCTAACCCGGTCACATGCCCGAAACCCCCGAACGTTGAATCCATGTTGAACATTAATACTGTTACAGAGATACAAATGGGAATAACGATGAACGAAGGACTGCGAATCCATCTTCTGTTACGCTGTGTTACATACAATCTCGGTAGACCAAGTCGCTGCTCGGCGCTGTTGTTTGCGATCATCCCAAGCTCGATTGGAGTAAAGCCAAAGCGCGTTCATTCCTAGGTGTGATTGAGCATTTAAACGGCGATGTCCGACTGTCGAATAAAAATCGAGTTCATTCAAAATGGAGGAGAGAAGAGAGGCGGGAAACAGGACAAACCTTAGCATGCCCGGTAACTGCTCAGCTGTCACGACATCGTTCTCCGAGACCTTCTCGGAGATATTGAACACGGCCAGTGTTAGAGCAATCATTAAGAACATGGACGCTTCACTGAGGTATCGTCCTGTTCGATGTGATGAGACTCATGAGGAAAACACGGCATTCAATGGACCCACCGACACAGACCCTTCTCCCAAACCCAAAGATGATTTCGCGCGGATCCTGTTGCGGATGAGCGCCCAGGAAACGCTCCGGGTCGAAAACTTCCGAGTTGGGGTATACGTTAGGATCATGAGCGAGTCGCCTGTCAAAAATCAGATTAATTCACATCTCGAGTTCAGAAGTGACAAACCACAAGTTGACAAAAATGATCGTACCCTTGGGTATGAACCACCCGTTGAATTCATCGTCCTGCAACGGAGCGTGGGGTGCGCCCCCGGGAACAGCTGTGTGCCATCGTAGGACCTCCCACAGTACTGCCTCAATGTACGGCAGTTCTCCTTGGCTGCGATCGGCGAGAGAAGGTAGTCGGCCTGTTGAGGAGATGTGGGCATCGAGCTCGGCTTGCGCGCGCGCCTGCACTTGGGGATACATAAGCATGGCTTTGAAGAAGACTTCCAGGCTTATGACGGTCTGAGGGTCCATGAAACTTTGTACTTAACCTTGTCGATGACAACTTTAAAGAACGTACAGTGTCAGAGCCAGCTTGAGAAGAACTTGTAAGTATCTGGAATGTCACGATGAGGGAAGAGAGCTCAATACCTGTGTAAAGGGAGGCCGCACTCCACTTGACTGCATCTTCATTTTCCCCGGCAGCGAGATGTGTTGACACGAATGATGGCGACGCGTTCCCGCATTTCTGAATGGCATCAGAGAAAAACAAAATGACGTTCCAAATTTGTACCAGCTGCTCCTTAACCGAATCGAGGGGCTCGTTGGCAACGTGGATTACGCTCTCCTTGAATTTTCGAGCCGTTTGCTTGAATGATGTCCCAGGCATCCAGGAGGGTAAGTACCGCACTAACGTCTTCTTTAGTTGAAAGCAATGGCGCAAGACGGAGAAGTGAACTTACAGAAAGGAAAGGTATTCACGAGAAAAGCTGGAGACGCTCCTCGATTAAAGCTATCCACCGCCTCTTCGACTTTGGCTACCAGAGGATCGTCCGGAACGGTGCGATAACCATACGTTACACGGAGAACAATCGAGGCGATGTTGCTGCTACCCCGTTCACATACAATACGAGAGACATAAGTGAAAGACGCACTCGTGAATATGCGTGAACACCTCCTCGGGCATCTTGGATAGTTTCTGCAGGAACCTCCACGTCTCCTGCTCTTGCACATTCTGGACATGTATCATCTGACTACTCCCCATCACCTTGTGTACGAGTTTCCTTTCCAGACGCAAGTCACTTCCGTAGCGGTAGGTTGGACATCGACCTTCCCCACCCAGAGAGTTCGTGCATTGTCAATGGCGGTGGTCGGTCCGAGTAAATACCTGAGCGCTTATTGAGAAGTTGGTGGGCGGTGGTGAAATCATTGATGACGATAACGGGCTGGCCGAGGACACTGAGGTAAGTGATACTGCCTACTCGAACGACAGTTGAACACACGATTCTGGGCAATGTAAACAAGAAGAACTGACCATACTGTTCCGCCCACCGAGCCCAAGTAAGCCACTCTCGCTCTGAGGGCATATCGAAGAGGTTTCCAATGACAGGCCATCCATTCGGACCCGGCGGTAGTCGAGGAGCGCGCTTTTTCCTCCATAGCCAAACGGCGGAGAGTGATAAGAAGCATACACAGGGGAGAAGTACCGTATCGCCACGAAACATGATGGATATGGATACTGTGAGAAGAAGGAATGCGTCTTGAAGCGCCACGTCAGATACCTATAAGTATACATCCACGAAGTGTGATGGTGGCGTACAAGTTCTCCCAGCTCACGACACAAATGAAGTAATCCGCTGCATCGGTGATAAGAGGATGAGAACGAAGACAACCCAAATAACTGATACCTTGGCGTCTAATGGCACATCGTTACGAGATGCGCTATCAGCAGTCACCGCCGCCACACGGTTCTCGTATTCAGTTTCGGCCCTTGAAAGCTGCGTGTCTCCGCTATTGGCCGGAGCCATGGGCACGTTCTTCGCGGCTGCAGTCTGGCATCCTGAGTCTTCTCTTCGACAGCGGTCGACTCCACCTCACGATCTGATCCCAACAGCGCCTGACAGTATTGCATCATAGAATACGCGCTCGAGTTGAATATGATGATGACGGAAGTAGGTGATGAGATCGTCAAGCAAGGGAACTGGACATCCTAAAACATCAGCGAAGAAAGAGAAAGGAGATGGGCCGTACAAGAACACTGGTCGTTGTAGTCGCGTGGTTGAAGTAGACATCCAACGCTTCGACGTCCTGAAAATCTGAGTGATGTTTTAATCGTCACTGCACCTACGTCTCAACCTGAACAAATAAATGATACTTCGTATCAACGGTAACGTTTACGCACGCTTTGTACATTGAACTTGACTGTAACCGTAGAGGTCGACATGTACAACGAACAAGTAGCGCGCACCCAGGTCATAGTATCAGAGAACGGTTGCTGGCTTCTTTCCAATAGGTCTCCAGGTCCGCCACCGAGTCCGTCACTTCCGCTCCATGTTACCTTGATAATTCCTGGGCTTATATACGTACATTCCACCGCCCATTGCGATCAAACTCCGGCATGACCGAGGCGGATGAAGACCGCTCGGTCGACACGCCTGAAACGAGGATTTAGCATTCCTTCAGCTTTTTTAGATATCTTCGCAATGTTTAATCGTACACGTTCACGCCCATGGCTCTCGAAACCAAACCAAAATCACCTGTCACTGAAAACCACAAAACAGTGAGGACAGGTCCATCGAGGAGGAGACGCGTCCGCGCGGTTTGACATAGCTGGGGGCCTGTTTCCACCAGTAGATCCGTAGTATCATACGTATGACCGTGTTCGTTGGACGTCTGGGCCAAGCACGCGACGGCGAGAAGAAGGCAAGCGTGGAGAAAGAAAGTGGCAGTACTGTATATTTGCTCGTGTTATTGTCAAACGTCCTTCACTACATACGCCTTCCTGTTGGTTGCGGCCTTGAAGCTTCAAGTTCTGGCCCCGCCCGTATCTCATTGTGTCCGCTAGACGATGTCAACATTTCCGCACTCGCGTCTAACCCGGGTCGTGCTACCAGTAATCTTGAAACGTTTGGCTCAGGCAGTTTTGGTGTTTTGCTTAATGTTCTCCACGTCTTTTTCGACGCAGTGCCCAACTTGGAGCTTCTCTGACCCCTTGACATCATTTACTTGTTCGCGGAGGACGTCACACTACCCGCACTGTCGTAAACCCGCGAGGACGGCGACCACATCGGAAACATCTGTGTTAACAATCTGTTGCTGCTGCTTGTCATGAGTCTTCGTTACATTGTAGCTTTTCCTCGGTCCTTCCTTCCAACTCCAATGCAACCCGTTGTATCTTGTCTAAGGATCTGCCCAGTCTTCTGCACTATCACTGTCTTTTACGCTCATAAATTCCTGTTACCTTATTCTGTTTGTACTCACGGAAGCTACCACTTGTAGTTTTTTTAAGGATCGGCGGCTAAAAGGCTCACCGCTTCAAGATTCGTTGTGTTTCGTATCTCCAAAGCGAAAACGAAATTCCAACTGAATGATGGCTATGTTCTCCAACGTGGTGCCTTTTGAAACGCTCCGTCGGGCTTCATGGCTCCTCAGCAACGCAACAGGCATCCCGCACCTTCTAAATCAAGCACAGATCCATGAGCTTGTGTATAAAAGCGAGCTCGGACATGCTCAATCATCTCAACGCACTCTACATTCCAAACCTTGTACCCTTGTTTTCAATCTGGTCTACCCCTTCTCACAGTACGAGGCCATCCTGTTCTTCATGAGAGCGTCGACTAACGTAACACAGATGCATTTCCAGACAGCCTTTACCACCCTCGTTGTCTTCTTGAGCGCCATCGCGAGCGCTAGTGCCACCCCCGCCATGGAAGAAAGCGCCCGCCGCGAGATGAAGTCCTCGTTGGAGAAGAAAGAGAACTGCTACTGCTATAGTTCCAGCGATAGCAGCGTCCATTGCACTAGCTGGTCGATCCTTGGCGTCAGCGGGTACTGTCCCAGCGGACAGGACCGCGTCTGCTGCGATGACTGTTGTATGTTACTTCTTTCTTGGGGCTTTCGACTGGGGGGGGGGCTCACACTGATATTTAGCGCACCACGGTTGCTTATTCTAGAGCGAAGGATTCAAAGGATCGCAGAATTGTATCGAGCAGATGTACTATCGCGTTTGATGTTACGATTGAAGGTTTTCCTCGTGAACAAGAATGCAAACTTAATTTCCACACTACAGTAGTGACTAGTCTGGGTTTGAACTTGAATCAATATCTGTCGAGGCTCGAGACTTATCATGTATGCGCGCTATTTGTAAGGCGGGCTGAGAGTCAGTCGGCCGGTCTCCAAATCCGGAAATAGCGCTTTGACCAGAACCGCCATGATCGTTCTCGGAACTCTCTTCTCTACACTAATCCAGTCCGCTACTCAAATACAACGACGAGGGCTCTTACAACTGTCCCTTGACACGTCGCTTGTATCAGCTACCACCATGCTTTCAACCCGACAGCGGCCGACAAGTCGTGCATCCGGCGCGTTTGCGTTGAGTGTGAGCGAAATGGACGCCACAATCTTGATATATTCGATCTTCTTGGTTTAAAGGAGTCCAAGCGGCGAATCGACGGGCTGGAAATTGGTATACAACATTCATTGGGCCGCTGCGGGGCTTAACAGGTATTCAATTTCATGTACTGTACATATTTATTATGATCCACTTTTGGTCCTTGGAAGTCAACTCTCAGTCTGCGCCGACGGATGAAGATTGTCATTGATTTTATTGCAATCAACATGAATCTGCGTACTGCGTGTGTTTGAACAAGTCCAAGGTAATACACTACAAATAAGTACATCACACACTATTCGATGATATCAGAACCATATCTTAAGACCAACCAGCGTCGTCTATAATAACCGCCAATCCGTCAACGCGCCGTTCAAACTCTTTCAAAACCATAAAGTCGGAATCGTCGAGATTGCAGCAACCGTTTGCATCAACGGTGACCGCCACGTAGCGGAGAGACGGGTCACTATAAGACGTCCGCTCACGAACCAACTGTACGAAATGCTCTTCATCTACCTCTTCGATCAGCTTGCGGTCATCATGGCCTTTCACGGAAGCGTCCGCGTCGAGGCTGATGACGAGGCGCTTGAGGTGAGGGAGGACTTTGAAGGTCCCTTCATGATTCTTCGAGAGCTCATCGAAGAACTCTGCCAAGAAGCTCAGATTACCGCGGAGGTCTACGCGAAGGCTGAAAGAAGTCACATGTCGTAGGTAGTGGAGCATGGATGGAAGGGTGGATGGCGTAAGCTCCAACTCGGCCAAGGAGAATTTCTCTAAAGGAGGATTCGACCGGTCGAGGAACCCAATGGTGTATGGCATAACGGCACCCATGACATCCTCAGGAACGTCAGGCGTGTTCCACCTCAGCGTATTCACCGAAAGGTTGCGGAGAGAAGGGAGGGACATATGATGCAAGAGGCGCACACCATAATTCGTCACGTTCAATGTCTCTATGCTCGTGCTCACGGCAGAAACGGGATCCCTATTGTATCCATCATAGGCTGAGTCGCTCTCGCAGCACGTCGCATGGAACGTGACACTTGTAATCGTGTTGCTGCTCACCAGCATGTCGATAAAAGGGAAGAAAATGTGGCTCGCATTCCCTGAGATATCGGAGATCTCGATCGTCACATTCTTCAGACTCTGAAAACAGTCGTTGGACGGTAACGAGCGGATCCAATGTGTCATATCCAATACGATCTCCAAGTCTTCCAACATGGGAAGGCGGTGCCACAGCCGTTCGCTGCTGTCCATGTTCATTCTCAAGAAACGGTTTCGGCCCGGGTTTGGCATGAGGGACAGGCGACGCAGACGTGGAAATGGGCACTCCTCGCGGAGTACGAATTCGGTGAACAACTCGTAGGGAAGAGTGAGGGAAAGACTAGCACATCGCGTTGAGGTATCCAAGATTTGGGCGAGCATTTTTGTGCAGATATCTGCTTCTCGTAAAAACGACATGGTGACATCCAAGGAAAGACTCCCAGAGAGGGCCAGGACTTTGGCAAGCATGTCAGAATAGTGCGGCTGAGGAAAATGCAGGCCGCGAAACTCTATCTTTGTCCAAAGTCGCGGATCGTTGAAGATGGCGACACGCCATGTTCGGCAGACATGTGTAGCCGCAAAGAGCTCTGTGAGGTTATTGGTGTTTGCTATTTTCCTTGGCCTGAATGGCGATGGAACCAGATATGAAGCGATTAAAGACACAAGTTCTGCGGGGAGCTGCTGAGCGAGGGATTTTGTGGGATTAGGAGTAATGGCAACAATGTCATCCGCTGTATTGCGCGGGGAGCGGGTCGGCGACGAAATTGTGAGAACCATGACTGTGAAATGTGTATGGGTGTGTCGCGCAAAGGGGAAGAGCACCAACAGATGTGTACCTTTGTGCTTATAGACGACAATGGTGGTGGTACTAGTAGAAACGAAGCCCACTATTTGTACCGCACAAACATACAAAGGAGAGGATGTCACGTGATAGATTTGTTTTCCTTTGACTGTTTGAACAATTGCAGAGACCAGTATCGGAAACTTTCATCAGTACAGGCTGACAAAGGAGTGTACTTGGTGTTTAATTAGATAACTATAGGTGGACAACTTGACATGGTATAGACAAGGTTAGATTGTAGTTTGTGCATGGTTAGACAGTCTGAGAAGGTGCAGATACGGGAAATGATGCACATTCAAGAATCATCTCCTACGCCTTTCCGCATCGTCTATAACAACCTTCAATCCAACGAGTCTCCCACACTCATCCATTGCATCAATATCCGATTCTGCGAGATTGCAGTATCCATTCGCATCGACCACAATCCGAACATAACGGAGGGTCGAATTGACCTGAGCGGCCCGCGCGAGAATCATGTTCACAAAATGTTTCCCATCAACCGCATCGACCGGCTTTGCAACATCATATCCCTTCTCGGCGAAGTCACAGTCTAGGCCGATGAGCAGTCTGCTGAGGCAAGGCAAGACTTCGAAGGCCCCATTAGAGTCGCTTCTCAAAAGCTTGTCGAAGAAAGTTGTTAAGAATTCCAAGTTACCGAAGAGATCGACGCGAAGGTCGAAAGCCTTAAGGCTCGGGAGGTAGGATAGCATCGACGGCAGCATGCACGGTGTGAGCTCTGACTTCCACAAAGTCAAGTTCTCCAAAGGAGGATTCGACCTGTCAAGAAAACGGACAATGGATGGCATGCTGTCGGCTACGATCTCGGCATGCACGTCTGGAGTTTCCCATCCGAGCGTATTGACCGACAGGCTGCCGAGAGAGGGGAGGGTGATATAATCCAAAAGGTGCACAGCATAGTCCTTCAGACACAATGTCGTTATGCTGGTACTGCGGGCGGATGTGGGGTTAGCTGATCCACGATCCGCTTCTGTTTTGCAGAACGTCGCATGGAATGTAACGCTTGTAAGTGTTTTATAGCTTCCGAGCATGGCAATGAAAGGGAAGAAGAGGCGACCCGCGTCACCATTAAGCCTGATGGACAAGTTTGTCAAGTAGCCCGGCACTGAGCGAAGACAATCTGTCGTAGAACAAACTATCTCCAAGTCTTTCAGCGCGGGAAGGTAAGGCCAAAGCCGCATGGCATCCATGGCCTTCCCATATCGCGTGGTATCTCCCGGGTCCGAGAACGGCGTAAGGGATAAGCGACGAAGCATTGGGAAAGATCGCGTCTGGCCTATGAACTTGATGTAGAGCTCATTGGGAAGAGAGACAGTAAGACTGGCGCAACGCGCTGAAACATCCAGGATCTGCGTTAGGAATACCTCCTCCTCTAATTGTGTTCCCCAAAGCGCGACGGTGATATTTAGAGGAAGGTCCTTGGAGAGGGAAACAACTTTGTCGAGGATATGGGAGGCACGCCGTAGTGACCTGTGAGACGCGGGTATGAACCCGACAACTGTCCAAAGCCGTGGATCGTTGAATATGGCCTCACGCCATCCATGGCAGACCTCAGCAGCGGAAAAGAGGGCGTTCAAGTTGTAAGTGTGGTCATAATACGACGGCAGTGAAACAAGGTAAGACGCAATCGAAGTTATGAGCTCGTTGGGCAGCTCTTGAGCGAGGGATTTTTCTGAGCGATGATTAATGGCAACGACAGCCAGGTCGTGGGGGGTGGAAAATGCAGGTGATGAAAGTGGGAGAGTCATGGCTGGAAACATGCTCATGATGAGCTGTTGAAGGAAGGGAAGGATATAGTATGAAGCACACCTTTGTGATAAATGAAGCGGGTGGCGGTAAACTTAAAAGAAGCAGGCGACTATTTGTGCCGCACGAATACAACGAGGGAATGTGCAGACAGACGCGCGGCCCCTTCTACAGGCGTTCGAATAGGGAACTCTAGGCTGTGAGCATTGACGGGGGAGTATGGAGGATGTTAAACTGTGGGGTAAGAATCAGGTAGATGCTAGACAGTAATAAGTCGAAAGACGAGTTGGGATTTGGCTACAAAGGGAGCAGTGCAGTCTATTCTGCTTCGCTTCTCTTGAGCAACGCGTGGTTGAAGTATGAGTTGGAACGAGGTACGTGTCTAGGGGCGACTTTCGACCGGGCCGCCGAATATGATGATCCTGTCACATCATGTGGTAGGTCGTCACGACAGCGCTTTCTCCGCCGCCAACCTTTCCTTTCGACCACCATCATGGCGCTGCCGACCAATGGACGAGTGATTATCGATACGACTGTGGGTGAGATTGAAATTGAGCTTTGGTCCAAGGTATGCCGACTAATTGCGCGTCTTTCTTGCCTAATGGTCCCAACAGGAAACACCGAAAGCATGTCGCAACTTTCTGGCACTGGCTATGGAGGGTCTGTGAGTTCAAATCTTGTCTTTGAACGTACGTGTTAATGCTGGTTTGTTGGCAGGATACTATGATGGTGTTATATTCCATCGGTGCGGCATGATTTGTCTTTAATCCTAGATATGAGGTTGACGGTAACGAAGGGTAGTACCAGGATTCTTAGTTCAGACGGGTGACAGGACGGGCACTGGTGCGGGAGGGGAATCGTTCTACGGAGGTGCGTCGTAGCTGTTTATACTTGACTGAATGCTGATCAGCGTCATAGATGTCTTCGAGGACGAGATACACCCGCGGCTGCGATTCGCTCACAGAGGACTCGTCGCCATGGCTAATAACGGAACGAAAAATTCCAACGATTCTCAGTTCATTATCACTCTTGGTGCGACCCGGTCCTCTTTTTCAGAATGGTCCCTAAACTATGTTCAGACAGAGCGGATGAACTTCACGGGAAACATACACTTTTCGGAAGATGCGTCGGTGACACGGTATACAGTACGTTTATAGACTGCTTTGCTTCCATCCTAGGTAACACAATCCAACAGATGTCATGAAAATCGGTGAAATGGGTACGGTCGTACTGCCTGTATACTATTCTTCGTGTTGAATACCTTTCATAGAGATCGGCGAGGATGAACGGCCGGTATAGTCTGTTGCCCTTCATTTACTGCACATGCGGAAGGTCTAATTGTCTTGTAGTCCCCCCAAGATCAAGGGTATCCGTATACTAGAGAACCCTTTCGATGACATTGTCCCACGAATCACAGCCGAGGAAAAGCGTGCTCAGCAGCGGGCAAAGGAGCAATCTCAACGGGAGCGCGAAGAGATGGAGCGGAGGAAAGGTGCTAAAAAGTAAGTGTTCAATAATACCCAACTCATGAGAATTTCTGACAATGTTATCAGAAATGTTCAACTGCTCAGCTTTGATGATGAGGAAGGCCAAGAAGTGGTATTCAAGAAAAAGACCATAGTCCGACCTGACCGTTAGTGTGTTGATTGAGCTAATCCATTGGGATCTAACGATTGTCCAGTGCAAGAGGATCCTGAGCCGGTCATGAAAGTACCGGATTTTGTAACGAAACCTCCAATGAGCTCGAAGGCAGCTATTGATAAACCTGCGGTAGGTGATTTCTCCAACACTATGTCATTTGTATTCTGATTGCCATTGTAACAGGCTGAGAAACCCAAGAAGAAGGCTGCTGATGATCTCACGAAGATCCGCGAGCAGCACGCCAAGAGCCAGACGGCGGAGCAGATGGCACGCATGACTGAGATTGAGAAGATGGAAGCGGATATTCGGAAGCTAAACAAGAAGCGAGATGGGAATGACAGCGATGACGAGCCGTCGAAAAAGAAAGCGAAACGATCGTATTTGGAAGAAGAGCTGTCCAAGTACAGCAAGGGCCGCGGACTGCGTAAGAAAGGCAAAAGGAAGGACGAAGGGGACGTGCTCGCGGCGCTCGACTCGTTCCGGGGTACGTTGCAGAATACAATGGCGCCCGATGACGACGAGCCTGCTGTTGCCATGGGCGAGGGCGAGAATGGGGAGACTCAGCCACCTGGTGAAGAAGACCCTGGGATGGAGGTTGACGACGATATCGGGTTTTTGAGCCATGCTCTGCATTTCCCGAAGGATGACGGGGAGGAGAGCAGGAAGGCGGAGCGGGACTATGAGGTTATTGATCCGAGGGCGAGAAAGGCGATCGCTAGGGAAGAGGAACGAGAGCGCAAGAGGGCAATGAGATCGTCAAAGGGCCATGGGAGACGGTAGTCCTTACCAGTGACTGCGCCGAAACGAAGACAAGTACTGTTAAACTTATAGTTCTCTACGTTATGTGAACAAGGCTCTGTTTTGTTGATACATCTACGTCTGGTTGTGTTACATACTTCCCCTTTGTCTTGTATCTAATAACCTGTAATGGATCGCTCTAACCGGAACGATGTCAATGTGGCGGTATTCCACTGTGACGCCAAGGAAACATCCTGTCGTGATTCCTGTATTGTTTTAAGAAGAGATATTTCACTCTCGGTGATTATGGTGTATATACGAATGCATAGCGTCGTCAGGCGCGAAAATGTACCCGGTTTGACTGGCGTATGGGAGAGGTGATCAATGAGGATTTCAGCTTCTCCCGCAGATTGTAGGTCGATGGTCAAGTCCAAGACGCTTGATAGAACGGGAGTCTGACTGAGCTGGAAAAAGGCGCCGGAGGCTTCGGGGGTATAATAAATGTTCAAGCGCAGGAGGGCGCAGGAGGGTGCACTGGGAGAGCTGCAGGAATGAGGAAAGTGAAGCAAGCTCCTTTGTCCCGCCCGCCTCTGCCATCTCCAAGTCTTCCAGGTTGGGAAGGAGAAGGAAGTCTAGGTGTGCATACTGAGAGGCATACACTTTTTGGATGGAACAGTGGTGGATGCGCCGCGCCGGCTTTTCCAGGACCAGGGGGCGGAGATTATCATAAGCGTCGAGGATGAAGGCGACGTGGATCAGGTTAGGGCAGTGTTCGAGCAGGTCAAAGTCAGAGTGCGAGTGGAAAAAACCTTTGTAATGTGTGAGGGAGCGGGGCATCTGCATGGTATATGGGAGATTGGCCATGGAGAGATCCACCCTTTTCAGAACCGGTGCTTGGAGGAACGGCTGAATGGATCCGTCTGGAATGTTACGGGGGAGTTTGAGTGTGGCGCATGTGATGACGACTTGCTCGAGGAACGGAAGTGGCGCGGTGCGCTGGCCGAAAACGCCCTTGATAGCCTCGGAAACCGAACGGTTCCATTCGATTGTGAGGCGGAGGTGTCTAATCCGACAGGCATACTTCACAAGGTCTGAGGCTGCTCTTGGCCCTTCTCGCACATGGACGACCAGGTCCAAAGGATGATTTTGAGATCGCTCGAGAAGCGCCTCCACGTGCGGGATGCTCGTCTTCATAATGGGGAGCGACAAGTATATGTTTGACCATAGCATTGGCGTAGACGTCATTATGTCCCTCCAATAGAAGCACACTGCCGAGAGGGCCCGTGGTACTTCAAAGCTGCGCAAGGGACGCGAAGATCGAAATGATTCAGCAGCGGATATGGAGATATCGTCTGCGTTGGCGATGGAGAAGATGCGGATGAGGACGTCGCGAGGAAGGGCACGGACTGGCGCAAGTATCCCGCTGCGCCGTTCTATCTGTGTATGGAGCCCGCCTCGATGGCGGTTTAGATTCTCGAGAACTAGGCCGAATAGTACTGTTTCCAGAGACCTGATCTGCCGATCGATGGCATTCAAGTTGGATTTTAGGACGTCGATGGCATCGCTAACCGCTACGGCGGAGGGGGGATGACTCATGTCGCGTAGGATGCCCCAGACATCGGAATCTGATAGAAGCGTAGGCGACATGTTTGGGGAGTGGGCAGGCAAAAACAGCGTTCAGAGGGTGAAACGTGGTCTGCACAAGCAGCTTCAGATTGTGTCAGCCAGAGCCTGATACAGCTAATGGAGAATCAGTAAGCTAGGAAGTCGAAGACATTTGACGACACATGCCAAATTGTCTCCGAAAGGGATGAGAGGCGAATGAGAAGAAGACAAAACACGTTGAGCTGTATGACATAATGCGATGGAACTCGTAGGTTCCTAATCGGTGCATGGGTTCTACTACCCAGCGACGTACTCCCTGCGAAAGTGTTAAGACAACAGGCGCAAGATGCCCCCGTAAAATCAGAATAACGGTAGACTTCGTTACTGTTTACGCCTACGCTGATAAGTATAAATTCATTAGATCCAACTACTAGTCTTCCCAAGGTCATGCAGAGGTTGAAGTAGTAGTGAACGTAGTACTCACAATACGTTCCTAGACGACTCCTCTTGCGCGATGGATTGAGGAGGACAACAACGTTTGAGTGTGACATAATTTGATCGAAACCTTCTTCAGAACGCTCGTCTTCACCTCGTTCTCGGTTGCTTATACAATTATGTACTCGTTCGCCACTTCGTTGACTGTTGAGAAGAGAGTCGGTCGCTTACTGCTTTTCTAAAGTTGGCTCAAAGTGCTGACGAAAGTTCATTCCAAACCTTCACAGACCGCGACATGGACAACTCAAAGCGCCAGGCTTGTCCGACGTAGAAGCACTAATTAGCACGTCTAGTTTGCTATCCGCTGTGAATCTGCGCCAAGGACTTCCCGCAGTTCTGAATCCCACATGCTGCGTCGCCCACTGTCACTTTCTTTTCGCGCATGCAAGTCATGCCGCAACCTCTTTCCTCGCGTTGCTCTTAGGGCGAGGCATGCGCTCTCCCACTTGATCTTATTCTACAAGGGAGGCGAAGGATTTGCTGCAGCTGATCACAACGACCGCTTTGTCAAACATCGCATTTCGGTTTCACACCCAGCGAAGGCTGGCGCTACAGGAAAGTAAGCCTTCAACCGTTGTGCAAAGCTCTTCGTGATAAACCGATACGTTTACTATCCTGGAAGTATAAATGCCACGGTTTATATTCATGAGCCAACGCTCCTCCTTTCCTATTTCATTCATTCTCCCAACTGTACACTTCAGCAAAGTCGTCCGAGTCATTCATCCGCTGTCTAATCTTCCCTCCTGAGTGGCAGGCTTTTTCCCTTTTCTCAACAAGCAGCTCCAATCTTTCTTTTGGCGTTACCCGACAGGGTTCTCCAAATTCGCATCGGATCTCCCTCGCTTGGATGGCCATCTCCAGCCCAACGCGGACGGTACTCTGGCGGTGGCAACCACGCGGCTCGCCAACATGCGCACTTGAACTTTGCGCAAGTCGTCCAGTCGGAGGCGAGGCTATTGAGATCGTTCAACAGCGCCTTGGCCAAGCGCGGTATTGTATATCATTCCGTCTCTTCTCTTTCTGGTTAATTAAGCTTGTATTTGTGATTTCGCACAGTTCCACGCGAGTCAGCCACGGTTTGACCAGTAAACGACGGCGCGTTGTCTATCGTACGTGCCCACACATCTAACCATTTGTCCGTTGACGCGAGCCAGAGCATCGCCGGCATCGGTGAACAGCCCCTACTTCACTGGAACGCCTCCCCTACTCTTTCTAAACGCGCTGGGTCTGGAGCACTGAGTCGTTTGGCAGTTCGCGATACCCACGTTTTATAAACATGTTGGCTAATTCCTTACTCTACTTGGTCATTACGGTCCTTTTTATCTAACCTTGCTCTCAATCATGAACCATCATCGTGGTCTTGGAAACCCTTTGCTTACTCAAAATGTTGTATGTACTGCTGGCAAATAACTAAACGCCACACTTGCGCAATGCGGATATCTCCGTAGTGCTACCATAGCTCTCCTACCAATTCATCAACACCTCATATATCGAAAAGAAGAAACTCAAATATTCCTCCTCTATTTATTGCGCCACACAATGTGTTCAAACCTTTCTACTCTGAGTCTTTACACCAAGGAATGAGTCTAAGGAATATGAAATTATCGTTCCAGCTATTACGACATACAAAGGTGAAACCAAATCATTCTTTTATGCATACAGATCGTCATCAGCTGCCTCGTCAGTAAAGCCAACATTGCTAGTCGTTGTGCCCGCAGGAGCGCTCGACCCTTCGCCCTCCGGGAACTTGAAGTTGTTGCCAAAGCCGCGCGATTGTTGGAGGTTCTGGCGAAGAGGACGTTAAGCGCTTTGAATATGACTGCTAAAAAGACGTAACATACCTGGGAGAACATCTCGTAACGTCTGATATCCTGATCAGACACCGACCGTCTAGCATACTTCATCGCCTCCTCGAAGTGTTCCCGCGTTATCTGCGGGACAGGGTCTTCCTCCTCGACATCCTCTTCCATCTGATCATCTCCAGCAGCCTCGTCCTTGGCCGCCTTTTCCCGTGTCCGTCTTACGTCGGCGTCGATGGACTCCCGGATAGCAAGCTTGGCAGCCCGCTGGCAAATTTCCGTCAAATCGGCACCAGAGAAGCCATGTGTATTCTTTGCGAGGAAGCCTAAATCAACCTCGGGCGCCACAGGAGATTTCTTCAGGGCTGCTTTCAGGATGGACAAGCGCGATACTTCGTCGGGCAAAGGAATGTAGATGAGCTGGTCGAGACGACCAGGACGGAGAAGGGCTGAGTCGATCTGGTCGGGCCTGTTGGTCGCACCGATGATGAACACGTTCTTCTTGGCGTTCATACCGTCCATCTCCGTGAGGATCTGGTTGAGGACACGGTCACCTGCACCTCCACCGTCGCCACCAGCTCCGCCTCCACGAGCCTTGGCAATGGAATCCAACTCGTCAAAGAACATCACGCAAGGGGCAGCAGCGCGAGCCTTGTCGAAGACGTCGCGGACGTTGGCTTCAGATTCACCGAACCACATGGTGAGGAGTTCAGGACCCTATAACATTCAGCACTTGAGCATATCAAGAACACGCAACAACGAACCTTGATACTGATAAAGTTGGCATTACACTCGTTGGCGATTGCCTTCGCCAGCAACGTCTTACCGGTACCAGGAGGACCATAGAACAAGACACCCTTTGACGGCGACATTCCGTACTTGATGAACTTTTCGGGGTGGTCGACGGGGTACTGCACGGTCTCCTGCAGTTCGAGCTTGACCTTATCGAGACCACCAACGTCGTCCCAAGTGACGGTGGGCACCTCGACGACAGTCTCGCGGAGGGCCGAGGGGTTGGAGGTACCAAGAGCGAAGCGGAAGTTGTCCATGGTGACACCGAGAGAGTCGAGCACCTCGGCGTCGATCGTGTCCTCGTCGAGGTCAATGAGATCCATCTTCTCACGAATCTGCTGCATGGCAGCCTCTGAGCAAAGAGAAGCCACATCGGAACCGACGTAACCGTGGGTGTCGGCGGCAATCTAAAGGTTGTATTAGACATAGATTGAAGACGTGTTATAGTGCTACTTGCCTGCTCCAAGTCGACATCATCAGCCAACTTCATGTTCTTGGTGTGAATGCGGAGAATCTCCAGACGACCGGTGGGATCAGGGATGCCAATATCGACTTCACGATCGAAACGACCGAAGCGACGGAGGGCGGGATCAATAGAGTTGGGTCGGTTAGTAGCAGCCATGACGACAACGTTGGAACGCGCTTTTAAGCCGTCCATGAGGGTCAGCAGCTGCGAAACAACACGGCGCTCGACTTCTCCGTTGGTCTAGAGAATTGTCAGTATTAAGTAGGGAAAAAATAACAAGAATCCTAACCTTCTCTCGCTTGGGTGCAATGGAGTCGATTTCATCAATGAAGATGATTGCAGGAGAGTTCTTCTCCGCCTCCTCGAACGCCTTTCGCAAATTACTCTCACTCTCTCCAGCCATCTTACTCATGATTTCGGGGCCGTTGATCAAAAAGAAGAATGCGCCCGTCTCGTTCGCAACCGCACGGGCCATGAGTGTTTTACCCGTTCCAGGTGGACCGAACATGAGAATACCGCGGGGAGGCTTGATACCAATTGACTTGAAAAGCTGTGGGTGGCGAAGGGGAAGCTCGACGAGTTCACGAATCTGGGCCATCTGCTTGCGGCATCCACCAATGTCGTCGTAGCCGACGTCGCTGAGATTTGATTCTTCGTCTTCACGCTTGACCGGGTCGCCCTCTATACGGGTATAAAGTCAAACGTGCCCATGTGATTGGGGTGAATAGTAGGCGACGTACCAGTATGGATGACGGTGTCCTGAGCGACTATACAGAACTCGGCTGGATCTGTCTCGATGACCTTGAACTCGACGGTACGCATGCCTCCACGGACGAGGAAAGTGTCACCCTTGCGGACTGGGCGGTAGGCTAAAAGAAAATGTTAGCGAATAAAAGAGCAAAGTGCGCAGTACACACCTTCAAGGAAATAGGGCTTAAGGTAGACCTCAAAGATGTTGCCGCTAAGGCCCTCCACCGAGTCATCGAAAGGAAGGATATGCACGCGCTTGCCGTACTTGATATCGAGGCAGGGATGGACGTTGACGAGGTCACCGAGCTTGACGCGCAAGTTGTTGCGGGCAACCTTGTTCATCTGGATTCGGCCCTCCTCGACATCGTCCGAGCTCAGGCAGATGAGCACCGTGTCTTTCCGCTTCTTGCCGCTGTACACAGATGAGCACGGCTGTGGCGCCACGTATACAGCAGTGACTCACCGGATGATAATCGTGTCGCCACGGAATAGAGACAGCGTCTCCATTGTGGCGGGGTTCATTGTCGCGACTGTTACAGAAAGGTTAACAGTCCGTCGTCGTCGTATATCGCAGTGAACTCACCAGAGTTGTCATCTGCAGTGGACTCGTCGACAATCAGACGGTTTGGGCTGTGAAAAAGAGGCGCTTGTCATCGTTCTGGACAGCGAGCAAGACGGCGGGGACATACGATTTCTTGGGGCGGAGAATGGCGGTAGAAACATCGTTGGGGCCGGGCTGAGGAGGGGCGCCGCTTGGATCAGCCATGTCGAGTCGTGAAAAGGTGGTGGTTATCAACTAAAAAGGGTCAGCGCTGTTATAAAGAGACCAGCGATAGGACGCGCGTCCAAGGTGTGACCAAATGCTGATAAATCGTCACATGCGTGGCGTCACGATTCCAGCACCTTCCCCGAGTTTCTCCACCGTCTTTCTAAGCCGGGTATCCCCTGCCGCTCTCGCTCATGGACGGTATCCTGTGGTATTTAACCTGGGAGTATCGTGAACTTGTTCTTGAATTCTCTTTTCCTCTCACCCTTGAACTTGGCCGCTGCTTTTCTGTTCTTTCCAATCATAGCCTATGTAGTGCTTTGCATACAACGTATCGTCTATTCTACGCGTTTCGCAATCGCATTTGATGCTTGATGGCCTGTCAACTCGTTCCCCTTGAGTACAGGTCTGCAACGGCGTGTCTTGACACACTACTAAAGCACATCCAATCCAAATCACAACTAAGTCTGGTCGCGCGAAATAGGACTCTCTTCCCAAAGAACAAAGCTCATCCTCCTCAAGCCTACCCCAACTCCAATTTGAATCAGCATAAAATCCCTCAAGCCGTCGCGTCGACTTTTGCCTCTGTGCTCGCAACAAAAATCGATGCCGCCGCCCTCAATTTCTTAACAGGTCCATGAAAACGCCAAGTCACAAATCCCTAGGTTATCATAACAGCCGGTCAATGAATAAATGGAGTCCCCGAGAAACACAATTTGAATCATAAGGGAAAAATGCAACTCATGAATGCTCATGGGCTACATTACCACTAGCCAACGTAGCCACGCTTCACACAACTCACTCCCCAGGCAGATACTTACTACGACTCGAACGTCAAGAAGCGGCCCCAAAAACAGAGTTTATGCTTCGCAAATGCAATGAGTCGCAGCGCCAATAAGCTACCAGTCCCAACGTGTTGGCAACTGCATAAGTGCTCCATAAGAAAATCAACGCCCCACGCCCCATTGGCAGTAACACTCCCATTCCCAAAAAACACGAGAGCAGAGAGTGCATGACACACACCGGAAGACACCGCCATCAACCTTGAGCGCCCCAGTTCATGCTGCGATTCGAGGGCATGACGGTAAAATTGCGACGTAGCCAGCATCACAGAAACCCTGTGCCGCATGTAAGCTGATTGCATGCGCCCGCATCGGTTACACGTACTTACAAAGCCCGATCTAGCCTCTAGTCGACTTGTACATACGTGTAAGTGAAGGAGGCAAAGTATAAATATTGAAATACACACCGATTGTACGACCTTTGTATATTCTTTGTATTGACCTTTGTATGTAGCTTTGTATATGACCTTGTATGTAGCTTTGTATCTACTATTGTATTGAGCGTTGTATAACAAATGTAACCCGAATGTATCCGGAATGCATCTCAAATATGTCCTCAATGTAGGCCTTAACAGCCCTCTTCGCTCACTTTCACATCACACATGGTAATCAAGGGAACCACAGCAATTAGCATTCACTCGAAAGTACCACAAGATAGGAAGGTACGATAAGGTCGGCAGTAACTACGGGTGACCACACGCACATGAACTCACTAAGGTCATATTGATGATGAAGATGTCATCCGTCGGGGGCAGCACAAAGGCGCGCGCAGACACTTCTAAGCAAAGTTGAAACTGAAACTTCGCCCAAAGATGAAAAGACGCGTACCGATACTTGACAGCCTCCTCTCGCGGTAAGGCGCCGCTGTCCCGGGGCAAATCGACGAAACATCTGTCAACGTCGAGTATAAGCTGTAGCCTGTGAGAGGTTCGATAAGCATAACGACAGCGAACGAAGTATATGCAAGCTTACGGTATCCTTTCTGGAGGTCGTGACCTAGCGAGGCGCAATACGATCTAAACACACCTTCCGAACGGCAAGAGCATCATCAGTCAAGGCGTTCGAAGGATGAAAGAAGCTGACATGGAGTTAACACCACCTCAACAAATCAAGATCTTGACTCCGCTTGAGACTAGGAGCTGCTGCTTGTACTCCTTGAGAGTGTAGACAATATCCTTGAAAGTCGTAACAAGGTTCAGGATCTTGCACTCGGGGAAGGGGAGTTCCGGGGTAATGAGGTCGATGAATGGTCTTGGCATACTCGTCAATCTGTTCCTCCGTGGGACAACCAGAGTATTCACCGTAGTTGGCAAGCTCGTGAGCGAATCCTAGAACGCGATCAGTGAAATTTCGAGAAAGCGACACGCCTACACCTACACGTAACACAAGCAGCAATGACGTCGTAGTAGACGACAGATGCACTTCCACCAGCAAACATGCTCCATACACCTTCGGGGTTCAAAACGGTCAACTTGAGGGAAGAGTCGACGCGTCGAGCTTCCGGCTTCTTCCTTGGTCAGGGAGTAATCGAAAGGAGCGGGGAAAACCATCGGGGTCAGAAGTCAGCGGTACTGTCTCAAGAGGCTGCTACATTATTGGCGCAAGTGACTTGCTTTCGTGAGCGCCACGGTAGCTATAGTTGTGACCCAATCAGACAGCGTTAGACTGGTGGCGGAACAATTAAAAACTTATCACCTAGCGAGTGAACGCCACGACTGCGGTGACGCGCAGTCCATCACCAGAAACCCACCGCCGCCGGACTGTATCCGACCGTGCAGTTAGGCGATTTGCTGAGAACAGCGCCAACATACCGTCGAGCATCAGCTGTATCGTAAAACGGCGACATGCAGTCGACCGCGGGCCATCCATCCTCGCCGGACTGTATCCGAGCTGGAGATGGTGGTGGCAAGAGAGAGAGAGCAGAAGGCGCGATGACGCGCCAAGTCTTGTTGGCATTGTTTGGCTTAAGCGTTAAGTCGGCAAGTCGGCAAGTCCCACTCGCTGAGCCTTGCTCTTCACCACCACGCGACTACAAGTCGGCGGCTTGTACTTATTGTCCGGCTTAAGGTCGCAGCATCGTTTAGCGACTTATAAGTCGCTCTCGGCGGACAGCTCGCTCATTATCTGTTCAGAAAAGCAAGGATGTAAGTAACACTATACTTGACATGGCTTACCAATTCTCATTCTCTCTTAGGCACGCCCTTCTCCATCTCACTTGAGCTCTCAACGCTGTCCAAGTATGCGCCGGACTTGCTCACATATACTTCTGGCCGCCAGTACAGTTCCGCATACCACGGTCCCTCTATTGCCGTGTCCAATAAGTCTGCCACTGACCACACACTCTGCTTTTCATCCGTCACTGCCATGCCTCGCTCGCTCTCTCAGACGTTTGCATTCATGCCCAGATTTCAGGAGGACTTTATCACTGCTTTCTCACAGTTCCTCAAGGCAACCCACGTTGACAGGTCTGACGTCCGCTTTGAATTGGAAGCACACGAGCAGGAGACTATTGGTGACATGAAGTACAGGAAATGGGTTGTTTATGCTCTCTGGGCCTTTCTAGGATCTCGCCAAGGTTTGTCTTTCTCGCGTCGTCCTACATTCACATCACTGACCGGTTCATTCAGAAAGCAGACTCGTTGGACATGGTTTCCATCGTCACTGGCTACATCGTCATAATGACCACATTCTTCGTTCTCGCCTCTCGTGCTCGCCAGCTCGCACTCTGCGAGCGTATCAGAACTTCGCGCGAACTTTCACGATCGCGGACATCCACCGCCCTTACGCGGACCATACCTCTGGAACGCCTGCAACAATAGACTCTCCGAAAATACGCTAGTTGCTAGTGTGCCTCGCAGTGTCAGGGGATCTGCTCATAGGCCGCAGGACGTATGTATCAACTATCCGCAAAGGTTGACATTACTATGCCTACCATGCACGTCGCTCTTGGTGCCCTCGTTGACGCTGAGGAGCTCACTGCCTTTGATGTCGAGGAGGACGTGAGCATTCTTGCCAAGGTTCACCCTCCTCTCCATGTTCGTGTCATTCCTTCAGCAGCCATGCTCGCGACTGTTGCTCCCGTCACCGTCCCCACTGCCGGCCCTCGTACGACGACCGACATCGTCGAGAGCTTCATGTCCGCCTGGTCTCGTCTTGTCGGTGATCCTCTCCTATCCAAGTGGCCTCGCCATGAGCATCAGCTTAAACGGGTACCTCCTCAAGGCTATCGGTGCTGGCATCGCTGGCAAGACCAACGCCGTCAAGAGCGGCGGAGTACGATTCAACAACGAGGACAACGAAAGCAAGACGCAGGAGGCCCCCATTGCCGCGCGCGCTGTAATTCACAAGCCCATTTACATCCCTCCTCCACCCAAGAAGCCCGCGACTTTCACTCTCGATGACGTTGACAGGAAACTGGCGAAGGCTAGGAAGGTTGCTACACCTAACAAGCTGCAGCTGGTCTCTCCTGCAGACTCGACAGGCGGCTCCTCGGCCTCAGACGACGAGGACTCCATCGTGTCCGACTTCCTCCGCCCTCTTGAGGAGTTAATCGACCTCTACGAAAACGGTCCTAAACCTTTGGCGCTGATGAACGATGAGGAAATTATTATGCTCGCCCAGAACGGCAAGATTGCTGCGTATGCGCTGGAGAAGGTCCTCGGCAGCCACGAGCTCGAACGGGCGGTAAGGATTCGCAGGGCTCTTAGTTGTGAGTTTCCTTTTTCCGACTAGACCACGGATATGAATGCTAATTGTCTTCTTTTTTATCTTTAGCCCGCGCCTCGAGGATAAGCACGCTGGAGACTTCGGACATCCCTATGTCGGGTTACGACTACTCAAGGGTTATCGGTGCTTGCTGCGAAAACGTTGTTGGTTACATTCCCCTTCCTTTCGGTATCGCTGGCCCTCTCAACATCGATGGCGTTCTGTGCCCTATTCCGATGGCCACTGCCGAGGGTACTCTGGTTGCGTCGACGTCTCGTGGCTGCAAGGCTCTCAACGCTGGCGGAGGTGTTACGACTGTTGTCACCCAGGACGGTATGACCCGTGGCCCCGCTATCGACTTCCCCTCGGTTACTCTTGCCGCTGAAGCCAAGGCCTGGATCGCCTCCGACGAGGGCTACATACACCATGATCAAAACCACCTTCGAGTCGACATCCCACTTCGCGAAGCACAGAGCTTGAAGACTGCCATAGCTGGCTGTACCCTCTTCGTGCGGTTTATGACCGCCACCGGCGATGCTATGGGTATGATGATGATCTCGAAGGGTACTGAGAAGGCGCTCGAGGTTACGCAGAATCGGTTCCTTATGATCACCTTGGCGCTTTCGGGCAATTACTGCACGGACAAGAAGCCTACTATGGTTAACTGGATCGAGGGATGAGGAAAGAGTGTTGTGGCCGAGAGTGTCATCCTCGGGATGTCCAGTCAGTGCTGAAGGCTACAGTCGAGTCAGTCTTCAACCTCAACACCAAGAAGAACTTGATTTGTTGCACGATCGCCGGCAGTATTGGTAGATTCAACGCGCACGCGCCGAACATCTTGACGGCGATCTTTTTGGCTACATGATAGAATCCGGCGCAGAATGTGGAGAGTTCCAACTGTATGAATCTCATCATTCCTGGTTGTGTTCTTACTTTTTTTCTGACGACGATTTTGATAGAACAAAAAACGGGAAAGACCTCCTCATGAGTATTTCGATGCGGGACTGTTGGTGGCGGCTCCCCAGCAGGCCATGCGGGGGGTCAAAGACTCTCACCCAACGTCCTTCGGGCAGAACACGCAAGGCCCTCGCTCGGATACTCACTGGCCGGCGAGCTGTCTCTCCTGAGTGCCTTGGCGGCCGGACATCTCGTACGGGCGCCTCTGAAGCACAATGGGTAGCAGGCAAACACCCCCGTGAGCTCGCGGCCAGTAACACCTGGACCGAACGTCGAGCCGACGACGCGGCTGATGCCGCGGTTGTTGAAGGGCGTTTCACTGCTACGACATCATTACCGCCTTATTCTGCGTAAACATCCAGATTTTCGGACAAGGTATTGGTCTTTGCCTCTTTAGGTGAAGCACCGCCTTGACGAAATGAACAATCTTCCTTTTGGGCTACTCTGCACTTCACGCGCACGCAACCGCGGCGACGTCCACCTCGAGAACTTGAACAAAGGAAGAGATATGCCAAATGTAAGTTATATACAAGTTATATACAAAGCTGTATACATATGGATATACAAAGGTACATACAAGGCTACATACAAAGGTACATACAAAGGACTTACATTCTTCACAATTCCATTCATCAAATGTCCACCCATTTATCAATTTGTGAGGCCTTACATGTTTGTAGGTAGGTCTACTTACATTCAGCACAAAGCCGTGTATACCTTTGCCGCCCATGTAACCGCGTACATGCGGCGAACACTTTCTGTGATGAGAAGGCGAGTGCCGCACTGATAAATCGAGACGATGGCTGTATTACAGCCGCAAAGCGATGTACGGATTTTACTGTGCGGCTCGATAGAGCACTGAAACGGTACCATTTGACTGCGACAGAAAGTACTAGCCATTATTATAACGTCAAGGGTCAAGATCAAAGAGCCACGCACAAACCTCACCATGTCCGGCAACTGCTCAACCGAAATAACATCGTTCTTCGAAAGCTTGAAGACGCTCTGGGTCATAGAGATAGAGAGGCTTCCGTGCGAGCTCGACCTACAGAGAGACACATCAGTTATATTCGACCGCGGCAAAAATCAGACGTCGGTGTCTCCAAGTGGAGGTCATTTCTCAGTCTCTTTCCAACGTCCAACTACCTCGTGAACAAAAATCGATGCCACCGATCTCACAGGTCCATGAAACCGCAAAGTCACACACCCCTCGGCCAATGAATACTTAAACGTAGTCCTCGAGAAACACAATCATAAGGCAAAAAATGGAATTGCCTATATTTTCACGGGCTACGTTACCACTAAACAACATAGCCACGCTTAACGCATCTCACTCCCCAGTCAGATACCACTCGAACGCCAAAAAAACGGCGCGAAAAACAGAACAGCTTCTTCGTATGAGCCGCAGTGCCATTAAGCTACCAGTCCCAACGTTAACTGCCATATGAAAATCAACGCCCCACGCCTCACCACGCACACCCTCATTCCCAAAAAAAGAGAGCGCAGGAAACGCCGGAAGGCAGGTGTCGTGGTACGGCCAAGTTCATGCTGTGACAAAAGTGTTGCCTCAACTGCATGAGGCGCAATAAAGAAACATTCACCTTTCCCATGCCTTGCGCAGTCATCCCCGTCCGATAGAACGACACACTCTAACATACTGGGGAGTTGGAGAAAATCCATCGGCCAACGATAATCCTCCGCAGGCCAGCATGTTTACCGCGGCTATCCTCGCAAGCCCAGGAGCAGCAAATACACTTCCACGGGGTCGGGACGGTCCATAAGAAGAGTGTCATAGTCAGACACACCATCCCGCAATAATGCGTAAGCGAACGCCCGCATCGCGTATCGCTCATACCGCCCTAGAACAGGTGCATGAATAAACAGCTCTTCCAGAAGACGACGAGCACCGTACCCCTCATTGCGCGGAAGACAACGTCCGCATGGGCGTTCACTGGACAGCCTGACCAACCTCCGTGCCGAAAAGAGACGCCTAAATCGTCTACACCCCCCGCGCCAAACACGACAGCACTATGCGAAACCTGTAAACCCGCAATAATCCCGGGACACGCCTCCGGCCTGCAAAAAGACAGCGAGGGGGAACGTCCCGCCAATAGCAGCGACCAAGATGACTTTCGGAGACAATCAAGACAGTGTCGAGGATGACACGAGAGAGGGAGCATTGATAGTCGTATCATAGTTGTGCGCGATAATGACGCAAGCCCGCCGCGAGAAACCAGATTGAATATTTGCTCGAGGGAGTGTCCAGTTCGGATTGTGTAGTTTCGAGAGGGGGCTTTCCTTGAATCATGGACCTCCGAATCTGAGAAAGTATTCGGGGATTCAACCAACATGTTCACCACAGAAATCCAGATTCCAGGATGTTCCAAAGAAAAAAGCAAGATTTCAGAGGGATAGCCTCTCCCTGATCAACCAGATTCCAGATTCCTGACTACATTAATCTAGAAAAGTTGAAGTGCTATCAATGAAGAGGCTCTCTTACCTATTACAACTCACAAATTAAACAGCAGTGGAGGGAAAAAGCCAAGTGTAGGTGAGGCACGTGGGTGGCACAACCCCGGTCCGTACTCCTTCTTTACCTCACAACTCTCACTTGCTCCTAGTGCTAATGATATCCAAAATCCCTCATTCTCGCGCACTAACGGCGCTCAGCCATCTTGAATGCTATAGTACTTCTCATGGTGTCTGTTTCAAGCCAACCAACAACAGTCCTCTAAGTATGTACTTGATCCATTTAGGAAACCAAATGAGTTCTCTAATTTCTCTTCAGTTTATAAAAGCATACAGGCATTCCCACAACCATCAATGGCACGCGACTATAATAACCGTCGACTTCTGACTGGGCGGCTGACTAGCCTCCCGCGAGAGCGCTGCACAAAGATGCTGCGAGGCCTAGCAACTTGCTCGTGCTTAGGCTTCTTCCATCTGCTCACCATCGAAGATGAACTCGTTGGACGCACACCGCCCATTCTTCGTCTTCATCTGCACTCTTCTTCTCGTCCTAGCAGCAAAGCGCCCGAATCGCAAGCTGAGGCTACCACCCTGCCCGCCCGGGTCCCATTCATCGGAAACCTCCTCGACCTCCCGTCCCACAAGGAAAAGTGCTCAACATGGGCCCAATGGAGCAAACGATACGTTCGTCCAAGCTGAACTCTCGCATCGAGCAGTGATTTGGACGTTTGCAATTGCAGAAGCAAACTCATCTCACTTACCATCCTCAACCAGCCCATCATCATCCTCAACTTCTTCCAAACCGCCAAAGACCTCCTCGATACCCGGTCGGCGGTATAGTCTGACCGACCGCCCTTCCCGAGCTCTCCGGGTGGGGACAAGGCATCTTGTTCTTGCGCTACGCCACCCTTCTGCGGCTCCACCGCAAGTTGGGATATTTTTTTTGGAAATAAGGGCGCGTCAACCTATGCTTCAGACCAAGGGAAATACTCCGCCTTGGCTTCCGAGGAAGACGAGAACGTTGTAAAATACGGCGCACTGTCGTACTTTTTCTTTGCTCTCGTCCTCAGGCTTCTGATCACCAAATTGCAGACGGTCCCCAGCATCTACGTCTTCTTCAAAGCCATACTCCTGTATCGTTCCGTTCAAGCCAGAGCCTATATTCTTATTGGGATACTTAGTACTATTATTATTGGGCCGGACCGCCTTCCTTCGCTTGCTCGTTTCCTAGCGGGCTGCCGCACGCTACTACCCAGGATGATATCTACGAGGGGTATATGATTCCACAAGGCGTTGTTGTGCTACCAAATTTGTGGGTTGGGTATCTTGTATTCTGGTGTGACCGATGGTGGCCACTTGCTGATAGGCAAATGTGCCACGATCCAGACGTGTACTCGCCCCCCGAGCAGTTTGACCCGGAGCGCTTTTTGGGCCCAAACCCGCAACCGGATCCGCGGGCGATTATGTTCGGGTTTGGGAGGAGAGTCTGTGTTGGTCTCATTTTGGTGCGGTCGAATATAATTGACATGTCTCTCTGTAGGTCGAGCTCTAACGGAAGCCTCTGTTTTCCTATCTATCTCAACGACCCTGGCCGTCTTCAAAGCTTCAAAGGACGATATTATTTCGGTTGAGCAGTTGCCGGGCATGGTGAGGTTCGTGCGGTCCTCTTCAATCTTGACCCTTGGTGTTAATGACTACTTTCTGTCGCAGTCAAACGGCACTCTATCGAGCCGCACAGCGCACGAGTTCTGGAATTGCTGAACATAGAGTAAAATCCGTTCATCGCTTTACGACTGTAACACAGCCATCGTCTCAATTCTAATACGTTAATCAGCGCGTCTAGCTGCCGGAAAATTTGCTTGTTCTAGATGTCATCTGTCGTCAGTGCAGAATCTCCCACATAAGTTTTCTGTTAGAATGCGACTCTCGTACGGTGCCGTCACTCACAGCCTTGGAACGACGCATGGCGCATCCGACGTGATACGTTCCCATAGCTCTTGCGAATTGCTGGCACGACGAGATGTCTACTTAGTGATCTTCTACTCATTGAATTCTCCAAGTACCGCCTCGTATGAATACTCTTACATGGCAACTGGAGGATGGCAACTGACATCGGCGGTCGAGCTCTACTCGGGTCGCATCCAGTAACACTCCGGTTGGACGCGTCCACGAGGCTTGCGTTGGGCTTGCGCGAGTGTCGGATATAAGAGGATCGGAGGGGAAAGGATCTCAGTGGCGTCGGCTACAGAAGCCCAAGCTTATTTTCATGAGCGCGAACTTCAGTACTCGCGAAATGCCGACTGGCGTCCTTGCCGGACATCTTCAAGATTCATGTTTAAACTTCAGATCTTGACCTATCTGTTACAACACTCTGCACCAGCAGTGGTACGCTGTATTTGAGTATTTACCAGCTGGAGGGGAATCTTTGGACTGGAAGATATCAAAGGAACACAGCATGGACGCGTATGCTGGGGAGCCCAATATGTACACGGAGAAGCGTCGGCTATAGAGGTGGTGAATCCAGTGAATTCATGCTTCTTGACAGATGCCAAGTTGGATCTGACTTGCTCAGGACCTCGCTCGACAGCAAGATCGTGATCTAAGCGACCTGAATCACAAAGGGCAACGATAGCCTACCTTCCATTCTCCTTACAGCACACTAATTACAAGATTTGTCCTTTCATACACCCTGATCAGCCGCATATCTTTTCAATAGACTTGCGCCACACTACCGTACAACGATCAGACTTCGAACTTTTCTTTGCCGCACTGCCTACTGTATGCATGATTCGATGATTTTTGTATTATTCCACAGCGTGCACTGAAAGCCTATCTCACATCCTCGGACTCAATATTCACGACCACGTCTAACTCTCTTTCCAAAGTTTGGCCACAAAAGTTCCCAAACACGAGACACAGATCATCCTGTCTACTGCTCAAGATAACGGTCCATAATCGTGAAGTTCTCGGTGCACACTGGAGACTCTACCATCATCATGTACTACTGTAGAGTCCTACTCGTGGAACTGACCATCGTCAAGGTGTGGGGCACATCCCAGATTCCCATCCACCTACTCTCATCTGAGCGCGTACGCGAAAATATTCACTCCGAATATGTACATGAAAGAATTTTTTGTATTGACTGGAAAATGTACTACTTACGAATAATTATACCTCCTTTACCACCGCATCTCACGATTGAACTTCCACGTGTAAGGTGCAGTGTCAACCGCCGTCATCTCGGCTCTGGAAGCGACAGAAGCAACCGAACTGGCATCCGCGGAAGTAGGGGAAGGATCACTTGAACCGGTCATGGAATCCGAAGAAGGGTTGGCAATGCCAGATGCGACTGCTTCGGCATCGACGGAAGTTGAAGCCGCGTTGGTAGAAGACGCGCTCTTGGCGGTAGGTTCCGAAGGGCTGGAAGATGAGGCGGAAGACGCGCCGTAGACTGCGACATTGAGAGTGTTTATAGGAGTTGAAGAGGGAGTAGCGGCAGAATCCGAGGCCGACTGGACAGAGTTGGAGGTCATCATAGACGAGGCCGAGTCCTCCTCGTCATCAGCTGCAGCAGAAGGAGTACTGGACGCAGTGACAGTGACAGTCCGAATCTCGGTGACGGTCGTTGTTGTCGCACTCTCGTCTCCCGCGCTCTGCGTGTCCTCCTGTGGGACGTTCGGCTCAAAGACCAAAGCCACGTCCTGCGCAGGTTCCGTCTCCTGTACACTGGTCGCACCTTCCGTCACTCCACCATCAACGATATCAGACTCGTCCTCCGTATCGTCATCCTTGTCAGAAGTAGAATTCGACGCAGCGGACATGGGCGCGATGACGTTGGTATCGACGTAGTAGATGAACGTTTGACTTTGCCTAGGATTGGTCGAGTCGGTGTCATTGCGGCAAGGAGCGACGGTCAAAGGCGAGAGCTCGTCAGGCGTAGAGTCATATGTAGCGCACTGAGAGACGACGGAAAGCTCGCGGGCATCAGTGACGGGATAGTGAACGCGAACGTATTTCACGTTAGGGTCCGACGAGGCTGCCATCGAGTTATCTGGCACCATGTATGCAGTCGTAGCGTTAGTAGTCGACGCGTTCAATACAAAGGGTTCCGTCTCAGTCATGTAGAGCGATCCAAGCCTCTTGGGTAGGCCAGCGTCGTTGGGCAACTAAAGGAAAGGTTAAAACTCTTGAAAATAAAACGAATACATTCACGTACCATGAGAGCAATCGTACCAGCAGGAGCATTTTCGTCGACGCGTCGTTCCACGGTTGAGTCAGAGCTACGACGAGCAATGGCGCGATGGGTGCGAGAGACAATGAAGGACTGGCCGTGCTTGTTGTGCACGAGGACTCTGGGGGATGAACGGCGTTCGTGGATGTTGACGCGGTCGTGATTACCATTGACGACGACCTTATCGTGGCTGCCATCGTACCAGTCATCATGGTGGTGGTGGTGGTGGCGGCGGCGGCGATGGATATGGACGTGTTCGTCGTCGCCGTTCAGGACAACCTTGTGAGCGTCGTCATCGTGGTGGTGGCGGTGATTGTCGTGGATGTGGACATGGTCATCATCGCCGTTGATAACGACCTTGTCATGAGGATCGAAAGAGTGAGGAGCGCGAGAGTCGAAGAACGCTTGGTCAGCGGTACGCTTCCCAAGTTCCACCTTGAGAGGCAGCACATTGTCGAGCACAAAAAGTCGCTAAAAAGTCGAATATATGCGTCAGAAAAGGCGCTAAAACAGTAGAAAAAAAGGCAACTGACCGCCTCATGAGCCTTTTTGCCGTCCTTATCGTGTTCCTTCCCGCCCTTGGCGTCGTGCTTCCCGCCCTTCTTGGAGTCGTGTTTTGCCTTGTGAACGCCCTTGCCCTTGGCGACGCGAGCAGGCAGAGGCAACATCGGGCCGTCCTTCTGAGCGCCGTCGTCCTTTGACGCGACAGAAGACGAATGGCGGGCCGAGATGGCGGCGGCGTCGACAGAGCTGACAGCGGCGAGAGATGCGGCGGCAGCGAGGAGAGCGAAACGGGCAGTCAAGTAAACCATATCGAATGGGTAATTAGATGGGAATAGAATGTAGATAGGCTGGGTTATTAGGTGGGAATAGTATAAGAGAAGACTCGACGATCACCAGGATCAGAGGAGCAAATGAAAGTAGGAGGGAAAGAAGAAATGGGGGCTCGTTTTCGAGCAGCGTTCTTCTTATACCGTGGCGCTATTTGCACCACTTTGGTCAGAAAGAAGCCCAAATCAATCACGTGTTCGCTCCAACCGCGCTATTTTGGGGATGAACGCGCGAATACTACTGCTACGCGTATTCACCCTCTATAAATTCACGGTAAGCATCGTGAAAGGCAAACACATACTAAATAAATGACCCCACTTTCTCTGCATGTCGATTGGAAGCAAGCACGCTTCTCGGTCAAGTCGGACTAGATCTTGAATTGACCGGCTTCTGGCTTCACAATAAGGCAATCTTGGGCGACCTATTCGCTATTACTTGAATGCCAAACCTGCCGCCAAAAAGCCAGAGATGATGTATTATCCGGATCCGCCGTAGATCAAACCATCTGTCGAAACAAGGCGGAAGCAACCATCAGGGCGGGCGCATCAGTTGCTTGACGCGCCCGTACCTCCACAAGATCCACAGTTTGCCCTGTGGTTGACCAATTCTATCACAATTTGACGCGCGCTATCGGCGAACTTTGATAGCGTCCAAATCATATGCATTGGTTCATAGCCAAGAAACTTGCATCGCTCGTGCAAACTGTCATCCTCTTGCAAACAAGAATGAAGGATTCAATCCGTCTCAAGAAGAGTACCGTTCAACGTTCAACTACTTGCTTTGTGGTCAAAACGTATCCCCGATAAGTCCGATCACACCGGGTGCTCAATGAAGCTGAAGCCGATTATCAATTTCTTCATGCAACGTCACCGGTACTTCCATGAACGCTAACAAAATATCGTCCTTTGTCCGCTGCAATTCCGTGAGGCACATCGCCTTCGCCAAGCCCAGTTCCTGTCAGCTCAGACACCTTTCCTCCAAAGTCTCTTCCATTTGTCTTGTCTCCACAAAGCCGAGTTGACTGAATCACGCAAAATATAGGGCACCCTCTCTGCATCCTCTACTGGCCCCGGCGAATCCCTCGGTGCCGCCTCTTGTCTATCTTCCTCTGACCATCCCCCTCAACTATATACACGTAGAATCGCGTTTAGAGGCTCTCGAGACTGGTCGTAATGCTCTTCGCCAAGCTGGTTACCATGATGCGCGCTATTTCTGGGAGCAGCCCATCGTATGGGGTGATCACGACTCTTTCCAGTAAGCGACCGTCATCTACTATCACTTCATCTCTTGACTAAACTCCCAGACATGTGAACAACGTTCGTTACGGTACGTACTACATCCTGCCCCGAGGTCCCCACCTTCTAATCCTGAACGCATTGACGCAAAGTGCGCTTCTTCGAATCTGTGAGCAACTCGTACTCGACGATGCTTATCTCCCCTGTTATTAATATCTTTCTTAGAGCCGCATCCATTGGATGAGATACCTAGGTTATCGTCTTGGCGGGCCTTCCGCCGCGGATTCTCTAATTCGAGGACAAGGCGTATCCCTTATCCTGAAATCGATTGAAGTCCAATTCCGGCGCCCCGTCACGTATCCCGACACGGTTAGTTCTTTTCACCGCATGAACCTGTCAGTCTGATAACAAAATACGTTCAGCTACTCATCGCACATCGCCCAGTCGAAACTCCGTCGCCTTCGGATCCAAACCACTTCAAGGATCTGTCTGTACTTCATCTTCGTGCTTCTGCTTATTCCCTAAACCAGCGTGCATTCGTGGCGCATACAAATGAGGTAGTCGTTTGGTATGATTATGATAAGCTTAGGAAATGCGTCCCAGAGGACCGCCACCTTCGTGCGGTTTGGGACGAGGACGTAGACAGATGAATCGTTTTCGACGACATCGATGATCCATCAATACCATTTAAATTCGTTCCTTGCTTCCAGACAGTTGAGTGCTCTGCTTGGACGTTGACTTGAACACAGAACATCGATCTCGTCGGCAAAACTCTGATAAATCATTGAAAGACTGTCACGATAACAGTACGAAAGACGCGGGAAGAATCAGAGCGGTAAACGTTCGCAAATTACTTGTGATTACAGGAGCTAGCTCACACCAAAATTTCATTCTCAACCGCCGGTTTCTGCTAATCCGTAGTAATTCGCGGATCGTCAGCCATTCGTTCCGTCGTATATACGACCGTGGGTCCTTCCTCTACTCAGGGCCAGAAGCCCTTGGCACGAAGTCTCCACAACCTTCCATCCTTCTGAGCACCTCCTACCTCATCGGAGTGGCTGCATTCCTACTGCCACTAGCACTCACCGGATCCATCAATCCTCCCGTCCATACATTCCCACCAAATGTCGCGATAATCGTGTGCCAGCGTCTAAATTCACCTCGAACCCTGTTGAGAAGAAGGCGCACGGTGTGTTTTTGACGCGGAAGTCTATCCCGCGTATCGTGGATGAATTTCAGTGAAACAGATAACGCACTATATGCAACAAAACACTCCACAGGATGGCTTCTTCACCCGGGCTTGCACAAGGTATAGCGCGTGAAGATCGGGCGGAAAGCGTGGACACTGGATGGCGACAATTGAATCTGAGGTAGGTTGAATTTTGGTCGGAATATGATGAACACGCACGGTATAGCCATAGCTCCTAAATCTAAATGGGTACTTCCGTTGCGAGATCAGTGTGGCGGGTTATGACGAAGGTTTACCGTAAGTACGTTGCGCTGAAGGTTAAAACCGAATGTCGAGATGTACGCGAAGTACTAGTGCGCCCCCTTCCTTCAAGTCCGCCGTCCGGTGGAGCGTGCGAGAGATCCTGTCAGCAATATCTAGAAAACTAGGAGGACGCAGCGCGCAGTCGAGGCCTAGATATATACCTAACAACTAGGCGATGGTCGGTGGTATTGAAGAGGTGGTCGTTGAATGCATAGAAGTGACTCCACGGAGGCAGAATGATGGTCAGCTGGCACATGCTGGCTTAGCGACAGCATTGGTTCTTCTTCCATGTATCAGGCGGTGAATCACATCGCGTCGGGAGTGCGAGCTGAAGAAGCTGCAAATGGTGTTTCGACGACCGGTACCGTGAGTAGGACACGAGCAGTGGCTTCTCGCATAGCCTAGGCTAAAACGTTGAATCAAATCACCTGATATTCATCAAACTCGACTTTTGGCCCTTGGGAGGATGTGGAGCGCGAGTCTAGGCGTTTCGAGGAGGCGATGTTGACGTGTACGGGGAGTGCAAACCGGGATGAGGAAAACTGTACGTGTAGATTATTGGATTACTTCCATTTTGAGAGCAGAGCGGTCAGAGGAGAGAAATCCTATCACGTGTTGGTTATTCCTTCTCCTCTCCATCCGCGATCATGCAAAAAACTCTTGGCTCAGGTCGCTGTCGCTGCATACAAAGGCGACGCTCGCTGTCAGGCCTCGTGGATTAGCCATCACTATATTCTGTCCAAAACGGGTCAAGGACGTGATGAGTGATGGCGGGGAATCCTACCCTTACTGGTTGTTATGCATTTCCGGGCTGTTATCGGGAGGTTCTCCACAAACTCGAGGCACTTAAGCGGTCTCGCCGAGCGTCTGTCTACAAGGACAGTGGCAGCCAGACTGAGGGATTTCAATGCACACGGGTAGGAAACAGCTCATAAGATACCCAGATACTCGGGTCGCATCCAGGTCCCCCATCAAAGGGTGCCATCTGGGGATAAACGTGGTGTGGGACAAAATGTTTTTTTGCAGATTCTCCGTCGATGGTATTCCGGCATGAAATAGATCTTCGCTTGGGTCCGGGCACTTATCTTGGGTGATTCGCTCATTCGGGGCCAACCTTTTTAACCAACGACCACCAAGTCCTTCTATGCTCTAAGCCTGTGCTTACTGTCTCCTCCTCCTTTCACCGACGAGACAACGAGTGGATACACGCTCGGAGCCACCTTCTTTTGACCAATGTCAATCCCACTCTCGTTTCTCTCCAACATCCCCCAGCGGGCGGGCGCCTCACTTGGGGACTTGATTGCCGAACGCGTAACCCAGTCGAGGTCAGTCAACACACTGCTGGACTGTCTGTGCTCGACATCCTCCCCCTCCATTCATTCACCGGATCCCTCCCGTCTCCCGCTATCCCATGACGCCGTCCGCACCTTTGTCGCTTCCTTTGTCCTTCCCCATACCCGATCACGCCACCCTCTTGGGCCTAATGACAGAGTCATGATTGTGCTACCCACTGGGCCAGAGAATGCCCTTGCTCTTCTCTCCCTCGCCTGCTACCACACCACTGCCCCCGTCAACGCGAGTTGTACTGCGGCCGAGCTCAAGGAGGATGCCCAGCGCCTCCGTGCACGAGCAATCGTTACGACCAAAGACGCCGAGGAACGTTTAGAACTCCGTGCCATGCAGAAGGAGCTCGATTGCGAAATTGTGTACATACACGCTCGCTCTACAGGCCCTACAGGTTTATTCGACATGACTGTCCTTGGTGACAATGTTGTCGTTCCTACCATGCCATCCATTCCCCATCAACTGCACGACCAGTCCTTGGTATTGCACACCTCTGGTACCAGCGGCAAGAAGAAGGTCGTCCCGTACACGCTCAAGTCGCTCATCGTCGGAACATGGGCCGTCGTACATTCTTGGGACCTGAAACCAAATGATGTGAACCGTGCGCAACCATTTTCTTTTTTTCATCACAATCTTGTTTAGCCCTGACCGACGGACTAGTGAACATGATGCCCTTATTTCACGTCGGTGGAATTGTACGAAATCTCTTGGCGCCCGTCTTCTCCGGTGGCAGCGCCATCATGTGCGCTGGATTCGACGCGATCGCTTTCTGGTCGCTTGCCTGTCAATTACATGCGACCTGGTCCGTCTCTTCTAGCCTTCTAATTGATAAACTGCTCACAATTCCAACAGGTACTACGCGGCACCCACCATCCACCATGCTATCCTCACATCCCAGCCCGATTACATCGTGCCCACCCGAGATATGAAGATTCGCATGATCTGCAATGCGGCGGGTGGTCTTTTACCTTCATTGGCTGTCGACTTGAAAAACAGATTCGGAGGCGCGGTTATCTTGCCGTCCTATGGAATGACAGAGTCGGTCCCGATCTAAGCCTTATCACGTCATATTGCTAACAGTGCGCTTCTAGGTGCATGCCTATCGCAACTCCGCCCACGAACTACCAGCTCGAGCGACCGGGATGCTCAGGAATCGCATGCGGACCTTATCTCTCAATTCGTGATCCTTCAAACCTTGAACGCGAATTGAGTCCAGGGAAGACTGGCGCTGTCTCTGTCCGCGGGCTCCCCACCTTTGAAGGTTACGAAACTTCGCCAGATCGTAATGTGCCACTAGACACCTCCGCGTTCACTAGCGAAGGCTGGTTCGACTCTGGTGACGTCGGTTATATGGACGCCGACGGCTACCTGTACATCACTGGTCGTTCCAAGGAGATCATCAACAAGGGTGGTGAGGTTATCTCGCCCTTCGAGGTAGAGGAGGCTATTGTGACTGCCGCCAAGCATCACGTCAAGGTATGGGGCTTTGCGGCTGTGATAGTTGATATTCTCTAATGTATTCAAAGTCCACCTTGGCTTTCGCGATCGAGCACGATGTTCTTCAGGAGGCTATCGGCGTCGTGGTTGTCCCCCAGCCAGGAATCCCTCGTCTCGGATTAACCCAGCTCCACGATTTGTTAAAGTGCGCGCTTGATGCTTTTCTCCACTTCCACACGCACGCTAACGAAACATTTCCAAAAGGGACCATCTGCATCCATCGAAATGGCCCTACGCTATCGTGTACATGAGAGATCTTCCCAAGAACAGGTGCGTGTTCTGTATTAATTCCATATCCGAGAATTAATTTTCTCGTGCAGTGCTGGAAAGCCTCTTCGGATCAAGTTGGCCACGCGTTATGGTCTAGGTGTCATGACCGATAGCGTGCCCATCTCACAGCGCCATTTCGAGGCAGAGGTTCCCCATCCTCTGGCTGCACTATCAGAGCCCATTGCATGCCAACGGGTGGCTGTTGATCTCCGCGCATTGGAGCACGCGCTGCTGTCGACTCTCGGTGTCGCTGAGGTTGCAGTACGTCTTCGACAGGATGGTAATCCGGAGGCCTTCGTTACTATGGCTTCCTCCGCCACGCCCGACGCCTCTATCCTCAAGAAGGCCATAAGCAGTATCCTTCCAGGCTACAACTTACCTGACCCTCTACACGTGTTGACCAAACCGTTGGTTAGGAATGGGGCTGGTTACATCGACTTCGCTGCCATGGAACGCGAGATCATGCAGGCGAACGAGTCGGCCATGTCGAACAACGCGCTGGTGGTTCGTGATATCATTTCTGATCTGCTTTCCATCGAACCCGGGATGGTCAACCTGGACTCGGACTTCTTCTTACTCGGCGGTAACTCTCTATTGCTCGGAAAACTGTCATATCACATTCGCAAGCGGTGCAATGTCAGCATCCCGGTCTCTGCCATCTTCACCAACAGCACCGTCGCGGGTATCGTATCCCTCATCGAAGCTCAAGAGCGTTGCCTCTCTGTCAAAGAAGAGACTTACGACGAACCCAACACGCCTTCTGATGCGACGCTCAACTTTGATTGGCAAGACGAGTCGGCAACATCGTCCAGATCTCGTGGTTCGGCGCACCCGTTATCCCTGCTCGTACAGATCATCCCGTTCATCTTCTTCTACCCCTTGAAGACCGCGGCAACATGTAAGTCTCACCACCGCTCCGGTCCATTCCACTCCTGACAGTTTGTATGTAGGGGCCCTCTTGTTGTATTGCATGTCATACATGGCTCCTTTGATCGACGACAGCTTCGAACAGCGTCTTGGCGCTCTCCTGGCCTCCATTTTCGCTGCTCGTCTCGGCGTTCGTATAATCGCGCCCATAACCGCCATCCTTTTCAAATGGATCGTGATTGGCAAGTACAAGCCAGGAACATATAGATTGTACGATCTCCTTATACCTCCGTGGGAATTCGTACTAATTTCTCTTGTTCCCAGTTGGTCCGTCTACTACCTGCGATGGTGGATTGTCAACCAAAGTCTCCGGACGGCCGGCCGGGGTATCTTCTCCATGCATCCTTCGCTCGAGAAGCTCTACTACCGCCTGCTCGGCGCGAAGATTGGCAAGAACGTCACGATCTCCAAGAAGGTTAAGCTCGGCGAGTACGATCTCATCCGTCTCGACGACGGCTGCCGGATAGATAACGCGCTCGTCCGCGGGTTCTGTGTGGAGCGCGATGGGTTCTTCCGCCTTGATGACATTGTTGTCGCCAGAAACGCGGTGGTCAACACATATACCCAGTTATCGCCTGGCTCTTATATCCCAGAAGGAACGGTCTATGGACCTCATTCTTCGTCCTTGGAGAACCCATCCCCGCCAGAGTATGCGCACTACAACCGCACCGGTATTCGCGAGCCCAACTTTTTCTTGAAGCTGTTCTTTGCCTTCCCCATCATCTTCCTCGTCGAGCTGGCATCTTGTACGTGTAGTTCGAAGCTCCGATGATGTTGTTACTCATCCCTTATTCTTAGATGTCCCATGGTTTGCCGCTATCTGGCTGATGCTTTACCAGACGCAGTTCATTCCTCCGAACACGAACTCTCTCGTCGCCGTCATCTTCTGGTTTGCTCTGCCAGAGCGTGTCTTCTATCATGCCGTCTCCCGTATGGCGCGCGCTGTGCTCACTCCCCTTCTCCACCTGATGTTGTCGCTCATCATCAAGCGCATGCTTGGCCTGAGCAAGGTCAGGCTTGCTGCTGATCAAGGACAATGGACACTGCTCCGCCGTTATATCAACGGTGTGCTCCTCTCTCAAGACAACTTGAAGCGATCATTCTCCATCCTGGGTACACATTACGAAGCCGTGTCCATCGTCTACCGAATGATGGGAGCCAAGATCGGCAAGCGCGTCTACTGGCCCGGTTCAGGTATCTACTGCCTCGACCCCGAGCTGCTGGAGATTGGCAACGACGTCGTGTTCGGATCTCGCTCTGAAGTCTTCACGACTGATTGCCTCGGAACTCAAAAGGTTGTCGTAAAAGATGGAGGTACGCCGCTGGTAATTTATTCTTCGCCGTCGGGTGACTAACACTTTCGCCTGCACCTAGCTATGATCGCTGACCGAGTTGTCATCCTCCCTGGGGTCACTGTCGGGCGTCGCACCGTCCTCGGGTCAGGTACACTCACGAGTCGGGGAGCCAGGTACGAAGACGGGTCCACCTGGATGGGAAGCGGTATGTTCCTGCCCGCGCCGTGCCTCACAATTCACTCAATACACAACGTGCTCTAGACCGCGGCCAGGCTATCTGCTTCAACAAAGGCACCAAGGATCCCAATCCCCATAGCGACACCACGACACCGTTCGGACGCGCGTTCTACAAACGCCAGGCCAACTTCTTCGTGATCCCGTATTCAATACTCCTTCTGATAAACATCGCCATCGCGTGTCTCTCTGCGGCGTACTGGTCCATCTCCGCCGTCGCGGGCGCGCAAGCGCTCCGCCAGATAAGCATCCACTTTGGGAAGTACGGGCTCTTTGACGATGTGTGGTATCGATTCGGGATCGTATACGCGCTGATCGCTGGCGCGTTCATCGCGGCGTGCAATATCCAAGCGATCATCGCCCTCGTATGGGTTATCGTCACTAAATGGATTGTCATCCGCCGGAGACGACCCGGCCGCTACGAGTGGGACAAGAGCAGCTACTGCCAGCGCTGGCAGCTGCACCTGACCCTCGCGCGCCCTCTGTACAAGGGCTACGGCAACGGTGGTGTCCTGGCGCCGCTGACGGGCACGATCTTCATCGTGTGGTACTTCCGTGCGCTGGGTGCGAAGATTGGCAGGAACTGTGCGATCTATCCCGGTGGAAAGGCGGGTCTGATGACTGAGCCTGATCTTGTCGAGCTCGGCGACAAGGTGGCGCTGGACAACTGCTCTGTTGTGGCACATATCAACTCTCGTGGAAACTTTGCTCTCAACCCTTTGAAAATCGGCAATGGGTACGTCCGTAATATAATCTCTTCTTTCTTTCGCTAATCTCTCTTTCTGCGTAGCTGTGCCTTGCGATCTGGTTCTCGTTTACTCTCCGGCGCATCTATGGAAGACAGCAGCATGCTCTGTGAACACACCCTCCTAACATCGGGTGAGGTCGCCGAAGCCGGTGGTGTGTACGTCGGCTGGCCAGCAAAACGCGTGGACAATGCCTGGTCGAACTTTACTCGCGCACTGTAATCTCGCTTTGTCTGAGCTGCCGATATGGTACCTCCGCCCCTCTGTATTGTACGTCTCTTCCTCTCACCGTCACTTCTCCCCGTCTAATTTAAACTTTCTTCGTCAATAGCTTTAGCGTGTATCCATAATATTACGGAGCAACCTCTGGCGTCTTTTATTAGGGTCTCCTCCTGCACATCTATTACACCGCTTACCATCCTCCTTTGCCCCATTTACTTTTTTTTCGTGGTCTCATCTAACATCATCCTCATCCAGTTATTATTCGCTGTACTTAACTTACCGCTTTCCAGTCGCTCGTTTTGCATGTTTCTTTGTACCGCACGCATACTATAGATAGAATCTGATTTCGCTTCTTGGAATGCAGTGGCGCACGCAAGCTTGCCCATTCTTATATCATCGACGATTACCAATAGAGATTTATCTAATGCACTGGAACTTTGATAGTACATAGGCTTTTTAGGGAATATATGTGTTGCTCATGCCGGCTTTTGTGGCCTTATTTGTTCGCGCGTTCGAGGTGTTCTTTAGGAATTGACATGTGATCGCGATTTTTTGCACCACCACCGTCGTCGTTGTTGTGTTACGGTTCTTGACTTCTTCCTTTCTTGCTTTTCTGACTGACCAGGTTGTGACCAGGCTTTTTTTTTGGCAGCATGGCTACTACGCAATCAATCGGCAACTTTCCGAATCCTTGGATGAATCTTGAATAGAAATCCGTCTTGAGACGTGCAGCCAGATCACGGCGGCGACGCGGAGAAACACTCATCGGATGCTGGAGAGTCGCGAAACTTGCATCGATACCCATCCTCCATTCCTATCGCCTTGGATCACCTCCGAGACAATGCACTGGTATTCTGGATCGGGTGTCCAGCGCGTTATTTAGTCTTACGCAAAGGAAACAACCCGCCAACTACTAACCACCGATGCCCATCCTCGAAATCACCACCAACGTCAAGGCGAGCTCCTACCCTACTTTCCCTTTGACATATCCTGACCTTCTCTTATTAAAATTCAAGGTCCCCGACGAAAAAGCATTCACAGCCGCCTTGTCCCAGGTACTCATCTCTCGTTACCCTCCTCCCAGTGGTCTACTCACGATATCGCTACTACTCAGCACGGCATCGCCATCCTCGGCATGGACAAATACTGGATGGTCTCGTACCGCTACAACGAGGGCCTCATCTTCGGCGGCACACACGAGCCCGCATTCTACATGTCCATCGTACGTCCCCCTCCGCTTTTACTCTTACACGGACTCGAACTCGATCTTGAACCCTGGCAGCTCACCGTCCTAGGCCTGCCGACGTACAACCACGCCGGGTACAGCAAGGCCTTTTTCTCATTTATAGAGAAGGAGCTCGGGATCCCTCATGATCGCGGTTACATGTAAGTATACATCTCGAAGTTGAAGAGGATCCCTGAACGTTTACTTGTTTTTGGTTTCAAAAGCGTGTTCAACGATCCTGGCCCGGACCGACTGGGGCACAAGAGCACCACGCTCGACGTGCTGTTGAAGGAGATGGCTAGCAAGTCCTCAGAGTGGGATATCTAGCTGAGGGGGGTTCACGGCAGCATCGTTCGCGAGCCGTTAGCTCTAATGTGCTTGTCATCTAAACATCACTTCGCGTTTATCGGTCTGCCAGACACGTTGATTATCTCTGGTCGCGCTGCCGAAGTAATTTTATGGTTTCTTCGCCAATAGTGCAGATTCCGTCGCAATAAAATCATGTTTGGGTATTCCTATCTGGAGAGCTAGAGCTCTACTGTTCAACACAATGCTGGGTCCCGCCTATTCCGTGGTCAAGCTGGGCACCTCTCCGAAAACCAACCCTAATGAGATCTCCTAACAAGGTCTGCCGTGAACGTCCCTAATACATGCGTTTTCGAGTAATAATCGCAGTGGTATTACAACCATGAAAGGGCAAGTAATGTACATGACAACAAATGTTCGCTGAATCTATCGATGCGTGTGGTGTTCAACAACCAGGACAAGCCGAAACCTCTACAGGAAGAAGCGCACAGAAGAGCATATTTCAGTCAATAATGTTAAGCTCCCTCTTCCGCGCCTTGGCAAACTCATTCTTGTACGTCTCCCAAATTCTATCGAGTGGAGATGAGTAGACGAAAACAGTCGCTAAGCACGTAGCACACCTCGTCAATTCAGCAATATACAAGTTCTGGATTCTCCGAACTTCCTCTATATCAGGCTTTTCATATTTCGTGACGTGGATAGGTCGTCCAGCTGCAGACCCATGAATACCGAGAGATGGAGAAAGAGAACCCACTCACTAACGACGACAATTCTCCGTCTATAAGGCAGCAGACCAGTACTATCTGATGATGGACGTCAGCGGGACCGAACGTTAAACTTAGCGCAAGCAGATACAATTAAGCATTCCACGACCATGGAACAACGGCAGCGTAAATCCAAAGATAGACTGGAACTTTTTCTGGATGGAAAAAATCGCAGTACCACGTTCGTTGGGCATCTGTTGGAAGATGTCGTTCTCACCGAACGAGAATACAGGTACCAGATCAGCACTATAGATTTTACGTTAGTTACCTCGGGATACGCGCCAATGAGAGAACGTGCCCATGCTGAATGGCAATCTTGATGAAGCCAAGTCTATAGATGGGAACGGTCAAAAAAAAGAGGAACACAGTCAGAAGAACAAGGCCTACCGTCTTCGCAATGTCAGATCTGCCGTTCCAGGATGGGCACTAAGACTTTCGGCAGCCCCTCCGACGACAATAGTGATGGAGTGGCCAGGGCCGCTTTTAAGGATGTTGATGCAGGAGCGTTTGCTGACGCTGGATATCCCTAAAGCAAGGGCGACGTCGCGGTAGAATGGCATCTTGAAGTTGCTGGCGAGAGTGAGGAGATGAGGAATTATTCCTGGGAATGCCTTGGAGAATCCAGTCGCTGCAAAAATCAGCGCTCCGGAATCTGAATTCGACAAAATGTATACCTTCGGTGGCAAATGTAGCGAAAGCTCCCCTGTAGTGGGTGAGCATCGGCTTTCAGTCAACCGGTATGTAACGTACATTCCAATAATACCTAGTTGACTGTTAGCTTCTATCTGAAATTAGCATGCAAGTACTGACCGTGGGGGTGATATCCAAAGACATAGTTCCGGTCAGCTGGTAGGTCGGCTTCCTACATTCTGTCTTTAACAATGACGTTCTACGCGATCCAAGTCAAATCCCACCTTTAACAACCTGCAAAGGGGGTCAATTAGGGCCATGCAAGGTTTAGATGGACATACGATGCGGGATAGTAGTCTGCAAAGTATCGCCACCAAGATATACGGCGGAACCACAGACTTGGTCGAGCGCCGTATACGGAAGCCTTGTCAATGTAGTGGATCCAAATTTGATATGCCATGAGCAGCGGCCACAGTGCCGGGTACGAGCTAAGCCTCGCGTAAGCCAGTGGGCCCTGTCCACGAAGACCATAGCTGACCATAGATAGACCCATAGAGTGATTGAGCCCCATATCAACAGCGACCACACCGTCACCGCCAACGTCTGCAACCTCCTCTCTGTCGGTATCTGAGATGGCACAAAGCTACCATCGTTTTAGTGCATTTTTTGCCGTCGAAAAACACAAATACGCACTCGAAATGGGCCTTTAGCGTGTCCTTGACCGGTTTCAAAGGCGTCGTCGCCAATTCTGACAATTTTCCTCGAAGAGAGGACGCCGATAAAGACCGCGACGCTGCGGTGAGCTTCGCGTTGAGTCCTTGCTCCGTCGTCATCGTCATCGGCGACATTCTAAAGGGCGGCGGGCGTCGTCGAGCACGGTGTTGGCGGGAATCCTGGGAGATGGTGGTCGTGGTCCAAGGCGCGCCTGGGGCAGAGTGAGACCTCACTGGTGACGTAATCGGAGGTACCTCCTACGGGATGTCTAGGCAATTTACGCGTCCGATACAAATAGGGTGTTCTAGGAATTAAAACGCTCATCCGTAATGAATTATAGCTCTCTATAAATGTGAACGCGCCACACCGGCAACAAGACTTCGCGTCGGAACAAGTCATAGCCACTGCCGAATCGGAAGAGCTCTGTATCCGACGCGTCAGCACGCAGCACCAACGTCCCGTCGGTGGAGGCTACTTATAACCAATTTCCAGAATCACGAAGCCAGAGACTTCTCATACGCGTCAACAACTAGGGCCACCTTAAACGTTTACTTCCCTTCAACTACGTACTGCAAGATCAATCAGCACTGAGTAGTGAAAATCCTTGACGCGTCTCCCGGTCTCCGAGTTGACGAAATCACCTGTCTCAGCCGGATATCATATGGTCCGAGCGCTCAAGGCCCTGAGCAAGGAGTCGTTCTTCGCTTTGCAATGGACTGCCACTAGGAGCGTGCAGTAGGAGCCATCGCAAACCTATAGAGTCATGCAAATGAAGCTGAAACTTCACCCTCAGACATGTTAATTCAACACGCACCAAATTTTTGAGACAGCCACCGATGGACATTAGCAGGAGTAGTAGTGGGGTCCCGCCCCATTCGAGGCTTAAGCTTGTTGATAGATCCAACGAACTCCACCGGGTGCCACCTTCCAGTCAAACAAGACCGACAGTCGACATTTCCATACTAGTGTACATGACAGAGTAAAGACCAAACTAGATTTACATATTCACAACGTCCTTGAAAACCAATCGTACAGTACAGTGTCCTTGTGGATATCCTGCTCGTCATCGTCGTACTCATATTCCTCCGACTCCTAATAATTGAGGTGCTACGTGAAGGTAAGGGTCACCGTCGCGTATGAGAACAAAACAAGTACCTGCTTACAGCCTTTTGCATAATTCCGTGAACACGGGAAATAAATTTCGGTGATCGGATTGTCCGGTCCGAGAGTCCGTGCGGCTCCGATCACGTAGCTTCTTGCTTGATCACCACCATCTACGTCCATCGATTACCCACTGGTCGTCTTTCTCCTCATGCGGGTTACCAGAAATGCAATTATTTGTGCTTAATCACTGCATTTGCAGTCTTTCAGACTGTTATCTGCCATAGGAAGAACATGAGGATAACACGCCTTCTTATCAGGCCATGGGACGTGTTCCTACACCTGTCCCTCTTCTAAGCGATATCTTGGTGCGTACTGGATGCCGAAATGACGCGCTGCTGGCAGTCTTATCACTGCCATGAGCCCAGTATAAGATCCAAGTCGAAGATCCTCGATGTTTCATTCCCCTCTTCCTCCTTTTTTTTATTTAATATGTCTGGGAGTCGACCTCATACCCGGTACAACAACGCTGATCGCGCTGAGCGTCCAGGCTCCTTTTTCAATGAAGCCATCGTTCTCCCAACGCTCGCACCTGATCTTGCTCGACCAGAGTATCTGGCGGCGCACCAACCTGGGCAGCCTATCATTCTTCCGCAACCTCGCTCTCAGCAGCTGCAGGAGGGCTTTCAAGTTGTTCTCCCTTCCGGAACCACCGGTGAATATGCTGTAACCTATTGATTTTCCGCTTGCTGATGCTCCGCGTAGCCGCCGCTGTCCATCCCGATGAGCATGGTGGCGGGCCCTCTGGTTTCCCGGATGAGGACGACCATGATGAGCCTCCTCAGGAGCCTGAAATTGGTCTGTTTCTGTTTCTTGCCACCGATGTATTCTCATATGCTATCCAGTTCGCACATTTGATCTTTCTGTCATTACGCATCGCACTCTCGCCCCCATCCCTACTTCGAACGGCCGTAGCTTGAAGGCTGCGCCAAAGCCGCCACCAGTGACGCTTTTAGGTGGAGCATGCCCAGTCACAACACTTTCCCGCATCGATTTCCTCAACACTGCGGTCTTTCCAACTATCGGGGGCGCTGATTCCTATGCCGCCAACGCGTATGGCCCAGAATTCAAGGCCTGGTGGAAAGGGTACGTGTTATCCTTGATAATAATGGCAGTGTCTTACCGTCGATATAGACTTACACAGAAATCAGCGCCATCGATCGCGACTGATGCGCAATGGGATTTGCTATGTGACAAGCTGGCGCGTACCAAGCCGACAACAGTTACGGAGATTACTATCTCTATCGACATCTCCGAATCTACTCTGATGCCCTACCGTACTAAAGGTCTTCTTGTACGTATGATGCGACTATTCTTCTTGTGGCGTTTATTCATTGATTGATAGCCGCTTTCGTCTAATTCAGCATCTGCATTCTCTTCGCCACTGGATAACGGTGCTTTTCTTGGTACCCAAGTATGTGTATCATGTTCTCGCGCTTGTCGTGTTCTCAAGAGTATTCAGATTCCGACGGTCGGAAATTATACCCAGCGCCAGCAGGATAAAGGCGCTATGCTTGAGGCCATTCGCGAAAAGCATCAGTGCAATGATCCTTCACACGATGGTGCATGCTTCGTATCAAAGGACGTCGATAGGAAGCACTACCCAATGAATCGCTTCCGCGCCGGTCAATTTGCTGATTATCTGGTATGTTTATGACATCTATCACTCTCACACCTTTCTAATATCGTCGGACAGCTTGCGGATCTGACTCGGAAACCATCCGATGATGTGCCTCAAGAACTGCTTGACGCGTGGGATGGGCACCCTGTGAACGTTGCGCCACGCGCCCGAGGTCGTTCTGGACCTCACGGATCTTCACGCGGTGATTCAAGTCCCGATTATGGTGTCCTGTTTGCGCAGGGTATGGGCATGTTCGCAGGTGCTATGACCAGTGCCATGACTGGCCGTATTCCCACTGCTTCATCTACTTCTCACGTTTCTACACCGACTTCAATTTCTCATCGGTCTCGCTCTCCTACACCCGGACGTGATGCTCTGCGATCGTCACCAGTTCCCGAAGCTGACAGCGAGCTCGATGTCTGCCTTGGCAAGTTTGCTTCCCGCCGTAACATTCCTCTGGACACCATTACCCGGGCCAAGGATGGGCTGAGCATGCTCGGGTACACACCTGATGGCATTGCAGATGTTGATGTCCCTCGTTTGCAGGAGATCACGGGTATGTCTGAAGGTATGGCGGCAGGTCTTAAACGTCATGCTACCCGTTATGTTTCTAAGCTTGAGGAGAAGATTGCCAAGCGGGCTCGCACTCACTAGGGACATCTCTTAGATCACTCTTTCGGATCACTTCTTACAACCTATCATCGTAGCTTACAGATCGTTTCCTTTAATTACGCCACATGTTTTCGAGTTTTCCTTTAATTTTCATATGCAGAAGTAGTAGTAGAACGTAGGTAGAATGTAGGTAGACTCATAATACATGGTTTTTACAAGTATCCGCAATCCGACATCCATCCAAGAGCATCCGATTCCGAAATTCCAAGAATTGCTCGTTGAACAAGCCAAGGCAGTGTCTGTGGGCCTTGGTACTTAGACTCTAGTCGTCGTAAAGCAGCTTTAATAGCCGAGAAGGCTTCTTCAATCGGATTCAGATCCGGTGAGTACGGCGGCAGGTAAATAAGGCGCGCGCCTGACAGTCGTGTACATCAGCATCAGCGATTGATTTGAGCATAGAAGCGCACCGCATTCTACTTCAACAATCTGTCGAAGTTCATCATCATGATGAATACTGCAATTGTCAAGAATAACGACACTGTGTTTCATTGGAAACGGGTTGAGTAGTGGTGCCTATCATCGTGTGAGATATGTCGATAACCGCCGGAGGAGACAATATGTACAATGTGCTCACGAATGAAGGCCAGGAAGAGTTCTTTTGTGACGGAACCCTCGTACATCTCCAAGGCCACGATGCCTTGAGCAGAAAGAGCCGGTAGAAGAGAGTGGCGTACGCCACGGAGAAATGTAGCCCGTGTAACACATGGCGTATTGACTTCGGACCACCCAGTCTTGCGCTGAAACGTAAAACTATCAATCGCGCTCTCGTCTAGAAAGAGATAGAGGTCTGGATCATTGTATTCCTCTGCAGACATCTCCCCCTCCCACACGCCGCGTAACTGGTTATTACGCTCCGCAGCCTCCTTGGATACGCTTTTGTGGGTGATTTTGTGTACTTTGAGAATGCGAGATAGGGTGGATATGGAGAGCTGCACGCCTCTATCGACAAAGAGCGCGTCCTGAAGCTCATCCAGGAATAGGGTGTTATGCGCCGCGACAAAGGCTCGGATGAATGCGATATCTGCACCGGTAGTGATTGGGGGCCGTCCGGTACGTCGTGAAAATGGATTATTCACAGTCCCGAATGTGCGCATGTTTTTTACCACCTTCGCGACAAGCCCAATAGACCGTCGTGCTCGAGAGGCAACTTCCCGAATAGTGAGACCATCGTCAAAGTACCATTGAGCGATTAGGTGCTTCAGCTCCTCCGGCACAGGCTGCTGAGAGGACATGGGAACGATACAGATGATGCTAGTTTGAATCAACGATGTACATGATGCTATCGATGAGGCCGTGGCTCTATTCGGGGACAGTACGGGCCCACGGACCGGACAATCCGATCACCGAAATTTATTTCCCGTGTTCACGGAATTATGCAAAAGGCTGTAAGCACATTCTCGTTCGGAAAAAACCTCTCACAACGACCTCAATACCCTCTATAACGAGCAACATGAGATTGAAGCTCTTCCGGAAGCTCAAATGTATAGGTTAAGCGAAGCCTCGAGTCAACAACTCCACGCGAGATGGGATCCGCCAGATTCCTACCAGATTCAACATAGGAAAGGGTAAGATGTAGTTTGCGAGAACGAAGAAGCGCATCACTGCGCCGTATGGAATTGTTGATATCGATGTTTGGACTCCGGCCGTTACGAAATGCACCTATCACGCCTTGGTTGTCCGAATTGATGAGAATCGATCTGTTCTCGATTCCCATACTACGCAGGACGTATAGTCCCAGCTCAACCGCCAAAGCTTCGAGCCAACCGATATGAGCCTGCTGACCATTTGGAATGAGGGTCCATGCATCCCATCTCCCATTAATGACAACACCAATTCCCCACTCCGTCGATGCGTCGACAAAGATTTCGAGTTGAGCGCGTTGGGGAGCTGGAGTTAAAGAACGAACGATGTCAGGTTTGGAAAGTTCGGCTTTCCACCACTTCATGTCCTCGATAAGTAACGTGGACAGGTGCTCGGGCAATGATGGCTTGGCCGGGTCAAAGGAAGAGGCCAAGTCAAAGATGCGAGGGAGACGAGAGCGTCCTTGCGGGTAGACAAAGCAGATGTGCACCAGTGTGCCTTGAAGCGTGATAACCATATCAAGCGAAGCGCGCGAGTGCTGGTACGAGTCAAGAAAAGCTTGAACTCGACCCAGGTACTTCTCCCGTTTCACGTCTGGCAGGCAGACCGTCTTCTTCTCTAGATCCCAAAGGAATCCAATGTAGACGAAGATAGTGGCAAAGTCACACCACTTGTCAGGATGCCAGGGCACGCGAAGTGAGGCAATCAGGGCCTTTGCCGACTTCATGGTATAAGGATAGCTGAAACGACCCCTAGCACCTGAACTGTCTGCGAGTCGGAAGACCGCTAGGTCATCACTCCACTTGACGGACGGGGAGACCTTCTTGGCCTTCCAGATATCCATTGCAGCGTTTAGAATAGAGCCCGCATTACTCTCCGATGAACGGCACCCAAATGGGCAAGTATGTTCAATGAAGAAGCCCTTTGAGCCTTGAGCGACAAAGTACGGCTTGTGGGCTGGAAGGATCGGGCAAGTTCTGTGAAATTTGGCGACGTCAAGGACCATTGCCTGAGTTCCCGGAGGAGCGTCTGTGATCTGATTAAAGAAGATGAGAAACCCGAAGTTAAGAGCGCGAAATGAAGGAAGCATAGGAGTGTGAGGAAAATGGGTAGAGTAAGGTGCAATACTAAATGTGTAGGAGGTAAGGGTGTAGGATGTAAGGCACTTACAATATCTACCACCTCCATTACAGATCCAAAGCGAGTAGGGAATTTCTGCGTGTCGATGTAATCATTCGTGGCGAGATGGTCCTTGTCGCCCTTCGACAGGTCCCGCACGACTCTGAGCTTGGGTGGGAGACCGGGACCTTCGTCATCCTTCTTCACGAACAGGGGAGAGCACTGAAATGGACCAAGGATGGCCTCCACCTGGGAGCGGGTGTACGGGCCTGACATTCGGCCGGCGTCCACCTCCTCGCCAAGATAGGTATCGATGAAAGCGACATGTGTTGGATTGGTATCGTAATTTTGGAAGATGACGGTTTTGGTAAGCCGGGGGAAATCTCCCATCGGAAATCCATTCCGAAGTTTGGATACGAGGTCTGGAGGTGAAACGGTGAGACCGGTTTGGGAAAGCATGGACTCGAAAGCGTCTGCATCATATGGTGTGGAAATGCGATTGAATACTTCGGGATCAGCGGACTTAAAAGAGGATTGAGCCACCGATGGAGGCTTGCGGACTGAGTTGGCGCTCAGAGGATCCTGGTCGACGAACACCCTCTCGCAAGATTTACAGTAGCGCTCGCCATCGCCGTCTTGATGAATGGCGGCGGTCTCACGATGCTGATGAAACGTCAGTTCCGACATCGCTTAGCATGGAAAGGAAACAAGTACCTGTCCAAGGGCTTTTGCGTTCCAACAGTGCCGCCCACAATCACCACAATACACATCCTCGTCTGAGTCGTCCGAATCATATTCATCGTAGCCATCTTGATGCACCGTGGCATTGGCGCGGTGCTACGTTTCGTCAGTCAGTTGTCTGATGGCGATAGAGAATCGACTCAAATACCTGTTTAAGCGCCTGATCGTCTTTGAAGAGACGCTCACATTCATCGCAGTAAGGATGGTCAGCCATTGCAGAGCAGTGGTTATGCAGAGCGCCAGCGGATCCAAACGAGCGACGGCATTGGTTGCAGGTCACCGTCGTCATCGTGGGCAGAAGAAAAGAACAGGCGTGAGAAATGGCAAGGACAGCAAATCTGATACCTCCCACCCAGTTAACAATCTAGATTAAATAACCGTCTTTTAACACCAATACGCCTTGGATGAATCACCGTATTTACCTTCGACCTTCAGCAGGTCAGCAACAAGTCCAAACTGCCCATGGCCCCCGACCTGTACAGTGAACGACGGCCTCGCAATGGTACCGAACCGCTCAGTACTCAGGGCATACTTCAGAAGCGCCTGATACACCAAATTGACGGTATTTTTATCCCGGATGAGAAACGTCATGCACTGTAAGCGCGGCCAGCATGGGAGCACCTCGACGACCTGGCACTGTACAAGTAAATCTTAGTATGAAATGATAAGTAAACAAGAGTACGGCATTACTGACCATAAGGACGCGCGCGAAATATCTAACGCCGAATCCCATGACGTCTGCAAGACTGGTATATCGATATCTACCAAGGTATGCCACGTCTGGAAGACCGTCGGCGTTCTCGCATCCAGCCACCACATCCGCTCCCGCTCTCAACTTGGCGAACGTCTCCGCGTGGCTGCATAGAGCATCGAATAGAGGAATGTAGCCTATGTACCGCATCCCTAGAAAGCGTGTCGAAAAGAGGTAGCGCACGTACAGTCGTTACGCAAACAGGCGTCGTCGGGTCTGTGTGGTATCCGGAAAGTGGAGAGGAAAAACTTCCATTAAATTGTAGTATACGCTGGTTACTAAAGATCAAGTTAGAACTGGAATGCCAACCTCGACAAGAATCCGCACACCTTTACATTTCCTCATCATCAACATCAATTCCTTCCTCCGGATAATCTCCAACTTGCACTTTTTCAGGACGCACAAATACTCCATACTTGGGCCGACATGTAAAGTATCTCTCCCCTTGCACGCTAGATTCACAGAAGCATCAGACGCGCTCAGAAACCAAAATGCAGGAGAAACTCACGAGCCATCATTCTTTCCAAACGGTTCATCGTACTCAACACCAACCCAGACACCTTCGCCAGTCCCAAACTTCGTCATACCAACGAACCGCACCGTCCCACGTTTACTGAAACCAGCCTCCGTGGACTCGACCTCGCATCGCGAACCAACGGCGATATTAACATCGACCTCTGGCGTAGTAGCTTTGGTCTCGTGTTTAGGCGCGAATCGCCCAACCTTGTTACGCTGCTTGTAAGCCAGCACAGTATCTACAAGCACCGTTAACCACAGATCACTCGAGATCTGCATAAGTCACCTGCGCGCGCCTCATACTCAGCGTTTGTCAACTCAAACTTGTCGACTTGAGACACGTCCGTGAGTTGTCCAGTGAGGGTGGCAGACGGGTTCAAATCGTCTACCTAGTAACATTAGCTCGACACAACCACGGACGGGGGAAACGTACTTTTAGCAACTGTAGGCTTCGAAGACCATAAAAGCCGAGAGGCTTGGTATCATCAGACAGCTCTGCAAGCACAGTGGGATCATTTTCGGAATTGTAGAGCTTGATAGACTGATTGCCGACAGGAATGCCAGTAATCAGCTCGAGCTTTCCCTAATGAGAGCGAGGGAACATAAGTCTTGGTCCAGATTGGAGATCGCCAAATCGGTTACTTTTAGTTGTTCGACAGTCGTATGCAGTTCGAGCCTCCTTTCAGACTTTGTATCCGGAGAGACAACGAAGACACTGACAACACCAGACATGACTGGCTGCGATTGAAAGGAAGAATGCTGGTGAGATGATGACGGTCAAGAAGAGAGAGATGCGATCACGTGTAACGTGCAGACGTCGTGTCTTCCAGAAGAAATTAATTAAAGCGCTGGGTTCCACGTTCTCGAAAAAAATCAAGGTCAAATAATAGAAAAGGAGATGAATTATTGTACATTCAAACTGTTTCTTAGACTCAAATGATTCAAAACATGGGCTGCTGCATTCGACTGTACGACGGAAGTTCCTCATCGATCCCATCAGAGCCACTCAGGCGCCCAATAATCCCCTCAACCTTCCACTGCCACTCATTTCCCTCCGGCCACTTAACCAACTCACCCCCAAAGTTGACCTCAAAGTCACACACGCCCTCCACCCCGATCGCCGCAAACACATCGTAGTTCTGGCGGGGCAGGTATATGCCCGTGAACGCATTCGGCAGACGGATCCCGTTATAGGTGTAAAATAGAGTCCCACTGCGGTACTCGTAGCCACAGCCTATCGTGTCCCCAGGTCGAATGGCCTGAAGAGCATCGGTATAGTCCATCCCGCCGTCCGGATCTTCGAAGAACTTGCGGAAGTCGTCTAGATGGAGGCCTGAACTGAGGCGATTCCACCCTGCGTGTCTCCATGTAGGATATGGGCGACATGCCGTGCCTGTAGCGAGCGCGTTAAACTAGTCACGGTTTGGTTTATAGAAATGAACACTGACCAACAGATAGAATCCCCTCCATCTTATGGATAAGAATCTCATAGTAAGATCCCACCTTGCCCGGGATATCATAGTAGCCAGCCATGATAGGTAGGTTACTGAGCAAACAGTAGTCGCGACATTTGTGGCTCGTCTGCACGCGGATCACAGCAGGCGTCTTGGTGTCGCGCTGTATATTGTACACGGCACCCACAAATCTAGGCTCATTTGGGATTTCCAGGCCCCACGCCTTAGCTCCAAGGTCGTTAATCTGCTCGACCATATACGAAGGCAAGAGGCGGGGCGGCTGAAGATAGCGTTGTGCGGGCTTGGGCTTGAGCCCCGAGCCTGCCCTGCCCAGCCCAACCCAGCCCGCTGAGCCCTGCCCTAGAGGTAGGCTCAGTGAGGCTCAAGGTCAAGGCTCAGATGTGGTAGGCCCAAGCCTCAGGCTTGAGCCCGGGCTCAGTGACCTCTCAAACCGTCACCATCTGTTAGTTGGGAGGTTCGACGTCGTCCAGAAACGACAATCCGAGTGAATCGGGAACTGTCCGGCAATTGCCGGATAACGATCGCGACAGTTGCGATCGCATCACTCTGCTCTCTCCACCACAGCACGATGTCGATGTCGTGCTCGGTAGGCCCCAGAATGTTCTGTCGCCTACCCTACTTCTTCTCTTTGTGCTGTCTTGCTTTTCTGACGCGGTTCCGCTTTGCGCTGGCCACTGCGCCCTCGAATACAGTTCGGGGCGCATTCTGGTGCTCGTCTGCGCGACGGCACTAGTTAGACCAACATTTGGACCGCGTAAGCCCTCGAACAGGCGGCATTGCTACAGGACAACACTTTTCTTCCGGATATAGTCCAGCGCCGGCCGCTGCTGTCCGCGGGACAACCAACCAACGTTGACAGGCGATGGCGCTATTGTAATGGCACTCCCGCAAGTCAATGATTTGAATCTTCGACTGCACGGCATCGCGGACGCGTGCAGAATCAACGGGTATGTGCTATTTCATTTCTACCATATATCACACTAACAAGGACACGGTATACGACGCCGCCGACGACCTTGACACTGGACGCAAGGCGACATTGTGCCTGTCTACCTCCCTTCACCTCTCTCCATCTCTCTTATGCACCGCTGTTTCATCGCTGGTATGCGGTGCGCTCTCTTGAGCGTTCCGCGCCGCGCTGAAAACATCATGCTAAGCCCGGGCTTGAGCCCAGCCCAGCCCAAGCCTCAGAGGCTCAAGGCTGAGGGTTGGGGCTTACATTCTGATGAGCCCAGCCCGCCTGAGCCCAGCCCAACCCCGGGCTACGAGCCCAGCCCGAGCCCGCACAACCCTAGCTGAAGAGGGTTGTGCTCGCAGTACTCCTCTGCAGCGCGGTATTCATCCTCGGGAGCTTCGTGGAATTTCCCATGCTTGTGCTAGGATGTCTCCGCATTAGAGATTCGTCCATGAAGCGTGTTGTAGACTTACACTTTTCTCTGGCGCGCCCATGCGGGAGGTTCGTCCATCGGATATCTAGAACTAGTAGACTGGTGGGCGTCAGAGTCGCCCTTGATAGAGTCCTTCAATTTGTGGAAAAAGCCAGCCATTGCTTTCGATAGATTGTAGTGGTGGTGGTTAAAGGACAAGCTACCCAGATGGCAGAGGCTATCCAAACTAGACATACTCAGGGGTAGATAAGATGCGATCACATGCTCACGTCATCCTGCTGATCTTTCTTTTTCACTCCCATCTCACATGGCATGCTGTTTTGTCCTACCTGCGCCAACATGCTCGTCATTTCCTCCTCGAGCGGGTACAACAAATGGTCCTGTAATACCTGCCCCTACGAATTTCCTATAACGAAGCAGGTACATGGACCATATCCCGGTCATTTTCTCGTTCTTACTAGCGGAACAGATGACTGCACGGACGAGACTGAAGAGAAAAGAAATCGACGACGTTCTTGGAGGAGATCAGGCATGGGAGCACGCAGATGCTACTCAAGGTAAAACTTACATGAACCTTGATAATGTTTGTTACTGACGCGATCTACATAGCATCGTGCGGAAAATGCAACAACGACAAGGCGTATTTCTATCAGCTCCAGATCAGGTCTGCCGATGAGCCTATGACTACGTGTAAGCCCCCCTCCTTCCCTCACACCGCTCACCTACTCATGGCAAATACTATGACTAGTTTATCGGTAAAGCCTGGCTACAATCTGTCGATGATTTCCATGCTCACTTTGATATAGATGCACGGCTTGCACCCACCAGTGGCGAGAGAACTAGCTGTAGAAACGCCATTTGTGGTGCCACATTTCCATCTTGTATTCTGGGAAGGCTTTGACTGATCTGTATTAAATGTATACATATAACATGTAGGTTATCTAATTGGCTTGATTCATCAGCCCACTTGTTTTCCTAGGTAATGCTTAGACTAAATATCATTCGACTGGTTTATACTCCATGAAGATAACTTGTTCAGTTCAGGCCTAGTGTAGTCCCACTTGCTGCACGGCCATCGGGACAGACCTTGTCACTTTCTGAGATTAATGCTGTGAGGTTTAACCATAGTAAGTTTTCGATACGCGGATTAGAGTATGAGGCCGCTGACGCCACGACATAAGATTCAACTGCCTGCCCAGACAGCCGCGAGAGGAGGTCCGGTCAACGTCCCAACTACTGGCGGAAATATGGAAAGGCCCGGAACAGACGAACATTCCAGGCAAAGATCCTACGATGGTATCGGGCTTATGAGGAGGGAGGGCCATGAGAGCCATCAACGTCGTTTGAGGAGAAGCTGGCCGATCGATGAATAAAGCCGCGCTGAATGTCAGCATCCGTCCGAATTGTAGTGGACACAAGAATACCAGCCTTCGTCGTTTCAGCTGCAAATCGTTGTCCTAGTGAGGAGTGCTATCCAGCTCGAGGTAGACTGGGATGTTTCCCTCTACTGCAGACCGCTTCATGGACAATCAGCCAAGATGATACCCACGCAATCTCTCGTCGAGGTGCGCTGGTGCGACTGTCTCTGAGACGCACGGTTCAAAGCAACGCAGCAGAAAAAACTCATACTGGACGAATGCCCTTAGGCTCAGCGCTTGACCTTTAGGCCAGCCTCTCCGCCGGCAAGGTGATGACGACCGGACTTCGACTGCACCGGTAGTGCAAAATATAACAAGTATTATTTACGAGAAGGCTGTACACTATATGCACTTCCTGTCTTCGAATTCTGATGAATGTATCGAGTGATTGTCATCGCAAGGCCTAGATCATGTGACAGACCACAAAAAAATTTCAAGCTCATGTTTCATGCCCATGTCCTCAGATTCTCGAGTTGTCGAAATCAACGAGGATACCTTCCTTGAACTATCCAAGATCACAATAGTCGCCTCCGGCTTGGCGTGCGAAGGGAGCAGGGACAAGAACTGTAACGCCGTTCTTTCATGTTGGCATTCCTACAGTTGTGTGAGTTCCATTCCTTGAACTTAACATCAGAGCATTTACCTGCTTTTAGCATAGAATACAGCATCACCGAAAGGAGACTAGCAAAGACCAAGTAGGATATCGGTGCAATCTCAAGAAATGTACCACATACACTCGACTCTATCACACAAAAAGTGAACTCCATGACCATATCAAAGACTCCCATATGCAGCATACACGCGCTTTACCCTGCCCAATCCGAGGCTGTAGAAAAGGACCGCCGTTCTCACTACCAGACCAATTGACGTCCCATTTCCGGACTGCGCATGTAGAGTTGAATAGTCAACAGGTAGACCGCACTTCCGATCTGTTTCTCCAGTCGTGGATGCCATTTCGTGTATCGAATCTGCCGCCACCTCCCCCTCTTCCACATTGTGCCGCCTTTGGAACGATTCTCGTTCCTGTAGCGGACGGTCAACGAACGAAAGCCCAACGTCCTGATAAACGACGAAAGACTCAGGTCCACATGTTGGAGCGACCTATCTGAAGTCTGGTTCCTGAGGCCGTTCATGTCATTTTTACAAGTTCAGTCACACCGTCATTCCATTGATCCTCTAAAACCCCAGATGTATTTCGAATCCAGCCTTTTAGTACAGTATTACGAGTTTCTAATGGCTTCTTCCGACCTCGTTTCGTCAGTGTAACGCGTGACGGGACTACCTGCTCCGCCCCCACGCCTTGTACAAACAACAAGTACTGCTCACCTTTATACCTGTTCGACCATGTTCAGTTTTCTGCGCCGCGTATGGCGAGGCCTTACGGGTAACCCGGGCAACACCACCGACAGGGCGGACGCCGCCAGCACCAGCTCGTCATTGGTGCTCACTTCCGAAGCTTCACTCGCAATCGACTGCGCCCCCTCGATTGACTTTGGTTCTCCGTTCAGCATTGATATGTGCGGGGCCCTTCAACTTGACATGTCGACCATCACATCCCCCCTGGAGCGGGGTTCCCTTCGCCGAGTCCAAGTGATGTCCGCGTTGTTGGGGAATCGCAATAGCGGGAAGTGTTGGTTAGATTTGGTGGAGGAAGTCGAGGAGCATCCACTCCCGCCGAAGTGGCGGAAGTGGCGATGGGTGACCGCAGGTGATATATTGGAACTGGTGGCTCAGAACCGAGCCAAGCTTGCGCAGTACGAATTCGACGTAGCGGTGGTGCACGACGGGGTTCTCCACGTGGAGGTCTGCAACTCGGACACCCACAAGCCCGGAACGCTTCATGTCGTCTCCGCCGCAAAGGTCCTCTCATGTGATCGGGAGGTCATCATTGGCGGGCCTCCTCCGAGCCAGACAATGCCGACGCGCACTTTGAGGGAGACGTTCCTCAATCAGCTCTACAGTTTAGGCTACGACCTCGACTTCGTTGACACCATTACCGATTCTGACATCGACGACGCAGACAGCGTCACAATCTCTTCCGCCGGCGGCGATATGGTCTGGGGTGCCATCAATCTTCAGGCATTTGGCACCCGTATGGATGAAAATGTGGTGTGCCAGTCGGACCCGAACTGGATGATCTTTATACAAAAGATACCTCATTGGCATGGACAGGAAGAACACGTCACGGAACGAAACGTACGAAGAATTGTACGGTGGCTGCAGGCAAACCCCAATGTCCAGCTGAACCGCGTGGACATGGAGGTTGTTGCCCGTCTAACGGGCTGGTTCTGCTACTCTGCGGCCGTCTCTTGCACGCATGCCGCCTTTTTGGCGGATTTGGCGTCGGGGAAGAAGGGTGGAAATAAGGTGGACTAAATCACGTACATTATCTCGGTCATCCCCAGCCATCCAGTCATTCGGCAAGGCCATTTTGTGGCGTCATTCATATACAAGTCACGCCATGGTAGGACCGCTGCGGCGCTGCAACTATGAAATCCTTCTTGGCGCCGAGACCAAGTTCTTGCCCAACATAACGAAGACTACGCCATGGTCAATTGATAGATGGGCCGCATTCGCTTGCAGCGTTGTGTTACTCTGAAAAGTAGAAGCACGTTCCGTATTGGAGATGTACAGTCAGTAGTAATACAACAGTTTTAAGTATATGTCGTAATTGAAAACGACGGGTATACTGAGTAAGAATGGTATAGAATTTTCGTGAAGGGCGCGATGGTCATGTATGTCAAGCTTCGTCACGAGAAATGGACGCCTAATAAGTCGCAGCGCCACGTCTGCGGTTACCCCAACCTCTGCGAGGCCCGGCGCGGCGTCTGCCGGACCCGCAACGGCAACATAAAATGTCCATGATCACGTCGAATATCGTGACGATGACCTGCCAAAGAGTCAACGAAACGAACATGGGCAAGGAGGAAATTGAACACGTACAGTGGTGATGGCGCCGATAACGGTCATGAGAACATTGGCAATGGCAGAGATGATGGCGTTGATACCGCGGCCTATGGCGCTCAAGATGGATCCCTGTAGTCGTTCGTGATTGGACGCTACGCAGAGCGCTTCAAAGGAGCCACCCACCATAAGTATTGATAAAGTGTGTTGGTGGGATGTTGGGTGTGAGTATTTGGTAGATTGTTGGATAGAGTTCAATAGAGACGAGCTCCTTCATATAAAGGTCGAAGCGCTCCATGACGCCAGTGGCGCGAGGCGTCACCGATTGGTGCATGACGCGTAGTTCGCGGAACTAGACGGACATCAGTGCGCATAATGAAATCTAAATTGTATAGAATCCATACTTTGATGTCAGTGGAGCGTGTAAAGCGCGTCACAAAGGTGTATTCCAGGTCCAAGTGGGACGTCAAAGGGGCCGACTATAGCGTGATGCGGAACTTGGGAGACGATTCACAGTAAAAGCTAGTACAAGGCGCTGTGTCTCAAAGTCGCCGGGGAAAAGATTGAACGGAACGTTCCATGGCCCTCTGACGTTGACAGGATATCATTTTTGAACAACCACCAGCTTCCTCATTGAAATGTCCTGGCCGTGATTAGATCCAGCCCCAGTACTCCGGCAACGTGTTCCTGGCACTTTTATGGCGATGCAGAACGCAAGATCGTGATAATATTACTATAGGCAGCTGGGTGTTGTCTTGTTACCTGTACGGCGGCAAGCGTTTAAATTGCGTAGTCCGCGTACTAGAATAGGTGGCGAGGGCTTGAGAAGACAAGAGTAGTGTCATCATTAGAGCAGACTGAGATGGAAGTGACAGACGGTGACTGGGATCGTTTCACCGCCACAGTCAAAACTCCGATGGGCGAGTCGAATTCCGTTCTTGGGTACCTTCCCGTCTTTGTTCGATGTCGTTCCACACAGATGGTTAATAGCAACAGAGATCCTAGGAGTCCTTGGGCTTCCAAGCAGAGAACGAGAGCGAAAACAGCGGCCTCGGCAACAGCCGTGTGGCCGCTGCTTAATTTGTCGCACTGCCGGCAAACTTCCGTCCTTGTTAAAGCCCAAGACAACACAATGGCGGCATACCTTATTCCCTTCACAACCACTACCCACAGTCCTGTATGATGTCTGCGAAAACCGCCTTGATTATCGGTGCCACTGGCCAGGTTGGCTCGAACGTCCTCAGAGAGCTGCTAGCCTCGTCGCACTACAGCAAAATCGGCGAGTATGGCCGCAGACTCACGGACATCTCGTCGTTGGGAGCAGGAAAGGAAAAGCTGGAACAGAAGACTATCGACTTTGAGAAGCTTGGCGAGTCCGGTTTGAAAGACGGGAAGTGGGATGTCGTGTTTATCACGTGAGGGTACATATATTTTTGTTGACTGAATATTGACCGTATTCTAGCTTGGGAACAAACAAGAAGACTGCTGGTAGCGCAGAGGCGTTCGAGAAGATTGACCGATCGTGAGTTTCTACTCATCGTTCATGACTTTTCTTACAGTCCCTTAGATATGTCGTCAACTCTGCGAAAGAAGCGCGCGTCGAAGGGCTGACACAGCGCGTAGTGTATTGCTCTGTCCGTCTTTATTCTTACCTGTTCCGAAACCATTCTTACAACGTCATATCAGTCTATCGGTGCTGATCCCAATTCGTCTGTGCTCTACTCTCGGTTCGTGCTGTATCCCAAAATTGCTTTGTAACTAACGCGACCTTCAAGGAGCAAGGGTCTGACAGAACTGGAACTTTCCGGCCTCGGATACTCTGACGCTATCATGTACCGCCCCGCCGTTATCGCTGGAACTAACAGAGCGGAGAAGCGGATGGTAGAAACCGTCTTTACGTGCGCCTTCCACACCATACTTTGTGCGGCACGGCCTTACCTCATTGCAGCTCCATCACAGGCGTCCTCTCGCATTTCACCTCTGCTGTGGAGATCAAGGTACGCTTCTCCTTCCTTCCATGAATACGCGGAGACTAACGGCCCCATACAGGTCCCGGTTTTGGGTAAGAGCTTGGCGATGGCAGGATTTCTCGGCACAGAAGGACTCCCCGCTGAAGCCAAGGCGAAGAAAGCCGGGGAGGCGCCGCGCACGTTCACCCTTGTCGAGAATGCTGGTGCCGTTGGTTTGGCCAACACGCCTTGGGAGTAGAGTCTACGAGTATCTATATCAGCGTTTCACTTTCGTGTATTCATAATGCCCCACATTAATTAATTCATGTACAACATTCTCCAAGCCGTTACCTTGACCGACCTTATAAGATGAACTAACGAAACCAAGACAGCAGTCAGTATCATGAGGGTTTAGAACATGAGTTCTGCTCGGGTGGATGTCAGCTCGTTCTATCGACGTTCTCTGTATGCGAGTATCTCTAGATCAAGTTAAATTACATTCCCCCCGCCACGAAGACTCGCCTGGAAAGAATGTTCGGATACAAACATCAGCATCCCATGCTGACTCCGTCATATGGACCTGGCGTTGTGTCAATCAAAAACGTTCATATGCCAGAGAACCATGAGCCGCACCATTATGATCTCCGGAAACACCCTCAAAGATGTTTTTAACATCTCCGGTAGTACACTGTGAATCGGTGTTGTCTTGCCCTAAGAAAGCGGGCATGAGAAAACATGATTAGTCGAGCACGTCACGAAACCTACCTGGGCAAGCTACCCATGCTCCAGAGTCCAGGATATGCTTTTCACCTGAACAATGATGGTAGCCCAGAAAACGCCCTGTAACGAGATTGAACATAATCATAGGCCCACGACGCCTGACTGACCTGGCAAGATGGGAACAACATCTTCTTTATTGTTTATATGCGACACTGACAGATGCGCGTCAACATAGTCAGCGAATTCTTGATTCCCAACCTGCTGCGGCGTCAGTTGTTGTTGGAGGAACAATTGAAATGCGTACTCGAGGCATTCCGTACGTGATGACATTAACGTTGGCAGATGGAAGTTGAAGGTCGAGGTACACGCCCCCGACGAGCGCAATCGCAGCGCCAAGGGAATGGCCCACGACTGTGACTGTGTTCGTTGAATGTGTCGACATGGCGCTCTTGACGGCTGCTAGGACCTGTGTTGCGGAACTTTAGACATAATAGTAAGCCACAGGCGAATCAATCGCAAGAAGAAACGTACTCTGCTTGCGATTCCCCAAAACCGGCGTGAACCTTGATGTCGGAATCAATACCGGGGAAAAGATTATCGTTTAACTTTTTGAGGATGATAGATGCATCGGTGATGAGGGGCAATCTATCTTACGGCGTCATTGACAGAAGAAATTGTCTCTTTCATACTGACAGCTTCGATGTGTCGGTTCCCTGATGACCAACGATGACGGCCTTGAGGCTGGGGTCGTACCCCACATACCAGAACTGTACCGAATCCCCGTTACCTCCCGATGCGACGGGCTGGAAGTCCGAATTGGCATCACAGATACCTACGAGCATACGACGTCAGGAGGCTACGATGTGAACGAGAAGAGCTTACTTCCGCATGTCCAAGTTAAGGTCACTGCAGGTTTGCAATACGCAGCACTAGCATAGAACGTGTACGTCTTGAACGCTGCTATAGCACTCGCGCTAAGCGTAGTAATAGATTGCCGAGCTTCGAGAAGTGGGTCGATTGGCGAAGACAAGACGTTTGGGGCAAGAATCAACGCGCTCGAGAGTAACCGGCGGAAGGTGACCATGGTGGAGGACCGGGCTAGAGCATAAACGCATGGCGCTTACTTTAAATACCAGAATAAGAGATGACGAGGCGGTCATTGACAAAGACCAATCAGTCAAGGTTAGAAAGAATAGCAGGCACTCCGGTTTCCTCATATCAGATATCGAGAACCCCGGGTCATCTGTCTGCTGGTCGTGCTGAACGCTCCGCTCTGGGAACGTGGAAAGGTGAAGACCTTCGATAGATACCTGCAGGAACACAGCCCGCATGGTGTTGTTCCCCGGAGTGGAAGGAGGTGACTGGCTTCAGGCGTGGGAGGCGACACGTGCGCGAATTGTGACCGGTGATCGGATTGAGAAAAGCTGCTTTTTACCACTTGACACTACGGGGATTGCACCCCGTCTCACTGTCTGAAACGGGTTGAAAACCTGGCGAAAATGCTATCAGTCAGTTAAGCAGAAATGAAGCGAAAGTATATCAGAAATAGTAGCTTTGTCTACCAATTCAGCATTCCTGAAAGCGTGCCAAAACGTTAAATTTTCTCTGTATTTTCCATGCGCGGACTTGTGTGAGAAACACCATGTTTGGCATTGCGTTTAGCATCACAGAAACTGCCTGAATACAGTAACTTTCGGTTCAAATTTCACATCAATTCATTTGACTCAAAAGTCAACGTTTCATGACCGTTTCGGTAAAGCTGAAACAAGCCGAAAACCTTGCAATTCTCACTCGTTTCCATGCACCGGACATGTGTCCAAAACATGGTGTATTCATTGCATTTCATGGCAGCATAAAGTGGGCCAAAACCCTGAATATTTGTCACATTTCACCAAAGGTAAAACATACGGAAAATATAACATTTTGCAACTATTTCCGATAGGTTTCACCTCGGCAGAAAGTTTACTTCATCCGGAAGGCCGGATATCCGTATCCGGATGTCCAAGGTCGCATTCTGTACCTGTCAGGTACCTGTCTAAGAGCCACCAGAAGCACTTGTTGAGACACTGTCAATATTCTCCATCCTCATCGTCCGCTTTCCTACCCACTTGGCCACCGCAACAATCGACTCTCAACCTCTCATTGACGGCGCCTTAGTATGACTTTTTACACCTTCTCCGCCATCTGTGCACGCTGTGCGACGTGTCCTTGAGACTGCTTCGTATGTTGACGTTCCTCATGCTTTTCCATGTACTCATTCTGCGCTAGGGACCGTCAAGGCCTTCGTGTTTCGTCCTGGACTACTCCCACTGCCACTCCACGGTACGCCGTTTCCCCTTGCTCCCATTTCCCGTCTACGTACACTTGTCACAGCCGTACCTAAACCGCTGATAGTACTCGTCCAGTTCTTGACTTCTTTCACCTCCGACCACTGGACCTAGAGACGGCTCTAGTCGCGAATGAGGCTCTCGACTAGTCATGTAAGACTCCTTTATTTACTCCCATCACTTGCGAATTCAGTCTCCTTCAAGCATTTTGCGATTGTGGACGTGCCGGTATACGGCGAGTGCGCTCACGACGACGAAGGAAGGTCTGGTGTCTGAACCTCAAAGGTACGCGATTTGTTTGGCATTCTTGCATGTTAACTGACTCGTTCGTCTTGGAAACCAGAAGCTCGACCAACTCCGGACACTTCGAACGATTAAGGTCGCACTCATGTGCGTCCTTCTAAATGTGGATCGTGTACTTATTTGGACTGCTTCAAGGATACGGCGCGCTCCGCCGAAACCGCCAGTTTGTGCTGTTGACCTTGCGGACATTGGGCCAGTATGTTGTTCTTATGATGGGCTGCCTTGCTTTGTGTTCATCCAGCCACCTAGCGAGCCCTACGAACAAGGACCACCTTCATATCTGTGAGTTAACGTTGTACTTATCTTCCTGACTACTTTATTGACCTTTTCTCAGTCCGGGAGTTACAGCGGCTGTCCATTTCGTTGTGAGTGTTCCTCCTTTCTTACTCGAACCGTTGTTGAAAGGACGTGACAATACGGTATAGACACGACACTGGGATATGAGTCGGTGCGCCAAGGATTTGGTTACGTGCCGGCCAACTGTTAATGGTCCCCAGCGTGTTTTTGCTACGGGATACTGAAGTGAATTTTAGATTGTTCTGTGTGTCCTGGTGTTCCCTGACCTTAACCCTTACTTACTTCTCGTTTAGCTTTTACTACTCTGGTCGATCTAGCGCCGCCATCTCTTCACTTCACGCTAACCCTCCAAGGGCCGACTTTTGCTCTAGATGCGTAGGACGACACGGTTTTCGACGACAATGTGCAGCAGACCGTGTCCTTGGCCGGGTTTGATTCGCGGATTCTGTAGGCAAACATGCTGTAAGAAAACAAGCCGGTGAACAAAGTGGATGATAATAGACATACATTCGGCATTTCTTCGTCTCGTTCGAGGTCGTGGTTCAGTGCGGTCATCTCGGACGTCTTCCACCCAACAGATTGACAGCGCGGGAGAAATGTAAGCCTCCCATCTTATTCCTCGTGGTTTTCTTACCTACTTCGGTTGTAGTGCTGTTTGATTCGAGTCTCATTAACCCAACCTCCACGGCCGGGCCACCATGATAAAGACATGGTCCGGATTTTGAAGTTGAGAGGTACGCCGCTTTTAATTCTTCGTTCTACTTACTGACGTCGATTCCAGACATCGTTCGAGTCCATTTCTGCTATCATCAAACTTGGGTTTCCCCAGACGACGTAGCCCGCTCCTAGTGCGCTTAATCATGCTGAATGCAGTTCACCTCACGGATACGACTCGACCTCCGCCATGTTGAACTACGAACCAATGCATCAACGAGTAGGTCTTCGACATGCATCATTTCACGGAGCTGCACTAATCGAGGTTCCCAGATGTTTGATTCTTTCCCAACTGTGAGTGTTTGTTTACTTGACTGTTGACTAAGTATTTATTGATACCTTGCGTAGAATACGAAGTCGCGGGACGGCCCAATGTCGCGTCAAATCGCGACTTGCTTCACCAAAAATAGTTGTCGACGCCTTTGACCTAGCACTTGGTTTCGCGCCGGCGAACACAGTTTGGCTCCGGGCTGACTGCTATGGAATCGACGACCTTGGACCGGACCAGGAACCTCTGACACTGAGACAGAGGTCTTTCCTCTGGTCTGATCATCATGAATTCCTCCGTGCAGGATTTCAATGGCCTTGGCCGGATTACACTCGGGTTGGAAGTCTTCCTGGTATGTTGGCCGTATACTTGACAAACATGTCTTTTCGCTGACGTTTCTCGCACAGGTCATGATTATAAAAGCGACATCCCTCCGAGTGTTGATGTTCTCTTACGGATCTTGACTTGCTTCGCTTGAACACGATGTACTCGAGGACGACGCGATGCTGCTCGAGAAACTCTAGGTCTTGACCATGAACCTGCCATGAAGTAAGTTCACTTATACCTACTGTTTGAATTGGTATGTCTAACCTATTGCTACCGTGTAGGATTCGGGAGGTATACGAAGGTATGATGTCCTTCTGCGAGTTTGATTTGCGCTCGCGTTGCGAGCTACTCACTGCTGCAACATAGATGGCTGGCATGAATATCACGCCACACTTCGGATATCCACTCAACAGGCTGCAACGGTATCAATCTGGACGATCCTAGGCTCGATTTCGGGCTCGAATACACCCGTGTGCGCCGTCGCCGTCAACATGACGAACGCAGAACTCAGGATTGAGTCTATTCTATGACGAGGAGCATAAGGTTCGTCCTATGCTTCTCGATTACCTTTGATGTTGATTAATTTGTAGCTCGTATGTTGCTGGCTCGTTTCCCCGCCTCTCGTTTATTTGGAAGTTATGCTTCGGCGCTGTTTCGAGGGGTAGTTTATCTGTCCAGGCCGTGGAAGGTCTGATTAGTCGACATACGGTACACAATAGCGTCGTTAGGAGCATGCTGTTGTCTGAAATACGATCTGATTTACCTGAATCCTTACTGCGCGAACTAAGAAATGAACAAATGAACTTACCGTAGCCTTCAAAAATGTTACTCGAGTGGTGTACGAAATATATTTTTCAAGATATCATGTCGTTAGAGACACCTCAGAAGCTCAGAATGGCACGTAGACTATGGTACATGATTATACTAAAACATGGTAACGAGCCCAAGTCGCAGGAATAGACGGACATACGGATATACCACTGTTGACGTTTACGACGATGTGAGTTGCCGAAACACTCGATATCGAGTTCCCAAAAACTTCGTCCAGGGGCGGCCCAGAAACCTGTGGAACCCGTAGATAGAACCCTGAGGATGATGGATATCCCGTGTTCAACACGGGATATTTTCTCCGTTCGTCTTGGGGATGACCTCAGTTGGGTCAACGTTCCAGATGCCCAATAGTCTCGGAACGTAATGCATCGAGATCAAGTAACCCCAAGTGATCGGGTAAACTTGACCTCGCACCACGACCACTCCGATCTTGCGGCAGTTACACCAGCGCGTACCGTTGCTTTCCCGCTGTCCCGCGACTCTTGGGCACCTCAATTTACTTGGATACTGGACTGGGACTTACGTAAAACCAATCCCGATGGTCGTTGGGCCACTATACGCGTTCTTACCTTGACTTGTCGCGTCAACGCCTCAGCGACGCGTTGAGGACCTTGACTATCGATGACACGAGGATTTCGAGGACCCTGTGACGCGTCTGGGTGCCGACAATCTTATCTTGACTGTCCTGGATGCGGGAAATGACGCAAGCGGTCGACCTCCTCCTCCATCCCTCCGGCGCCTTTGACGGGTTCGCGGTTCCCGCTCAAATTTTCCCATTATAGCGGCCGGTGTACCTTCATATCACAGCTATCGACTTGTTTCAATGTCCATTTGGCTGCCAGGTGCGCTCGCTGCGAAATCATGCGCAATTCACATTGAGATTCAAAAGGGTTTGTATCTTTTCCATCTTTCAAAACGCTCCGTTTTCTTATGACTCATGTGATATTCATCAGAACGTAAACGGTTAATTCTCCCCGTGGCCATAACGGCGAATATCGCAACGCGAAGCGGTGCGCAATGTCCGCCACAAAAAACCAATCTGTAAGTTTTCCAGGTCCCCGTCGTTAGAACCTTCTGGACAACTGACATCAGATGATCAGGGTCCTCTCCTTGAAACGATCGCAGCCTTTTGGATGGCGGAGACTTGGCAAGGGTGAAGGCATGAAGAATGGGTGCATTATCGACTGGGAGGTAAGTTCCATTGGTTTTGGGTCACCCGGAGGTTTGACTAACTTCAAAGTCGAAATGGAATGTTTATTCGTGAGTTATCTCAGCCGCTGTTATGTCTTCAGGGATCTTAATTCACGTAGGATACTGAAAAGAGTCCGCGTGTGGCGGCACATTAATTGCGCAAAAAGTTCCGAAGTCTCCGCCCTCTCAAACGCTCTCGCTTCACGGCGTCCGATGACCGTGATGTATTTACGACTTCCGTGGAGCTAGCGGCCTTCCAAACTCAATAAAAGGCCATGGGATTTCGTCCAAAGCCCATCATCACCCACTTTCCTTTCCTCTTGTCCTTCCTCCTCTCATCTCTCATTCTACTGTATATTCGCATCATCTATTCTGTATATACCTATACCTGTCGCTGTCGCGACGCTGCCGCCATCGACCTCCCGACGCGTGAAAACGTGACCGCTTAGTCTGTTGATGGTCACAAGCGTGGGTTTCTTCCTCCCACCATCATCACACCCTCACTGACTCTTGCCCGCCCTTCTAGCTACCACTGACGCTGTCCTCGGTGTCCACAACATGCTTTGATCGGTCCTTTTCAGACTGTCCATTTGGAATTCCCGCCTTTGAGCGCCCTTTCTGTCGACGTTGGCGTGCCTCAGTCGCTTGTTCTGCTCCTTTTGTGCTGCTGAGCACGGCGCTTGGCATCCCCGGTGCGTTACTGTTGCTCACCCGTCTTACCATTTACTTACCTTGGCTTAGAATTCGCCACATCGTCAAACGAAGGCTTCGAGTACTGCCCAATGTGCGTGATTTTTCCACCTTTTCCTCGTCGTTGGACTGACATGCATCGTAGGTGTCTCCGACCGCACGCAAGACACGGCTTTACGCCCTACTCTCGACACGTCGTGGACTCGCGTCTGGGATAGTACTCCTCTGCTTTTCCGCACTGTGCGCCTCCCGTCTTACTCGTTATTGTTCTCCGACCTATTGGAGTTGTAGTCTGTTTGATTTGGGTCTCGTCAACGCGACCTTCACAACCATAGAAAGGTATCCCGCTTCTCCTTCTTCTTGCTACTGCCTGACGTTAATTGTAGACAAGCCCGCGCCTATACTCGAGATATCCGCCTCCCTTCTAACGCGCCTTGACCCGCTCACAAGCCTCAACGAAGGAATGAATGACATGGCTTACTACGGGACGTTCAAGGTGCGCGTCTTGTTCCGCTCTCTGCCATGTTTGCTTACCGATCTTTTAGGTGTCCAGTCTGCGACGCAGAATTCTCCGACCCTTCAACGTTACACCTCTGCTACTACGGACAACATACACGACGCTTGAGGGTGCTCGCCTGACGGATATGCCCCGGGGCCGTCAATAAATGTTCGAGGCTAACAGTACGGTAAGTCTTTCCACAAACTTGTTTTATAGAGCTATACTGACGGGGATGGTACTCCAATTCACAGACACAGCACGACGGTTACACCCAAACTTGGCCTCGACGAACGCGGAGGTACTGGCGCTGCCATAGGAATTGTAGGCCGTCCCGTGGTCGAGTAGGTTCACCGTTCTACGCGATCTGACTTTGACTGATTCAATAAGTTGCAGATACTATCCTGAACACTTTATTGACTATTTCTCCGTGGGGCCCATATACGACGGCTGTCCATTTCGCTGGTGAGTGTTCCTATATTCTCATTCAAACCGTTATTGAAAGGACTTAACAATAGGGTTGGGACACGACACTGGGATACGCGCCGGTGGGCCAAGCGTTTGGTTACGTGCCCGCCAACTGTTAATAGTCGCCAGTAGCAGCGTGCGGAGGCTGAAGCCAATCTTAGACTGTTCTGTGTGTCCTGGTGGTTACCTTAGACCGTGACTTTTACTAACTGTCTTGATTAGCTTCTACTACTCTCGTCGATCTAGCGCCGCCGTCTCTTCGCTTCACGCTACACTCCAAGGGCCGACGTTTGCTCTGGATGCGCTGGACGAGATAGCTATCAACCGCTGGACCACGACCTCAAACGAGACGAGGAAACACAAATGTATGTCTGTTATCATCCACTTTGTTCACCATATTGTTTTCTGACAGCACATTTGCCTACAGAATCCGCCAATCAAAGCCGGCAAGGATGCGGTCTGTTACACGTTGTCGTTATCTTGGACCTCATCCACCAACAGCGCGAGAAGAACGTAAGCCTCCCATCTTATTCCTCGTGGTTTTCTTACTTACTTCGGTTGTAGTGCTGTTTGACTCGAGTCTCATCAACCCAACCTCCACGGCCGGGCCACCATGCTAAAGACATGGTCCGGATTTTGAAGTTGAGAGGTACGCCGCTTTTAATTCTTCGTTCTACTTAGTGACGTCGATTCCAGACATACCCTCGACCATACGTTCGAGTCCATTTCTGCTATAAAGGAGTGGGTGCCCCACGGATGGCTCGCTTCGCAGTCCTTCAGCATGACCATGGCTGGTCCACCGGTATCACGTGGATGCGAGGACATCGCATTGTTGGACAGGGATCGCAGGAGAGGGCAGTCTGAAACGACTGCGACTGTGAGCGCGCGGACTGGAAGAAAGCGGGGCACATCCAGAATTACAGCGTGAGATGGATGATGCTACGCGCGCGAGGTGCCAGAGCTTGACGTGTTTTGAGTGGAGACCCGGCACAGGAAGTCGCTGGGTGGAATCGGCTTACACTGCCGAAACTCGTGAAGTCGTTCATGATTGTGAACATTGGGCGGTGCTCTACATTTATGAAAGACCCGGAAGTCCGTTGTCCTGAGTTTTGACGAGGCTTTGACTGAGCATGGGTGGTAATTCAATTGAGAACCAAGAAATGGATTTGGCCAGGCAGTACAGTAGTAGAACTCGATAAACGGCTCGCGTGTAACAGTCGTCCCGTTCTATATACACAACGACTTCGACATTTCACAAGGATTTGAATTATCAATTAAAGGGCCATACATGGGTGGTCATCTAAATAACCGTACCGGGCACGCCGCCACACCTTCAATGGCCGTCTACGCGCCGCCGAACATCCGCTAACGCGTCACGGCTGTTCTCTACGTGTTGCTGCCCCGAACGGACGTCGCCTCGGTCGCGCCTCGTGACTGTGCGCTCCCGCGACAGCCAATGTCAACGTCACGTAAGCGGCGCCTACGTCGTCCATCAACCACCACCACCCAAAGCCATGTCTCGTCTCATTTCGCGCTCGTTGCTGAAGAATATGGGCATATTCGTCGCTGTTCGTATCGGTGACATCGTCTTGAGGAAAAAGGTGAGTTCTAGCAGCCCAATTTCTGGAATTTTGCTTACCAGTTATCCAATCCTCCTCTCTTCACCATCGTGCCATCTTCGCTGTCACCGCTGTCTCATTCCTGTCTCATCCCTGCCCCCGCTATCGGCATGGACTTGCGCTCATCGCCGCCGCTGCTTTACCCCATCACGGTCATCTTGCCGCCATCGCTCCCCGCAGCTCTCTCCATCTTCCACCACCGCAGAAACGGATCGCGCCACAAGAACAAAGGACCAAATCGTCATTGGGTGGGTTTCACCCAAATCCTTACCCTCATCAAGCTAACGACTCCACAGCGCTGTTACGCGTGTACCTCCTTGGCGACTGGCCGGTCACTCATTCCCCGCCCACTCCCATTGCTCGAATTACGGTCGTAGCATCTGCGGCCTCTGCAGCGCGAGGGTTTCCGACGTTCCTACCCAAAAGGTAACGACCTCGGTCAAACTAATAAATCTCGCTCACCAAATCCCAGTCGTAATCTGCATTTCTTCGACACATTGACTCACCCCCACTCTTGCGATTGTATTACCTGCTGTACATTGTTCTTTTTGCTATCCCCACGTTGTATTGGTGCCGTCGTATGAAATCCATTGCGAATTACACTTTACAGTTCATGTATGTACCTGAGAATTCGTGTTAGGCGTGAAATCGAGGGAACAAAGGTGAGAAATACCGTCAATCTTCCGTGTCGTCATCCGACTCATCCTCGCCAAGAATCTCGAATGTCTCCCAATCCGAGACGGTATAGTCGTCCTCACCCTGGCCGTCTTCGTCGTCAAGAAATTGATCCACATCTTCCTGGTCCATCTCCCTGTCTGCCTCATCTTCATTTGTCTCCTCCCTGGTAGCTTTGCCTTTTCCCTTGCCTTCGCCTTTCTCTCCATCCTCATCGACTCCCTTGTCCCAAGCACCATATGCATTTTCGACGTCGTCGCGAAATATCCTGGTGGCGGCGTATGTTGCCCGATGCCCAATGCCCCAACCGGTGAATCGCATGAACATGTCATGGTCAGCGAATCTAGTACGACAATCAGATTGAAAAGAACGAAAGTGGCACGAAAAGCTTACTGATTCACGTAGTAGTGCTGGTAATCAAACTCGTCTGCCAGTTCTCCAGTACGACGCACCATGGTATCCTCAGAAAAGCCATTTGTCACCTGCCGACCGGCAAACCTCGCGATAACATGAAGAGCGCGAAGCACACTACGAGGACTGGCGAAACCAAACGCGTCTGGGTTGTCAGCCCGACGGAACGAAAGTCGGTGAAGCCTCCGCTTGGTGAAACCACCAGGAGCCTTCTTATCCAAATCGAACCAGCGAAGCCATAGGATTGGCAAGATCGTATACTCCCTCCCTTTTTCGGAGCGAATTCGGGCGCAGACATGGAAAATCTCAACGACACGCCCATAATAGTACGGATGAAATTGTTGGTCATCTGGCGAGGCAAGAAGCATGACGTCTGGTCTGGTCTTTGGATTGATGATATCCTGGCGCCGGCACCGCGAGTAACTGGTATAGTTCACTCGCATCAACTCGTGGAAAAACATCTTCTCTCCTTCGATTTCGACCGAGGCACGCTGCGTAGGCGAATACTCTTTCCCAGGGTTTTCCGGTTGAACTTGCAGTCGTTCCAGGATGTGATTCAACAATCCTTTCCGAAATAGCTGTGAACGCATAAGTTACGAACAGTAAAGATCTCACGAAATGATCAACATACATTGGGAACAACTGCCTCATCGTCTGAATACTCTCGGTAGAACTCTGTCAACTTCATATACTTCAATCGACTCGTTGACACGTCGAAGCTGCTATTGGGGTTTAAGCCCAGTTTCGGTGGTAGTCTCGGATCAGCAGTCAGAGCATTGGGGTCCTTCATCATCATCATCCGGATGCGATTATGTCGAGTCTCGTGCTTGAGGAGCTGTTTGTCGACTCCACGTTTATTGGTACGAATCTTGTAGTTGACCTTTGGGCGTCTGTGTTCAGATTCTCCCTGATGGCATGTTAGTCAAGCGAATACGTCTAGGCGACATTAAAACCTCACCGCTTTAGTACTAAAGTTACCCAATGGTCCACTATCTTGGGAATATCTCCAAGCATGTGCCATTTCACCGTGCTCAAATTAAACTCTGCTTTCAGCGCCCGACGCTTTGGAGGGACGGTGTCCGAGCTATCCTTGGCCGCGACTGCTGCCGCCCGTCTCAAACGCGCCTGCTTTTCCTTCGGAGTCTCCTTGGTCTTGAACAGGGGACAAACCTGTTGTGAGAATATTCGCATTTCATCGCCAAGTTCCCGCGTCGCAACGTCGAGCATGTGGAGGGTCACATCCGTTTGAACACTTAGATGAGCCACGGCGTTCCAGGTTGCATAAGCCCACAGCAAGTTCATGATTCCCCGGTTGGCTTCGGCGGGCGTAATAAGACCTTCAAAGCAGGGAATGCAGCACTAGGAGGCGTTATCAGACGGTTTCATACTCAGAAGGCCCTTGCTACGTACCAAAAGAAGGTTTTCATAGTCGCGGGCTGCAAACTGCTTCATCTCAGACACATTGTTGGGGAACTTGCGAATGGATGTCCGGCCAAAGGCGCTAATCTTTCGAAATCGCGCATCGAACTCTCGAAGTACGGCCTCGCCGAGTGCATGAAGAATTTGGATAAGATGAACAAAGAGTCGCTTCAAGACGCCAATGAACCATTCATGGAGCGAGTCACTTTTAAACAGTTGAAAGAAGTTGGTGTGTACGCCCGTCAGGCGCTCAACTTTGTGAAAAAACTCGGAAAAGGCATTCTAGCCACAAGTCAGCCTCTCTTGCTTGAAATGAAAGGAACTTACTCGTATCGGCCTTGCAGAATGACTCATAAGCAAATCCTCCACAGCAGAACTGCCCACTCCTTTGCTCTCAAGGAAAATGTGACGACGTGCCTTCTCGATAGTCTCTCGCCGGCGTGCATCATCCACTCGCTCAAGCTGGTCCCGTCACTTCATATCCTTCACAAGCCCTATTTCCCATGTCTGCCTTGTGAATACGACAACGCGGACACGGAGACCCAGAGACTTCAGACAGGCCAACAGTCCCTGAATGTGCTTTGTGAGAGCGGTATTGGGAAGCCGTCGAACGCACTTACTTTCCACGTAGTTGTTTTGCCAAGGCAAAGAATCGTAGCGTACAGGGACGTCGTCGTCGACGTAGTGGTGCTACTGTCGGGGTTGAAGTGGGGAAAGGAACGAGAGCAGTGAGTCCCCAACGGCTATATCCCAAACCGTCTTAATCCAGATCTCCCGTGGGCCATTGAGATGGAATTCTAAGGCGATGACGTGTCCGTCTCGAGGGTGTGGAAGTTTTGACCTTAGAACGAATCTGAAGAAAGTGAAGCTGCAAAGTCTGCCCAAGTCAAATGTTTAGGGTGAAGTCGTTTACACGTCGCCATGACCTAGTCCATCGTATCTCTACCGCGCCCGTAACACGGAAATCCTAATTGAACTTTGGAACAATGGCGGGTTCCAGGCGCGAACTTGGAAAATGCCGTTAAAGATATCACCAGACCGTGCGGTCAGCGAATTTACTTTCTTGAAGAATTTCTAAAGATGATCCAGCAGTCAACGCGGTACAGGAGCGTCGATGAACTTGACGGCCAACTAAACCGCACATGAGCATGTGGATCAGGAAAGAGCTCTGCAAATTTTACCTCCTTGAGATAGATCTAGATAGTGCAAGACGTCGGTCATCGTCTGCAGCGCAAACTTATAGTTGTCCCTAATTAGTCAGACATAAATTAGAGAATTCAAAGGGGAAGACACCGAATCAGACCTCGACGTTGTCGCGCGAAAAGCGTTGTCCGTGACAGTCCTCGAGATACGACTTAGCTTCACGGCGCACAACGCGGTTCTGAACGTCACGCTGAACCGCGCGCTGCAGGATGAGACTGAGGTAAAAGACGATGTAGACGAGGGAAGCGACTGGGAAGCTATCCCCCATGGAGCGAGAGCCGCGTACTCGCCGAGAGAGTGACCAGCGAAAGTGCAGTCACGTTGGATATATCCTTTGCTGCGTAGGTCTTCAAAGGCAACTTGCCGGTGATGATCTGAGATCACGAAGTAGCATAGAGGAGACCGTCGGGATGGCTGAATGTGTACTTGGGGGTGCGGACATCGATATTGGCGAAGAGAGGTAGGTTCTTGATGTTACCGTGGTGTCGTATCTCATGTCCATGTACCGTATATGAATGGCTTGACCTGTGATGCCACCAAAATGGATGGTCTTTTCCTTTGGGTTATCCTTGACGATCTCGACTATCGAGAACCCATAGAGGACACTCAGGTGAGCGTCAGCGCCATCCCAGATCGCGCGGGCAGTAGGTGAAGTGTTGTAGAGCTCCATACCCATGCCAGGTTCTTGAGAGCCCTGTCCGGTGAAGCATAGACAGGGGTGGACCCGCCGTAGCATCCAAAACCTTTTCGGCTCGGATGTTGAAGGTCTCCTCCACCTTGACGACCGTATTACCGTCGCGCATTCCAATGTGACAGAGCGTAACACTTAGTTCGCCGAGTAAGACCATGTCGACGAAGGAAACATTATACCTGCAAAGAGTCAGAGAGAAACAAGAAAATATTCAAAGAACTGACGAGTTGACACGTTCCGGATGACCTTGAGACACAACATTCTCGACGTAGCGCCTCGTAGCAGCACTACTCCAGAGCCCATGGGTCATCGTATCGGAGACGCGTAGCACGAGAAGTACAGGTCGTTGTGGATGAGGTTGAAATCGCCGCGGCTCGTGGGTCAAGGGCCCCTCGAAAGCACTGGTCATGGCGTAGCCGTCGTTGGGCAGTAGATATATAGGGTCGTCTGTCTTGCCGCGACGCTGAACATATGCCCGAACAGGGTTTCCGTGGCAGATGGAAGTGGTCAGACCCAGCCTTGACCAACTGTTTAAAGTTTTGCGAATGAAGGTGTTGCCGATGACGACCAGTTCGCCGTACGACGTCTCGTCCTTGAAGGAGACTTGGTACGGCCTGGGGGGAATCAGGGAAGTACCAGCCACCAGAGGTTTGGTCTCATCATCCCACTAGAACCGGTCCTTCGATTGAAGGACACCGACGGCGGCATCCCTCCGCTACTTGACGATGTAGTCAGACTCGTCGGTGGTGTCAAAGGCGTTCTCATAATCGTTGAAGCGGCCACGAAAGGCAGAGATCCCTTCGACGACTGACTTGCTGTCGCGGGAAACGTTGCCTTCAGTCTTGCCAGCAGCACCGTTTGTTACGGAGATGATTTGGGCAGAAGCATTGCAGACGTCGCCAACAGTGAAAGGACGAGCGTTGGATTACACGGAAGCCAGTGGAAAGGTGGACCAACCGCAAGAGGTCGCCGTCGATTGAAGAGGGGAAAACAGATTTCATGAAAGTCTACACAGACGGTCAGTCGGAGTCAAGAAGAGAAAGAAAACGTACCTGCCAGCCCGTCACAACGCCAAAGCCCTGTACGAGCAGTCTCAAAGCCTCAATAAGGGTTGAGAAGGAAGATACGTCCTTCTCTCCACCCTCGTGAAAGGAAAGATGACGCCTTGACGAGAAAACAGATCCCGGCCAGAACTAGACATTCTAAAGGGAACCTGTAAGTCTGAGAAGTCAATTTCTTGCTCAGAGGACAATCCGGACGACATGCCTGGCTTGAGCAGCACCACAAAGTCCTTGAGATTCATAGATTTCGCACATAGAACGACGAGGACTTGACGAAAAAACATATCCATCCCAGAGGTAGATGTCTACAAGTGAACCTGGAAGCTTGATCATGATAAGTCAAGCCAAGTGCAGAGAAGAAATAAAGATAGTCGTAGGGCGTCATTCCCGCCGACGTGACTCCAAATTCCCGCGTTTCTTTTTCGTTGAAACTGTCGATACGCCTCCAGAATTCATCGATATTGAAATCCTCGTCCCGCCGGTATCTGTAGTCAGACATTAGTATAATACGAGCGCGGAGGCTTCAGAACGTACTCTAGATCTGGGACATCATCCTAGTCCACTCACTGCTTCGCCAGCCGTGTGTCTGCCCAGAGTTTATCAGATATGGGTCATCCTCGCATTATAGCAAACGACTTTCGACTGCGCTCCTCGCAGAACACAAAGTGTATCCGCGACATCGACAGTCGAAAGGGAAGTCAACCCCATCGACTGCTGGGCCTATTTTCTTCTGATGAGCATAAAAAACCGACTGCGCTCCTCGCAGAACACAAAGTGTAACCGCGACATCAACTCCAGATAGCCGTAAGGGAGGTAAACCCCATCGACTACCGGGCTTACTTATTCCAGTGAATAGAACCTAGAGAATCGTGAGCGACACCGAATTCAGAGTAAAGAGAAACATTACCAATGGCTTATCAGTGTACATCCCCACTCATACGTTCTAGGCGGCTTCGATTTACCCACCCAAGGGACCCATTCAGTTACAAGTCGTGACGAAACACAACTTCAGCGAGACCAGGACGATGTCCTTACTGCTGCGCACATCAGGCGATGCCCGACTATCTGAACAGGCGACCAAGGGAAAAACATTGCGTTCTACAAGACTTGTCAGAAATCGAAAGACGAGGAGAAGCAGACGGCGGCTCCTTACATTTCATCCTCACATTGTACGCAGTTGTTTTATTTTCGACTGCGCTCCTCGCAGAACACAAAGTGTATCCGCGACATCGACTCCAGACAGTCGAAAGGGAAATCAACCCCATCGACTGCTGGGCCTATTTTCTTCTGATGAGCGTAAAAGACCGACTGCGCTCCTCGCAGAACACAAAGTGTAACCGCGACATCAACTCCAGATAGCCGTAAGGGAGGTAAACCCCATCGACTACCGGGCTAGATGAGCAGAGACCGTGGTAGTAGTAGTTGGTGAAAGCCAAGATGCTTTGCTTATGTCATTGTCAATGGCACCGCCACTTGATCGGACGGCAAACGACGCGTCCCGGATTCATCATCGCGTATTTTTTCGTTGTTCTACTTACCCTCAGCAATCGGTGCCTCTTGAATTCAAACTACATTTGAGGCTTTCACTGTCGCGCTCGTCTTGCGGGCGGCTTCTGTCTCCTGGATCTTCGTAAATCCTTAAACTCATCGTTAGAGTAAACAGGACCCAGTTTGTTAAATGCTTTCCAAAGTATCGTTGCTTTAGCTGGCTCTGCACTGGCTCGGACTGCTGTCTATGCGACGGCGCTGAATTTCCCTCGTAATTCCGTACTGGATATCTTTCGAGGCCGCGCATTGTATTGAAGTACTCAGCAGCTCTATGAGGTACATTCGGGTTATTCCGTCATACTACCGTGAACGCCGCGAAGAGGCTCGGACATGTACCCCCTGTGCTGCTCATGAGAGCGGATGGGAGTAAGTCGTTCTTTGGCTCATTTCACAGCTAAGCTGGAAGACATTTTCTTAGATGAAGCAGAGCCTTGTATTTTGCTATTATTGCAGGTCCAGGTAAGTAATTACAGGACATGCCAAAAAGTAGAGATCACGATGAATGAAAATAGGAGAATGTTAAGCATTCAAAACCTGGTACAGTAAAACTCTTTGATCAACAGCCTCTCGGAGACGAACTGCGAAGGCCAATGTCACTTCATCATCAGCGAGGTGAAATACTCCATTGGGGGTCCCTTTACGAATCAGATCCCGGAAAATGGCTCTCGCAAGGGCCAAGTAGGCGATGATAATGCGGGCTCTGTGCGTATGTGGGCTATGTTCGCCTTCGGCAACCAAGACCTGTTGCGCCGCAAAACGAGCGTAGTCGTGGAGGAAAGAGATGTAAAGGACAATGTTTGTAACAATGGACAATGTAAGGGCGGGCGCGGAGAGTGCCATTTCCACTTGATGGTTCGTGAAAGCTGGAAGGCCCGCTGGAGCAAGGGACTGAATGCTAACTTGAGCATACTCCAAGACCAGCATGTAATCAGCTGTGTGTGCTGATCTATTCTGGATCAGTCACATTCCATGGAACTAACAATGCGACTCACTGAATGTTTTGGGGTGAGCTGACGCTCCTCCATGCTGATGGGGTTTCAGTGAATTTCTTCACACGGCTTTCGAACACTTGTCGACTCTCTATCAGATCCTGAGGGAGTTGTCAATTTCGCAACCAAGGTGCGTGTACGGACTCACAAGTTCTAGGAAACCGGCAGGCTCACAACGTTCTGACATTCGCCTGAGGGCTTCGGCTAGGTCAGCCTTGGCAGCCATGATGATGGTTCGTAGTGACGATAGGGCGTGGGCATTTACATGTATGCGGTCTGCGAAACCGGGTCATTGCTACTCACCTGATCCGAAAGGATTTTTAGCACAGGACGTAAGCCGAAGATGGATTAACACGGTAGTCCGGGCAGCACAGGTCTCAAATACGAAGCGGATTATAGGTTGAATGGTTGCCGTATACACGTAAGTCAAAACGCTGCTATATAGACATAAGCTCAGCTGCGTGAGTGACGGTCTCATCCTTACTGAAGTTTAGCAGACGCGGTGTCTCTTCGCTTCGCTTCTTTTGACGTTTTCATCGGCGTGCATTACGACAATAAATTCCCAACGGCGCAAGATACAGTGTCGCGTTTGAGAACATACCCCGCCCCACTCTCTATTGTATTGTAGATCAACACAGATTGGTGACTTTGCAGCCAGAATGTGGTGTTGAATATTTGGCACTGTTTGGGATTGATGAAGCACGCTTGGATCTCTTGCCTAATCCGGATCTTCCTACCTTAGCTTTGACTCTCGATCTAGCGGATATGGAACGTTCCGTCGAAGGCGTAGAACTTGTTTGTGTCTGGGACACAAGTACCGGGCTTTTTCATTTACGCATAATCTTGCAACTAACAATCTTTCAGATGATGACCTCGTGGATGCGCCACAGACAATCCCGTCATCGCATCTGAAGCGGGCAACTCGCAATGGGCAGAGGCTGAGCATCTTCAAAGGTGCTCACAAAGGCTGTACCGGTCTCGTCGAAGATGAGAACGAGCACAGGATACTTCTGCAATTAGAGTTGTACGGGCCTGCTCCGTTCGCTGCATTGTGGTTCGATAAAGAATGTCTTACCACTGAATTTATACCCTCGGATTTTTTGGTGATCCGTCCCCCTTCTCCTGTATCCCGCCGCCAAACTCCCGTTCCCCAACATCCTCCTGTCGACTCTGACGTGTCTGCCTGGATCGCCGGCCATCCTACCAATCCTCTTTTGGGGCACCAGTTCCTTCCTGAGGACCCTCACTGTTTCTCATGGAGATCTACAGCTTTTTCAAGCCAGGCTTTCGCACGCGCACCCTATAATCATTGGGTCTTCAACGCTATCTTTCACCAACATCGTTTCCGTGTATCGTTGAAATCGAGTCCCTCACATGATCATTGTATCGCGCTTGACTGGCGTCAAGGCAATCCAGTCCTTTTACGCTGTCACTACAGAATGTACCAGGAAGTAACAGTGGACAACGTCGAATTCCGACATCCCACCGTCAGACACAAAATGCGCATGATTGTTATCACTGGTACTTTCAAAGGTGCCTATGTTCGGGGACTCCAGTGTATTCATGGGGCTGTGGGTCACGAGGATACTTGGTGGGTTGTTGTTGTGGAGAAGCGATCTGAAGATGTGGAGGATATAGTCAAGGGCCCAGAATTAAGACTGCCGGCATCGCAGTTAGTCGTTGGGTGGGAAAGCAAGCAGGAGACCAAAGCCAATGCAGGTCTAACGCGCCTGATGAGGCCACCTATTCGTACTTCTCGTGCAAGAACATCTTGTTCGAGTGTTTAACATGTCATTTCAATCGTTGCATACATCTGTACAGTTTCGTCTGATATAAACATACAAGTTTGAAGTCCTTGCATTTCTCAAGGACATTGGAAGGTTGCAAATTCGAATCACAACTGTGTGAAGTTGATTTTAACGACTCCACCTCTGACAAAGTTGCGGATTAATAAGGGATTCACATGAGATACAGAAAATCACCTTTTTCTCTGTATCGTTCAGATTATTCCAAGCTATTCTAACTTCTTTACCAGTCAGTGGTCGGTACCTTTCAGTATAGTGTCTCGCAAAAAAAGCGCTGCATATCAATTCAGTCACACAGACTGCTTAAAAACCTTCTGAAACGCACTAAGGAGTCTTTGTCTGTGGTGGCCGATAGCGGGCTGGCACCTGTGATGAAGAGGGACCTTGAGGATGCGCCGATGCAGCTAGACAAAATCAAGTAAGCAATTTTCACAGTGTTGTCTTTCCGCACCTTGGTTAGACTCAGTGATATCCATCATATCATCGTCTTGTCGGGTTGGACTGGTGTGCTGGTTTCCTCTACGGCTGCTGAGCCCATCATCGACAGAGGTCGAGGCATCAGCAGCTCTGACACTGTCATATTCATCGCGACGCTGTCTAACTGCTCTGTTCTCGTTACTTTCCTCGTGACTTCGTTTATTGGGATTGTAGGATGATGATATCGAAGGAAAATTCGGTTGAAAGGGAATGGGTGGCCTGTTCTGGTACACACAATTTATTAAGTAATTAGTGATATAAACTGTAAAATAAACTCACTGTGTTTCGGGGCCAGATAAGTAGAAGCTCGTAACTCTGTATTGTTACTTCTGTCACCACGCATGGACAAATGACAGCTGTCGTCTTGCAAAGGTACATAGGCTCCTCGTAGGATCGCTTGGTTAAGAATCCATGACCAAATTCAGAATATGCATCGTAGAGTGAGAAGTCCTTGAGGTTGAATAGATGATACCCCAAGATGATTTCGCCGGATGTAGTTCGATGAATGAAAGAGATATGTGCAGCTCGTGGTGTGCAGCCTTCAGAGGAAGTATGATTGACTAGAGCATGGGTTCCCGTAGTATGATGATGCGAGGAGGCGTATTCGGAACCAGCTATAACCACCTTAGGAAACTGTGTCAAAGAAGTATCTGGTGCTGTGTCCCTGTAATATTTATGAAGGAGTGATGTGGCAGCCTCTGCAGATAGTGCTGTTTCCTTTCCGGACACTCCATCCAAGAGTAATACATCAGCACTCATCATTCGAAGACCCAAGTTCTGCTCTTTTTGAGTATCAACATACTTTTCAATGAGATTTCTTGCTTCTGGAATTCCATCAAGATTTTTGAGAATTCCAGCAAAAGTGGATGCAGCAGCATGATGCTCTAGGAAAGTTGCTTCTAGCTCTCCTATATATTATTAAAAAATTTAAATATATACTTATAGTGAAATAACACTTACCGTGATGATTATTCGTATTAGTCATTTGCATAGTATAGTTCATTCGTTCGAAGCCAGGTGTTCTGTAAGCATGTGATGGACCACAATTTGTTAAAAAGTGATCAAAGTGTACTGCCACATGTTGCAAGGGTTTAACCTTGAAATCCATGAAGAGTGTTTGTGCTGTTTGAAGATATCGAACAATGTGACGTTTATAGGAAGTGGCATGAGCTTGTGAGGAGGATCTATTGTCGGCCATTAAAAGTGCATTCATCATATCGATGAAATTCCATAGCATAGCTCTTTTTCTCTCCCATTCATACTCTTCCTTTCGACGTTTCTGCATATCTGCAAGAGATTCAGCAGAGGTAGATGATTGAATAGGAAGAGGATATCCCCAAAGCCGAATCAGGGTGATGGGCAGATGAATGGTACATAGTACTTTCCAAACATCTGCACTGAGTTTGCCTCTTCCTGGAGTTCCCCAATTTAGAGGTGCTTTGTTAACTCCAAGTGGAAATGTTGAAGCAGCAATATCCTTCCAAACCTCCTTCATAATGGTTTTTCCAAGAATATGTCGAGGATGGTCCATATCTTCTGGTTTAAGATGAGTTGTTAGCTATATTATAATTAATTAGTATTTAAAAATAATTTATTAAATAATACTTACATAATTCCACAAAAGTTTGAATATTTCAGCTTTAATTTCTGTGCCGGATAACTGAATTTCCATCTCTTTGCATAAAGTCTTCATATCTGCCACTTTAATTTTTCCAAGTGCTGATTTTCCAATAATGCCTTTTCTAAATTGCTCTAACCAATCTGGCAATTTTTTCCGATAATCTTCTTCGGTAAGAATTTTTTTGGTGGAGCGAGGCATAGAAAATGTGAATGGCATAGGAATTTGAGTAGAAGGAATGGAGGATGAGGTCGCATGAGCAGTGGGAGTGGAGGATGAGGTCGCATGAGCAGTGGGAGTGGAGGATGAGGTCGCATGAGCAGTGGGAGTGAAGGATAAGCGCGCATGAATAGCGGAAGTGGAGGCTGCACTTGCAGAAGTGAATAGTGAGCTTGCAAGTGTAAAGGGAGAGCTTGCTGCCCCAGTTATGAAAGAGGAGAAGGAAGAGCCTGCTGTTCCAAAGGTGAAGGACGAGCTGGCAGCACCGGGGGCGAGGGACGAGCTCGCAGCAGCACCGGGGGCGAAGGACGAGCTCGCAGCAGCACCGGGGGCGAAGGACGAGCTCGCAGCAGCACCGGAGGCGAAGGACGAGCTCGCAGCAGCACCGGGGGGGCGAAGGACGAGCTCGCAGCAGCACCGGGGGCGAAGGACGAGCTCGCAGCAGCACCGGGGCGAAGGACGAGCTCGCAGCAGCACGGGGGCGAAGGACGAGCTCGCAGCAGCACCGGAGGCGAAGGACGAGCTCGCAGCAGCACCGGGGCGAAGGACGAGCTCGCAGCAGCAGCCGGGGGCGAAGGACGAGCTCGCAGCAGCACCGGGGGCGAAGGACGAGCTCGCAGCAGCACCGGGGGCGAAGGACGAGCTCGCAGCAGCACCGGAGGCGAAGGACGAGCTCGCAGCAGCACCGGGGGCGAAGGACGAGCTCGCAGCAGCACCGGGGGCGAAGGACGAGCTCGCAGCAGCACCAGGGGCGAAGGACGAGCTCGCAGCAGCACCAGGGGCGAAGGACGAGCTCGCATGAGTAGAGGATGAGGAATGAGTATGCATAGAAGATGTTGTATGAGCTGAAGATGCTGTATAAGCAGGAAAAGTTGGCTGAATTGTTTGAGATGATGCTTGACTAGTAGAGAATTGTGAGGTGTGAAGCTGTGATACTGATGCCAACTCTTCATCAGAGAGATCTTCATGAGAAGGCTCATCATATGAGGTATGTATTTCTGGATTAGAGTTATCAGAGGTCTCTGAGTGAATTAAACGCAATAAAGCATCAGGATTGGTGCGTTTCTAAAAATTTATATGAATATTAGGAATTTATTAGATTTTTATTATCACACATACAAATTTTCCAATAGATCTTGACAAGGCTGCACGTTTTCCACCGTATGGCAAGGCATTATCAAAACAAATGGTCTTCAAAACAGCATAGGGAATTTTGGAGAGAGAACTGGTAAAGCCATCAGTCACTGCATCAGCGGTAATGCTGTTAATGATTGTCAAGGCTTCCTGGATTTTCTGATCCGGTGGACGTTGAATGCCAAGATCTGAAGAGCCATCGCCTCCTTCAATTTTAGCATTAATACCCCAAATACCGCGACAATGCTCTTGAACAAGACCCAGAAACCCAAAGTGCATCTCGTCGGGAACCGTCATTTCAATCGCATTCCAATATGGAAGTCTGTTGAGAGCAGACCAACGCACATGATGCTGGCTGAAGATCTTCTTCCGCTGGCCTTCACTATCAGCCGATCGCCACTGTGTAGCATACGAAAGAACATCGCTCCACCGACGTTTGAGCCAGGTGCCCGGGTTGAGATTATCCAGTTCTTGAATGGGGAGTATGCATTCCGTGCAGAAGAGAGTAGATGTCTGACTGCCCAATCCGGCAATTTGGCGTGCAGCCAGCATATCACAAATAACCAAGGCAATAGCGCTTAGGACGTTGCGCCCACTCCGCCTGCGCGCTGTACGAGTGAAGAAAACACCGGTCCAAAATTCTAGAAAGTCATCGACCACTTTATCGACAAAGCTGTTGATTCGATGGGTAGATGGATGGCCAGGAATGACACCCACAAGGTAGATGTTTTCCGGCAAGTATCGCAAGTGAGGGGGAAGATTTAAAAGGACGAGGTAGATGGCTGTTGAGGATCGAACCTATCAAAAGAAGCATGCTGAGGATAAGTCTGATACTGCCAAGTGTAAAACGAACCTGCTTCGATTCCTTAGACTGAAAGGGATTGAAGCCGTCCATTCCGAGACCGAAAAGTAATCTGAGTTCCTCATCCGGTGCAGAGGCAAAGTACGGTTTGCCCTCAGCATCCTTGAAGTTCCACCAAAAGGGAGATTGCCATATGTCCTCCATGACTTCCTCCACCTTGTAGTCCTTATATTTCTCCAACAACTCCTCCATGCCGGGTCGTGCTAACATGCTCGCCAACCAATCCTTGAACAATCGATGTTTGTACTTCAACACTGGCCGGGAGGAAACCTGATTCAAGAAGTGGCGCTGAACCCATAACGGCGTTCCACAGGTAGCCGAGGTCGGCGTCTCTTGATTTATACAGGTCGTGGGATTTTGGGAAACTTCCGAGTGCAAAGGATATAAGTGACTGCACTCTGGGCAGCAGATGAATGTGGTCGTGATGGGGGCCAGTCTGTAGTCCTTCACGTATGTCGAGACATCGACTGGAACAGAGGCGGATGCGTTCTTCATACGCAGGGAAGCTTTATAGCCGAGTGTTAACAATGCCATCGCTCGTCTCGCAACATTGAAAAAGTAGTAGACAATAAGCAATGCGAGAGAGAAAATGCGAAGAGAAGGCTCTCTCTTGCGATGCGGCAAGAAGTAGTGATCTAATGAGAAATGCGTAAGTATTGTTCGAACGAAAAGTTAGACGACTCACCCGTATCGTACACCGTTTGGAAGGGTTTGTGCTTTCTTGACCACTCTGCACCTTTTATTCTGCCCAATTCTCTAGAGAGCTGCTCGAGCATGTTGTTGGCCTCGGAAAGCGGTGTTGCAGCCGCCACTGATGTCGAGGTTCTCAGAGCTTGCCAGACTTCCTGTAGGCGGCTCTCGATCAGGAGAAACCGCGCATTGCAAGGATCCTTGGGTAGAAGAGAGAAGAAATCGTCGTATTCATCGGTGGAACGATTCGGGAAGCAATATGTAAAGGCGGGCGCATCGGTGGCTCCAGCCCTCGTAAATTTCAGGCTCCACTCGCCAACTTCGTCGAAGTCAGCTTGAATCTTGAAAAGTCGTTCCACCCAAGGATCGTTGGAAATCTGAGCGGAGGGAGTCGTGGCGATGGTAGGAGGGTTGAGGAGTACACTCGCATAATTCGCAGCTGATTGGTGCTTTTAATATGTCCCACGGGAAAGGAGGCACCCAGTTTTTTTCTGCCCAGTTTTTTCATCCACGAAGGTGAGTACTTCGCAGATGTCGCACCGGCAGTGGAGTTTGGGCTGAACGCGTTTTTTGCCTTTGGGATCCGCCATTCCTTCACGACGGCGCGAATCAAGTTCTTGAAAGCCTAATCAGTTCGTCCATATGTCAATGATGCCGAGGCAAGCCGGAAACAACTTCCTGGATGATTCCGAATGGACCTCATGCTACGTTCTCGGGGTCGCCTTACGCTGGAGTCGACTAGACGAAGCTCCAATACGTTTCAAGGTATCAATGCGAGCATGCAGGTATCGAGGTGAGGCTAACGGATCTTTGGGGCGCGTCTCTGACAGATCCTGAGACCGCCGCTCCAGCCTGCTGATAGGTGACTGCTGCATACGTCTGCATTTACCGACGTTGCCACCGGGCATCACTTAAACAAAACACGCGATTGAAAAAAGACATTGGAACGCATTGCAATTACTAATTATAAGCACAGTTCTCCAAGGGCATGATCAAACAGAGGTGCGTACGATGAGCCAAAACCAGCGGAGCAGCCATTTCATGACACGCCGCTGTCGTGTCCCGAACCTTCTTCAACCTGTCCTTAACCGCGGAAATGCCGTTTTCCACGATATCACTGTCAGGGATTGCGAGGCCTAGGTATACCTAATTCTCATTTCCTCTACAGAAGGATAAGCAACGCATCAACAATGTTCAATGAATATACTTAATTACGAAGCAGACCTTGACGAGCCAACTGCAGTTGTTTGTAGGTCGACCCATGCGCACTTCGGATGACAAATGTAAGAACGGAACACACAAGTTGTCAAGTAAGCCTACTTTGTTGCGTGAGGCGGACGAATCGCACCACTTGTGCGGTCCCCGCGCATGCAAGCTCCCAAGAAGCCTGAGTCCTTAGATATGAGGTGACATAGAAAAGAGCCAGAGCTTCACGCTCGAAATATTCCCTTAGAATGGCAACGTCGTTGGTTATATAATGCGTGACGCAGAGGGCTGGATGTAGACGTGGATCATTAAGTCTAACATGCGATTGAAAACCATACTCATATAATAAGACGGAAAACGTCGTTGTGGCGTGGCGTTGGCCTGGGCGTCGAGGGCACTACGGGTAGCTAATGGTCAAGGAGGCTGCTGCTGTCGCAGCATGATCTCTAGCTCGTATGGGCTGAACAGGCGAGCCCAGTGCTGCAACGACACATTAACGCTGATTCCCTTAAATGAGGCAAATTGTGCTCACACAGACTTGCTTCAAAATCAAGCACCAGGAGAACGACCAGCGTATTTACACGTCGGCACTGCAAAAGACCATAGAACAACGGGGAGCAGGGATGTCCTAGTAGCTGTCAATTGCCAAGGGGCGATCCAAGAAAATCGGAGGAAGGGAAGGGAAGACAGCGGCAGCGAGTTCGTGAGCCCAGCCAAGTTATCACGCCGAGAATCGATCTGTGCGGAAACTCTTTGACTTCGAACATACGTTTGCACAGCTCGAGAATGAAGCATCTGTATCCACTGCGAGGATGTACCCTTCAGGTGAGGTGATAGGTGGCGACGCAGGCCGACGACTTCGGGCGCGTCGCATAATTACTAAACAGAAGAGGAATATTTACTACCGTTTGGCGAATGGATCAAAGAATTTGATCCGGATCCACACAGATAATATATTTAGATTTGACTCTCTGCACGCAACAAATGGACGAACTCGACACGGTTCCAGATGATCTACTACTCTCTGCTTGTGTTTGTTTCTCAGACGCCGTTTCTGAGGATGTAAGGAAACCACGTACAGACCTTGATCCTCAACGTACTTCGGACCTTACAAACGGCAATGTTCTACGCGGCATCTTAGGATTCATGTAAGTGTCTTCCCGTCAGGTCTAATACATAGCACGTTAACGCCTTAATTTAGTGAGCCTGGATACTTCAAAGATGTTCTCGCGAAATTCGCTGAAAGGAATCGTTCGAGTGCAGCCATCTATGATGGCCTCAAAGCGATGTATGGCCTTATGGCTCTGTATATCTATGCCAGGCTTCGGCGTCGAACAACTGGCCTTGAGGTGCCCGACCTCCTTGCCATGGCTGAAGGCCATAACACGTCCGCAGTCCTTATTATGTGTCGTCTGGCACTATATATCGGCGCGAAAAGCCAAGGAGCGAAGGCCTTCGTAAACCAGATCGTGTCGATGTCCCACAATCACCAACTGGCTATCGCCACTGCCATTCATACGGTAAACGTAATGTTCCCTTTCAAAAGACGCCACTTCATCCAGCCTCAGGTTGATTCATGTTTGGGAGACTTACAGATGGAGTCAACCTCTGAACTGACGCTGTAAGTTACATCCAGTCTTTCTTTAAGCTTCTGAAAACAATCTGAAACAGGCAGGACTACGTGTATTTTCTTCACACGAACATACGTCGTCCTGTCGCCTCTGAACTCGTGATTAAGGGAAATAGCACAGCTGGCCAGGATCTAGACATGAGCGGACAAAGTATCATACACCGACAGGCCAACCATCATCACGAACGGGCACTCGCTGAACAGCTGAACAACGACCTGTACGTTTTTGTTTCCTCGCTGGATAAAGGCAAGGAATAACGTGTTTCAGACTCGATTTACAGAACCGCCTCGAGGCTGCCCAAGATGAATCGTCCAGATACGCTAGGGAGAAACGGTCACTGAACATCAGACTGGTGCAAATGCAAGAACAGCTCGATGGGAAAGCCCTGGAAGTATGCCGAATGGAAACTCAGTTGAACGAGTGCGGCGCTATTATTCTATCTTTGCAAGCTCATCACCTTTGACAATGCAGACATCGCAGTTCCGAGACTCACCTGTGGAGGTTGATCAAGGAATCACGACGAAATCATGCTGCTGAAATCCAGGTCTGTCCATAAGTATGTGGAAGTTCTAGACACAACGTTTATTTGGTCTCTAGGCGTTAGAATCGGAGAATGAACTTTTGCAGAAGCACAATCTGGAATTGACAAAGGATCTAGACAAAATGAGTGTCCTGTTGGCTCGGATAAAGGCCGAAAACGAGAGGATTCCGGAGCTTCAGAGCACGGTACTGGGAAAGGAACAAGAGATCGAAGAAATCCGCCGAGAACTAGCGGAGGCTTCCGCTGCCGTGGAGGTGCTACGAGCCAACGCCTTGAGGGACCAGGAGGCGCTTAATCAAGCGGAACACCGTTTGCAAGAGGAGGTTGCTCTGACGTCGCCAGGAGTTGCAGGCCACGACGATGACAAAGGCAGCCTCCAGAAAGAGATCTCAATATCTCTGGCATCTGTCAGTTCGGAAGGAGACGTTGAATGTTCCAATGTTTCAGGTAGGGCCTTGTATAACTTGACCAGAATAAGTCTGACGATTCTTTCACGATGCTTTTTCTCGTCAGAAGCTTCTGTCCATGTTTCCACACACATGGCCTCGACAAGCTCGGAAAAACAACACATAGGCTGTAGTCCAGGTGCGGTATCATACCACTGTACGAGCAAGAGTCTAAGGTCTATAGGTTCTCATTTCTCATCTTCCCGAGCAGTTCGTCACTCTAGACATCGTACAGAGAATCGCTCATGGGCATGGATTAAATTTTTGAATGAGACGAACTTTGCTGCTATATTGCTTCCATATGAAGAGCAGCCGCTTTTTTCTGAAGGCCGTTTGTAGATCTTAGGTACAGCTTTGCATATAACCACGTTTTTCTTCTGGCACCCTTCGGCATGACCCAGGAACTTAAAGGTAAAAGTGGAACGTTCAGGCCCGCCTGCTCTCGCGCAATCAATTCCCGCTAACTTGATGACCAGAGGTCATCTAGCTGTGTTGCTACTCCTCATCACGCTTAGGGGTCTCCGCCATAAGTACAATACGGTTTACGGCACGGTTCGTACATTACATCCGTACCGTATCGAAAAGCGGCTCGATGTGCATCTTATGGTCATGGGTACAGTACGGGTCATGGCTAGCAGGACGAGAAGGGACACTGAGCAAGTTGATGTACCCTGAGGGATGCAAGCCGACCAGGTGCGTCTATTTCCGCTATCAGTCCCGAAGTCCAGTATTCACTGACGTGTCCGCGCCACCCGGTATACGGCTGTGTACGACTCCTGAAGCCGACCCGTAACCGTATCGTAAAGTTAACGGACGTAGCTGTTACAATAGAGACCCCTAATCGCGCTTGCCTAAACGCTCACCTGACAGTCATCTGCATAATCTGATAGTGTAGCATAATAGGTACAAACAATGGTTGTGACACAATTAGACCTTCCTTTTCCGTCAGACTTTATCCTCACGCATCCTCACGCAACACGTCCGTGTTGCGTGAGGATGCGTGACGACCGGAGTAAGCGACCTGTCCGCTTATAGCGTGATGCGATCAATTTCTTCTTCCGCTCTCCATCACGGTCGGCGTAGCGTCAGAGAAAGACGGGCGCGCTGACTCCACGGCAGTCAGTTAGCACCCGCAGCTTTGTTTTTTGTCTATCGACGCCTTCGACCTGAGGGGGAAGCTGCTGAAATTCAAGGCGGAGCTTTTACTTTAAGGATTTAACAATCCAGGCAAAAGCCTTCCAAACTGCAGATCTGAATTACTTATATTGAACATGTGTTCCCCTCTTGGCGCTTTCGGTGACTTCTGAATCTGTATGATTATTCCTCCCACTACTGGCACCTATAGTAGGCTGCGGTGCGTGATCCATTACAGTCCTCGCTTGAAGAGCGCGCGTGCGTGCGTTGGTGTTCATCTGCCAGGTAAGATCAGAGCAAATCAGCATAAGCACATGGTGCTTGAGGTCCTGAATTTAGGTCAGCCCAGGTGATCAGTGGAACTTGAACTTGAACCACGTCGTGTCCGATCTTGGGGTACTTACGCTAATGCGTCCCCTTGCTCTCCTGCCCTCTGGCGGTTCTAGGCCCGAGCTCGACGGCCTTACGTCCTAAACTTCCTGCTTGCTCACCTCACAAGCAGTCTCTGCGTGAGGTAATTCGAAGTTTCTGGTTTCACGAATCTGGACGATGCGGACACGGGACAGACGAAAGTCGTTATCGTTTTTCTTGAAATCGGTGGAGTCATTCTTGCGGTAGAAAGAAGGCAATGACTTCCTGTACCGTGTGGGGTGTTGTGGCAAACTCGAGCTATTGCAGCACCATATGACTTAAAGCCTGATATGACAGCCACCTTGAAGCTTCTGTGTCATTTCGCTTCTCAAAAAGATCCACGGGACTGTAAACGGGGCTTCAGCCTCGTACAGTGAAGCATTTTCACCCCCATGCAGGCTGCTGTCGACTGAAGGTTCCGCCCCCATCTCGCCAGTTGTCCCCCCCGATCGGCGGCCTTCATGAGGACATAAAGAGCATACCGTGAAGCAAGGATAGGGTGGCTAGGTGCGTGCGAAGTCTCCTCCTTCCCCCATTGGTTCCCTTTTCTCTCTTCCCCATGTCTCAGTCGAATCATTCTGAAAGTATTGGGCGTCGGGACACTGTCGTCATCGATGCAGATGACTGGCATGAGGGGGCAATAGCGGCAGAGGCTCACGCGGATGTGCATCCGGATGGCGGTCTGCGCGCTTGGTTGGTCGTTGTTGGGGTGAGGCAGTAGATTTTTCTGTGACCTGATTTGAAGCTTTGATATTCAGACTATGCTCATCACGTTCACGTTGTATGTGAGACGATGACTACTGAGTGACGAGAGTGCTGACAGTTGGAATAGGTTCGGCTTAGTGAACTCATGGGCGGTAACTGTTTCTCTACTACCGCGACTGAGGCTCAATCTTATCTGTAGGTCTTCCAATCCTACTACCAAACGGATGTTCTCCAGACTCGTTCCCCATCGGACATGTTCGTCCCGCCTCCCCTTACTCATGCTCCGCCTATCTGAAGTGGTTTCAGCGCATGGATAGGCTCGATCCAGTACTCGCTCATGTTCCTACCTTGCCTAGTATGGGGTCGGCTATTCGACATCGGCTACTACAAATCGGTTGTCCTCGTCTGCTACATAATGCTCGTCATATCCGCTTTACTCGTAGCGGAGTGCCGCGAATACTGGCATTTCGTGCTATGCCAAGGGTTCGCCATCGGCGTAGGTTTCCCTGGTTCTATCGGTCTTTCCCTGGCTCTTATCATGACTCCAAAGCTATCTGCGAGCGGAATATTAGCACCAGCCCCGGCTGTCATATCCCAGTGGTTCAAGACCCGGCGCGGTCTGGCGATGTGTATCTACTCCACAGGCTCGTCCCTCGGTGGCACAGTTATCCCTATTCTTACCAGGGAATTGATTCCTAGGATTGGGTAAGAGTCTTCAATACATGTATATCACGAAAAGCACTGATGGGTCGCGTCAAAGATTCGCTTGGACCATGCGAATCTTTGGGTTGATCAGCTTGGTAACTCTGGGTATTGCAATCATGGTGAGCCCACTCTCAAACCAAAATACTCGTCATTGTTAGTGGCGATGACGCCACAGCTCTTGAAGAGGCGCAATCCTCCCATGAAGAAGAGCAGCGCGCTATTCAACTTTAAAGCCTTCAAATCCGGGGCCTACACCGCTTATTGTCTCTCAATACTCTTCATATTCCTCGGGATCTACACCGTGCTCATGTATATCGACATTGGAGCTGTCTCGCATGGCATATCGCCCAATTTTGCGTTCTACCTGGTGTCTATCGCCAACGCGAGCTCCGGGCTCGGCCGCTACTGTGCTGGTTTGTTCGCAGACCGAATGGGGCCGATGAACGTGATGATGCCTATGACCTTGACGTGTGGCGCTCTCACGTACGCATGGCCATTTGCGCATACAAAGGGCACGCTGGTGGCGGTTGCTGTGCTTTATGGGTAGGGCGCGGCTTTTCCTGTTGTGATTATACCTATTAATCGGTTCGTATAGATACACGACTGGCTCGTTCTTAGCGCTTATCCCTAACCCGGTCATTGAGTTCAGTGACCCCTCTGACACTGGCAAAGACGTTGGTATGTTGATGAGCATTATTGCCTTGGGTGCTCTCGCTGGTCCGCCAGTTTCTGGAGCTATTATTTCCGCAACGGGAGGCTTCGTGGCTGTAGGCTGTTTCGCAGGTAGGCTCCCTCGACATTAGTACTGTTCTTTGTGGCTGAGCATGTCTTATAAGGGAGTGCCGTTCTGCTGGGTGTTGCTTTAATGGTATGGCGCAAATACCTTGCTCTTGGAAGTCTTTATGGAAGGCTATAGCGTACCGTACCGATATAGACATAATGTATGTAGACCAAGCTCGAGTCGTTCCTGTCGCATGTAACAAGCTCTCGATCAAAACCATCACGGGATCATTTACTGATCATGATACCAGCGTGTACATGGGTAAATCCCGGTTACCTTTTCATTTCATCTTCGAAACCATATCTTGATTTTCTAGTTTATCCTCTTGGTCGTACGTTTCTCCTTCAATTAGCGTCGCATTCTCGCTTCCTCAAACATCTCCCCTCTACACCCCACCAGCCCTTTCCATGACAATGTTTGCCTTTTCGCTTCTCCTAGCGTGGATGGGAACTACTTTCCTCTCTGTTCCCCAATCCGTCTGTCTTATTCCGGGCTCGTCGCTCTTGATGCCATCGCTTTGTGTTCCTGCGAGGATCATGCTGCAAGCGCCCGATTTCCCGGCTCTCATCATCGCTCAAAGCAAGATGTTTGAGGATATGTTAGAGAAGATGATATGGGAATCAGTGGATGGATCTATCTTGTCTCTTGACCTCAAGAGATCCGAGATCGCGACGAAGGATCTCATCACGCTTGTCAAGGGCAGCGAACTGGAAACTCGGGGTTTGGTGGTAGAAGCCCTTTCGGACTTGGCCTTCAAAGCTAACGCATTGTCGGAGGGCCTTCAAGGGATGAGCTCGCAGGTCAGACATATGGTTGATGGGTAAGTCGTTGTGGGATCCATGATCATTCTTTAACAATGCATTCAAGTACCATCCTTGTCAGCCATCAAGCCCTTACACACATTACTGTTGTACGCAACAATCCCGGCGCCCAATCAGTGCCTTGGTATGCTCCATGGCAGCCTCCACCTGCAGAGGCCATCGTTCTTAGGCACTTTATGGATTGTCTGGAGTATTTGTCGGACCGGGCGGAGCTTCTCATTTTGGAGGGTGCAATCCAGATGAAAAATATGGCGGATCTTGAGGACCATCTTGACCTCGTCACCGAGCTTGCCTCCCGGGACGATTTAACCGTATCGTGTGGCCGAGACCCTGACGAGATCCTCTCATCACTCTGGATGCTCCTGGGACGGCGCATGGCATCATTGTGGAGATTCAACAACACGCTTTCTGTGATGGAGGCATTCACGGCGTCTAGGAAGGCGGCAAGCGATAACATTGTATCCATCATGTATATGTCGCAAGAGATGACAGCGGGTCTACAGGTTATTCGCGGGCGAGTAACTGGTTCAAGTATTGCTATGACCTTGCGTTCCCTCGACTTCAACGAGCAGAGCATTCAGTCTGGTCTTTTGAGGCTGAAGGATTCAAGCCTGCAGGCGAAGGAAAGGGAGAAGACGGCTTTGAATAATCTTATCTCGGTGTGAAGTTGGGGGTGAACGACTCGGAGGTTTGGAGCAGGCTTCCTTAGTTCCTAGGTGCTTCGTTAGCTCATACTGGTATGTTTAATTATTATTGAACTAGCTACACACGTATCAGATGTAGTATCTGTGGGCGTAACATTGTCGGTTGTTGAGAAAGGTTCGTCGCCTCAAATACCTGTGCGCGTATTGGATTGCAGCCGCTTATGGTAGACCACGCTTGTCGGCAGTATGTCTGCGTTAAACTTCTCCGGATCGTCGCCACTCAAGTCCCGCTTCCTTGGTCGCAGTGTCAGTTACTCACCGCTCCTTCCGGTGACAAAACGGGCAGTCGAAGGGCGTTTTCCCCCTTGGACATCACCAAACATGCCTGGCCTCTTGTGGGCCCGTAGTCTTGTTCAACTTGGAACTTTGAAGAGAAGGACACCAAAAGGTAACGGAAGATATGAAATATTGTTTGGGATATGATAAAGGAATGCACAGTTTCTCTCTATACTACTAACAGTTCTTATGTACAGCAACTAGATGTCATTCTGGTATCAGACAGAAGTGAGTGTGTGGTTATAGTAATAAACCAACGACATCATTCCACATACCAACGAGGAAATCATCAAGAAGACCCCAAGAGCTGTGCGCGCAGAGCGATACGACTTACTACCAGGACCACTCTTCAATGTCGCGCTCTCGAGGGTTGAAGGTCCGGCCCATCAGTTGCAATGTCGTGACGTCGTCGCCGTGAGGTTGAAAAGCGCGAAGACGGACCGCGTAGTCCGTGGTCAGAGCGAGAAGTTCAGAAGTCATCGTCGTTGCAGAGTGTCAGGAAAATGATAATATGACTACAAGTTCTTATGCGGATTCACCACTGAGACATCGTTTCAAACCTGGAGGATTTCTGGAGGGCGGCGTAGATGAAATCATAAGAGAGAGGATGTTGTTGGTGATTTCTGATAGCCCGTAATGATGCGAATCTGGCTCAAACCACAAAACATAGCGAATTGCCTCCTGGATATACATGGTATCTATACATATTTGCAATCAGCCCGATATATCAATCACCTCCAGTGATGACTGCCGAGTGTTCCTTCTGGGTGACGACGTCTTCGGACAGTCCTTTGGCCAGATGGAGCGTTCGATAACTGCAGTTGAAATAATCAATATACCATACATCCGGACGAGCACAAAACTCTTACCTCCTCCTCGTCGCTGGATATCTCTATGACGTCGACAGTGTTGTCTAGGAGGATCCGTGTAGGAACCCTGCCAGATTACAATGACGGAAATGATGATCTCTGAGGCTCCCGTACCGGCGGTTGAACATGAGTGATGGGACCAGAAATGAGATGGGGCGTGACAGTTGACGGACCAGAAGATGGAGCGGGAACGGTGGAGGTGACAAATGTGGATGTATGCTGGGGCCGCATGTCCGCATGCCGCAAGCCAACTTTGCGGTGCGCCCTCTTTGAGAGTGCAGCTTCATCTGCCTGGCGGCTCTTTCTGCGCCTCCTGCGCCTGTTCGCCTCCCTCCTCCCCTTGATACGCTGCTTCTCATGGTCCAGAGCGTGGCCTTTGAACCATTCGACGTGAATGGGGTAAACGTTTTGAGTATAACAAACCGGGCCTACGACAACACCTTAGATTCATATGTGCAAGGAGTAAGACCAACATACAAATTGGATCTAGTTCCAGAGAGGCGCGGATACAGGTCTAAAACTTGTTGATAAGGAGAGATGTGTCCATGGAACGGAAGACTCACCGAGCCCCACAACTGCTGCGTACAGGCGCAGGAAAGCATCACGTCAGGCTTAAGGGCATCATTCGCACAAATCTGGGCAAGAAAAGAGGAATCAAATGAAAGGAAGGTGACTGGGGAGATTTAGACCTCACTTGACATACAGCATGCTGTTCCCACTTCTTGTCTTGTTTCCGCGAAAATTTAAAGCGGTCAAAGAGAGCTTCTCCAGGAGAAGTGTCCTGACCGATTGCAAAGGCATCGATGACGGCCTACAGAATGTTGGCCTTTGTTTTAGGTGCGGATTGAAGGGCACTCACGTTGTATCTCTGATACCGCTGCCAGTCCGGGGGTGGAGGATCAAGGAAGGCGAATAGCGAACATGAAGGCATAGCAGGAGGATCAAGGAACACGGCCGTCGGAATCTCCGACGTGACTCTTGAGTGTGAGATTCTGAGTCCAAAGAGGCGCGCACAGGTGAAGGTGCGATTTTTTGGTGCCAGAACACTCGGCGTGGTGGTGAGAGTACAAGGCAAAGTGCACTCGATCACTCGGCGTTGTCCGAGTCCGAATTAGGACTTGCACTCCTACCACAACCTCAAACGCGTCGCTTCAACACTCTACTTGCGCCGAACTTGCACTCAGTCTTCGTCTCTCTCCGCTCGGACAACGACTCCTAGATCTTGACCTTCTGCGCCAACCGGACTATGCGGCGGAGTTACGACGTGTGGAAACAATCGGAACTTGAAGGTAAGCTTTTACTCAAATGATATGGTACGGTTTTCAGCCCTCGTGGATAAGGCTTTTCTGTACTTTTCGTGGCGACGTTTCAAGAATGTTGTCATGCACGTACCGCTTGTACTGCACGCTATGGTACGCGCTGATCTTGTGTGAATTTTCAATATGACTGACCATGCTTCCAGGAATGTGTTACGACTTCGTCGGCGGACTAGGAGCCTACATAGCAAGTGTTAGCTACGTTGAGGTTGTTTACGATGGAGGTTCCACTTCGTCGAGGGTATCGTCTTCTGAGGTTCAACTTGTTCATTCTGACAAGACCTTTGGAACAGTATACAATACGACGGATTTGTCGACATTGTTCAATCTATTCTAGCGATTTTCTACTTATTCACTGCATGTACGGCATCAAAAATCGCGACATCATTACATCCGACTCGACCGCACAATTCGCGCCCTGAATTCCCCTACTACCGATCTTCTCAACGCCTACTGGAGGCGAAAAGAACACAAGATACACGGCGGATTTCCGCATAATGTCGTTATGGCGAGTCTCCAAGTTACCGAAGTACGTACCTCATATGTCGGACACGAACGTGGTGGATAATCCGGATCCGGCGGTGGCGTCGTCAACGACGACCAAGGAGCACAGCGCACTCTATATGGTGGGCTTGATTTGTCCTGGAATCGATGTTTGAAAGGACTTCGGCGTTGCCCTGACTTCCTCGTTAGGACGACGACTATCATATAAAGGTGATACCTTTTCCAGTCTTCGCCAATTTCCAACTCATGGAAGCAAGTCAGATTTGGATCTTACTCAAGCCGTGCTTTCCGCTTGCTTCGTCTGCGGCGATTGTTCCCGTGTGGTATTCTGCTCCTTGGAGGGCGGCTCAATGCCCACAGTGCCAAAGGACTTGAAGAGCGAGAGCGCGTGATAAGGATTTGGGTAAGATGTTTGGGACAATGCTCGTACTTATAAGTGACAACGCATTACAGATCTGAAGGACTTTGTTTTAATTTACGGATCTTTACTATATACAGATGCTCGTGGGTATAGCTTTCGTGGATGTCCTTCTACCGTCAGTGCGAATACTTCAAGTCAAGGATAAACTCACTGAGGCGCCTAAGGCAACGGTGGAAGAGGAGGGCGTACGAATCGCAAGATATCTGGCTCCGCCGGACTGGGCGCTATAAATTCAGCGACGTTGATGTTACGGCTTCGAAGATCCTGTCGCGCCTCCAGTACTGGCAGATTGTAAAAATTGATGGGCATGAACTTTTGGACCTTGAATGGTATCGCAACCCAGCGATCCGATGAGGAGTGTAGTGCATCCGTGCTCCTTTCGTTCGGTCTATTCCCCCTCGTCTCGACAGAGTGGAGTTGGTCCTTCTCGATCTCTTCATCAATGGCTCTGATCAACGTGGTAGCCTCGGCAGAACGATACGGATGGGTATGGATGTATCGCTTGGTGCTTTTTGCCGTAGTCGTCTCTTCCTCGTCACTTGACATCCCATCGTGGCCTAGGATTTGTATAGCTTTTGCTGTGTGGGCCAGCCAAGGCGTGGTCGTAGCCTTGAGCAGGCGTTTGTTATATAACTATGTTCGTGGTTAGTCTTCGAAAGTCTGATAGTGAAGATTACTGACTGAGGATCGCGAAGAATTATCCTTGCACCGTTCGTTTCTCTTGGCCCTTCCTCCTTTCCCCTCTAGATCAACTTCGCGAAACTCAGACTTGACGTGATTTACGACCCTCTTGACAAGCTCGTCCCGATATTCTTTCTGGGCAACATCATCGAAGTTGCGCGCCGTCGCGAAAGCGCCTCGGGTAACTGCTTTATTCAGCTCCGGAATTAGTAGGTGCCTGACACACCACTCTGCCATTCCACGATTCCAGATCCTGTCGGTGGGGGAGAACAAGAGCTGTTTGTCCACGACATACGTATTCATGGAGGGAAGAAGACCGATCGGATGAACTCGATGTCTCTCCCTATACTCGGCGACAGCCTCCGCCGTTGGTTGGAGGAGAGGGCCCTTACTCTTATCAGCCCAATGCTTCTTCATGACGTCGCGGAGAACTTTAGCCTCCTGGTTACGGATCGGGCTTCGGACCTACCAGATATCAGCTTCGTGGCGCTAAGTTGTATGCTGTACGCTCACCTGGCGAGGTTTAGCCAATTTGTAGGCTGGGGGTCCGGCAGGAGCGGTGCCCTGTCCCGCCGCCGCGGATCCCTGTCCCGCCGCTGCCGATCCCTGTCCCGCCGCTGCCGATCCCTGTCCCGCCGCTGCCGATCCCTGTCCTGCCGGCGCCGCCGTTGTTCGGGTGCCCGTGGCGAGATCCACCCCCACGCCCATTGCCAAGGCGTTTATCATGCCATGTAGTTCGAAAGCCCATATTGGGGGTTGCTGTGGAATCTAATTTACCTCCTGTTAGAGCGTAACCGACAATGTAGGGCTCACTCACGTCATTTGGGGACTGGTGATCTTCCTGCGATTGTTCTTGCTGCTCATGTGGTTCTCGCTAAGTGTATTTAAGTCTTAAATACGAGGTCTGACGTGAGTATCACCCACCGGTGGGTTATCAGGTCCTCTAGCGAACATATTGCTGAAGACTCTCCTAGCCCATCCACCCTATTTCGCTGAGTGAATACAAAGGACTAGAACCTGACAGAGACTTACTGAAGGGGACCGAGGCTGAGCATTATCCGTTACGTTCTGTCCAGACCTACTACCTGCAGCCTGTACCGTCGCATCCAAAGGATATCAACATCCAAGGCTACAAAGCAGAACCGAAAGGCTGACCTCATCAGTCGTCCCGCTTGTGTTAGCTGGCGGGTCCTCCTATTATACAGGCCACGTTCATTGAAGAGGAACCGACTCGAATTATCCTGGCTCACCTCCATCGCATCGTTTGTGAACCCTCGCGATCCACTGGCTTGACGCCTCCTTGGGTCGGTTGTCGGAAATCTGGCTGTCCCACTCATAAGTGGCTGCAAGAGCTGTTGGAAGTGCAAAGGGAATGAAGGCGATGGGATAATCGCACTAGTACTGTGGGTCAAAAGCGTTTCCTCGGTCTAGATTTCAGTGATCGTCATTCAAATCACTAACTGAACTGGGCCGCAACGTGGACTCCCTCATGTCAATTGGTAGTGTGCGACTTTCAAGAAAACGATCACCACCCGTCAACTCCCCGGATAGATTTAATTCTAGGGAGGGTACTATCCACATGCATGCCTCGTTGTCCAATGCGTCAAGAGTCCTCGCCGCAACAATATGTTGTACATGTGAGATTTCGTATTGATCCTGTACATGTCGATCGCTTGCGATTGGTGCACGACGGTTGGCCGAACCGTCCATGATACATGTGTATGTGTAGGTTTTCCCGTTGCTTTGATCATGAAACTTGCGCGCTGACCCAGGAGTCCGGACATGTACATGAGGTAGGAGCGCGTGCAATATTTCAAAGCATGGCCTCCGAACCCCCGGCAGGTTCAACATCAACCAATTCTTTTCACACCTCGATTTGCTGACCCCCAACTTTCTAGTCGCCAATGACTCGCCAAGCCTCACGATATATCCTAGCGAAAACATTCAGTCTCGTGCACGACGACTCCATCAATGGCTTGGCATTTTCCCCAGATGGACGATACCTCGCATCGTGCTCGAAGGATCGGCGCGTCTCCGTGTTCAATGTTTCGAATGCGAGGCTCATCCGACGATACGAGAGGATTGATGCGGCACCAGTGGCCTTGACCTGGGGTGCTGGCGCTGATGAGCTGTTCGTAGGACTTTCCGACGGTAGAGTTCTACAATACGAGCAGCCTACGAGAAGCGTGGTCAGTGTTCACAAAAATCCATCGCCACAACAACTGAGATACGCGTACTTAGCTTGGAGGACTCCTTTCTAGGCTGTTCCCATCATCGCAAACAAGATGGTTGGCTCACCTGGAGGGCTGCGTTCTCAAAATGGTCTATGATGTTGCGAATCGACGCCTTTTTGTGGCACATGGTATGGATGTAACAGTTCTCCGTCCGGTTACCAAAGGCAAGGGAATTTCCGTCTAGGTTGGTTATATTCTCTACTAAAGCATGATTAGTCGACTGGTATTCTATCTGCGTACTTGATCGACCGTCACTTCCGTTCAGAGCAGTGGGGTTCAGCCCGTCTGGTCCGTGTCCAGTCGGCATCCATGTGTCGAAGTTTAGAGATCGTGTCATTGTCGCGGACAGAGACTTCGGAATCAAGTACGTGTGTCTGCAATGCGTTGATGCCAAGTCTCATGGGTATTAGCTGCTATGAGGTTAGCGGGGCGCGCGGGATAACACTGTGGAATATCCCCCCAGGGAACCGCATGTAAGCGATTTACCGTGCGGTTGGATGTCTACTTATAAAGTTCGATTTCATAGTGGCATGTCAGCGCTTTCGCCTGACGGTCTGCTATTGGCGGCATGGAATGTCAAGGATGGGCTGGACGTTTACAACATCCAACCCTCTAACCGCACTTTCAAGGAGACGATCACTCTGCCCGAGAATTTTGGGCAGAACCGCAACGTATATCTGGACGTCGTCTTCATTCATGACGGATTCGAGGTCCTCATCGCGAGTAATGTGGGGAAGCCCCTCATTGTCGATGTGCGGACTCACACCGTCGTTCAGCACTTAGAACATTCCGCAGGTAAGGTATACATCTGTCCAGTGGGCCACAGCTAATTCATGTTCTAGTCAACGACCTTGTGTCTGTCGTAGTAAGCTCCATTTCGTTTGTATGTCGTCAAATTAAGAGTCTGACTTTCTAGGCATATACACGCCTGGGTACTCGCACGTACATTGCGACAGCAGATCGAGAGCTAGGCGTTGAGACGAAGGTGAAGCTATGGGTAGCAAGGTCGCCCCTAGAATCTCGCATGTGGTTCCACGTTTCGGTCAGTGATTTTGTCCGATTTCCTCGCCGTCACTCACGAGGTTCTTCAGAAGTTGACTAACCTCATCACCCGGATACTGTGGCCACTAGTATTTATCTGTGGCGGTCTGCTTGCCGACAGACTCATGGTTTTACGAAGTCCTGTGGTGTTCTATGTTCTGAGCGTCGTGGTTAACGTGGCCGATGCTGTCTCCAAGTGGGGAACCATGCTTCTTCAAGGTGTACGCCCAGCGCCAACCCTCGTCGAAGTCATTCCTGGCGTTCAGCGCCTCACGACCAGCGTCGTCGTGAGTGTACCCGAGGCTATTCAAAGTATTGCTGGAAAGGTCACCGTAACCGTATGCGATGGGCACGTGCATAATACTGAAGGAGTGATGGCATTAGCGAAGGATACGATACAAAGTGTCACGGAGAGGACTCTCCAAGGGACTCTCGCTACTGCTAGTCCTGTGGTGATCGCGCCCCTGTTGGGGGAACCAGGGGTTTTTGTAAACACCTAGTACGACCCGAAGAAATTGTAGTTACGTTCGTTCCTATCTTAATGTAATGGCACGTTTTTTCTCTGGTTTTGAGATTTGATTTTCTGGTGACTCATGTTCGAAGCACTGACCATGAATATAGGAAGCGTGGCAGCCTCGAATCCTCTCCTTTTAAGCACGCCGACTAAAGTACCTGGAGACCTCAAATCGTAGTCAACGACCATGGTGCGCTTAAATTCCTTCATATTTCAGGTGCCATTACTTATGACGCGAACTAGAGCGATGATCCACGGAGCGTACGACTTCAACGTTTCGCGTATGAAGTCGACTTTGATAAAAAAACCATCCGGATCGCCGAACTAGATGGTCAGTCTGTCTCTGTAGTCTGTGAACTTGCTGACCTCTAGCTGTAGGTTCTCCCCGTCAAGAGGATGTAGCGCGGCATGACACGGTTTCGCCCTTGATCAGAGGGTAAGTGGTGCTTTCCTAACAGAAAGCCTTGCGACAACTCTGATCTCCCGCGTCTTGGTAGAGCAGCGGAATCAACTTTCCCCCCCAATGCATACTTTGCCAGGGAAATCGACGCCGCATCCGCTATTGACGCCATTCCCGTCCTGACCGGGCCTTTAGAGACATCAAGCGCCACATACTGGTCGAGTGCTGGTGCTGGTAGTCTCATCAGTGCTCCCCATCCAAATCCTCAGCAGGAACCCGGTCATGTCCTTATACACACGAACACCCTGACAGGGGACAAACAAGTATGGGTCTTGTTGGAAGACCGGCGGTGGGCGGTCATATCCAGCCAAGAAGTCAAATCTCCGAGTAAGGGTGTCAGTCATCCAATGAAACCGAACACCTACTTCAAGATGCTCAAGAATGGAAAGCCTAGCTGGGTCCTCTGGGATACCCTCCGTCGCCAGAAGGGGAAAAAGCCGACGAAGACGAAGAGGGTTCGATTCAGTGAACGCCTGACCCCTGGCGCAGAATGATAGTAATGATTGCTGTTTACATGTACGACGCAATACTGGCTGTTCATTTAATTCTGGTCGCGATCGACGTTCCTTGTCATGCACGAACAAACGCCTGAAAGAAAGAGGGAAAACGTTTCTTGGATAATTATAACACGTTCACGCATGCCATCCCGGAGACACTGCAGATATTTTAAATTTGGCGACCATGCCTGTGCATGCTTGTTGGCTTGTTGAACTAGTAGAATTTCAATAACTGTCCGGACTTATCCGACTTATCCGGATCCTTTAGCGCCGATCAAACACGCTTGACTCGCGACTACCTCATTGATGCATGACGGTTCACGCTTGGACACCTCGTCCAAGTACTCTTAGTTCACTAACTCGCCAACATACTTCCCCAATTTACCCTTCCCTTCCTACCGAGATGGACTGGCTACGCTCGACTGCCTCGTCGTTCTTTGATCTGATGCTATCACCGCTACGGTTCCCTTCTCTCCCTTACCTGGTCATCGCCGGTCTCCTCCTCTGGAGTGCGCCGTTCTACTTTCTGTTCTATTTGGCTCCTCACACTCTACAGTCGTTTGGGGGGAGAAGATCAAAGCCTTCGTCACCCAAAGGCGAGTTATTTTTCTTTGAGGCGTTGTCGTTATTGAAAATTTGTGCAGCTATGTCCGGATAGCGGCTGTCAGGACCAAAATCTTTGCTTTCTTTGCTGCCTGTTGGGTGCATCTTAGACGCGCAAAATCGAGAGCATCCAGCAGCGAAACTGGTAGGTGTCTTTAACTCATGACTACCTATAATGTCGACTCAGAAACTTACTTAGCTGATCTAGCACCCACGGCTAGGGTAGCTCTCCAAATGCGACGCGATGTTTTCCTTGCTCTTGTTAAAGAAACCGAAGATATCCTCAAGAGCGATTCCATTCGTGAGTCCGAAGATCATACCGCCCTATGGGACAACTACGTGAACGCCAGTATGTTGTCAGAATTGCGCATTTCCTCCTCTTATGCTTCCTCAGCTGGGATACAGGCGGGCAACAAGGACCGCTACGAGGATTGGCGGAGGCGTTTAGGGGCCCAGCTTCGGCCTCCAATGGCTCAGTTCATCGACGACCTTGTTGATGTCCTCACGAACCACTTGCATCAGGTGCTTCCAGATCTGTATACCACGGGAACTTCTCGCTTTGTGAATGATATGGGCTTGACCCTCACGCACACACTCATTCGGACCGACCTGGTCCCGGTCATGCAGGACGCACTGCGTGTCTTGCAAGAGCGATTGCAGGCGGACATTGGCTTTGAAAGGCGTCTGCCTACGACCTGGATTGAACAAGTCTTGTGGCCGCAGTTAGACTCGCTTATAGCGAACATTGACCTGCCCTGTGCGTCATTTTCACTACTTTGAATCGGGGACCTGATTGCTTCTTAAGTTGTGGGTGTTCCTCCTGATCAGGAGGGACGAGCCCGAAGTCCCGACGATTTGCGCTCCGACTCTCCTCAATCGTCTGGCCATTCGTCCACAGCAGAGACTATTCAACCTTCTACTAGTGTCGCCGTTGATCCTTTCCACAGCAGTTTATCAGTGTCATCGCAACCTTATCCTAGTGCTGGACTCACTTCTTCTCATCCTTCTCCTCATGATCGAAAGGAGTGGCGTCAGTCATTTATTTTCTCTGACGACTTAATGCTCATGTCCTAGTCCCTTATCGGACGCCGTCAGTACCCCCCTTTCGACGCAGATCTGGTTCGCCTTCCGCAACAAGCATGGGCTCTCAGCCGGCTGTACCCCCTGGTAAGTTGTTCCTTTTCTGTCTCATAAGCTCCTCGCTTACGATCTCAAATAGCAGTACACTTGGTCCCGTCATCATCGAGAAGCGGATCGTGGCCTGGTTGGTCGTATTTGACACCCTTCACTGTATGTCCTCATGGCGGTCTTGTTAGCGGACTCGTTGTTGCTGCCGCGTTCAACTTATTCGTCCCCTCAAAGCCCCGTTCAAACTGGTTTGTCCCTATACCACCCGCAAATTGTGTTCTGAACACACTGTAGCGCCGACCTTTCGCTTTCCCATGCCAGCCACCGCAATTGTCACTCCAGAGGCGATCCCAGGGAGTTCCAACCCTCTTGACAGTTAGGCATCTGACTTGTTGTGTCAAGTTACGGTACTCATTGACATTGAAACAGTGAAGGACGCTTCCAACGTTGCCAACTTGCCTGACCAGAAAGCTGAACCCCACGCAGTTTCAGAGCATTCTATATAGATCCTTTCTTTATAATTTCTTCCTTTTCTCAGTGCTTTATCTCAAGCGGGTTGATTCTCGTCCTTTCCGGCAAAAGTAGCTTTATCATTCAGATTCGTCGAATACCTCATTCTTCCTGTGCCTTGCTATCGGAGACTGGTTCTCCTTCCTAGATACATCATGCTTCATATCCGTCATTCAACTTCTGTGTTTGTTTAGTGTTACAAACTGCATTTTACTGAATTGGTACGCGCACACCTGCAACTTAATCACTCATGAGTATCTTCATCGATATCGGGCGACTCAATGGTCCTAATAACACAGGGTTTTCTTATGGTAGGCCATCAGTGTTTAGGCAATTATCAGATAGTGTACAGAATCCTAGGTGGCGCGGTTTCAGGCGGTCACGTTTGTTCGCCGTGCAATCCACGCTTGTATCAGCGTTTCACCGTGTACACTAGGGAACATATATACCCTGGAATTAATGTTGAACCCACGCTTAATTTCCAGTACTGGCGCGCTGGCACAAAGTGCAAGTACGCTTCTACCAACTTCTCATCACCCTGGTTTGTACTCACCACTACGTCCATGTCTGCTCTCCTGATCAGAGAGGTTCCAGTCAGTTCAATGTACCACTACCACCTACGGTCTTGGACGGCGGTCTCTGCTCTCAATGAGCAGCTTACGCAGCAGCCCAACACGGTCACCAGTCTTGACCTCGATCTTCCTCGAGGGACATACGTCTCAAGTCACATCACCAGTCTAGTACACCTTTTCACGACCTTGAGCAGCGACCTCGACTCTCTGATGATCAATATCGCCATGCCAAGGGGCATCCGCCTCGATGTCACCCTTTTCCCTTCATTCACGTCTTTGACGGTACTGGAGACGACCCTACCTCACCGTCAGCTCCTTCCCTTATTGGATAATGTCAACGCAGCACCCTCACTGTCCAGTCTCACTATCGGCCACTGCCAGGCACGAGGAGACTGCGCGTTACATGCCCTGATGCATCGTCCGGACCGAGCAGCGTGCGACTTTGTATCAGGACCAGGGGGTTGTGTTAGCCTTATTCCCTCCAGATTACCCTTCCAACATGCATCCTTGAAATGGGAAAGTCTTCGGCGTTTGCAGAAGGCCTACCACACGCTGTCTACCACCCCCCCAATCTCATTAGCTTCGCTTCGCGTGCCGTTCACTCAGCGCCATCCTAGATTCTTAGCGGGATTTGCTCCATTCCTGGGGAACCTCTACCGGCTTGTATTAGTCGAACATAAACTATCTGTAAGTCAAGATCTATCGGCGTGTTTATCAACCTCATGTATTCCTAGAAAAGTCATGAAGACGATCATTATCCGTGGCAGAATCTTGGGCCATGGAGACATGAGTTGGCAGAGATGCCATACCTCAGATACCTCGAGGTCGATCTCTACTCCGAGTGCCCTTGTGAACTGAGCCTAGGGAAGTATGCGAAACAATGGATGTTTGAAAGTGGGGTAAAGCGCAACGTGGTGGAATTCGTTGATTTCTACTGGAAGGGAACGCGAACCATTGGATTCAAGTGGGCACGAGGATCAGATGATTTGACTCGCGTAGTGAAATATTAAATTTATATATGCGTAGTCAACTAGTCCGGTACTGTTGACGCGAATTCGAAGATCTCTTTCAGGTGATCGACTGCAGGGTTTAATTTTAGAACACGTTCTGCACTTGCGTCGATCAATCATCTTTATCTGTCTCATCGATGACCAGCTTGTACAAACGCGCAAACCCTTGTGCTCCGTGTACTACATGAGGCCAGGGATACAGGAACATTTCGTCTAAGATCTCCTTGACACACCATGCTTCGGTGAACCCATTTAGTTCGACCCACTCGATCTCGGTGTCTCCGTATTCCACCCAGAACTCCAATGCTTGTTGTACATGCTCTTGTTATATTGATGGCGAACTTCGTGAATTCGGTGAGTATTCCCCTGAAATCGCTTTTGTGACGGTAATAGGGAAGTGGTTAGCCGCTCTTCACGGGTTTGCTTCACGGTATTGTAGCGCTTCGGGCCCTATATTTGGCTGCTATGTCTTGGACGGGAATGTTGGACCTCATCGTTCCCACTTCCGCTCATAGGAGCCTGAATGACCTCTGGATGATGATCTTCGTCTCTATATCGTTATTCGCGGCACCTGCAAGTTCCTCCTGGCTACTGCTGGTTATGATTGGACTCTGCAACGCCGCTGCCACAGCCTGGTTGGATACCTCTGATCGCATATACGGGGCGGGAATCGTGGTATCCGCCTACGTTATGAATATTCTATCTGTGGTGGGATTGGTTAGCGTTCTGGTAATCCTCCTTTAATTCTGGGACGACCAGTGACTGACGACTGGTAGGGACTATGCGGAGCTCTGGATGAAGGTTTATGCGAACCTCACTTCCGTCATTCGTTTCCGACAACAGTATGTCTAGTTGAGTCATCAACACGGGATGCAGATCTACCCTCCTCTCCTAGGCACGCTGTTATATTGGGCTCCTCTTCCTCAACTCTATCCAGGATGTCCTTAGCGGCCGACTTTTCATATGGCCTGATGCTTTCTGGCGCCGCGCGCGCGCTTTCAGAGGCGTTGTCGGATTACTTACCCTTGTGAGTCATGGCCGATGCTCGTTTGAGAGACCTAATAACTTGTAGGGTCTCCTCGCGACCGACGATGGAAAGGCTGTCAGAGACGTTCTATTTTCACTTTCCACACAAGTCTTTGAAAGCTTGAAGATTCTGGAGCTTGTGCCTCCTTTGAAAGAGCAGTCCCCTTCGATCCCAGAGATTGTCGTGCGCATAAGCTCTCTTCCTCGTGCCTTTGGCTGGCTACCGGCCATGGTCACTGTTGTGAGTGTTTTCTTAGATTCGCTAAATTTTAGGCCCATTTTTCGTATGAGATCTTGGCCTCCACTACTGGAGGCCCCCTAAGTCGCATCGAGTTCGTCAAATATACTCTGCTGATGATACTGCTGGTTGGCAGTTTTTGTTCAGTATGTCATGCCTATCGGTTTCTTATCACGCGTTTGAACACATTCCAGGCCACGTTCAATCCTGCGGCGCCCGAAAGCTTCATGACCTGTCACGGCGGAGTGCTATCTAGCTTCGCGGCTACTGTTGTCGGGGTAAGTAGCCTCTTTGTTATCCTTGGACTTCTGTTCATTGACGCTTTTCAAGATGGGTGGTTCCGTGGCTGCGGGCACTCTTATATGGGAGGGATCCGGATCTGGCGTCCTTTTCCTAGCTGAGGTGATGCTGGTCGGACTGGTACGTCGTTCGTCGAAAATTAAGCACGACGTGCTGAATTCCGTTAGGTCGTCATATCGCATGCTCGGCACACACTCGATGATATGTATCGATCGGGTCCCTTTCAACTTGCTCCGTTCGAAGAATTAGTGCTCTTGGTGTTCGTACTCATGCTTGTCACATCGGTTCGTCTTGCTCCTGAATCTATTTAGTCCTCATTGATCTGCTTCGCAGGTCTTTCGTGTCAATCACAGTCATCGGTGGACCAAGTGGCCATTGGTCTATCTCTGCATGCAAGTTGCGATGTGTCTCATTCTGAGTGTTGCTACGTTTAGCATCATGGCTACCGTTCACATATACTCCACTCAGCCTGAAGCATGGGGGGCACACCAGCGCCGAGGGGCCTTTCTAGAAGCTATGAGAGCTTTAGAGTGATTACGTTTCCCTTCGCTTCTTTCTACCTATTCTTCACTTTCACCTCCAAGTCTTTGTTTCCTTGTTTCAAGAAATTTCTCTCGTTACGATTAGCTAGTCTAATTATATGATACCTACTCGTGTATTATCCTTTGTCCCTATTCTTTTGTTTGCCCTTGGCCTTAGTGATCTCGCCAGCCTTTCATTGGCGAGCCTTATAAGCAAGTGATGTACGAGTGGTAAGAGTACGTTTTCGTGAGCTTGATGCCTCCCGCTTCAAGCAATCCGTTCCAAAGTGGACGCCCCAGCAACAACCGCACTCCAGCTACCAAGAACCCTTTCCAGAATGATTCCGCCGAAGGTGCAGTGTCGTATTTTCCAATTGGGCAGCCTTCCTTGACTGAGAGGTACAGAAACGCTTCCTCCGACCTCGAATTTGGTCCAGGCAAATCGTGATTCAGAGATCTTTCGACTGCAGCGCGAGTTGACGAAGACTCAGCTGGTGAGGCTTCCACTTAGATTCAAGCGGATATCACGTCCTTATCCTTCGAAGACCCTAGAGATGACCCGAAATCTGAGGAATGACGCCGAACAACACTGCCAGTCGCTACGGAAGGAGCTGAGCTGTATGGGAGAAGAGGGACGTCGAATGTCGTCTTGTATCACTGCACCTCGATATTCTGAGAGACGTGAGTTGACATTCCACTTCTATCAAGGTATTAATACTCTACGTCCTAAGAGGATAACGGCCTTGGAGACTTACACTCAAGAAACGGACGACGTACTCTTGGCACAGGCCAGTTTCAGGGACCGGATGAATCGTTTGCGAGACGCGGTCATGCCCATTCTGCAATGTAACATCTGTTTGGATGAGTATCGAGATGCCAAAGTTCCGACCACGTACGTTACGCCTCTCAATTGTGTGATGCTTGTCGTGATAATGGACCCTGGCAGAATTTCCTGTGGTCACAGCTTTTGCACGGATTGCCTGAAACGATGGGTTGCTGCAGGCAGCAACACTTGCCCTATCTGCCGGCAAAGCTTCTCAGAATTCACGATCTGTCTGGCCTTTCGAGATCTTGCTCGAAATCTTTTGAATCCGGATATTTGACAGGAGTTAGACTACACCACAGTACGGACGGAGGAAATGCGATTTATACATTATAGAATCATGTACGGGAACAAGGCGGTACGAAATAGTACTTTTTACACTTTCCAATGAGTGCGCTTGAGATAAGAGTTCATCTCCCAAAGAAAGTGAGCTCGATACGCTAGAGCTGAACGTCGAGATTGTGCCAGCTGAGTTCCAGAGAATGTGTCCACCCCGTTCCGGGGAAATGGCTCTCCGTAAAGTAAATGTTCCATCCACGCTAACGTGTGAATCCCGCAGTCGAAGTGGTTCTGCTGCTGGGGAATCTATGATGGATATGTCAGGTGGGATTCCTAACCTATAAAACTTGAAAGAACTCTAACCTGTACGGTAACACGCTTCAGGCTTAAGGGAGTGGAAATGTCCGCCTTATTCTTGCGAAGCAGTGTTATCGCCTGCTCGAGTAGCTGAAACACAAGTTAAGGGAGTATACCTGAAAGCTATCTTCAACCACGTACGCTGCAGATCTGTCGTGAAAACTCCTCTTTGTCTGAACCTACGAAGCTGTCCAAAACTGCGAACTCCTCTGTGTTGAAATCCACGCAGACAAGTACCCAATGGTTTAGATTTTTATTAAGTGGAAGCAGCAGACGGCTGCAGTCTTCGATCGCACATTCACTCTGGGAAATCCTTGAGACCACCCCAAAATATAGTATTTCGAAGACTGACCGTCCTGTTAAACCAATTCTTCCTGGACTTTTTTGTTTTCGCAGATGACAGGGATTTGGTCGAATTAGTTAGCAAGCTTTGAAGGGGTTTTCCTCGCTGATCTAGCAGAAGGTCTGATCCTCGCCACGTCTCCCCGACCAAATTTTGGGGATCTCCTATTAACGTCCAAGCGTTGACGAAGAAATTCAACACCTCATCATTCAGCTCCTTTCCTTCAGCTAGCCGTTCCAGGGATGGGATTTTAAGTGTAGGACGGGCGCCTGGGATTTGTCCTGAAGCCGTCGTTCGAACCTACCGAGACTTAAGCCGGACCTACAGCTCAGTAAAGTAGTACTTACCTCTAAGAGGATGGTTTCTAGAAGACCCGGACAGTTTCTAACAAGCGTGAATTGGGCAGTTCGGAGGGTGTTAATGAGAGGGTGTGCTGCGTCTAATGCTGCTGCCAGGTCCGGATGGTCGACGGAAGAGGAGAGCTCTGAGACTTCCTCACAAAAGAAGATGATGTCAAGAAGCATGTCATGGAGATTTTTGTAGCCTTTCAGAGTTGGCTCGACGTCGAGTCGCTTTTCCAGATGGGCAGTGAGGCGTTGGAAGCAAGCACTAAGAGTACCGTTGCCCAGACCATAGCTGACCCCCACATCCCACTCCAGAACCTCCAGAAGCATCTTAAGGTACGCGTTTTCCTGGGTTATTTGGAGATATTCCTTCTCGTCCGCTGCAGCCAATTATTCTTCCGAAGAGGGAAGCAAACCAGGCCTACTCACAGTTCTGATCTGACGATAAATGCTCTGAATCAAGTTGCCGTCGTTTCCTTTGACGCGTGCTGGGCGCAGCCCCATTAGAGACCTTGCGCTTGGACGGTTTTCGAGGCGACATGATGGTGGAAGGCTCGCCCAGATTAACATGTGACTTTCGTGTCGCGTCTGTTGTGCTTGTTTGTCTTCGTTGATTGTATTATAAGTCTTCCGCGCCGCTGTTCCGGTTTCCTTTGGTCCACCACACGTCTGAGTTGAACCCCCGCGTGGGGGTCGTTTTATTTCAACGACGTCGTCGGGGTGGACCCATTCGATTCTAGGGGCTCTGGGGATCGTGAAAATGTCCTTCATGATCCCCTGTTCACGGTTCCTACCACATGTGCCTGGACCGTATTATTTCTGGCAGAGCTCGCAGAGTGGAGGACTCGAAGGACGCTGGAGCGTCGCGCCTACTTATTCGCGTGGCACGATGAGCCCAGCGACTGTATCAGCATCTCTCGACGAGCTGCAACATTTATTGCGCGGCAGCAGAGGGATTAGGAGACGCTAGTGTTACCTCTTCTCTCGTTCACACCGATGCTCCTGGTACAGGTGGATCCTTGCAGTGGATGGCATCGTCGACGCATATCACTCCACAAGGGGCATGTTTCTTTTGGCTTTTTGCTCTTTTACACTCCCTTCTTACCCTCTCGGCACAAGCTCTCACTTTCGCCCTCCCGGACGGTGACTTTTCCTCCTCTTCCTGCCTCGACGCCCGTGACGTTCCTGGGCGTTAATCCCCGCCGACTCTGAAGTGGAGACGCCTGGACACCTCCCGGCGTGTCTGTCCAGTCTCGTTGAGACGACAGCTGGTGATCGACTGCTTCTATTTACTCCGGAAACCCGGAAAGCGCGGCTTGAGTTTGTGCTTCACTTTTTTTGTCGAGCGTTCTCGTAGGAGATCCTTGAGGCCTTGGTCCGGTCCGGCTGCCATGTCTGTGGGTTTACCGTTGGTCTCACTACGGGAGAACTTCGGTCTAGTACGTGGTTGTTAGGCTGATGGCGTTCCACTAACTGGAGTTGCGTAGGCCTGTATCAAAGTACGCTGTTTGCCCTCGGACCGTCGATTTGGCGAGGCGCCGAGGGACTGAACCTGCCTAGTTATACTTTGTACGAAGACTACATGATTTCCCGTCTAAGGACGACTGGTTTGCTGGAGACAACGAGCTCCTTTAGGCCGAGTGTTCCTTCAGAACCCGTGACTCGGTGGGCGGAGCGACTTATTGACATCCCCCGGTGACATGTTACTTGGGCTGACTCTGCGGTACTGACCTCGCTCCGTTGTTATTTTGTGGACCGTTGTCGTCGTGGAGTTTAGTATCCTACCGTCAAGGTTATGACTTGAAAACAGTCAACTGGACTGCGCCGTGAATGACGGCTGGGCTTCGTGCGTAACCAGTAGGCCCCACGCAGTTCTCACTCAGAGGATGGCGTAGAGCTGAGGTTGTCGGCGAGTGCTTCTTCGTGCCCCGCGAATGCGTCTTGGCCGTTGCCCAGGAACGCTCGTTTGGCATGATACACAAGGCACGCATGGCTCTGGTTCGCCGAAAATGGCAACTGGCTTATCGCGGGTTGTCTTTCTACCGTCACGACGAGTCGAGCTAGTGCTACGAGATGTCTGGCATTGAGCCACTTGACTTTGTCCTAGATCGGGCGTTGCCTTGTCGTCCCATTAAACTTCCTACGCCCGAGCCTCCGCTATCGCTGCCTCTTCCCCGGGGATTGCGAGAAGAGATTGCTTCTCGCCGGGGCTACCGATCTAGCGAACTCCACTCTGTCCAAGTGCAGCTCAAAACCTTTTACTCGGACTTGAGTCAGGCAGGTGAAATTTGGTTTGTCATCTGAAAATGCTTGACCTCTAAGAATGACAGTTACGACTTCTCAAAGCCTGGGTTTTTTCGATTCTTGGTTTGCCCGAGGGTCTTCGGGGGGTGGACGTAGACTTCTGTTTGGGTCTCTTTACGACTATCTACGTCCTTCGTCTCCTGGAGGCACACTCTGAGAACGTTTACGATAAGCTAGAGGTTTACGTGACTCAGGCCGTTCTAGCTGTAGGTTCCGCGATTTCTCCCCAATTAGACATTTATATATCGCTGTCAGCATGAGAATGCTGTCAAGGCTCATGTACACACTCAGTTGAACGGGTTCCCGAGTCCCGAGGATATCGATTACGGCGGACCTAGCCAGTATTATTCTGTGAGTTACAGTGACAAAATTGTTTTCGTTCTCTTACGTTCTCCCCTCCACACAGCGATATACGGTGTATCGTCACGAAGTCATTGACCACGCCAATGACGATGGAGTGGCGAAGGTTGATCTTCCAGGTTATCAGGAGATGTCCTGGATTCCGGATCAGCTTCCACGTCCCTCATCTACCGTACCAGCTTCCGGTGACACTTTCCTCCCGTTCCTTCAAAATACTGAAGCTCCTCTTGTCCATCAATTTGAGGAGTTCGCCCGTGTTATTGTATCAGTTCTTCAAGGTATTCATACGCAGCGTTGGCAATCCAGGGTAGGTGCTGAATGGCCCGAAATTGTCGTTGATCTGACCTTTTGTAGAGTCAGGCGTATACCTTGGAGGATTTGGAACGATCTCTAGGAGCAGTTTCAAAGGGTCGAGAAGGGTTTCTTGTGGCTGAAGAAGCCTCATATCGGGCCACTGAGCGCGGCATTTTAGGCGAAGTCCTTCAGGCCATGAAGCGTCTCAATCCTAAGAACTATACTGCCGCTGAAATGACTGAAGCCCTTAGAGTAAGTGGTGATAACTATCGAGTTGAAAATATTACCCAGTCGATATCTAGGATTCTTACCTGTATGATGTTATGCGACAGGTCGCGTCACCGACATATCTGGCCAAACTGAATGCCGATCACAGTCAAGCTCTCGTACGGTTTGGTGCCACACAATCTACTTTTTTAGAACTGTTATATGATTGGGCTCCTGCTGAATGTGAGAGTTGGATGGAAAAAGAGCTGCTGTTTACGCCTAGTTTGGAGCAAGTACGTTTTCATTTGCCTTCACTGCGGTAGGCATTTCCTAACTTCTATAGGGCACGTCCGGATTTCTGCTGTGTACGAAGAAGGGAGCAGCGATTCTTCTTCGCACATTGCTAGCCACGCCGAATCTCATGCCGCGCTTAGCCCTTCCGGGTGTAGTGTATTTTCTCCTTTCACAAGAGAACTATGTTCTTGCATGGCGCTGGCTGGGTCCCGCTTTGGAGAAAGCTGGCTGGTGTGTTCAGGACATTGGATTTTCAGTCGACAGAATCAAGCAGTTTTTCACCATTTTGAAAACTGTCTTTTCAAAGAAGGCGGAGCATCGTTTGAAGAAGTGGAAGGTTGAGGCAGAGAAGGGTAACGTAGCAGCTGCAGTGTTTGTCCGGACAGCGGAACTGCACCTTTGGGACTTGAAGCAAAAGAAGTATCTACACGCTAATCAACCTAATCAGGTCAGATTTTCCTTCGTCAGATGTGGTAAACTTATCCCAGTTGTAGAAGCAAATGAAAGATCTCGAGCAAGAGGCTCAAGAACGAAAAGTCCGACCCTCACCACAGGTAGGTATCTAAGTCTACCTACAATTGCACGGCTCAATAATTCGTAGCCTTTGGCCTGTAGGCATTGCTTGTTTCATCCCCCCGAGGAGCAGTGCTCTCGTGTTTTTTTTACCTCAAAAAAGGACAAATCAGAAGTGGAGTACCTACGTACTCATGGAATCAGCTTCGACAAGGAGCGTATTAGGCATCCTCCACAAGGTGCTCGAATATATCATCCTGACTATGTTGGGTTGCGAGAGCTGGACGCCCGAGAAGATGTCTTGCAGAGATGCGGCCGAATGATCTGGATTATCTCGGACGCTGATGGTATAGAGGATATTCGACCTAGTATTCCTGTTCCCATTTCCCCTACCGCTTCCCCTCCCAACCTTCCTCCAGAACGTGACCGACCTTCCGTCTCTGACTCTGATTCGGCCTCTGAGTCTGACTCTGATTCGGACTCTGATTCGGACTCTGATTCTGATTTGGACTCTGAGCCTGATTCAGAGCCTGAAGCGTCTCTCTACTCAGATCCTGACTCGGATGTGAGCTCTCCATCACTTCCTGATATTAGCTATAATGAAACCCATGGAAACGGCTTCTGGATGGATGTTTACAACTATGAGGAAACAGCAGACTTCAGTCTTATTGTCAAGAAAGTGGGTCAGCGACATGTCGTAAGTGTGGCGCTACTTATTTTCTTATAATGCCTAAACCTATTCCTAGCTTAATTGGGGCATGTTTAATGCCTTTCATCCTTTGGTCCACCAACGTCTCGCAGAGCATGAAGAGCTGAGCTCATGTATGTTTACCTAATTGCGAAGTTTTCTTCTCTTTAACCAATTTTAGTTATGTGTGAGCTCAAGCGTGGGGCTCAGTTCAGACACTTCACCGAAAAGCATTCTGGAATGGCCGCCACTGGTGCACGTCTACCCAGAGGTGGGGCTACAGGCGACGCCTACGATTATTATGTTGGTTTCGAGGTAGAGTCATTGGCCGGCATTCATCGGGCGTTTGACTATGCCGAGGTCTAAATTATCTTTTCCTCTCAAAATGTGGCTCACATTCTGTAGGATGGGCTATTTCTCCTCCGAATCGCGGAATTCGTCTGTTCATCCCTGGCTAGAAGCATGCGACAGGCTGCTACAGACACTAATCGACTCGGACTCACTGGCCACAACCTCTTTCGGTGTAATGGATATCTAGCTGGTCAGCATCATGATGTGGATGAAGGCTGGTCTCTATGCTGCCAGATTCGGTGGTGGGCGAATCGGGAATTGCGCGAGTATTCCTTCTGCGAACCTCAGCTAGGGTACTTCTGGCGAACTCGCCCCAACGTAGCATGGTCAGTGTGCTACTTGAATAATGATGGATTGAGCTAACTGTTTGCAGGTCTTTCAACTCTGATGATATGCATGGTACCATGCTTCCTGGTGTCAATTCTGAATTTCCGCCGCCTCAGGAATTTATTGACTCTATGGGAACACCTGCTCCACATATTTTGGCACGCTCTCAGCCCGAAAAGGCAGCACTAGCTCCTGACCGCGACAATCGACCGGGGTGGCCCCTGCAACGATATCTCACTCAGCAACGTCAGAATAGACAGCAGCAGCCGGCTCCAAACCAGGCAGGAGGTGGCCCTGCCGCTGGTCAAATACCGCGAGCGGGACGTGTCGGGGGAAGAGATAGAGTACGGGTACCAGGTCGCGTCAGTACTGGGAACCATGTGTGTGTTCCCAGACGAAATGCCCGAGCCGCGCGCCGTGCCGAAAGAGCTATTCGTACTCGGGATGCCAATTTTGCCCACTGGGATAACCAAGGTGCTGGACACTAATACTTGTATTTACTATTCCGTATAAGTCATATATATTAATTGGAATCCCTGGTTGGCAGTGGTCACTGAGGACTCTGACACACAGCAACAAGTGACAGGACTGGCTTTGATCATGAACCAAATGCTCAAGTGTAGCTAGATCGTAATGTTTTGCCAAGATACACTCCCCAGCACTGGTACTACTGATAATTATAACATTTCACATTGATGAATAGCTGTCCTTGGCGGGAAGCTGTAATTTTCTAGCAAGGATTCTGTCGGTTCGCTCACGTGTTCTTGTTTTCGCAGGGAGTTGGGAGAAGCCGAAAGTCGCCGCTTGCCTGGACTACGTTCATGTACCTTCCAGATGTCGAAACGACTGCTCTTAGCGCACTCACACACTCACACTGGCTGGTCAGAAGTTTCCGGCTCCGCAAAACATTGGATGTCATCTCCGTTCCACCGTCCGCGCTTCTTAGTCGCGCTATCCTCTCATAGCGCACCATCCACATCAAAGGAAGCATCATGGTCGTTGCCTTCGGACCAACTGCGCCCCAGAGCCACAAATCCTAAGACCAACCTCATGCTTGAGAATACGTTACGACTCGGCGGGCCCTGCAACAGATGTGAAGAGCCACGTACATCTCTTACTTTGAAGACTCCACCAACAAGCTCCAAAACATGGGCGCTCAGCTCATCGAATCGAAGCAAAGGGTAGCTGATTTGGAGCTCCGCCAATTGGAGGATACAGCTCGGTGGACGCGTAGAAGCGACAACCTGCAAGAGCTAGGTAACTTTCCACATTCTCACTCATTTCTTAAAATTTTCACTTGCTGAGCTGGGAACGCAGTGCTAAGAAATATGAGCTAGGGAGGGAACCAGGCGTACCGCTGTGACGATCTTGCTGTAGTTCTGCGACTAAGGCTCGGGTTTCCGCGGATTTGTGTAGATATCGCCCGTTTTCATCCAAATGGGATTCGACAACTACACGATAATATAAGCACGGCAATGACCCATCAGAGATGTACCTACTTTTCAAATGGTGTTCCGAGGACCCTTTGAATATCTCGAAGTCGTCTTTCGTTCGTTGGAGACTGTCTTCGGACGTCGTTGGAGACTGTCTTCGGACGCGTTTCCATTCCGATTCCAAGCTCCCACACACCATCGATCCGCTCAACGCTGCACATGCCGCGTCGAAGCCCAGGTGTCTCCTTGGTTAGATTGTCGAAGAAGTCCGGTTGACAGATGTTCTGAGACTTGCGTGCGACGGAGACGGCAAAGCCTGCCGGCGTTCATGGTGACAAGATGGAACCGACGTGTTAGCTTGGTGCTGGCGGACGGCATGAACAAAATTCATAGGAAGAAAAAGCGGAGCTTACGGATTCGCCGCTAGAGTCCGCTCGGCTGAGGTTATTCGCCAGGCTAGTTCGTCGATGTCACCACAAATTTGTGTAGAGAGAATAAGGATAAGTCGATCGTCCAATCTGCTTTCACTTTCTCGTGTCAGTAAGATTTGCGCGCGACGAGCTAAGGACCATACATCAACGTCAACTCGACTCGTACGGAAGGGAAGGGGATCTTTGAGTGGCATCCTGATCTTTCCCTTTCGGTATGTCCTTCGCCGAAGCTGAACGGAAGGCATTCCGGGATCACCTTTCCTTCTGATGGGTTGTCACTTGGAATTGGACAGCAGTGACTAGCGACTTACGTTTGTCATACAAGACTTTGCCAATGGCATGGACCAGTGCGAGGCTCTGTTCTCATCGCGTTACAGATTCCCTGACAGTCAACTCCTCTCGACCTTTGGACCGCTTCTTGTTCTGTCGAGCAGCACCGAAGAATCGAGGAGCTTTGATAGCGCTCCGGATATCACCTTTGCGCTTTTGACAAGTAATCCAGAACTTCTTCCGTAGGTTGACTTGAAGATCCAAAATGCTGCTTCGAAAGGGCCTGCAGCACTCTCTTGAGGAAAGTCGCTGCAACGGCGTTGAATCTATACACAGCCTCAGATACAAGGAGTCTTGCACGTTGATCAACTTACCGAAGTTGCCTCACATACGGACCATGAAGAAAACTAGAAAGTAAATGTAACAGTACGATATCAACGACGCCACGGTTAGCCTTGCCCCACGAGCCGGCAGCGAACCGTTCATCACAGCCCCTCTCCACAAAGTCCAGCGTTACTCATGATAAATACCAGCGGCATAGCGTCTGCGTTAGACGCGACCAAGGATTGTTGATTGACCTCAGCACCACCAACATTGACCCCCCCGGCCGCTGCCAACTCCATTAATCAAGTCAGCCGCGGACGACCTTTCTCCTCTTACTCGACTCGGAACCAACTTCTATTTACTTCTACTACTCTACTCTACTCTCAACTTCCTGTAAATGCTTTATTAGCACCTGTACCAAGTAGTATGCCCGAATGTACGTACCCTTCTGAATCAACGAGTTTGGCCGATTCTAATTCTGTGAAAGGACTCGCAAGTATTGCTTTCCGGGAGATGATCAGCACGGATCGTATATGGACGATGCTGGTGCGACGTCAATAAGAGAAGCGCAGCGCGAAGAAAAGTACATACAATAGCAATGGAAACTAGTGTCGCCGAAAAGCTGAAAGGTTGGTTAGATTTACATAGTGAGAAGAAGACCAGACTTACCGAGGACAACGTCGAGTACAAAAAAGCTGTCATCGGTGTAAGGTAGGCTACAAACACTATCAAGGTAGGTAAGGAAGGAAGGAACACAAGAGCGACAGACTGACCATGTTGGCCGCAAGTAGATGACGATCAGGTTGAAGCTAACGAGGTAGTGGTGTATCTGGATAACTAATGGTCAAAGCCTAGGCGAGGTCGGACAGGACGGTGCAGTCGTCGAAAAACAAGACTGTTCCGACGTGCGATCAGTACACAGTTCAGTCGGCGACAAGGATGGACTAACCAGTGATGGCTAAGACAATGAAGGCGACATTGAGGAGGCATGATGGAGGCAAGGCTGAACCTGATGTCGAAGTCGTTGAGGATGACTGGTGAGAATGTAATAAATACACTGTTGAAACAACAGCGACGACGACGACGACAAACATACCAGTGAGGGCGTCGACAACATGACGATGACGGTGGACTCGTGGAGCCCAAAGGCAAAACAGACAGCGAATAATCAAAGGATATTGAGGTCGACAGACGAACATACCTCGGCGGCTTGAAAGACTAATCAACGACAATCAACAAACAATCCGAACCACACACCGCAGGTTAAAGAATCGCACCAGCCACTCACGGATAGACGCGCCGCTGAATACGCCAAGTCGAACAGGCTGTCGTCGAGGTTGTCGGCCATTGTCGGGTCCCGCTAGAATGACAAGAGATGGCGAGTATCGAAGCGAAGTCAAAGTCATCATACAGAGAGGTGCTGGTTCATGATAAGTACAACGTTGAACGTCATCGTGAGCAACTAACCATGGCGGACACAACGAGCGACGAGACACCAGCCTTGGAGCAACACCTGCGGGGTCTATTTTCTTGTAATGAGCGTAAAAGACCGACTGCGTTTATCGCAAAGAACAAAGTGTAACAATGTCAAACCTATGGACTACCGGGCGTACTTATCCCATGGAAGTCAGCCTAGAGGATGGTGAGCGACGTCGAATTCGGAGCAAAGACAAACATTACCAATGGCTTATTAGCATCCCGACCAATACGATCTGGGTAGCGCGAAATGCAACTTGTTACCCACCCAAGTGATCTATTCAGTTACAAGTCGTGACGAGACACGACTTCAGCGAGACCAGGACGATGTCCTTACTGCCGCGCACATCAGGCGATGCCCGACTATCTGAACAGGCGACCAAGGGAAAAGCAACGCGTTCTACATGACTTGTCAGAAATGGAAAGACAAGGGAAAACGGCGGTTACTTACTTTTCATCCTCACATTATACGCAGTTGTTTTATTTTCGACTGCGCTCCTCGCAGAACACAAAGTGTATCCGCGACATCGACTCCAGACAGTCGAAAGGGAAGTCAACCCCATCGACTGCTGGGCCTATTTTCTTCTGATGAGCATAAAAAACCGACTGCGCTCCTCGCAGAACACAAAGTGTAACCGCGACATCAACTCCAGATAGCCGTAAGGGAGGTAAACCCCATAGACTACCGGGCTTACTTATTCCAGTGAATAGAACCTAGAGAATCGTGAGCGACACCGAATTCGGAGTAAAGAGAAACATTACCAATGGCTTATCAGTGTACATCCCCACTCATACGTTCTAGGCAGCTTCGATTTACCCACCCAAGGGACCCATTCAGTTACAAGTCGTGACGAGACACGACTTCAGCGAGACCAGGACGATGTCCTTACTGCCGCGCACATCAGGCGATGCCCGACTATCTGAACAGGCGACCAAGGGAAAAGCAACGCGTTCTACATGACTTGTCAGAAATGGAAAGACAAGGGAAAACGGCGGTTACTTACTTTTCATCCTCATATTATACGCAGTTGTTTTATTTTCGACTGCGCTCCTCGCAGAACACAAAGTGTATCCGCGACATCGACTCCAGACAGTCGAAAGGGAAGTCAACCCCATCGACTGCTGGGCCTATTTTCTTCTGATGAGCGTAAAAGACCGACTGCACTCCTCGCAGAACACAAAGTGTAACCGCGACATCAACTCCAGATAGCCGTAAGGGAGGTAAACCCCATCGACTACCGGGCTAGATGAGCAGAGACGGTAGTAGTAGTTGGTAAAAGCCAAGATGTTTTGCTTATGTCAATGTTTGGCATCGCCTCTAGATCTTGATCGGCTAAAGAACGCGTCTTTATCCCCACCACTTCTTTGCGCTTTCACTCTGTACTCTTCCTGCCACCATGACTTCCACTCCATACGCCCACAACATTTCCAGAACCAACGGACCGCATCCTGAAAGACTACGGGGATTCCTATTGTCCCAAGATCCAGGCTATAACGTTTGGTCAGGTCGCCTGCATGTCCCGAAAAATAGGACGATTCAACCCCTCTTTTCAGGAAATAACACGTCGTCTTGGAGAGTCAGATACCCTACTGCTCTTCCGCAAGGTAAAAAAAACGGATAAAAACAAAAGCTCCTGGCGCCAATGCGGCGCCTTGCGCGGTACGTTCTTCGTTCAATCAAGGGACCTTTCTCAAATTGGTACAGAGGTGTAAGATACAGGAGTACGAGTGCGCACACTTGCATGTCTGTTCATGCGAAAATGTGTGCCACGCAGTACGTAGGCTGTTCGTCTTTCTCAGTATCCTCTTCCCCAAAGAGTTTCAGATTTGTCCCGATGAGGATCCCTTCTCTAGAACGGGAGCATGTAAGATCGCCTTCCTGCCAAGAAACATTGACTTACGTTCTATCTAGGTCCTACTTCCCTACAGGCTTTCAGGGCCCCCGAGGTTTCTTCATGTTGTCTCCTCACTTACCGCTTTCTTCACTGTCTCGCCCGACGACGCTATCTCCTCTCCCGTACTTGCACACACCACGTTCTCCTCCTTCCTAACCACATTTTACTCAACTCCCGTGCTGCTTTCAGGGGTAGTCAGGGCTTGAGCCATCTGTGTCGTGCACATCGATAGCCCCCGCGTAATTGCTCGAGGGTCGTCGACAGGCACGAAATGCATCTCAGTTCCTCATGAGTAGGGGTCAGGTAGGGGCACACCTGCCGCCCATTTCGTACAAGAGGGTGAAAGTGCGGGTCACTCGTACTCGAATGCTCGGGTACGGGTGATGTGCCGGGTACCGGTCGGATGAGGTGGGTTCACCCTCTCCACGTCACCCGGAAGCCCTTTTCGTTTACCGGTCAGACATCGGTACGCACCCTCTTCGACTGCACCAGCACGGCACTCTCCATCCTGGGACGCGTCCGTCCTCTCAGTTTGCATGCACGTATTTCGTCTCCGATGTGCGGCTCATCCGCCGCAACAATATGTTCATCATCTTTCGCAGACATGTCTCGCAGGACGCGTCACTCTAGAGTGAGCCCCAGGAGTACAACGTCTCCAAGACTTCTATGAATATATAACTAAACATTGATTCTCTACATGCGCCGACATAGCCAAGTATGAGCATCAAGAACCAACGTCTGATTTTGGAGGAGCATAAAGACACACTCCCCGCCAGGCCTTTCACAGTGTACTTATCACGTCAAACCTCTACCGCAGACCAGGGGGACTAGGGACATTCGGAATGAGTTCATAGAGTACCTGGCAACAATTCCACGCGCCTGATTTTGGCCGTCAAAATTTACAGATGGGCAGCGCTCTTTTGATTGAAGTCTTTGATTTCTCATGGGATTGTGTGCTAATCGTAGCACGGTGGGTTTTTTATAACGTCGTTGGAAGGTGCTATCATTACTGTCGTGCGAGGTCACATCAGAGGTAAGTACTGACATCAAGTAAGCGTCAAGGTATGCGTTAAAGTACGATTACTTTCCCATATGCCATAATATAAGTAGCCTGTTCCGGAGGGAACCCAGGCTGTAATACTACCATGTCCCCACCACCCGGTATACGGCCGTGGACGACTCCTGAAGGGTATCGTAAAGTTAACGACCGCAGCCATATACACCCCTAATCGCGCTTGCCTAAACGCTCACCTGACAGTCATGCGTCATCTGCTAGTGTAGCATAATAAGTACAAACAATGGTTGTGACACAATTAGACCTTCCTTTTCCGTCAGACTTTATCCTCACGCATCCTCACGCAACTATATGTCGTATTATCGCGAGGCAAGCCGATTCCTTTACCACCTCCAAGAAATGATTAATTCCCACTTAGCACACCCCTGCGGTGTCCTTAGACCCCGCGGTGTCCCTCGATCAGAAACAACAAAATGCTCGGGAAAGACAGGAGAGATGTCGGTGAGGACATATATAGCTTCAATGTCACTGAAAGTGTCCGATTCGTTTTTAGGGCAAAAAAAAGGCAGAATTTTATTGAATCCGGAGCTGTTCAACGACGTCCTGGGCGACCGAGAAAACGCCAAGAAAAATACTCTGTGGTTTGGAAGAACAGTGTGTCTAGTTCGGTGCACCAACTCTTGTCCGCCATCCCCAATGGACTCGTATTCAATGTGTCGAGTGCTGCTGATTTCTTCTCTGAGGTCCAATGTCTGCGGCGCATGGGCTATACCACTGAAGGGCTTCCGTCTGTCACTAGCACTTCCAAAGAGTATATCACAACTATCAGGGGGGGATACATCGATTGTGAGTCAGAGAAGCAAATACAGACTGAGGCTCCTTGCTCATCCTTGCTAGTCTTTCCTGATTCCTCAACTCCCACGTTCCGTGTCTATTTTCCAGGTTCAAAAAACATAGAAGAGTAAGCCCCCCCTGATTGTTGGTTCGCGTACTGATTGTGATCTGCAGATTTATCCTGCTCCTGCCAAAAGATGAAGAATGGTATGACCCTGTGGAGGACTTCCGCAATCTCATTCGCACACTATATTCCGGTACATGCAATCCTTCCATGTTCAATAGATCTGATTATGACAAAGAAATACAGCATTGGAGCCTGCTTATACTGAAGCTCGAGAGGCAAGAAGTCCTTTCGCTGCCTACACCTGAGATTCTGACTGTAGTTATAGGAGCACCTTCACTCTCTCGAAGAAGCCTTGTCGATACGCAACGCGCGGGCTTGCCGAGTCGCTTTACAAAGGATCAATAAGGTCTTCCGCAGTGTTCCCGCCGATTCTCCGCTGGACTATTCTGAAGAGCACGTCCTGGCCATTTATCAAGAGACTTACAATCGTTGTGTCAGTCCGCACATACACTTGCTCAGTGCATATCCCGCAGGTTCAGATGCGGTGTACGGAGAAGCTAATCCTAAATTCGTGTCCCAGTTGGTTCAAGTCTTGAGGCTTACCCAATCCTCTATCTTTCTAGATCTTGGCTGCGGCGTCGGAAATGTCGTATCCCAAGTGAGCCTACGCGTTGGCTGTCAGTCATTTGGAATTGAGAAGGCTAGTAATCCCGCTCGCATTGCCTCAAATTTCATTGAAGAGTTTCGACTTCGATGCCACATATGGGGGGTCAACGTTGGCTCAATGGAACTTGAACATGGCGATTTTCTTCTTAGTACGCGTGTCAAGGAACTAGTCGCCCAAGCGGACGGCATATTTGCGAATAATAGAGTTTTCCCCACGACCCGTAAGTCGCATTCCTCACCTATATCTATTTTCCTCTTGCTTGATGCTCACGCAATCGGTCACAGTTAACTGTCAACTCGGCCCTCTCCTGTCCACGATGAAAGATGGTGCCATGGCTATCACGACTGAATGCTTGGCTTACGGTTCTCTTAAAGAATTCACAGGTCGCTCAGTAAGTTGAGACATTCGCAAGTATCTCTGTTTCTCAAACTGTTGCAGCGAGAAGACCCGACAAGAATGTTTCGAGTCACAACGGAAAATTATCCGCCTGGTTCCGTGTCCTACTCTCATGCCGGTGGAAAGTTCTACGTTCATACCATGGATCGTACATGGGATGCACAGCGGGAGATCACATTCAATGCGGCGTACAACATGGAAGTCTAGTTGTGTTGATGTCTCTGTTAATAGTTCAACAAAGAACTATTTCAATCACCCTACCTTTGGATCATCAGAGACGGAAGACACGTCCAAGTCATGTGCAATTCCAGTCAGAAGTTAGTTTCAATACGCGACTGCTTTTAGGTACATGGTCGTCCCGCACGAATACAGTCTCAACGACGTCAACAGCCCGGACATTGATGCTCAAGTATTTACAGAGAGTGACAGAAGGCCTAGGCCTTCATGATCCAGGTATGTGTAGAGCAGCAGCCACATCATGAACTTCCAAATCTACGTATGGTCATCACAGCGATAGCAGCAGTCAAAAGGCCACATGCTGCAGCTTCGGGGGAAACGATATGTGCAGCTCTTGAGTGGCGGTCTCGCGTCATCCTCGTTTGATTCGATGACCTCTGCCTGGACCCATGTCACGTCGTCTCGGGATGACGAACACAGCTCCAAGAAGCCATCGCCGAAGGTTGTCGTCTTCTTGTCGAGAGGAGCGTCGCGAGGATTGTTATTCTCTCGCCAGACGTCCTTGCGAGGATGTGGAGTGGGTATCTCGTAAAAATCGTTGTCTTCGACGTCCTTTTCTGACGTTAGCTCCAAAGTAAGCGCCAAGTCCGGAGAGTTACGAGATTCGGAAGACGGCGCTACGTCGACCGTATCTGATAGTAAACAATGCAGACGGTGTACTCCAGCGGCATCGGCATCACTGAACGCACGTTCGGCCTGAAATAGGTGCATGATAGAACTGTAAGCAACGCCATGAAGTTAACTCACAAGTGGAGTCCACCTCGGACGTGGACTATTCCAATTTCTCTCCCTCTCCCGTTGGCAGAGGAAGTTGACGGCTGCGAGGAGTGCCCTTCCTGTGGTTGAGACTTTCCTAGCCGTCGACATCCCTGGCAGTGGCTACACCTATGAACAGCAACAGATTCCGACTTTTCTTTTTATAATTATGAGCGTGGTGTACTTGCCTGGGGCTTACTAGACGAACGGTGGAGGGAACTCATGTACGGCCGGTGCAGCACCCATACCCTCGATTTGTTTCTAATATACAGCCATCTGCACGCAGAAAGACGGCACTACGACTAGCGGATAACGAATGAGCCGAACATACCAAACATTCAAAACAAAGTGAACTATGAAGTCCTGGCTGGTACGGCAGAGTAAAGGACGAGTTGTGGAACGGTCAGCGGCGCCGTGGAGTCCAGATATGCGGCAGGAAATGCTTGCCGCGGCGGTACGAAGGTAACGGCTTTGAAGGACGAGTCGATAGCTACTGAACGATAAGTAAAGCAATGCGTTCTACAATACTCATCTGAAGTCGAAAGACAACGGGCCACCTATTCTCCTCGCGGAACATCAAGTGTAACCGCAACGTAGCTCCAGCATTTGTAAGGGAAGTCAACCCTATCGAGTGCCGGGCTTACTCATTCCAGTGAATACAACCTAGAGATTCGTGAGCGACGCCGAATCCGGAGCAGAGAGGAACATTACCAATAGTTTATTAACATCCCCGCTCATACATTCTACGTGACGGAACACGACTTCAGCGAGATCAGGACGATGTCCTTACTGCCGTGCACATCAGGCAATGCCCGACTATCTGAACTGGCGGCCAAGGGAAAAGCAAGACGTTCTGTAAGAGTTGTCCGAAATTGAAAGACGATGGGGAGACGGCGGTTACTTACCCTTCATCCTCGGACGCAGTTGTTTTCGAAATCGACTCTAGACAGTCATAAGGGAGGTAAACCCCATCGACTGCTGGGCCTAGATGAGCATCGGTGGCGGTGAATGCTTTGCTTATGCAAGCATTTCTGTCCGTTTCGCTTGAATGGCAATTACTTCTCACGCTCAACGCTCTTTCTCCAAGGTCTACCATTTGCATTTGGGCCTGCGTGGAGGACCTTTCGGCGCGTAGCACTAGTCTACCATATCACACACTTTTTGTTTTACTTTGTCCGGCTTCGTTCTTCCCCCCGCATGACTTCTGAACCTCAGCGCGACAACATCACCATGACTGACGGACCCGACCTCAAAAAATTGCGCTCTATGGACTTGACTGAAGATCCAGGTTATATGACTTGGCCGCATCAAATGCGATATGAGGTACGTGTCTCCTTCTTTTCCCTGCCAGAACGGGATGACCCACGTCGTCTTCAGGAGATAAAACGCCGTCTTGGAGAGCAGGATGCTCGTCTTATCTTTTCCAAGTTGAAAGCGATGGATAAGATGGGCACAGCGTGGAGGTTTAAGTCGATCTGCACGGTACGTACCTCTATCCATTCAGAGGCATTTACCAAGTTAGCACAGAAATGCAGCAAACCCGCATTCAAATGCACTCACACCTTCGTCTGTCCGTGCAAGGATTTGTTTCATAGGGTATGCAGACCATTTCTCTTTCTCATTATCCTATCACTTACAGAGTTTCAGTCTTGTGTGACCCTCGGACGTCTCCATTCTTATTGTAAAGGCAGCTTCACATAGAGGAAACCGGGCTGACACTCTATCTAGGTTTTGCCTGCCGAAGCACACGACAGATGATTCACCTCAACTGGGTAATCGCCGACCTCGTCAAAAAAGCTGTCGCGAAAAAAATACGAAATCAACGTTACAAGAACATCGCCGTCAGTCCGGAAAAGAAGCAAGCCATCGTTGAGCGTGCTACCGCCAAGCATGCACATGTTTTGGATAAAAGGCCAGAGTACCCATCGCCGCGTAAGCGGCCTGCCCCGGCAGTTGTTCGCCGAATTCAGTGCATGACGGTGTTGAAACGCCCTCCTCCCGGTCCCTCCAACCATGCATCGCCGGAGGAGGACTCCAGTGACTCAGACGCGTCCGAAGCCATGTCTGTCGACGAGGATGAAGTGAGCGAAGAGAACAGCGATTATGAAATGTCCGAGGATGATGCAGAGGACAGCGATTATGAAATGTCCGAGGATGATGCAGAGGACAGCGAGCATTCTGACATGCGCCCCCAGCATCCCACTGGCCCTTCAACTTCCAAGGGACATCTCACTGCTGGTACAACCGCCGCTTGTGGACAATTTGCTAGAGGGGAGCCGCAAAGATCGTCATTGACATCACTACCCTCTCATGGGACGCGGATCATCCAGGATACTGCTGTTATAGAGATATCTAGTGATGAAGGGGAGGACCAGAACCGGGAGGTAAGTCATGCTCATTTGGAAGGTAGTGCATATTTATCGTCATGATCATAGTCGTCCAGACGTTCATCAAGCCAAAGGACCATTCGAAGGCGAGGAAGAAACACTCGGCAGCCAGCACTGGAGGTAATCGAAATATCCGACTGATACTGCTGCCTAAGCGGCTGGAGGAGACCCGAAGGAACTATTGCAGTGACAGTTGGTGTCAGCTCTTGGGATGAGCATCTATTTGGTTCGTTGCTTTGATGATTAGATTTTTAGCGGCTTGCCCTTCCTTTTACTTACTGCTTGATTTATCGGCGTTGTCACATTCTTCATGTCGTTTAGGCCTCCTCAGTTTCCTTATACAATGTCACAACATCGTGCTCTGCTCTCATATCTTTCCATTGCATCTCGTCAAACATGTACTTGTAATTAGTTCCAAAGAATCTGATATCTGTCTCAACGTGGCGAATGGGTTCAGGACGAATCACGAAATCTCATTCGGACATGTTGCGAGAGGATGCGTGAGGATACACGTGTACACGCAGTCAAGCTAGTATCAAGCCCCTTCTGCCGTTCCATGCCGCGATCCAAATTTGGTTTGCTTAGGTGGGTTTGGCTCGCCTTCGGCAGAAGGGGGTACCGGCCCGGAGCAACTCCGAACCTAAAGCTAGTCAAGGTCAAGGGTGTTTGCCCTCTCGCGTCCTCACGCAATACGTCGGAATGAGGACATTCTGTGAGGATGCGTGAAGACAAGGAAGAGAAGAGGATAAAACAGAAGAAGAGAAGTGGGCGATAATGGTGATTTTGGTTGGCCCAGACTTTGCAAATTTCTGCGAGAGTGTCGGATAGGGCGAAAACCTTGGAAGATGTTTAGTGATTTTCTGCTGCCATGCAGGACCGTTGTTATTGTCTGATGCATAATTACGCGTTACAGATCTGTCATCATCCTCGTCGACGGCGTCAATGTAAACGGCCTTAGGCAGTAAGTCCCCAAATATCAACCGACGGCTGTTTACATTGTGGTTACACCCAAAATATATTTGTAGTTTTCTGCAATCATTCAGTTATAGCAAGTTGGTATCAATTTTCAACAAAGGCATAACTTCAACCTTCCTCGAGGTTATACCCTCCTCAACTTCTATAGTTTGACGCGCTTTTCGAGAGGAAAGAATCGACCCCATTTTAGCGATGGAGTCGGCCGTGGGTTCCCCTTGTAAGTTATGCAACGTAATCTTGTTAAGCTTGGGTAGCAGTACACCATTACTACTCTCCGTTGGAGTAACGATGAGGCTCTCCAGCAGTGCATTCGGAATCTCGCCCCGATGCCACAAAGCAAAGGTGCTGACGTTGGGCGCTTCCCGTAGCGAATCAATGAAGGCACTGGAGACCGCCGAATTCGAGAGGATGTCTGTATCGAGGACTATCGCAAGGAGGGTGAGATTCTGCATGACCGTAGGAGCTGATGGGAATATGAGCTCTTCACGCGGTTCAGATGTGTTCCCGGTGGAGTAACAGAGAAGCAATTCTTTAAGTGCGGGCACATTGAGCATTGGTAAACTCCTCCCTAATCCAGAAAATTTTGAGGTTGCTAGGAAAAGGCGCTCAAGGCGTGGGAGGGATAACGGAGAAGGTAATCTTGTATCGGTGATATCCCGAATGGTTAACCACTCCAGCTGGGACATTGATTGTAGACGTACGCCCTCAGTCACCGTAAGGCAGTGCAGCACGCAAGTATAGGCTCTAATCTTTGCCCAAGGAAGGCTAAGGCAGTTGGGTAATGCATTGCTCCTGACCTGAACATCTCTAAGACGAGGTGCAAGTCGAAACGGTTCTTCAACTGGCCCCCCTAAAGATCGACTAGAAGCAGGATGAATATCCAATGTCTCCAAACGTTCGAAGCACATGGTGGATAACATGGAAATGACGCAAGGCTCTGCATCAAACTGGAGACATAACCACCGCGGTGCGCTGACTTGTAATGTAATGGAAATAAGGGAAAGTCGAATGTCTGCGGTGAGGTCGCCGTCACATCGCAGGGAAACACGAATACTGTAGTCTTTCGAGCGGGAAAGGAATAAGGCAAGGTTGAAAGCAAACTTTGCGCTCTGCGTGCTTTGAGTAGAGCGCGGTAGCGTGCATGCGAGGGTGGACCACAGAGAGGGTAATGATATGGAGAGTTTGCGCCAATGCGAAGACACATGGGAGAGCACCCAAGGAGCGTTTCTGGAGTCCACAGACGAGTAATGCTGGAACCTGAGGCTGTCGAGGTCAGCCCAGTGGGGAACGCAATGGGAGAAGATTTCGCGCAGAACGTCGTCAGGCAAGGATCGAACGGGATGAAGAAGCTTCCGCGCATCATCTAGATGCATTTGGAGTTTCTTCCGCTCCTCGACCAATGCCTGTAAACGGTTGCGCAGCAGAGCGATCTTTTCATCGTACTGGCAGAGCGTAGGAGGCGCGTCCTGGAGTAAAGCCTTCAAGGTGACTTTTTCGGCATCAGGAGGGGCCTCATTCCCTTTGAGAAGCGCCTCAACGCGCTCTTGTCTGGCCGGCTGCAGCATTTTGGCGGAGAACGAGCATTCTCCACAGGAATGGCACGGTTCTGGAAACATGGTCATAGCAACAATATTCCTGGTACTCGGAGTGAATTTGTGTATAATTACTAAGAAAAACGCAACGGAGAATACCTGGAAAGCATGTGCAGTGGAATTGAACTAGTTGGGAGCCGAGGACAATGGCTGAGGATGAAAATCTCTTCGGCGTCTGCGGTCCGGGTTCAACGATAACGTGACCCCAGGCTGGTTGTTCAGCGCTCTTTTCGAGCTTCCGCCGTAAAGAAATCTTCAACACAAGTGCTAAACTGCATTAAAATGTTGGTCAGCAGAGTTTCAGGAGGAACGGAGCCGCCCGACCGCAATGAGGTGGCGCTAGTAGGTATATGAGATCCACTGGCACCGTCTTTGCGATACCTGAACCGGACGGCCTTGGAAGAGACAAAGCCGAGCTCGCCATACCAAGCCTCAACCGTCATAAAGATGTACATGCGTCCGGCCTCATAAAGCGTACGCTTCAGCATACACATCTTGGATTCCTCCCTCGGCTTGATTAACCTCTTCGGTGGTCTGGTACGCCGCCGAAGAGTCCCGCTGCTTAAAATACAACCTATGCACAACGCCCACAACAATCAGCATCCTCGTCGACTACATCCTTGCCACCATTGTCCACTTCTTCTCATACTTCTCCTTCCGCGTCAAATCTCCTCGTAACACATACCCCCCCCTTCAAGTTAACAATACTGGCCTCACCATTCAACTTGAGGTCGTATACCCACATGCCTTCGAGCAGATGCGCACCCTCAGCATATCCACCAGCTCCCAGATGTCGCGCCGAACGAGAGTACTAGTGTCATACTCTTTCCGCATCGCAGGCATCCACAGATCCGTGTCTGCTCGTACGTTGGAGGACTGCGTACATCAATACCACCTCTGATGAGACTCGCGAAGACCCATGGATTCACGAAATATGGCTTAATTTCTGGATTCTCATTAACAACATCAACCATATTTACCAAAGGACGGATGTTATCTCTTGCCCAGCCTTCTTCAGCCAAGCGGGCTTCTTCCCGAGCATGTTCAGCAGCGATCATCCGAACCTCTTGTTCGGACGACTTTCGTATCCGAGTAGTACGAGGAGGAGGAGGAGGAGGGGTAACAGGGTGAAAAGATGGTGCTGTAGTGATATTAGTAGGGGACGCGACACGACCGTGTATTTTCAAATTCCACGTCATCCCCATTCGGAAGACGTGTTCGACTCCACGGAGCCAATAGGGAGACGGCAGACCCGACCGAAGACCGTGTTATGTGGTAGCGTCCGTTGAGGGAAGTGGTGCCACAAAGTCCGTGTTCATATGCGAGGAGCGTCGGACTTTAATGGAGAGTATTGTCGGTCAATCTGTGTAGCAAGGCGCCCAGCTTACCTTGTTTCGAGGAGAACCGTTGAGACTGTTGTTGTGGATCAAAGGCATTCAAAAGCCGGAAATTGTCAAGGACCAGGCGTCCTCCATCGCTGTAGTCCGAATTAAACTCTGGCAGCCAAGGTAGGGCATCAGCGCACAACAACAGCGCCCTACGGACAGATATTTTATTAGGAGGGACGAAGATAATAGTATAAAGGTAGGCGTACCAAGAATCCGTGGCATTCGCGAGGGCGGGTCAGTACGACCGGGTTCACGCTGGCCAGCGTCGGCGTCGAGTCCAGAGGGCGGAAGGCAATGCTCGACGTCGGGGTGATACTAGAGGACGAGTCCAACTCTGGCGAACGGTGGGCACACGAACCATGTGGAAAGATGGCATCAACGTACCGGAAGCCAGTGTATTTGCTACAACGACGGCACTGTCGAGCCCGACTCATTGGTCGGCTGTAGAGGTACCAGACCAACAAGAAACTCTGCAGAGAACACTGTTTAGCGCAAGCTCGTCGACCAACCAAAACCTTGAATGCCACGAGAAACGTCGTCAAGAGGGCGTATATCGAGGAGAAGAGTGAGTCCCGGGCTTATTTTCTTCGTATGCGCGTCGTCGCTGTTTGATGATGATAAAAGACAAGTCCAGAAGGCTCACGTCAGCGTAAGGATCTGTACAACGCATGACATTGACTGGTAATGGTAAACACTTCTCACGCGCCCTTTATATCCTTCCGTCTTCCAAGGTGCGTTATTTCCATCGGCCAATGGTCCTGCTAAAGGACGACCTTTTTCTGTAGTTCTGCTGATCCTATCTCTGTCGACGCCATGGCGTCTTCGTATATGGCGCTAATGGAACCTCCCCCGCCTGCTCTTTCCAGTGGGAAGCGCCGTCAGGTATGCAATCGTTCTCGTCAGTCCTGTTTACCTACGCCCTCCAGGTGATATTGGAAACATGTAGTCGCATATTGGGCAAGACGACGGGTATCAATCGTGTCAGACAACAACTCTTTGCCAAGTTCAAAGCAGACCAGAAGGACGAACGGAACTGGGAGCGGCAGGCAACATGTCCAGTAAGTGCTGTTCCCCCTGACTCTCAGCTTATCAACGACTTTCCCGCCTTTTCCTTCTAGATTTGCTACGATGAAGCAGTTAAACCCACGCTCGTTCTAGTTTGTCCCTGCAAACAGCAGCTCTGGGGACATGTGGGTCTCGTTATCATTTACAGTCTCGGCTGACCTGACCTCTTCTTAGGACTGTATCTCAAGGGCGTACAAGACCAAGCCACAATGTATGTTCCTGGTCTCCATTCTTTTCACACTAACTTTCTTGCCAGGCCCTAGCTGCCGGACTGACAACGCCATCCCTGTTCACCTCGAGTGGCTTAAACCCACTTCCGTCGAACATGCTGTTCAAGAAATCAAATCGAAACGTGAATCCCGAAAACAGAGGAAGCTCAAGAAGAAGGAGGCCAAGAAGGAAGAAGAATTGAAGGCAAAAGCAGAGAGCAACCTTGCTTCGCAAGGGTCAGACACGCGTCGCCCCCACCCCACGCATCTCCCCCACCCTTCAACGTTGGGTCGCCCCACGGCCACTGCTCCTTCAATGCCTATGGGGCCCCGCACCACTGTCCATCCTGTCACGGGCACGCCGACGTTTTCTTCTCAGCGTAACACCCTTAGCACATCCCCTCACCCACATCCGAGCTCATCGTCTTCTGCCACTAGGGGAGTCCGGCGCCCAAATGACGAACAGCCGTCATCAAGAAGAGTCAGACCAAGGTTGGAACCATTGCCATCTTCCCCATCACGCAATCCCTCTTTTCAAATCGTAGAGCTTCTACGTTGACATTACGCCTCCCGTCTTCCCATTCCCCTTCCTTGCACCCCCCGTCTTCTCATTCCCCTTCCTCACGCCCCCGGAGAAGTAATGTTGATTACAATAAATCATATATTTCAGCCCCCTCCCTCCCCTGGTATTTACTGGACTAAAAGACATTACTTCTAGTCAATGAGATCTATTCTTGCAATTTATTCTGACCATTTGATTATACAAATATAAGCTCTATTACTTTGCAAACCATAGTTCTTGTGAGTGGGTCTACAATTTTTAGACTCCGGCAAGGCAAACTCCGTAATACTCTCATTGTAGCACCTAGGAACGCGTCTTATTCGACTTTCCACCTTGATCATGACTTTTGCTTTCCGCTGCCGCTAATTTCGAGTTTTGTTATCTATGACGGCTCTACCGGTGCCTCTTGAAATAAATGCTATCGCGTCCGGACCGACAGCCTGGGAAGGGCGACGCTGCGAGACTGGCTGTTGATCACTCTCCCTTTCGTCTGTTGACAGGACCAAGACGTGTCACCTTTGTCCTTCTCCACTCTCATTAAAACAAAGCAGTAAGCTGTTCCACTGTCCGCCATGCGTCATTGGGGTTCTTGACGAGCACGAGGTATCATTTTAATGCGTACATTGTGTTACCGCCTAAAGCTTCACCGCCATTGTGAGCGCTATGCAGCGCGTTTCTCATTGGACAACTTTGAAGGCCCACAACCCACGAGCACTTTCAATCAACCCGGGTATAGATCGACAGGATCGACAGATCGAAGTGACCTCCTTTCATGATCAAAGACTTCGCTTTTGTGTCAGGCTTGTTGGTAGGCGTGTTTTTCTGCGGGATGAGTTGCCACGCGCGACATGCAGAACACGTCCGACGGCGCGACTACCATGATTCAGTGGCGGTTTTCAGTCTTCTAGCCGAGTGCACTTGGAGCCCGCCTTGTCATTCCCGTATAACCGCTTTCAAAAGCCTTGCTCATCATTGAAGGACCAAGCAAGAAGAGGAGTCTTTCATTAACCCATTGTTGGCGACAACATAAACGTTCCATTGTTAGGAAGACATATAAATGACAGGAAGGCACCCTGCTTCAAGCCACTACCAAGTGATTCTTCTCCTTGTTCTAGGTACGAATTTGGTATATACGGCTGCTTCGTGCACTGATGGATTTGATTCAGACTTCTAAACCTTTCGTTATGGACAGCCTGAACGACCCGACCCCGCCTACACCCACACCGACCCCATTCCAGTCCCCCTTCGTCGAAGACTTAATCCTTCGGACGTCAGATGGCATTAGCCTCCGCGTCACTGCAGCCCTCCTCGTCGTGAACTCTCCGTACATCGCCAACCGTCTCTCAAATAACTCTCCTGGTGAGAAAGAAGAAGGCCTTCCCGTCTTGCGTACTGAGGAAGACTGCCCCACAATCTGCGCCCTTCTACATTTATGTTACCCCATGTCTATTCCCGTCGAAGCTACGGTCGAGGCCTTGTTCTCCGGGTGTCTGATGGCTGCGGTGAAGAAGTACGAGATGCGAAACGCGGAGAACCGTCTACGCGAAACAATAGCTGCATCCGAATGGCCTCGGAGGGAGCCATTGAAGGTATACAGTGTCGCAGTGCGGTACGGATGGATGGATATTACGCGTATGGCAGCATGGGAGGCCTTGCGTACCCCGGTGGAACAATGGGAGCAACCTTCTCAATTACGCATAATCTCTGGACTGGACTACGCGCGCCTCATTTCCTACGTCAAGCGCTGCAGCGCTGCAGCTTGCGAGTTTCTCCACCGCAGATACGACTCGGAACAAGAAGTCTATCGCTTGGAGGTCGAGGTGCCTCTGCTCCCATCCTTCCCATCCCATACACCCGATACCTCTATTCCCGGCATGGCCAGTGTGAAATGCTTGGGTTGCTCGCAGGTTATTGTCACCCAATTTGGATCGCGCTCGCACCACATTTGGGTGCATGACTGGTTTTTGACGGTAGTCCACAGGCTTGAACGTCACGCCGAAACCGCTGCTCCTCGTGCTGGTCTGGATGCCGATATGAAGTGGAGTTTGGTGAGAAACAATGAATGCACGTTGCAAGCGCCTTTTTTTGCGCGTAAAGTTGTGCAGCTACTGGAGGAGCAGTTGGAACGAGCTCTCAGATCGGTGAGTTGCTCTCTACGTTGAAATCAGCACTTCAAACAACGATCCACAGGTTGAGCTGGAAATCGACGAGTGATGGCCATGTTTGCCTTTTTAGCTTCATTGTATATAGTAACCTACCAAGCACAGTCTTGAAAATCGAATGTCATTTCAACCTATTGCGGATAAGATGGACAGCCTCCATTCATGATCTTCTCGTCTGACGGTCTTATTTTCCTCACTACCTCGTCCTCTGCGGTGACCGGTCCTGGATCATATCCACACGTCGTTTGTCCCGATAGGGCCACGACTGGTTGTTTGAGCCATTCGCGTTCGCTTGGTGTTTCTATGACGGTGGAGGCAGGTCGGAGATGTTGTTTAAGTGAGACATGTATTTAACGAATGGATTGGGTGGTTGTAAAATGAGGGAAGTTGCTGTAAGGGAGTCAATGAAGGAAGGTCAAATAATTACAGGTAAGTAGTCGACACACTCATGGGCACTTTATCGCAGCCGAATCCCGTACAAGAAAAACTCGTCATTTAGAGAGTCAGATACTGATGTCGTGGCGAAGCGTAGCCCATACAAAATCTTTACACCCCACTTAGGGCTCCGTTGTGGAGCTTTAACAAACCGGGAGCGCACCGACCACAAGAGCTGGAGCAAGGCCCAGATAGAGAAATGGGCCGTGCTTATTACATTCATCGATAGCGGTCAGTTCCACATGTCCGGAGCAGATTGCGCACGCGGTTTGTTCTGGAGCAGTTTAGCCTTAGCGTGGTGATTCATTCAATCAGTAATAATTTACAGATGATCCGATTCTGAAACTAAACTTGTGTTTGGCGCTCCTTCATGCCGAGCATGTCACTTATCTCTTTAAGACGAGTCACAGTGGGACTGCGCTCGACGGGGCAGAACTGCTCCAAATGGATAAGCTGTTTGTCGCGAGTCGTGACTGTTTACACGCCTCTCCGTCTGATTTTGGGTGGTCGACGAGCACTCCTAGCCCCAAGCAGGTTCTTTCTCTTTCGTCTCGTCAACATCGGACAAATCCGAACCGCCGTGTGAAGGACGAGCAGAGCTAAGGTGTGTGTTGGGCGATAGAGATGTGGCTGAAGCGCGGGGTGAAGTCGAGGCAGACACATCTGCACCGTGGAAACAGCTAGGATCTTGGGACTATAGGAATCCTCGTAGTCTTTGAGGATTCAGTCTGTTGGTACTGGGAATGTTGCCGGCGGATGGAGTGGCAGTCATGGTGGCAGAAAGAGTACAGAGCGAAAGAACAAAGAAGTGGTAGGGAGAAAGACGCGTCCTTTAGACCGAGCGAAGCAGACACATCTGAACCTTGGAAAGAGCTAGGATCTTGGGACAATAGGAATCCCCGTAGTCTTTCAGGATCCGGTCCGTTGGTTCTGGAAATGTTGTGGGCGTATGGAGTGGAAGTCATGGTGGCAGGAAGAGTACAGAGTGAAAGCGCAAAGAAGTGGTGGGGATAAAGACGCGTTCTTTAGCCGATCAAGATCTAGAGGCGATGCCAAACATTGACATAAGCAAAACATCTTGGCTTTTACCAACTACTACTACCGTCTCTGCTCATCTAGCCCGGTAGTCGATGGGGTTTACCTCCCTTACGGCTATCTGGAGTTGATGTCGCGGTTACACTTTGTGTTCTGCGAGGAGTGCAGTCGGTCTTTTACGCTCATCAGAAGAAAATAGGCCCAGCAGTCGATGGGGTTGACTTCCCTTTCGACTGTCTGGAGTCGATGTCGCGGATACACTTTGTGTTCTGCGAGGAGCGCAGTCGAAAATAAAACAACTGCGTATAATATGAGGATGAAAAGTAAGTAACCGCCGTTTTCCCTTGTCTTTCCATTTCTGACAAGTCATGTAGAACGCGTTGCTTTTCCCTTGGTCGCCTGTTCAGATAGTCGGGCATCGCCTGATGTGCGCGCGGCAGTAAGGACATCGTCCTGGTCTCGCTGAAGTCGTGTCTCGTCACGACTTGTAACTGAATGGGTCCCTTGGGTGGGTAAATCGAAGCTGCCTAGAACGTATGAGTGGGGATGTACACTGATAAGCCATTGGTAATGTTTCTCTTTACTCCGAATTCGGTGTCGCTCACGATTCTCTAGGTTCTATTCACTGGAATAAGTAAGCCCGGTAGTCTATGGGGTTTACCTCCCTTACGGCTATCTGGAGTTGATGTCGCGGTTACACTTTGTGTTCTGCGAGGAGCGCAGTCGGTTTTTTATGCTCATCAGAAGAAAATAGGCCCAGCAGTCGATGGGGTTGACTTCCCTTTCGACTGTCTGGAGTCGATGTCGCGGATACACTTTGTGTTCTGCGAGGAGCGCAGTCGAAAATAAAACAACTGCGTATAATGTGAGGATGAAAAGTAAGTAACCGCCGTTTTCCCTTGTCTTTCCATTTCTGACAAGTCATGTAGAACGCGTTGCTTTTCCCTTGGTCGCCTGTTCAGATAGTCGGGCATCGCCTGATGTGCGCGGCAGTAAGGACATCGTCCTGGTCTCGCTGAAGTCGTGTCTCGTCACGACTTGTAACTGAATAGATCACTTGGGTGGGTAACAAGTTGCATTTCGCGCTACCCAGATCGTATTGGTCGGGATGCTAATAAGCCATTGGTAATGTTTGTCTTTGCTCCGAATTCGACGTCGCTCACCATCCTCTAGGCTGACTTCCATGGGATAAGTACGCCCGGTAGTCCATAGGTTTGACATTGTTACACTTTGTTCTTTGCGATAAACGCAGTCGGTCTTTTACGCTCATTACAAGAAAATAGACCCCGCAGGTGTTGCTCCAAGGCTGGTGTCTCGTCGCTCGTTGTGTCCGCCATGGTTAGTTGCTCACGATGACGTTCAACGTTGTACTTATCATGAACCAGCACCTCTCTGTATGATGACTTTGACTTCGCTTCGATACTCGCCATCTCTTGTCATTCTAGCGGGACCCGACAATGGCCGACAACCTCGACGACAGCCTGTTCGACTTGGCGTATTCAGCGGCGCGTCTATCCGTGAGTGGCTGGTGCGATTCTTTAACCTGCGGTGTGTGGTTCGGATTGTTTGTTGATTGTCGTTGATTAGTCTTTCAAGCCGCCGAGGTATGTTCGTCTGTCGACCTCAATATCCTTTGATTATTCGCTGTCTGTTTTGCCTTTGGGCTCCACGAGTCCACCGTCATCGTCATGTTGTCGACGCCCTCACTGGTATGTTTGTCGTCGTCGTCGTCGCTGTTGTTTCAACAGTGTATTTATTACATTCTCACCAGTCATCCTCAACGACTTCGACATCAGGTTCAGCCTTGCCTCCATCATGCCTCCTCAATGTCGCTTTCATTGTCTTAGCCATCACTGGTTAGTCCATCCTTGTCGCCGACTGAACTGTGTACTGATCGCACGTCGGAACAGTCTTGTTTTTCGACGACTGCACCGTCCTGTCCGACCTCGCCTAGGCTTTGACCATTAGTTATCCAGATACACCACTACCTCGTTAGCTTCAACCTGATCGTCATCTACTTGCGGCCAACATGGTCAGTCTGTCGTTCTTGTGTTCCTTCCTTCCTTACCTACCTTGATAGTGTTTGTAGCCTACCTTCACCGATGACAGCTTTTTTGTACTCGACGTTGTCCTCGGTAAGTCTGGTCTTCTTCTCACTATGTAAATCTAACCAACCTTTCAGCTTTTCGGCGACACTAGTTTCCATTGCTATTGTATGTACTTTTCTTCGCGCTGCGCTTCTCTTATTGACGTCGCACCAGCATCGTCCATATACGATCCGTGCTGATCATCTCCCGGAAAGCAATACTTGCGAGTCCTTTCACAGAATTAGAATCGGCCAAACTCGTTGATTCAGAAGGGTACGTACATTCGGGCATACTACTTGGTACAGGTGCTAATAAAGCATTTACAGGAAGTTGAGAGTAGAGTAGAGTAGTAGAAGTAAATAGAAGTTGGTTCCGAGTCGAGTAAGAGGAGAAAGGTCGTCCGCGGCTGACTTGATTAATGGAGTTGGCAGCGGCGGGGGGGGGTCAATGTTGGTGGTGCTGAGGTCAATCAACAATCCTTGGTCGCGTCTAACGCAGACGCTATGCCGCTGGTATTTATCATGAGTAACGCTGGACTTTGTGGAGAGGGGCTGTGATGAACGGTTCGCTGCCGGCTCGTGGGGCAAGGCTAACCGTGGCGTCGTTGATATCGTACTGTTACATTTACTTTCTAGTTTTCTTCATGGTCCGTATGTGAGGCAACTTCGGTAAGTTGATCAACGTGCAAGACTCCTTGTATCTGAGGCTGTGTATAGATTCAACGCCGTTGCAGCGACTTTCCTCAAGAGAGTGCTGCAGGCCCTTTCGACGTGTTGCGTGAGGATGCGTGAGGATAAAGTCTGACGGAAAAGGAAGGTCTAATTGTGTCACAAACATTGTTTGTCCATGTTATGCTACACTATCAGATTATGCAGATGACTGTCAGGTGAGCGTTTAGGCAAGCGCGATTAGGGGTCTCGATACGAAGCAACCGGTCAACACCAAGCGTAATTACTCCCTCTGTTGTGATGGTTAGGAAGTAGACATGTAACTAAACAGAACACCCTACCAGTCCACGAAGGGTTCCCATGAAACCACTATACCTTTTTTCATGCCTAATGATGATAACCAGTCGCTCTGGAACGCAAGCATAGTCGACTCCATGCGGCGGATGGCCTCAATCGGAAGATGTGGAGTTTCTGGGAGACCTCACGGGTCTATCCCTGCTGTCAGCGCCTACGCTCAGTGTGGGAGAACAGCTGAAGCGGTCGAAAATCGCTGCGATCAGTGCTTTCTGTCCACGTGTATCCTCACGCATCCTCACGCAACATCTCCTTATTCGGATGTGTTGCCACTGTTGCGTAATGATGCGAGAGGACCGGAGTAAGCGACTTGTCTCTTTATCCCTCTGATGGCGCAGGCGTTGGTGCCGGAGTCTATCGACGCGTTCGACCTGAGGGAGAAGCTACTGAGGAACTTCAAGGCGGAGCTTTTACTGGAAGGGTATAACAACCCAGGCTACTGGGAATGGCTAGACCCGCAAGGGAGGCTGAATGCGGCGCAACGTGATTCATGGGGACTAACTCCGGGAGAAAACTTGGTGGCCTGGCGTACAAGACAGCTGAACATACTGTCGTCTCACAGACACAGACTAAAAATGTGGGTGCCTAACTTTGTTTTGTTTCTGAGGCTAATGGTTATTTCAGGTCGGCGGACGCAAAAAAACGTGCAAAGGACAAGTCATTGTACGTCGAATGCTTTAGGATGGTGGACAGACTACTAATTGATCAAAGAAAGCGCATGAAAAAATCTAGGGAAAAGAAGCGGAAACGCGGACAGTCGGCTGAGCGGCCGGACAATTTGCCATCGTCCTCAGGCGGTATGGGTGGCCCAGAGGACATGTCTGATGATGGGGAAATGCCCCAGGGACCCGAGATTATAGACCTTCGTGAAAACATACCATTCGAGCGCGACTTCGACGTGTTGGAATTGAAGGGGAAACATACAAGTGTGCTGGCCTACGGACCATGGATCGACGGAGAAAATGGAAAGAACCTCCTCCACAGGGTATTTGAGTTGACATTCTTAAGAGAAAGTGACTAACATGGACGTTAATAAAGGAAGCGAAGCTAGTCAAGACTCTCACTGAGAAGGCAGGCGGCCTCACCGACGAGAGCAACGAACACGTAGTGGTATTAGACCTTGTCGACGCGGATTGTCACGACGTAGTGCGTCGCGCTTTGGGATCAGGTAAAGCAGTATACGTTCGCCCGAGTGCGAATCAAGTAGCGCACCGTCTTGATGCTCAGTGGCTTAAACGAACATTCGCCGTCAATACATCTGACCGCTTTCGCCAAGTGCATAGTAAGTGATCAGTGTACATGGGTGGTGAATTGGAGGCTGATGAAAGGGGTAGGTATGAAAAGCAAGGCGAAAATGTACGAGCCAGGAGCGCCAGAGGGATTAAACCAATATCACGCAGACGAAGTTTCTCTGGAGGATCTTCTAAAGCCGTTGACTGCTGAAAACGACCGACTGTTCTGTTTGGAGTTTGCTGCTTTCGTGCGGTCACTGCCTGAAGGCCTGTTGTGAGTGGTTGAATATCGTTCATTGTGCAACGTACTGAGATGGCTTAGTGCTTTAGATGATGTGCTGGCGGCCTGGCAGGAAACCAAGTTCATGTCCGCCTTCTTCACCAACAAAGTGGACCTACAGCAGTTTACAGATAGGTTTTGGGGATTGCTTCACCAGGGCATGACGAACACGACACTCCATCACGATGCCGATGGCAAAGTTACGATTATTTTGGGTCAGGCCGGATATAAAATCTGGTTTGTGGTCTATCCAAAGGAACAAGTTGGAAAAACACCAGATGATATTGGCTGCTTCCAGGAGTCTTTACGCCAGGAGGAAGACCAAGGACGATACCTGGACAATATAATAGTCTATGCTTTTCTTGTAGCTCCAGGTGCGATTTTGTGAGTAATCGAGTTGTAGTGAGTGTTCAATGGCGCTAACATGTTGCTGGAGAATGCAACCACCAGGTTTACTTCATGCGGTGTATACGCCGGTGCCCGCTTATGTCAATGGCTGCTCTTTCTGGTCGCTGGATACCCTACATTTAACCCGCATTTTTCGAGCAGTAGATGTGAAATTGGGAGACGTGCTGACAAACGTTGATCATGATGATGTTGAAACCTACGAGTCGTTTCTGCGGATGATCTACCACGTAGCGATTGTAGACGACCGAGGTGAGTGCTGACTATTGTCGCATTGTTCACTGAGATGACGTGTGCAAGTAGAACTGCCAAAGCATGCTCTAATTGCATTGTGTTCTATGGTCTTGTTTCCGGATCAGTTCTTCACGCGACATAGCCGTCACGATAACATGCACGAGAATGGATTGCGTCGAGTGATAAAGAATGTACAGGCTCTGCCAGCTCGGCGAATGGGCGTGCAGCTCGCGTGCATACTATGTGAAATGTTGGGTTTTGAGGTGGAGGTAGAAGTCATGCAGGGTCCTCTGAAGAAAGGAAAGGGTGGGAAGTACGTGAACGATAAAGTGGCGGCACTGAATTGTGCCTTGCAGGAGGCGCTGGATGCCATGGGGACGGATGAGGGAGAACTGATGGATTGGGGAAAGAGTGACATCCGACGTAGAATGAAGGACGTGATCGATAAAGGGCGTACGATAGATTGATGAAGATGTACCGAACAATTACTACGTTTGAGAGCTGTGTCCAAATGGATCTTTGATATACGCAAACTTACAACATCCGGGTATGCTGGCTGTGGAGTAGAATTGGCAGCAGTAAGAGTACAGAGCAAAAAGTCAAAACTTGGAAATGGTAGGGGAAAGGCCTCAGTGCTACAATACAGATGCTCCCCCATCCAACAGACTAAGCAGTCACGTCGTCGACGCGTCGGGAACTGAGCTACTGCCAACGATTGTCACTATATGATAAATGGCGAGGACGTGAGCTTCGGCGTAGTCGAGACGAGGATCAGCGGGGACAGTTTTGCATGGAAAGTTGGCATCGCGTAGGGACAGGTCCAAGTATAGGAACAGCTGTCAGTCAGAACCTCAGGTGTAGGCAGTACATACCTCTCGAGCTCTGCTATACGAAGGTTGTATTTCTCCATCATAATCAGACCTGTTGGACATGAAAAAATGTCTGACGGAAAAGGAAGGTAAAAGGGAGAGACTAAGTGGAGAGTTCGGGCCGGGCTGGGACCGCGTCCTCGGCATTTCCCGCGTAGCTGACGCAGAATTTGATCAGTTGGCTTTCTTTTAGAATCTCTCTTCTCTAGAAAATCCTCCGTCCAGCCCTACATTCTGGCTATAAAATGGAGCCAGATCAACCCATTCAAGTACAGTTTCGGACGGAAGGGGCTGAACAAGTCCTTTTCATCAGTGGCACGCCTGTCCTTGAATTCCCCAATCCCCCGGAACTTGGCCCACCGAATAACCAGGAACTCTTTCCCTCTGATCTAGAAGCCCTTGATAGCTGGGAGTACAACTTTGATACATCGCTCTTCCGCCTCAGCACCCTGATCTACCACTTGGAATCCTTTCAGCAGAGCAGGATTGCTTATCGCGACCGCATTTGCGCTCGACGGTCACTTTGGAGGCGATTGCCTCAGGAGATTCTGTTGGAAATCTTTCACTACGCCTGCCTCATGGGTGACAATAGTTCAGAGATGCTCCATCATGACAGCATGCGCTGGCGACTTGGACGGGTCTGCTCGTATTGGAGGCAGATCTCCCGAGAATGTCCCTCGCTTTGGACTGATATTTGTATCGATTCCTTTGAAGCAGAGCGTTGCAAGGAACCTGTGCTTCTGTTAAAGATGGCACTATCTCTCTCAAATGGTTTACCCATCCGTCTATCACTTCGAAACTTTGATCAAGGGGAAAGTTGGGATCGCCATGGCCCATTCCGCCGTGATTATATTCCACAAATACACACCGACATTCTTGCATTGCTCGTGGAACAATCGGAGAGATGGTTTTCGCTTGACATCTCTCACTTTTCCGTATTTATTTTTATGCACTTGTCCTCCATTCGCCAACGCCTTCCACAATTGCGGGAATTATCGCTAGGAGCTGTATGCGCAGGCGCTCGTTTTTTAGACAGCGACCGCACTGCCTTCCTTAGTCTTTTTGCGGAGGCCCGAGCGCTGTTCTGGCTAAACACTTCGGAGGATATGCTCCCACCCATTGATGTTTCTGGACTTCGGCATGTCATGATTATGGTTTGGGACAGAGACAACAGAACACCAGACAGGCTAGCGATGGGCGTCGATTTGGTTCGTCGATGCCCTCAACTGAGGACTTTCTCCTTGACAGAAACCTACCAGTTCCCGAGTTCTTGGATTCCGCCATCGGTGTCCGCGGCGGCTCATACGACAATGAGCCACCTTACAGACCTCTCCACCTCCAACCTGAGCCTCCTGTACTACCTTCATCCCCCCAACCTCGAGACTCTTGCTGTTTGTCTGCCATTCCTGATCCATGGATCCCCTCGCAACTTACACGCGCTAGAGGCAGTTCGCGCCTTGTTGAAGAATTCCAGGTGCTCGCTACTATCGCTCAAACTGAAAGATGTGCCGTTGTCTTTGAAGCTTCTTCAAGACATCTTCTCCATGATTCCTTCTTTGCAGGCTTTAGACATCTCATTTGGAGTCGCCTGGTCACACGAGGAACTTTACATGTCAAGCGCCTTTGCAGATATTACGAAGGTCTGCTTGGAGCTCTTCCACGACTTGCAGGAGGTGGTGACTCGGAGGAGGAGGCCGGCCGGTGCTTTCTTGAACGGAGAGTATCTGGATGCAGATCAACTCGAAATTGTGCAAGACTATCTAATGTTCGGAGGGGGGGAACTGTCAGATAATGACGAGCTGGAGCTGGAAGGAGAGGAAGATGAAGAAGACGAAGAAGAAGAGGAGGACTTACCTTTCCTGCACCTTCCGGTTCTGCGAAACTTTCGCCTCGCGCTCCCTGGGGCTAGATATATCACTTACCTATCCCCAGGCGCTAGTAGAGGTCTCCACAGCTATCAGACTGCACAGGTCGTCATGGGTAGCACCTTCCTTCGCATGGCCGAAGCGCGCGGCATTCGCGGGTGTGCGCTGTCTTTAAGTGTAGGAGGAGAAGTGGGGTTATTGACTCTGGAAGACGAAAATGCTTTAAGAGAAGCTGTTGAAGATGGACTAGACATTACCATTCTGCGCGGGCACGGTCAGTTGGGGAAGAGATGAGTGGATCGGTTCATTGGTTGCCATTATTTTAAATATACAATTCCTGCTCATTGAGAAAGGATGCTAGGCTGTGTCAGCATGAATGAAATGATTCCATCCCGCATCTCGTGTTCATCCTTTTACGCTTTATAGAACATGATGATTGGACTTGGCTGTGGCTGTGCTTCCATGCTCTCTTCGGTAACGATCACCACCCTTCTGCCCGGTTCGCATCCTCATCTTGACTACTCTACTCTACGACAACGTTTTTGAGGAGAATACCACGGCGAGAAGATGCGGGATGGTCGGAGATGGCGTGAGGAGGGTCGTGGTAAGGATCGTTGCTGGGAGCTGGTATCAGATCGTGACCTTGCAGAGGCAGATCTTCAATACGCCCCGGATGATGGCGGCCAGTGACAGAGGACGTGGCAGGATGGCGGGGAGCGGGTGAGGAACCCTCAAGTTGTCGAACATCTTCTCGCCCCGACGGCCGAACGGACACCGTAATTGCGCATTTTCAGATGATAAACATTGCGCACATTCGTTCCGACGACGAGGGACGCTTCTACGCGCACCGGACTGCGAGGGAGATACATACCTTCAATGGTAAATATCGGCGAAGGTGAAATACGACTGTTTTCATATAGGTGACGCTGGCAATGCCAGATCATGATCAAATAAACAAGTACACGCGCATCACATGACTGGCCGGCATCAATTGCTTTCTCGCTATTACCATCATGGTCTTTTCTTCAAACTGAAATAATACCTCGTTACTTGACCTGGTGCTCGTTCTGAATACCTGAAGCTACGCGCGCGAATCCTCTTCTAACCAGCGACGCTCCTGGGTCATCACAGCCGCATCCTGACAATTTGAAAGCTCAGTTTGAAAGACTCTCTCAGTTCCTCTGTCTACGGAACAGGGTGCAGTGCCTTGGGTTTTCTTTACTACCATGGTCATCTTTCACAAGGTGCCTCACCACGGGTTCTTTTGCCATACGCAGCGGTGCTCTCTGACTTATCGCGTCATATAGGCGCCGGGTTGCCTTCGAATTCACCTGAAGTTTATCATCAACAAGCGACGAACGATTTGAGGCACGCGCTGATATATGTGCACATCAATACCCCGGATTGTGTGCGTTGCTTAAGTACCCCCCAAACTGATGATGTTGCTAGCCTTGGGATGTAGAAATGACGAGCAATATGTAAGCCTATTACTCGCTCTGCCACTTTTGAACTGACCCGTCATTGCGTTACAGAACCGAAATGAGCCTCATCGCGCCATACACCTACTTTAAAGACACGTACACCAAAGTGATGCACTTTCTCGCGCTGCACATCGCGTCATGAGCCGTTCCACGAGTTTTTGAAGACTATCAGTTTGGTTAAGGAAGGCTCCATCCTCGCCACCTTTAATCAAGATCAAGCCCCATGGTCCTGCGGCACTGGTTCATGCGAGAGGTGGCACGCGCTTCTCGCCTGTGTTCGCATCCCTCTCTTGACTAAACGCGCGCGACGATCCCATCGCCTGGATGGTACCTGTTGGGGTGGACTCGCCCCACGTCGTGAGGGTCATTACCCCGCATGGCGGCCATCTGGGGTGGTTCGAGGGCTTCACTAATAGGTGGACGACGCGTCCGGTGCTCGAGTGGATGGGGATGAGTGTGGAGGATCTGGTCGTTCACTCGGAGGAGAGGGGGCACCCTGTGTATCAGGATGATGATGGATTCTTGAAGAGCACAGTTTTTTTCCAAAAGATTGTATGAATGCTGACCACCGATGCAGAAATGCGGCGCTATCCCATCAGCTCCTTAATGCGGTAGTCTCCCAATCGCATCGCTAGGAACAAGCCGTCCTGGGTATTACCAACGTCGAAATCGCTCCAATCCGCAATCAGCTCCGAGGTGAAGCTGAGCATTGCCCTATACTATTATGACGATGAACTAACGGGGCACTTTCCGTTTCGGAACAAAGTACGTCATTCAAAAGTTCAACATCCGTGGCGTCGTAAATACTTGACGACCAGATTCAGAACCTTCTTGATGCTGTAGTTAACACTAGCTTACTCCGACGCGGCAAGAGTGGTTTCTTTCACATCAGAAACGAACATCACGAGGTAGGTACCTCGAGCAGTTCGTAAGTTTCCGACTGATGAAGAGCCTTCAGATCTTCGATATTGTTTGGGATGATATTCTTTTGACGTTTGAAAATGTAATGGCGCGGGTGAAGTTCCGGCGCAGATGACCGGACGAACTAGACAAGTGGATTCCATCTGGCGCGCACATCGCGGTTGGTGTTGTTATCGTTGTGGAAGGCAAGCATCAAAGACGACGACGGCCCACTGCGTGTGTCGTCCTCCAGGATGCTCGGGTCTCCGCCTTCACATGTACAATACGCAACATTTTCTAAACGGAATGCTGGACTTTTCAACATAACGAGCAAGGTAATGTACTCGAACTCCGGAAGCCAACCCGCTGAGCTCGGTTCTAGAACAGTTGAGCAGGTACGACATCTAGATTTCTCGCCGTTTCATCTCGAAATTGGCCTCAGAAGTACCTGTGGATTATCAGATTCAGATCAAAGACGATGGCTAATTTCACTGGACCTTTTGCGCCACGGCGAGCGACATCTCGCTGTCCAAAGCTCGAGGCCTCGTCCTCGGTCGGTTTCGATGGGGTTTCGTGTATTTGAGGCATCTTTTCGTGCCACTGCTGGCAGTGGACTCAGTTGTTTACGGATGGTGGCGTAATGTTGATGTTGTACGTCGCGCCTGGCCTGAGAAAGACGAGAGTGATGTCAAGAAGAGGTGGTCATTGGGAACGTTGTGTTCTCTGTGGAAAATTTGTTCTTGAAACTGACAGTGATAGCAGGGAGAAGTCAAGTCCGGATTTAGATAAACGTGAGATCGGCTTGGTGAAGGGGCTGGTGTCAAGGCCAGCGATCCAAGTAGTCAATTCCTAGTGCTCCATTGAAAGTAAACAAAGTAAAAAGATGAAATGGTAACATAAATTGAAAAAAAGTTAGAGCAACAAAGCAACAAAGTATGAATAACAATTAATGGAGTTACTGGTAAAGATCAAAAGCATGTTCATGTAGGACACGTCGAATGAGGCCTTGACGGAAAGCGAGGGACCTAATGCATACAAAGGCAAATGCCAAGCCGGGATCTTTTGTCAATCGACGGATAAATGCACCGGCCATATCGGCTTGCTTTTTACTCTCTACATCTGGGAGAAGATCTCCAGCGCCATCTTCTAGAATTTGAATAGCGTCTTTCATCCACTTGGGTTCGAATGGCAGGTATTGACTAGGATAAGCTTGCAGGTTTTCGACCAATTGTGCCACCAAACGAGAGTCATACTCAAAACCATCCATATCGTCACTTTCTGTACGCAGAGGCGCATCTGTGTCATGCCCGGCAGAGATACTCTGTATTTCAGGCTCTGAAATACTGCTTGTTAGTGTGGAGATGCACTTATTGGCGCGGTCCAACTTGCCGCCTCGTTCGGCTTCCTCGATCTCCGCGTCCATAGGGGGGAACTTGTCGCGAACTGAATCTTCATCCCCGTTCCCGCGGCCCAGGTGAAGATTTTTTCCTGAGTCTGCAGTTGAAACGTCAGTTTCCAGAGATACTTATTGACGCGGTCAGCCTTACCCAGGTCGATGTCTCCTTTGCTGCCTCGTTCGGCTTTCGCGATCTCCGCGTCCATAGATTCAACTCCGTTCTCGCGACCCAAGAGAAGATTTTTTCTTGGATCTGCAGTTGAAATGTCAGTGTCCAGCAACCTAAAAACAACATTAGTAAACAAAAAACGTACGTCCTTTTCTTTCCATCTCCTTTAAGGACTCAAACAGGGTATCCCGAGGCCCCATACTCGGCAAACCCAAATCCTTCAACATCGACCTCATAGTTCCAACCGCCAGCCGATCCCAAGGAAATTTAGACATGATGGATCGATTGAAGATTTGTCTAGATTCCCACGTATGTCTGCTTTGCTTCCTTCTTTGATCCCTCTGCATCACGTGTTGCGCAACCGACGCGTCCAAAACGCCGCTCGGGACTTCATTCCATGCCTCATTGAGCGGACCTGCCTAGAGTTGGAGACACGCTTTTCCTGGGTTTGTGAAGTCGGTCCTGTCTTCCGAGATGTCCAGGCTCGGTCACTCTCCACACGAGATAGCTTTGTTGGTGCATTCGTTGAGTGTATCTCGGACGCCGAAAATGTCATGAGGGCTGGTGTCCCTTGCTGGTTTGTACGTGGCGTGGGGGAGGAGCAAGGAGTCAAGGTCCTCAAATGGCTTGAGGAGACTCCGTATGATGAACTCTCGCTGGATAACTTTCCTCAGCATGAGCGCGAGGAGCCGCCTCGTCGACGCTGCACTCAGTTCGTGGATTCCATTCCCACTCGCCCCACTACATTCACCTGCAAGCCTACTGACTTGGAAAGGTACCGCCAAATGGCGCTGTACCGTGACATGCAAAATCTTGTGTCTCCTCGAGGACTCGTCGAGGACACTGCGCCAGATATCCCCGCTATCAATTTATCCACCCGTTCATCTGAGGCAGGTCCTTCTCGAACGTCTACGTCACGAGATCGTAAGCCCGAACCCCCATGTAAGTTTTTTCATGATTAAAGCTGTTCCTTGCTGATGGCGTTTCATAGACCAGCCATTGTTGCGAAGCCGTACACAGGACGCGACAAGTTTGTTGATGTGAGTTCATCACTCATGCCCAGGGCTTTGCCAGGGTGGATGAAAGGTCTGAAGCAAGCCGGGACGGACTTTGACCAGAACGAGGAGCCTGAGAGAGGTATCAATCGCGGAGACGCCCTCCCGGATCCAAACAGTCTCCTGGGCGGGGTGGCAAGGAGCAGAATTTCTTGACGATGTATCTGAAGACTTGCAATGCACTTCAGTGTCGAATCACGTCTTCGATATGTGAACCGCTCAATACGGTGTTGTGGCCGGACTTGCTCGGGTTGGAAACCTTGAGCAGTTCTCACGACGACACTTATTCAGAGAAGAGGCGCTCTCATGTCAGGGATAAGCTTGTGAAATGCCTCAAAGAAAGCAATCCGGAGGTCTGTAGTGGACACTTTTATTATTGACTTGGTTGTAACTCGCGTTTAGGGAGACATCGATTTATCGAATCTGAATATGACGTCCATCGTCTGAAAGGCCAGCCTCTTACTCTACCTATTTCCAACAGTATTGGCCAAGAGATTGTTTGGGAGCTGTTCGAGGTCAACTTGAGATCGGAACTGCTCGCGCTCGATCACATGGCTTACAAGTTGAAACCCAAAGGATTCGAGACTGCCAGGGGTGCAGACTTCAACGAGCTAAATGCCTCCAGCACAGAGGATCGTCGAATTCGAGTGCTCGGCTACATACCGCATTTCAATGAGCGACTTATTCCCGAGTATGTTCAAGTTGGTCGCACCGGTTTTGCATCGGAGGATTTGGAGGAACGTCGACTTGCCTTGTGGGCTTTGTATGGTGTCATGCGGATGTGGACAAAACATGATACAGGTTGTCTCCACAAGATCGAGCCTTCCAGGACCGTTTCGCTCGAAGATGTCAATCTGGCAGAATCCCGAATTGCTTTTTATTATACCGCCAACTACGTTGATGTTTTCAAGCGTGCTCGTATGCCGCACGGACTGTAAATTATCATTTATCCTGTCATATCATAAGCGCTGTACTACATTTGTTGTTGAATGCGAACATTGTGGCTGCACTGACAACGTTAAATTAAGGAGATCTTCGCTCTGGTTGTCGGTCTCAGAAGTGTACGCAACCACATGGATCGCTAGGGGCGTCGCTGAGCGATAGATGGCTTGCACCACCTCTGCGAAGTGTTCGGTATCCCATCACCACCGTCTTTTTCAAGACGGCTCGGTTACGACCGAGAGAAGAGGAAAGCTCTAAGGCACCATACAAAGGATTTCTTCGTCATCGCCCAAATTGTACCTAAATATCCCACGTCCTGCGAGAAGAACTATGTCTGCCACCTTTGTGCGTGATGCGAGATAGCAGTCTCGTTAAGCACGCTCAAGAAGTTGCAGGCCAGGTGGAAGTGGTCGGCGCCTTTGAAATCGGGAAAAACCTGTTGACTCGGAATGATGTACAGCACATTAAGTGCGAGACCGGCAGCAGGAATCTTGGACTGGAAGGATGTGAAAACGACTTTCTGACCACGACGTCGAAGGCAGAGGCGAGCATGCGGATGTCATGGAGGGAAAGGTAGGGCCGTCCTGAAGACGTTCAGAAGAACGGCGATGCACGCCTCGTGTCCTGAGTGAGTGCTCATGCACGACGACGTCTCTAAGAACCTCTGCATAGAGCCGCTTGTCGTGGCATGTCCAGACGGGAATCGACACCTGGTAAAACGTGAAAAACGAGAAAGAGCAGACGGTGAGCGAACTGGATACGCACCCTAACCTGTCCAAGGGAAATGCTGATGGGATGAAGTCCCGTGCGGCATTTTGAACGCGTCCGCTGCGCAATTCGCAGTGTGAGACTGAGGGATCGGGTTCCGGTGTTTGGCGGTATAGACGACCAGATCCACAGACAATTTGTCGTTAATATACACCTCAGGTGGCGCTCCGGACCTGGAATTTGGGAAGGCGTTGATATTATTGTTAATAAGATGGTTTGAGAGATCCAGCATATCGAGTGAGGGTCGTGGACATGCAAGGCCTACGTACTGAGCTCTGCCGAGCGAACGTTGAGCTTCTGCAAGTGAGATACGCGTCAACAGCGAAAGGTAGAGCCTGAAGGTGAATACACAACATGTAGTTTCCATCATAGAGGCTCATTGCAGACTTCTTCAAGTTCTTGTTGGGCAACCCAATCTGCGGGCCAGGAGAGGGCGAATATATGTGGAGTCATCGTCCCTTTTCTTTACTTCAGCGGTGCTCAATCTCATCGCACAAAACTCGACACTTCAAAAAAAGGTGGAAACGATAAAACAGTGACATGACGGTCCGGATGAGACATACCTTGGTCCGCTACCTCTCCTTTCACCGGCCATGCCAAAGACCAAACGTGGGCGCGCCAAGCGTTGCACAGGGCTACGGAAAAAATATTGGTGCAACTGCACCAATTTTAATTGCTATGGGGGCAGTTGGGTATCTCACAAAACTCTTGTCCAGCACGCCATGCGTAAAGTAAGTTTCACTTTCTACTTTTATCTCCTCCTATTAATAGACTCTAGGAGGAAGTACAAGAAGAGAGGCGTGCTATTTGTTTTGGATATGTGGATGCGCCGCGCGAAATTCAGGAACTCATTGAGAGGATGACTTTAGAGACACTTGATCCGGCCTCACTCTCTGCTCTCTTCGCGCCTGTTAGCAGCATAATGTACTACAACTACCGCCACTTCACGCGATGCCTAGGAGTCCGACTCTGTAACGATTACAATGTGTGGTGTCTCTCGCACACTTATGAATCATAAGCTAACTATGCTCAGATACAGAACTTCTTAGACCTTGTCGACGACAATCAGACATTGCTTCAGCAGTGGCTGGCGCGTACCGGGAAAACTCCCTGCCTCTCCCAATACTCCTTTCTCAACATCACCGCTCTCGACACCAATTTGGAGGACCTCCCTGCTGATACGACGGGCTTTCGTCACCTTCGACTTCAAGATCTGACACTTCGGTATTGGCCCTATCATGATGCCTCAATGCTCAATACTCTGACGGAATGGGCCCAGTGGGATCAATGGGCCATGTTAGAGAAGCTCCGACTAATGGCGCATCCAAGTGAGGAATATAAAAAGGTTCGTATTCATTTCTAACTATGTCAATAATTCTCATATCCTTGTAGAAAGACTATCCATGCCTTGTGGAACATGAAGACGAGTGGTTCATGGACCCGTCATTGGGACAGCTTCTTCGTAGATTCATGAACCTGCAGGTCTTTGCCCTCTCCCATCCGTCTCTCCTTGTTCGGTTCACCTATGGGTGGCGCTCGGATGGAAGGCAGATATTCTTCTCCGACGATGATGATGATGAGGATGATGAGGATGATGAGGATGACGATGAAGGAGCAATCGTGGCCCTGGATTCCAGTTGTTTTAGCGACGAATTGTCACTAATCCAGCGTTTGGATCACCCCAGCGTCCGGCATATCTTTCTCTTTCACGGATTCTGCGAGAACTATAAGCTGCATTGTGTTCCAAGATTGTCCATCAATCTCTCCTCACGTCCATGCGGAGTTTTCAGTGAGTGGGTTCAAGACACAGCTGGATGGCGGAGGAAATATCTCGGTAGCGATGAGATTGACTACAGAATGAGTAGAATGCCATTTGGTGACTTTTGGCGGGATCCATGGGATCTGGAGCCATACTTTGCGGTGAGAGGGGATGATTCCACATATTTGTCATTGGTAGGGGGGCCTAAACGTATGGGCCGGTAGGGGGTGAAAATGTGGTATCGAGTCGTCTGGTATGCGTACTAGAAATTTAACTTGCATCTTCTTTCTGTAACGTCGATGTCCGACATGCTACTCTCGACGATGTAAGTCCCCGCTTCTTTCAGATATCCTCATTCAAATACCACGACTTGATCTGCATTCCACAATCGAAATATGGCAGCAGATCTTTCTCATTCCACGAACATCATATAACGGACACCTTATCCGTGATATTATCGACGCTGAAACCAAACATGTCGTACAAGTGGGCTGTACAAGTCGGCCTGTGGGTCCTCAATCCAAAGGCATGCACGCTCAACTACGCATTATCATGAGCGTATCGTGCATCACGGTCGTAGTGTTAGAGAGGGAGAAGGTAAAAGTGGAGAAGGGAAGGCTGAAAGTGGTGGATCCCTGGTCGGTCTGGCCGACCAGGGATCCCCAGTCGTTGGAGCGAGGTCCACATCTGCCGGTATACGATGAGCGTTAATTCCAGGGGATTAAATCCGCATTTCCAAGGGATCCATTTGGCTTGTAAACAGAATTTGAGGAATGGACGCCACCTGTAAGTTAGTTTTGAAAAACTTGATTGTATTCATATTATGAAGCGAAGAGGGTGAGGGACATAATATGCTATTATTTAAATATATCTGGGTGAACTGTGAGCCGGCGTGGGCCAAGAAATAGAAGGGGAACATACCCATGCAGACGAAGTGGCTTGCATCACCCCTCCGTTTCCCAGGCGAGCGATCCCGTCATGTTTAAAGGCGCACAGAGGGCTCTTCATAGATCACAAAGGTCGTAGATAGTCACAGCGGAAAGACTTTAAGCAAGTTGGAGAGAACACGATTTGACGCGCTTTTAACCCTGAGGTCCGCCGGGATGTCGATGACGGTGGTGTAAGATCAGCCGACAGACGTTGCGCCGCACTCAGCTTCCTTTGCGAGTCTATCCACTTCCAGTGGCCTGGATTGTTGAATCCTTCCAGTAAAAGCTCCGACTTGAATTTCAGCGGCTTCGATAGACTGTGCCATCGCGGTTAACTTATAAGCCGACAGGTCTCTTACTCCGGTCCTCGCGCATCATCACGCAACATGTCTGAATGAGGAGATGTTGCGTGATGATGCGTGAGGATAGAGAATCACAGCCACTGATGGCACGTGGTCAAGATTGTTTGCAGATTGAAATCAACAAGACGGTATGGTTCTAGATGAAGAGTGCACCGATTGCGATGATGTGGAATTGCCTTATTTGTATGAACATTCTACAAAAAGAACTTTTCTAAATGATTACGGGACGCACAAGAAATCCATTATTCAGAATGGGAAAAATGTCCTGTTGAGAGGATGAGCACTGCATTGACAGAAATGAAGCTATCTACCGTCACTAGCGCAGATTACGCTGTTCATATGGTGGGCCATTTGGGTACCATCTATTTGCGTATAGTGTTTCGGGCGGGATTCTTGTCTGTTCCGGTCGATCTGGTGGGCTTGGGAACCATTGATTCCATGCCGTGGCCGGCTCAACTTCACCGTTCGAAGAATCATCATCGCTGGACGTATCATTGTCGCTGGACATATCATCGTCACCAGATGAATAATGATCGGATTCAGACCCGGACACCTCTGAATCCGAGGAGTCCTCCGAGAGTGAGGAGTCGTTGTTCTGGGGGAGGGGACGCTCGTAGGGATGGTGACGGTGCGAGACAGTCATTCTGGCATCAGGTCGCATGACGAGACCAGGTTTCTTGGCTGAGTCCCTTCGAACCTTCTTCAAAGGGGCATGGCCTGAAGAATCATCCTCGTGGGGGGCATGGTTCGAGGAGGGACCAGCACGGTGGACCGGAGCGGTCATTACCTTGGCCTTGACCAAAGGCTTCCGAGGACAGAGCGGCCTGGTATCCTTTTGACGTGGATGATTGGCCTTGGCGCGTTCGACGAAAGCTTGCCGCCTTTGTGGAGTGATCTTTTTTTTCTTGGAGCGCTGGTTGCGCAATTTCTTTGTCACAGCTTTCTCGACGAGGTCTACGGTGACCCAGTTTCGATGGACCATTTGACGGCCTGTAGTGCAGGTAGGACCTAGATAGAATGTAAGACAAGGTTTCTGGAACAGAAGATCACTTTACATGTTCTGTTTCTGCTCAACGGATCCTCGTTGGGACACAGCTGAAACTCCTTTAGTGACTGGATATGTGGGAAAGGAACAGTATACGTACTTCATGGCAGACATTTTCGCATGAACAGACGAAGAGGTGTGTGCAGTTGTACCTCCGGTCATTACACTTCTACATCAACATCAGAAAGGTCGCTTTACTAATGAACGAACGTACGGCACACGGCGCCTCCAACCGCCACGAGCTATCCTTTTGATCCATTTTCTTGACTTTGCGGAAGAGGAGCCGGGCAAACGACACACCATAACGACGTTTTATTTCCTGAAAAGGAGAGTTGAATCGTCCTATTTTTCGGCACAATCAGGCGACACTGACCTCAAATCGCACTTTTTGTGACCAAACGAGATAGCCTGGATCTTGTAACAATGGGATTCTTCGTAGTATTTCAGCATTCTGTGCGTTGGTTCTGGAAATGTTGCCGCCGTTTGGAGTGGAAGTCATGGTGGCAGGAAGAGTACAGATCGAGCGAAAGCGCAAAGAAGTGGTGGGGATAAAGACGCGTTCTTTAGACCGATCAAGATCTAGAGGCGATGCCAAACATTGACATAAGCAAAACATCTTGGCTTTTACCAACTACTACTACCGTCTCTGCTCATCTAGCCCGGTAGTCGATGGGGTTTACCTCCCTTACGGCTATCTGGAGTTGATGTCGCGGTTACACTTTGTGTTCTGCGAGGAGTGCAGTCGGTCTTTTACGCTCATCAGAAGAAAATAGGCCCAGCAGTCGATGGGGTTGACTTCCCTTTCGACTGTCTGGAGTCGATGTCGCGGATACACTTTGTGTTCTGCGAGGAGCGCAGTCGAAAATAAAACAACTGCGTATAATGTGAGGATGAAAAGTAAGTAACCGCCGTTTTCCCTTGTCTTTCCATTTCTGACAAGTCATGTAGAACGCGTTGCTTTTCCCTTGGTCGCCTGTTCAGATAGTCGGGCATCGCCTGATGTGCGCGGCAGTAAGGACATCGTCCTGGTCTCGCTGAAGTCGTGTCTCGTCACGACTTGTAACTGAATGGGTCCCTTGGGTGGGTAAATCGAAGCTGCCTAGAACGTATGAGTGGGGATGTACACTGATAAGCCATTGGTAATGTTTCTCTTTACTCCGAATTCGGTGTCGCTCACGATTCTCTAGGTTCTATTCACTGGAATAAGTAAGCCCGGTAGTCTATGGGGTTTACCTCCCTTACGGCTATCTGGAGTTGATGTCGCGGTTACACTTTGTGTTCTGCGAGGAGTGCAGTCGGTCTTTTACGCTCATCAGAAGAAAATAGGCCCAGCAGTCGATGGGGTTGACTTCCCTTTCGACTGTCTGGAGTCGATGTCGCGGATACACTTTGTGTTCTGCGAGGAGCGCAGTCGAAAATAAAACAACTGCGTACAATGTGAGGATGACCCATATACGACAAACTCTGGGCAGACACACACGGCTGGCAAAGCCGTGAGTGGACTAGGATGATGTCCCAGATCTAGAGTACGTTCTGAAGCCTCCGCGCTCGTATTATACTAATGTCTGATTACAGATACCGGCGGGACGAGGATTTCAATATCGATGAATTCTGTAGGGGTATCGACAGTTTCAACGAAAAAGAAACGCGGGAATTTGGAGTCACGTCGGCGGGAATGACGCCTTACGACTATCTTTATTGTTCTCTACACTTGGATTGACTTATCATGATCAAGCTTCCAGGTTTCCTTGTAGACATCTAGCTCTGAGCTGGATCTGTTTTCTCGTCCAGTCCTCATCGTTCCATCTGCTAATCTCAAGGACGTTGTGGTGCTGCCCAAGCCAGGCATGTCGTCCGGATTGTCCTCTGAGCAAGAAATCGACTTCTCAGACGTACAGGTTCCCTTTAGAATGTCTGGTTCTGGCCTGGATCTGTTTTCTTGTCAAGGCCTCACCTTTCTTTTTGGAGAGAAGGACGCGTCTTCCTTCTCAACTTTTGTTGAGGCTTTAAGACTGCTCGTCCAGAGCTTTAACGTTATGACGGGCTGGCAGGTATGTTTATTCGTTTCCTTCTCTTCTTGACTCGACTGACCGTCTGTGTAGACTTTCATGAAATCTGTTTTCCCCTCTTCAATCGACGGCGACCTCTTGCGGTTGGTCCACCTTTTCACTGGCTTCCGTATGATCCACGACGCTCGTCCTCTCACTGTTGGCGACGTCTGCAATGCTTCTGCCCAAATCATCTCCGTGACGAACGGTGCTGCTGGCAAGACTGAAGGCTACGTTTCCCGCGACGGCAAATCAGTCGTCGAAGGGATCTCTGCCTTTTTCTATCATGGCCGCTTCAGCGATTATGAGACACCACCGACGAGTCGGACTACATTGTCGAGATGCTGACGTCGGTCCTGGAACTACCACGTGAGTACGTTCAGCGTCACGGCAAGTCGCACGAGTCTAGACGACCCCATGTATCCTCTCGCCAAGGGAGAGCGATGCCGAGGAAGGATGGTGCGTGAATTCTTACAATTGAACTAGTTTACTGAGTAGAGTCTAGATGGTATTACAAGATGTTACCGTGAATATACATTTTGTGAATACGTGGTCCGACGTCAAGATGCAGGTAATTTGAATCTTCAGGCAAAGGTAAGCGTTGTCGAAGGGAAGGGAAGGGAAGGGAAGAGGGAATACTGACGATCTCAAGAAGTCTCAGTCCATCCGGTCAGTGACTTGAGGAGTGCCACGATACGGCTACAAATCGTTTGTTCCAGTAAATAAACGCGTAAGCGAAGGACAAATTGGCTACCTTTGAGTCCTGGCGTCGCTTTTATGACGGTTTCTGGCGATTGCAGGTGGCTTTTCGGCGTCGTTCATGGAACGGGTGGCGCGGCGGGGTTGGAGAGCTTGCGTGTGCTTGGGGACACGCTGGTGGTAGGACGTAGGTCTGCGTGGTCTTGATGTCTCCGGGGGCGGCAAGCAGTTTTTCGGCGTCGTTGAGAGGCGGAAGAAGTAGCGCAGCAGCGTTGGAGGGCGGGCGCGCAGCTGGAGAGACGGTCTGTATAGATGTTGGGTTAGCTGTGGTGACGAGAACATGGTTACGCACCGTCATCTGGCCAGGTCTGATTCCTCTCTCAATCTTCATTAAATTCTCTAGGACCGCCCGCCTGTTGGGTTGTTCATCCTTCGGCTCGCTGCCGTGGATTGTCTGGGATTATCATAGATGAGAGGTAAGCAATGATACCAAAAAATAGTGAATAATCACTCACAGATTTGTTGCGCCAAGCAGCGCAGGTCCTGATGGCGGCGTTTGTGTTGATGTCGCGATGGAGGATAGCGAGGAGCCATGGCGGCGGCGACATGGCATGAGAGAGGGAGCGAGAGTTGTGATCGCGGATGTAATGCGTTCCCGCGATTTTGAACGCCGACCACGATAATACCCAACACTGTCAGCTGCTGCGCCAATGTATTCCCATCTAGTTCAGCTGAAAAGACGGCCATCTTTTGCAGCGTCTATTTGCTTATTCCAGCCAGCCTGGCAGCGACTTGGACCGTGACAGTGGACCGCTGGCGTTGAAGGGGGACGATCCTGATTACATCGCACCCGACGTCCAGCAACAGCGAATCATCTAATAATATGAGCCAGACGACTCTGTCGTACTGACTATCAAAACCCAAGGACATCGCGGTTGTCGACGTAACATAACTGCTGCTATCAGGTAGATCAGACGTTTTGACTGGTAGTTGACATCACACTAACGCTTTCCAAGCTCGCCTCACTTGGACCGTGGCAAGAGCGCCGTGGATGTGTGCTGATTGACACTTCTGTCAGATACACGTTCCTGGCGATTCTCGCGGTCTGCACGCGCACACGATAGACCCGTATACTCACCCGACAGTCCAACTTCACCCGGCTCGTCGCCTTGAGCGTACTTTTATCGCGACTATAGCCCATGATCTCTAAGCCAAGTAACACTCGTCACCCTCCTTGGAGTCGCTCTCCGGCTAGGAATTCCCCGATGTTACATCTCGCTTGAACCGTTGGTTAGTTAGATTCTAGTTGAAGTTCATGCCTTCATTGATTAACAAGTTTGTAGAACCCAATCCAGAGCAAACCGTCCCAATATTCTCGTATTCTCGCTCGCTTTGCCTTGATATGTTGATCCCATCCAGCCTTCCATGTGCACCCCTGAACCAACTTCCTCTGCTGGCAGATTCGACGAGGCTAGCACCCTCAAGCAGAGAAGCTTTCCATCCCTCGATGTATTCTCCGGCGCTCCCCAAACATTTAGTCCTCGGTCGACTTATCACGTTCATTGTGATCATGATTGACATTGTCTCGACATTCGCTGCCTGGCCGGTTTGAATGGACTGCCCGCCTATTTCGAGACAGCCGGGAGGGTGCGCCCGTGGGTGTGGATGTGTGGTCTCTCTTCGTCCGCCAGAGACTCTTATCGAGGTTGATACTTCCTGCGCCACTTTAAACTCCACCCCGCCACTGCCATGGGTTCCTATTCCCCTCCCTCCTCACCTTTTCTTCCACTCCATCCCGTACGATGATATTCTCCCACCCTCTTCCAATTACCTCCATCATCGCGTTGTGTTCGAAACAGGCTCGAATCAATTGTTGTAACCGGTACCCTCGCCACCAGAGTCTCTTCCTAGCTCACCCACGATGCCTGCTCCGCATGAAACGGATGAGTCGCAGTCACATAATCGCTCACATACCTTTTATCGAGTTTGAGGAAGGTTCCATGTACGCGTCCTCCCATCCTTTGACGGTTCATATCACCTTGGAAAGCACCACCTCAACTACTTGTTCTCTTCTTTCAGAGACCAGCTGAGCTCCCGAGGACAAGACGAAGCCGTGTATTTCCCGGACTCGTTCAAGAAACCTGATATGCAAGCCTTACTCAAGAAGATGACGAGGTGCAACCTTACTGCCGACGGATACTTCGTGGCGGCATGGTGCGAGAGCAAGGAATTGTTGGAAGAGCTGTAGCGGAAGATAGAAGAGGTAGAACCTGGGCAATAGATTGCACCCACACCGTCGTGACTGTCCCGACTGTAAGTACTATTTCGCTCTTGTTTGATACGTCGCTAACACATTGCACAGACTTCAACGACACTCATCGTCACGCTACCAAGGACGCCGGCACAATTGCTGGTTTCCAGGTCCTCCGTATCATCAACGAGCCTAGCGCCATCGCCTATGGTCTCAACAAGAAGGATGGTGAATCTCAAATCATCGTCTACGATCTCGGTGGAACTTTCGATGTCGTAAGCTACTCCTTGTGGCGTGTATGACTGATGATATGCTAACAAGTCCCAGGCTTAAGTAGGTAAACAATTATAAGCATCATACGACGGCGTGTAGCGTGGGCAGTCGCGCCGCGATGCGGGTTATTGGATGATAGAGCGTCAAGTCTTTGTCATGCTCGATGTCGAAGAGTTGAGAAGGGAAAAAGAAACGCCAGTGGCGGTCGACCGGCTGTAAGAAGGTCGCGTGGGTGCGTGGCCGGGTCTCAAGCACCTTCGAGAGTATTCCCCGATGCGTTGCCAACGGTGTCCTTAGCGGACAGCGGTCCTCGACACCTTGCTCAACTTTCCTCCTTTATGTTCTCCGAGCACCAATTTCCTCCCTATCTTCCCTCAAGCCTGCTGGGTTTCGTAATTACAAGGCGCCTAGACGTGGCAATACTATATCTTAAACATCAAATGAAATGGAGGCATGTTACCATTCAACTTGAAGTCGCTCCGAAGCGAGGGAATTCCATCATGGGAGAGGTCGATTTGACGACGAAATAGAGCGAATGCATCTCCAGACCGTTGTGTGTCCACAGACCCATCCGCACCGTCCTCCTCAGTTCCAGGTTGATATTCTCTCCTTGTATGTACAGATTGAGAAGTAATACCCCCAGATGATTTCACGCCACACAGGAATTAGCTTGTAGCAGGAGAAAAATGCGATTACAATTCCTCAAATACAATTACATCTACGTCGAATCCTTCAACTCGGCATTAAACATCGGATTCTTCTTCAGATCATCAACCAAGTTATCAAACTTTGGCGACACACCAGCTCCAATCTGATTCAGCGCCGCCACAGCGCACAGCGCATTCCGCTGCAGCTCAGCCGCGCGCTCCAGATCCTGCTTGACGGTGTCCTTCGTTACCGAAGCGCCCTTCATCGTCTTCTCCAACGGAGGAGTCGCGTCATCTAGCCGTTGCGGTACAGCCGCCGGCGCCACCTGCGAGAGCCAGAATGGCACCATGCATGAGATAACCTTGATCTCATGCGACTCATCAGAAAGTCCCGCGAGAACGCGACTCAGAACTCGTGCATGTCCAGCTTCATGCGGCACGTCTCCAACTACAACAGCAATAAAATGAGAAAATAAGAGGCATGGGAAAGGCCGAGAAGACAAACCAGAGTGTACATAGTCTCATACGCGGTCTTGCGCGTCTCCAAACCATCGTTTTACTTGTGTGTCCACAGACCCATCTGCACCGTCCTAATCAGTTCCGGGTTGACATTCGTCTCCTTGTACAAACTAGGAAGCAGTGCGCCCAATGGATGAGATGCGGCTTAGTCCTCGCTGCCGAATTAATAGCAGACAACGCCAGTCGACGGACAGTCTGCCGCGTATCATCAGTTCAATATTCACGTTCACGTTTCTCAAAGCACTCACCAAATCAGAATCAGCCATCAGCGACAAAAAGTCCACAATATACGGCGATATCAACTCATCATACGAAGTCGCATCCGCAAAGGTATAGCGAATAGCAGACACCACCGTCACACGCGTAGCTGGGTTGTCGTCGTGAATCCGTGCCTGCCAATATTACCGTCAGCACCCTAGATAATGCGCGTTTGATGAATTCTTACATGAAGCTGATACCGGGGGGGATGAGTTATCGCCAGCTTGCCAAGGCACGCGGCCGCAACGTTCCTCGTCGTTTCCTCCGAATTCTCTGAGTTCTCAAACAGTAGCACCTCCGCTACGCCCTCAAGATGGCCTCCGAGCAGTGCGTCACGACTTCCTTCAAGGCGTGCAAAGACAGCAGACGTTTCTTTGGGTCGCTCTCGACCATCTTGATGATTACAGGCAGAAACTGATGCAGATTCCCAATAGCGATATTTTGAAAGCGAAGGAACCTGGGCCTTGATACGGCCCCTCTTCGGCATCCATGGCCTCCGAGTCGCGTTGCCTCTTTCCGCGCGTAACGTCGTCCTTGGAAAGGCCCATGCCGCCATAGACCGAAGTTTAGTTCAACAACAGGCCATACGTCGCCAAAATTTCTAGTTTAATGGTAACTTCCCGATCACCGAAGGGGGAAATGAGGACGGGGGAGACATCCTTGTATATGGTGTTGAGCAATTCGGGACGCGTGGTAATGTGAGAGCGGAGAGCAGCTTTGTAGCCGAACGACGCGTTTTGTACGACATGTCCTCATCATCAGAGTACCTAAAACCGATGAATAAGAGTTGAACAGCGTGTAGCAGACATACTCGTCCTCGGCATCACCGTCTTCTTCATCATCGTCCGCGTCAGCCATCTCCTCATCTTCGTCGTCGTCGACAGAATAGTTAGGATCGAACTTGATATAGCGGGTGCCGACCAGGATACACGACGACGAATAGGGCGCGGTTTCACCTGGGCACCGCACAATGGCTTCCACAGCCTGCAGACAGCTCTAGCGCAAATCATCATCGTCCCTCTGGACCGCTTTCAGAATACCATTGACGACATCGCCCAGAACGGGCGCGATCTGGTATGGGGAATGCCTGGCCACGGCGGCGATGAGCTGGACGGTCGTGCGCTGCTTGTCGAGGTTGGCCCCTGCGTCGAGACTAGGGTAGACGCTGGTCTGGAGGAGTTCTGTGAACAGCTGGGATTGGGAAATGGGTATGAATTGGGAGATGGTCACGATTGCGCGTTTGCGAACGACAGGGTGAGGATGGATAGGAGGGGCGCGAGGTTTTTGAGAGGTTGAGAGTCGATTGTTGCGGTGGCCAAGTGGGTAGGAAAGCGGTCGATGAGGATGGAGAATATTTCTGGTGGCTCTTAGACAGGTACAGAATGCGACCTACCTTGGACATCCGGATACGGATATCCGGCCTTCCGGATTAAGTAAACTTTCTGCCGAGGTGAAACCTATCGGAAATAGTTGCAAAATGTTATATTTTCCGTATGTTTTACCTTTGGTGAAATGTGACAGATATTCAGGGTTTTGGCCCACTTTACGCTGCCATGAAATGCAATGAATACACCATGTTTTGGACACATGTCCGGTGCATGGAAACGAGTGAGAATTGCAAGGTTTTCGGCTTGTTTCAGCTTTACCGAAACGGTCATGAAACGTTGACTTTTGAGTCAAATGAATTGATGTGAAATTTGAACCGAAAGTTACTGTATTCAGGCAGTTTCTGTGATGCTAAATGCAATGCCAAGCATGGTGTTTCTCACACAAGTCCGCGCGCGGAAAATACAGAGAAAATTTAACGTTTTGGCACGCTTTCGGGAATGCTGAATTGGTACACAAAGCTACTATTTCTGATATACTTTCGCTTCATTTCTGCTTAACTGACTGATAGCATCTTCGCCAGGTTTTCAACCCGTTTCAGACAGTGAGACGGGGTGCAATCCCCGTAGTGTGACCATTTCAAGGCAACTGAGCCTTCAACCCATCGCCTCTTACACCGGACACGAACATCCCCACTAGCGCATCCGTTTGACACTCCTGTTTGGATGGTTTCAGAAAACCTTTGAAAGGATGCACGCAGTCGGACTTAATCTATCCGAATATACGCCCTTCTAATTCGACAAACCAAGTGCCAAGCGCCCCTCAGTACCATATGGACCCGTGGATGGAGTTTCTCTTGAAAACTGCTTTTTAAATCACTTGACCGCACGTCTGGTCAGGGCGTGCTCCCGTGCTATATGCTGCAGACGTGTATTACGCGCGCTTTAGGATGGTTACGCGATGTTGTGCCATCGCGTTCCTCGCGTCCGCTTCTTGCCCGGTCTTTCGCCGACTCTTCTGGTCATTCCCCCAGAGACAAGCTCTTTTAGAGCTATCTTTGCAGACAAGGCGCCGCATTCGATGATCGATTCGAAGCGAGGGCTGGCAGGCTGCCTCCTATAAAGGTAGTCGTGTCTCTTACCAGACAACTGATCTTCCTCGATGTTCACATACCTCCTAGCGACGTATTTTCTAACGGCTCTCTTTCTCGTCGGAAAGGCTGCCCTTCCCGACAAAATATACGGCGTAAACCTTGGGTCCTGGTATGTTCTCAACGATATAGTAGGCGCGTCTCCACTCAGACGAGTAATTGATCAGGCTCGTCCTTGAACCATGGATGCTGCCGCAAGGTATGGGAATCAACGCGACATGATCGTCTTTCCAAATCATTTCCCCTGCAGAGTGGATTGAGATGGGTGGACAGGACTGCGCCGACTGTTCCACATGTATCAGATCCGAGTTGTAAGTTGTTTCTTCTGCATTAGCTCACACTAGCATCGCTGACGTTCTCTCAGCGAGTTCGTCCGTGCTTTTCCTGAGACTGCGGACGCCACTTTTGCCAAACATTGGTATGTCCGGCTCGTCTGTCATGAAAATTCCGGTAATTAGTTTCATAGGGATTCATGGTTTAACGAGGCCGATGTAGAGCAGCTTGTCAAGAATGGAATTAATACAGTTCGCATTCCCGTGAGTGCCCAAGTTCGACTATAGATCAGCCGTGTAAGCAACGGCTCTTAGCTCGGTTATTGGATCGTCGAGCCCTTAGTGGATCGATCCAAGGAGTTCTACCCTGTCGGCGGATTAGCGCATTTGGTGTGGATTCTGCAACGCCATGGTTCGTAAGAGCACTCATTCGTCTTCAGAAACGCGGACTTCGACAATTGGCGCGCGTTGGCATCTCTGTCATCTTGGACCACCATGCACTCCCCGGTGTCCAGAGTCCAAACCAAATGTTCACTGGCCGGTATGCGTTTTTATGCTCTTCGGTGATATCGGTCTAACGTCCTCGGATTTCTAGCTGTACATCGGACGTCGAATTTTATGTACGTCGTCTTGGTTGTCAATCAAGCTCTTCTCATCGCCTTCCAGACCGATTTCAACTATGTCCGAGCCCTTATTTGGACAGCTGTAATGACTACCCTTTCCCATGTCGATCCCGATTTTTCCAGTGTCATAGCCATTGAGGCCGTCAATGAACCTATCATGGACGCGAACATGACCCCCGGGTACGGACATTGTAAGTCCCCAGTATCGTATTCCCGATCCTATTACTTAGCCATCCCAGTCCAGAAGGCCTTTGTTGAGGTCGTCCGGATCACAGAGAAAGTCCTAGGCATCAACACTGCGTTTGCAAAAGCCGATACAAATGTTACCGCCGCGATAATCGGAGCCGCTTCTGACGCCTCCGATGATATGTTACGAGAAGCAATGCTCGAAACCGGCCCCATCCTTCAGCAACTTGGCGTGCAATTATCTATTGACAGTCTGACGAATTCGTTCACACCGCAAGGCTCATGTACTCCACTATTTACGTCGTGAGTCTTTTCCATAACGACCAAGTGTTTATGTACCGCGTCCTAGGTTCATGGATGTAAATTGGCAGTATAACAATCCCCCCAATCCCGCCGAGGCCGCGATGGGGCCTCAGCTGTACGACAATCATCTATACTACAAGTGAGTTCGCGAAGTGTTTGTAGATCATAGTTCTAATCTACTTTCAGCTTTGGGGTACGCTGTTGCGAACTTGTAGACTTTCATGGTTAATCTGGTGACTGTCTAGGGAGTTGCCGATCCCAACGAAGAGGCGTACATGAAGAGCATATGCAGTATGCGTCTCTTTAGTGCTTCGGCAGATCCCTCACGCCTAACGCAGATCTACAACGCGTTCAAAACGACGCAGTTCTAGGAAACAGTCCATTAGTATTTGGAGGTGCCTTCATTCAAGCATTGTACAACGTCGGATATCGTGATTGACGCGCCATATCATGCAGAATGGGGTCTGCCTACACAATTCAACCCAACAGATGAATTCTTGTTCAAATGGGCTGACGCGCAGAAACTTGCATACACCAAGGGGGCCGGTTGGATAGTAAGTCGTTTCCGTTGGCTGATAGGTATTCAATCACGAGCGTGTTTATAGTTCTGGAACTTCAAGATAGAGATTTCTGAAGCTGCTGGTGACTTGGCTAGGCAATGGTGAGGCCGTACGCACGTTCATGGAAGTCCACATGTCTGACCGTCCATGTGTAAACAGGTCCTACTTCAAAGGCGTTGACGAAGGGTACCTTACTCGTGATCCTGCACAGGTTCACGACCCCCATGTTTGCGACCCATACATTGGGTAGATGCGCCGCGATATGGATTGATTTGCGCCGTATTTATTATTCACTTCTCTAGGTTTTAGACGTGCGGCTTTAATAAGATATATTATCGATCTCCAATGATTGTCGTGATTGGTTATCACCGTGGAGAACGTATGGTACGCTCATGTCGAGCTTTTCGACATTGAGTGATGCATCAACATACTGATGGACTGTTGCATCACCAGGATCGCTGACCTTTCCTTTCTATAGCACTCATTGCTCGATGCTCCACAACGCGTGGCGTACTGTATGCGCTGCGCGTTTCCATATGTCGCTATTTGCAGCTCGAGCTTCTCTACTTCAATTTACGAGCACACTTGCGGGCTTTCCATGCGGGGAGTCAATAGACTAATTTGAGCTCGGAGTCTCCGCATGTGCCATGAAGCCGGGCGTCAATATAACAGGTGTGCTGATTCCGCATGTTACTGTGGTCCAAGCCTCACTTGCCTATCTTCCAGGCAGCGGTCTCTACGATGCTCGGTACTGCTTTCGCCTGCCTGTTCTCGGGCATATTCGCTCGTGCTACGCCAACGCCAAGGCAAAGCATCACGCAGCTAAGCGCCGCCCAGATCGACGCGTTCGCGCCTTACACGTACTTCGCCGCTGCTGGGTACTGCGAGCCGTCCGCGACGCTGGCCTGGAGCTGCGGGAGTGAGTGAGATCGACGCAGTCCATATCACCAGCTTAACATGCCCCTCCAGCTAACTGCAATGCCAACTCGGATTTCATACCAGTCGCGTCTGGAGGAGACGGTTCTGACGTGCAGTTCTGTAAGCGCACTGTCCGACATGATATCGACAGACATCTATCTCATGTTACATTAAGGGTACGTCGGGTACTCGCCATCATTAAAGGTACGTTTGGTCCGTTCCACTATACACTTCGCCATTTTTAACTCTGTCTGAATTGGTAGAGCGTGGTTGTCGCACACCAGGGAACAGACCCTTCAGAAATGTCAAGCTTCACCACGCCCTTTATGATACACTGATTCTTACTGGTCAATCACCTTCACAGTGAAGCCCTTCTCACGGACAGCAATGTAGTCCTCGGCTCTCTGGACTCCGACCTCTTCCCGGGTATCAGTTCGGACATCCAGGTTCATGCCGGCTTCGCAAGTGCTCAAGCAAAGTAAGCTCGCACTGTAACTTGTGAGAGTGGATGTTATTTGACGACCTACAGAACTGCCGAAGTCATTCTGGCTGCCGTCACAACTGCTCTCTCGGACAATGGAGCAGCCAGTGTTACCCTTATAGGGCATTCCCTCGGTGAGTCCCTCAGCCTACTGCCAGTACCCTAACCAACGCCATCAACAGGCGCCGCTCTGTCTCTCTTGGACGCCATGTACCTCCCGCTTCATCTGCCAAATCCTACATATCGCTTCGTCGGGTATGGACTGCCCCGAGTTGGGAATCAAGCATTCGCCGACCACATGGACGACACGTACGGAACTCAGTTGACGCATGTTAATAATAAGTGCGTCGAGACGCGATCTAATTCAAGACGACGAGGGCTGATGTTGATTCGTTCGTCCAGGCAGGATCCCGTGCCGATTTTACCTGGTCGCGGTTTAGGATATCATCAGCCATCTGGAGAGGTTCACATTGATGAGTCCGATGCCTGGAACTCCTGCCCAGGTAGACTGGATTCTCTAGATGATACGTTCTGTCGACTGACAGGGCATCCCTTCAGGTCAAGATAATACAAACGAAGCATGCACGGTTGGCGCTGTACCCAACATCTTTGTCGGAAATTTGGGCGATCACGACGGTCCGTTCGATGGTATTGTGATGAGTTGTTGAGGAATCACGAACGATTTGTTGGAACTTAAGAATAGCTCCTTCTCTATTGCTGTTTATCACATATTTGTGTGGAAATACCCAGTTACTTGCTTCCCCGCATAGACATAGTGATACGGAGCAGGATCCGGGATTGTAACGACGTTCACGCTTTGGGATTGTTTCCCGGTTCACAACCTATACAGTGCTCAGTTGGTATAACAGAACTACGGACGAGGGTTACAGACTTACTGTGTTACACCCGATTTTCGTAGGTTGACATTGGTAAGGGAATCGCGACAAAATGACTGAGAGTCTTGTACGGGATCTAGACAACCGTAAGTGCTAGCGCGAGAGAAACAATTTCGAATGTACCATTGTGGCATGGGGAGATCTGGAACAATCAACTCGAATGGGCGTCAAGTAACAGGTACACGAGAAACCCAAGCAAAGGACATCGCCGCGTGAATCATTGCCGATTCAATAAATGGCTAGCACCTGTCCAAAGCGAATGAGTAGTGATAATGTGAATTGGAAGGAAGGAGGAAACCACTACTAACCATCCCTTCGAGTTAAACGCCAACAGTCCCGGCGTCCTTCGAAGCACGAAGCAGACAACCATCGCAGGTCCCACGCACAACAACACAGCGAGTCAACAAATATCCGCGGCGCCTTCCCGCGGAGCTCACCACCAATACTCGGTCCGCGATTCGAAAATTGAACGAGAGCGCCACAAAGTCAAGTCGTCGCGGAGGGCTATCGCGGCCAAAACTTGGCCAAAACAAGACCTGAGGGTGGTAGATGATGTGGTACTATTTAGTCTCTGTGAAGCACAAAGGATTGCGTAGAGAAGGTATTGAGCTGCTCATTGAAGACATGGTTGTGGCGGGTCAATAAGCCGGGCATGACAAATGTTACTTGTATTGTGCGTCCATTCTGATGCGACTGACGCGACAGGGACGCGCATGTAGCCAAGGAAGTACGCGTCATAGAATTGAACCATCTGTATCGACATTCAGCAGAGCGGACGTGTTATATTTTGACCAACGGAAACTAAATGTTATTCACGATCCTCTGCGTTCTAGAAGATATTTCGATTTAGAACTTGGAACGATATGTAAAAGCGAAAGGATTGAGCTTACCTTAACTACCCTGGCGTTTCCGTTTCCGTTCAGCTATACAGAGATCCGCGAACTCCCAAGTATCCATACCCCGTCCATCACCCCAATCCAACTCGAAGGTATGATCGAAGTGATGCATGCCGGGGATCAGGCCATGATATTCATTGGAATGAGTGATTATAACCAAACGTTCCGATGTCTCTATGAGCGGTTCCACTGTAATCGGGAGTGGTAGACTGTCTGCTTTCAGAAGGATCACGAACGCCGTAACACTTTCTGGTAACATCGCGAGAGGCTCCTCTATTAGTTCAAGGAGTTGGTCTTCCGACAGTCTCGCGTTGATTGCTGATCCTGAGAGGGCGATGTGTGTGAGTTTCGGGCAGCTAATGAAGATCTCTTGCCATGGAAGAGTAGCGTCGTCAATACTTTCTTCATCCATATGCAAGTGAGTCAAGGACGGTGGCCAAAATTCGAAACGATCCGGGCTGGTATCTGGCATCGTTGTGATATCGAGGAGAGACAAGCGAGAGGGTTGAATGCAGCCAGTTTCCCCCATAAAGTCTCGTCGGACCGTCAAATTATGTTCGGGAAGCCAGAGAGCGAAACGCTCCAGGCCACGGCACACCCCCAGCACAACGTCTAAGGCCTCCATTTCGTTGGGCAATGGATTAAGGGAATCGATAAGTCTGCCTTCGTTGTAAGCCCCGATACGAAGAATTTTGACGTGTCGGGTGAAAAATGCGGGATCGTTGTGGGAAATAATGGAGTGGTGAAATTTGTCGAGTTTTGAACGAGTCCTTATCACCACCGTGTGATACAGGATGGGATCAATCCTAAGTGGTATCAGTCAGTACCTACGTCTATTCGTACTTGGTCAAGTGACTCACCACTGACGAACTGTTTTTGAGACGTAAGTGAGACTCTGGGCGGTACAAATGTCATCCCACGCCACCGTTTCCATAATCAAACGAGCCACGTCTGTCGGAAGATCTGGAAACGACGGAACTGCAACCAAGTGCATGGTATCCAAAGTTGATCTTGGTGGTTTTGAATAGGGTGTTTCGGCTTTTTCCGAGCCGACCGCAGTCCGGAAATTGGCGTTTGATTTTGAACACCCATCGCGTCGTGGCCTCATACAGATGGTGTGGTTCCCGGATTTACCTTCAAATGTGGCGCATGGTTTTCGTGAGTCGCTGCCCAGTGTAAGTAGCATTACGAAGAGGAGGACATGGCCACGTGAGACGAGTCTCGTAGCTCGCGATATGACTGATTATTGGACAGTTGCGCCACAGCTTACTGTGGTCTTGAACTTGGATTAGCCATCATTACGCGGCTATTTGAATGGACGTGCCTAACATAACAAAGACCTGTTTCCCGGTCTCATCGGTATACCGCTCTCCTAGCGCTCATATAAAGCTTTCCTTGAACCTTGCCTGTACTATCTTTGTGCCACAACTTTCCTAGACTTTCAGCACCTACTATGACAGATTCCTCTCTCCGCACAGACCGCGTTCGTGTGGTCGCCTTTCTGAAGCGCAAAGAAGGCATCTCCAAAGAGGAGTTCACTCGACGCTGGTTACTTCACGCTGCGCTGTTCAAATCAACGGAGATGTATAAGGACATCCTCAAATACGAGCAGGTAAGTACTCTGATCTCTGGTACAGAAGAAAGCGCCGCATTGACTGCTATTCAGATGCACGTCAACGACGAAACAAACGCCCTGCTGAAAGGCGGGGGTGCGCTGACCTGTGAATGGGACGGTATTGCTCTTATTGAGGGCGAGTCGTTCGAGAAGGTTTTATCCGTACGTGCCTTCGATTCAGACATATTTGCGCTTTTCTTACACAGGTGTTCGGCCTCAGATTCTCAGTTCAGAAGAATTTTTCAAGGTCCTTGCACCCGACGAAGAAGATTTCCTTGACCGGGCAAAGACTACCGTCGTTCCACTGAATTTCGGTACATTCAAGGATATGTATTAATGGATGACGAACAATCTTCATAATTACAAGACTTGAAAGCGTTCGCTGGCCATGGGGATCCGGAACTTTAGCATCCCTCTAAGGCTTCGACTCTCTATAACAGATACCAGGAACTTGGAAGCTCATCAACATGGCAGTCCCGTATCTTGGGTTCACGGGGCATGGGACGAGCAACAGAGTTGCGGTCTGGTACTCATACACAAATACCAAAAAAGCCACGTCGCCGATGGCGTACACTGCCGATAGACGAGACCCCGACGAGTACGACGCCGCCTCTTATGACCCGCAGTTGGTAAGAATGCAGAACAAGATGCGGAAGTACAGTATATTGAGGAAAACAATGAACTGTCCACCGCCCTTGCCAAAGGGCGCGCACAAGACGTCAATTTAGTGACAATTCCCTCCTTTGGTAGTAGAAGCGCCACGAGTAAAGTGTTCCAGATCGTCATCGTTGACTCGCGAGTCGGTTTCAGTAATGGTGAAGGATCACGCGCCGCAGCAGCTACCGACACTCTATCAGCATCGACGCTTCGTAGATCTACTGGTTGTAAGAGGAAGTCGCCTTTGAGTATACCGGTTGATTTACATAGCTTCAATGTTAAGTGGGCTCATGCAATTGAGAACTTGGATATCAGAAAGTGTATTGGTGTACTACGGAAGCTGATGTGCTTCTTGTCGATGAATTGGAGAACTGTGTAGCGGCCTCGACAACCCAAGTGTGGCATCGTTCCTCTTACTTATTTGTAATAGTAAGCGCCAGTAAAACAAAGACGGGATTAGGGCGAATAATTATAAGATACTACACATCCAGTACATGAGCTGATATGTGATATTGAAAGTGATGAGCTCACCTGAATTACCCTGGCGTTTCCGTTCTCGTTCGGCTATACAGAGATCTGCAAACTCCCATGTATCCATACCACAACCATCACCCCAATCCGACTCTAATGTATGATCCTGCGGGAAGCGATGCATGCCAGGGGGCAGTCCGTAAGACTCATTGGCGTGAGTGATAACGACCAAACGATCCGACGCCTCTGTGAGCGGCGCCACTGCGAACCTCAGGCGCATGATGCCGTCTGTGTTATCTGCGAGCGGTAGAGAGTGTGGTTGTATAAGGATCACGAACGTCGTGACAGTACTTGGCAGCACCGCGATGGGCTCCCTTATCAATGCAAGGAGTCTGCCGTCCGAAAAGCTCCTGTTGATTGCTGAGCCAGAGAGGCAGATGTGTGAGAGTTTGGGGCAGGCAATGAAGATCTCTTGCCATGGAATACTCTGAGCGGCGCCGATATTTTGTTCGTCCATATGCAAGTGCGTCAGCGATGGTAGGCGGAGGACGATCTCCGTTTCGATATCGAGGACAGACAAGTGAGAGGGGCGAATGCAACCGTCGTCTCCCATGGAGTCTCGTAGGACCGCAAAATTATGTTGCGGAAGCCAGAAAGCGAGGCGCTCCAACCCACGGCATGCCCTCAGCACGATGTTTAGAGAAGCTTCTTCGCTTGGGAATGAATAAATGAGATCGTTGGGCATGGCGTCAAGTAAACCTTTGTAAACACCGATACGAAGAATTTTGACGTGTCGGGTGAAGAACGCGGGATCGTTGCGGTAGACTATCGACTGGTGAAATTTCTTGAGCTTCGAACGAGTCGTTATCACCACGGTGTGATGCATGATGGGATCAATCCTAAGCAGTATCAGTCAGTACCTACGTTTCCTGTACATACTTGGTCAAGTAACTCACCATTGACGAACTGTTTTCGAGACGTAAGTGAGACTCTGCGCGGTACAAATGTCATCCCAGGCCGCCGTTTCCATAATCATACGAGCCACGTCTGTCGGAAGATCTGGGAAGGGCTGAAATATAGCCAAGTGCATGGCGCCGAAAAGTTGAACCTTGGTGGTTTTGAACGAAGCAGTGGGCTTCGGCATCTTCCGAGCCGGGTGTGGCAGTCGCGGACCGGAGATGCGCTTTGATTGCCCAACACCCATCGTGTTCAAACGTCGTGGCCTCGCCTAAATCATACAGATGGAATGGTGCCCGGATTTACCTTCAGATGTGGCGCGCCTCCTCATGGAAACTGCTGCATGGTCCAACCGGCCCACTACTGCTCGAAATCTCGTCCTTGTCTCCAGAACTGTCCGTCAATGGTTCGCTTAGCATTTTTGTACTATAAACTACACTATCTGATTCTTTGTTCCACAGGATAGAGCCTATTCTTTATCACACCATCGTTTTAGAGACAGAGCCAAAGTTCTACGCTTTCGTCGCCACTGTCGCCCTTCGCAACGATCCTGACTTTTTCCATCGCCGTGTCAAGGCTTTGACGATCGGCGACTTTGAGCTAGGAGACTTTCCCAATGCAACTGACGATGCGCCATTCGAAAACCCTCTTGTTGGCCTTGATAGCCTTGGTGTTGTTTTCGGAGCATGCACTGGTATTGAGCGACTTGCGTTTTGGATCAAGTCAAGCATTCCACCTTCGGTACACATACACCTGCGGCCAACCTATATCTCACTCGTAATGCGGGAATCTCTGACATCCCTTGCTGAAGCGGCCGGCACATTTACCACACACCTTCATCTCGACTTTTCCTCATTTAGTTACCTTACCCTATTCAATGCCGTGGATGCGTGGCCCATGGTACACGAGATCTGCCCAGGACTTACTCATCTCCACCTCTCCGGGAACGCTTTTCAAGCACTGTTCGAAGGCGCATCCCAAACAGCATTCGATCCCATCCTGTCTGCCCTGCCTAATACGGTCTCCCAACTTATCATCAGCCTCTGTCCTCACGCCGGGGACATCTCTCAAACTGCCGCTCATCTTCGAGCATTCCAGGCTGATCATCGCATCGTCTTCATCTGCCCAAAAAGTCACTTATCTAATGCCATCGAAGGACTGCACTGTTATGAGAAGGATCATGACCAGCGCTTGGATTGGACGTATCGAGAAGAAATCGATGCTTGGGAGTTTGCAGACAAATGTTTTCACAGTCGTACCGATCCAATCGAGTCGCATTGAACCTTTAGGAGCCTTGGCGGAGTTACCAATGATGGTGGTGGTCGGTTGAATGGTTGTGGAGAGAAGGAGATAATCATATAGGAAAGTACAGGCCATGCATTATCATTTCTTCTGCTTGAAGACTCTGTGGTGAAATACTTTTCGGCTCAAACACAGATATTCCCGCCTATAGCACACTTGTTCTCGGAAAGCGTTAGATCTGTTCAGCGGAGCCATTGTATCTCCTTTAGAGGTTTGATGTTGAACACCAGTTCTTCTTCCTCTTCTTCCAGTGTCACTATAATTTTGGATAGAAGTGGACTGGAGTCTGGGGGGACTTCTGGTCTTGAAACTCTTCAATGCTTGGACGTTCCAGACGCGAGGTTCAGCAATTCATTCCCAACTTCTCCGGATTTACTTCCAAGTGAAGCATACGGCATCATGCGGAGACCTATGCCGCTGTCTTCTTTCACACGACGTGCATGCGCATATATAAAAAAGCACACCAGCTCATACGCACATTCGTTCTCCCTTTACCCTCCAATGTCTACCACGAAAACCGCCTTAATCATCGGCAAGTCGGACAACACCTCCTCAAGGAGCTCTTAGCCTCGCACGACAGCAAAGTAGGCGAATACGGACGCCACTTGACGGACATAGAGACTTTGGGAGGCGCGGGGTTGAAGGATGGAAACTTATGGGATACTATGTCGTGTTCATAACGTTTGTCGTGGTTCCCTCCCCTTTCTTCATTTCAGAGATGTTGAATTAATTGATAGATTGACGTAGATTGGGCACGACGAAACATGCAGCTGGGAGCTCGAGAGGATCGATCGAACGTATATTTACATTATGAATGAGTTCATTCATATGTCGTGAACTCTGTCAAGGCAGCACGCGTCGACGGCATGGATCAGCGCATCGTCTACTGTTCCGTGCGTGCTACAGCACATATCCTCAACTGACATCCACCGCTATGATAGTCCGTATCAGCCAACTCCATACTCTACGCCGGTGCGTCTCTCCCTCCCTGATCACCCCACACTCACACAGGAGCGAAGACCTCACAGAACTCGACCTCTCCCTCGGACGCCCTCATATTCAAACCCGCTGCCCTCCAGATCCGAACGACGCCTCGCGGAAAGCATCGGAGTGTAAGCATGCCTGTCCCCTTCCCTTAAACCTTTCTTCAACCCTCTCAATCTCCACAGCGGTCACTGGCACTTGACCTCGGCGGTCGAAATCAAGGTTAGATCTTCTCCTCCTTCTCGGTAATCTCCTCCTCCACGCTCAAGCTCACAAGGTCGCGACGCTAGGGAAAAGCATGGCCATTGCCGGCTCAGACCAACTGCCCCTTGACCATCATAACCAACTCTCTCGCCAAAACACCTCGGGAGTAGATAACCGATATTGCTATGTACGTAGTGAAGGGTATGAAATACAACAGGTATACGCAGATTAATCGCATGTATGTATATACAATAATACTATTCGTCGGTCATCTAGACCCAGAAGAACGCGTAGACAGCGTGCGCGCGAGCATGCCAGACAACGGCAGCGAGTACCGCTTAGTGAGCGACTTAAACTTCCCATACGAGGTCCCCTTGGCGGAGACCTGCTCTTCCATCATAGCATCAACGCGTTCGGCGGGCGTCTTGGGCGCATCCGCGTTCATCCATATCGACGGAATAGCCGCAGGTGCTAAAACCAGTGTTAGAAAAAGAGTCTCTAGCAAAGAAGATAGCCAACGACATACCTCGCGATCCCATGATCCCAGCACCCGCCAACGTTACATTATCCGCCGACCGCCGCGCAAGCTTCTTCTTGGTCTTTGGCGACGCGTCCATCTCATTATCCCTCAACGGCATAATGCACATATCGTCCGCAGTCCCTGCAGGCTGATACCGCGGCTCGCGCGTGACAATCTCAATGTCATCGAGCGTCGTAGGACGCAGCGGCAGCGGCTGGGGTGTCGGCGGCGTGGACTCCATGTGAAGGAACGAGTGGCGATTCAAGAATGCAGGCGGATGCGCGGACTGAGGAGAGAACACCTTTGGTATCTCGGGAACTGGGGGGTGCACGTCCTGCGGTGAGTTACGGGAGGCAGCGGCACGTGTACTGAGCTTGCGCGGCAGACGCAGACTGCCCATTGAGGCGCGGAGGCTGCGCCTACGAGCGGCGGTAACCATCCCGACGCGACTCTGGTCTGCTCCACGCGTGCTCCTGCTGCTCTTGTTACTGTGAACGCTGAGATGGTCACTGCTGTCGGCAGTAGGCGATACCGGTTGGCTGTACAGTGGGGGAGGTGATGACGGCGGATGCGGTGGAGGAGTCAGAGAGCGCAGTGGAGTTGGCAGAGGTCGAATGGTTTTCGGAGGAGACTGTAGACGACCTGGTATAGTGGTCATGGTCGCAGGAGGAGACGGTAGAGCGACTAGAGCCGCCGTCCCTATAACGCCAGTCTCCTCGTCCGGATCAAACCCAAGTTCCCTCGCTTCGAGATCGTCCATCTCCTGAGCCAATCTCTGCGCCTCCTTCCAAGCGTCCTCGAGTTCCGCCTCCAGCTGCCCGATATGATCCCGTGCCCCAATCAGCTCAGACGTGCGTTTACCATAACTGCCATTGAGCTATCATACCGATCTCAGAAACGGGGAACTAACGAAATGAAGAAGGAGGGGCACTAACCTTGCGCAGTGCAATAGCGAGCGCACTAGCCCAATGCACATCCAGCAGTTTCGTAATCTGCCTAATCTGATCTGTCGTCTTGACCAAGTCCTCCGCAAGCATATCACACGATGCGGTGATTTCCGCTATCTGAGTCGCTAGGCTCACGACCAGCTCTCGATCCTTGTCCTTGTCTTTCTCCGACCCACCCCCACTGGACATGAGTGCCTGCAGTAACATCGTCCGGCGGTGGATGTTAAATCGGTACTTTGACTGTGTGACCGCCTTATGCGCGTTCAGCCGCTCGAGCTCGGCAGGCAGTACGCGGTCGAGGTTGTCCACTGACACGAGACGGATAAAGGACTCCTGCGCGGAAGACCGGATAGCGCGTGAAACAATGTGCTGGAGCTCTGTTGAGTCGAATGTCCCTGTGAGAATATGATGATTAGTGCAGCGAAAAAATAGAAAGTTCTAAACATACATAGAGCGGCTTCAAGAGGTAGGCCTTTCCATGGAATTGGGGTAGACTCAAAGTTGATTTTGGGTGGAGGTGGTAGTGTGGCTGCTCGTGACATGGATTTGGAAGTAGGTACCGGTGAAGATGAGATCGATGAGACGCGACTTGGCGTTGGACTGGGTGATGGAGCGGGGAAAGGTAGTGGATGGAGACTCGCGTCTGACTGTGGCGAATCGCTCGCATCAGCGTCAGCGTCTTCAATAATGGTGTTCATCGCTGGCACGTGGATAGAAGAGACGCGACTTGGCGTGGGTGAAGGCACGGGGGACGGCGATGGTGCAAATAGTGGCGGCAGCGGCGGTGGTACCAATATAACGGGCGCATCGGTTGCCGGCGCATGCATCGATGAAGCGCGACTCGGCGGCGATGAAGATACTGGAGGTGGTGATGGTGTGAGAATTGGAGGTGGAGGTGGGGGAGGTGGGACCACTATGGGCGCTACATCGACGTTGCGCTCCTCAATTATCGGAAGTGCCTTTACTTCACTCCTGGGTGAATAATCGCTTCCTGAAGTCGGTGATGCGGGCCCGGGGCTGTTGGAATACGAGGCTGACCCCGAGCGTATCATAGATTCCCTCGTTGATAATTGCACCGACTCCCTGCTACCGCCTTCAGAAGCGAGATTGAACGAGGAAAGGCGCGTCCTAGGACCCATTGGCATGGCTCTGCTCCCTCGGATTGATGCACGGGGAGATAGAGGGGAACCGCTGTACGGTCGTTCCGTACTAGCTGTCATGTTGGTAGTGATCTGGAGGGAGATTTAAGATTTAGGCTTTCCGGTGCGTTTTAGGGAGAGTACGCCGACGCAGGCGACGTCGAGGACAGCGCCCAGATGGTGGAAGCACGAAGAGGCCTGGCCATCGAATTCCGACATGGTTTTCCTTCCCTTAATCTCTTTCCCACAGCCTTGTTTACTTATCAAATTTCGGAAGACGTACCCAGCCACGTGTCCGATCGGCGGCGGGCCGACGCAATTTTGCAAAATTGCATTTGCAACGCGTTTGACGATCAAGGCACTGGCGCCACTCCCAAGTACAGGCAGCAAATAAAAATACGGACAGACGCGAATACATGAAAAATACAGTAAGTGCATACAGTCCGTGATGTCCTCCGAGCACCCCAGTACTATATTAATCGTCGTCATCATCCCCGATGATATGATGTCTCTCTGCCTCAGTAGCGTTACTCTCTGCATTGGGCACCCTCGAATACCATTTGGTCGAGCTCATCTCAATTGCTTCCCCACCTCGCTTGACACTATTTCGGCCGCTAACGGTGTACAGATGGATAAGCGACACAATGAGCGTGTATAATACAAAGGAGATGCTATCGTTGGAGAAGCGTCAGCTCATTCTCGGAAGAAACAGAGAAGCATACCTAAACATGATCAGAATGTACGTGACATGATCCATCTCGTTGTCATGCACAAACTGGAGCTCTTCGTCCGTTCCGGCCATAAAAAGAGTACTGCAGCTCAGATCAAACAGATGTCTTACAACGGTTCAGAGATGATAGCTACCCTGCAGCGACCAACAACTACGACAGCGTCAACATCGTACTTTGTAGCGAAGGATAATTTACTCACATATGCGGGTAGATGGCGGAACGCCCGTGCTGCACCCGCCTTGGCAGTGTTAACCTCAGTTGCGGGTATTGGAGTCTGTGCACCATCGGCCAAGGTATGTTCGCTATTTGTGTCGTCGTCATCGGCCGTGGAAACGTCCGCGAAGAAGCAGACTTCGATTATACGAGCGACCCCAGCCATTATGAGGGTATATCCGAAAACGGCATGGACGCGTGTAGAAATCATGAGCGACTGAGCGTGTTCGGACATGCCCCAACCTGTTAGAATTATGCTATCATAGTGGTCAGGAAAGAACGTTGAGAGATCTTTGCGTGGCGTACATCAGGCCCGGAACGACATTACGCTGTAGAACTCAAATTGAGCGATCATACATTAAACTGATCTGTAAAGACAAACCTGATTGTTTCTGGCGAGGAAGATTCCTAGCGCCCCGCCTGTCCACCAAAGAACGCCAAGAATGCTAGGTTCGCGTGAGGAAGCGGAAATTAAGGATAGTCATCTACCTACGTGTGTTGCATGTCCTTGACGGACCAGGCGCCTCCATGATGTTCCGTAAATGTGTTTACAATGCCCTACATTACGGTCAGACCAGCAATACTGGGGAATGAATGAAGCCGCGTACCCAAAGCATGATAACCCTACAAGTTACAGCATCAAGCCAATTCTATGGATGGAATGAAATACTTACCATGAATCCCACCACTCTGGACTGCGCCCACTACGGCGCACCCAGGCCTCCCTACAAGCAGCATAACAGCCAAGATCGTCCCATAGGCGATGAACGCGCTGCCCATAATATAATGCGCTACACACTGTCCCAGATGTCCGCCCCGGCAGTACCCTCTAAACGTCGCCGCCCCAAACAAGAACTGCACCCACCCCAGCACCGGATACGACTTGCCAATGACGCCGTGCAGCCTCACCATCCACGGCCGAAGGGACCTTTCGTGTATATGCAGCTTGAGGTATATCCCGAGACACAGCTGCGCAAGGATAGGCACGAACAGGATATTCGCATACGTGCCGTGCACGGATTTGAGGAACTGTCGGCCGTGGTGCTTGTGCCCGAGAAAGTAGCCGCCCAACGTTAGCACGAATCCGGTGCTCTACAGACACCCCCAGTCAGCCCAATTAAATCTGCTCCCTGTCCGTTCAGACATAGAGAACGCACCTGCAATGGGACATGCCAGCGACTGCGAGATATACCCAGAACCATCCCAATAGGGAACAAGATGCCCCAGACGAATGCCTGCAAGGCCATATGAATCCAGAGGATAGCATCGACAGGCGCATTGGCCTGCTCGTCCGTCAACTCGTCGTGATGTTTATGCGCTGCCGCGGCCGTCGCGACCAGCAGCCAAAGTATAATGCGTGACATCGGTCGTAAATTTTAGAAGCGCTCGGCGTCGTGCTGGACGATGTCCGCAGAAGAACGGTGTTATTAGTCACCCTAATTGACTCAACGCATTTAGCCCGCCGGCAGTTCTCGATCGGACCGCTTGTTCCGGCCGACGGCGCCACAGTCGCGTCTTTCTTGAGCACAGCGACGGCGTTTCCTTCAATTCGCTTGAAAATCTCCTCGTTCTCTCTTCAAGGGTCCAGCGCATCTTCAGATTCCGCACAAGACTCGTTGTAAGGATCCCGAACGCGCAGCGCCGCCTCTCCGATTAACGAGTCTACCGCTTGCCGCACTCATAAATCTATGTGAGTTTCTCCAATCCTCAGACTCGAAAGACACTAAAGCATCCTGCAGAATCATCACGCCCGCCTCTCCACTACTGAAAACATTACTCGAGATACATTGATATGAAGGACCTTTTTGAAGTAATCGATATGTTGTATGGATACATGGTTAAATGATGATGGTTTTCACCACCACTGCTCAATGTTAATGTGGAATCGATGGTAGTTTTTAAACCATGCAGATACAAGTTCCCGGAGGCCACCTGGCTGATGGACAAGAACCGAGGGTGCAGCCACAAAGTCAACTTGTCGCAGAGGGTTGTCCCAGAAAAAAGAAGACCTGTCATAGTCTGAGTGTGACTGTCGCCAATACTTTCTTCATCCATATGCAAGTGCGTCAGCGACGGTAGGCGGGGGACGATCCCGGTTGAGATATCGAGGACAGACAAGTGAGAGGGCCGAATGCACCCGTCGTCTCTTATGAAGTCTCGTAGGACCCAAAAATTATGTTGCGGAAGCCAGAAAGCAAGGCGCTCCAACCCACGGCATGCACCCAGCACGATGTTTAGAGACGCCTGGTCGCTTGTAAATGAATACCCGGCATCGTTGGGCCGCCTGGCTTCAAGTAAACCATCTTCATAAACACCGATACGAAGAATTTTGACGTGTCGGGTGAAGAACACGGGATCGTTGCGGGAGACTATCGACTGGTGAAATTTCTCAAGCTTGGAACGAGTCCTTATCACCACCGCATCAGGAAAAACTGAAACGGTACATATATCCCCCCCTCTTGCTGTACTATACAGGGCTATACAGGTGCAGGGTCAGAATACGTAGCCTACATAGGATACCGTACATCTCACCAAACTATATGTAGTATACTGACAGCCGGGTAGCCGTGCGTCACGGTACGTAGGATACATGTGGAAATGGCCTCAGATACTCGGAAGCGCCGGTTGCACAATAAGCGCCGAGCCTTCCAATAGTGTCTTCCCGCCGTGTTCACCATCGGTGGAGTTGATATTGATTTTCTATCATAATATACTGTCCCGGTAGTTCCTCGAGGTTAGATAGGTAGAATAACAGTGGCATTATTGGCTATGAAGGCAACAAATGGTAGGTGTGTAGGTGGTTACATTCCGTCGTGCTCATCGCTCTGTGTATATATCTCGTCGTCGTCGAGCGCGTCCTTCATCCAAGTCATCATCAACTAAGCCTGACGCTCACGGTGGCCCGATTGCTGGTTATCCGACACGCTCCCTATGCAAGCCGGCGCTGGTACCCAAGTGGGAGACAAAATGCTCACAAATTTGAGTGGGAGGGAAGTGGGAGAAGTGGGCGATCGCCTTCAAGGGTTTGCTCAAGTCATGGTCCGTGCGCATACCCGATCAGTGCTACGTGTTTGACCGGGAAGTTTTTTCAAAGTCCGCGTCTCTCTTTCCCCCCATCGTTGTCAAGGCCCCCGCTTCTCCTCGCTCTACCTTACGCTCGATACTGGCATTCCCGGCTGCTTATTCCTTCGTTGTCTCACATGCAAGGCTCAAGCAGACTCGCCGCGTCAAGGTTTGGGGTCGTCCGATTCGCCAGGACACCCGAGTACCATTGGCACAAGTTGACTCAACGACTTTTCTACGCGGCAAGGAGATGCGATGACTGGTCCGGGACCCCACGACGCTGGCCGACGGAGCTGAGTATTGTCATTCGAAGTCGCCTCTGCCTGACTAACAGTGTTGCAGCTCATCGTTTCGCCTAGTCGCTCCTCGTGCGAGGCGTGGGCTGACGGCGGACAACGTTTGTGTTCAACAGTCGTTGCGATGGGGCTGTTCCTGCCCGACGAAGGTTGTATAGGCTATTTCTGCCCAAGGGGCTACAGTCCGGTAAATCCGAAGTTTCAACACCCTCCTGGGGGGTAGCGTGGGAAGCCGCGATGCCAGACGGCATCAGTCGGCAGACTTAACGCGTTGACCTTCATTTGCATCGACTACTGTAGTGCATTTCGTTGGTAGCAAAATGCACTTGCTTGTCAATACAATGACTTGAGCTAACAGTCACCACCGCAAAAGGGCATCCGCTGGTATTCTTTTCTTCCGTTTCCCACATCTCTTCCAGCGATGAGGAGTAAGATCATCGGTGGGCAGTCACTGTGAGCTGTGGGAGCTGTCCGTCCCGATTTCATGATACAGGACATATCCCGGATGCGTCGTCAACGCGTCAACGATGGTAATGAGTATCACCAACGAGAGCCTTGCAGTCTGGAAGAAACAAGCTCGGGAATATTCGCTGCAATTCAGATGTACATAGCTTTGTAAAAATAATAGGGTCCTGGTACGTATACGATAGCATCGTGGCAAAGAATACAGTAAATACGATGGAATGAGGACGTTGAGTTGATAAGAGCACACCCAACCGGCCGCTTCGGCACTCTGGCACAGCGGCTTCCCACGCTACCCCCCAGGAGGGTGTTGAAACTTCGGATTTACCGGACTGTAGCCCCTTGTTTCTGCCCTTCTCTACCATATTGTCCCTACTTTTGTATCCATACTCTCGTGACCGTGTTGTAGCTACATTTGAATGCATCTCGTTTCCGATATCAAAAGCAATGTGATTCCCAGTAGTGCAAACAAGCAGGGTATATTCTGAGAGTATGGGCTTTGTAGGTGTACTGTGCATGTACAATAGAAGTACAGTAGGTATACAGTAGGTATACAGGACCTATACAGTACGATACAGGGTAAGGAAGGGAGGTATATGTATAGTACATAAGGGGGTACTTCTGTACAAGGGCTACCAGCCATATGTATACTACGTAGGCTACATATGCTGGGTATAATTTTTCAGTTTTTCCTGATGCGTGTAATGCAGGATGGGATCAATCCTAAGCGGTATCAATCAGGACCTCCGTTTCCTGCATACTAGCCGTTGGTCAAGTAACTTACTACCGCCGAACCACTTTCGAGACGTAAGTCAGACTCTGCGCGGTGAAGGTGTCAGCCCAGGCAGCTGTCTCCATCATCAAACGAGCCCGTCTGTCGGAAGATCTGGATCGGCTGAACTACAGCCAATTCCATGGCAATCGAAAGTTGACCTTGGTGGTTTTGAATAAAGAAGCGTAAAGAAGCGTGCTTCGGCTTTTGCCGAACCACCCACGGTCAACCCAAGGGCGTCTCCCCATGATGAGTACAGTATGCTCTGGCACTTGGAAATAAATCCGGAGAAGTTGGGAATGTATAGCTGAATCCAAGCATGACGCGGGGAGGATAATATGAATAGTACGTTCATCAAGGATTAACAAGCCCAAGACCTCCATCAATCACAACCGACGCACCATTTACATACGTACACGCCGCCAAATACACCGCCGTCATCACCATCTCTTCCTCCGTTCCCGCGCGCCCCAGCGGCGTCGGGGCGATCATGCCCGGGAGCGGTGTGTCCAGCTTATCCAGTGTACCTGACGGAAGCGACTCTGTAGGGAACACACCTGGGTGAATCACATTCACGCGCACAGGAATCCCTCGGCGTGCAAAATCCGTTGCGAGCCCCATGGAGACTTGGTGCTCAGCGAGTTTAGAGGCGCTGTATGCTAACTACGTTGGGGTTAAGTCCTGGACGACAATCATCGAATACTTAGAAGGAACGCACGCTGTTGACGGTAATCCAGCTTCTGATGAATGCTGCGACGGAGCCGACATTGATGACCACTGCGGTGCTCTCCCGCGCACCTGCGCCTTTGATGAGGAGCGGGAGGAAGGAGCTGACAGTGAAGAAGGGAGCGGAGATGTTCGTCGCGAAGATGTCGGTCCAGACTTGGAAGGACTCGTGCTCAAGCGGGTCTTTGTTTGCCATAAGATTAGCAAATTTCTTTTGGAGGAAGTCCTTGGGAGCGCTACCGCCCGCACTGGAAGGTGGGAGTTATAAGACAAGTAGAAAAGAAGGAAGAGCCTCGGCATACTTGTTCACGAGGATATCAAGTCTGCCGTCTGTGGCTTGGATGGACTTGACAGCTTTGTCAATGCTCGCTTGGTCAGTCACATCCATGACCAATCTAGATAGTTTACACTCAGTATAGGTGATGAAGGCAAGGAAGAAGAAGTCACTAACGGAATGAGAACTCCCTCGCTAGCGGGCAATGACGCCGCCGCCTTTCGCAAGACCTCCTCGCGACGCCCGGTGATGTAGACTTTTGCTCCGTTTGCAGCAAAGCCTTTGGCGATCATGAAGCCACTAAGACCTGATCAGTACGCACACATTTGTGAGTGCCGCAAAGATACATACATTCCAGTGCCTCCACCAGTAACGAGAGCCACTTGGCCAGTGAGAGACATGATATTAGATACATTGAGGCGAGACATTATAGTTGTTGCAGATGCTTTCTCAAGCCAGCCTTTTAACTGTTTCTACACCACGGTTGGATGACTGTTATTTTCCGATTGTCCGGGCAAAGATGAAGGATGAATAACCCTAAGATTGCGAGCCGCGAGTGACGGTAGGTACTGAGTCATGATACATCGGTAGACGGTGTCGCACGGAACGCAGGACCACTCCGTTGTGATCGTCGAGGAGAGTGAAGGGCCAGGTAATAGTAAGCAGTGGTCAAGACTGCCACTCGGAAGGATTGTCGCGATAAAAAACCATTGACGTTGCATTTGCGATGGTGGAAAGAAACAGAAAACATGTTCGGCAAGTTCGCCGGCGCGTTCCGTCTCTCTCCCCTTCACTTAACTTTGGTGCCCGCATGCCTGCGAACTCATCTCTTTTGAAAAGCTCGCGAAAAATACGTTTAAGTGCTGTATGCATCGACCGAAACTGATGTAGTTTCGAGATTGTCGCTGTCACCGACTCAGTAAAATAGAGATAACGGAACGAATGGATTACACCGCTCGGCACTTCTCCTCGCCTGCTTTTCCTGAGTGATCACCACTCGTATGCGAAGCAACAAAATTTAGGACACCTTGTCATTACTATTGTTAAAGCGAAGCGTGTGAATGAGTAGTCCTCGGAACGCATCAAGTCGTAGGCACATCTTCAAGTTTTCTCCACAAGTTTTCAACAACCGGTAGCTAGGCCCGCATCTACGCGCATTGTATAGTCTTTCGAATCATGTTCTATTCTCCTGCTGGAGAGTCAACGTCGACTTCTCTGAATTTCCGTGTGAGAAAACAGACTTGACGATTAGAACAATTGAAAGCCATACCGAGAAACTTGATCCTGTCATCTTTCATTCTGCTTTGCCAGACACATGTCCGCAAACTCCCATGTATCCACACCCATACCATCTCCCCAGTCAGACTCAATGGTGTGATCCTCCGGAAAGCAATGGAGGTGCGGGATCTGCCCCAAATACGCGCTATTGCGACTGATGACCACCAAACGATCCGACACCGCCCGCAGAGCCTCAAGATGAGGTGCTAGCTTTTCATTAGGCGGGTTAACGATTTCCGCAAGGAGCACAAATGCGGTGATCGTGTGTGGTAGGGCGGCAATGGAATCCACGAGCAACGGTAGAAAGTCAGAGAATAGGAAAATGGTAGCAATATCGCCGGAAAGACAGATGTGAGAGAGTCGGGGCAATTTAGAAAAAATTTCCCATGGGATACACTCCCAGTCCTTGTAGATAGAGCTGTCCAAATGCATATGGGTAAGCGACGGTGCCAGGTACTTGATACAATCATTGCCAAAAGAGGAATCGGGCGTCACGTCGAGCACAGACAGATGGGTAAGATGGGAACTACGGCTAATGCCAGTGAATGCGTGCAGGACCTGGCGCTTTGATAAATTAAGCCAGAAAGCGAAGCGCCTTACGCCGCTACACGCGTTCAGCACGGTTTGGACAAGCTCCATTTGCCTTTCAAAGGGAGGGTCATTTACCGAAGCAATGGCACCAAACCCAGCGTCGGTGAGATTGCCCAGGCGGAGTAGTTTAACCCTCCGGGCAAAGAATGCGGAGTCATTGTGCAACATTATCGATTGGTGAAATTGCACGAGCTGCAGGACGGTGCGGAGGATGACAGTGTGGTAAAGGATGGGGTCGACCCTCATGAACACATGAGCGTGAGCATCCACGGTCTTTAGATCAAATGACGAACTAGCTCACCACTGACGAACAATTCTTGAGACGCGAGTGAGGGCTCGGGCGGTACAAGGGTTCTCCCACGCAGAAGCTTCGAGGAGATACCGCGCCAAGTCGGCTGGGAGATCTGGAAATGGCTTAACTGCAACCAAATCCATGTTGACTTTGTGGTGGTTTGAACAAAGGAGCGGCCATCGGTATCTTCCGAACTTCAGGAACGGCAAGAGCGGGCCGGAGATCTACCTTGCATTTGAACCTGATTTGAACGCCCATCTCGTTCCAACGTCGTAGCCTACGCAGAGATGAAATGCTTCCCTGATTTGCCTTTTGATGTGGCGCGGCTCCTTATGGAAGAGGCTGCATGGTCAGATCAGTCTACGACAGCCCGCAATCTCACCCTCGTCTCGAAAGACGTCCGCCAATGGTAAGTATGCCCAGTAAGACGAAGCTTCATACTAATTGGTCTTGTAGGACAGAACCTATTCTGTACCATACCGTCGCTCTTGATAGACGTACAAAGTTTAACGCCTTTGCCGCCACTGTCGTCACCCGGAACGATCCCAATTTCTTTGCTCGCACAGTCAAAGTTCTGACAATCGGCGATCTCGAGTTTGGACACTTCTCTGTCGATTTTTTCCAGCTCTGCGATAACGTGTCTGTCATCTTGAAAGCCTGCACAGGCATCGAGCGTTTTGCATTCTGGGTAGCTGCATCAGGCATAATGCCTCTTCCACCAGCCATCCCTATGCGTCCGCATCCAACCCATCTCTCCCTCGCAGTACGGAAAGAACTGTATTCATTTCAATTCCTCATTGGGATGACATCCCCAGCCTTGACGCACCTTCATCTCGACTTTGCCTGGTACGATGATGATCTTGCCCGCTATAACGCCGCGGCTAACTGGTCCGTTATATTCAAACGGTGCCCAAGACTCACGCATCTCCAACTTTCCGGGAAAGCTCTCGAAACTCTCAGACTCTCAGATTTTAAAATGGCGTTCAATCCCGTTGTGTCTAGGCTCCCGGACACACTCACCAGGCTTATGATCATTTTGATATCCTCTCACGCGCGCGATAATAATGCACGCAAGTTTGTCCAGTGGGAATCCCCCCGCGAAGACTCTCGGATCGTGTACGTTTTCCCGGAAACTCACCGACTACATTGGTGCGGCGGGCTAAAGCGTTACAAGAAACGTGATGATGGCTTTTGGGACTGGGGATTTCTAGGAAGACGACAACCTTGAGGGGCTTTATCAGTGCTCACATAGAGGCAGGATATATGTTAGATGCAATTTTTTGAGGATGGGAAGAATATAAATGCAGGGTGCAAAGGTATAGCAACATCGAAAGGGACACCATGTAGTCTTCCAAGAGCTGAATGGTCACTGTTCAACGGAGATGTCTGCCTCGTAGTAGCAAACCATTTGTGATATCTCCATTTCTAGCGGCTCGTTGTCTTGTTCGCCATGTCAAACTCGACAGTCTCAAGAGATGATGTCCAATCTTCCAAAAGCTCGATGCTAGCACGATCCAGAGTCAGCAAACCACCAGCCACTTTCACTGGCACATCAAGCTCAACCAGGGACAACACCGGCGGGTCCTCATCGTCGCCTGTATCCCACCGGTCGATAACCATCTCAAGGAACGTCCGGTTCGTGTGCTCTATCTGGTCCGCTTCAAGAGATCTCTCCATCGCCAACTTATCCATGGTACTAGCACTAGCATCCCCCGAAGGCGTAAACGACGGCATCACCTCCAGCCGCAATCTCCACAGATCAGGAAGATACGCGAAAGCATGCTCATCTCCGGCGTCTCTAATCCGCATATCGTTGAACAATACTTCCAGGCAACCATGTGTATCCGCCTGGAAGATGAGGGTAAGATTCCTCAAATGCGGCATGCAGTCCAATATGAGTATAGGAACGCCGTCGTGGACATCCGTCATCTGCAGACTGAAGTTGGTCAAGGGGAGCCGGGAGCGGGTGAGGAGGTGCTCGACGCTAGTAAGGATGCACGTTCCCCGCGTATCATCCGCGCTCAGCGATTCGATGTTCACGTTCAGAGACGAAAGATTCGGCAACGTCAATATAGCTGGAAGAATACAGGCTTCCCAACTCCCTAGAAGCATGTCCCGGACAGAGTAGCTGACCGTTGAAACGCGAAATGTTGAAAGAACCGCATCGTACGCTTCATGCCAAGACGAAGATGCGTCTGGTACAACACGATCCTCATACTCCAGTTGCGGGTACCAGGAGGAGTTCAACTCGATGCACTCTAGATTGGGACTGCTTTTTATCGCCTTGAGCAGGTCCTCCGAAATCCGCAAGTCCTCTGTATTGGTTGCCAAAAGATGGACGGATATGCGTTTCCACGCGCACGGCCCAAAAATGCTTGTCAAGTATCGCCCTCCAAGTCCCTCAATCTGGACGTCGAACAAGGCAGGGAACGTCCGCCGCCACAAGACGGGGTCGACGCTTTCCCAATCCGAGTCGAGTCTCCCATTCACCCGAAGGGCGGTGAGACTCGAGAAACAGGCTCTATTTCCCGGAGACAGGACGATGTTGATGAACCGCATGGGAAGGTCGAGGCGAAGAGACGTGATACGGGGCGCGAGAGCCATGATCTTCAGCAGAAGCTGTGTGGTCTGAAAGCTCATACGGTGGGAATAAAATTCGATGTGGAGGGGAAGATTCTTGCTTCTCTCCAGGGCGGCGGAGAATAGCTGGGAAATACGGTTTTCGGTAAGGCAGTCGCCATTGATAGGCATGGATACTGCCAGTCTTCTCCAAAGGCGGGCCTCATCACAGAGGGCTCCGCGCCATTGATGGCATACCTGGGTCGCTGCCCAGAAAGGTCCATAGACACCGGGCGCTAGACGACGTGCCGCTGCGGAATACCAGTCGAGGAAGGAGAAGATGAGGCAAACGATTTCGCACGGGAGTGTGTGCCAAGCGGGAGATAGAACTGGGTACATGGCATTCATTCCTTGTAAGCGCGCTTTTTGGTTAAGCGGGGCGACAACGTCAATGGGCGCCTCAGGCAAAGCGTCGGTCTTCTTGCACATGGCGATATCTGTAGGATTATTTAGCGGCGATAAATTTGTCGAGAGAGCTACGCACGTATCAAAGAAACGGTCAATGGGTGTTGGGTGGTGGTAGAGAGAAACAAAGGTGTGTCGATGCATACATACGTGCAAACAATAGAAGTTAAGCACTGGACATGTGACGGTGAAGTGTCCATTGTTGTCCAAATCCAGAACTGTGGCCGGACACGATTGAATGTTACGGGAGAAAGACGGTACACCGCATGAACAGCTGTACACACAGATTCCCAACGCCAGTCTGTCCTACTATGCGGTCCGTATCACTTTGTTATGAATTTCTTAGACTCGAGTCGTGTTCATAAACCGAGAAACCTACCCAACACGCGTCGACGTCCACATCGGGCTCGAACGCTCGCGTTGCTTGGCGAGTGATTCCGAGTTCGAGCTTGAACGTGCCTTCTCTAGCGGCTTCGTGAGCACCACGTTGAAGTTTCCAGTCCAAGCAGAAAGGCCTGAATGGACATTTTAAAACCCCATCAGCCCACAACGACTACAGTGAGAGTCAGTCCGTCTCTGTGGACGACGAGAGGAATACAACGTCGTACGTAGCGGGCAAGATGCTTCAACACGATGAGAAGATCGCAGACGGCGCTGTTATACAACGTCGTCTCACAGTGTGCGCACGGAATGCACAAGTGATTTTGAAGCTACGTTCGTAAGATTGCCGAGGGCAATAGAGTCGATGTCCACATCATCCTCGTTTTGGCACGGATGGTAAAGGTTAAGGAACTTTTTGTTCGTTGAAAAAAGGAGGAAGTCAGAAATATATACGCATAAATAGGCAAGACTCACCTATAGAGATACAAACGGACACCTGGGAGTAATGTCTTAATCTTGACAGGACCTTGTTGGATCTCATTCGGGAGAAGGAAGTACGACAGCTGGTGGATCCAGTCGACACAGATGTCTTTGAGCATGGGTGACTTGACCAGCTTCGCCATCCTTCCCTTCATACACCTCGTCAAGCGCCCTTGCCTACACACGCGATCCCCTCGGCCAGAAAACGCGCGTGTTGAGGCGGTTCTGTAGGTTAAGACTTCGTTCAGATCCCATGCGTCTTTGGCGTCCGTCAACATAAAATTGCTCGTGGCCCGGTTCAAGATACCTCGCGTCCTAAACCACATCGAGAGAGCCGTGCCGCCTTAGTTGGATCGCATACCGTCGACAAACTGGGTTTCCAAAGTCGATAGAGTGACTGCCAAAGGAATCGATTCGAAAGACAGACAGTATTTTTGTGAGGACGGGAGCATGATATGACGATGGTAGCCTTGCTGGAAGCAGCAATACGATTACCATCCATCGAGGGGCGTTGAAGCTAGTAGAACGACCGGTCCTTTTCCTTCATCTCGGTAACGGGACTAGGGCAAAGAGTGGTATGGTATATGGCATCCTGACAGTTTAACTTTAAGATCCAATTAGTGCAACCACATAGACTCTTTAAAGTAGCTCACCATTGACGATTATTTCAACACACAAGTAAGGCCCAGAACATTTGTACTGGCTGAGGAGCAACTGAACTTGTGGTGCCAACTGTAGGCCTTGATAATGATGGTTTTGAGCAAGCCTGTTAGATCCTTAGGCCGGAATCCCGGCCCGGGAGCCGCCTTGTATTAGAACCTGACTGATTGGAACACTCTTCCCTCCTTCCTTCTCTCTAACCTTCTCTAAACCAATATTAATGCATCTGGGCCAGCCGACTCACAAACCGCAACGCCGGCGATCTAAAGGCGACTCTGGGCGCGGGGGTTGACGCGTACTCACCTGGGTCTCGGCATGCGCTCGCTTTTATATTGATCACCACTACCTTGACCTCCACCACCATCATCATCACCCTCTAGCTCTATCATGTCTACCAACACGAAAACCGCCCTCGTCATCGGGGCGACCGGCCAAGTCGGGCAACACGTCCTCAAAGAGCTCTTGGCCTCGTCGCACTACAGCAAAGTCGGCGAATACGGGCGCAGGCTGACGGATGTGGCTACGCTTGAACTCGGAGCAGCGGGGAAGGAAAAGTTGGAGCAGAAGGTTATTGATTTTGAGAAGCTGGGAGAGGCGGGGTTGAAGGAGGGCAAGTGGGATGTGGTTTTCTTGACGTGCGTATCTTGAATACTTTCTTGGCGGTCAAGAGCTGATGATGGACGGGTAGGCTTGGGACGACGAAAGCAGCAGCTGGGAGCGCAGAGGCGTTTGAGAAGATTGACCGGACGTATGTCTATCTATCTTCCTTAGGCCAGACTTACTTACATTGGGACAGATACGTCGTCAACTCTGCCCGAGAAGCCCGTGTCGAAGGAATGGCGCAACGCGTCGTCTACTGCTCCGTGCGTCAGCCTCTCCCATTCCAATTCACATACCTACCAGCTCATAGTCCGTCGGAGCCAACGCCAATTCATCCTTCCTTTACACTCGGTTAGTCTTTCCCCAACCACTGCACGCCAAGCTCATGTCATCATATCCAGGAGCAAAGGAATGACAGAAAACGAACTCTCTAGCATGGGCTACTCGGATTCAATCATATTCCGTCCCGCTGCCCTCACAGGAACGAACAGACCAGAAAAGCGATTAGGCGAAACTATTGGAGTGTAATGTCTTTTCACGCAAAACAACTCTTTCGTCCCATCTGACATTGGATGTAGAGCGGTTACTAGCGTTCTGTCGCATTTCACGTCTTCACTCGAAATCAAGGTTTGTCTCTTGCAAAACCGCCAGCAAAACTGAACATAATTTCACGCGCAGGTCGCGACGTTGGGAAAGAGTATCGCTATCGCGGGATGGTATGGCTCGGAGCAACTGCCCGCAGCAGCAAAGGCCCAGAAAGCTGGGAAAGAGCCTTCCACCTTTACTCTTATCAACAACGCTGGCGCATTGGCGTTGGCTAACACGCCTTGGGAGTAGATGGATGATACAATTGCAGTTTTAATGCTATGTACAATACTTGTATATCACCTTGATTATGACCTCTTCTTGCGCCATATTTGCCACTTCGTTCTGTCATGTCTCAGTACGGATTCTCCTAGACATGGAACTTGCACGGAATGGTCAGATAAGGGGGCTAGATAACGGGTTCGAGACTGCATTTTCCAGACAAGTTTCGGACAATATTGACAGCCGTAGTCGCGTCGCCATACGCGACCAGTTCGCGATCAAATGCCACTCTTATTAGTTTGCGCAAAAAGAAGAGAGTAGAGAGTGCTATATAAGAAAAAAGATGCTAGGTACAACATATATGGTAAGTAAAATACACGCAAGAAAGAATAGGACAACTCGGGATCAGTGACCGCGGGGGAGAAATCCTGGCTCCCCAGAACCACGATCTGCGGGGCCTTGCCCGACGGCGCGCGCCGAGGGAGGGGCTTGATGATGCGCGGGGAAGCAGAGTGGGACGTGATAATTTCAGACGAGTCATCCGAGTCCGTGTCCGAGTCATCGTCGTCCTCTTCCGAATCGGACGACGATGAAGAGGAAGATGAAGATGAAGAGCCCATCTCAAAGTCGCTCCCGTGCTGCTCAAAGACTCCAAGACCGAGATTCTGCACAGCACTTAGCGGGTGGAAGGAGGAATGGGTGGAAGTGCAAGAGAACGCACCATCTCGATGTACTGCCCCACGTCGTCCGCGAGATGCTCAATGTCCACGCTCTTCGGATCCGCTTCGACGCGCTGCGAGAGGAGAGCGTTGGACGCCTCCATCTGCGGGAGGAAGCTCTGCACGCGCGCTAGCACTGCACGGCCACGGTCAGTCACACGACGCCTATCTGCGAGAAGATAGAGGACTCACGCTCTGCTGGGGGGTCGATAGCGTATGTTGTTGTCTTGCAGTTGCCGAATTCGAATGTGCTGGGAGGCCTGGAGCCGCTATCGAGCTTCCGCATGTACGCCTCTATCCACACACAGTCAAAAGGCTGTTAGTTAGAGATAATGATATAGTAAGGCAACGAACCCAGCCTCCGATGGCGCGCCTCCTCATCCTCGACTTCGAGCGTTTCCCGTTGGTGGTCGTCGTTGTTCATGATGGAGCGGAAGCAAGGAAGGAGGTCGTGTTGCTTAGTGCTAAAATAATTTGGCCCTTATCTTATCAAGGGTTTTATGGCACGTGATTCGAATTGTGATTTTTGCACCGGCCGCGCGTGGTTCGGACCTACACCAGCGACTGGCTAAAAGAGCGCGGTCTTAGTCTATGTCAGTCCACTGGCGCGCAGAATGAAATGATCGCGCGCGCTATGTGGCTGTGTATCGCTTTGGTCTTTGATCCAAGTAGGTCCTGGTGTCGTCAAAATCCCACGGCTTCAATCTTGCTTGAAACCATAAAACTGCCCTCCTGGTTCAAGAATCTCTTCTCAGTCTCTGGTACGAAAATCGTGTGTCTGGACAAGACCTTGAAATCACCCTCTACCAGCCTCAACCGATCCTCTTGCTGCAACTATCAGCAACCTTGAACCTCCCACAGGAAATTCTATAGCACATCATCGACTACGTCGCTGATATACCGCTGCTTTCCCGCGCACTGGAAGCTTGCGCGCTTACATGTCACTTGCTCTATCCCCCTAATGTGGCACTCCGCTTCAGATACATATATCTCGCGACAGAACACTGCCCTTTTAACGCGTTCGAGATACCACACTACTTTCCCTCAGGATGCCAAATGGTCCTAGCTACCATTCCTGGAATGAATCATCTGGTACCCCTTTCAATGTTTTCACGTTTTGCAGATCCGCGCCCTAACGAGGTTGTTGATTATGCTGATAAAGTTAGAGCCCGCCCTCGCCATAACAGAAACCAACGGTGACAAACAAGTCCGTGCAAAATTCAATTCTACCAGCGAAAGTTCACAATACTACAAGTACAACTTCTGAGAGTCCACAGTCCGATATCTGCGTCTAAATCACCTAGTTGGATTCATCCGTCGTATGGGCCGTGCTAGCAAACCCAATCCGCGCATTCGTGGTGTCGTACTCCGTGTAGAACCGTTGAAGGAAAGTAAATCCGTCTAAAACAGTACCCGTCAGAATTGTCTTCAACAGTTACCAGTTGAAGAAGACCGACCAATAAAATCAAGCCCTTGACCCCCAACACTCCCAATATCAGCACAGACGAGGTAAATCTTGTCAGCGTCACCGCCAAGCATCTGGTTCATACTGCGCGGCCAAATTTGCGCATTGTTCGTCATCTCCAAGGTCGTCTAGAATGAGTCGGGACAGTCAGCGTATACGAAGTTCACCCGCACGAAGAAACTTGCATCGCCAATCTTGAAATTGAGGCTCTTCATATCGTTATACTGTTCCTCAGTAACAGAGAGCAGACCAGTCGCACTATAAAAGTGTCCATCAGCTCACCGTAACAATGCTAGTAGTGGACTTGCCTATCCATCTTCGCGCCAGTCGCCTTCTGGTACTTTGAAAACGCATCGGAAGGGAGGAGAACGAGAGTCGTGCCCGTGTCGACGATACCAGCGGACTCGTTCATGATGGACGTGGAGCCATAGCTAATCGCCTGGTCGACACCCCAGTACTTCGACGCCGGGCTCGTCTTGGTGATAGGGACATACGTCATTTCGCCTGTGAATCTACGTTCAAACGCGTATTCAGTATCGAGAGTCAATTATGTTTGTACGTAGCAGGCTTACTTGGACGAGTCAGAGCCACCAAAAGAAAGCTCTCCTTTGCTGAGGTCGTCGCCTTCGGTAGGGGCGTAGTAGCATCCAATGGACTCGACCGTGATGGAGCCCTGCTTGCGGAGGTTGTCGGTCACAGTGGGTACGGTCGGCGTGCTTCCAACGGTTCCTAGAATAAATTTAGGAAGGGGGAACCGGAGTAAGACTGCTTTTTACCTGACGTCAGGTCAACGGGGCCAATACTGAAGAAAAATAAGCCACAGGTTGAGAAGATAGTAAAGTCATACCCAAGAATCCCGTCAATGCCGTCGTCGAAGCCCTGGGTCTGGCTCGCGACACCAATGGACTGTTTCTCGATAACGAGGTTGTCGCCTAGCTTGCAAGTATCGACAACTGATAGAGGTCCACGTAAGAATACACGCAGCAAGGACAGGCGACCAGGCTTACATTCTTCGCCAGAGGCCATGCCGGATCCATAGCTGACTTCCTATCGAGAGGATGAGAGAAGAACAAAATACAAAAACACTTCAACACACAAAACGATTGCGAGTACTGTCAAAGACACACTCGTCAGGCGCGAGTCATAGTAACAAATAGTAAAACCTACTCTTGAGAAGACGACGACGGCTTGTACTTCGTGTTGGCACCAACCCAAGTATTCGAGCTTCCAGTATCAATGAGCAAATTAAAAGTCTGCGCCGTCTGACCAATTTCGACTCCCATAACGTAGGTCACCGCTACGTGCAGCGTGTCAGAATAAGATACATGCGAACACAATCAACCTAATACTTACTAGCATTGGTCACATCGACATTGTGGGTCGCATCAGAGTCAGACGGAAGCGACGTCTCCGGGTCGCCGTGACCGTGATGACCATGATGGTGGCCGTGGTGGCGGCGCTTCATAGCTGCTTCCTGAACGACGAGCGGGCCGTGCGGGTTCGCGCCAGCAAGAACCCTCTTGGCACGCTCCATGTCGCGCTTGAGGATATCTCTGGCATGCCCGATGGTCGGGTGCAGACGCGCATTGACGGGGTACGAGTTGAGGACGACGTGAGAGGGCATGTTACAATGCAGGTGGAGGTGGGAGGGAAAAGAACTTGGTGGGGACTGTTCGTCGTTATCGCGCCCTAATTATACCTTTCGCGGTGGTTGTTGAGGTCTATATTTATGCGTGCACGAAAGCCCAAAGAGGAAGTGGGGCACTGCAGAAGAAGCGCGTATTCGTGTGCTGGTGGGGTGAAATTGCTCAACACGAGTAATACAGACTCTTTGTGAGTGTAGCAACGTCATGCGTGATGAGGACGATGTATTTTGGTCTGGCATGGCGCTGGCAGACAAGAAACCTGGAGCGTAGTTCTGGGACGAGGTTTATCGAGGGCTGTGGCTTGGTAGGCATGTCGAACCGAATGGGCAGAGAGAAGAGGAGATATGATCCGTCTCAGCGCAACCAGTGATAGGCAGATGATGATGGTATACTTAAAGGATGATACGGGCCTCGGCAACCGCTGTGACCAAGCCACGTGCGTGGTCTCCCGGGACCCCCATCTACGCTCTACATAACTGCGAGCACCTTGCTTTGCGATGGATTGATTTCCTTTTTGGGTTAGTTGGTCATTCGGGTTATGTCGGCGTAGATTTCGGACAGCGTTACAACACTCATTTGGTCTCGTTTTAGTTACTACTAGGTCTGTCGGGGTATATCCTTAGCTATTAAATTAGCGTAGGCGGAATCAATATTGTAACATTGTAACAGGGTAGATATATTTTCGTACGGGCCCCAGAACCCCCGCTCACTCCCAGGTCTCCCTTTACGCGCAGCCTAGAGGTGCTCCATGTCACAGCGATCACTGCTTGACCTTCTTTTCCATCCTGTTTATTAATAACCAGCACTTCGACCGAGCTCGTTCTTAATCATCCGCCTCTGTATCTCTCATTGGTCTCGTTACATGTGTCTTCGAAGGCCAGCACTCCCGGACCGGTGTCGCACCAGTGTACCTCCACAACGATCGAGCTGCCTCGATCTACTTACGACTTTGGAACGTTGTTTTTAGACCGTTCAACGAGGCGACTAAGTAGTGGGGCTTCAAGCTGGGTGGGACGCCTCCAGTCAACTCTGGGAGTTTAAGAAAAGAGAATGGCATGGCACATAAATTTCGGAGACCGGCGAATCTGACAGGTGGCATTTCTTCTTTTGCCATTTAGACCATATCTTCAATTGACTGTTGTACATTTTCACTCAACTCGTTGTCGACTGAAGCTGCAGAGGCCCGCCTGCGTAAACTAAAGGTCTGTCTGCTTGCGTATCGGGCGAGATATCTGTTCCGCGCGACAGCTCCATCTCTTTGAGTCCTGTCGTACACAGTCCACGGGAAGGCTTGTTTTCGATTTAAGTACACTGGTAAGGATGATTTACCTAACGCTACTGATTAAGGAGCAGCTCACGTTTCTCCCAAACACGTAGAGTTTTGACTTGTGGCGCATATTAAATAAATGTGATTGAGTTCCAGTGCGAATAGCTCGTTTTGGATGGCGAAAACATACATATGTCGAAGTACAACTTCCAAGTTTGAAGGAGCGGGGTGCTGAGTTTAAGGCGAGCCTCGGTATGAAGTCTAGACTAAACGGATGTTTTGGCTGATCGTTGGAGGCATAGAATACGATAGTCGCGGGCGGTAAGTACATTGAAGAGCCGTATCTTAGTTTCAAGCGGGCACCTGGAGGCGGTCTAGGAACGTCCTTATTCTGCCTACGGCTTCGATAATCAGTTACGCGGGTCGGAGAGATGGATGGAGGAATTAGACAAGTTCGGCGATTTGCAAGCAGTACGGGACCACGAAGATTATGATTTCGTGCCTCATTCACACTTTGTTGTCGAAAAAGACCACACAGGCACCTCGGATCATTCCACCACTTATTTGGCTTCATAGGCGCTGGTGGACAATCCCACACGTCGCGGCGCCACAGGGAACAATCTCTTCTTCCTAAAATAAAATAATAACGACGCGCCAGGGGCAGGGACTTTCAAGCTGATTTGTATGCTCACATCGGCGTTTGGCTTCTTCCCTCCTCAACTTTGGGATCCGGGTCACGACGCCCTTGTCCCGGCAGCAAATGATTCATCGCATCCCTCGTCCCACGAAAAGATCGCACTCTTCGAATTGATTATCGCAGCCGAGCCCAGGCCTCATTTCCATTTGCACAAGGAAAGATTAGATTAGATTGTCTTTTCTTCGCACGACCGTGGCGGAGGAGCAGCGAGCGGCGGAGTATGGACCTGGTGGGATCGGGGATTGCCCTCGCAGGGACGGGATGGGACGTCGGACTGGCAACTGACACCGCGAAGCATGACGGGCTTCGTTGGCCCCGGACGAAAATCCCTGTCAAAAAATGCCGGAGTCGACAGCTTGAAGCTTATATCGTCGTCAATCAGTGACCTGGACGCAGCTGCTGGAAGACACACACAACACACACCCTGGCGATCGACATCGACGTGGTACGGTTCTACACTCTCTGATGTAACCTGTAACCCCAGTTCCAAAAACCGAAAAAGTGCGATTCCGTCGACATTTCTCGGCCCGGGCGACATACAGTCTCCGTTTCTTTCGTATGTCAAAATTTGGCTCCCTCCCTCGGAGGAAAGACACATTGCAATACGTCCCGCGTTGGGCGATTTTACGCATTCATTTGTTGCTGGCAAAGAAGGCACACACGTCACCAGGATGATCACCGCCCGCCAAAGTGATACGTACCTTATAAACGGACAGCCTGAACGACCCCAGCCTTGTTCAATCGCCACCATATCAACGCCCCCCACACCACACCACCTGCGAACTCGTGTTTTAGGATTCTGGCGCCTATCCGTCGTCTTCTCCAAGACTCCTGTCCCATCCCTTCCTTGTCATTTAGCGACTCGTATCCCAAGACCACCATGCCTATTAGAGCACTCCCAGTCGATATCTTCCTCTGCGTATTCCGGTTCCTCGACATCGCCGACATTCTCCGGTTTAGACAGGTCTGATGAATTGCTCTTTGTTTAGCGTTTCCCGATGCGATCTCACCTCATTCCGTCATTTCAGGTCTGCCGACCACTCCACGACATGTCGCGCCTAAAAAGCGTTTGGCACATCCTCCTGCGCACACAGATCCTGGAGCGTGATATACCATTTCCCTTCGGGTCTTCTTCAAACTGGCTTGAATCGCTTAGCTCGAGGGAGCTCGAACGACTCGTCCGACGCGCCATTCGCGTTCGCAGGAACTGGAATGCTGGAGCGCCGCACGCGACGCGACAAGTGGAAATCCAGACGAGCGATATTACGAGGGCACCAGCACAACAGCGCGCCATCAAAGAGCTGAAGCTTTTCCATCGCGGTTCTCATCCTTACCTTCTCTCAGCCACGATAAATGTCCAGCATGGGACGCAGCATCCCCTCCTCGTGATCGAGTGCTGGGATTTACAACGCGCTCCGTTTTGTATAGCAAGGAAACACGGTCCTTGGGCCGGAAGCGTGCTCTTCAATGCGGATCCTTCGTTTCCTCCTTCTGTCGCCATTCAAGGTTTTAATGAGTACGAAAATCAGCGTGCTTCGGACTTGAGTTTGTTGCTAATCATAATGTCAGCGTGCAGATATTATCCTTGTCAACAGTGGCTCACTCTTTCAACTCGACATTCACACCCGTCGCGCGCCTGCCTGTTCCCGTCGGACGTTTGATAGCGTTCTCAGGGAGAGTAATAATTTCTCTTGAATCAGATGGGCGGCTCTTCATGTACGACTCGAACCGCGCCCAACATCGCATGGAACTGCTCAGCCCTTCGCTACCCCCACCCCACTTCGTGCAACCTAACCAACAGGTAAGCCAACGCCATCTATGATATCCTCTCACTCACGTCGTGAATCAGTCAGACGCGTGCTTCGAAGCCATTATCACAGACGAATACCTTGTCCTCCTCCATGCGCGATATATCGCCTTCTACGCGCTGCGCACCTTTCGACAAGGGCCCGCCACCATGCACGGCACACTCCACCCCGCAGTGTACCACGTCTGGCAATGGCCCATCGACAGCGGGCGTATCGCTCATCGTGCATCCTACAACGCCACCCGTGCCAAGACGGAACCGCCGCTAAACATCGTCGTGCGCTTCGCGAGCACGTATCCCTGGCCCACGAACATGCTCAACCACTACATTCTCCACCCAAACCCAGACTACCTCCCCCACCTCGGCGTATCAACCGACAATGCGCCGTATGACCTTGGCCCGACACACCTCCAGACGCTCTCTGCGCCGCTACGCCTGTTCTCCCAAACCGACATGGTCATCGGGGAGTATAGCACCTGCGTATGGATCGACTCGCACACGGAGGCGTACTTCCAACAATCGGCCACGGGACAACGTCTCGCGGGGAGAGTTCTCAAGGACAGATCTTCGACATCTTCGACATCGTCTGTTGCATCCGTATTCAATGTCCATGACACGGATACTTGGCACCACCTGGCCATCGACGAGCGTCACAGCCGGATAGCGATTGGAGCGCATGACGGGCGGGTTACTGTTATGGACTATGCATAGCCCTAGGTCAGGATCGCCGGATAGGAAGCCGACATGAAGGAGGCAGGCATCTACGCACGAAAACATCGGGCAGTCCCACACGCAGGTATGGAATTAGTACACTCCTGATATTGACACGCATGTAAATAATACATTTTAGATTCATTTCTTCAGGCTCATGGGATTGAGGCAATAAGGACCTGCGCGTCATCAGTCTCGAGGGAATGGAGGACAAATGAGTACATACCGCAGAGGGAGTAAGGCCAAGATCTCGTAACGACTTTTCGAAATCTGAACGTGCGAATGTCTTTCTAGGACAGTGTCAGGGTGAATTGCAAATTGGCCATGTAAAGACGCGTACCTCGGGAAATGCATGGCGAAGGACACGGTGTCGACGTCAACACTAAGGTTCTGACCCGCAAGATACTCGGCAACTTCACGTAACGCTAAACAGGGTGTTAACGAGGAGAACGCGAAGAAGATCTGACTGACTTACGCGCATCGCTTGACAGTGTTGTTGTGTACGGTTGTCCACCTGACGACATGCGAATTTGCAGACGTGTTTCTTTGAAGTCTTTGCCTTTTACACCGGAAGGAGCTGGGGGAGCCACTGTGGGCGCAGGAGCGCTGGACGAAGAAGAATCCGGAATAGGCTGTCCGTCGCGAATGGCCTTTTCCCTAGCCGCCTTTTCAGCCCGAGCCTTTTTGTCAGCTTCGATTTGCGCCTTGATGGCTGCGCGGGCTTTGGCATCCTCAATCTTGTCTGAAAAGATCATTATAAAATTTGTACTAAGGTGCTGTGAGTACCCACCTCTCCGCTTTTGCTCTGCTTCCTTGATGGCTTCCTTTTGCCTCAATTCTTCTTTGATTGAATTCATATCCTGAAGGAGATGAGCGACCAGATCGCGAAGGAAAAATAAGAGACCAACTTTGTTTGTCTTGCGGCGAATCTTTTCATTGGCCTTGTTCTCTTCAACCTCCTCGACGGCTTTCCTAGCGCGTTTCTCGGCCATCTTTGCGCGAAGTTCCTCGAGTTTAGCCTTCTTCTCTTCTTCCGTAAGTGGTTTAATCTGGATATTGATCAGAGGGGAAATCCAGAAAGAAAAGTAGAGGGTACCTCTTCGGTAGACTCCTCGAACGCGGTGTGGCCACTCTTCTCGGCGTGAAAGTTGGCGAGTGCCGTGTTTCTGAACGTCTTGCCGCATTCAGAGCACTTGATACTCTAAAAGACCGTAAGCGCTGCAGTAATAAGCGCATACGGATACATACCTTGGCTTCGAGACCAGCGAGATTGGCGGCTGCGGCCGCGTCCTCGTCATCATCGTCCACGTCCATCGGTGCTGACGCGGCTGACTCGGTCACTGCTTCCATATCCGGTACTGGCTGGCCTTCGTGCTCGAGAATATGGTCCATCGCAGGCTGTAGACCGCGATTACCAGTTGCTTTGAGGGCCCCTACAGCGCCACGATTTATCAGATGCTGTGGTCAGCGTAGAGAGAACGCGACTGACATGCAACGCGCGCGGCGTCGAAGCCCATGCTGATCAGACTGTCTTTGTCGCTGGGCGCCATTGTCGTCGTCGTCGTCCGTGGCGGCGAGCAGCAGTGGTGATGGTTAATAGCAGAGTGCGTAATGGTCACGTTATGCGCGCGGTCGGTAACGAATTGCCTTTCCGAGACACCCGCCTTTGATTATTACGTTAGCAACGCGATCTTCACTTCCCCCCAATCCCCGACCAAGGCCGCTGTATCTCACAGCAGCAGTCCTCACTGGCGCTTTCATTCTTTTAACGCTCTACAACGCATATTCGGACAACAAACTTGCTCCTACGCCATAACACTATTGTTATCGTTTCCAGCTTTTAATTTCCCTTCGACGTGTACATGGCCGTAGGTTGGACGATAGGCCGCATCTTCCCAAGGAGACAACGCGGCTTTGAGGACAACTCGCTTCACGTTTACGCGCCGTATCCTTCTCACCTCAGCTTCGAACAGTTTATCGGATCTACTGCATGGAGTAAGTAGATGGCAAACATCTCGACGTGGTCGTTCTTACAACATGCGAAGTAGATATCGCATGTTGCTGCTTTCCGGGCTGACCTCCCAGTCATTCTAGGTAGATTGTGTCTGAAAAATTTACCAGCAAGTCTTGGACACTGATTCAAATATAGCTTGAGGCTAGCTGCGCATGAAGAGTTGCTTGCTGCATGGAATACACTTCATGAGGCGCCCAAGTTCAAACTAGTTTGTATCGTCACCGTGAGACATTACACTTTCTCCATCATCATCATCTCTGCTCAATCAGTATCAGGACGAGATTTGGTTTGCTTCTACGATAGAATGGGTTCGCAACCGAGCTCTCAACAGTCTGTCGTTCATCAACCTCAACTGTAGTCACGTTGACCTTTCGTGCATAGTGTGGCCGACGGATCTCTCTGACATACGTCTGCGAATTCTCAATTGCATGGTTCTTATCTCATAACTTTTTTAAAACAGTATTAAGGAGCCACACTCCTTGAAAAGAGCTGGTAAACGCTCTTGACGCCGGTACAGACGGTCTGGCGCCAATGGCAGGCTTCTCCTCGAAGAGCGGGAAACCTATTTCCTGACGGGACCAGGCTCGAATGTCGCCAATCTCTTATTTATGACATCTCGGCCAATTGGCATTTGCGAGGCGATATGTTTGATGCCAGAAATAGCTCCTCCATGTGAGTAAAAATAACCCATCGACATACTTTACATATGCTCAGTGGCACGCTGCAGGCAGGCGTCTACAAGCGCTGATGCGCGCGCTGATAAGGCGGATTATCATTGACCAGTCAATAGAGTTGTGAAGCTGTCTGAGGCCAGACTGCTCCTGCATGCTTTCCATGCTCAGACACCAGCTACATCTTGGAGGAACGATACCGGCGCCACAGCCTGAGCGCGACCTAGGACATGAACCGAATACCGTGCTACGCCGACCCTGACTCCTGATTGATTAAACCCTCCATCTCTTTCGGTCCAATGTCGTTTTACTGAAGTCTCCGGTTGTTACAACATGCGGCGTTTCAACGCCGCCTTATAAGTAGCACTCTTTTCTCAATGGACAAGCGCCTTTGCCTTTTGTCCCTTCTCCTGCTCGGAGATGTTACGCTCGTTCTTTCTTCTCCTCACTTTCACGTCCACCGTCTTCGCCCACGGTCCCGTCAAACTTGGACTCAGAACCTGGCACCAAGACGAAGATCACCCCGTCCATAAGCTCTTTAAACGGGAGTCAACCGATGGCGTAGATTATCCCGACGTCGGATCCCCAAGTACGTCACGGTCTCTTACACTCAATTCTCGGTGTTCACAACTTAATGTCTTCGTATAGCTTGGACTTCCGCGTATCCCACATTCAGCCCCGACCCGAGCGCCATGCCTCAAGAATGGAAGGATGCTCTAGCTGGCGCTGTGTCGGCTGGAAAGATCCCAGACATTCCCGTTACCACTGTTGTCAATGATTGGCCGACGTACCCTGATGGCTCAGACGCTGGCAGCCCCGTCATCTGCTCGTCTTTCGTACAGTGTAGAGGTGATGGTGATATTTGGGATGCACCCGATGGAAAGATCGGTATTGCCTTTGACGACGGACCAGCAGCGGTACGGACTAATCTTCTCTATATCAATCTATGCTCGAGACTGACCTCTTTATCGGGTAGGGCACCAACAAACTCGTCGGGTTCTTATCTGAGCAGAACGAGACTGCCACTCACTTCCTCATCGGCTCCAACATCCTCGCCCAACCCGACGAGTTCTTGGCGATTTTCAACCAAGGTGGAGACATTGCTGTCCATACGTGGACGCACCCACACATGACGAGTATGACTAACGAGCAGGTTATGGTTGAAGTACGTTACTCGATTACTTTAGAACGAGCGCCACTCATGTAATGACAGCTGGGATGGACGATGGAGATTATTCATAACTCTACAGGCGGGCGCGTCCCCAAATATTGGCGCCCACCATATGGTGACTGCGATAACCGAGTTCGGGCTATCGCACAGCAGGCGAGTAACTCAAGGTTGCTTTCAGTTCAACCATAGTCTAATCAAAATGAAGATCTTTGGTATAGAGGCAATTCTTTGGAACCACGAGTCCGTACTTTCGTATCAGCGCCTTTCCATGACTGATTATTTTCAGTACGAACGACTGGAGCATAGGCTCTGACCCCAGCGTCACCGTAGACTCCGTCGACGCCTCAATCACCGGATGGCTTACTGGTGTGTAACTAAGTTATTCTTATTGAGCCACAGCCTGGTCTTAATTATAACTGCTCGTGCAGGTCCGAAAAGCCCTGGGCTCGCCATCCTCGAACACGAGCTGACCGAGGACACCGTGCAGGCGTTCATGAACGCCTTCCCCGCCATGAAGGAGAACGGATGGGAAACCGAATCCATAGCACTTCTCGCTTCGGATACTGGCAACGCGTATCAGAATGCGGATGGCACTGGTAACGACTCTACCGTTATCAAGGCTGGTATTTTGTTGTCTGAAGAGCCGGCTTCGAGTGCGTTCTTTTCATCTTCATCCATAACGTCGTCGTCCGCGTCCAGGTTTGTTTTCCGAACCAGTTTGGTTGTTTCAGGAGATTGACATGTCGTGGTTAGCACCTCGGGATCGCCAACTACCTCTGCATCGACGCGGCCGTCGTCGGCTGATACTAACAACGCCGTTTCTTTGTCATTCTCTCGATCTGCACCGTGTATAATGATGATAGTACTGTTCTTTATGTTGATGCCATTTTATTAAGGACTTGATTGCGGATATTATTTGGACTTTTTAATGACTATTACTGTTATACCTTCCTCGACTCAGACCAATATCAGGATCGCGATTGTGTAACGAAGGGTTCGTGTACGGACATTGGAAACTCGACGTCATCACTACTGTAGTTCTACCAGGTGTCCTCCCAGTCCATGGTGTCCCCAGTGGTCTGTTGAACATTGACCATTCAAGCACCCAGCTCTTAGAAGATTAAAGGCTGTCTCTTGTAATGCTAGTGTGTTTTGGTACCCTGCATTTATATCTTTTCCATCCTCATGAAATCACACCTAAGGTAGTATGTCATTTGCTACCCAAACGTAATTATTCACCCTCTATTTGAGCACTGATCAAGCACTGATACAAAGGTAGTATCTACCGGACATTCCTCAATGTTGTTGCCTTTCTAGAAATCCCCAGTCCGAAAAGTCATCGTCACGTTTCCCGTATGTACGACTTTAACCCCTCGGATGCATGTAGGTGACTTTTCGACAAGACGAACACGATCCGAGGTTCATCTTTCCACTGGACGGGAATGCGCACGCGTGAGGATATCGAACTAATCATGAGCCTGGTAAGTGTCTCCGGTACCTCCTTAAATTCTCGGGGCCTGAGAGTTTCGAGCGCCCCCCGGAAAGTAGGAGATGCGTGAGTCCTGGGCATCGCTTGAATATAACGGACCACGCATCTATGGCGTTATAGCGCGCGAGCTCACCGAATGAGTCGAATGAGGAAAAGTCGAGATGAAGATGTGCCAAGGATGGGGATGTCATGCTAATGAGGAATTCAAAGGAATACGGTTCTTTGCGTACTGCGACGGAGAAATGGGTTGGATGCGGACGCATATGAATTGCCGGTGGAGGGGCCATAGTAAAGCCTGATGCAGCTATCCAGAGTGCAAAACGCTTGATGCCAGTACATGCTGTCAAAACGACAGCCATACTATTGTCGAGCACGTGGGTTTCACCGCCGCAGAAGTATGCTGACTCAAGATCGCCGATTGTCAGAACTTTGACTGTGCGAGCAAAGAAATTGGGATCGTGGCGGCAAAGGCATTATACTTTGTACGTCTATCAAGAGCGACGGTATGGTACAGAATAGGTTCTGTCCTACAAGACCGATTAGTATGAAGTTTCGTTTTACTGGGCATACTTACAATTGACGGACGTCTTTTGAGACGAGGGTGAGGTTGCGGGCTGTCGTAGACTGATCTGACCATGCAGCCTCTTCCATAAGGAGCCGCGCCACATCAAAAGGCAAATCAGGGAAGCATTTCATCTCTGTATAGGCCACGACGTTGAGACGAGATGGACGTTCAAATGCAAGGTAGACCTCCGGCCCGCTCTTGTCGTTCCTCAAGTTCGGAAGATCCCGATGCTTGCTCCCAGCATCGCAACCTGCGCGTGAAATTATTATAATCAGCTTTGGTAGCGATGCAAGAGACAAACCTTGATTTCGAGTGAAGACGTGAAGTGCGACAGGACGCTAGTAACCGCTCTACGTCAAGCGTCAGATAGGACGATAGAGCTATTTTGTATGAAAAGACATTACACTCCAATAGTTTCACCTAATCGCTTTTCTGGCCTGTTCGTTCCCGTGAGGGCAGCGGGACGGAATATGATTGAATCGGAATAGCCCATGCTAGAGAGCTCGTTTTCTGTCATTCCTTTGCTCCTGTAGGATGACATGAGCTTGACGTGCAGTGGTTGGGGAAAGTAAGACGAACCGAGGGTAAAGGAAGGATGAATTGGCGTTGGCTCCGACGGACTATGAACTGGTAGGTATGGGAATTGGAATGGGAGAGGCTGTACGCACGGAGCAGTAGACGACGCGTTGCGCCATTCCTTCGACACGGGCTTCTCGGGCAGAGTTGACGACGTATCTATCCAAATGTAAGTAAGTCTGGCAAAGAAGAGGGTAGACCAGACATACGTCCGGTCAATCTTCTCAAACGCCTCCGCGCTCCCAGCTGCTGCTTTCGTCGTCCCAAGCCTACCCATCCATCATCAACCCACTTTGCTCTTGACCACCAAGAAGTATGATACGCACGTCAGAAAAACCACATCCCATTTGCCCTCCTTCAACCCCGCCTCTCCCAGCTTCTCGAAATCAATAACCTTCTGCTCCAACTTTTCCTTCCCCGCTGCTCCGAGTTCAAGCGAAGCCACATCCGTCAACCTCCTTCCGTATTCGCCGACTTTGCTGTAATGCGACGAGGGCCAAGAGCTCTTTGAGGACGTGTTGCCCGACTTGGCCGGTCGCTCCGATGACGAGTGCGGTTTTCGTGTTGGACATGGTATGATAGAGGGTGATGATGATGGTGGTTGGTGGTGATCAAGATACTATAAAAGCGAAAGGCATGCCGAGACCCAGGTGAGTACGCGTCAACCCCCGCGCCCAGAGTCGCCTTTAGATCGCCGTGGTTTGGGTTTGGGTTTGGGTTTGGGAGTCGGCTGGTCCAGGTGCATTAATATTGGTTTAAAGAAGGTTAGGGAGAAAGGAAGAGTGTTCCAATCAGGTTCCTTGAATGCAAGGCGGCTTCCGGCCCGGGAGTCCGGACCAAGAGGTGCTTGCTCAAAACCATCAAGCAAACTGTTGGGACAATTTCAGCTTTGCCTCAGCCAGTACAAATCTTCGGGGCCTCGCTTGGGGGTTTAATCGTCAATAGTGAGCTACTTCAAAGAGCTTTAATAGCAGTTGCACTGATTGGATCTTACCAAGAGTTAATTGTACCAAACTTTCAGGATTGCAAAGCTCAAAAGTCCACCTGTTGTTTGCGGAGCATATACCATACCACTCTTTGCCCGCTTCACGGACCGAATCAAGAGTTCATTTCTGCTTCTAGCAAGGCTCCCATCATCGTATTATGCTCCCTTCCTCCCAAAAATACTGTCTGTCTTTAAATTCGTTTCCTTTGCCACTCACTCTGATCTGCTTTGGAAAGGCCTTACACCCTTAACGAGACGACATACTTCGTCGGCGGTCTGGGTATCAACTAACGCGGCACAGCTCTGTCGATGCGCGCCAGAACCAACCACGGGCATTTTCTTGCTGACGGACGCCAGAGACGCGTGGGATCTGAATGAAGTCTGGACCGTGTTGTGGACACAGAACCGCCTGAAGACACGCGTTTTCTGTCTGGGCATTAACAGCTGCGATGTGTCAACTTGGAATCGCAAGGTCGCTTGGCGAAGAGGAGAGCACCATGACGGGAAAGATCGCACTTGATTAAGGACGTCTGTGTCGACGGGGGCATGCTGGAGAAAGCTACAGTATTGAACGCTGTTGATACCGACGAGGTTGACTTGGTTGAGCGGGAGCAGCCGGTCAAGGCGAAAGCGATTCTTAACGTCTCTGACAAAGGCGCCAATTGTATGGACGCTAATCCAACCCCTCGACCCCAGTCACCAACTGTCGTATTTCCTTCTCCGAATGACAGGTGTCCGTTTGTATCTCTATACTTAGGTGAGTCTTGCCTATGGATGCGTATATATCTCTTACATCTCCCTTTTTAGGGAGCAAATAATTCCTAAACCATTACCATACGTGCCAAAACGAGGATAGTGCGACATCGACTTGTCTGTTACTATTGCCGTCAAAAATCGTACGAACGAAGCTTCAAAACCACTCGTGCATCCAATGCGCACGCTGTGATAAGCGACATTGTATAACGGCGCCGTCCGCGGTGTTGAAGCATCTTTCCCGCTACGTACGCCGTTATCTGCCTTTCGTCTTCCGCAGAGACGAACTTACTCTCACTGTAGTCGTTGTGGGCCTATGGAATTTTAAAATGTCCATTCAGGCCAGGCCTTTCTTTGCTACCACCTGAGCCGACACGCTCAGAAGCCTCAAACTTTGCTTCGATTAGAAACTTGAACGTGGTGCTAACAAAGCGAAGGCACGTTCAAGCTCGAACTTCGAATCGGAGGATTCGCAAAGTATCACGACTTCGACGCGTGGGGGTAGGTTCCTTCATTAACGAACACGATATGAGCCTAACAAATTAGCAACAGAGTGACAGGGACTGCATAGCGGAACAGACTGGCGTTGGGCATCTGGATATACATCCGTTAATGCGGTGTACTGTCTTTCTCCCGTGAAATTCAATCGTGTCCCGCCACAGTCCACCCCACGTGCCATATTAACGGACAGATTCGGACAACAATGGACACTTCACCGTCACATGTCCAATGCACAACTTGTATTGTTTGCACATATGTATGCATCGACACATCTTTGTTTCTCTCTACCACCACCCAACACCCATTGACCGTTTCTTTGATACGTGCGTCGCTCACCCGACAAATTTATCGCCGCTAAATAATTCTACAGATACCGACATGTGCAAGAAGACCGAATCCTTGCCTGAGGCGTCCATTGACGTTGTTGGCCCACCTAACCGCGAACCGCGCTTACCAGTAACGAATGCCATGTACCCAGTTCTATCTCCCGCTTGGCACACACTCCCGTGCGAAATCGTTTGCCTCATCTTCTCCTTCCTCGACTGGTATTCCGCAGCGGCACGTCGTCTGGCGCCCGGTGTCTATGGACCTTTCTGGGCGGCGACTCAGGTATGCCATCAATGGCGCGGAGCCCTCTCTGATGAGGCCCGCCTGTGGAGAAGACTGGCAGTATCCATGCCCATCAATGGCGACTGCCTCACGGAAAACCGTATCTCGCAGCTCTTCTCCGCCGCCCTCGAGAAAAGCAAGAATCTTCCCCTGCACATCGAATTTTATTCCCACCGCATGAGCTTTCAGACCACACAGCTTCTGCTGAAGATCATGGCTCTCGCGCCCCGTATCACGTCGCTTCGACTCGACCTTCCCATGCGGTTCATCAACATCGTCCTGTCTCCGGGAAATAGAGCCTGTTTCTCGAGTCTCACCGCCCTTCGGGTGAATGGCAGGCTCGACTCGGATTGGGAAAGCGTCGACCCCGTCTTATGGCAGCGTACTTTCCCCGCCCTTTTCGACGTCCAAATTGAGGGACTTGGAGGGCGATACTTGACAAGCATTTTGGGGCCGTGCACGTGGAAACGTATATCCGTCCATCTTTTGGCAACCAATGTAGAGGACTTGCGGATTTCGGCGGAGCTGCTCAAGGCAATAAAAAGCAGTCCTAATCTAGAGTGTATCGAGTTGAACTCCTCCTGGTTCCCGCCACTGGAGTATGGGGATCGCGTTGTACCAGACGCATCTTCATCTTGGCACGAAGCGTACAATGCGGTTCTCTCAACATTTCGTGTTTCAACGGTCAGCTACTCTGTCCAGGATATGTATCTGGGGAGTTGGGAAGCCTGTATTCTGCCAGCTATGATGACATTGCCGAATCTTTCGTCTTTGAACATGAACATCGAATCGCTGGGCGCGGATGATACGCGGGGAACGAGCATCCTTACCGGTGTTGAGGACCTCCTCACCCGCTCCCAGTTTCCCTTGACCAACTTCAGTCTGCAGATGACTGATGTGCACGATGGCGTTCCGATACTCGTATTGGACTGTATGCCGCAATTGAGGAATCTTACTCTCATCTTCCAGGCGGATACGCATGGTTGCCTGGAAGTCTTGTTCAACGATATGAGGATTAGAGACGCCGGAGATGAGCGTGCTTTTGTGTATCTTCCTGATCTGTGGAGATTGCGGCTGGAGGTGATGCCGTCGTTTACGCCTTCGGGGGATGCTAGTGCTAGTACCGCGGATAAGTTGGCGATGGAGAGGTCTCTTGAAAAGGATCAGATAGAGCGCACCAACCGGACGTTCGTTGAGATGGTTATCGATCGGTGGGATACCGGCGACGGTGATGAAGACCCGGTGTTGTCCTTGGTTGAGCTTGATGTGCCAGTGAAAGTGGCGGGTGGTTTGCTGAATCTTGATCATGCTAGCATTGAGCTTTTGGAAGAGTGGACATCGTCTCTTGAGACGGTCGAGTTTGACATGGCGAACAAGACAACGAGACGCTAGATTCGGAATTTTGATTAGTTACATACTACTACCATGGAACTGCATTTTATATATGTATGACCAAGTCAGTCGGCTTGATTCAAGCACTTGTGGCTAGATCTTTGGAGAAAATTACTTTCACTCGGGTGGTAAGCATCGACGCCCGTCACTGTGTACCGAAATGGTGGCTTTCTGGGAAGACCATCACGGCGCGCGCATTATCTCCAACGGGAAAGGGATATGTACACTGGTAGGCGAACGGAATAGCATCACACTGAGTCTTCGAAAGCACGGCAATGAGGAGATCGAACACCGGTTGGTAATGGCGAGGCATGAACGTTCTGAAAGCATTCCCTCAGACTCGCTGGAGACGACTGAGACCCAGACCATGCATTTAAAGCATCATATAGTCGATGAAGGTGTGTCAAGAATAGAGATATCACAACTGGTTTGCTACTACGGGGCAGACATGTCCGTTGAACATTGACCCTTCAGCTCAAGTTGGAAGACTACACGGTGTCCCTTTCGATGTTGCTATACCCTTGCACCCTGCATTTATATTCTTCCCATCCTCAAAAAATTGCATCTAACGTATATCCTCCCTCTATGTGAGCACTGATAAAGCCCCTCAAGGTTGTCGTCTTCCTAGAAATCCCCAGTCCCAAAAGCCATCATCACGTTTCTTGTAACGCTTTAGCCCGCCGCACCAATGTAGTCGATGAGTTTCCCGGAAAACGTACACGATCCGAGAGTCTTCGCGGGGGGATTCCCACTGGACAAACCTGCGTGCATTATTATCGCGCGCGTGAGAGGATATCAAAATGATCATAAGCCTGGTGAGTGTGTCCGGGAGCCTAGACACGACGGGATTGAACGCCATTTTAAAATCTGAGATTCTGAGAGTTTCGAGAGCTTTCCCGGAAAGTTGGAGATGGGTGAGTCTTGGGCACCGTTTGAATATAACGGACCAGTTAGCCGCGGCGTTATAGCGGGCAAGATCATCATACCAGGCAAAGTCGAGATGAAGGTGCGTCAAGGCTGGGGATGTCATCCCAATGAGGAATTGAAATGAATACAGTTCTTTCCGTACTGCGAGGGAGAGATGGGTTGGATGCGGACGCATAGGGATGGCTGGTGGAAGAGGCATTATGCCTGATGCAGCTACCCAGAATGCAAAACGCTCGATGCCTGTGCAGGCTTTCAAGATGACAGACACGTTATCGCAGAGCTGGAAAAAATCGACAGAGAAGTGTCCAAACTCGAGATCGCCGATTGTCAGAACTTTGACTGTGCGAGCAAAGAAATTGGGATCGTTCCGGGTGACGACAGTGGCGGCAAAGGCGTTAAACTTTGTACGTCTATCAAGAGCGACGGTATGGTACAGAATAGGTTCTGTCCTACAAGACCAATTAGTATGAAGCTTCGTTTTACTGAGCATACTTACCATTGGCGGACGTCTTTCGAAACGAGGGTGAGATTGCGGGCTGTCGTAGACTGATCTGACCATGCAGCCTCTTCCATAAGGAGCCGCGCCACATCAAAAGGCAAATCAGGTAAGCATTTCATCTCTGTGTTGGCTACGACGTTGGAACGAGATGGGCGTTCAAACGCAAGGTAGATCTCCGGCCCGCTCTCGCCGTTCCTTAGGTTCGGAAGATACCGATGGCCGCTCCTTTGTTCAAACCACCACAAAGTCAACATGGATTTGGTTCCATTTAAGCCATTTCCAGATCTCCCAATCGACTTGGCGCGGTATCTCCTCGAAACGGCTGCGTGGGAGCACCCTTGTGTGGCCCGAGCCCTCACTTGCGTCTCAAGAATTGTTCATCAGTGGTGAGCTAGCTCGTCATTTGATCTAAAGAGCGTGGATGCTCACGCTCATGTGTTCATGAGGATTGCCCCCATACTTTACCACACCGTCGTTCTCCGCACCGTCCTGCAGCTCATGCAATTCTACTATTCGATCAAGTTGGGTTCGATAAGGTTGCGCAACAACGACTCCGCGTTCTTTGCCCGGAACGTCAAACTACTCCGCCTTGGCAGTTTCATAACCGCTGATTTTGAATTTATTGCTTCGGTAAATAAGCCTCTTTTTGAGACGCAGATGGAGTTCGCCCGAACCGTGTTGAACACGTGTAGTGGCGTAAGGCGCTGCGCTTTCTGGCTTAATCTAGAAAAGCGCAAGGTCTTCCACACGTTCGCTAGCATCAGTGGCAGTCGCGATCTTACCCATCTGTCTGTGCTCGACCTGACGACCGAGTCCTCCTTTGGCGATGAGTGTATCAAATGCTTGCCACCGTCAGTTACCCATTTGCATTTGGACAACGGGGCAGTAGTACACCGGCCGTCTATCCCATGGGAAATGTTTCCTCAATTGCCCCGACTCTCTCACATCTGTCTTTCCGGCCCCATTACTAATAGCATTTTCCGATTCCCTGACTTCCTACAGTCGCTCGTGGATTCCATCGCCACTCTACCACACACTATCACCACGTTTGTGCTCCTTCTGGAAGGCCTTAACCCGACGAATGAAACGATAGCATCTCATATCGAGGCTCTGCGGGTGGTGTCGGATCGTTTAGTGGTCATCAGTCGCAATAGCTCTTTTGTTGGGCAGGTCCCGCTCCTCCATTGTTTTTCGGGAGATCGCGGTGTCGAGTCAGACTGGGGCAATGGAACGGGTATGGATACATGGGAGTTTGCAGACATTTGTCTGGCAAAGCAGAATGAAAGACGACAGGACCAGCTTACTTGGTGTGTCTTCCATTGCTCTAGTTGTCAAGACTCAATTCTGCTTTCTCACACGGAGATTCAGAGAAGTCGACGCCATCCATTTAAATGGAGCATAAAAAACGATCCAGAGGACGACATAATGCGCGCGTAGAAGCGGGCCTGGCTACTAGGCATTGAGGGGTTGGCGAAGGAAACGTAATATGTACGACGGCTTGTACAAAAGCAATCACCACGTGCGGCATGGCTGCGTTCACGAACATTCACGCCACTTGTTATTATTGCTTCTCATACTGCCTCCCTTGACCGTGTTTGTCGTGAGCTCTTAAGTACAAGAACGAATACATATTGAGGAATAGTCTGACATTTCCACACTCGAAATGGAAACGCGCCGGTGAATGCCGAACATCTTCTCTCTTGCTTTCCACCATCACAAATGCTGCCTCAACGTTTCTTTCGTGACAATCCTTCTTCGGGCCTGCGCGCGTCGCATTGCTAATTCAAACCGTGGACATGAGAGCTACGTGGCAGCTCAGGTATGAAAAGGCCAGGTACTCGGCATGGCACCCGGTCGTTCCTCTCCTCAACGCTCATAACGGAGTGACCCTGCATTCTCGCTACCCATGTGCCCACTGCCTACCGCTGTATGATGATTCATCCCCTATCGTTGCTCTCGGGACATCCGAGGTTTATTCATCCTTCGCCTATGCCGGACAATCGGGAATTACCAGTACTGTCATCCTAGTACCGCCGTTAGCCCTTGAGTATAATCGCTTAAAGGCGGCCAGTGGTTCGAGGAAGAATCGTTAACAACTACAATGTCTCGTCTCAATGTGTCCAATATCATCTCTCTCACTGGCCAAGTGGCTCTCATCACTGGTGGCGGCACAGGCATGTACGTATAATCACGGCGCTCACAATTGTGTCTATACTGATTGAGTCGCTGTATTAGTGGCTTCATGATCGCCAAAGGCTTTGCTGCGAACGGCGCAAAGGTCTACATCACCGGGCGTCGCGAGGAGGTCTTGCAAAAAGCGGCGGCGTCATTGCCCGCTAGCGAGGGAGTTCTCGTTCCGTTAGTGACTTCTTCTTCCTTGCCTTCATCATATACTGAGGGTAAATTGTGCAGATTGGTCATGGATGTCACCGACCAAGTGAGCATCGACAAGGCAGTCAAGTCCATCGAAGCCACAGACGGCAGACTCGATATCCTCGTGAACAAGTACGTTAAGGCAGTCCCCTCTCTTTTACTTGTCTCATAACTCGCATCTTCCAGCGCCGGCGGTAGCACTCCCAGCGCCCAGACAGACCCCGACTTTCTCCAAAAGAAATTTGCCAATTTCACAGCGAAAAAAGACACCCTCGAACACGAATCCTTCCAAGTCTGGACCGACATCTTCGGGACGAACATCTCCGCGCCCTTCTTCGTCACCCGCTCCTTCCTCCCGCTCCTCATCAAAGGTGCAGGCGCGCGCCAGAGCACCGGGGTGGTCATCAACATCGGCTCCACTGCCGCGTTCATCAGGAGCTGGATCACCGTCAACAGTGTTCGTTCCTTTTATTCCATCGTCATCGTCTTTCACGCCTCACCTCTCACCACGTAGATGGCATACGGCACCTCGAAATCCGCCGTGCACCAGCTTTCCATGGGGCTCGCGACGGACTTTGCGCACCGGGGTATTCCTGTGCGCGTGAACGTACTCCACCCGGGTGTGTTCCCCTCGGAGACGCTTCCCGACGGCGCGTTGGATGACCTGGACACCGCTCCGTTCCCGGGGATGGTCGCCCCGACGCCGCTGGGGCGTGCGGGAACGGAGGAAGAGATGGTGATGACGGCGGTGTATTTGGCGGCGTGTACGTATGTCAATGGCGCGTCGGTGGTGGTTGATGGAGGGGTCGGGCTTGTTAATCCTTGATAAATGCAGTTGTTACTCTCTGTGGTCTTCGACAACACCTGGCTCTAAGAAATGTGTAGCACGCGTATTTGTATTCGAGGTAGACTGTCTAATGTTCGAGTACTTCATCGGAAATTGTATCTCGGGAAAGTAAACAACTGCTACTGAAACACCGATCTCAAGATATCTACTGAGAATTGCCCATCCTGGATATTTTCCGGTGAACCCCAATTCAAGCACCCGTCCTTGTTCTTTTCATGTGGTCGGAAGTGTTCATCCGCCAGGAGTGGGTGTTCAGCCGGGAGAATGAACACGACACGAGGGTCAGCTAGGAGGGTTCTTAATTGAAAAGGCAGTGCGTTATCCTTGTGTGCGCGCAATGATATCACACTGATGATAAAGCTGGTCACCGTATGCGGGAGCACAAACAAGATGTGAATAATTGCCCTAGGAAAATTGTGAGGTTTCAGAGTTTCGAAAGCATGCCCGGAGAGCAGGAGATGAGTGAGTCCTGGCGACATATTGAATATTTTGGGCCATAATGTTATGACCGGGGAGTTAAAGAAATCAAGATAGTCGAGCGAGGCAAAGTCAAAATGAAGGTGGGTCATGAGTGGGGAGAACATCGTGACGCGGAGGTGGGATGAAGCTGCTATGATGTTGCCTGCTCCGAGGGAGACATGGGTTGGCTGCGAATACTTGCATAGTAGGTCAAGAGGCATTTGGACCATTGCAGCCATCCAAAATGCCAAGCGCTGGATACCGCCGCATGATGACAAGATGACAGTCATACTGTCGGTGATGTCAATGGTTTCCTCGGAGAAGTCTTGTCCTCCTTCAAGACTGCCGATTGTCAACACTTTGACTGTTTGATAAAAGAATTCGGGATCGTTCCGAGAGATAACAGTGGCGGCAAAGGCATGAACCTTCGCGGGTGTGTCAAGAGTGACAGTATGGTACAAAATAGGTTCTATCCTACAAGACCAATTAGTATGAAGCTACGATTAACTGGACAACCTTACCATTGGCGAACATCTTTTGAGACGAGGGTGAGATTTCGGGCGGTGGAAGGTCGATCTGACCATGCAGCCTCTTCCAGAAGGCGCCGCGCCACGTCCAAAGGCAAATCAGGGAAGCATTCCATCTGCGTATAGGCCACGTCGTTGGAACAAGATGGGTGTTCAAACGCAAGGGACTTTCGGCCCGTCCTTGCCGCTCGGATCCTTGTTTCGGAAGATCCCGACAGTTGCTATGAACTTGGCTGCAATTAGGCCATTTCCTGATTTTCCTGTCGACCTGGCGCGTTATTTCCTCGAATTGGCTGCATGGGAGGACCGGCGCACCGCTGAGCGCCTCACTCGCGTCTCAAAACTTGTTCGACAGTGGTAAGCGATTTCACCGTTTCCTTGAACGTATATACTTACGCCCATGTGCCCAATAGGATTGATCCCATTCTGTACCACACTGTCGTTCTCCACGCCGTCTCGCAGCTCCTGCAATTTCACCAATCGATAACGTTGCGCGACGACTCCGCGTTCTTTGCCCGGAACGTCAAACTACTCCGCATTGGCAATCTCACCAACGATAATTTTGATCGTGTTATACATGACTTTCCACACGAGCGGCAAATGGAGCTCGTCCACGATGTTTTGAACGTGTGCAGTGGTGTGAGGCGCCTCGCTTTCTGGCTTCTGATAGGCAACTGCTGCGGGGCCCTGCAAGCGTTTACTGGCATTAGTGGCAGTCGCCACCTCACCCATCTGTCTCTGCTCGACGTGATGTCCAATTCCTACTTTGCTCGTAATGACCTCAAGTTCGTGCCACCGTCGCTTACTCATTTGCATTTGGACATCGCGTCCGATAAACACTGGCAGTGTATCCCATGGCAGATGTTCTCCGAATTCCCCCGGATCTCTCACATCTGTCTTTCCGGTAGGATTGCTACCATTTTCCTACTATTCCCTGACATCCTATCGTCACTCGTGGATTCCATCGCCGTCCTGCCACACACTATCACAGCATTTGTGCTTCTTGTGGACCGCCTTATTCCGCCCGATAAACAGTTAGTATCTCAGCTTGAGACTCTACCAGCGGTTGCGGATCGTCTGGTGATCATCAGTCGCAATAGCTCTTCGGCGGCGCGCATCCCGCGCCTTCATTGCTTTTCGGGGGATCATACGGTTGAGTCAGACTGGGGTCATGGTACAGGTCTGGATACATGGGAGTTGGCAGACATTTGTTTGGCCGAGCAGCGTCAGAGACGACAGGGCGAGCTTGCTCGGTAGTATGTCTTTCATTGCTCTAATTATTAATTCCGTTTCTCATATGCAAACTCAGAGAAGTCGACGTCGCCCCTCCAAATGGAGCGCATACCTAAGCGTAAAAGCGAACCTGCCTACTGGGCGTCGAAAACAAGACGTACTCTGCGTTCTCCGTAGACTTATCTCGAATTCAATCACAAGAGCATAGTCTATCTTACGAGGACATTTCACACAGACAGCTTGTGCTCGAGTTTGTTTGATGTTTCCAAGAGCTCCTTCGGCAATCCACCAGTAGGGCAGGACCTCCACCCATTGAGCTTAAGGAATGGCGATGCTTGAGAAAGACACTCGAGATGCACTGCTCGACGATGCGGCTTACGCCGGCTCTCGCGGAACACCTACCTCCTGGATACAACCCCTGTTCATGCTCATCCCTAACGAGCCTGGGGACAACACGCACTTCATCTGCTTCAAGACATCCACATAATGCCTGGCTAATATTTACTTTGTTCTCCTATGCTGCGGTGCGTGGTACCTCGATGAAGCAGCCCGTTCCGGAGTAGTTCTGGACACGTGTGGTAGTCTTCCTGTTCGCGCGTTCACCTCATCTTGATCTACAGCTCTTGACTCACCCAGTTTCGTCCTATTGAACGCATTGCCTGCGAATCGGATCGTCATCGCTCGCTTGAAAGCATCGTTGAGAATGGCTTGCCTTCTTAAACTCAACCTTCCCTCGAGAGCACATCACAGTGTTCTCGTTCTGCCCTTGTACGGGATACTCCTTTCGCCGGCAGTGGTTGAGCATATCCAACTTACCAAGCGATGCGTCCTGTGGACAGCATCCTCAAAGCGCTTGCCAGAGTTCCCTAGTACCCCACTTACTGCTCCGCCATTACCATTACGACAATCACCCCCTCGCTCGAGCTCCCAGTGAAAACCTGCGCTAGGAATCGCGCGCGGGATTCCTTCATCTCCTTACTTTGCTTCTTTCCCGCCCTTGCTGCCATTTTCCCTTTTAGTATCGCCATTGGGAGCCTGAGTTTGGTCGTCAGTGCGAGTGGCTACCTATCAAACTATTCCGCCACCGCGCACACCTGCTCATTATGTTGACAGCCACTCTCCTCCTCCGCCTCCTCATTATCATCCTCACTACAATACCAACTTGGAATTTTTTTGGTGCATCTGCAGTATTATTCACTATTATTCACCACAACAACCAATCGTAAGTATACACCTTCAGATCCCCGAATCATAACTGCCAGAAACTGACCAAGGCGCCACATCCTCTCGCTCTCACACCAGGCCATGAAAAGATTGTTCCATTCCTAACGTTACACCAAAATCGAAATAAATACAATTAACACTCTCATCAGTAGATAAACGAAAGAAAACGAAAATAGTCGCATGGTGCATCAAAACCAAAAAAACACACACACACAACTCCTCAAAAGAAAACCTAACAGTCCGTTCAGAAGCACTCGGGTTTACGACCGCCACGACATCGACGCCCTCAAATGCGGCGACTCGGGCGGCGAATACCCTCCCTGCCCGCCTCCCCCGCCCCCTCCCCCTCCCGCATTATTCATCGCACCAGGATTAAACAACGGCACAGTCGGCAGCAGCTCAAACACATGCTGCGCCACTGCCCTCCTCCCCCCTCCACCCCCTCCTCCCTCCCCACCTGCAGCATTCATAACAGCATGCACCTGCGCATCCTGCACCATATCCTCATCATCCACACCCACCCCCACACCCACCCCCGTAACCGGACTATTCAAGTTCACCCCCCTCCCATCCCAAATACACCTGACATCGTTCCCCGGTATGATCTGCACGAGCCGCCCCGTCTCCAGCCGCCGCACCTCGATAAAGCGGCTGTCAAACAAAAGGATGTACGGCATGTGCAGCGCCACGCGGTCAGCCGTGCCCTCCCACTCGACCGCCGTCGTAGCCCGGTTCGGGTCCCCGTGTTTGTCCACGAAGAGTCCGAATTCTACAGAACATAAACGAGTCAGCGCTACTCAAAACCAGGAGGCGCAGAGATGGAACTGACCATCATAACACAACAAAAACTCGTCCTCCGCCGACCTGAACATCCCAATAGGCCGACACGAATCGCAGCGTTTCGCCAGCGATGCATACTTGGCATCATCAGGTATCCGTGGAATCGTAACACTTTTGAATCTAAAACGGCGAGTTACACTCGATGTCTCGTCAAGTAGCAAAAGAAACGTACTCGTTAAGATTCATAATTTCAAAGCCCTTAGCGCACAGGATAGCAATATTGGCTTTCAAAAAGATAAGATCGAAAGACTCGGACGGTAGGAAAAAGTCCTACACAACATCGCGTCAGCCAAAACATGTTAGGAAAAGAGCCTAAAGGCAACTCACCCGGTATATCCTAAACCACTCAGACTTTGCCGACTTGAAACCCAAACGAGAACCAAACCCTCCAGGCGCCTTGACCCTCTCATTGATCTTATCTCCCACAGGCTCCAAGACGCGGAATATACTTTCCAACTAACAGGCAACATCGTTAAGCACTAACCAGGACAACCAGACAGTAGAACAACTTACACCCTTCTTTTTCATATACACAACTAAAGTCCTTCCATGCAACGTGCCAATACTGAAAAAGTGCACATCCTTGGCGCCGGAGAGCTTCTGAGGAACCTGCGACGCGTGTGATACCGTCGGACTGGACGGCACAAGCGCTTCAATGTGATATGCGAAAAGAGACTGAAACCTTCGTTAGCAAAAGAAGCGCACTTGAACAAGAGGATACATACCTTATCCGCCAACACCAGGAACAGCCCAAACTCCTCCAACATCGCACACTGCGTAACCAGCTTGAGATGCAACACACGTCGCATGGCTGCGTCAAAGTCAGCGGAAACACGACAAGACCCAAACCAAATCAAACAACATACACTTCGGATCATGGCGGAACCCAATCCACACGCCCTCCGCACACCCAATCGCCACCAACCCCCGCCCATCAGCCGTATTAAACGGAACCGAACACGTAACCTTGCCCGTCAACGAGTTCTCCTGGTTCCACGCCGCAGGAGGCGACGCCGGCCCCCCACCAAGCATAGACGGGATGAGGAACGTGTCCGCGCTGAGCGTCTCAATCTCAAACACCTTGTTCGACTCCTGCACCACCTTGCGTATCACAAGCGCCTCTTCCAGCTTTTGCTTCCACTCCGCGCGCGCTTGCGCAGTCTCCGCGTACAATATGTACGGTCCGCCCATCCGCCCATTGTGATGAAGCGTGCACGGATACACGGCACGAGAGTCGGTGCTGCTCTCAGGCGAAGAAACGCCCGGGTTGCCGTTTGGGCCTTCGGTGTGTCGGTCTCCACGAAGACCGCGTAGCAGGCCTGCGCTTCGCTGCGTTGGAGGATCCGAAAAGTTTACCAGCGTCAAGAGATCGAGCGGTGTAGGCTAAAGACCGAGTCAGTCAAGCATCACAATGAAGAGAAAGCTGGCAGACATACCCTGCGATTAACGTAATAGTACGTTACACCGTCCTTCTCCTTGGGTTTGGTGAGAACAACTGCAGAGATGATCAGAAAAGACATTGAAATAGAAGAGAATCGCGTACGATAATTATCGAAGAGAAGAACGAAGAGTTCGCTCCATCCGTTCCATTCGAGACCACTATCAGGCTGCCTCAACAATTTCCCAGAATGTATCAACGACCGGTTCTGATCAAGAAGATCCATGTCCTAGACAATGATCAAAATCTATCACTTCACAAAGAAGGCTAGACGCAAAACGTACCACCGTCTCTCCGTGCTTGAAGATCAGATACGAGCTGTATCTCCATAGCTCGACTTTCTGCTTTGCTGACACTACGCCAGGCTCTGTGTCTTTCCCAATCGACTTGATCACCTCCAGGACCTGCGGAATATCCCTCCTATCGTCATGCCCGGGCGGTGTCTCGTCCAAGACACCCTTTAACAGTAGCTCGTACCGCAGCAGCCTGGGAATCGGTCGATTGATGAAATTCTTCATGTCCAGCCGATGCGCATCGGGATGGCGAACACATTTCTGCAAAAACCTATTAAAACCCATCCAGCCATAATAGAAGGATTAACGCTCACCTCGACGAATTCCTTAAACGCTGGATTCGTCGCCATCTCATTGTCGATCCTGTAGGCGGCAATCGGATAGTTGGGAATATACTCCATATACGCGTCCCGGAAATGCAACGCTGCGTCAAACATTGGCGCCGTCACACTCCGTATTATCGGGTGCTCGTCCCGCTGAATTTCATGGAACTTTTCCACTAGCCGGCGGTGGTGAACGCCCAGCTCCTTGAAGTTGTGGAAGACGTCGTCGATAAAGGTGTTCAGCTTGCTGGGTTCGATGATGGGCGTGTCGGCGTTGCGCAGGGGTTGGATGTACATCTACCACAAGCTTAGTCAAATGGAGTGGTGCAGAGAGGACGACGTACAATTTCAATGTTCTCCAAATCCTTCACGTACGCCATCTCACCCTTTATAAGCTCGAAAATAATGCTAAGGTATTGTCAGATGTAGTCGACCTTCCATCAAAGTGAAAGACGTACGCTTGTCGCTTCGCGTCTTCCTTCGACAAGCTCTTTCGGACGTCGGCTGAAACCATATCGTGCCACTCCCACTTCCCAGGCGCCCCTTTGCCCATCGCAATCTGGAACGTCCGTAGCTGCGCCGCGCTCTGCAAATTCTTAATCGCCTCGATCGCTTGCAAGAGGTAATCGCCGTCTGGATTGCCATGCGCCGTCTCGTGAAAGATCGCCTCGAGGAACACTGGATACTTCTGCAGATGCTCTGAAGGCCTGTTCAAGAAGTGCTTCAGATTGAGATAGATATTTTCCTCGCCCTCCCGACTTGTGTGTCGTGCACATTGCTACGAAGACGACGAGTGTCAATCAATAGGTTTAGTGAAACCCGTAGGAAGAACACACCTCGAAAAACCTCCTCAAATCAGGATTACTCTCTTCCTCCTCCTTGAGCCGCTTTTCCGCCAACGGGTAATTGCCAATGTAGATCGGATACGCCAGCCTGAAGTCCACTGTCGCCGCCTCCAGGAACACATCGCCAATGCGCTGGATGACATACTGCTGCTCACGCTGCCGTACATACATCACCTCCAATAAGCGCCGATTGCACTCCCGCAAATCCAGAATGTTCCCGAATACTGCATCAATAAAGTCCTCCAGTTTCGACACAGGTTCTATGAGGGGAGGATCGGCGCGCCTTAGAGGTCGGATAAAGTCGTTCTCAACTGTATCGAGATCGGCGAGGTACTGGTCTTCCTTGTTGATAATCTTATGGATGATGGTCTGCCGATTAATCTCGCTCTCCGGTAAGGAATCCAGCACCTCTTTCGGTACCGTGCTAGGCCAGTCAGGCTTCTGCTCGGGAACAGGCTGCTCTACAGGCGCGTGAACGGGTCCAAGAATAGACGTCCCTCGTCGTGGGCATGAGTATGAGTAGCAGGGTGACTCGTCCACGCACGTCGCGACGTAACACTTTGTTAACATCGTCACGACTCCGGTAGGAAGCTCCTCGCTGACTGGCGGCGCATCCGACGCGCCCTCTCGGTCATCAAGGAACATGAAGACGTCTTCGACGCCATCTTGGAGTACGCGGCCACCCCACTCGACTTCGTAAAAGTAGAGTTGGCTTTGTAGACTTCGAGCGACCTGCAAAGCGGCGCGGCGATCATTGGTCGACATGCGCAGATTAATTGCGAGCTCCCGTTGTATGAGTGACTGGATCGTGGAAACGATATCCTTCCCTGTAAACGCGCGTGGATATGGTATGCTTCCCTTGACGTGCGTCCCTCTCGGTACCTTGTCCTTGAGCTGCACAGCCAGATGTGACAGAAGCGAAAAGTTGACAAAGTTCTCTTCGCCCTCTTCTTCGTCTTCCCAATATTCACCATCAGCTTCGTCATATTCCTGGGAATGTGAATAGTTGGCTATATCGCGTAGCATTTCGCTAGGTCGTCGCATAACATTGCCGGGACCGTCATCGTAGTACTGGTCGGAGGGACTTATTGGTTCTGGGTGGGGAACATAGTAGACTTTGGGTGGAGCAGGGGCGGTGACGAGGGGAATCGGGACGGAGGAAGATGAGGAGGGCGTTATCTGATAGTCTTGGGACGTGGTTCCATTAACGGCTATATTCCTATGTTGGTGCTTATCGAAATAGCCTGACGATGACGACTCTGGAAGAGGCATGAAACTGGGACCAGGTTCTACCTGTGATGAAGAGGAGGAGCTAGGGTATGGATCGTATCTTGGTTGACTGGATGCATTGTAGTACTGGTCCTGTAGGTGATCGCGACTGGGTTTGCGATGGATAGTCGGACCGGGCACATCTAGGCTTTGGTGAGAAGAGTGATGATGGTGAGGGTCGGGGGGTGATGTGGGCCGACGAGTCTGCGAAGGTGAGCCATAGCTGCGGAGCGTGTCGTAAGCGGGCTCATATCCAGTAGGTGAATCGTAGACTGGTTCCCACACTGGCTCGTTCCTTGAGCTAGCTGTAGAAGGCCTTGGACTCGCAGGAAGACCAGCACCGCGTGGCGGCTCTGGTAAGCGCCTGTTGGATGAGCTCCGGTTTCCGGTTGCTTTGCGTAACAGATCGCCATTCGAGGAAGAGTACGAGTCGTGGCGCGGATCACCACTAGACTCCGAGTGTCGGTGCCCCTGGCTGGGGCGGGTATCGTACACCTCTGGCTCGGGCATCGAGAAGGATGGGGATGTTCCTGGGGTGGGTAGTGGTCTGCGGATACTGCCATTGCCTTGCACAGGCGATGGCGATGGACTGCTTTTGTGGGGATACGCTGACGGTACTGGCAAATTGAAAGAATCTGACTGGATGTTAGCGACGCATATATTCGTATATAGCACACGCACTGCTGGGGTCGTCACCGTACCGTCGCCCATTGCTCGGCGGTAATGGGGACGCTGTCCGTTTCTGCGTTTGCGGTGCTACATGGCACGCGTTAAGTCGGTCGTCACTGAGTACAACAAAGAGCACATACTAGGCATCCTAGCTGGGTAGTCACGGTCATTGACCTCGCCATACACGCTATATATCGTGTCAATATCCTTCTCCGTAGCCGGTGGTGGCTCCTCCGTAGCAAATCCGGCCCATACTTGCTCGTAAAGCTGTTGCAGATCCTGGTCGATGGGAGAGCTTGAACGTTGCCTCGTCTTGGAGCTTGACATGTTGGCGGCTAGTCGGGGGTGATCGAGGCGGTCCGATAACGCCCTACGGCGAAGGCGGGAGCGGTAACAGCGGCGCCTGCGTCGGTGGTCCTAGTATACGCCTCCAAAATACTGGATATTCCCGCGGAAATACGAATATTCTGCGGTCAAGGTGACAGGCAGAGGGACTGCAAGTGGTTAGAGATCAAGCATAATCAAGATTACATCATAGCTTTTATTAAATTAAGTAATGTTATTTAAGTACCGTACCACTGGCCAGGTTCCAGCATCTACATAGGTCGGTGTATCTTTTATCAGGCCCGCCTACCCGCTGCAGGAGCTTATATCGTGAAGCGCCAGAATGAGATCTAATCTCGGGTTCGCGTCTGTCACATACACGCGCCATTTCTTCACGGAGAGCAAGAATTGGTTAGCAAATGATTCGTTGATACCTTACATCGAGTCAGATACCTACAGGAAACTGTGAGCTCCAGTCAATTTATTATCATTATGGAAAGCGATCTGCGTGGCCAGCAGAAGCTTGATGAGTTCAAGGGAGCAACAAACAAACCCTAACGCCACATTTCCCGTCCTGAAAATCCTCGGCAATCACCGAAGAAGAACCGCAAATTTGATATCCGGATTTGCGGACTTCTTGCTTTCCACCAAGAGCAGTGGCGTTAAAAGGCAGCTCACCTTCTAAAGATGGACACGGTAGGAACCATGATTTAAGGCGCATGCTGCACCCAGCTACGCGGACATGCACGTTGACTGTCGACCCCGATTTTCCATCAGCACAGACTCATACTGAGTCATACAGTGTCATACCGCACCTGCACCACGCAACGACACCAAGATTGTCGGTGTTCATGCCCGCCTTGTAAGTACTAACTATCCCAAAACTTTATGCTCATCAGCGACATTCACGAGGACACTAACTACCCTGCGAACGGTGTTTCTCACCCGCTTTCAGATCCATAGTAAGTTATCTTGCTGAATTTTCATAGCTGCTACGAAAGCCCCAACGAGGGATACTACAAGAATGTACGGAGGAAAACAGAGCACATATCCCTGATCACTCCGAGCTAACCCTCGAGTCGTGCTGATTCTCGCGAGAAAACTCCCATTCAAAGAAACAGGCCACGCATGTACACCGCGTTCATCGTGCCCAACGGCACGCCGCACCATCAACCACCGACACGCCGTTCCCGGTACGCACCGGCAAATACACCACCATCATCACTATCTCTTCCTGAGCTCCGTTCCTGCGTGTCCCACCACCCCAGGGAGCGGGAGGGGGCGCGTTCACGCGCACAAGAATCTCCCACTGTACATAGTCCACAGCCCTTCCAATGCCGTCATGGAAGGGGAATATCATCCAGAGTTCACTGTTTGCAGCGCAGCCTACTGTGCTGCTCCGACTATCGAAAAAAAGACCAACCACCACTGCCAGACGTACCACGGTCCAGTGAAGCCTAAAATATGATCCTCAACCCATAAATGGCCTCACAAGTCCAACAAAAACAAACATCATGAGCCGCATAGCCGTTGAACTACGCGAGTGCCCACATGTACTGCACGATACAGCCGTCTCGAGTGGGAAAGACGCAGTTCCAGAGCAAAATTAATCCTCAAACTCATGAGCTCTAGTGGCGAGGTGTCCATGCCACTACAAATGCGCGCCACAGTTTACATCCTAGAAACTCGAGCGCATATGGTTAAGAGGTCCTTGAAACCGTTAAGCCACAAGTCAGTCAATGAATAAGTACACACGCGCCTCGAGAAGCAAATCGAAGGGGAAAAAGACCTGAAATAGCTTTAGCCTGCATGGGTTACACTACCGCTAGACAACATATCCATCCATCCATCCTTCCCCGTTGCACATTCAAAAGAATTTCTGGCGCCATTTCACTTGCCGCATAGCCATTAAGCTCGGAGTCCCAGAACGCTCTCTCGTGTTCAACCTGCGCGGGTCATTTCTACTATCCGGGTACTCGCCAACAAAAATACATCGCCGAGGTCCATGAAACCGCTAAGCCACATGTCCTGACGTACGAAGACAATCAAATGGGAAAAAGAAAGAATACCATCTGTTCGCGGCGACCCATGGACTACGTTACCCCTAGACAACGTAGCCGCGACATATCTTGATCACTATACTTCCCCAGCCAGATACTGTGACGAGCGGCTGAACAGCGGCGCTGTTTCCGCTCTCTATGTGCCGCCGAGCCATTAATCGCGAGCCCCATGGAGAGTTGGCACACAGCCCGTTCAATAAGGTGCCGTATTCACATATAAACCAAGCGGTCGATATAGAACGCGGTGTGGTATGGACGCTATGACAAGATCGACGTCCACGAATGAGTAGCGCTGGGAGCGCTCAAAGCCGTAGTGCCTATATTATTAAGTTTCCTTCCACAATGTTTCAACGGCCAGTAGCTAGGCTTGTTTGACACGCATTACTACGCGGTCTTCTGAATCATTTCTCATTCTCCATCGGGAGGGCAACATCGACTGCTCTGAATTGGCGTGTCAGTTGAAAGCAGATTTGGCAATTAGAACAATGAAAAACATACCCATGGCCATCCTGATTCTGCTTGGCCAAACAAATATCTGCCAACTCCCACGTATCCAGACCCGTACCATAACCCCAGTATGACTCAACCGTATGATCCCCCGAAAAGCAATGAAGGCGTGGGATATACGCCCCCGAATAAGAGGTATTGCGACTGATGATCACCAAACGATCCGCAACCGCCGGTAGAGCATCAAGCTGAGATACCAACTGCTTATCAGGCGGCAAAAGGTTGTCCACAAGAAGCACAAATGCGGTGATAGTGGATGGCAGGACGGCGATGGAATCCACGAGTGACGATAGGAAATCAGGGAATAGTAGAAAAATGCGAGTAATCCTACCGGACAGACAGATGTGAGAGAGCCGGGGAAATTTGGGGAACATGCCCCATGGGATACTATGCCGCCAGTATTTTCCGGACACAATGTCCAAATGCAAATGGGTAAGCGACGGTGGCAAGAACTGGATGTAATTACGAACAAAGGAGGAATCGGACATCACGTCGAATAGAGACAGATGAGTGAGGTGGCGATTGCTACTAATGGCAGTGAGCGCGTCCAGGGCATAGAAGTCATCTATATTGAGCCAGAAAGCGAAGCGCTTTACGCCGCTACACACGCTCAGCACAGTTCGGGCAAGCTCCATTTGCCGCACGAACGGAGGGCCATTTCTATGTTTATCAAAATTATTGTCTTCGAGATTCCCGATGCGGAGTAGCTTGACGTTCCGCGCAAAGAACGCGGAGTCATTGCGCAACGTTATCGATTGGTGGAATTTCAGGAGCTGCGAGACGGCCTGCAGAACGACAGTGTGGTACAGGATGGGATCAATCCTAGAGGGAACATGGGCGTAAGCATACAAACAGTGGAGTCGCTTACCACTGCCGAACAAGTTTTGAAACGCGAGTGAGGCGCTCAGCGGTGCACCAGTCCTCCCATGCAGCCAGTTCGAAGAAATAACGCGCCAGGTCGGCAGGAAAATCAGGAAATGGCTTAATTGTAGCCAAGTTCATATTGATTGTGGTGGTTCTAAACCAAGGAGGAACTGTCGGGATCTTCCGAAAACTAAGAGCGGCAAGGACGGGCCGAGGTCCCTTGCGTTTGAACACCCATCTTGTTCCAACGTCGTGGCCTCTACGCAGATGGAATGCTTCCCTGATTTGCTTTTGGATGTAGCGCGGCTCCTTCTCGAAGAGGCTGCATGGTTGGGTCGACCTTCCAGCGCCCGAAACCTCACCCTCGTCTCAAAAGATGTTCGCCAATGGTAAGTACATTTCCACGTGACTCCATACTAATCCATCTCGTAGGATAGATCCTATTTTGTACCATACCGTCACTCTTGACACCCCCGCGAAGGTTCATGCCTTTGCCGCCAGTGTCGTCTCTCGGAACGATCCCGAATTCTTTCGTCGCACAGTCAAAGTGTTGACGTTCTCCGAAGATACCATCGACCTCACTGCCAGTATGACTGTCGTTTTGACAGCATGTACTGGTATCCAGCGATTGGCATTTTGGACCACTGTAACTGTACAAAACCCTGATGAACTACGCCTACAGCCAACGCATGTCTCCTTCGTAGCAGGAAATCTCGAAACGCTGATCCCCCTCCTCTTCACTATGACGTCCACCCCACTCTTGACCCACCTTCATCTTGACTTTACCTCGTTCGACAATCTTGAGTTCTTTAACTCCCGGGTCATAAACCTCTGGCCCGCTATATTCAAATATTCTCCAGGACTCACCCATCTCCTCTTCTCCGGGCACGCTTTCGAAACTCTGAAACCCCAGGATTTTCTTAGGGCAATTGTTCCTCTCGTGTCTGTGCTGCCGCAGACGGTTACCAGCCTTCTCATCAGTGTGATATCATTGCGCGCACACACAGATAACACACTGCCTGTTCAATTGAAAACCCTCCAAGCTGACCCCCGTGTCGTCTTCATTCTCCCGACCGAACACCCACTCCTGGCAGTCGAATACTTACGACCACATGAAAAGAACAGAGACGGGCGCTTGAACTGGGGGGCACAGGAAGATAGCAATTGTGAAGAATTCCCAGTAGATATGTTGAGATCAGTATTTCAATAGCAGATAAAAAACTTGTTTACTTTCCCGAGATACAATTTCCGGTGCAGTACTCGAACATTAGACAGTCTACCTCGAATACAAACACGCGTGCTACACATTTCTTAGAACGAGACCACAAAGAGTAACAACTGCATTTATCAAGGATTAACAAGCCCGACCCCTCCATCAACCACCACCGACGCGCCATTCACATACGTACACGCCGCCAAATACACCGCCGTCATCACCATCTCTTCCTCCGTTCCCGCGCGCCCCAGCGGCGTCGGGGCGACCATCCCCGGGAACGGCGCCGTATCCAAGGTATCCAATGCGCCGTCAGGAAGCGCCTCCGAGGGGAACACGCCCGGGTGAAGCACGTTCACCCTTACAGGAATCCCTCGGTGTGCAAAGTCCGTCGCGAGCCCCATCGAGAGCTGGTGCACGGCGAGTTTCGAGGTGCCGTATGCCATCTACGTGGGGAGAGGTGAGTCGTGAAAGACGACGCCGGAATAGTAGAGGGAGGAACGAACACTGTTGACGGTGATCCAGCTCCTGATGAAGGCTGCGGTAGAGCCGATGTTGATGACCACCCCGGTGCTCTGGCGCGCGGCCGCACCTTTGATGAGGAGCGGGAGGAAGGAGCGGGTGACGAAGAAGGGAGCAGAGATGTTGGTCCCGAAGATGTCGGTCCAGACTTGGAAGGATTCGTGTTCGAGGGTGTCTTTTTTCGCTGTGAAGTTAGCAAATTTCTTTTGGAGAAAGTCGGGGTCTGTCTGGGCGCTGGGAGTGCTACCGCCGGCACTGGAAGGTGTGAGTTATGAGATAAGTAGGATATAGCGAAGAGCCTCGACATACTTATTCACGAGGATATCGAGTCTGCCGTCTGTGGCTTCGATGGACTTGACTGCTTTGTCGATGCTCGCTTGGTCGGTCACATCCATAACCAATCTAGATAGTTTATCCTCAGTATGCATGATGGAAGAAGAAGTTACTAACGGAATGAGAACTCCCTCGCTAGCGGGCAATGACGCCGCCGCCTTTTGCAAGACCTCCTCGCGACGCCCGGTGATGTAGACCTTTGCGCCGTTCGCAGCAAGGCCTTTGGCAATCATAAAGCCACTAAGGTCACGATTCAATCAGTATACACAGAATTGTGAGCGTCGTGATGATACGTACATTCCTGTGCCGCCACCAGTGATGAGAGCCACTTGGCCGGCGAGAGACATGATATTGGATACACTAAGGCGAGACATTGTAGTTGTTAACGATTCTTTCTCGAACCACTGGCAGCCTTTAAACGATTATACTCAAGGCTAACGGCGGTACTAGGATGACAGTACTGGTAATTCCCGATTGTCCGGCATAGGCGAAGGATGAATAAACCTCGGATGTCCCGAGAGCAACGATAGGGGATGAATCATCATACAGCGGTAGGCGGTGGGCACATGGGTAGCGAGAACGCAGGGTCACTCCGTTATGAGCGTTGAGGAGAGGAACGACCGGGTGCCATGCCGAGTACCTGGCCTTTTCATACCTGAGCTGCCACGTAGCTCTCATGTGCACAGTTTGAATTAGCAATGCGACGCGCGCAGGCCTGAAGAAGGATTGTCACGAAAGAAACGTTGAGGCAGCATTTGTGATGGTGGAAAGCAAGAGAGAAGATGTTCGGCATTCACCGGCGCGTTTCCGTTTCGAGTGTGCGAAATGTCTATTCCTCAACATGTATTCGTTCTCGTACTCAAGAGCTCACGACAAACACGGTCAAGGGAGGCAGCATGAGAAGCAATAATAACAAGTGGCGTGAATGTTCGTGAACGCAGCCATGCCGCACGTGGTGATTGCTTTTGTACAAGCCGTCGTACATATTAAGTTTCCTTCGCCAACTTTTCAACGCTTAATAGCAGGCCCACTTCTACGCGCATTTTGCAGTCGTTTCAATCGTGTTTTATCCTCCATTTGGATAGACGGCGTCAACTTCTCTGAATTTCCGTATGAGAAACCAGACTTGACGATTAGAACAATTGAAAGACATACTGAATAAGTTGGTCCTGTTGTCTTTGATTCTGCTTTGCCAGACACATGTCCGCAAACTCCCATGTTTCCACACCCATACCATCTCCCCAGTCAGACTCAACGGTGTGATCCTCCGAAAAGCAATGGAGGTGCGGGATCTGCCCCAAATACGCGCTATTGCGACTGATGACCACCAAACGATCCGACACCGCCCGCAGAGCCTCAAGATGAGGTGCTAGCTTTTCATTAGGCGGGTTAACGATTTCCGCAAGGAGCACAAATGCGGTGATCGTGTGTGGTAGGGCGGCAATGGAATCCACGAGCAACGGTAGAAAGTCAGAGAATAGGAAAATGGTACCAATATCGCCGGAAAGACAGATGTGAGAGAGTCGGGGCAATTTAGGAAAAATTTCCCATGGGATACACTCCCAGTCCTTGTCGATAGAGCTGTCCAAATGCATATGGGTAAGCGACGGTGCCAGGTACTTGATACAATCATTGCCAAAAGAGGAATCGGGCGTCACGTCGAGCACAGACAGATGGGTAAGATGGGAACTACGGCTAATGCCAGTGAATGCGTGCAGGACCTGGCGCTTTGATAAATTAAGCCAGAAAGCGAAGCGCCTTACGCCACTACATGTGTTCAACACGGTTTGGACAAGCTCCATTTGCCTTTCAAAGGGAGGAACATTTACCGAAGCAATGGTACCAAACACAGCGTCGGTGAGATTGCCAAGGCGGAGTAGTTTAACCCTCCGGGCAAAGAACGTGGAGTCATTGCGCAACATTATCGATCGGTGGAATTGTACGAGCTGCGAGACGTCGTGGAGAACGACAGTGTGGTACAGGATGGGATCAATCCTATCGAGCCTCTGGGCGTAAGCATATGCGTTCAAGGAAACAATGGAGTCGCTCACCCAAGGGGGATCCGATCACTGAATTTCTCAAAACGTCTGGTCTGTTTGATTGTGTTTACTTTGGAAGCTCAAACTTTTAGGCAGGGAAAGTCGTAATCTTCGTTTAACTTTTGGCGTCGACCTTCAATAAATACTTGGAGTAGACCAATTCCATGTAACATATTTAAATGATTATTAGACATGTCATGGCACTTGTACGTGCAGCGGTGAGCGATGTAGAAATAAAATGCGATATTTTCACCTTTTCACGTGACCAACGGAAATGACCGAGAAGCGCGTCGCGTCACTTCCGTCTTGCCACCACCATCCTCGTTCGTTCCTTCACTCGTATGGTGTTTCCCACTTGAAAAATAGGCACTTACTGATTTCATTGCTTGCACAGATTTTATTTATCTTCTTTAATGTAAATACTTCCCTTTTTCAACGGCGGAAAAGCAGTTACTCGGTCTGCCAACATGGCCTCCCTCGTTCCAATGTACGGTTCCGACGCCGACATGTCTATGGAAAATGACGACGACCCATTGCTTCTCTACGGGTCATTCACCGCTGGCACTCATTTCTCGGACACGCCGATGGACATAGTCAGCGACTCCGATGAGGACGATCCTTTGGATATCATTGCCGGTCCTTCTGCTCCTAGCTCAGATGCTAGAACACCTGCAACCAATCCTCTCCTTCCACAAACAATTTCCCCTCCTGCTCCCACTCCCCCTCCCTTCACCGAGCATGTTTTCTCCATTAATGCGACTACTTCCGCGTCAGTCGCGTCGACATCCTCATCTGCCGCGTCTACATCCTCATCGACAGCGAGATACCAGACGTGGGTATGCGACCTGTGTGGCAAGCCTGTACGAGTCGATATTAACTCGCAGTACAAGTGGGATTCGCATCGCAACAGTGACGAGTGTATGAAGCGCGTCAAACGAAATGAACGTGTTCAGAAACAACAGGACGAGGCCGAGGCTGAAGAACGTCGACATAGATCCCTCTCTTTTGACCTTCAACGGTCCCGCTCTTTCTCTTCATCCTCTATTGCGGGTAGCGCTAGCGGCGCTGGTTATGCGCACAGTCGAGCATCTTCAGCCCTTCCCAGAAATGATGTTCCCTGCCCCGGTGTCGAGCTCACTTGGCCACCGGGCTTTTCCTCGAATAACTATCCTTTCTCGATTCATGAAATTGCGCCAGCAAAGTACGACTTTCGCCCAGACAACTTTGTCTGGACAGCAAGTGGCACATCTCGATTGTTCTTACGTTCGCTTGCCTGTCGCCGTTATTTGTCATCTTCAGATGCCATCGCTTGCGTTGACTGTCTGTCAATTCTCTCGAGCGATGCATTACGAGAATTGAAAGAACGTGCTATGGCTCCACCGATGCCCCACGCTCCGACTGCTTCACTCTCGCATGTTCAAATGCAAGAGCTGGTGCATCACAAGGATAACCTACTTCGTGTGGAGAGAAACAAGGTCAGGCTCACTTATTGTGTCTTTATCTTACCGAGTCTAATTCATTGATAGATCCGAAACTTGGAGCATCGGCTTGCAACATCGCAAGGCCGTGTCTCGACGTACAAGCGAATCCAAGATGCGATAGCCGAGGGTGACGTGAAACGAGTAGACGCCGTGCTTCGAGTCGCTATTCGTCAGAACGCCAGTCCGGAAGACATTCTCGAGCGACTAGGAAAGGCGGCAAGGAACGAGTATCGCGCAAAATCATTCTCAAAGCGTGAAAAGGGTTTCGTACTCTTCATGAAGCGGATTGGGGGAGGTGCAAACGGCATTTATGCACTCCAGCAGATGTTTGGTCTTCCATGTGCTACAACTGTCCGTGGATCACGACCGCCGCGTCTCATACTCTCAGTCTCCGCCATTACCGATGCTGAAATTATTTCGAATATGCAGTCATTCCTTGGTCCGCAAATTCCAGATACATCCGAGTCCAAGACGGGGTGTAATATCATGTGGGACGGATTCCACATAACGCCAAAGGCTCGCAAGGTTGGAAATCAGGCCGGGGGCTTATGTCGCGAACATGCACCCGATCATGATCTGCTTCTTCAGGACATACCGACTGTCCAGAAGCTTGCGCGCGCTGTTCATCTTGACAAGACGTGTCATTACGGCACGGAGGCGACGGTTTTCTTTTTTGGTCCTCTGCGAGCGGAGCGTTATCACGCCATTCCTTTCATCATTTCACCCTCATGCAAGACCGAGAAGTATCCCGCGCATGCACAACTGCTTGAACGGATTCTCACTCTTTACGAAATTTACGCTAAACCATATCTCGGTCCCCTCTTCATGACATCTACGGACGGCGACGCAGTATATCGCGCTGCTCAACATGAACTTCTAACGTGTCAGACCCCGGAAATTGGGTCTCCATTGTATACTCTCCTCTCTCCCCTTCCCGGATTCAATACTGTACTGTTTCGACCGTAGGTTCGCGGGGTGTGACGCGTTATGCTACGAACTTATACGAACTTAGTTCGTAACCAGGCACGAGGCCTAAAATTGCCATATTTGGATGCTCCCGCCGTAAGCGGGACCGAAAATTTCCTTTTTAGGCCATGCAGACCCTGAAAAGAAGGTCCGTTACGCGTTATCCTAAGCTCTAAGTTAGGTTCGGACGACCGCGTGACGCGTTATGCGAATATGCGGTCGAAACAGTACAGTATGACGTGTGGCAAGAACTTGGTTGTGCTCGGACCAGATCCAAAACACATCATCAAACGTAAGTTCTATCTCAATTCTGTCATCTGATTTGTATTAACTTCGCTCAGGCGCTGCAAATCTCGCGCGGTCTGCTGATGGCATGCTCGTTCTTCAGATACCCGTAACGCGTCTATTCCTGAAACGGTGGCTACTAAAGCTCGACTGGCATGATCAGGTGTCAGTCGATAATCTCACTGATCCCGCCGACCACCAAAATGTTCCCAAAGCCGTCAAGCTACTGCGAACTATCAGGATGATTCCGGAGCACATTATACATAGTCCTGATATGACTCCCGACGAAGCCGCTGAGCACCGCGCTCTCAGTTTGATTGGACATCTCTGGTCAAATCTTTACGAGGCGTTCACTCTTCCCCATCTATCCCTGACCGAGCAGCTGGAAAAGCTCTCAATCTTCTCCCATATCTGCATCGCTCTCTATCGCCAGCATACGGGTTCCTTGATGAGCTCTCAGCTGTATTACGACAGCCAGAGCCTCGTAAAGGGATGCTTCTTCTATTCGGCGCGTCAAAAACTGCTTGATCCCACCCAATGCGTATATCTCTTTCTGGTGGGAAGTGATCGTGGCGAGCGGAGGTTTTGTAGCGTTCGCACCGCTACTCACGATACGAATCCCGATGCGCTGGGTCTGGCAGACAGCTTATCGGAAGATTCTGATATGGATCGTATCATTGAAGAGAATCCGGACTTGAACAAGGAGCATCGTCGCACATCGTGGACTAGCTCTCCCAACATCGACCACGTCAACCCCAAGTTCTACACCGGAAACCTCAGAGCTGGCGATGCAGATATCGATCGCGCGTGGAATTCAGGACGTCGGCTTGCTATTGCCATACTTCTACTCACCCTATGCACTATGAACAACTAGTTATTACCCTCTAACTAGTGGGGGTCATAACTAGTTGTTCGCTCTAAACTAGAGGTTGCAATAACTAGTTGTTTTCCACCCCAGGTGCGTCCTGGCAGCCAGCTGGCACTGCCTGGCAGGTCCTGGCATGGCATGGCATCCCGGCATGATACAGATGACATGAGAACAGTCACATGACCAAAAAAGCGGAGGAGCTAGGGCTCTGCCCAGCTGGGTGGGATGACATCACTGTGGGGATCATCAGGGACCACAGATCAGATATTGATGGATCTGGGGGATGTTCCTGGGATTGATGGATTGATGGATGGGGTCCAGGATGGGTGGGGTAGGCTCTATTAGGGCGCATTTTTGATCAGGTGATCACTGGGCAGAATGGGGTGGGCAATAATGAATGCTGTTATTGGGGATGGCTGTAGGGTGGGTGATGACTTGGTTTATGTTTTTTTAGGCTGGGAATTCAGTGGTGTAAACGGTTTTTTAATAGCTTCAATAGTTAAGGAGATATTAAGGGATCTATATGTATTAGAAGCGTGGCGCAAAAATAGCAGTTTTTATACTCATGCCTATGGCCTGTAGCTTGGGGGTCCTTTAGAGATACCATAGATAGATGTCTGACGCAATTCCTAGGTCATTCCATCCATGGGTTCAAGAGATATACCAGGTCGACTAAATCAGGCTTCTTGGGGGTATAGCATTGGATCCTATAATCCTGGGGACCTAGGACTTTGATACTTCGTTTATGCTAGTAGTAGACCTCTATTGGAGGTGTGGACAGGTCACCCAACTCAGTAGCCCATCTATAGATAGGTCCCCAGTGCTGTATTAGCCATTTTCGCATTTTTGATTATTTAATATATAGCAGGTGGTCTAAATTGGGGCTAGCCACCTTCAGACACTCAATTATGACTATTCTACAAAAGGAACCATGTTATTTGGGTGAGAGGCCAGTGCTTTAGCCCTCAGTCTTCCTCCTCAGCGGAGTTTTGATCAAAATTCCCACGCTCTAGCCAGAGGATCGTCCACTCAATTCTTCGTGTCCTACACATGTTACTGACCCTATTTCTTTTGTAGGACGTGTATATATGTTATATACATGATATACAGGTGTCAGATCAGTAATTTAATGAGGTAATCAGGTTAGAAAGTCGTCCACAGCTGCTAGAACAGCCCATACCCTCTGCAGACAGAGATAGCTCATGTTCTACTATCAAGAGAGGTCTGAAAACTGTTCAGTCATGCATTTATATCATATTGGATGAAGTTATGGGTATCCTTCATATGTTGTAGGTGAAAGGTAAGAAAGTGAAAATGCGCAATAGCCTAACTCTTGCATAACTGCTTTCAATGGCTGAACAGGTCATAACACACAAGTACTACCTGGATGACTGATGAGATACCTTCCATATCACTTCAATAACAATATCCAACTCGCATTCCATGACTCCTGTCAATAGTAGAAGAGTATTGTTCATTTTAGTAGTGGCAAAGTAGCAGTACAGATCTATGGACGACTTCCTGACCTAATCACCTCAATAAATTACTGGTCTGACATCTGGATATGATATATATAACATATATACACGTCCTGCAAAAGAAATGGGGTCAGTAGCATGTGTAGGACACGAGGAATTGAGTGGACGATCCTCTGCCTGGAGCGTGGGAATTTTGATCAAAACTCCGGTGAGGAGGAAGACTGAGGGCTAAAGCACTGGCCTCTCACCCAAATAACATGGTTCCTTTTGTAGAATAGTCATAAATGAGTGTCTGAAGGTGGCTGGCCCCAATTTAGGCTACCTGCTATATATTAAATAAGCAAAAATGCGAAAATGGCTAATACAGCACTGGGGACCTATCTATAGATGGGCTACTGGGTTGGGTGACCTGTCCCCACCTCCAATAGAGGTCTACTACTAGCATAAACGAAGTATCAAAGTCCTAGGTCCCCAGGATTATAGGATCCAATGCTATACCCCCAAGAAGCCTGATTTAGTCGACCTGGTATATCTCTTGAACCCATGGATGGAATGACCTAGGAATTGCGTCAGACATTGATCTATGGTATCTCTAAAGGACCCCCAAGCTACAGGCCATAGGCATGAGTATAAAAACTGCTATTTTTGCGCCACGCTTCTAATACATATAGATCCCTTAATATCTCCTTAACTATTGAAGCTATTAAAAAACCGTTTACACCACTGAATTCCCAGCCTAAAAAAACATAAACCAAGTCATCACCCACCCTACAGCCATCCCCAATAACAGCATTCATTATTGCCCACCCCATTCTGCCCAGTGATCACCTGATCAAAAATGCGCCCTAATAGAGCCTACCCCACCCATCCTGGACCCCATCCATCAATCCATCAATCCCAGGAACATCCCCCAGATCCATCAATATCTGATCTGTGGTCCCTGATGATCCCCACAGTGATGTCATCCCACCCAGCTGGGCAGAGCCCTAGCTCCTTCGCTTTTTTGGTCATGTGACTGTTCTCATGTCATCTGTATCATGCCGGGATGCCATGCCATGCCAGGACCTGCCAGGCAGTGCCAGCTGGCTGCCAGGACGCACCTGGGGTGGAAAACAACTAGTTATTGCAACCTCTAGTTTAGAGCGAACAACTAGTTATGACCCCCACTAGTTAGAGGGTAATAACTAGTTGTTCATAGTGCATAGGGTGTTCTACTCTTCGGAATCCACATTGATTTCCGTGATCTTTTCGCTCGAGGCGTTGATATGCAACGTCCTATGGGAGATGGCAAATATCCGGGTGTATCTGTTGATGATCCTGTTGACCGCTCTATTACCAATGATGGAGCGGCGCCGACCCCGTTCACTATCCAAGAGCTTCTCGATATTGTTGAAGAGCCAGCTTGTGCGAGCACCGAATGTGCACCTGCACCACCCGTCCCTGCGCCTACCTTAGATACTCCAACTTCATCCTCATTGACTATCCCATCGGACGTGCTTCTTTCATCGCCATATGCTGCCTCTGATGGCGAGGACTCCGATGATTCCGATATTGATGAAGATATTCAAGTCGACGGAGGTGTCCGAGACGACGAGCCCTGCAATCAAACTACTTTGCTGTCTCCCATGCTGTCTTCCGATGACGACAATGAGAATCTCGAGCGCTTGGATGAAATAGCATCGTCTATAGAGCTTCGGGACCTCTTGTGTGATCCCGATGATCAGAATGTTCTGAAAACATCAGTACAGAACGAAGACGACTGGTTTCTTGTTCCGAGTCCTAACGGTGGTGCTTCCCGCTACATTCACAAAGCCTCCGTCATCCGCTTGCTCTTTTCCGATGATGGATGCCGTCTTTCATCTGATCGTCTCCTTCGTGTTCGTGGGTACCGCCGAGATGGACCACGACGTTCAAATGATGAAGGTGAACTGATCACTGGTGACATCTTCACGGTCGGGCAACTGGCGCTTGTCGCTATAAAGTCTGAAAGCATTATTTCTCTCGCACTGATGAAGGTGGTCCAAATCGATTCTGACAAACGAAAGCGCATTGAAGACATTAGCCCATCGGAACTTGGATCCCCAACTTCACCATTCACCGTTGCCGGATACATATATGATCTTGTTCCCGCGATCCTCCCTACTGTGGCGGTTGATATGACAGTACCCTCCCCCACTTCGACACAACCTTCCTCGGCGCAGATTCAGAGCCTCAGACACACCACCGAGAGAGTATGGGCATCGCCTGCAAACTTTATTAGCTTTGTAGCCGCACCCAAAGTGGCCAAGACAGCCCGAAAGAAACCTGCGAAGCAATCATCGAAGAAGAAAACCGTCTCGGCGACTGAGGGAACGAAGACTTCTTTTACTGTTCGTGTTCCCGGCGCTCTCGTTTCGCCGCTGCCAAATCCGTCAAAGATCAGCATTCAATCAGTTCCGGAGGATAAGCGGGAACGGCTGACGATGCTGGGCAGTTCAACAACATACTCTGTCAAGGACTCGGATATGCTGTCCGTTCTTGAGCGGTTCAACGCCGCGTACAAGAACCATCCGATTCTCAAGAAGTTGAAGAACCTCAAGCGGAGTGAACTTTTCCCTTACAGGTCGAACGGTGAGTGCACGCGATTGCTTGAGTGTTTGTACTGATATTCTTTAGATGAGGTTCCTTTCGTTCTATGTGATACGAGTATTACAGAGCGTACCGATACTACTCAGAATGCGACTTCATCGAGTTCCGACGATGTGCGCGATAAGAAGCATTGTCGGCTGTGTAACGCCTCCATGACCGCGGTAGAAGGAAATGCTCGCGGACATGCTAGTCGCCATATTGGTCTCGCTCTGCATTGTAGCGTGTTCGAAGATTCACTCGTTGACGAGGTAAGCTTTACTTGAACTAACTCCCGAGTCAAATTAATTTGACATTTGCAGATGCATGACAGTGCGCCTTGCGGATACTGTGGTGGCGATTGTCCGGTTGAGCTCGAAAAGACCAAAACCAGTTTCAAGGTCATTTCAAGTTGTTTCTGGATGCATGCATTTCAGTACAACTCAGCCAAGTCAAGCACAACATCCGCTAATCCGTCGACAAATGTTCCGATTATCTGTTCTCTCTGTACACCGGACACACCGAAGAACGGCAAGCGATATCCCGCCGTGTGGAAGTACAACTTTCATCGTCATGTTGAACTCTGTCATCCGACGCTTTGGGATGCCACGCTCAAGGACATCATTCGGAAAGCAGAACACCGGCAACTCTGGGATGATACAGCCGTGTCCCAGAAAGAGAAAGATGCATTGCTATTTTGGAATTCCAATCGACTCCAAAAACGCCCGGAGAAGCGGCCTACAGAGGATACGGGTATTTCGAACAAGCGCGCGCGGACGGCATCTAACCCATAGGAACCTTTCCTTCAGCGGGCAAGTGGGCCCTCGTACTCTCACTCCTTTCATGATTTTGTTGCTTATCACACTGTTGTTTTCGCTTTCACTCACTTTGATATGATTGTAGACTTAAGTACTTATGAAATACATCAATACGAGCTGTTATGATACTCAACCGGGTTGCTGGCGAGTAAGCGTTGACAAAACTGAGCGTAAGGAAGCCAAAATGCATACTTGAGCCAAATTTAGGCTGTGGCAGTGCCACGTCCCACGTGATGAAAAGGGGCTACTGTACTATTATGACCTCATCTTCGCATAACGCATAACGCCTGCCTGTGAAATGAAGAGTGAAGGGTATCATAACGCATAACGACCAAATTTTGGACCGAGGTAAGGCCTAAAAAGGAAATTTTCTGGTGCGGCGGCGCTCCCGCCTACCCATATAAGGAAATTGGACCCTGAATGAAGAGATACTCTTGTGAAGAGTATGCATAACGCATAACGCCCCATGAAGATAAGGTCATAACAGTACAGTATTGCCAAATTCGATGATGATCATGGTCCCTAAAAACTTTTGGAGACGGCGTGAAAGATTCTGTAATCCGATCCCCCTTGATGAGATGTAATCTCAAGTTCGCGCAGGGTTCGCGTCTGTCACGTACACGCGCCATTTCTTCACGGAGAGTAAGAATTGGTTAGTAAAGGACAGCATTCGCTGACACCTTACATCGAGTCAGATATCTACAGGAAACTGTGAGTTTTAGTTATTTTATTTTATGATGGAAAGCGATCCGCGCTAGTCTGGAGCTTATGTACGTGTGTACGTGTGAGGTGCACCTCGGAGTTTGAAAAGTACTGTTGGCCGACCTGGCACAGGGTCTGCGGAAATCTCCGTCATCCCATTTAGCACGTTTTCAATCATGAACAAGAACTTTTCCGTTGAAAGCAGCGCAGGTCGTCCCGAATCACTATGAGGCATTGCAGTTCATAGAGAGAATGAACGTCGCCTTTAATATCGCAGAGTTAGGCATCAAGCCGTTTCCGTGAACCAAGTTTGTGCTGAATGGTGAAGAAAATGGACAGCTCTAGCTCAGGAGGAGTGGACCCGAATTAGGATGAAAGATAGGGTACGTCTAGCTGCATGACGGTCGCGCGTCCATTTTGCAGGTGGTCGTCTATACACTGGCACTACGGACGAATCTGAATCTCGGTAAACTACGGTCCGACGGCTGACCTCGGCATTTGATGTCTTTCAAACTCCGAGGTGCACCTCACATGCCCACGGTACATAAGCTCCAGACTCTATAGTAAGTAGGAACGATTATCTTCCTACTCATAGAGGCTGGAAATCGAGACTAATCCGCGCAGCCAACAGAAGCTTGATGACTTCAAGGGAACAACACACAAACCCTAACGCCACATTTCCCGTCCTGAAAATCCTCGGCAATCACTGAAGAAGAACCGCAAATTTGATATGCGGATTTGCAGACTTCCTGCTTTCCACCAAGAGCGGTAGCTCACCTTCTGAAAGATGAACACGTTAGGAACCATGATTTGCGGCGCATGCTGCACCGAGCTACGTGGACATGCACGTTCACTGTCGACCCCGATTTTCCATCAGCACAGACTCATACTGAGTCATACAGTGTCATACCGCACCTGCACCACGCAACGACACCAAGATTGTCGGTGTTCATGCCCGCCTTGTAAGTACTTAGTATCCCAAAACCCCGATTACCTCTATGCCAATCAGCGGCGACATTCACGAGCACTGACTACCCACTGAACGGTGTTTCTCACCCGCTTTCGGATTCATAGTAGGTTATCATGTTGAATCTTCATAGCTGCTACGAAAGCCCCAAGAGGCGTTCATGTTCATGTCTAAAGGAAAACAGAGCACATATCCCAGATCACTCCGAGCTAACCCTCGTGTCGTGTTGATTCTCGCGAGAAAACTCCCATTCAAAGAAACAGGTACTCACAAAGACCACGCATATACACCGCGTTCATCGTGCCCAACGGCACCATCAACCACTGATGCGCCGTTCGCATACGTACCGATATACCATCATCACTATCTCTTCCTCCGTTCCTGCGTGTCCCACCACCCCAGGGAGCGGGAGGGGGCGCGTTCACACGCACAAGAATCCCCCACTACAGACAACGTAGCCCTTCCAATGCCGTCGTGTAAGGGGAATACAGTATTATCCAGAGTTTACTGTTTGCAGCGCAGGCTACGATATAAGTGTCACGGTTAGGCTGTGCTGCTCCTGATCACTGGTGACATCTTCACGGTCGGGCAACTGGCGCTTGTCGCTATAAAGTCTGAAAGCATTATTTCCCTCGCACTGATGAAGGTGGTCCAAATCGATTCTGACAAACGAAAGCGCATTGAAGACATTAGCCCATCGGAACTTGGATCCCCAACTTCACCATTCACCGTTGCCGGATACATATATGATCTTGTTCTCGCGATCCTCCCTACTGTGGCGGTTGATATGACAGTACCCTCCCCCACTTCGACACAACCTTCCTCGAGCGCAGATTCAGAGCCTCAGACACCACCCGAGAGAGTATGGGCATCGCCTGCAAACTTTATTAGCTTTGTAGCCGCACCCAAAGTGGCCAAGACAGCCCGAAAGAAACCTGCGAAGCAATCATCGAAGAAGAAAACCGTCTCGGCGACTGAGGGAACGAAGACTTCTTTTACTGTTCGTGTTCCCGGCGCTCTCGTTTTGCCGCTGCCAAATCCGTCAAAGATCAGCATTCAATCAGTTCCGGAGGATAAGCGGGAACGGCTGACGATGCTGGGCAGTTCAACAACATACTCTGTCAAGGACTCGGATATGCTGTCCGTTCTTGAGCGGTTCAACGCCGCGTACAAGAACCATCCGATTCTCAAGAAGTTGAAGAACCTCAAGCGGAGTGAACTTTTCCCCTACAGGTCGAACGGTGAGTGCACGCGATTGCTTGAGTGTTTGTACTGATATTCTTTAGATGAGGTTCCTTTCGTTCTATGTGATACGAGTATTACAGAGCGTACCTGTGCGCGATAAGAAGCATTGTCGGCTGTGTAACGCCTCCATGACCGCGGTAGAAGGAAATGCTCGCGGCCATGCTAGTCGCCATATTGGTCTCGCTCTGCATTGTAGCGTGTTCGAAGATTCACTCGTTGACGAGGTAAGCTTTACTTGAACTAACTCCCGAGTCAAATTAATTTGACATTTGCAGATGCATGACAGTGCGCCTTGCGGATACTGTGGTGGCGATTGTCCGGTTGAGCTCGAAAAGACCAAAACCAGTTTCAAGGTCATTTCAAGTTGTTTCTGGATGCATGCATTTCAGTACAACTCAGCCAAGTCAAGCACAACATCCGCTAATCCGTCGACAAATGTTCCGATTATCTGTTCTCTCTGTACACCGGACACACCGAAGAACGGCAAGCGATATCCCGCCGTGTGGAAGTACAACTTTCATCGTCATGTTGAACTCTGTCATCCGACGCTTTGGGATGCCACGCTCAAGGACATCATTCGGAAAGCAGAACACCGGCAACTCTGGGATGATACAGCCGTGTCCCAGAAAGAGAAAGATGCATTGCTATTTTGGAATTCCAATCGACTCCAAAAACGCCCGGAGAAGCGGCCTACAGAGGATACGGGTATTTCGAACAAGCGCGCGCGGACGGCATCTAACCCATAGGAACCTTTCCTTCAGCGGGCAAGTGGGCCCTCGTACTCTCACTCCTTTCATGATTTTGTTGCTTATCACACTGTTGTTTTCGCTTTCACTCACTTTGATATGATTGTAGACTTAAGTACTTATGAAATACATCAATACGAGCTGTTATGATACTCAACCGGGTTGCTGGCGAGTAAGCGTTGACAAAACTGAGCGTAAGGAAGCCAAAATGCATACTTGAGCCAAATTTAGGCTGTGGCAGTGCCACGTCCCACGTGATGAAAAGGGGCTACTGTACTATTATGACCTCATCTTCGCATAACGCATAACGCCTGCCTGTGAAATGAAGAGTGAAGGGTATCATAACGCATAACGACCAAATTTTGGACCGAGGTAAGGCCTAAAAAGGAAATTTTCTGGTGCGGCGGCGCTCCCGCCTACCCATATAAGGAAATTGGACCCTGAATGAAGAGATACTCTTGTGAAGAGTATGCATAACGCATAACGCCCCATGAAGATAAGGTCATAACAGTACAGTATTGCCAAATTCGATGATGATCATGGTCCCTAAAAACTTTTGGAGACGGCGTGAAAGATTCTGTAATCCGATCCCCCTTGATGAGATGTAATCTCAAGTTCGCGCAGGGTTCGCGTCTGTCACGTACACGCGCCATTTCTTCACGGAGAGTAAGAATTGGTTAGTAAAGGACAGCATTCGCTGACACCTTACATCGAGTCAGATATCTACAGGAAACTGTGAGTTTTAGTTATTTTATTTTATGATGGAAAGCGATCCGCGCTAGTCTGGAGCTTATGTACCGTGTACGTGTGAGGTGCACCTCGGAGTTTGAAAAGTACTGTTGGCCGACCTGGCACAGGGTCTGCGGAAATCTCCGTCATCCCATTTAGCACGTTTTCAATCATGAACAAGAACTTTTCCGTTGAAAGCAGCGCAGGTCGTCCCGAATCACTATGAGGCATTGCAGTTCATAGAGAGAATGAACGTCGCCTTTAATATCGCAGAGTTAGGCATCAAGCCGTTTCCGTGAACCAAGTTTGTGCTGAATGGTGAAGAAAATGGACAGCTCTAGCTCAGGAGGAGTGGACCCGAATTAGGATGAAAGATAGGGTACGTCTAGCTGCATGACGGTCGCGCGTCCATTTTGCAGGTGGTCGTCTATACACTGGCACTACGGACGAATCTGAATCTCGGTAAACTACGGTCCGACGGCTGACCTCGGCATTTGATGTCTTTCAAACTCCGAGGTGCACCTCACATGCCCACGGTACATAAGCTCCAGACTCTATAGTAAGTAGGAACGATTATCTTCCTACTCATAGAGGCTGGAAATCGAGACTAATCCGCGCAGCCAACAGAAGCTTGATGACTTCAAGGGAACAACACACAAACCCTAACGCCACATTTCCCGTCCTGAAAATCCTCGGCAATCACTGAAGAAGAACCGCAAATTTGATATGCGGATTTGCAGACTTCCTGCTTTCCACCAAGAGCGGTAGCTCACCTTCTGAAAGATGAACACGTTAGGAACCATGATTTGCGGCGCATGCTGCACCGAGCTACGTGGACATGCACGTTCACTGTCGACCCCGATTTTCCATCAGCACAGACTCATACTGAGTCATACAGTGTCATACCGCACCTGCACCACGCAACGACACCAAGATTGTCGGTGTTCATGCCCGCCTTGTAAGTACTTAGTATCCCAAAACCCCGATTACCTCTATGCCAATCAGCGGCGACATTCACGAGCACTGACTACCCGCTTTCGGATCCATAGTAGGTTATTTTGTTGAATCTTCATAGCTGCTACGAAAGCCCCAAGAGGCGTTCATGTTCATGTCTAAAGGAAAACAGAGCACATATCCCAGATCACTCCGAGCTAACCCTCGTGTCGTGTTGATTCTCGCGAGAAAACTCCCATTCAAAGAAACAGGTACTCACAAAGACCACGCATATACACCGCGTTCATCGTGCCCAACGGCACCATCAACCACTGACGCGCCGTTCGCATACGTACCGATATACCATCATCACTATCTCTTCCTCCGTTCCTGCGTGTCCCACCACCCCAGGGAGCGGGAGGGGGCGCGTTCACACGCACAAGAATCCCCCACTACAGACAACGTAGCCCTTCCAATGCCGTCGTGTAAGGGGAATACAGTATTATCCAGAGTTTACTGTTTGCAGCGCAGGCTACGATATAAGTGTCACGGTTAGGCTGTGCTGCTCCGAGTATCGAAAAACCGACCAACACCACTGCCAAACGTACCACGGTCCACTGAAGCCTAAAATATGATCATCAGCACGTCTCACTCCCCAGCTGGCCTCACAAATCCACCAAATCAAAAAGAAATACACAGATCATGAGCCGCATAGCCGTTGAACTACGAGTGCCCACATGTACTCCACGATACAGCTGGCTCGATGTCGAACTAAGTGTTAGAAAGAGGCAGTCCCAGAACAAAATTAATTAATCCTCAAACTCATGAGCGAGTCGCCGCTAGACGACGTGTCCATGCTACAACTTATGCGCGCCACGCACGTTTACATCCCTAGAAACTCGAGCGCATATGGTAAGAGGTCCTTGAAACCGTTAAGCCACATTGAAGTAGTCAGTCAATGAATAAGTACACACGCGCCTCGAGAAGCAAATCGAAGGGGAAAAAAGACCTGAAATAGCTTTATGTAGCCTGCATGGGTTACACTACCACGAGACAACATATCCATCCATCCGCGTCGCAAAAGGCGTAGCACATTCAAAAGAATTTCTGGCGCCATTTCACTTGCCTCTTCAGTGAGCCGCACAGCCATTAAGCTCCGAGTCCCAGAACGCTCTCTCGTGTTCAGCCTGCGACCAGCGACGAGTCATTTCTACTATCCGGATACTCGCCAACAAAAATACATCCAAGAGGTCCATGAAACCGCTAAGCCACATGTCCTGAGGTACGCGTCGGTCAATGAATACACAGAGTCCTCGAGAAAGACAATCAAATGCGAAAAAAAAAGAATACCATCTACTGTACTATTATGACCTCATCTTCGCATAACGCATAACGCCTGCCTGTGAAATGAAGAGTGAAGGGTACCATAACGCATAACGGCCAAATTTTGAACCGAGGTAAGGCCTAAAAAGGAAATTTTCTGGTGCGGCGGCTGTTGCCGCCGCTCCCGCCTACCCATATAAGGAAATTGGACCCTGAATGAAGAGATACTCTTGTGAAGAGTATGCATAACGCATAACACCCCATGAAGATAAGGTCATAATAGTACAGTATCCATGGACTACGTTACCCCTAGACAACGTAGCCTCGACATATCTTGATCACTATACTTCCCCAGCCAGATACGAACGGCTTAACAGCGGCGCTGTTTCCGCCCTCTATGTGCCGCAGAGCCATTAATCGCGAGCCCCATGGAGAGTTGGCACACAGCCTGTCTAAGGTGCCGCATTCGCATATAAACCAAGCGGTCGATATAGAACGCGGTGTGGTATGGAAGCCACGCTAGCTATGACAAGATCGACGTCCACAAATGAGTAGCTCTGGGAGCGTTCAAAGCCGTAGTGCCTATTAAGTTTCCTTCCACAAATTTTCAACGGCTAGTAGCTAGGCTTGTTTGACACGCATTACGCAGTATTCTGAATCATTTTTCATTCTCCATCGGGAGCGACTTCTCTGAATTTCCGCATCAGAAAACAGATTTGACAATTAGAACAATGAAAAACATACCAAGTAAGCTGTTCCTGTCGTCTTCGATTCTGCTTAGCCAAACAAATATCTGCCAACTCCCACGTATCCAGACCCGTTCCATGACCCCAGTCCGACTCAACCGTATGATCCCCCGAAAAGCAATGAAGGCGCGGGATGCGCGCCGCCGAATAAGAGGTATTGCGACTGATGATCACCAAACGATCCGCAACCGCTGGTAGAGCCTCAAGCTGAGATACCAACTGCTTATCAGGTGGCAAAAGGTGGTCCACAAGAAGCACAAATGCGGTGATAGTGTGTGGCATGACGGCGATAGAATCCACGAGTGACGATAGGAAGTCAGGGAATAGCAGGAAAATGCGAGTAATCCTACCGGACAGACAGATGTGAGAGAGTCGGGGAAATTTGGGGAACATGCCCCATGGGATACTATGCTGCCAGTATTTTCCGGACACAATGTCCAAATGCAAATGGGTAAGCGACGGTGGCAAGAACTGGATGTAATTACGAACAAAGGAGGAATCGGACATCACGTCGAATAGAGACAGATGAGTGAGGTGGCGATTGCTACTAATGGCAGTGAACGCGTCCAGGGCATAGAAGTCATCTATATTAAGCCAGAAAGCGAAGCGCTTTACACCGCTACACACGCTCAGCACAGTTCGGGCGAGCTCCATTTGCCGCACGAACGGAGGGCCATTTCTATGTTTATCAAAATTATTGTCTTCGAGATTCCCGATGCGGAGTAGCTTGACGTTCCGCACAAAGAACGCGGAGTCATTGCGCAACGTTATCGATTGGTGAAATTGCACGAGCTGCGAGACGGCGTGGAGAACGACAGTGTGGTACAGGATGGGATCAATCCTAGTTGACACATGGGCGTAAGCATATCATGTTCAATGAAACAATGGAGTCGCTTACCACTGGCGAACAAGTTTTGAAACGCGAGTGAGGCGCTCAGCAGTGCACGGGTCCTCCCATGCAGCCAGTTCGAAGAAATAACGCGCCAGGTCGGCAGGGAAATCAGGAAATGGCTTAACCGTAGCCAAGGTCATAGCCTCGATAATTGATTGTGGTGGTTCTAAACCAAGGAGGAACTGTCGGGATCTTCCGAAAACGAAGAGCGGCAAGGACGGGCCGAATTCGAAGGTCCCTTGCGTTTGAACGCTCATCTTGTTCCAACGTCGTAGCCTCTACACAGATGGAATGCTTCCCTGATTTGCCTTTGGATGTAGCGCGGCTCCTTCTGGAAGAGGCTGCATGGTCAGATCGACTCTCCACCGCCCGCAATCTCCCCCTCGTCTCAAAAGATGTCCGTCAATGGTAAGTATGTCGATTTGAACGTGACTCCATACTAATCCATCTCGTAGGATAGATCCTATTCTGTACCATACCGTCACTCTTGACACACCCGCGAAGGTTCATGCCTTTGCCGCCAGTGTCGTCTCTCGGAACGATCCCGAATTCTTTCGTCGCACAGTCAAAGTGTTGACGTTAGGACACTTCGCCGAAGATACCATTGACCTCACCACCGATATGACTGTCATTTTGACAGCATGTACTGGTATCCAGCGCTTGGCATTTTGGACCACTGTAACTGTACAAAACCCTGATGAACTACGTCTACAGCCAACCCATGTCTCCTTCGTAGCAGGAAATCTCGAAACGCTGATCCCCCTCCTCTTCACTATGACGTCCACCCCACTCTTGACCCACCTTCATCTTGACTTTACCTCGCTCGACAATCTTGAGTTCTTTAACTCCCGGGTCATAAACGTGTGGCCCGCTATATTCAAATATTCTCCAGGACTCACCCATCTCCTGTTCTCCGGGCACGCTTTCGAAAATCTGAAACCCCAGGATTTTCTTAGGGCAATTGTTCCTCTCGTGTTTGTGCTGCCGCAGACCGTTACCAGCCTTCTCATCAGTGTGATATCATTGCGCGCACACACGGATAACGCACTGCCTCTTCAATTAAGAACCCTCCAAGCTGACCCCCGTGTCGTCTTCATTCTCCCGACCGAACACCCACTCCTGGCAGTCGAATACTTACGACCACATGAAAAGAACAGAGACGGCTGCTTGAACTGGGGGGCACAGGAAGATAGCAATTGTGAAGAATTCCCAGTAGATATGTTGAGATCAGCATTTCAATAGCAGATAAAGACTTGTTTACTTTCCCGAGATACAATGTCCGATGAAGTACTCGAACATTAGACAGTCTACCTCGAATACAAACACGCATGCTACACATTTCTTAGAACGATGTGCTGTCGAAGACCACAGAGAGTAACAACTGCATTCATCAAGGATTAACAAGCCCGACCCCTCCATCAACCACCACCGACGCGCCATTCACATACGTACACGCCGCCAAATACACCGCCGTCATCACCATCTCTTCCTCCGTTCCCGCGCGCCCCAGCGGCGTCGGGGCGACCATCCCCGGGAACGGCACCGTATCCAAGGTATCCAATGCGCCGTCAGGAAGCGCCTCCGAGGGGAACACGCCCGGGTGGAGCACGTTCACCCTTACAGGAATCCCTCGGTGTGCAAAGTCCGTCGCGAGCCCCATGGAGAGCTGGTGCACGGCGGATTTCGAGGTGCCGTATGCCATCTACGTGGGGAAAGGTGAGTCGTGAAAGACGACGCCGGAATAGTAGAGGGAGGAACGAACACTGTTGACGGTGATCCAGCTCCTGATGAACGCGGCGGTGGAGCCGATGTTGATGACCACCCCGGTGCTCTGGCGCGCGCCTGCACCTTTGATGAGGAGCGGGAGGAAGGAGCGGGTGACGAAGAAGGGAGCGGAGATGTTCGTCCCGAAGATGTCGGTCCAGACTTGGAAGGATTCGTGCTCGAGGGTGTCTTTTTTTGCTGTGAAATTAGCGAATTTCTTTTGGAGAAAGTCGGGGTCTGTCTGGGCGCTGGGAGTGCTACCGCCGGCACTGGAAGGTGTGAGTTATGAGATAAGTAGGATATAGCGAAGAGCCTCGACATACTTATTCACGAGGATATCGAGTCTGCCATCTGTGGCTTCGATGGACTTGACTGCTTTGTCGATGCTCACTTGGTCGGTGACATCCATGACCAATCTAGATAATTTACCATCAGTCTACGCGATGAAGGCAAGCAAGAAGAAGTCACTAACGGAATGAGAACTCCCTCGCTAGCGGGCAATGACGCCGCCGCCTTTTGCAAGACCTCCTCGCGACGCCCGGTGATATAGACCTTTGCTCCGTTCGCAGCAAAGCCTTTGGCGATCATGAAGCCACTAATACAGCGACTCAATCAGTATAGACACAATTGTGAGCGCCGTGATTATACGTACATGCCTGTGCCGCCACCAGTGATGAGAGCCACTTGGCCAGTGAGAGAGATGATATTGGACACATTGAGACGAGACATTGTAGTTGTTAACGATTCTTTCTCGACCCACTGACCGCCTTTAAGCGATTATACTCAAGGGCTAACGGCGGTACTAGGATGACAGTACTGGTAATTCCCGATTGTCGGTATAGACGATTGATGAATAAACCTCGGAAGACCCGAGAGCAACGATGAGGGATGAATCATCATACAGCGGTAGGCGGTGGGCACATGTGTAGGTACTTGGTACCTTTCAATGGTACAATCGGACGAGGAGTGGGAGGGCAACCGAGATGATATTCCTACTGTACAAGTCGGGTATAAGTACGACGGTCCTAGCTACAATAGGGAACAATAAGTGTACTAGAAAGGGAATGAGAGAATAGAGATGGTCTGTGAGTAACACTGAGTAATGGTCCGTGCTTGCGCCAAGCCTCAGCTGAGTAAATCCTCTACACATGGGTAGCGAGAACGCAGGGTCACTCCGTTATGAGCGTTGAGCTAGAGCAGTGGAAAGGCCGGGTGTCACGGCGAGTACCTGGCCTTTTCATACTTGAGTTGTCACGTAGCTCTCATGTCGACCGTTTGAATTAGCAATGAGACGCGCGCAGGCCCGGAAAAAGATTGTCATGAAAGAAACGTTGAGGCAGCATTTGTGATGGTGGAAAGAAAGAGAGAAGATGTTCGGCATTCACCGAAACGCGTTCAAAAAGATCATGACACACACCAGCTGTAAGGAGGCCGCCGATGCTGAAGTGCATACATGTGACATTAGCGCACGCTAGACCGCAAATAACAACAGTTCCAGGAATCTCGGTCTTCCTTGCAACGCGGAGCGGAGGCAAGTCGTTGATACGGAGAACAGGCAGGTGCGAACAGCCCGACATAGAAAGACGATCCCTACGATGAGGAATGTGATGAAAACAGGAACCTGGGAAGGAGCAACTATGGTAAACGCCATCATGAGAAAACGTAGAAAGACGACATGCTTTAAGGACGGAGTTTGGAGCTGTGAGAGTACGGCCACATTCTTTTGCGCTGTTTCCGTATCCAACTATCCGTGTCCACAATGCGGCTGGATCCACACACGGAAGAAACGAAGAGAGATGTACGTTAATGTTGATGCGAATACTCACGATACTGGACAGGCTGCATGGTCGAAAGGCGCAAAAGACACGGTAGCTGTTCGCACCTGATGAAATTCCGCTCGTGAAATGAACTCAGGAAAGATCTCCTCCTCTGTATTCATTACTTCTTGAGGAACGTCGACTGATTCAGCGATCCTCGACGTGAAAAAGCACCTTGTGGGGCCCACCAAGCAGCAGACACACGAACAATTGCAGGGTTTTGAGGCACCCGTGGTCTGCGTCGCAATTTATGTATCATTTTCTACTATACACGGTCCGTCGGGGTATAACTACCTTAGCTATTTAGTTAGTGTAGGCGGAATCAAGCTTGTAACATTGTAACAAGTAAAGCGCAGAAAGTCGTGACCGCTGTTGGAAGTCATCAGGAACAGAGTAGAGAACAACTCTGAAGGAGATACTTACACCTTCCGTCGAACTTCCCCGCAACGTGCTGAATATTGCCGAGTCGCAAGGAAGTTGTTGTCACAGTGTGTCCTAGCACCCAACAATGGAGGTAAGTGCCAAGGTATTTTTTTCATGTGTCAAAACTGAATCAACGCGTCGTTATCGGATTGCGAGAGCTGGTACGTGGGGGTAAATGTGGCTCGTTAATTTATAGATTAACAATAAGAAAACAGTCCACTCGAAGAAGATGCATAATTGTCGCGTTTACAGATGCCCAACCCCCGCCTTTCCGGCTTCGTAATCCTTATCGCTATGCTGAGAAGTCGTCAATATGCCGCCGAGTGAGATTCAGAAGTGAATAACCTACCCCATCCCCGTCAAAGTCAATATCTGATGCCACCGCCTTGGAAATATGGACCTGGACGCTATCACCGCCCTGATCCCTCTGAGTAGAACGGGGATTGGACGGTATGGAGTTCATGGGCATGACGTTTCCAGTCGAAGCAAAGTGGGAGTCTTGCGACGAGGTATAGTTCACGGAAGTTCCGACTCCTCCGTTGCCGCTCAACGAAGAGAGAAGAACATTTGCATATCTGTCGATGAAGGTAAGGTGACGATACCCGAAAAAAGAGGGACACGGACAGTTTTCCGACCATGAATTGACTACACAAGAGTCAGCTACCTGGCCATGATGAAGAAAGGCTTCGGCTTACAACGTGAGGAATATGCCCGTGTTGGGAAGCGCGAGGAACGTTACGAGTTCGAGAATCACCACTACGGCGGTGATGGTTCCCGACTCGATAACGTTAGCAAGCGTTCGATTGAGCATCTTGATAGTAGATTTGAAGGTCACTTTCGAACGAGCTCTGAGAAGCTGTAGGGTAATATGAGCGTGCGTCGCGTAGAGTAAGAAAGTACAGACCAAATAAACCATGGTCAACGCAATCAGACAATCGCAGATGGCGCCGCTGCTTAGCATCACCTTGCACGGCGTGAACACTAGAAAACACCAAGAGCAAAGAGCGCAAACCTTCGGAATGTCGGCGAGCCCTGGTAGGCTTGCGACCGAAGGGTTCAAAAAGTACTGCGCCGGATGTCATTGGAAGTCATGACCCATCAATACGTGCAACATACCGTAATAGATACAGCCCAGGATGCTCCGCACTGCATTAAACTGGTAATGACTACCAGTGCGACCATGATGTACCCAAATATGTGCTTGGAAAGTACTTTGATGCGCCTACCATCAAGTCTTGAGCGGATTGACCATGATACCTTGAGGTAACAACGAACCATGCGAAGAAAAACTGGACCAGTGTTGACGCTAGAAGAATGTTGAGTCATGGAGTGGTATTAAACAGGAACTAACCCACTCATGCTGTCGAGCGCCGGAATGAATGTGCTTGCCCAGGGCGTACTCGACCATACTAATGGATTGCCCCAGTTCTCAACTGTAATGGAGTCTGATTGGACGACCTCGATGGAAACAAATTGATGTACGTACCCAAGAGAATCCAGCAAGCGATGATGGCGAAGACAATCTGGACCGTTTGAAAAAACGTCGCAGTGTAGACTTGCATAACCGTAAGTCGTCGTCAGTGTCGAACCACGCTACGAGGACGCACCTAAGTAATGGATCCAAGTGGGAGCTCGCCGATACCTCTCTGTCCTCCGCCAGTGGTCTGTCAAATGACGCCACATTTAGGAAACAGTATTCGTTTCAGGCAGGCGATACGTACAAATCTGCATGATCAAAACGCCGAACAGCAAGAAGTCCACGAATGTGCCGATGAGCTATCCGAGGGATGAGCAGGCCGACAACACTTAGGGGTTCTTAGTAAGTACGAACCACAGGGCCATTGCTGCACGAAAGTGAGATACCGCTACGAGCGCAGTCGGAAGGACAACTTACAAGGTAATGAAAGGCCGAGCAAGAGCTGTTGGTGAGTCCATGACAGTAGAGAGAATGAAGCTGGGACATCCTCAAAAGAAATGGAGGCATATAAAAGGCGCGTCATATGAGACCCCTCTGAGGGAAAACAAAGCGGACATAAAAGGTGTCTTTGAAACCTCGAGACCTTACACTATAACAAGAGCCATTGACTAGAGAAACCTTCTACAGTGTCATCTGCTCGATTCAAGACATGCCGACTCCAAAAATCCGAAGTCAACAAGAGCGTTCACCTAGCAGCTTTCGGGCGGGACCAGTCTACCGCTGGTAGATGTGGCATCGTGATAGCAATCGGAATACTTATCTTAGACATCGTTATCAAGGTTTCGCTTTCGTGCATGGAAGGTAGGGTTGAGCGTCTTGAAGGGAGCATGTGGTGGTGAACAAGAGAGACAGTCCTGAATGGAGTTAACGGAATATGTGCCTTGCCGGCCGCGGTTTAAGCCGCGGCGTGACCTCAGGCCCAGACGGAACTTTTTCTATTTTGAGCCTGTTTTAAGCACGACTTTCACCATCGTGTCCGCTTCTGCGCCATGGTAAAACATTTAGCTCTGTAACTGCGGCCATGCTCCTTATCTCTGCACTTCGAGGCCTTTTTCCACGATGGTCGAGGTGTTGTGGACTGAATTTCTCAAGGACGATGCGATGTCCATACCTAGAATAGCCCAATTTCATCCCCGGCCGAGGAAACCAAGATCCCCGCTTTGTGGAAGGCATCACAATTCCGACATGCAAGGAAACTGATGCCCCACGTACTCCACCTGTACAAAAAAGCATAATAGAGGAGTAAGAGAGGGCCCTCTTCAGCAGCAAGACACGCGCATTGCAACCGGATGGAGATGCCCGTCGCGAAAAAATGCGGTCCTGGCTACACATGCCCTCATCAGACGCCGAATTTGTCTTGAAAAGTGTACTACCCTGACTGTACCTCTTGTTTGCTTGAGCGAACCTGATGTCGGTGCTCGGTAAAACCCCATCAGCACCCTGTGAACGCTCTTCCATGGGAGCATAAAACCAGAACGCGCTCCTCCAAATTCTCCGTCGTTATGGATTCCCCGCTCATCTTCTACCTATCCGCCTTCACTTCGGTGTGCGTCGTCGCGGTGTCCTCATGCCGCCTACTCCGACGCCGTCTGCTCTCTGTGGAAACGGGCATGAACGATCTCCCCTTTCTCGGCGTGAAGAGCGACACAAAGATTCCAGGAACCGCTGTGGTATGTGGTGGAAGGTATGTCTTATTTTATATCGCGAATTCTATTCCTAATGCTAATGTCTCGATCTTTAAAGCATCGCAGGCCTTCTTACCGCGCGTGCTTGTCATGACCACTTTGAACGCGTTCTCATTGTCGAACCAGAGGGATGGCTCTCCACCGAAGAAGGCCGACTTGTAAATTCTCGGAAGCAAACGCAAGCGCGATCACGTCTAATCCAGTACTCGTCCATTCAGGGTATCCTATCCCCTTGTTGATGATTCGCGTCGCCATGCTTACCAACGTCTACAGCGAATCTGTGCTTTCTATACGCCGGTCTTAGCGCCTTTTTCCCTAATTTTGATGACGCCTGTCGCGAATCTGATATTAGGTGCGCCATACTTATATTCGCTCACACCTCCTGGCAACGCTAATAATGATACAGCATCGCTCCTGGGGACTACTCGGTCAACTTCTGGGGAGGGTTCTACAAAGTTCCTTACGCCCAGTATCTTGGGAACCTTCCGAAGACGTTCTATGCCTCTCGCAAGGCACTAGAGACGCTGATACGCCGATTAGCGCTTAACCCAAAGAGCTTTCCCAATGTCCAACAGATGGTAGGCACCGTTGTCGGGGTTACCAACGATCCCGCCATGCCCGGATACCTGCGACAGGTCAATGTGCGCACACAAGACGGTGTCGTAGACATCGACGCTGCCTTGGTTATTGGTGAGTGCCGTCCTCGCACACTTGAGCTTTGGCTTATCGCTCGACAGACTGCACCGGACCGACTCAAGCCGGCCTCAAATGGCTACAGCGCGCTGGATTTGGAGCGTCCCTCGACAGCCTCACGGTGAGCTTTGACGCGAAGATGCACTACTCCAGTTGTCGCATGGTCGTGTCTCCATCCCTCGCGAAACGTCTCCCAGTTCCCGGCGGATTTGACAACCTTGGTGGATCGGTCATACAGCTTTTCCCGGATATGCGCATGGACGGGACCTACTTTGGGTGCCTCAAGGACGTTGGCAATGAGGAGATCGGCACTGAGAGTGAGTTATGCCATCTTGTTATTTCATTTCTCATGAGAGCGTAGTCTTCCTGTGCTGCGGAGGATGGGGAATCCAGGACTTGCCTCGGAACCTCGCTGGCATTCGTCAGTATGCTGCTGCTATTCATGTTACTCAGCCCATTCCAGGCTGGGTTTGGCAGTTTTTGGATATGCTGGAGGAGGTTGAAGATACCCTGACGTGCAGTCTGGTTCGCGTTCGTACGTGATTCGCTTCTTTGTTTCGAAGTGACACTCGATACTCACTACACGTTAGCGGCATCGTTCTGGACGCACTTGGAAATGGCGCCAAGTCTACCTGCTAATTGGATTGCGATTGGCGATAGCGTGTCGCGCGTTAATCCGCTCTTATCGTAAGTCTCTCCTGTATCCGGCGCGCTTCGTCTTACACTTCACCAGCCAAGGATGTCCCAAGGCACTTTTGGGAGTTTCATCTATGAATACGCTCCTCTACAAGATGGACAAGACGAAGCCCATCCCTGCCAATTTCTCCCGCCAATTCTTCAACGCGCAAGCCGGCAAGATTAAACAACTATGGTAGGACACTGCGTTCTTCGATAAACAAACGCCTCCTGATTTTTTCACAGGGAGAGTGGGAAAGCACTAGGTTCGTCGATCTTGCATCGTTCACATCTTACTATCGATCTCACGATATCATGATAGACTACGGACGGTCAACGACGGAGCCTGCAACCGGGGAGACGCTCGAAGTTGGATCATTCACGCGGTGGTTCATGCGCCATCTTCAGCTTCTTTCTCTTACCGTAAGTTCACTCTATTCGGATCAAGGCTAGCATTTAACGCTCTGTAACAGGACGACCAGGCCGGGTCTACGATTTGGCATAGCCAGATGATGATAAACAGCACCTCCATTGACGCGATGCATCCGGCATTACTTGGGAAAGTCCTTTGGTTGGCCGTCAAGCTCTGGTTGAAGGGCGAGTGAAGCGGGTCGCAGGCCCATGATGATCACCATGATATTTAATGTCGCTCATATAATGATACAATACCTTACTTTTTGAACATCGATAGATTATTTAATTTCAATTTCATACCAATGAGATGTGCGTCTTTGTTGAACGTTTTAACCCGCGCGGCTTCATGGGCGAGCTCGGAACTCGGAACAGATCAAGTACAACTTTAGCCAAACTTTAGCTAGCTTCTACAACTCAGTAGTTCTAGATGACCGCGCCGGGAAATGGCCTTCCTTTCAAGTCAACTGCCTACTACCGATACTCATTCTCGAACGAAATAGGCCGCTCCTCCAGGAAAGAAAGCCCACCCCTCTCCAACCGCTGCAACACAGATCTCTGAGAAACATGATCCTGGAGCTTATCTACATGCACAAACCCTCTCAGCCTGTACTCAGCGTAAAACTCAACAAGTGGCCGAGACGACGACTGACGACACAGCAGCATATCCTCAGCTGTCGACCCCCAAAAGTCGCGAGTGGGAGAATGGGATCTAAACTCGATCCCTAAAACCCGTGAGAGAGGAAACGAGTCGACAGAAGAAAGTTGGTCGAGTATTCTGGTCTGGCGGACGTGCGGCAGTACCACATCAAGCGTGGTTACCGATGAAAGCAACATCGACCTGCTGAGATCGAAAAAAGTATCATACGCGTACTCAGCATATGCAGACTCCGAGTCGACAGTGAAGTATTTCTTCAAGTGCGTGATGGTGCAGCCTGACGTACGAAGGAACAAAGCGAAACAATCAGGGAGGTCGTGCCTTCTGCAGTCGAGTGTCTCGGAGAATATTACGCATTCCGACAGATTGGGCAGCTCGAGAAAGTCGAAGGTCTCAATCATGTCAACGATAATCCTCCGGAGACCATCATGTCGAATACGTCTTTCAGGATGACCACCATCCGATTCATAGGCAAGGCCAGCGAAAGCGGAAGCAAAGTGCACTTCAACCAGGTTGGGACAGTGCAATAGAACGTCGTAGTCGGATACATCGTGGAAACCCGCCATAATGCGTAAGAGATGGTGGCATCCGCAATACATATCCGGTCTCCGCTAATAAAACAGGCGCGTGAAGGAACGGCTGAGGGAGAAGGGCAGGTTGGCCTAGTCCCACATCATCGGATATGACAAGTTCTTCAAGACGATGTAGGTCCACACCGGACGTTGGCAGCAGCAGCCGGAGTGCTTCTTCGACCGTCACCACGTCGTCCGGATAAAGATGGAGACGCCCGAATCGCCCAAGCTCCTGCGACACATAGGAGAGGGAATAGGCTGGCGCCGATACCCACACGGAGAGATTCAGCGGATAATTCCTGGAGTATGCAAGACAGGCCTCCAGCCGCTGAACATCCTCCTCCAGTACGGGAAGTTCCAGGAAGACGTCGGACCATAGGGATGGGGTAGATACAATAATATCGCGCCAATAATGGCAGACGGTGGAAAGCGCGCGTGGACCATGAAAATGAAGAGATTGGTTCGGTCGCTCCAGGTCACGTATACTACCTTCCTCGCGGTGCATTAAAACGAGGTCGAATATGTGAACGAGGACGTCGCGAGGAAGGACGCGCACTGGGGCGTACATTGCTCGGCGTCGCTCGACTCGTGATGCTAAGAATGTACGGTCACGACGCAAGCCCTCAAGGATCACATTGAATATCTGCTCCAGGTAATGAATGCGCTTACCATGAGCGTCTAGTTCGAATTGGGTCCTTTCGAGCGCGTGTGATGCGGGAAGTGGGGGCTCCTTCATGAGGCGCAGAACTTCAGAGACTTCAGAGTCTGAGATACTATGTCTCTGGGCATCGGTCAACATGTTCACCAGAGGTAGAGACAAAGGAGATTGGGCGCGAATAGCTCTGTGATTCAAGAGCAACAAAAAGGTGTCAATATAAAATTCTGAGAAGCGGGTGCCCGTACTCACATAGCCGCAGGTGGAGGAAGAGAAGCAAGTGTGCGTCGCGCACGTGGAGGATTAGACAAGCGAAGTATCTAGCTGTTAGTACTACGAAAGCACCAACAAGGTACACTACGAGAGGTAAAGGTCATGTAAGAAGGATTATCGAAATTGATGCCTGCTTAACCCAGAAGTGTCCTGTCTCACGCACGTCGCCGATCCACCGAAGGCTGTCATTCAGCTCTCGGAAACATCAAACAAACTCGAGCACAAGCTGTCTGTGTGAAATGTCCTCGTAAGATAGACTATGCTCTTGCGATTAAATTCGATATAAGTCTACGGAGAACGCAGAATACGTCTCGTTTTCGACGCCCAGTAGGCAGGTCCGCTTTTACGCTTAGGTATGCGCTCCATTTGGAGGGGCGACGTCGACTTCTCTGAGTTTGCATATGAGAAACAGAACTGATAATTAGAGCAATGAAAGAGATACTACCCAGCAAGCTCGTCCTGTCGTCTTTGATTCTGCTTGGCCAAACAAAGGTCTGCCAACTCCCATGTATCCATACCCGTACCATAACCCCAGTCTGACTCAACCGTGTGATACCCCGAAAAGCAATGAAGGCGCGGGATGCCCCGCGAATAAGAGCTATTGCGACTGATGATCACCAGACGATCCGCAACCGCCGGTAGTAGAGTCTCAAGCCGAGATACTAACGGCTCCTCAGGCGGCATAAGGCGGTCCACAAGAACCACAAACGTGGTGATAGTGTGTGGTAGGACAGCGATGGCATCCACGAGCACCGGTAGGACGTCATAGAATAGGAAAATGCTAGTAACTCTACCGGAAACACAGATGTGAGAGAGTCGGGGGAATTTGGGGAACATCTCCCATGGGATACACTGCCAGTGTTTATCGCACGCGATGTCCAAGTGCAAATGGGTAAGCGACGGTGGCAAGAACTTGAGGTCATTACGAGCAAAGTAGGAATTGGACATCACGTCGAGCAGAGACAGATGGGTGAGGTGGCGACTGCCACTAATGCCAGTAAACGCTTGCAGGGCCCCGCAGCAGTTGCCTATCAGAAGCCAGAAAGCGAGGCGGCTTACACCACTGCACACGTTCAAAACAGCGTGGACGAGCTCCATTTGCCGCTCGAATGGAGGGTCATGTATAACCCTATCAAAATTATCGTTTATGAGATTGCCAATGCGGAGTAGTTTGACGTTCCGGGCAAAGAACGCGGAGTCGTCGCGCAACGTTATCGATTGGTGAAATTGCAGGAGCTGCGAGACGGCGTGGAGAACGACAGTGTGGTACAGGATGGGATCAATCCTAGTGGGAACATAGGCGTAAGCGTATACGTTCAAGGAAACAGTGAAGTCGCTTACCACTGGCGAACAAGTTTTGAAACACGAGTGAGGCGCTCAGCAGTGCACGAGTCCTCCCATGCAGCCAGTTCGAATAAATAACGCGCCAGGTCGGCAGGGAAATCAGGAAATGGCTTAACCGTAGCCAAGCTCATAGCCTCGATTGTTGATTGTGGTGGTTCTAAAGCAAGGAGGAACTGTCGGGATCTTCCGAAAACCAAGAGCGGCAAGGACGGGCCGAAGATCTCTTGCGTTTGAACACCCATCTCGTTCCAACGTCGTGGCCTCTACGCAGATGGATTGTTCCCCTGATTTGCCTTTGGATGTAGCGCGGCTCCTTTTGGAAGAGGCTGCATGGTTGGATCGATTCACGACTGCCCGCAATCTCACCCTCGTCTCAAAAGATGTCCGTCAATGGTTTGTATGTCGGTTTGAACGTTACTCCATACTAATCCGTCTCGTAGGATAGATCCTATTCTGTACCATACCGTCGCTCTTGACACACCCGCGAAGGTTCATGCCTTTGCCGCCACTATCATCTCTCGGAACCGTCCCAAATTCTTTTCTCAAACAGTCAAAGTGTTGACAATCGGCAGTCTTGAAGTAGGACACTTCTCCGAGGAAACCATTGACATCACCGACAGTATCACTGTCATTTGGACAGCATGCGGAGGTATCCAGCGCTTGGCATTTTGGATGAATGCAACGGTCCAAATGCCTCTCCTACTCTGGAAGTATCCGCAGTCAACCCATCTCTCCCTCGTAGTATGCAACCTAGCAATCTCATCCCCCCTCCTCTACGCTATGATGTCCACACGTTCGACCCACCTTCATTTTGATTTTGCCTCGTTGAACGATCTTAACTTCTACTCACACGCACTGTGGTCCGTTATATTCAAGATTTCCCCAGTACTCACTCATCTCCTGTTCTCTGGGCACGCTTTCGAAACTCTCGAACCCCAGGATTTTCATGGAGTAATTGATCACTTCGTGTCTATACTGCCGCAGACGATTACCAGCCTTATCGTCAGTACGATATCATTGCGTGCACACACGGATAACGCACTCCCTGTTCAATTGAAAACCCTCCAAGCTGACCCTCGTGTCGTGTTCATTCTCCCAACACAACACCCACTCGATGCGTTCGAGGGGATACGACCACATGAGAAGAGCAGAGACGGGTGCTTAAATTGGGGATCACCGGGAGATATCGATGATGGGCAATTCTCGGTAGATATCTTGAGATCGGTGTTGGGATAGCAGATACTACCTGTTCACTTTCCCTGGATACATTTTCCGATCAAGTACCCGAACATTGGACGTCTACCTACTACTACAGATTTCGTAGAAACAAGTACCGTTGAAGATCACAGGGAGTAACAATTGCATTTATCAAGGATTAACAAGCCCGACCCCTCCATCAACCACAACCGACGCGCCATTCACATACGTACACGCCGCCAAATAGACCGCCGTCATCACCATCTCTTCCTCCGTTCCCGCGCGCCCCAGCGGCGTCGGGGCGACCATCCCGGGGAACGGCACCGTATCCAAGGTATCCAATGCGCCGTCAGGAAGCGCCTCCGAGGGGAACACACCCGGGTGGAGCACGTTCACCCTTACAGGAATCCCTCGGTGTGCAAAGTCCGTCGCGAGCCCCATCGAGAGCTGGTGCACGGCGGATTTCGAGGTGCCGTATGCCATCTACGTGGTGAGAGGTGAGTCGTTAAAGACGGAATAGTAGGAGGAGGAACGAACACTGTTGACGGTAATCCAGCTTCTGATGAACGCTGCGGTAGAGCCGATGTTGATGACCACCCCGGTGCTCTGGCGCGCGGCCGCACCTTTGATGAGGAGCGGGAGGAAGGAGCGGGTGACGAAGAACGGAGCGGAGATATTGGTCCCGAAGATGTCGGTCCAGACTTGGAACGATTCGTGTTCGAGGGTGTCTTTTTTCGCTGTGAAATTAGCAAATTTCTTTTGGAGAAAGTCGGGGTCTGTCTGGGCGCTGGGAGTGCTACCGCCGGCACTGGAAGGTGTGAGTTATAAGACAAGTATAAAAGAAGGAAGAGCCTCGACGTACTTGTTTACGAGGATATCGAGTCTGCCGTCTGTGGCTTCGATGGACTTGACTGCTTTGTCGATGCTCGCTTGGTCGGTCACATCCATAACCAATCTAGATAGTTTATCCTCAGTATGCATGATGGAAGAAGAAGTTACTAACGGAATGAGAACTCCCTCGCTAGCGGGCAATGACGCCGCCGCCTTTTGCAAGACCTCCTCGCGACGCCCGGTGATGTAGACCTTCGCTCCGTTCGCAGCAAAGCCTTTGGCGATCATAAAGCCACTAACAACACGACTCAATCAGCATACACACAATTGTGAGCGCCGTGATTATACGTACATTCCCGTGCCGCCACCAGTGATGAGGGCGACTTGGCCGGTGAGAGACATGATATTGGAAACACTGAGACGAGACATTGTAGTTGTTAACGATTCTTTCTCGAACCACTGGCCGCCTTTAAGTGATTATACTCAAGGGCTAACGGCGGTACTAGGATGACAGTACTGGTAATTCCCGATGGTCCGGAATAGACGAATGATGAATAAACCTCGGAAGACCCGAGAGCAACGATGAGGGATGAATCATCATACAGCGGTAGGCGTTGGCAGATGGGTAGCGAGAACGCAGGGTCACTCCATTATGAGCGCTGAGGAGAGCAGTGGAAAGGCCGGGTGTACCTGGCCTTGTCATGCTTGAGTTGCCACGTAGCTCTCATGTCGACGGTTTAAATTAGCAATGAGACGCGCGCAGGCCCAAAGAAGGATTGTCACGAAAGAAACGCTGAGGCAGCATTTGTGATGGTGGAACGAAAGAGAAAAGATGTTCGGCATTCACCGGCGCGCTTCCATTTCCTCAATCTTCTACTTAAGAGCTCACGACACGGTCTAGAGCCGGCGGGAAGTTCAAGGATGGTTTTGAGCTGAGCATGCGATCCCACCTTCCATTTTGGGAAGGTCGCGAGTTCGAGACTGATCGGTGCTCATGCCTGCTCCGCCAGTGTTCCTTATGTAGCTCACGGGGCATTGTGTTGTAAGTGAGGTCTGGGTAGAATAAATTATATATATATATGGTCCATTATCTGAGCACCTAAAAGTGTGAGTATATGTAGCCCTTCCCATAGACTGAAGCTCACAATAGGCTTGTGCCAATTTGGGCTAGACATGTGACCATCACGGCGACGCGTGCTCCCGTTTGTTGATCGCATTCTTGCTTCCAACCACCATCATCACATCCTCCTGCTCTCACTTGCCATGCCAGAGAACCGAGAATGCAAGGCCTCTACCAAAGTGGCTGCTAGATGGCTCCATACTGTCAAGAATGATCCCACTGCCTCTCGTCTCTTATTACAGGCCATTTATGTGGACAGCACAGCGAAGGAGCAGGAAGCCGCTCTCCAGTCAGAGGGTAAAGACTCACCCAGTGCCAGTGATCTTCCCTACTCTATCCAGCTCGGCTCCTCTGTAGTCCGAGGCCCCAACTCCTCGCAGCAGCTTGTTTATCCACCAATCTCTTGTCCCATCCAGTCCGCCGAGATCGAACTCGTCGATTTTCACGCCAATCCTCGAAACGTGATACTTGAAATGGCTTGTGCCGTGACCGACTCTGGACAGCTCTGGCTACAAGTAAGTGTCGTGTTTCGACGGAGATTCCCCTCTGATTGTGCAATTTAGGTTCAACTACTTACACATACTGTCGCTCAAGTATACACTCATTCACAATGGTTCGATTCAATCATGAAGGTCCCCGCTAAGGTAAATCGTCTCACAATGCAACGTTGTCTGATTTACTAATGCATGTAATAGACGCGCGGATTCCGAGTTGGCATTGGCCTCCATTTCGGCGACTGGATTCTCGCTTTTTTAACCCTCGACAACATGTTGACAGTAAGTGACAAGTCATCACCAATATACTTGAACTGATTATGTTACTTAGCCGATCTATCGTAGTCTTCGTATCGATTTGCCTGCTCAACATCTTGACATTGTAGAGGATTACGAAGCCTTTGTTCAGTCCGCCGTGAACTGGGCTCATTGTGCGCTTTTCTCGCAGAAACGTGCCAATAACTGTAATCTTGAGCCTCCCCCTACAACGTTTCCGCCCTTGCACAAGTGTGCAAAACGAGGACGTCTCGCCATTCATGCTATACGCTCTAACCCGAACATATGGGGCGGTGTTGGAGTATACACTGCGAGCGAGCTCTTTTTCTTAGCTGGTGAATATTCGTTCTCAACGCTGTTGGTAGTACCTGAACTATTTTAGGTATTTCTCCGCAACTTACGGAGGGCGAAGTATTCGACAATCCCGGATGATTTGCGCGCTTGATTGAGGCGTTCTACGCTTTTGCAGTCGATAAGGAGGATGCTCTCTGGTGTGCATTCCTTGTTTCCTTCAAATATGTCAATCTCATGCACGGTCTTAGGTCACTTGTTCAACGCCATCTTCATCAGAATTTCTTCATTGCAGTGAAAAACGAGGATCGACTGGAGTACGCGAAACATCTGTATGTCTATGCGAAAGACCGTGTCGCGATGCCTAAGAGGATGAAGGAAATACTGGATCTTCATATCGTACGCTTTCTGTGTTGCTTGTGTTTCCACGACTTAAACTATTATAGTCGTACATTGAATGCTTCGGAGAAACTGAGGAGTGGGTTCGAACACCCGACTGTCATGTATACGATGTTTTCGAACCTACATTCATTCGTGCTGCGCTCTCCAAGGAGCGTAATCTTGGAGCACAGATCTTCGGAAGCGACAACTGGCGAACGATGGGTGGTTCTGTTTGGGAAGACAACCCTCTCAAGCGCTACTTCCGTGGACGAGGTAAGTACCATTCTTGATCTACGCATGCTTTTGTATCCTGACTATGATATTTCAGGTATCTCTATGTCACCAGAGTCAACACATCTTTGTGATCCGATATACACGCCACTCTTTCTCGATCCGCAAGAGATGCGGGCGTCCTGGGCACATACACACTTGTTTTCAACGTCGAACAAGGATATCTGGGGTATACAGCCTGCACTCCACGCAAACTCCATTCCCGGACATTTAGGTCATCAGCGAAAGTGATTCAGCCCTCTTACTTACAAGTGTTCATTCAGCTTATTCGTATTTTAGTATCAAACCGCCGAAGATCGAAGAAGTTACGGGAGCTGCGCGCGAGTCTGCTCTCTTTCACAATATTGTTGTCAAGTCTCACAGGCACGCGGTTGGCCCATTGGATTGGAGTGCTGTCGGACATATTACCCATGGCCAGTAAGTTACTCGGTGTATCGTCGTTCTTGCGCTTATATATAACACATAGAATACTTGTTTGTCGCGGCGATCCAGTGGCGAGTCCTTACGCGGTACATCGTCTCGAGCGTGGCATTGCGCGACGTGGACAAGATAAGGGCGGTCGTCGGAAGGTAGCGCTCTCCGGCAAGAGGAGAAAGAACATGTTCTTTGTGAAGGAAAATCAACCGCCTGCTAGCGACGACACTCTGATAGGCACTGGCAGTGACGATACAGTTATTCCTTCCTCTGATGGCCTTGAAGATGGCGGAGAGTCCGACCTGAGCTGGAACTTTGCTGATTCATCGCTGAAGAAGCGTGTTTTAGTGTCGACTCAGAGTTCTCAACCCGCTAAACGGCGAAAGCGTCTTTCGGCTGATGCGAAGCTTGCACAAGGTATTCCGTTGAATGTATAGCGTAAATCCGAACAATTAGTGTCCATGTCTATGTAGTCTATACTATTCAGTTATGTCTAATCTCGCGCGCCAGCGCATTCCACTTCTCGTCGCTCTTCTGCCTATATCTTGTTAGAATCTCAGGATATGTAGACTTTGCTAGGTCATATAGTCGAACAGTGGTAGAGTATGTTGAGAAGGAGAATTCGACTGTTGGAAATGCGCGTTCAAATGCCTCTTTGACTTTTGTTCCACGCTTGTGGCGACCTCCCAAGTCCTCCCATATAGCATGTATACCTGTAATGACTTGAACCACTGTGAATTTACGAGGCCAGATAAAACGACGACGGGTGGACTGAGGAGCAGAAGCGTAGTGAAGCGCATGTGGAGGTGGTTGAGGAGCAGGGCAGTGAATCGAGTGTGATGGTACGGGAGAAGATATGTTGACAACTGGGAGGAAAACGATTTATTAAGACCATTCAGCAGAGGCTGGTAGCATCACATACTTGTTTGTAGTGGAGCTGGTATATCAAAGGCCATTGAGTCAACAACTTCGTCCATGTTGAGAGAACCGACGTCCATGAAGGCACTAGTACCCAATGCCATTAAGTCAAAGGACGCCTCAAGGCTAAGGGAGGCTGCATTGAAATTGCTGGTAGTGTTGCTATACTCCTGACTAGAACTCATAGTTAGCTAGCAATATCAATAATGAGGCGACGTGACGTACCCAAGAGTATCCATGACTCCAGCCATAAGGTCGAAAGACTCAAACGATGGCGCTTGCTCTTCATATGGTACCATTGTAAGAGGACTGTCCCAGCGACTGTCCTCGGCCAAGGATGACCAAACATCGGCGTCAAGCATGGGCAAAAGCAAGACTGGTCAAGAATTCAAATTAATTGCGTGTCATTTTAAGGAGGACATCACATGATCAAGTAGCTCTCAAAATAGATCTGGCGGACTACCTTTGCCAACACACTACTAAATTTTCACATCAGGCAGATTTGAGAACGGCGTCAAAGCGCCAGCACCCACCTGCGCTATTTATTAGTTGGATAACCTGTAATGGGTTACCGACACGGGTGCGGGTCTACCCGCTGTGACCCGCGTGACCCGTGGTCACTATGATCAGATAAAGCTGATCCATAGATCTCTACTTCTTACCGCGACAGCATGCCAGCCGACGTTCGCGTCGTGCTCGTCAAGCCCCAGAAGAAGTTCTGCAGCTTATTCTACTTCTTTCCTTCATAGTCTCTTGCTTTTCTTTCGTAGTTTGGCTTCGCGCCACCTTGTGCGCCTCGGATATGTTGCAGGGCGCATTCCGGTGTTAGTCTTTCCTGGCGCACCACTTCGACTAGAATCATGGATGTTCAAGCCCTCTGGACGACGCCGCTACACCCTGGAATAGTGATCACGGACTGGATCTGCCTCACCCTGCCATATTCGCCGGCTTCTACGCACAAGGACGAATACGCAAATTAGTTTGAACTACGACACCGATGCAGGATGGCGATAACAGTGGGGGTGGCGGCGATGACTCGCGGAGTCATGGACGCATTCATCACAAAACAGTGCGCACTGATTTACTATCATTGTTTCTTTCCTAACATGATCTAGCATGTCAATCAATCCACCTTCCACCCCTTCTCATCCCCTTCCACCATCTCTCTCCCCCTCCCTCCACTCTCCTACTCATTGTTATTTCGCTGCTGGTATGCTGTTGGCTCTTTTGAGCTTACCGCGCCGCGCCGAAAAACTGTTAGTCCAACGGGTATCAGGATCCCCATGCCCCGTTTGAGACCCGCAGGCAAAAATACGGCGTGGGTCTCAAATACGGGTAACCCGTACCCGCGCGTCGGGTGCGGGTATTACATTGGGTTCGGGGCGGGAGTGCTTACGAGCACCCGTACCCAACCCACGCTTTCATTAGAGACGACGACATTGGTGGTCTCGTACAACATGAGGTATCAAGGTGTTCCGCACAATGCGCTGATGGAGGATATCAGGTGTTCCGCTACATATGCCTTCACTACACTCAGATCGTCTGATTAGGTAGCTACATCGACTCGAGTACATGAAGCATATCATAAAATACATCCCAGCCTGTATGCATTGAGAGAACAGGCGAGTTTAAGCTGGCATATGTCTCCTGTGCGAGTTCTTCAAACTCATCTGTAACCCATGCGAAGCACGCCTTTCTAGATTTTGCTACTTGACTTCGAAGCTGTTCGATGGTATTGGCGTCAACTTTGATACGAGAGTCGATGAGACTATGATTCTCTGGAAAGTCAAAGATAATCGCTGGAGCTGTGCCTGATGGCAAGAACTTTTCGATTTGAGTGCGAATTCGATGGTTGTTCCAGTAGTCAACAAAGTCGTCAACAGAGCTCTGAATAACTTGGGACCACACCCAATAGAAGATGTTCCTATATCAGGAGGAAATGAGTATATGAGATAGACCGAATTGAAATGCATACACATGTAGAGGAATGTGAGACTTGAAGCCACGGCATCGCTCAACATTCATAAGCGCAGCCTTGAGATCACGACCATTGTAGTTTCTGAGATGGGACCATCCACCTTCGATTGGTGTGTTATCAGTACTCTTCATCAATACAGAGTCGGGCTGCTCCTCGAATGACAGTTCTGGAGCATATGTCAACCTGTGGTGCAGTGCTCAGAGTGAGACTACAGGGAATATATGGTCTCGTACCGTAGCGCAGCATGTTCAGCACGCATTTCTGTTGTTTCTGTACCTCCATCAACTGTAAGCTGAAGTGGAATTCCTACAACGAAGCATTAGTCAGAGTATCTATGTCGAAAATGCTAAACAGACACACCCTCATACTTGAGAACAAGATCATAATAGCAGTGCAAGACCGTATACTGACATCGTGCGTTCGGAACAACCGCCATATATGCAATCAGACCACTACAGTGATCACGCATCCCATATATGTCGAATCCCACATCGTTGCCTAACCGAAGAGCTTTGGAATTCAGCTTTTCATGACCGTCACAGTGCATCTCCTGAAAGATGCCAAATCCATCGAGATGGCCGTCCTTCTTCTTCTTGGCTGTCAGACCTTTGAAGCGCTTTTCGAAACCATCCTCGAAGTTGTCATGCATGATCTTGCGAACGGTGTCACTGTTGTTGTTCGAGTTAAGCCAGTAGATTCAGTAAAAGTGCAGCGAACTAACCGTGGTATCTTGATGTTCTCATTGCGTGAAATCTTATCCTTGATGGCATTTGGTCCATTTGACTCTGTAACGTTCTCCTCAACATACTGGCACACAACAGTTGTAGCAATAGGAAGGGGCGGTGGTTTTCGAATCGAGGGAATGTTCAGTTGACGGTTCAAAGTCATTAGTGAGGAGCGTCTATTGAGTTAGTTAGGTAGATTCTCCCTGTTTGTAGCCAAGTAGCACATACCCGATGTTGTATCCATAATCCTTGCGAAGATACTCAAGTCGCATCGGAATGGAAAGACTTCGACGCGAGTAATCCATCAGCGCCTTTTTCAGAACTGCATCTGTCGGACCTTCGAAACTCAGCTGATCAGATTCGAGTAGAGGTAAGAAAAGGTTAACAGCTTACGTGTACCATTGTCGTATCCATTCTTGCCAGTCTGGTTAACCATACGTGGAGCGGATGTGACGATACAACGAGGAGGACAGGTCTTATGTATGATCGAACTTGCTACTTGCTATATCGCATGCGCTATAGTGTCTTTCCTACTCTTTACGTACTATGTACTACTTGCTATTTTGCAAGTGCTATGACAGAAGCATATTTGAGTAGCTGTGTCTGTCTAACACTCTAACAACAACTATCATCGACTCGTCTCCTTCCTACACTATGGCGCAGAGTAACAATCCGACTACTGTACTGTTTCGACCCTAAATTCGCATAACACGTCACGCGGGCCTGAAAACCTAACTTACGATAAAGGATAACGCATCACGGACCTTATTTTGAGCATACGTAAGGCCTAAAAAGGAAATTTTCGGTCCCGCCTACGGCAGGAGCACCCAAATAAGGCAATTTAAGGGTCCGCGAACTAAGTTCCTGTAAGTTCGCAGCATAACGCGTCACACCCCGCGAACTTACGGTCGAAACAGTACAGTATCTGTACTACCAACGATCCCAGATTTCCAGAGAATGCCTGCGGAGCGATATTCATTAACAAAACCGATGAAGGTCTCTGTGCTCGTTGTTGGGCCATCACTCATGCTAAGGACGATGCGGAAGTTCAGCAAAAAGCGGTCTGTATCTTTCTGTGCTTGAGTATGAGTGCCTCTAATAATCGTTGACCTTAGCAATTAGCTCAGTGCGATCATTGCGGTGCTCTGTGTCGATCTCAGGCTGCTCGCACTATCGAGGCTGATCAGGCTGAAAAGGTACTAGTTTGTGGTTCCTGCTATCAGAAACAACGCAGCAGTGGCGGTATGTGATATTCAGCTTGTCAACAGAGTGTTGTACTAAGTTCTCGACTTTGTAGTGTTGCCTCTCAACACTGCAGCAGAAAATGCTGAGAAGGCTTCTGAGGCTAAGGCTGATCAGCGTCGCAAGGCTATGGCTACTCGTGCCCTTCACATCAATCGGAATGCTGGTGGAAAAGGTCTTGCGACATCTTCTAATGCTTTGAATCCTCGTATTGGCGGTAGCAGTGGTAATTTTATCGAAGTCGCTATCATTCCATTCACGGATCGGATCGGAGCTAAGCAAGAAGCGCGACTCCAGCTGGGGACCTTTGTGCAACCCTTTCCATCGGATACTCGTCTAGAGGGTGTGTCTCGCAGTTTTCTGAGGTCATCTCGCATCTGATTCCATGTCGATAGACGTTAAGGATCATGCTCTTCGGTCATTCAATCTCAAATGGACACGCAATTGCGCTGAAAGTCTCACGCTGTATGTATTCTCATGTGTACTCAGTACTATCATGTTCTAACAGTCATACAGGGAACACGTTGATTTTCTATTCATGGGTGGTGTTAATCCTGCTCCTAACACATCAGATGGAACTCTCAAGCAATTTCGCGATGGAAACACTGCTCGTCTGGATCCTTCCGATAGGAAAAATCAGCCGAGTCATCTTAATCTCAAAAGTCCCTTTGTATATCAAGAGATGATTATTCACGTTACAATTGTGCGTTTGATATCTATTCTCCATGTTTCCTCGCTGACAGCCTTTTCAGTTCGAAAATTCAACTGGTTGCCAAGTTCCGCGTGAGGTTTTACCGGAGAAAGTTCAGAACAAGCGTGCAAAGGATGATGACAGCGAGGACTCGCTTAGCACGTCGTTGACTTCAAAGTCTGTTATGAGTAGGAAGCGACTGCGCAGTACGTGCTTCTGTTCTACGCTCAGTGTACTTGTCTAACCAAGCAACAGCAACTCGTATTCCCTCCGGATCAGTTGGATCGTCGATCTTGATTTCTGCTTTCTGTCCATCAGGATATACACCGATCAAAGTGGTTCGTGGTCTCGTCAGCTGCGATGATATGGGACGTGCCAAAGCGGTCTGGCCTGAGGTTGACAATGCTCAGTCTTGGGCATCTCTATCGACGATGGAGTCTGCAAGTATCTGTGATGAGATGCTAGCTGAGGGCAAAACTCAGAAGGTCTATGCAGTGCGTACTTGTTGCTTCACTTCTCCGATGAATCTCTGTCTGACCGCTTCCAGGTTACCTATGCTAACGCTCAATGGGTAGCAAAGCGATTCAACGACATCGGAGCTGGACCTGGGCTCGTCAGTCTAGCTGCGAATGAACGCGAACTTGGAAACGAAGCCCAAAGACTAGAGGTTACAAAGTACTTTCTGAAACGATTCAAGGAGCATGCCCACGAGTTAACGGTGGATGTAGATGCAGGTATGTTGTTATTAGCATACATGATTCGGTACTAACAGCTCCATAGGACTTACAGTTGCGGAGTACTTCATCGGATATGAAGTTGTCGACATCACAAGCGCGGCCTCTCCCGCCTCTGGAGTCACTAAAGACACCATCCGCCACAAGACTGTCGAGCTCGCAGGACAGTCCTTTTACTTGATTCCTTGGCTTTTCGAGAAGCGGCGCTCTAAGCAAGTTCAGAAGTGGAGTGGCACCAACGACCATCCTAGCTGGATAAACAACAAGCTCGGTAACATCATCACAGCCTTGTAATGATCACTCCTCCGAATCGGGTCATGGACACCCGACACGACTCACTCAGACTTGTACATACCTCTCGTCACCTTGAGTCACTCTGACTCGTTTAGTCTTAGACACTAACTCACTCATGGACACTATATAAGCCACAAGACTTGTACTAAATACTCGTTCAATCAACGCCATCTACTTGCCTATTGCACTCATCTTGCATCTCTTTCTTTCCCAAGTTGGAAGGTCCTGCCAAGACCTTCACAGTTTGATTGAACCACAAATCCACAAACCATCCAAAACCCTCTTCATCACCATTCACTTTCGTTTCCACACCTCCTATCATGTCCAACCCCTATGACTTCCAGTACCCAAGCGATAATGCCTGGATTGGCACTGAGCAGACCAACACTGAGCCCAGTCAGCCCAGTCAGCCCTCGGCAGATGCTGATATCAGTGACGTACCTGTCAATCTCACCCATGGACAACTTGCTCGAATCTTCCAAACCTTCATTACTCTCAGCAATGACCTTAACCAGCAGCGTCAGCTCATTCACGCCCAGACTCAGCTCCTTCAGTCTGTAGTTGATCAAGTTCAACAACTTCGCACTCTGTCGCATTCATCAGTCCAAACCTCTGCATCCCATACTCCTTCCAAACCCACCTTCAAGGAGCCAGCCCCTTTCACCGGCAAAGCTGCTGATGTTGAAGCGTTCATCTTCGACATGCGAAATGCAGTTTTCCTTCAACGTGTCGCACTTCCAACCGAGAAGGACAAAGCCTTGGTCATGAACTCATACCTCGCCCCCGGAGTTCCCAAGCAATGGTTTCGTGGCATTCAAAACTTCCAACCACGACTTCTCCATAACTTCGATCACCTTCTTGATGCTTTCCGCACTCACTTTGGCAGCACCAACCTCTCCTACCAATATTCTCGCAAACTCGAGTCTCTTAAACAGACTTCCTCTTGCTCCCACTACGCATCTCGCTTCATTGAGATGGTTGCCTATGTTGACTGGTCTGACCAGACCAAGATCGATAACTTCTACAAAGGTCTCACAGAAGACGTCAAGGATGCCCTTTCCTTCATCTCGCGCTCAGACTTGCCCAATAAGTTTGATGCATTCGTTAAACTCGCAATCCAGAAAGACAATCGTGTTCGCGAACGTCAATCTGAACGCACTTCTCAGCCTAAAAATAACTCATCCACTACCTCTACTCCAATCCACTCTGCTCCAACATCTCGTTCTTCTACTCCCATCCATTCTCCAGTTCCAACTCGTCCTACCACTCCTCTTCCACTAGCACACACTTTCTTCACTCCACCCTCGTCACCTCCGCTCTCTCCTGGTGTTCCCATGGAGATCGATGCGACTCGGACTCTCAAGCCACGCACTTGACTTCGCTCATGTAATCATTCATATTCTGGCATTTTTATCACCTCGGCACCCCATTTTCGGACTCAATCACTCACCCTCGTACTCGCACTCGTACATCCCTGGCTATGGTTTAGTCCACGGATACGCTCCCTCTCACTGCTGTAGCTGTTGAGATAGCGTCTCGAAGTTTCAAGCGAACGGCCACGGTCACTCACTTGTCTCTTAACTCGAACGAACTTTGACAAAGGCCACGGTCTTATCAGTTCTCCTTGTTCTCCATCCTAGTAGCATCTTCTACGTGTGAAGATCAGGATACTACCCAACCCATTCTTGCACTCTCAATACTCGTCATCCTTCCACTCGTGGACTTCGCGTTGCTTCCGTCCTTAAAAAGGGAGGTAATGTAATGATCACTCCTCCGAATCGGGTCATGGACACCCGACACGACTCACTCAGACTTGTACATACCTCTCGTCACCTTGAGTCACTCTGACTCGTTTAGTCTTAGACACTATCTCACTCTGACTTGTTTAGTCTTAGACACTAACTCACTCATGGACACTATATAAGCCACAAGACTTGTACTAAATACTCGTTCAATCAACGCCATCTACTTGCCTATTGCACTCATCTTGCATCTCTTTCTTTCCCAAGTTGGAAGGTCCTGCCAAGACCTTCACAAGCCTTTACTCATTTCGCCTACCGCTACTCCGGAGCATCCATCGTTCTCGCAGATATTCAGAGTACGTACCATTGCGCGCTGTCCATGCTGATGTACTGATCAAGCTGATGAAATATAGCATCTGAATACTTGGGCAAGAACATCCTATTCGATATCATGACTCACTCTCTCGATCAGTAAGTCTATCTCTACTTCTCGCGCAATATGGGTCACTAATTCTGTTACAACATAGGTCTACCGGTCTTGGTGACTTTGGTGAGAAGGGATTGGAAAAGTATGTTGCGTCACACAAGTGCGTGAAGCGCTGCGAGAGGCTGGAGCTCGAAGCGTTCAACAACTACCTGAGTGATGATGACAAGTCTGCAAACCCTGAGAGTGAGGCGGGTGACCATGATTCCGAAGAGTAGTGTACTAATTGTGACTGGGACCTATAATTTCACATTTACATTAGGTAGCCGTGATAGAAGCGAATTATACCCCATGCTCATCTCACTTACGGAGCAGTGCCCCAGAAGATACATGCCGATTAAACCTAGCCACTTGTCAGTCTCGAACTCGCGACCTTCCCAAAATGGAAGGTGGGATCGTCTGTCTGCTTGCAGACAGTTCTTCATACAGTGCATGGCTTCCTCACCTCCAAGTTATACTTTCTATAGCTCAGGTAGTACATAAGAATATAATGCATGATATTCTGCCTTCAACTCACTTGGAACAGAATGCCCCAGAAGATACATAGCAATTAAACCTGGACACCTGTCAGTCTCGAACTCGCGACCTTCCCAAAATGGAAGGTGCGATCGCACGCTCAGCTCAAAACCATCCTTGAACTTCCCGCCGACGGCACACGGTCACGGGAAGCAGTATGAGAAGCAATAACAGCAAGTGGCTTTTGTGAATGTTCATGGATGCCGCACGTTGTGATTGCTATTGTACAAGCCATCGTACATATTAAGTTTCCTTCGCCAACTCCTCGACGCCCAGTACTCAGGCCCGCTTCTATGCGCGCATTATGCCGTCTTCTGAATCGTTTTTATGCTCCGTTTGAATAGACCACGTCGACCTCTCTGAATTTCCATGTAAGAAAACAGACTTGATAACTAGAGCAATGAAAGACATACCGAGAAACCTCATCCTGTTGTCTTCGATTCTGCTTTGCCAGACAAATGTCTGCAAACTCCCATGTATCCATACCCGTTCCATTGCCCCAGTCTGTGTAAATGCTGTTCTCCTCTGTAAAGGCATGGAAGCGCGGGATCCGCGCCGCCAAATAAGAGCCATTGTAACCAATGACCACCACGCGATCTGACACCGCCCGCAGAGTCTCAAGTCTAGATGCTATCTGTTCCTCAGGCACGTATGTGTTTTCCGGGCCCACAAGGAGCACAAACATGGTGATAGTGCGCGGTAAGGCGGCGACAGAATCCATGAATGACGGTACCAAGTCAGGACACAGGAAAATGCTGCCAGCCACCATGCCGGAAAGACAGATGTGAGAGAGTCGGGGCAATGTAGCAAAAAATTCCCATGGGATGCGCTTCCAGTCTGAGTGGATACCGTTGTCCAAATGCAAATGGGTAACTGATGGTGGCACGAACTTCATATAATCATCGCCCAAGGAGGAATCGGGCGTCACGTCCTGCATAGACAGATGAGTGGGATGGTGACTGCCGCTGATGCCAGCGAACGCGTGCAGGACCTTGTCGTTTCTTATATCAAGCCAGAAAGCGAAGCGCCTTACGCCACTACACACATTCAACACAGCGCAGACAAGCTCCATTTGCCGCTCGAATGGAGGGACATTTATATAGTTGAGAAAATTAGCGCTCAAAGGATCGCCAAGGCGGAGTAGTTTGACGTTCCGAGCAAAAAAAGTGGCGTCGTTACGCAACATTATCGATTGGTGGAATTTCACGAGCTTCGAGACGCCATCGAGAACGACAGTGTGGTACAGGATGGGATCAATCCTAGTGAGCCGCTGGGCGTAAGCATATACGTTCAACAAGGAAACAATAAAGTCGCTCACCACTGACGAACAATTCTTGACACGCGAGCGAGGCGCTCAGTAGTGCACGGGTCCTCCCATGCATCCAGTTCGAAGATATAGCGGGCCAGGTCGGCAGGGAGATCAGGAAATGGCTTAACTGTAGTCAAGTTCATAGCCTCGATAGTAGTTGATGGTGGCGGTTTTGAACAGAGGAGCAACTGTCGGGATCTTCCGAAAAAAGAAACAAGAGAAGATGTTCGGCATTCACCGGCGCGTTTCCATCTCGAGTCTCCCGTGACTGCGAAATGTATATTCCTCACATCGCCTGTACTTATATTCATGTGCTGTTCTACCTAAGATTTCACGAGAAACACCGTCAAGTGCACTGTGTATCAACTGAAAATGTCCAAGTCAGCCAATTTGTTCAGCCATCTTATTTACTAAGAGGATCAAGTAGAGGATAACTACTTAAACAACACTCCTCCTCTCCTGTTTCTCAGTGTTCGCTAATAACAAGTGGTTTTGGTAAACATTCGTGGAAGCAACCCCATATTTGCAGCACGCTGTGATTGATATTGTACATGTACAATCTACGACACATCCCCTTACACGAACGAGTGGCGCTCCGAATGAGCAAAGCTATAGAACATAGAACATCTTGAGTTTCCTCCCACCATCTGGTGACGAGCACGAAGCTCTGGTTCCTTCCCCCGAGAAGTCCGCCTGCCGATGATGGTGGTTATGGCTCGAACTCTCGGAGACCCCACAGGAAGGTGGAACAGGCCTACAAATGTGACTGCGAATGGTGAGGTGACAGCAGAAAATGGAGAAATATATGATGGAGCACAAGGAGCTACACATCCGACGAGAGCTTGACCTTAACAAATCGAATTCCAGTCTGGGGGTGACAATTGTTTTATCCCAACCCAGCGATGAAACCAAGGATAGCCATTCCATTGTAATCAGGTATTTCATCTCCGTACACTCCATTGTCTAGGTGGTATACATACGGCGGTCGGAGCCAATCAGTCGACGATACAGGTCGTAAGACCAAGCACAGAGGGCAATAGTACAGGTAAATCTAGATAACGAGCTATAGTACAATATTCAGTAATAGATTAGACCAAGAAAACAACATTACGAAAGCAAAAAATAAAAATACTTATGCCGTACAGTAGTAAATGTCAAGATCCATCCGGAGGAGGAAACGGTGGAGATAATAACGACGTAGGAAACAAGGGCGTAGCGAGCTCCATAGACATCTCGCCATCATTTATGTCAAGGAGATCTACGAGTGGTGATGGCTGGTCTGCTTTGGCCTAACAGAAGTCAGTCTACAGAACAAAGAAAAAATAGTAAAACCCACCGCGTCAATCATCCGAAGAAGCGTCTCCCGCTCAGCATGGAAGGCGTCTACCTGATCTTTAAGCGCTCGGATCTCGGCGTCAAGAGCGTCCATCGAGACGGGTACTGGTGATGGAATTTTCGGCGGTGCTGCCGGTGCCGGTGGACGTTGAGAACCAGAGCCAGATGCGATTGGGGGTGGTGTTACGAACGCTGCGGCATCGGGACTAGTTCGTCCAAGCTGCAACTGTGTCACCCTCCTCCGCAGACCCTCGACCTCCATCTCCAGTCCGCGCTGCGTCGCCCTATTGTCCTCAAGTACCTCCAGCGCTTCATCATCACTCATGACCACGACGTCAGGAAAATCGCGTAGGTCGAGGCCCAGATCCACGTCGATTTTTGCCTCAGCAACATCACGGAGCGCGAGCTGGGCATGCAGGACAGCCTTTTCATTGCGAAGACGAGTGATATCCTTTTCTTGAGCCTTGGCAGTGGCAAGGAGGCGTTTGATGATGGCCGCAGCGTAAGAAAGGGCGTCAGTGTCGCGTGAAGTTCGTGGAACGCCACTCGGAGGGACGGGGTCTAAAGGCGATTAGTTGCAATTAACTGGAATGAAAGAAAGAAAACACACCCAAAAAAGTCGTTATGCGCATTTTTGCGGTTGGCCATACACCGTAATTGTGGTTCTGAGCGACTGCCAGTAATGATTAGCCGTGTCTATACCAATTATATTTTACGCGCACCTTTATCGACCAAATCGTTCACCACCGTGCGCATCTCGTCGAGCTCGACCTCCGCAGTGGCCAGCTGGGTCTTGTACATCACATGCTTGGCCTTGAGGGCGTCGTTCTCTCGCTGCACGGCCGCTAGCTCTTCGTCATGAGAGGCTTGGAGGATATCCAATGCCGCCTGCGTATCGCGCAACCTGACGCGCGTCTGAGCGGTCTGTACACTGTGTGCCTGCACAAGATTCCAAAGACGGGTGATCTGCTCATCATTGTCAACGATAAGGACGCGACTGCAGGGTAAACCGTTACCTCTTTGTCTTGTTCCCGTTCCCGCTCCCGTGCCCTCTTGCCCATAGAGATGAAATGCCGTCTTGATAGATATAGAGAATGGTACTAGGGACGGCTGAGCTCATCGGTGGGTCGCGCAGCATGGCGGCTAGACCATAGCCAACGGTCGTGGTGGTGGTGAGAAGGAGAATTCGTTGATGGTACAAATATTGGCAAAGTATGACATAGCCACCAGGAAGTAGGAAAGGCTTCTGGTAGATAACCCCTGCTCAGATAGTAGGTTACCCATTGGCAGATGGTATGGCTCAGGCTTCAGGTCCGATTTCATGAGGATGGAAAAGAGATAAATGCCGGGTACAAAGCTACACTACATTTGACCTTCCAAGAGCCGGATGCTTGAATGGTTAATGTTCAACAGTCCACTGGGGTCCCATGAACTGGGAGGACACCTGGTAAAACTACAGTAGTAATGCTTTAATTTTCTAAACTCAGTACACGAGCCCTTCGTTGCACGATTGCGGTCCTGATATGAAGTCAGTCATGAAAGTCCAAATAATATCCAAAATCAAGTCCTTGATAAAATGCCATCAACATCAAGAACAGTACTAGCATCATCAGACACGGTGCAGATTGAGAGAATGAGTTCAATGACAAGGAAGGGGCATCATTAGTATCAGCCGACGACGGCCGCGTCGATACAGAGGTAGTTGGTGATCCGGAGGTGACAAGTCAATCTCCTGCGACGACCTCGTGGATGCGGATGACGACAGCGTGGATGAAGCTAAAGAGAACACCCTCGAAGCCAGCTTTTCGGACAACAAAATACCGGCCTTGATAACCGTAGAATCGCTGCCATCCGCATTCTGATAAGCGTTTCCAGGATCCGAAGCGAGAAGTGCTATAGAAGCAGTTTCCTATCCCTGGTGGCGGGGAAGGCGCCTGCACCGGCTGCACGGTGCCCTTCGTCAGTATGTGTTCAAGGATACTATCACAGAGCAAGATAAAATCCCTGGAGAAGTATCCTAACTGGAGATCGCCGATTGTCAGATTCAGAACTTTGACTGTGCGGTTGCAAGAGGTGCGAAAAAGGCATTTTGCAGATGTGTCAAGAGTGACGATGTGGTTCAGAATAGGATCTATCCTACAACACCAATTAGCTGGATACTTATACGTACCATTGACGGTGTTTTGAGACGAGGGTGAAATTGCGGCCGGTCGTGAGTTGATCCGACCATGCAGTCTTTTCCATAAGGAGCCGCGCCACATCAAAAGGTGAATCAGGGAAACATTTTATCTCTGTATAACACAACGTTGGAACAAGAGGTGTACCTCCGGCCCGCTCTTGCCGTTCCTTCGGAAGATACCGACGGTCGCCCCTTTATTCAAACCATCAAAGTCAACATGGATTTGGCTACAGTTAACCCATTTCCAGATCTCCCAACCGACTTGGCCCGGTATCTCCTCGAAGCGGCTGCGTGGGAGAACCCTTGTACCCCCCGAGCCCTCACTCGCATCTCAAGAATTGTTCATCAGTGGTGAGCTAGCTGATCATTTTTATCTAAAGAGCGTGGATGCTCACGCTCATGTGTTCATGAGGATTGACCCCATACTTTACCACACTGTCATTCTCCGCACCATCCCACAGCTTGTGCACTTCCACCAATCGATAATGTTGCGTAACAACTCCGCGTTCTTTGCCCAGAACGTCAAACTACTCCGCCTAGGCAATCTCATAACTGCTGTTTTTGAATCTATTGCTTCAGTAAATAATCTTTTATTCGAGAGACAGATGGAGCTCGCCCGCACTGTGTTGAACACGTGTACTGGCGTAAGGCGCCTCGCTTTCTGGCTTAGCATCACGAAAAGGGTCCCCAGCCTCAAGGCACCTATAGTAAACCCTGGTGCTCTCTAGTTGTCCTAGATCAGGTAAGTTATAAAAGAACAATAGTTAACTTGGGTACAGGTTCAGACCTACATGAGTTCCTGAGTTACCTGAAGACACTCTCAAGTTGACTCTGATATACCACAAGTTAACCATCTGCAACCATAGCTATCTCGGCATGAAAGCTATATCACAAAAGCAACTTCAAGCTTACTTAGCTCACTCATAAGTTAATCCTCAGCAACCAAGTATCCCACAATTCTCACATTCAACAATCATAAAAAGCATCCAAAAATGAAATAGCATTGAAACAATATTCTACTACATAATTCAAGACATATGTAACTAGTCCACAAGGTATATGCATGTACGCAGACCCAAATAGACAATTGACCACAGCGGGGACACTACATAAAGACCTTACCTTCAGATAGTGTTGAGGTATCCAGCTTGACATGGGAGGAGGCGGCGCACATCTAAATGATGGCTGGTCATGACTCTGTGCACCGCGTCGGCGAAATGAGACGCTTACACATTCAAGTTCTGTCCTCGTTGCGAAGGAAAGAATACACGCCAGTTGGCCTAGTACCCAGCGAATAGTTCAGTCTGCGTCCAGGTCGGCTTAAAAATCTTACCTGATAAAAGCAGTCACGTCGGCACAGCGAGTTGCGTATGTCAATAGCGTGGAGCTTAAGGCCGGCAGTGAGCTCTGGCGGCACAGTAGTGTAGGCACGTACGTGGGGGTGGGCGTGATGCGTGCAGGTAGCGCAGCGTCCGGCACAGCTGAAGAAGTTGAGGACAGTGCCTTAATGGTGGCGAGGGAGAAGTGTAAAGGGCATTCATCTCGAGTAGTGGGTCACGATAACTGAGAATGGGCAGTGCGATGCTGTGAGAGTGGGTGAAAAACAAACGAAAAAATTATGCCAACATACATATGACACTGACGTGGCGGTTTTGGTGCCCGTTGGCAGGACGCACTGGAAATGGGCCGACACATATCTGTACAACGGTGTCGAATCAATATCGCTCGCCTACAAATCTGGCCTTTTACGCCAGGAGATAGGACACGCACCAAGCAACGCCGCGCGCCTGCAGACGGGGCAGCGCTAAATTCCCTTGTCCACGCTCTGGGAGAGGCCGGCAATAGGTTGCAGTGGGAAGCGACTATGTTTGTAGCGAGCCGATCAGCCTCGTTTGAACAGGCTTACGCGGTGACGGCTCCGATACAACAGCCGCTGCAAATAAGAAGGCGTGGCGTCTGGTAACTGACTGAGTCAACGCCCTATGGATGTGCGACCACCAAATCGTCAACAAAAATGGATGATGGTGGTAGGAAGAAACGAACACGAACCTCCAACGAGCCGTTGATCATTTTTCGAATGTCCGCCGTAGTAGAAGAGACAGTCGATGGTGGTAAGAGGAAGAACGGGAACGGCCAGACCCTGCATCCAGACCAACCGACACGTGAGGTTGACGTGGCCTCTTGTGCCGGCGGCAAAAGGACTTGACGAAATTTAGTTCACGTCGATTCGAGCAGAAGGCTCGTCCGTCCATATGTGGTGCCATCATAGCGTCGGTGGCGTCGTTGCGGTGGTGCCAACATCTTTGTATAGTGTCGGTAAATAAAATGAATGAAATATAGCACAAAATAAACACACCAAGTCGCGCCGCGTTGCCAGCAGATGACGCGACGCGTGAAATTCGACCCAATACTGTGCTTGAAGTCTGCGCACGGGCAGGGCAGGGCTTTCTATAACAGCCCATGTTGTCCTAGCGACGACGTTTTCGTGTTGACTTGTCCGCGAATAAACGGCGTGTTGGCTGTCGGAAACCATGGTGACGAGTCCGGGAGTCCAGACGTAAAAATACGAGAGGGAGCGAGAAGGAGAGGCCCAGGAAATAATCTGAAGCTGGAGGCGGTGTCGTTGTGGTGGTAAGAAGTAAGAGACGACGAGCAAAGGGCTCTGATCACGATCCGGCGTTTGCCGAATCGTGTTCGGAGCATCCTCAACGTCGCTCGGAACGACGACGACGAGCCCGGAGCAGCCAAACAACCGCCGGTATTTGCTGCTATATATGTCTAATGACCATCCCGGATACATTGAAGAGTTAGTACAGGAAGGAACGATGGGAATTTGCTTACGTGGCAAGTATCCCATCTGCATTGGTATATACAAGCATTCTTGCTCGTTTCACTACAGTAACTGCCCAAGTTTTCCTTGGAATATCTGCCCCCTGGTTATCTGTGCCTGCTGTAACAAGAATTATTGTCTACATCGACCAGATTTAGTGGAACCGTGAATACGAGTAGTGTTCGGATTCGATCACTGTGCAGACTTGATCACTCTCCTTCTCACCACCACCATCGACGAGCACGATGCTCATGATGACCTCGGCCTTCGACAGCAATGAGGCAGGAGCATACCGCAGGATGTGCAACCGACTCGCAGTCGTTGCACGGTGTTAGAAAGACCGACTTTGCGTCGTCTTGTCGATTTCCTGTGATCGGACCCGACTCTCACGACATACGGCCCTCGCTAGACGCCCCTCGGACGAAGCCGCGCGCAGGTCCAATACTGGCAGTAACGAAGACCTCTGTTACGACACAGAAGACTCCACACCGCGACGGACTCGCATAGGCTAAAGAACTTATGATCCTAGGTGTGTGGCACGTTCTTTATTTCTAATCGAGTTTGCTTATTCACGGCTTTCAGACCTCTTGGGCCACCATCGACGAGCGATCCACCCAGCACGGCGAGCAACACCCATCGATTTAGCGCCGAGGTGGACCGCCAAATCCAAATATTCGGGTTCCTTCTCGACCACCTCCATCAACAACCGGTACGTCCAGGACGACGCGCATGGCTCTCGACGCCGACGATACCACTGCCTTCCACGACACCGCGACCTATTTTGACGACTTTGCATCGTTTCTAATCCTTTTGGACTAAATGTGCGGGCTTGTAGTGCTCGTGCAGCCCCGCTGGATGCGTAAGCCCTCCAACGAGGCTGCAGATTAACGACGTGATGGCGATGGCGATGGCGACGACGGCGTGAGGAGGGTTTATTGTGCTGGCGAATTGGTCGTTTTGCAGGCGCAGGTACGTCGTCTTTAAACACGATACTTCATTCTGTTAAGTCTGATACGAGGCTGCTCGTACCCAGACACGATGTTTGCGAGCCCTACAGGTTGGAGTATTAGGTGGCTCGACGCCGTACTGTCTGCTGACAGCGGCGTTGTCGGAGTGTGCAATTTTTTGCCCTTATTTCAATTCAAACTTACCCTATTCGCAGAGCTACACCTCCAGGACGGTGACGACGACTACCCCACCACAAGGACCACGACAACGATGACGACGACCCCGCCACCACTACCTCCATTCCGACGACGCCAGCGCAACCCGGATACGACAACGACGCTACCCGTACCCTCGATGACCCTGTCAGAGCGAGGAATTGCCACCAGCTTTCTTCTCCGGCTTTGGTGACAACATTGACAATGAATTCGCGTAAGAGAGTCTCTCTTGGCCTCCCGATACGTCCTACACGATTTCTCTAGTTTCCAAGAAATTGTCGGATACCTCGAGCGCCAGTACGATGTCATTTTGGCTGAAGAATCCCGTATTAAGCGTAACCCCCACTTCCGCGACAACCGAGTCCACGCTCTTTTGTATTTCATTCCCTCAACTAGTCATTCGTATGCGCGCCTCCCTCTTGATCTCAAACACCTTTCAGGCTGAGGGAAATGGACTCCGTACGTTTTCCGCAGGCTTCGAGTACGGTCTTGAGTCGGATTTTGGGTGCGTGCTGTCTGCCCGCTACATGGCGCCGATGGTTTGTATGTCCCGCAATGATGCGCGAGAGACTGATGCAACGATGCTCTACCACGTACGTTCTCAAGCACAACGATCATTTACAATTTTTCGACTGGGGTCGAACCACTGTGCATTTGCACAGTGTGTTCCTTCAGCGAAATATCTGTGGTGGACATTTCTCATTAGATTTGTCATCTCTGAACAAACTCAATGTTAATACTGTTTCGTCTCGAGGCTGCCGGCACCCTCAGTCAACTCAGACTACGTGTCCGCACCATTAGCATCCCAGGACAACTCAAGTCAACCGGAGTTATAATTGCCCTTGTATGCACATCTAAGTTCCCTCTGACTAACTCCAAGTTGCTGTAGGATTCAGGTATTCATACCAACTCCCCAGAGTTACCCGGAACGTCCTGTGGTAACTCAGCTGCCCCTGGTTAGTTGTAACTGCGCGCCTTATCCCAAGTTACCGTGACGCCCAGGTCGGTTTCCTGATGTAATCTAGAAAAGCGCAAGGTCCTGCGCGCGCTCGCTGGCATCAGCAGCAGTCATCATCTTACCCATCTGTCTCTGCTCGACGTGACGCCCGATTCCTCCATTGTCGATGATTGTATCAAGTTCTTACCGCCGTCCGTTACGCATTTGCATTTGGATAGCGCTGCAGGAGTACACCGGCCATCTATCCCATGGGAAATGTTTCCTAAATTGCCCCGCCTCTCTCACATCTGTCTTTCCGGCCCGATTACTAGTAGCATTTTCCGATCCCCTGACTTCCCATCGTCGCTCGTGGATTCCATCGCTGCTCTACCGCACACTATCACCACATTTGTGCTCCTTGCGGAAGTCGATAATCTGGATAATAAAAGGATAGCATCTCATCTTGAGACCCTGTGGGCGGCGTCCGATCGTTTGGTGGTCATGAGTCGCCAGAGCTCTTATGCTAGGCAGATCCCGCACCTCCATTGCTTTCCGGAGGATCACAGTGTTGAGTCTGACTGGGGTAATGGAACGGGTATGGATACATGGGAGTTTGTGGACATTTGTCAGGCTAGCAAAGCAGAATGAAAGATGACAGGACCAGCTTTCTCAGTATTGCTCTAGTTGTCAATGATGTTTTATCGCAGGGAAATTCAGAGAAGTCGACACCATTCCTCCAAATGGAGGATTAAAACCAATTCAGAAGACCGCAGAATGTGCGCGCAGAAACGGGCCTGGCTACTAGGCCTTAGAAAGGTGCTGTGTTTTGTTGTTTATCTGTTCTTCGACTTGGTCAGCGGTCTAACAACCCTTGTGTGTGTTTCTCCTTCCTTTGCCTTGGTCATTGTAATGGCCAACAAATCAGAAGTGCAATGTTAATGTAAAAGTGCAGAAAGCCTCTGAAGAAATGATTGTCCTGCCAGTGCAGCGCCTGGGAGCGAGAATTGGGACATACAAGCGGCCTGTGTCTGTTCTGGATGACGAGAAATAATAATGAATGAGAAATGATGGTCCTGCATCGTGAGCGAACAATTGTAACTCTTGTATTTATAAAGAATGTCATCATACATCACTGTATATCCTTGAATGTAGCGAAATTCAGCGGAATGACGGTAGTCGCTGCCCTGTCAAGAAATTCTTCTTCGTCGGGCACAAGGACCTTGAAGAATTCTTCGGAACTGATAATCTGAGGGGTGTGAGAAGGCGCCAGACGTTCGAATCGGAAGGCACGTACGGATAAAACCTTCTCGAACGACTCACCCTCCATAATGGCAATACCGTCCCATTCACAGGTCAGCGCGCCCATGCCTTTCAGCAGGGTGTTTGTTTCGTCATTGACATGCATCTGATTAGAGGTCAATGTGGCGCTTCCTTATGTATGAGACGCCAGAGTACCTGCTCATATTTGAGGATGACCTTGGACATCTCCGTTGACTTGAACAGCGCAGCGTGAAGTAACCACCGTCGCGTGAACTCCTCTTTAGATATGCCTTCTCTTCGCTTGAGAAAGCCGACCACACGAACGCGGTCTGTGCGGAGAGAGGAGTCTGACATAGTATGCGCTGAGAGTCTGAGAAAGTTGTGGCACAAAGACAGTACCGGCGAGGTTCAACGAAAGCTTTATATGGGCGCCAGTCGAGCGATATACCGATGAGATCGGGAACCAGGTCTTGTTGCGTTGGGCGCGTGGATTCAAATAGCCACGTCATGATGGCTAATACATAGCTAATCCAAGTTCAAGACAACAGTCAGCTTTGGCGTGGTTGTCCAATACGCTGTCATGTCACGTACTTGATGGCGGGACCGAGGCCGGCCGATGTAGATACTCGTCTCACGTGGCCATGTCCTGCTCTTTGTCCGACTTCCAACGTCAAAGTGTTGATCTCGACAAACTGTCCATGACGCCCTGGTCAAATACCCCCGGTCTGGAATAGTCGCCAGAACTCCTCTTGCGCGGCCGACGCGGGTCGTATCGGGACCTGTTCGAGAAGGGGAATACAGTAAAAAGCCCGGATCCTGCGCTTCAAGTGTTCTCCTAATCCTATAGTTCCTTCAGTTGCTGCAGGTGAATACTTTTTTTTTACCATCGACTAGCAGCTGTGTTGCTAAGTGCTTGCGCTTTTAGTGGCGGTCGACTTGACGATGTTGATCGTCTTTGAACGTTGCCGAACGGCTCAGACGAGGATCAAGACGATTCCGCCATCAACTGGCTTAATTATAGACCATTCCTTGGCGCGGAATTCCTTGCTTTAGGTCGTCTTCTTCTACCAAAAGGCCATAAGGTAGCGCAGAGATGGACCCACCCACCATCGTAGTGCTTTCTGCACGACGCCGCTTGCTGCTGGCTCATTTCCGAACCCGAGACGCCCACAATGCTTGGATATCGATCGTGCACATGCAAACCCCCCAAACTGGGGATGGGGAAGGGAAAACCAACCCCACGGTGCTATGGATATTCCTTTCAGGCCTGAAAACTATCGCCGAATCCCCGGGGCGTTTATAAGGCTTTCTCTTGGTCACTCCTTCGCCTTACCTCCGACCACCTTTTCCTGATATCACCAGCATGTCGGACGCAAAGAATGTGGGGACCAACGAGAAACGGGAGGAGATCATGCGCGATGCCAACGGCGAGGTCGATCCCAATGCCCAGTTCGGGGGCTTGGAGGCGCGCCAGACGCTCGAGAAAAAACTTTTGAGAAAGTTGGATGCACGGATGAGCGTGTTGTTGCTTATCTACATCTTGAACTACGTGAGTTTTCCTTTAGCGATTTCATCCCGATACTCAGCGACATTTTTCTTTCCAGATTGACCGAAACAACGCGAGGTATGTTGGTCGTCCCTTGAAATTATCGTGACCTGACCTTGTGTTACAGCGCTGCCCGTCTAAAAGGTTTCGAGGAGGATCTCCATCTCAAAGGAGAGCAGTTCGCCACCCTCTTGTCCATATTGTATGTTGGGTACATTCTCATGCAAGTGCCGTCGTACGTGCCTATTCTCGTTTACTGGGATCATTACTGTATCTGATCCAATCATAGAAACATGTTCCTCAACAAGATCGGAAAACCCTCGGTGTATATTCCTTGCTGTATCCTTATCTGGGGCATGATTTCATGTCTAACCGGTGTCACTACAAACTTCGTTGGAGCTCTGCTTACCCGATTCTTCCTGGGTTTCGTCGAAGCGGCCTTCCTTCCCGGATCCCTCTTCCTTATCTCCAAGGTTTGTCCGTGGTCTATCGTCCCGGATCATAGGTTAACGTTCCTAATAGTGGTACAAGCGCGACGAGATAGGTCTTCGTAATGCCATCCTCTTCTGCGGGAATATCATTAGTAATGCTTTTGGGACACTGATGGCCTCCGGTATTCTCAGCCGGATGGATGGGAAGCTTGGGCACCCTGCTTGGAGGTACGCGCATTTCATAAGAGCCTAACCATCTCTAAAACAGTCCAAAGGTGGCTTTTCTTCATTGAAGGTGGAATTACCATGGCTGTCGCCGTCGTCGCGTATTTTGTGCTCCCCGATTTTCCGTCCACAACGCCCTGGCTCTCCCCGCAAGAACGCGCGCTCGCCGAGCTCCGTATGACTGAAGATGTTGGTGTCAGTGACGACTCTGCCTCGAAAGACGAGAACACCAGCGCTTGGCTTGGACTCCAGCAAGCCTTCACCGATTGGCGTGTCTGGTGGATGTCGTTGGCTCTCACTGCGGAGGTCATTGCGCTGTCGTTCAATATCTATTTCCCGACCTTGACGAGCACTTTGGGATATGGCTCGACAGAGTCTCTTCTGCTTTGCGCTCCTCCCTGGGTCTTCGCAGCCATCGTTGCTTTCGCTTTATCGAGGTTAGCTTCCTTTGGTATTCTTACCCCCCAATTAACATGGTCGCAGACATTCGGACAAGGTTAAAGAGCGGTTCTGGCACATCGCTGCATCGTACTCTCTTGGACTTGTTGGTTTCATTATTTCTATTGCTACCATGAACACGGCAGCTCGATACGTCTCTTTGTACGTTTATCTTTTTTGGTGGCCTGGATTTTTAATCCTGATCGACATCGTTAATTAGGTTCTTAATGGCCCAGTCTTACTCTGGCTTTATCGTGTTCTACGCATGGTTAAGCAACTCGTTCCCTCGCCCTGCAGCAAAACGCGCTGTAGTGCTTGCTCTCACAAACGCGTTATCCCAACTGGGCAACATCGCTGGATCGTGCGTGCTATAGCCTCTTACCTTGGGCTGCTTTGTTTACGATTTTGACAGATATATCTGGCCGAAAGATAAATTCGGCCCGACGTACAGGAACTCGTACGCTATCTGTATCGCGACGAGTGGCCTGTCTATCATCATGTGCTTCATGTTCCGACTGGAGCTGCAGCGTCAAAACAAGAAACTCGAGGAGGCTGAGGAAGCTGAGCTCGGTGAGGGAGAGGCAGCGGAGCCTGGATTCAGGTACATACTTTGATGGAACTTACAGGGACGTCTTGAGTTGCAGCTCCGTGCGAAGTGTACGATATACAAGTGTGGCGTAATAATCATGATGACATGTGGTCACGATCTTATGATAAATAAAGTACGGTTGTAATAAGAATAGTCTACCTACGTCGTGGCTGCCGATACGGTGTAGTAGGAGTACCGAGTGAGCACTGGTAGTACCTGTACGCGTACATAAAAATACGAAAGGGTGGGGAAGGACAACAGTTGGTGTGGCCGTGATCATATAAGCGAAATACGTACGCGTTCTCACCAAGGGACCGTCTGAAAGTGCTATGCTTCCAGAAGGGAGGCCGAATGAAAATCATGGTTCGTTCCGGGATGGCACAGCCACGCAATCACTTTTTCCTTCTTCCGATCATGACACTCGCTTTGGAACGGTGCGACGACAAGCCCTGGGACCCTTGGTTGAAGCTTTTCGTTGCTTAGCGTACTTTGCGTTGTTCTCCAACGGCACGCCTCTTTGATTCATGTCATAGCTAACGGTAGCAACATCCAGCTCCGAAAATGAAGTATCACGACCCTCTTTGTTTACGCCTCTATCGGACTTGCCCTTGTTCCTAATCAGCGCTACCGATTGCTGAAAACGCATTTTAATTCAAGCGATGCTGTCCGCATTGTAACTGCTCATTGGTTTTTTTTGCATGTAGTGTTTATTGACCGGCCGAGAATGCCTGAAGGAGTAGGTTTGTATCCCGATTTGCAGATTTTGATTAACGCTGATACCTTATTGTCCTGTTAGGATCAGCGCTTAACGCTGTTGTTCTTGTCCCCACAATAACACCCATATAGGTACAAGTGCATCAAGAGCCTTGTTTTGCGATCATCATTAGGTTATCCACGACTATAAAGGACCCCGGTCCTCCCATCGCTCGCTTAAACACTCTCACCAATGTCTCTTAGGAAAAGCCACGGCCAGATGCCCTCGTCTAGCACCGCAAGCCTAGACTCGAATGCTCCAACATTCATAACAGCCCCTCGAGCGTTGAGTACAATCGATGACGCGAGTACTACGTTAACCGATGAGGATTATGGTGTAGTAGTTGAACGGACGATTGCTCTGGACGATGACGACGGTCCACCTGCTTCTGAGCACGGTTTTACGTTTGTTGGGGAGCCGCAGGTTTCTGCTCAAGTGACGCCACCAACGCCACCATCTACGGTCCCCAGCACTCCCGACCCATGTCGGTCCGCTGTTCTCGCTTCTCATCCTCCTCGTCCGTCTGCGCCCTTTGGTCATCGTAAACCCGTCCCATGCGGACCTCCCTCCATCGCCAGTACCGACTATGCGGCGCAGAGCGGGTATATCGGTTCCACATCCTCCCATGGCAACCTAGACCTCTGCAAGCCGCTGTCATGTCTCCAAGCTTCGCGCCTTCCTATATCCTCTTCACCTCATGTCTCGCTTATCAAGGGCCTCCCCGACAATATCTACTTCAAGACGAAGTGTTATCAGTTTAATTATATGATTGGGGAGGGTAATTTCGCCCGTGTTTTCCATGCACGAAGGAAGGATGTGTTAACAGGTGTGGCGAAGCTCGTGGCGATCAAGGTCATGAACAAGGTGCCGACGGAGAAGGCAGTGAATTGGAGTCTGGGGGACGACTTGCCGGACGAGGAGGTGCAGTGGACGACGTGTAGGGTATCGAATAAGGAACTGGTGGTAAGGGAGAAGGATCTTCTCGACGTCTTGGGCCACAGTACCACCCTGCCTTTTCTCTCATCGCTTTTTGAGGCGTTCCAGGATAACCATTTCATTTATTTCGTCATGGTGAGTCTTTAGACAGAACTTGTATTATGTGGTGCTAATCAGCACCCTGTAGCCTCTCTGTCTACAGTCTCTGCATGACTTGATGAACGACTACCGCTCCCGTGGCGTCAAAATACCCGACACCCAACTCAAGCGATATGCCGCCGAGCTGCTTCTTGGCATCGAAAACCTACACAGCTTGGGTTGGTACCATCACGACATCAAACCAGACAATATTATGATTTCCGGCTCTGGACACATTCAGATAGTCGACTTTGGCTGCGTGCAGAAAGGATTCAAGGAGGGGCATGGGCTGAGGGAGCTCGGGACCAACGATATGCTGGGCGCAAGGGCGTGCCAGAGTCCAGAAATTATCAGACAACGCTACCATCAGCAGAACACAGGAAGCAGCATTCCCATTACCTATCGTGCGGAACTGGTCGATGTGTGGAACTACGGACTGGTACTATTTGAGATGTGTACGTGCCCGACTAGGATAACTTTCCCCGCCGCGGATGACGCGTATACTACGATGGTGCGCTTGATGGCGAAAATGGCGGCGACCTCGAGGGACCTGCTCTTCGGAAAGGTTTGTCCCCCGTTTCTTGTTTGTGGGCTCCTGTCTGAGTGCCCCTATGCTTTATAGCTTCTGTGCGAGGATGAAACACGACGCTCCAGCGTCCCAGAAATAAAGGATCACTCATACTTCGCTGGTGTAAATTGGGATTTTGTGATGAAGAAGGAAGGCCCTGTGGAGTATGTTCCACCAATGTGTCGTCCTCCGGATGCGCTGCCGCCCAACCTGCGGGTAGCGAAGGCGGATATGGTTCAGGATGCGTACTATTTGAATCATGGGATCGAGTTCGCGGATCGACCATCTGCATCGTACTTGGCGTGATGTTGCCAGTGAGCTTCGTGGAGAATCAGATTTTAGTTGTTCTTCTCCCACTGTACTCCTAATGTTTAACGCTCGCTCGTCTATCTCATTTTTTGAGCTCATCGCATCCGCGCACTCGTTTAAATAACATACGATCATCTTCTTTCAGAGTGGCGCATTGCCCTTTTCAAATGGATATACAGCAGAAATAAATTACAACTTCTTGGTTATAACTAATACAGGGGACAGGTATGATTCTGAAATTGATTTACAAGTTTACACATCCTTCATCTCCCCAAAAGACACGCCGGCTTTATCCGGCTCGTCGCCGATACTGGCTTCGTCGTTCGCAAAGTCATCGTGTGCCTTCACTGTGTTGATCTGCACCTGAACGTCGATTCGATGGTCGGGGTTGTTGGCCTATGGGAACGGAAATGAGCATCGTACGTCGACTAGAACTGATTTCAGAGTACACACAATGTCCTGAGTTCTCATACCCCGCAAAGCACTTCCAAAGGTAGTGCTACGGCCGTTGCGGTCTTGAAGGGAGTGGGATTCTGCCTCAGTCGAAGCCGGCGTACGCATAGACTTGCGACTGTTGAGAGTGGCGAGAAGGGAGTTGATATAGACTAGGAGAGCACGGTCAAGACGCATAAAATGAAGGAGAATTAAGTAGGGCGCACATCGACCAATCGTGAAATAGATCCCGAAGTAAATGAGCGTCTGCGGGAGAGCAAGGATCTGTGATTCATGATTAAAACTCTGAAGCCATCTAGTAAACAAAGAGAACGTACAAACAGCAAACTCATGCAGGCGCACAAGCTCGTCAAGAGACCGGTGTTGATCGAGAAAAGCATGAGCCTGTTGATGATGTGATTACTCCAAGTGAAACCACTCTTCGCGCTCTCAAGGAACAGCACGATCGCCGTCGTGATTGCAACATCGCCGGCAGCCGCAAGTACGTTGACAGACATCGAGATTGCTTTGAGTTCGCCGAGAAGGATAAAGGTCGGTAGATGGGTGCCCTTGGCGACATATGCGATGGATGTGGCGAGTTCGCCAAGAATGAGAGCAGCGATAGGTATGAGAACCCAGATATTTGGACGAACTGGTGTAGGATGGCTTAGTGGATGCGAGCGACAGTGTACAGAAGACGTACATGACCAGATGCGATATGCGAAATAACTCTGCACAAGGAAGCCTGTCAAGGCGTTGAACAGTACTTCAACATATAGGCTCCTGCGAGACGGCGTCAGAGGATCATCGCACTGCACCTCGCAGACACGCACCATACGACATTTTCTAGAGCCTTTCGATTACCGAAGCTACTGATTGTATAGTGGTAGACTGCGTTCGTTTTAGAGCTGATCGCCTGTATCACCTATGAAGAACTTACTAGCATGCGTAATGAGGATCTGGTGAATTGTGTCGCTCGTCCAGGTCGCGAGAACAAGAATCTTGATCCACAACTTGTCTCTACGGTAGTTGTCGAAGTAATACCACGTCTGCACGCATGATACGCCCCATAGCCTAGATGACAGGTCAGTACACGTCGAGGCTACGTAAAGAACACTTACATAGCAGCTACGACCATCCCGATAAAGAGCGCGCCGAACGTCCCATCGATGGGAGGGCCATTGGTATCAGCTGTAGACATGATCCTCTCTAATGCGAACGAGGTTAGTGGGCGTCTTAACAGAGGAGCGGCAGGTGGGCCTTGGCATGGCAGCCCTTGGAACGCAAGGATTTATGTGAGCCCGGGCCAGGTAATCATTAGGGGAAGCGATATCATAAAAAGACACGCGGATATGGTGCTAGGCGGACTAGGAGGAAACGCGAAATGTGGCCTCCTATCTATGCTCCCGCCAGGCCGCCACTTAACAGACTTGTCCTCAATGGCTACAACGCCAGTCCTCATCAAAGACGGCAAAGACGTGGATATTGGTTCGCGGGGAAGGAATGCCTCGCGCAGCGTCAGTGCGATAGACACCCGAAAGAGGAGGTGCGGAAATGCAAGGGTCGGCAGCCGTACATTCGGGCCGTAGTCTGAGAAGACAAGAGCATGAGCGCAGATCGAGACACACCACCTGAAAGAATCACCCGAGTGGAAAGAAATACAGGATTTTGCCAGCGTAGATGCTTGTTAGGGTTCAGCTCGTCAAATTTTCTTTCCGGTGTCCGTACCTAACGCAGTTGACCAGCGTTTTCAAAATGGGGTGGCAGATAGAGGCTTGAGTCGACGTCATGTACTCCTGTAGAATAAGACGCGCAGTATGAATACAAACCCTATGACATGAGAGTGCTTACATTGCTTACAAGTTCCTTGTGGTTCATGACGTGGCTAACGAAATTAAGCTACCAGTCCGTGACTTCCGAATGAGAAGATCGTGGGCAGGTATTCAGTATCTCTTGAGCACTGATTATAAGATTGCGTCTCCTCCTCCTTTCAAGAGCTGAGTCGCCGTTTAGAGTCCAGTACTCGTTGAATGCCTGCCCTACGTACCCTCCGACAGTGACAGGGTGGCCTCATGATTTGACGGTATCCGACGGGTGACGGGGCCACGCCACCGTCGGTCTGGAACTTGCGCCTACAGGCAGGGGTCGTAAATGTACGAGCTCCACCACGTACTAACGGCGCGAAACATTGGCCGAGAAAAGCATACTTACAAGACCTTGGGACGTCTTCGTGGGTAGATCTGGCTGGATGTCAAGACTCGAAGAACGTCGCGCATCCGAATAATGCAGAGGAACCCAGGGAGGGATCGATAGACACTTGCTGATACGTAGGTAAATTCCGGATGGCAAAACGGCGAAATGTTTAGAGTTGTATCTAAAGTAGACGATCATGACGTTGGAGATCGCCGCATATTGGATGACTCACCTTCCAACCAGATGAAGAACGTTTCAAGAAGTGGTGTGAGGCTTGGTGCCGAAGGGTCGCAGTCCAACCTAGTGAACAACTTGGTCCTCGTCAAGAACGAAAAGAAGGAGTTTGGAATCCCCCGGTAAAACGGGATTCTATCCCTGTGTGTACATCAACGTCGGTAGAGCCTGACGTGAAGTGGCGGTTGTCATCTACAAGTTCACAACTTGATGAACGCCAAGAGCAGATGAAGAGCGGATCTAAAGCGGATCAGTCCCGAAGCGGATCCGGTCGTGGCGGTGCCGGTGGAAATAAGCACGCGGGCTCCGGACGAACGACCACGAAGCGTGGGTCGGTTCCCATCACTGACTCCATGCAGCAAAGAAGCCTAGCGTCGATAATTGTATACAGCATGGGCGGCTTGAAGCATGCGCCGTTGTGATGGTCGCCAAGGCAGACAGCTTGCGCACGATCCATGTACGGCCTGTACTGTCCGCAAAGCGTCCCGTTTGCCAGGGAAAGGTACTCATGGCGACTCACCGTTACTATTAGGCTCTGTTCAGGCTGAAAAGGTACGCAGCTGATAGCTTCATGTCAGTGTCTTTTGACTGCCATCTGCAGCTGAGTTACCGTCGGTACTCGGTCCGTAGGCCCCAGTCTAAAAATATCACCACAACAAGTTCTGATTGACGCGCCGGAGGCTTCGCCATTAAACCTTGCTTCGTTCAGTGAGTCAAGTTCCCCCATTGGAAGCCACAACGAGAGTCGAGCTTAGGTTCTATGATAGGAATATAGGTCGGGGCGAAGGGACCGTAAAGGGCGAAACGCGGAAGCATCACCACGCAAAAAGGCAATCATCCTTTGTATCGGGGCGATACTCCGTCAATCAGACTTGACGGTCACGAATCCCCGCCGGGAGATAATTCATACAGATGCATACCCTGCGTGTCGCGCGCTACTTATGATGGATGCAACTTCTGGTTCAAGTTCACTGACTCCCCTTCCCTTTCCTCCTCGTCGCTAGTCGCCACTCTTTTAATCATGCTCCGTTCTTTACCTCTACTCTTGGTCTTCGCGTCGGTCGCTTTATCTCATTCTCCCGTTCATCTTCCTGGCCGTCGCACCTGGTATCATGCCAGAGACCATCCCGTTCAAAAACTTTTCAAACGCGTACCGACAGATGGTTCAGACTACCCAGAAGTCGGGTCCAGCAGTATGCATCCTCTCATTTTTAATCATGATAAAACAGAACTGATCATGATACGTTTAGCGTGGTCCGCCGCTTACCCGGCATCGACTCCCGATCCCGAGCAGATGCCCCAAGCTTGGAAAGACGCGCTTTCCGCTGCGGTAGCAGCTGGAAAAATTCCCGACATCCCACCTTCCCAACCTGACGCGGACGGATTCCCCACCTATCCTAGCGGCTTCGACCCGGAAGGGCCAGAGGTTTGTTCTGCGACGTACAAGTGCAGAAACCCTGCAGACATCTGGGACGCGCCCGACGGCTCCATCGGAGTAGGTTTCGATGATGGTCCCGAAGCGGTATGATTAACACTACTTCTCTGTAACGTTTCTCTAAATACCCTTAATAGGGCACTCCAAAGCTTTTACAGTTCCTCAGCGAGCAGCAGGAGACCGCGACCCACTTCCTCATTGGTGTCAACATCCTCCACAATCCCCAAGAGTTCTTGGCCATTTTGGAACAAGGCGGCGACCTGGCCGTGCATACATGGACCCATCCTTACATGACGACTCAGACCAACGAGCAAGTCGTCGCTCAGGTACGTTTTCACTGGTATAAATCTCTGCTTATCTAAATCTCTAACAGTTGGGATGGACCATGGAAATCATTCGCAATTCGTCTGGTGGTCGTATTCCGAAATTCTGGCGTCCAGCTTATGGCGACTACGACAATCGCGTCCGAGCGATTGCAACAGAGGTACGATCATCCCATCGTGAGATAGATTCGAATGTTCTGAATATGAGAAGGTCTTCGGAATGGACGTGATCATCTGGAACCACGAGTGAGCGCATCGCACGCATTCAAACTACAGACTGATGAACCCAAAACAAACAGCACTGACGATTGGAGTATGGCAACCAACGGTACCACGATGGAGGCCATCAGCACGTCCATGAATGAATGGCTTACAGGTACGAACAACATCGAGCATCAAATCTTGTTCTAACCCATTATAGGTCCCAAGAGCCCTGGTCTTATCATCCTCGAGCACGAACTTACGGACAACACTGTACAAGCATTCATGGATGCCTTCCCACTCATGAAGTCGAATGGATGGAACACCAAGTCGATGGCGCTCCTTGTCGCGGAGAGTGCTTACCAGAACTCCGATGGCACCGGAGACTCTTCCACTGTCACCCCAGCCGGCATTCTGCTATCGCCAGGCGCCAGTGCAGGCTCTAACGCATCGAACGACACAGGTTCCACTGATGACACGGGCACTAATTCCAGCTCGGATTCCAACTCCGACGATGCAACAGTCTACACGACAGTCTCTCGGACTAGGTTCGTATGGATTTCTTTTCAAGCCGTTGATTGCTGACGATCTTTATCAGGACCTCAAGCGTCTCGACCTCCACGGGCTCTGCTCAGAACGCCGCTACGACAACCAACTCTGCCGCAGGTCGTGAGCTGAACACTTTGGCATTGACGATAACGTTACTATTCTCTACGATATTAGTATGACGTGGCCTCTACTCACTACCGCTCGCTTTGATCCAAATATTTATCGTCTGGCTATGGACGCGTAATACCTACCTCTGCGTAGTTCTTTTCTTGTGCTTTAGGGATATTATGTTATTGTTTTCTTTCGCGCACTTTTGGCTTCACAGGAGGATTCCGATGAGATATGTTGACTAGTAAGTACACATGTCGTGAAAGTGATTGTTGTAATAAGCTAGCAGTAGGAACAGACTTCCGGTAAGACACCCTGGTTGATTGCTATGAAGTGGAATGAGCTGCGAGGCCGAAGGAGACGCAACATCTTTACTCACCGCGGTTATATCTTGAGCGATAGACCCAGCCATACATGTCAATGATGTTAAAATTCCGGAAGCCTCGCCCAACCTGTCCCACGTCCAACGCCAGGTGGAAGATCTGTATAGATCAGGCATCGGATCAACGACGAATGAGATAAGATCCGACAAACCTTAGCGGAGAGGATATCGGCACGGAGACATTGTAGCCTTAGGTCCGTGACCCATCGAACGAAATCGAGCCAAAATTCGGACGACGACGAAGATTCAGCCAGCTGCGCTCCTTTGTCGAAGGTGTAAAGCTTCATAGCAGAGATCTGAATGCGAAAGAGGCTCAAGTGTTAGCTTACTATCATAGTCTGTTAGCACAAGGTAGCTGTGCCCACACCTTTGTTTGAACGACCAAGCCGACCGCGTCTAAAAAGTCGGGCGGGGAAGCAAGTGGGAGAAAGCCCTGCACTTCCTTTATATGTAGGCAGGTCTGATGGAGTGTCGCGACGAAAGTGGGATGACCCGATGACAGATCGGAATGCGAGGCTGGCCAGAACATCTTGAGAAAAGTTTAAGGACGAGTTGGATAGTGTTTTATGATTTCAATGACAAACGTACGAGCGAGAAGCAGGCATTTTTCACTAGCTCACAACCATATGTGAACCCTGAGTAGACCTTGAAGTAGCATCATGAAGATCATTGGTGTCGATTACGTTCAGAGTCTTCAATCGTTCTACGCAAGCGTACTGCAGAATTTCAGGCAGTGAATATTCACAAGTTCGAGCGCTTAATGAAATGCCCATGGTTGCTCTGGACGACCTGACGACGAGCGTGGGCTACGCTTTCGTGAGTATAGAACCACACATTCAAGCGAACAGGTGACTGCCTTCGCGTCTACAAGGTGTTGATGGAAAGAAGCCGAAATGATTCCTGTCGCATAATTACATCCTGTTCTACCTGAAAATACGCGTAAGTGTAGTCTCCAAAATGCGCACAGAACAACTAGCCTAAAGTCTTTTACTTTGCGCTTCTCTCCGTCTTGTCATGGATTGAGGAGATCACTAAGAAGAAGGCCACCGGAGCGTCTCTGCCCTTCTTTTCGCGAGACAGAATTCAAAGCGCCCGAAGATGGTCTCGCAATTTCAAGGGATGGTACGGCATTGGAAGAGTCGACGAAGAGGTGTGATGTACGAGGAGGGAGATCCTTTTCAAATTCGTACCGCGTCGTTCGAGGCTGCTCCGAATAGGAACGAGTCGTGAACGACTGGTCATAAGGATGGGGCTGTAGAGTGCGAACAGACGCGCTCCCAGGCTGCTCTACCTCGCTCCCAGTGCGTACAACCGTAACATTCGGGTTGCCATTGGTGTCCCCAGATGTGCCGGCGCCTGCCTCATCAGCCTCACCCTCGGAGGCTGACATTTCAGGCTCACCCCACCCGCCGGGATAGCATAACTCAGATGCTTTCCAGGCCACGTACTTTTCGTGCCGAAGATCACTGCGTCCTTCCCGTGCGAGCTTTGCGCAGTGCTCCACGATGTCAGCCGCCATTGTCCTATTATGTGTTTTCGCGCCATGGTATCCGTGAAGTTCCCGTATGATCATTTCGTAGAAGTAGCTGCTGAGCCCGTTCGTGCATAGTTTAATCTTTTCTAGGCGAGTCTAGACCTATTAGAGAAGTAAGCGAATTGATTCATGGAACGTACCTGGATAAGGGGGGTCAGTTTAGTAGTTTCTTCGCCAGCCTGGGAGGAATTACGAGTTCCTTCGTCTTCACGGGATATACGGCTGGTAATGTGGGGCTCGACGCCGTTTTCAGAATCATGGGCGCCCTCTAATGTGTACTGCGCGGAATAACCGGAATGTGATTCTCGCGAGGTCGACCGGGCATCGGGGAGGGGAGGATTTGCGAAGCGGGCTCTCTTGGCATCGCGAGTGTCCAGAAAACACGCGTCGACGGGAGCAAGCCGCTTGTTATAGCGCGCCATGATGGGCGTAGCAGGTAAAGTGCTGTTACGTAAGTAAGATGCCAACTCGGCAAACAGCGGTCGAGGCTGTGGCGCCTGCCCAGTCGTAAACCAAGTATAGACTGCACTGTACAGCCTTTGAACCTATATTGTAAGATACAGCATCGTATGCAGAATGACTCGACCAGCTGATATAGTGGGAGAAGATACCGGTCCGGTATTCTTTTTTAAGTACAAAACGATAACGGAAATGCAGAAGCAAATGGTTGGATACGCGGCCAAGAAAAAATGCAAGGGAGGCAGAAGATCCGATAAAACTACATTTCCTTGAATATCAGTCTTGGACTACAGTACATTTCATCTTATCTTTTGATCGTCTAGCAGAAAGACCAGATCGCCCCTGCTTTGCCTCCCTCAGCCCATATGTACGACCGCCAGTCACACGCGAACTACGAGCTTTACGTTTCGGTCTTATGATCTTGGTGGGACGTTCTAGCGGTGCACAGGACGCTGCCAAACCAAATTTGATGTCTGGGGGCTGTGGGATGGAAATTGGCTGACGGGTTGCGAAGAGGATGATAAAGGCACCTCAAGCAACTGGCAGAGACCACCAGGAAGGAGGTTGTCTGACGACGCGTGATTGGACGAGTCTATCTCGTCGTTTGTCGCCGCACCGTTTTCCCTGACCCGCTTCTCCTCCAATAAAGCATGTCGGCTTTATCCTCGGAGGGTGACATTTCGGGACTCCTGCCTTTTCCGCTTAGCGTGGCTCCCACTCTAGGCTTCCATGCCACATATTTTTCATACCGAAGATCACTCAGCTCTGCGATCTCGCGCCCATATCGGCAGCCATGACTTTATTCGTCGACTGCGCCGGTGTATCCATCCAGTTTATCAATAATTATACCATAGTACCAGTTGCTGAGCCCTAGGCTTATGAGGCCCTCAATTTGGCCAAGACGATACTGTATAAGCGTGTGAGAGCGATATTGAATAAGAACGAATGAAACAAACGGTTACAAACATGTATATGATGGGATCAAGTTCGGTTTTGCTTAGTTCGCCTTCGTTACTCTCAGCGCTTCGGAATAAACACTGTGCGTTGTCATCCCCACGGTTCTGAAGCCGCGTCGTTGGCGGTAGGCCGTGGCACAACGGTCAAGCAGCGCCGGGGTATATAGACGAGAATCACTGAAGCAGATAAGAAACGCGTCTGCAGGAATTGCGCACTTGTTAGGTCGCATCATCATGATACAGAGCTAAATGTAACGGGAATATGGACCGATGCCTTAGAGAAGCTACAACAATATCCAGGATATCCGCTCGATAAAGTTCATTGTTCAAGACAGCACGATTGTCCAAGTCCCACTTGGTAACCAGATTTCAATGCATGACACTACCTTGAAGCGTAGCGCCATCATCGCTTTCGCCGTGACTGCGTCGCTCAAACTCTGCCGTCTTCTCGTACTCCAACCGCTTCTCATACCCCAGAGCCTTCCCGTACTCCAACGTGTACCCCGCCGTCTTCTCAGCCAGCGTCGCGACGCTTGTAGGCCTGGACACCGAGTCAGATGTCGGAGGTCTTTCGCTCCTGCACTGGCAGGCATTCTTCCACGCCAGCCTCCTCTGCCTCCATACGATGAGTAGCCCAATCAAGAGTGTGATGATCACGCCAAGCGCCATGCCACCGAAGACGGCACCAATGACGGCGCTTTGCTGGTATGTATGGGGGCAGAGATAGTAAGAGTTGTCTGGCCCGGGCGTACTCGAGGCGACGGCTATCCCCGAAGCGCTGGAGACTGCACTAGAGATTTCGGGGGTGATAGTGGCAGTAGCAAAGGAGGACATCGTTGCTTTTCTGCAGCTGAGAGGTTACCGGGTTGCCTGTGGACGTTGAACGCATTTCCGTTGTTTAAATGAACTGAGTCGTCGTATTCACAGGACGGGGATGTGATTCCGGCGCAGCAACGTATAGGTAAGGGTTCTTCAAAGGCACATGTGGCAATCAACGCCCTGTGGCTTTCTCGGTGTCTCATGTGCAGAAAACATCCAAGGCGGACAGCACGTTCAAATGATTTGTGCTTTATTTCGACCATTACAAGAGAACCAAGGGAATTCGTAGGAGATCCTTCAAGGCGACTCAGTGAGCGACATTATCGAGACCCTTGGCGTACAGCTTGTCGCAGGAAGTTGGGTTATTGGATGGGAACATCCCATGTTTCGCATATTGCAGACTGGCGCTGAAATTTGATACGTAAGGCGCAGCAAGAATTGAAAGCACGATATAGATTCAGTCTTCGAATGAACTGTAGGGCTGAGGAAAGCAGCGTCAGAAGACCTCGAGTTACGGGTGCCAAGAGCACAAGAAGACAATATCCGGAGATAGGCGCTTTAGGTATCTTGTAGCCACAGAGCTGGAGAATTATCGGCGATGTTGACCATGACATGAGAGTGAAAGGGAAAGGGAAAGAGCATCACTCGGATCCGCCGATCGCTGACGCGCGTCATTTTTTTTGTCTTTGTTGAATCACTAGCATACACCATCGTCGAAACACATTTGTGAGATGGGCACACACGTGGTCCGAAAGCCTTGCGTCTTATCCACAAGACGTGGGTTTGTCCATCCATCCATCCATTCATTCCATAGTAGGTCCCTAGATAATCTCCTCATTCCGTCTGGCCGGCATGCCATGACCCCTATCTTCGTCTTGCATCTCATCCACAAGCAGGGTATGCCTGCTGTCATCCTCATCCATCGACTCCAAGCCCTCGCGCGAGACTCTGATTGATCGTGACTCGCTTGCTTCCTCTGCTGACTCATCTTCAAGCCCTAAACGGCCCAGGTTGGCTACCCTTTTCGTCCTCCTCCAAACGATGAAGAGCACGATCCACCCCGCAATGAGCAAGCCGATCGCGATGCCGCCAAGAAGGGCACCCACGATATCTCCTGCGCCGTGGATTACTGGGTTGATACCCGCGCACTCAAAGCGTGGGCCATGGTTTGGATTCGGGACAGCAGGATAAGACACGAAGTCAGAACTGCGTTCAGCGACGATAGGATCTGTCTGAGGAGCGAAAGATTGGAACTCAATCATGAGCACTCTTGTGTTTGGAATTATTGACTCACTGAGAGAACTTCAGTCTTAAATATTTCGCATGTTTGGATGCTTCCCACGACGGCGCTGCGATTCCACCGCAGTAAGATGGGCTGAAATGGACAACTCTTCCGAGCCAGACGTGGACGTTAGAGTTTAAAGCCGTGAAATGTATGGACTGTCGAACCTCTACGGTTAGAAGTAATCATTGAAGGATCCTAGGTTGATCCTAGGTCCGACTTACCTAGTCTTAAGGCGCGTTTGACGAGCGGTGGTAAGTTGGTGATACGTCCTAGTGACTGTAGACCCTTCTCAGATATAACTGAGATCGGGTACGGCTCGGGCATTATAAAGCTTCAGGTACATTGAACACATGAGAAATGCGCAGCAGTACGACGACTTCTTGAATGTCGTCAACGCCAACTTGTAACAGGGGGGAAGCGGCCCCTGCAGCCGAATAGTGGCAAGTCTTTCTTTCCCAATACTCGCGGAGGACGCCACGAAAACACACAGACAGATATACCAGATGTGCAGCAAGGAAGTGTCACTTGAACGACTCGATCAATATGAACCAAAGTAACATGTGCGCGGGTCAATCACGTCAACAAAAAAAATGTCAATGAGATGGTTCTTGATGCTCTCAACGTCAAGCTTCACATCCGATCCAAATGAACTACGTCCCGAGCGCCGCTCTCCAAACTGTCCATGCTTTCCCGACGGATATACTGCTCTTCCTCATCTCTCCTTCCAATACGACCAACCCTCGGCCATCGTCTAATCCGCCAAATGATCACGCCTGCAATACACCCTGATAGAACCAAACCAACGGCAAATGCTCCGAAGAAGCTGGAGTTGCCTACTACGTCCCCGCCATGGAAGTAGTTCTCTAATGGAACGTGGATGACGAGTATTTCAGGTGGCACGGGGCTCGGCGCGATACCGCCTGCCGGGGAAGATTCAGGTGACGTTGGGAGGGTGATCTGGGCAGAGGACTGAACGGCGCACAGAGCGTGGTTGACGCAGTGAAGAAGAGCGTGCTGAGGGACATCCATGGGACGTCTAGCTGTGTTGTTTGAAGACGGACCAAGTTCTTAAATCCTGAAGTTACAGACTCGCACGATGGGCATCATCATCCGCCGCAGCAAACGAACGAACTGTAAGTAAATGTGATAGGAATCATCCCAAACAGTCCATGGCGTTAGCGCGCGTGATGAAGCAAAGACGGTTCGAAGCCCTAGAGGCTGTGCTAATAAAAAGATCCATGATTATGATAGTTGCAAGCAAGTAAAATCAAAATGAGAAACAAATGATGGAAAAGCATGTAGATGGTCGCAAAGGAGACATCCGAGCCAGAAGAGAATGCTACATGAAACGGACATTCTTGTCGACTATGAGCCGCTGAAGCAAGGACTGCTGCGCGCGTCGGAGGTAGGCCTTCCGACGGTGGCGATGTCTGCGAGATCTCATCCTCGTTCCAGGGTAGGTGACTGTTGAATACAAACCTTGCTAGGCGCTCTCTGACTTAGGCGTGGAAGGAAGCGGGGATGATTTACTCACTGTACTCGTAGATTCGGGGCTCGATTCCTGACGAGGGGCCATCTCTGGGGATTTTTGAGTCAGGGAAGTCTGAAGCCCAACCAAGAGAGGCAGAAGAATCAAATCATAGGTGGACTGTGCGGGCAAGGTCAGCGTTGCCCAAGAGGGAGGAGATGGTCGTTACACTTAATGGGCCGGAGTGCATGTAGCTAGTGAGGGAGGGGAACGTGAAGCAGTAAATTCGCCACCCGTCAAGGAAGGTACTTACCCATGTGAAGACGGTGCGGACGAATGTTCCGCATTGGTGATGGCGGTCAAATAGATCGAGCATGGCGCGTAGAGTGTCTTCTGATGGTACGAGTACCATTTGACCGCGCCGCAGAAGGTCAATCATAAGTATCTGGATGGACTAGAGTACGTATGAGGAGGGAAAAAATGATACACACGAATATCTTACGCTTTGGGGGAAGAAGTTCTCCTCCAACGTATTCCTCCCCGCGTCACATAAACCGAGGCAGGCCGCAGTCTTTGGGCAGTCTTCGATTTCGTCAAGCTGGAGGGCAAGGATTCGGATTGAGTACAGTCTGGTATGTCCAGATAACTGACCGTAACAATATATTTCGAACAGCTGTACAGTTGTAGCCGGGTACAGTCGTTGTTGTGGTAGGATCAAAGAATGGAACGGTCTCGTGATCTTTCATTTTTCACCTACATACACGTGATGGCTCGGCGCTTTCATAGACACTTACGATCGGTGCATGTCGCCAGAAAATACTCGATATGAGATGGAGAAGCAGGTCTTACAACTCCAATCCGCGACCAGCCAGTCGCGCTGGATAATGGATTAAATGTCCTCCCAAGGAGCATGTTGTCAGCCTCAGAGGAAAATTCCGGTGATTGTTGCAAATCACAAAAAGTAGGCGGTCTGGCGGAAGAATCCAGTAATCGAGAGCAAAAGACGCTCCACATTTGGGTAGGGGGTATCGCCAAGGATGGGACCAGCAGCCTGGATCATCCAATCACAATGCGCATTTCCGTCAGACAATGCGTCCCAGGAGACGTCTGAGAGAAAAAGAACGTTGTTGATGTGTACGCTATCTACAGAGGCAAAACGTTGGACGTTCAGGTGATCGAAACCTGGACCTCAGGCAGGCATTGAGAATGCAAAGCATGCGCGCTACCACTGCGCTAAACGCCCATGAGGGCCGGGTATAAGGTGGTATCACATCCGCCGGGGAGTAAACTGTGTTAGCGAGGCAATAAATAACCAGCGTTGGAGAACGTATGAGGTGCTAGTTGATCCTTCAGTTCCTCTTTAGTCGTCGAATGACGCTGTACCTGCCTTCATCCTTCCTCCAAGCTTCTATAGCGTCAAGGGCCAATAGGTGCTGTCTATCCTCAATTACGCGCTGTACATCTGAGACGATCTACGCCACGCGTTTATGAGTAAAGGATGGATCAGAGAAAGCGGACAAACGAACATCCTCAAGGTGGCTGATAGTAGCGAGGACATCCTTTCGACATGCGCGCGATTTAACGACAAGGTCGCGCGCCTCCGCAGTATACTTGAAGACGCGATGAAAAGACAGGTTACGATGGTGGCGGAGCTGCAAGTCCTTCGCTCGTTTTGAGATGCTGCAAAATGACGATCCGGAGACCGTTAGAACACTCCTTTACAGCTCTCTGACGATATGAAAAACCCACTCGTCCAGTCTGCGCTGACCTTCGGCCTGAAGGATCAACATGCCTGTAGCATCACCGCTGCGAGCCACTTGCTCGCGAAGCCAAGCCTTGGTAGTCTTCGCCTTCTCAATCGTCTCCTGTAGAACCGCGCCAGGCCAAAACGACGGTATCACGAATGCATACGTGACGATACAGGCGTACATCGGGATCGCTAAGGAAGAGCTGGCTCCCGGGAAGAGAAAGCTGAGAATGCAGATTAGCTGCTCGTTACTGATTCGGTGTCCAGAGACAAATGCCATGTCGGGGAGGTTACTAACACTTGGCCCAGGATAGGTTCTAGGTCTTATGTTCGTTCAGACTTGCACAGCTCCACCGAGCCGAATACGGATGGATCTGGCCATGGCCAGACGGAGCACGAAGTAATCGCTGTTAAAACATGGAAAAGGTCTGATATGGCAAGACTTTATCGCACACAACAAGAGTCCATGTATGCCGAGCGGGAGGTAGTGAAATCGGATAGCATCGGTAGAATCTTTGGCGAATAGTTAGCACACATTCTTCATGAAGAGACTCATACGGGATGAAAATTCAGGTTGCGGAGCTAAGCACAGCTGATTGGTCAATGTCTGACCAATACCTGGCGAAGAAACATCATAGGCCAGCGAATAGAGTCCAGCGCCACATCGCAGTACTGCCATTAAGCTCCATAGTCTCGAATTACGGTCTGGGGCATCATGTAGTAGCATCAGAGGCGCATATTGATCATCGGGATTACGCTAACACCGAGGAATGCACTGAGCAACAAAATGAAGGTCAATCGCATGACAATGCGAAGCAGGAAGTAATACGAACACTAACGTGTCCACCATTGTAAATAAATCCAAGCGCCATTCTACAGACGCACACCCATGAGCCATGAAAGACGTGCTTGATACTTCTTTGATTCTAAAAATAGTCAGCGGTCAAGCCTTGTTCATTGGCTGTCATGCAACCAATGCAACGACGTATCCTATCAGCCAATGAGCGGTCTGCTGGGGTCTGGTTGAGTCTGGCTGGCCATAGGCGTGAAGGTAGCACAGATCTAGACGCTGTCACAAGAGACAAAAGAATCCAGCCTTGAAACGCGCCCGCTTCCTCTCATACCGTGTTGTGCGCTCTTCCGTATTCCGAAAAGGGTAAAGGATATGACGATGAGATTGCGTACTCGCGACTAAAAGGAAGACTAGAGGGCACATGAGCGCACAAGCGAGGTGGGATGCAACAGAACGCACCTTTTCCTAAAAGACGAACGCTACTCGGTTGAATGAACTTCAGGCTTCTTTTCTCCAAACCTCCACGCCGCATTTCCCTTCTTCATAAACGCCCACATAACCGCCTCCTTCCACCCCTTCTCCTTCCAGCCATCAACATTCCCCGGAAACATATCCACGACGCCCTCCAACGACTTATCGTGCGCAATCAGCGTCAACACATCCAGATGCGCATCTAACCCCGCCAACTTTCCCAGCGTCTCTTTCGCTTTTGGGTAATCCTCGTACAAAGAACGCGACGGTTGTAAAAGAGGTGTCGTTCCTTCCACTAACTCGGATGCGAATTCCGGTGACATGGATAGACGGGCGGTTTCGAGGATATGGGAAGGACAAGGCGCGAGGGTGTTGGGCCGAAGGTCACCGACGTGGTGACAGCAGTCGCCTCCTAGGAGGACGAATGTCCGGGGAGTTACACGGGCGAGGGCTGATATGTGTCCGAGACAGTGCTACGCATGATGAGTGTGAGGTCGAGTAAATAAAAGAGGTCAAACGTACCCCAGGCGTGTTGAGGATGTACAAGCTCCCGTCGTGGAAGTAATCTAGTGCGTCGAGACCTGCGATTTGGATGTCGGGTTGGGCGAAGGATAGTTTTATGACGTTACGATTTCTGGAGTGCGCGTCAATTAAAGAATGGCGAGGATGTAGATGCTCACGCGAAATCGCTCTCCATTAGCGTTGAAGATGGCTGTGTCGGGTATGTACGTGTGTCCGTGTCTTCATGAATCACGAGGTTCGTGGTTAAAGGGAAGGTCGATACATCGCCTAGTGTTCGAGGATTTCAGCGCGGTACAATCTGATGACGAATACGTAGTTACCAGTGTGATCTACATGATAATGGCTTGCTGCTCGTCAGTTTACACTCGAACTTATCATATTATATTCTGACTCACCTCCAGATAATCGCTCTAACACTGTCCAGAAGCACACCCCCAGCCCTCAACGTATCCGACACATCTTGGCGTGAAGGAACTGCATAATTGACACCTAAATCCTTGTACGCTTCCGGTACGTTCTTCATATCCTTCCGTATACCCAAATCGAACATGACACGTCCTAAAGTGGGGTGCTCGATGAGGAATGCGAATATCGGTCCTTGCTCGATTTCATATCCAGGAGGGACCGGTGAAAAGAGAAGAGATGCGGGAGCGGTGAATCTACCAGCGTCAATAATGCGTACGGAGACGCTAGAGTCGCCTGCAGGGAGTTCGGGGAGAGAGGTCATTAGCCAGGCGACAGAAAAGTTGAAAGTAAGCACCTATTTTATGAGATTGAGTCTGTCAGTGCAGTGACTACACGACAGTCATTTCCCGGGCGATCGGGTAATACAGCTGAAGAGAAGGCTATCCGACGTTTAGCGGACTGTCCTACTGGAACGGCATGAACTTACTAAGAAGTTGCGCTGAGAACTGGATTATGATCTCCAGATAGCTGGGGGAGCTTCTGACTGAGCCATGATTACTGAGGAGCACGTTGGGAGCACGAGTACGAACAGCACCGACTGTCCGGTCGCATGAATCATAGACGGTCCATGCGAAGGCGAGCAGGTTACCGGAAGAGGTACAATGTAGCAACATACAGGTACAAGCCACTATGTTTCAACGGTGAGTTAAAGATGGAGTTTGGGAGGACGAGTTTGGAGAAGCCGTTGAAGCCGGACATTGTCGAAACATCTTGCCCATTAGGACAAGGGTGGAAGCTAGAGGAAGACGAGCTAGATTACATGAAAGAGTTTCAAGTGCAGCCAGCAGGCAAAGAAGCAGCACCGTGTCCCGGCATGGACAATTAAAAGCGTCCGCGGAAGCGAATCGGGCAGTGATAAGGTCATATGAGAGGGAAGATGAACCCCAGAATGGTTACTTTTGTTCTTCCAGGTACGGAAACACAATGTTCGAAGAGCGGGGAGAGAGGTAGGACAATTAAAGACACTCCGGATTGGGAAGAAGGCGGGTAGCATGTTAGTCAAGATAATTGGGCTGTCGAGACGAATTGTTCAGGCGTATGGACGTCGTTAAGAGCGTGGAGCAACGGTATGGCATTATCAACCCAGAGATAGGTTCTAGGCTCGAACTCGGGCCGGGAGGTCAAAACCGAAAGGATTTGTTGTGGTCTATTTGTACACCAAGGCTATTGTACGCCGACACTTTTTGTCCGAAAACAGTATAAGAGCATGGCGGATTCAAAAGGGCTGCCCATCGAGCTAGTCTCCCATCTTCCGTCCCATTAATTTCTCTGTCTATATCCTTAACGGTTCGTGCATCGTTGTTGACGCCAACGAATACAATACTGATCACGACGAGCAGACCCAATACCCAAGCATACATACCTATCATGTCCCGCGCACGCTCTGCCACGTTCACCACCTCTATTCGCACTTGGGCTGCTGCTGTTCAGCCTGGTACACCAGCGCCGCCGACGCCCGCGACGAGTAAATCTACTTACACACCTTCATCGGCACATCAGTTCGATCTGACCGCGCTCGGATACACCTCGGTCTTTGTTCATCTACCCACTACGCCATCTACGCCTGACGCACCTATTCATGAATCTCCCTCCAAGTTGGCGGCTGCTTTCTCTCGCTCACGCGCCCGGTCCAAAAGCATGTCCAACTCTCCATTTAAACGGCCTTCTAGGTCCAAGGTACCGCCTCTCCCTCCCACTCTCATGGACGACATTCTGCTCGCGCAGTTCAGCGGCGGCGGAAAGCTCGACACCCATATGGCGCGCGCTGTGGGCCAAGGCGCTGTTGCTGACGGTCAAGGCGCTGTATGGTGGGACGAAGAGGAGTACGAGCCGCTATTGCCAAAAGAGCCTGTGCGCAAGGAAAAGAAGCGCAGACCGGCACCGCTGAACCTTGCTCAGCAGGAGTTCTTTGCTACGGCGTTCGTACCGCCGCCATCGGCTCCTCTTCCTGTGCCGAAGAAAACTGGCAAGATGAGCGTTCGTGCCCTCTTTTCTCGCGCAGCTTAGGTATGTTGTTTTCCTGCATGGGTTACATTTTAACTGAAAATAATGTAGGTCTGTCGCGTTCATGCCCCCTCCCTGGATGTCTCGTCGTCCTTCCAGTCTTTTCCGTTCTTCATGTCACTATTATGCCCTGCGGTTCTTGCACGTACTTGTATACCCGTTATCCACCCACTGTATCCATATTGTATCTCTATTGTAGCCTACCTCTAATTACTGTGTATGTAGAAAAGTATAAAACAATACATCGCATGCGATGAATCTATAATCTCTGTTGTGGGGCTGAGCCTCAGTGTGTCATCGCAAAAGCCTGAAAAAGAAGAGGTCAAGACTCAAGGTAGTCATTAGGGTGGTGCAGTAAACCCTAGGTTTTGATACACCTCAGGTTTACTGCAGTTATTAACGGTATCGATACGGTATTGAAACCTACCCCGGTGGGGAGGTAGGTTTCGATACCAGCACGTGACCATTCACGTGACTTTCTCAGCCAAATTTCGTGGCCGTCCCTTCGTTCACCCTCGCCACCCACAGTATGGCAGATCTTGAAGCGAAAGCAGCACTGGAGAAGCCTTATTTACTTGCTGTTAGTCACAGTTGAAAGCATGGAACACCCGGGCAGATGATAGAAGATTCTCGGCGAAAATTGACGCCACGCGAGTCACGTGAATAGTCACGTGCTGGTATCGAAACCGTTACTAACGGTTTCAAAACCATAGCCTCGCGGGGGCCCGGTATCGATACTAGGGTGGCGAAGTAAACCCTAGGTTTTGATACCGGTAGGGTTTACGGCAGTAAGTTACCGGTATCGATACCGGTAACTTACCTCAAGGTCGGGGAGGGAGGTAACTTACCAAACACATGACATGTCATGTGATTGGGGCAGATGGGGAAGGTTGCAGGTGGGGATGACAGGGTCCTGTAGGTCACAGATAGTGTAAAAGGCACTACAGGGTAGATAGAATTGAACTATGTACAGTTTGAAGCCAAAATTCACTCTGAATAGCGAAAAATCAAGGCCCAGAAGCCCTTGCAGGAAATTGCGCCACGCTTGTCATGTGAAAAGTCACGTGCCAGTAAGTAACGGTAACTTACCGTATTGATACCTAGGCCTCCGGAACCCCCCTAGTAACTTACTGGTAAGTTACCTCTTGGGGGGTTTACTTCGCCACCCTAATCGATACCGTTAGTAACACCCCCGGGAGGTTTACTGCGCCAGCCTAGTAGTCATGATGGCAGAGGATGTAACGTGTAATTGAGATGCAAAAGTTACTCAACGCCTTTACTGCCCCAGTGAGGCTCGAACTCACGACCTTCCGATAGTCACGCAGAAGTAACAGTCGGACGCTGTAACCAACTCAGCCATGGGGCACGTGTGCGGCGTCATTTTGTTATACCTGTTGCCTAAGCCGGATAACTTCTCTTCTCTTCTGCTGTGGTTGTGATTCTGGGTAGCAGGTGGACCTGTCCAGCTATTGTGATAAGGTGTGCCTGCACAGTGCAGGCAGGGTCTTGATCCAATGAGATGCATCGTCGATCTTCGTGACCAACGTCGACCAATCCCGCTTGCCTCTTGCGTTGATCCGACCTCTTCCTTCTGGCCTTCGTCAATGACTCCAATGATTGCGACACGCCGAATCAAGGCTACAGATTCACTCATAGACAGTGTTATCACTGGAATCTGTGGTTGTTCATCCTAAATCATTCCGCCTGAGATGGGGGAATGCTCGGATGTTCTCATTTCTATAACCGTCGTCTGCCCGCTCTCCGTTCACAGGGTTCTCAATCCCGCGAGGTACCAAAAGACAATTCGCAATCTCCTGCTGTAACTTTTCTGATCTTAGTCTCTAGTGGCGTTCCCAGAGGATGCCGAGCGAATCGTCTTTCACCTATTTACAGCATTTCCCCGTTGCGGTGATGGAGAAAGTTCGCGGCTCCTTGATCTATCACGGCCCGCTCTCTCGTCCTCCTTCCTTCGATCTCAAATAGGTATCTCAGTCGTGAACCAATTGAGTACTCGCTCTGCATCAAGAATTGCGCGCTTACAGTATCAGAAATTACGTCTCGTCTCAATGTGGGATTGTTCCGTGTTTGAAGTCTGAATAGATGACTTCGTAGGGCCGGTCGAACCCGCCTCAAACAAGGCTCGGATTGGAGGCGACGGACAAGCTGCACGAAAATGAAAACGCCGGCCGTCAGGATCAAAGGGTAGGGCCACAACGGTCCGTCTCGTAGCTCTAAGGACACACAGCGTCAACTTGTCAAATGTATAGATTTGAGTCCGCTTTGCCTCCGTGTCGCCTCGGTCGCCATCATCATTGCAAATCCAAGTTCGTCCTAGATAGGTATCAGCTCCAGCCTGTCCATCCATAAAGGTCCGTTTGTCCGTTTTTGTATTTCAGAAAACTGGCATGCCTCTCCCACAGGACCCTCCTACCGGATTCCACTCGAAGGCTCAGCTTGTAGCCTACTTGATCGGTTTGGCTACCTCGAATCCAACGACGGGCGCCATAGCGGCTGTTGTTTTCTACGCTGTCTCTGCACTCACCCTTCTCATCTTTCCGGTCATTTGGCCGGGAAGCATACTCTCGCGGACACGGCGTTCCATAAACGAAACCCGCGACTGGCTCGAAGACCACGCTCGACGTCGAGGGAACGGGCGCATGTACCGCATCTGCGCATCAGGACATTTTGCGTTAGATGAGTGCGTTGGATTGTCACTCTCAAAATGCCTTGACTAAACGCGCCATTTAGAATCCATGATCGCGTACATGACCTTGAATCTCTTCATCGGCGTCGCCTGCGCCCGTCATATGTTTTCAAATATGTATTCCGAGCGTACAGTCTCTGGCGCGCGTCGCGCGCCTGTATGAAAGAGGTTACGACCTTGAAAATCGATTTAGACAACCAAGTACGTCTCATTGGGCATTTAAGGATGACGGTCTCATGTCTTTCATAGATCAGAAGATTGGATTCCTCTTCCGGACCTCTTCCTGCCTCTGCGGCCAATCCGAGTGATAGTTGATACTATTGAGCATATCCACTGTACAGTAAATGTTCCATCCGTCGTCCAGCCCCTCGTGGCGCGCCACGCTATTATCTATACCCAAGGGACTGTTATTTACATACCTTTTCTCGCTGTGTGCCAAGCTTTCGTGCCTCCTAGCATCTTGTCGTTACAAATTGTTCTCTTTTTTTGTTGTTCTCCATGAATCCACCCTCTAGTAGAGATTTCAAGGCCTGTTCATAGATGCAGCAAGTACCATTCCTGCCTAGCGGCCAATTCCGACCTTCAGTGGCTTAGGATGCGTCGTTGAACGCGTTCGACACGACTGAACTGCGTGAAGAGCCAACTGATCGGCTATCTCGGATAGAAGGAACACTGCGTGTCATCAAACAGGGTTGCTTCTTGCGTTCATGTACTTGACTGGCGAGTCGTAATGTCGCGGTTTACTTTCGGCTTCTCGCGTTTACGATACCTCCTACCAGCGTATGCTGTCTCTGTTTCTCCTTTCAGGTTTCCCGGCTACGGTTCTACAGACGGCGAGTCGAAGTCTGCCTCGTCTGCGCAAACTCAAGTGACAAGCTTGCTATAGATCGAGAGAAAGCCGATGTCATGTGGAGGAACACTTCCTATCTGAATGTGGAGCACGGAATGGCGCGCCTTGATTATCACACGATTGCAAAGTAAGCCTTTGAACTTTTCGTTCAAGGCTCTTATTAATTTTTTTCGCTCCAGAGAGCCCTTTGCAGCAACGGGCCAGGCCAATGCTATATCGACACATAAGAACGGCTACACGGTATCGATGTATTGCGTTTTAGATAACCACTACGGACGTCACGCTACTGAATGGGTTAGCTCGCGGTTCGGGGACCGGTTTGTAGAACGGTGGCGTAATCGCGTGTCAACAGTGCCTGAACTACACGCGTCCGCTGCGACGTCCGTAGCAGAGGAAGATTCCAAACCAGGGAATCTTTATCCATCCGCGGAAGAGATAGAAGGGCTATTGAAGAATATTTTTCTGGACATTGACGACGAGCTCGTTAATCAGAGCGCCTATGCCTTTTCTGCCATGTGGACAAGGCGCGCAGATAACTGGGAGGTAAAGGCAAGCGATCATCAGGTGCCTCCCACTCCTCCCGAAGTTTTGGCGGGTCTGTCTGGATCATCTTACCTTGCTGTCATATGGGATTCGACGACGCGCTTGGCGCACATCGCTAATACAGGGAACTCGGGTGCCATATTCGCTCGAAGAAAAACATCTGGCACTGGAACATCGTGCGAGTATGAGGTCGAGGTTCTCACACTGTTACCACAGCGTGACGATCTCCTACGGCTCGAGCGCATCCATCCTGGGGAGAAAGATGTGGTTGATGCTTCTGGGCGGCTGTGGGGTACAGTACCACTCCGAGTCTTTGGTATGGTACCGTGGAAGTGGACGAACGAGATCCGTCAAATGATCGGCTGGACGGGAGATTCTCGTTTCGCGAGCAACGTGCAGACGCCTCCCTACCTCACTGCTGAGCCTGTCACCGCGAGTGTCAGAGCAGAGGAAGGTGACGTCCTCATTTTAGCGTCCTCCGACACCTTCCCATCCTCTCTGTCTCCCAAGGAGCGATTCGATCTGGTCAATAAATGTCTCACTGACCCGACACTCCCTGCGACGAGGCAGGCCCAGAAGGAAGACAAGAAGACTTCTTCATGGGCACCACCGGACCATTGGTCCTGCACCTCCCAAGGTTTCTTCAGCCAGCCAGCTTCGCATGAATATACAACTCAAAATGAAGATGGGCTGTATGAAGAGCGGAATGTCGCACGTCAAGTGATGGAGTCCTTAGGCTGGACTGGGGATGGGCAATTAGTGAATGAGATGAAGGCTGGCGACGCGGTTACATTGATGGTATTGGAATTTGGCAAATAGATTGCCTGTAAATGAGAGTCTCTCTGTATAGAACTTGAACTTTCTGAATGGACCAGGTTGTTCGGCAACTTCCGAAGTCGCGATGTGTCATCGTCACGGTGACCGCTACATCTACAGCCTTGCTTCCTTCCTTCATGTACACACGACGGGACCATTTATAATGCGATGCTTTGGATTTAGATTTCTCCGGATGCGCTACGCGCTATACTCTATCTCTGGCTCCAGCGTCCGATACCCTTTCAATTTGGCAGATGGTAGGTAGTTTTATTTCTTCCTATTTGAGAACTTTTAATCATTAACAGTTCTTCTTTAGAGGACTTCGATGTCAGATGGGATATCAAGGAGAAAGATAGGACTGCGTCAGTCCCTGTTACTTTTTCTCATACCCTTGTGACCAGGCATGTACCATATCCCCACATTTCTAGACAGCACTTCGAATAATGTATGATTTCAGAGACGAGCACTCTACGTGTAGCATGTCGTATCTGAACAGCACCCATTCTATGAGAGACTGCTCCATGGCCATTCTCTCTGTTCACGACGGTCACGGTGGACATAGCACGACGCGGTGGCTTGAAGGTCGCCTTCCGGAAAGGATTTGCTCTCGCTGGTGGGACCTGCATTTCAAAACGCGACAGGGATTTCCATCGCCGTACCATCCCGCCGCATTTCATGCTATCGGGAACGCAGACGGCTCGGATGCGCGTGGCGCCACCCCACAAGAGATCGCAAACATGATGAAAAGGACGTTCTTGGAACTCGACAACGACCTTGTGAACCTAAGCGCACACCTCGCGTCCGCTAGATTGGCGAGGCGGTGGAGCTCTACGCCCAACGCCAGTCGCGCTATGGATGACCCTCTGTTACAGCCACCGGTAAACGGGTGCTCGGTGATTGTCGTTTTATATGACCAGATCACGCGGCTCGTATATGTTGCGAATAGTGGTAGCACCGCGGGAGTTATCTTGGCGAGACCACGCGATTATGGGCAGCAGCGCATTTACGATGTCGAAGTCCTTGCGCGACCGACTGCCGAGGATGAACGCCAGCTCCGAGCACTTCATCCTGGTGAGGACAACCTCTTGGGCAAGGATGGGATGCTCAGGGGTTCTGTTCCGCTTCGCGGCTTCGGGCACGCACCTTGGAAGTGGACGAAAGAGGTACGCCAAATGGTTGGCTTCACGGATCTCTCACACGATGCGGTGACGCCCCCGTACGTGACAGCGGAGCCTATTGTGGCGACTGCGCCAATAGAGGATGGCGACATTCTGATACTGGCGTCGCGCGGCGTCTTTCCCGCTTCGTTCTCTCCTGAGGCGACTGTTAAACTTGTTGAAGGACAAATAGTCCTTCAAGATAGTGTACCGCTGTCGCACAAGGTGATGAGGGCTCTAGGGTGGATTGTAAAAAACGGCGACGAGTCAGTGATTACTGACAAGGTGGCGTCGGGAGTCTCCTTGTCTTTGTGCATCGTGCAGTTTGGCGCGTAGGTAAGGCTCGTAGTTGTATGCATTTGATGCTCCAGAAACTCACCCTCTGTTTTATTCTCTGCTAGAGTCATTAGAATTTGTTGTTTGATACCGGTTTTATTCACAACTCCTCTCCTTACTTTGTGGCAAAATGTTGCTATGGCCTGAAGCCCTCCGTTCCGTGTGAGCGACTCATTTACACGAAATACCATACTGTTTGAAGCTTTCTCCCTGTCTCATCACGACATCGTTCGCGATAACATTCATTAGACCCGAAAAATGTCAACTTGTCCTGGTGTTCGGGATCTCTTATGTCGGGGTCTCGACGTGCTCGACTACTTTCATGAGGGGAGCGTCAACACGCCTGGGGTACGTACGAATTACCTCTGTCATTTACTCAACCTCACACTCATACGTATATGTAGCACTGTCCCGGACACATATCAGACCTCGCACGCGTAACTCCGCATAGCTTTGTCCTTCTAGGAGGCGACTGCTGTACGTCGGAGATCTACGTCCCAACACCCTCTCCCCTTGTCCTTCTCATATCCTCGAAGCCGTCTAGCCATGTCACCGGAATTCGTATCAGTGGAAGGAACGACACCGCTTTTACAGCCGTCAAGCACTTTGTATGAGGATTACCCGAAAGCGAAAGAGACGCTGGGAAAGTTGGCGGGGCTGGATGCGCATCCAGATGTGTTGATGCTGATTGCGCACGATAGGTCCTTGGAGAGCGTTGTGGATATGTTTTCGGGGCGTGTGGATAAGTGGATAGAGGAGGTTATGTAGACATTTATGAAGGAGGGAAGTGCGGTGTGGAGGTTTGGAGAAAAGAAGTTCAGCATATGATTCGACTGCTCAGTCTAGCAAGCGACGCCGTCGTGGCTCCGACAGGTCGTGACCCACTCGACTTTGCTATCTGTATTTGACATTCTCCTCTCAATGCTATTGCAATCCTCCTTTAGTACACGTAGCTGTCATATGTACCTAGTTGATACCACTATTAGCTCTGCTTGTTGTTTCAACTCAGTTCGTTCCCTAGTTTGATAAGAGTTCAAGTTCTGGGTGTTCATTGAAGGGAGCACTATACACCTAGTGTAGTTATGAGAAAAGACGCGCTTTAGCAGTCATTTCTTACGCGTTGTGGATGGTGACTGCCGTTTATGGCCGATCACTCCTTTCATGCGAACCACCATGTCTGTTACTGCACTCCAATCCTAACGGCCTGTTACACTCAGTTTGTCGACTACTCATCACCACATGCACGACAAACCCTCTCAGCGGCTTTGGGGCGGGGTCAGATAAAAAAACTTAGTTGCAAAAATAGTCACTACGGACGTGGACTGGATGAGTTCAACCTCGTCATGAAAGGAACATAAATCGTGCCCTGCCGACTGCATGTCATCGCTGGACAATCTTTATCGCGTTTGTTTGTCGTCTTTTAGGAAAAGGTGCTTTCTGATGAATTCCACTTCGCTTGTGCGCTCATTTGTCGTCTAGTCCTCCTCTTAGCCGCAATCTCATCGTCGTTTCCTTCGCCCCTCAAATCATCTGAGACGCGTCGGCCTTCTCCACTGCTACACTTCGGAACATTGGAAGCTTCTACAGGACACAACACGTTCTCTTAACAGAGTGGCACCGAAATAGAAAGCGAACGTGTTTTCAAGCTGTCAGCGTCTAAATCTCTGCTGCCTTCGCGCCTACGCCCAGCCAGACCCATCCAGAGCCCAGCGGACCGCTCATTGGCTGAGCCGGGCACGTCGTTGGATTGGTTGCGTGTCAGCCAATAAAGTGCGTGCGGCGAACGTCTGAGTCTTCGCTTACAAGGTATCTACAGCTCTCCTTTCAGAGATCAGGGTTTGACTGTTAACTCCTTTCAGCGACAGACACGATTTTCATGCCTCAGCGCATCTCTGAAGTAGCACTTGGGATTCGTGCTCTTTCTTCTCACTGTTGTCCCAATATCCTTCATCTCGTTTCTGCCAGCGCGTATCTCGGTGCTAGAGTAACCCCAACAGTCGATATATGCCTGATCCTTCTCGGTAATACATGACGCTCCAGACCGTTGAGTCGAGACTAGAGCTCAACAGCAGTCGAAGAACGGTGGGGTAATGTGGTGCGGGACTCTATGTCACTTGCATACGGGATTTGTCCCGACGGCATAAAAGTGGATAAGCAAGCATTCAGTTCATGACCAGATCTGTCGAGACTGTTCACGCCCGGATTGGTCAGACGTTGATCAATTATCTGTCCCATTTAGGTCCGCAAATCTTTATCTCGTGTGAGTCTCTTCATCGTCCTGGACAAGAATGTGCCCTAACTACGCGTGAAAGGTTCTACCATTGCTGTAAGCAAGTGAGAATTTACTAATTCTCGCTCGGCCTTCGTCGTGTACGATAAAGCGTTGTAATAGAAGGCCCTTTCCCTGTTTGAACAGCGATTACTGCGTGGTCCATCTGGCCATGGCCAGATCCATGCGGTGCATTCGGCCCTCGATGGAGCTGTTCAAGTCTGAATGAACATAAGACTCTTACTGACACTGTTAGTCACCTCTCAGGCATGGTGGTTATCTCTGGACACCAAATCAGTAACGAGCAGTTAATCTGCATTCTCAGCTTTCTCTTCCCGGGAGCTAGCTCTTCCTTGGCGATCCCGGTGTACATCTGTATTGTCATGTACGCATTCGTGATACCGTCGTTTTGGCCTGGCGCGGTTCTACAGGAGACGATTGAGAAGGCAAAGAGTACGAAGGGTTACAATGTTACAATGATTGAATCTGCCTACGCTAAATAAATAGCTAAGGTACTGGTACCCCGACAGACCGTGTATAGAGAAAAAAAAGTCATAAGTAAAAGGCGATGCAGACCACGGGTGCCTCAAAACCCTGCGGGGAAAACCTCGGCTTCGTGAGCAAGCGGCTCGCAGCGGTGATGCTACAGGCATGTTGATCCTTCAGGCCGAAGGCCAACGCAGATTGGACGAGTGGGTTTTTCATATCATCAGAAAGCTGTAAACCAGTGTTCTAACGATCTCCGGGTCCTCCATCTCCAGTATCTCAAAACGGGCGAAAGACCTACAGCACGTCCACTATCGTAACCTGTCACTTCGTCGCGTCTTCAAGTATCTTGTAGCAGTGCGCGACCTTGTCGTTAAATCGCGCGCGTGTCGAAAGGATGTCCTCACGACTATCAGTCACCTTGAGGATGTTTGTTCATCTGCTTTCTCTGATCCATTGTTTACTCATAAACGCGTGGCGTAGATCATATCAGATGTACAGCGCGTAATTGAGGACAGACAACACCTATTGGCTCTCAGTGCCATAGCGGCCTGGAGACAGGATGACTGCAAGTGCAACGTCAATTGACTACTAAAAACGAACTGAAGGATCAACTAGCGCCTCATGCGTTCTCCAACGCTGGGTATTTATTGCCTCGCTGACACGGTTTGCTCCCGGGCGGATGTGATACCACCTTGTAGCCGAATGTCATGGGCGTTTAGCGCAGTGATAGCGTGGATGCTTTGCACCTCGATGCTTGCCTGAAGTCAGTCACCTGAACCTCCAGCGTTTTGTATTTCAATATTCGCATATTTTTCCCTCGTGTACTTGTTGCTCCTTCACTGAATTGCGAAAATGACATGATTCAGGTTGACTGACCGCGCCATCCGGCGAGAACGTTGTAGTATACCTTTTTCGTTTGATTCCTCCTACCGACAGATCTTCAATTTGTTGTTATATTCAACAAGGACATGAAATCAGACCACAATATGCCTTAAGACACCCTTCTTCCTACCTTTTCTCGAATTCTCTCCGCTCGCTCTATCTCATCCTTGGTCTTGACCGCCATGGGGACTTTGCCTTGTGTTCGTGTCGCCTGGGCCAAAAGAACTCTCCTGTATGTGCTCACTACCGTCCACACCCACCACCGTCCCGAGGCGCGAGAGTCGCAAGTGGCGTTCAAAACGTCAACGGCGGTGGTGCTCTGCAACGTGCGACCGGACACGCACGTGGTGCAGAACTCAGCGGTTGAACCAGCAATCGCTGAGATGCTCTTCTTCTTCTTCTTTTTAAACATATCCATTCCGTTCTATCCAATACGTTCGAGATCGATGCCTGCCCCGGAGAATCAATCATCCAGCGAGAAGCAATCCCACAATTTATCCATTCGCTGTGTCACTCCTTGATCTGTCTGCCACTGAAGTCTAACAGCGATGTGATCTTTGGAACTCACCCAATGCCAAGGCAAACAATTGACATGACAGTGTGTTATTTTTCTACTACTGCAGCAACTACTTCAAGTCTGACATATATATCTACAGTCTTCCTTGCAATTCTATGAATTCAGTTACAAGTGTGTGTCTCGTTACCGGCCTCGCTCAAATACCTAATTGAACATTGGACACAAAATGCGACCCCCCGGCGCAGCGATATCCCGATCCCATTCTGATCCAACGGTAACCCGCAACACAGACACCCATCTCCTGAAGTTTCTTCTGCGCCTGAGCCTCCTGCTGCTTCGCTTTCTTCTCCGCATCCCTTCGCGCCCTCAGCTCCTCTTCTATCTGTTCGCGTCTGCGCATTGCTTCAACCTCTTTCAGTCGCTCGGCTTCTCTCAGCCTCTTCAGCTCGTCCTGCTTAGAACGGTCCTTCTCCTTCTTCAACGCATCGTCCAGTAGTTGCCTATGCGCCTTTGCCTCGAGTTCTAGCTGCTTCGCTTGACTGGCGCGTTTCTGGGCATCTTCTATCTCTTGCCGCACCCGGTTCTCTTCGGCCTCTGCTGCTGCCTTCGCCATTTCGAGCTCCATCCATACGGTGTCTGATACCCCAACATCTCGACCATCAGTTGCATTCTTCGGCCGAGGATCAGGTGCTTCTTCCTCTGGAGCCTGGGAGGACAAGACATTCGACTTTGTTTTGAAAGAGTGGGCAGAGACCGGTGGAGCGTGCATCGGTGAAGCGATGGGTAGGTTGTTCCGAGCGAAGTCAGATGCATTGGGAGCTACCTCGCGCGCACGCCTTGTCTGGAGCATCTCGTGGGCGCATTGTAACGCTTGGTGTGGAGTTAATAGCAGTTGGCCACTGGTATCACCTTTTTCGAGTGCGATTCCAATTATATTCCGGGATAGAGCATCAACGTCTCGACCATTAGCCCAAGAAGTCAAGGATGCGAACTCGCCAAAGATACGCAGTAGCGCCTGATGCGCATTTGAAGACGAATTTTCCAAGTCTGGTACGTGTACCGATTTGCGCCTCAGATTGGTGGTGAGAATCTGAATGCACTGCGAAGGGAGAAGATGGTGGAAGAGAACTTCCTCGGTGAAACGACTCGATAGACCGCGATTGGCAGCCAATAGTTCGTTGATATCCTGGTCATAGCCGGCAAGAATGACGACGATCTTTCCCTTGTAACGTCCATCTGTCAATAACGTGACAATCTCATCGGTAGCCTCCTTCGCAAACGGACCATCCTTGAGTCTGTAGGCCTCGTCGATGAAGAGAACTTGACCCAGACAGTTGTCAAACATTTTACGAACGAGAGGCCCGGTTTGGCCTACGTACTGCGCCACGATATTCGAGACAGAGCACTCATGAACGACGGCGCGACCGAGCAGCCCCATATCATAGTAGACTTCGCCCATTTTACGTGCTGTGGTCGTTTTCCCGGTTCCTACAGATGACTTCAATATGATTCTTACAGCGGCGATGTGACATCACATACCAGGCGGTCCTTTGAAGACGAAGGTTGTTGGAACAAGATCTCCGATGTCTTCGCCTCGCTTGTGGCCCGTAGCGGCAATCTTTTGGAAACTGCTCAGCTTCCGCACTATCTCTTCACAACCGACGTCGTCCCGGAAAAGCTCTGAAAGTTTGTCCTGTGCTTGGACAGATCGATTGTAATCGGGATCGAAATCAGCGACTTGAAAGACAATAGCATCGGAGTCCTCCGTCGTGCCGCGTACACGATTCATGAAGTTTGTTTTTGCCTTCCCAAGCAAATTCTCTACCTCGCCGCCATTTCCGAAGTTCGGACGCATTTCTATATAGCCGTCAGCAGCCGTTCTTCCTTGCAAAGTACTAAGGCACTTACTCGACCTGTTCAACACCTCAATTGCCGTTGCCTTGGCCTCGGGGGTGGCGCCAAGATTCTGCTGCTGTAATTTGAGGTTCAAAATCTCAAGGAGTTCGTCCGATGTAAAGTCTTCGAACTTGAACGCGTCCTCAATGGCAAAGCGCCGGCTAAGACCTGGAAGATATCCAATGAATCCAAGAATGAATACTCGCGTTGTTAGATACTGACCTGGGTTAACGGCCTGCCAAAAAAGTCATGATCAACATGCGCACTGGCAAGGTCGTGAATAGACGACATACCTGGAACATCTCACGCATCTCTTTCTCGTACCCCAATAACAGAACACAACGGTCTTCGCCCACTGTACTTTGAACCTCGGCCACAAGTGTGTCTATGACAGAGGTCTTGTACGGGTCGGACTGCTGACCGGTCGATCCTCCAGTGTAAAGCATGTACGCCTGCATGAAGTCATGAGCAAGGTTGTTTTCAAAAGTACCTGGTACGAACCTCGTCGATGATGAGAACTTTACCCACTGTATTCGCTAGAATCGCTTTCGTTTTGTTCTCCGACTCGCCCAACGCACTACCAATGAAATCGGCCGGGTTCTTTACAACAACTAGAATTGTGATTAGCAAGGCCGAGATATCTGAAGATCATAGCACACCTTCGCCGTTGCTCAAAAGCCCAAGGTCAGCCAAAATGCGCCCGTACAGTTTGGCGACCGTCGTCTTTCCGGTTCCCGGGGAGCCAATGAATGTCCTGTTCAGAGAGACGGCAAGTGGCTCCTCCTCCTTCAGTTCGCGAGCATAGTTCCGCTTGATCATGTCGTAAAGGTCTTGAATTGAACGCTTGACGAGGGCAAGACCGGTCAACTTCTGCAGCTTCTTCCAACTTTGGCTCTCGACGATAGCGGTAGATGGGTCGGGACCAATAAGGTCTTCCTTGACGAGGAGCATGTCGTCGGGACGCATGCCGGCAGATCGCTGAGAGGCAATTCGCGCCGCTTGACGATCCATGATTGTGGACAGCAGGTTCTCCAAAGCCCGAGCATTGCCGAAGCCATCACGTCCTCTGCCACGTCCAAGCCGGCGTGTCACTATTCTCCCGTACAAGCCATCAACTCCATCGACGACCTTCATTCGACCAGAGTACTTGCGATGGATCATTTTCCCAAGCATGTGCCGGAGCTCATCGTCGGTGTAGTCGTCAAATTGGAAACGATACGGGACTCGACTGGTCAGACCTGGATTGTGTTCGAAGAACTTTTCCATCTGCTTGTTGTAACCCGCCAGAAGGAAGACAATTGTCCCAATATTATTCTCCATCTCTGCAAGAAGGAAGTCCAACACCTGGGCACCTTGGAAGTTGTGCCCTGATGCTAACTGATAGGCTTCGTCGACAAAGATCGCCCCACCGCCTGCATTTTTGACCTTCTCGATGAGATCTTTGGCGCCCTTGGTTCCATCACTAGCCAACCGCGAACCAGTCGTTTCCTCAAACGCGTTTCCCGGTAGAATCCCCACGGAGCTGAGGTATTTGGCGTAATGCCGAGCGATCGTAGTTTTCCCTATAATGCATGACTTGTAAGTTTCACAATTGTACAGGAAAGCGAGGAACCAACCTGTGCCAGGATTTCCAAGAAGGACCAGATTATATCTCTCCTTATTGAACGGGATGCCTTGGCGCACGGCGAGGTCAATCTTATCCAAGATTTGAAGGACTTGCTTCTTCACGTCCTCTAAGCCGGTCATCTCCATAATTGCGTCGATAGCTATGTTGGAAACACCTTCGATGGTCTTTTTATGCTGCCAACGCGCCTCTGATGGAGAGAGAACACTCCCTTTTGGGGATGTTACTCGAACTCCGGATGGCTCTGCAGCTTTCTTCGCAGGAGATGACGGCGCAGTCGTAACCGTGGGTGGTTGAGCAGGTGGCGAGTATGATCCCACACCCGTCGTAAGAGGAACATCGGTGGTATGGGAAGGCGTAGCACGAGTTTCTGCCTGTGTCTCTGCTTGGCGCCTGAGGGCAATGACTTCGTCCAAATCAAGGCGCTTCTGCTGAAGCTCATTTGCTCGTTCCCGCTTCAGTTGTACGTCCCGAAGAACCTGCTGCTCTTGAGCCACCTTCTCATCTAACTCCTTTTTACGTCGCAGGTGCTCTGCTTCGTCCTCCTCGCGTTTCTTTTGCCGTGCGAACTCTTTCTGCCGCTTTGCCTCCTCCAACGCCGCCTCACGATCGCACTTCTTGCAACCTGGAATGGACTGGTCGCTGCACTTCCTAGAGAGGTTATGGCCTTTCACGCATTGGCGTGGGATTATGGCTTGACAGCGCATCTTCGAGTGGTCGTACAACTGATGACACTTCGACGGACATTGGTGGATCCCGCAATTGAGAATCGTACCACTGAATATTAGTTAGTCGGAATGAAAGATTTGGTTGTCGAAGGCAAACTAAACCTACCAAGGTTCGGGGCAGCCACCGTCCGGGCACAGCTGATCGAAGTCCCCTTCATGGTGGATGAGAGCCTTGCGGTCGGGATGCTGCTGGCACTGGACAGGGAGGCCGTTGTATATATGGCGCTGCATTTTCTCGAAGAGTCGCTTCCAAAGCTCTCCTCCAGTCTTCGACTGTGTGAATGTGTTCGAATTCCCAATCATGACGAGTCCATTCCGCGCACGCGAAAGAAGGACATTGAGCCGTTCGGGTGCGCACATGAAGCCGATGTTGTTGTTAGGATTACTTCGAGTCAGAGAGGCAATGACAATGTCGCTCTCTTCGCCTTGATAGTTATCTAAAGATATATCAGAAGCAAAATCTCAAAACAGGATTCAAACGAACCAATTGTCGCAAGACGCAACTGGCGCTTTGTGGATTTTGCTGCGCCAGGTGTCAAAAGACCAGCACGGATGAGGTCGTACGAGTCGAGATCATTGAGAACCGCGTCCGTTTCGTCACGAAGCTCCCTTTGAAGTAGATGAAGCTGGCCACGGTACGGGGTCAAAACGACCATCTTCTCGGTTCTGTAGCCCTGCTGTGCCAGATATCGAACGGTCCGTAGCACCATTCGCACCTCATAGAGATTCTGTTTCGAGGATTTGGACCCAAAATCTCTCATGTCGGATATCTGCACCAATTCATCTTCGGGCTGGTCGTGATTGATAAAGACGATGTTGTCTTGTAAGCCGCGAATGTTAGGTCTGTTGAGCGTCTTGGGAGCATCCTCGAGGTCGGGATAGGTTAGGTGGCGAACAAGGGCGGAAATCTCTGGCCGCATGCGGTGTTGTGAGCGAAGAGTCTGATGTGGGTATCCTTTGAGAACCAGTCTCTCGAAAAGCGATCGATTCAAGTCGTAGCCTTCCCCTTTCTCTACCGTGAGATTGTAGTTGTTGACCTTTGGCCGCAATTGCCTGGAGAAACATATGAAGGACCATAAGCAAGCGATGAAAGCAGAACCTTACTTGTGATCACCGATGAGAACGAGTTTCTTCGCAGCCTCACCGAGCGCGGTGACGACATGACTCTCTAATATTTCACCAGCCTCTTCAACCAGCACGATGTGCGGGGCAGCCGCGAGGATATCCTGCGTGTATTTGGCCGCCGCCGTCGTTGTACAACCGATGATGCGTTTGGACTTTAATATCGCTCCATCTTTCTCCCGGAATTTTCGAGTAAGCTGCCCCACAAGCTTGTTATAACGGAGAGCTGTCTTGTACAACTCCTCTATTTCGTCTGTCCTCATCGCTTGCGCCCATTCGTCCATCAGCTCCGATCGCTCCTGCTTGGGTAACGACCAGATACGGGCAGCCTGCCGCACATTCGGCGATGTAAAGAAAATGCCAGCATTTTTCATAGACCTCCAGCGGTCGACGAGGTAGGTTTCTGTGACGGCTTGGCCCCTGCTACCGACAGTCTGCATACCATCATCGGACATCGGAACCTGGAAAGCGTCGAAATACGCGGGTTCTTCAAACTCCAGAAATGCCAGAAGTTCAACGGCGTCGATCTTGGAATTTAGATATCGTTTGAAGGAACTAGTGAGTGTATGTGCATGCGTCGTAACATCTGCCTTGAAAGAATTGATGATGGAGTTATCGGCGCGGGAAAACTGGAAGTCGGTGGGCTGTCTCTGAAGCAGCATGGGCTCTGTACGAGCAGTGGATTTACCGCCAATGCGAACCATCGACTTCTGGGCAATGCCAATGTTGAGCACATCTTCCAAGAACTGGTCGAGGGCATGGTTCGTGAAGCAGACGACAAGGATTTTCAAGTCGGAGAAGTCGTGGAAGAACTTGGCGAGCAAAGCGCCAATGAATGACTTGCCGGTACCTGAAGAGAGTTGTTAGCCACCGAGCATGAAAACTTTTCGAACACGTACCGGGTGGACCTTGAATAAGCGATAGGTCTTGTGTTAATCCGGATAGAAAGGCTTCCTCTTGGGCGGGATCGAGAACTACGGGATGACGCAAATCAAGAAGAGCCTTCAGGTCGCGACCGCGATGTCTCTTCTGACGGTCGATGGCATGCTGCAGTCTCAGAGGCAGTACTGACTGGCCAATGGGTTCGCCCTCCTTCCAGAACAACAGCTCCTTGGAGAGAGGAAGAGTCTTGATACTTTTCAATGCGGTAAGAATGGGGTCGTAGGCAAACACCGCGACGTCGATCTGGATCAATTTCACTCGCTCCGCTGTTTTGAGCTTCAGAAGTAGCTTCCTAACTGCGAGTTCTCCCTCCACTTCCAACACAATCTCGGGATGCGGTTTGGCAAGCCGATGTTCATCGCGATGTACGGATGGGAATGCTACGATCGCCCCGTCGACGATGAGGGACGTAAGCGATTGGTGCTTTAGCAGTCGGTGATTACTGGTGATAGCCTTCAGTCGCTCTTCAGGCTTCTTGAATTTTTCAAGCTGCGGGAGGTCCTTCGAGCAGCGGAGAATGATGGACCATTTCCTTCGTTCGTCTGCAGTGCAATCGCATACTCGAAGCCCATCGACTACAAAGCCGCGGTGTTTCCGTCCCGTCTTTCCCAGCGCAATCTGCAACTCCTCACGCATCTCACATATCATATCCTCCCGAAGCAAGCGAAACATGTTGTCTAGGTAGATAGCTTCTCGCTGATCTATGGAACTTGGATCGTCGAGGACTGCAGCAGGACGTAGGAAAGGAAGCTCCTTCGACTCGAGCTCGTCGGCGGTGGGAAGGATGGCGATGTCGCGAAAGTTAGAGAAGTCATTGTCATGTCTCCCGCCGGGGGAGATATCATCTGAAGCGCCGAGCGGAGATGAAGAGGACGACACAGAGACAACGTGCTCGATGTGTTTCCCTAAGCTTCGAACATCTAGGTGGGATGAAAGAAGGAGAGCCGCCTTGACGTCCTTGGCAATGGGAAGGTACGGGGATTCTTCTTCGCCGGGAATGAGAATAAGCTGCAGAAGCAGCCAAGCGAAACATCGTTGTCCCTGCTCCCTGAGCTTACGCTCCTTGAAAGCGGTAACAAATACGTCCCAAAAGGTGGGTGGTTCCACAATGGTGAGAAGAACGCGCGTCAGCAGCTGGCCTCTGCTCAGCGTTTTAATCGCCGGGGCCTGAAGGAACACGATGAGGTCGACGGCATGTTTATTGAGAGTATCGATGGAGAGATCGGCGCGGATGGCGGCCTGAAGAGCGGTGATACCATGTTCGCTGGCAATAATGCGCTCAATGCACAGGGGAGGATCGGGGTGCGAACAGATGGCCTCGATGTACTGTTTGCATTGAGCAGGATTGCCAAGGGACGTGGTACCTTTTAGAACAGTGTCGAAAAGACGAGTGAGTCTGGCACGGCGTTGGGCGTCTGCCATGGCTGTGGTCAAGACTCAAAAGGCGTGGCATCAACGATGCGTTCCCACCATCTAATTCGGGAAGCCATCAAACTTTCTATAACACGCGTTCAACTGTGGAAAAATCAGTGCGCGGGAAATGATTCTTCAGCTGAATAGGCTCACTACGAATTGTATCTAAGTGTCGCCAGCTGGCGAGTCATATGGCGTGGAATTTACAGTTCTGAAATCACCTCACATAGTAGGTACCAAGACCCACATTTGCCTAGCTACATGCCTTGATTTCAACCCTATGTCCATACGTCTGGAGATTCAAGAATACCCCTAATAATGTTGGTCAGAGGAGAGATACACAAAAGTGTGCAGACAAGACCAACGTTTACGCAAAGAAGGCGCGAGTCGGCCGTCAAGCTACATCCCAGCCAAGTAGAGAAGGAGGAAGGTTCCGGTACAGCGGCGCGCCGACGCTGCGAGAGAAAACGGGGGAGTCGCCGCTTTAAAACGTGGTCCATCATGAACCCGGATCTTTACATTTGTTCAACAATTCGGAAAAGGACAAATAATAAGAAGTCCTTACTCGGCGATTCAGACGTCACTGACCAGGTTATCGCGTCGTCATTTCGCAGTCCTGCAGGCGATGTCGGTAATGGAGCGCGTACAAAGAAGATTTGGAAAAAGACCCAGAATCCAACTCCCTCCGGGTATCAACGGTTTGAGCTGAAGTAGATGCTTGCATTAATTTCCCTGCGCAGAACACGTATCATGAGCTCACCAAATGGCAGTCAGGCCAGTTCTAGTTGTGCTGAGCCAGTTGATCGTGGAAGAGCGGAAAGAAAAGGGATCGCCGTCACGTGCCCCTGAAACGCGTCGTTTCCATGGTGCATCAGGCGTTGCATACCAAAATCGATACGTATCTGCTACATAAACGAAATGTCCAGGCCGCGAAGGCTCACCGTTGCGTATCAGCGCCACCATTGAATGGTGCTCCCATATGCGGTGAAGACCTTAACATAAGTGGTCTGATTCTTTCAGCAAGTAGTATCATCTCACTGTTAACACTGACGGCTGTACACTTCGATTAAAAAAATGAAGCTGTACAGACGGCACGCAAAGGTCCATAAAACCGTTCAGGTGCTTGCCGCAAGTGTACTTAGATGTCGGACAATGAATACACATGCGCCTCGAGAAGAAATAGAACACCAATCGAAGGAAAAAATTCCGCCACTACGAGATGCCTACATAGGGTACGCTCCTATACCGCTAGAAAACGTATCTGCATAGCAGACATACGCGTCTACCTATATTTCCCCGATACGAATGGCGTAACGGTTCAAAAAATGTCGCTGCATGTACAGGCAGTAAGCCACATAGCCATTAAGCTACGAGTCCCAGAATGATGTCTCGTGTTCAGCCTCACCGCACCTTCACGCATCCACAGTAGGTCGATTCTTTCCCATCCCAGTACCCGCGAACAAGAACGGACAAACAGCCAAGCCCAGAGAGGTCCATGAAACTGCTAAGTCTCAAGTCCCTAGGTAGCACTTGGTCAGCGGAGTTGGGGCCCTAGAGAAACACAATCAAAGGGGAAAAGGAATGTATCGCTTCCCAGAATATATGGGATACACTACCACTAGACAACGTATCCCTGTAGCGGAGACTACGATCCTCAACACATCTCTCTTTACAGGAACTATACTCTTCCCCAGCCAGATACGAATGGTCTAACAGGCCAAAAAAGGCGCAAAATGTAATTCTCAAACTCTATGATGGGTTGCGGAGCCATTACGCGACGAGTCCCAACAATCCTTGCGTAACAGTACAGGAAATTCGACATATGAAAAAGAAGACACACACCATTCGTGCACATACCCACCAAACCTGTCCAGGCTGCGAACGCGGATCACACCTTGGCAAATATCAGCCCGTCGACCCGAATGAACGTACAACGATGCCTCTAGTGAGGCGCAGCCATTAACCTACGAGTCCCGACGGTAACTGCATCATAGGTAAGAAATACGAAGTTACATACCAAAACCAATGGTAGACCTTCACGACTATCAGCGCCCACCAGGTGGTGTGGGTAGGTCAAGCTGACCTGAACATACGGACTGCGAACAAAAAAGAAGCCACGATAATCCGGTCAGAGGTACTCAGAAGTCCATGAAACAGCTAGGCCACAGGTACCTATTTAGAATTTAGTGAATTGAGTACACGCGGTCCTCAAGCAACGGAATGAAAGGGAAAAAACAAACTTCCCAAAGGTATGGGTTACGCTACCGCTAGACAACGTATCCCATGTAACGGATAAAACACAGGCCTTCTTGCGACCATCAATGCCACCGCGCGGTCCAGCGCAGCCACAGCTCGCAAGCGAGGTTAAGATCCCTACCCGACGGCATCGCCTTACAACTTATCACATACACACGGTCACTAGCTTCCAAGTTGATGTCATTCGTATTCTATGGTGTACTAAACAGTTTTAGCCTTGACCATGCCTACTCGACGCATCAGCCAAGTTAAGCAGTGAAAATATAGGAATACTCACGCTCGACTTGAGCAACAGCCTCAGCGAGGACGTCCCTCTGCGTCTTGGGATTGCCGATGGTCTTCATGACGTTTTGATGATGGTCTTGGTGAGGTCGGCCTGCTCGCTCTCCTTGACGCCCTGCTCGTAACGCACCCAAGAGTCGAGAACACCTTTGAGCTCTGCAGCCGAAGCGAGTTTCTGCTTCTGCTCAAACACCTACGCCGCAGTCTCCATGGAGAGAGCAAAGAGGGCCGCAGTAACAGCACCAGCTTCCATCATCTGGCCGACTGCGTCGATGGGGCTGGTCACGGAAGCGTTGTGTTCGGCGCGCGCAGCAGCAAGTACGCCGGAAATTTTGTCAATTTCGGTTCATGTGCAGTCGGCGGACAGTGCGCGGATGGCCTGGGAGCGTGTTAGAGGCGTGTCTGTGGGGGTAATACAGATACACACCTTGAATGGCGGTACCGACGAGGAGGAAGGTCTCTTCGTTGACGGCGGCAGCGGAGAGAGTGGTAGTAAGGAGGCGGCAGCGGAGAGAGTGGTAGTAAGGAGGCGGCACCGGTCTTGGTGATGACTCCCGGCGACGAGGGTAGCTTGTCGATAGCCTATTTCGCCTTTTTGTCTAGTGTCGAGTCATAGCAGACCTGCGAGAGTCAATAGAGGCAGCAATACCGACGTTGTACGCACCTAAAAGGCGGCAGCAGGCCGTATAGAGCGTGTAGCGGCGGACACAGACACCCGGGCAAGAGACATGGTTGGACTATGACGAGAAGGACAACGGGACGAAGAACAAGAAGGGCGGGGTCGGTGAAGGTGAGGGTTACTTGGAAGCTTCAATCTTCATCTACCGGTCTCGAAATCTGATGTAGGTATAGCAGAGTGGTGTCGCTTCGGTTACACTATGTCAGTCGGTGCGGTCGTCCTAGACGTGTCGTCATAAATCGATGTATTTGTGCGGATTAGCGCCATATGTGAGGTCGTCTCGCAATTTCCAGGCGCAGAATATGTGTAATGAGCGCGTCAAGGTCAGGCCAGTTCTAGTCGTGCTGAGCCCATATGATCATGGAAGAGCGGAAGGAAAAGGGATCGCCATCACGTGCACTTGAAACGCGTCTTGAAAGTTAGGACAATCAAGTGCTAGAAGTGTTTCCATATTCATCGCCGCGCTGAACTCTACAATCATTCCAAGGAGATAGGGATGAAGGTTCAATGGGAGACTGAAAGGATTAGAACCGAAAAAGTCACCAACTCTTTCCATACTCTTGAAGAGGTCTACGTTACCGCTACTAGACAATGTAGCTCGGAATAACATCCGGAGTTTGCGGCGCAGACTATGCTCTGCTGCTCGAGTATCAAAACACTTGGACTCGTCTTGACGAGTAACTAGTATAACTCCCCACTGCCTAGGCAGCACAGTGAGTCAAAAAGCTCATTCTGAATGTCGATTGGTTCACGTTCCCGCTTGACTACGTGTCCGGCTTGTGAATGCGAACCAGGCCCTTGAGACTACTGTATCAGCGCCACTACTAAATGGGTGCTCTCTTACGCTTCGGAAGACGTCAAGATTCTTTCAGCAAGTAGTACCCCACTGAACCCACCGGACGTACGGCGGTTGATTGAAAAAATGCCGTCCGCTGTCAAAGATCCATGAGACCGTTGATCCACATGTCCCTAGACGGCAGTCAGTCAATGAACACACACCCGTTAAACGTTTCGGGAAGCCACAGAACACCAATCGAGGGCGAAAAAGGTCGAGGGGATACTCGCATGGGGTACGCTACAGCTAGACAACGTATCCTCGTCTAACTAGCAGATACTCCGACCCACAACACATTCCACTCCATCTATACGTCCCCGACATGCATCTCAACAGTTCAAAAGAATTTCCCCTCCATTCATCTCGCTTTAGTGAGCTGCGTAGCATTAAGCTACGAATCCCAGAATGCTCTCGACAACAATCGAGTCGTGTCCTATTGGTGGCTCAGAGTAAGTAGGTCATTTCTTAGTGTCTTCCCGAACAAAAAAGGAATACATAACGCGACAGCTCCCAGAGGTCCATGAAACCGCTAAGCCTCAAGTCCCTGGTTAGCAGTCGGTCAATGAATATACACGCGCCTCGAGAAGCCACAAAACGCTAATCAAAGAGGCAAAAAGATAACCTCGTTCTACATTACACGGGTTACGCTACCGCTAGACAACGTATCCATGTAGGAGACACTGCGACCCACAGCACATCCGGCTCTATCTATACTCCTCAGATACAAAAGGCGTAACAGTTCAAAAGATCTCGGAGTCGTAGTTCCCCTGTGCAATGAGCTGCACAGCCAGTAAGCTATGAGTCCCAGAATGATTTCTCGTGTTCAACCTCACCTCACCTTCACAGGTTCGATTCTTTTCCCAGTACTGTACTATTATGACCTCATCTTCGCATAACGCATAACGCCTGCCTGTGAAATGAAGAGTGAAGGGTACCATAACGCATAACGGCCAAATTTTGAACCGAGGTAAGGCCTAAAAAGGAAATTTTCTGGTGCGGCGGCTGTTGCCGCCGCTCCCGCCTACCCATATAAGGAAATTGGACCCTGAATGAAGAGATACTCTTGTGAAGAGTATGCATAACGCATAACACCCCATGAAGATAAGGTCATAATAGTACAGTAGCCGCAAATAAAAATGCCCAAACAGCGAATCTCAGAGAGGTACATGAAACAGCTGAGCCTCAAGTCCCTAGGTAGCATTTGGTCAATGAATACATGGAGTCCTTGAGGAGCTCATGGAAATGGGAAAAAGCATATCATCATCAGCCATGGGCTACGTTACCCCTAGACAACGTAGGGTACACTACGATCCTCGATGCATCCCACTTCACGGTAACTATACCTCCCCAGCTAGATACGAACGGCCTAACAGCGGCGCAAAAAATATCACTATCTCCCCTTGGTCTATGTGCCGCAGAGCCATTAGCTATGACTCACAACATTAACTGCAAGAATTACAAACCTCCATACGACAAGCAGGCCACACCGTCAGTTCACGTACATGACCAGGCTGTGAATGCGCACCACAGCTTTACAACTATCAGCCTTCACCAAGGCTCAAAGTAGGTCAACCCGGAACTAAACGTACTGTTGTACAACTCGAACAAAAAGCGATAATGAAGGATTATAGGTGCATGAAACCGCTAAGCGACAAGTCCTTGTTCAGACTTCATTCATCGGGTACAAACAACCAATCAAAAGAAAAAGGAGAGACAGGTCAATCTGAGATGTTACGCTACTGCTAGACAACGTATCCCGTGTAGCGGACACTAAACACGCCTTTACGACTATCAGCGCCACCGCGCGGTCCCTGAAACGCAGCCACAGCTCGCAAGCGAGGTTAACATCCCTGCCCGACGGCATCGCCTTACAACTTATCATCACACACACACGGTCACTCGCTTGCAAGTCGATGTCATTCGTATTCTATGGTGTACTAAACAGTCTTAGCCTTGACCATGCCTAATCGACGCGTCAACGAAGTTACGAGGTAGAAGTAGAGAAATACTCACGCTCAACTTCAGCAACAGCCTCAGCAAGAACGTCCCTCTGCGTCTTGGGATCGCCGATGCTCTTCATGACATTTCCAATGATGGTCTTGGTGAGGTCGGCCTGCTCGCTCTCTCTGACACCCTGCTCATATCGTACCCAAGAGTCGAGAACGCCCTTGAGCTCTGCAGCCAAAGCGACTTTCTGTTTCTGCTCAAACGCCTGCGCCTCGAGCGTCGCAGTCTCCTTGGACAGAGCAAAGAGCGCAGCGGTGACGGCACCAACGTCCTTCATCTGACCAACAGCATCGATGCGGTTGGTGACGGAAGCGGTGTGTTCAGCGCGTGCAGCAGCAAGGACGCCACGGATTTTGTCAATTTGGGTTTGTGCCCAATTGGCGTACGGTGCGCGGATGGCCTGACGACGTATCAGAGGCGCGTACGTGGAGTAATACGGATACGCACTTTGCCAATGTAGGCTAGGAGAATAGCGGTACCGACAAAGAGGACGGTCTCTTCATTGACGACATAGAGTTCTTGGGAAATGGTGGCAAGGAGAGAGTGGTGGCAAGGAGGGCGGTGCCGGTCTTGGTGATGATTCCAGGCGAAGAGGGAAGCATGTCGATGGCCTGTTTCGCTTTTTCGTCAGGCGTCGAGTAATGGCGGACCTGTAAAAGTCAGTACAGGCGGCAAGACGGACATGGGTACACACTTGGAAGGCGTCAGCAGGCCGTATGGAGCGTGTGGCGGTGGACAAAGCCACCTGGGCAAGAGACATGGTTGGACAGCGACGAGAGGGACGACGGGACAAAGAGGACTGGAGAGCGGGGCCGGCGGAGATGCGGGCGTCACGGATGCTTCATCTGCCTGTCTCGGAGTCGATATCGGATGGAGGTGTACATAGGTAAGAGTGGTGTCGCTTTGGTTACGGCTACGTCGGTCGGTTCGGTCCTTGAGCGTTGACGCCTCTTCATGAATCGATGTATTTGGGCGGATTGGCACGACATGTGAGCTGGTCTTGTGATTTCCAGGCGCAGAATATGTATAATGAGCGTACCAGATGGCAGACAGACTGGTGCTCGTCGTGCTGGCCCCAGTTGATCATGGAAGAGCGGAAGGAAGAGACAACAGCATCACGTGCACCTACAACGCGTCTTGGACCAATGGAAGCTGTTTACAATCAAGTTCTAGAAGTGTTTCCATATCTGCTGTCGAAGAATCAGGCATGTCGCTATCATAGCTCCCGATGCTGTATTTTCATCGTCGGTCTTCCAATCAACTTGGAGTTGAAAGAGACATGTCAGTCAAGCTTTGGTGTTTACAAGGATGGGGAATCCAAAATCTTTGGCTATCACAAAAAACTTCAGCTTTAATAGTAGCGAGATGATCATCTTTGTGCTGTCTTGAATCTACACTCGTGAATCGCCCACTGCAGACAGAGAAAAGCTGTGACTGTATCTTGAGCTGTATTCTGTATTGAATAGTACTCGAAATCTATCTAATGAGCGATGTCTTTCAGAGGGCCTACATGCCATCATGTCCATAGATTCGAAATTTTACCATTCGATTTACTACAGACTGTACACGTAGGAAACATCCTTCCCATCGCCGTCCTCTATTGTGAGCGCTCGCGGATCTCTTGTCTTCACAACCACATCCAAACCTTCGTCTGACAACCGCCTCAGCTCCATAACACCACGAGTCCTCGACAGACTAACCGTGGCGGGCAACTCGCACCACACGGAAACGGTAGTAATACCACACGGAAACGGTAGTAATATGTGTGCTCCACTCACTCTTGCCCCGTCGCTCCCATCGCTTCGCAATCATCGCAACAAAGGCGTCATTGACGAAGCCAAGCTTCGTCGGCTTATCAACAACTGTTGACTCAAGGAGGAAATTACTCGACTCCGCGGGTGAGATACCAATGTCAAGGAACTCCAAGCGAGGCAGAAATGACGTTTCCGACATGCGCTGGATAAGACCGCACATCGCCGTGTCGTCAACCGCATCCCAGCCGACATGCTGGAGCACCAGCTCCTCCAGCTGCACTGTCATCGAGAGCAAGGTTATGACCTCGTCGTTAATAGACGACTCCGCCAGTCTGAAGCTCCTCAACGAACATTGCGAACGTGTTAAGAGCTGGCGAAGGGCGGGAAGGGTGCTAAAGCCGGGATCGACAACGAATAGCTCATTCAGCTTTGGGAGGGTGAGAGCGCCAATAAGGCGACTATCTCTGGCGGAGAAATAGCGCAAGGACGGATGCGTGAAGCGAGACGGCACCCCACTAGATCTAAAGAGTCCGGGATAGTCAACGGTAAAGGATTCCATGTGTGGGTTCGCGCGGAGAATCTCCAAGAAAACTTTCGACGCGTCGACTCTGCGTCTTGCTCCATGGGTAGAGGTTTGATGAAGATCCTCGGAGAAATGAGTGATTTGCTTCCACGGTATGCTGACGTTCTGGTGGGGCAAATCGTAAAGATTTAGGTTGCATAGACGAGGGGCGTCCTCCGCATAGGGAAAGCGCCCCGGTAGTTCATCGTCGTCATTGTATAGGGCAATGTTCAGCTTCACGAGCTGTGGAAGGCGATTGCGGATGGGAGCAAATAATGGGATTTCGTCGTTGGTAATGTTCAGGTCGGCTTCTTCCCAGCGATGCGATTGGGAGACTACCGTCTCAATGAGCTGACGGGATAGCTCCTCGTTTCTGTCTCGACGGTCAGCATTCATGAAATCGTTTTAGAAAAAGCTGCACTTACGCATACGCCGTCCCCAGTGCGAATTCCAACGTGACTTTGAGAGGCTGGTTTTGTGTACGCTCCAGTGCGAGGTTGAGCAGGGACAATGGATCCGAATTCAGGCCAGTACTGGCTCCGAATGAGTCCAAATCCTCAGAATCAGAATCGTCACCGTCGTCCGAGTCGTCGCCGCCCTGGGCGCCGAAGCTAATTGTAGACCACAGCTCGGGGTGTGACAGGCAAATCTTTCGCCACGAGCTGCAAACGTGGCTGAGTACCCATGGACCGTCATCGACTGAGAGCGCATCCTTAATAGTCCACTTGACACGTTCGCGGAAAACGATGGAAAGAATTTTATCCGCCTCCGTATGAGTTCCTTGAACAAGAGATTGCGACATCATTTACTGCAATAGAGTTAAGTCAGAGAGCACCGCTGTGTACGGTAAGAGAACCCACGGCGCGGCAGCTTGTGAAAGACGACGGTGGTAGTAAAGAAAACGCAAGGCACTGCAGGGTCGAGTTCGGGATCAATACGGCGAGGTAGCCTCGAGGCTCGCGTTGTACTAGTTTGCGTTGATTGGATAGCGATTCGACGTTCTGCTGAGAACCTGAACAAGGCAAGGCAACTGTACAGGATAACGTGATGCAAGATTTACCGGGAAAGCAATTTGCATGTTACTGGATCATCTAAATAATAAGCGACGCGTCAGCGCGGATAAAAAGCATCAAACCTACTTCGTAGTCTTGAAAAGCAGTCAGCTTCTCTCCGCGTTGCATCAATGTCGTATGTACTTGATCGGATTATTACCTGCAGAGAAGGAGGCCTCGCAGTGCCGACACCTAGGCGGAGGAGTTAGGAAACACAAGTCAGCACAGTAACCGGATGATGACAGTGCGAAATAACTGGGGTGATCGCCACCACGTGGGCCGTACTCAACTCTGCCTCTTACCACCATGTCTCTCGCTTCACAGAACATACGCCTTCAAAAATCATCCTGATTTCTAGCTCCGGTATGCTTTTGGAACGTTTAAATCTGGATCTCCACTGCCAGAACATGTGGAGCAGACCTGCTGCATCTTCTTTACTCGTCATTATGCTGTAGTGACGTCTCTCTTGAATACTACACATCCGGTCTCGACTCTTGTTTTTGAACTGCGCACGATGCGTTGATCCTGCCGTCTTCGCATAATGCTCCTCCAATCTCGATCTATACTTGATGCGATCCCGGACTTGAACGCTACGTGAACCCAATCATGTTCGCTGATCCAAGGTTCTAGGCGCCACATTCACGGCATCTTCCATAATTCGCAACATTGTCGGAATAAAAGTACCATTTTCACCTCCCGCCAAACAACAAAGCCTGACCCTTCGGTGATAGCGATGTCAGTAGACATCAGGCTTATCTTTCCTCTTCATTCACATGGCAACGTCGAGTACGACATTCCTTCGGCCCACGACCTCCCCGTGCCCGTGCCGTCCTCGTCTTATGGTATCCCATGGACTGATCTAGTAAAACCGATCCCACCGTCGGGAGTTGGACAAGCCTGCCAATACTAAAACTCGCGCAGTATCGAAATATGTCCGCCGACGATAAACTGTTTTCGTTTCTTTCTACGACTTATCACGCCTTGTCATTCCCCGCCTCTTCTTGCTGTCAAGCGCCCTCCGCTTTGTCCGGACTTAAGTCCCGTACCCTAAATCCGAGCTCCTGTTCACATCCCCATCCGCGATTTACCCGCGATCTTATCACAATCGCCCTGGACATAAGGCCTATGTCATATCTTCCCTGAATTGCAGCATGGTAGCCATGACAAAGCTAAATCCCTCGCCGTCACCGCTCATCTCAGGCTTCGTCCCCTGCCAATCCCCCTTGGAGTGGGACAACGCACGTCAAAATGTTAAAAGATGCATGCGGTTCTGATGTAGCCCGGCTCCGATGAGAGGCAGGAGCTTTTGCGAGCTGAAGATTGAAGTGATTCGTGAAGAGTAGTCAAGATCGATAAACGAAATGTCTCTGTGTGGCTTTGACTTGCATCGTTTACTGTTGACGTGAGATTTATGTTGAGGATCTGTCAGTGCGCACGTCTCGAGAGTGCCATGAGGCGTGTATTCGATTGTGGAGAGAACATTCTGATGTTTAGATTCTTCTTTAACGATGCCGGCGGTTCCGGCAGAAACATCTCTTCGTCTTCGCTGGCGTTGAAAGCCGTTTACGGAACCAGTGCTTCACTAGCTTCTTCTTTACGCGATTCAACAATCACTGGCGGTCCAGTGTAGATGTTGCTCTAGGCTCTTGTACTTTTAAGTTTTTCATGACCAATGTGGAGGTCCCGGCCTGCTCGTCACACAGCACATGCATAGTTACTGCCTATTCGCATCCTGGTCGAACCAATGTTTGAGGAAGATGCACTCGCTCTAGCGTGGTACTCTCCATCCCATGATTCCAACTGCCTCGCCTCGATGAATCCGCATGTCAGCGCTTCAAATATTACCAGTATAACAGTGTCCGATTTTACGTCGTGGAAACCTCTAGCATCCAACGAATCAAGCTTCAAGCAACACTCGGCTGGCATAAATTGTTAGTACGCCGCTGCCTATCCCCGCCACCACCACCAATGAGACTGTGAATCAAGATCAATGAACTGTGATACGAGCCATGCGTTCAGTACACGCAATGGAGTACTTACTCTCGGTCCAAGATAAAGTTCTGTGTCGCCCCATGCACCCCCAAAAATATTGGTCTGCGGTCCAATGATCGGTCCTCCAGTCATTGTGGCGGTAGACTCTATAACGAGTATCAGATGCCGCAGGCATACTCAGCTGATGATTCGAAGTACTGGCTCGGGGAGATTAGGGTCGGGCGTCGCGTCATAGGTCGTGGGTATCTCCTGCATATCCACTTAACTGCGACTTAAGCGTTCATGTTAAGTCCCAGTATGACGCCTTAATCTCTGCGCGCTATACATAGGTGCTACCTAGTCAATGGTACCTCTCAATAAAGCTTTCTCAGAGGGATCTTTACGCACTTGTTTACGCAAGTACGTTACGTCGACTAGTCTGAGAACGATTCCGCGGAAGCGATCTTTGCAGAGCCGCGGGAGCAAAAAAAATCGGATTAGAGAGGAGAGTGTGGTGCGTAGGAGGAGCGCGATGCGCCAAGACCGTGTATGTAAAAGCGCTTGGAATCGGTGGCTGATTCAATACCAGGGGAAGAGTGGGAGTAACCCCTACCCACGCATTTGCCTGCGGCTGGGAGCCACTGAAGGCATCCTTGTCGGAGGAAAGTTGCGCCCCGAGAAGCACCACTCATTGAATATGTGCTCCAAGATCAACAATAGACCAAAACGGCTCGAAGGAGCTTGCGATTACGGAGACAGAGGGGCAGAAATCGGAACTTGCGAGACAGATTTGGGGAGAAGATTGGACAACAATATTTCGCATGTCAAGGCGTGTGAGCGAGAGGTGCAGCTGCTATATCCTCTTAGGCATTGTCCGAGCATTGACAGTGATAAGTCAAAAGGCAGGCGGGTTTTTCAAACTCCGCTTTCACCTCATCGATGACGCATACTTTTTGATCTTGCTTTCTGACTCGACATGTTCAACTTCTCGACTTTGGTATCCTCGATACTATCAGATCTACACACAATGAGGCATGGTAGAAGAGGTGTACACGCTTCTACGAACCTGGCCGTGTATTGGTTCGACATCTGACTGACATAACACGTCCAGACTTGTTCGGTCGGCCGGTAATCAAAGTACGAGTGTCACTGTCATCCCAGAATAATCGTTCATGTGCTATTCCTGATCTCCAACTCAAGAAAGCATCTCCGTACCGGAAGTTCCTCGACATTTGCAAACAAAGAAAGCGTCGAATGGGGGAATTCAAGGAAATGCGGTCCGTATTCACAACCTACTTTACGACTCGGACAATAGTAACTGTTCGCAGGATGCCAATTTTTGGTCACCGATAAAGTTGTGGTGCGCACTCCCGTGTGAGTGATCCACATATTCTCGTCTGCGTTGATCTTTAGTTGTACGGTGTATCTCCGTCGAAACCCTGACAGCAACTCACTCATCTCTAAGTATACCAAGTATGGCGAGTGTGCGCATCACACTCACCGTCCGCCCCACAGCGAAAGTCGGTCGTTGATCTAGCTCTCGCTCTGCGCTTTCGAGTTCGCTTGCTAACACGCTGTCTCAGTACCTTTTCTTTCCTTGTGTCAGATGCCTGCGATGCTCCCCGCGGCTAGAAGCAAGGAGCAAATGTTCGCATCACGGATCGTTTGGCCTGCTTCTACTTCTTCATCCCACACGGCACGGTGCTTATCTCTCGCGGTGCCTCTCCGTACAACTATTGTCTCCTTGAGCATCAACTGACGCGAGGCGCATCTGCCGGGTGCTTTCCGGCTGTCAGAACCAGCTGTGCACGGGTACAAGATCGCTTTGCCACTGCGGCGTATGGATGACTGAGACCCTGCCAGCTGATCGCTATTACTCCCTCGAGGCTCGCGTCCACGTACGTACGTACGTGACGCCACCCCGGCGGGAGCGTACTGCCTATCCTCCCTGCATCAGTGAATAACTCACTTATGCAGCTCCGAGTCCCCGCGCACTGACTACTAGGCCCAGGTTGTAGGCATGTCAACAATCCTTCCCATTGTTAAGACGACGGGGCTATGCTCGGGCTGTGTACCGTCTAGCAAAGGGATTCGGGAGTGAATGAAGCTGGGAGCCTGCGGAACGACTGCTGCTCGCGACAAAGGGCGTGTAAGAGGCGGGAAACGCCCTACAAATCGGGATGACGCTCCCACCTGCGTGCCTAACCTCCCTGATTACGGCCTTATCTCCGATGATGCAAAAGCTCTTTGACATTTCTCTTTCTACTTACTCACCACCCACGTCTTTCACCTCTTCTTTCCCTTTCACAGTACGTCTACTTCGCCGTCCGAGTCACATCTCTTTATTGACGTGTACGAGTAAAAGAGTTTTGCCTGCCACCAAGTAGACATTGGTACCTTTTTTTTTCCACCAAAATCAAAAATGCGCGAACGTTATAGCCCGGCGATCAAACCTCATTTATATTCGTCCCCCTTTTCGGCGCGGGAGACATGTGCTCCCAGCTTGCGCGCGCGTATCGTGCGTCCTGGGATCTCGTCAGCTGGCGAGGACTGGCTTGGGCTTGGGGATGATCTTTAGCGCGATACGACTCGGGCTTGAAATTTTTTTTTACATATTGCATTTGGCGTTCGTCTATCCATATGGCCGACGATCAACGATGGGTTTTTGGACGGTTTGTCTCACGGGGGTTTATTAGTTCTACCTGCGTACTCAGGACCTTACATATGGGTTTACGTCTGAGTGTCGGCCAAGCTGACTGGCTGGGGGAAAATTGCCTCAGCAAGACTCAAGTCGTACATATGTATGTGGCCAAGTTCAAAGTGCGCCGCCTCGAGGCTGCGCTAGCGCACCGTGTTCGGAGCCGATATGAGGCACGCCTTGTGTTTCCACATACACCAGCTATCCGTTTTTCTCGCTTCAATCGACACTACTTAGTAATATCCCGACGACCCCGACATTTGAAACTCCCTTCCACCCTCGAGCGACGAGATGCCTACCTCTGTCGACGGCCTAAGTCTAAGTACTTAGCGCGCAGGGTTGACATAGAGACTCACATAGCCATCTTCAAAATCAAATGTACCATGTCTCTTTTTTCCCCTGCATGTCATTTTCCATGACGTCGGGGATTTCTTATTCATGTGGTGGTTCGAGGACGAGTAGAATGGTCTGAAGGAATGTACACAGAGTCTATAAGCTTAAATGTATGACGCATACCTACATCATGTTGGCTAGCCACTGCCACTTATTAGTAGAGACATACACCGTCCCTCCTTGGCCTTCACACCGAGGACTCGAAGACGGCCTTTCCCGGCGCCACGATAACCTTTCCCTTTACCTTTACCTTTCATTTCCCTTCCTCCCCTCCCCGCTCTTCTCCTTCTTCATCTCGCGGATTACCGCTCCCTCGCTCTTCTTCTCTTCCGCGGAAGCGACAACCTTTTTTTCTTTTGAATTCATTCATCTCCCAAAGCTTGCCCGCCTAATCCGCGGAAGCGATCTACGTACGTGTGGCCGCTGCCGACCGTAAGTAGGTATGCAGTTCTTTGCCTTTGAAGTTGAATGAGCTTTGGACGGAAGGTTGACCGCCGCGACGTCCCGCCCCCGAGGTCCCCGACACTTGCAAAACACCCGCCCGGACTCGCGTGGAGATATATACCACTCGCGACGCGACCCGTGATGTATACCAGCCCGCCAAAGTTGAGTAAGTGGCGCGGCCCTACCTTCGGGCCCTCTTGCGCCCGCGTTCCTCTTACATATACGGTACCTTGCCCTTGCCCTTGCGCGCAAAGATGTGTGAAAAATTTCTCAGATGCGGACTGCGCAGATAAATTCACTGTTGGACTCGGTTTCAACGGGTGTTTGGGACAGACACAAAGCCGCGTGGACGAGGCGCGCTCCTTAACGTCAATACGCGCCCACATGTCGATCACCGTTCACGATCTCTGCCGCGCCACACATGCACCACGTTCCTGTCCAAAGGCCGTGAAACAAAAAGCACCACCACACCACAACCCGACAGCTCGCCCCCACCCCACACGCTCACCTCCCCTTTCTCCTAACCAATAATCAATACCAAAACAAAACACGATCGGGCGATCGTATAACGCCACACCGAACACCACCAACTCAAAAATTTCTTTCCACTCCATACACACTCCATGTTAATCCTCTTTTGTAATTGAATAGATATCGTAATAATACACCAAATAAAACCGAAAGCAAGCAAATCAACAGAGAAGTCACCCCCACCCCTTTTAGCGGGAGGAAGGGGGGCGGGTAAGTAAAAAAAGTAGAGATACACAAGATGAGATGAGCGAAAAAAAGGAGATGGATGTAAAAGAGCGTAGTGTCCTGGCTGGTAAAGGGTCCGAGGGAAATATACAGAGAGATAAGAGAGAGAAGGAACGTGGGGTAAAGAACGTCAGTAAGGATAGAGCGAGTGGGTGGTGGTACATCAAAGTCCACGATATAGATAGTCCGAGTCCGAGAGTCTAGCGAACAACAACGACGATAGCGATAGATGAATGAAAAGAAACAAAAGAGTAGAGAGATCGAAAAAAACGAAGAGAGGTGGGGTTTCTACGAAGTGGCCTCTTTTTAAATCCGAGTCTGCTGGGCGGCCTTTTGAAGTAGTAGGAGGAGGGAGAAACGGGGGGGAATGAACGAGTGTGCACGAGGCGGAGGGGGTATCATCCAATCCAAGTATCAATCCATCAACAGGACAGACTATTGCCCCTGCCCGCTGATATTCACCATGCCGCCCATACTGCCGACCATCCCGTTCCCATTGACCATCCCCCCGCCGCGCATCCCAGTCCCGCTCCGTGGCCGGCCTACATCCCAGTACCCACTGTTCCCGCCGCTTTGGGCATACCCGGTATTGCTCCCGCCGCCTCCGCCACCACCGCCATACGCCTGCTGAGACTGACTATGGTGGTGTAACGGAGCGCTATCGCTGCGTGCGCGGGCATACTTTTTACTGGGAGGCACGCCATCAAGCGGGGATGAGAGAGTGGAATGGCTGTGGGCTATCTGTGGGATGCCGACACCCATGGGAGACTGATGGTGCAAATGCGGATGGGGAGAGCCCGCAGCGCCATTGGCAGAGATGTGCTGCGGGACCCAGCTCGTGCTCGTGTCGATGCGTGGGCGCTTACGTTCTGGCTGCTCCCAGGGAGGAGGGGCTGAAACGTATATAGAGGGATTGGGGGACGTGCTGGAGGTTGTGGTGGAGGAGGGAGGTGGGGAATCGTCGAGTGAGCCGAGGGGCACGCCGACGGCGTCGGAGAGACGCGCGAGCATGTGGGTTAGGCGCTCGACTTTGCGGCGCTCGCTCTGGATGGTATCCCACATCCTGCGGTTCTCGTCGCGCATGGCGTTGAGCTGGCTCGCGACTTCACCGGGCAGCTCGATACGGCCCTTGATGCCGCCGTCCGGTTCGAGGGCCTTGCGTTTGATTTCTTCGAGGAGGTCGGGACGGCCGCGCAGAAACTTGTGGTGTGAGAACTCCCAGGTCTGGGAGTCGGTGGAGGTGCGCTGGGCGCGTGGGGTGCGGTTGATTTTGTGGAAGCCGTACATGTTGAGCTGGCGCACAAACGAGGAAAAGTTGTTGTGCTTAAAGTGGGAACCCAGGATTGTCCGCGAGAATTCGCCTACGGAAGACACCACAAAGGACGTGCCCAGCGACGTCCACGAGATGAACGGCGTTGACTTTGGGTCAGAGATCATTCTGAACCGCGTCAGGTAAAGCAAAATGCATAGTATAGCACTTACTGGTACAGCTTGGTCACAAAGTTGTTGGTGGGGATCGGCTTACCGGCGCCGAGGACGCCAATCGCGCCGCCGCCGCTGCCGAGGGCGCTCATTCCTGCTGCCGAGTCCGGCGGTGTCGTATCTCGGTCGCCGTCAACCGGGCTAGTCTCCATGCTCATACCGTCGTCGAGCATCTCGTCCTTGCCGCTCACTGGAGAGACGGGCTGTGAGTGGACAGATAGTCCAGAGAGATTAAGAGAGAGGTTTGGCGGGTTCTGTTGGTGGTGGTCAGGACTGCCCGCGGCGGATGAATGGGGAGCGCGAAAGTCGTAAGGATAGTCCATCGCGGGGAGGAGGAGGAGAGAGAGAGATGCGGACCGATGAGAAGGGGAGGCACATGCTCAGGGAAAATAAAAAGAAGCTGTTATTTATTTATTTACTTAGTTATTTTCATTTTTCATCGGAACATGCCGCCGGCGCGCCTCTGTTTGGACGTACCCCAGGTGAACCAACGCCATTCATTCCGCTTCGTCCCGTCGTCCTTCTCGTCACTTGTCCAACCATGTCTCTTGCCCGGGTGGCTTTGTCCACCGCCACACGCTCTATACGGCCTGCTGCCGCTTTCCAAGTGTGTATAATGCCCGGTATTGCTGCCTGTACTGACTATCGCAGGTTCGCCATTACTCGACGCCTGACGAAAAAGCGAAACAGGCCATCGACAAGCTTCCCTCGTCGCCTGGAATCATTACAAAGACCGGCACCGCCCTCCTTGCCACCACTCTTTCTGCCGCCGCCATCTCCCAGGAACTCTATGTTGTCAACGAAGAGACCGTCCTGCTTGTCGGTACCGCTATCCTCCTAGCCTACATTGGCAAAGTGCGTATCCGTATTGTGCCACATACACGCCTTTAACACGCTCTCAGGCCATCCGCGCACCGTACGCCAACTGGGCACAGACCCAAATTGACAAAATCCGCGGCGTCCTTGCTGCTGCACGCGCCGAACACACCGCTTCCGTCACCAACCGCATCGATGCAGTCGGTCAGATGAAAGACGTTGGTGCCGTCACCGCTGCGCTCTTTGCCCTCTCCAAGGAGACTGCGACGCTCGAGGCGCAGGCGTTTGAGCAGAAGCAGAAAGTCGCTTTGGCTGCAGAGCTCAAGGGTGTTCTCGATTCGTGGGTGCGCTATGAGCAGGGCGTCAGGGAGAGCGAACAGGCCGACCTCACCAAGACCATCATTGGAAACGTCATGAGAAGCATCGGCGACCCAAAGACGCAGAGGGACGTTCTTGCTGAGGCTGTTGCTGAAGTTGAGCGTGAGTACTTACATTCTTTACAACTCTTTGCTTGGCTGACGCGTCGAGTAGGCATGGTCAAGGCTAAAACTGTTTAGTACACCATAGAATACGAATAACATCGACTTGCAAGCCAGTGACCGTGTGCGTGTGATTCGTTGTAAGGCGATGCCGTCGGGCAGGGATGTTAACCTCGCTTGCGAGCTGTGGCTGCGCTGCAGGGACCGCGCGGTGGCGCTGATAGTCGTAAAGGCGTGTTTAGTGTCCGCTACACGGGATACGTTGTCTAACGGCAGCGTAACCTCTCCGATTCACTTGGGTGTCCTTTTCCTTTTAATTGTGTTTTCTGAGGACTGTTTGTACCCTTTGAACGACGTTTGAATACGGACTTGTAGCTTAGCGGTTGCATGAATCTATAGCGCGTATTCGATCGTTTTTTGTTCGAGTTGTACACCCGTACGTTCAGTTCCGGGATGACCTACTCTGAACCTTGGTGGAGGCTGATAGTCACAAAGCTGTGGTGCGCATTCACAGCCTGGACACGTCTAGTGGGTACGTGAACTGATGGTGTGGCTTGCTTTTCATATGGAGGTTTGTACTTCTTACCTCTTATGCAGTTAATGTTGGGACTCGTAGCTTAATGGCTCTGCGGCACATGGCGAGTGGAAATATTTAAGAGACGTTAGGCTGTTCGTATCTGGCTGGGGAAGTACAGTCACCGTGAAGTGGGATGCATCGGGGATCGCAGTGTCCGCTACACGGCTACGTTGTCTAGCGGTAACGTATCCCGTAAGCTCTGTTGAGAGTCGCATTCCTTTTTCCGTTTGATTGTGCTCCTCGAAAACTCCATGTATTCATTAACCGAATGCTACCTAGGGACTTGAGGCTTAGCAGTTTCATGGACCTCTGGTCTAGTCCATTCAACCTTTTTTGTTTGCAGGTACTGGGGAAAGAATCGACCTGCTGTGGGCGCGTGAAGGTGCGGTGAGGCTGAACATGAGAGATCATTCTGGGATGCGTAGCTGAATGGCTATGCGGCTCACTGCTGCGGCAGCATTAAGGATTTTTTGGACTGTTACGCCTTTTGTATCGGGGAAGTACAGGTATTCGCGGATGTGTTGTGGGTCGTAGTGTCCACTACGTGGATACGTTGCCGAGTGGTAGCGTAACCTACGTGGTCCAAGACTAGATCTGCTTTTTGCCTCTTCGATTAGCGTTTTGCCATGGCTTCTGGAGGCGCGCATATATTCATTGACCGACTGCTAACAAGGGACTTGAGGCTTAGCGGTTTCATGGCCCTCTGTGCTTCTTATGTTGTTGCTTTTTTGTTGGCGAGTACTTGCCACTTGGAAAGAGAGCCCACTCATAGGATACGACATGACCAGTGTCATCAAACTCATTGTGGGGTTCGTAGCTTAATGGCTACGCAGCTCACTACTACCGCCATCAATGTGAGAATCTTTTGAACTCTTGAGATGCGTGAGTACGCCTTTGTATCGCGATGTATAGATGGAGTGGGATCTGTGGAGGGTCATACTGTCTGCTAGTAAGTGGATACGTTGTCTAGTGGTAGCGTACCCCATGCACGTATCTGCTCGACCTTTTTTCGCCCTCGATTGGTGTTCTGTGACTTCCCGAAGCAGGTGTAAGTATATCATTGACTGGCTGTTGGCTAGGGACATGTGGATGAACGGTTTCATGCCAGACCTTTGCAATGCGAGTGATAGTACTTTTTCAATCAACCGCCGTACGTCCGGTGTTTTCAGTAGGGTACTACTTGCTGGAAGAATCGGACTATGTTGAGGTCTTCCGTGATAGGGGAGTACCGAAAGGGTCTGGTTCACATTCGCATCCTGGACACGTAGTCAAGCGGGAACGTGAACCAATAGTCTAGAAGTGGAATCTGGTGCTTTTTGAATTACTGTGATGTCGGGAGTGTCTGGCGATGGCGACTTATCCTATACGAGCCGTTCGTCAAGATTCTTTTGATCCTGGAGCAGACGAGCACTTTTATGATCGTAGTCTGCGCTGCGAAGTCTGGATGTTATTCCCAGACCTTTGAAGGGCTACATTGCCTGGCGGTAACGTAGACCTCTACGTTTACGGTTTATGATGGAAGAGTTTCGTGACTTTTTTCGGTCCCTGGCCTTGCAGTCTCCCGCTGAACCTTTATCACTATCACCTTGGAATGATTGTAGAGTTCAGCGCGGTGAAGTTGTCTCGTAGCGACGGTCTTTCATTATCGAGGAATCCCAAACCTCGCAAAGAAGTTGATGCGACTCGGACCGTATCTGACCCTTGATCTGACCGAGGTTCTGAAAGCACAGCGTTGGGCTCTATGATTATAGGCAGCGTCCATTGTCCGAACTTTCAAGACGCGTTTTAGCTGCACGTGATGGCGATCCCTTTTCCTTCCGCTCTTCCATGATCTTCTGGACACGACTAGCACTCTTGACCGCCATTTGACGCGCTCATTATACGTATTCTGCGCCTGGAAATCGTGAAACGACCTCACATATGGCGCTAATCCATCGATTCATGAAGAGTCGTCAATGCTCAAGGACGACCGCACCAGCCGACATGGCGTAACCGAAGGGACACCACTCTGCTACACCTCCATCAGATTTCGAGACCGGTATGTGAAGCTTGAAGCTTCTAAGAAACCCTCACCTCCACCGACCCCGCCCTTCTTGTTCTTCGTCCCGTTGTCCTTCTCGTCATAGTCCAACCATGTCTCTTGCCCGGGTGTCTGTGTCCGCCGCTACACGCTCTATACGGCCTGCTGCCGCCTTTTAGGTGCGTACAACGTCGGTATTGCTGCCTCTATTGACTCTCGCAGGTCTGCCATGACTCGACACTAGACAAAAAGGCGAAATAGGCTATCGACAAGCTACCCTCGTCGCCGGGAGTCATCACCAAGACCGGTGCCGCCCTCCTTACTACTACTCTCTCCGCCGCCGCCAACGATGATACCGTCCTCCTCGTCGGTACCGCCATTCAAGGTGTGTATCCTTATTACCCCACATCTACGTCTCTCACACGCTCCCAGGTCATCCGCGCACCATACGCCGACTGCGCATAAACCCAAACTGACAAAATCCCCGGCGTACATGCTGCTACGCGCGCCAAACCCAACGCTTCCGTGACCAGCCCCATCGACGCAGTCGGCCAGATGATGGAAGCTGGTGCTGTTACTGCGGCCCTCTTTGCTCTCTCCATGGAGACTGCTGCGTAGGTCTTTGAGCAGAAGCAGAAACTCGCTTTGGCTGCAGAGCTCAAGGGTGTTCTCCATTCGTGGGTGCGCTATGAGCAGGGCGTCAGGGAGAGCGAGCAGGCCGACCTCACCAAGACCATCATTGGAAACGTCATGAAGAGCATCGGCGATCCCAAGATGCAGAGGGACGTCCTCGCTGAGGCCGTTGCTGAAGTTGAGCGTGAGTATTTATCTTCTTTACGACTCTTACTTGGTTGACGCGTCGATTAGGCATGGTCAAGGCTAAGACTGTTTAGTACACCGTAGAATACGAATAACATCACCTTGCAAGGGAGTGACCGTGTGTGTGAGATGATAAGTTGTAAGGCGATGCCGTCGGGCAGGGATGTTAATCTCGCTTGCGAGCTGTGGCTGCGCTGCAGGGACCGCGCGGTGGCGCTGATAGTCGTAAAGGCGTGTTTAGTGTCCGCTACACGGGATACGTTGTCTAACGGCAGCGTAACCTCTCCGATTCACTTGGGTGTCCTTTTCCTTTTAATTGTGTTTTCTGAGGACTGTTTGTACCCTTTGAACGACGTTTGAATACGGACTTGTAGCTTAGCGGTTGCATGAATCTATAGCGCGTATTCGATCGTTTTTTGTTCGAGTTGTACATCCGTACGTTCAGTTCCGGGATGACCTACTCTGAACCTTGGTGGAGGCTGATAGTCACAAAGCGTGGTGCGCCTTCACGGCCTGGACACCGACGTGAACTGATGGTGGCTTGCTTTTCATATGGAGGTTTGTACTTCTTACCTCTTACGCAGTTAATGTTGGGACTCATAGCTTAATGGCTCTGTGGCTCATTGCATGGGTCTGGAATCTTTTTTTGCGTTCTTTGACTGTTAAGCCGTTCGTTGGGGAAGCATAGTTCCTGTAAATGTCCAGGATCGTAGTGTCCCCTACACGGCTACGTTGTCTAGTGGTAACGTAGCCCGTACATTCTTCTGTGAATAGCATTCTTTTTCCCTTTGATTGTGCTCCTTGAGGACTCCATGTATTCATTAACCGAATGCTACCTAGGGACTTGAGGCTTAGTAGTTTCGTGGACCTCTGGTCTAGTCCATTCAACCTTTTTTGTTTGCAGGTACTGGGGAAAGAATCGACCTACTGTGAACCCGTGAAGGTGTGGTGAGGCTGAACATGAGGGATCATTCTGGGAGGTGTAGCTTAAGGGCTATGTGGCTCATTATGCCGGAGATATGACGATTTTTTGAACTGTTACCCCTTTTTGTATGTGGGAAGTATAGATAAAAGTCGGATGTGTTGTGGGTCGCAGTGTCTCCTACATGGATACGTTGTCAAGCAGTAGCATAACCCATGTGGAACTTGCAGATCAGCTTTTTGCCTCTTCGATTCGCATTCTGTGGTTTCTCGAGGAGCGTGTATAGTATTCATTGACCGACTGCAGAGTAGGGACTTGAGGCTTAGCGGTTTCATGGACCTCTGTGGCTGTCGCACGCTGTTTTTGTTCGCGAAGATACTAAGAAATGCTCTGCTTTGAGCCATTGATAGGACACAACTCGATCCAAGACCTCTGTCGAGGTTCATTCCGGGATTCGTAGCTCAATGGTTACGCAGCTCACTAAAACTTCCGGAAGCGGAGGAGAAATTCTTTTGAACTGTTGAGATGCGTGTTGGGGACGTATAGATGGAGTCGAATGTGTTCTGGGTAGGAGTGTCTGCTAGTACGTGGATACGTTGCCTAGCGGTAGCGCAACCCATAGAGTCTCCGTCACACCACTCTTTTTCTGCTTTTATTCACGGTCTATTGCTTCTCGAGGAGCGTATATATTCATTGACTGACTGCCGACTAGGGACATGTGGATTAACGGTTTCATGGACCTTTGCGATAAGTGAGATTCTTTTGATCGAAGTGTACACCATTGTTTTCCATGGGTTACTGTACACTTACTGACAGAATCTTGAGGTCTTCCGGGAGCATCATTCAGTGGTGGCGCTCATAGTCCTAAGGATCTGGTTCGCATTCGCAGCCCGGACACGTAGTCAAACAGGAACGTGAACTAATTTTGTCAGGAAATCTGGTGCTTTTTGACTCACTGTGATGCGGGAGTATGCAGCGGTGGCAAGAGCGGTGGCGGCTTATATTATACTATTCCCAGACCTTTGAAGGGCTACATTGCCTGGCGGTAATGTAGACCTCTTTGAATGAGGAAAGGAGATTTTTTCAGTCCTCACAGTTTGACGCTTGGTTCGACGTTGAACTAAGCCCTATCCCCATGGAACGATTGTAGAGCAAGTCGGAGCGGTGACGTTGTCTCGTAGCGATGTCCTCTCAGTATCTACGAATTCCACATCGCCAGGCTTGATGCGACTTGTATGGACCAGGGAAGTATAAGTAGCATTTGCTGGCGAATATGGACGCAGTTGTAGACGCGTTGCAGGTGCACGTGATGGTGATCCCTTTTGCTTTCGCTCTTCCACGATCAACTGGGCTAGCACTGGCACGACCGCCGTGTGGTACGCTCATTATACATATTCCGCGCCTGAAAATCGTGAGACGACCTCACCTGTCGCACCAATCCGCACAAATGCCTTGATTCATGAAGCCGCCTCAGCGCTCAAGGACGACCGACCCGACCGACGTAGCCGTAACCAAAGCGACACCACTCTTACCTACACCTCCATCCGATATCGAGATAGGCGGATGAAGCATCCATGACACCCGCATCTCCGCCGGCCCCGCTCTCCATTCCGCTTTGTCTCGTCCTTCTCGTCACTGTCCAAGCATGTCTCTTGCCCAGGTGGCTTTGTCCACCGCAACACGCTCTATACGGCGTGCTGCCGCCTTCCAGGTATGTAAGATGCCCGTTTTTATGCCTTTACTGACTCTTCAAGCAGGTCCGCCATTACTCAACGCCCGACGAAAAAGCGAAACAGGCCATCGACAAGCTGGCCTCATCACCGAGAATCGTCACCAAGACTGGAACCACCCTCCTTACCACCATTCTCTCCGCCGCCGTCGACGAAGTGATCGTCCTCTTCGTTGGTGCAGCCATTCTCTTAGTCTACACTGGCAAGGTGCGTATCCGTAATGCCCCACATACGCGCCTCTAACACGCTCCCAGGCAAACCACCTACAGTACGCCAACTGGACAAAGACCCAAGTCGACAAAATCCGCGCCGAACACACCGCTTCCGTCACCAACCGCATCGACGCAGTCGGTTCAGAAGGACGTTCCTCTTTGCTTTGTCCACGGAGACTGCGACGCTCGAGGCGCAGGCGTTTGAGCAAAAGCAGAGAGTCGCTTTGGCTGCAGAGCTCAAGGGCATTCTGGATTCGAGGGTGCGTTACGAGCAGAGCGTCAGGGAAAGCGAGCAGGCCGACCTCACCAAGATCATCATTGGAAACGTCATGAAGACCATCGGCGATCCCAAGACACAGAGGGACGTTCTTGCCGAAGCTGTTGCTGAAGTTGAGCGTGAGTATATTTCCATTTCCAACTCTTAGCTTGGCTGACGCGTCGAATAGGGATGGTCAAGGCTAAGACTGTTTAGTACACCACAGAATACGAATAACCTCATCTTGCAAGCCAGTGACCGTGTGTGTGTGATGATAAGTTGTAAGGCGATGCCGTCGGCCAGGGGTCTTAATCTCGCTTGCGAGCTGTGGCTGCGCTGCAGGGACCGCGCGGTGGCGCTAATAGTCGTCACAAGGTCTGTGTATTGTCCGCGACACGGGATACGTTGTTTAGCGGTAGCGTGGCCTGCTGTAGGGGTTCTGAATTGTTTTCTTGTTTGATTGGCATTTCTTGGGGACTGTGTGTACTCTATTGATCACATTCTAAATAGGTACTGGTGGCCCAACAGTTTCATGGACCTATGAAAGAGAACGAAATCAATGCTTGCTTTTTGTTCGAAGTGTACGTACGTTCAGTTCGACGCTGACCTACTTCAAGCTTGTGGGACTGATAGTCGTAAAGGTCCGGTGTGCATTGGCAGCTTGGATGGCTACGTGAACCAACAATATTTCTTTACCTACCTTAACGTCGGGTCTCGTAGCTTCATGGCTATGTGCCTCATCATTATCAGCCGGAGAGTGATTTTTTTTGACCTGTTTAGATGTGTTTGTATGTAGCTGCGGAAGTGTGGATATACATATTCGCAAGTGTTCGGCGTGTTTGCTACGCGGATACGTTGTCTAGCGGTGGCGTAACCCCTGCATTTGGTCCACTATGGATACTTTTACCGCTGATTGAGTTTCTCGAGGACTTCGAGGACTCCGTGCGTTCATTGACGCAGGGACTTGAGGCTTAGCAGCTGCTTAGCAGTTTCAGGGACCTCTTCCAAGGATCTGCTGTGAGGCCATTTTTGTCAGTTATTTTCCGAGTCGGTGGGGTGCCAAGCTTGGAATCAGACCCGCTTGGCGGCGCTGATAGTCGTAAAGGTGTGATGCGCATTCACAAACTGAACATGACATGATTGTTGTTCAGATTATGCTGGGACTCGTAGCTTAATAGCTATGCGGCTCACTTATAAGTTCATGAGTACACCTTTTGCATGGGGGAAGTATAGCCATAGTCAGATGTGTTGTAGGTTGCAGTGTCTGCTACACGGATACGTTGTCTAGCAGTACCGTAACCGATCGGACATTGTTTTTCCCCTTTGATTGCGTTTCTCGAGAACTCCGTGTAAGTATTCATTGACCAACACGTACCTCAGGACGTGTGGCTTCGCGGTTTCATGGACCTCATAACGGACGACGATAAGTTTTTGTTGGCGAGTAAGTCCTTGGAAAGAGACCGAGAAACGACGGTGGTGTTCATTCGCAAGCCGAACACCAGAGAGCATTCTGGGGCTCATCGCTTAATGGCTATGCGGCTTGCTGAAAAGGGCTGGGTTGACAGCGCAAGAAATTCTTTTGGATGTGCTACGCCTTTTGCATTGGGGAAGTATAGGCATAGTGTGGGTACGCTGTCTAGCGGTAGCGTAACTCATGCAGGCTGGTAAAGCTACATCAGGTCTTTTTCCCTCTTCGACTGGTGTTCTTGTGCTTCTCGAGAAGCATTGACTGACCGGTGACTAGGGACTTGTGGCTTAACAGTTTCAAGGACCTCTTACAATATGCGCTCCAGTTTCCAGTTTTTACCGGGATGTAAACATGCGGCATTCGATGTTTCAAGTGAGTACTTGCTTGCTGGAAAAATTGGACGACTTCTTCCGTGTATGCACCATTCAGTGGTGGCGCTGATCTTGTACAGTAGTCGCAAGGGTGTGGTGCGCATTTGTAGCATGGGCACGTCGTCTAGCGGGAACGTGGACCAATCATAGTGAAGCGAATCGATTTTATTGCCACCACCACTTTCTTACTTCTAATTCGACCGCGCACGACTCGAGACGACTGTATCGTGCAGTACATGTGGGTACTCGTAGTTCAATGGTTATGCGGCTCGATGATTTGTTGAAATGTGGTTCTTTTTGATCTGTTGTATCTTTGTGTCTGGCCTGGAGAGGGAAACATGTTGAGGGTCATATTACAGACTTCAGTAGACCGTGGTGCGTCCGGCAGTGGTCGTTGGTCCTTTACGAGTCGTATTTTGATACTCTCGTCGGAGCAGAGCATTTTTCTCGTAGCTTGCGCCGCAAACATTCCTATTACACGACAGCATTGGAAGGGCTGCGTTGTCTGATGGTAAAGCAGACCTAATAATGTCCGAGGAAGATACTTTTTTCGATCCTCGTTGAGGCGTTCAATGCAGCAGGCTCTCCGAATTTACATCGGAAGGCTTGGTGTGACCCCGAGTATGTCTGATGTCTCTTTCGACTCCAAGTTACTGTATGAATATACAGCGTCGGGTGCTAGGGAAGTGATAAGCCTGATGCTTCGCCAGCGAAAGCATCGTCAAGACGCGTGTCAGGTGTGGCACGTGACGGCGATCCCTTTTCCTTTCGCTCTTCCACGATCGACTGGGGTCAGCACGACTAGCGCTGGCCTAACTGCCATTTGGTACCCCTCGTACGCCTTATTTTACTTGATTAATCATTCTTCATGACTTGAAGTGAAACAGAATTTTGCTGCTCTATCCTCGAAGAACGCACTTCGAACTTGAACAGCCCTTGCACCTCTGTAAGTCCTCATTTGACCCGGTCAGCGAAAGGTATTGATTTCTGACTTCTATATGTAGCGTATTTGAGCGCCGTTCTCATGGAATCATCCTCATCCATTCATCCCAGCCTTCAGCTTCTCGCCCTCGTCGAGTCTCCTCTCGTGCAGGGCCTCCTCACTACCAATCAAGTCCCGAATGATGATGAGCGCAGCTTGCTGGTCACATCGCGCGACAAGAACCGTACCCGCCTCGTGTCTTTGAAGGAGACGATCGAGGCCTTGAAAGTCCAGCTCGACGTCATGGCAGCCGACGCTTCTCTACTCTCAAAAGGACTCGATTCCCTCGACATCATTCTGCACCCTGTTCGCATGCTTCCCCGGGAGATCATCAGCCACATATGCGAGCTCGCCATCGAAGACTTGCAGAGACCATCCCTCGAAGCGCTGGCATCCCCGGACATCATAGACTCTCTGTCCATGCGACACCCGTCATGGATATTCGCGCACGTATGTCGCCAGTGGCGTCATGCTATTTGGAACCATCCGAGATGTTGGACCGGGGTCGTTCTTTCATTTGACAAGCCCATGACGCCGTTGAAGTTGTCGATTCTCCTTGTAGATCTGATGGCGCGTACCAAGGAACTCCCTCTATCGATCGCGCTGCACAGTCGTCAACCGATTCCTCAGCAGCCTATTCCGTTGATCCTCCAGAGCTGCTCACGCTGGCGGCACACTACACTGTCGCTTACGATGAGCGATTTCAGACTGCTCTCCGAAATGAAGCATGCATTTTCTGAACTACGCACATTACAGGTGGATGTTCACGATCTTCTGCCGTCTCCAGTATCGCCGCTGGCACGAATTGACGCTTTTTCGGAAGCACCTTGCTTAAACAGTCTCGAATCAGTCAAAGATGTGATACTCTTCCTGCATTTGGAATGGAATCGACTACGCCGGTTTGTACATCATGGACCTGCTATGGCTCCTTGGGCAGCCAGCATGTTGTTCTTGTGGGCAACCTCTGCAGAACTTGTTGATATAGTCCTGGAGTGCAATCCATTGGTTGGTTTGTCGCTATCATATTCTGCTATCCGACCTTCCCTGCGTAGTCTCACCATTCATGATGATCCTTCACATTCCGTTGTTTCGCACATTCCGATTTTCCTGAAGAGGATAGAGTTACCCAATCTCACCTCCCTCACACTCGACATGGACTCATTAGCACCGTTGGGCTGTGATCTGCGGGGCGGCGGTGTCGGTCCATCTATTCTTAATCTTTCATTTTCGGTCCGGAACTTTGGGATGCAGGATTCGGCAACACTAGCACACTTCCTTCTTCGTTGCAGCATTTCGCGTTGCATGTACACGGATGTGTCGACTTGGAGTCGGTCTTCTCGGCGTCGAAAGACGCTTTTATGGAGTCTCCCATTCGCAGCATGACGTTCACCTCAGGACATTGCATCACGGTGTCCGGTCCCTTTGTCTCGCTTTGGAGAAAGGGGGTTTTCAAGGTGCTCTCGATTTGTCCGGCGCATTACCTGGATGACGAAGCTATGGCGGCGCTGAGAGACCTCGTAGAGGCGGGATTAGCGCTTGACATTCGAGATGAGAATGGTTCTTCGTGTATGCGCGACTGTGACGAGGTGGGTTCTTGAAAGTCTAGGGTATGATTCATTGGGGACTTTCCACATGTCATGCTAGGCTACTCGTTATTCACTGTGTATTTGTACTCTTGTGTAAACATTGATTTATGCTCCGTTCCTCCCTCCATCCCCGTATACACGACTTGAACGTCTGACTCTCCTCATTCTCGTCGCGTAAGGGTCACATGACCGTACACGTTTCTATTTCGATTCGGATCATTCATGACTTCCTTTCAACCACGACACACTTTCAACCACAACTCTTCCGAGTGGTCAACGATTAAAGGCATACCTTCCGGGCCCCCATATATTTGGTGTTTACTTCTTATTCTTGTGTGCGGCACCAGTTGCAGCTCTCAGATCGATTTTTTTAAGTAAACAAAGCTGTACAGTGGCTTCCTCTTTCTGGAGGGCATAATTTTAACGATCTGGTCACACAGAGTCTTCACCTGCCTGTATCGCTCTCATGGAATCCAATCCCTCCGCTTCCGCGTTTGATATCCGAGCGATCACCGACTCCCCTCTAGTACGCCGCTTACTTGGTGGCAATTCAGCGCCGAGTGATGACGAGCGCAGTACTCTCACTACCTGTCGCAAAAAAGGTCGCGGCCATCTTGCGTCCTTAAACGAGTCAATCGAGGTCATGAAAGCCCAGCTCGCCGTCATGACAGAAGATGTATCTCGGCTTTCAAAAGAACTCAAGGCCCTTGATATCGTTCTCCACCCAGTCCGCATTCTCCCCCACGAGATCATTCAGCACATATGCCAGCTTGCTATGGAAGACCTCCAGAGCCCGTCATTTGAAGCCCTGGCTTCACGGAATATCATAGACTCCTTATCCATGCGACATCCGTCGTGGGTGTGCGCTCACGTTTGTCAACGGTGGCGTTATATCATTTGCAATGCTCCGCAGTGTTGGACTGGCGTGGTCCTTTTATTTGACAAGCCTGTGGTGTCGTTGAAGTTATCGCTTCTTCTTGGCCACATGATGTCACAACCATGGCAGTGGTCTTGTAGGTTAATTAGTGCTTACAAGCACTAAGCCACTTGTCAATTTCAGTGTTTATAAGCAGTCTAAGCAACACCTCGATTAGATGGTTCTTGGGTGCTTATAAGCACTGAGCTCAGGTACTGCCCTGCCACAGGGCATAAACACCCATATTCGTCGTCCATCGCGTTAGACACCCTCCCGAATGGGACACCTAGATCAGTAGGTAATACTTTATTTACCAAAAGGAGGTATGTTCAAAAAAAGCCCATATCGAGACGGTCGTGAATGTAGGTACGTAGCATTAGGGTAGTACGACGCGCTGCACACAGCGGGTGATCTAGGTAGATGGCGGAGCTATTCGCGCACAAACAGGCATGCTTGTCTGGTGTTTTGGGCAGGCGCATGGCGCACAATTGTGCGCCCCACATACCGTGCCCAAAATGCGACAGCGCGGTACGAGAACATTTAGAGGCGAGGACAGGCGGTGCAGTGGGTATGGGATTGGAATCGGCTTGCTGAGAATTCATGAATGTAAAAAAACCGATGCATAGAATGAAACGCACAAAGCAGCCAGTAGCCTTCCCTAATGCGCTCAACACCGTCTCCCCTGCGTTCTCCTAGGCAAATTTTTTGATCGGCGTCCGTGGGCGTACTCATTGCTAATGGTCTCGGCTGTTGGAGGTGTACGCGCGGCCCCTACGTCATCGCTGCGCACGGACCATGGTCCATGCGCACCCATAGCGACGCTGTCGAGGCTCCTCGAGACATCGGAGGAGACAACGGAGGAGCATACGGGTGTCCTGGGCATAGATCATACCCCCTCGGAGGATTCGAACCTCCCAAGGCTACCGTTTAGCGGGGGGGTTAGGAAATGGACGTATGGACGAGGATAGATCATAGGACAGGTGACGGGTTGAAGGATTATCATCCGTTGCTGGAGTAAGTAGCCGGTATGAGATTCGCCGTTGTATTGTGGAAGGCCGCCGCCGGTATCGTTGAAAGCCGCCGCCGTCCGAGACGTGGTGTCGGGATTGTTGTCGAGATGTTGGAGGGAATATGGCCGCCTGTAAATGAGGGCTTACGCTGGAAGTGGCGTCCGTACCTCGCCGAGTGTTGCTAGAATATGAGAATGGGCAATGAAGCCAAGACAACGCACCTCGTGTGTCGTCGTCGCCAGCAGACGACAACGACAACGGTCTCCAGCTGACTGCAATGCCCATGGTTTCTCTACAGCGGTCCTCAGCGGTCTCCGTACCCGTTGCGCCTTCGGTGCGAGTGAACGTCGTAGCGTAGGGCTCCGTCTTGGCCTTGATCGTCTCGAACGGCCGCGAAAACGTCATCCAAATGGGCGCGGGAGTGGTAGCGGCGGGTAAGGGTAATAGTAGACGCATCCCTGGTGACGGCGGGATGGTCGAGCCGAGAGATTGCGAGCGAGGGAGACGGGAACGAGAATCGTGGTGGTGGTAAGAGGAGAGACGCCAAGCCAAATTTGGCACAGCGTCATCCTGATGCTTTCGGCGGCGGCGGACGTTGGTTTTGGGGGCGGTACAAACGGGTCCAAGAGGATTATATATAGGAGCATCCAGCGGGAGAATCGCCGTGGTGCGTAGACTACGCATGTTGGAGGAAATCCATGATTATGATACGCTGGCGTGTGCGCATGCATTCAGCGTTGTCGAGCCAGATTACGGGGTGAATGCGATTAATTTTGCTGTCAGGGTAGGGCCACGTACCTTGTGAATCCATTCCAGGCAAGTGTCCGGGGAAAAGCGAGATAGAGGTAGGAAACAGTCGATGTACAGAGGTAAGGGGTACAACTGCGTAATGCATCTACATTGGATTTCGAGTTGTACCAACTTTAACCAGACGTCGATTTTTGTGAAACTCTTTGCCCTCAAACGATAGCGTACCCTAGTGCGCTATATTAAAGTGTAAATTTACATATTTATTATAGGGCGCTGCGACCACCGCCCACCCGAGCGCTGCTCGCCGACTGATGTCAGTTTATTCAAGATTTACCCGGGGTCTACGAACCTTATACTAACCAAAATAACGAGAAAGTTTCATACCCTGAATTCACTTGGAGCAGTTCTGAAGTATTAACGAGACACTGTTGGCCATATTTCCGAGAAGGCGGGGTCCCGCCATCGCGTATAATGAGTAGTTGTATTTCCACCCGGATGTCACCATACCCGGATACCGATGCGTCCAAAGACTATCTTTAGGACACTGCGTCATGATTTTCACAACGTGCCTGATTGCCTGAAGGCACCGCGCTGCCCGGATGTCGGACCGAAGATCCGGGGAGCGTACATCCCGCGCATCCTGCTCCATCCAGCCCAATAATGTTTTGTTTGTAGCCAGTAAGCATTGAATCGATATTTAAGCCAGTACAGACTACATGAGTGAATTGATAAGGGAAGAATGTACCGTAGGCCGCCCAAGCGGCAACCAAACCCGCCAACCCGCCAAGCGCAGTGAGCGTGGGAATTCAGCGGAAAGTGCCGGGATGCACATTGGAGCGCTACATCCTGGCGCATCCAGCCCAATAATGGTTTTTTAACAAGATTTATTTGATATCCAAGGCTCTACAGACTCTACAGAGTATGAGAGTGAAAATGCTAAGAGAATTGTGCACCGCCGGCTGCCCAAGCAGCAACCAAACCCGCCAACCCGCCAAACGCGGTAAGCGTGCACTATGAGGATGATCTAGGTTGACGATCGACCAAAGATCGGTCTATATTCGGCATTCAACCTATTGTCGGCTGCTCGTAGGTTGATAACTTTCAACCTAAGATTTTTTGGTCGAATATCCACCTGTACTATCAACCTAATACAAGTTGTCTTTCATTGAGCTCTTGAAACGGCAATGGGTAAGGTTGGATCACATGACGTTCGACTTATCATCTCCGACGCTTCCGGGTTCTGCCTCTCTCTCCAACCACCACCACCATCGCTATTGCCGCCCACGGCGGCGTTACCCGCCAACATCGAACGTCAAGCATTTTCTGGTCTTCGATATCGACGCCGTCCACTACTCAGTCGTGCCCTGCGGAATGCCCACAATAGCACGGAGACGCCAATTTTCCTCATCCTCACCATTTGCGATGCCACCGCCTAATACCCTGGAATGCTCGCTGGGGCTTTCCAGCAACCTGACCGAAGCTACCGACACTGCCAAGGATGAAGCTCCCCCTCCGCCCATCCTGCCGCTATCCTTGCCGAAAGGACAAACTGCCCCCAAACCCACGGTGGGGTAATATTGTGCTCAAGGCAAGGGTTGCCGACAACGTCCATCTCATCTTCAACGTCGACGAGGACGAATGACTCTGAAATCAAGACCTGTCTCCCCCATGGGCCTGCACGTCAATGACCTCGAAGACCTTGTGCTCTCCATACTCCGCCAGCTGCTCCCACCGACGAGCGCGTGCTACAACGCTGCTTTCGACGTTGTCGTTGACACTACCGCCATCGCATTCCTGACGCGTTCGAAACGTGACTGCCTTCCGTTCTCTTACGGTACGTTCTATCCCTCCCACCGTCATCATGATCCCACCTCACTGACTCGATGCTGCTCGTAGCTTCCCGCCCTCGGCGTCGTCCCTCGCACACCTTGCGGTGATCTGGTCAGTCGTTTTTCTTTAGTGGGCGGCGACAAGCTTTCTACACTCTTCGCAGGTTTTCGACCAGTGCCGCCCGACTTCGACCTTTTAGACGCCATCACCACTTACTGTTTTAGTCGAAGTAGCTCTCTTATGGTACGTTGGCTTACTCGTATGCTATTGGATTGAACTCACCATTCACGCAGACGCCGTGTCTGACAGCGCTAAGCTGATGCAGAAAGCCACGAGTCGAGGGCGAAGGTGACGCGATGAGTGGAGGTGAAGCAGGTGACGGGACCACCGGCCAAGCGGAGACGATGGCGCCGATGTCGCGACGTGTGCAGGACTGCCGGTAAATGTACATACGAGAGTTATTTTGGCATGTAGATGTCCTGCACTACCATATTTACTGTCCATTGTATCTCGTAGTCAATACACACTGTTTCGATCCATACCGCTGCCCAATACCACATGAATATCATCCTATTCTGGTGTATATCAACCTATTACAGCGAGAGCCAGTGATCAACCTAATTTGCGATGAGAGCCATCCTATACGGCCATATAACTAGGTAGGTTGATTTTGTTGCTTTTAGGTTGGAAATCAACCCAAGAAGGATAGGTTGGGTTCCAACCTATTATTAACCAAACTTAGAGTGATGTACAGCCTAGCTCAGGTTGAAAACATAGGTTGATCATCGACCTACCTCGCGCCCATAGAGGTGGGAATATACTGGAAAATGCCGGAATGTGCTACATCCTGGCACATCCAGCGCAATTCGGGCTATTTAATTGCAAAGAAATACAGGACAGCTGCCTAGAGTGTAGTATTATTGATAGCAGAGGCTGTGAGGCATCAAGAGGCCCAGAGCCCGCGCTGAGCAGGCCCCGGGGCGCCCCAGCCGCCATTTGCGACACCGTGGGAACATCTCGGGCATTGCCGTACCATTCGCGAGGCCCGATCTGAAAGGTGACGAAAAAATCAATAAATGCAATAAATGCATGGACCTGATCTAGGGTATACTGAGAGCCTTAGGGTTACCCTAGGGTTACTGTATCATTTCGACCGACCGTTCGGTTACGCGTTACGGCCGAAATTTTTTGATGTGTGCAATAATTTTATTTCGATTTATCGGATTTTTGGGGATTTGTCGGAATATTATGTAATGAACAGTCGGTCGAAATGGTACAGTAGTCTCTGTTGAGTGCTTATAAGCACTATTTTTGCCAAAAGGCTCAGTGCTTATAAGCACTATATAATAGGAACTTTTACAGCTAGGCCTGGATGTCACGCACCAAAGATCTCCCACTGTCCATCGCGCTTCACAGTCGTCGACCCATCCCATTGCTAGCCATGCCTGCGATCCTCCAGAGCTGCTCCCGCTGGCGGCATGCTACTTTGTCTCTCACGATGACGGACTACAAGTTATTCTCGGAAATGAAGCATGCGTTTGGTGTTTTACGCACCTTGCAGCTGGATCTAGCCAGACCCGCGCCGTTATCAACACTAGCACGGGCGATTGATGCTTTTTCGGAAGCGCCGTGCTTGTACAGTCTCGAGACAGTTGACGACATAACATCCTTCTTCAATTTAGGATGGCATCGAATACAAAGGTTTACTCAACAGGCTGGTCAGAGCGCCCTTCCTATCGCGGTAGCCCTTGGGATTCTCGTACGGATGAGGTTTAACGGAATCGCTGATTTAACCCTGGCGCGCTTTCCAATGATCATGTTTGCACCTACATCAATTACCACCGTCCTGCCTTCTTTGTGTACACTGACTTTATGCGATGGGCCTTACGGCGTTAATACTCGTGTTTCGTGCATCGCGTTCTTCCTGCGAACCGTCCTCCTACTGAACCTTACTTCCCTCACACTCGATATGGTGTCTTTATCATCGTTGAGTGCTCTCCAAGGCGGCGGCGGTCCATCGATTCTTAATCTGTCACTTTCGGTTCAGACATTTGCACTACAGGACTCCGAAGTGTTAGCAGCTTTGTGGTGGTATGGGGAGAAGAGAAGAAAACTTGTTATATTAACTACTGTACAAAATGCGAGGCTTTTATACCTCTTGAAATGTTCTAGTATATTCTAATAGTAAACTAAAGGTGTCCATAAGAAAAGGAAATAGAAGCTTCTAGTAGAGACGCGAGAGTACGACTTGAGGTGGCGCTGACTAAAGGTCCCGGATCATACCCGGGGTCAAGTAGTCGGCTTGTATCTCCAACACTCCCCCTCAAGCCGACATCTATCCCATCAAGGAATTCGAGCACTGAGTCCTTCGCCCTCTTCGCGTTGTTAGCTATGTCCGGTGTGCTCGGAGTTACTGCTGATTGGGTTGTGATCGGATCGTCTGATCTGTTTATCGATTCTCTTCCTTCTTTGCTTTTGACTCCCATGAGCTTTGTCGTTGCTCTCCCATGCTTTTGATTTCTGTGTGGCAAACAGCCAAGTCCCAGTAGTGCATGCTCTGAAATGCTGTAGTCCGCTGCACTGTCTCTGTGTCCGAGTCGACGTGTCCTGGTGCTTCCAACGTCAATCTCTTTGGATATGTCCTGAAGCGCGACTGGCTTCGTCGTTCCCAATGCTAGACTCGATGGCAGTGTTTCCGATGGCGTGGTGAGCGGGGATCTCAAACGAGAGCTCGTGGACGTCGGTTTGCGTTCTGCCAGTACGTGATGGGTGGTTCCTTCTGTCCTTTCTTCTCTGATCTCTATCCTCTTCCCCTCATTCAGAACCCTATGGATACCTCCTTCACTTCTTCGCATCTCTGGGAATTGAACGCTTCGCTCGACGCGTATGGGCCGATTGTCGGGGAGTCCGTGGCTGATGACCTGGCGGCGTATACCCTTCTCGGGTAAGTAGCTCGGGAATGCGCGATTTGTAGACTCGTGGCCGTCGTTTGAATGCACTGCTTTGATCTGCATCTCCCGTTCCTTCCTCCGGCGTGCCTCAAGATCGTTGAATGCCGGTAACATCTCGTCCTTGGAGTGTAGTAGCGTGGCTACGGAGTAGCGCGACGCGTCATCCGTGAATGTGATGAGATGCTTCTGATGATTGGGGATTTCGACTGCAGCGGATGGTCCCCGCATGTCGCATTGGACCAGATCTCCTGCTCCCCCTGACGCGTCGCTCTCCTTGCGGTCTGGTCGAGCCTGCCATGTCATCCTGTCATACAGGCATGACTCACATTGTTCTTTTGAGGTATGTCCTCCATCTTCCAACTCTATTCCCTCGCTAAGCTGATCCTTGTCTGTTCCATCAGACTTCTTCTTGTCAGCTGTCAAGATTCCTCGTGGTTCAATAGCCACGTTATTCGTCAATCGTTCGCGCGACGGCGTCCTGTGCTGTGTCGCGTCCGAGTCGATGATATCGTCATCGTTCTCGCTGTCTGGTTCAGCGGCGGCGGCTTCATCGATTTCCACGGAGGTAAGAGATATGATTTCTCCAACGAACTCTTCTGCCCTGACAACCTCTGTCTTGTCATCAGGTTCTTCTTCTTCATCATCAGCTTCAATGTTGCTGTGATTTCCTTCTTCTTCTCTGTCGCTGTAATCCTGGAGGTCCGGCAGATCCGGGAAGACATCCTCATCGTCTTCCTCATCGATATCTCCATCCTCGCTGTCACTGACGTCTTGGAGTGATGGCAGATTTGCGAAGAAGTCCTCTTCCTCCTCTTCTGCCAAATCAAACTCCACCTCGTCATCCGCAAGCCATGCGGCGTCGAATTCCTTTTCTACCCATGATGTGTTTGCCCTTCCGTTGTTCCACGGACCTTGCCCTTCTTTCCCTCCTCCTTTAGCCCAACAATCCTTCTTCATGTGCCCCCTTTTATGGCAATTATAACACTCCACCGACTTCCCTGGCTTCCTGCCGCTGTTCTCACCATAGAACGCGGCTTCCTTCTCGCCCGTTCCTGCAGACCTGACCTTCCGCCGGTCCGCCTCATCACTGATGCCCTGCAGCACCATATCCGGGTCGAGTGCCTTGCCAAGGAGCGTGGCTGCGCCCGTAAGCGCCGATAAATATGTTTCGAAGGATGCCGGGAGGGATCCAAGGACTATGGCGACAAAATTATCGTCGCCCGGATCTGCTCCCATCGCGATCAGGTCCTCGCGTAGGGACTGTAGCTTCGTGAGGTGAGCTTTGACATCTGCTCCCTCTGCGCATCGCTCATCCTGGAGCTTGCGCCGTAGGTCAACCGTGACCATCTTCGACTTCTTCTGATACTCCGACTTCACCTTCTCCCACATCCCCTTCGCCGTCATTTCACCCTTCACCCTCAGGAATAACGAATCCGGTATGCACGATGCGATCCCCTGCTTTATAACAGCCTGCTCGGACTTCCAAATCCGGCGCCTCTGCAGGTACTCTTTTGTCGCTGCCTTCTCCGCATCCGTGATGTTTGATGCATCAACTACATTCGGTGCCACCAGCTCATTCGGAGTTCCGCCGATGGATTCTTCCTCGAGATGCTCGCTCAGACCGGCGGCATCGATTGCGAATAGGAACCGGTCACGAAAGAAGATCCAGTTCGTGCCGTCTGCCTTGCATTGTGGGAGTTTGATGAAGTACTCCCCAAGTTTGGCAGTGGATGAGAGCGTGTTGGTGGACATGGTGAGGGGGGTTTGTTGAGGGGTATAAGCGATTGTGTGTTCGAGTATTTGGGGCTTCAGTTATGGCCGGGGCCCATAACCTGTTAGCAGCTTTGTGGTGGTATGGGGAGAAGAGAAGAAAACTTGTTATATTAACTACTGTACAAAATGCGAGGCTTTTATACCTCTTGAAATGTTCTAGTATATTCTAATAGTAAACTAAAGGTGTCCATAAGAAAAGGAAATAGAAGCTTCTAGTAGAGACGCGAGAGTACGACTTGAGGTGGCGCTGACTAAAGGTCCCGGATCATACCCGGGGTCAAGTAGTCGGCTTGTATCTCCAACACGAAGCACTGGGGAAATTCCTCAAGTACGCACCTTCCACGCAGCATTTTACGTTGGACGTAGAGAAAGAGGTAGATTTAGACTTCGTCTTCTCTAGGGCACAGGATGCTTTCATGCAGTTGCCAATCCACAGCCTGATCTTCACTGCCGAAGGATCCGTTACCATGTCGCAGACGGATGGTCTTAGTAGGGCAGGTGATTCTTTCTCAGCGCTTTGGGAGAAGGGAGTATTCAAGACACTATTTATTCGTGGGGCAAGTCGTGTGGGTGATCAAGCTAGGACGACGCTGAGAGGCCTTGTTGAGAAGGGATTAATGCTAGACATGAGAGATAGGAATGGTTCTTCCTGGAGGCTCGACCGTGGCGAGGTGGATTTCTGAGGGTGGGATTGATTTCAAACTTGCTAAATATACTTAGTACTCTTTCTTCAATACATATTCTTAGCTTCATTCAACCTCTTGTTGACTTCTCAGATCCACGAGTTTCCAAACAATCCAAGTCTTCGTCCGAGTTGGCAGAATGTATCACTGATGGAAGGAGATCACTATCTGCTGCTTTGACAACCTCGCCACAAACACATGAGCATAGGTTCATTCCAGGCAGTGCAGCTTCTTCCTTTCCCGTGTGTTCTTGTTCTTGATATGGGATGAATTGTTCCTTCCCTGATGCAAGGGATAACCAAAACTCCACGACATCCATATCGGCGTTCATATGAAACCGAGTGTGGCGCCCCGGGCACCGCCCGAGAGTTGACTCGCAGACCCAGCAAGTGCAAGATAGTTCTACAGTCCCACGGACATGCTGAGTACAACGACGTGCTGATGTCCTTTGGCTCCCTACCTGAAGCAGCCCTTATTACATGACTGTGATCAGACGTCTTTTGTTCTCTTTCCGAGCAAAAGAGAATAATTACTATTTAAGCAGCGGCGCACCGCTTACATGTTCGATCTTTCCATATCCTGTCAAGCCATGCCTTCCGTCGTATCCATGTACGTCCACGATGAGCCTGACACCCGAGAAGACAGAGGGGAGGGAGTGAAACCGTCAAAAGCGTGCAGTACGGAAAGTTCGGAGTCATGCAGTCAGGAGGCAGTCTACGAATGCAGGTCCGTCGAAATCAACATAGTCCCAGACTTCGAAGGGAGGCATAGATGCAAATGAAGTATAGCCAATACTAGTAGTCCTCTCTATTGAACAGTCATCTTCGTGTCAGTCGACGAGTCATAACAGATTGTCATCTGGCGAAGCAGAGCGAAATGGCGCGTCAGAACTCGTTTTTCACTTAAGTGTGGTGGTGGATGTGGCTTGCGCCTGAATTTTTCGATGCTGCCTTAGCAGAGGAGCGGATATCGGGCCGGGTAGCCGTCACTTTCTTTCGTCCACCGTGATGAAATCATTTTTTGGTTTCGCTCGCTCCGTTTGTCCATTTCTTCGATATCGACTCAGTGTGGGCGCTTGCGGTGTGAAAGATACATCAAGGACATCAGGAAAACGGGAGGTTTTGCTCTGGCGTCTCTGGCTCCGGTATCACCGGCTCCGATCAACTCGGGCTCTGGGACCTGATCTCTGCGCATCTCTGAGTGTCTCTGGATTTTTCTTACCATGTTTGCAGCAGAAAATTCAGAACTTGTGGGAGGGTCCTTCGAGGTAGTTTGTCCTCATTAGAAGCAGAAAAACTGTTGATAAAGCTATAAAATACCTTAATGTATGAGAAAGGCATATGGAAGGCAAATATCATATCAGTAGACTGAATGCTCGATACACGGGGCAGGCGAGAGGCTGGCGAGAGGTGCCGCGAGCCAAGACATGTTCAAAATGCCTAAGTCCGATCTGTGCCTGGGTCCGTGCACGACACGTCATCACCCATGTGCATGTTCGGTTTCGGACGACGTCTTCACTCTTTCATGGACGGTCACCTCACCCTCATCTTCCCGCTCTTCTCATCCGCTGCTGGCTATGGGAAGCAAGCACACACGGCGACGGCCAGTAAGAGGACGCGGCCACGGCAGCCACAACAATGCGCTGATTCCAAGCCCGACGACACGGCGACTTCGAGCCCGACGACGCAGCGATTTCAAGGCCGACGACGTGGCGACTTCAAGCCCGCTGACCTACTCCAAGCACGACGACCCAGCGACTTCAAGCACGACGACCCAGCGACTTCAAGCACGACGACCCAGCGACTTCAAGCACGACGACCCAGCAACTTCGAGCAGCTTCACGACGCAGCAGCTACAAGCATGATGGCACTGGGAGCCACTTCCAGCACGACGACACGGCTACTACAAGCACCACGGTGTCCCGGCTCCGAGCGTAACGGTTTCCCGACTCCGAGCATAATGGTTTCCGGATTCCGAATACGATCCCGACGGCGATGTACGCAACCAAGCATGACACACGGCGACTACGAGCATGACAGCGCAGTCACCGCAAGTACGACGACGTAGGTCTTCCTTCCCGCTTTGTTTGACAAGGCAACAGGTATGGGTTATATTGGTTGTTTGGTGCGTATCGTACCATTCTGTTCCTCGCTAGTTTACTAACTCGTCTTCATATCAAGGGTGGTCTCGTCCTCAACATCGTCTCTAACTGCGCTTTAACACACCGGTAAGTTGTTTCTAGTCCGCATTCAGCAAAGAGCTCCCTAACAGTCTTGATAGACTTTTTCGATGATGATGTACGACTTGCACCCTATGCAGTAAGGATAACATGTTATCCTACTGTAGTTACAGGGCATAACAACGCGTTGTTTCCTGTATGTTAAATGTGTGACCTCAGCTAGTACTGGGGGCAGCTGGATTGCGCTTTTGCTTCCCAAATGGGATGGGGAGGGATATCTATAATGGGTAGGGGAGGGATAGGCCTATTTGGGATGGGGAGGGTGGGTCCTAATTGGGATGGGGTGGGGTGGGGTGGGGTGGCCTGATGGCAGATCAGGGCTAGATCAGATATTGATGGGGGGTGATCAGGGGACCCTAGGATGGGTGGGGAATGCCCTAGGCTACGCATTTGTGGCGCATTTTTGATCAGGTGATCACTGGGCAGGATGGGGTGGGCAATAATGAATGCTGCTATTGGGGATGGCTGTAGGGGGGGTGATGACTTGGTTTATGTTTCTTTAGGCTGGGAATTCAGTGGTGTAAACGGTTTTTCAATAGCTTCAATAGTTAAGGAGATATTAAGGGATCTAGATGTATTAGAAGCGTGGGGCAAAAATAGCAGTTTTTGTACTCATGCCTATGGCCTGTGGCTTGGGGATCCTTTAGAGATACTATAGATCGATGTCTGATGCAATTCCTAGGTCATTTCATGGAGGGGTTCAAGAGATATGCCAGGACGACTAAATCAGGCTTCTTGGGGGTATAGCATGGGATCCTATAATCCTGGGGACCTAGGACTTTGATACTTCGTTTATACTAGTAGTAGACCTCTATTGGAGGTGTGGACAGGCCACCCAACTCAGTAGCCCATCTATAGATAGGTCCCCAGTGCTGTATTAACCATTTTCGCATTTTTGCTTATTTAATATATAGCAGGTGGTCTAAATTGGGGCCAGCCACCTTCAGACACTCATTTATGACTATTCTACAAAAGGAACCATGTCATTTGGTGAAGGGACCAGTGCTTTAGCCCTCAGTCTTCCTCCTCACCGGAGTTTTGATCAAAATTCCCACGCTCTAGGCAGAGGATCGTCCACTCAATTCTTCGTGTTCTACACATGCTACTGACTCCATTTCTTTTGTAGGACGTGTATTTATGTTATATATATGATATCCAGGTGTCAAACCAGTAATTTCATGAGGTAATCAGGTCAGGAAGTCGTTCATAGATCTGTACTGCTACTTTGCCACTATTAAAAAGAACAATACTCTTCTACTATTGACAGGAGTCATGGAATGCGAGTTGGATATTGTTCTTGGAGTGATATGGAAGGTATCTCATCAGTCATCCGGGTAGTACTTATGTGCTATGACCTGTTCAACCATTGAAAGCAGTTATGCAAGAGTTAGGCTACTGCGCATTTTCACTTTGTTACCTTTCACCTACAACATATGAGGGACACCTGTAACTTCATTCAATATGATATAAATGCATGACTGAACCATTTTCAGACCTCTCTTCATAGTAGAACATGAGGTATCTCTATCTGAAGGTGGTTCAGGCTGTGTAGGCAGCTGTGGACGACTTCCTGACCTGATTACCTCATGAAATTACTGGTTTGACACCTGGATATCATATATATAACATAAATACACGTCCTACAAAAGAAATGGAGTCAGTAGCATGTGTAGAACACGAAGAATTGAGTGGACGATCCTCTGCCTAGAGCGTGGGAATTTTGATCAAAACTCCGGTGAGGAGGAAGACTGAGGGCTAAAGCACTGGTCCCTTCACCAAATGACATGGTTCCTTTTGTAGAATAGTCATAAATGAGTGTCTGAAGGTGGCTGGCCCCAATTTAGACCACCTGCTATATATTAAATAAGCAAAAATGCGAAAATGGTTAATACAGCACTGGGGACCTATCTATAGATGGGCTACTGAGTTGGGTGGCCTGTCCACACCTCCAATAGAGGTCTACTACTAGTATAAACGAAGTATCAAAGTCCTAGGTCCCCAGGATTATAGGATCCCATGCTATACCCCCAAGAAGCCTGATTTAGTCGTCCTGGCATATCTCTTGAACCCCTCCATGAAATGACCTAGGAATTGCATCAGACATCGATCTATAGTATCTCTAAAGGATCCCCAAGCCACAGGCCATAGGCATGAGTACAAAAACTGCTATTTTTGCCCCACGCTTCTAATACATCTAGATCCCTTAATATCTCCTTAACTATTGAAGCTATTGAAAACCGTTTACACCACTGAATTCCCAGCCTAAAGAAACATAAACCAAGTCATCACCCCCCTACAGCCATCCCCAATAGCAGCATTCATTATTGCCCACCCCATCCTGCCCAGTGATCACCTGATCAAAAATGCGCCACAAATGCGTAGCCTAGGGCATTCCCCACCCATCCTAGGGTCCCCTGATCACCCCCCATCAATATCTGATCTAGCCCTGATCTGCCATCAGGCCACCCCACCCCACCCCACCCCATCCCATTAGGACCCACCCTCCCCATCCCAAATAGGCCTATCCCTCCCCTACCCATTATGGATATCCCTCCCCATCCCATTTGGGAAGCAAAAGCGCAATCCAGCTGCCCCCAGTACTAGCTGAGGTCACACATTTAACATACAGGAAACAACGCGTTGTTATGCCCTGTAACTACAGTAGGATAACATGTTATCCTTACTGCATAGGGTGCGACTTGAAATCACAGCCTGTTCGACGGGAGGATGACAATAGCTCCTGCGAGGATATTTGACCCCGCTTCACCCACTACGACGGCCCACTCGAGCATGCGACGACGGCCACAAGAGGGAGACGACGGTAAATGCAAGCGGTAGCACATAATGGTGGTCCGGAAGACCGATACGGGCGATGCCCGGGAGGATGCGAGGTCAACGGGCGAGCACGAGGCTCTCCCCTGAATGTGGCGCCAGCTCAGCCATGACTATTGATATTCCTGTATGTACTTAGATGTACTCCTACCGTTTATCTAGCTTCGAAATGTCACCGTTTTTATTCTTTCTTTGATATGCCTGCACAGTCTGAGAAATTAATATTATAAGCCAGCTCTCGAATTGTTTGGACAGCTCTGGCTGTCTCTGAGGGACGAAAGACATCTCTCAGAGCTGGTCAGAGCAGGGCTCAGAGATGCGGATCATCTCTGGGAGACAGGTGCGCATCTCGCGGAGCCATGACATCCCGGAGCATCTCTGATGGCTCTGACGTCTTCATAGAGACGCAGAGATGCTCAGAGCCAAACCTACCGTTTTCCTGATGGAGGTGTGCCACTTGAAGTTATGGTCGTCTCCTCATTGGGCTGGCCCGGCTGACATGTCTGTTTAGTGGTATTCATCAGTGTAATGTCAAAGCTTGACGTTGACAGATCAATGTACTGTAGACTTTCATTCAATTCGTCGGTCCATGTGACCTGTGACCTCTCCGACGAAATTTTGGTTTCGTCAACTTACCATATATGGTAATTGCCGCCGCGGCGGAGCTGCGGCGGGAGGCTGGCGGAGGCCCCGCCGGGGACTTTTTGACGATTTTCGCTGTGACTCTTGTGACTTTTCGTCGATTTCGGATCCTCTGTGACCCGTGACCGACGAATTGAATGAAAGTCTACAGTAACTATCTTCTCGGCATCCCCCTCTTTTCGTGACTTGTCTGATTGGAGACAAACCGACATCCTCCTCTCATCTGGCACACCTAAGCATGGCATTGTATTGGCTTAGGCATCTTTTTGTCCGCGAAATGGCCTCTTTCAAATCCGCGTTATCCGAGAACATCGTGCATTCGACAGTATCCCTACCACAGGAGATTCTAGATCTCATCATCGACTACGTGGCTTTGCTTCCACCTCGGTACAAAAGTCTAGAAGCTTGTGCTTTGACATGTCGCGCTTTCTATTCTCGTACCCTCATATGTCGCTTCCGTCACTATAATATTGCTGGGCAGGACATTGCTCTGGATAACGACGTCTTGAAATATATCACGTCTATTTCAATCACCTTCTCTATCTCTACCTTCCAGTGGTTCCGCTATAGACGTAAGACCCTTTTCCTCTAAAAGATTGGTGAATTGAACTATCTCCCCAGAGCCACACACGGAGCCTCAATACCTGCTCGGTGTACTGCTCAGTCCGCTGGCCAATATTCGCTCGTTGCATATCCAAAACGCCGAGTGGGATACCATGTTATCACCGCAATTACAGGCGGCACTGGCAGTACATTCTTACGTGTCCGTGCGCCTGACGCAGGTCAGATTCAAGGCAGCCTCGCAACTCTCTGAGCTGCTTAAAAACTCTCTGCATCTACAGAGACTCACCCTCAGCGACACCGTGATTGATATGTCTCCGGGCCGCTGTCCTAGGTCGGGCATCGAAGTGGACTGCCTGGAGATAAATCATCAGGACGTGTTAGATCCCATCAGTCGCCACTGTCCTGTCTCCCTCGACAGCCTTCGAAAGCTCAAGATTTGCTTGCTGTCCTATAAGCATGTCGATCAATTGCAGTCCTTGTTTAGTGCTTCCGCTACAACTCTTCGCATCCTCGTCGTTCACGCTCCACGAAGTTTCTTCCCAGGTATGTGTTATTCCGCAACCTCTCCAGTGCGGCATGTATTCATCGCCCTTCTTAGATCCAGGCACGCAGTTCTACCCAGCGGTCGTCGATATACCCGCCTTCGTGCACACCTTGACCGTTGTGCTTCACGACCCGCCTGGAATTTCTTCGCCCATTTCTCTCTGGATAGACATGGGTCTTTCATGGTGGTTTGATTTCATTGCGACAGCAAGTGACTACCTCGTCAATCTTACAATTGAGCTCTCGTTCTTCCCAGCCACAACAGATTTCGATCTTTGGGGCCTGCTCGACACGCTCGCATTCCCTCGTCTTGAATGCTTGCACGTCGTGATATTCGACTCGGGTGGGTGTACACATCGATATCTGGAGGAACGACTTGTTGGGTTGAAACGTCGTGGCGTGTTACACGTATCATTCCCTGAGGCAAGTGCAAATCTTGTCTATTTGTCGTCCTCGCAACTGAGAGTCTTTCAGAATCAGTGGATGATGTATGAATACAATAGTCAGGGACAGATTGTCGAAGACAAGCATCTTGCATAGCAGCATTACAATAATGACATACGGGTCCAGACGAGAACAAGGCGAGGGGTAATGTCCATAAATCTATTCACTGAGAAACAACCTTACGCTTCCGCGATGACCTACGTACCGCAGGAGGCGGCGGATCATCCACCGCGTGGGAGCCCCGTGTCGGAGACTTCTTCTTGGCAGTCCCCCTCTTCGTCGAACGCTGCCGTTTGGATGGTGGTCCACCTACTGAATCATTCAAACTTGAGGTGACAAGCCTCGTCCGCTTCTTCGTGGCGCCAGGAGGCTGTCCAGAGGTATCCGACTCCTGTAATCTCTTCGACCGCCGGAGAGTTGCTGGCTGCACATCAGCGGACTCTTGGGATGTAGAGCCAGAGCGTGTTCGCTTGCCAACTTGAACCGGGGCAGTACTTTGATCGTCCTCGCCCTCGGCATCCTTGAGCTCATCCTGGTAACGCCGATTATGCTTCGCCATATACGCTTCCATCTTTTTCCGTCTGGCGAGGATGCGAGGGTCGTTGACATCGCGTGGTGGAGTAGCGTAACCCTCTTCATCACCGTCATTATCCTCACTGGTGTCATCATCCTCACTGGAATCATCATCCTCGCCCTCATCGTTTATCTCATCCTGATAACGTCGATTATGCTTCTCCGTATACGCCTGCATCCTTTTCTGCCCGATGAGGATGCGAGGGTCACTGACATCGCGTGGTGGAGTTGCATAACCCTCCTCATCGCTGTCTTCAACAGGAGGAGGAAGCTTGAGCTTGGGTCTGGGATCTGGGCGAGCAATCGGGATTGGGCGATTCGGATAATCGTACCACGTCCCATGCAACCACGACAGGTTAACGCAAAGGGCGCTTATGATGTCGATAGTAGATATCAGCCCTAGGGGTGAATTGTCGTTAACGAGAGAGTTGGGAGCATAATTGAGGTGGTGTTTCGACAATGGGTATGGGATCCGGGCAAGTGGAAACTGCAGGACGCTCTGGATAATCGTCCCAAGTGCCATGCAACCACGAGAGATTGATAGAGAGCGAAGAGGTGATGCCAATTTTGGAAATCAAACGTCTCCAATGCGGCTCAGCGATGAGGGAATTAGGAGCGTAGTCCAAGTTGCCTCCGACTATGTACTGGCAGAGCGACTTGATAAGAAAGCAGGGATGGATTGAAGTTTCGACGCGAGGCAGATTGTTGTAAGGATAGTCGTAACGTTTGTCGCCGATGTAGATGGGGAGTTTGTCTGGTGTGCAAACAGGCAAGAGATTGTATTGGTACGGCTTTTGGGGCAAGTCCTGGAAGCGTGATTAGTGGGGACACTCGGTTCTCTCAGCTGAAGTGTACCTGCGTGAATAGCCTCCTCGCAAGCGTTGCCGTTGATAGACTCTGGTTATAGTCGAACAAATCCCATACTGTTTTGATAACATCCAAAGGCGGAAGAAGCGCCCATAAGGAAGACTTGAAGAGCTTTATCATGTCGCGATGAACTATAAAAAAATCAGACTGCCGTAGCATTTCGAAATAGGTTAGTGCCGTACGTGGTGTGGTCATGATATCCGTGTACTTCGTGATTTCTCCCCTCGACATTCCTAGATGATATTGTAGACCATCGAGTCCCTAGAAGACGAACTATGAGACACCACAAAAGAAAAAGACGCGTGTTAACAAACCCGGACATTCCCAATAATGAAATTGAAGGGCTCTACTTCGGTGGAGCCTGGGACAGTGGTTATATCGCCAAGTTGGACTACTTCAGACATAGAGGTAGAGGTGGAACGGTAATCAAGAGTTCTCGATGGGCGGCTATGGTGATGGTTCAAAGGCAACGAGCGTGGTACTCGCGGCTTTGTGTCCGATCGGGCTAACTCGAACCACGTGATGTTATGACTCCGGGTAGCCTTTGTCAAAGTTTTTGTCCTCTTCATCCAGCACTACATTGTCTTTCGAGTCATTTTTCTGTTTGCCGGACAAATACGCGCCATTGTCTGATACAAATTCCCTGCACTGTTCCGAATTCGGCGGCTTTCGCATCAGGTGCCCCGGCACATCATGATTTGACATGGCGCTTTCGTTTGAGGAGACGTCTGGATTGGCATATCTCGCAGTCGACTTCAACTTCTCTCGAGCACTGTATACGCGCCGCCGATTACCATCCTTTTAGAGTTAGCTCCGGTCTTTTACCTATGGATATCGCAGCGTCAATTGTCTGGTCAATGTTCAGCTGTCCCATTAAGGCTACACACCGTACCCGAAATGCCATTCTTCGACAAAAGAAGAGAACAATGGGAAACGATGTATACATAAGCTGCCGCCGTTCGTTGTTGGGCGTCCAGAGCACCATTTCCCCCTTCCCCCATCATGGACCTACGCGAAAGGAAGCCGTTGCAGAGTCCTTGCGTCCTAACCGTACCGGAAGACCCAAACTTCACGTACAAAGGCCCAATCGAGGAGGCGTTTACTTCTACAGAAGACACTCCAAAGATACGACTCAGCAAGGCCAAGGACGCCGACAATCGCCAGCTAGGCAAACTCCACAAGCGATTGAATAAGCTCGCAGGCGACGCAGGCCACTGCGAAATCACTTTTCAGAAGAACTTTTGTGGCCTCGTGGAACGGTGCCATGGCATGGAGCGTAGCGATAGCTGGGCTAAACCGGAATTGGTAAGTGATGCCGTTCACAATTTTCCTGTGCAAGAAAGTTGATTGGGCTGCACTCCGAGCAGATGACGCGCTTGGACTATTTCCTGGGATTTGAAAAGCCGGGCATGTTGAACCTGGATACACGCTGGAATTTCTGGCGAGGTAGGTGTCGTTTGCTTCATACTGCCACATTGTCGCTGATTTTGGTTGCAGGAGCAGTAAATTTACACCGTCCAGCCGACCGTGGAGGGTTTGGATGGCTTCCCCTGCTGGAAGTCTTGAAGGTCGTCTTGGAGTATGGCAAAGAAATACTGGCGCTGAAAGACAATATCGATAGCAGGCGGTCCTACGAAGAGGTGGGTTCCTTGATTTATTAGAAGTTGATCTGCAATAATGACGAACTGGATTTCTAGGCTCTCAAAATTGTCCAGTCACCAGTTACTGGGACATTTCCATACGATATGCTCCCGATTCTCTGGGACGAATATTATCCGATTGCGCAAAAGCCTGCCCACTCGATCGGGCCGCAGGCGGCGGATACGACGAATGTAGCGTTTCACGTCCATCCGTTTAACACCATTGGTGTTCTCCATCTCCACTTAAGCCCACCATTCGCCATTCTCGATACTTGGGAGAAGATCAAAACGCACGGGCAAAAGAGATTTTGGACGGACTCGCAATCACAGAGGGTACAGCTCATAATGGATATCATGGATATCTGGCAGGAATGCCCTCCTCGCGAATTCCTGGCGCGCAAACCGCCTGCGCCCACCCCAAGAGGTCAAACCCCGAACGGAGACAGAGATGTCCGCATAGATTATTCGACTCCGTCGAGGATGGGGAAAGGGAAAGCCACCGCCTTCTCGCAATGCGTCCTAGGGAACCTTGTCGAAAGCTTAGGAGCATCTTCCCATGGCGCTGCAGACTCCGCTGCGCAAACATCACAGTCCGATTTTCCTGCAGGTTCAACTGCGCTACCGTCTTCTTCCGGTGCTGGTCAACCTACAACTTTGGAGCCGCCCCCATTTCGTTCTGAAAAGGCCAAAGGCAAACAAAAGGCTATTCTTTGGGACGACGTTGATGTCGAAGCGCCAAAGGCGTTGTCTCCGGTTCTAGAAGAGGATGAGAATGCCCCACCCAACGGGAACGACGTCGACGGCCGCAGCGGACCAACGGCCACCGTTCCTTCGCATCCGGTAGAGAAAGCGGAGAATGCTGGACAGCCATCTATCCCAACAACGAGCGCTCCGTCTGTGCCCAAGCAGGGACAGAGGGAAAAGAAGCGGCGCGCACAAGACGACGTGGACAAGCCGAAAGTCAAGAGGATGAAAAAGAATCCTCCTTCTGGGGATGTAGCTGCCCCAGAAGCATCTACAGCTCCGCGGGCATACTTGGCGCGAGCTTGTAAGGCGAAGGTTGAAGACAAGGCGGAGGAGGTCAAACCAAAGACAGGTAAGGCGAAGAAGGCACGTAAAAAGAAGTAGTATTGCTAAGTGTTCATGTATGACCCTTATGGATATGAATGATATGTTATGATCAAATTTGGGCCCTCACAACATGAGAATCAAACGACGCCGATGGATGTGTATGGAAAGCACAAGGCGGATTAGCGGCGTATTAGGGCGTCGAGTATGTATGAGGAACGAAAGGGCAATATGGGTATTGAATTTGGGTTCTATTCCAGTTCTGCCAGTTTTTGACTGCTTAAGAGCCCAATGCCAACTCCAAATGGATTGCGCGCGCGCAATCCAGTCCAGAGTAAAATATCTTTCACAACTTAAGTACTAAATACAGCGTGAATATTCGTGAGTGCATTCGCTGTGGCGTCACTGTAAATGAGTACTATGCCGAAAATTGTCAAGCAAGCCACTTAGGCGGTACAATATTCAACGAGCTTGCGAGCAGCATCACGGACACAGTCCTATGTGGTCGTGGTTACACAGGTGGCAAAACGGAGGCAACTCGATCGAGTTGCCGAACAGGCAACTGCAAAGAAACTGCTGGAGCAACTCGCCGGACACGCGGCCAAGGGTTGCCTTAAAAGGGACATTAGAATTGTCGAATATTTAATAATGTTCAATTATATTTCATTAATATCATAATAACAATTACTCATCGTGTGACTGGCGTGATTCCTTGACTCTCTCTAGCTCTCTCCCCCGTTGGATAGGTTCCAGGGCTTAGCGGCAACGGCGCTCAGTTTCGGACAACTCGCGCAGCCATTGGACTCGTTCTGTGGCTTTCGAAAGGGGTCCGACACAGGATCTCGATGGAACAGATGTAGCTACAGTGGCCGGACACTTTGAGGATGCAGCTGAAGTGAGGATATAGCGGGACACGCGCCGCCGGCAACATCCTGGCACTCATCGGCGAGGCGTGCAGCTAGTATGACATAGCAAAGTCTAACGTGTATGAAGGATTGACGAGCTACCAAGGCATGTTTCTTTGCACTCTCTGCTCACATTTTCTCATCTGGTTGTCAGGCAGCATTTGACCTTCCTGCGATCTTTGCCTGTGGATTCATTCTGGATTGTTCAGCGTTGATTCCTGCAACTGCGCTTGATTTTAGATGGCGGCAGGACCACGACCCGTACTTAATTACAGAGGCTTAATTATTTCACGGGGCACGACTCACAAGGCTCTGTGAGTTTTGTCGATTTTCGACGCGATACACTCCAACGCCCGGTAACGCATGGACAGCATTCTCGATATTCTCTTCATCGCTGCGCTGTGATCCCGCGTCCTTTCGCATCCAACCCGCCGCCGTCGCTGTGGTCGTCCAAGCACCGACTTGGACCTTCGCGGGACTCGACGCCGTCCATGCAAGGGGACCACACATCTCTATTCTGGATGCATTCGGACAGCGGATTGACGTCTCGACCGCCGTTTCTTAGAGGAGCAAATCTCCTCGCAGTGCAAGTCACTCCGCTGTGTGCGTGGTCGAGCCATCTTCAAGATCATGCTGCTCCTACTTACAATGGCTCTTGGAATCGACGCTGGGACTGCCAGAGGGGGCCTCGCCAAGTTTGAAGTCTTACGGGCGTTTTGTTCAATGGCGGCAAGTTCTTCATTTTTTGGTCAAAACATGTTGAGATTGATTTACTTATTCAGGCCATCTCTGCATCCCGAGTTGCTCTATTAGTCGTTTCTTGGACTCACTTGGATGTACTATACGCTGTCAATACGTCTCCACGTCACTGGCGAACGCCTCGACGTGTGCCATGTTCACCTGGGAGAAGATTCGAGACGGCGGGCCCTCCTTGAGCTGGTTCTGTCGCAGTGCAACCATTATTGAGCTATTATTCTTGGTGCAGCAGTGGCAAAGTCTTGGAGCTTCCGGTGTTCTAATTGTCCTTTGGTGAGTATTTCTTATTTGCATCTATATCGCTCGAGACTGAATTTACCTTTTCAGACTCGATCCGGCCCACTTTTATGCACTGGGTTCATTTATGGGACATCATACAATGCTAATTGTGCCGTCGATGCGCTTGCGATGTTGTGAACCTCTCCGCTGAACGTCACTTTTCACAGGCGGGATGGGTTCGGGCGGCGGGACAATATTGGTTTGACTTTTATGAGAACGACTCATATACAAACACACATTCTCCCATGTTGGCTGTTCAACGAAATCGCATCCAGACTCATTTACCATTTCTCTAACCAAGCCCCGATGCAAAGCCATGCCTGCCGGATCCCTTGTCAGCGCCCTTGTGGTCACCCAACTTGCTGACCGATTTGGCGTGACGAAGACCTTCTCGACACATCGTTTTGATCAACGAATACTCCTTCGTAGATCTCCTTGCCACTATCTTCCGGGCTTGTAGCATCCTCCCTCACGTAACCATTGCCGTCGGGATCCTCCCTCTGGTACTCTCCGGCCAGGATCTCGCACGGCACCTGAAAGTGGGAGAGCTCAGCCTTCATGATCGTGCGCGCGCACTGGAATGAAGTTGATATGGTCATGCCGAGGCTCAGTGAAGCGAGTTTAGGCACGTTGGTCGGAGCCACCGCGCTGACGCATCGTCAATGTGGGCCAGTATCCAATTCGGGCAGCACCACTCTTCCTTTGACCACCACCATCGTCGTCAATCTATGCCATCATCTCTCCCGTCAGCGACAAATCCCACAGTAAGGTGATGCCATGCATCTCGTCACAACGAGCGAGCGGTTCGTGAACAATGTGATGTCAAATTCTTCAGCCAATGTCACTGTTTTGCTTGAGCACAACTTCTCTGCACCAAAAGATCGCCTTTCGCGTCGGTCTGCGCGTATGCGCGTGTGCTCTCGTATACCCCGGACATCTTACTCTAGTTTACTTTACAACTATTTACAGCTACTATACGCGATTTGGGCATTACTATACTTTACTTATCATCTCGACAGTCTGTTTCAGCCCCGTACTGGGCAGTGTTCATTCCTCTTCTTGGTACCTACTCTCCTCTATGTCACCTTTCGACTTAACTTAGCCTATGTGTCAGAATCGAGTTGTCTTTTCCCTGGTCTTCACTCTCAGTATTTCTTAGTTGAAGTATCAGGATCTAGTCCACTCCTACACGTATATTCCTCGTCTTACTTCGACTCTTACGACGTCTAGTATCTACCTCTGATCTCACCCGACATTTGATCCCATCACACCCGCTGTTTCCTTCTATGTCCACATCGGCGAAGACACGAGCTCTACATGTATCTCTTCAATGACATTCAAGCCCTTACATAAGTCTGCCTTAACTACACGAGGTCTGTATTAAGCAGGAGTCTTATGTCTTTCTTGGAGCGAGGTAAGGTCCATTTTAGGACAAATGCAACGCGTGTCAGGCAAGTTGCTCTGGCAGTTGCTCAGCAGTTGCTCCAGCAGTTGCCTATTCGGCAACTCGATCGAGTTGCTGCGAGTTTGCCACCTGTGTTACTGTACTATTTCGTTCAATTCGTTGGTCACAGGTCACAGCGACCTCCGAATTGACGAAAAGTCACAGTGGTCACAGCAAAATCTGCAAAAAAGTCCCCGGCGGGGCCCCCGCCAGCCTCCCGACGCAGCTCCGCCGCGTCGGCAATTGCCATATTTAGTAATCTGACGAAACCAAAATTTCGTCGCACCGGTCACAGGTCACACGGTGCGACGAATTGAACGAAATAGTACAGTAGTGATGAAGATTAATAACAGCAAGTCGGCAACGTACATCGGGATCCACTGTGTCTGGCTCGACAACCAAAGCTCTCTAACGTGTCCACTCTTCTGCCCATTCTTCCCAGATGCCTCTTCCTTCTACAGCGCGTGCTCCTCCAGTTCTGCGTCATCTCCACTGTCACCCTCCAGCGCCTTTCCCATTAGTCTAGCCCGATCAAAATCCTCTGCATCCGCAAGGTAAGCCGCCTCCTTGACCAGCCCATTTGAATCCGATGAAAGAGCATAGTATATACCGTGAAGCGGTCCACACTCATCTGCGAGAGCTTGGGAAAGAAACATCTAGAGTGCCACCTACAGAACGAGCGTCAAATCAGGAGATCCGATTACAAGGGAGTTTCTTACCGATGATCAAGGTTAATACAAACACTTCTTTTACTCACTCCACTGCCCACCGACGTGAAAGGCTAATAATGTATGTCAGCTCGTCGTATCAGTGATACCGGTAGTCCTGACACGCGAGCGCAGCATATATTGTTCTGTGAGGAGAAAGCCGGGGTGGGAAACATGCGCTAGGGATTCAAAGTAGTACCTCGTCAAGTCTTTGAGCTGGAATTCGCATGCACACACCCTGGTCATCGTGTTATCTCCACATAGCGACCTGACCAGGTTGACTGCGTCGGGTGCGAGCATGTCAGCCTTAGGCTGCTGGGAGCGCCGACTTGGCGCCGTCATTGGTCGGTAAGAGCTTGAAGGAAAGAGCCGACAGGGCTTCTAGGACGGCTAGATAACGTTGAAACGGATGATCTCCTTCTGGCCATTGTGGTAAATGGGCGTCATTGACGCCGTTGGACTGTAGCAGATGGTATTAGGGACGACAAAAGGCAAAAGGAAGGAACACACCTTGCCCAACTCGTCAGCACCGAGGAGCAGCATTTCAATCTCGTCCTCGCCATCATCCTCACATCTTTGGGTCGTATTTATATTTTACTCTGCAACTGTCCAGTGTCCTGCAGTCCAAAAGTCCTCTCCGATCACGGCTATGGAGGCCATATCAAGATCGAGCTCGAGCATGCAAGGTCCTGGGACAAAATGCGAGCACCACGTTGACGTGCAGTGCTGATGGTACTAATATACTACTAGTACTAAGAAATGAAGACGTGAGAACGGAACGGAATTAGGAGTGTCGGAACTTAGCTCTATCGACTCATAACACATCTACAATGTTGGCAATGCATTACCACATCGCGCAAAGTGTATCCAAAAGTGGTAGACGATGTCGCCGTCGAGGCGCCCTGATTCCGGAGGTGCCGTAGGAGTCCGCAAAAGTGACAAGAAACGAAACTTGGGGTTTCCTTGTTTCGTTCCTCGTCTATACCGTAGGGCGCCGGCGCTAGCGACGCTCCGATCAGCACTCCATACCTCTAATTTACACAATAGGTAAGGATCCATCTTTGAGACCACGGTGCAGCAACATTTATGCCCAGCCGACGATTGACAGTCCTTTCTTGAGGGTCGCTTACTGATCCGCCCAATTGGGTCGACGATCGTTCACCAGAAAGGGTAAGGGCGCTGATCGATCGCTACCTGAGCCCTCCTTGACCTTTTACCACCACCTGCTTACACATCCAGCCGCGACGCGCTCGCGAGAGCAATCCCAGCCTCGACCCTGTCCCCAACGTTGACGAAGATCCTCTACGCTGACCTTATATCATGGCAAAGGACCAAGGAGCAAACGGCAACGAGCCCAAACCCCGCCGAAAACCTGGGCGTGTGTACGCAAATGTCCTGCTAGAATTGCCGATTAAATTTACGATATAATAGTCCGACTTCGTGCGCGGAATGCAGACGACTGAAGCTGCGCTGTGACAAGAACGTTCCCTGCGAGAAATGTGTGTCGCGAGGCTGCGGGTCGATATGTCCAGAAGGTGCGTGCTTGTCGTGGGTCCGTGTTTAGCTGATTGCTAATGTCCGACACAGGATCGCTCACGACGGGCAAAGGAAATCGTCTGGTTTTGGCGAACACAGAGCAATTACACGACCGTATCGAGCACCTATGCTCACGAATACGCGAACTGGAAACGGCGTTAAAGCAATTATCTGGCGGATCCCATCCTCTACTCCGACAGGATCTGCTGCAGTTAAAGGCGCCCCAGTCGTCGCTACCAAGCCAACCACAAAACGGCGGTAATCCAATCGTTGCAGAAAGCAGTACGAATGGCACCACAAATGGGACCTCAGCCACGACAAGCAGTCCGGAGATTCAAGGGGAGGACGAGAGTTTCATTGACGCCTTCGGTACCCTTACCATCGGTCTCGATGGGGAATCTAATTTCCTCGGAAAGACTGCTCGTTCAGAGGTATGCTGTTCGTTCCCATACATGCACATCAGTGACGCGCCATCCAGTATCTCATCCGCGTTCTCTCCAAACCTCGATCGGATTCCGGTCTCGTCCTTCCTCGCGTCTCGAAACGCGTAATCCAATACTACTGCGCGGATATGAACATGACTGACGAAGATATCGGTCATGAGGTCTTCAATTTACTTCCTTCACTCTCCGAAGCCGTGCGTCTATGCGAAGTGTATCTCGAAGGCGGACGTTATATCTATACGCCGCTGCCAAGGAAGGAACTTTTTGACGAGGTCCTGATGAGCGTGTATCGAGCCGAATCCTTCCCCACCATGTCCCCCTCTTGTCATCACAAACTGTCCCTCCTCTTCGCCGTTTTCGCCCTCGCCTCCTTCTTTGACCAGGAAAAGCATGCTTACTCCGTCGAGTCACAAGAATACTTTTATTTGAGCAAAGCCGCCTTTGGCTTCAGCTCAATTAACAGGAATACGACCCTCCACGCTATTCGAGCTATGGTAAGTTCCTTACTGTTACATGTTCATGATAACTGAATCAATTTCAGCTACATTTTTCTCAGTATCAGGAGTTGGCAGATTGGGAGAGCTTGGGGAATAACCAAACCTGGACGACGATGGGGGCGGCGATGAGGGTTGCGCAGAGTGTATGTTCACTCACACCACAGTCATCGTCGAGTGCTACTCACCTCATTTAGATCGGATTACACTTGAACAGTGCGCGCTGGAAGCTAAGCGAAGATCTGGCTCAGCGGCGCAGCCTTTTGTTTTGGCAGATGTATACCTACGACGTTTGGCAGGTAACATATCCTGGATTCCTTTCGTGTTACCTGCGGAAGCTCATTATTTGCAGAGCTTTCAGTTCGGCAGGCCGCCCATCATGTCCAAAGAATACATTGACTGCCCATTGCCGATAGATACTGAAGAGACCATTCGTCCTGACGGTGGACGGGAGAGTGGGTGTAAGACTTAATCATCTCATTCTGTGGATCTTCTATTGATTGAACCGTGTTTTAGTCCATAATTGGGTATACCAATACACCATCCTCGTACATAGCGTCATGGGCGCCGCCTTTGGTTCGAAAGTGCCGCCCTACTCGGTCATCGTCGATTTGGATAGGAAAATACGCGACTTTCCTATCCCTACTACGCTGCAGGCGTGTTCAACGACTGGGGCTCAAAACGCGGTACATTACATGCAACGATGGTTTGTGTTGATGTATAAGGAAACCGGTTAGTGATGTGCTTTCTAAGGCTTTGTGCATCTAACTCGAGTTCAATAGTTCTACTCCATCTACATCGAGCGTACTTTGCGCAGGCACTGCAAGATCAGCCGGAGGATTTGACGAGGCATCGATATCTTCCATCCGTCATGGCGACGTATCGCAGTGCATGGCGGATGATCCAGGGTTTGAGGATGGTGCGAGTCAATGCACCAGTGTTGAGTGAGCGCGTAGGGCTCATCTGGAGTCATGCGTTAAGTGGAGCGGTCAGCGAATTCCTTGCTCTTCCTGAGTGACGATACTGATGGGGCTGGTCTGACAGATTGCCATGTGTATCCTGGTTACCCGCGCGCCTGCGTCCAAGATGACCAAACCGTCGTTGGCGGAACTCGATACTGTTGCAGGACTTTTCGAGGATGCAGCACCGACGTGTCGGCCCGCTGGAAATCTGCTTGTACGTTTATTCTGCTCACCCTTTAATTGCGAGTTCTAATCTTGCCCTTTATCTATTAGGATACGATTTTGGCGTTAAGACAAAAAGCTCGCGATGCGGTTGATAATCAAGGACAAGTTGGGGAGCGCAGGGCGCCGGAGATGTCGCCTGACGAATTGGACCGACTGGGTGGGAAGACGCACCTTATTTCGTCGGCGTCGCCCACTATCCCTCCCCAACTGCCTTCGTACGCGTATAGCGGTTCCGGACCTGCGTCGTATTCGCCTCCCGTATCATCACCTAGCACTGCTGCGTCGAATTCGAATTCACCTTCGTCCTCCTCGCCTGGCGTGGCCGGTATCCACCCGACTATCACAGCGGATATGCGCATTATGGATGTGATCAACACGACGTTTGACCTTTCGCCGAATTTGTTTGATTTCCCGGCGCAGGATGGGGGTGGTGATAATATTAATGGTATGCCGGATATACAGTTTAGTGCTGGGATGGGAGGGGGGTTGGGGGATGGGGGTAATATATTTGGGGGGAGCGGGGGTGAGGATGGGATGGGGATGGGGATGGGTGTGGGTGTGGGCGATTTTGGAGGGCCTGGAGCGCAGGGGAGTAGTGGGGGTGGGAATAGTATGGGCTCGCCGGGTGCATTTGGGTTTGGGGCTACGCCTCCGCCGATGTTGGATGCGACGTGGCAGAGCTTTGTGGAGCAGTTGGGGTTCTAAGTAGGGTTTGATTGCAATAGACTATCGGATAGGACATACTTAGCACAATGATAGTACTGTATGGTCTGTATTTGTAGAGTATAATGCGATTTGGTTATGTATTGTTACCAGGTATCTATAGCTCATACAGAAGAAGTAGTATATGCTCATAGTGGAAAGAGAACAACCATGTTTTCTCCACACAACACAGATCCACTGTTCACGTAATGAGTGGAGTACTGTACCGTTCTTACAATCTGGTGCCTTTCATGTATGATCGGTATTTAATGAAAGTGTCCTTGCTGTCCAACTTGATAGTTATTCTGGTGATATCTACAACATTGCCAGAATGCTCTTTCCAATGCAACGGTGATCTGATTCTTCGCTGCGGAGGTGAAGCGACGTGCTTCTTCTTCGAGATTAAGTTGAGAATGTTCAAGGCCAATCCGAAGTATGTGTTGACTTGGCCAGGCGGGTGATGCCCTGCATGTGACACATTTACATGGAAATGAGGAGACAGTAGACAACACATCTCGAACAATCTGGAAAACACTAAGTTGTTTGAAATGGCCTACAGAACTTGTCGTGTATGAACGGCGGACTGGACAGCTCAGATACTTTGTGGAGCATCTCTAAAGGCGATAAACCTGCGATTCGTCCACGGCTTCCCCGCCTCGCTGCCCAGACTGGATGTTGGATGTTCGTCTACCAGCACTCGGACAGCGGTACATCCACATGGATACAAAAATAGTCACAATGGAGCCGATTATAGGATGGCGGCGGTTGACGGCGTAGACAGAGCAAAGTAAGTCCTTGTGGGGGTGCTGTAGGCGGTTGCGAGAAGGAGAATTCATACAAGACGATGGAGACTTCAAGGCGCTTATCAAGGTGAGGTCGGGTATAGACTAGCGAATGATCCCGCTCTAGATGCTCTGTTCTGAGACTCTACATTACTTGTAGCTCAGAGCATATCAGTCCTCAACACCACCATCGCCACAAGCCGGAGACAAGTCCGCCTCATGATGGCTGAGTGTCCTCATGCACACAGTGACGATACATCTAATCAGCTGCGAACCCATACTTACTAGGGAAGGGCTTTTGACGACTTCAAACGGAATAGTAGAAGACCCAAGTTCCATTGTCTGACCAGTTAGTATACATCACAATCTCCACAACGCCAGAAACGCAGAATCGGAATCAAAATAGGTGTCATCACTGTTCAGTTGCGCGAAGGTAAGACTCGGAGAGTACGACCCTACGTCAATCGTGAGTGGAGTATAACCAAAGAAAGCGGGACCAGTTACCTACCGCAGCTGAGGTCGAAGTAGTAGTAGTACCAGCACCCGGAGTTGAGGATACAGGCGAGAGCGGCGTAACGCGGTTTGCTTTTTTCCCTTCGTAACGGGAGGCGCCGGTAAGGCTACACGCCGTGTTGGTGGCGTGGCACCGGAGACACTTGACGTCCTGAGTGTCGGGCGGGACGGCGCAGACTCCCAATCCGTCTTTGGCTTGCTGGCATTGCTCGCATGCGTCTTCATCTTCGTTTTCCTGGATGTATGTTAGTACTAGGGACAGATGGGTCGTCCTAAGTAATTAATTACCTGCAGTCGACCCGCTTTGATGCCAGCCCTCCATCTCGCTGCGAGTGTATCGCGTTTCGCGGCCCACTTTGCGCCTTTGGCAATAGCGTAGTCGTTGAATAGTTCTTCTGGCCATCCTTGGCAGCTCCTCAGGCCTGCGAAAAACATCAGCAGTATGTACCATATGATTCCGAACAACGAATGTTTGCGTACGGTTCTGAGCTCCGCTCATGCGACGCTTTTTCACGTTTCCTGCGGTCCGCTCTTGATCCTCGTCCATTGGAACATCATCTCGTGCCCGTTTCTTGCCTAGGTGCAGCGTATTACGGACGGTTTTGCCTACATCGACGGCTTCGTCGTCCTTCGTTGAGGACTCTGAGTCGTCGTCAGAAATAGACCCATCTGGGAGCCCGGACTGTTCGGGTGTCTCTACGCCTTTTTGTACGAAATGAGTTAACTTGTAGAAGAGATCATGAAACCGTGAAAGGCAGACACATACTTTCTTGGCGGCGCCTCTTCAACTCTTCTTCAAGAAACATAGCAACGATGGACTTGACGAAGGGCCGAAGATCTTCATGGGCGTAGGTATCGACGAGGTCCTTGATCTTTGTTACTTCAGCGAGGGACATGATGGCGTCGCTGGAGGTGTTGACGTTCAAGGTCTCCGCGGCTTCCTAAAGACGTGTTAGCCTACCCAACGTCGCCAGCCTTGTCGGCGGCATACAAGGATCTTCGATGCTTCAGCTAGTACGACTTCCGCGGGACTGTGGGGCTTTGACAATGCATCCCAGAGGAGACGGCGGACCTGCTCGTGGATGGCCAGACTGATTTCCATGGTGGTAGATGTTGGAGGTGCGCGTAAGCGCCGCAGAACACATGATTGGATAGTCCTTCCAAGTTCTTGGGACCTGGAAGCGTATTCTATTAATGGAGAAAGCTTGTATCGTTGGTCCATCAACGTTTCCGAAATCCGGGTTGGCCGCTAGTTTTATAGACTGCAAGTAGCGGTATGTATGCCTGAGGAGTGGTGTGAGCCACAAAAAGGCAGGAATCAAGATATACCAACGGACATTTGCCTGAAGGAGCCATTCTACAAAGGACTGATGAGCTCGTTCATCACACGGAAACGCGGCTTGAAGATCAGCGCTCCGGAATAAGGTGTACCGCGTGCTTGGCACGCTCACAGCGCTATGTATGGGATCATCCTTCCCTTTTCCGTGATGAAAGATCAAAAGAAAGGGAGTGTGCAAACATGGGTCAACAACGCGGACCATCATCAATCGACTAGTTTACAGTAACTGCATACATCTTCAGCTGCGTCGCGTCTTTCGCTGAGAACTCGTTTCCCCACTCTCGGCGGGTTTGGTGTACAATGCAAAACATGTCGGTTACATTTCGTACTTTCTCAAGGAATACATCTCATCCTAAAAAATTCGGATGTCTAGAAAAATGATGTCGCGCTATTCTTTGCCTTCACCCGATTATGCAAATTTCGGAGAGTCTCAAGGAGTGGTGAATGATCTGTACATGAGAATGAGCTGGATTTCACCATCAGGACGTGTATATGGAAACACACCGGTTGGCTCCTCGGCGGGTCCTTGCTCGACGTCAGAACTTTGCTCTGAGCTTTTAGTGGAAGATGACCTCTCCTCGACCGTGTAATCTGGGCCCCTGGTATATCAGCGCAGGATAAGAGTGAAGAGCAAGTCGACTAACCGTCGTTTAATTGGGCGAGGTATCGGAGCCTCATTAAGCTTGAGTCATCCTCGTAGAGCGCGGTAAGAGACGGTGGCTCAGCTTGCTCAGATGGAGACTGAGCCATGCCAACATCAGCGTCGATGGATAGCTCCAAACTTGGAGCTGAGGTGATAATATGATCCCCGGCGCGCTTCATGACGACTCCGCCCGTGAGATGACCTTGTTCGTCCTCTATTGCAGCGTCAGCAGTGGTTTAATGATCGTTCCAGCCTGAACACTTACGGTAGGATGGATGTCCTTGGACCGACGACGCAGTCCTGACTCCACAAGTTCCAGTGGCAGCTGACGACCCCGAGGAAATGACGGGCACAACTCCATCTCGCGTGTATCGAGCCACTTCGTCAGGAGAATGGTTGAACATTGGGAGGGAAGGGACCGCGAGCGGGATTTTGTATCGTCCCGGCTTCGAGTTACCCATCTGTCCGAGAGAGCGCGGTACCTTTTTTAGTACACCCATTCCGGGACAGCGCGGGGCCTTGTTCGTCGAGCTAGGGGAAGGTCAGAACACTGGATGATGGTGATATCGCTTCTTACCGCCACTCCAATTCGTAACCAATGTCGTCGTGAGATCCACTGTTCACGAAATTAGTAGAGTACACTGTTCGGAATCTCGAAACGGGACTCACTCTGCGACAGGTGGTGGCATAGGCATCCTGTTTATCCCAATGTTAAGATGGTCTTGATGTGCAGGCGGTCACGCAGAAGTAGGGATACCGCCAACCAAGTCATTTATTCACCTGTGTGACGGTCTTGATGCGGACGAAGAAGAAGAATTTCCTTTTCAATGTACACAAGCGACCTACTCAACTTGGTAAGGCTTCTGTCTCCCGAGTCTCCGAATATTTGAATGCTTGCCATACAACCGTTAGATTGGAACCGAGGGGCCCGCATAGAAGTTGGATAACAAAAGGGACGAAACTTTGAGCTGAAATTCCCACGTCGGACTCGCTGCTGCGTATGATACTGTGTCTCACGCTCTTCAGAAGGAATGAATGCAAACAGAGCTACGTACCTGAAGATATAGAGCCGCGCCCGCCCGCCAGATTTTGACCGTCAGGGCGCGAGGGAAAATTACCTACAGGTCCTGTGAGACCGAGATTGGGGACTTCCATTCGGGAAAGGGGGGGGGGTATGCGAAGCTTTCTCTTCAATTCGGAATCCGCTTCAGAGGAATGATTGTGGACAAAATGGAGGAGAGTGAAAAGTTTCTGACGGCTGCGGCACGGCCGGCACTTCGGTCGATCTTTCCCACGCCTAAAGATTCCCTCAAAAGAAGCTTGAAATCAGCTAGGACCCCCAATAGTGCTAAGGTCGGTCAGGCCAAAAGTAGTCAAATTTCGGGTAGTAGATAGGTAGATAGACACATCACCGACCACCGGCTGGCCTGGAGAGAGGGGAGCAACGTCTTCCTTTGTTTACATGTGATACTGCCAGTGACAGATACACGTCAATATAGTCGGTGAATTCTTGGTTCCCAACTGAAGGCATTCCGTATGTGATGACATTACCATTTGTAGATGGTAGCTGAAGGTTGAGGTTTACACTCCCGAGGAGCGCAATTGCACCGCCAAGAGAGTGCCCGACAATTGTGACCGAATGTGTCGACATGGTGCTTTTGCTGCTGCGAGGACTTGTGTTGCGGAATCTGCCTGTGGCTCCGCGAAGCCGGAGACGCCTTGATGTCGGCACCACGACCAGGGAAAAGCTGAGCGTCCAACGTTTTGAGGAATACAGATACATCGGCGAGGAGGGGCAATCTATGTTAGGACGTCATCAAATCGCGATTCCTCTGCGCTCCAAATCCAAGATCTACATACTTCCGCTCGTGGCGCGTGGTCTACAGTCGCTCACAAGGGATTCCAAGAGCTGCTGGTTCCAATCAAGTGATTGAACACGCCTTAGCTGGCGATGTGGTGATTTGGGACGAGAGTTGGACGGCCGTTGTACAAACGATCATCGAGTCAAGATTTTCGCCTTGAAAATGGTAGTCTCGTTACGCGCCGCCCGCCCTGAGATATTCCGTCTCGTAGTCATCTATTGAAGTTATGAAAGAAGAAGTCGTCTCTTCCGTATTTGCAGCTTCGACGTGTCGGTTCCTTGATGACCCACAATGACGGCTTTTGAGGTTCGGGTCGTAGCCCACGTACCAGAACTATACCAAATCCCCGTTACCTCCCGATGTGACGGGCTGAAGGTCCGAGTGGGCATCACAGTTACCTGCGAGCGTAGAAATCGCGATGTGAACGAGTACAGCTTACTGCCGCATGTCTAAGTCGAGGTCACGGAAGGTTCGCAATGTGCAGTACTGGCATAGAATGAGTATGGCAGCTCTATCTCACTCGCGCTGAGAGTAATGGTAGATTGTCGAGATTCGAGAAGGTGGTTGATGGGCGAAGACAAGACGCTCGGGACAAAAATTAATACGGTTCACAGCAAGCGGCGGAAGGTGACCATGGTGGAGGACTAGGCTACAGAATAAAGGCATGGTGCTTGCATTAAACCCCAGAACGAGACGATGAGGTCGTTGTTGTCAAACTCCAATCAGTCGATGTTAGCAAGAATAGTAGGAACCCCGGTTTCTTCAGGTTGGTCTTCGGAGACAAACACAAACATTATCGGGAAGGCTCAAAGGTGGCCAATAGGACTGCAGGATCAGGGAACGGCGGGGACAAAATGAGGCCTACATCGATAAGTAGTAAGGTGTTTCAGTGTGCCTAGGAATCCTTGAAAAGCTCCGAAGAGAAGCATCAGAGTCAGAAGGCCTTAGGAGGCAGGTGCGACTAGGGCTGCGCGCGGTACTGTAGCGGTTGCGGGTGTACTTTCCTCAACTGCCAACGGGCGCGGTACCATTGATCCTAGCCAAACGGCTGTCCGCACGGCCATCTACGTGATACACCATTGAAAAGTTCAACACGTGCCGCGGTAAGGTTGGCGCCCGATTCCAGGAAATTACTCCTGATACATCTCGTCGACGATTCCATCATCCTCAGATCCTTGCTGAAGTCGAATACCATTCCATGCTCCCAATGTTGGTAGATTCAGCTAGGCGAGGTACTGTGAAACAGAAGTTTGTTGCAGCCATCAACGATCAATTTCTGATATCCTCCTCAGAACGGTCCCAGTACCCATATGACTGTAACATCAAGACCGTAGAGTCGTCGCAGTGCCAATCCCTAGGTGCAAAGGATCTCCGTAGCGAAAGCCCCAAATTGAACCAATCAGAAAAGATGTAGACCTGAGCTTCGAGTTGAGGCTCTTGAAGAGTGCTTCCCAGAAGTAATGCAGCGCAAAACCGTAAAAAGAATGATATCACATAGCATTGTCCGGTAACACTCGACACATCTGACTCAGTCACTTCGCATCGGTAAGCCACGACGAAAAGTCTGCGGGTGTAAGCAGGTCAATGAGAGCACAAAAGAAGACAGTTCGCATATCACCGCTGTACAACATAATTGTTTCATGGGTCTCAGGTGCGAGAGGTGCGGGGCATGTTAGTGGGCCAAGATACAGATCAAAAAGAATAATAGAATGATATTTAAAAAGTGCATCATGGGGGATACAACAAGAATGAAGAGACATTGAGAGAATATCCATGAGCGGAAGGATGCAAACAGTAGGAGAACCGGACATAGTCCTGGAAAAACGAAAGATATGTAAACAAGGAAATCGTCCTGAATGAAAACGAAGCGAAAAGCGTAGTGGTGGGACAGTAGGCATGCTGGTAGCAAGAAAGAGGGAGTACTGTAGCAAAGGTTCTGTGCTGGTGGGTGGTTTCGGCTATTGTACCAATAGACCGACCTCATTAGGCAGAGGTGTTGATAACCAGTCGGAGGTAGGGTGTCACAAGGAGGGAGCGGGAATGTAGCAATGCGCATTGTTGGGTAGAGGTGCTGGTAGGAGGTGTCGCGGCATAGCACATACTCCATCGAGGAGAGACGCAGGTAGCGGGTAGTGGTAACGTAGCCATGGACGTGGGCAGAGGCGGCGAAAGCGGAGTCGGCGGCGTTGCAAACACCGCCTGCGGGAGAGATGGTGGGTGTAGGTGACAGGTAGCGTAGTACTCCAAAGGTGCCAAAGGGCGAGTGATGGGTGGCGGCGGTATAACAATGCATATACCCCGTCGGGCAGAGGAGCGAGTAGCGGTAGCATAGCGTAGCGTAGCGAAGCACATACCCTATCGGGCAGAGGTGCTGGGAGCAGGTGGCGGGTGCGTAGCAAAGCACATGCCGCGTGGGGCAGAGGTGCCGGGTGCGTCTGCATGTGCGGTGCGGTGCGGTGCGGTGCGTGGAGCGTAGCGAAGCACGTACCCTGTCGGGCAGAGGTGCTGGGAGTAGGTAGCGGGTGCGTATCAAAGCACATACCGCGTTGGGCAGAGGTGCTGGGTGCGGGAGCGGTGCGGTGCGTAAGTAGCAAAACACATGCCGCGTTTGGCAGAGGTGCTAGGTGCGGGTACGTAGCAAAACACATGCCGCGTTTGGCAGAGGTGCTCAGTGCGGGTGTAGTTGCGGGTGCATAGCAAAGCCTGTCGGGCGGAGGCGCTGGGCGCTGGGAGCAAGTAGGGGAGTGTAGCAAAGTACATGCCCCGTCAGTTGGGCAGAGGTACTGGGATCCGGTAGCACAAAAGCCATGGCGACATCATCACAACACTCATACCCCGTCGGGCAGAGGTCGCACATAGGCCCAAAAGCAGTGGAGAGAGCATTAGCAGGTGAGCATGTACAGACAAAACAACTCACAATGCAAGAACTCCTTGCAGCTTATCCATAATCCGTAACGGTATATATCCCGGAACGCAAATTGCGGGGAAAATGGGGTATTCGGTTTCCCGTGGCGACAGGTGCTCTCCTAGTGCTAGCGCTGGCCGCTGCTCGGTGCCATGACATATTAAAAGGCCAGACTGTCGACATTGAAGAACTAAAAATTCGGTAGCGTGCTGTCATCAGACGGAGAAAAGAAGAAAACGACCTTGAGCAAATTCGAAAAATCATGAAAAACTTGAAGAGAAACGAATAAAAGAACGAGAGACCATGCTGCTGTGTGCGCGAGTGTCAGAGACTCGTCGAGTGCGCACCACAGCCAGCACGGACATGATGACGGTAACGGAAAAGGAAGGAGTTACCGCATCACGTGTCTGTGACAAAGACCTCAAACTTTCGTCCGCTCGTACCTCGCGAACTATAGTTCAACAAATTTCGGGTAGTAGATAGGTAGATAGACACATCACCAGGTCCCAATCAGGAACGGCTGGGTGTAAAAACATCAGAGGCCTGTTTTCAGACAGCGACCGAGTAGGCGCCGAGAGGATATCTCCACATTTAAGAAGGTGCTCACACTTCTCTCGCCCCTGTTCCAAAGACACGAAGCCTCAATACCAACATAAGGCCGGTAGCCTAGCTATTGAGAGGAACCATGTGGGTAGAAAGTGGGTATATTAAAGAATCTCGGTCTGTCGGCACAAATGTAATACAATCATATCGAGGGATGTAATCAGAATCTATCATGTCCGCAAAACCGGCAGCGGCTTGTCGTCTCGTGGCCGTTCGAGTTCAAAGCCTTTAAACAGCTCCATTACTTTGCTCGTAGACAAAATTGGCCACGAGTGGTAGGCATCCTGGAAAATTAAGCCTCGAAGAATATCGACAGCATGTCCTGGGACAGTTGGAAGCACAAGGTTACGGGGAGGCGCGAGAAGTTAGTGCGGCGGAGCGTAGAGCTACCAAATCCGGGTCGTCTTCACAGAGTAGTATGGCATGTTCGGGCGACTCAATTGATGACTTGCACAGATGATAGAGCCTCTCGTCGCGAGGGACAAGGAATGATATCGGCCTGCCCGTACTATTCCCGAGCCAGGGGATGATTGGAGAGCAGAAGCCGTGTCAGCGCCTTTTCTGTGTTTCGTGACCGGAAGTTGGAGGTCGTATCAAAGTGATAGGCGCGAGACCATGATTCGGACAATGACTTGAGGGTTCGAGTTAATTAACTGTTGTCATGTCGTGGGTCAAGAACTTGATGGCCTCAATCACTTCACACGAATCTGAGGCAATAGAGTCCGAGTCGAGGCGAAAGGGCACCTCCGTTTATAGATATACTTCTTTTCATCACGAAGATTGTCGGGACATTTTTGGCCCAGGGCAATCGTGACAATGAGCTGATGCAAGAGAAGCCAAATGGTACGAACATCAGCGGCGTCTTCTTGCGGCTCTTTTCGAGTCAGTAGTACCCCAGAGTCCGAGTCCATCCCTCTGGCTTCGTTCCTTCAATGGAATTCGGCGTGCTTCATGTCAGCGCACTTATTAATTGCGCGACGGAATAATGGGTAGCATACGATTGGGGAGAGCGGTTGCACTGTGCTTCTCGTGACCAGTGTTTGCTATCTCAATGAACGTCCCATAAGTATTCGTGGCGCACGTACGAGGCTGTTCGTCACAGCATGGGCCAAGCTCTACGGTGGCAGTGCCGACCTTGGTCTACTATCCAAGCCGAGACAAAAGGCTGCCTCCATTTATAGATATACTTCTCGCATTCTATGAATGTTGCCGAGGTATTTTTGGCCCAGGGCAGCCGTAACAATGAACTGATGCAAGAGAAGCTCGACGGTATTGTATACAAGTCGCATACATACATCAGCGGTGTCTTGATATGGCTAATTCTCATCATCTTTTCGAGTAAGGACTACCCTCAAGAACGTCTTCATTGTCCACAGTCCGTTCCTCTGGCTCCGTTCCTTCAATGGACTTGGGCATCAATTCTAAAGGGTCTATAAGTTTCATATCAGCACATTCCGTCACGGAACATTGGGTAGGTAGGTAGAGGTAGGTAGGTAGGTAGCGTACCATCGATGAGAACTTGTGGCGCGGTTGCGCTGTGCTCCTCGCCAGATTTGGACGCGTCGTCCTCTCGCGAAGGGTTCGCTAGAAATAAAATATCAATGGATGTCCTGTATATTGTATACATAGCGGACGTACGCTGCGGGTCACAGTGCGAGTCAAATGCTGTACCGACCTCGAAAGGCGTCGAGGAGGAAGCTGCCTCCGAGGTAGTTCCAGCAGTCGTCTTGGGTCGGAGGGGCTCCCATGTCCAAAGCGGCTTCAACGCCTCGGCGCCTGTTGTGGATTCAGAAAGACCTAAAAAGCGAAAGACGATTATTGGCGTACCGTTCTGTCCGCCACGGCTTGTTGCACGTTCTCCAAGTGTAGCTGGAGGCTCTGTCCCGTGTGTTCTCCTGTGAACGAGGGAATGAGAGTTGGTTTTCCTGTAGTGAGGAAGATGTGAACGCCGCTCACCGCCAGTAACTCCTTCGGTTGACTTCATTTTTCCTCGCTCTCTTTCTAATGGGGGATGTCAGTTATGCATTAGGCGAGAGATAAAGGTAGGAAGTACCGGTCGGCGGCGGAGGTGGCGCCTCGAGGCATTGTGATCTTTCCGCTGGCTGAATTTTTGGCGAGGACAAGAGGAGCGGGGGGTAAGGAACAAAAAAGCGCCAGTCATAATAAGGAGGGTCGTAGATAAACATAGGCAAGGAGATCTGCTTCTCATTGTGTTGATTTCCAGGACCTTATCTTGAAATTTCGGACATGCCCTAGTTGGGTAACGCCGTTGGCGCCGCCTGTATCTTGCGTTGGTAAAGTGCGTGCATTAGATAGAAGTACAGAGAACGTGCAGTGCGGACCTGTAAGTATCCGGGTTACTAGCCCATTCGTTGCGCGTCTTGTCGAGAGGATGACCGTAAATGGTAAACTTGGACGGTGTGATCGTCTCTCACGCGGACGCAGAACGGCTCGACTCGCTAGGAGCTCTGAAGACACATCAGAAATTGGGGTTCTCGTATCGCCCATCATCGAAGTTACTCACCTTGCCGCTCGCAGCTCATGCATTCAAATTCCTTTCTATCACCTGAATGCGTCGCTGGCTACAGAAGGATTAGCCCACGACGAAGACCACTACATAGACGCATACCGGACGATGGCCACCCCGCGCAGACTGGCAATGTTTCATCAATGGCTGCGTCAACGCTCTTGACGGCGCTAGACTTGATCACGGATTTGCACAATATCACGGGCGTCTTCCATCGGCTTGGATCATGGCTCAGCAGGCAGTGGGCTGGCATGAGGATGGGTCTCGGTCGATGGACGAAGTCATATCTTGCGGGGTGATGTTAGCCTAACTCACGAATCGCCAGTACGTCGTGCACACAGGAAGGACGTACCACACGGGCTCAGCTGAATATCTCTGTATAAAAAAGGTGTAAGTTTACTTACGCAAGTTGGCAGATGGAATATCCGCACCTTCTCTAGCAGTCCCGATCCTCCTTTCCTCACTCATCGTGCATTTGATCTTGGAGCAGCAGCACCAGCAGCATGGGAAAGGATGGTTGATGTGTTCGAAAATCTTCCGCTATAGCGGTTCCATTTGGGGTCTGAGGATTTGCTGAAGCCAAGAGAGGAACGGTGCGTAGCCGCAGAAAACTGGATCCGCTGGCACGCATCGATTTCACAGCTGTCGTGGTCAAAGGTCAAGTCGGAACGGAGTGATGTTACGGTATGGATCTGACGGATCAGCAAGTCCGGCATGAGCCGGACCATTTGAACAGGGAGAATTGGAGAATGTAATAAAGACCGGGACGAAGGCATGAAGTACTGGTCGGCGGCGGAGGTGGTTTGTCGGGGGCTAATGAATAAAAAAGTGGTCATTATAAGGAGGATAGTAGTAGGTAAAGTAAGGACATCTGCTTCTCATTGCGCTGATTTCGAGGAGCTTATCTTGAAACTTCGGACATGGGTAATAGTGCTTGCTTGTTTTGGGTTAGAAGACGAAATCACGTAGAGAGAATGTTCAGAGTGGGCCTGTATACAATTCATTCCGCGTCTTGTCGAGAGAGGAAGACCGTAAATGGTGAAAGTTTTTAACGGTGTCATCAACAACGTCAAACTTCGCCAGATTTGGACATGGTCGAGTAATCTTCCTTTCCAAACCTTCTGCACATGAATTGTCTTTCTGAACTTTGTTCTCGGTGAACTGACACCTAGTCCGAAGTCATCTCTGAACCTTATCGCAACCGTTCGCGTTTCCTTGGGAACCCAGTATTTCAGATATTGACATGATCTCTCTTTGCTTGACAGGCTGTAGCGTCTTAAACAGTGTCTCGTTGCGAGGAAGTAGCTCTCTGTGCTTCGTGAAGTACTGCTTCCATTTCTGCCTTTCGTATCTCTCAAGTTGGGGACTTACTGTCCGCTCACGATATGTTTGCTAGAAATCGAATGTTAATAAGCGTCCTGTATTCATGTCGGACATACGCTCAGAGGGAAGCGTTACGGTGGCGACTCGAAAGGCGCGGGGAGGAGGCTACCTCTGCAGTCGTCTTTCTCCGGAGTAGAGCGGCTTTAACGCCTCGTCACCTGCGGTTCACTTAGAATAAGAGAAGAGCGGCGATTATTGACGTACCAGCCTGTCCTCTGTGACCTGAAGTTGCAGGTTGTCCAAGTGTAATTGGAGGTTCTCTCTCGTAGGTTCTCGTGGGAATGAAAGCATGAGAGTTGGAGGAAGAAGAAGCTCCTCCGGTTGTCTTCGTTCTTCCTTGCTCTTTTTCTATGGTGTGCTCTGAGCGAGGGGCCGGATTTGGAAATGATGTCGAGTATGTACAATCTGAACTAACTGGAATCGGATTTATATTGGCAGCCTTCCGCTCTCTACTGACTGGAATCGGTAAGTACTTACTCGCTGCTGCCGCCGTTCCATTTTGGGGATGCGAGAACACAGCACATGCCGCAGCGTTTTGCTTTCTATTCAACTCGTGAACGACGACGCTGGATCCCGTTTGAACGATACCGGACTTTATTTACGTAACTCCGAGTTCGTCGACGTCTTTCGGTGCTATTGGATGTATGTACTTATGGACTAGGCGAGGATTGAGTCAGAGTACGATGTGGCCAGGTAGTCTACTTAGTGGCTACGGCGGGTCTGGCATCAAGGAATTTTTTAGATCTCGCGCGTTGGCGCGTTGAGTGTGTATGTCGGCGGTGAGGAAGGGAACCGAAGCCAACGATGAGAAGACTCGGAGGCCAAGTAGTTTAGCGGCTATGGTCCTGTTTTCAAGTTGCTCCACCAAACCGAATAAATTTTGGGCGGATTGAGTAGATCAAGACGACGATGACAGCACTATTATCGATGGTATAAATTAGTACGCAGAGTCTCACGACTCCCCGAGGTGAGGATATGGAGCTGCCGAAAGAACATGCCCAGGCCCCCCGACAACGATGGTCGAGATGTGGTACCAACAATGCGACACGAGGGAATATACGGCGACCACAGTAACTTGAAGCATCAATGTATTAGCTGGGACAACGCGGACATGCAGACGACGAATTCTTACCCCATGCTGGATAGACGGCTGCGAGAGCACGCATACATGGCCTAATCGACCACCATCCTTCGTCTGGTCTTCGGTCCGGACCGATTTTCTTTAGGTATGGTGCCGGCAGAGAACAAGTCGAGAAGCTTTAAATAAGTGTGATCTTTGAACAATGAAGGACCAGGTTATCTGGCGAGTAGTTCATGTCCGCCGGCACAGTATTTGAATGTAGCAGTGGGATGCGGAGTGTCAGATCGCACGAGACTGAGACGCAAGAGAATGAACGTAGAAAAACCAGTACAGTGAATGCGATTGCCAGTCTGGGAGAGCGAGAAACGTGGCCGAGAAGTCAGAGACGGTGTCCAGAGAATGTGTACGTGTTAGCAAACATAGCATAGCAGCCTAGGAATAATCTCGCGATCCAGACGAAGATCTAGAAGCTTGGAGTCGGCAAAGCAGCGCCGGACACAGTTCATAGCTCGAGTCGGGGTATTCATGCGCCATGACCTAACGCTAGTCGAGCAAACCCGCTCCGGGACGGCGACTGTCAGAGGCTAGTGGACGTTCATTTGATAGATTGTTCCGTGCTACGTGTCGCGGCGATGGAGAGATCCGAGTTTATGATGCCGATGCGACAGATGGGCAGTGAGAGAGGGTAAATCTGTTCGTGTGCGAGGCTCTTGCCGACCTGCTTCCACCCACGAGCACCCCCAGCCAGCCCGCACCGGATATACTGTATTTTGTTGCAGTACACAGTCTGTGGGCAAACAGCGGCAAAAGCCGAAAGAATTCGATCGGCGCCTGGTTTGGGCTGGCCCTTACGTTTTACCCTGGGCATCGTCTCCGTCCGCTCTTATCCCCACACCCTCCCCCCCTACACCACCACTGACCTCCGTCGCTCGTTGTTGTGGCGCGGAAATACTGTAAACTGGGACTGTATATCGAGCCGAGTTGTAGGAGCTCCTGGACGCGACCTGGTGAACGGAAGCTAATTGGAGGACGACGAAACGCTGGGATTTGAAGAGATGGCGAGTGCGCCGCCGCCTTCGGAGCTGTCCTGGGAGGGCGACAAGATGTGAGTGCAGGCTTTGAGGGCTGTTGTTGGCTGCTGACAGAGTTTTAGGTTCAATATCTACATATATGACTATTGCTACAAACGCGGGTTCAAAAAGACGGCTCGGGAGCTGCTAACGGAGGCCGAGATACCGCCCGAGAGTCAGCCACCGATTAACGCCAAGCAGGGCCTGCTGTTCGAATGGTGGAGTGTGTTTTGGGTATTATTTACTGCAAAAGCGAATGGGACGGGGACCGAGGAGGCCATGTTGTATACCAATGTGCGTCATAAATCCGTTTTAAAAAAACTAATCTAACAGAATAAATTGTAGCATCAAAATGCCCAGGCTGCTCACCGTCAAGCAAATCTCAGACCGGGTATACCTCCTGCTCCCCCACCCCAGCAGCAGCAGCAACAACACCCTCACCCACAACAACCGCCCCATCAACATCCGGGACCGCCACACGCGATACCCCCAAACCAGCTCCCGCCCCCAAATCAGCCGATGTTACAAGGTCCGCCTCGACCAGCTGTGAACGGCGCAGTCCGTCAGCCACCATTTCCCAACGGTAATCCTAATCCTGGAGCACCGCCATTTGGTCAACAACGACCAGGACCACCCCCTGGCCAGCAGCCGCGGCCTGGTCCGCCGTTTCAGAGCCCGACGATGCGCCCGTCAGTCCCGATGGCGCCTCCTGGTGCCAACATGGTAGCGTATAATCGGCCGCCGTCCAGAGCGGCGCCGATAGATCGTGAGCTAGCAAATGTTCCCGTACATATATTGGCGTCCCTCAAGGCTGAGGTGGGCATGGATGGCAAGGAGGTGGCGCAGATGACTCCCGAGGAGAAGGTGTGTAATTCTATTATTACCTCTAGTTCTATCGCTCATGATAAGCAGCAACGGTTGATGCAGCAGTATCGGACGAGGGTGGGGAACATGGGAAATGGCCCGCCACGGCCGGGAACGTCGCAGGCGCAGATGCCGCCGCACACCCCGACCATGAAACCTGGCGCGATGACTCCCAGGAATTCGATCGGTGGTCCACCAGGCCCGCCACGGCCAGGGAAGAGAGGTAGTACCAGTCCAGAGGAGCAGGTAATGTTTTTGAATTTATACACGGTGATTATTTCTAATCTTATCGTAGCCTGACGCGCAACGCACGGACTCGTCACCACCGAATAAACGTCAGCGACGGACACCTGACGGACAACCGCAACAGATGTATCCGCCGCCGTCAACGCAGATGTCCATGTCCCAGGGACCGCCGCCAGGAATGCAAGGTCCACCTGGGATGCAGCAACCGCCGGGAATGCCACAAGGTCCGCCTGGAATGCAGCCTGGTCAGCCGATGCAGCAGAACCCGATGCAGCCAGGTCAAGGTCCGATGCCAAACAACATGATGATGCGCATGCAGAATGGTCCTAATCCCGGCGGTTTCCCACCCAACATGAGTCCTGGGATGCAAGGGATGATACCTATGGCTGGGGTACGTCGCGTTCGCAGCCTCTTTGGATGCGTTTACTGATTTCTTTCGGTTAGATGTCGAATATGCCGAACCGGGGTGATCCTCAGTCGCACTACCGACAATCGTTACATGCGATGCAGCGCGAGCAGCAGCAGCAGCAAGTGCAACAACAGCAACAGCAGCAGCAGCAACAGCAACAACAGCCGCCTCCGCCCCAGCAGCAGCAGCAACCTCCCCCTCAGCAGCAGCAGGAGCAGCCGCAGTTTGGAGGTCCACCACCGTTTGGACGGCCCGGACCGCAGAAGATGATGCCGCCGCCATCTCCGGGTATGAAAGACGGGAATAAGGAGGGCGGGAAAGCGGATGGGAGTCCCAGCACGGCGCCTGCTACTCCTGGGGGACCCAGCGTCGGCAATCCCGGTGCTCCGTTGAGCGCGCCGCCCACTCTAGGCGGTGGGGGTCCTAATAACAACAACGGCAATCCGATGAACGCGAACGCGAACAATAATCCGATGTCTGCGCCGGGGAGCGCGAACCCGATGCTGGGCGGGATGGTGGATCCGTTTGGGGTGGGCTCTGGGATGGGCGTCGGCGATTTGTTTGATGGGTTTTCGGGGGAGGATGTGGGGTTTGGGGGCGATATTAATTTTGAGCGCGATTTTGGGCAGTGGTTCAACCACCCGGATGATGTTGTGAGTAGTGGGTTGGAGTAAGACGGTGTGGGACATTTTTGGATGGTATTTATGTACGCTCTCCCTCCCCAACCTCCGAATGTGTGCTAGATGCTTTCCGGTCTCGATTCTCTGCTCTTTTCTTCGTTGTACGTTTTTGCCGTCCTTTTTCTTTTTTTGCTTTCGATGTATGCCCTCGTCGTGTGTAATTTTGTTTGTACTGTGATCTCCCCCTGCTATACTTACACTTGTCTTGCTTGCGTACGGAGAATAGTGAGAGAGTGGTCAGGTACCGAGGAGTGACTGATGGGATGGTGAGTGTGGATTCCGGAAGATCTGGATCTAGGGTGGGAAGGATGGGGATGGAGATAAGGATGGAGATGCGCCACCCGGTGATATGGGCCGGGTGATAGATGGGTGTGATGTGGGGAAGGGAAGGAAGAGAAGATGGAGTGGATGATGTATGCGCCTGTGTAGTCTAGCGGCTATGGGTGTAATTGCCCGCTATTGAAAATCTTTTTATTTCGAGTTTGACTCTGAGTTTGTCGACGCGGTCTAGTGCTATTGGAAACTTGGTGTATTTATGGATGTAGAGGTGAGAATTGTTTACGATGTGGCCTGGTAGTCTAACGGCTCCCGGTCGTGTCATCCTCGTTCGTCAGTCTGTTGTGCCGGGATGTGTTTTGTTGATTGGTGTAAGTAGGTTAGGTGTTTACCGTGTGTGATGTGAGAAGAGAACTTAGAAACGATGAAGGATGTAGCCAGGTAGTCTCGCGGCTATTGGGTGAAGTGAGCGAAAGTGGACGCAAGTTTTTTGTTAAGTTCGGAGTTTGTCGACGCTTGATGAAGGATCAAGTAGGTAAGGATAGAGTGTGATGTGGCCGTGTAGTCTACTCAGAGGCTACGGCGGGTCGCGTACAAAAGGCATGATGCATCAAAGACTTTTTTAGCTCTCGCGCCTTGCAGTGTGATTGTGGCGGCGGGTGAGTGGATGAGATGAGGCAAAGTAGTCCAGCGGCTCTGCGTCCTGTAACCAGGCATTCCTACTGTTTGAATTTTTTGACTCTGAGTTTGTCGACGCACTAAGTAAGAAATATTGGAAACTTTGCGTCAATGGATCGCGGATTGAGTACAATGTGGCCAGGTAGTCTACTTAGCGGCTACGGGCCGTATTCTCCAGCTACTCACATCATGATTTTTTCTTGCGCGTTGCAGTGTGTATGTCGGTGGTGGGGAAGGAAAGAGAACTTAACGATGATGGAATTGAAAGACTCAGAGGCCGAGTAGTCTAGCGACTATGTGTCCTGTACGACACCGTTAGGAACAATGAGTTTTTGGCGGTTTGAGTATTGATTGGTGTAAGCGATCGGGCGCGATGTGTGTAGGAAAGAGAAGTGATGGTGTCGAAGATCGCCTGAGATGTAGCCACGTAGCTTAGCGGCTATGGTGTCGTAACCGTGAGAGAGCGCAGTTTCATTTTCCGTTCGACTCGGAGTTGCGTGGAGTTTTTGGCTTGTTAAGAGACCGTCCTGTGTACAGGGTGGTAGAACGCGGACTGGAGGCTTAGCGGTCGACCATCCTGTATTACCAGGTGACTCAGAACGATCTTTTTGTGGTTCAGCAGAATGATTGGCCGGGGCCCGGTGTAGTTTAGGTTAGGTGTGTGACGCGGGAAGGGAACGGAGAGCAATGTAGTCATGCTGGGATGTAGCCTTGCAGCTATGAGTGACTTACCGGAAGATACCATGTGGTACAGTTTTTGTCCGACTCAGATTCGTCTCTGAGTGGAAACTCGTTATGGCCGAGTTTTTGGCTTTTTATGGAACGTTCTGTGAATTTAGTGTTGAGTGCAGGCTGATAGGAAGAGGACTTGAGGCTTAGCGGTCGATCATCCTGTGTGACATGGGCGATGTGCATTTTCGTGGTCTAGCGTGATGATTGACGATGAAGTGTAGCTGATTGGGTACACTAGGGCGTAGCCAGGTAGCCAGGTAGCCTAGTTAGTAGTGGCTATCGGCATCGTTTCAGACCCGGAGCACCGACAATTTTATTTCCTGAGCCGTGTGGAAACTTGTGATGAGTTCTTTGGGACCGTCTGTGAATCTGTGAAGATGTTCAAGGTAGGATGCGGACTGGAGGCTCAGCGGTCGATCGTCCGAGTGCTGTTTCACTTCTACGATCACTGATTTTTTGCGGTTTGCTTGATGATGGACATTTGAACATTTTTACTTTTTAGGTCCCGGGATCTAGATGGACGCGGACTTGCGGCTTAACGGTCGATTGTACTGTGTCCACTATCAATCTAGTGTTTTTGTGATTTGTATGATGACTCTTGCCCTAGAGGGTGGTGAAGCGACTTGAAGCAACTCTGGTGGTAGCATGCTTGCCATGTCTGTTTGTCTCTGTGCGACTATGAATGCCGTTTTCGGCTCTCATTACAATTGTACCTCATTCTTCTTAAACTTGGAACGCGACTGATGCCTACGCGGTTGCCATGGAGCCCTCGACCTCAGCTTTCTCTCATCTCCGTGGTGCAAAACGATAGGCGGGTCCAAAACTGCCTTCGTGTGTGGCGGAGTTGAAATTTTCGTACGGTTCAAACCGACCTCTGTTGCATCTGACCTCACACGGTAATATGAGTAGAGCCATTTGAGAGCAATAGTATTTCGGCAACTATAAGTCATCTACAGTGTCCAGACTGGTAGGAAATAGAGCAGTGAAAACGGGAGGTGTCATAGCCGCCACGACTCGGCCAGATCAAAAGTTTCAACTCCGCCACACACAAAGGCAGTTTTGGACCTGCCTATCGACGATCGTTTTGCAATTTGCTGTATCGTCTTAACAGAGAGATATTCGGCGGTGAGTCAGACAACATCTACGCAGCATCTAGGAAGAAGCATGGCACTGATCATCGCCCTAGTCCGGTACGCGCCGCCAGCAACTTCCTGAGTTGAACCCGAATGATGGGCTGATGGTGAGGATATCTGATCCAGCCGTTCAGATGTGGCCGGGAAGTCTAGCGACTATGGGCCCCGTTGCTGTGAACAGCCGTTTAAGTATTTTGCCTTGGACTCTGAGTTTGTCAATACAGCTTTCCAAGAAAATGTAGGTAGTGCCGAGTTCTTTCGCGGACTTGAGGCTTAGCGGTCAGCCGTCCTATATCCTGATGCTGAAGCCAAATAGAAGGATTTTTTGGGTTCAGCATGCCAATGATATGGCGAAATCGGAAAGTTGAGACACACCGAGTTAGGATTGTACCACTTCCTTAACATTAAAATTTTTCTGATTTCTCGTCTCCTACTCTGGGAAGGGAGAACAAGACAATGGAGTGTGCGGATGGGCTGCCAGCAGAGGACTCATCTGATCGGTCCTGACATGTGTCTCCTGTCCTCACGCATCCTCACGCAACACGTCCGAGTGAGATGAGGATAAAAGTCTGACGGAAAAGGAAGGTCTAATAGTGTCACCAACATTGTTTGTACATATTATGCAGATGACTGTCAGGAGCGGCTAACGGTGGACGTAGGAAAAGGAAGATGGATAGAGCGTGTGGATGATGAGCTGATGTCGAGGAGCTGAGGATTCCGATTAGTCTGATCGGGCGACTAGTACATGTGGCCAGATCGTGGGTATGGGTATAGTTACGTTCCAGCGTGAACTTCAGTTGTTTTGCGGACTGAATGCTTAGTGGTCGACCATCCTAACAGACATAGAGTAACTGTTGTGGCTAGCCTAGTCATTCCTATGGTTTCAGAGAGACCCCGAACAAAAGTTTGAAACATGTGGCGTAGGAAAAATTCGTCAGACCCTGTATTTCTGGTAGTTTTCACGTCGTACCGGTGCGCGTAGTACAAGTTCAACGGCAGAGATCGCGTTCGACCTCTTTGTCCCACTCCGGCCGGTGGTATGCTTGCGTATGTTTGGATCTAAGAGTGTTCGTACCACTATAAACACCGTTTCCTGCTCTCTCACGCTCCACTGTAGCTCCTGCTTCCTAGAAATTGTGCGTGACAACTTGGGACGCGACTGCAGTGACGGGTACTCCCCAGGCGGTGTATCCTCGCCAGGCTGCCCCGCCTCGTCATCACAATGCCTCGAGCCCTCAATCTTTCCGTCGAGCAGTACGCCAACTTCTTTCCCTCATCTGTCGATCACGTCTCAACTGACGGACGTTCCCACAGAAAACGGGTGAGGAGAAATGAAAATAAACGGAAGAGTTACTGGCGGTGAGTTCCCCATCATCTTCGACCATTCTAATACCAGGACTTATTCAGCTTCTAGGAAGAAGCATGGGACGGATCCTCCAGCTACTACTACTACTAGAACAGTTGTGGCTCGTCACAGGCAGCCCGGTGCGCGGCAATATCTTCTTCATTATTGTTTCTTGTCTAACTCGATTCAGCCTCCGAGAAGTCGTTGATGACGCAGACGCCGCTCACCATCCAAGGAACAGCGCTGGAAGATCCAGGACTTGGCGCTGGTCATCACTTGCAAAACCCACTCTCTACACCGTCGTTACAGGACCACAATGCCGCGTACAAGACCTCACCACGCGTAGCGCGTCTCAGTGGACTGGGGCAGCCCCCCCTGGCTGGTAGCGACGTGACCGAGCATCACCAGATACCGGTGCCGTCAGGGCCTCCGTCAGGACAGACATCTACTCTCATCCAGCCTCATCCCAATGTTGATCCGTTCTATGGCATCAATTTCGAGCAGCTTCGTCCATTTTACAACCCAAATTGTGCAGTGTTTTCTTAAATGCTGGTATCTCAGCTGATTCTTGCTTTTACAGTCAACGCGAGTCTGAATTCTTCGAACAACCATGATCTCGATACCCAAAAAGATACTGTGTACACTACGTCTAGTGGTGATTTCCGGCCTCAAGTACGCGAGCAGAGGCATTCTGATGTTGATATTGGCGTGAAGAATGGTGCGTGGGACTCTGCGCCGACAGTGCCGCCAGCCCAAGTCTCTCCAGAGCGTGCTCAGAGCGCGACGTCGTGCACCGTAGTGAGGGACTTGTCCGCCATGACCCCGGCGATTCCCAAGGGACCTTCTGCTCGTTAGTCGTGATTTCGTCATCCCGTACGTGACTGATCCCGCGCTTGTAGATCCCTCGGAATTCTCACCAACAGTCACTGATGGAACTATTATGCTGTGTACACTCTGGAGGGTTCTTGAAAAGATGAAGAAAAGGAATAAAGAGCTCGCTGGTGGGATTAGTACTTAGCGAGCACTGAAGCTTGGATGTACGAGACTCATTGTTCGACTGAATTCAGTCATGTACTCAAGTCACAGTCTGTGTAGAGGACCTGTCAGTATCATCGGAATTAGAATAAAGAAACCTTATTGTGACCTTGTCACAAATAGTATACAGTTTAAATAAGATGCGAAGCCGAACAAGAAGTTGATATCAATTGGTAGGCCTAGCCTTGAGATCATTCTGCTGGTCTGCGTACGAATCCGTCCTGTAAGCATTGATCCAGACAGAGGAGACAAGCAGTATCCTACCACCTGGAGGCTAAGAAAGAGGTGTATCATTAACTAGAAGAGGCGAGGAGTCAACGGACTTCGGCAAACGCCGAACTTTTTCTTTTTGAGACTCCGCTGCTCAACGCAGCCTCGACTCCGGACACCACGACCGACAATCATTCCTCCGCTTTCCACTGCTTAAACCCGATGCGCATTTGTTTGATGCAGCCAGTGAATTCATCTGATGTTACCCGAACAGAAGCGGCCTGATCTCAGATTAGGACTCCAGACACACTCCGCTCAGCACATTCACAACTGCGAATCTATCTCTGTCATACCTTTATTGGTAACGACATATCTCACGCTGGGGATTGCCCCTTTTCTTTGTATCCCCCTCCGCGAATGCATCTTTGTTAGCTGTGTCCTGACGTCCCTCATAAGGACGAAAGAAACGCAATTGTTGGTACCCGCTGAATATCCTCTTTAGGTTAGATTCGGAATGCCATCGTATTTATCTTCATACCTCTTGTAGCGTGGGAGTACATACGTGCACCGCCGATGTGGTAAGCCGGACATCTGTCTTCTAGCCTTTTTCTTCTGATATGGCGCATCCCCCGCTCCTTGTTCCGCCTCCCGGCAGGCTTGCGACTGCTACTTGCGTGTACAGAGAAGTACCTGGTGGAGGCGATTCGTGGTCTGTCTGGTACGTGGACTTGTTCCTGATCTTTGAGGATGAATGACTCAAGCTCATAAAAAACAGTATCCATGGGAAAACGGGTGAGAAGTTCTTCAAATTGTATTCCTTTGCTTATGTATCTCGGACCTGCCACCCCAAATCGATTTCTCCGTTGTTCATTCGTTTCCTATTATATCCCAAGGGGTGCCACTATGGACTGCCTGACCACCTCCCAATAGTCCTCATCGCGGCATAATCGAGAATGCCCAAATGGCCCGCCCCGCCTCCATCAGAGTAAGTACTGACTTGGGGCTTGAGCACGATTCCCTGCGCTGAATGCCTGCAGTACAGCGCACGATGCTCTGATATCCTCAAGAATGCCACTTGGTTCACAAACGCCCCTCTCTCCAGTGACAGGACGAGGCCGTGGACGGCGAGGACGATATAAGATTCCTCTAACAGTCCCATCGCTCCCCAGGTTCGATCATTCTGCCGAGGAGGTAGCTCGGTACACCAGAGCTGGTTTCACCCCGCTTGCGCCTCATTCAGCATATCCCGCAGCGCCCGAGTATTCAGGTTCATCGTCTGTTCAGGAACTCGGTGGCCATGTCGCCGACGTAGAAATGATTCACGGACTCGAAGAATTTCGAGTCGCTGTCCCTGCCGGACAGGATGGCTCTCCTCCCGTCGCCGTCGCTTCAGTGAGCAATGGTACGATCTAATGCACTCAGTTTATCATCGGACATCATGGATTTTTCAGCAGGAACCTCCGCCGTTCAGCACATCACTTGCTATCTGCCCGACTTGCAGCTCGATCCTCAAACCGTGGTCCCCGATGTTAGCAAGTCGGCGGTGGCTCCTAATCTCATCCAGCCCAGCAGTACGTGCTCCAGACAAGGGATACAGTAGTTACTAATCGTTCCCTGCTTTCCGCAGACCACCAAGCACTCATAGCAAGGCAGGTGGCGCATGGGGTCGGTCCCGCGAGTTGTCTAGGAATGGATCCTGCAGGTTCTCTTTTGTCCGATGTCCATTCCAATAACTTGGAATGTGAGTCGTCTCAGCAGACGACTGACTGCCTTTGGGATGACTCGGAGTTAATGGGGATTCAATCGGCCTCGGAGTTCAATGATGGTGTGTCGACTTCCTCTTTTTCACACATGTACATTTCATGGCAGCGGTAGATCATGGCAGTGCAAGTTACATAGCTGCAGAGGATCCTATGCCCGCTCAAAATTCATATCCAAGTGCATACATTGAGGAACGGCCTGAGGAGCATCCCGGTGTGTTTCGAGATACAATCTTCAAGTATGATTGGAGCTAACCGGGATATACAGAGCCTGTGACTGTCCTCGAGTCACTTTGGAACTTGTACAACAAGATGAAGGCGAAGAACAACGAACCGTGTTTAGAAAGGCCAGTTTTTGATTACTCAATGTAGTTCTATGTTACATGTATCTCTTGCGCCGGTACTACCATTACTTGAATATAGATCTGAGATCCCCTCCATCACTCCTATCAGGCCCCCCCATGCTCGCGTTGTCGTTACGAATTAAGCTGCAAAGCAATAGTATTGTGTAACCAGTGTGTAACACATGTTGGACAGCACGCTGAAGGCTTCGTTCGTATCACTATTACCCACGCACAGGATCAGTCGTGTTACGTATCTGCGACAAGAAAAGGTGTGATGGGTCCGGCGGTGAAGACGAGGCCTCAAGAGCGACAGGATTTTTATCCCGCTGAATGTGCGCTGGAGCTCCTGACGATGTTCGGGCTAGGAAGCCGACGTCAAGGAGTTAGTTATCAGGTAAAAATGAATCGAAAATTCACACACCAAGCCTAAGCGAGCGCACCAGGCGGGTCAGTAATTCAGAGTAGGTCACAACACACCGGAGTCATGTCTTAAAACCTCGAGCTCGGGACGACGATGACGAAGGGCAGGTGCAGAAACAATGCCGAATGGGGCGCTGCGCGCCGATGCCGAGGGTACACGTGCCGTACCGCGTCACGGTTACAATACCGGAGGTCCGGGGGCTCAGAAGCACCAAGATTGGGGTGATTCGAGGAAGAACTGGACGAGATACGGGATTCAAGAGGAGAGGCAGGTCAGATGGAGCGTTGCGTGACGATGCTACCCGGGGGCACTCATTGTACGCTAGGATCCTAAACAGTCGCGTCCTGGAAACCGTATATACCTTGGAAAGACGGTAAACTTTCAATATTCCTCTCGTTACCCGATGTCCAGAATTCCCCGCCCCGCCGTCCCGCCCAGGCTCGATTTCAGCATCACGGGTTAGGCTGAGGTTAAGACTTTTGCGAATAAAAATGGATAAAGAACGAGCACTCACCAGTCATGAATAATGTTGCATAAATCTTCCAAGCGCGAATGAAAAGACGAAGTGTTTTGAAACGGCTCATAGAAGTGTAAAGAGCTTACCATGTACGAACGGCCGATTGGAAAGTCCGGATAATTGATCAGGACGTCATCCGCCCTTTATCCTGACTACCCGCCACGCGCCATCGCTCCCGTCCAAACTGGATGTTGGATGTCCGTCCGGTACAGCATTCGGACAAAGGTGCATCCACAGGAAAAGTAGTCGCACTAAAAGCCACCGACGACTGTCAGATGGCGGCTGTTGACGATCGTCAATCCGAAGATCATGGTAGCATGATCGCGCCGTGGTTGCGCGCCTGGTCACCGCCACATAACGACGACCAACTGTCGTCTTTACACAGTCTCACTACATTTGTTGGCCAAATCCTGGTCAAATCGAAAGCAGCAGTGCCGGTGATGGCGGCGTTTAAAATAAAGACGGCAGCCGGGACAACGAATGCATTGTCTGGCTAACCACAGTGTCCGTCCGTCCGTAGAATGCTCAATTTATCTAAAAGTAAAAGTAATCCAAGCAATGTAAAAGTCAAAGGTCCATGAGAAAGCATCTTCTGTAAACTGCGTAAGAAACTAACAAGCACTCATTTAAACATCGCCCACGATGAGAAGAAACACGACTCACACACCTAAGCACTCGATGTCAACAGTCCCACACTAGAGGAAGACACCTGCGTGGCGGTCTCCGTCCTGATCGGGCCGAGGGAACTGGACAGCAGCGAGGGCTCAAATACGACAGTGCTAGCAGTCCCATTCAAAGTGGCGGCGCTGCTTGGAATGGCAGTACCAGTGAGAGTCACGACGGTGGTGGTAGGTGCGAAGGTGATGGTGCTAGTCGCGCCACTAGTGGTGTAGACGCTAGTGGCACCGCTAATCGTGAGAGTCGTACGGCTGACGGGGAACCCGACGCTGGAGGACGTGGCGTTTGAGCTGCTGAGGGTGGATGTGAGGGTGGAGGCGGCGAGCTTGCCGTTTCCTTGGGTGAGCGTGATGAATGTAGCGTTCGTCTATGGTTCATGAGTATCATGTATGAAGTGGGGTAGTCAGAGCCAACGAACTGGGATGCATGCGGATGGGGTGACGGTTACGGTGACCTAGAAGGAGAAGGATGATAAGTGATCGTGTCGTCGAGTGAAAGCGGAATTAGGCTGACGGTCGCTACACTGCTCGAGGAAGCAGTCGCAGTAGCGTTAGCCACAATCTGGGAAGCGGGTCAGACGGCGGACGATGTCGGGATGGATGTTACTCACAGTTGACGTCGTTCCGTTACCGCCGAACTAGCAGTATGGTGTAAGGTAGGTAAAAGGACAGCAAGCGAAGGCACACGAACCACGGAGGTGATTGTCCCGCTAATTGCAGTCGGAATGGACGTGGCTGTTCCCTGAAATCGCGGTAAAAAGACATCCGGGAGAGATCAAAGAAAAGGGAGCGTACGATGGACACAGTGGTGACAGAGGTGACCGACGTCTCAAAGTTGCGCTGTACGGAGTGATCAATCAGACGCTACAGCGAACGTCGAGGGACAAAAACTTACCGCTCCAACAACAACAGCGCTGGCGCTGGCCGAGGCAAGAAGGATTGAAGAAAAGGCAGCGGCGAACAACATGATAACGAGAAAGGCAAATAAGAATACCTTTTCCTAGCACTGCGCCGCCGATTATATACCCAGAACACGAAGTAAGAGGCGGTTATTCCAGACCGTGAATATAACGGCGAGTCTGAGCCATGATGAATGAACGTGGTGCGGAGACTTGTGGCCTTGTGGCGACCGGACACCCAGGGGTAACGTAAGTTGGTTGGGAGCGAGGATCATCGTTTGCGACATACAAGGGTAAATGACGCTCAAAGTAAGTAAAATAGACTAGAGAAAGGGCAGTTGAAGCCGCGATGAGAGAGAAAAGGCAGTGGGCTTAGCGATGAGCAAGCATGAACAACGCCAAGGTGGCAGGCAATGGAAAGCCGTTTCGGAGTGCTTGCTGCGGAGAGTGGAGAAACAGGAAGAACGCATATGCCGTGAGGAAATGCATTCATTTGAATACATATTAAGGACGGCGAGCGAGCAAGAAGCATCCAATAAGACGAGTTTCTAGAGCAAAGCGCAGGTAAAGACATCCGAATGAAGTTTCCTGATCTTGCAGTTCGTTCGTCTTTATCCCATCGTTTCAGACTGCACAGCGGGATTTGAAAGCGTTTGTGACGATGGCGGAAAGTAAATCGCCGGATATGCTGTAAGCTTTTACCGGATGAGAATCATCACAGCACTGACCACAAACCGTGCCACCAGTCGGGAAGGGAAGCCATACGAACATTTCAACCAGACAAGGAGCTGCGAGTTCCGGAAACCAAGCGACGCAGCTCGGACCAGAAGTCGCAATCCGACTTGACAACCCATCAATGAATTGTTAGTACTGGATGACTCGGAAGAAATGAGCGATTTTGTCAAACTTATCGATTAGGCGCCGATAGCATCGGCGGGATGCAGCGCCAAGAAGATGTAGACATGAAAGTAAGAAGAGAAAGATCAGACCCCGGGTAGTTCGGCCCGCCATGCTTAAAGGCTTTCTTTGTCTGAAACGGTCATCACTAGACTTTTACGCCCCGTCTATTGGTGCTCGTCGACATATGCTTCAAACTCAACCGGAGAGGTTATGACAAAACATTTGAACCTGCTTGACCACCACTACGCGTCTTACTGAGTCTCCTTTGGCCTCCACTGACGTCTTTGGACCTGGGCGATACCCCGACCACGAATGCAAAATGGTGTCTTTTTCATCCTACGGCACCGCCATCAAAACACTCTTAGATTCCAGCGACAACTCGAACTGGGACTGCGCTCCAATAATCCCGCACTAAAAATTCGGTCCCGCACACACGATCATCCATTGCAGTTCGAGGACGCATATTCTAACGGAAACACCCTCGTATTACATCATTGGTATCCTGTTTTGTCTCACGGCGTACGCATGTAAGTATACTCGAAGGTAAGAATTACGACTTTCAAAGGCTGCACTGAATAATTGTTCACTTGGAGAGACGAATCTCATAGCCTCCCACATCTTCTAAACATGCAGTCCAAACCGCGGCATCCACCCCGGTATCCTAGTTCAATTCCAGAGGCGTCAAATCGATACTGCCACAACTCCGGCCCGGAGAGCTGGCCTTGGTGAATGGAGGGGCACTGGAAAGAACGCGCATGTTTGCTTTCGCTTGAAAGCCGGAGGAGCCGGAGCATAGAGTGGTAGAGCCATCCTTTCTTGAAACGGTCATCACTAGACAATAAACGTTCCTGCCTTCCTTCCGATCCATTTCGCGCCCTGTCTCCTGATGCTCGTCTACATATACTGGAAACTCAACCGGAGAGGGTACGGTCAAAGTTTTCAACCTGTTTCTTGAGTCGTCTTACTCAAAATCTCCTTCGTCCGCTAATGTCTCTAGACTAGGGCGGTACTCCGACCACGAATACAAGGCTGCGTGCTCGTTTGGAAAAGAAGGACACTCTTTCTTATTGTTACTAATACATCTTGTTTACTTCGTTCGTATTTCTCTTTTGTCCGGGATTACATCCTCTGCGCAACACCCATCTTTTCCCCTCAGACAACCCGAGCCACGTAGACACCGTTACGCACCGAGAAACCTTTCAGCTTGGGACCGGAGCGATCCGTGTTCCGTCCGTACCACTTCTGGACGACCTTGGCCGCCATACGGAGACTAAGCGTATGATCTTGAGCTCTCACGGTTTCGGTGGTGTAGTCGGGAAACTGAACGACGATATCGCGAGTACTAATGACGTGTCTCATCGACGGGAGGGAGCGCCTCAAGTCAACGCCGTCATTTTCGATGTTGACCCAGGTCTCCGAAGCGCGCGCTAAAATGAAGACGGTAAGCACATGGAAAGAAAGCTGGGATTGACATACCTCCCGTCGCGTCTGCTGGAGCTTGCTGCGGCATGTACGCGCTTATTTCGGACGTCAAAGGAGGATATACTGCTCTGGCGTCGTTGTAGGGACGCTCGTAGGAGCCTTGGGGGTACGAGCTGAGCAACGTCGAAGGTCTCTGCTCATGGAGCGTAGGACTGGTGTATGAACCCAGATCGCCTGACTTAGGTGTTTCCGGATTCGAATCACCGGAGCACCTAAGTGCGGGACCTAGGTGTAGATATGTGTAATACAAGTCAACTTCAAATACAGTAAGCGACACCTAAGTGTGATGCAAAATTGTAGGACATACCTGTAACACTTGCGGACGACACCTACGTGCTGCACATAGGTGTCGGCTGGACCTTGGTGCGCTCTGAGCGCTAGCATGTGCCTCGGGCACCGACGACCGCCACCTAGGTGCTTCCCAAGCCAGTGGCTCAACCAAGCCTGTCGTTATCATCGAAGGTTGATATTGAGGTCTTAATGTCCTTGATCGCGAGTAAGTCATAAAAGAAGGTCGCGCTACTTGTCGATACGCACCCGTATCAACGTACTAACAATCAAGAAGCAGCACGTCGCGTAATGTCCCGAGCCCAAGCCTTCCGCTGGCGCGCCCAATGACCCGAGCCACAGTTCCGGCGCCGTCCGTAAGAAGTTGAGGCGGCGCTGTACGTTGAAGCGGCGTGGTACGTTTGGGGCGCCGTTGTACTTTGAAGCGGCGTTGCCACTGAATGGGTGGTCGTGGTTGAAAGGCAAAAGAGATTTCGATCACGTGTTGCTTTGGCGTGGTGATGCTTGGTCAATCTTGTCCTCGGCCTTGACTGCCGCTATGGCTCGTGATCCTGAGTTCGAAGAGCTTTTCAGGGCAAAGTGGCGTAACATTATTGGAGACTCCAGCCTTTACATGGCCATTCACCGTTTGATAACAAATTTCATCTCATCATTATTATGAGTTATACTATCAATGTCTGCGAGATATTAAAACTTGCCTGTACGACGCGTGTCTATTCACCTAACGCACCGAAACGCATCTACTCGGCGATCAGCATGCTTCCCAGTGGGCATCTATCCACAGCCGCCGCTACTGTACTAACGGGACCAAGTCTTCACGCCATGTTATGCGTTATGGTCAGTCTTCACTGGGGTAAGTCTTCACATCAAGGCACGAAGGCGGGAATTACCTTATTGGGACTGGCGGCGTCAGCCGCCGCGCGAAAATTTACCCATGTAGGCCTCCACATCAGACATTTCCGGTCTGTTACGCGTTATGCGAGAGCTAAAGTCTTCACTCACGCGACCCCGTTACGCGTTATGTGAAGACATGGTCCCGTTAGTACAGTACTGCGACCGCAAAAATGTCTTTTGTCGCGAATCGCTCCTTCCAACTTGTTCATCAGGAAAAGGGCCATGGGGCCCAGGATAGCTGTGGTGGACTATAGTTAACTCTAGTTAGCCAGGAGACAGGAAATCATCAGGGTTAAGAACTCAACTCTGAGAAAGGTTCAGACCTGCAGCCAAACTCAGGCTGCTTCGGAGTCTGCCTTAGTCATCTCTGACTTCCTTCAAGTCTCTCTTATTACTCCCAGAGTCAACTCATGCAAGGTTAATTCTACTTGGGTAAGCTACCAATCAGTCTTCAGGCTCACTGGACATTACTTAGGTCTGAGCATAATCATCCAAGAATCACAATAGAAATATATATTTCAGACCAGTTTCAAACCGAAGCAGCAAATACACTCTATGTAGTAAAGTACCATGTCCATACTACTTACCAACATTGTTCACTGTACGGGCAATATTCACGAGACGATCTCACCGGCATCCGCACATATTGCCACTACAGCCAACCATGAAATACTCAATGAGGTACAAGTACTGAGAGGCCACTCAGATACCTGGCGGCTGCACGTCATGTCCGCTCAGGAGAGTCAACCCCGTCCTCAGCTCCGTCGTTGAGCCTCGTTCGCATCGTTGGGCGGGAGTGTCGTCCTCGTCAAGTATGCGCCAGAGTGGGCTATCGTCATCGTCGAGTGCGGATCGTCACCATTGGGCCATGCTCTTGGTGTTGAGTGGGCACTCATTGTCAAAGTCAATTGTCCTCGAGAAGTCGGCACGTCTGCAAGGCAACGTGCGATTATGAATGGCGGCCATAGCACTGTAAGAGTCACTCACAAGTTTGTGCGCACAGGCCTTGTCGTAGTTATGTGCATGTGCTTGACGTAGGAAGCGCGCGTCATGGCTGGAAGAAGAGCGAGAGTTAGGATGTTGCGGTTGAAACGTTGACGACTTACCGGTCAAACCCGCATGGTTGAAGCCAATAAGTCTTCCTGGTTTTAGCATGTTGGCGGTATTTTGGGCGGATGAAGCCGGCGGTGGTGAACTGGAAAGAGGTGAGCGGACTTGATCGCAAAGAAAACCAACATGCACGTGGCGCTGACGTGGCTCGGCGCAACATGGACTCGGCCAAGATCTAAGGCCTAAGGAATGGAAGGCAGACATGCGCGGGATGGGCCATGACACAGTCGTCGACGTACTGTATTGGAGTGTATGGAGGCGACGTAACGCATAACGGAGGCCCCGTTGTGTTGCCTATTTCGCGTTGCGTAACGCATAACGACGGGTCTGTTGCCAAGGCTAGGTGCGTTACTGTGGCGCAAGTTTTTTAGATCAGGAAAATCTCTGCCGTCCGGCGCTGAATCTGAATCGGCCCCGCACCTTTCTGTTGTCTACCAAAACTGGATAAAGTATATCCTGGGTAGCCCTGGGTCATCGTACAACCTCTGTTGCCTATTTTGAGGTGCGTAACACCTAACGCAGACCCCGTTGCCTGGCCTAGGAGCGTTATGTGCACGTGACCGTTGCCTCCATACACTCCAGTACAGTAGGTGAAGAAAATCCGGTCTAAAAAATATTCAAGCATAGTATGAAACAGGAAAATGAACAAACGCATCGTAATGCTGCGCTACGCTCATTTCCCCTGCGCTTGCACACAGAGCCCGCTCTTGGAATCCAGCATGGGCTGGCGCTGTTTGACGTCGACGTCCGCTGTTTGACGTCGCCGGAATCATCAGTGCTGCCTAGTTGAATAGGGCTTACGCGTAGACAGCCCGGTCGTCCGACGAGTGGCGGAAAAGAAAGTATACGGTAGAGGCAAGAGGTAAAGGACGAGGAATGTGTTCACGCCGATCGTGGTGGTGGTTGGAACGAAAGAGACGACTCCGAATATAGTGATCAAATGCTGTTCGGATGACCGCTCTCGTCATCCGGTCATCGTTCAAACATGTCGTTGGCGTCGAACGCTGGCCCCGAGCAGGCCAGAAATAGAAGGAGAAAGACCTATGTATACTTACTTGACCCAATGTACCGCATACAGTGTCTTGAGGGATGTTACTGCTGATAAGTGCAAGTATCAGCTTCATGTACACCCAAAAATTGACCAAAAAATAAAACATTCTAAAGTGTGTCCGGAATGTATCCCACAATATTTTAAGGTATCAACTCTTCTCGTTGTTGCGCTGGAGGCCGTCCAAGTCATCGAAAACCGCCCAGTCCGATCATCCGAGTGGTGATCCAGACGTTGATCTTCCTCTTCAACACCCACCATCTCGCGACGCCTGGCTCCCGACGACTCGACCTTGGGACGCGGGTCTTCCAGGCGTTGTTCTTCTTCAATCTAACACTTTGTTTCTCTACTTCCATGGATATCTGGGCTTGAAGAGCCCCGGCGGCGACGCAGGACGCGTAAGCCCTCGAATGAGGCTGCACATATCGAACTACGACAACGGCGAGTCGCACTGCGTAAAGGGATATCGGAGCTGACGCTGTGCTGTCTGCAAACAGGCGGCGTCGCCAAGGTAAGTGTCTTTTCTGTCTTTTTCGGTAATTATTGACTTGGATGGCAGCACTCGGGAACAACGAATGTACGACAGCGACGAACCCACCACCACCACCACAACTCCGTCACCACGCCGACAACGATGGCAACGCCGCTTTCAAGCACGTCCCACGCCGACAACGAAAATCTCACCCTGAGCTGCCGCCAACACAACGAAAAAACGCAACGACACCCTCACGAGACGCCAACCATAGAACCATCCCCGCCAGCACAGCGACAACGATAACGGTACCTTCAGGCAGGAGATACGGCCCAGGAGGACGCGTAAGCCCTTGAACGAGGCTGCCTATCTCCACAACGATGGCAACCTCTGCGGGATAGACGTCGTGGGAACCCGACGCGACGCTGTCTGCTGACAGGCGGCGTTGCTGAGGTGCGCATCTTCTTTTTTCACCAATTTAAGTCCTGACTTATCTTCGATAAGAAGATACAACGACGATGGCATGACTGCGGATGTGTTCTGCATGACCAGGTACATCTCTTGTCTTTTTTCTTGCTGCTTCCTAACCGATCATTTTCCAGGAGGACGACGTCTACTCCTTCACGGCGACCACACCATTGCCAGGATGACTTTGAAGCACGCTTTTTTCGTTTAGGATATAACGGCTGCACATTTGTGCAGCACGTTGTCTTACCGAAATTTTGATGTGTCGTCCTACCACAATATCCCTTACCTATTGCGTTAGCTATGGTCGGTCATGCATGCTCAAGGAAAAATCTCGCAGATGCCTTGATCCTTGACCCTTGACTGTGACCGGTCAAGTAGTCTCGAGGCCAGACGTCCGCCAGCAAGATACTCAATGACAGTCGATCGAGTACCTTCGAGGCGTCGCCGCTGTCGCACCTGATCAGACCAAACTGGCGAAGTAACTGATCTTGGCACCCGAAGCAGCCATGTCCGAATTGAACTTTCAATGAGAAACTTGGGCTAGCTTTAGGGCATACTGGAGTTGCCTCTGGTTTGCTTGAGTTATAAGCTGCATATCAGTTCAAGTCTATGTACACCAAAGTTAGCTCTGGATAGCCTGGTATGGTGACACTTCACCAAGGTCACATTGAGTCAGCTTAGAGGAACTCTCAGCAACTCTGTTGCTCCTGGTGAACTTGGTTTAAGAGAAGTTCACCTGGGTTGTACTGAGTCCACAGGCAGTTTCCTGATGTTCCAGCTGAGAACTCAGAAATATTTTGGAAATGGTACGTCTCTTCGGGTCTGCTGGTCCTACATCAGGAAGTCAGCATATGCATGGTTGGTATGGCGCCACATGCCCATACTACCATACTCGAGTATGGTGCCAAAGGGTACCTGTTGGGTACCTGTCCCATACCCCTGACCATGCTTCGACCACACCTAAACTATACAGCCAAACATATACTGACCATATACATGAGAGAATTATATAGACCTCAAGAGATGCGAGAGGTTCAGGTGAGTGAAAAGTATTATTGTTGCATGATATGGAAACAGGCATGTGAATACAAACAAGCATGTAAATACAAAGCAGATAGGCTGCGACGTCGAGGAAGAACGCGACACACACTTTGCTGAGGAGGATGGTTCGTAGAAAGGCGCGAGACCCTCTTTACAGGGCAGGGTGAGGAGATTAATGGCGCAAAACGGGTGCGTAGTAGTGCAGCGACACGAGAGGATCCATCTTCAGTCCGCCGTGCAGTAGGATCTGAATCATAACAAGGCGGGACGCTTCAGAGGAGACGGCGGCGGCCTGGATGAAGAAGCTGAAGAGGTTAAAGTGCATCCCGCCGTACGAGGCGAGAGCGACACCTCAGGAGATCATGAAGATGATGACAGCGAGTTTGCGGTTCGGCTCAGCGATGCGGAAGGTCCCTGAGATTGCGACGGGATTGAATGCCTAGTTAGCGTCTGATAACGTCTGTGCCGTCAAAATTGGACACTGGGCGTGCGGGAAAGATGGGGCTCACTTTTAGCATGTGTATGTACGAAATGCTGAGGTATACGCTGTATTATCGAGGCTGATACTGCTGCTGAAGAGCAGTCCAAGGGGGAGAATAGATTTGAGAAACATATCGTTGACATCTTAAACTTTGACGCCGTCAAGGAGGTGCGTCGTTCTTTGCAACACGCGGGTACCGATGGCCTACATGGAAACGGTCAGCCATGGCGGTGAAAAGACAAGGAAAACGCACAGCAATTTCAAAGCTTAAATGCCATGTTACGATGTAAAGGTAATTACTGTAAATGATGACCGCCGAGCTAAGGACAATCCAGATGGGTATTATCATCGCCGCTGACAATTTTGGCTTGGGCTTGGGCGTGTAGCGATGGCCGGGGTCGGCAGCGCCTCATCCGACTCGTCAAAGGCGTCCTTCGACAACCCATTCTCCTTCTTGCTCGCTGGCGTAAGCTCGACGTCTTTTTCTTCGTGGTTATTAGAGGACGACGACGACATGGTAGTTACGATGGGAAGAGCCAATGCTAGGTGAGCCGAACGTGAGCTTGATGATAAGCAAAGGTGATGGTCGTTACGCACAGAGACTGAGTTAAAAAAAAGATATTCCACGAGTAGTACGAGACGTAGGATACAGGACTAGCTTTATCAAGCAATTGGGCAAGTTGACAAAATCGCAGTGAGTGGGACCTCAACGCGTTGACGACACACCATCAGTGCTTGCAGCCACGGACAGTTGTGCCGAATCAAAGATGTAGCATTTTTTAGCAAGCTTCGGGCTTGTCACCGTAGATCCAAGGCATCCAAACGTTGGGAATCGTCGAGGCTACAGGGACAAGAAGCAATCAGCCGACGAAATCGCGTCACGACGATAAAGCGCACCTTCAATACGAATCTCTCCCATAGTCGCAGTCCCAATTCGATTCTAGAGGACATCGGCGTACAACAACAAGGCACTATAGACCGTACCCGAAGGCCAGTCCAGTTGATCAGACAGCAGCGCCGCCGAGTAGAGGAACAGCAGTCGTCACAGCGCTTTCTCGCTGTTAGGATCCTTGAAAACCGACCGAGCATGAATATAAAGAGAATCCACCGCAATGGTGCTTGCCTAACAAGCAAGTGTATATGCCTTCTTCTCTGTCGTCTGTGGCACAATCCAGCGAGACTATGCACTGCGCGACACTTGCTCCGTCGCTGGAATAAAAAAGTGCTGCCTGCTTTGGCAGGGCTTACACGGCGGTACTAGGTGTCTGGTAGACAAGGAGGGTAGTCACTATAACAGGGGAGACGATGCATAGGTGGAAGGGGATGGGACCGTAGTGATGGTGATGGTATGATAGGTGCAAGAGAGAAGACGACTCCGACCAGCGATCGTTCAGATCGCCGGTCCCATCATCCGACCATTAGGTACGAGCAGTATGGTATAGATGTGCTGCTTTGCTTATGGACCAGTACACGGGATTTCGCGACAATTAATGCATTCTGCGGTTCCAGTAATCATTTTTTCTAGTGTTAAGTAAGTACGTTGGCACTTGGAAATTAAAGGAATTTGCTTCCTAAATGACGGTGTTCTAGCATCCAGAATGAACGCGCTACGCGTCATGATGGATTTGACGCTTGTTTTAGCAATCGGTTTGTGGATGTAGACCACATCATTGTGTGGGGGACTCTGTTGATGGAGTTTTTAGAGATTGACATTTACTTACGATTAGATTTATGTCTACTTACGACCAATCACGTTTCTGGCTATAGCATTATGTGCGCGTCAAGGCCGAAGACAACATTTTGACTACAATGCTCGATCGTGTCCATCATGTGACTGATATTCTCTTGTTTTCCTACCACCACCACGACGAGCATGGATCAGTGACGGCACCATCGACTGTGAAAGTTCAATCATAGTGGTCGGTAATGTCCCACGGAACACTTAGGGATGGACACCGTACCGTTACGGACACGGCCGTAAGGTTGACGGATGCCCACGGCTACGGGACCGTCAAAATACGGACCGTATGCATGGTGGCCAAGACCTAGACAGTACAGACGGTCTTGAATACGGCTGTCACGGCCGCGATACGGGTAGGAATTTTTGCTGGGTTGAGGGAGTCGCCCAGCTAGCCTTCCGAATTCTCTGTCCACCTCCGCCCAATACCATCATTCATGCATTACAGGCAAATCCGCGCAATTGCGCGGAGTGCATCTGCGGTGCATGTTATTACAGATGGTGGGTGAAGGGGACAGTCGAAGGCTGAAGGGGATAGAGTCAGGGGTAAGAAGTGGGGAAACGGGGGTAGTCTGCTGGTGGGCGAGCTGTGCGCGTTATAGAAGTGATAGGAGTAGTATACACGTCTTGGAGGGCTTACCCGTATTCTGGAAATATGGTTAGCAAAGACATATAAAGTACATATCATAGAACGTACCAAGAAATACTGAAACACTGTTAGGAGATGGCGCCACACTCCGATCTCACCTCCTCAGCTCTTCAAAGCCATCCAGCAGCGGGGCAGAGACATCTAGTTGGTATTGTCGTCGGCTATTCACGGTCTGGTGTCCACAGACGGGACTTGCATGCGCCAGAATCCGTCGTTGCTAGGCTGACTAGGCGGTAGCAACGGGGTTGTCCATAGTCCAATGACATCGTATATCGTCCAGCGTTGAGTAAGAGAGTGACGGCGGTTCACGGGCGATTATAATTCGTCGAGATGGTCATAGCCTGAGGGAGAAAAGGATCTGATCATGAGGTCCCGTAATACGCAGTGTTGTCATTAAAGGTAAAGTCTTTAATGATTAAAGGCCTTTAATTAGGGTTTAATAAAGGTCTTTAATTATTCAAAATTTTGATTAAAGGCCTTATAAAGGCTTTAATATTCTAATACCTATTCTTTCATATTAATGACAGCAAGTAGTGCAGGATGCAGGAAGGGTGGGTGTACATGAATACACTCACCACCCTATATAAGACTTAAGTAGTAACACACTGAGGTATATGAAATACCTATGAATGGATATCACATTCAAGTGCCACATTCAGATGTCACTCAAATGTGGGTGTCCACCTTCAAGCTATGCATGATCTGTTATATGAGTGTGAATGCACCCTAGTAGGTACTTTTGACCAGATCTAGTCTACATTCACATCCTAGTAGGTATTTTTGATCAGATTTAGTCTCTAAATATTAATAAAAATAGTTAAATAAACCTTTAATAGACCTTTAATATTAAAGCTTTAAAAGGCCTTTAAACCCTTAAAGGTCTTTGATAAAATTTGAGCCCTTTAAAAGGCCTTTAATGACAACACTGGTAATACGGCTGCTTCGGCCGAATCCTACGGTTGCTTACGGTGCTTGACCCGAACCGCGACCATACCGTGAGGTCAGTAGTTGAAGCTCGCACAGTACGGGTTCCATGTCCATATACGGTACCCGTATGAACCGTAATACGGGCACGGTGTCCATCCCTAGGAACACTCCACCAAGCGACACTCCGATGGCTGCCGCTACGCCACCTTTCTTCAGCCACTGAGCCACTCTAGCTCGCGACGCGACGCGGAACAAAGATAGCACGTGACATATGGCCAGTCAAGGCCGAGGACAACATCTGAACAATGAAGTTAGAATGAAGATGATACGTGACAGTTCTCTCTCTTGTCCTTTAACCACCATGTCGTCGCTCAGTGCTCAGTGGCTCCCTGCGGAGGCGCGACAGCGCCGAGGACTAGCGACGTGCCGCCGACCATACACCGAGTCAACCCCCGCAACACGCGATTGGAACGAGGCGCCACTTCGAGAGTACTTAGGCGCGTCGGTGCTGGAGTTGTTTTCCCGGGTCTTGGGCACACCTAGGTGTCACAGGTCAACGTCGGAGCCGTACAGTGCATAACACTTGGGGAGGACACCTCGATGCCATCGCACCTTGGGGACACACCTAGGTGTCACTCACAGTGCACTAAATTCAGGTGACACTTGGAAGGTGTTCTAGGTGCCGTGGCACCTCGGGGTCACACTTAGGTGTCGCTCGGTGTATTTAAAAACAAGTTGTATTGTCTAGCTACGCATAATTACACGTAGGTCCCGCACTTAGGTGCTCCGGTGATTCGAATCCGGAAACACCTAAGTCGGGCTATCTGGTCTCTGCTGGTGTACATGTCGTGTCCCGGACCTTGGAGACCGTAGTTGAACCTTGGTGGGTAAGCGGTCCTTCGAGCTTCATCTACAAGTATGTTCATTGCTTATGACTTTGTAGAATGGATGTGACATACACTGCGGTTCAACATCGGGGTAACTCAAGAGGTTACTGGTGCGACGCGGTGCCATTTGAGGTTCGACGAGATCTGTTGTCCCAATGTCAATTCCGATCTTAGTCGCGCAGTTATACGCACAATGGCTTGGTGGCTGGCTAAGCCTTGCACCTCGGATGGGCGGGTATCTGGCCGCGCCTGTCCAAGCAGGGAAGTTAGCGGAGAAAGGTGATTCGATACGCACAACTCACCTCCGTTACGGCCTTGCTGTGTGGGGGGTAAATTCATTATCGAAACGACCAGGGTGTGTATTCTGTGATGAGGTTGAGGAAGAACGCGTGATGATTGGATTAACCGGCGTACTCTCTTCAGTACACGTCTGGGAGCAGACGGCAGACAAAGGAGAAAGGACCGTCGTAATGCTTCCTGACGCGGTCGCTGATATAGCCGCTCTGGGGGCCATGAGGCTGTGCAGTGGCGCGCGGATCTGCAATCAGAACCCTCAATAAGGGTAATATCAAGGTCGATATTTCATCGATAAGTAAGCGCCGGTAGCATGAGGCCCTCGAAGGAGACAATGGAAGGACTGGGTCGGATACTCTGTCAACCGTTCCTAGGACCTCGGAGCTTAAGGCGGTGACATACTGCGGCCCAAAAATGATGACGAGTGATTATCGGCCGTGTCATTTGACGAAGCAAACAGACAACCCCTTCCCTCGCACTGTAGGCCAGGTTAGCGCGTTTATCTGTAACCGGAGTTTGGACATACGGGAGATGTTCCAACAGGCCGCCCATGTCGGTGCAAAACGATGACAGGCCGTGTCTTCTGACGAGAGAAATAGACAACCCGTTCGCTCACGCTGTAAACCAGGCTAGCGCGTTTATGTGTAACCGGAGTTTCGATGTTCCAACAGGCCAGGTCGGTGCTGGAGAGATGAATACCAAATAAGAGAGATAGCGAACGGGGGCTAACGGAAACTTGGATGTGCATGCATAGACGCCATTGCCTGTCTGGGAGTGATTGCCATCATAAAAGCATCTGCGTAAACGCCGAGTGAACGTAGTGACTATAAATAATCAATTCAAAGGCAAGAAGGACGTATACGAGATTGATATCCCTGTACTCCTCCGTGTGATGGCGTGTGATGTGCGTTCAGATTGGGCTGACCATGTAGATGACGCATGAATTGATAAGAAGACCGTTCACAATTAAGACTTCAAAGAAGAATGTTCACTGGGACAGTTCGTATTGCAGGATGTTCCAAATAGAGAATAGTGGGCAGTAGAACCTGGTACATGAGTACGCACAGTGCCGTGGATGAAAGAGGGACACGATTACCTTTGATAATCAAAATTGAAGATTGTCAAACCAGTGAGGGCGTGCGTGTCGCCGACACGACGCTACATCAGGTGAAGAAGGCGAGGCGACTCAAAATAACAAAGACGGATGTGGTTCCATCAGGCAGTCATTGAATTCGATGACACGACCCTACACGTTACTGACAGACATCTACAGAACGCCGGTGAATGTGTCAGGTTCCAGACATGCGATGGATTCCAAACGCACCACACCATAAACGGCATCCTGGCGACTGCCATATACGTCCTTCTTTCCTCTTTTACGCACATATTTTTATGATCGCCATCAGATGGCAGGCAATGGGCGTCTATGCATGCACTCCGCAGTAGACCCGCGTTTCTCGCAGTGATTTGATCAGAAGATTGAACCAGTAAGCGTTCTTGGCATTCTGAGCGTCATTTAATGTGGGTAGACGTGTTGGAGATGAGGTGGTAACAAGGGTGGGGCGTAGTCTATTAGTGTGATACTACTTACTTGCCTGTATTCTGCCGCCGGCGTTCCTCTGTGGGACCGTGTCGTGTATCTCCTTCCTTCCTTCCTGAGTACTACTAGTAACGAGAGATGTCTGAATAGATGATTGAGAACCCTGAGTGAATTTTGCTATTTTTGGTTTCAGCGGCAGAGAGGAACAAAGATACTGGTAAGCCTGGTCTGCGGGCTGGCTTCACTGGCAGACCGACGCCTCCTGAAGTGCATACTTTCACAGCCTCGAGGCTCGAGGCTGACTCCTCCAATGACTTCCTCGACTGAGAGGGGTATTCCATTGGACTAACGGATCCTAACACGGGACGGGCGATGATGGTAGGACGATGGATTTGGTGGCTATGCAACGTGCTGACTTTACTGCGTCCGTTTCCTTTCTTCCGAGATCCCCGATGCCTGAATCCCTTGCTCTCTCTTCCATATAGTGTTTACGTGTTAAGTCTATCAGTCCAGGGCGTGCCTCGGACGCCACACATGTCCCGTGGCTGAGTTGGTTACAGCGTCCGACTGTTTTACATAGCCATGAGTTCTCCGAATCGGAAGGTCGAGAGTTCGAGCCTCTCCGGGGCAGGTGTTTTTTGGCTTTGAGTCTTGGAGCTGATTCCTGGCACCTTCACCGCAACTTTGATTCGCACACAACTCTCAGCGGATGCGCGCCTCACTTCTCCACTGTTGACCGCTCTGTTTTTCTCCCTATTGTCTTTCCCACCACACCAAAACGTCTTTAACACATTCATGCAATTACCCGCTCTGAAACGAGGACGCGTATCCTACCGGATACCACCCTAATAGTTGTTGTCCTTTTTACTCTCCGACTCCCTCTGCACGTAAGTATAGATTAGGCCCATACCGAATCGTTTACTGTACAGTTGGAAGAGACGAAACGAACACGGCATATGGAGGACACATATTTCACCGGATAGTGCATGCCTTATTATATCAGAAGGTGGGACCAGTGCTTTTTGCTTCTTACCACCGTTGCCACCACACCAAAACGTTAACATGCATGTACAGCATCACTTCCTAGCGATCCCCAGATTGATCTTGATCTGCTCGCACTCCTTGCATGCTGCGTTGAAAATCTGTCCGTGTCCATGTCCATGTTCCGGCCTGGGCCCCGTATAGCACCACACCACAAATCGAGGACATACTGTATGTCTCACTGGATGCGCGCCTCATCCCTATCAACGTCCAGATCTTTTTCCTCCTCCGTTTGCCGCTGCAACCAAACAAACATAGCATTTCTTATGTAGCTTCAACTGTGACTGCTCGCATTCTATCCATGACACAATGTCGCTCGTGCCTACTACTCGGACTCGAGGAGGCGTATCCTTACGGATATCACCCCGAATGACGAACTTGGCTGAGCACGATATTGTTTTCTCAACCAACACTACAGCGATGGCTTTCCCCCTCCCGCCCTAACTACACACTCCATGTCGAGGCCACATATCTCAGCGGACGCCACGCGTCTCATAGCAGACTTGAATGTTTTTCTTCGTTCTTAGGACCGCCTTGCCCACCCAATCGTTAACCTCTGATTGAGCTGCTCACACCTAGACCGAGGACACGTATCCTAACGGATATCACCTCAATCACGCTGGCACGACGATGTTTTTTGCCCTTCCTCCGACCCCAAACATGAATTAGCATCACTACTCGGACAATTTACTCGCATGCCAAAGCTGCCTTGAAAATCTGTCCACATTACACTTGAAGATCGAGGACACGTCTCTCAGTGGATGCGTGCCTCCCTCGCGTAATTTTTTTCCCTATCGCCTTCATCAGGAAAAAATGCAAATTCTACAGATGTCTACACAGGTATACGTAGGCCTGGTAGGCCCTGTAAAAGGGTACCCCTATGTGTAGACCTATGTAGACATCACCGGGCTGTACGTATACCTCTTGTAGACCTACGTAGACTTGCCCGAGGTCTATGTACACCTCTCATAGACCTCCTGTGAACTGACAGTAGATGTACAATATAACAACTCTCAAAACACCCTCCGTTGGTTTCATTTAATGGGCTCACATTAGGCAGTGCACAGAGAGAATTATTTAAAACATATGATATTGAGCTGGACGAGGACAGGGACAAGTACAAGAATGATACAATAACCAGACATACAGCGATAACTAAGTAAAGAACATCGATGGAAAGGACAGTACGGTATGTACTAGCAAGGTCGTCGTGCTGTTCTGGATATGGTTAGTCGGTCACCGGCGTGTCGCGTCAGTAGTGTCGGGTATCCAGCGGCACTCCTCCAGAGTTAATCTTCGTATACGGCTTGCTCGTTGAAGGGTGCTGCACCTTGGCGGTCGTGTATCTGCTCGTGGTTCGAGGCGCGGGCATCGTCTCCATCTCCGTGGTTCAGCAGTCCTCGGTTCGTGGTTGGATTTTCCCTGGTCCATCGTGTGTGAGTCGCTCCTCGTCCTTCGTGTGGTTCATTCGTCGTCCTCCGTTCGTGGGTCGTTCCTCGTCCTTCGTGCGGGGGTCGTTCCTCGTCCATCAGGTGTGCGTCGTTCCGTCGTGGCTCGTTCCTCGTCCGCCGTGGCTCGCTCCTCGTCCGCCGTGGCTCGCTCCTCGTCCGCCGTGGCTCGTTCCTCGCTGCTGGGGTGTTAGGTCCGTCGGCTGAGTGCATGATCGCGGCTGTCGTTCTAGTCGAAAATGTGGGGTGGTCCTCGTTGAGCGTCAGCGGCTGGTGACGGAGTCGCTTCCGGAAGCGAGGCTGCTTGAACTTCCGTCGGAGCGAGAGCAGGCGTAGACGTAGAGGGCATTGCAGCGCAGACTGGGTGAGGGAGGGAAGGAAAGGACGATGATCGGAGTTCGGAAAATAAATTTGATGTATACGTGTGCGCACGGACCACTTGATCGCTCGGACTTGTAAAAACTTCCTCGCATGCAAAACTTGGCTTTGAGGAAAACTCGACTGAAACACTTGCTACTCATCAATTTCAGCCAATCAACATGCCACGACGTGTCTCGACAGTGCACATGATTTTTTATGGTTTATTTGCCAGGTCAAGATTTTCACCATAGCCACGGCCGATGTACCGTAGACACCACCAGCCCATATAGTCGTTATATGTACGCTACGTACAGGTGAGTGGCACTTACGTAGGTCTACGTACCGCTCACCGGGGTCTACGTAGTCTACGTACGTCTACGGAGACACGGCCCTTTCTACGTACCCTACGTATTCAGGCCCCGATCTATGTTGGAGTCTGACGAGTAGGAGTCTCGACGTGTAGGTACCTTAGTTACACAAGTACAAATAGCGCGTATGTTTGTCGTGTTTGGCTATCAATAGACTTGCCGGTTACCACCATCTCCGTGTCCTCAGTTCGGGAACTAACAGGTTATAGGCCCCGCGCTCTAGCTTCTTTTTAATCCCTGCTGTGTCTATCTGTGTGCCTACCCCATTCGAGTGCTACGTTTCCGTGCTACAATTCCCCAAAAATCCCCATACTACATTTTCCCTTTTTTCAACCTCGTGTTTTCGTCTCCGCCATGTCTGCTGGCCGTCTCATTGCGCTTGGCATCACCAAACTCGATGGCACCAATATGGACCCCTGGAAGAAGGACATCCAGTCTTTCCTTATGATGGAGGACCTTGCCGACACGTTGGACTCGTCGCCGCCCGCTGACCCGAAGGAGAACGCCGCGTGGCAGAAAATGGACAAGAAGGCGTATGCCGTCCTTCATTTCTCCATCGAGCCTGAGCAGCGTGAGTGCATTCGCCCGCTTTCCGGCGCCAACGCCGCGTGGGCTGCACTCAAGGCCGAATTTGAGAAGGACACCACTTCCGCGCGCATGAACCTCCGCAAGGACTTCTATTCCACTTCCCACGACCATTCTCTCGGAGTTGGTCCTTTCATCACCGCTGTCACTACTGCTGCTCGCAAACTCGGCGCCATCGATGCGAAATACAAGCCATCTGACCAGGAGTGCATCGACAAAATCCTTTCCGGCCTTCATAAATCATTTGCCCCCATCCGCACCACCCTTTCCAATCAAAAATCATCGAAACTCTCTGATGTTACCGCTGCCCTCAAGGACTATGAGGTAACTGAAGGTTTGAAGCCGCATCCTGGTGGCTCCCTGCCTCTTGATGACCTTCCCGCTCTCTATACCAAGAGTCAGGGCGCAGGAGGAGCTAGAGGAAAAGAACGCGACCATCATGGCGTTTATGACTGGGGTAACACCCAGAAGCGTGACCATGCATGTTGGAGATGTGGACGCTTGGGACATGTTGCGGCAAATTGTGTGGCAGACATGCCAGAGGACGTGAAGCGCCGCATTGTCGGCGCTGAACGCACATATGTTGTCGAGGAGTTCCAACAGGCATTCTTTGTTGATGTTGGCTGTTATGAGGATGGCACACCATTCTCCGATGATGAGTATGATGACGGGCCGGTTCCTTTTGATTGTTGATCTTTTGTTCCACGTCGAGCCTCAGGAGGAGTGTTGGAGTCTGACGAGTAGGAGTCTCGACGTGTAGGTACCTTAGTTACACAAGTACAAATAGCGCGTATGTTTGTCGTATTTGGCTATCAATAGACTTGCCGGTTACCACCATCTCCGTGTCCTCAGTTCGGGAACTAACAATCTAGGTAGAATTTCAGATTTCCCTGATGTTTCCCATCACACCAAAACGTCGTTGACAAGTACTGGCTCTGAATCGAGGACACGTATCCTATCGGATATGACCCCAATCATCACAAAAAGGGACAAAAGCATACAAGGCCTCGAATGACTTGTGTAGGGATACGAGGTGGTATCGAACAAAGTATTACCATACGTACGGGCTGAATGGCATCGATTGATGATGTACCACCTTGTATGTCCCTATATATTTGGTTGCGAGTCAATAAATGTCATACAAGTTAAAGAAAAGGATATATGTTATCTGTATACATGAAGCCATGCTACATACCGGTATACAGCAAGAACAAGTGTTAACCAGGAGTATATATCTTAATTGAAGCCTTACGGAGTGCTACGAGTCAGTCATGAGCTAAGCATTCTGCCACAAGTCAGTCACAAGCTAAGCATTCAGATGTAATACACTACAACTCGGCATAAATCTCAATCTCCTCTGTGTCGCCGTCATCTACGTCAAGGTCGTTCTGATCCACAACCTCTTCATCCTCATCCTCGCCGTCATCCCTGTCCCCGGTCTCCGTATGGCGACTCCGTGCATCATCGTCGCTCTCATCCATTTCCTCGTCCATTGAAGCATCCTCTTCCTGATCAATATCACATCTCGGAGTGTAGTTGTTGTTCTTTGTCTCCCAGTACTTGGTGAACATGCGCGTAGCCTTGTGTCCAATGCCGCCGCCACGAAATCGCATGAACATGTCACGATCGACCTATCTTGTATGAGGGTCAGTCAGGAACGGAGACACAATGAGAAGACGTACATGTTGACATAGAACTTTGTATAATCGAGGTCTCCATCCTTGGGCTGACGTGCAATGGAAGGTCCCATATAACTATCAGTTGTACCCATAGAGAAGGCCGGAACTATATAAACAGGTCGAAGAACTCTGATAGGATCCACAAAACCGAACGTGTTGGGATTACTACTGGGGAAAAAGCCAACACGAGGGCATTCCTGGACATGGACTCCGTATTCGGCATCGGGAATGCCAAACCATCTCACCCAAAGCACATCCATCTCCTGAGGCAAAGCCGAACGACTCTTGGAACCGATATGCACCACATTCATATGGAGAATACCCAGAATGCGTGCAAACCAGTATGGATGATTATCGGTGTCGTCCTCATCTGAGAGCATCATGATGTCGGCACTGTTACGCGGGTTGCAAGAGTCGTGGTCTCGCCGAATATCGTAAGTAGTGTAGTTGAAGCGAATGACCTTGTGCTTGAAGAAGACGCCATTTTGAATTTGCACAGTTTGGCGCTCCTCGGGACTGAACTCATCCTCCTGCGTGTTGAGCAGACGATTGAGAAGATGATCCTTGAGTTTCGGTAACCAGTCCTGTAGGGAGATTAGAATACAGAAACAGTGGTAGAACATGACATACATCGAGGGCGGGATCATTGAGATTATCGTGAAGCCAATGCGGAATATTCTCCGACAGTCGTGATCTCTGTGAGCGATGGTAGCGCATGCGAGGGTCGGTAAGAGGAAGAGGATCAGCCTCGGTGGGACTAACAGTAGCTCCGCGACGTGAACGCGTAGCTGGTCCCATCTTCCGTGCAGGTGTTCCCTTCATTCGATGAAGATAGCGCTGTCGATGAATGTGGCGAGCGATCTGTCGTTCATAAGCTCTCTTGTCTGAGCGAGGAAAGAAGATCTTCAATTTGTGATGTTCCAGTTCGCCCTAGACAAAGCATAAGAGGGGCGAAGAGGCAGAACTGATCAGTTTACCGTTTGCGATGTTACAGAGTCTGACGTTCCAACCTCTACAATCATATCCGGATAGTCCATCATCGAATGAAACTTGTATGTCTCCAAGTTGAGGGTCTTCTTTTTCGGAGAAGTGGATTTGACCTTTGGTACCGCCTTGCCAGCCTCCGCCGTTTTCTGTGTACGACGAACATGTCGACGAGCAGTAGCAGCGACCTCTCCCGGAAGTGCTTGAGTATTGAACACTGCCAACTCAGAGGCAAACTGGCGACAGAATGCACCCATCTCACGCGTAACGATACGGAACGACTGTACGGTAGATTCGGTATGCATGCGCATTTTTGCATAGGCATGCCACGAGGCCATAGACTTGAGTACTGTAGTGTTTCGACCGTAGGTTCGTGGCATGTGATGCGATATGCCGCGAACCTACAGTGAACAGGTTTGTTTCCAGGCACGAACACGGGAATTACCCAATTCGGACTGTCCCGCCGCAGGCGGGACCGAAAATTTCCGCTTTTGGAAGGGTGTGCCTGGTTCCGAGGCACCGTGACGCGATATGGGATATGTATAGGTTCGCTTCGTCGACCGGTGTGACGCGATATGCGAATCTCCGGTCGAAACACTACAGTAGTCGCTGAACTAGGGTGTCAAAGGGACTCGGAAATAGTCCTTCAAAGCATGGCGCTGCGCACTAGAGTATTGTTAGACATGTTGATAGGCAATCGAGCTACCTACCTGTAAAATGTCCTCATAGTCGCGTGCAGCCATGTTCTTCATTGATGCGACGTCAGCCTTAAAGCGCCGAATCTTCCCTCGACCATATGTAGGCACCTGGCGGAATCTGAGTGTACGTTAGATCAATTCAAGACGTGTTCATCAGGTACGTACCGGCGATTCAGTTCTGCAACCTTCTCTGCTCCACCAGGAAGAGAATAAAGTATCCGAATAAGATGGATGAAAACCGACTTGAAGACACCAAGCTCGAATTCGTGGAGAAGATCGGGTACAAAGAGGCGAAAAAAGTTGGCACCGTACATGTGTAGCAACTCGGAAAATGCGTTCTACCACTTGTTAGTATGGAGCGCGCCATTTCTGATCAACATACCTTCACGGGTACTAGAGATTCAGAATCCAAAAGATCCTTGACCTTTTTGCTCTCGATCGCTCGGCCCTTATTGAAAATCAGCTTTCGCGCAGATTTGACACGTTTCCGTCGATTCTTGGTATCCTGACGAGTGTCCTGGCGGCGCGCAAGATCAGCCAACGTTCCCATTTGCGAAACCTGAGCTTTCGTTGTGAGACAGCGGGGACACAAACAGCGTCCAAGGTTCTTGATTGTCGCTAGTAACGCTCTAGGATTTATGAGTTACGAGCTGTGGCACTAGAAGAAAATATACTTTTCCGGGTAGTCCGCAGAATAACAAAAGAATCGTGGATAAATTCGACGCATGATTCCATCTGCACATTCGACAACGAGTCCATGGGCATAGATGTACTGAAAATCCTCCGACAAGATGAGGATATTCCAAATGGCATGCATGAGCTCGCGTTTCAGAAATGTGAGGGTTTCCTTTGTTGCTGGTTTACCGAATTGTTTGCGGAAGAAGTCCTGAATCGTATCGGGCAACTACAGACCTCAGTCATTAAACGTGTAGACTGGGAAGAGCACATACCGAAGGAATATACGCCCAATGGTGTGCTGCAAACTCGGATGGCTTACAGCGGATATACTTGGAGAGATTCCCGAACCATCCATAAATTGGCCACAATGACGCGTTTCCAAACTGAGCCAGACGCGTCGAATCAGAATACAGCATCAACAATGCAATAGCCGTCTCCAAGAAACATCCAGGCTCTCTCGGAAGCTTTGCACGTTCAGCTTCCATCTCGAGAGCGACATTCGAGGTAGATGCTTCACCGAACACCCGCTCCGATGTTCCGTCCTCGTAACGAACTCGTTGCTCGAATGGACGCATGTGAAAGTCCAGCGATTGCCGCTCCATAAATGCAGCCTTGATAATTTCTGCCAGCTTGCGATGTAGAACCTCAATTTTGAATACAGGCGCTTTGGCCTCACTTTGCTGTTCGTAGGTCGCAGGAAGTTTGAGTTCGACGGTACTGGTCTGCCAACCGTCAAGAGCAGCAAAGGGATTGTCAAGGGAAGAGCTGGATGGATCGCCCTGAAAACCGGCATCGTCATCGAGCTGGTTAAGAGCGCGGTCAAGGTTGAAATCGCGAAGATGATCAGTGTCGTATTCTGGATGAAGAAGGACGTCCTTGACGAGGGAACAAAAGTCGGCCTTGGATTTAGTGTTACTCGAATTGTACCACCAGTTTATTAGCCGGAAAACAGTCGCGTTTAGCGCTGATCCGACAGGCCCTTGAGCACGCGACTGAAAGAGTGTTGGGCCAGAAATATTGACACCAAACACAGTTGAGGGATTGCGAGCTTCGCTATCGGGATCTCGTGCTACAGCAAAGGTCGGCGCGTCACAAATATCATCAAGATCGAGACGCGTCTCCGGGTCCTGCGACGGGTATTCGGTATAAACACGATAGAGGCCAAATGCATTGGGCTCGGTAGTGATAACTGTGGGTGCCGAGGGTGTAGGAGGACGCGGAGGACGTTCGTCGGGGGCAATCTCAATCTCAGGAATGGGAATGTGAGGGACATGCGCGAGTGGAATAGGGTTTTGCTGAGAATGGACAAAGTCATCATATGCGCGTGGAAATCGACGTCGACGAGATGAGCGTTCGAGGATTTCTGGCTCTCTATCAAAAAGAGGGATGGGAGGCGGTGGTGGAGAGTCGGGTGGTGCAGGCGTCGCGCCAGATGGCATATCAATGTCCATGTTACCCTTTAGGCCTGTCAACTTTAAGAATAAGTATTGAAAGTAGAACATACGGTATCTTCAGGAGTGCGTTCTCTAGTGCGATTCAAGTTCTGGTGAAAGTTTGAACAAACTGCAAAAAATGAACAAATAGATTGCTTACCAGGCTTCCAGATCGCTTAGCTTTTTTTCTAGCGCGTTTTTCCGCCTGCTGAACCTTGTCCTTTGCTTTCCAGCTCTGCGTTGCATTTTGAGTGCGTTTTGAACAGGTGGCGAGATGGCGATTCAGACTACGGCCGGGTTCATATGTTTTTGGACCGCGACAGGATGGACATTGCACGGCCGTCACCATGAATAAAATGAGAGAAAGTAGGTATACGACCAGTGGCCGCATTCCGGGTCGCGTTGACTGAAGCGGGCCCGAGGGTGATGATGGAACGGAGGCAGTTGTAAGCAAATCCGCGATTTCTGCAATCGCGGATTTGCTTACTAAGCAAAGCTGCTCTCTACCACCTTCTTCAATCTGGATCTCGCGCGCTCTTGGGCTGAGTGCCTTGGCTTTCGTACGGCTGCTGGTGGGTTATTTAGCAGGAGATCTCGGATAGATTGGGAGCATGGCCGATGAGGACAACCAAGGTAGACTCTCGAGGAAGGCGCCGCGTACAGAAGGGCGAGACGATGGTTCCAGCTCTCATCACTAAACGTGAGTTGAGTGTTTGTGGGATCGCAGACGGAGTTGAAGGCCGGTTGTGATTTGGAGGATTGGATGGACTTGAAGGATCTCTTCGCCAAGGCGGCCGAACAATACGAGCTTGGAGCTCCAAACGATGGGTGTCGTGCACGAGTGCCATTCCTTCTTGAATTTCTACGACGATCCATCGGTACTCTTCTCTGGTCCTCGGGACACTTGTACTTAGAGTTTAAAAGTCCAGTTGCTAGGACCGCAAAAGACCGCAGACCGGACCGGACTGCAACCGTTTAGGACCGGTTTTGAGTAGGACCGGTCCGTGATGGCAACCGGTTGCGGTTGCCGGTCCCAAGCCATCGTGGGATGATCCGCAACCGGGATGGACCGGTTGGGACCGGTTGCAACCGGTTTTTCGCTTAAAACAGGTATATCTGTTGAATTATGAGCTCTGCAGTGGTTTTCGGACTTAGGTGTGAGTGTACAAAATGTAGAGCGGTGAATTATGCACCAGATAGTGTCTGGGTCGATATTTGTAGAGGTCATATTGCATGAGTAATGAATAAAATGCAGGTGAAATCAGGCTCAATCGCGTTTTATGGCCTAATTTGGTATGGAAGTGCTCCCGGATTTAAATACCATTAAATTCAGCACTCAAAACCGAACATTTCACTCTCTGGAAGTATAACATTTCACTCACTATTGAGTGTTGCAGGAAGAGACGGCTACTTCATCTGCCCAATTAGGCTGCTTACAGAGCCAACTCTGCAGACTGAACAGAATGCAGAACTGCCTAGAATGACTCTGAGCAGTTCCTACAACAATGAGTTACTGTATAAGTGTGCTACATGCTGTCGACTCAACCTTGGGACGCAGATATCTAGCTTACTGTACTATTTTAAGTAATGGTGTCCAGTTCGGACCGGTCTCGGACTGGTCTGAACCGGTTGGGTTGCAACTGGTTCGGACCGGTCCTGCAACCGCGGTTGCAGCCCGGTTGCACTCAGGACCGGGTCCGGTTGCGGTTGCACCCAAAACTGGGAAGTTGCAACCGGTTGCAGTCCCCGGTTGCTTGACTTTGAGGTCAAAAGACCGGACCGGACCGGACTTTTAAACTCTACTTGTACTCCTCATCTGTCAACCCCCGCAGAGCAACGACCAAAACCTGACTGGCAACAGACGGAAAAGCACACGTGGTGAGTGCAAGCTTCTATTACTCCAGTCTAATCTGACGCCGTTCATAGTACTTGCGTTGAGCTACCGACAGCTTTTCATGCGATACTTGGTACTGCTCTTTTTCTCTTCGGCAACCTCATCGATCAAGATCCATGGCTTGCTCTTCCTGGTGAACCAGAATCCCCAATTCCCTACTCGACGTCTTCGAGACGGCGAGCGGATTCTCTACTTCTGCGTTGTAGCAGCACCGGATCCTCAGGCGTCTCGCCCATCCTGGCAGCCACAGCGCCGCCGCGCCTATACCCGTCTCACACCTTTACTCGTCTGCAAATCATTCTATCACATTGCTCTCCCACATTACTACCACACTGTTCATTTGACGACACCCGACCAGTCCTCGTGGTTACGCACCCTTCTTGGGCGTCGTACGTATCTAGCGCGCAGCGTACGTAGGCTTGTCGTAACGTTAAACGCGACCAGATGAAAGGCTTTGACTATCTTTCGCCCCAGGGGTTTCACGACGCCATCACCGCCTATGGATTACCCATCTCGATTATCGAACTTGACCGCGCGGCACAGGATAACGTCAAATGTTCGATTCGGACGGCGCATGGTTTTGCTGAACCCATCTTCATTTCGGGGGTTACGAAACAGGGCGGTCCGATGTCTCCTCTTAAGTCGACGCTCACGACCAGTCTTGGACACCGCTGGCTCTCTGATCTAGCCTCTGAAAGCGAAAGTAGTCTGGTCTTACGGTCCTCTACTGCGGAACGTAACGATCCGCATCTCCCTGCTGATAGAACTGAGCTCAGGATCTCGATGGCCGAAGCAATGGACGACTCTTACCTCTTTGCACGCGATGAAGCCGGGCTGATGTACTTCACGCTCTCCATGGAACGGTTCCAGTTTGCGTACGGATGGCTCACCCAGTGGAAGAAGACGGAGGCATATGCGCTGGGACTTCAGCGCGACATCCCCGACATGATCTACATGCCATCCGTCACAGACAGACCTGGTGTTAATCCCTTGATGATAACTCTCCATGAAGTGCCGGTGGTACGAGGCGAGCTCGAATTCTTGCGCGCTAAGGTCGATGATCCTGCTGCACGGTTCAACGAATTAAAATGCTTTATTGACGAGTTTAAGATTCCAAAATTCACTCTTCGTACGCCGATTACACTGATCCGAAAGATATTTGCCCAGAATGTCTTGTCTCGCGCTCGCGCTCTCCTTGCTCTACAACCTGTCTCTCAGGCTGATGCCGAACGTCTTGACTCGCTTATCGCCCTGAAGACTCATGAGCTGCTGGGATTCCCGTATCGCCCATCATCGAAGCTGCTCACCTTGCCTGTCTCAGCTCATGGTTTCGAATTTCCCTCTATTGCCAGCGTGAACGCGTCGTTGGCTGTAGAAGGATTAGCCCGAGACCTGAACCACCACGTAGCAGCTTACCGTAAAATGGCGTTGATTACTTTGGCGGACTGGCAGTGCTCCGTCAATGGCTGCGTCAATCCGCTTGACGGCGCTGGCCTTGGTCGTACGTTCTCTCGACATCGTGGGCGTCTTCCATCGGCTTGGATCACGGCTCAGCAGGCGATGGGAGCTGCTGCCGTGAAGCTGAGTCTTCGGTCGACGGACCAGAGCCATATCTTGCGCGGAGATGTAAGCCTGACCCACATATCAGCAATCTGTCGTGTACACGGGAAGGACGTACCACATGGACGCACTTGGCTTTCTCTGCGGAAAAAGGGAGTGAGTCTTCTTTGTCAGGTTGGTATATGGAATGCTCGCACCTTTTTCACACACACAGATCCTCCGTTCCCAACCCATCGCGTATCTGATCTGGGAGCCTCGGTCGCTTGGCAGAGGATGATTGACGTCTTCGAAGATCTCCCTATGTCGTGGCTTGTCGATGGGTCTGAAGATTTGGTTAAGCCTCGCGAGGAACGGCGTGTAGCTGCCGAATGCTGGATCCGCTGGATGGCGTCGATTTCGCAGCTGTCGTCGTCGAAGGTGAAGTCCGAAAATGGTGACGTCACGGTCTGGGCATCGGACGGATCAGCAAGTCCGGCGTCAGCGGGGCTGCTTGATCCTAAAACTCTCATTGCGGCGGTCACTGGGCCTCGGACTCTTGTCATGCGCGTTACCGGTACTGCGAAGTCGATTCTCCATGCAGAGGTATTCGGACAGGTTATGGATTCTGTGATAGCCACCGACCTTGAACCCGACGCTGATCACCGACTACTGACGGATCATTTGAATTCGGTGCGATTTGTGAACGACGCTCAGACGGTTGTGGACATACAACCTCGTCTCCGGAATTTACCTGGGCGCTCGTACTATCGATGGCTTCTTTCTGTTTTGCAACGAAACCGTCATCTGCATCTGGAGTACACTAAGGCTCATACTGACGGGGACTCGATGGAGTCGCGTCTCAACAGCGAGGCTGATCACTACGCTTCTGGTTCTCACTCTGTATCTGCTCGTCTCCCTCTCGCTCCTGAACCCACTTTCTTCATGAATGACTTTACGTATTTCTCTGATTCTCATGGCTGGATCGAGTCTGACATCAAGACTTACCTCGCCGCTGTCTTCACTCGTCGTTCTTCGCGTGATTTTGGTTATGGACGAAAGTATCGGATGGCTACTTGGCTCTACGATAAGCGTCCACCGCCGTCATTTCCGTATACTCACGCTGTTTCAGCATACTCGGCGGCGGTATAGCTGTATGCAAGATCAGGCCAGTTGCCGAATGCCGAGACGATGCATTCGCGAAACTACCTTGCATCACCTTTGTGTCGCTTCGGGTGTGTGGCCATAGAGGACATGCATCACACCTTTGTACACTGCTCTCGCTTCTCGACATATCGCGCGGATGCACTCAAGGATATCGATCGCGTAACTGAGAATGCCGTCAAGACCGGAGACAAGGAGTCTAAAGTTTCCGACTTTCCTCTGCTCAAACACGCGGCTGAGTCCCTCTTTCACGACAATCCTGTTATTTGGCCTCTCTCACTTACTCAATTTTATCTAGGTCATGTTCCTCCCCTCGATGCGCTCATACCTCGTGGTGCTTTCTCAAGTGGCATTCTACGGGATAGGGTTCTTCGAAATATTTCTTCTTCATGGCACATTGTCTTCATTCGACTTGCTGGACGCATCTGGGGCGAATACACGCGACGGGTTGCCACATCCAAGGGCATATCCGCACGTCGTTTCCGAGCAAGCAACTGAACCTTTCGTAAACACATTTCTAACCGATAACCCGGTAGCTTTCCCTGACGAGGGTTTTATCCTCACAGAGGTTTTCCCCGCAGGGTTTTGAGGCACCCGTGGTCTGCATCGTCATTTACTTATCGTCATTTTTACTATACACGGTCTGTCGGGGTATTTATACCTTAGCTATTTAGTTAGTGTAGGCAGAATCAAAATTGTAACATTGTAACGTGCATCACGAGCGATACATCTTCTGCAATGCAGCTTTGCACTGGTCTGACAGCGTTGGACGTTACCCTTGATCCATACGCTGATGCCGAGTCATTTTGCGATACGCTTGAGACGTTGGAGAGTATGAAGTGTTTCCAGCATAACGCGATTAGCACCTCCCTTTCCCGAGGACTGCGGCCCTGCATCTCCCGCCCCCCAGTTATATGTCCAACACTTTTGATAGTGACTTTACGTCGATGATTCTCAATAGCCCCAGCGAGATGCCCAAACCGTTGGAACCTGGAGGGTGCCTTGACCCTTGTGTTGAGCTCGCGGCCTCTGAGAGCGAGTCCAGTCCAGTGCGTGAGCGTGCTAGCGGCCGGTTCCGCAAGAACGTCGCGTCCGACGCAGTCAAGAAGGCGAGCACGGACCGCAGGAAACACGCTGCGCCCCACAAGTGCGATAAATGTGGGCAGACGTTTACGGCTAAGCATAATTTGATTAGTGAGTCGCCTCTTTCCAGAATCCACGCTGTTTGGGCGTATTTCTAAAGGCGTGCATAGATCATGGGAACTCGCATGCGGGACTCAAACCGTTCAAGTGCAAATATCGTCCTGGCAGTTTTGGGACCAGTGGAGTGCTGGCCCGACATGTGAAGAAGCAGCGTGATGATATGGACTCGGATGTTGAGTCGCCAAGGGCGAAGGTGAAACCGCGGCGTGTCAATAAGCGCGCTTCGTCATGGAGATCCTGGAGCTGCTCTGGAGTGAGGTTCGACTCCCATTTGTCCTCTCTTTCCCCTTCGACTTTGCGTGCTGCTTAACGATTCGTTACGAACGTTACTTTCATTTTTACGATGCGACTCGTTTATTTCTAAAGCTTTTTTAACTCCTCGCTATCGATGCTCCTGCTTGCTTGCTTTCTGGTCATCGCTTTCGTCTTTTCTTGTATATCTCTTGCATATCTCAGTTTACCTCTACCATCATCATCTCGCATTATAGCTATAGCTACCAACATTGCTCCCCATGTATCCCAAGTCACCTCAGTCCTTTGTATTATCTATTATGGGAAGCTTTGAGCAGGACATGGTGTGAGATTTTGCTAACGACGCTTCGGCATTTGCTTGGAGGGCTATGTTGTGGCAGTATGTCCGGGTGACGCGGACCTCCTGGACTATGAGAGGGCAGCGAGCCTGTCTGTCCCCCACATTGAACCGTTTTCGCCACTGTCGCCGCCTATCCATAGCGACTTGTCCCCAGCTACACGAACAGTTTGGACAGGCATCTCTTCGCCCGAATTTGCCAAATGGATCACACGACTTGTAAAATTCGGGCCAAGGGAGTGCACAGCCACAGTTAACCATCATTTTTACAGATGATGTCACTTACCTGTACAAAAGGGCCCAACAGCTTGATGTACTGTTACGCACTCTCTGTTACTTCATTTTACACAATATCACATTGTTGAAAGCAGAATACACGTTTATTTCTATCCTTGAATGACCTGAGCAATACAAATGTCCGAGTGAGAGCAGTGAAACAGTCTAAATAAGTACATCGAGCAATTGAGCAAATGATACAAGTAGTTACACATCTAAGCTGAGGAATGCGGAGCAGGTGGAGTTGACGATAACGAGCTCGACAACGAGGAGCTGGATGAGAATGATGGGCTCGACGACGAGGAGCTAGATGAGGATGATGGGCTCAACGAAGAGGACGACGAGGACTCGGAGCTGGATGAGGAGGAGGAAGATCCATGACGGCTAATGCTGGCCGAGTTCTGAGGCACGATAAGAAAATTAACCGTTAAAAAATAGAATAAACATACTGAGCGTCGGCGTTTGGCTGGCACATGAAGCAGTGGCAAAGGATCTATAGGTTGCAGGATGTTTGAGGATAGCATATCGATGGACCTCTGCAGCTGAAACATATCGCGACTGAGTTGGCGTATGTGCTGCTCCTGGCTTTCGAGCTTCTCGCGCATAGCGATCTGCTCGTGGAGCGACTGGGCCAAGCCCCGTTCAAGCTCACGCCGAATATCGTGCTGTGCGTACGTGATATTGGTCATACGTCCTGCGAGCTGGAGAAGGTGAAGGGTTGTGAAGTTGTGCTCATTGGGAAGGGGTTCAATGCGTTCATAATTGAGAATGAGTTGACCGTATTGGTCCATCAACTCAAGGAGTTGATCGGGTGTCATGGGGGGTAAGGCAGCGATATCCTGGGCAGACATGAAAGTACGGGAAAGAGTGGGGAATAGTGTGACGGAAGCGTTGAGCAGCAATATATACTGTGTGACGTGATTAACGCGACGCGTAACATCACGTGCAGTAAACAAAGCGTGTTTTTTGGGGCAAACATTGCTTCATCACTTGCCTTCTGACCACCACCATGCCCTCTGATTCCTCCTCCGACTCAGGCAGCTCGTCGTCGTCGTCCTCCAGCTCATCCTCATCATCCTCGTCGAGCTCATCGTCGAGCTCGTCATCGTCAGCAACGTCAAAGGCTCCCGCGCCGAGGGTTCCATCCAAGTGTGGTTCTCCTCCTCGTATCTGACAGTTCTCATCTAGTTTTTAGGCGCGTCTGTCGTACCCGCGGTCCCAATAAGAAAGCGAAAACCGACACAAAGGCCGCTCCACCGCCGCCCGTGGACGACTCGATCAAGGCGTTTAACAAGATCGGGCGCAATATCGCTCGCTCCGTGGACCCGTTCATCAATATGCAGGCCGTCGTCAACGTTAAGATTGAGGTGCTTGCCAAGAAACTGTATGTTGTCTGCGTGTCGCCTACATATATGTGCTTATTTTGCGACTAGCGACCCCAAAGATGCCGATAACGATCAGAAACTTCTCCTCAATATATGCGACCGGTTGCTTATCGCTGTTCCAGCTCTGGTTCCTCTGCTAGAAAAACGTGGCTCGAAGGGAATGGCAAAGCTCCAGGCGGCTGTTGACCAGGTGAGGCATTGCTTACGGCGCGGAATTGATATTCAAGCATTATCAGCTCGAAGCCGGCACCAAGAAAGGCAAACATGCCGATACCTCAGCTCTTCGCATAGCTCTCCCGGAATATCTCCCGCTCAATCCTCTCGCAGACGTCGTCATTCCGCCAATTCCCTCAAAAGGCAGCAAGGCTTGCCGCGGTCATGCTCATAAGGCGACATCATGTCTTTTATGCCCACAAGAACTTCTAGGTGCCTTCGACGCGGATCCCATTGGGTATGTCATTGTGTATTCTCAGTTCCGATGCTTATATTATTATAGAACGATGGCTAATTTCGAGAGTGGAACGATCGCAATCTTGGGAACACAACTACCCGCCTTCATCTATGACCAATCGCTCGCCAAGGCCGATGATCCCGATGCCGGTGCCTTCAGAGGATATCTTCCCATTCGCGTATGTGCCTACAGGTATCACATGCATCTACTGATGGATACACAGTTTGCACGCCACGTCTATACTTCGCCATCATCTGCACTCGCGACAAACATCAAAAGCAAGGCCAAGACTCGAGCTTCAAATGCAAAACTTCACAATATGAAAGGATTTACTGCTTCAACGATCGCATACATCTGCTGCCAGGTGTGTCTTTGGTTACCCATCATATCATCGTCTAACGTTCTTTCAGGTACGCTTCGCCCTGTCATCCTGCGATAGCTGGGACAAGATCGATGGACATTTCGACATGTCCGAGTTTTATTATCAAGTCTTCGACTATCTCGATGATGCCGACGATGACGAAGTTATCCAGGGCATTTTCAAGTTTTGGAACGAGTATGTATCCATTCTTGCTCTACTCGCTGTAGCTCATTTTTTTTTCTAGACAGGTATTCGGTAGTCCCAATGGACGCATCGCTCCACGCAAGTCTATAGTGCCCGATTCTTCGACCGGGATCTCACGCCTCGCACAAGCTAAGAAGGACCGCAAGGCTGCAAAACTGGCCGCTGCTCAAGCGACAGCAAATCAATCTTCTACATCTCAGAGTCCTCCCTCATCTTCGTCACCCTCTTCTTCGTCGCCCTCTTCTTCTGGTTCTGGCTCGTAATTGTGTTGCTGTATTTCTCTGATGTTTCTTATGCTTTGAATCACTCGTACTCTGCTGTATTTCACCGATTTGCTCAAATAGACTGCTTTTCACCGTACAATTGCATGTGTGAATGATTGATCATAATACCGGCTACAATGTGTACAGATGACATATAGCCCCTTCAGACACTTTTAAGTGCTTGGTTACCTTTCAGTCAAGCTGTATCGTACAGATGACATGTAGCCACTTTAGACGCCGCCAAGCTATTGATTATCTTCCCGTCGAGCTGTATCGTACAGATGACATGTAGCGGCTTTAGACGCAGTCAAGCTATTGATTACCCTGTAGTGTGCTACAGGACAATAAATGACTCGTAGCCTACCATATAGTAATTGTAAACCCATACTTCACCACGAGCAAGGCAAAAACATATATGAGAAGGGAAACTACGTGTAGCCATATATTCAGATATAAGGTGACATATATGGGGGTATATATGCAGATACCGTAACAACAGACACATTTATATACCCTCACATGGTATATCGGGTATACCACACCATTCAGGGTATGTGGCGTGACTATATCCGGATAGATGCTTTAGCCGGGTTTTGTGATGATAATCGAGAATCGTCAAGATGACGCCCTTTTTCCTCCCGAGTTTCCTCCGCACGTAGCTAGTGAATAGCACGGGTACGGGTCACCCGGTCCGGGTGCGGGTCGGGTTACGCATCGGGTCGGGGTCGGGTGCCGGTCCGAGTACCCGTCGGGAACCCGGCTACCCGTATACACCCGTGCTTCACCTGGCAAGTACAAGTTTCTGACCACAAGTACTTCCCAACAACTTAATCATCATGTAAATACGTATTTTAAAGAATTTTAAGGATTTATTTGACCTCAACCGAGGCCAACGTAGTCCAGAAACAACGGTGCGCGTTGAATTTCTGGCTCCGCGGCGTTAGCCGAGCAGTCCGGCAAATGCCGGATAACGATCGCAAGGCTGCGATCCCATCTCTCTGCCTTTCTCCACCACAGCACGATGTCAACGTCGTGCTCGTCGGCCCCAGAACTGGTTCTGAGGCTTATTTTCCTTATTTTCTTCGTATTGTCTCCCTTCTCTGGCGCGGTTCGGCTTTGCGCTGGCCCCAGCGCCCTCGAATACAGTTCGGGGCGCACTCTGGTGCTCGTCTGCGCGACGGCACCGATTTAACGCGGATTTAAGGCGCGTAAGCCCTCTGGACGAGGCTGTATCTACCTTCTTTTCGCGTTTGGCTCTTTCGACGAGCATCGCGCCCGCGTAAGCCTCCCTAGAAGAGCCGCAGTCCTCAAGAACGATGCTGACGGGCTTGAAGACGCTGGATTAGCCCCCGCACCATTGTATTTCGACCAGAAATGAAGCGAGGTGCAGGATCTCTGGGCTGGAAGGCGTCGCGGACGCTTCCAGCCCAAGACGATACGTATTCTCCACCTTTGCTCTATTCTTACCTGCGTCGCGCCCACCGTCTTCTCTTCTTGCACCCACCATCTCCTCATGGCCACCATATCTCGTCTCCATTTCCTCCCTTGCCACCATCTGCACTTGGTGGAGCCGCCGTTCTTGCTCTCGCAAGTAGTCGGGCCTCGCCAACGTGTATCGTGCACGTCGATAACCCCCGCGCAATTGCTCGGGGGTCGTCGGCGAGCACGAAATGTAACACAAGCCTCATTATTCCTCACGGGTACGGGTATCCCGCCACCCGTTTCATGCCCGCGGGCAAAATAACGGGTCACCCGTACCCGGAGCATCGGGTACGGGTAATGTGCGGGGCACGGGTCGGGTGAGGTCTCGAGGACCCGCACCCGACCCGTGCTATTCACTACACGTAGCCTGAATTCAAAGATAGGTAACTGTTCACCACTGGGAAGAGATGAGAAACGAACACGACACATGGAGGACACGTATCTCAGCGGATGCGCGCCGCATGTCAAAAGTGGATCGCTACTTTAACGTTTTCCTCCTACCACCTACCTAGCAAAATGTTTGAACGTGCCATGAACCCACCAGATTGAGCTCGCCAGCGTCCATGTCCATGCTCCGTTCACATTACAGTATTCTCGACTCCCACTGCAAATCGAGGACATACGTCTCAGCGGATATGGACCTGGCCTCATCCAATAATGGCCTTCTCAATCACTTTTTTCCTCCCCAAGTTCAAACCGCCTTTGCCACAGCAACAAAACATGTTCACGACTAGATCTCAGCTTGACCGCCGCCTACTCGCATTAAAAATCTGTACCCATTACACCCGAATGGCAACTCAAATCGAGGACACATGTCTCATCGGGTGTGCGCCTCATCGAAGAGCCTTCGGCATTGCAATCCCTTTTTCCTCTTCCACATACATGTAAGTAATGGTAGATCCCGAATTAAACTTGGACTCCTCGTGTTCCAACACCACAACGAGAATCTGTTCCTCCTCCGCTTATCGTACTCGAATCACCGAGGACACGTATCCCAACGGTTACCATGATCTCCAACCATTTTTTCCCTCCCCCAACAAAATCCACGCCAGTATAAATTAGCATTACTATACTAATAGATACACTCGAAGGTCAAGCAGCAATAGAAACCAATAACCCACAGCAAGCACAAAAAGCTAGTAATGTACGTATATATGTAATCCAATAAATCAACGAAAGACCAAGACCAAGGGCAAGACATGTAGTTATAACGCGACACCAATCTCCGCGTTTACTGTCCGATCCTCCTCCTCCTCTTCATCGTATGCCAGCGTCACCGGCTCGTCCTCCTCGTCCAACCGCACACCCAACTGCCTCCGCTCCCTCTCCTCCCTCACCCTAAAAATCACATCCTTCAGCTCCTCCACAACCTCCATCGGCTTCCTCTCTTGCCTCTCCCTCTCCCTCTCCCTCTCCCTATTCTCCCGCGCCGCCCGTATCCTCTCCTCCCTCGACATCACACTCCTCTCCCTCGTCCACGCCGGCTTCTCAAGCCCCAGATCATACTCATACACCTCCTCCATCCCAAGCTCCATCTCCTCCTCCCTAGGCAGAAGCACCGGATGCTCAATACCAGCAGAAACGAGCACCTCCTCAAGCTCATGGTGATCCAAACTGCTTTCCTCCGACACAGGGCCATTATCGAGACTCGGCACTGATCCCAGCGATGACGGTCGAGACGACGACGACGACGGCGCAGGCGGTACAAGCGCTTCGACCAAACACGCCCTCCCACGCTCACATTCCCTAAGCGCCACACCAAGCTCGCGCCTCAGCCGGTCATACGCCTGTATCGCAGCATTCGGCTCCGCGGTATCCGGCTGCTCGTGGTGTAACAGCGGCGCAGACGACGAATCCGACGCGTCCGATTGCACTCGTCTATGCCCTCCCGTCAGCGCACCCACCACACCCTCCAGCTCTCCACCCGCGGCCCTCATCGCCTCTCTCATCTTCTCGACATGCACCCCAAACCGCGCCATCCGCCCTGGTATCGGCGCATACCCGTCCATCTCTCCAGCATCCAAATCCAGAGTCAAACTCGGCGGCGTGAAATCGATCTGACCCGCCGCCCAACGTCGCGACACCTCCCGTGAATGATTACTCGGTCGGCCGAGCTCCTCCTGACCCTGCTCGTGCTCAGCGATAGCTTCCCCTAGCCGCGCTGCTGCGTCCGCGAGAGCCCCAGTAAGTAAAGACATGACACTCCGCACATCCTCCCAATAATCCTGTAGTCCTTCGTCCGTGAATCGCAAAGCAAGCAGATGCGCCGCCGTGTACCGCTTGGCTGAAAGAGCTGCGGATAAAGACGCCTGCAGCGCAGAAAGCCGTGGTGGCTGAATGAAATTCGGGCTCATAGGAGAGAGCTGCGACGAAAATCGTCTCCGTCGCTGGAGATCCAACGCGTCGAGTCCAAATACCTCTCCATGATTTCTGATATCCTTCAACGGATCCTCGCTCTCGTCTTCCTCCTGTAGTGGCGTCACAGACGCACTCCGACTGGGAGAGTGCATAGGACCCAGCATCGACGTCAATTCTGAACGTCGCTTGCCATTCGGGGACCCATACCAAGAACTCCGTTTCCCGCCCCATGTCGCGCGTTTATCCTCCATCGCAGTTTTCCGCGTCAGCGTCGGCAACGACACAGGTCTTTGCGGGCTCGCAGGCGCATACGTCTCGCTGAGCTGCCGTAATTCGTCCGGGGACGTCAAAGCAGCAAACAGCGGCCGAATATTGTCGCATGCGGTCTGGGTCGTGTGCAGCGTGGATTGTAACGCGACTCGAAGAGGTGTATTGTTGGCTGTAGAAGACCTAGAGCGAGTAATTCCAGGAGAAGTTGGATTCGCTGATGGTGGGTTAGACAACGGGGGACCTTCGTCCTTTTCTAGAATTCCTAGAGCTTCGGAGACGAGAGAATCCCAAGAATCGCCTGCGCACACGAGCTCTTTCAACGCGTCCATTGACTGTCAAAAGCAAACGTCAGACCAGAAGTGTAAGAGGAATAGACAACTCACATCCTGCATGTCCTCCGTCGCGCCAGCCTCCACCACAGTCGTCCAAGCAAGCCCACAGGCAGCCAAACCGAGAATAAAGTATCCTGAGCAGAGCAACACGAGCGCAACAGCCCAAACCCAGTACCCCGGATTCTCCTCGTCCTGCTTCAGGCGCCCTGGTGCGCCTCGCCTTCGTCTTACAGGACTAGCCTCGCTTGGCGTAGCGATCGTCCCAGGGAATGTCGGCGACTTGGGGTATGGTGTATGCGTGGATAGAGTCGTCGACAACAGGTTTGATGATATAATGTCGTATTTGAAGCGTTCCACGGCGTCCGTGTTATACTAAGGGATTGTACGAGCTAACAATGGCCGTTAGCGTCTAGTGGAACACGAATGAACGGAATAAACACGCACCATAGCGACATATCCAGACCCCATTCCACATCCAGGCTCATCCTCGTCTTGTGCAACGCCATAGTCGCCAGGTATACCGCCCTCTCCTGTGTCTACCACCGGTACCACTCAGCCAAACAGCAAAGCGCGCAAATGCCCAGCGCTAGTCTCCTTCGCATTGACGGCTGCCTTGCTGAATAGCCCTGGACTAGTCTCCGTGTTGTCTAGTCTTCGTGTTGAGCAGATGATGGACGAAGAAGACTTCCTCTTTGGGTCATCGGACATAAAGCGGCCGCAATCAAATCATTTCCTCTTCTGGTGGTCGTTCGTGTCCCGTTTGCTTGGCTTCTCATGCCGTCGCGTTTGGTACGTACGAAGAAGGATAAGGTTCAGTGGTTTTGAAGCCAAGTACAACTCATTTTTGGGGTATTTTGACAATAGTTTCTGCTCCCGGTAAACTGGATGGCACAAATGAGTACGGACGTTACAAGGTATGCTACGGAGGTGCGTAACCGGGTGTACACGCTATAGAGAACAAAAAAAAGCCGGTATCAACTGTGCGGGTGCTGGGGCCACGACATTCAGTCAAGCACGTTCAGACCACCAGGGGACCGCACAGTCCAACAGGCGGTCGTTATCACCGTGGTACCGGACTAGAGGCGTAGTAGAGCACTGACTTCATGAAGGAAGGAAAGAACAGTCAGTCAGTCTTGCTGGTCTTTATACAATAAATGATGCCGACGTCAATCCTAGAGTACACAGTTCTGTAATTCAAGAACAAGAACAAGCCGTGGCCCGCACTTAGGATGATGCTGCAGGGCGATATTTGGATACTGGTGCGGCGAGTATTGGATCAAGTATTGGATCATGACGGCACATACCTGTACCTCTGTACCATATCTTCCAACTCATTCTATGAGCTTATACTTGTTCAGCTAGACGATGTGAAGGCGAAACTCGAGTCAGATACAAAGAATTCACCTTTACAAGATTGCGCCACGGAACGACTTATTGGATCAGACGGAAACCAAGCCAACGATCGACTGCGCAGACACGGCCATTTCACACGGGAAGACTTCATCCGGCGGGGACCTGAACTTGGTCTCTGAACGAAGGTCAGACTAGACTCCCCATTCTGTCTTTCCCACTTACCGTCACTATTGTCTCCCCGCCGCCGCCAAAACGTTGTACTAAGCGCACATTTACCTTTACCCTTTCGTCCGTTCAACATTCGTTGTCTCGGCGTGTTATTCGAACTGGAACGGCGTCAGCAGTGTCTGTTCAGCAGTGTCTGTGGCGAGTCCCATTTTCACCTTTGTCGTCTGTGAGCTGACAAGAGTCCGTATAGCCTGTCCACCTCCTCTTCGTGGAGAAGAAGCACGGGTGCTTGAATACCCCAGTAGAAACGAGGACCTCATCGATCTCGTGATTCTCCTCGGACACTGAACCATTGTCGAAACTCGGCACAGACCCCAGCGATGATGGCCAAGACGATGAGGATGTCGATAACGGCGCTGGTGGGACGAGCGCTTCCACCCAATACGCCCTCCCGCGCTCACACTCCATAGCGCCACACCAAGTTCACGCCGTAGCCGGTCGTACGCCTGAATCGCAGCATTGTGCTCTGCCATATCCGGCTCGTGGTGTAATAGCGGCGCGGACGATGGGTCCGAATGCACCTCCCACCTATTACACCGCCCCACTCGCCACCCGAAGCCGTCGCATCGGCGCATATCTATCTATCTCTCCCAAGTCCAAGGAAAGAGTCAGATTCGGCGGCGTCAAGTAGTATCAATATTGAGACTCCTCCGAGTTGGGAAAGCTGGCCGCGATCAATGGAGAATCAGAAAGAACGCGTATACCCACGTTCGCTTGAAAGCCGGAGGAACCAGAGCATAAAGAGCAAATCGCAGGCCAAGACACCGATACAGCAACGAGATGGTCACCAGTTCACGAAGTACAAATCGTGCCACCAATCAGAAATTTTAGGACTTTGAAGCCGGAAGATCCTTGAATAACCAAACGAAGAACCGCGAGATCCAGAACCAAGTAACGCCAGAAGTCGCGCAATCCGACTTGACAGCCCAAGGACTGAGTGACTCCAAAGAAATGAGCGATTTCATCAATAGATGCCAATAGCGTCGACCGGATGTGTACGGGTGCCACATTATACTAGAGCCTTATACACCGTTGATTGACGCCAGAGCTTTCCGCCGCTGCGAGTCCTTCCGAGACCAATCGGTGTCTGCGTAGATGCTACTCTGACTCAGTTCTTCGTTCTTTTAACGTACCGCGGCTATTTCAAAGTCAGCAAAACGCCCGCCTTTCGTAGGCGCCTACAACTTACTGAATATACCAGTCAGAGAGGCGCCATATAAGTTCTACAAATTCAATGAAGCGCGGGGAAAATTAATGGGTATATCCTGTTTCGGGAAAGGTGGGTAACCTACCGGATGGAAAACAGCTGCACATGCTAGCAGATAAGTATGAAGCGCGCAATCATCAGCAAAACTCCAAAAGTATGGGAGGGGTATGGAGAGTATGGGAGTATGGAGCCCATCTCCCATACACTCCCATACTATTTCCACCATACTTCACCAGACTTTAGGAATCTTACCATACTTTCTTTCAAAAAGTTTCAGACTACAGTTAGTACTCTTACCCTTACTTATCGACCCTGTTATCATGATGATAAGTAGTAGGCGCGCGAGGTCGACGCGAGCGGGATTTGCAGCTGGGTGACCGGTTATGAAACCGGTCCGAGGTCTATGGTCCGTGCGGGATTGCGCAATCGGCCACGTGCGTGTTGATTTCGTGATTTTTTCCAAGTCGTCTTCTTACCTTCCTCTCTCACCTGGTTCTCACACGACGTCTCGCTCTTTGTTCCCGATAGTGATAGCGCGTCTTGACCGACTTCCTGCCACCATAGCACTTCATTGAGGTGCTATGCTGTGACCCTCAGACTTCGTGCTGGCCTTCTTTTGCCGCTTTTGTTCTTCGCTTGGATTCGCGACACCGGCTTACGATAGCCGCTAGGACGACTTTTTTTTGCGCTCGGCTCTCTCGACGAGCAACGCGCTTGCATAAGCCTCCCCGACCGGGACGCAACATTTCTGGAACAATCATGGCGGGCTTGAAGAAGTTGCAATGTCACCCGCCTTCTTCTTCATGCCTCCAACGAGGCAATGACTGGAGTACTTTGACTGGAAGGCCTCGCGGGCGCTTCCAGTCCCAGATGGTATGTATCTTTGCATCTTTCATCTTTCTTTCGACTCGAATTCACTGTATTTAGGGCTCGCGCCGCGTTTTGGGCTCCCCCACTCGCAACGGCGCCAATCCGGGATTTGCGACGATGGCTTACGGCGGCCGCGAGGATGCGGTGGAACGGGACTTACCGTTGACGCAGACGCCGTATCTGACGGCGTTGACGGGCGTACCCCTACTCTCCAACTCGACGTCGACCAGAGTCTTGAGTCTTGACCTCAGGCAATACTACGCCCTACGAATGGCGTCGTCGAGGACTTCAATCTGATGGTATGCTGCCATTAACATCCTCATCTTCTAACCTACTGATTTCGTTGCTCTTATTAGGTCGTGGCACGACGACAACGATTCCTTCAGATAGCAAGGGCCTTTGATACTACAGGTGAGTCATGCCATCACCCTCTTCGTTGTCTGGTGCTTATCAAGTCCTCATAGTGGCCTTTTGGCACCTTCGTTTTGTCTGTTCGGCAACGTTCTTCTCGTCGCTTAGCGCTCGGTTGAACTCTGGCATCCAACTCCGATTCCGCCTGTGCCGTCGCCCATTGCTGCATGCAGGACCACAAACTCGAACACGCGGGAATCGATGACCACAACGCTGACCGGGACGACCACAACTACCACGACTGCCACTAAGTACACTTACAAGCGACGACGATGTACTATAGGATGATTTGTATTATCTAGTCATAAATGCATCCTTTTTTATACCTGCTATACTGTGCCCCGAAGTGTCTCCACTGAAGTGTCGATAGCGATGAAAACACGGGAATAGATTGGTCTAGGAAGTGTATAGGTTGTGTATGGGAGCAGTATGAGGGCCGTATGGGATGAGTATGGGAGCCGTATGGGACCATACTCATTTAGACAGGTCCAGTATGGTCCCATACTCGAGTATGGTAGTATGGGAGGTATGGGACCATACCTCCCATACAGTTGCAGGTTTGCTGATGATTAGGAAGTTCGGACCCCATTGTGTGCACTTACATCATAGTGCACAGGAAGACTACGGGAACAGCCTCCTTTTTTTGCTGCGAGGGAATTGCAGTATGAGAGAGTATGGGGCGGGAGAACTTCCTCGCACTAAATCAGTGATGGAGGTAAGTAGCTGTGTCGGTCGTTGATCGGAGTCGAACGCAGCGCCTCTCAACCCTGATGGGCTGTGCTTAAATCCAAGGTTCGACTCCGCAAGGAAGAACTGTCAAATGTCTTCCTAGAGAATGAGTGAACGGCATACCCTTCCACGTATGAGTATTGAGTGGTAATTGGGACGGCATGATTGTTTCCTAAAATTGATACTCGGGCGTTTTCATTCAGCGAGTTCGGTAACGTCCAGAGGGTTGTACTTGAGATCATCCCCGGTAGTCTAAAGTAGCAGCCCCGAGTCAGATTGGGAAAGTGCCAGGCTAAAGAGAGCCTCTCCTGAGAATAGAGAGCCGCGGAGCAACAGTTCTCAGCATACACCTAGACCAAGTCCGAGAGTCTGCGCCACTAGGGCTCTCCACCGTAACCGTATACTTTACGGTACCATACGGCGGAGGGCCGTCCCGGACCCGTAACCGTAAACTCGCGCTCAGGACCTCGTACGGTACGGTTACGGGTTCCCTTTACGGGCGTGATACGGGTGATTGAATGGGGTCTGGATGCCCCTTGGGACCTATCTGGTCATTGAGATGGGGCTGCTGCATTGCTGCGAGGCCTCACATACCTTCCTTCATGCTCCAAATAGGCTCCAGAGTCGGTTTTAGTAACGGCACGCTTGTACGGCCACGAGGGACCCGCAGGCTATAAGACACATTCCGTACATGATTCCCTGCTAATTAGAACCTGGCCGTTCATACAAGGTTCCTTCTAATTAGCAGTCCAGCTCAAAAGACCTCAAAGAGACGGAAGCCATGCATGATCCACGGAGTCATGCAAGACTTGGGTACGGGATCTGAAATCCCGTTTACAGCTGTTCCTGAAAGCGACGGTTACCTGAAATGGATTGTAGGCGCGCTCGGCGTTACCGGACCATTGAAATCGACTTCGCGATCTCGATAATGAGTGGTCTTCTATCAACCTGCCAACGATGACGCGATGCTCGGTACCGGTACCGTAGCGTGCCTCATTTCGGGTCTCCGACTTGCGACACGTAGCACTATCACTGAATTTAACCAAAGAACACAGATGTAAAGGAAATCGGAGATGATACAGTCACAGCCCAGTGACTGTGAGAGACTAAGAGAGTTAGAGTGGAGACCTCAGCACGGTCTGCGCTTGGACTAGACAACCGGTGGATGACGGATGCCGACATAGAGCATATTCAAGGTGCTCGGGTGTGTTGACAGTGCTGGAGGACACTGCTACAGAAGGCAGGTTATAGTCTCTGAACCGTAAAATGACAGTATAACAGTGGGTGGGACATGTAGAATGAAAATCTTGTTTGGTAGCATATCCACAGAATTGGCGCGTATCACGATGAATCTGAGCTCGAGATAGGCCGGGTTGCCTTTAAACAGTGAGAAGGATGAGTAGGAGCCAGTTGAGAGTGACCCCAAAAAAGTTGGAGGGAACTCACTCTGACGATGCTTCGACATTCAAGTTACAGTCAGAGTACTAGAGCGCCTTTCGATCAGGATGATGATTTCGTCGGACGAAAACTCAAACTCATCTGTCCCGACCATTCTGACCTTCCGGAAGCAATGAAATATCATTCATTATCTCTCTGCTTCATATTACAGCACCGCTACTGAGCGTCTAGACGTTCGACTATGTTGCTCAGGTTCCGATGCCTGATAAGACTCAACCTGGCTCTGCGACTGACCAGAGCCACCATGGGCTGATTTAGAGGTGCAGAAGTGTGGGAGACAAGTTATATTTCAAAACTGTCTAGTGCAATCACACCCGTTCCAGCCAGAAAGAGGATAATTCTCCAAAATGCACAACGGCGAACGCTACAGCAGGTACCCGGTATCCGGGCCGAACATGTTCAACCAAGCTCGGACAGGGCCGAGCGGAGTTTCAACCAGCTGTATAGTTGCAATCACTATTCGGGTCCTGTTCCCGTCCACGCGCACTGGGCCCGGGTGCAGGTGATTTGTATGACACAACTGGGGACCCAGCATTCAACCTTTGGATCTGACTCGCCATGATGGTAGTCTAGCTATCTGCTATGCAACCCGTAGAGTAGCTATCCGTCATCTTTTATGGCGCCACAATTCATCCAGAGATTTATTGCCACCGAGGAACAACGAAGCTTCCGGAATCCCGATCATGATCGCGCTGCATCTTTCTCTCGTCCACCTGAATTTGGGGAGGCTATACTAAGGACGTCTTTTCCCCTGTGCCTGAAATTGACAGCGAAGCGATCGAAGCCCGCCAACCAACCCCAAACAGCCCAACCCACCACCGACCCCCCACCTACCCAACAGCGCCGCCACTGTTTGGGTGATCCCGATTTGGCCAAAGGCACTGAGCTAGATATGGTGAGGAGGCGGGACTGCCATCAGTCAAGGCGGGTGGAGGTCGTCAGTGGTTATACGTGACCTTCCAAGCCATGCTCGAGTCATGTATGCCTCCCCATTTCACCTGCTAATTAGCGGAGACCTTGTATGAACCGTCAGGTTGTAATAAGAAGGGATCATGTACAACTAGGCTATTATCGGGTGGGACCCGTAACCCGTACCGTCCCGTAACCGTACAGAGGAGCGAGTGGAAGGCTTACGGGACGGTTACGGGTACCCGTATAAATGTAACCGTAAACCGTATTGTACGGTTACGGTGGAGAGCCCTATGCGCCACTCGAGCATGCACTTGGTTCCAACGGAAGAAGCACAGGGTTCCTGTTGTTTTTTCACGTCACGTAGTAGATCTGTGGAAGTACCGAATGCTCTACGTGGTGTAAACCGCGCCAAGAAGATGAAGGCATGGAACTTGAAGTAAGAAGTGACAAACCCCGGCTAGTTCGGCCCGCCATCCTTTCTTGAAACCGTCATCACTAGACAATAAACCTTCCTGCCTTCCTTCTGATCCATTTCGCGCCCTGTCTACTGATGCTCATCGACATATACTGGAAACTCAACCGGAGAGGGGACGGTCAAAGTTTCCAACCTGTTTCTTGAGTCGTCTTACTCAAAATCTCCTTCGTCCGCTAATGTCTCTGGACTAGGGCTGTCCTCCGACCACGAAGACGAGGCTGCGTGCTCGTTTGGAAAAGAAGGACTCTCTTTCTTATTGTTACTAATACATCCTGTTTGTTTCGTTCATACTTCTCTTTTGACCAGGATTACGCCCAAACCCAAACACACGTCTTCTGCCCTCAGACAACCCGAGCCACGTAGACACCGTTACGCACCGAGAAACCTTTCAGCAGGGAACCAGAGCTATCGGCGTTTCGTTCGTACCACTTCTGAACGACCTTCGCCGCCATACGGAGAGTAAGCGTATGATCTTGAGCTCTCACGATTTCGGTGATGTAGTCGGGAAACTGAACGACAATATCACGAGCGCTAATGACGTGTCTCATCGACGGGAGGGAGCACCTCAAGTCAACGCCACCGTTTTTGATGTTGACCCAAGTCTCCGAAGCGCGTGCTAAAATGAAAACGGTAAGCACATGCAAAGAAGGATGGGATTAACATACCGGCCGTCGCGTCTGCTGGAGCTTGCTGCGGCATGTACGCGCTTATTCCGGACGTCAAAGGAGGATATACTGCTCTGGCGTCGTTGTAGGGACGCTCGTAGGAGCCTTGGGGGTACGAGCTGAGCAACGTCGAAGGTCTCTGCTCATGGAGCATAGGACTGGTATACATGTCGTGTCCCTGACTTTGGAGACCATAGTTGAGCCTTGGCGCGTAAGCGGTCCTTTCAGCTTCATCTACACGCACGTTAGTCGCTTATGACTTTGTAGAAAGGACACGGCATACACTGCGGTTCAACCTGAGGGTAACTCAAGAGGTTACTGGTGAGACGTGGTGCCATTTGAGGATCGACGTGATCTGTTGTCCCAAAGTCAGTCCTGATCCTAGTCGCGCAGTCATACGCACAATGGCGGGGTGGCTGGCTAAGATTTGCACCGAGGATGAGCGGGGAGTATCTGGCCGCGCCTGGCGAAGCAGGAAGTTAGTGAGGAAAGGCGATTCGATATGCAGAACTGACCTCCGTTACGGCCTCGCTGTGTGGGGACAAAATTCATTGTCAAACCGACTGGGGGGATTCTGTGGTGAGGTTGAGGAAGAAAGCGTGACGATTGATAACAGGCGTACTCTCTTAAGTATAGGTCTGGGTGCAGAAGGCGAAGAAGGACGAACCTAATGCTTCTTGACTCGACGCGGTCCCTGATATATCAGCTTTGGAGGCCACGAGGCTGTGCAGTGGCGCGGGTGGTAATCAGAACAGAACCCTCAATGAGGGAAAAATTGCAGACCTACGAAGCTGATTCAGGTTGATATTTCATCGATAACTAAGCGCCGGGAGCATGAGGCCCTCGAAAGAGACAATAGAAGGACTGCGTCGGAAACTCTGTCCACTGATCAAGATTGCTTCCTAGGACCTCGGAGCTTAAGGCAGTGACATCCTGCGGCCCAAAATCTAGTCAGCCGAACGATGACGAGTGATTAGCGGCCGTGTCCTTTGACGAGACAAACAGACAACCCGTTCCCTCGCACTGTAGGCTACGTTAGCGTACAAGGGTATGTCTCAAAAAAATTAAGTACACGATGCCGATTAAAGATTTTCGCCCAAGATCCGCAGACCTACCCCCCCCCTCTGACGTCATATCTATCACGTGATGCGCTATGTACCGCTTTGAGATGACACGAGGCTTTGTCTTCCCACCAAAATGTACCCATCGCCGATGGTGCTCCTAGTCCCGATACCAGTGCTCGACGATACTCTCCAACGCAATCCGTCATGCTGTCCACCATCATCTGCCATCCATCATCATCACTGAGGCTCAGCCTCAGTGCTTTCGTCTCTTTCCTTCTCTCTCATTCGGATTCCCCCTACAGTTGTCGCATTTCCATCCGGATGGTGCATAGTCCAAGTCAAGACACATCTTGTGATACTGATACTCGCTTAGCCCTCTGGAATTGAACAGGAATGATACGCATACCCAAACTGTCTCACATCCCGCACACGCACATTTTATGGCTGCATCCTTCTCCTCCTCTGTGACTTTCTCCCCACAGACACACTCACCAAGTATGTCAGTGACCTGGAACCGTGCTATGGCACCAGCACAGCATCCCCAAAGTCATTTTCATGAGTCATAAAGTAGCTTAAGGCTTGAAATAGTGCATTATTTCACCAAATATTAACATATATAAATTAAATTTTTCGAGCCTCCGACAGCCACCCCCCCCTCCCTGGTGTACCGGGCCGTATCTCTGACATACCCTTGTTAGCGTATTGATCTGTAACCGGAGTTTCGACATACGGGAGATGTTCCAACAGGCCGCCCATGTCGGTGCTAGAGAGATGCATACCAGGTAGGAGAGACACCGAACGGGGCTGAACGGAAACTCGAATGTACATGCATAGACGCCATTGCCTGTCTGGCGTAAACGCCGAGTGAAATCAGTGACTATAGATGATCAGTTCAGTGTATGGCAAGGGAAAAGATAAATGGGCGTACACGAGAGTGATATCCCTTAAGAGTCTTCGCCTGACCATGCAGGTGAACATCCTGACGCGTGAATTGATAAGAAGATCGTTCGCAATTAAAACTTCAAAGAAGAATGTTCACTGGGGCAGTTCGTATGATAGGATATCCCAAATAGAGAATGGTGGGCAGTACAGCCTGCTGGTATATGAGTACGCACAGTGCCGGGGAATGAAAAAGGGACACAGTCATCTTTGTTAGTAATCAAGATTCAATGTTGTCGCGAATGAGGGTGTGCATGTCGCCGACACGACGCGACAGGAGAAATTACATCGCCGAGTTTGCGAAAGTATCAGGTGAAGCAGGCGAGGCGACTTGAAATAACAAAGATGGATGTGCTTCAGGCGGTCATTGAATTCGATGACACGATCCTACATATTCACTGACAGACTTCTACAGATGTCTCAGGTTCCGGGATGCGAATGGATTCCAAACGCACCAGGCCATAAACACCATCCTGGCGACTCCAGTCTATTTGCGTATCTCCGTAGTAGACCCACTCAGGCTTGCACCGCGTGGGGCCTGGGTGGACGAGTCGGGCTTCCCGGTAACGACGAGAGAGAGATAGACGGGATACCTCATGACTCGACACTGCCTGTCTGTTTGTTACCCACTTGACCTACGACAGAATTAGACACCGAGAAAAGACAGAGCGTCAATCAATACACACGTCGTTCTCAGATTCCACTGAGAAGCCATGTCAATAAGGTCCTAGGCACTAGCAGCGCGCTATGTAGCGAAAACGCACCCTGTAAAAGTAGGGTGAGAGTGAGGCCAAAGCGTGACTTCCTAAAGGTAAAACGCACGCATAGTTGCGCTGGTTTAATTTCCACGAAAAATCGTGCGTTGCAGTGTGGCATAACACCACTTTGGTGCGTATAGCAGGCGGAATGTATACGCTTGTTCGGGACAAGAAGGAAACCGGGCCGTCATACCGTTGACCCTGCAAGTTAGGAGCGACAGGGCCACTTTACGCCACGCTTTGAAGAGAAGGGCACTTGATTAGCATCACAGTTCGTATTCGCCGGTCCAGAACATGATGTAAATAGAATACAGCTTCCAAACCTCGCACGCTCGGTCCGGCACGTTTTGTCTGCTAAGATAGCAGTATCATTATGATCATGTACGTACGATGGTGGATCTCGATAGCAATGATAAGTCCGATAGCAAATGAAGTCAGTGATTGTAACAAGAAGAGAGTACGTTATGGTTGATGCTGTTGACAACCACCCACGCTTGATCTTCCGCTGTAGCTCCAGCGGCGTCCTTTAATGGCGCTTGCGTTGATTTCGGGAACAACATCACAGCCAGGCTACAACGTGGCGATATATTAAGTAGCTTCTCAGGGGAACCAATACGAGAGAAAAACCCCGCATGACGAATGCGTATCCTACAGTAAAACAATGATTATTTGGGACAAGAGCAACAGAATTCACTCCTTGTTGCATCGGGAACTACGTCTCGACCCGGGTTAACGTATTTATCTGCCGCCGGAAGTTCGACACACGGGAGATCTTCCAACAAGCCGCTTGTCTTCGAGTTGGAGATATATATCAACTGAGGAAGAAACCGAGGAGAGCTTGGATGTGTGTGCATAGATCCGATTGCTGTCGGGGTGTTGACGATCTTGAGGAAAGATGGAGCGCACATAGTCCGTACATACATACTTTGTTCCAGCGTAAGAACCAATGTACTGTGTGCGTTGCAGAGAAGTCTGGCACAAATCGCCATCGCGGTGCCGGCAAAGAATACCTATGTGCGAAGTGAGCTAGCGAGGTTTTCACCCAAGTTTTGGTGGTTCGGATCAAGCAGGAAATCGGGCCCTTGAATTCGAGATTAGATAGTTGTACAGTACCGTGACGCCGTTGGACCACACTTCGGAGTGGAGGATTTCCGGGTGATGCTTATATGTAGCGTAGATCGAACAGCGCGTTGCCTGAAGAGGGACTCCACGTTTAGAAGTGTTGGTGCCCATGACTTGGACGGGAGTGCAGATGAATCTACGACTGCTTTCATTGTGTTGGAAGACGTCCGAGGCTTCGGAAGGTACAACTGAGAGTAAACTGCATCTAACTCTTAATCCGTTCACGCATGAAGGATAGCGAGAAGTCGAACGGAGTACTGGAGCTTCATCCACGAGCAGTTTGGCAACAGCGCGCGCTTTCCCTATAGCAATTTCTGAAATAGCGCCACACTTCTTCAATCTCGCGTGCCCCGTGGCTGAGTTGGTTATAGCGTCCGACTGTTATTCTTTCGGGGAGAGAAAATAATCGGAAGGTAGTATGCCGTACCAAGTTCATCGCGCGCGGTAAACCCCGCTCGACATCGACATCAATCACTGGGCCCATCAAATCAATCTTGCCGCTAAAAGGCTCTCCGTGTGAGCGTTCAGGCGCAACCTCAGGAATACTCTGCAGCTGATGCTTCACCTTGCTTCTGCGACGGCAGAAGCCCGACATGACACACAAAGAATTCCAACCCAGACTGATCCAGAACAAGAACGTGCATAACCTATGAGAAAGTACGTTAACATTGAGCACGGCAGAATAGCTCCAACCTTGTACCATCATTCAAGTACTTAAGTGCTTGCGGCCGCCAAGGACGACGGTATTACCAGTGCACCTCACGACTGTTCGACTGCTCGTATCGCGCACATCAGCAAGGACGATGGCATCACCAGTGCACCTCGACGACTGTGCGACGGCTCGTCAGGACGACTGCGTGGATGCCGCCTTGGCTGGGCGTAATGACGAAGGCGCAGTGGTGATGTGTGGACAGGTTGCCGAACATGGGGAGGAGTGGCTCTATGAAAGGACGGCAAGCGAAGGCACACGAACCACGGAGGTGATTGTCCCGCCAATTGCAGTCGTAATGGCTGTGGCTGTCCCCTGAAATCGCGGTCAAGAGACATCCGGGAGAGATCAAGAAAAGGAGCGTACGATGGGCACAGCGGAAACAGAGGTGACCGACGTCTCAAAGTTGCGCTGTACAGAGTGATTAATCTGATGCGACAGCGAACGTCGAGGTAGAAAGACTTACCCCTCCAACAACAACGGCGCTGGCGCTGAAATCCTTATCGTCTTGAGTTCCCGGCTCGGACACGACAAGTCGTCTCAAAGAATGGGTTCCATGGCTCCCAGGGTAACTAGAAGAACGAAGACGAGACTCAGTAAAGACGTCAAGGTCGTGCGTGATACACGTACTGTCATACCATCTCAACGATTGGGTTTCTTGACACCGAGTTTGAAGGCAGCCGACTGCGACAAGAGTCCGTTAAGTACCGCTAGCGCATCGGATCAACATGATAAATGACTGAAGCGAAAGGCAAGAATTGAACAATGCCGTTTCCTAGCACTGCGCTGGAGATTATATACCCATAACACGAAGTAAGAGGCGGTTATTCCAGACCGCGAATATAACGGCGAGTCTGAACCATACTGAATGAACGTGGTGTGGAGACTTGTGGCCTTGTGGCGACCGGACAACCAGAGAGAGGGGTAACGTAAGTTGGCTGGGAGCGAGGATCACCGTTTGCGACATACAAGGGTAAATGACGCCCCAAGTAAGCAAAATAGACTAGAGAAAGGGCAGTTGAAGCCGCTATGAGAGAGACAAGGCGGTGGGCTTAGCGATGAGCAAGCAGATGAATAGCGCCAAGTGGCAGGCGATGGAAAGCCGTTTCGGAGCGCTGGTTGCGGAGAGTGGAGAAGTAGGAAGAACGCAGATGTCGTGCGGAAATATATTCATTTGGAGATGAATTAAGGACGGTGCTGGAGCGAGCAAGAAGCATCCAGTAAGACAAGTTTCCAGAGCAAAACGCAGGTAAAGACATCTGAATAAATCATCCTGATCTTGGAGTTCGTTCGCCTTCTATCTCATCGTTTCAGACTGCACAGCGGGATTTAGACGCGTTCGTCACGATGGCGGAAAGTAGATCGCCGGGCATACCTTATGCTTACCGGAGGAACAAGCATCACATCACTAACCACAAACCGTGCCACCAGTCGGGAAGGGAAGCCATATGAACATTTCAACCAGACAAGGAGCAGCGAGTTCTGGAAACCAAGCGACGCAGCTCGGACCAGAAGTCGCAATCCGACTTGACAACCCATCAATGAATTGTTAGTACTGGATGACTCGGAAGAAATGAGCGATTTCGTCGACTTACCCATTAGGCGCCGATAGCATCGGCGGGATGCAGCGCCAAGAAGATATAGACATGAAAGTAAGAAGAGAAAAATCAAACCCCGGGTACTTAGTTCGGCCTTAAAGGCTTTCTTTGCCTGAAACGGTCATCACTAGACTTTAACACCCTGTCTACTGGTGCTCGTCAACATATGCTTCAAACTCAACCGGAGAGGTTATGGCAGAACGTTTGAACCTGCTTGACCCCCACTACGCGTCTTACTGAGTCTCCTTCGGCTTGCGCTGACGTCTTTGGACCCGGGCGGTACTCCGACCACGAATAGAAAATGGTGTCTTTTCATCCTACGGCACCGCCATCACAACACTCTTAGATTCCAGCGCCAACTTGAACTGGGACTGCGCTCCAATCATCCCGCACTAAAAATTCGGTCCCGTTCACACACGATCATCCGGTGCATTTCGAGGACGCATCTTCTACATGAAACACAAAGCGCGGTATCCCAGTTCAATTCCAGAGTCGTCAAATCGATACTGCGACTCCGGCCCGGAGAGCTGGCCTTGGTGAATGGCGAAGCACTGGAAAGAACGCGTATGTTTGCTTTCTCTTGGAAGCCGGGGGAGCCAGCGGATACAGTAGCAGAGCAAGACATCAATAAAGCAATCGGATGATCATCTACACCAGCAATTTTAGGACTTGGAAGGCATAAGAGACAACGAACTGAGATCCAGAAGCCGGGCGACGCAGGTGCCAGAAGTCGTGCAATAACCTTGACAGCCCATCAATAAATCGTGACTGGGAAGAAATGCGCGAATTCGATTTCATCAAACTGACCCAGTAGGCCCCCATAGTATCGACGGGATGCAGGCACAAACCGCGCCAAGAAGGTGAAGACGTGAAAGTAAGAAGAGAAAAATCAAACCCCGGCTAGTCCGGCCCGCTATGCTTTTCTTGCCTGAAACGGTCATCATATATATCCACCAAACGCGCGCTCTCTGCTGAGGCTTGTCGACATATACTTGAAATTTAACTAGAAGGCTACGGTCAAACTTTTCAACTTGCTTGACCTTCACTACGCATCGTACTCGAATGTCCTTCTCCGCTAACGTCTTTGGACCAGGGCGGTACTCCAACCACGAATACAAGACTACGTGCTCGTTTGGAAAATAATGAGCCTCTTTCTTATTGTTACTAATACATCTTGTTTATCCTGTTCCTATTCTCTTTTGGCCAGGATTACACCGAACAGGAACACGTCTCCTTCCCTCAGACAACCCGAGCCACGTAGACACCGTTGCGCACGCGGAAACCTTTCAGCTGGGAACCAGAGCTATCGGCGTTTCGTTCGTACCACTTCTGGACGACCTTTGCCACCATCCTGAGAGTAAGCGTATGATCTTGAGCTCTCACGATTTCGGTGGTGTAGTCGGGAAACTGAACGACGATATCGCGAGTACTAATGACGTGTCTCATCGACGGGAGGGAGCGCCTCAAGTCAACACCGCCGTTTTCGATGGCGACCCAGGTCTCCGAAATGCGCGCTAAAATGAAGACGGTAAGCACATGGAAAGAAAGATGGGATTAACATACATTCCGTCGCGTCTGCTGGAGCTTGCTGCGGCATGTACGCGCTTATTCCGGACGTCAAAGGAGGATATACTGCTCTGGCGTCGTTGTAGGGACGCTCGTAGGAGCCTTGGGGGTACGAGCTGAGCAACGTCGAAGGTCTCTGCTCATGGAGCATAGGACTGGTGTACACGTCGTATCCCGGACGTTGGAGACTGTAGTTGAGCTTTGGTGGGTAGGTGGACCTTTGAGCTTCGTCTACACCCACGTTAATCGCTTATGACTTCGCAGAACGGACACGACATACACTGCGGTTCAGCATGGGGGTAACTCAATTCGTTACTGGTGAGAGGCGGTGCCATTTGAGGTTCGACGAGATCTGTTGTCCCAATGTCAATTCTGATCTAAGTCGCGCAGTCATACACACGATAGCTTGGTGGCTGCCTAAGATTTGAACCTCGGATGAGCGGGTATCGGGCCACGCCTGTCCAAGCAGGGAAGTTAGTGAAGAAAGGCGATTCGATGCGCAGAACTCACGCCCGTTACTGCCTGGCTGTGTGTGGGGGGAATTCATCCTCAAAACGATGGGGGGGGGGATTCTGTGGTGAGGTTGAGGAAGAAAGCGTGACGATTGATAACAGGCGTACTCTCTTAAGTATAGGTCTGGGTGCAGAAGGCGAAGAAGGACGAACCTAATGCTTCTTGACTCGACGCGGTCCCTGATATATCCGCTTTGGAGGCCACGAGGCTGTACAGTGGCGCGGATCTGCACGCAAGTCACTACCATCAGAACCCTCAATAAGGGTAAGATGTGAACCTACAAAGCTGATCAAGGTTGATATTTCATCGATAACTAAGCGCCGGTAGCATGAGGCCCTCGAAGGAGGCAATGGAAGGACTGCGTCGGATACCCTGTCAACTGAACAAGGTTGCTTCCTAGGACCTCGGAGTACAGGAGTGTGACATACTGCGGGCCAAAATCTAGTCAGCCAAACGATGACGAGTGATTAGCGGCCGTGTTCTTTGACGAGACAAACAGACAACACGTTCCCTCGCACTGTAGGCCAGGTTAGCGCGTTTATCCGTAACCAGACTTTGGACAGACGGAAGATGCTCAAACAGGCCGCCCATTTCGGTGCTGGAGAAATGCATACAAAGTGAGAGAGGCACCGAACGGGGCTCGAATGTACACATCAGTAAAACATTGGGGTTTTCCCTGGGATCTCTGGAGGGAAGCTTGCATCCCTAGCATCCCTGCAAAGATCCTAGGGATGCCAAAGATCGTCCATCACTCCGGGACACATGGTCCCTGCTGGGTAGGGTACCTTTCCCCGGAGGGATGCCGTTGATCTCTGAGGGAATCCAGGTCATCCCTCAGACATCCCTGTTGGCTCCCTGTGGAAGTGGAATGCCCCTAGTAGTCTACCTCTCGCAGCTTAATTGTTTTACTACGCCACACATTTAGAAATTCAAACAAATCAATTGATTTAGTACACTACACATAGTCGTATATGAACAAGTACAACACAGGATACATAAAATAGAACAACTGTAGTACCAGGTCCGGAGGCGCTGAGAGTACAAGACGAGCCGCTGGTGGAAGGCCGTCGACACGGTCAACGACTCTGATGACTATGGAAAAATCAGAACGGGCTCATTGGCAAAGCTGGGAGACGTACCGAAATACCATTTCCTCGTATACCGCTATGCTCATTAACCGCTCCCAACTTTTGAACGAGCTCGATTGAGTGGGAGCGTACATATCGTCACCAGCAGGCAAGCGCGGCGGACGGCGGCGGCGACGCACTTTACACTGAATCGAAAGTTGAGCTGCCACGTGGAGCCCTTGGGTGGGAAGTCGCCGTCCTCGTCCGCGAACGTGATGCCGACCTGTATGATCTTGAGCAGGTTGACGTTGCAGCGTGTGGTCTGGTAGGGACATCTTGAAGCTGCTTATCGAGCGGGTGATGACGCCTGGGAATTCGGTGTCCTGTAATCATGTAAGTTCAACAGTCCATAGAGACTCAAAGAGCGGAAATGACTATACGTCGTCGACAGGTCGCTGTCCAGGTTTGGTGCCCACACGTCCATTCGGGCTACTGTGTTGTATGCGAGTGAGCGATGATAGTCGTGCTGCAGTCGTATATGTTGCGGTCGGCATTGTCGTCCTTGTGCGTGTGCCGTGGTTGTTGTCGTTGCGGACCTAGTATCATGGTAAGTCAGCACCAGAATATGGCAACAAAGATGCGCACCTAGACGACGCCGCCTGTCAGCAAACAGCGCGACGTTCAGATTACAACATCCTCCAGCCCGTAAAATTACCAGCGCCGTTTGAGCAGGCAGTGCGATGAGCGTCGTATTGGAGGGTTGGAGAGCGGCGGAGTTCTAATTATTTTTTTCCCTGCCGTGATGACCACATGTTCGTGTACCTGAAGGACTTGGGAAATATTTTGACAAGTCTTGTCTGGCTGCCGCGTTTCATGAGTTGATGCGGTCTGCACTCGTTACAGAGGAGAGGGCTCAATAACTTCGAAGACTCAGGTGAACAGTTTATTAGAATTCCTGACAATAGTTACTTTGGCAGCAACATAAATATTAGTACATGGTCTGCATAATTCCCAGAGACCGCGTTGTATCCAGAGAGCACTGGGGAAACACATTCCAGGGCAGGGACCTGCCAGAGATCTGATCCCAGGGCAAGGGATGCCAGGGATGTCCGGGGCCGGGATAAAGTCACCGGGATAACCCCGCCGTTTTACTGATGCATGCATAGAGGCCATTGCCTGTCTGGGAATGATTGCCATCATAAAAGTATATGGGGTGATGGCGATCATAAAAGTAACTCCGTGAACGCCGAGTAAAATCAGTGACTATGGATGATCAGTTCAGTATATGGCAAGGGAAAACCAGAGTGATATCCCTTGAAGTCTTGCGCGTGATGTGTTAGGAGTCTTCGCCTGACCATGCAGGTGAACATCCTAACGTGAATTGATTAGAAGATCACTCACAATGAAAACTTAAGGAAGAACGTTCAAGTTCACTGGGGCATGTCATATTGCAGGATAGTCTGAATAGAGACTGCTGGCCAGTAGAATCTGGTATATGAGTATTCAGAGTGCCGAGGAATGAATCTGGACACAGTTATCTTCGTTAATCAAGATTCAATGTTGTTGCGAATGAGGGTGTGCGTGTGGCCGACACGACACGACAGGAGAAATTACATCGCCGAGCTTGCGAAAGTATCAGGTGAAGAAGGCGAGGCGACTCGAAATAACAAAGATGGATGTGGTTCCGTCAGGCGGTCATTGAATTCGATGACACGATCCTATACATTCACTGACAGACATCTACAGAACGCCGGTGAATGTCTCAGGTTCCGAACATGTAAACCTCGCACGCTCGGTCCGGCACGTTTTGTCTGTTAAGATAGCAGAGCCACAGTATCATTACTAATGATCATGTACGTACGATGGTGCGTTCTGATAGTGATGATAATATTAAGTACGATGTAAATGAAGTGGATGGCCGTAACAAGAAAAGGGTCCGTTACGGTTGATGCTGTTGACAACCACCTATGCTTGATCTTCCGGTGTTTGCAATGGTTTCGGGAAAGCCAAGCCACAACATGGCGGTATAGTAAGTCGCTGAAGCAATACGGCAGACCACAGATGACCAGTACGTATTATATAGTAAAAACAACGATGATGTGGGACAAGAGCGGCAGAATTTACTCGGGGACTAGTCTTGGCCTTATGAGTAGGGAACGTAGTAGCACTGCCTCGGAGCTTGAAAATAGCTGATGGCCGTGACGGCCCGTGATGGCAGCCTTCCTCGGAGATCTCCGTCGATGCGATCGCACTCCCTGGCTTCCACCACCATTCTCTTTAACGCGTTTTCTTGTTTTACACAATTGTGTTCGTTCCGGCGACCTATATGAACTCCAATACATATATTTATTATCTTCCAAGACTATGATACTCTCCCACCCCAGTGACAGACTTCCCCTCCGCACCGTGTTCAATCCAGTGACCAAGCCGATAAAGAGGATGACCCAGAGGATGACTGAGATAAGTTTCAACGCGTCCGGTGCATTCATTGTCGTGGTTAGAGGAAAAGTACGACTGCCAATCACAACCGAATACGGACTTATGCCCGACGGCAGCTATGGCAATCACATTATTCAAACTCCGAGGCAGTGCTACTATGGTCCCTACTCATACGTTCCAGACTCTACACAGAGACAAAACGCGCATTCTCTTTTTCTCTCGTAGAGGCGGGTTTACGAGACTACTCGGGGACTACGGGGCGACCGGGGTTAACGTGTTTATCTGCCGCCGGACGTTCGACACACAGTGGGAGATCTTCCAACAAGCCGCTTGTCTTCGTGTTGGAGGTATATATCAACTGAAAGATAAACGGAATGGAGAGCGTGTGCATAGATACGATTGCTGTCGGGGGTGTTGACGATCTTGAGGAAAGATGGAGCGCACATAGTCCGTACGTACTTACTTTGTTCCAGCGTAAGAACCAATGTGCTGTGTGCGTTGCACAGCAGTCTGGCACAAATCGCCATCGCGGTGCCGGAAAAGAATACCGGTGTGCGAAGTGAGCTAGCGAGGTTTTCACCCAAGTTTTGGTGGTTCGGATCAAGCAGGAAATCGGCCCTTGAATTCGAGATTAGATAGTTGTACAGCACCGTGACGCCGTCGGACCACACTTCGGAGTGGAGGACTTGCGGGTGCGATGCTTGCATGTAGCGTAGATCGAACCGTGCTTTGCCTGAAGAAGGTCGCCAAGTTCGTGGGCTGATAACTTTGAAAGTGTTGGTGTTCCCTGGAGTTCAGATGAGTATTCTACGACTGCTTTCACTGTGTTGGATGACGTCCGCGGCTTCGGAAGGTACAACTGAGAGTAAACTGCATCTAACTCTTAATCCGTTAACACATGAAGGATAGCGAGAAGTCGAATGTAGTACTGCAGCGTCATCCAAGAGCAGTTTGGCACACAGCGCGCTTTCCCTATAGCAAATTTTGAAAGAACGCCACGCTCTCAAACTGATATGTGCCCCGTGGCTGAGTTGGTCACAGCGTCCGACTGTTATTCCTTTCTTGAGATAAAGTGATCGGAAGGTCGAGAGTTCGAGCCTCTCCGGGGCAGCTGCGGCCATGATGGTTAGGGCCATTTTTTTTCTCAGATAGCAAAAATACGCCACAGCAAGTTAGACCTGAGTCACCGGACTGCCCTCGCCACTTACTTTCAGGGCGAGTGCCATGCATTCTCAATTCTCTCAGCCATTTCATTCCATTCCTAACCATCCCTCAAGTGGCCCATCCCTTCTGTATTTCATGCTCGTCGTTGCGTTACGTCACAGGAACCCCCCTTAGTGCCAACGTAATGCACATGACATGACAGGGTCTTGGTTTCCTCCCACCACCAACGACGACAATAAGAAAACGACCAACAAAAAAGACCCACCTCGCTTGGGACGCCCAAAAAAAGACAATAGAACAAAACGCCGCCACTCCTTACCACCTCGGACGATTATACGAAACTCCCACTACTACTGTTAACTAACTATCTAATATGGCAGAAGCATTTTACGACGACGAAGGCCCAATGGCGGGCTATTTGCGCGGTATGTTAATGTGTTTATTGGGTGCTTTGGAGGCAATGCTGATGGGTACTGGTGGTAGACGCTGGAGAGGGCGGTATACCTGGCGACTATGTTGTTGCGCACGACGAGGAGGAGGGGGATGAGCCTGGATGTGGGATGGGGTCTGGATATGTCGCTAAGGTGCGCGTTTATTCGTGGTGTCCATTTCCGCTAGATGCTAACGTCCATTGTTAGCTCGTACAATCCCTTCTGCCGAGTATAACACGGACGCCGTTTGTGGAGCGCTTCAAGTACGACATAATATCGTCGAATCTGCTATCGACGACTCTATCTACGCATGCGCCATACCCCAAGTCGCCGACGTTCCCTGGGACGATTGCTACGCCAAGCGAGACTAGTCCCGTGAGACGTAGGCGAAGTAGTGGTGGCGCACCAGGGCGCCTAAAGCAGGACGAGGAGAATCCGGGGTACTGGGTGTGGGCTGTTGCGCTCGTCTTGCTCTGCTCAGGATACTTTATTCTCGGGTTAGCAGCCTGTGGACTTGCTTGGACGACTGTGGTGGAAGCTGGCGCGACGGAGGATATGCAGGATGTGAGTTGTCTATTCCCCTTACACTTCTGGTCTGATTTTGCTTTGACAGTCAATGGACGCGCTGAAAGAGCTCGTGTGCGCCGGCGATTCTTGGGATTCTCTCGTCTCCGAAGCTCTAGGCATTCTAGAAAAAGACGAAGGTCCTCCGTTGTCTAACCCACCATCAGCGAATCCAACTTCCCCTGGCATTACTCGCTCTAGGTCTTCTACTGCCAATAATACACCCCTTCGCGTCGCGTTACAATCCACACTGCACACGACCCAGACCGCATGCGACAATATTCGGCCGCTGTTTGCTGCTCTCACGTCCCCGGACGAATTACGGCAGCTCAGCGAGATGTATGCGCCTGCGAGCCCGCAAAGACCAGTGTCGTTGCCAACGCTGACGCGGAAAACTGCAATGGAGGATAAACGGGCGACCTGGGGCGGGAAACGGAGCTCTTGGTATGGGTCCCCGAATGGCAAGCGACGTTCAGAATTGACGTCGATGCTGGGTCCTATGCACTCTCCCAGCCGGAGTGCGCCTGTGACGCCACTACAGGAGGAAGACGAAAGCGAGGATCCTCTGAACGACATCAGGAAGCATGGCGAGGTGTTTGGACTCGATGCCCTGGATCTGCAGCGACGGAGACGATTTTCGTCGCAGCTTTCTCCTATGAGCCCCAATTTTATTCAACCACCACGACTTTCTGCGCTGCAGGCATCTTTGTCCGCAGCTCTTTCAGCGAAGCGGTATACAGCAGCCCATCTGCTTGCTCTGCGTTTTACAGACGAAGGACTGCAGGATTACTGGGAGGATGTTCGGAGTGTCATGTCGTTGCTTACTGGGGCTCTCGCGGATGCAGCAGCACGGCTCGGTGAAGCTATCGCTGAGCATGAACAGGGTCAGGAGGAGCTCGGCCGACCGAGTAATCATTCACGGGAGGTGTCGCGACGATGGGCCGCGGGTCAGATGGATTTCACGCCGCCGAATTTGACTCTGGATTTGGACGCCGGAGAGATGGACGGGTATGCCCCGATGCCTGGGCGGATGGCGCGGTTTGGTCTGCATGTCGAGAAGATGCGCGAGGCGATGAGAGCTGCGGGTGGGGAGCTGGAGGGCGTGGTGGGTGCGCTAAGGGGAGGGCATAGACGGGTGCAGTCGGACGCGTCGGATTCGTCGTCTGCGCCTCTGTTACACCACGAGCAGCCGGATTCCGCGGAGCCGAATGCTGCCATTCAGGCGTATGACCGGCTGAGGCGCGAGCTTGGTGTGGCGCTTAGGGAGTGCGAGCGCGGGAGGGCGTGTTTGGTCGAGGCGCTAGTGCCGCCTGCGCCGTCGTCGTCTTCGTCTCGGCCGTCATCTCTGGGTTCAGTGCCGAGTCTCGATAACGGTCCCGTTTCAGAGGAAAGCAGTTTAGATCACCACGACCACGAGCTTGAGGAGGTGCTCGTGTCTACTGGTATTGAGCATCCGGTGCTTCTGCCTAGGGAGGAGGAGATGGAGCTGGGGATTGAGGAGGTGTATGAGTATGATTTGGGGCTTGAGAAGCCGGCGTGGACGAGGGAGAGGAGTGCGATGTCGAGGGAGGAGAGGATACGTGTGGCGAGGGAGAATAGGGAGATGGAAAGAGAGAGGGAGAGGCAGGAGAGGAAGCCGATGGAGGTTGTGGAGGAGCTGAAGGATGTGATTTTTCGGGTGCGGGAGGAGAGGGAGCGGAGGCAGTTGGGGGTAAGGTTGGAGGAGGAGGACGAGCCGGTGACATTGGCTTACGATGAGGAAGACGAGGAGGATCGGACAGTACACGCGGAGATTGGGGTCGCGTTATAACTCCATGCCTTGGTCTTGGTCTTGGTCTTTCGTTGATTTATTGGATTTCATATATACGTACCGTACATTACTAGCTTTTTGTGCTTGCTCGCTGTGGATTACTGGTATTTTGCTTGACTCTTCGTGTGTATCTATTCGTATAGTAATGCTAATTTATACTCGCATGGATTTCGTTGGGGGAGGGAAAAAATGGTTGATAAACTTCAATGAGGATTGTATCCGTTGGGATGCGTGTCCTCGGTGATTCGAGTACGATAAGCGGAGGAGGAATAGATTCTCGGCGTGGTGTTGGAACACGAGCAGTACAAGTTTACTCTGGGATCTCCTAGTATGTGGAAGAAGCTGTAGGAGGGACAAAAGGGATTGAAATGCCTAAGGGTCTTCAATGATAGTGAGGCCCTGCACATCCGCTGAGATATGTGTCCTCGATTTGAGGTTGTAACGGGTACAGATTTTTTATGCGAGCAGGCGGCGGTCAAGCTGCGATCTAGGCATTGAGTAATGTGTACACGTTTTGTTGCGGTGGCAAAGGCCTGGGCGGTTTGAACTTGGGGGGAAAAAACTTGACAGAGAGAAATTCAGTAATGCACCCATCCGCTGAGACGTGTGTCCTCGATTTGCAGTGAGAGTCGAGTATAAGTAATGTGAACGGAGCATGGACATGGACGCGGCGTTGGAGGGCGAGGACAAGGTCAATCTGGGGTCATGCACATTCAAACATTTTGCTAGGTGGTAGGAAAGGGGTAGGAGGAAAAATTCATAGCAAGCGGGGGGGAATGAATAAGTAAGGCGCGCATCCACTGAGATACGTGTCCTCCGTGTGTCTCGTTCGGTTCGGCTCTTCCGTCGTGAAACAGTTACCTCTCTTTTAACTCGTGCTAAGTGCGAAGGGAGTCGGAGAGCAAAAACGACAGCACCATCTCAATTGACAGATTATTGGGGTGGTATCCGTTAGGATACGCGTCCTCGATTCAGAGCCAGCACTTGTCAATGACGTTTTGGTGCAGTAACAGAGGCGATGGAGAAAAAAAAGAGGGAGGTCAATGGAGAAGTGAGGCGCGCATCCGCTGAGAGATGTGTCCTCGATAATCTCTAGTGCAAGACGGACACTGTGAGGCTCGTACCTCTAGCGAGGGAGACACCGAAAGAGGCTCTCTCACGTCAACCGAAGGAAGCATGAGTAGACGGAGTAGACATTGTAGACTAATTCTAATGCTCCAACGGCGACGAGCAATCTAACTACTACTATAGTAAAGTCATTCGTGCGATGAGAATGTTAAACTAAATGACACGATCAGTTCGATAAGAAAGCCGCCGCCAAAATGCGGATACTCGCCATGTCAGGTTGAGAACATACGAGCTCACGAATGGCACCGTGTCTACCTCGTCGTGTCAGTCTACGAGATAATATCAGTTCATCAACGGAGGGGGTCAAACTCGGAAACCTCACCTCAAGATGTCCATGCTAGGCTGCGGGAGTCCGATGCGGGTGAGGAGGCAGACTCGCCCAAGGACTGTTGGCGCGGAGTTTCCGAGTTGATCCTTGAAGACGGGTGTCAATACAAGTCAAAGCCGTCAATCGTACTCACAATTGACGTCTGGCCATCGTGACCTCATCGCAGGACCATAAAGACCGCGTACCCTCCATGATCCCTTGGCTCGTCGCCTCTCCACATCATCTACGACGTGGCATAAGCACATAAAGAAACGGGTCAAAGTTTAGTCTCACCTTTACATGACAAGCCTGTGAGCGAGGTCCTCGGTACGTGCAGACATGTCTCGGCGTCGTTATCTCCCATGTCATCTAGGTCGAAGTCCATGATAGGCACGATGTCGCGCTGCTTGCGGTGCTGAACCGAGTCGGGATACATTCGCCGAGTCAGAGATTACCGCCGTTGAATCCCGACGTGATCCTACGATATGTCGAGAACGGTTGTTAATACAAGTCAATGGAAAGGGTTTGCGAAACATACCGAAGGCCAACGAGACAAACAAGGCTGCCCAAGTGTATGGGACGACAGCAAAGCCATCTATAAAGGTCAAGACGACGTCCTACATACAGGTGCTCCCGGGGACTGTACACATCGAAGAAGATGTCTGTAAGAAAACTTGGTCAATAATCTTGTCGTTCAGGAGAGTAACCGGGAGACGTACCGCTGCGCTGGAGACTGTGTTAACAGACTTTGCATAATGGTCCAATTCCAAGGTGACAGCAGCGCCAGACATCATTCCCACCGGCGCGAAGCCAAATAGGTATAGGACGCGTCACGAAGACAACGTCCTGCACAAAGCCGACACCCACTAGCATGTCTGGCGTATATATCAGCGCTGTGAGGTGGTAAACGAACAGGAGACATACCTTCCAAGTGTCCAGCACGTCGTGAAGACGGTGATGCGTAGGTGTCTAGCGCCATAAGATGTCGTCTGCGAAGAAAGCGTTAACGGGGAGGGAGACAACAAGCGGGAAGAAGAGCGTACCGTAAGAGAATCCAGGTCCCAACGTCATGATTCCCAACAACGAAGATGGCTACAACAACGATCAAGTACTAAACACAATGATTCAAGGAAAGGACGTACACGATGCGTAGGTGTCCACGCCCTGATTGGCTGAGGGAAGGGCGCCATGGGAAAGCGTCTGGGAGGAGCATTAACTGAAAGCCAGACAAGAAGCGGGAAGACAAGCGTACCACAAGAGAATCCGGGTTCCAACATCAAGCTGCCCGACGACGACGAAGGCGGCTACGACAACGATTAAGGACTCGAACATGACGATGCTAAGAAAGGACGTACCATGGAAGGAGAGCGACAGCACGGCGGCTATCCCGCTAGGGCTCGGGAGTCGTCCATAGGCCCACCAACGTCGGCAAGGACCAGACTGTAAAAAAAGGAAAATGTCAGCAAGCTGCATAACGACGAGGAGGGAAAGGAGAGCATTTACCTGGTGAGAGACAGAGAGCATTGAGGAGGACGTCGAAGACGACGACCAGAAAAAAGTTTGATGATGGTGGCAGGAAGAAACCCGCGTGTTACCATCAATAAACCGACCCGGTCACGTTTTGTATGCGTCGCGGCGGGGGACATACGATTGGCGGGAGCGTCGGATACAGCGACCAGAGGATCTGTAGAGCGTTGAGCAGGGCATAATATGAGTAAATGAGATAAGCCTGGAGAGGAGAGGTATGCAGAGGGAAAAGAAAGGAAGGAAAGGTGGAATGATGATTCTGGTTGAATCCCACAGCCTTTTAACGACTTCCCAAAGATACGTACACGCAATAATATGTACATCAGAGCGGTTGATCGGGCGCCGTGACACACGGACATTTGATGGGGCGAGATCTGTGGATCTTCGGGCGAATATTGCGCCGCCACACATTTCGCTTAGTGACCAGTCTCTGCCCTGAGCACTGGAGGGCGAAAGCATAGGCGATATTAGCAAGAACGGATTGAAAGTCTTAGATGAAGAAGACTCTAGTACAATTGGTGAACCTAAACCAAATAGAACTTACCTTCTCCTCGTAAATGCACTGTAGCGACTTTCCCGTTCTTCAAAGCAAAGTTCCACAACCCAGAGCGCTGGAATTACATGCAGGGCCTAACTGATGGTCTGATGGGCGTCGTAAGGCGGCGTCTGGACACGGGGATAACGAAAACTTCACTGCTTGCTCTTTTCAGCCGGAGACGCGCAACGCTACGCGTTGCCAATTCCACTCTTCTAGGCGCGGAGAAAGTCATCCGTGTACGTTCTGTTAGAATGACACATGAGTAAGCATGAAATGAAGGCCGTTGAAACGCGGAAAAGGTACGAACCTATTCTGCAAGCTGCTGACATTTGGCGAATCGAACGTTAACGCGGAACTGGATTCGTTCAGAGCCGGAATTAAAGTCAAACCAAGTCTATTCAAAGTATATACACCTATACCGTTCATCAGCTTGAACAAAATGAGACGGGAAACGTGTTTTACCCAAAAGTGTTGGTGGGACGGAGGAGGAAGACGACCACCGGCGTCATTTCCCCGCATCCATGTTGGACAAGATAAGATTGCAGAGGCCCCGGAGACGTCACAGGGTCTAGAAATCCTCGTGTCATCGATGTGCAGGGTCCTAAACGCCTCCCAGAGCGTCTGACGCGATAAATCGTCCTCAGAACGCGTTCTCCGCCCCCGCGACCATCGGTATTTGACACACGCAAGTATAGGAAGAGTCTCAGTGTAAATTCAGGTGAGTGGGATGAGTGAAAGGGTGGGAAAGCACAAGGGCGAGTTGGTGTAACCGTCTTTGAACTCGGACATGTGGTGGTTCGAGTTCAAGTGGTACCGATCACTTGGGGTTGTCATACCCGTATGGAGCTATCCTGGTACGATGTTTCCCTGCTAATTCCGAGCCGATTGGACGCCTGGAACGTTGGGAGGACCTGGTATACCCGCTGTGCAAGCGGAGTGAATTCCCTTTGCAGAATTGTGGCAGTACTTGTAGCGACCCGACGGACATCATGTTCAGGGTATATTACATCAGTAACGAAAGTTTTTTGGGCCGCCTGATCGCGTCGTCGAAGGAAGCTTTTCGTTGAGTGTTTCGGGCATATCGAGTTCTCCGTAAGGTTCACTATGTGGGATATCTTCATGTCCGTGTTTTCTGTTAACCTTGGGGGCTAACCATGCTTCATTAGCATCTTCTCAGATACTCTACCAGCTACTAATACTGATATAGAGGCCTCTGACAAGGTAGAAATCGCGATATACATTTTTGTGCCCCCGCGCAAGTAGCACTATTCTAGTTCACCGTAAGTACTTTTGTCCACTTTCATTGTAGAAGAAATTTATGCGACAAGGGTTTTATTGGGACGTAACTACGACAAGCATGCTACACTACATCCAAAATCTTCCAACTAGCAGTACGGCGGGACAGTCCGTGTTCTACGTCACAGTACAAAGTTCGTCTCGCCAGAATTATGCTCCCTGCCGAGACCCATGCCCACAGCTCTAAATCAACGTCACGGAAGGTACAACGCGGCGCAATCAATGCGCCGTGGATACGAACTACAAACGAAGAGTTAGCTCCGTGACATAACTGAAATAGACAAGGCACCAACCGACAAGAAATATGACCCGTTTGCAACAGCGCCACCCTCGCACCGGGCTGATATTATGTCCTTGGTCAGAGTCTACTCGTCGTCCACAAGTAGAGGCCCAATGTCCCCGCCATCCGATGGCCGAGTCGGAATGTGGCGTAGAAATAAGAGAACTGCCGATAAACCAGCAGTGAGAAGCTCGCAGGGCGATCCCAGCGGCGGTAGCGCCGCTGCTCACTGCGACTGAACGATAATTTGGGGTACTACGATAAACTGTTAGTGCAGAACGCAAGATAAACGGGCATAACGTACCCAAGAACGAATCCATCAGCAATAAGTCCCAAAGCGTCCATAAAGCCGAGCTCCGTCAGATCCAGATCGGCATCAGCGGATGCAGTTAGCCGAAGGCTGGACAGTGTTGTACAGGTCCATGCTGAAATGGCAAACGCTCTCCGTGATGGACCAACCTGACAACAGGAGCTTCGGGGCACGGACATCGACTGCGGCGAGGTAAGAAAGGTGTCCTGAGTTCGACGACGACCATCAGCCACGGCCTCGAGGTAGTGCGAAACAAAAGTCCAAGTGTGGCGTCCATGTAACGACTCCAATATCGATCTCCATGCAGTGAAAAGCTCGCAGGGCGAGCGCAGCGGCGGAAGCGCCGCTGTTCATTGCTTATGGTGCTACAGCATAAGGCTGTAGTAATGAGTTGGCGCGGGAACTCGGGAAGAACGAAATTACCCACCTCTTCAAGTGCGTATCCAACACGTCCCAATCAGGCCATAAACCCGAACGCTACAAGATCCAGATCGCCATCAGCGGCGATAAGTCTACGCCGCAATCGAATTCTCCCAAGATTTGATGATGGTACAGGAAGGAACTGCTCCCAAACACGTCAGAATTAGATACGAAGGAAAGTCGATATCCACACCTTTTTTCAGAAAAAAAAGCCCAGCCGGCGAGGCCAATACACGCCGTAGTGGCTCCAGGAGAGCGTGGTTTCAACGCGTGGCGTCCTTCGTTGAGCAGTCTGGCCGTGGGGCGAGACGGCGAAGCCGCCTTGCATGTTCTATGGAAAAGTAAAGACATTAAGAATAACAGAGAGCAGATAAACCCACGTACCGTGTTGCGTAGTCGCACTACACAGCATATCTGAGGTCGACTGATAACGTTCCTTAGGAAGTTCGCCGTCTGGACATCCCAATCCGTCCGTAACTCCGATGTGAACAAGATCCAGATCTCCGTCGGCGCCGTGTATCGCCTATGCGGAAGTGATTCGTGTTGGATTTGTCAGTAGTAATAACGGAGGTTGAACTAATCAAACAAGGTTGGAATGGAAAGCGAAATTCAAGGCAAATTCGTACCTTTTTGCAGAAAAAAAAGCCTGGCCGGCGAGGCCACCACACGCCGGAACAATCCCAGGATATCGTGCTCACACGACGTTGCGTTCGTTCGTGTCCCATGGGGGAGGCGGCTTCGCCGTCTCGCGTCACAATATCTGGGAAGGTTCAGGCATCAACAATAAACTGAATAGAGGCTAAACATACCGTAATTGATCCCCCAGAACGCCGTATGTATCTATGAACATTGAACATTGGAACATCACCATAAACCGAAATGTGCACCTTTTCATCTGGAACAAAAGCCGGTCCGGCGAGGACGGCAGCGCCTGTCGTAATCGAACCACTGGGTTTCCATGGAGAAGCAATCGTTCTCCTGGAGTTGGAGGGTCTGTCCAGGCGGTGGCGAAGCCACCGCGCTCATCCGTACGTCCTCCTCGAAGTAGCGTCAAGTCCAATACCGCAGAGAGCAAATGTACAAACCTGTGTGTGGGGTATTGAGAGCGAATCTGCGATAAAATGAGCTAAAAATGACACGAAAAAGAGGTAAAAAAAACCAACTTTTTCTCAAGATTCAAGCCTGGCCGGCGAGGCCAAACACGCTGTCCTAATCCCAAGATCGCGTCAGTCGCGTTTCAAGCTGGGAGAACGATAGACTCGTTGTAGTTTATACAGGCGCCGTAGGCGCCAACGCGTCCATGGATCGAAGAATCCGATTTGAAGATTGTGGTGGTGACCGTAAGAAAGCAAGCGTGCAACTGCCGCATTTGGGTTGATCGCCACGCTCTCCCTGTTCCCATCATATCGCGACGTGGTTCGTCTGTATTTCGACCCTTGGCGTCTCGGAGATTTGATTCTTTTTCCGTGTTCGATTGGATCTGTGGGTGCCCGTGTGTCAGTCCTTTTTCGAATGGAGCTGAATACGATCACGCACCTTGAAACCGCCCTCCTCGTTTAATATCCCCTCCTGGAAATCTGAATCTGGTTCTCGACGAATTGGGCGACTGTTGCTCGCGTTTTTGGACTGTCTGGATTTTATCTTGTGGGCTGCACGCCGTGACTTCTCCGACCTGGACGTACAAGTCAATCAGGAAAGGTGTGTAGGCCTTCAACGCGCACCTTTTTGCTCGATGCACCGTTTTGACCCCGATTCTCGACAAATTGAGCGACTCTCGCTCATGGCGCTGCGCTGTCCTAGCGGGTTTCTGTGGCTCGTAAACGATGACCTCCTTGACCTGTACAGATAATTCAGCTGGTAAAGCGATGTCGGCGTTCAGTACACAGCTTCTTGTTCTCTGCACTGCGCCGTTGACATTCTGACCCCGGATCTCGAGAAATTGAGCGGGTCGGGCCTGTGGGACTGTTAGAACTCTGTAGCGTACCGCCAGGAAGACACTACACACCTTGGTTCGACTTGTCCGAATTCTGACCCCGGATCTGGACGAATTGAGGGCGTACAAGTGGATAGTCAGCGTCAATTTTGCCTGGACGACATGGACTCGCCCCATTTTCTTCTCTACTCGACAACCACAAAGTCTAGCCAGGCGTTCAACGACGGGCTAGGAGAAGGTAACGAGGTGCTTACTGGTTGATTCCGCGACTAAATGGACAGGCTCTAGGACTATTGTGAGCTCACGGACGACAAAGGTGAAAATGGAACTCGCCACACGCAATGCTGACGTCGTTCCAGTCCCAAGAACGCGCTGGGACAACGAACGTTGAACAGAGGAAAAGGTAAAGGCAACTATGCGCTGGTAAAAACGTTTTCGTGTTTCTGGCGGGGACGGTGACGGTAAGTGGGAAAGATAGAATGGGGAGTCTAGTCTGACCTTCGTTCAGAGACCGAATTCAGGTCCCCGCCGGGTGAAGCATTCCGTGTGTCATAGCCGTCACTGCGCGCTCGATCGTTGGCTTGGTTTCCTTGATCCCAATCTTGAAGTCGTTCCGTGGCGTAGACTTTTGAAGGTGAATTCTCTTTATCTGGGTCGAGTTTGGCATTCGCATCGTCTAGCTGAACAATCATAAGTTTCTAGAGTGAGTTGGCATATCTTGTAGTAACTTGTACAGAGGTAGAGGTATGTGCCGTCATTGTCCAATATTCGTCGCATCAGTAACCAAATATCGCCCTGCAGCGTCATCCTAATTGCGAGCCACGGCTTGTTCTTATTCTTGGATTACAGAGCTACACACTCTATGTACTACAATGATATGTGTATCTATCGTTTCCTGTTGCTGAACCGCATCGAATGACACCACGGGAGCTGAGATACAGTAAGAACAATACTTTCGCCACATAGGATAGTCTGATGCGACGGAGCGCCCATGAGTCACTCGATTCGTCATTCGGGCCCGGATGTCCGCAGCCAGATGTATAAAGAGCAGCGAGATTAACGGTGTATTCATTCCGTCCTTCGTCAGGTCAGTGCTCTCTCTTACGCCTCTAGTCCGGTACCACGGTGATAACGACCGCCTGTTGGACTGTGCGGTCCCCTGGGTGTCTGAACGTGCTTGACTGAATGTCGTGGCCCCAGCACCCGCACAGTTGGTATCGGCGACGATTTCTTTTTTTGTTATCCCCACTGTAGATACCCCGTCACGCTCCTCCGTAGTATGACTTGTAATGTCCGTACTCTTTTGCCCAATCCATTTTACCTTCGGGAGGAGAAACTATTGTCAAAATACCTAAATTCTGCGCTCGACTTGGCTTCAAAACCACTGAACCTTATCCTTCTTCGTACGTACCAAACTCGACGGCATGAGAAGCCGCGCAAACGGGACACGAACGGCAGCCAGAAGAGGAAATGATTTGGCCCGCTTTATGTCCAATGACCCAAAGAGGAAGTCTCCTTCGACCATCATCTGCCGTCAACACGGAGACTCGTCTTCAGCAAGACAGCCGTCAACACGATAGCGACTAGTGCTGGGCATTTGCGCGCTTCGATGGGTACCGGCGGTAGACGCTGGAGAGGGCGGTATACCTGGCGACTACGGCCTTGCGCAAGACGAGGATGAGCCTGGATGTGGGATGGGGTCTGGATATGTCGCCAAGGTGCGCGTTTATTCGTGGTGTCCATTTCCACTAGATGCTAACGTCCGTTGTTAGCTCGTACAATCCCTTCTGCCGAGTATAACACGGACGCCGTTTGTGGAGCGCTTCAAATACGACATAATATCGTCAAATCTGTTGTCGACGACTCTATCCACACATACTCCATACCCCAAGTCGCCGACGTTCCCTGGGACGATTGCTACGCCAAGCGAGACTAGTCCTGTGAGACGAAGGCGAAGTAGTGGCGGCGCACCTGGCCGACTGAAGCAAGACGAGGAGAATCCGGGGTACTGGGTTTGGGCAGTCGCGCTCGTCTTGCTCTGCTCAGGATACTTTATTCTCGGGTTAGCAGCCTGTGGACTTGCTTGGACGACTGTGGTGGAGGCTGGCGCGACGGAGGACATGCAGGATGTGAGTCGTCTCTAACATGTATGATTGATCTGACTTTGCTTGGTAGTCAATGGACGCGCTGAAAGAGCTCGTGTGCGCGGGCGATTCTTGGGATTCTCTCGTCTCCGAAGCGCTGGGCATTCTAGAAAAAGACGAAGGTCCCCCGTTGTCTAACCCACCATCAGCGAATCCAACTTCTCCTGGAATTACTCGCTCTAGGTCTTCTACAGCCAACAATATACCTCTTCGAGTCGCGTTACAATCCACGCTGCACACGACCCAGACCGCATGCGACAATATTCGGCCGCTGTTTGCTGCTCTGACGTCCCCGGACGAATTACGGCAACTCAGCGAGATGTATGCCCCCGCGAGCCCGCAGAGACCAGTATCGTTGCCAACGCTGACGAGAAAGACTGCGATGGAGGATAAACGGGCGACGTGGGGCGGGAAACGGAGTTCTTGGTATGGGTCCCCGAATGGCAAGCGACGGTCGGATATGACATCGCTGCTGGGTCCTATGCACTCTCCCAGTCGCAGTGCGCCTGTGACGCCTCTACAAGAGGAGCAGGAGGAAGACGAGGATCCGTTAACCGATATCAGGAAGCATGGAGAGGTGTTTGGACTCGATGCCCTAGATCTGCAGCGACGGAGACGATTTTCGTCGCAGCTCTCTCCTATGAGCCCGAATTTCATTCAACCACCACGACTTTCTGCGCTTCAAGCATCCCTTTCGGCTGCGCTATCAGCCAAGCGGTACACGGCGGCGCATCTGCTTGCTTTGCGGTTTACGGATGAAGGACTGCAGGATTACTGGGAGGATGTGCGGAGTGTCATGTCGTTGCTTACTGGCGCTCTGGCGGACGCAGCAGCGCGGCTAGGTGAAGCTATCGCTGAGCATGAGCAGGGTCAGGAGGAATTAGGCCGACCGAGTGTGCATTCGCGAGAGGTGTCACGGCGGTGGGCGGCAGGTCAGATCGATTTCACGCCGCCGAGTTTGACTCTGGATTTGGATGCCGGAGAGATGGACGGGTACGCGCCTATGCCGGGACGGATGGCGCGGTTTGGGGTGCATGTCGGGAAGATGAGAGAGGCGATGCGGGCTGCGGGTGGCGAGCTGGAGGGTGTAGTGGGTGCGCTGAGAGGGGGGCATAGACGAGTGCAGTCGGACGCGTCGGATTCGTCGTCTGCGCCGTTGTTACACCACGAGCAGCCGGATACCGCGGAGCCAAATGCTGCGATTCAGGCGTATGACCGGCTGAGGCGCGAGCTTGGTGTGGCGCTTAGGGAATGTGAGCGCGGGAGGGCGTGTTTGGTCGAAGCGCTGGTGCCGCCTGCGCCGTCGTCGTCTTCGTCTCGGCCGTCATCGCTAGGCTCTGTGCCGAGTTTCGATAATGGTCCTGTGTCTGAGGAAAGCAGTTTAGATCACCACGAGCTTGAGGAGGTGCTGGTTTCTGCTGGTATTGAGCATCCGGTGCTTCTGCCTAGGGAGGAGGAGCTGGAGCTTGGGATTGAGGAAGTGTATGAGTATGATTTGGGGCTTGAGAAGCCGACGTGGACGAGGGAGAGGAGTGCGATGTCGAGGGAGGAGAGGATACGTGTGGCGAGGGAGGCTAGGGAGAGGGAAAGAGAGAGGGAGAGGGAGAGGCAAGAGAGGAAGCCGATGGAGGTTGTGGAGGAGCTGAAGGATGTGATTTTTAGGGTGCGGGAGGAGAGGGAGCGGAGGCAGTTGGGGGTAAGGTTGGAGGAGGAGGACGAGCCGGTGACACTGGCTTACGATGAGGAAGATGAGGAGGAGGATCGGACGGTACACGCGGAGATTGGTGTCGCGTTATAACTACATGCCTTGGTCTTGGTCTTTCGTTGATTTATTGGATTACATATATACGTACATTACATACTAGCTTTTTGTGCTTGCTCGCTGTGGATTATTGGTTTCTCTTTGATGCTTCAGTTTCGATTGTATCTATTAGTATAGTAATGCTAATTTATACGTATGTGCATGTCGTTGGGGAGGGAAAAAATGGCCACACTTTATGGAATGAGGGTGTATCCGTTGGGATACGTGTCCTCGGTGATTCGAGTACGATGAGCGGAGGAAGAATAGATTCTCGGCGTGGTGTTGGAACACGAGCAGTACAACTTTGATTTACCAGTACTTACATGTATGTGGAAGAGGCTGTCGGAGGAAAAAAGCGATTGAAATGCCGAAGGCTCTTCGATGAGAGGCGCACATCCGATGAGACATGTGTCCTCGATTCGAGGTTGTAATGGGTACAGAGTTTTAATCCGAGTAGGCGGCGGTCAAGCTGTGTACGTGTTTTGTTGCTGTGGCAAAGGCCTGGGCGGTTTGAACTTGGGGAGGAAAAAGTAATTGAACAGGCCCTGCATCACTCGGAGCGCACATCCGCTGAGATATGTGTCCTCGATTTGTGGTGGGAGTCGAGTATAAGTAATGTGAAAGGAACGAGGTCTATTCAATGCGCGAGCAGATCAAGGTCAAAGTCAATCTGGGGTCATGCACATTAACGCTTTGCTGGGCTCTAGGAAAGGTGGTCTGGAAAAATTCATAGCAAGCGGGGGGGAATGAATAAGTAAGGCGCGCATCCACTGAGATACGTGTCCTGCATGTGTCATGTTGTTCGGTTCGCCTCTTCCTGGTGGTGAACAGTTAACTATCTTCGAACTCGTGCTACGTGCAAAGGGAGTCGGAGAGCAAAAACACAATCATTGATCAGTTATTGAGGGGGTATCTGTTAGGATACGTATCCTCGATTCAGAGCGAGTAAGTACTTGTTAACGATGTTTTGGTGTGGTGGCAGAGGCGATAGAAAAAAAAAAGCAGGAGGTCGAAGGAGAAGTGAGGCGCGCATCCGCTGAGAGATATGTCTTCGACGACTTAGAATGCCAGATGGACACTGTGAGGCTCGTACCTCTAGCGAGGGAGACACCGGAAGAGGCAGACAAATTGCTCTCTCACGTCAACCGAAGGAAGCATGAGTAGACGGAGTCGACATTGTAGACTAATTCTAATGCTACAACGGCCACAAGCAATCTAAGTACTACAGTAGAGTCATCGATGCGATGACCATGTAAACCTAAATTACACAATCAGTCCAATAAGAAAGCCGCGAAAATGAGGATACTCACCATGTCAGGTTGAGAACATACGAGCTCACGCATGGCACCGTGTCTAGCTCGTCGTGTCGGTCTACGAGAGAATATCAGTTCGTCAACGGAGGGGGTCAAACTCGGAAACCTCACCTCAAGATGTCCATGCTAAGCTGCGGGTGTCGTCCATGGTACGTTCATCGTCGTCACATCAGGCTCTCCGTATCGCGGCTCGCCGATGATACACTCCGCTCGAGTCCGATGCGGGTGAGGAGGCAGACTCGCCCAAGGACTGCTTTCGCGGAGTTTCCGAGTTGATCCTTGAAGACTGTGTCAATACAAGCTGTTAATCGAACAGGATCGTGCTCACAATTGATGTCGTTCCGTTGCCGACAAACTGGTGTTCTCAATACGGTTGCGATTCATTTCTACAACGCGACATCAGTACATAAAGAAATGGATCAAAGGTAAGTCTCACCTTTACACGACAGGCCTGCGAGCGAGGTCTTCGGTAGGTGCAGACATTCTCGGCATCGTTACTATCTCCCATGTCATCTAGGTTGAAGTCCATGATGGGCTCGACGGCTGCTTGCGTTGCTGAACCGAGTCGGGACACATTCGCCGAGTCAGAGACTACCGCCGTTGAATCCCGACATGATCCTACGAGATATTGAGAAAGATGGTTAATTAAAAGTCAATGCCAAAAGAATTGAGAAACATACCCCAAGGCCAACGAGACAAAGAACGCTGCCCACAGCGCATCTAGATCATAGACGACAACAAAGCCATCTATCAAGGTCAAGACGACGTCCTATATACAGGCGCGGGACTGTACACATCGAAGAACATATCTAGCAGACAACTTGGTCAATAATCTCGTCGTTCATGAGAGTAACCGAGAGACGTACCGCTGCGCTGGAGACTGTGTTAACAGACTTCGCATGATGGTCCAACTCCAAGGAGACAGCAGCGCCAGACATCATTCCCACCGGCGCGAAGCCAAATGGGAGTGGGACGCGTCACGAAGACAACGCCCTGCACAAAGCTGACACCCACGAGCATGTCTGGCGTATATATCAGCGCTGCGAGGTGGTAAACGAATAGGAGACATACCGTTCCAAATATCGAGCACGCCGTGAAGCCCGTGATGCGTAGGCGTCTAGCGCCATAAGATGTCGTCTGGGAGGAGAGCGTTAACTGGGAGGGAGACAAGAAGTGGGAAGAAGAGCGTACCCGTAAGAGCATTCCAACGTCATGCCGTCCGACTACGAAGACAGCTACAACAACGATGAAGGACTGAACCAAATGATTCTCGGAAAGAACGTACATGATGCGTAGGCGTCCAGGTCGTGATTGGCTGGGCGAAGGGGGCCATACGAAAGCGTCTGCGAGGAGCATTAAGTGGAAGCCAGACAATTAGCGGAAAGATGAGCGTACCATAAGAGAATCCGGGTTCCAAAATTAAGCTGCCCGACGACGATGAAGATAGCTACAATAGTAGACGTCCAGGCCGTGATTGGCTGAGGGAAAGGCGCCATAGGATGGCATCTGCGAGGAGCATTAACTGGAAGCCAAACACGAACCGGGAAGAAGAGCGCACCATAAGAGAATTCAAGTTCCAACGACATGCTGCCCGATGACGACGAAGACGGCTACAACAACGATCAAAGACTCGACGTACCAGCGGAGGAGGGCAACAGCAAAGCGGCTATCCCGCTAGAGCTCGGGAGTCGCCCACAGGCCCACCAACGTCGACGAGGAACAGACTGTAAAAAAAGGAATTGTCAGCGAGCTGCATGACAACGAAGAGAGCATTCACCTGGTGGGAGAGAGAGCGCGCATTGAGGAGGACATCGAAGACGACGACGACGAAAAAGTTTGATGATGGTGGCAGGAAGAAACCCGCGTGTTACCATCAATAAACCGACCCGGTCACGTTTTGTATGCGTCGCGGCGAGGTACAAGGCGATTGGCGGGAGCGTCGGATACAGCGACGAGAGCATCTGTAGCGTGGTGAGTAAGGTATAGTATGAGTAAGTGAGACAAACCGTGAGAGGAGAGGTATCTAGAGGGAAAAGGAAGGAAGGAAAGGTGGAATGTTGATTTGGGATGAATCCCACCGCCTTTTAACGACTTCCCAAGGATACGTACAGGCAATAAGATGTACATCAGAGCGGTTGATCGGGCGCCGTGACACACGGACATTTGATGGAACGAGATCTGTGGATCTTCGGGCGCATATTGCGCCGCCACACATTTCGCTTAGTGACGAGTCTCCGCCCTGAGTGTAATATGAAGAAACTGAAAGCAATACAAGTGAGAAAGGATTGAAAATCTGAGATGAAGAACACTCCAGGACAATTGAGGAACCCAAACCAACTAGAACTTGCCTTCTCCTCGGAAATGCACGGTAGCGACTTTCCCGTTCTTCAAAGCAAAGTTCTACAACCCAAAGCGCTGGAATTATATGCAGGGCCCAACTGATGATCTGATGGGCGTCGTAAGGCGCTGTCTGGACTCGGGGATAAAGAAAACTTCACTGCTTGGTCTTTTCAGCCGGAGACGCGCAACGCTACGCGTTGCTAATTCCACTCTTCTGGAGCGGAGAAAGTCATCCGTGTACGTTCTGATGGACTGTCACATGAGTCAGCATGAAATCAAGGCCGTTGAAAGGCGGAAAAGGTACAAACCCTTTCCGCAAGCTGTTGACATTACGCGAATCGAACGTTAACACGGAACCAGATTGGTTCAGAGGCGGAATTAAAGTCACACGAAGTCTATTAGAAGTATATACAGCTATACCGTTCATCAGCTTCAACAAAATGAGATGGGAAACGCGTTTTACCCAAAAGTGTTGCTGGGACGGAGGAGGAGGACGACCTCGGTCCTCTGGCGTCATTTCCCCGCATCCATGGTGGACGAGATAAGATTGCAGAGGCCCCGGAGACGTCACAGGGTCTAGAAATCCTCGTGTCATCGATGTGCAGGGTCCTAAACGCCTCCCAGAGCATCTGACGCGAAAACTCGTCCTCAGAACGCGTTCTCCGGCTCCACGACCATCGGTATTTGACACACGCAAGTATAGGAAGAGCCTCAAGGTAAATTCAGGTGAGTGGTATGTGCGAAAGGGCGGGAGAGTACAGGGGCGAGTTAGTGTAACCGTCTTTGAGCTCGGACATGTGGTGGTTCGAGTTCAAGTGGTGCCGATCACTTGGGGTTGTCATACCCGTATGGACCTATTCTGGTACGATGTTTCCCTGCTAATTCCGAGTCGATTGGATCCCTAGAACGTTGGGAGGACCTGGTATACCCGCTGTGCAAGCGGAGTGAATTCCCTTTGGAGAAGTGTTGGAATCATTCTAGCGACCCGACGGACATCATGCTCAGGGTATATTACATCAATAACGAAAGTTTTTTGGGCCGCCTGATAGCGTCGTCGAAGGAAGTTTTCGTTGGGTGTTTCGGGCATATCGAGTTCTCCGTAAGGTTCAGTATGTGGGATATCTTCATGTCCGTGTTTTCTTCCACCTTTGGGGGCTAACCATGTTCATTAGCATCTTGTAAGATACTCTACGAGCTATTTTGACGACCATAGAGAGCTCTGAAGAGATGGAAATCGCGATATACACATTTGTACCCTCCGCAAGTACCATTATTCTAGTCCGCCGCAAGTACTTTTGTTCACTTTCGTTGTAGAAGAGATTTAAGTAACAAGCAGTTTATTAGGACGTAACTACGACAAGCGCGCTACTAGGATATTCCAACTACATAGTAACACGGCGGGACAATCCGCATTCTCCGTTACAAAGTCCTTCTGGCCAGAATTACTCTCCCTGCCGAGGCCCAACCTCACAGCTCCAAATCAACGTCACGGAAGGTAAAATACGGCGCAATCAATGCGCCGTGGATACGAACTACAAGCGAAGAGTTAGCTCCGTAACATGATTGAAATAAACAAGGCACGAACCAATAAGAAATATGACCGCTTTCCAACGTCGCCGTCCTCGCAGTAGGCGGAGATTATGTCCTTGGTCAGAGTCTACTCGTCGTCCACCAGTAGAGGTCCAATGTCCCCGCCATCCGAGGGTCGACTTGGAATGTGGCGTCAATATAAGAGAACTGCTGATAGACGAGCAGTAGACGAGCGGTGAGAAGCTCGCAGGACGAGCACAGCGGCGGTAGCGCCGCTGCTCACTGCGCCTGAACGATAATTCAGGTACTGCCATAAACTGTTAGTGCAGAACGCAAGATAAACGGGCATAACGTACCCAAGAACGAATCCATCAGCAATACGTCCCAAAGCGTCCATAAACCCGAGCTCCGTCAGATCCAGATCGGCATCAGCGGATGCAGCTAGCCGAGGGCTGGACAGTGCTGTACAGGTCCATGTCGAAATGGCAAGCGCTCTCCGTGATGGACCAGCCTGACAACAGGAGCTTCTGGGCATGGAAATGGACTACAGCGAGGTAAGAAAGGTGTCTTGAGTTCGACGACTACCACCAGAGCCGGCCTCGAGGTAATGCGAAACGAAAGTCCAAGTGTGGCGTCCATAAGCGTAACGACGCCGATATCTAAGCAGTGAAAAGCTCGCAGGGCGAGCGCAGCGGCGGAAGCGCCACTGTTCACTGCGTATGATGCCTACAGCATAACGCTGCAATAGTGAGCTGGCGCGAGAAATCGGGAAGAACGAAATTACCCACCTCTTCAAGTTCGTATCCAACACGTCCCAATCAGGCCACAAACCCGAATGCTACAAGATCCAGATCGCCATCAGCGGCGATAAGTTTACGCCGCAATCGAATTCCCTAAAGATTTGATGGTAGTACACGAAGGAACTGACCGAAAGACGTCAGAATTAAATATATGAAGGAAAGTCAAGATTCACACCTTTTCGCAGGAAAAAAAAAAAGCCGGGCCGGCGAGGCCAATACACGCCGTAGTCGTCCCACGGGAGCGTGGCGCCCTTCGCTGAGCAGTCTGGCCGTAGGGCGAGGCGGCGAAGCCGCCTTGCGTGAAGTTCTAAGGGAAAGTAAGGACATTAAGAATAACAGAGAGCGGATAAACCCACGTACCGTGTTGCGTTGTCGCGATACATAACCTATCTGAGGTCGACCAATAACGTTCCTGGGGAAGTTCACCGTCGCGACGTCCTAATCTGTCCGTAATTCCGAGTTCAACAAGATCCAGATCTCCATCGGCGGCGTGTATTGCCCGATAGAGAAGCGATTCGGGTTGGATCTGATTGAACTAATGAAACTGTAAACGAGGTTGGAACGCAACGTGAGATTAAAGGCAAATATTCCGACCTTTCTCCTGAAAAAAAGCCTGGCCGGCGAGGCCACCACGCGCTGGAGTCGGAAGATGACGAGCTACAAAGACAAGACGGTGTTCTCGAGTCGTTACAACGGCTGAGGAGGCGGCGAAGCCGCCTCCGCCTAATGTAAACCAATTAGTTTAAGTATACCCAGGGAAATTAAGGGAAACGTACCGTATTTTGATGGCGCATTATACCCGAGCTAAAGAAGACGGGTGAGATTCAAAAGTTGAAATGAAGTGGAAATGTGTACCTTTTCGCCAGGACCAAAAGCCGGTCCGGCGAGGACAGCAATGCCTGTCGTAATCTCACCACTGGGTTTCCCTGGCGACGCAATCGTTCTCCTGGTGTTGGAGCGTCCTTCCAGGCGGTGGCGAAGCCACCGCGGTCATCCGTACGTCCTACTCGAATTAGCGTCAAGTCCAACACCAAAGAGAGCAAATGTACAAACCTGTGCAGATATTGAAAGCGAATCTACGAGTAAATGAGCTAAAATGACACGAAAAAGAGGGACAAAAACGAACTTTTTCCTCAAGATCCAAGCCTGGCCGGCGAGGCCAAACACGCTGTCCTAATCCCAAAACGTCGTAAGTCGCGTTTCCAGCTGTTGAAACAAGCAAGTCGTTGTAGTTTACGGCGGCGCCGTAGGCGCCAACGCATCCATGGAGCGAAGAATCGGATTTCAAGATTGTGGTGGTGACGGTAAGAAAGTGAGCGTGCAGTTGCCGCATTTGGATTGATCGCCACGCTCTCCCCTTGGCTCTCCCTGTTCCCATCATATCGCGACGTGGTTCCTCTCTGTAATTCGACCCTTGGCGTCTCGGAGATTCAATTCTTTTTGCGTGTTCGATTGGATCTGTGGGCGCCCGTGTGTCAGTCCCTTTTCCAATGGGGCTGAACACGATCACGCACCTTGAAACCGCAACACCCTCGCCCTCATTTAATATCTCCCCCTGGAAATCTAAATCCGGTTCTCGACGAATTGGGCGACTGTCGCTAGAGGTTCTGGACTGTCTGTACTTTATCTTGTGGGCTGCACGCCGCGACTTCTTCGACCTGGACGTACAAGTCAATCAGGAAAGGTATGCAGGCCTTCAACGCACACCTTATTCTATGCGACGTCGACATTTTGACCTCGGTTCTCGACAAATTGAGCGACTCGCTCATGGCGCTGCGCTGTCTGGTGGGTTTCTGGGGGCGCCGTAAACGATGACTTCCTTGACCTGTACAGATAAGTCAGCTGTTAAAGCGGTGTCGGTACCTTCTCGTTCCTCTGCACTGCGCCGTCGAAATTCTCACCCCGGATCTCGAGGAATTGAGCGGGTATGGGCTTTGGGACTGTTAGAAGTCTGCAGAGTATGGCCAGGACGATGGTACGCACCTTGGTTTGACTTGCCCGAATTCTGAGCCCGGATCTGGACGAATTGAGGGTCTACAAGTGGACAGTCAGCATCAATTTTGCCTGGACTCGACGTGGACTCACCTCTTTTGCTTCTCTCCTCGACAACCATGAAGTCTAGCCAACTATTCAGCGACGGGCCAGGAGAAGGTAACGGGGGTGCTTACCGAATGGTTTCGCGACTGAATGGCTTGTACACACGGGCTCTATGAGTGGTGTCAGCTCACGGACGACAACGGCGAAGATGGAACTCGCCACACGCAATGCTGACGTCGTTCCAGTTCGAATAACGCGCTGAGAGAACGAATATTGAACAGACGAAAGGGTAAGATAAATCTGCGCTTACCCCAATGTTTTGGCGGCGACGGGGAGAAGATAGTGACTGTAAGTGGGAAAGACAGAATGGGAGTCTAGTCTGACCTTCGTTCAGAGACCGAATCCAGGTCCCCGTCCGGAGGAAGTCTTTCCGTGTGTCATGGCCGTCTCTGCGCACTCGATCGTTGGCTTGGTTTCCTGGATCCCAATCTAGAAGTCGTTCCGTGGCGTAGATTTTTGAAGGTGAATTCTCTGTATCTGACTCGAGTTTGGCATTCAGATCGTCTAAGTGAATAAGTACAAGATCACACAGTGAACTGGCATAAATTGTACAGAGGTAGAGGTATGTGCCGTCATGATCCAATATACATCGCATCAGTAACCAAACATCGCCCTGTAGTGTCATTCTAATTGCGAGCCACGGCTTGTTCTTATTCTCGGATTACAGAGCTACACACTCTATGTACTACAATGATATGTGTATCTATCGCTTCCTATTGTTGGACCGCATTGAATGACACCACGGGAGCAAGTATCCACTAAGAACAACAGTTGGGCCACATAGGATAGTCTGATGCGACGGAGCGCTCATGAGTCACTCGATTCATCATTCGGGCCCAGATGTCCGCAGCCAGAGGTATAAAGACCAGCGAGATTGACTGTCTGTTCATTCCTTCCTTCCCCAGGTCAGTGCTCTCTCTTACGCCTCTAGTCCGGTACCACGGTGATAACGACCGCCTCACGGACTGCGCGGTCTCCTGGGTGTCTGAACGTGCTTGACTGAATGTCGTGGCCCCAGCACCCGCACAGTTGGTACCGGCACCGATTTCTTTTTTTGTTATCTCGACTGTACACACCCTGTCACGCTTCTCCGTAGTATGACTTGTAATGTCCGTACTCTTTTGTGCAATGTATTTTACCTTCGGGAGCAGAAACTATTGTCAAAATGCCCAAAAAATGAGTTGTACTTGGCTTCAAAACCACTGAACCTTATCCTTCTTCGTACGTACCAAACGTGACGGCATGAGAAGCCGCACAAACGGGACACGAACGGCAGCCAGAAGAGGAAATGATTCGCGCGCTTTATGTCCTAATGACCCAAAGAGGAAGTCTCTTTCGACCATCATCTCGTCAACACGGAGACTAGCTCTATTCAGCAAGCCAGCCGTCAACACGATAGCGACTAGTGCGGGGCTGATTGGTGTTGGTGGTAGACGCTGGAGAAGGCGGTATACCTGGCGACTATGTCGTTGCGCAAGACGGGCATGAGCCTGGATGTGGGATGGGGTCTGGATATGTCGCCAAGGTGCGCGTTTACTCGTGGTGTCTATTCCGCTAGATGCTAACGTGTCATTAGCTTGTACAATCCCTTCTGCCGAGTATAACACGGACGCCGTTTGTGGAGCGCTTCAAGTACGACATAAAATCGTCAAATCTGCTATCGACGACTCTATCCACGCATACACCATACCCCAAGTCGCCGACGTTCCCTGGGACGATTGCTACGCCAAGCGAGACTAGTCCTGTGAGGCGTAGGCGAAGTAGTGGCGGCGCACCAGGGCGCCTGAAGCAGGACGAGGAGAATCCTGGGTATTGGGTGTGGGCAGTCGCGCTCGTGTTGCTCTGCTCAGGATACTTTATTCTCGGCCAGCAGCCTGTGGACTTGCTTGGACGACTGTGGTGGAGGCTGGCGCGACAGAGGATATGCAGGATGTGAGTTGTCTTTAACATATATATGATTGATCTGACTTTACTCAACAGTCAATGGACGCGCTGAAAGAGCTCGTGTGCGCGGGTGATTCTTGGGATTCTCTCGTCTCCGAAGCGCTTGGTATTCTAGAAAAGGACGAAGGCACCCCGTTGTCTAACCCACCATCAGCGAATTCAACTTCTCCTGGAATTACTCGCTCCAGGTCTTCTACAGCCAACAATACACCCCTTCGCGTCGCGTTACAATCCACACTCCACACGACCCAGACCGCATGCGACAATATTCGGCCGCTGTTTGCTGCTCTGACGTCCCCAGACGAATTACGGCAGCTGAGCGAGATGTATGCCCCCGCGAGCCCGCAGAGACCAGTGTCATTGCCGACGTTGACGAGGAAAACTGCGATGGAGGATAAACGCGCGACGTGGGGCGGGAAACGGAGTTCCTGGTATGGGTCCCCGAATGGCAAGCGACGTTCAGAATTGACGTCGCTACCGGGTCCAATGCATTCGCCGAGTCGGAGTGCGCCTGTGACGCCGTTATAGGAGGAAGACGAGACCGAGGATCCGTTGAAGGATATTAGAAGTTATGGCGAGGTGTTTGGACTGGATGCGCTGGATCTCCAACGACGGAGACGATTTTCCTCTCAGCTTTCTCCCATGAGCCCGAATTTCATTCAACCACCACGACTTTCTGCGCTGCAAGCGTCTTTATCCGCTGCTCTTTCAGCCAAGCGGTATACGGCGGCGCATCTGCTTGCTCTGCGCTTCACGGACGAAGGACTGCAGGACTATTGGGAGGACGTTCGGAGTGTCATGTCGTTGCTTACTGGCGCTCTGGCGGACGCAGCAGCACGGCTCGGAGACGCTATCGCTGAGCATGAGCAGGGTCAGGAGGAGCTCGGCCGACCGAGTAATCATTCACGGGAGGTGTCGCGACGATGGGCGGCGGGTCAGATCGATTTCACGCCGCCGAATTTGACTCTAGATTTGGACGCCGGAGAGATGGACGGGTATGCACCGATGCCAGGGCGGATGGCGCGGTTTGGGGTGCATGTCGAGAAGATGAGAGAGGCGATGAGGGCTGCGGGTGGAGAGCTGGAGGGTGTTGTGGGTGCGCTGAGAGGAGGGCATAGACGGGTGCATTCGGACGCGTCGGATTCGTCATCTGCGCCGCTGTTACACCATGAGCAGCCGGATACCGCGGAGCCGAATGCTGCGATTCAGGCGTATGATCGACTGAGGCGCGAGCTTGGTGTGGCGCTTAGGGAGTGTGAGCGCGGGAGAGCGTGTTTGGTCGAAGCGCTTGTACCGCCTGCGCCGTCGTCGTCTTCGTCTCGGCCGTCCTCGCTCGGGTCAGTGCCGAGTCTCGATAATGGTCCTGTGTCAGAGGAAAGCAGTTTGGACCACCATGAGCTTGAGGAGGTGCTCGTGTCTACTGGTATTGAGCATCCTGTGCTTCTGCCTAGGGAGGAGGAGCTGGAGCTTGGGATTGAGGAGGTGTATGAGTATGATTTGGGGCTTGAGAAGCCGGCGTGGACGAGGGAGAGGAGTGCGATGTCGAGGGAGGAGAGGATACGTGTGGCGAGGGAGGCTAGGGAGAGGGAAAGAGAGAGGGAGAGGGAGAGGCAAGAGAGGAAGCCGATGGAGGTTGTGGAGGAGCTGAAGGATGTGATTTTTAGGGTGCGGGAGGAGAGGGAGCGGAGGCAGTTGGGGGTAAGGTTGGAGGAGGAGGACGAGCCGGTGACACTGGCTTACGATGAGGAAGATGAGGAGGAGGATCGGACGGTACACGCGGAGATTGGTGTCGCGTTATAACTACATGCCTTGGTCTTGGTCTTTCGTTGATTTATTGGATTACATATATACGTACATTACATACTAGCTTTTTGTGCTTGCTCGCTGTGGATTATTGGTTTCTCTTTGATGCTTCAGTTTCGATTGTATCTATTAGTATAGTAATGCTAATTTATACGTATGTGCATGTCGTTGGGGAGGGAAAAAATGGCCACACTTTATGGAATGAGGGTGTATCCGTTGGGATACGTGTCCTCGGTGATTCGAGTACGATGAGCGGAGGAAGAATAGATTCTCGGCGTGGTGTTGGAACACGAGCAGTACAACTTTGATTTACCAGTACTTACATGTATGTGGAAGAGGCTGTCGGAGGAAAAAAGCGATTGAAATGCCGAAGGCTCTTCGATGAGAGGCGCACATCCGATGAGACATGTGTCCTCGATTCGAGGTTGTAATGGGTACAGAGTTTTAATCCGAGTAGGCGGCGGTCAAGCTGTGTACGTGTTTTGTTGCTGTGGCAAAGGCCTGGGCGGTTTGAACTTGGGGAGGAAAAAGTAATTGAACAGGCCCTGCATCACTCGGAGCGCACATCCGCTGAGATATGTGTCCTCGATTTGTGGTGGGAGTCGAGTATAAGTAATGTGAAAGGAACGAGGTCTATTCAATGCGCGAGCAGATCAAGGTCAAAGTCAATCTGGGGTCATGCACATTAACGCTTTGCTGGGCTCTAGGAAAGGTGGTCTGGAAAAATTCATAGCAAGCGGGGGGAATGAATAAGTAAGGCGCGCATCCACTGAGATACGTGTCCTGCATGTGTCATGTTGTTCGGTTCGCCTCTTCCTGGTGGTGAACAGTTAACTATCTTCGAACTCGTGCTACGTGCAAAGGGAGTCGGAGAGCAAAAACACAATCATTGATCAGTTATTGAGGGGTATCTGTTAGGATACGTATCCTCGATTCAGAGCGAGTAAGTACTTGTTAACGATGTTTTGGTGTGGTGGCAGAGGCGATAAAAAAAAAGCAGGAGGTCGAAGGAGAAGTGAGGCGCGCATCCGCTGAGAGATATGTCTTCGACGACTTAGAATGCCAGATGGACACTGTGAGGCTCGTACCTCTAGCGAGGGAGACACCGGAAGAGGCAGACAAATTGCTCTCTCACGTCAACCGAAGGAAGCATGAGTAGACGGAGTCGACATTGTAGACTAATTCTAATGCTACAACGGCCACAAGCAATCTAAGTACTACAGTAGAGTCATCGATGCGATGACCATGTAAACCTAAATTACACAATCAGTCCAATAAGAAAGCCGCGAAAATGAGGATACTCACCATGTCAGGTTGAGAACATACGAGCTCACGCATGGCACCGTGTCTAGCTCGTCGTGTCGGTCTACGAGAGAATATCAGTTCGTCAACGGAGGGGGTCAAACTCGGAAACCTCACCTCAAGATGTCCATGCTAAGCTGCGGGTGTCGTCCATGGTACGTTCATCGTCGTCACATCAGGCTCTCCGTATCGCGGCTCGCCGATGATACACTCCGCTCGAGTCCGATGCGGGTGAGGAGGCAGACTCGCCCAAGGACTGCTTTCGCGGAGTTTCCGAGTTGATCCTTGAAGACTGTGTCAATACAAGCTGTTAATCGAACAGGATCGTGCTCACAATTGATGTCGTTCCGTTGCCGACAAACTGGTGTTCTCAATACGGTTGCGATTCATTTCTACAACGCGACATCAGTACATAAAGAAATGGATCAAAGGTAAGTCTCACCTTTACACGACAGGCCTGCGAGCGAGGTCTTCGGTAGGTGCAGACATTCTCGGCATCGTTACTATCTCCCATGTCATCTAGGTTGAAGTCCATGATGGGCTCGACGGCTGCTTGCGTTGCTGAACCGAGTCGGGACACATTCGCCGAGTCAGAGACTACCGCCGTTGAATCCCGACATGATCCTACGAGATATTGAGAAAGATGGTTAATTAAAAGTCAATGCCAAAAGAATTGAGAAACATACCCCAAGGCCAACGAGACAAAGAACGCTGCCCACAGCGCATCTAGATCATAGACGACAACAAAGCCATCTATCAAGGTCAAGACGACGTCCTATATACAGGCGCGGGACTGTACACATCGAAGAACATATCTAGCAGACAACTTGGTCAATAATCTCGTCGTTCATGAGAGTAACCGAGAGACGTACCGCTGCGCTGGAGACTGTGTTAACAGACTTCGCATGATGGTCCAACTCCAAGGAGACAGCAGCGCCAGACATCATTCCCACCGGCGCGAAGCCAAATGGGAGTGGGACGCGTCACGAAGACAACGCCCTGCACAAAGCTGACACCCACGAGCATGTCTGGCGTATATATATATCAGCGCTGCGAGGTGGTAAACGAATAGGAGACATACCGTTCCAAATATCGAGCACGCCGTGAAGCCCGTGATGCGTAGGCGTCTAGCGCCATAAGATGTCGTCTGGGAGGAGAGCGTTAACTGGGAGGGAGACAAGAAGTGGGAAGAAGAGCGTACCCGTAAGAGCATTCCAACGTCATGCCGTCCGACTACGAAGACAGCTACAACAACGATGAAGGACTGAACCAAATGATTCTCGGAAAGAACGTACATGATGCGTAGGCGTCCAGGTCGTGATTGGCTGGGCGAAGGGGGCCATACGAAAGCGTCTGCGAGGAGCATTAAGTGGAAGCCAGACAATTAGCGGAAAGATGAGCGTACCATAAGAGAATCCGGGTTCCAAAATTAAGCTGCCCGACGACGATGAAGATAGCTACAATAGTAGACGTCCAGGCCGTGATTGGCTGAGGGAAAGGCGCCATAGGATGGCATCTGCGAGGAGCATTAACTGGAAGCCAAACACGAACCGGGAAGAAGAGCGCACCATAAGAGAATTCAAGTTCCAACGACATGCTGCCCGATGACGACGAAGACGGCTACAACAACGATCAAAGACTCGACGTACCAGCGGAGGAGGGCAACAGCAAAGCGGCTATCCCGCTAGAGCTCGGGAGTCGCCCACAGGCCCACCAACGTCGACGAGGAACAGACTGTAAAAAAAGGAATTGTCAGCGAGCTGCATGACAACGAAGAGAGCATTCACCTGGTGGGAGAGAGAGCGCGCATTGAGGAGGACATCGAAGACGACGACGACGAAAAAGTTTGATGATGGTGGCAGGAAGAAACCCGCGTGTTACCATCAATAAACCGACCCGGTCACGTTTTGTATGCGTCGCGGCGAGGTACAAGGCGATTGGCGGGAGCGTCGGATACAGCGACGAGAGCATCTGTAGCGTGGTGAGTAAGGTATAGTATGAGTAAGTGAGACAAACCGTGAGAGGAGAGGTATCTAGAGGGAAAAGGAAGGAAGGAAAGGTGGAATGTTGATTTGGGATGAATCCCACCGCCTTTTAACGACTTCCCAAGGATACGTACAGGCAATAAGATGTACATCAGAGCGGTTGATCGGGCGCCGTGACACACGGACATTTGATGGAACGAGATCTGTGGATCTTCGGGCGCATATTGCGCCGCCACACATTTCGCTTAGTGACGAGTCTCCGCCCTGAGTGTAATATGAAGAAACTGAAAGCAATACAAGTGAGAAAGGATTGAAAATCTGAGATGAAGAACACTCCAGGACAATTGAGGAACCCAAACCAACTAGAACTTGCCTTCTCCTCGGAAATGCACGGTAGCGACTTTCCCGTTCTTCAAAGCAAAGTTCTACAACCCAAAGCGCTGGAATTATATGCAGGGCCCAACTGATGATCTGATGGGCGTCGTAAGGCGCTGTCTGGACTCGGGGATAAAGAAAACTTCACTGCTTGGTCTTTTCAGCCGGAGACGCGCAACGCTACGCGTTGCTAATTCCACTCTTCTGGAGCGGAGAAAGTCATCCGTGTACGTTCTGATGGACTGTCACATGAGTCAGCATGAAATCAAGGCCGTTGAAAGGCGGAAAAGGTACAAACCCTTTCCGCAAGCTGTTGACATTACGCGAATCGAACGTTAACACGGAACCAGATTGGTTCAGAGGCGGAATTAAAGTCACACGAAGTCTATTAGAAGTATATACAGCTATACCGTTCATCAGCTTCAACAAAATGAGATGGGAAACGCGTTTTACCCAAAAGTGTTGCTGGGACGGAGGAGGAGGACGACCTCGGTCCTCTGGCGTCATTTCCCCGCATCCATGGTGGACGAGATAAGATTGCAGAGGCCCCGGAGACGTCACAGGGTCTAGAAATCCTCGTGTCATCGATGTGCAGGGTCCTAAACGCCTCCCAGAGCATCTGACGCGAAAACTCGTCCTCAGAACGCGTTCTCCGGCTCCACGACCATCGGTATTTGACACACGCAAGTATAGGAAGAGCCTCAAGGTAAATTCAGGTGAGTGGTATGTGCGAAAGGGCGGGAGAGTACAGGGGCGAGTTAGTGTAACCGTCTTTGAGCTCGGACATGTGGTGGTTCGAGTTCAAGTGGTGCCGATCACTTGGGGTTGTCATACCCGTATGGACCTATTCTGGTACGATGTTTCCCTGCTAATTCCGAGTCGATTGGATCCCTAGAACGTTGGGAGGACCTGGTATACCCGCTGTGCAAGCGGAGTGAATTCCCTTTGGAGAAGTGTTGGAATCATTCTAGCGACCCGACGGACATCATGCTCAGGGTATATTACATCAATAACGAAAGTTTTTTGGGCCGCCTGATAGCGTCGTCGAAGGAAGTTTTCGTTGGGTGTTTCGGGCATATCGAGTTCTCCGTAAGGTTCAGTATGTGGGATATCTTCATGTCCGTGTTTTCTTCCACCTTTGGGGGCTAACCATGTTCATTAGCATCTTGTAAGATACTCTACGAGCTATTTTGACGACCATAGAGAGCTCTGAAGAGATGGAAATCGCGATATACACATTTGTACCCTCCGCAAGTACCATTATTCTAGTCCGCCGCAAGTACTTTTGTTCACTTTCGTTGTAGAAGAGATTTAAGTAACAAGCAGTTTATTAGGACGTAACTACGACAAGCGCGCTACTAGGATATTCCAACTACATAGTAACACGGCGGGACAATCCGCATTCTCCGTTACAAAGTCCTTCTGGCCAGAATTACTCTCCCTGCCGAGGCCCAACCTCACAGCTCCAAATCAACGTCACGGAAGGTAAAATACGGCGCAATCAATGCGCCGTGGATACGAACTACAAGCGAAGAGTTAGCTCCGTAACATGATTGAAATAAACAAGGCACGAACCAATAAGAAATATGACCGCTTTCCAACGTCGCCGTCCTCGCAGTAGGCGGAGATTATGTCCTTGGTCAGAGTCTACTCGTCGTCCACCAGTAGAGGTCCAATGTCCCCGCCATCCGAGGGTCGACTTGGAATGTGGCGTCAATATAAGAGAACTGCTGATAGACGAGCAGTAGACGAGCGGTGAGAAGCTCGCAGGACGAGCACAGCGGCGGTAGCGCCGCTGCTCACTGCGCCTGAACGATAATTCAGGTACTGCCATAAACTGTTAGTGCAGAACGCAAGATAAACGGGCATAACGTACCCAAGAACGAATCCATCAGCAATACGTCCCAAAGCGTCCATAAACCCGAGCTCCGTCAGATCCAGATCGGCATCAGCGGATGCAGCTAGCCGAGGGCTGGACAGTGCTGTACAGGTCCATGTCGAAATGGCAAGCGCTCTCCGTGATGGACCAGCCTGACAACAGGAGCTTCTGGGCATGGAAATGGACTACAGCGAGGTAAGAAAGGTGTCTTGAGTTCGACGACTACCACCAGAGCCGGCCTCGAGGTAATGCGAAACGAAAGTCCAAGTGTGGCGTCCATAAGCGTAACGACGCCGATATCTAAGCAGTGAAAAGCTCGCAGGGCGAGCGCAGCGGCGGAAGCGCCACTGTTCACTGCGTATGATGCCTACAGCATAACGCTGCAATAGTGAGCTGGCGCGAGAAATCGGGAAGAACGAAATTACCCACCTCTTCAAGTTCGTATCCAACACGTCCCAATCAGGCCACAAACCCGAATGCTACAAGATCCAGATCGCCATCAGCGGCGATAAGTTTACGCCGCAATCGAATTCCCTAAAGATTTGATGGTAGTACACGAAGGAACTGACCGAAAGACGTCAGAATTAAATATATGAAGGAAAGTCAAGATTCACACCTTTTCGCAGGAAAAAAAAAGCCGGGCCGGCGAGGCCAATACACGCCGTAGTCGTCCCACGGGAGCGTGGCGCCCTTCGCTGAGCAGTCTGGCCGTAGGGCGAGGCGGCGAAGCCGCCTTGCGTGAAGTTCTAAGGGAAAGTAAGGACATTAAGAATAACAGAGAGCGGATAAACCCACGTACCGTGTTGCGTTGTCGCGATACATAACCTATCTGAGGTCGACCAATAACGTTCCTGGGGAAGTTCACCGTCGCGACGTCCTAATCTGTCCGTAATTCCGAGTTCAACAAGATCCAGATCTCCATCGGCGGCGTGTATTGCCCGATAGAGAAGCGATTCGGGTTGGATCTGATTGAACTAATGAAACTGTAAACGAGGTTGGAACGCAACGTGAGATTAAAGGCAAATATTCCGACCTTTCTCCTGAAAAAAAAGCCTGGCCGGCGAGGCCACCACGCGCTGGAGTCGGAAGATGACGAGCTACAAAGACAAGACGGTGTTCTCGAGTCGTTACAACGGCTGAGGAGGCGGCGAAGCCGCCTCCGCCTAATGTAAACCAATTAGTTTAAGTATACCCAGGGAAATTAAGGGAAACGTACCGTATTTTGATGGCGCATTATACCCGAGCTAAAGAAGACGGGTGAGATTCAAAAGTTGAAATGAAGTGGAAATGTGTACCTTTTCGCCAGGACCAAAAGCCGGTCCGGCGAGGACAGCAATGCCTGTCGTAATCTCACCACTGGGTTTCCCTGGCGACGCAATCGTTCTCCTGGTGTTGGAGCGTCCTTCCAGGCGGTGGCGAAGCCACCGCGGTCATCCGTACGTCCTACTCGAATTAGCGTCAAGTCCAACACCAAAGAGAGCAAATGTACAAACCTGTGCAGATATTGAAAGCGAATCTACGAGTAAATGAGCTAAAATGACACGAAAAAGAGGGACAAAAACGAACTTTTTCCTCAAGATCCAAGCCTGGCCGGCGAGGCCAAACACGCTGTCCTAATCCCAAAACGTCGTAAGTCGCGTTTCCAGCTGTTGAAACAAGCAAGTCGTTGTAGTTTACGGCGGCGCCGTAGGCGCCAACGCATCCATGGAGCGAAGAATCGGATTTCAAGATTGTGGTGGTGACGGTAAGAAAGTGAGCGTGCAGTTGCCGCATTTGGATTGATCGCCACGCTCTCCCCTTGGCTCTCCCTGTTCCCATCATATCGCGACGTGGTTCCTCTCTGTAATTCGACCCTTGGCGTCTCGGAGATTCAATTCTTTTTGCGTGTTCGATTGGATCTGTGGGCGCCCGTGTGTCAGTCCCTTTTCCAATGGGGCTGAACACGATCACGCACCTTGAAACCGCAACACCCTCGCCCTCATTTAATATCTCCCCCTGGAAATCTAAATCCGGTTCTCGACGAATTGGGCGACTGTCGCTAGAGGTTCTGGACTGTCTGTACTTTATCTTGTGGGCTGCACGCCGCGACTTCTTCGACCTGGACGTACAAGTCAATCAGGAAAGGTATGCAGGCCTTCAACGCACACCTTATTCTATGCGACGTCGACATTTTGACCTCGGTTCTCGACAAATTGAGCGACTCTCGCTCATGGCGCTGCGCTGTCTGGTGGGTTTCTGGGGGCGCCGTAAACGATGACTTCCTTGACCTGTACAGATAAGTCAGCTGTTAAAGCGGTGTCGGTACCTTCTCGTTCCTCTGCACTGCGCCGTCGAAATTCTCACCCCGGATCTCGAGGAATTGAGCGGGTATGGGCTTTGGGACTGTTAGAAGTCTGCAGAGTATGGCCAGGACGATGGTACGCACCTTGGTTTGACTTGCCCGAATTCTGAGCCCGGATCTGGACGAATTGAGGGTCTACAAGTGGACAGTCAGCATCAATTTTGCCTGGACTCGACGTGGACTCACCTCTTTTGCTTCTCTCCTCGACAACCATGAAGTCTAGCCAACTATTCAGCGACGGGCCAGGAGAAGGTAACGGGGGTGCTTACCGAATGGTTTCGCGACTGAATGGCTTGTACACACGGGCTCTATGAGTGGTGTCAGCTCACGGACGACAACGGCGAAGATGGAACTCGCCACACGCAATGCTGACGTCGTTCCAGTTCGAATAACGCGCTGAGAGAACGAATATTGAACAGACGAAAGGGTAAGATAAATCTGCGCTTACCCCAATGTTTTGGCGGCGACGGGGAGAAGATAGTGACTGTAAGTGGGAAAGACAGAATGGGAGTCTAGTCTGACCTTCGTTCAGAGACCGAATCCAGGTCCCCGTCCGGAGGAAGTCTTTCCGTGTGTCATGGCCGTCTCTGCGCACTCGATCGTTGGCTTGGTTTCCTGGATCCCAATCTAGAAGTCGTTCCGTGGCGTAGATTTTTGAAGGTGAATTCTCTGTATCTGACTCGAGTTTGGCATTCAGATCGTCTAAGTGAATAAGTACAAGATCACACAGTGAACTGGCATAAATTGTACAGAGGTAGAGGTATGTGCCGTCATGATCCAATATACATCGCATCAGTAACCAAACATCGCCCTGTAGTGTCATTCTAATTGCGAGCCACGGCTTGTTCTTATTCTCGGATTACAGAGCTACACACACTCTATGTACTACAATGATATGTGTATCTATCGCTTCCTATTGTTGGACCGCATTGAATGACACCACGGGAGCAAGTATCCACTAAGAACAACAGTTGGGCCACATAGGATAGTCTGATGCGACGGAGCGCTCATGAGTCACTCGATTCATCATTCGGGCCCAGATGTCCGCAGCCAGAGGTATAAAGACCAGCGAGATTGACTGTCTGTTCATTCCTTCCTTCCCCAGGTCAGTGCTCTCTCTTACGCCTCTAGTCCGGTACCACGGTGATAACGACCGCCTCACGGACTGCGCGGTCTCCTGGGTGTCTGAACGTGCTTGACTGAATGTCGTGGCCCCAGCACCCGCACAGTTGGTACCGGCACCGATTTCTTTTTTTGTTATCTCGACTGTACACACCCTGTCACGCTTCTCCGTAGTATGACTTGTAATGTCCGTACTCTTTTGTGCAATGTATTTTACCTTCGGGAGCAGAAACTATTGTCAAAATGCCCAAAAAATGAGTTGTACTTGGCTTCAAAACCACTGAACCTTATCCTTCTTCGTACGTACCAAACGTGACGGCATGAGAAGCCGCACAAACGGGACACGAACGGCAGCCAGAAGAGGAAATGATTCGCGCGCTTTATGTCCTAATGACCCAAAGAGGAAGTCTCTTTCGACCATCATCTCGTCAACACGGAGACTAGCTCTATTCAGCAAGCCAGCCGTCAACACGATAGCGACTAGTGCGGGGCTGATTGGTGTTGGTGGTAGACGCTGGAGAAGGCGGTATACCTGGCGACTATGTCGTTGCGCAAGACGGGCATGAGCCTGGATGTGGGATGGGGTCTGGATATGTCGCCAAGGTGCGCGTTTACTCGTGGTGTCTATTCCGCTAGATGCTAACGTGTCATTAGCTTGTACAATCCCTTCTGCCGAGTATAACACGGACGCCGTTTGTGGAGCGCTTCAAGTACGACATAAAATCGTCAAATCTGCTATCGACGACTCTATCCACGCATACACCATACCCCAAGTCGCCGACGTTCCCTGGGACGATTGCTACGCCAAGCGAGACTAGTCCTGTGAGGCGTAGGCGAAGTAGTGGCGGCGCACCAGGGCGCCTGAAGCAGGACGAGGAGAATCCTGGGTATTGGGTGTGGGCAGTCGCGCTCGTGTTGCTCTGCTCAGGATACTTTATTCTCGGGCTAGCAGCCTGTGGACTTGCTTGGACGACTGTGGTGGAGGCTGGCGCGACAGAGGATATGCAGGATGTGAGTTGTCTTTAACATATATATGATTGATCTGACTTTACTCAACAGTCAATGGACGCGCTGAAAGAGCTCGTGTGCGCGGGTGATTCTTGGGATTCTCTCGTCTCCGAAGCGCTTGGTATTCTAGAAAAGGACGAAGGCACCCCGTTGTCTAACCCACCATCAGCGAATTCAACTTCTCCTGGAATTACTCGCTCCAGGTCTTCTACTGCCAACAATACACCCCTTCGCGTCGCGTTACAATCCACACTGCACACGACCCAGACCGCATGCGACAATATTCGGCCGCTGTTTGCTGCTCTGACGTCCCCAGACGAATTACGGCAACTAAGCGAGATGTATGCCCCCGCGAGCCCGCAGAGACCCGTGTCGTTGCCGACTCTGACGAGGAAAACTGCGATGGAGGATAAACGGGCGACGTGGGGCGGGAAACGGAGTTCTTGGTATGGGACGCCGAATGGCAAGCGACGTTCGGAATTGACGTCAATGCTGGGTCCTATGCATTCTCCCAGCCGGAGTGCGCCCGTGACGCCACTACAGGAGGAGCAGGAGGAAGACGAGGGTCCGCTGAACGACATCAGGAAGCATGGCGAGGTGTTTGGACTCGATGCCCTGGATCTCCAACGACGGAGACGATTTTCCTCGCAGCTCTCTCCTATGAGCCCGAATTTCATTCAGCCTCCGCGACTTTCGGCGCTTCAAGCATCCCTTTCGGCTGCGCTATCAGCCAAGCGGTACACGGCGGCGCATCTGCTTGCTTTGCGCTTTACGGATGAAGGACTACAGGATTATTGGGAGGATGTGCGGAGTGTCATGTCTTTACTTACTGGCGCTCTCGCGGACGCAGCAGCACGGCTCGGAGACGCTATCGCTGAGCATGAGCAGGGTCAGGAGGAGCTCGGCCGACCGAGTAATCATTCACGGGAGGTGTCGCGACGATGGGCGGCGGGTCAGATCGATTTCACACCGCCGAGTTTGACGCTGGATTTAGATCTGGGAGAGATGGACGGGTATGCACCGATGCCTGGGCGGATGGCGCGGTTTGGGGTGCATGTCGAGAAGATGCGAGAGGCGATGAGGGCTGCGGGTGGAGAGTTGGAGGGTGTGGTGGGTGCGCTCAGAGGAGGGCACAGACGGGTGGAGTCGGACGCGTCGGATTCGTCGTCTGCGCCGCTGTTACACCACGAGCAGCCGGATAACGCGGAGCCGAATGCTGCTATTCAGGCGTATGATCGACTGAGGCGTGAGCTTGGTGTGGCGCTTAGAGAATGTGAGCGCGGGAGGGCGTGTTTGGTCGAAGCGCTAGTACCGCCTGCGCCGTCGTCGTCTTCTTCTCGGCCGTCATCGCTCGGGTCAGTGCCGAGTCTCGATAATGGTCCTGTGTCGGAGGAAAGCAGTTTAGATCACCACGACCACGAGCTTGAGGAGGTGCTGGTTTCTGCTGGTATTGAGCATCCGATTCTTCTGCCTAGGGAGGAGGAGATGGAGCTTGGGATTGAGGAGGTGTATGAGTATGATTTGGGGCTTGAGAAGCCGGCGTGGACGAGGGAGCGGAGTGCGATGTCGAGGGAGGAGAGGATATGGGCGGCGAGGGAGAATAGGGAGAGGGAAAGAGAGAGGGAGAGGCAAGAGAGGAAGCCGATGGAGGTTGTGGAGGAGTTGAAGGATGTGATTTTCCGGGTTAGGGAGGAGAGGGAGAGGAGGCAGTTGGGGGTAAGGTTGGAGGAGCACGAGGAGGAGGAGGAGGAAGAGGCGATGCTGGCTTACGATGAGGAGGAGGATCGGACAGTAAACGCGGAGATTGGTGTCGCGTTATAACTACATGTCTTGTCCTTGGTCTTGGTCTTTCGTTGATTTATTGGATTACATATATACGTACCGTACATTACTAGCTTTTTGTGCTTGCTTGCTGTGGATTATTGGTTTCTATTCCTGCTTGAGTTTTGAGTGTATCTATTAGTATAGTAATGATAATTTATACTGGCGTAGCTTTCTTTTGGGGAGGGAAAAAATGGCAGCCGTCTACGGAATGAGGGTGTATCCGTTGGGATACGGGTCCTCGGTGATTCGAGTACTATGAGCGGAGGAGGAATAGATTATCGGCGTGGTGTTGGAACACGAGCAGTACAAGTTTAATCTGGGATCTCCCAGTATGTGGAAGAGGCTGTAGGAGGACAAAAGGGATTGAAATGCCTCAGAGTATTCAATGATAGTGAGGAGCACATCCGATGAGACGTGTGTCCTCGATTTGAGGTGCCGTTGTATGGGTACAAATTTTGTATGCGAGTAGGCGGTGGTCTAGTCAGGAAGTAATGGGTACATGTTTTCTTGATGGTGGCACAGACGGTTTGAACTTGGGGAGGCAAAAAGTGCTTGACAACGCCCTGCATCACTCGGAGCTCACATCCGCTGAGATATGTGTCCTCGGTTTGTAGTGGGAGTCGAGTATACTTAACGCGAACAGAGCATGGGCATGGACATGGACGGACTCGAGCAGATCAAGATCAAGGTCATAGCATGTTAACGTTTTTCTGGGTGATAAGAAAGGTGGTAGGAGGAAAAGGGTAAAGTAGCGATCCAGAATGTACGTATATGAGGCGCGCATCCACTGAGATATGTGTCCTCCGTGTGTCTCGTTCGTTTCGTCTCTCTTGCTGGTGAACAGTTACCTCTCTTTGAACTGGTGCTACGAGCGGAGGGAGTCGGAGAGCAAAAACAAGACTTCAAATCTTTTTCAACTATTGGGGTGGTATCCGTTAGGAAACGTATCCTCGATTCAGAGCGGGTACTTGTCAACGATGTTTTAGCGCATTGGCCAAGGCAACAAGGAAAAAATTACAACAACCTCTGAACCCGCAATGGAGGAGCCTCGGAGTGAGGCGCGCATCTGCTGAGAGATGTGTCCTCGATCAACATTGCATTTCGGGGATGGATTTTCAATGCGGCGTTGGAATATGAGCAAGCTGTCCGTATTGAAAGTCGGAAGGAAGGAAAAAAAAGAGCATATTCTCTGTAGCGTTCATTGAGGTGGTATCCGTTAGGATACGTGTCCTCTGTCTAGAATCAAAGGTCATGATGTGTCAACGTTTGGGTGAAATGAGCAAGGCGATCCTAAGTCCGGAGGGAGAAGAAGAAGAAAAACGAAATAACCGAGAGACTATTAGGGTGGTATCTGTTAGGATATGTGTCCTCGATTCAGAGTGAGTACTTACTTGCATGAATGTTGGCGTTTTGATGTAGTGGGAAAGGGGACCCGGCTAGGGAAAAAACTACCAGACGCTCAATGGCTGAGAGAGGCCCGGATCCGCTGAGATTTGCGTCCTCGATCTGCGGTGCCATTCGAGTATAATTCTCAACGCGACGTCAGTGATTGGAGTACGAGCAGTCCAAGTTCAATCCGGGATCCACCAAGTAATGCTGAGCGTGCGGAAGATCGGGGGCGATTGGAGGAAAAAGAGGTAAACGGGAATCGTTGCATGAGGCGGACATCTGCTGAGACATGTGTCCTTGACCTTTGAGTGTAATGGGAGGTTGAGAGTACATACTAGTAGTAGTGATGCTGCTGTAATTGATAGTTAATCGAATCGGAGGAGGAGGGAAAAACATCGAGGACAGCCTGATACCAGCGTTTATTGAGGTTGTATCCGGTAGGATACGTGTCCTCGACTTGCAGTGCGATTCGAGGCTAACGGGCGTGAACAGGAACAGTGGTGTTGGAGCAGTTCAGTACTAGGGGTCATGATGTGTCCACGTTTCGGTGGAGCGGGCAAGGCGGTCCTAAGAACGAAAAAGCAACTAAACCATATTCCTCGATGAGGCGCGCACCCGTTGAGATACGTAGCCTCGACATGGAGTGTGTATTGACATACATGTTAGAGTGGAAGGGGGAAAAGACGTCAAGGCTACCAACCATTAGTGTGGCATGGAAGTTTGGGAGGAAGGACAAGACACTCTCAGCTTCCTCACTATTATTGGGGGTGGTATCCCTTAGGATACGCCTCCTCGAGTCCGAGAACAAGCGACGTTGGATCCACTGCGAGCGATCACAGTTGAAATATGAAGGAATGCTACGTAACATGCATGTCAACATTTTGTTGCGGTGGCAAAGGTGGTACAAAAGAGGGGGAGTCAGTGGTGATGAGGCGCGCATCCGCCGAGATATACGTCCTCGATCTGCAACGCCATTCAAACGCCATTCGAGTATAGCGGGGCGGAACATGAACATGGATAGATTTCCAACGTGGCATTGGACCCGGGCGAGCAAATCAAGATCAATTGGTGTCATGACGTTACCAACACGTTAACGTTTTGCTGGGGTGGGAAAGGCGGTAAGAAGGAAAAAGGAATGTCAGGATCTCTTAGCATATGAGGCGTGCATCCGCCGAGAGCCTGAGATAGGTGCCCTCCATGTGTCGTGTTCGTTTCATCTCTTCCTGGTGAACAGTAAACGATTCAGTACGGGATAGACTTACGTGCGGAGGGAGCCGGAGACAGCGATTGGACTATTGGGGTGGTATCCGGTAGGATACGTGTCCTCGTTTCAGAGCGGGTAATTGCATGAATGTGTTAATGGCGTTTTGGTGTGGCGGGAAAGGCAATAGGGGAAAAAAAGAGAGGTCAACAGTGGAGAAGTGAAGCACGCATCCGCTGAGAGATGTGTGCTCGATGATCCAGAGTGTGAGAAACATCCCGGCCGCGACAGCTGCCCCGGAGAGGCTCGAACTCTCGACCTTCCGATGTCTTCGTTTACGGAGATTCTAACAGTCGGACGCTGTGACCAACTCAGCCACGGGGCACGTGGCGGTCGGAGCAAGTGTGGCGCTCTGCCTTTGGGAAAGCAACAGAGCGACGCGACTGCTTTCTAGCGGCCGGGATTGTCAGATGGAGAAGGTGGAGATCCAAAAACCCAAGCAATCCACAGATCTCTGACAGACACGATCTGACACGCACAAGCGGAGTTAAGTGGCAAGCATTTGTACGTAGCGTTCTGAACGAGCACGCGACCTTATATTCATGGTCGCAGCGCGACGTGGACGGGGGTGTGGTGACCGTTTTCCGGGGAACGAGCCGGGGTTTCGATTTCGCCAATTCCTGCGTGAACATAAGACGTCGTCGTGACAGTAGAAGAAAGATGAAATACAACGGTTCTCGGATGTGTTGATCCTGAAACCGGGCACTGACGGTGAAGGCATCAGCTGGTGCACACAAGAACTAGATCTGACTCACGAATTGCACACCGGCCTTGCGGACATTGAAAAGAATTGGTATCTGGAATCGTACTTCATTCGACGCCTGATTTACCATGCTCTGCATCCGCATTCGTACACCCATGACCTTGAGGAAAGATATCAGATAACGTACAGAACAACAAGTTAGCGCAACATACCCTGAGTCGTGAACATTCATGATGTATACACAGTCAAATCCTCGTCCTCCGCAAACTTGGACACAGTATAAATCCACGAGGACATGACGATGGCGTGTGTCGTGAAAAGCGCTTCGGTTAAAGAACCTGAGAAGCAAGGCTCAGTTATCGGATGTAGGAGGGACAGTGCTTGGCCGCAAATCGCGGGAACAAGTTGATAGTTCGACGGAGTACTTCCACCGACTGACTACCACTTGGACTACCATTCCGGTCAGCTACGTGAATATCAGCATCTTTTGTAGATCCTGAAACAATGTTCAGAAGTACTTACAACATCGCATACGGCATAGCTCCTGGCGGACATGGTGTCTGCTCCGTAGCACTCCGTCTTCTATGACCTCGACGCAGAATACCCTGCGCTTGCAGGCATATATGTAGTCGCCGCAAGACCGCTGCGTAGGAGTCTTTCTCTACGAAATGAGAGGTATTTCTTAGGTCTTATGAGAAAGCGAAAGGCTTGGATGGTATGGTATACGTACGAGCGGACCGTGTTCTTGAAGGGCTGCTTGCGACTTGAACATGCTAGCTACACAGCCCTGCAAGAGAAAAAGGAACAAAGAACGAGGGGAAGAAGATGAGCACTACGAATTGGAGGATAGCATGACGGCGAGACTAAGAGCGCATGCCAGCGAGTGTGGATGATATAGGATCTCAATCGTTGGAGGATTGCAGGCAGACGAGGATCCAAGTGGGAACAGAGAGCACATCCGAGTCTTGTAATAGCCATGTAATGGCGCGATGAATCCTTCGCCGGGACGCAGACAAAAGAATCAAGAGGGAGCGGACGTCGCGCGAGCGTATGTCCAGAACTTCTTTCTCCAAATATCCAAACAAACGGACACGAAAAAGCCAGGATATTAAAGATAGCCTCTTCAGACATAGAACGGTGTCGAGGCGACTTCGCCAATAGTACTGTGACAGTCGAATGGAGAGGCTGCTTAGTGACGTCAGTCGATCGAGCCAACACGTTCTCTCAAATCCAAGTGCTCAAATCAGAGAGTTTTTCAAAGTTGAATTCAATCCTTGCTTCCCTCTACAGGCTGGACGAAGCTACACGTGCGGCTGTGTCCGTTACTTTTTCTTCACACCCGATGATGTGTATACAACGGATGGCTATCGCGTTCTATTATCATTACAATTATTCTACTACGCGTTACTGTACATAATTGTCCTTACTATCCAACTGTCGTACTAATCAACCGCGAGATGGCCCAGCGTTCCGTCGCGGGCGCTTTGTAGGCCGGTCCGCCGGTAACCGGGAAGGCCCTGCCACTGGGCGTTTGCGCGATGGAGTGGACTGTTCTGAGCCGGATGACTCTGGGGCGTCCTCTCCGTTCTCTGTGCGCGCAACAGGCGGTTCACCGAGGGCTATAGGGACCTCTTCGGGAGGTGGCGTCGACAAGTCCTCAACATCGGCCTCCTCGGCGTCGCGAGCGATTCGAACCTGTTGCGTAACACGTAATTTCCTCATGGAAGCCGTGATTCTGGGATTAGGTTTGAAGTCTTTCGGTGGTGCCTCGCCGAACCACAGGTTAGCGATGGTGTTGACAAGACGAGCACACTGCGTTTGCTCGGGGAGCCAGTGAGAGGGGTATTCGCTGAGGTTCCTGATTTTATCCCAGGCGTTGAGCAATACGTAACAAGGATGGACATGGCTGTGGATGATGGGGAAGTTTGTGAATGGGTGCTTGTATGTAGCATGGTCGCTCGTATCCCTCCAGCGCGTTTTACCGCCTTCCACTACACGCTCAAGGACTTTTTGCAGAATTACATGTGAGTCCGGCAACTTGAGGTTGACAAGCATGTATGGCCATCCGCCTTCGGGCATTGGCAGCGCCTGGAATAAGTAGTTGAGAGCTGGACACAAAGATCAAGTCAGCCGATTTACCGTCGTATACAGTATCTTCTTCTCAAACGGGAGGTCGCGATTTGTCAGAGCAAATTGCTCAACCCTCTGAAGGATACGCCAGAGAGGAAGAAAGAAAAGTCCGTTGCCATCCAGATAATCGTGGTAATCGGACTTCACTGTAAAGAAGCTTGAATCAGTTCCATCACAGCCCCAAAATCGTGGTTGTCCTTGGCTTACAGAGGAATATATTCCATCGAGTATCTAGATTCAGAGATTTAGAGTATCGGAACCCAAAGTGGTACTCCACGACGCGCATCTTGAAAGATCAACTAATTAATTGTCGCACCCATGAGTAAAACGAGATAGTTACCAGATCCTCAGAGTTATCGCTCATCCAGCATCGGGGAAGGCAATGGCATCCTTGAACTACGAAACACGAGTTCGGAAAGTGCGAGATCTCACAGAAGTCTTGGTGAAAGGCGACAGAAATCGCTCGTAACCTAGTGGCCTTTCTGCGCGGCATGTCACCCTCAAGATAGACCATTGGGGTCGGATACGTTCCCCTTGCAGCGCGTTTGGGTTGCTGGGGCGTATGAGGGTCAGAGTCATCGTCAACCTGCAGGATGAATACTGGCGGTTCGGCTGGAGGAGATCGCGCTCTAGATCGAGTGCTAGATCGAGTGTGACGAGCGGGCGCGTCAGGATCGACAGAGGGAGGACGTTTTGGTACTTTGAGGCGCACCATTTGCGGTGAGAGAGGATAAAGACGGCCGCTTTCTTTATACGCCTCCAAGATCTCAGGTTGGTGGCTTTTCTAGCGATGGAAGCCCTTGAGGAAGAATGGAGCCGTACAGGGAAGATAAGTCGTGGATTGCCGGAAAGACTTTGAACAAAGACGTTAACCAGAAACAGAAATGGACACACACAGGGAAGTCTTACCGTGGAAGTACTGGCATGAAGTCGTCCCGGAGACAGAACAGAGGTGGCGGTAGCGTAGTGCTCGCACGACTTTTGCCACAGACGATACAGATGATTGCGCATGAGTGGCCAAGCAGGCAAAGATGCATTATCCACATCTCTGTCCCCCGCACCAGTCTGACGTTAGCTCCGCAACGCCCTTTCACGTAATGTATCCATGTGGACCTCTGTGATTTTGGAACAAAGGCAAAGGTCATATCACGCGCTGAAAGGGTCGTGGAAGATTGGTGTCATGTGAGTGACAGTCACGTACCTGGTTGACTTCACACCGCCATCTCATCGTTTCAATCTGTCTTTTGCGATGCCTCCGTCCATTTCTTTGCACCAAATATCGACTCAACTACATTCCAAAGCAGTACGCTACTCGTTCGTACCCTCGAGAGCCAATGTTCGTTAACATGCTGGTCCACAAACATTTGTACTGATGCGATTGCAGTTGGATTGCACCGAGTATTGTCTGGGATTGTCGCGCGGAGGGATAGAAAACGTCGATTCAAAACTACTTGTCACCACTCGTACGCGTTGTTCTCTGCATTTGTGGCCAGTGTTCAAACTTTGTATAGTTCAGGACGACATGGTCCCGCTTCTAAACGCCGGACGATGGGCCCTTTTGCCGCCCCGAGACACGCTCCAAAAGATTAAAGACCTCTACACGCGCAATCATGAGAATGGAACTTTCAACCGAACGAAATTCCTCGAGGTAGTTTCCACAGTTTCTCTGCCGTGTTGTACGCCTAACAGGTTCATATAGGCTATTCCTGAAGATGATTACGAATATCAATTCCTCTGTCTCGCGCCGCCCAGTGGTTGCCAGTGGCGCGTGGACGGCGTGGACTACCCATTTCCTCTCCAGGACTTCCCTTCCGTACGAACGAGGATCCACCCCTGCTTCCTCTTCCCATCTATCATGGAATTCATTGTACACGGTCCAAGCGACCAGAGCCACCTTGAACCTATGCGCGATCTTATAGACATATGCGACCGTATCAACTTCACCCAGATACGATCGGTGTATGTGTCTTGGTTGCTCGAGGCGGGGCATTTCCCCGAACGAATGACACCCTTCGCGCGACCGGATCGACCGGGGCACCTTCCACCCCCCAACCAGCCAGCACCTAGTAGCCAAGAGTCCACGGCTCGTCGGCCAGCTAGCAATAAACGCGTTAAGATCAAATCGCCACCGAAGACTACCGCCAAGCGCGCTGGTGCGTCCACCAAGAAGGCAGTCCTAAAAGCACCCCTTTCTTCCAAAGCAGCGGGTTCTCGGAAGCCACCGGCTAGGAAGAGGAAGATTTCACAGTCGTCCATGACTTCTGCGGAAGAGGATGTGCCCGTGCCCTTGAAGCGGCGTAGCCCGCGGTTTGCTCAAACTTGATATGTCTCTCTTATGATTGTTCTCCCTGATCTACATCGCTCTTACATCTACTGTACCGCATCGTTCTATTGTTTATCTCTCTCGCTATCACGTTGCTATCATTTTTGGTGTTTTTGTTATGACATTTGTGATTCCTTCATTGTACACTTCCAATGCATCGACCGGATGTCTACGGTGCACCGACCACCTGACATGGGCACGATTTTGCACGTACTCCCTTTGTTGATTGACGACCATCATCTCCTTCATCCCGCACTCCTGAATATGATTCCCGCCGTCATCTCATTAGAACAAATCACAACCGTAATACGCCCGGCTTCAAAACGTTGCTCGTTCATGCCCTCCAATGCTGCTGTGCGTACTTATTTCCGCTACCCAACACCCACCCATGCTCACGTCGTTGTAGCTGGACACGGTCGAATATTGTCTAGGACTAGATCGAGGAGGCATAGATCGATACAATAACTCCAAATTGCTTGTTACTACGCGTACGATGTCTTCAACGCAGACTGGCAGTCACTGATTGTATACGTAGTCCAAGAGGACATGATCTCACTTCTCAAAGGCGCGCGATGGGCGCTCCTACCATCCCAGGAAATCCTTGAAAAGATCAAACGCCTGTATACCGATAACCACGCAAAGGGGACTTACAACCTGACTGCCTTCACCGAGGTATTTTCTTTCGCTTTCGAGTCATGCTTAGTGCTCGAAGTACTAAAGCGTTCATATAGGCAATTCCCGAGTGCGAATATGACTACACTTTCCTTTGTTTGTCACCGCCTGATGGCTGCCACTGGCGAGCGGATAATGTTGTCTACTCATTTCCGCTGGAGAACTTTCCTCGTGTTCGGACGACCATTCATCCCTGCTTCCTCTTCACGTCGCTTATGAAATTCATGGCTCGTGGTCCAGCAGACCAGAGCCACCTCAAATGCATGCAAGACATGGTCAGACTATGCGACGCAATTAATCTGTTACGGATACGACCGGTGTATATATCGTGGCTGGGCGTCACCATTACAGGAAGGGACTTTCCGAACCGAATCACGCCTGTAGCCCGAAGAGACCCCCCTCACTTCCTCCCGCCGGTAAGCCTTCCAGCCCGCGCGAGCAAAGAGTCTAGTGCCAAGCGAGTCACCATCAAGTCGCCACCGAAACTCGTGGGCAAGCGGACCAGTGGCGCCTCCACTAAAAAAGCGCTCTTGAAAGGTCCGTCGACATCCAAAGCTGCAGTTTCTCGGAAGACAACAGCAAAGAAGAGGAAGCCATCTTTCCCAAGTTCTGCCAATGGGGAAGCGCCGTCGAAGCGACGTAGTCCCCGATTCAACAAGGAGTAAAATTTGTTGCTCTTGGAGTTCGACAGAATCATTGTGTTACTGTATTATACGCATTCGTCATCTGTGGCCTTTCTATCGCATTGCTTCCCCTTAGTATCTACTTAATATATCGCCATGTTGTGGCCTGGCTGTGATGTTGTTCCCGAAATCAATGCAAGCGCCATTAAAGGAAGCCGCTGGAGCTACAGCGGAAGATCAAGCGTGGGTGGTTGTCAACCGCATCAACCATAACTTCTTACAATCACTCACTTCATTTGCTATCGTACTTATCATTGCTATCGGGACGCACCATCGTACGTACATGATCATAATGATACTGTCGCTCTGCTATCTTAGCAGATAAAACGTGCCGGACCGAGCGTGCGGGGTTTGGAAGCTGTATTCTATTTACATCATGTTCTGGACCGGCGAATACGAACTGCGATGCTAATCAAGTGCCCTTCTCTTCAAAGCGTGGCGCAAAGTGTCCCTGTCGCTCCTAACTTGCAGGGTCAACGGTATGACGGCCCGGTTTCCTTCTTGTCCCGAACTATCATGTCGTCCTACATTCCGCCTGCTATACGCACCAAAGTGGTGTTATGCCACACTGCAACGCACGATTTTTCGTGGAATTTAAACCAGCGCAACGATGCGTGCGTTTTACCTTTAGGAAGTCACGCCGTCTCCTCACTCTCACCCTACTTTTCCAGGGTGCGTGTTCGCTACATAGCGCGCTGCTAGTGCCTAGGACCTTATTGACATGACTTCTCAGTCGAATCTGGGAACGACGTGTGTATTGATTGACGCTCTGTCTTTTCTCGGCGTCTAAATCTGTCGTAGGTCAAGTGGGTAACAAACAGACTGGCAGCATCGAGTCATGAGGTATCCCTTCTCTCTCTCTCGTCGCTACCGGGAAGCCCGACTCGTCCACCCAGGCCCCACGCCGTGCAAGCCCGGGTGGGTCTACTACGGGGATATGCAAATAGATTCGAGTCGCCAGGAAGGTCTTTATGGCCTGGTACGTTTGGAGTCCATTCGCATACATGTCCGGAACCTGAGACATTCACCGGTGTTCTGTAGATGTCTGTCAGTGAATGCGTAGGATCGTGTCATCGAATTCAATGACCGCCTGACGCCATCTTTGTTATTTTGAGTCGCCTCGCCTTCTTCACCTGATACTTTCGCAAGCTCGGCGATGTAGTTTCTCCTGTCGCGTCGTGTTGGCGACATGCACACCCTCATTCGCGACAACCTTCAATCTTGATTATCCAAGGTAATCGTGTCCCTCTTTCATTCCCCGGCACTGTGCGTACTCATATACTTACCAGGTCCTACTGCCCACCATTCTCTATTCGGAATATCCTACAATACGAACCGCCAGTGAACATTCTTCTTTGAAGTTTTAATTGTGAGCGATCTTCTTATCAATTCACGCGTCAGGATGTTCACCTGCATGGTCAGGCGAAGAGTCTGAATGTATCACGCGCAATACTTCAAGGGATATCACTCTCGTATACGTCCTTTTTTATCTTTTTCCTTTCCATACACTGAACTGATCATCTATAGTCACTGCTTTCCCTCGGCGTTTACGCAGATACTTTTATGATGGCAATCACTCCCAGACAGGCAATCGCGTCTATACATGTACATTCGAGTTTCCGTTCAGCCCCGTTCGGTGTCTCTCCCACTTGGTATGCATCTCTCTAGCACCGACATGGGCGGCCTGTTGGAACATCTCCCGTATGTCCAAACTCCGGTTACAGATAAACGCGCTAACCTGGCCTACAGTGCGAGGGAACGGGTTGTCTGTTTGCCTCGTCAAATGACACGGCCGCTAATCACTCGTCATCGTTTTTGGGCCGCAGTATGTCACCGCCTTAAGCTCCGAGGTCCTAGGAAGCAACTTTGTTCGGTTCACAGAGTATCCGACCCAGTCCTTCCATTGTCTTCTGCGAGGGCCTCATGCTACCGGCGCTTAGTTATCGATGAAATATCAACCTTGATCAGCTTTGTAGGTTCACATCTTACCCTTATTGAGGGTTCTGATTATAATTACCATTGTGCAGATCCGCGCGCGCCACTGCACAGCCTCGTGGCCTCCAAAGCGGATATATCAGGGACCGCGTCGAGTCAAGAAGCATTACGGTTCTTCCTTCTTCGCACCCAGACCTATACTTAAGGCGTATCGTGAAGTAAAGACGTCTCGCGATGGATCCCCCTCCCTACTCAATGTATTCCCCCATTAACGCCTACACCAACACGTCGACGACCACGTCGTGGTACGCGCCACTGCTGTCGCTGTTCGCGGTCTTTGTGGGACAGTCGTATATTGGGAATAGTGCTAGGCTTCTGGTGCTTGGGACCCTCGTTGAAATGGGCAGACGCCTGTGCTTTTGGTTGATGGAGCGTGTGCGATTTCGTGGGTATTCCCATGTCAGAGGTGACACCCACACTGACGTCCTTGACAGAATACTCGATGACAGCGCGGTTCGACCAGGGTGATCCTGCATATGAATGGATTGTGCACTTCATCGTACGTTTTCAATTAATGCTCGGTACTTTCCTTAATGTCGGGATCTTTAGACGCAGGAGAAGGTGTGGACGCGTTCTCGAGAATTCAGAGTCAGCTCGAAGAGCTCGAAGCGGGAATGGAGCATCGAGAATGGGCCGGAGAACATGAGGAAGGGCAACGCGGATTACGTCCCAACGTATGAAATGCCGCAGTTGTTTCGGTGGAAGGGATATTGGTTAGAGATCAAGAGGTCAAATGGATACTACAGCAGTATAACGGGCTCCGGTGGCGCTCCTCCTTCGGGGACAATCTTTCTGACGTGCGTCTGTCTTGGTCACCGGCCAACTTTTCTTCTGATGGCTCCGGGTTTAGTGTCTACTCGCTCAACATGTCCGTTCTATCAGACCTCGTCGAAGAGGCGCGTCAAAGCTACATCGCCGTCAGCAGGCCGAATGTCATCATTCATTCCATCGACTATCTGGTTCGTGACGGGCTACATTTAAGTACATCGCACCTAACATGTGTACAGATGCCACATTCATATCCGCCAAGCCGGTCTGGACTTTGGACAGACGTTAAGCGCAAACCGCGTCGTCCTGTCGAATCCATTGTCTTGCGCGACGGAGTTCTCGACTCGCTTCTGCAGGATGCGCGCGAGTTTATTGAGTCCGAAGCATGGTACAATAAGGCTGGTATTCCTCATCGCATTGGGTTCTTGCTGTATGGACCGCCCGGAACTGGAAAGAGTACGTCCTGTATTCACCTTGACTCTGCTTGAAACTTATGCGATGCCATAGGTTCGACTATATACGCGCTAGCTGGCGAGATGGGTTTCGAAATCTATTCTCTCTCGCTAGCGTCTCAGTCGTACGTAACGTTGCTTTCATATCTTGGTATTAAAGCTCAACGATGTGTTTAGAGTCGACGATAACTTTCTTCAGCGTGCTGCGTCAGCAGTCCCGAAACACTCGATATTCCTCATCGAAGATATCGACTGTGCATTCCCTTCACGCGAAGACGAAGAAAAGGTACTCACCATGGGACAATTCATTCCGCCCGGCTACCAACCACCACGACGCTCGCTTGTCACCATGAGTGGGCTGCTTAACGTCATCGATGGAGTAGGCAGCGAGGAGGGCAAGCTCTTTTTTGCGACAACCAACTACATTGATCGCCTCGATGCCGCGCTGCTCCGTCCCGGACGCATAGACCGTAAGGTCGAGTATCGTCTAGCAACGCAGGACCAGGCCGAGGCGCTTTACCGCCGCTTCTACCCCGAAAGCCGTTTACCAGAGTTTGACATTGACGACGAGAAGCTTGCGCTTGAAGGGCTAGTACAGCAGTTTGCCAAGTCGATACCTGCAGACGAGTTCTCGACGGCGGAGTTGCAAGGGTATTTGTTGGGGCATAAGAAGGCGCCAAGGGCGGCTGTGGAGGAGGTGTGTCGTTGGATTGAGGTGCAGAGGCAGGAGAGGGAGGACAAGGCCGAGAGAGAGAGGCGGCGGCGGAGTAGGATGGAGGAGGAGATGAGGAAACGGCAGGGGGTGATGCCCCAAGGGATGGTGTTACCGGCTATGCCGTATGGGACTGAGTATGGTGTATATTAGTATTTATGTCGCGCTGCCGTCGAAAAACCTCCGAATTGTTCTACCACAGAGGTGCGATATGGAACGGAAGTGACGTGTTTCGTACCCTCAGGTAGGGTACCAGCAGGCCCATAACACGGGGATCGTATCTCAGGTGGCAGTCATGAGACCAGAGATGAAAAAGAGGTAGGGAAGTATTGTGTCATTTGTATGTTACAAAGATTGTCTAGTTTCCGGTGAAGCAGCGTCAATCTCCACAGTTGAAGCTCAGACGGAAATCAATTCTGAGAGCTTTCAGTTACATCCTTGGTCTAAACATCATTCCCACGCCACCAACACCTCCTCCCTTTCCCCTTGTGCCCTATACGATACCTGTCCGCAAGCTCCCCAACGAGATTCTAGTCGATTATGTGGCACTACTTCCGCCTCGCTCCAAGACTCTTAAAGCGCGTGCGATGACTTGCTACACTTTCTATTGGCGTACTGTCATTTACAGGACGCTTCTGCTACTTCAATGTCTGAAGTATGGGAGCATTCGGATGCTTGATGCCTTGATGGTATCGTACAAGCTGCGCGCCTGTGTCATCGTGGCATTTTCCATATTGAATGTCCTTTCTCTGAGGAAGGGTCTCCTCCCTGTCAGGTTGGGGTTAATTTCTCTCTCTTTGAAAATGTTATACAGACAGATTGCTCAATTTCACGCCTAGTTTCGCGCTTGCGTGACACGCCTTTGTATCCTTTTTATTCACGCTCCCTGTAATTTCTCTCCAGGCATGTTTTTAACCAACCTCGCGAATGATCATTGATATTATTCAGGTATAGGCATGCAGTTCGATCTGACGAGCCTCTATTTCCCGCCTTCGTGCTCGCCTCAAAAGATGAACTTCATGATGCACCTGGACTTTCATCCCCAAGTGCTCTCTGCTAGATTTCATAGCGACTGCCTGGATACTTTTATGATTAAACTCTCGTTCTTCCCGACGACGTTCGATTTCAATCTCGAGGGTGTGCTTCATACACACGCCCTTGTGCCGGTTCTACCTAACTACCTACACGCCTTCCCATCTCTCAAGCGCCTGAACATAGTGATCTTCGAATCCGATGGGCGCGTACACCGCCATTCGGATGAACGACTCCCAGTACTACATCGTCACGGCCTGATACATGTCTCATTTCAGACAAGTACGAAAAGCTTGTTTCGTCTCATTGATGCTGACCGTATTTTAGAATCAGCGGATGATGTATGAATACTCTGGACGCGGAGAGTTCGTTTGAAGCCGTCTTGCGTAGAATGCCGAGTTGCCGTGTCCAAGCCCCACTGCTTCCTCCTCCCACATGCCAAGCACTTACCTCATACTACTACTTCGCCTCAGATAAAGCGGCGTATCCGCTACGGTTCCTTCGTTCCCACTACCAACAGCGATTATCATGGGGCAATTCTGGGACGAGATGCCGCCACATATCATGGAGTTTATTCGAAAGCAACACATGTTCTGGGTCGCGACCGCTCCGCTCTCTGCAGATGGCCATATCAACCTCTCTTCCAAGGGATTGGAAGGAACTTTTCATATCATTGACAAGAAGACGGCGTGGTACGAAGATATGACTGGAAGCGGTGCGTGTCATTCTTTTTGTCTATTGACAGGTCGGCTGACTGCGTTTACTCACAGGTGTCGAAACAATCTCGCACGTTCGGGAGAACGAAAGAATAACTATTCTATTCAATGCGTTTGAAGGACCGCCAAATATTGTGCGATTGTTTGGAAAGGGTACGTACTTTGACGTTGTCTTCCTGTTCATAGTGCTGAATGCCAGTTCAGGAACGATATACGAATTTGGAACGCCCGAGTACAACTCGTTTATCTCTGCATCGTCGAGGCGTCCAGGCTCCCGAGCAGTGATCATGATTCACGTACACAAAGTCGGCAGCGTAAGCTCTAGTACCATCTGACCTCCGAATTGATTCTCACAGTCAACCTGATAGTCGTGTGGTTATTCTGTTCCGCTGTACACGTATGTCGGTCAGCGTACTAAGCTCGATCAATACGCTGCACGGTGCGAGCGTATTGATCTTCGCGAGTCGCAATCAGAATATCCAGAAGGTGGACTCAGAGATTATTGGAATGGCCACAATGCGAAGGGTATTGATGGATTGCCTGGGCTTCGACATGCTCTCACGACAAAGGACAAGTTTGTGGGTGGGCCGCGGTTGGATGTGCAGAAGTCGGTCTCTTCTGATGGTAAACTGGGTCTAGTGCGCTCGATGATTGCGTTGAATGCTGGTTATGTTATAGCCTTCGTATTGGGTGCGGTTTTGACCTCCTCGTTTGGGATGCTTCGTAGTCGGCTGGGGGTGTTATTACCTACCTATGTGTAGTTGGGCAAGTGCAAGGAAATATTGTTCATGTAATTTATCGACGTCGCCCGGAATTCCACGCCGCAAAGTGAGTCCTCAAGTTGGCACAACGAGTTCGGCCTGTTTCTCCGCCGCCTTGGCATGAGTATTCACATCCGGCAACTTGTAGAGTTCCTTTAGCTGCTAAACTGTATAAATTTCTCTACAAAGAATTCGGTTCCGATATAAGTCCATGAACTACAGGTCAATCTGCCTCCGCTCCTTGATGCTGGCATTAATAGCATCCAAAACTTCGTGCACTTTCAACGCGTCCTCAATCGTCGCATGCGTGCCCTCCGTACCCTTCGCAAATTCTTCCCAGTTAGCGGCAATCATACCAAACAGCGCCGTCGATTCAACCTCCACCAACTCCCCATTCACGTACAACTTTGGGTCGACGAGGTTGGTAAATGCTGCATTCGGAGCCGTGTCTGTGAGGCGAATAGATCCTTCTTCACCATCAATCTCCCAAATGAACGACAATCTTCCCGGCGTCTCTGTAAGGCCTGTACGCCACACTTCGTTCACCCATATACCGGAATCTAGCATGCCGGAAAATGCGACGTGGTCTGGTACGGTGTTGGGGCGTTCCTCGATGACGGCTCCGTCTTTTCCGATGATTTTGGCGGTGGGATAGACGAGGGCGCTGGTGGCGCTGATGGACTTGAAATTACCGAGAAGGCTCATCACGATGTCGAGGCGGTGTCCGAGGGCAATATCGATCATAGTACTTCCTACATAACGCGCAAAATAAGAATTTGAAGATGGTAAGGGAAACGTTTGGCACACCGCCGTGTGGATCGCCGGTGGTGGACACCTTGGACTCGTCGATTTCGGGTCCCCAGAACCGTGTTGATCTGGGTACAAGACATACAGCCGTGCTCGATGTTATCTTGCCGATCTTTCCCGAGGCGATTATTGACTTGACCTAGACTCGTTATCAGTCACAGACATCAAGGGATATAACGAGAAATGCAAACCTTCTTGAGGACAACCGATTGCCTGCCCTGTGTTCCAACCATGGTGCGCAATCCTTTCGCGCGCGCGGCTTCAGCAAACTCCCTAGTCTCAGCCGTAGACTTCCCGGCTGGCCATTCTACGAAAAAGTCCTTGCCAGCATCAATGATGGGTAGAAGCGCATCTCGATGGTACTGGCCGAAAATTGCGACCGCGACAAAGTCGACGTTGGGGTCATTGGCGATGTGGGTGGTGGATCCGAAGTATGGTTTCACGACGCGTCCATCGGAAGAGTGCTTCTCGGCGGAGGCTTTCGCAGATTTCTCTGAGGTGGTGGATACGGCTGTTAGGAGGAACTTGTCGTTTTGGAGCAGAGTGGGGCCGAGCACGACAGACGCCCACCCAGACGCGGAGAGTCCGACGAAGCCAGTTCTGATGGGTGTAGACATGGCTGATAGTAGAGTTCCATAAGTCGATGTATCGCGATACTTATATCGCCGGTTTGGTACCCGAAGCTTTCGCCCTTCGTTGCTATTTGACTAATCGCGCCGCCGCCAATGATGTTGTTCTGAAATGGTAAAACGGTTAGATGTACATCTTTGGAAGATGCACCCACATGATGTACGTGGTTTCTCGGCATCGTCATGGGTTCATCGTCAGCCTGACTAATTTGTCCGACAGGTACCGCACGGCTCTACAAGAAAAATTCATGTTATGCACCTGGTATACACACAGTGATGCAGTGGCAGCAGCGATAGCATCGGGCTGAGAAGGCTTTTTTTATCTGCGCAGTCGAGGAGTCCGTGTACAGAAAGAGAGGGGCGCGACAAAAGCAAGACGAAGGTCCAAATGAACTCGGAGCTTGCTTAAGAACCATCTGCAACTGAGAGTTAATGTCGCAGAGAACGACTTGACGAAGAAAATAGATGACATCGCAAACGCGTATTCGTAGTTGGACAAGAATGAGTGGTTCGCCGTAGATATTGAAGTCTTCAACACGCCTGTACGTCCACGAATTCCAAGAACGTGAAGTCGGATCGTGGTGGCCTTTGTTAGACCTTGTTGATGACTGTCGGCAGGGGAGCGTACACGTGGTCGGCGGACTGCCGTAATTTAACAGGCCTGTTTGTCTCGAGACCATGAAAGAAGGAAGAAATGGCAATCAATTTAATTCCTATTAGAAGCAGAAATCGAGTCGAAGGTCTAAGAGCTACCACTGAAGGGAATAGAAAATAAGCGCCACGTTGACGACACGGCCAAGTTTAGGTACAGACCTCATCTCGACTCCACTCGCAATCCATTCCGAATCTTGATCCCACGCCAGCGGTCGTCATCATGACAATATAACCATAGCGGTACGCACAAATGCTGCAAATTGGCGCATTGTGGAGAACTGGGTATCTCACTGATAGCTTCGTCGCGGCACCTTGACTGCAGCATATCTAAGAGTGCCGATACGTCAGTTTCTGGTGTGAATGGACACCGTGAAATATCGAGGGAACGAAGACTAGGTAGCCGCGAAGCCGTAAAGGGGTACCGCAACCCGATGATAAAGGGTATCTCCAGCGGATTGTCCTCCAGATTAAGCCACCGGACGCGGGGAACGAGAGAGAGAAACTCTAGAAGATTCTGGATATTATCGGGATGTCCGCGCATAGAACATTTAATGGTCAATGTACTTAGCCTGTCGGCGAAAGCACCCATAGTGGGGAAAAGCAGATGTCTGGGCCTGGGGTATTCGAGGCGGAGGCAGGAAAGAGCGCCTAGCACAAGAGCCGACATGAATCCCTTGGCGCATCCTGGCTCTGCGTCTTGGCCTTCGGTCAGGTTGAGCTCCGTAAGGTTGGGAAGGGGGATGACAGTATCGGGAGGAATACAGGATTGGAGAACAGTGACTCCAAGGAGTTTCACATCAGAAACGTCTCGGAGTCTTTGAAGACCAGTGTCGTCAAAGAGGGGAAGCTTGTAGACCACACTAAGCTGCGACCATGGTATAGCGACATACTCCATACTCTCCCAGCGAAGATCGTGAGACGACACCGTCCGCAATTTAGGTGCATTGACGGAGCTGAAAGTATCCACATGCACTCTATGAAGGTCTTTGTGGGCTTTGGATACCGCGAGAAGAGTCAGGCGGGAGAAAACTGTCCCCGACAGCGCTTGCAAACAGCGGGTAGATACTTCTGCCGCCATACGTTTGCAGCGCGACATGGCCAGTTTTAAAGCAGGTAACGCAGGATGGTCGACCATTCGTCCAGCTACGTCAAGCCAATAGATTGACAAGGAGAGATCTCCCGACCGTTCTAGATAGAGACTGGCCTTCTCCGCACATTGCTGGCGACTGATCTTTGCGTGTGAAGCAGTGTTGAACTGGAAGTATGTCCATAAAAGCGGGGAGGAGATAGCAAGCTGCCTCCAGCTATGACAGACACGCGCTAGCGTCCACGGTGCAGAACTAGGATGGAGAGAATCAGCATGTACTAGCCCGGTGCGTTTGTCCCATCTTGGAACGCAGTAGGTGAAAATCTCGTGGAGGAGTTCGTTGGGCAAAGAGCGAATGGGATGGAGGAGAGACTTTGCGTCGGCTAGATGGCATTCTGCTTGGTTTCGCGCAGCGGACAAGCCGTCAAGGATCTCTGTGACGAGAGCAATCCGTTGATCTATGTCCCGAATGGTATGAAGCGACTGTTCGATGACATTGCGTAAGTCGGCGAGCTCTGCCTCGCATGGGGGGTGATTGTGCCGAAGGAGGTCATGAACTCGTGAAGTGCGCGGTTTCAGCGCTAATTCGAACGACTCGGACAGCGGCAAGAAACAGGTACAAGTAGAGGGTGAGGAATTATTGGCCATGATATCTGAATCTTTGGTTAGAACACGGGTTCCGAAAATTAAATCTAACTTACTAGGTTGGCCGTACAATCGTGGCGGCCTTTGGATCAAGTTTTAAGATGACTCGCAAGACAAAAGCGGGTGCACGTGGGCTCAAACTGCCGATTGCCGGCTTGATGACACCCACCCTTTGCTCAAGGACACTCATAGGGCGCCACAATGGCTCCGTCCAATTTTAGTTCTCACGTCTCTTTGCTGTTCTGCGGGCTCCTACTAAAACAGAGATTATTACTCCGAACAATTGGGAGAACCATACCTAAGGGAATTCACGTTGTTCTTTTCTCTTTTGGGCGTCGGCGTCGCGTTTCTTTCTGCCCCGTTCGCCTTGAAGTATCTGTGTCTACTTACCGGCTATCAATGGTCGACTTTGTCAACGACACTCGCTCTAGCGACACCACCGATGATCGTTCCCAATGCCGTATCGCACAGTCATACTTCTGCTGCATACCAAGCCTGTATACTACGACGGCCATCGACAGTGGTACAACATCGATACCATGTCGGTGCTTCCTGGAGCGATGAAGCTCATCAACGGACATGCTACTATCCCTATCATGGGGCTATTGAAAACACCTCGATCCCCCCCGGGCCGGACATCCGCTTCTTGCTCTCCACCGCCACTTGCATTTAAAACGACTGAAATGAAGGTACGTACGTAGCTCTTAGCGCTTCCAAATTTGCCAGAAATGACGATTAACCAGTGAAATGGAGAATAATACAGCGGACGCTGTTACTCTTCCGCAAGAACTCATTGACAAAATAATCGACGATGTTGCAGATACCTCATCTCCTTCGCGTTTGAAGGATCTCCGACTATGTTCTCTGACTGCGCGGTGTTTCCGCCCGCGCACCATATACCATCTCTTCCGGCGCATAAATGCTGCTAGTATTGGCACGCTATTTAGGACCACGACTCAGTGGCATCGCTTTGACGCCATGTTGTCCCAGTCGCCGCATATCGCCAGGAGCTACACTGTCATGCTCCTCATGTACCCCACCAACCCCTTCACCGACGATGCGGAATTTGGCTCTACGCTGGAGCACATCTTTTCCCTACTCGTCAATATCCAGCAGATCGTGGCGTACGGTCTCTGGTTCGAAGTCCTTCTCCACCCGTCCATTGCGAGGCTGGTAGCCGTTATGCCGGTGCGTTTCGTGAACCTGGCGCATGGGGTGTTTAATACCATTTCGCGGTTTGTGTCGTCTTTCGACGAGGCGCTGCAGGGGTTGGAGTCAATAAAGCTGGGGACGACCAAGGTTGTGGATCATGCGTGGCCGTTGTATTACGTGTCCGCTGGGCGGGTGCGTGACGCGTCTGCGATGCTGAGGAAGCTTGATCTGTGTAATGTTGATGCGAGTATTGTAAACGCTATAGCGGATGGGCGGTTAGGGAGACTGACGGCTTTGGAGGTGTTGCGATACCAGGACCATTCGTATCGGTCGGCGCTGAGGAAGTTTTTGGCGTGTACGTCGCTGAGGAACTTGACGCTTCTTATTGATGGGCATGGTATGTGGACTTTCGTATTGGCGTTCGTGAGCTTATCCGACATGTAGGGAAACTTCCTGCGATGTCGGGTCCTCTGCCGTTTCTCCTTTCCCTCGAGATCGATTTTGACAGTATTGATTGGCTTGCGGATGCTTTGGAAGCGCGTTACATCGGTCCCTCGCTCAGGCGTCTCTCGATGTTTGTCAAGTACACTACCGCCGTCCTCGCGAGCCAGTTCCTCCCCGAGGCCCTTTTGAGATTCGACACCGTGATGTTTTCGAGTCTTAGCTATTTTGCAGACCTCGATCGGATCGTGATTGAGAGCGAGTCGGGTAACCAAAGTGTGCAGCATTTTGTTGCGGTGCATACTCCCAATCTCAGTGGCGGGGGGTATTTATGGTGGGAGTAGCGACTTGGATGGCTACAGCTGTCAGATATATCATTGCTTCATCCGTTTTGAATGGACACTCTTTGGAATCAACTATTGTAACTTTAACTACCAATTGGAATTTGGTTAGACCTAAACTTCACAACTTCTACAGTACTTAGAAGCAACTCAATGCTCACAGCAACTTTAACTTACACAAGTCAATCATCATGCTGGACCACAAAAAACATTTTCTGATCGTCGGCCAGAGCATGACGGTCGACTGCTAAGCCTCCAGTCCGCGTCCTAGCTTGAACACCTTCACAGATTCCCGGGATGTCAACAACTCGCCCATACAACAAGTTGCCACACAACTCGGGAAATAAAACAGCGGATGATCGACAACGATACCCATAGCTGCTAGGCTATCTGGCTACATCCCAGGGGCCAGCATGCTACGCTTTTCATATCACACTCACCTATCACATCTACAATCATGACGCTACACCACAAAAAAGATCATTTTCTTGGATGAAGTGCAGCACAGGACAATCAACCACTAAGCCTTCAGTCCGCATTCAACTTGACGCTCTCAGTCTAGCAGATTGCCAGGACGCCACAAAACTGAAGTCAAAAAATCGTCTTGCAGCCATCTGTGTTTGGCACAGGACGATCGACCGCTAAGCCTCAAGTCCTCAACAGGACATGCCAAAACCAATCACTGTAACCACCGACTGTAAGATGGCGCGTGAACTCGCGCCTGAAGGGGAACCGTAGATTACACAAGCGTACGTAGCGAACGTTTAATATACGTTCCACGTGCAACGGTGGTGTGATGATGAGGGACGGAAGGAGTACACGACTCCGATAAGGGTGTAAGTCCTGAGAGAGACGTTGATCAATGATCGTCCCGATGATCGCTACGCGTGTTTCGTGGACCCGACACGGGCCTCGCAGGACGAACTCACGCAGAAGCAAAAGTTAGGTAGAAAAGAGATGATTTGTACTGCTACTAACAGGTCTTTTATACTACCTCGGTACCGTACGATGTGTAATTTAGAGTCACAATGAATGAAAGAGAGTCATACGGGAATCATACCTAGTTATAAGAGTACATGTGCATACCATACACGCGTCAAGCATGCGAACGAATTATAATAGATGCCGAATCCTTACACCGACACTGTCCACGCACCTCAGAATCGAACTGGGCATAAAATTTTCTGTCTGGACTCAGGAAGATCTACGATACCGATAGCCTCTCGGCCATCCGGGCACACCGATCCTATCACACACGCCCGCCCAGTCACACCAAACCGTAACAATTCATTCTGTTCGCAGCCTCGACACATCCCACCCAAGGACATTTCTTTTTCTACAAAAAAAGACCAAGCTATCGTACACAACCCAGAGCCGCTAGACTACCCGGCCACATACTACTTACCCAATCCTCATACACCGAGTTTCCAAAAGACGTCCAAGTACAAACTCGAGTTAAAAAAGATTATCAGCACAAACTACGGAACCGATAGCCGCTAGGCTACCTGGCTACATCATCCACACACTCCACTCCATTGATAGCATACTGTACGGATAGTCTGTCAGTGTACTAATTTCTAAACCAAGGCTACACCATCCCTCCATCCATAGAAATCTCATGACCACTAATAGACAAGGCAAATACAACAGAATACTTAACCCCAGCAGCACTAAACACAAAAAAAAACTCATCCCAACCCTACACCCTCATGCACCATTACCATACCTATTATACATTACCAATACCTTATCATACCTATAAACCATACACATACACATATCTAATATCACACCCTCTTCCCTCTCTTCCCCCCTCCCCTCCTCACCCACCCGACCCCAACCTCCGCCCGCCCACCCGCCCACCCCCACCAATCAATGCCTCCTAACAACAGCAACCTGAAAATCCCACCCCCCAAGCACATACTTGACCTCAAACAGCCGCTTCATCTCCCGCCACCCTCCCATCCCCTTCCCCTCCTCCACACCACTCAGATCCGTAACAACATATATAAAATCCGCAGGGCTCAACAGCGACCGCATAAGCGACCCCAGCAGAAACGCAATGAGCGCCGTGATCAGCACAGTCGAGAGGGGGTACGTCGTCGTCGTCGTCCGTCCGGCTTGTACAGACGCTACACCAGACAACGAAGGAATCCTCAGCTGAGATGGCGGTGGTGGTTTCGGCGTAGGCGGTCTTGCACCCACTGGAGTCCCGTTCACAGAAAACCTTGACAGCGGATTCTGATACGACTGCAAAAACTGCAAGAACCCACTCGTAGGCGTCGGCGGCGTCGGTGGCGCAGAACTACTTTCCAAAACCTTCATGAACACATCAGTCATTGTAAGAAAATAAAGAGAGAAGATCCCACCGGAGTCTGCGCATCCACCACCTCCCTGTCATTCTCCTCCTCCACCTTGCTCTCCGCCGCCTCCTCTGGCAGCTTATGGGGCAACAACGGCGACGAAGGATCCACCAACCCCAAATTGACACCAACAGGCACCATCAACTCGCGCGGTACAGCCTCAATCTCGTTCGTAGACCTAACACCAACACCATAAGCCCCCATCCATCCCTCAATCAAAAACCAAAAAACCCACCTGGACAAAACACCCATCCTCCCCACCCGATCATCCCCCAACTCCTCCCTCCCCAGCGCCGTAAGACTCTCCTTCTCCCCAACAACAACCACCCCCCTCACCTCCTCCTCCCCAACCTTCACATGCACCCCCACCCCCTTCCCCCCACCCTCCCCCTTCCTCTCACCCTTCCCCCTGCCCGGCCGCACCTCCACATCCACAACCGCCCCGCTCTCCTCCATCTCCACCAGCCACGCCGGCCTCTCCGGCGCACTCTGCGTTTCGCCCGTCAGCGGGTCCAGCACCGTCGGCACCTCATACTGCGCCGTCGGCAGCGTCAGCCGCACCAAATGCCGCGTCGGGCTCCCCGTGTTCATCCCGCTCGAATGCAGCGGCGACAGCGGGATCGTATGGATCGTATACACGAGCGGGAGTATGCACTCTGAACTAGGGGTAGGCTCCGCAGCGAGGTCGATGATAGAGGGATTCCTGCGCGTCCGCGAGCGGAGCACGACGGTGTATCCATCCGGATAGAGTTTCGCGTCGACGACGAGCTCGGCGACGAGCAGGTCTGTGATCTGCCGCGGCTCGCCCTTCAGCGTAAACGCAGAGGACGAGCGTCCGCGTATCGTACCATCACCAGGCGAAAGACTCGCACTAGAAGATTTATGTCGGACAGTCGGCGACTCCGACGACGAAGGCGGCAGACCAGGGATACTCGATGAACCCTCGGATATCATAGCCGGCAATCCCTCCGTCGGCGTCCGACTCGATCTCGGTGTACTCTGCAAATCAACGCTCCTCGCCCCAACCAAAATCGTACTCCTATACCACCTCATCTCCTGACAATACCTCGTCGCAACCAACGTCCTCACCCCATCCCTCCGCCTCACCCTCCAATGCACATCCAACACCGGATGGTCCGCCTTCCTATCCCTATCACTCAACAGCAGCCCTTGGGGGGGCAGCCGCGTAATCGGTATCGGCACCATCCCCTTCACAAACGCCTCCAGCCCCAACGACGCCCTTGCCAACGTCGCATTAAACATCGAGTTCATCGCAGTCGGAATCGACCCTGCATAATCCACCGCCACCAAGCGCGTACACCTTGACGAAGGAATCGCATAATTCTCCGTCGTATACGGATCCAGCGTCTCCAGCACCCACGCATCAACAAACACGCGTCCCACAGGTAGTGTATACGGGTTGTAGATGGCGGACTGGAAGTCGGCGACAGAGTCGGGGCTGAACGACGCCTGCACATAATAGGTAGCATTCCTCGACGGGCTCCCAAGCTCGTTAGCATCCCCCGTACTCCGCCTTGACAGCAACGGCGCGACATGCGTCTTGGCCATTATCCCCGCCAGATGAAAACCACGATCCCTAAACGGAAATTGCGCCTTCCCTACCGAGAACACTGTCTGGCATTCCGCACCAAAAGACTGCAGAGGTGTCGCCCCATCAAAACGCTCGTCCCATTTGAGTCGGCAATCCTTGTCCATGATCAGCGGAGCAAGCTCCTCCGCCGAAACGCCCTCTATAATCTTCTCGCTCTGGTGCACGGGTATCGAGGGCGAGATGTCTGGACACGACTTCCGCTTCACTGGTATTCCCTTCTCGCTCACCGACACCCAATTCTGGGCATCAGACTCGAGTGACAAATGTGTCTCCTGCACCCATGCTAGCGCATCCAACGCGTACTGCATTGGCGACTTCGATGACGACGGGGCGAGCTCTGCAGGCGTAATAACCGACTGAGTAGGCGTAGGCGACGAGTCACCCCCGAATGTGAAAAACCTCGAGAGCGGACTGGAGATCTTCGGCGCAGACGCCCAGCCGGATGAGATCGTAACACTCGGGCCCTCCTCCTTGTCCTTCCCAGCATCATCGCCCACACCTGCATCCCACTCCGCTCTCCGCCTCCGTATCACGCCCACCACCGGCGGTTGATCTAGTGGAATCCTCGTCGGCTTCACCCGCTTTCTTTTCGCCAAACTCTTGATTTCATGGTCCGGCAGTTCCTCAACGTCCACCAGCACCTTCGCCCCATTCACCATGACCAAGCCTTTCTCCTTGCCTGGCCCCCGCCGCACAATAACCAGCAGTCGCTCATCATCCACAAATACCGCATCATGGATTATCGTCAACCATAGACCGCCGCCTTCACCGCTCAACTTGTGCCTCCGCAAAGCCGAGATAGACTGCGGTGGTGGGTCGATAACAATGTCCAGGGAGGCCGCCCACGTATCCACGTCGCACCTCAGTTCGCACTCTACGATGGGCATCGATGCGCTCGCCATTGAGTTATTCGCGGAATCTCCAGCGGTTTCGCTGTTCCCGTTCCTTGCTGATGAGACCTCATACTCCACGCGGAAATTCATCCGCTCGTGTTCATACCGAATCTCGTTTGCCTTCGCCCCAGCGAGCCTTGTCATGACGGGCGGTCCACCGCACTTGATCGTAAACTCGCCAATCCCGGCCAAAGCGCCAATCATCTGGTTCGGGATAGACGTCTTGTTCGTCCATCCCTTGGGATCGGATTGCTCCAGCAATGTAACCTGTGTAGTGGTCGGGGAGAGAGCCTCTATCGCCCACCCTTGTAAGTCAACCTGCGTTCGAATAACATTCGGCTCGGCGGGGGGTATGGTAGGGAACAGATGTGGCTCGTCAGCCGAAAAGGCAAAGACATGTATAGTAGAGGGTGATTTGTAGACCGTCTTGAGAACAACGGAATCCCGCCCACTATGAGATCAAAGTGAATCAAAGCGCTGCTAAGCGAATAAGAAGAGGCTTACTTGACAGGCCATGCAGGTTTAGTCTTGAGATGCCAAAGCTCCGTCAAATCGTTGACGTCCTCCAGAAGCACCGCATCCTCGTGTTGCTTGTCCCAATAGTTCCGCGCGCCGGGAGTCGAAATCGCGCCATATAGATCCCAAAGCCCCACCCCAACAAAAGTAGCCTCAGCCCTATACACCACCAATGTAGGATCAATTGAATCCAATTGAGTGATGGTCACTCCTCGAGCCTCCGTCGCTGTATAGGCTGATTAACATCCAAGCAAGCAAAGACAGAAGAAAACTTACTTCTTTTCCATTTGGCCTCCGGCTCTTGAAGCAGTGACGAGAAATATATGTAATTTCGCTTGACTCTTGACAGGATGGACTTTTCCGCGGCAGGTGTGCGCTCTGTATGGGGACGGGCAATAACGTTATTGGAGGCTATACTCGAAGCGGCGGTTTTGATAGACGAGGCGGAAGTGTTGAAACTCAAGCTCGCTGTACTAGGGAAATCGGGGAGTATTGGTGGCGCGTACGTAGGGGAACTGCGTTCTTCGACATCGGCAATGGCATGAGGAATACCATTCATCCTTAGTCCACTCGAGGGACCGGATAGCTCGATTACAAGCCGAGCTTTCAGCACAGAGTGTTCGTCGAGAAGCGGGACATGGGAAAGACGGAGAAGGATTTGGTCGTGGGGTTGCCCAGCAGAATATGAGCTGCGTTTCATAGCGCGCGCCTGCCATGGGAGCTTCTCCACTTCGGGTGAAGAACCCTTCTGAGATACCTGAACGTCCCATCCAGCAGAGGCAGGTAGCACGAGTTCGACAGTACGTGGCTCTCGCCTCGGCTGCTGCGCATCTACAACCTTGGCATAGTCGGGGAAAGAAAGTGCATGTTCGTGTTCGTCGTCCTCTGGAATAATGGCATAATCCACGGTAAGGGCTTCCCTGTCCATCTGGAAGCGTACACGTTCGATCGTGACCCCATTGCCATATCCGATGAGTTTAGGCGTTCTGGCGCCGCGCTTCAGGACAGTCTTAAAGAGACCAAGGACCATGGTAGACAGCTGCTGCACAATACCGGAGGACGATCCAATGTTCCATACTGAGCGCAGGTCGTGCTGCCAGAAGCAGGTAATACGGAGACGTTTCCCCTGGGGAATGTGCTGTATGCACCAGGCGAACACTGTGCCATGTTAGATGGGTCATAGGGATGGAAAGCCACATACGCGTGACATTGGATCGCACGTAGGGAGGCGAGGGTCGGAGGTATACAGGCTCTTCTGGCGAACGTGGGACGGAAGTGGAGACGTCGATAAACGTGGTAGAGTCGCGGAACGAGCGCGATATCGTGACGGCGTCGCGGGGGCTGCAGCAAATCAGCATAGCACCACATTATGGCGGATAACGCACTTTGCAGGCCACCCAAGCGTAAAATTCGTTTTACATATCCTCGTGGTATGGTCGAGTGTCTCCACCAGATGGGCGTCGACGACGGCGGGATCCCATTCCTTGCGCAGCTCGGGCGCAGAAAACACCGTCTCCCATGGCTCCAGCGTCACCGAGTCGTCGGGTGCAGGCACTTCGAGAATGAGGCGGTAGATGTCCTCGCCTTGTTTCCGATGGACCACCACGTCGGACAGTTCCGGACTAGACAGTAGCCTCGCCTTTCCCTTCCTGTTGGCCGACGTCTCTCCCGCACCCGTTGTCGACACCCGCTTCCATTCATTCGGCGATGACGATGTTAATAAAGCATGAAAATGCGCCTCGGCCTCATTCAAAGCCGTATACCAAGATTGGCGTAGGCTATCAAGAATGATTAGAAGAGAACAGAGAAATAGACCGAATACGCACCTAGAACCATCTGACATAGCTGTACGTCGTCGCCGTCGTCCGCCGCGTCCAGGACGTCGTGGTGAACAGCGGATCACTTGCAGGGCACGTCATGAATTGTCTCTGTTTGGCTACATCCCCCGAGCACGGTCACCTGATCGTGAAGAAGGTCTTCTGTGCTCGATCCTTGTACTCGATCTTCCTGTACAGTACTGCTGATTGGCGATGAACACAAAAAGCGGCAGAAACGATAAACGCCATCCATCACACAGCACAGCACACCATAACCGCTGGGCTATATGTGCTTTGATTCATTGTGAAAAACTTCAACAGAGTCGCCAGGTAAGAACTGCGGCCCATGCTGATCTCCTCTTTGCCTTCTACGACAGACGTACGAGTATGAGCTTCATAAAAGATTGCGTAATACTCTTCTATCACCCAGGTTTCGCAACCGTTAGGCTACGTGGGCTGCTGTACATGTTCAAAGACCCGGTATGGTCTGATAGTCAAAAACTTTCCCACTAGGCACACTGCAAGGATCAGGAGGACCGTACGACCTTACCCTGTCATACTTACCGTCAAAGCACACTTGGAGAGATACTGAGTACGACAATCCCATCATATCCAGCCCATCCCGCACATTGCTGCTCTTGTGGCGCATGTTCTTGCATTCCTTGCGTTCTTTGTTGTTCTTTCGGTTCTGAAATGGCGCGAATGGAATGATAAGACGAAACTGGGGTAGACATCCTCTCACCGGTAGATTGGACATTGAATCAATGTCCAATCTACCGGCTTCATGCAAATGACAAAAAACAGCAGACTTCTTGAAGTTCTTCAACTCAATATAGCACATCATAGACCGCTAAGCCATGAGCACTTGGATGAACACAGTCGGGGTGTGTACATTCATGCAAGTGGTTTCCAGCACGGTCTAAAACATCTTTTTTCAAATTCACGGACGACACACTAGAGCCACAAGACTACATGTGCACAAGTAAGTCACATAGATGGAATTACTCAGGCCTCCAAGTCGATGTACAGTTTTCATCGACTCGTGTACACTTGCACTGGCCATCAAAAAAGTAATGTGAACGTCACATTCAGACAGAGCACCCCACAACCGCTAGGCTATGTATGCTGATGTCAACAGGCATATGATGAAAGATACCAAACCGCAGGTCTTCCGCTCGAAGAGGAGCCGTGGTCGTACACAGTACACATATAGAGGAAGAGGTGTATGCGTCCCAAAAAGAGAACATCACTCCGCATGACACATCATAGCCGCTAGACCACGAAGGGTACAGTGATTCTTCGAGACACGTCGGAATGACGTTGACCGCGACATCACAGAGCTGAGCTGGCTTGAACAAACATGCCATGCATGCCCGCATCCTCACCCGCCTTCCCCGATGTGTTGAATATTTACTTTGTCATTGGAATACCTAGTACCGTTTACCATCCGCTGCATTTTCCCTAGAACCTCACACCATCTTCAGAGGGGGTATCAAAGAATTCACAAAGAACTAGATTCCTATCAACTCGCTTTCAGTGGTACATCACCAGCGGGCGTAAGAAGGCTCCCAGGTAGGTAGGTAGGTAGGTAGGTTACGGTAGGTAGAAACCGGCACAAGGTCCCTATCAGGAACGGCCGGGTGTGAAAGCGTTATAAGTGGCGAATTTCAGCTTTCACCTATGCACTAAGTACTCACGGGGATATCTCCGCATTTAAGAAGGTCGCCGTGCGCCTCTGGTGCACAGTCAGGAGCTCAAGGCTTCGAAACCGACTCAAGAGTCGGTCGCCAAAACAACACCAAAAGGAAGTCAAAAGCAAATAAATTTGAGTGGCGCTAATGCTACATTATGGTATATTATGTACATAGTCTGAGTCGCTGTCGTCATCATCGCTACTACCCGCAAGTGGCGGGCAAGCTAGCGTAGGTCTTGCACCAGGTATACGTCTCTTCCATGTGCGGAGCACGGGCAGAGGAGCACCACGCTTTGGACGTGGGAGCTCATACTGCTTGTACAGCTCGGTAACCTCGAAGATCAGTCTGGCGACTAACGGCAGGCACTTGTCCTGGAAGATCATTGCTTTGAGCACCTCGATGGCATCGTGATCTTCGGTGAGTCCTGACATCAGACCTACGCCGGCAGTTCGACAGTGATTTTGCGGAGTAGTCCCTCTCTGAGTGTGACTAAATCATCGTCGGCCTTGCAAACAAGAATGGCATGCTCCGGTGTCTCCACTTCCGTTCCACATAGTCGGCACCACCGTTCATTACGTGGCACGAATGCATGGTACCTATCCGCGCGCCGTAATTCCTCCAGCGTAAAAGGATGGTCTGATAGGAGCAGACGAATCAGAGCTTTTCTATGCTTTGAGACCGAGAGGCGCAAATAATGCCGTACAAAGACTACTCGACGAGCCGGCTTATCAGGTGGTGGCAGCGGCTCCAGGCGATTCCATAATAGGTACGTCTTGTAAGACGTATCAATCACTGTTTGAAGCCATGATTTCGCGATGTGATCTACTACTTTCATCATCGCATCCACCTGAGGAACTGTGCGTGTCCGAACATTGGCGGGAATCTCTAAAGTTTCCGGGAAATCCATCCCCAGCGGCCGTGGTAGACGCTTCAGGGCCTTCTGAAGCCTCGATAATCAGCATTGGCATCCTTTCGAGTAGAGAACCACACATAAATCCAACGTTTCACCCGCAAGCTCCGAGTTAGGGCTAGAGACCTCAACGAGTCCACGAGTCCGCGAGTCTTGCCAGGACTCGACTCGCCTCGGGCACCTCGGAGTTCGCACTCGTGGGACTCGCGAGTCACATGGTGACGAGTCCGAGTATGAGTGCGAGTATCAGTTTCCGGGGCGCGAGTCATCATGTGATGACTCGCAAATATTTAGAGTTATATTTAAGATGAATTTACAAATTTTTACCCAGTCAAACGGACCCTTGCGTCGCTCAAACGAGCCATACGCGACAATTTCACCGGATCCGGCGTATCGGGCCGAGATCCGAAAGGACGCGTAAGCGTCTGATCGGGTGGTCTTTCTTGCTTCCTCCCACCACCACGGTCACTCAGGATGCGACGATTGTCGCTCCTGCTGCTCTGACGATTGTCAAGCAGCCTCTGGGGTGCGGATTTGTAGTCTGGGTCTGTGCCAGACCTCCTGCTGCCGTCTCTGTGACGGCAGAGGACGACGACGATGCGGATAACGACTCGGACAAGGACGACAACAACACTAACGCGAGGACGACGGTAGCGCGAGGACAATGCGGTGGAGGATAGAAGGCGGAGGAGGAGAAGAAGAAGGATGAGATAAGGAGGAGGATAAGGAGACGACGCGTTGATGATGACGACGACCTTCACCACTGCCACCACCACCACCACCACCACTCCTCCATCACCTCTCTTTCACCACTACCACACTCCTTCCATCACCCCCACCCCATCCTCATGCCCAGTTGACTGTCCCTGTGCCATTGCCCGGGGATGCTCGCTGAGCATGAATGCTGGGAGGTGACGGACCCGTGAGTACTCGTGAGTATCCGAGATGACTCGGACTCATAGCGAGTACTCATGAGTAGACTCGCGACGACTCGTGAGTCACGGTGAGTCGAGTCCGACGCGAGTGTGAGCAGGACCTTTTTTGGCGTGAGTACTCACGCCGCGAGTCGCGAGTCAGACTCACATCGGACTCGTTGAGGTCTCTAGTTAGGGCTGTCAAGCAGTTCCTGTCGTGGTCCGCCCCCGAGCCCGGCACGTTTCCAGAATCTCCCGCGATACATGCCTCAAGTTCAAGCTAGCACGGAGACATTTCAGTCAGCCACTCAATCATCTTATACACGCAGAGACTGACCTCGACAGCAACATATTCGTGAACGCTTCAGAACAAGTTCAATATCAGATGAAGCCAGAAGAACAAACCCATCGCACCTTTACCAAGGAGAAACGTAAACTCAAACGGCAGCAGCACTTTGGTCAAAAACGTACAGAAAGCGGTCATGTTTTGGGATGAAGGCGCACGTACCCGTGCTGCGGCACCTGGCTCGTCGCTTACAGACGGAAATCGCAGCCTGTAGAGAATGAGACGAAATGTAAGGACTCGGAAGAACAAAGGTTGTATATACCCTTGTATTACATCGACTTCAACGTGACAGTCAGTGCAGAACTGTAATTGACTGGTGCATGCTTACAGAAAGCAAATCCTACGCAACAGTGGCAATGCGTGAGGAGACAATAAACACGTCGACTTCGGGGTGGCTTACCAGGTGACGCGATTGCAAGAATGATCTTCAAGAACCGTACAGTCAGTTCACGAGGGTTAGCTAGTCCTGACTTACGATGAGAACGAAAACCGGTTTGTTACGCTCGCTCACTGGATGAAACATGAGCCACGCAAATGAAGACGAGGTCCATTGACTGACTGATGTACACTTTGTGTCCCAAGAAGCTGAGGCCGACATGAGACGTAAGTATACGGGTGAGATGAACGTGGAGGCTTACAGCTGAATAATCGTTCCCTCCAGGCCCTGCGAGACGATGAGTCAACAAGGTATGTTAGTAGGGGGCGCAAAGTACGCACTGGGGTACCCGTCGGGGCCTATCGTGAGCTCAGATGTCAGCTTCGTCGCTGTAGCTTCAGCCTGAGACACGTACAACCAAAGTTCTGCAGATGAAACGAGTCAGCGTTTAGTAACTTTCTGTAGAAGTTGCGCGAACCCAACAATATTGGCCAGCGCCCGCACATCGGCTTGATGAATGACAAGATAAAAATACATTGCGTGTGCGTTGAATAAAACTTCAGCTATCCCATCGCGTACGCTATATAAGCACAATCATTTAAATAATGATGGATGCAGGCTACAGTCCGAATTGGCGTGTCGCTCTCAACGGAATTACGCCCGCTGCCGATTGGAGGTGAGCAATCAGGACGAGTATCAAAAGAGGCTGGGACTGGCATCGTAGCATGGGGGTAGCCAATCTGATGAGCCGGAAGAACAAGATAGTAGCCATGGGCCAACCCCCGAAGGTGACTGCCTCCGAAGGCCGCCAGTGTGATTGAGAAAACTCGTAGGGTAAGCGGTAGTAGTACTAGAGACCTCAACGACTCAAACCCGGGTCAGATCCGCGATCCATCACGCGAGTACCCGTGGCCCAAACCGCCGATCCGCGATCCTTGTCTGATCCGACCCGCCACGGATTACGGATCAAGACGAGTCGGATCGCCGAGATCGCCGAGCGGGTCGAGTACTCGAGTTTACTCGAGTATCCACACACCCAAATCCATTCATGCCTGATGAGTATCCCCGGGCAATGGCACAGGGACACTCAGCCATGCATGAGGCAAGGACTGAGGGTGGTGGGAGTGGGTGGAAGTGGTGCTGGGAGTGGTGGTGGTAGTGGTGCTGGGAGTGGTGGTGGTAGTGGTGCTGGGAGTGGTGGTGGTATTGGTGTGGGAGTGGTGGTGGGGATATTGATGTAGTAGATAGAAAGAAAAACTCACTATGCCTATGCCCGCTTCCATGTCCTCGCCCGCATCGCGTCCATCAAGATCCATATCTCTACGCGTATAGCGTTGTCGGATCCGTGGCGTCATGGTACGCTCTGGCGCGTAAATCATCCGTCTTGCGCAGAGTCGTCGTCCAGAGTCGTCGTCCGTCCATAGGTCGTCGTCCGTCCATAAGTCGTCGTCATCCACTGCTGTCACAGAGACAGCAGCAGCAAGCCCAGCACGAAGCCAGGGCAAAAACCAACACCCCAGAGGCTGCCTGACAGTCGTCAGAGCAGCAGTGGCGACGGCCGTCGCACACTGGGTGGTCGTGGTGATGGTGGTGGTAAGAGGAAGAGAGAGAAGCCATCCGATCGCAGGCTTACGCGGCCTCTCGGCGATTGCCGGATCGTGAGAATTGGCGAGAAATTCACGCGAACAGCTCATTTAGGCGACGCATGGGCCCGTTTGACTTCGCAAAAATTTGTAAATTTACTTTAAATATATAGTAACATATTCACGAGTCAACACGAGTACTCGCGGCGAGTACTCGTGCCTCCAGAGGCTGATCCGCGATCCATATGTGATCTGACCCGCCACGGGTCTACGGATCATACGGATCGGATCTCCGAGATGTCCGAGCGGATCGAGTACGGATAAACTCGCGTGATCCGCTGACTCGTTGAGGTCTCTAAGCTGCGGTACATGTATGCTAAGTACAGTAAGGGTGGGCGACGACAAAATACACTGGTGCAATGCAATAAGAACTGTGAAATAAACACAAGAAATAAGTACACACCTGGTGGGGGGCAGTCAGAACTGGGAGTGTGAGAACCACTCGGTCTGCCTAAGCGCCCCCACCAGGAAAAGAAGACCGATCACGTGTAAAACGGAGTGATGCGCCACCGCGCGTGCGCGGTGACGCGTAGCAAAACAGAGAGACGCGTCACCGAGGGTGGACGCGTAGACAAGGTGCCGAAGGCTCGCTACCGAAGGTAAGCGAAAGAAAGAATGCCGAAGGCAAAGTAGCTCACCTAGTTCGTTATGATACCCGGTGGGCAACGAACTAGGAACACATCGTTCTATGACCGGTGGTACTAAGAACGAAGTGCAGCTAGGTAAGGTGCCGAAGGCAGGAGAGGTTAGAAGGGCGTACCTCATATTGGCCTTGAGTAATCAGTAGATTAATCTCAGCCAATCTGATGAGCCGGAAGAACAAGATAGTAGCCATGGGCCAACCCCCGAAGGTGACTGCCTCCGAAGGCCGCCAGTGTGATTGAGAAAACTCGTAATAAGGCTACTGCAAAAGGGTGGGATGGGAGGGTAAATGATCATCAGATGGGATCAATCATTGTTGTTGAAGAGTAGGGCTTGAAGGAGGACAGGGTTCTTCCGAATGTAAATTTGGAAGGTATCAGATGCCCAGCGTCCCGTGGCTTGAATGAGATGTGGCGGGCAGCTGTCTTCAGCCATGGCAGTGGCGCCGCCGGCGCGCATAGATTGCCCAGCGAAGTGGTTGTCCGGTTCGAGGCGCCATAGACGCTTCATGAACCAAGACCGCGTCGGGATCTCGTTCTCGCTTGTGATCCACAGGAAAGGGTTCAGACGTGAATTCTTATCGTGAGAGGTGATGTATCGGCGAAAGATGGGCTCCGGATCTAAGTCGCCACGTCGAACAATACGTATCTTGTTCCCCTCGAAGAAACGATCTGCCTTGTGGTAGGGTAGATCGAATCCATACCCGTCTTCTATCCAGGTTACTGTAGACCGCCGTGAACATTTGCGTAGGTCGCGGACTTTGACGTTGTCCGGGATGGTGAGTTCGCCTAGCCGCATAAGCGCACAGAACCCAGTCGACAGCATAGCCGCAAAGAGAAGGTCATTGTGTGAGGAGCGCGGGTGTAACGCTGCCAGCGTTGTGAGGATGTGCGAGCGGGCAAGCGGGTATTTCCTGGATACTGCTCTACCATAACGCTTGAGGCACCCGGACAAAGAACGCGTCACGACATACGACTTGCGGTTAGTCGTCACGTCGGGGAAATATGGAAGGAGTTTGTTGCAGATGCCGGTGAGATATGACCCAACCGACCGTGGATTGATATGCGCCGACATGTAAACAACATAGAAGGAGAGGGTCTCGACAGTTGGTTCGACGGGGATCTCGTGTAGAGAGCAAAAAGTGAGGTAAGAGTTGAGATGAGAGTCGTAAGTCCCGCTGGTGGATACGTCGATAGCGAGACCTAGCGCAATGGCTCGTTCGTGGATGAGCCGCTCGCGGGACCAAGGCGCCCTACGCGGTTGCCTTGGTTTCCGCAACTGCACAATATTCATTTTTTGGTTGCCCCCAGCGTGAATCGAGGGGGTTTGAAGTCGCTGATGATGATCTCGGGTATAAGTTGGTACGCAAGATCGAGGTTGTCGCGGGAAAGAGTGTCGGCGACGGTGTTATGCTCCCCGCTGATGTGGACTACACGAAGGTCGATGTTGGAACGGATACGAATGTCGACAGCGGACTGGAGGATGGGATTATATTCGGGAAGAGCGCGTAGCGTGTCAAAGATATTCACTGTGTTCGAATTGTCTGTGAAGATGGTTAAGCGAGCTGGTGATTGCAGAGAAGCGAAGAATGCAAGGTTCGAACGCTCGTACCACTCTAGCGCTGCTAAGACACAAAGTGCTTCCCAGAAGAAGATCCTGTCTCGCATAGCCATCTGGAAAGGCCTATTTGCATTTAGACAACTTAATACAACTTAAAGCATTTAAAGATGGCAAAGACTAGTAGGCTACAAAGGCACTTTTGGAGAAGGTTCTTTGAGACATGTATCCTAAAGCACTCTAAGACACTTAAAGACACTATTAAAGCTACCCCAAAGCTTCTAAAAGTTAGTATAAAGCATATGTCTCTGTGAACCTTCTCCAAAGATAACTCTGGTATGTCTCATGCCTACTCACAAGACACTTCCAAGGCTATCTCCAAGCACTCAAAAGTCAGAGCAAAGCTGATGTCTCTAAGAACCTTATCCTTGGTAGACTGCATAGTGCTTTCAAGGTGGCATACAGACACATCGAAAGACAATACAGACACATCGAAAGACAATACAAAAGCATCCAAAAGACACTACTAAAGCCATAGCCAAGCCTCCAAGCCAGACACTGAACCCTTGGAAAAAGCATAACCAGGAAAAAAAAGCACATGATAATTGAAACATAGAATAGCTACAGTAATAGTAATTACACAATGCAGATACCAATGACCACCCAGTGGTGTTGTCAAACAGTGAGTACACTCAGCCTCAATCATGCCCGGTCAACTCGAAGTCATATTCATCCTCCTGGAGCGTCGTCATCATCCCTCGTGCACTCGAAGTCATCCTCATCCTTGGGCCCCGGTGTACTTGAAGTCGTCCTCGTCCTCGATGGTATTCAATGCCGCCTATCGCTGTCCCGATGCTCGTCGCCACCCTCAGTACAATACAGTCAGTTCTTGGGCCAGTCCTCGATGCGGTCAGTTCTCGTCGTAGTTCTCGTCCTCGGTGAACGGTGTCGTCAGCCTCAGTGAACGGTGTCGTCAGCCTCAGTGAACGGTGTCGTCAGCCTCGATGCTCGAGGTCGTGGTCCTCGATGTGTGGTGGTCAGACCTCGCTGCATTGTTTTCGTCCACATGTTGTAGTTCAGATAGTCCTCGTCGAACTATGCGGCCCTTCCCAAAATGCTCGGTCCCGAGTGCTGCCCGAGTCCTCAGTGTCGTGCTTGAGGAGTCGTCATCGTCCTCAGGCTCATCGTCATCCTCGGGATCGTCGTTATCGTCCTCGATGCGCGTCATTGTGACGGTGGTCCTCATCCTTCAGTCGTCCTTGTTCCGCAGTGGGCGTCGACTTTGATGACCGACGTCTTCCAAGTCCTCGTCCCTCTCGTGAGTCTCGAATGCGTGGTCTTCTGGTTGGTCCTGGGATCGCAGTCATCCTTGCGCTTCGTCGTGGGGCCGTCGTTATGTGTAGTCGCCAGGCGGGGCATTCGTTATGCGTGATCACGGCATACCGGCCTAGAGAAAAAAAAAATCAGAGAGTACGAGCGAGACGAACTACGCATACGCACCGCGCAAGATCTAGTAACAAACGTGATCCCCTCCTCCTGCAACTAGAAGTCAAGGTGCGCATAGCAGGGAGTCCCATGAAGCGATGGGCTCGTGCTGCGGTTGGCGAGTGCGGCGAGGTCAGCATGTGTATGGCAGAACGAAGAGTCGACATGCACAAAGCAGCGCCGAATAGGCGACTGTGCGCAGAGCAGCAGTTGGGTGGTTGTATAGTGGTGGTAAGAGGCGAAGTCGTCCCATTAGGATGATCGGAATTTAAACCACCGGCACGTGAGGCTGACGTGGCCTCTCGTGCCGGCAGCAAATGGAGTTGTCGATTTTGGGGCGCTGGTGCAATCTGGGTGCAATGCAGCTGCGGATACGAACAAGCCGTCGTATTCTTGTCGTATTCAAACAAATTTACCAGTGTAAGCCAAATATTGTCAATGAAATTTTATGAGTCCCAAAATATCTAAGTAAAAGGCCCGCATCCTCGTCGAGTCGCCATGCTAAGCATCATGCCCTTCCTTCATACACCATCGCTTCGCAATCTTATATTCATTGATTAATTTGTGACGTGCCAGCTGGTCAGTGGTGTACTCTTCGGGTTTGCGGAGACATGCTTGATGGGGAAACGCATCGGGATTGGCTCTGCAAGAGGTTGAGACGAGAATTGGGGTAAGAGAAAGTATACGCACAGAGTACGGCGTCGCAGGCTGGCTTTACGCAAGTGAGAGCGGTGGTTGGAACGGTAGTTGGTATTGTGTACTTGTTGACGTGCGCGAATTCTTTCTTGTTCGGCTGGCGGCAAGCTGGTGACGCGTTCACGGCATCTGGATAAATTAGTGAGTGGACGAGATGAAATGTCAGAAACACACCTTTGAGCTGCCAGGCGCTGTTTGTCTCGGCGCTGCTCAGCATGGGTCTCCTTATATTTTCGTTTTGCTGCCCGTTGCTTCTGGCGCCGCTGTTCGTCCTCTTGCCCCTGCTCTCCGTGGAGTTGGACCCCCATGTCAGTGAGATGGCCGGGGTTGAGGTTGGTGACGATCGCACTGCGGCCTGGCGGAGTGCGTTGCGGAGATGGTGGTGAGGAGAGAGAAAACGATCGAAATCCTGTTCAGACTCACAGTCAGTGTCACGGGTGAAGCTCAACTATAGTAAACAACATCTGTAGAGCAATGTTTCTGCCTTAATTACACCTGAGACATTTAGCTTTACCTATAAAGTATATATGCCAATAAAAATTAGAGCTGTCCGAGAGGTTGACGGCGCTGGAGCGCGCGATGTCTGGCTAGCTTGATCGTATACTATCTATGTAAGCGTGATTCCTCATTTGTATGTAGTAGTATCAGCCAAAATTTTATTGATACATAGAATATAACTATACTGCATGAATTTCCGACACTTAAATCCCGACTCCGAGGCCGTTGTCGCTGTCCCGAGCGTCGACGAGCTCGTTCCGTTGACGATCGGAGTCATCGGTCCGGACGATCCGAACAGCGATCGAAGCTGTTCAGCGTCGTTCTGTCTCCTTCTCACCACCACCATCACCATACCGTTCGACATCCCAGCCCCTAACCCCATATACTGCCCCCTCTATGCACTTTTCGCTTCCCCGTGGTCCCTCAAATCGTCGCCCGTGGTTAAGGAGACCGACTTCAAGGACGACCTGCGCCAAACCCCAACGACGGGCAACAGTCCATACCCGCGACCGACTTTGAGTCGTCGCTGCCACGGAGACCGACTTTGCGTCGTCTCCCTACCACAGAGACCGATTTTACATCGTCTCTGGAGCTGGATGCGAAACCCCCGCCAACGGCAGCGAATAACGGCCCAGGACGACGACAGTAGTATTGCTGCTGTCCCGCCCTGGAATACGGGCTTCACAGACAACAGCAGCACTTGAGGTACGTATCTTCCTTTGTTTCGCGTATGTTCGTGGCCTCGACAGTGTAGAACGACACGTCGAGGTCTTTGACCTTCGTTCCAGACGCTTCCTACCCAGCTGGATGCTGCACTGCCTTCGTAGCACATGTTTACGCAGACCGACTTGTCGTCGTCTCCGCCTGGACAAGGACATGCAGGCCCCACAGCGACAAGAACGACCGACAATGGTATACCGAGAAAAACCCACTCCAGACGACGGGCAGGACGAGCAAGATCGACCTGACAGCGGCGGTCCCACCGCAACCCTCGAACAGGTTCTGCAAGGGTGGGAGCAGGTGGAAGTGGTGTTGTCGTCTCCTGACGACGGCGCTTGGGTACGTTTCTGTCATTTTCTTTGACCGCCACTATGGCTCAAGGACTTGCCTACAGACGGCATCAATACACCTCTTGGCGACGCGTAAGCCCCATGATTTGGGCAGCATGGCCTGGTTTGTAGTCTAGGACACCTCTCGGAACGTTTCTGTCTTATTCTTTGATCCTATTGCTCAAGGACTTGCTTGTAGACGGGACCGAGGACTCTCACCATCCACACGCCTCGACGCGTAAGCCCCATGCTTTGGATAACACAGAATACTTTACCGCCTGCTTGGCTATGCCGTCGGTCGCTGCGTCACCTTCAGCTCCCCGCTCCCCGACTCTGCAAGTCCGCACGCCGAAACCGATGGAGGAGACATGCAGACCAGAATCCAGCCGAGTCCCGCAGCTACGACATGTTGAAGGCAGTCGGTCGCCTCGGGAGAATCGGCCTCAACAGTCCCTGCTAGTTTGGTACGCTCTTTCTTTCTTTATACCATGCATCAGGACTTGACGCTCGACAGACTGGACGTCCCGCCTCTATCTAGCGTCGTTGACGACCACCATCGTCCAATGTCACTCCTCCTCTGCTAAAAATCCTCGCTGTATTCTGCCTTCCCCAAACCCCCATTCATCCAGTCCGTCAATTCACTTTTCTCTTCTCGCCACGGCGCGCCCTCCGTCCTGTCTACCAACCCCGATTTTTCCATGACGGATACCCTTGTCTCTCACCTCATTTACTGCCCTGCGTCTTGCCCAATTACGCGTCGTCTCTAGCCAGGTCGACGGGGATCATCCCGTACGCCTGGAGCCACTCAGCTTCTGCTTCGAATTGCCTGGCGAGAAGCCTCCCGGATGTGGCTATGTTCTTCATGAGGTCCGTGGTTCATATCTTTACTTTGCGGTCGCTCATTGCTCATTTAGGCGTGTTTCGCGGCCGTGTATGGCCCGCCACGAGCAATATGGCGCCGTTGACTAGGAGACATTGGGAGTCCCCGCCAAAAAGGGTAGCATCAATTGGACGTCGAGTATCGGTGTGCTTGTAAGATACACTCAGTGTGCCAGGTTTGTTGGGGGATACGGCCATGGAAGGATTGGAGACTGCATAAATCGTGTATATGCCTGTGGGCTCTGTAGACATCCGTGACTGGGTTCCATGACTCAACGTCGACTTGGGCTGACATTTGCCACTACCTCGCATGCATCATACCTATGTAGTTAAATCCTATATATGTCTCTAAGGTCTCGCAAGGCCACATATATTGGCACATATTGAATTGAGATGTCTTATAGTCAATGTAATGGAGGCTGCAGTCTTAAAGGGCTTTGGGAGAACCTATAGTTGATGTGATAGAAGCCATAGTCTTAAAGGGCTTTCAGAGGCATGAAGTCAACCTAAGTATTATAGGTAAAAGACACTAAACTTAAGCCGCTTTTAGAGCTTTAAGGTGCTTTTACAGCCTTAAGTTCAATGTCACTGAGACATCAGACTTAGGATGCTTAAATGCAATATGGCCTTGCCTGATGGCATCACCGTCGATGAGGCATGTAAAGCCGAGGTTCATTTCCGGTACCCAGAAACCCATCCCGCTGAGAGACGCGTCGCAGAGGATTGTCAGGTTAGGCTCTGTAAAAGGGTTCCAGTCGATGTTGGCAAAGAAGAGCATGCCAGATGAGGCCTTAACATGCTCCACAAACCATTCCATGTCCCGGATGATTGCTTTGTTGAGGTAAATCGGCGCATGAGGTCGCGACTTTCCAGACATCTTCGCGTACATGTTGCAAAGCGCGGGCTTGAGTAACGGATAGACATTCAGCGACCAGTTAATCCATCCGGTGAGTTGTTCGAACTCGTGCAGGGTGTGTCGGCGTCCGCGGATATGAGCAAAGTCATGGACGTGAACGATCAAGTCATGTTTCGAGTCATCGGGAAGTGTGGCCGTCAACGCGTTTGGATCCACGAGGAAACCTATGATGGTGAGAATTTCTCCCCAGACCTGCTTCTTAACTTTGTGCGGGACGCTGAGCCAGTCCCAGAGACGAAGTAAACGCGCCTGATCTGTTGGATAAAACTGCTGATACGGTTCGTACCAGGAAACATCCCCGACTATTCCGACGCTGTAGCAATCATCAATGTAACAGCAGAGGAAGACCATGTTCAGAGTGCAGATGGCTATCCACACAACTAGTCCCATTAGCGAAGCCCATGCTCGTGGCGATCCACAACTACCGAAGCAGGCACGCCAGTCCACGTAACGGAGCCACGTGGATTTATCGGTTTTGCTTCCGCCCATCATCGACGTTACTGTAGCGTTTCGACCGCAAATTCACATAACGGGTCATGGGGCCCTTTGAAGTGAAGCTATACATAGAGCATAATGCATCACAGGCCCCTTTGGCCAGGCACAGCCCTCTAAATAAGGAAATTTTCGGTCCCGCCTACGGCGGGGCTGTCCAAATAAGGAAATTTAAGGGTCCATGAAGCTATATACTGTACTATTATGACCGTAAGTTCACGTCACAGGTCACAAGCCCTCCTTATCTCCTTATCGGACCCCGGAAAACGCCTCCGATCGCTTATCAGGCGTGGGAAGGTGAAAAAAATTAAATATTTATGAACTTACGGTCGTAATAGTACAGTACTATAACTTCACACCATAACGGGTCACAGGCTGTGAAGTTATGGTCGAAACGCTACAGTACCACCTGCTTTAACTGCCACAACGGATGAACCGGAAACGTGCGAAACGCACCCATAACGTCGGATTTCCAGAGGAGGAACCGTTCGCCTGGATGAAGACTCGCGAACAATAGTAGCATAGGGATGAACACTAGGAGAGAATCTAAACGTGCACCTTTCGTTTGATCCTTGTCCACCATGCTGTTCTGACAGAACTCTTCAGCGGATTGGTTAGCTACTAGACGAAGGTCGTCGGAATGTGGTTTCGGGACAGCGATAATCGGAGTGCTGTACATGCCGGGAAGAAGGTCTGGGCCGAAGGCCGGTGAGTGTTGACTCTTTTCCGCTTCTTCCTCGCATTGAGCCGCAATGAAATCGCTCTCTTCAGTTGACGTAATGTTTGCCCATGCATTATCCCACGTCTCTGGATAGTCGCCCGTTGGATTAGTGTCCGCCCAAGGCCATAGACCGATCTTTAGCGAATGGACGACTGACGCGACAAACGCTCTGTTGGGATGAAGAGTTAGAGCGTTCGACAGTCGCTCGATATTGATGGGAGTTGAGACATGAAAAAGGTGTGGATTGTCGTGTATGGTTTTTAGAGATACAGGTTTATACTCGCTTTCAGGTGGATGAGGGAGAGGGTCGTCGACCTCAGTGAACCACGCTGTGCGACTGCCCTGTGGAGTTATGTCCCGCCATCCGAATCCCCTCAGATAACGGGGTAAGAAGCCGCCAATGCCACCTGCACTCTTGGCCTCACTACTCTTATCCTCAACGTCACCATCCTCTACATCCTCTCCTCCTCCTCCGCCGCCAAAGAAACGACACGTTGCTTGCCAAAAACCCGAAGTGAAAGAACGACCGGCCGAGGGCTCAGGTGCTCTTGGACTTGCAGGCACTGGCGATGTGTTGTCCCTCGCATATGTTGCATACGTGGCGTCTGGGACAAGGGTTTCGCGGACATTTACCCTCGTTCCAGTTGTTACAGATCTCGCGGTGTTTGCCAGATTTGGCTTTGGCTGGTTTAGAAGATGATCCTCCTCCACCAGTGCCTTCGAGGTCGTTGTACCGGACGCCATCTTTTTCGAGGAAGGCCATCCGGAGTTTGACGAGTTCTGAGGCGGTGCATTGGTTGAAAAGGATCCCTGGATTGGATCCGATAACCTTGCGCGCTGCGACATCGTAGGCGATGATTCGTTTCTGTGACTCTTCGTTCTTGGAGGAGAAGAGGTCATCGATATGTCGCCGCCAGACTCGGAGTTCCGACGTTCGGTAGGGGAAGACCGTCTCGACAGCCTCGCTATATTTATCGAAGCATCTAAACCAGACAATTGACGTGCTAACTGTCTTTCTTTCAGCGCTTCGCCCCAAGGCTTTGTGCAACGCCGCCTCGACTGTGCTAGTTGGAGCGGGGTCGAGTTCGAGTTTTGTCGAAAAGAAGAAGGCGTTGATCTCGTCAAAGTTGACGACTTCATCGAGGAGGATTTTCTTCCACAGTGCTTGGGGGAAGACGGGTGCTGCACCAGTCCGGCCGAGGCTATGAATCGCTCTCCTGATATCGCGGGCATGATTCTCGACCGCGGCGCGGATTTTCTTGTGCTCGGGGGAGAGGAGGATTTCTTGTTGTACAGCTGCTGGAGCCCATCCGAAGAGGGCGGCGTCTTGGTCCTCGCTGCCGTCTGAGTCGCTGGAGCGAGTTCGGCGATGTTTCCGTCCGTGGTGTGGCTTTCGTTTTGGACGATCACCCTCGCTCCCGTCGGAACTGTCAGACGGCGTCGGGTCTCCTCTACCGTGCTTGTGAGAGCGGAGAGATGCTCTTCCTCTCTTTTTTCCTTTGCCTGCGTCGTCCCCACTATCTCAGTTATCCCCGCTTTTAGCGCCGTCTCCCTCGTCGCTACCGTCTTCGGGATCGCTGTCCAGAGTTTGCTCGTTGGACGGGTCGACTTCCTGTCCTCGGAGCTTCGCGTTCTCGAGACGCTGGGCATCACTCTCGAGTTGCTGGAACCAAGGTTTGAGCTCTCCTTGACCGTCGAATTCGTAGTCACCGGCGATAGCGACTTCAGCGATGTAGGCGACGATTGTGGTTTGAACCTCAACTTTGGAGGCAGTCCCCGACTTATATCTGCCGACAATCTCCTCAAGGCTGTTACGGATTGCCTCGAAGTATTCAGCTTCGGGTAGGGATTTGTCGGGATTTTCTGGGATGGAACAGTTGCCGTGCTTGGCACCTTTGGCATTACCGGGCATAGTACTTTGAGTCGATAGATGGAATTGATTCTGTATACGACGACAAAATACACTGGTGCAATGCAATAAGAACTGTGAAATAAACACAAGAAATAAGTACACACCTGGTGGGGGGCAGTCAGAACTGGGAGTGTGAGAACCACTCGGTCTGCCTAAGCGCCCCCACCAGGAAAAGAAGACCGATCGCGTGTAAAACGGAGTGATGCGCCACCGCGCGTGCGCGGTGACGCGTAGCAAAACAGAGAGACGCGTCACCGAGGGTGGACGCGTAGACAAGGTGCCGAAGGCTCGCTACCGAAGGTAAGCGAAAGAAAGAATGCCGAAGGCAAAGTAGCTCACCTAGTTCGTTATAATACCCGGTGGGCAACGAACTAGGAACACATCGTTCTATGACCGGTGGTACTAAGAACGAAGTGCAGCTAGGTAAGGTGCCGAAGGCAGGAGAGGTTAGAAGGGCGTACCTCATATTGGCCTTGAGTAATCAGTAGATTAATCTCAGTGAATCCTGACCGCCGCTGGAATAAGAAGACAGGCAAAGAGGAAGCCGCCGGCATAACCCCTGGTCTCGTGATTGGTTCCCACGGTCGCGTTTCAACAACCAAACGGCGACGACAATAATAAAACGACGACCTTTCACTGAGAGGAAGTTGTCCATTGGCGGTATTCCAGCTATTTCTGTTTCGGGACTCTGTTGTATCCCTGAATATCTATGTGCTCTTGCCCTTCAGCGATGAACAAGTAACCCGCAGGCGCGCCCGGCAAAGGCAACTTGGTCCTAGTCATCCGCCTCGCTTTCAAAAACGAACGGGCGTGTCCTCCGTCTTTATAGGTAAGAGCCGATGAAGAACGGGAACATCCGAGATTAACGTAGTACAGTATCCCCTACCGTGCGTCGCCAGGTTGATTGATATCAAGATCTGAACGTCTTCTGGCTTCATCATACTTACTTCGACTTGCCTACTCTATTGACTGCAACATATAGAATGTTGCGTGCGCATCATACCGGTACCTCATCATTACAACAATCATCATCACCATCATGCCATGGCCCTCTCGGACACCGTAACCATCCCGACGGACGGCTATTCTCGACAATGAACTTGGAGATTAAAATCCCCGGAACAGATCGTCCCCCATCCTTCCATATGCGGTCCGGGTTTGGCAGCTTACGTCCATGCCTGCAACCACCACCGCGCTCTCTCCACGACGTGGCCAGCGCATCTCATGCGAGCTCACCTTGTACTCCTCGAGCTCTGCCTTCTCCATCTTTTCCTTTTGGCCCAGATTGTCCAATCGCAAGACACGGCAACGAACATCACGATCTCCAACACGAATGCATCAATCACGTATACGCCTTTTCTTTGCAGCAATGCCTCCACATCGGACTCGTGCGCAGGCGGATGGCAAGTGGAGGATCACCTTGGGAAATGGATTCTAAACTCTAAATGGAATGTAGGACGCCCTCGGGCTCAGTCGTATCCACTTTTGGACCCGCAGACGCAGGAGGGGGTATAATTCCGCAGATGTTCTTTAGAGCACATGGTACGTCAGAGGACGCCAGCTTCTAACTAAAGAGACTGATTGTACTGTAGCCTCCGCTATCTTCCTCACCACGTCCTCCAACTCGAACGCCACTCTCAATGTAACCATCTTCCAAACCCCGACGACAGTCGAACAGACGTTCTCGCCGCCCGTATCTATCGTCAGTGTAGTCAACCTTAATGAAGCTGAGGAAACGATCTTCACCGTTACATACCTCTCTGGGGGGCGATTGGACATCGGAACGATCATGTTGACGGTTAATACTCAATCGTGCGTTAATGCTTTTATGTGCAATCGCGACACGTCGCTAACCTCCTACTAGATCAACGGCGCTTCCGACCCAGTCGCTCCCGCCAACTCCGACGATCATCAAGCAAACATTCACCAGCTCCAGCACCACGAGCACATCTACGGCCTCTTCATCCCCATCCCCACCCCCATCTTCAAGCCGAAGTCGAAATCTGGCTCTAGCCATTGGTATTCCCATCGGCATCGGACTAGGCGGTGCGCTACTATGTGTCGTCATCTTCCTGCTTGTACGTCGATGGAGAGGAAGATCATCGACTACTAGAGATGGACTGAGGTTGAGGCGGTCGAGGTGTGTAGATGGGGACGGAGGGCAGTGGGGTGTATGGATGAGACGAATAGGGCTGGGACGTGGGACGAGGTGGCCAAGGCCGAGAGGGAGGGAGGGGGAGACTTGGTTTAGGTGATTGTGGGCTTATCGCGGACTTGGACGTGGTACTGTGCAGCAGGGTTTGATACTCTTATACCCTCGACAGTCAAGTATACCAGGAAATGCTTTTGGAGGAGTTCTTGATGCGCTCAACTCTAGTATTAACGATAAATTACATGAGGGAACACGCTTTGAGGTCTGGTATCCGAAGGAGATGATCTTTGCGGGACAAGTACTTCTTGAGGAATAGATATCTCGTGAAGCGGTGTTGTCATTTGTGGTCCCCGACACGGTAATAAAGCGGTCAGTATACCTGTGAGATCGCGGATGTTCAGAAATAACTTGTCGGCAATCACAAACATACAGACCTGCAAAGTACGAACAACCAGTAATCTATAGATTGACCTGCCTTGCTTCCTTTATACTCAAAGTAATGGCATCAATAACCTCATGAACCTTCACCGCGTCTTCAATAGTCGCATGCGTTCCCTCCGCCCCCTTCGCAAACTCCGCCCACCCAGCAGCAAGCATTCCTGGTAGCCCAGCAGCCTCTGGCACCTCCACCAACTCCCCATTGACATACAGCTGCGGATCCATGATATGGACGAACATAGACGCAGGATTTGTGCCCGTGAGACGAATCGACCCTTCTTCGCCGTCAATCTCCCATAAGAATGTCTGTCGTCCTGGAGTTGATTTGAGACCACCGCGCCAGACTTCGTTCACCCATACACCCGAGTCTAGGACCGCAGAGAATGAAATGTGATCTGGGGCGGAGTTGGGGAGGGAGTTGATGATGTTTCCGGAGGCGTCGATGATCTTGGCTGTAGGGTAGACGAGGGCGCTGTTCGCGTTTATGGAGGAGAAATGCCCGAATAGGTTTATGAGGATGTCGAGGTGATGGCCGATGGCGATGTCGAGGAGGGTGGATCCTGGGATAAGTACTTAAATGAGACGCTACGCTCCATGTCGGATGAAGATACAATATAGCCATACCACTTCCAGGTGTAAGCGTTGTACCGGCGTTTGCCTCACTCACTTCTGGGCCCCAGTATCGCTGTTCGCGAGGGACCATTCCCACAACGGTGGTAGAAAGAACTTTTCCAATCTTTCCAGACGCGATGATCTCTTTGACCTAATGATGGAAGGGGACACGACCAGTGCAAAGCTTCAAAATACGTACTTTCTTTATGACACCGGAATGTCTCCCCTGCAGTCCGACCATACTACGAAGCCCCTTCGCCCTCGCGGCTTCCGCGAACTCCTTCGTCTCCCCAGTCGATTTGCCCGCGGGCCATTCGATAAAGAACGGTTTTCCTGCTTCAATGACGGGGATAAGCGTCTCCCGATGTTGTGGACTTCGAACGGCGACAGCGATGAACTCGACATCGGGATCGTTTGCGATCGCCTGGGTAGACCCAAAGTACGGCTTCACAGCATGTCCGTATTTCTCTGCAGAGGCCCTAGCGGATTCCTCGGATGTGGTGGATACGGCTGTTAAGAGATAGTTGGAGTTTTGGATCAGGGTGGGCCCGAGGAGGATGCTGGCCCAGCCGGACTTGGAGAGACCGATGAAGCCTGTTTTGATAGGGGAAGACATCGTCGAGGTGCGAATTAACCGACGGTTACTTATACACCGATGAGTGGCCTTGTGATAGTAGAGTCAATTCAATGCACAGTCAGCGTTTCGGGCCGTCGCCGAAGAGTATGAGTAGGCGTCCTCTCGGCAAAGACGCGTTCTACTTATGGATGTCGGTTATTATTATGAAGCAAGGGACTTATGCAAAAGATCAATGGAGTAGGCTAGTCGAAGGCTGATGAAGCTAGAAGACGTTGAGATCTTGATATCAATCAACGCACTGTAAGAGGATACTGTACTACGTTAATCTCGGATGTCCCCGTTCTTCATCGGCTCTTACATATAAAGACGGAGACAGGACCTGTCGTTGTTGAAAGCGAGGCGGGAATATTTGAAGTAAACGAACTCCCTTGTCCTTCGCGTCGCCGTTTGTTGTTGAAACGCGACCGTGAGAACTAATCACGAGACCACCGCATATGCCGGCGGCTTCCCGTTTTCCTTCTTCCATGGCACTCACGTATTTATCAATCCAGCGGCGGTCAGGATTAGCTACCCCCGTGCTACGATACCATTCCCAGCCTCCTTTTAAGATTTTGATACTCACCTCCAATCGGCAGCGGCCGTTGAGAAACGTGCAGTTCCCCATCCCAGTTCGGACTCTACTAGTGTCCATCATAATTTAAATGATTGTGCTTATATAGCGCTCACGATGGCATAGCTCAATATTTCTGGACTTCCTTCATTCTTCCTCGTGGTACTGGTGCCATGTCGAATTCACCTCCTCATCCTACTTCGCCTTCAACTGCATCGGGTCCACCACATGATACCTTTGGCGTTCTCCTCGTCGCGTTCACGATCTCTACGGCGTACGTCCCATCCATCCTACCGTCTCGTAGCAGGAGTGCTCATTTTCCGAAAAGCCTGTACGGTCTCGTAACCTACCAAGCGTGGCAGTATTTTACCAACTTTGGTCGGCTTGATGGTGTTCGGCTAAAAGCTACTGTGCGCTTACTCACGATGTTTTGTAGTCTCGCGATTCTGAGGGGTAAACTTTCTAGGTTGCAGTCGTCTTGTACGTCGCGCGGTTCAAGTTATGGCGTCGTCGACCTAAAAGTTGACTGGCGGGCACAGTTTATTGGAAACATGCACCCAGATATTCAACGCGCACGCGGTGTATTTTTATCTTGTCATTCATCAAGCCGATGTGCGCGCGCTGGCGAATATCGTTGGGTGCGTGCGAGCCGACTACTTCTATAATCTACTCAACGCTGACTCTCTGAATCTGCAGAACTTTAGTCGTACGTATCTCAGGCTGAACTTACAGCGATTAAGTTGACATCGGAACTCACGATAGGGTCCGGCGGGCACTACAGTGAGCTACACCTCTCTCCACTGACCAACGCAGCTTGTTTGCTCATCGTATCGCAGGGCCTGGAGGGCACGATCATTCAGATGTAAGCCTCCACGTTCATCTTACCCATATATGTCTCACGTCGTCCGCTTCAGGTTCTTTGGACACAAAGTGTACATCAGTCAGTTGCTGAACCTCATCTTCGTTTGCGTCGCTCACGTTTAATCGTAGTGAGCGGGCGTAACAAACCACTTTTCGGTCTAATTGTAAGTCAAAACAAGATAACCCGCGTGGATTGACTGTACGGTTCGTGAAGATCGTTCTCGCAACCGCGTCACTTGGTAAGCCAACAACAAGTCGGCACGCCTCATGATGCCCTCACTCACGCACCACTCTCGCGCAGGATTTGCTTTCTGTAAGCAAGTGCCAACTCTCATTTACAGTGCTGCGTTGACAGTCAGTACAAAGTCGACGTGATACAAGGGTATCAACCATTTAACCATCACTCTTGGATTTCATCTCATTCTCTCCAGGTTACGATTTCCGTCTATACGCGACGAACCAGCTGCCGCAGCACGGGTACGCGTTCCTTCATCCCAAAACGCCACTCTCATCTCTGTTATTCTTCTGAAGCTGTTCGTGCCAATTTCATTCGCAACGATCGCAGGCGTCGATCTCCTCATTACGTTCTGCTTGTGCTACTTCCTATTCCGAGGACGGAGCCGGACGCGGGAGCACGATGATAGGTAACCCCTGCCCTTTTCCCCTTTGCTGGAGTCTAATTTCACTTGGTGCTGGTGTAGGACGAAGAACGTGCTGGATAGGATTATCCTGTTGACGGTGAACAATGGTATTTTCGTTAGGTCGGTAGTCTTTGATTTCAGTGGGTCGTGCTGAAGGATCACAGTACGACGGCATTCTGTGCGTTTTTGACCAAAGTGGCTTCTGGGTCTCCGATGCTGCTGCCGTTTGCATTTACGTTTCTCCTGGGTAAAGGTGTGTTGAGTGTGTTCTTCCGGCTTCAATCAAAACGTCTGACACTGAACAGCATATACGAATATGTTGCTGTCGAGGTCAGTCTCTGCGTGGACAGGGTGATTGATTGACTGACTGACATGTCTCCGTACTAGCTTGAACTCGAGACATGTATCGCGCGAGATTCTGGAAACGTCGCCGGGCTCGGAGTACACCATGACAACTGGGAGCTTTCTTACACCCACTGGCGACGTACCGCTGAAAGTGAGTTCTTGGGAATCTTCCTTGTAATTGTGAGCTTGCGCATTGACGGGAATTTTCAGATTGGACGTCCGTATAGGCCAAGGAAGGATTCTTTGATACCTTCAGGAGATGGTGTGAGGTTCTAGGGAAAAGAATCAAACGCGCGGTCCTAGGTATTCAAATGACAAAGTAAATATGCAACACCATCTTCCAGACCTCAACTGGAGCAGGGGAAGTGGCTGGCCGTGAACCGCGGCATGCACCCGCTCGACTTTTGATTGTGATGCTGCAGTAAACGTCATTCCGACGTGCTCACCGTACCATTCGTGGTCTAGCAGCTACGATGTGTCATAAAACGGACATTCTCCTTTTGCTACGGGCACACCTTTTCCTCTGTATGTGTACTGAGCTCTTCTTCAAGAGGAGATATGGTCTAGTATCTTTTAGCATGTGCCTGTCGACATCAGCATACATGGCCGAGGGGTTGTGGGGTGCTCTGTATGAAGCCGCCCAAGTACTTTTTTTGATGGTCAGTGCAAGTGTACACGAGTCGATGAAAATTGTACATCGACTCGGATGCTTGAGGACTTCCATCTAGTACGTGGTTTACTCGTGAACATGTAGTCTTATGGCTCTAGTGCATGATCTATCGTCTCTTCCAGTTTATTTTAGACTGTACTGGAAACCAATTGCATAAATGTACGGGCACAGGTAATTTACCGTGTAGCTGGACGTGCGGCCGTGTGGCCGTGGACGTGTAGGACGTGTGCAGGGCCGTGTTGGCCGTGTGGAAGGGACAGTCAGTGGCTGTGCGGACGTGTCGGGATCAACAGTAACATCGTGACGGTCAAGCAGTAACACTGTGACGTCGAGCGGTAATGGTGGAAAGGGATGTAACCTTTAGGAGGATTATCGTGGTAGTAATACAGTTCTAAGTTACACGTAGTCCAAACGGAGCCAGCCGAACTAAGGTTTCGGCAAGAACCAGTGCCGGGTACACACGAAGGCGTTAAGGCGTTCGACACGTCTTGAAGTCAACCGCCACCACCACCTAGTAACCTCCGCCTTCGCATTCGTACTCCTCTCTTGTTTCAGCATCCTGTCCTATGAACTGATCTTGTTGTAACCTGCAGCACCGCTACCATGAAATCTATCTGGAACTGCCTCTAAATCGTTCTCGGGTTTAAAGCGCCTGTGGCGTGTCTCTACAGCTGGATCTTGTTGCTGATGCTCTCACTTTCGGAACATAGAAAGTTCTTTACTATTTTCGCTTCACCAGAAGTTTTCAGCTTGCTCGAAGCGACTTTTCGAGACACCCGAAAGCTTGTACTTCCGAATCTCGGTCTTGTTCTATCCGCAAAATCGCTTTCAGCTGACAACAACTTTGACGGGAATTAATGTTGAAATCAAAGCGTGTATTGCCCAAAAAGATCTGCCCTAATCGAATCCTTCCGCCACTCTTTTGACCAGTGATCGCGTGCCACGTCTTTGCCTGTCTGTCATCCGTCTGCTCCTCCACCACGAGACGACTACCTCAATGTTTACAAGTGTGACTGTTACGATGTTCACCACTGGTGGGGGTCGAGGCTGCAGAATTATCCTTAAAGTTCTTCAGATCTGAATTGGCATCGAGTCCAGATGGAGTTGTCCATGATGGCGATGATCATGGCGACTGAACTAGGTGATGTCTTAATTCTAGTTTTGATGAGAGCATGCCTGATAGTTATGTCCCAGAAGTAATACTCACCCTTCGAGCGACTCTGACCTCTCCAAGACGGTATTTGGTTCTATTTTCTAGTCTATAATGATTCCTGTGTGCTCGCCTTGTCTTGTTCTGCGCCAGCTACCGCAATCAGCAGCGGCTCTACGCCGCTGTGCTCGCGATGCGAGCTCCTGACTGCTGCGAATACCAGGACGACTGTACAGAATTCGACGCAACACTTACATGGACGAACACTCGAGCCCGGCTTGGACACGATGTGGCACGGTTGACGTGGACTGGAGAAAGTGTTCTCATCCACAACAACAGTGTGGTTACGCCCGCGTGAGACTGGGCATCCAGGATTGTCGACACTGCAATATGCACAAGGTACATAGTTCTCTCTATTTCCAAGGAAGTCCTCCGCCTTCATCCTTGTTCTGGAATTCGGAGATTCTGTGGGCTCAGCACTTGGTGCCGTTGAAGACTTCAGATCTGGGACGATTGACTGGACTGGAACGTGTGGTACGTCGTACCTGGCTATAAGTAAAGTTAATGGCATTGGTTTTATCGGAGCTTTTGCGCTGTGCGGTTTTGGGTGCACCAATGTGGCAATGTTCCACCCTTCTTTTCGCTATCCTCAATGCCATTGGGTAGTATGGCCGGATGCGTCAAGGCAGCCGAACTCGATTCTGGATGGTACATGTCGTTGTCCGTGGTTTCTCGACTCCCCACTCCCAGCCGTTGAAGATTTCCTATATGCCAATGGCACTCACTCGAGTTCTTACTACTTAGATGTGTTCTTCAGTACTTCGGCACTCATACCTCGCATAGATTAGAGCTAATAATACAGTACATTCTCCTGGATTGATAGTGTCTGCTTTGAGAACATCAAGTTGAGCATTGCACACTTGTTGAGGTGCACTGGTGATCCCGTCTGTCGTCACCGCACGTACTCTTCGTACTGAAGGATGGAGGGGGGATCAGCTTGCTCCCGCCGGTTGAACGTCTGAATGATAGTTTCCCATGCAGATCTACTTGCTATACAACACTCTACTTGCTCGTTCAACTACACGGCAAAGAGCCTGGAAGAGGTAAGAACTCCCGCGTCGTATGTAGGTATAAGTACCGATACGTAATGAAGACACATTTTATGAAGTAAATCAGCGTCGGTCTCCGTAACATCGTAAGTCCTCAATAGAACTTGAAACCAATCATTGCCGCCAATGTCACCTCTTCGTCACGTCGATGTAACGCCAATGTAACGCTTCCTTAGCTACCGTGTGTCGTCCCTGGCCGTGGCCGTGCTGGACGTGTCGCTTGGACGTGTGGCAGTGTGGCAGTGTAGCCGTGGCCGTGTCTACCGTGTGGGCTACCGTAGACGTGTAAAGTGTGGCAGTGTTACCGTGTTTACTGCCGTGTTGGACGTGTACACGGCCCTTCACGTCCATCTACCGTGTATGCTATCTAACAATTCTTGACTCGTATCACCCTCTTATATCTGGTGGCATGGGAAATACATGCTTTTCATTGCCTAATCTACCATCTACAGCACTACAAATCTCCAAGAAACGTCTGCTTGAATGAGTTTTGGTGGGTGGCCGTGAGGACCCTACCGTGTAGGACGTGTGGCAGTGCACGGCTACCGTGGCTACCGTTGGACGTGCACGGTAAATTCTACCTGCCGTAAATGTACACATCACGACTCCGTGTTCCTCGACGCTCTCGTGGCTTAGCGGTCTATGATGTGTTATATGTTGAAAAGTTCGCTCTTTTTTGTCATTTTCGTGAATGCGTAGTTATTTCAGAGCCAGCCCGATGCAGCGTTACATGAACGCAACCACTTTCAGCCGCAGACTGGACATTGAACTTTGAAGAATGAGGATGTCTACCCTTATCATTCCATGTCAGAACCGAAAGAACGATAAAGAACATAAGGAATGCAAGAACGAGCGCCGCAACCGCAGTAACCCGGGAGATGGGTTGGATGTGGTGGGAGTATCGTACTCGGTATCCCTCCGAATGCGCTTAGATGGTGAGTATGGGCAGGTGAGGTCGTATGATCCTGATGCGGCCAGTGGGTACTAGGAAAGTTTTTGACTGTGGGTCTTGGAGGGTATAGTAGCCCACGTAGCCTAACGGGAACCTGGGTGATGAAGTGTGATGAGTAGTGCGAAATTTTTTATGAAGCTCATGCTTCTACTTATCATAGAAAACAAAGATCCCAGAGAGGAGATCAGCGTGGGCCACATTTCTTACTGGCGGCTCTCTTGGAGTTTTTATCTACAATGAGTCTAAGCACATATAGTCTAGCGGCTATGGTGTGCTGTAGAAATCGCTCGGGACGCTTTTTGTGGCCATTTCCATCAGCAGCACTGTACAGGACAGAGATCGAGCACAGAGATCAGCGTGAACAGGAGTGATCAGATCGACATCCTTTTTTTGTTTTCGCCAGGATTCGGGTCATATGGTCCGCTAACATCACGAGCGCACGTAGCCTAGCGGTTATCTTGCGCCCTATCGTCCGGCGTTGCGATCGTCTTTTTTCTCCAACGACCTGGATATGACGCTAATGAATGCGGCGTGCGGGTATGGTTTGAGACAGCCAACCAGCACTTGGTTGTCTTTTTTAAGGACGCATCTGTGCAGAGGTCAAGTTCACTCTCGAGCATTGTCGATCCCACTGTTCCATGTTCAGCCCATGTAACCTAGCGGTGAACTGGATGCTCTATGGTGGGATCTGACATTCTGTAGCTTTTTGCTAGCTTGGTACCACCGAGAGCAGAGTGGGCTCAGCTTGTATGGTCCTGACTCCTCTTTCACAAGCTCTCGGTTTACTTCATCTACCAAAACTTCCTCGTCGTCGATAACAGTTTTGCACTATGCAAAGTGAGAGCAGCTTCAACTCGATGCCAATGCAATAGTATCAACTAATTCTGTTACCTACAGGAGTTACATGCTCGGACGTAGCCTTGCGGTTCTAGTGTGTGATTCATATTGGATTGTATGGTAACCTTTTTGTAGGTTTGTTACCGCGACCGTAGTGCCCGAACCTGTGGACCTGAGTGCAGCAGTTCCCAGTGCTTTTTCGTGTGACCTGGGTTGTTGAAGTCTCTCCTGACCGGTCGTAGCCTAGCGGTTATGGCATGCTCATTATTCCTACCCGACAATGGTTTTTTGGGTAGCGAAGATGGTGGGTGGGGCGTCCGGGTATTTCCGGTTGCGGATGCGCTTTCTTTGGTGGTAATACTGGGTAATAATTCCACTTTTTACAGAGCCTGAAATATTGCTTTCTCTACTCACTTTTTGAAGTGATCCGGCACTTTTGACAAGTAAGGAGTGCCTTGACAAGTAGAAGGTTGCTTTTCTTGAAGTGAGCCCTTGGTCTCAGAAAGTGAGGATCTACTTTTGAAAAGTAAACTTTACTTTCCGGAAGTGAGCGGCCACTTCCTCAGAGTGGAACCTCACATCTGATTTGGATCAGAAGAGTGGCAGGAACTGCCCTGAACCGGGGCGGGGAAGGGGCGGCAGAAGAGTGCATGGTTGATGCCATCATGCGGCGTTTCCGCTTCATACCGTATTCGTATTGGGATTGTGGCGTCTGCGCCGTCTTCCATTGTGGGTGCACTGCATTCATGCCGTCCTAGTCGCGCGCGCTTCCGACTCCTCCGGGGCCTCCTCCCTGCCCGTTCCCTCCTCAACTCGGTAGTCCTATTCAGCGACCTAAGACTTTCCCATCTCATTCGGACTGCAACATACCATGTCGACATGTTTGGTAGAGCAAGTTGAGAGGTAGTATGATTACGAGCCTCCAAGGACCTATATGGTGCACTAGTTGCCATTACTCTTTATTCTCCACGGGCTGTCCTTGCTATTCATGCTACTGCCTTAATTGTGTTCAGGATTCTTCCATTTCTTGTCACAGTCCTTGTCGTTCATACGGTTTGGTAAGTCTCGGAGGTCATCCCGGCTAAAAACGGCACCTCAGGCCAAACATTTGTACCCAGCTTGCATACCCTAAAACACATTGAGGCTACAGAATGAGTTGCGCGACATATGGAAACACAATTGAACATCCAGGAAGGTAGACATGTCATTGATTGGCCCGACAATAAGACAATGACAACACTTAGCCTACTGGCGGGCGAGGTAGTCCGCATTCTGGCTCTCCAAGTGAGATGAAGACATAGACTAGGGATCCTACAAGCGAATGAGAGAGAGTTCTGAAAGGAGAGAAGGTACAGACCTGTCAGCTCATCGCCCACGCGAGATCGGGAGAGCAACTGGGGCAGCAGTGCAGGCCGTGGCTCAGGCATAACCTGCCGTCGCTGGCGGGAGTCTGCATGGCCAACAACACCAAATTCCACAGCCTCCTCGATTGCGGTATTGGCGGTCGCGACGACATTCTCGTTCGGCGGGCAACTTTGAGTGTGCACCTATGACCAGGCTTTCTCACCAGCGAAGGAGTCAACGTTGTTAGCGAGGGCGAGGCGGTCGTCCATAATCGCTAGAGCGACGTCGAAGATTGATAAATATGTAGGTGACATGCCGCAGAGCTTTGGGGCTCAGTGATGGCAAGGGCGGGAGCTCTGATTCGATCTTGACTGACGGCTCAATGTCTGATGAACTGGGTGAAGGCACGCAAGTAGTAGAAGACCAGGGCGCGCGATCAAGGAGCGACGGGGACGGTAATGATGCGACGGGGACGGTAATGATAAGTACAGCGGTGCTAGAGAAGTGTAAATACAAGACAGTTGGCGAGACATGCAAATATATTTACCATACCAAAGACATAACAGGCGAACGGTTGGTTTCCCAGTAACCTTGACCAGAGGAGAATTCAGGGACTACTGCCTGGCGTGTCTTAGAAGTACGGGAGCCAAATGTGGGTGCTTGAAGCGGGGCAAGCCCGTCAACGGCGATACTACGCGGTACAATGAGAATTTGAACGAGCTGTAACCTGTGGAATTGCGTTTTAAAACCAAAGCCTACGCGACTGGTCTGAGAAGAGGACGCACCAGAAGAATGGACAGGGCACGATGGCTTCTGCCTTGATGGCAACGGCTGTTATAAAGTTGTCTGTGCGGAACTGTTCACGAACGCGCTTGGATTTGACATGGACAGGGCGCAGGCGGTGTGCGCCAAAGAACTAGGATAAGGCGCCTGCATTATGCAGTGCGTGAAGAGTTCCGTGAGGTCGGTTGCTAGTCGAGTACAGCCTGCCGCCGGGCTGAAGACCGTGTCGCTGTCTTCTGTCAAAAACTCGGCGACATGTCGGCTGCTGGGCTTGAGGCTCTACGGCGAAGCGGGCGACAGTCACCAGCCGCGCCTCCAAATGAGGACCATTCCCCGAGACCACGGCGGGTAAGTCGGAGCACAACGGGGGGTGAGAAAACCCCAAGAACAATCAACAGACATAGACGCGCTTGACGCGCTGGTCACGGTCAGAAAGAGAGAGCTGTATTTGTTTTCCTTTGTTTCGCAGTAACTGACTTACCGGTTAAGGAACGATTGCCGAAGTCTTGTCGTTGAAACTTGACTTGGCGCGTCGCGGTAATCTCTCATGAGCCTCCGCATAGTGTATTCAATGATACCGACTCATTTCCTAATCAAGACATACGGCGGGTATGGTGGGACGAAGGTGTGGTCTTCTACAAAGCTGTGCAGGAAAGTGCCGTTCACTTCCGGAAAGTGGCATGCACTTCTGGAAAGTGACCACTTACTTCTGAGAAGTGCCTGCTCACTTTCGAGAGTAGGCATTCACTTTTTAAACTTGAGTGATCATTTTCAAAAGTGAAAGGTCAAAATTTGAAGTGCACCGTCACTTTGAAGAGTGATCACACGAAATTTGGGTGAAAAAGGCAAAGTAAGTGAAAATTGAATTTTTACACAGTATTACGCCCATAGCTTTCAAACGACCATCCACCCGGCGCACCGAGTGTCCCATCCTTTTCATACAGTCACTCACGTCTTGTGCACTAGTCGGAACTATCACGCTTTGGGCCAGGCCGCCAGAATGACGGGGTCATAGCTTTTATGCACTACCACACGCCTCCTAAGTTCGGGCCCACCGCCACGATGCCAAACTTGTATGTGTACTTACTTCATTCCTCTTACTCGTAGACGACTGTGCACATATAGTCTTGTGGCCGTAGTGCGTGATGTATAGGGTTGGAAGACTTTTACATCATAACAATACTGAACGGTTCTCCCTCAGAGACCAGCATTCTCAGGTGTGGCTGACGTGACTTCTGTGGTTTTCTTCCTCAAATCGAACCTGCTGTTTGATTCCACTGCCCCTACGTAGCCTAGCGGGCAACAGGGCATGAGCATTGGGCGGTCGTATGTGTCTTTTTCGATCTTGGTACCGCTGTGACGATGTGTTTTCACGCGACGTCAGACTCAGCTTGTCTACGCAACTACTTTCACGAACACATGTGGCCTAACCGTTACCGTGTGCTCTTATCGTGAAAGTCAGGATGAAGCGTTTTTTCACTAAACAAGGTGATGATAGCTTTGAGGGAAACAAAGCACTTTATATGCCGATTCGTAACAGTGCGGGGTATCCCTCCAAATGTAGGTTAGCACTCTTCATTCTGCAGCCCACGTGGCCGGTAGGCTACGAAGACTGCATGCATGAATGGTTACTGGTTTTTTTGGAACCGTTCCAACGGCGCTTCCTCTTTCCGCCTGCCGCATACAGCCACAGTGCATGAAGAGGAAAACGAACGAACGTGCGTTTCTCAGCCTGTCCAACGAAGAAAAGGGCTCCCCAGCCTCGATGACGGGGATTCTGAACGTCTGCTGTCCCGATTATGCGCCGCACACAGCACATGAGGATCCCAATTTCCAAAGAACGGCCATTCCTCGTCATGTATGTCTAAGCATACATGGCCTAGCGGTCATGAGCTGAATGACGGCGGGTTAGATGAGTTTTGGTAGTACTCTGCTTATGGTCAGCGCAAGACGGGTGTGGTCTCGCAGCTACCCGCGTACTGTGCTATTTGTCGATCCTTTTGGACAGTACTAACAAGTGCTGCTGTAAACATACATCTACAACCCAAGCACACATGGTCTAGCGGCCGCGAGGTGCTCTCTTCCAATTTGGCATTTGCTTTTGCAATGATCAGACTTTGAAACGGTCGATTGACTGGTGCGACGGTTCTAACGAAAGATTATATTCACAATCAGATCGTACATGGACGCTTGAGAGCTTTCGTTCTAAGCAAGTCTACGCTATTTGGTCTTATCGTTCCATCTGCGCGAGGTCAGAGCCGGAAGAACAAGGAACGTGAAGACTCACAAATCCAAAAACAAGCGCCACAAGACGCTAAACATCAAGCCCTGTAACCCATTCGCCACGATCCTCGTCTTGAGCCCACGACCGAACAGTCCAGAGAGACCATCAGCCCGAATAACAGCTTGCGCCGCAGCGGTATATGACACCTTGGTCTGAGGAGGATGTCAGTCGCTGAAGCTAGATGGGAGGTTTGACGTACCTCGTTAACCTGTCTATACGTCTTGACGACGCGTAGCGAATTGCTGACAGTGTCCGAGATAACTGACGCCACGAACCCGATAAACGCCGCGCGAAGTAGTTTGAGGAAAAAGCCGTGAGGCTGGGCTGGATCCGGGACAGGAAGGTTCGCCGAGAGGTAGTTGTATGTCGCGAACCACTGCGCCTAATCAGCCAAGGCGCTCGCAGCTACTATCTCCCACTCACCGGATAATGCCCCACAAACGTCGCCGCGGCCGTCGCCCACGCGCCATACCACATCGTGCCAATCCCATACCGCCTCACCCTCCTCTTCAACACGCCCCACCCCTTCTTACTCCCCTCCGCCTGCATAGTCGTCTTGATCGTATCGACCGGAGTCAACGTCATCCTAAACAACGCCGCCGCCGCACTCGCGCCCACCGTCTTGACCCCGCTCGGCCAATTGGTCCCCTCCAGAAACGCGAGGATCCCTGCATTCGCCGCTGTATCTCCGAACCGAGATATCGGGCCCTGGAAGAGTGCAGCGAGGAGCCCAGCGTAGAAGCGTCTAAAGCCGCCTTCGGCGTAGAGCGTGGAGGAAGCGGCGGAGAGGGACGTGCCGTAGCGGTATTGGTAGTTCATCACGGTCCGGATGGGCATGAGGGTGAGGACTTGGAGGACCATGGCAGCTGCGCCTGCTAGACCGCCGCCGAGAGCGCTCTTGAGAGCCTTGCCGAGGTCGAATTCGGTTGAGGGCGACGTGGTGGAGATGGTATATACGACGTATATGGAGAGAGAGAGGGCAGCCGACCAGAGGACGACGTGAGTGGCTGTCCATGGTTCCTTGGGTGGGTCATCTTTGGACATAATGCCAGTCTCGATATCGGATGGGGGTGTAGGTAAGAGTGGTGTCGCTTCGGTCACGGCTACCTCGGTCACTGCTGCTTTTGATATGTCGTCCTTGGGCGTTGATGCCTGTTCTTCGTGTATGGACGGCGGCATCGTGGTGGTGGGAGGAAGGAGGAAGGCGCGTGCGATAACGCTGACTGAGCCGTCTGCCGTCGGCATCACGGTCTGAGATAAGATAAGCCTCGGCCCCGTCATTATGGCGCACAATCGCGAAAACCAGCCCGAATCAGTCTCTTGGAGAATGCTCTCGATGGCACCAAGATAGAAAAAAAGTTGGCTCTTAACACATCTACCTCTGCCATATAGCATCCAGTTCACCGCTAAGTTACGTAGGCTGAACATGGTGCGGTGGGATCAATCAATGCTCGGTGCAACATGAGAGCGAAGACTCCTTTGCTAAAAACAGGACAACCAAGTGAGGCCGGTCGGCTGAATAAAACCACACAGCTGGACGAACCTGCACGCCTATTCCCCTCGCACGCGTCATGTCCAGTTTGTTCGCGTAGTGCAAAATTTTTCATCACGGAGGACACATAGCGCATGATAACTGCGACGCTACGTGCACTCGTAATGTAGCAGACCGAGAGCTTGTGAAAGAGGACCATACAGTCTCTCGTCGTAGCTAAGAATGGTCTGGTCGGTACCAAGATTGGAAAAAAGCTACACCAATCCGAAGCCGAAATAGAGCATGACAACCACTAGGCAACCTGCGCCTGTAATATAGTACACCGAGATCTGGTAAAAGACTACCGTGATGATCTTGTCGGTACCAAGATGGAAAACATAACGACACAGAGCTCCATCAAAAAATTCGTCCTGCTACCGACGTCCTCTGCATGCCCAGTTGACCGCTAGGCTACGTGGACTCACGACAGATAGTGGAATTAATCAATCTTCGGTGCGACTTGGACCACGTAGGTGTCATGGGAAATGTCTTAAAAAAGCAAGCATGCGTCATGTCCAGTTTGTTTTCGCGCAGTGCAAAAGGTTTCTGTATCTGGGGATCATAGCTCATGATAACCGCTAGGCTACGTGCACTCGTAATGTATGTTGTAGACCGACTCGGAGAACTTGTGAGAGACGACCGTACGGTCTTGTTGGTACCCAGATAGAAAAAAGGTGTTACAGATGGATCAGCTGAGTGCCCAATTCATCGCAAGGTTACATGGGCTGAATCCTCGGTGCGACATGAGAGAGAAGACCACGCACCACGAAATCCTCCGTGCTGGTCGGCTGTATCAAACCACACCGCTGGACGAACCCACACGCCTATTCTCCTCGCACGCGGCATGTCCAGTTTGCTCGCGTAGCTTTCAGATCGAGTATAGCGCATGATCACCGCTAGGCCACGTACACTCGTAATGAAGCGGACTGAGAGCTTCTGAGAGACGACCTTACGAGCCAAACCAAGTCTCTCGTAGTACAAAGATAGAAAAAAAAGCTAGACTTGTCCGGAGTGTAAAGAGCGCATGATAGCCGCGAGGCTACGTGCGCTCGCAATATAGCAGACCGAGACCTTGTCAAAGACGACCGTGGTGGTCTTGTTGGTACCAAGATAAAAAACATAACAACCCACAGCTCCTTAAAAAGATTCGGCCTGCGGTCTACAAATTTTGTATGCCCAGTTGACCGCTAGGCTACGTAGGCTGAGGACGGAACCGTCGAATATATCCATCCTCGGTGCGACTTGATGGAGAAGGTGTCATGGGCAGCATGTATCAAACCAATACCGCTTGAAGAAACCGCGTTCCCCACCAAACACATCCCATGCAGTAGTACCCACCGCAAAGAAAACGACGATGTCGGTCCCACTTGAAGACGCGTCGCTCACGCGATGGAAGATTGAATGCGATTTCAGTATACTGGGTTTAGGGAGACGAGACGCTCGGCAAATCTATAGCATATTGACGATGAAGGAGATACACGGGTAAACGCGCTCGCAGGCAGTGATTACTATCACCAAGACCTCGTGAAGATCATTCCCAAAGCGCCGTAGGCGACAACATTCCCATGAGCGCTCATCAGATGCACAAAAATAAAAAAAGATGCCTACCACCACCATACATCTGTCGCATGCCTGTCTGTCTTCTGCATCGCATCTCCTAGCAACCCCGCACACGAACCTGTCATCCAGCGCTACATAGCGACATTGCGCCCCTCAAACGGTCCAACACCAAGGAGGGATGCGCAAAGCATTGCAAGAAAAGTATGCTATAGATGGCCCAGATTAAATCAACCCGAAATAAATAGCGTAAACGAAAAAAATAAGAATCATCAACGGTATAAGCCCCCTAGCTTAAAGGAACAGCGCAGCGACAAGCCCCGACACCACAAGCGCGCCCGACGCCTTGAGCCCCTTCGCCGCATTACCCGTGCTCGACGAGCTCGCGGCAGACCCGGTCCGGGATCCACTCGCACCACCCGCAGTCGTCGAGCTCACACGCGTCGTGGTCTCTACCGCCGTCGACGTCTCGCCTGTAGACATACTCGTCGCAGCGCTTGATCCGGTCGCTGCAGAGCCCGACGCGGACGCGGAGCTAGCAAAGCTGGGCGGCGGAACGACAGCAGAGGTGTCAACGAGCGCGCCGACGCCCCAGGGGATAGCGGCGCCCCCAGGCTGGGTGCTGTTCGCGGGTGGCGTGGTGCTCCCGTCGGCGGCGGCGAGCGTCCAGCGGGTGGTCCAGGTCGTGTTGGGAGACCCGGGAGCGGTGAATTGGTAAAAGTAGATAGCCGAGTTGGGGGTTACCTGCGTGTAGCGTTTAGATATCAACATGGAATGGGGAAGGAGGAGAGAACGCGTACCGCGGGGCAGGTATACTCAAACGTGCCGTCTTTGTTGCCGTCTTGGTCTGTCGCAACAGCTATATACGCGAAATTAGTAGCAGTCGGTGGGGAAAGGGAGAAGAGACGTACTAGTGACAGGGACCATCTGGAAATTATCGCCAGACATGAGCTGGATGGCCATACCCGCCCATTTGCCCTCGGCGTCGCCCGTCCATTCTATCTTGCACGGCTCGCCCACCTTGAACACGTCGCTTCCACTGGGGCCCGTCGGCGTTACATCCGCAACAGCAGCACCGGCCAATGCGAGGGCAATAAGAGTAGTCGCAGCGGTAGACAACATTCTGGTTCGTAAAAAAGATGCGTTGTTGTGTTGGATGGTAGTAGGGGGGTGTGTAGAAAAAGACTAACAGCAAAAGGGAGGTAAGAAAAGATGCGAAAGTTTAAAGGGAGAAGATGGAATGCCTTTTTGATGAAATGGAGCGGGATTTTATAAGGAAGGAGTGACTGGGTGGAAAGAGCGGTGTGGTGCTGGTGGGCGTTGGAGGAAGGAGTTTAAGGATGGTAAAATGTAAGGATCAGGAGGTAAGGGCCAGGGTCGCCCCTGTTTGTTTCCGGCGCGTGATCTGATCGGCATTAGTTCGCCGCTGTCGTCCATACTGCTTTGAGCATGTAGGCGCGAGGCGGGCGAGCAGGGCGCCCGTGGCGGCGACGACACGGTCAAGAGGTCAGCAAGTCGAAGGTGTTGCAGAGGAAAGCGTGGTTCCTGGGCAGATCACGATCCATGATCTGCGCACAGCCACATGGACGTTAATTGCAGTGTTTTCTTTTTGTTAATTGGTTTCAACAGGACGCGAGCTCCTCTTCGGAACCCGTATGCGGCGCTAGCGCTCGTTCCCTTGTTCACTCTCAACCGTCCTCTTCTTGTGTATGTTTTGAGTACTGATGGCTATCGAGCCTCGTATTCTGATGGTTAATTATAGCCAAGGGGCTACAGTCCGGTAAATCCGAAGTTTCAACACCGGTAGCGTGGGAAGCCGCAATGCCATGGTGCCGAATTTGCCGACTGCGTGGCCGAAACGCGTCTTATCGTAATCTATCGCGCTTGTATCTTACCTTCATCTACTTGCGTCGGCGACGCCCAATAACACTCTTTTTTATACCTATTACAATGCCAAAAGCCAGGGATCCTGTCCTGACTCCCGTTTCTCTCCTGTTTCCGCCCTCTGGAGGTCTTCCTGAGAGAACACTTACCACTGTCATCGATGAAGTCTCTGGCGTGCATTCGGTGGTGTGCGACTGGTGTGGGAGGACAATCCAGCTCACCGTGACCGGCCATCGGATGGCTATTGACTCCCATCGCGGCAAGAAGATCTGTCAGAAGGAGAGGAACCGGAGGATCGCTGATGGCAGCCTTATAGCGCCACAGCCGAGTCAGTCTGCGAGCTCATCTAGCAGCTCGTTGGTCAACCAGGTATGTATTCAAAGTGGGATTTCTTTTCTGTTGACTTATATTGTGTCAGATGTCTACGAGACTAAATATACATTCTGCTTCTTCGTCTCGTTCTGTGTCGCCACAACCATCCATCACTTCGCTTGATCCTGTAGATGACGAAGGGTTTAGCATTGAGCCCGCAACCCATACCATACAACATCCTTCACCTTCCGACCAGCCTTCCAACTTTCGTGCTCTGCCCTGTCCTGGTATGCGTGTCGAGTGGTCTGCCGGCTCGGTTTGGGAGACATATCCCTTTCAGTTGCACGGAATGCAACAAGACTTTGGATTCCACCCCCTTGGTTTCATTCGTGGTGAAAACGCGTTGACGATCGCTGCGAATGATTGTCGCTTCCCGCGAACAGGCTCCGATGGCAGACCTTGCGATCGATGCCTGCTTATCCCCCATTCGACTCATTTTGAGCGGTTTAAAAGCCGTGCGAAGCAGGCGAAGGGGCATACGCCTCATTCATACCTAACACATGCCCAGCTACGCGACGTATTGGCCAATAAGAGGACTGTGGAGAATCGCCTTCGAACTTCAGTAAGTCATATGCTACACCATGTATGTCTTCAAATACTAACGTGTTCCCAGCTTAGAAATCAGCGCAAGAAGTGCCAAAACTCTGCGCGAAAACTGAGTGATTATCACCGCATTCTTATGTTGATCTCAACCGGTGATTATCCTCGGTTACGACGTATGCTGTCGACAGCCATGCGCCGCGGATCCAGTCCACGCGAAATCGCCGACATGCTTCAGCGCGCTTTCAGGTCCGCTCAACGTCACGGAAAGAGCAGATTTACGAAGCGAGAGCTTGATATCGCATTCATTGTTAAATGTCTTGGTGGTCCGCGTTTGCTGTACGCGTTGAGCAAGACATATGGCCTTCCGTCTCTTAGCACTGTTCGCTCTAACTACCACATACCCCGTCTCCTTTCCTCACTCGCTGCACCTACAAAGGACGAATGTGATAGTAATATCAGTGCGTTCTTTGTGCCCGAAGTAAAACCCCCTCCTGTTCCAACGGAGGACGGCCGTCTAGCAGGCAATGTCCTTCAGGTTGACGGTGTTGCTATTGAAGAGACGGGCTGTTACTGTGCGCGCCGTAATGTTGTTTCCGGAATATGTCGAGAGCATGTGGGAAATGTTCCGATAAAAGTCGAGAGCCTTGAGGTTATCGAAACCCTTCGAGAAGCCATTCATGGTCCCGAAGATCGTGAAGTCAAGGCATGTTTTGGCAAAGAAGCAACTGTTGTTGGTATCGCTCCATACGGGCGGAGTGATCATTACGCGACTATTCCACTCATCGCATCTCCCTCGGACAAGAGTGAGAAAGCCGAGGCTCTTGCTCAATGGCTCTCAACTGTCCTGAACTCGTGGAAGCAACACCCACAAGGCGATAAACTTCACGGCCCAATATGGGCTCTCGCGAGCGACGGAGATGCTACGTACCGACGTGCTAAGCACCTGATCTGTATGGTTAAAGCGATTGATAGATCGTCACCGCTTGGGCAGCTCTTGTATCCCCTTCTTGGCCTTAATTGCTATGCATCCGATGATATGGTGATCTCGACGTGCGATCCGAAGCACATCATCAAACGATTCGCCACACTTCTCCGTAATGCCAAAGGTGTTGCGGTCAATGATGATATTGTCCATCCTGAAGACATCATCAGCCATCTCACCTCATCCTTACTCTCTCGAGAAGACGCCGAAGCGCTTCTGAATCCTGCTGATAAGCAGAATGTACCAAAGGCTGTATCTCTTGTTCAACATCTCAGTCGGCTTCGTCTCGCTAGCCAGGATAATATCATCAATCCTTCACATGCCCGCCATCGCAATACTATTGTTTTTACTGCGAAAACCCTTTCGTTCTTCGTTAATCCATTCATCACAGTCGAAATGAGCTTGTCCGAGCAAGTTCGATCGCTTTCCACTTATGCCCACCTCGCGGCTGCTATGCAGCTTACTCACGCCACGGCATGCTTGACTGGTGCTCTATATGCTGACTCACAAGCTGGTTCGTTATTTTCCGTTATCGCTAGACATATAAACTCATTGTAATCACAGTCGTCAAGAACATCATTATCACCATCGCGCGAATGAAACTCATCAATCCTAAACTCAAGTTCTACATCATTCTTGAGGGTACTGATCGACTCGAGCTGGTCTTTGGTGATTGTCGCACCCAAGATCACGCCCAAAATTTCAATATCGAGCAGCTTTGTGGAAAGTTGGGGATTAGTGCTCTTCTAAACCTGGCGTTCGAGCGTGTGCCAGATGCCGATCGTGGTCATCGACGACTCTCTCTAAAGGGCGCACTAGGCGTTGATCACGTTAATCCTGCGTCGTGGCTTGGCGATGTCGAGGTTGGCAACGTTGATTTGGCCGTTGAGTGGCGAGCGGGACGGATAGCAGCCCTCAAGCTCATCAAAGAGTTCTATGGCGAGCACAGTCCACTCTATATCAACTTTGAGCAGCAGTTCAGCCAGCCAGGATGTGATCTTCTCAGGCCACGCGGCGAATATGTTGGCGTGAAGGAGACTGACGATGATCGGCGATCCGAGCGCGATGAGGATCTCGAGATCGCGCCAACTGCTGCAGCTTCCGTTGCTCCTGCTGTTCCCGTGTCAGAGGCTGATGCGGATGCGGACGCGTTGGATGTCGAGATGTCATCAGAACCAGCTCAATCAGAACGGTCATTCTCGGATTCTGCAAGCCACGAATCATCGGCTACTCATCCCACTGCTGTTGGCATTGCATCCCTTGCTGATGGTTCATCTGCCAACCGCGACAAGCATGCCAATGATAGCGACGACGTTCCTGAAGATGATCTGGATGACTTTTTTCCTGATACAGGATCTGACTCTCATGAGGATCCCGCATCTCCTTCCCTTCCTATGTTCTCGAACACGCTTGTTTGTGATGGAAAGACATATTCAAAGATGTCGCTTGTTGCCTCGCTTACGTCCCATAAGTCACGCAAGGTTATAATGCGTGTACTTCGCGCTCGTGGTGTATCGATGGAGGCTATGTTGAGAGCTAACTCCAAGAGCGTCAATGACTCTCAACTCGTTGACGGCGATTATATCAAGTCTGGTGATCTTGGCGCTATCCTTGTTCGCGCGAATTTGACTGTCTGCCTGGCAATCATCGAAATCACCGGATTTACGATCCCGTCTGGTTCCTCGTCGACCACACTTTCTTCCATTTCGCTTGATGCAATTGAGGCAGATACAGAGCGCAAGATCAAGGCAAACTGCCGTATTCTTGACCTTCGTCATACCGCTGAAGATTCCGATATATGGGAATGGACGGCAAAGTACATTGTACTCGATGATAGAGTATCTCCGAATCAGCCACTCGCCCTTCGTCACCTCGCAATGACTACACCGGCTTCACTGGTGTATCCTATCGGTCCCGAGGTTGTTGAGAACGCTCGTGCGAAATCAGCGAGCGATCCTTCATTTACGTGGGAGCTGTCTCAGATGCAGCTTGAGGAAGTCATGAATGAGGCGTGGCAAGCTTTAGCACCCGATACTGAAGCAATTGCTGGGAATATTCAGTTTCTAGAACAGGTTGTCACTATTGGATTGCCGTATAGAAACAGTACAGGTACGTGTTTAGGCTACATTCTCAGAACTCGGTGCTGATTCATTCAAGGCGAGAAAGTCTTTTTCATCGAAGACCTTCCGGTGCACCTTACACCACAGCCGAAGCTCAACGCACAGTCCGAGGTACCGTGCTATCTGTGCCGAGATCATCTTAAGCTGGGAAAGATGCGCGACCATGTTGCTCGGCATATCCTACGATCGTTCCGGCCTCAAGTACACGCCACTGACGAGAACGCTGAAAGTGGGAAAGACCACGATGACCCAGTGAGTGATCAGAAGAAAGATTCAAGTAACAACTCACCTAATGAATAGGTGGGAATCGATCCATGTGGATTTTGCGGACGAACAGGAACATGTCGCACGGAACTCATTATCAAGAAAGTCAAAGCCCGGAGTTCGAAGTCACAGAACAAGGATCATACAAGCAAGACGACGAAGGTCACGGTACAGACCAACTGCCCGTATCACTTCGAACGATGGAGTTGGAAGAATGCCGGAAAGAAATCATCCCAATCCAGTCCGAGTACGAAAGTACGAATGTCCCGCTTCATTGCCGGATTTGTGCACCTACTGCATCAGGAAATCTGCGAACAATCTGGAAGTACAATGCAATGTTTCATTTACTAACTCACCATACGAAGAGAAACTCGCAGTCCGGGGAGCCTGCCTGTGCAATACCTGTGCAGATGATGGTGGAGATCTTCATTTCGAAGAAGGAAGAGGGCTTTCTGGGAATCGAAGCGGCTGAGACTCATGCTTGGAGAGAGGAGAATACCGTTCCGCAGAGCGATGACATTGAGATGTATGAACAGGAGATCGCGGAAGAGGAAGAAAGCCATACGCGTCTGCGTGCAGGTACAATTACGCAGACACGGTCATTACCATCTGTGACACTTACACCACAGCCAAATACTAAGAAACGCCGGTTGGGCCTTTGATTATTTTAACGGCGCGATCAAGTACATGATGGAAGAGAGCATGCGACGCGTCTAATCTGCCGAAACATGCCGCTCTGGCATTGCGGCTTGCCAGCATTCCCACGCTACCCCCCAGGAGGGTGTTGAAACTTCGGATTTACCGGACTGTAGCCCCTTGATTATAGCTGATCGTTGTCAACAACTTCACGCGAGCAAGCGGCTGTGTGTCTTCCTCGTGCATGTGGGGTGTCTCCGCCTGGTGCTTCCGACGGTCCCGAATCCCTTTCGCCTTGTTCACTTCGACCAGGAACTCGAAGACATCGGACTGCGTCAGCTAGGATCTCTCCATGCCCGTACGTGGATCATTTTGATCTTATCACGCGGATCTACTGAGGCAAATTCCAAGGCCCACAGTTGCACTCGAAGTAAGGACACATCGACTCGGACTGTGCAGCGGACATCACCTTTTCGTTTGAAAGTACTTTCCAACCGTTGACCGTCATCGCTTCCTTGTGCGCTCCTTCCGAGGTTCTCTTTTCCTTCTTACCAACCAGGCATCCTCGCGACTGAACGTGAATCTTATTAACGAGTCCCCATACATTGGTACCTGCGAGGCGTTTATCCATGTGTATCTCCTTCAACATTTGAATGTGAACGACACGTTCTAAACATCTCACTTGCATTATAGCGCTACAGTCTTCAACACGTACTTCGTGGACACAAAAAAGGACTTGTATATGAAGATAAATTGCAATAGCACACCATAACCACTAGGCTGGCTATACATGCATAACTACACAGTGAGAAACTACACTATAGTATACTCTGATAATCCTACAGCGGCGTTTCCGGGGCGTCACCGCTGTCCATTTCCCAGCCGCAACTTGACAAGGGCAAACAGGCTCGACGGACGTACACCGACAATGACACTCATGAGAGGTATATACTTTTGTGGTGTTCTGCACAATACAGCCATCCAAGAAGAATAGTGTTGCACTTGTCTACCGAGTAGATGACATGACGCCACAAATGATGGTTGGAAGTGAAAAGACTGAGTTGATTGGAGTTGCTGCTTGTCTCTGTTCGGAAGTAGAGTCCTCAAGTAGTATTCGCAACCGACCCAATGCCAGTCGACGATCATTAATTGAAGTCACCATTCGATATGGGTTCACGACGAGTTCGTGTACTTCCTCGACAGAAAAAATGAGTGAATCAGATGTAGACCCCAATCTAGAAGACAACATAACCGCTAGGTTACATGTGCTTATCATCCCTACGAGAAACACTAACAGAGGTGTCTCGACACCGCCCGTCGATCACGTGAGAAACACATCTTGGCGTTTAACCATCATCATCCCTTCTAGTCTCTTGCTGCCGACGAAGAGATTCAAGACAAGACGTCGAGTCCCACCACCAGTCACCTGCGTCTTGAGCAACAGCTTCGCGTTTCTAGAGGTATAGCTTTCGAATGGAGTTGCTTCATGAGACGCTTTTTTGTCTTCGAGGCTGGCTCTGCAGGAACTTCGGGCACTCATGGATGTATCTCCGGCTATTATTCAGGTGTGCGCGTTAACCGACGTCCCGTCCTCAAGTGTTTCCTACGTACAGCTGTTCACCTCGTCTCCACTGCGACTAGCGAAGAAAGCGTTCGGAACCTATGAGCTGACTCTCTGGGCATCTTTGACTCCTATCACTGCGAATATCAAGTTCGATTTTGAAGAACGACTCGGAAAAATTCGGCTAGCTGCGGACCCTCTTTGCGGGGATTTACATGCTGCATGAATCGATGTCGAAGCTGCGGCTTAGAACTTTTCCACAGTGGCGCTCGAAGAAAGAACACACCGACTGGGACGTCATACCGCCTCTTGATATCCTCGTTCGGGTCCGATTTCTTCTATTCGATCTCATTTATTCTGCGATTAAACTGTGTATACGTCGCGCACCAGCATCACCTTCAACTCGTTTGAATCCTGCAGTCCGGTAAGCAGTTTCCCATTGGTAACCACCATCGCTTGCCTAGACCTGGCATTTATCTAAACATTGTTGTTCCCTCATTTGCTAGCATTATGGCGATACAGTCTTCAACACGTACTTCATGGACACAAAAACGACTGGTATACCACACAGTAGCACACCTTGCCGCTAGGCTATGCGTGCCTACCTACAGTGCGAGACACCACACCATGATACTTGTACTCTGGTGGACCTACGGCGTTTTCGCTGTCCATTTCGAAAACAGGCTCGACGTCACAGTACATAAATTCCAATGCCGCCATCCAAGAAGTCGCCAATCGAGTCACAAAGTCGATCACGTGAGAAACGCGTCTTGGCGTTCGACCATCATCATCCTTTCTCCTATCGGTTTCCTGCTGACGAAGAGATTCAAGATGTCGACTGTCACAATCAGTGAAATACTTCTTGAGGCTCCAGCCTCGCATTTCTAGAGGTCTAGCTTTTGAATGGGGGGTACTTGCTTCATGGGACGTTTTTTTCCTCCTCGAAAGGCAAAGGTTGGCTCTGCAGGGACTTGAAGGGAACGGATATCGACATGGGTCATACTATTCTTCGTCTGCGCGTAAGCATTAACCTTAACCAGTGACTGTCGTCTTCGGGCGTTTCCTACCTGCATGCTGTTCGCTTCCTCTCCGCAATCCGACTACGAATAGCGAGGAACGTATCGTCCGGCTCTCTGGCCATCTTTGACTCCTATCGTTGTGAATATCCAGTTCAAGTTTGAAGCACGACTCGGAAAATTCGGCTAGCTGCGGACCTCTTTTGACAGAAATTTATATGCTGAATGAATTGACGTCGAAGCTGCGGTACCAGGAATCGGTGTCTCGAAACGCTGGTACAGCAATTGAACTATATAAACACGGTGTGATTTTCGTCTTGCTTCACTTCTTTAACGTTCTTGTTTTTCCAGCCACTTCTACTACCGTAATCTCTATGTTCAACGACAGTACGCTCCCCATTTCTTTTTTTTGCTGTGATCTCCATATTCACGTCTCGAGTCAGCCTCCGCCCTTGCTTACTCTCACCCAGAAGTCAATCGCTACGGATACACTCCAACGCGCTACGTCGCCGTCATATTTGTCGTCCTGTTCTCCATATCCACGCGTACGTCCTCCTTGCCTCCCTTCTTCTCTCCCTCCTCTAACGAACGCACTCGTACAAGTCATCCACTCCGCACAAGCCCTCAGGTACCGCCTCGCATGGCCTATCCTAACCATCATGCTCGCGGGCGTTATGGAGATCGTCGGATGGAGCGCCCGTCTGGCGGCGAGCTATAACCCGGAGAGTCATGCGACGTTTTTGACGCAGTGAGTTTCAAGAATGCTTCTTTTCCATTCCTTGTGGATTGCTGACGATGGTGGCGGGCGTTATTTTAGGGTTATAATGCTCTCGATTGGGCCGACACCGTTGCTTGGGAGCAATTTTGTGATATTTGGAGCGCTGGTGGGGATTTTGGGAAGGGCGTATAGTCGGTTGAGGCCCAGGCATTGTGAGCTCCACTTTCCTCTCTTGTCACACCACGATGTTGGTGCTAATCGTTTGCTGTGCTAGATTCTATCATCTTTATTTCATGTGTAAGAGCAAATAGTCCTGCACCCGGATGGCATTGATTCGTACTAGGACGTCGTGGCTATCCTCGTTCAAGGCGGCGGCGGAGGTCTCGCTGGGTCTAACGATCCAGATAAATCCAATTTGGTACTACACCTCTTCCCTTCCTCCACATCTACCGAACTAACAATCACGTATAGGGCGCGCATATCCTCCTAGGCGGTATTGCGTTCCAGCTTGGTCTGTCGAGTCCTTCCTTTCGTTACTCGCTCGGCGACTGATGCGAACAAAACAGCTGTTATGACATTTTACATCGCCATCGCCGCGGAAGTGCTTTGGCGCTACTACACCGACCATCCTATTCATCCATCCTCCACTACGGGACGCTCGTTGGCTGGATACGAGTTTAATACGCGCGTTATGATCTGGGCCCTTGCGCTGGATACGGGTTTCTTGTATATTCGGTGAGAGCTTTCCGCCAGTGTTTCGCCTGCGCTCTCCTTACTGTACTTGCGATGCAGTGCACTTTATCGCACCATCGAGCTCGGAGCGGGGTGGCGTAGCACGGTCAACAGGACCGAGGTCTGGTTTAGTGAGTTTCTCGCCGCCCCCATCCTCTCTCCGTCGACATTACATACTCATGTGGTCCCAAGACATCTTTGATGGTGCTGTGATTCTATTGGCGTTCTACACTCTGAACTGTGCGCATCCTGGGAGATTGCTTGGTGAGAGGATGGATTTGTGGAAGCGTGATGATGATGGGACTTCTAGCTCTGCGGAGATGAAAGTGCTTGGGGCTTAGATTCTGATGCTTATAGTCTAGATGGACTTTACGATTCAATGGACTTTCATACACTTTTCGGCGAAGTGTGAGGACATGCATGCCAGTTTCGGTGAGTTCTAAGTACATGACGCCAACGAAATAGCAGTTTGCACAGCTTCTTGTTCCCTGATTAGGTCGACAATAGTCAGAGTGACGATGGTCCGAGCGCTCCTGTCAAGCGCATCCCATTGTTCCTTATGGGTCTTTTTCTTGACCCTGAACTATGATCCCTTTGTCTTAAAAGCCACTCGAGCTCATACTTTCCTTCCCGTTTACGAGCTCTATAATGGCATCCAAACTCCCTGTCGAGCTCAAGCTCAAAGTTATCGAATACCTCAAATACGACGGAACCGCCGCTTCTACGAAAGGGCTTACCAGCCTTTGTCGTGTGTGGCGTGACACTTCGACGACGATCCAGAATCACGTTTGGCGCACTCTGACGATCCCTGCGACGTGTGACCCTGTGCGGTCGATATCGAACTTGCAAATCGCCTTGCGCGAACAAAACATCAGGAGCACCGTAGAGCGTATTGTGCTCGAAGGCCACGAGCTCTCCAAAGCCCTCGCGCTCCCTCTCGCGTCGTTCCTCTACAACTTCTGTACACTCCAAAGCCTGGAGCTCTCTGGATTATCCCTCCATTTAATCCCGCCCAAGAAAACGTTCCATCATGCCCTAAAACGCATTGCTCTCTCCTCTCTCTCTATCACCAATTGCAAATTAAGCATCTTAGATCTGTACACCATCCTCAACTCGACCGCGCGTCACTTGAGGGTCCTCCATCTCGCGGGGAACCACGTCGTGCCGGTGCGCCCAAAGTTCCGGTGGCTTGAGGAGTATGGTGTGGATCTGGCGCTGCTGAATGGGTTGAAGCTTGATGTGCTGCAGCTGGAAATGAAGACGGAGGGTGATAGGGAGGTGTGTGAGGTTTTGGCGAGGGATGTGGATCCCCCGTTGGGAGGGGTGAGGACTCTTGAGCTGAGAGGCTTACAGTGGGACGTGGAGAGTGCGGAGGTGATGATGGGTTTGGTGGAGAAGCGGAGGATTTGGCGGTTGGATTTGGTGGGTATGACTAGACCGCGGCTGGGTGGGTTTCTCTGTCCTTGATTCAGAATGTTCATTCGTGCTGATGTTATTATGTACTAGAGCTCGCGCCTCTGTCGTTATCCTCAATCAGAACACTGTCCATTCCTATCTGGATTCAGGACTGGAATATCGTCAAGGCCCAGATGAGGTGGTACCTTGATATCTTTGCTCGTCCGAGGGACCCCGACCTTCTTCGGGGCTTTACACTCGACATCTGTCTCCGTCTCACCACATCTGCCGCTGTTCAGACTCCAAAGATCATTGAAGGAGACGAGGGATTGCTCCTTCACATGCTCGATAGCGCATTGAGTATCTCGGGTGCTCAGCAATTCGCGATGCGGCTACACGTTTGCAACGATTCGCTAGAACCTGACTTTGCCGTCAAGAAGAGAATCAAGGATTATAGGCACTGGATTGTCACATCGTGTTTCCCGGCCATTGGAGAAAGTCTTTTCAGTGTCGTCGAAGAGGAGGAGTCGAAAGAAGATGACCTAGATTTCGACGTGCGGTACTTTCAATGGATAGACATGTTTAGTTTGTGTTGAATTGCGATTTCATGTCTTCCTCGAACACCTTTGTTAACAAGTTGTTGCTTCAGATTCTACAAGAATATTACTACCTTGCACCTCAAGGGTTAACAAGCGCAGGTCCTCCATCCACAGCGACAGATACGCCAGTGGCGGCTTCAAAGAAACTGGCGGAGAGGATGCGATGTTCTCTTGCTCATCTCAGGTGAAAGGTAATCCGATGCACGCCACTGAACTTATATGGATACTCGTCCGCAAAACCGCATCACAACTCAACGAGGTTCCAAAGCACGGTACACAGAGAACAACTTGATTTACTAAACGGAGCACAAGAAAGGACATCAATTGGATCGACTAGCATTCTTCTAGCGACTTAGGCACAGCACGTCTTCCTGGTAGAAGCGAGTTTGAGAGAAGCACTCGCAGCCAACGAGACGGCAGTGGTGCATTCCTACGAAAGGTGTTATATCGACGTGATTAAGGGAAAAAGGCGATCTTACCTTGAATGGAGACACCTTGTTGAAGAATGCCGCGAGGGCCAACTTGAACGAGGCCTCGATGGATTGCACGTCAGAGCACAGAGCTGGACCTCTTCCGTGCGCCTGGAACACCGGCTGAACTTCGAGGATGACGTCGAGCGTAGCATTGATTTTGGGCGCGAGGTCAGTCAGTTTACCACAAATAAGGCTAGCGTCCGAGTTAGTGGGGTTGCAAGCCTGATGGGGTTTTAGGTATAAAACGCTTGGCCAGCAAAGAAAAAGTACATGCCTTGGCATCGTCCGTGATCTTATTCAAATCCTGAACTACACTCAGAGCAGCTGCACGGCACGTCTAGTAAGAACAAGATAAGCAAAACGATAACGGTGGGAATAAAAATCGGTATACATCTGCGTTCGAGGTGCTTGGAGTCGTCTTGTACGTTTGAATGGTGTCTTTAACGGCCGTGACCCCCTTCGCAAGGACATCGCAGTCATTGGAGACGACGGAGCAGCTGTCCGTGGCGATGGCGCCCAGGCTCAACGCAGCAACGACGAAGACGGAAATGAAGCGGTAGAGCATCGTGTTAGACTTTGAAGATGAATACGAAAGACGCGGTTGTCAGTGAGTCGTTTCAATGAAATCCTGATCGCCTTTATACGTTTTGAAGCAGCGAATATCCCTCGCCGCATTCCAGCGTGTGCGATGCAGCGCATGGGTCCATAAGGTCAGCAGTCCAAGTAAAACGACGCGAGAAGCGTCATAGGCCACATGAAGACGTCGTCGGTGATTCTCCATTGCCAGACTACTCGTTACAAGGTTGGCATGTGCTCCAAAAAGGTATACGAGAATGCGAATGTAAAGCAGAATCATTCACCGGGAACCCCGAAGGTGGGGCTAGCATGCATCCACTGTCAAGTCAAGGTACGTCGGAGGCGCGCGAGGGAACTAGAACTTGTGGGTTATAAGACAGAAGACAGGCGTCCACCGAGCTCACCGCGGTCATATCGATCTCTGTTTCCCTGTGTCCAATACAACGCAGCATAGTAAGTATACTTTCGAGTAACAAAGTACAACTTACGGTCCACTCAAGTGGAGTCGGGACCATGAAGCCTGGCAACCCATCTTCTCCAGATCGCCGACGGGAACCATGGCCAGAGGGAAGACACCTGGTTGCATAATGTTAGGAATTTTTCAGGTCGCGAGATCCGTAGCAAGTTTTACAGAGACTTTTTCGATAGCGCTCCTCGAGGCTCCGTAAGACAACTACAATGAAGAGTGTGTCAGGCTGGAATATGAGAAGCGAACAGGACTCTTACGCTGGGAATAGGTATCCAAGACCCGATGCAGGCTGCTACGGAGCCGATATTGATCACGCTGGCAGTGCAGTTACGGGGGTGCGCGCCCTTGACGAGGAGGTCGGAGAAAGCGCGGCGGACGTGCTGATGCCGAAGACGTCGTTCCACTCCTTGAAAAGACAGCGCTGAATAATATTAAGAGCGGAAAGAATGTGTAATCTATAGAAAAGAAGATGGCAAAGTACTACTCAATGATAATCTGCGACTCTGTAAAGCTATGATCAGAGCTCCACTCAGGTTTTGACATCCATAGAACGTTGCATTGCATGCTCTGGCTTGAGCGACTTTGCTTGTCTTCAACAAGATGAATCTGAGACGCACGCGCCAAGTCATTAATCAAGGACAGCTCGCCTTTTGGGAGCTAGCTCGATAAAGGGCCAGATGAAAGTCCTGCGCCAGGGCTGATACTCAGGCAATCGTACTGGGCAGAATTATTCATGCTCTCGTAGCGGCAGGTTGAGAGTGGCTCTACCGGTTTGTAAAAAATTGACAATGAGTCGTGGAGAAAAGGAAGCGCGCAGATAACATAAGATCACTTTCCAAACGCAGCTTTGATCGGTTCCTCAAGGCTTCCTCCTGCCATCACCTGAAAAGCTGTGAAACAGCTGAACACGCTTCCACCTTGCATGAATTCACGCGCCGCGACGCGAAGAGATATAAATTCGCTCCCACTTGGGAACCCTCATACCTGTTTATAAATCTTGCTTCTAACGGCGCTTAACAGCAGTACAAAGTATATACGTCACGGTTCATCTGATACGCCGCTTAGCGCTCTCTTTCTCTTCCTACCATGACTCGACACATGTTCCCTCCACCTCCACTCCCCCGAGACATTATGACAGTGCACACCAAACTCGTTCGAACGGCGGCGGCCTCCATACGCGCCATGGCATCCCACACAGATCAATATCAGTCCTTGCTAGAACGTACGCGCCACGACTCTGATCTGGAACAAAGCGAAGTTTCTCGGAGGACCAAGATCTTGGACGAGGAACGCAAAAAGCTTGCTACGAAGCCATATGAAGACGTGCGGCCATATGTGATGTTGATGTTTAGCATCGTAAAGCAATATTCCAACTCGAGTCTAACGCAGTAAGCATGTTGCTTCCTGTTTATTCCGCTACTTGCTGACAACATATCGTAGCACACGGGTTCGCGCTCTCCATAGCGTAGCCGCGACCAAGGTCATCCTACGAAGTATTATACCGCGACTCGGAAGTGCGCGGGATCGAGTTCTCCAGGATATCAAGTCACTCTTGTGCGTTTTACTAACACGCTTGTTTAAAAAAACATTATCAAGTGGTATGGTATTAGGTACCAAACGGCGTCCGTCAATACCCTCCTCGTGCTGCCAGGTCGGAACGCTTTCATTCTCCTAGCACGACCAGAATCTGCAAGTAATCCATGGTCAGGACAGTCAATGTCTGTTCAAGATTATAATGCAGCAGTATCAGAGTTGGAGTATGCACTTAGTTTTAACCTCTATCACTTCCTTAATGACCTCTCACTTAGGTCCTGGACATTTCCTCAGCGACGCATTGCGGCGGTGACTACTGCACAACCTACTTCGACGGTCTCTCCGATTGAACGTGAACGAAGGCCATACGGTGATTCAAGTTCAAGGTAACGCGGTTTAACGAAACAGTTTGGCTAGAGCTAAGTTGTTTCTGCAGTAATGGGATAGAGCGTCAGAGACGGCCTTATCAGGCTTATGGTACAGGAGAATTTACTGACTCCGAGCCACTCCCAAGCACGAGGTATGTATTAATTCTGATACGCTTCCGTTTCCTTCCATGTAAATTCTCAACCAGATCAAACGTCGGCACTCCCATAATGGCACCATCTGCATCTTGGTAAGCTCTCTCTACACTTTTGTGAACCCAGGACTAATCCAGCTCTGTAGCGAGAGCCAGCCTCCTGAACCCGAAGTCGTTCAACAACAATATGGATCGCAGTTTACTCAGACGTCACATTTGCCACGCAGGACTCAGACGCGGTCTCGAGTACCTTCCGCCAACGCCCGTGTACCTCCGCTTCCTGCAGAAAACCCACTTCCTCGTCCTCCACAATTCCAGCCCGAACAGCCTTCGCCGAACGAGCTTTTCAATCAACTCTTTGGGCAAACGCCGCGAGGTGCTCCTTCGTCTACCCCTCAAGATAGACCGGCTTCACCCACCAGCCTCTTCGAACAATCGTTCCGGGGACCTTCGTCTCAGCCTCTGGGTGCCGCACATCAGCCGGGGCCAAGGACACCAGATAAAGTCTTGAGTCCTCAGATTGCGGAGCAGGCGGGTCAGCGTTTGGCTGAGCCTTATCCGCCTCAGCGTCGGCGCCCATCGCAGCCATCTGAACCTACGCATAATACGCCGCCGTTTAATCCTCAGTCTGCCTCGCATCCTCGTCTACCACAATTCCAACCCGAACCGCCTTCGCCGAACCAAATTTTTGAGCAAATCTTTGGACAAGGTCCTTCTGCTTCGTCTACCCGTCGAGATAGGTCCGGACTCCCGTCTTCATCCAACAACCTTTTCGACCAACTGATGGGGGAAACCCCAACGGTTAGGTTCCCGCCGTCACAGTCTCGGGTTCCTGTACATCAGCCATGGCCAAGGGCTCCAGATGACCCAGTTAATTCGGTCTTGAGTCCGCAAGTTGCGGAGGAGGCGCATCAGCGCGTGGCTGATCCATATATGCGGTCTGAGCCGACGCTCAACCTACCGTTATCGACTCCACCACCACCTCAGCGTCCACGCTCATCTCAACCTTCTGAGCCAACTCTTAATAGAGAACCATTCATTGCTCAGCGTCTCCGCCCATCTCGGCCACAGTCTGGACCTGCAGAAGCTCCGCCTCCATATAGGCCTTCATCTCAACCCCAGCCTGCATTTGTACCGGAGCAGCTTGGTTCTGAACGTGCTTTACCTGCCAGGGACCACGACGCGAGCAGGTTTGTTTCACCCCAATGTCTCTTTTACCTTTCATATTGACTTGGCTACTTCTTCCAGTGTTGATCTCATCGCGATGTTCGAGGCTAACCCGCTTTCACTCATCCATACACGAGATCCAAACAACCCCATATCATTTGCATTCGCGCCTGACTGCACAATGCGCTGGCTCGTCGACGCGCTCGACATCGAGATCCTCGCGCCTGCTTACCTCCCGACTGGATCCGCCACTGTGATCATCGACTACACCGCCGCGGCGATGGGCGCGTTGCTGCAGTCATCCGATATCGTCGATGGAGATATCATGACGTCGTGTTATCGCTTTTCTGAGGATCCAGTGGGGTGGTTTAGGGAGAGTCAGGCGATGGAGTTTGTGCAGCCGGAGTGGGGGAGGGAGTGGGAGCGGTATTCTGTGTGGGGCATTTTGTATAGGGAGGGGGATGTGACGGTGAGAGTGAAGAGGAGGGTGGATGTGGAGGAGGTTAGAGCGTGGCTTGGAGGTAGCCGCGTTTGGACGGAAGGTTGACTGCTTGATCTCGCAAGTAATGAAAATGCTTTGAGTTTGCTTTTGTACGTCTACGCATGTTCCTTCCGATTTTGTTGTTTTTTGTCGCTTCATTATGTACAATAGCTCCTGCATGATAGCAAAAAGTAGATATATTGTTACATCGATAGAGAGGCTTTCTTGTTACAAAACTTGGAGACAACGATGTAGGAATAGACGGTGGGGTTCAGCAGACCCAAGGTCAAAGCAGCTTAATTGCCCTCTCGATGACGGCAGGAGAGAGACAAACGGATGGGTGAAACCATCCGCTCGCGTACTACATAAGCATCTCGACAGGGGCTAAACGAACGACGGCATCTCGGAATCCAACAAACGATATGAGAATTGTACATATATACAAGAACTGGCCAAGGTCGTATACGCTGGCCTAGCGACGGCGCTGAGTAGAAACGTTAGAAAGAGTGCAACAGGAGGAAGAATGGTACGGACAGCTTGAAGGCGTTTCTAGTCAATATTCCTATAGGAGTTTGGCTTGATATTCTCCTGCTTGACCCAAATGTCGTTCCGTCCAGAGCTCCCTTGAGTCAGGCGGAATACGTTCTTGTCGTCCGCTTGTTCCTTCTTGACATGTGCCCCGTTCTTGCCTTGCGTCGGGCGGAATACGTTCTCGTCGGCTGCGTTCTTCTTCGAGCTACATGCATAATGTTAGGATGAGTCGACTAAGGGAGCAATTCGATGCCGGCACGTACGCTTTCCTGGGCTTCTTGGGGGTCGGTGCGCGAGGCGCCTCCCGTTCAATCTTAACCCTTTTACTAGTGCTGAAAAGAGGGCGGGCAATCAGTTAGCGTACCAAGAAGGATATGACGAAGAGAAGTTATACCTCATTTCAGCGCCATCATGGAGCTTGCGTTTAGGCCTATACACCACTCTGTGAGTAGCCGACTGAAGACAGTTTGCGGTCAATAATCATACTTAGCAGTATATCCTCTATCGGTGATCTGAGGCCCAAACGGATGATGAGAATACGTGCTACAATTTAGCAGTGATGAGATGACGTCGATTCAAGAATAGCGAAACACACTCGGCCTTAGGCCGGTCCCCAGGCCCCGTCGGGACTAAGCTAAAAGAATTTAAAGAAATGCCGTCAGTCATGAGAAAGAGTGTATGAAGACCACGTACGCGTTATCTCTCTCTGGCGTCAACTTGTCCCTGGGAAATGTATGAGATGTGGGAAAGGATACGCGTCTGAGCTTACTGGGACAGCCCAGGGATACGCTCGACGAAAGCATTCAGAAGGGTATGCTTCATGGCCTTCTCCGTACGCGTTGGTTCGATGGAAATAGAATTGCTGAAATTCATTCAATGTGTACTCTGAGGACGCGATGAGTAAGACAGACTTACACCGCAGATAAGCCAAGTGGACGAGCGCCAGGAGGAAACTTCTGATGGTGAGCCATCGAAAAGTAAAGCAGGATGAGAGCCACACATGAAGTTCGCGTTGCTTTTTAATTGCATGTTGGAAACAAACGTCTTAGGGAACGAAGGCCATAGAGTCCGGATGGCATGACTCCACAACGAAGGAACGAGAACATTCGACGCCACATGCCGGTCCTAGCGCAGACAAACACACAAAGGGACGCGAGAAAAAACGTTGCAGATGGAAAGAAACAAAGACGCGTTCAAGCACGTGGGGGCTGTGCGATTAAATTTGTCAACTCCGTCCCTGACGCCTCTCCGGTATGGACGGCCACCAGGCGGCGATGCTCGCTTCATATATACTCCTCTAGGAGCAGTAACACCCCGCTAATCGCTTCACAGAATGCTACAATCAATATGGCACGTCCATGCTGTCCCACCGTCCTACCTCATTTCGCTGACGCGGTATTCTCAGGCATGCAATATCAGACGTCCATCTGCCTCCATTGAACCCGGATACGCGTCGTCCTGTGAGCGCTAGATCTATGCTCGACGCCTACTTCCCGGCCCTGCTCTCTGTGTACATTACCGCGTGGCTAGCTCTTCGCTCGACTCCCCTTTTACTAAGAGTATCATGGCTGCCTATCGCGTTATTCGTCCTATACCGATGTTCGACGACACTAGACCTGACACGTGTCGAGGGTGGCTCTGCTAACGACCGCCTTGGATACCTGAACCAGGGTCTGTTAGTGAGTGCAACCCCTCCACTTTTGGTTCTACCCAAATTCATGAATCCTAAAGCTTCAAAACACATTCTACGCCCTCTGTTCGCTGACGTGGACATTTGGTCCTACGCCCAGCAAACGAGACGGATACAAATCTTCCCCGCTCGAACTGATGTTTTCTTTTCGCGGTCTAGATTATACCTTTTCCTCCTATTCCAAAACCCACGTCGCTCCAGAGTGGCGCCCCACATCCTCACGTTCCCTGTTCGCTCTATACACCCTAGCCTCCCTCATTTTCCACATGACGCTAAGCGACGTAATCCACATGTACATCCAGAACATCGCGCCGGACACATTGCAAGGCGGATCCATCCTCGGCTCCGCACGCACCCCCACCCTCTTCTCGACTTACCTCACACTCCTCGCCGGTGTCGTAATATATTCTGTCATTCAATTCGTCTACGACGTCGCCACGTTCATCGGCGTTGTCGTATTCCGCCAGGAACGCGAAGCATGGCCGCCCATATTCCAACAGCCTTGGCTGGCGACGTCGATCTCGCAATTCTGGGGCCGTCGTTGGCATCAGCTGTTCAAATACTACTTTGTCGCCGTCGGCGCCACCCCCGCTCGCTTCCTCCCCACATCCATCGCCAACGTTGCCGCAGTCATGGGTGTATTCTTCGTCTCGGGCTTTTTGCATTTCATCGGTGGATGGGGAATGGGCAAGGGAGCGGACTGGTGGCCGCTTTCCGGCTTCTTTCTTGTTAATGGTGTTGGGGTGCTTTTAGAGAACGCCTGGAAGACGATGACGGGGAGCCGAGTTGGAGGAATTTTTGGTTGGGTATGGACCATGGTGTTTGTGGCGTTCTGGGCGAACTGGCTTGTGGATGAGTGGTCGAGGATAGGACTCATTGCATCTAACTTTTACCCAGAGGAAAGGCGTCCTGTAGAGATGCTTGGCATGTCTTTAAGCTAAGCTAGTCTTGGACGAGATCGTTAAATTAGACATACGCATAGAAAGATAGATTTCAGTAGGTATCATTATCAATCTTGTTCTTGTTTGTGGGTTGTGCTCTCCATGTATTTCGTCGGTTATTCCACCAAAACTCCTCCCCTTCTCGTCCATCTGCGTCCCACTCCCATTCTCCAGTAGACGGTACACCCTCTTCGTCCGTCCATCCTCCCTCTTGCAGCGCCCGACCCAGAGGAAACATCGGCATTCGCCTCTCCCAATCCTTCTTCACCGGCCACAGAAGCTTCACATTCTCATAAGCCTCGCTGATCCGCTTCACGCTTTTAACCATTGCATCAAACGTAACTTCATTTGTGGCACAAAACCCATCGGGAGTAGGTGCATAGGACGGTTGGAGAAAAAGTGTCAGGTTTTGTGGGAGAGCGGCGGCGAGCTGGGATAGAGGGTATCGTTCGGGAATGGTACCAAGAAAGGCCTCGCGGATATGAGCGATGTACCCCGGATCGACATATGAAGGAATCAAGTCGTGTGGAAGCATATTGATAGAGGTGAGGCGTAGATGGGTGAGGGACGATAGGGATGACGTGAGAGATGATATGGTGGGAATGGAAGGCGCTCGATTCAAGATAAGATGGAGATGTGTTAAATTGGGGAATTCGGGAAGGCGATGCCAATTTGACAAGCGGAGAGTTAGTCGTTTCAAGGACGTGAAACTGGTAGCGTGCGTGAGGAATATGTCCATCATACTCTCGTCTCTGTTGTATTTCTCGAGCTGGAGATATGGGAGGTATACGAGCGTTTCGAGGGAGGGCGCGACACGTGGCAGGATAACTTTTAAGAGCTCCTTCTGCTGCTGCAGGTTATACTTGAGGCGGATATTTGCGAGAGCATTAAGGTGCCGTATTTTCTCCTGCTCAACGCGGCGAGCATGGTCCCTCTCCGCCCGCTGTTCCTCCTCCTCCAACGACGTAGGTTGGACTTCGTTGAGAACTAGGTCGCCGTAGATGTCATATGTGAAGTCCCCTCCAGCTATATAGTCATCGGCATAGACCGACCGCGACAGCAACTCCTCGTCCGTAGTGGCATCTGAAAAGAACAGGTGGGTGGGGTGAGATTCCGGTTCTTGCTCTAGACGTGCCGCTAGCTCAGAGAGGCCGGGCAAGCCACACGCGATGAAAGTACTTGGATGCATGTAGGAGGTAGTGCACATGAAACCTGACGTGACGTTGGTGGTCATGACTCAAGACGCGGCGGCAGTGTAACCGATGATAATCAATCGAAATCTGCGTTGAGCCCATGGCACGTTGTAAAGACAATCACATGATATGCACATGACACCCGCGTCAAACAACGCGTTTACCTGGATCCCGGGAAAAGGATTTTGAGAAAGGTCTTTCGAGAAGGAGAATTGGAATTGTTCCTAGACCTCGTCCTTTTTAGAATCTCCGTTAAAATCCGCCGTGGCAGCAATCGAGGCGACTGCGGCCCGCGCACGGACCGCCGTCATTTCCCTTTCAACCACCGTCATGGTGAAAATGATCTCCGTCCCTCAGGCTCGTGGAATCTTTGTGCGCGTCCCATCCTTTGTTGCCAGCAGGAATCACTCTTAACTCATACACAATGAAGGGGAGTGGCTCATCCGCATGTGTGTTAGGTATAAATGGTCACGGTGGCACGACATCCTCCCAAACACGTCTGTTTCTTTCAGTAAATACATCGTGAGTGCGCCACCTTGTCTCTGCCACTGATACTCATACCCTTTAGGTGTTAGCTACCGAATTACAGTATTCATCATGTCGGATTTGCCAACTCCCAATGATTGCTCTGAGCTTCGCGCTTTGATGGACTCGGCACTCGTCGAAGACATCCTCCACACCAATAGTCCACCGGAAAAAATCAATCACACTATTCTCACCACGGCGCTCACAAAGCATCGTGCTCATCTCGCATCTTTGAACGAGACAATTGAGGCCACGAAGACACGGCTTGCCGCCCTGACCGCGGACTCTGCCTTATTCTCGTCTGGAGTGAGCACCCTCGAGACTATCCTCCACCCTATCCGCACCCTTCCTGCCGAACTCATCGGGCGCATCTGCGAACACGCCCTCGAAGATTTCGCCATACAACCCTTCGAGAGCTCACAATCCCCAATAATCGCCGACTCTCTGTCCATGCGTCACCCATCATGGACGTTCTCCCATGTCTGCAGGAAGTGGAAAGACGCCATTCAAGGACATCCGAGGTGCTGGTCGGACGTCGTCCTTTCGTTTGACACGATCAGGGATCCTGCGAAGTTGTCGCACGTGCTCGCTGATGTCCTGTACTATGCGGGCAAGCTCAAGATCTCCATCTTGATTGATAGTCCCCAAACGACTATTCCTTCCAATCTCATGAGCGGAATTCTTCCCAGTTGCCGCCGTTGGCGACGGGCATCGCTCTACCTCACTGTATGGGACTTCAAAGCGCTCTCGGAAATGAAGTACTGTTTTGGGGCATTGGAGACGTTATACGTCGACATCGCGGAGCCGTGGTTTGCTCCACCGGAGACCATCGATACATTTGAGAAAGCGCCTTGCTTGGGTAGTTTCGCAATGTCGAAGAACATTTATTTCGTCTTTCGACTTCCGAGGTTCCAACGATTTATTCACCGGGGAATAAATGCTCGACTTTCCCTCACTGAAGCAAGGGAAATTATCTTTAGCGCCTCATCGTTGACATCCGCCAATATTGTTTTGGGACGTACTGGCAACTTTTTCCGTCCAATCCCTACCAATCCTCAGCTCAATCCTGAGCATCCCTCCTTGACTACACTCATTGTGTCGGACCCTTCTCAATCCTTCGCCATTCATTCCGACCTCCCGTGGTTTCTGAAATGCATGTCTTGTCCATGCTTGACCGAATTGCAACTCGAGATGCACACACTTCCACCATTAAACGGCAGCTTTGAAAGAGGCGTCATTGGGGCATCCCTACGGAAACTAGTCATTCATCTACAGTGGATGGATGACTCCCAGTTATCCATCCTCTTCAGGTGCTCCGTATCCCTGGAGCATCTTGTCCTTCATGTTCAACATTCATTCGGTTTGGAGGCGTTCGTCCGCTCAACGCAGGACGCTTTAACGGCGCTACCCATTCGAACCCTAACATTCTCATCCGATAATCGTGTCGCACTCTTTGACTTGGATGATTGTTCTTACATGGTCAACTTGTGTTCAGCACTATGGAAAAAGGACGTACTCAAGATGGTATCGATTCAACCGGTTAATTATGTTTCGTCTCGAGTATCCGCTGGACTGAGAGACCTTGCGGATAAAGGATTGGTGGTGAAAATTGAGTATTTGAACTAGACAGCGCACCGATACTACTTACTTGTACCTAATGAGATTTTCTTTCACAAACTCCGAAACTCGTGCCACGCGAAGTCGAGGAGGGCGATTCATAATTTGTAGTTGAGCGGATTGGACTTCTTCATTCGAGCCCGTTTCTGAAGGTGCAGGGCAGGACGACCCGAGGAGGCTTCGCAAGAATGGTCAAGAGTCTTTTGCATAGTAGACGTAAAGTCGTTCACGAAGTGGGCAAATGCCGAGCCGAAGGCAGTGCACCGGCAGTCGCGGCACCTGTGCCTAGACTTGGCTGATCCGTGGCCTCGTCGCTCGTAAGTATAAAGAAATTATTTTATCAGCCGAATCCAAGCCGAATCGCCTCTACCTTCCACCTTTACTGACCTCCTTCCAGCATTGTGGCTGTCTCTCAGCCTTTCCTTGCAACCCGAGCGGTCTCGCAAAGCCGCCAATCACCGACGGTCGCACGCGCGACCCGAGATCATAAAGCCGGCACTGCCGCAGTACCGTTTCGTAAACCAATCTTGCATGCAAACCCCCACCATCTCCGACCATGGACGTTCCCTATGATTCCTATGTGACCTCGCCTTTCATTCCCCCTACAATCCTTGGAGGCATACGATTCCTTTACGGACTCTATGCACTTGCTACACTCGTTCTATTTATGGTCTTTGGTTGGAAGGGTACCAATGAGGATGCTTCGTCGTGCGTATCTTTTGGCGCCGCCTCTAGACTAGCTAACAACGTCCCAGTTTCTTTGCTATCTTCGCTATGCTGTCGTACTTTGGGGTCATTGCTTATTTTCTGACGGCCGGCGTGCACACCATCCTGTATAGCCAAGGGCGGTTTCCCCTGGCCGAATGGGCGCGTCCACTGCAATTTATGCACGTCTGGCTACTGTCCACTATTGTGTCTTTCCGTGAGCATCGTGTTACTGTTGTTTTTCATCGCTGACAACGTGGATAGCTCTCATCATCACTGCCATGTATTACCAAGTTTTCGATTTCGACCCAGTCTCGACCATTGATTCGCTATGTTACATCTCCATGCACGGAATCAACGCCGCATTCTCCCTGTTCGAGGTTTTCCTTACCAATGCACCGCCTGGACCGTGGCGGTTGCTCGGCCTAAACTTGTTACTGATCCTCGGTTATGTTGGCATCGCGTTTATCACAAGAGATACCAAAGGGTTCAACGGTACGTGACTCTACTGCGCCATGATGACTGCGGGCTCACCTAGACCTCTGTAGATACTTTCCTCGCTGCGTACCTTGCCATCCTGTTTGCATCCGAGGTCATAGCATTCGCGGTGCTACAGCTCATCATGATCGCCCGTCGCTGGGCAATGGACAAGTTGGGTTGGACCAAACGCTTCGTCTACAAAAATGGTTTCCAGAAGGTCAACACGATGACCAACGAATGTATAGAAGTGTAATAAAATAGCCAAGGACAGTAAACGTAGATCGATTCTCATAATTCACTCCTTTGATCATTCTTTCAAGCGTTGATAGTGAGGTGCGATGGTGTTCTGTGGGTCGACAGCTTCACAGGTGTTTAACATATGGATGGCCCCGCTCTGCGAACTCGCGTTGTTCCGACACACTGCCTATATCATCGTATACGCAGACTATAAACGGAATCGCTTGTGGTATACGTAGGCTAACTATGGGAGACTAATCTCGGTGGCTTCATCATGCGCGAGATGTTTGAATCCGATGGCATCCAAGACGTTCTCGATTTACTTTTTTCTGCTGCCATCGCGATATATGGGAGTATGTTCCCCTGGAACGCCCCATCCGCCAACTGCTCCAAGAGATAATCCGGCCACTCGGCAAATAGCTTGGGGAGGCCAACAGACGAGGGCGTGCGCCAGAAGCAAAACCAGTTCCGTATCTCCTCTGGCGAGCTGTTGTCATGTCAACTACCAAACCATTCGCAAAATCTGAAGGGACTTACTAGTACTGTGACTGCTTCGATAGAATGTATATCCAGGTCGGCATATTACTGGAAGATGTGCTAAGTGCATGATAACGATTGAAGTCCAAATGTTCCCTAAAGAGCTCAAAAACAGCCAGTTCATGCATGTGGCCCACGTGGGGGATGTAACGCTCTCCAAGCCACGGTAGCATTCCATGTCGTTTCGCCTCTTCGAACCTTCGAAGCAGTTCAGATAACAGGTTTGGCCATGACAAACCTTCAAGCCCTGAATTGTGGCGACATAATTTTGTCCACAATACAATCCATGGGTCGTAGACACTGGCAGATCGGTTGTAGCGTCGGGGATGTTTTTCTTCGGCTTCCTGCCTCTTCTTCGAGAGGGTATCAATTTGCCATTGCTGCCTTGAGACTTCATCCCTCCTAGGCCATATGCACATGTATAAGAGGTCGTTTTCGATGAAGTGTTGCTCTGCGTCTTCGTAGGACGTGGTCTTCATCGTGCGGTTCCCGATATCAAAGGTTTCCGGGTCAAGATCCTGGGATGGTAGTACGGGTATTGCACTCTTCACTATTGGTCGCGAGTACTCAGTCATGGTAACTAGTTTGTTGTCGCCGTCGTATTCGAGATCGCACTTATTGAATCCAATTAAGACTGCCTCCCAAACTCTCGAAGAGGAGTGGTTGCTCGAGTTCCTCCAGCCTTCTATGAGCATCAGACTGAGGCTGATCATCTTTCGATCTGAATCCAAGTGAGGTTTCCAGCGGCGTATCGCATCGTTGACCCCCCATAAAAATTGGTCCAAGTCGGCTAAGACCCCTGTCCGGGCCAGTAGCGTGGATGAATGCTGCTGGGGTTCTGGCTGCTGCATGAGTGGAGACAGCGAAAGAGATATTGCCGGAATGTCGAATCCGAAGAATTGAAAATGAGGTCAAGTTGAATAACACCGCGGTCGAGGCTTGGAAGCGACACTGCTTTTGAAGATGGTGAAAGTGGGGTGAAAGCGAGATTGTTGAGGTGAAGAACATGGAGAGATGGCGCCTTCTTATACTCCGGGACGCCAATCACATGTGTGCTCGGGCAGGCCGGGGTACTTCATTAACAATGAGGATTACACGTCCTCGAGTGTGCTGTGTTCGAATATTCTAGAATTGAGAACAAGAATGAACGGATCGGAGCCATAATTTGTGCCACACCGGGTCCTTATCTCTTCTATATGATAGTATATCAGTTATCTCCCTCAGGCTATACATTTATGAAACGCAGAGCACTAAGAAAATGGTAGCTGATGCCATGTAGGGCCTCTGATTTAGGAACTAGGAATTCGGCAGAGGGCATCAAAATTTATCATCTAATGCAAAGCACGGGGCAATACTCGTTTCCGCGTATCCTGTGGTATTCGTCCGTTGTCCACCTCTGCGCTCAATCTCGGTGGCGCTGAGAGGGATCATGCAGAAGAAGTCTCTATCACCTTTTTGATGGTTGGGAGTGGATGACGTAATCGTGGTCAACTTTCGTTTTCCGTCCATGTTGCGACTCTGGCTCATTTCATGCTTGCCGTGTACTGGAAATTCCATTTCCCTCAGAGCCACGACAATTGGTGTATTCCACGTGCTGTAGTCTTCTTGGTCGGCCTTCTACATCGGCAGTGGATCGATTAACGCCTGCGCAGTTTATGAGTTAACCTCAGTGGCGTCATTTTTTCATCTCAGCCATGCATACGCCTCCCCTCTCCATGAACGCTCGAGGCTTCTAGCACTGCTGCAGTACACCAAATCGTCGGATCTTGGTCCTTCGCTGGACGTGCGCCTGGCCGTCCTGGGCATATGGAGCCTTCACAGCCTCGGCGTATGTATACAGTAGCGATTATCCCTCTTCGATTCACTAATCGAGCACGTCGTGCGGGATCTGTAGGCGTGCCTGTGCTTGTGATAGACTTTTGGATCGCAACAGCCAATAACAGTTTCGGCAGCGCATCCCGAGTCAACAGCAGTGCATGTGTGGCGACGATCAGCGGCCTTATAAACAGGGGGAAGATCACGTTGGTTGATCGTACATCATCGCCCCACGTCTCGAGACGCCTCAAAAGTGCTTACTTTTCCTTGTCATCTTCCACGACCAATTTACGACATGTTTATTCCCTTCATTTCAACAAACCGTGTAGAATCCAGACGATTAGAGAAACGTAAAGGCGGTGGTGGTGGAGGCGGGCGCGGAGGCGGCGGCGGAGGAGGCGGAGGCAGAGGTGGTGGAGGCGGCGGAGGCGGCGGTGGACGTGGCGGATCATCCTCCTCTAGCAGCTCCAAATCTTCCTGGGGCGGCTTTGGCTCGAGTACTGGGAGTACAGCGAAAGGCAGCCCAAGACCCTATAGCAATGGTGGCGGAAGACCAACGACGATTCCAGCTGGGAGTCTATTTGCCGGACGGACGAGTGGAGGTGGACAGCGATCGGGCGTGTACGGGTCTTCGTGCGTTTTCTTTTCATTACCGTTAACTGTGCACTGTAATTGAGACTTTCGACAGAGTCTACGGAAGTGGATACCCAGGATATTACGGGCGAGGCGTCGGCGGTCTTGGATTCCCTTTCTACTTCTGGCCTATCACATTCGGTGCCGTAGGCGGTGCTGCCTATCTCTACAACGATGAAGTTCGTACCCCTTTTATCCTAAACTCTCCTTCGACTTCTTACACTCATTTAGTATGGTCTTCCATCGAACACCAGCCGCCCCGGCGGCCCCCAAAGCATGGCCGCATTCCAATCCAACTCTACACAAACGATATTTCGCATCGCATCGGACAACGACACAGTCGTCGACCTCATTGATGTGATTCAGCAGAATTGTTCCTCGCATCTCACATCCACGTCTGCCACGGCAGCGCCTTACGACATCAACACCATCAAGCCAGAGCAGATTGTGCAATATTACCGTGCGAGTAGTGCGGCGCTGAGTATCGATGGGTATAATAACTCTGCTGTGTTTTCGAACGATGCGAATGCTACGGTCACTCCACTACCGAGTTCCGTCGATACAACGCTGTTGGATTGTTTGAACTCGACGATAGGACAGGCCATTCCGTTGGTCGACGGAGCTTGGGGTGTTGGTCATGAGCGCATGAACATGGGCACGTTTTTGGTTGGGTGGATCTTGTTATCTTGGGTGCGGTCGATCTTATAGTACAATTACACGTCTAGTCTCTCTCGGACATTGTCACATTGTACCTTAACGAAGCATGTAATGCATGTTTAATGTTAGTACTGCAACGACGTACTTCATTCACTGGTTATATCTTACTTTGGTGACTATTTCTCAAACAGGTAAAATTCAATTGGGTTACTCTGAGTCATGACTACCACATCTTGTGCACCACCTCTTACATGCATCCGAGTACTTTCCTCGCGTGTGGCTTGCCCGGCCTCTCTGAACTAGCTGCACGTCTGGAGCAAGAACCAGAGTTTAACCTCACGCACCTCTTCTTTTCGGATGCGACTACGGATGAAGAGCTACTATTGCGGCCAGTCTATGCAATTGACTATAAAACTGGAGAGGACTTCACATACGCAAGCTACGGTAACCTAGTTCCCAGTGATGTCCAACCTACGTCCTTGGAGGAGGAGGAACAGCGAGCGGAGAGGGACCATGCTCGTCGAGTTGAGCAGGAGAAAATCCGACACCATAACACGCTCGCAAATATACGTCTCAAGTATAACTTGCAGGAGCAGAAGCAGCTCCTAAAAATCATCTTACCACGGATCGCACCGTACCTTGAGACGCTGGTATACCTGCCATATCTCCTGCTCGACAAGTAAGTACAAGAGAGACGAGAGCATGATGGACATATTCCTTGCGCATGCTGCTAGTTTCACCTCTTTGAAACGACTGACTCTCCGCTTGTCCAATTCTCATCGTCTTCCCGAATTCCCAACTTTAACACATCTTCATCTTATCAATCCAGCGCCTTCCATTCACACCATATCATCTCTCACATCATCTATACCGTCCCTCACCTACTTGCGCCTCACATCTTTCAGTACGCTCCCGAAGGACTTGATTCCTTCATACGTCGATCCGGGCTACATCGCTCATATCCGCGAGGCCCTTTGGGGTACCATTCCAGACCGGTACCCTCTGTCCCAGCTCGCCGCCACACTTCCACAAAGCCTTACACTCCTCCTCCAACCGTCATATGCACCTACCCTTATTGAGTTTTGCGGGACACGTCTAGCTACCTTTGATGCAATGATTGAACGCGTGAAGCGAATCAGCGAGGCTTATGAGAATGTGAAGCTTCTGTGGCCGGTGAAGAAGGATTGGGAGAGGCGAATGCCGATGTTTCCTCTGAGTAGGGCGCTGCAAGAGGGTGGATGGACCGACGAAGAGGGTTTACCGTCTGCTGGAGAATGGGAGTGGGACGCAGATGGACGGGAAGGGGAGGAGTTTTGGTGGAATAACCGACGAAATACCGGAGCAGCACAAGCCACAAACAAGAACAAGGTTGATAATGATACCTACTGAAGTCTACCTATCTATCTGTATATCTACTTCAAAGCAGAGACTAGTTATCCTAAAGACATGCCAAGCATCTCCGCAGGACGCCTTCCTTCTGGGAAAAAGTTGGACGCGATAAGTCCTATCCTCGACCACTCATTCACAAGCCAGTTAGCCCAGAACGCCACGAATAGCATGGTCCATACCCAACCGAAAATTCCTCCAACTCTGCTCCCCGTCATCTTCTGCCAGACCTGCTCTAAAAGCACCCCAACACCGTTAACGAGAAAGAAGCCTGCAAGCGACCACCAGTCTGCTCCCTTTCCCATTCCCCATCCACCGATAAAATGTAAACACCCTGAGACGAAGAATACCCCCATGACTGCCGCAATGTTGGCGATGGATGCGGGGAAGAAGCGAGCGGGGGTGGTGCCGACAGCGACAAAGTAGTACTTGAACAACTGATGCCAGTGACGGCCCCAGAACTGCGAGAGCGACGTCGCCAGCCACGGCTGTTGGAATATGGGCGGCCATGCTTTGGGCTCCTGGCGGAATACTACAACGCCGATGAACGTGGCCACGTCGTACACGAATTGAATGACGGAGTATATTACGACACCGGCGAGGAGTGTGAGGTAAGTCGAGAAGAGGGTGGGGGTGCGTTCGGGCCCGAGGATGGATCCACCTTGTAAAGTGTATGGCGCGATGTTCTGGATGTACATGTGGATTACGTCGCTCAGCGTCATGTGGAAAACGAGGGAGGCTAGGGTGTATAGAGCGAACAAGGAACGGGAGGAAGTGGGGCGCCACTCTGGAGCGACGTGGGTTTTGGAATAGGAGGAAAAGGTGTAATCTAAACCGCGAAAAGAAAACATCAATTCGAACGGGGAGGATTTGGATCCGTCTCGTTTGCTGGGTGTATGACCAAATGTCCATGTCAGCGAACAGAGGGCATAGAATGTGTTTTGGAGCTTTAGGATCCATGAATTTGGGTAGAACAAAAAGTGGACAACTTGGACTTACTAGTAGACCCTGATTCAGGTAGCCTAGTCGGTCGTTAGCAGAGCCTCCCTCGACACGTGTCAGGTCTAGTGTGGTCGAGCAGCGGTATAGGACGAATAACGCGATAGGCAGCCATGATACTCTCAGAAAAAGGGGAGTCGAGCGCAGAGCCAGCCACGCGGTCATGTACACAGAGAGCAGGGCCGGGAAATAAGCGTCGAGCATAGATTTAGTGCTCACAGGGCGACGCGTATCCGGGTTCAATGGAGGGAGATGGACGTCCACCACTGAACTCCTGAGAATAACGTGTCAGAGAAACGCGGTGGGACAGCATGGACGTGCCATATTGATTGTAGCATTCTGTTGAGCGATTAGCGGGGGTGTTAGATGTACCTAGAAGCGTATATATGAAGCGAGCATCGCCGTCTGGTGGCCGTCCATACCGGAGAGGCGTCAGGGACGGCATTTGACAAATCTAATCGCACAGCCCCCACGTGCTCAAACGCGTCTTTGTTTCTTTCCATCTGCAACGTTTTTTCTCGCGTCCCTTTGTGCGTTTGTCTGACCCAGCACCGCCATGTGGCGTCGAATGTTCTCGTTCCTTCGTTGTGGAGTCATTCCATCCGGACTCTATGGCCTTCGTTCCCCAAGACGTTTGTTTCCAACATGCAATTAAAAAGCAACGCAAACTTCATGTGTGGCTCTCATCCTGCTTTACTTTTCCATGGCCCACCATCAGAAATTTCCTCCCGGTGCTCGCTCATTTGTCTTGTCCGATGCGTAAGTCTGTCTTATACTCATTCCGCGTACATGAATTGAAAGCATCGTAGCAATGCTAATCGCCTCAGTCATGAGCCCTCGCGTACGGAGAAGGACATGAAGTTTACCCCTATTAATGGGCTTGTCGAGCAGATCCCGGGGCTATCCCAGTAAGCTGAGACGCGTATTCTTTGCCAGATCTCATTCATTTCTCAGGAACTTGACTCCGGAGAGAGGGAACGCGTATGTGGTTTCAATACACTCTTCTATCATTACTGACTGCTCTTCTTTCTAAGGAGCTTAGTACCGACGGGGCCCGGGGACCGGCCCAAAACAGAGTCTGTTCCGTTATTTTTGGATCGATGTCATCTCATCACCGACAAATTGCAGCACGCAATCTCATCACCCATTTGGGCCTCAGACGACCGATAGAGGTCATACGAGGTAGGGCTATGGACTGTAAACTCTGTGGGCTACTCACAGAGTGGTATATAGGCACAAACGGAAGCGAGAGAATGACGGCGCTGAAATGGGGTATCCTTTCTTCGTACTATTCTTCTCTTCCTCATTGAATCTTGTTCCTTGAAGCTCAAATAAAAGAATCAAGCTGGAAGCCCCTGCGCCTCGCCCAACGATCCCCAAGAAGCCCGGCAAAGGGTACGTGGCAGCTCCGTTAGTCGACTCCTCCTGACATTATAATGTAGCCGTACCAACGTCGTCTCGAAGAAGAAGGCGCACGACGAGAACGTGTATCCCGGAACTTGCAACAACGCTCGTGCCATCAAGGAGGAGAATATCAAGTCGCGTTAGTCTAGCTACTTTTCCAAGAAGCGTCTTGAAGTTGTCCGTACCATTCTTCCTGCTGTTGCACTCTTCCTGACTTCGTCCATTTAGCTCCATCCCTAGGCCGCTGTATAAGAACTTGTCTGCCACTGCTACGCTGTTGTACATATATATCATTCCCCTCTCCAAAGATGTAACAAGAAAGTGTTTTATCGTCAGTTTGTCAATCGTTCCGTAAATATTGTACACAAGAACCGAAAGAGGTACAAAGCAGACTCAAAGCATTCTACGAGATCGATCATTCCACCTCCGTCCAAACACGGCTACCTCCAAGCCAAGCCCTAACCTCCTCCACGTCCACCCTCCTCTTCACCCTCACCTTCACCGCCCCCTCCCTATACAAAATCCCCCACACCCAATACCTCTCCCACTCCCTCCCCCACTCTGGCTGCACAAACTCCATCCCCTCGCTCTCCCTAAACCACCCCACTGGATCATCCGAAAAGCGATAGCACGACATCAAGATATCCCCGTCGACGATATCGGATGACTGCAGGAGCGCGCCCATCGCGTCGGCGGTGTAGTCAATGATGACTGTCGCGGAGCCGGTGGGGAGGTAGGTGGGCGCGAGGATCTCGATGTCGAGCGTGTCGATGAGCCAGCGCATGGAGGAGGAATCGGCGAATGTGAATGATACGGGGTTCGATGAATCGTGCATGAGCGAGAGGGGGTTGTCGTTGAATATAGCGATGAGACTCTCTCCATCTAGACTGCTAGACAAGTCAGTCAAAAGTAACTAGTAACAGATGGAGGAAACTAACCTGCTCGCTTCGCTTACCCCTGCTTGATCAGAACCAAGGTTCCACCGGCCAGATGTAGGCGAGGTTCGTCGAGACGAAGCACTATAGGGAGGAGGAATATCGGGAGCAGTAAATGGTGCTCTATTAAGCGTATGGTCGGAAGGCCGAGATAAGTGTGGACGCTGAGCTGGTCGTGCAGTGGATGACCACACGTTGAGTGTCGGCTCCGAATGTGTATCATCAACGCGCTGAGGCGCCTGCTCCTCAACCTGCGAATACCAGATTGCATCTGGTAGCTGCTGATATGCAGAACCCAGAGGCTGTGATGGTGGCGGGCCAAACAGCGTCGTTCTCACTTCCGGCTGAGCGCGCGGCGGTTGCCCCCAAATGTGGCCAGCGCTCGCTGGAGGGGCCTGGGGCAGAGATTGTAGTGCACGATTCGTGTCATTGAGTCCAGGCCCGTCTTGAGAGGTAGACCAGGGGAATACTCGCGACGTTTGCCCCCAGATTCGATTGTAAATGTCGTCGAGCGAAGATGCTATAGGAGGCTGGGATTCTGGCGGACGAGAAAGTGGGTTTTCTGCAGGCAGTGGAGGGACACGGGCGTTGGCTGAAGTCTGCGTCCCAGTCCTAGGCGGCGTCTGGGTAGACTGGGATCCGGATTTTTGCTGGATCACTTCGGCTTTCGGGGACTGGCTCTCGCTATGGCCCTGGTTTAGTCTTGGGGACACAAAAGTGCAGGGAGAACTTACGAAAATACGAATGGCGACATGCTGGGAGTGCAGTCCTTCGACTTGACAAGGAAGCGGAAAAAATATCACATTGATATAAACCTTGTGTCTCATGCTGTCTCAAAGTTAGTCAATTCTCCGGTGCCGGCGCCTGGATATGGTTTTCTCTGACGCTCCCGTCGCTGAAGACCAGAAATTAGCTTTTTTCCCTCACTGTTTCTTGAAAGAGCCTTACCTTGAGCCTGAATAGCCGTGCTGCCTTAGTTCACGCTTGATTGGCAGCCGTTGAAGGAGGCTGCGCAATAGTCAATGTCTCATCGCGTCGCTGCGGCAATGTCCAAAAAGGTCAAGGCATACTCCAGCTTTAATTTGATAGGACTGCGGTATAATCCTTGACAGATGGATCGTTTCCAGATCCTGGGTGCGCTAGAAGAGTAAATGCACTCCAACCTAGCAGCACGGAGAGCGCACTGTCAAGGGCTGCTTGGCCTCTGAGACCACTTGATACCGTTTTGAAACCGTAGAACTCGATCCCGCACACTTCTGAGTCGCGGTTTTAGTCTCGGCGATGCTATGGAGAGCGCGGATCCAGACGCTACGACAAAGAGATTTCCATGAGGCGTGAAGAAAGAGAACCCTTTAGATGGCTTAGGCAAAGTACTCGTAGTAACACAGGTGGCATTCCCGCAGAAAGTTTTGAAACTTTCCGGACTGGAAAGTTTCATAGAAAGTCGCACCATGCACACGTGGTGGACCGGTCTAGGCGATTGACCTAAGTAGCTTAGGCGTGCAGTACTAAGTCTATACCTCGTGGACTTATTCACGACTCATGTACTTAATTACACATGTTCTTGTCCACGACTCTATTCGTCTTGTATATACATTTCTCGAGTATCTATGTGATCGCATGTAGCAAGTTTGATATCAAAGCTGAATTGGGGATGCTATCCGAGATGTTTGTTCTGTCATCGTCTAAGGAGAGGCCGACGTCGTCTTGTGTCGGTGCGTCTATACTGGAACGAACGAATGTGAGAAGGAGGAAATGAGTGCAGGAGTGATTTTGTCGTCCACACACTCGACGCCAACCGGGGTTCTAGATATTTGTTTTCGGTAAGCGGCGGGGTATCGGTGTGTGTGTAGGTGAAGGAAACGTTGGCACATCATCTGTCACACCCGCCTCTGTCTGAGGAGACATCGGGAGCGCTTCATTATAGACGCCTCGTCAACGGTCGGTTGCGACTCGTCAACCTTAAGTTCCGGTCGCACTTCGGGAATTAGAGGAGACGCGCGATATCATTGTTAACAGCTGCTGCTCTCCTCAACCAAAGGCAGCACTGGGGATTTGGCTGCTTTACGACGAGGTGGTGTAGCGTGACGGGGTATAGTAGGGACAGCAATGAAACACTGAAAGGATCAGTATTCTTGCTGGCGTTGGAAACAGGGAGAAAATCAGAACTCGCAGCTGCTGCCGAGGATAGGGAATAGTCCGAAAATACGTTAGAATAGCCGATATATACGCGGTGGAAGGACTAACCAGACTTGGGGGAGTCGGGCTCATTGGGGACTCTGGCTCTTTGCAGGTTCAGAGACTGGAGCAGACTGCGCGGGCAAGACAATAAGTGACGACATAGTAAGGATTGAAATTACACACCGTTGTCGTCCTTGGGGGTATACCCAACTTGTGTCGGTTTCTCGCCAAATACACGCGGCCCCATCCTAACACGAGCAAAACTAAAGATCTGGGGCGATTTCCTAGGTGCAGGCGCATCCTCAGCGGCATCGTTCACAGGCGGAGACGGGACAGAAGGAGACGGCTTCCACTTATGCCTCTCCATGGTGATATCGGCGGCGGCATAGGCGTACCAAACCCTCTACGTCTTTGCAGCGCAGCCATGCACTCTTTGAGACTTCCCCGGCTCGCCAATGCCCTCTTTCGTATCTGATGCCGGGCCTTTTTCGCTTTATGTTGGTGATTGCTGCCAGAGGATTATCGAGTTCTCAACGCAGAAGTAATACTCTGGAGGAGAGCGTAGCAGTATGTCGTGGTCATAGGAAGAGGCAACATCAAAGTTTAAACGACTCCTTGCTGTATTAGTTGCTTACTCGATCCATTCCGCCATGTCTCGCGCCGCACGATTCTACGAATTACTTCTGCATGCCAAGACTCGCGGATCGCGCCTGTTGGAAGGAGACATGGTAAGTAATCGGTTATTATCGGGTATGCTACGACTTACTGGAAGCTGCCTGCTCTTTGCCTCCAAAAATGCTATTATTGACCTCACTTGTACTTGTCTTCATGCCTCAACAACGCACATGTGCACTATCCATACTTGCCTGGACCGCTATTCCTGCGCGCGCGCGTTCTGCTGTATAGTACAGAAACGGGACGTCTCCGAGCTCATCATAGATGCCTGCGAGAAATCAAGACAGTCCTACTGCCGAGGCGCAAAGAAGAGCGCGCCGAAGGCGAATCGGTGTGTGTCTGCAATGCTAAGTGATTTAACATACTGATTGTTGGCAGTGCTAGATGTCCCACCTTCAAAAGAGAAGTCCGGATTCGGTATCCATTCCCCAATCATCTCCCTTTCATGCATTCCGATGCTTACTCGCAATATGCCTGCGAACGCTGCCGGCTCAACCGACTCGCACGCCGCCACATCGAAATCATCGATTCCAATAGTCAATTCCCACTGTAGACCGTAAGTCGCCATATCTTGGTTCAATCACGATACTGACTCACGATTACGCAAAAGTAAACGTTGCGCTTTCTGTTGAATGATATATGTCTTGGCCATATTCGATCGTGAGGCGTAACCTATGGTTGTATCTTAAATGTGCTATGTGAATTTTGCTTCAGAAGCGATACACGAAATGAAGGAAAGCGTACTTCTTGGTCCTATATCTCGGATTTCACCGTCCTCCTTCGGATTCTAATCTTATTCCAACTATCCCCCTCTCCTGCTTTTCGCAACCAGCCCTCGCCTGTCTGTCAGCTTCAACCCGTTTCCCGTCTCTTCCTCCCTGGCTCATCCACATCGAGCCTTGTACAAAACCTCACTGGCTAATCGGCGTCAAACAACATGACCGGTTGGCCTACGCGGATCGAGGACTGGATGGCGATGGGCGGGTATCGTTTAAGCTCATTCCTTGAGACACATGGGCCACGTTACAGTGTGGCGTTGTGTTTTGGAACACACTTCGTCTCTGGGGTGAAGTCAGGAAAGAACTCACTGGAATAAAAACAGAAATTTTACCTATTTGTCGCAGATAAAGGTCGTGTTCAACTTGAGAGCGGGCTGAATGGAGGTCGTATTGAGATCGAAGCCATCCTTCACCGACAGCAGGGCCTACCGGATTGAAACGAGCTGGAGACGAATGCTACATTTCCTCGAGCTGTTAAAGCGTATTGACGATAGCTGCCTGATGTCGCGAGTCCAGCGTCTGAAACTTGAAAGCCACTATGGTCCGATTTAGACTTCGCTCTATCCTCTTCCTCTTGCGTTGCATCCAATCTGTGCTTCCGAGATGTCAAATTTGATCATTTTGTGGCGCACGGCGATTCGGACATTAAATACACGCGGTATGGGGGGGAGCAAACAACCGAGTCAAGTTTATCTGCAGAATCGACATCCCTCAACAAGCCTCTCAGTCTACCTAGAAGGCCGTGAGTGAGAAGCCACCTGTCGAACTGATCAAAACACAAACATCATCCAGTACGCTCCGTGTGCTTTATCGGGCACGTTTCACGATCGACAGCATTGATTACGCAGGTCGTGATCATAGTGCCGAAAACACAAGGTGCTTTCAATCTCTTTCATTCACCTCACCGCCCATCCTACGAAATGGCTGACCGCAAAAGGATACGCGACGATCGCAGAAAGCGGTGGGCGGCCAACCTTCATCGAAAGATCGAGGGCATACACAGCCGGCAGTTGGACGGTGGTCCTAGTCCTCGTAACCATCCAAAAGACCCGGTGGATTGGTTCGACCCAGCTTTCTTCAACCGGATGTCTTCTGTTCAATGTAAGTGACTTTTTTTCAAAGGAGTCCGGGCGTGCTCACCTGTGACGCAGACGAGACTTGCAAGTTGTCCGAAGCTGACTGTGAAAGCTCTCCGCGTCCTCGTAACCACCCGCAAGACCCGGTGGATTGGCTCGATCCAGCTCACTTCAACCCGATGCCTTCCATGCAATGTAAGTGACCTTCTTTCAGAGGAGTCCAGACGTGCTCACCTGTGACACAGACGAGGCTTGGCGCAACTTATCGGAAGCTGCCTACGAGTTCAACTTTAGGAACTCGAGAATCAGAAGTTGATATACCTTAGTCCTAGCCACACTTTGACCCACTCCCGTCACCTTTCTAAATCAGCTTGCCGTGTTCTTAACATTGTGGCGCATATATATTCGATTTCAATTTTGTGTGTCGTGTCAAGTAACATAACTGTTGAAACCTAGTTAAATCTCTTGACGAGTACAACCTGAAACGAGGTAAGAGATGAAACGGTGGTAAAAACTCGACCTACGCGGTAAAGTAATCAAAGCGCCTTGTATCGCGCCAACCCCGTCATTCACACGCCGCCGTCACGACCCCAAGCGTTATCGAGCACGTTTTGGGGGCTGCGTTGATTGCGCATGTCGTAATCATGCATAGCGAGCATCAACACGAGGTCCTTTCATCTCTTTCATTTGTTTCGTCCCAGCTTTGAAATCCTTTCACCCCTTCCACCATCCCCCCGACTCTGAATCTTCTGTGCGACCTGTCCCAAACATGGCAGACCAAAGAAGAATGGATGTCGATGATCCTGACACCGGTACAGGCTCGAAGCGTCCGCGTCCCCCATCTCCGAAGGGTCCCAGACCTCCTAGAGCGCGGGGTTCAAAGGCAAAAGAAGACAACGCCAAGATGCTGCCTGCTCGAGCCCGCAATCCCAATCAGTTGAAGCGAGATGAAAGACCTCAAGACAGCGGTCCATCGCAGGTAAGCACAGGTTGACAGTTATGAAAGAAAAGGTCTTCATTAAAATTCAGAATGCGTTCAATACGTTCATTAGAGCCCTCTGGTGCCATTTGGATCCCCGCAGCCCTCCACCACAGCCGTCCAACGAAGATATCAACACTTTCCATCGACGACGTGTAAGCGAGCATCGCATAGTCTCCACCGCGGACAACCGCGAAGCATTGTCCAACGTAGTCAAGATCAGCGCCCGTTTTCGCGTGCTGAGGGAGGAGGCAATGCAATCGCATTCGAAGACTGCGGACGACCTCGCGAAATTGGAGGATAGCACCCTCCAGACCATGTGGAACGCCGTAGTCAGCGCTGGGTTCACGCAGTGGTGTCCGAACCTGACGTCGTCTATGACGGACCCGTACAACGCCACACTCAAGAATCTCGCCATCGATTGTTTTGAGGAACTCGCCAGAGGCTCGGCTTTCGCCACACTAGGGCTCAACCAGTCCATCATCGATCGTACCCTGTTGAATAGTTGGTACAAACACTTCGTTTGGTATAGCGAGAAGAAGAAGGCGAAGAAGGCGAAGACATGGGGCGAGGAGGAGTACAAGGCGGAACAAGACAAGGACGTCCTAAGGAGCACCCGTGCCAAGGTATTGCATTTGTCCACGAACTGGAAACAATGCTCATCAGTCATTAGTTGGCCAAGAAACGGAAGAACATGCTCATACAGATGAAGTTCCGCCAGCCCATCATTGATTTGTTTTCAGTGGGGCGATGCAATTCCGAGGACGAGTCGACAGGTGTGAACGTCAGAGGGAAAGCTTCGAACCGGTGGTACCGGGAGAGGCCTGGACGTAGAAAGGAGGTGACTGATTTCATTCGAACGGTCGAGGCAGTTGCCGATAAGTCGAACCAAATCATGGGTCGTAGCAGTGCAGGCACTCGAAACCCCCACCCAACAGCATTCCACAACCCGCTTCTCCTAGTCGTCCCTAGAAAAGTCCCACTGGATTGGTACGACCCGGACTGGTTTAACGCGAGGCCCGGCTGATTTCGTGTCCTTTTTGTCGACGCCCCGATCGCTCTTCCTCTTGCAGAGGACATCCCTGACGACCCAACCGACCCAACCAAGGCGACTTGGAAGGGTATGCGAAACTCCGAATTCATGAAGAAGTACGGTGATAAGGTCAAGATGCTGTACAACTTGGAGGATGACGAGCAAGATAGCGACCAATCGGACGATCCTGATGGCTATCTGGGAGGTGAGAAGGATGATAGTGACGGCAGCGGAGGCGGAAAGAGAAAGCCCAAAAGGAGAAAGCTGAATAAAGGGAAGGAGAAGGAGAAGGATACGGTAGACGAGGAGGAGGAGGAGAGGAGAGTCGGGGGCGGAAGGTCCCGCGTCAAAAAAGGGAAAGGAGAAGGAAAATCCGCAGGAAGAGGAGAGAAGGCGTAAGGAAAGAGAAAGAAAGGAGGCGGAGGCCGAAGAAGAGCGGCAGAGAAGGGCGGCGGAGAAGCAGGAGGAAGAGAGACGACGGAGGCGTCGGAAGGAGAAAGAGCCGGATCTTTCAGAGCACGAGCGAGATCTGTTCTTTGTCTATAACAGTGGACTGACGGAACCGCCTCCACGTCCTCGTCCTTCCCCAACAAAGTCCACTGTCCCGAGCCTCAAGACTTTCTCCTTCAAGCCACCTCCTCGTCCTTCCACATCTGGAACTGGTCAGGCGGGTCCGTCCAATTCTGGAACGCGGGCAGGTCCGTCCAATTCTGGGACACAGGCAGGTCTTTCCAATTCTGGAACACAGGCGGGTCCTTCCTCATCTCAATCTCAACAAGAGCAACGTTCTTCGGGTTTTCGTTACTCTGGTCCAAGTGCGACTGGGGGAGCACTGCTCCAATTGCCCTCTCGTCGGGTGGGTGACTTCGAATTCCAGCCTCTCAAGCAACAGAGAGACCAGTATAGTTCACTTCCCACTCAGAGGTCCAGTCGCCCCCCTCACCATGAAGATGTCGAGATGCAGCAAGGGCGGGACACATATTCCCCTTCCCGGGCACAGAGTCGAGAGGTCGAGCAAGAGGCTCCCCAGCGACGATTCGAATTTCCCCCTGGATACCAATCAGTCTTTCAGGGAAGTCAGGGAAGAGACAATAAGTTCGACGGACCTGCCATGCCATTTACTCTTGGTGGCCTCGTCTTCGGGCGAGAACAGGGTCGCGATTCCTATTCGCCAGGTATTCTGGATACCCCAACCCCAGCAGGTCGTGGAGGACTCTCCCGAAACGCGTCACTCGAAGCTCCGTTTCGATTCAGAGTGCGTACTCCGTCGCCCGATGATGTACCACAAAATCCATTGGGGTTCAGGCTGCCATTATCTCAGGACGTTTTTTCCGAACACGACACCGAGGCTCCCCAGATCATTCAAGAAGCTCAGCCTCGTCGCAATACACAGGATGTTCACCCTCGACACGGCACTCAGGATGCTCGACAAGACGTGCGGTACCACCCTTTCCCTGCTGATGCGAGGCCTTCGAAGAGTGCGAATCCGACAGACGAGCCCGCCGTTCCAAACGAGCGCCCTCCACAGAAGGGTAGTCCTAGCAAGAGGATGGGATTGTTACAGAGAGCCGTGGAAGCCGTCGGACTTGGTCATCCCGCGCTAATTCAAGCGCCTCCTATGCAAGATCAGCCTCCTCCCACCCGGGAACAGCCTCCTCCCATACAAGATCAGCCTCCCGTCCAAGAACAACCTCCTCCGGTTCAAGATCAGGCGCTTCCCGCTCAAGAGCAAGCTCCCGCCCAAGAGCAAGCACCTCCCGTTCAAGAGCAAGCGCCTCCCGCCGAAGAGCGAGCACCTCCCGTTCAAGAGCAAGCAAGATCCACCTCCTCCACGTCCGCCCCAGCCCGTCCAGCACGCCGAAGTTCGTCAACCTCCCGCCCTACCTCCACCTGTTGCCTAATCCGCCCCTCAGGGAATCGATCAAAGTCAAGAGGGCCAGGATCCTGGGATATCGAGAATAAAGAAAGTGAAGGAGAAGAAGAACAAGAAGGGCACCGGGAAAAAAGCTAGTGAACCATCGACGGCAAGTACGTCGGAGAGGATGGGCGGCTCAGCGGTGGCGGGGCCATCGAGGATGGGCGGCTCAGCGGTGGCGGGGTCATCGAGGATGGGCGGCTCAGCGGTGGCGGGGTCATCGAGGATGGACGACGACGCCGCCTTGCACACGGCAGATGAGGGAGAGCTTGGGAAATTCTTGAAAGACATGGCCGAGCAGCAGGGTGAGGATTTCATGGCTCCAGTCCAGGGCCCTCACGTCGACGATATCATGGAAGGAACGCAATGGTAACTTGGCTGAAAACGGTGGTAACGAGTAGAACATTAGCCATATGTTGACTGTATTGCTATGCCCGGAGCATTAAATATCTATTCGTGTTGTTATATTGAAGAGCTGGATGCTGAGAACAGAAAACTCACAAGGCAAGACCCATCCATCCCTCCTTCCGCGCTCTAAAGGGAAAAAAATCAGCATGAATGGTTTCCAAGCAGAGTCCACCCAACATCATTTCCACAATGTCCAAGTTCGGATCGCGTACTCGGCTGAAGGGGGGACAAACTGAGAAGAACATACCGTATCCAAATACACCGAAAACACAACAACTCCGAATCCTACACGCCCACGAGCAAATTGAGACACCGTTACGAAAACCAGTGTATACGAGTCCACACTGCACCACACAACAATCGAAGACACCGCAGTACGAAACCAATGGTAAACCATAATAATCCTACAGTACGCCGTTACGAAAACAAGCATAGAAAATACTGCGGTACGAATCCAACGTATGAGTCCAATGGGAAGAGATCCAAATCCATAGAGAGAGTCCGATTTGCGCCGTAGGGTGTGTCCGTCTGGTAGCCGGCGCGCCGTTACGAAGACAAGCGCAAGAGATACCGCGGTGCGAAACCAACGATAGAGCCAAGCCGGAACGAATCCAAGCAAGGCGGAATGCAGAAAACAAGGTGATCGAGAGGCTACTGGGAACAAGGAACTTTGGTGGAGAATTTCCTAATTGGGATTCAAGCTCAGTTTGAATCTACGCTGAGTCAGCTGCAATCACGCCTCTCCAGACTCCCGCCATTTCCCCTTCCCCAATTGCTCTGATCATTTCCCCTCGTTATCTCCTCTATATCGTGTTGATTTCGTATTGCATGATTTTCCTGACTTTGATTTCGTATCGGGTCTTTTCGCCTCTGCTTGTTTGCATAACGGCAGCTGTCAGTTTAGTCCCTTGGTCTCTGCGTGGATTTCGTGTCGGGTTGATTCTGCTTGTTTGCGTAACGGCAGCTTGTGGTTTTCTGCTTGTTTTCGAAACGGCAGCGCGTCGGGGGTATCATCGTCACTTGTACTTGGCGCTCATTTGTCCGTACGTGCATTTCTTTCTTTTTCCTAACCAATCTGATGTCTTTACATTCCTAGTCCTAGCCATCTCTCTCTGCGGAAATTGGCCCATAGTACGCTTAATTTCTCACTTGTTGGTTTTCTATACTAACTTTGTTCAGTGCAATCCAAACCTCTACAATCCTACGATGGCAAAGTAGGCGCCAAATTCGAGGAATACAAAGTCTTCGTCACCACCCCGAACATGTCCATCATATACTCCCCCCTCCTTGAATCGCGCCGTGTCCACATGCGTCGCCAACGACACTTTGGCCAAGACGATCCTCTTATCCACCCCCAGCCATACAACGTTGACCATGGCCATTTCGCTGTAATCCCCTTCTCATCGTTCAAAGAGAATGATTCTACATTTATTCTCTTCCTTCCAATCGACCCGTCGCAGGACTTCATTCCCCTCAATACCGACCAGCCGCAGGGCCTAGGGCATATTCAACTTTACAAGCGTGATCTTCTGACCACAGAATGCAAAAATCTGCGCAAGCGTGTGGCGCGACAATGCACGACTGAGGCAGACGAGCGCCCAGGTCAGAAAGGTCTCAAGGACGACGCCTTCATTCGATCGTATGATTCACAGATACGGTACTTGATCAGCCGCTTGAATCTCCCAGCTCTCTCTGGAGAAGCAGCAATGGTTTTCACCATCCTCCAGCGTGTTCATCTCGAGCTCACTGCGCGGCTGGAGTGGCTTACAACTTATCGGGACTTTTGGCGGAGTTCTGATACACGGCGGCGCCCTCTGGCCAACGTTGTGGGAGTCTTGACCGACGATTTGGTGGTGGCGCAAAACATGTTCCACGTATGTATTTCTTTCCTCTGTTTATGATATTGCTTACGATGTATATTCTCCAGGCAGGGATTCCGGTTTGGCTTGTCCGACCCCTACAGAGCCTTCCCTCCGACGGTCAGACAGGTCTTCGCGTCGATAAGTGGGTGGATGGTGATCCGCTCTATCTCAAGCACGGCATTCCATCGCGGGATTCTGATCTCACACTGCAGTTGGACGAACAAGAGCCTCCCCATCCTGATGTATATTCGGGTCCGGCTCGAAATCCCAAACGCTTCATGGCTATGGGGAAGTATATCCATCATTTGGCGACGAGTCACGTCTACGGAACTGGTGAGGATGACGCTCCGACGGTGACAACGACAGCCTTGCCGCAGGTTTCGTCATCCGTAGGGCCTTCACGAACAGAGCCTTCATTGGCGACAAAACGATCACAGCCATGTACGTGTACTCATTTGTCTTCCCGTGAGATTGCTCTGACATTCTTACCAGATCAAAAGTCGAAATCTTCCAAAACGTCGTCTATGCCAGCTGAACGTAACAAATTTATGGACGTCGTCGCCCCCGTTATGCCGCGTGGGCTTTTCGAGTGGGTTCACGCTAGCCGTAAGGCGGGCGAAAACTTCAACACGCAGCAGAAGCCGCCTTCTCACATCGACAACGGTTATTCTCTTCCCGATCCGAACACTCTCGTCGTCAAGAATGAGGCGACAAGCACAGCCTACTTTAGCATGTGGCTTAAGCTCCATACCATCCTCCTTTATCTCCTTCGAACCCCGCGATTCCAACCTCTCCGGACTACCCAGTGGCGATCTATTCTCGGCCTCGCCCATTTCTCGGCCACGGCGAACACACAAACAGCCAACTCGCGTCGGGACTTGCAAGACCTACTTCAAAGAAGTCTTGAACGGGAAGCCATGGAGGTATGCATTATTGTTAGATGAATTCTTTTTGTCTCTGATGATCCTTCAGGCAATGGTTGATTTCGCAAACCTCGACGGCATGCCCATGGAAATCGATGACTTGCGAATTACAGTCCCGATGTTGGAGCAAGTTGCACTGAGGAGAGAGGTGCTTTGGGAACTCTTCGAGATCAATTTTCGCTGCGAATTGGTACGTCTGGACCGCCTCTGCTATCGATTCCTGGCAAAGGGTGGGGAAGATGTCTCGATGGAGGATGATGGCAACCTGGAGCAGGGCGAACTGGGTGCCGCTGATTTATCGTCCAGTCCGGCGGAACGGGAGATGCAGGTTCTTTCGATTATTCCTCATTTCAATGGCGAGTTGATTCCAGGTGATGCAAAAGAGGCCGCTCAGTTGGGTTTTGCGGCGGAGTCTTTGGAGAAGCGTCGGGAAGCCTGGTGGGGATTATATCGCGTGATGCTAGGGTGGAAGGTTGAGTATGCCATGTCGGATCAACTTCGAGAGTCGGGTCGTCAGTTGATGGAGAATTCTATGTTGGAAAGTATGATGCAGGACATTGAGAGCGACCTCGCCTTTCACTATTGTTGTGTATTTCGAGATGTATTCTTACGTGCGCCATTACTTCCGCATGGACTTTGATAGTGTACTTTTTGAGGCAATGTTTTATACATAGCAGCTTATTGAGATATGTACAAGTTCAGCTTATTGAGATATGTGCAAGTTCATAAGTGTGTCAGTGATGTGGGTTCATAAGTGTACCAGCAAACAGTATGAGTGTGTATGTATATCAGTGATGGTACGGGTTCGAGTGATGGTACGGGGGTTTGAGCAACGGTGTGGGGGTTTGAGCGACGGTGTGGGGGTTTGAGCGACGGTGTGGGGGTTTGAGCGACGGTACGGGGGTTTGAGCGACGGTACGGGGGTTTGAGCGACGGTACGGGGGTTTGAGCGACGGTACGGGGGGTTTGAGCAACGGTACGGGGGGTTTGAGCGACGGTACGAGGGGTTTGAGCGACGGTACGATAAAGAAGACATACAAAAATCATATATAAAATTAGAAAAAATCACTTTCGTCCTCGATTTAGTGCCCAACATACAGCCTGAACCTCTTGTTGAATACCATAAGTACCTGGAGGGCGTACCCAAGTTGTAAGATGTGTAATAACATGTGAAGGTTCAATAATAGCAAAAAATTCAGATGGCGCTGTATAAACTAGTTCTGTACATAATTCTGGACGTGAAGTATAGGGAGAGCGTTGTGCATCGGCATCAGAAAGCTGCTGGTATGGATGAACTAAAAGAAATGTTTTAACAATATTATGCAGTGGCATTTGCCAAATTTTATCAATAAATCCACAATATCGCAATTGATTATTCTGCGGATCACAAAATTGAATAGCACTATTTCCAATATGTGAATATGAATGACTGAAGTTTTTGTCCTCGACTTCGATATGATGAATTTGCTTGACATATTTTGGTAGTACCCAAGTATAATCTGTTGCTTGTGCAGCCATATGGTATGAACACTATTGCTTTTGGTTGGGAAGCGATTGAAGATAGGTAAGAAGTTTCATATAATAAACATCAATTAATAAAATTGTAGAATCTTTGTCTTGAAAAAATTTAGAAACTTCGTGATCACTAAGTTCAAGAGATGAAGAGGATTTAGAAGGATATAAAATATCGGCCAAAGGAGAAAGTGAATTTTCAGGTACTTTTTGTGAAAGAACCTGAACTTTGAGGCGTCCTTGTTGACAAATATGACGAAGCATTGTTAAATCCATATCAGCTAAAAATAAAATAAATAAAAATTCTATTATTAAAAAAATTTACATACCTTCTCGCTGACTTGTTTTAACCTTTTGAAACATACCATTCAAGCGCTCTCCAGGAAATTCACTTAATAATGTAAGTGGACCCCAATTTTTGAGAAGCGGACCGGTATGCATAGCATAGTGATGATTTGGTTTTGAAGAAATATACGGAAAAAGAGTTAAACTCGACTTGCGATATTGTACGTAACGATGTGTAAATGTATCTGCTGCAAGATTGGATGTAGAATAAGATGCAACAATATTGGTAGACGCAATCAGATGTGTAAAATTATCGAGAAGAGCTATTTCATAGTCATTTCCGTTGAACCATAACTCTGGAATAACTAATGGTAAAACCACCATAAAAACCATTAAATATTCATGTGCTTTTAATTTGCCATGACTTTTATCGCCAAAGTTTGTAGGAAGTCGAGAAACCCAAGTAGGTAACGTCATTTCTGTAATACATTGTCGAATAAGAGTTTTTTGGTCTTCTCGAAAATTAAAAGCATTTAGTGGAATTTCTACATAATCATCATCATCGTCATCGTCATTGTCATCTAGTATCATTGCATATGGCATATTTTTAGGAGTTGGTGTATCCTCGTCATCTGATCCTTCTACTAAAGCAGTTTGTTGATCGAAAATTTCTGTCAAGCCAGTCGAGCTTTGACTCTCAAAATCGACTTCGGTAGGTGCAATTGAGCTTTCCGTAAGATGTCCATCATCACTATCCTCCATATCCATATCTACATCTTCATCGTTTCCTTCAGCTCGAATTTTTTTGTTCAAAGCTTGTTGGTCTCTTGTAGTTCTATCAAAACCCCAATATTCTCGAAGTTGAACTTTAAGAACACCTTCACACCAATTATGCATAAATCCCAAAACAACATGCTGAACAGGTTTCCAATATGGAAGATCATGAAGAGGAGTCCATCTGACACCTGTTGCTGTTGCCAGTGCAGCCTTTTTGGTTACAGTAGGCTCAGTTTTCCATGCTTGTGCTTGCGCTCGTACTGTATCATCATCGCGGTACAACCATTCAGCTAAATCCAAACGATCCTTTTCTGCCAAAGTATATAAACAGAACCAACAAAAGTACTTGGCACTATGCTCCAAAAATCCAGTAAGTCTGCGAATGGCAGGAAGATCCCCGAAAGTAGGAACAATTCGGGTTTCGACATGTACGCTGTCAGGATATGAATATGTAGGAATATTCGGTCCATTTGGACCAAACATAGAAATCATTTTGACAATGAAATGCATAATATGACTGAGAGTAACAGCACTTGGAACTTTGGGAATCGGAGTCATGCCAGCAATAAAAACATTTTCTGGAAGAAAGCGAACTTCAACGGGCAAATTCATACAATAAAGTACAATTGCGCCGCAAGAAACTACTTTTCCTATTAAAAATAAATTAGAAAAAAATATTTTAACTTGATATTTTTCATACCTGCTGTTTTATTGGTATATGGATTAAACCAATCGATATACACTCCAAACATTAAATGATATGGAGTTTGAAAATAATCTCGAAATGATTTCCAAATTGGACTATCATCAAAATCGCGCGTAATGTTGGGTGAAGTAGGAGCAGCTTGGCTTTTTTGAAAAGATCTTTTAAGATACTCTTCAATTTCTGGTCGTGATAAAAACTAAATAAGCCATGCTTTAAATGACTGCATATTAAACCAACAACGAGGCACCTTTTTAGGACCATGTGCAGAGGTTTGGCGGTTTTTCCAAAGTGGCTGGTTGCATCGTTTAGACCTCGGTGATGCCTTCCAAGTACAAAAATCGGGAACTGCTCTCTCGTAAGGAGTAAAGCATGAAGGACAACAAACGGTACGAGTGATCTCAATATCAAGATACTCTGAATTCGTAAATATAGTACGAATATCTCGAGGAATATGAAATGTAAGTGGTGAAATATCAACACCATGAAGACGTAAAGCATCGAATAAAATCACAAAAACCAAATTGATAACAAAACCGAAAGCACGTAAAATAATATTGCAGGTAGCTCTGCTAGCTCCAGCACATAAGGATAGCTAGGCCATGATCATGTGAAGTGCTTTGAGAATAGGATCAAAGGCTAAAAAATAAAATTTAATACATAATTTTTGAAAAAACAATTCAGCTTACTGTGTGATAAATCAAATTTAATAGATGACGATGGTGGTGGAGGTGATGCATCAGGTGGATCTTCTTCAGCTTCAGCTTCAGAGTCAGATTCAGCTGCCTGAGCTTTCCTTGCTTCTTCAATATCGCGACGACGATGGTCGGAACGAGTAGAAGAGGACACGTAAACACCATGAATATGATTACCGTACTTGTCAGTACGAACATGTGTACGGCATCTAGAGCAAGTACAGAGGTAACGTGTGGTGGTGGGCATGAGGAAGTGGTATGGGGAGTGATAGGAAGGTTGACTGGCTGCAGAGCAAATCCAACAGCTTCACTGCAGAACAAATCTAACAGTGCCCCAGAATGACTCCAAAGGCAGCAACAAGAGTTTCCTCAAATCGATACAGGGGGAAATGGCTGGAATATGACTCGGGATACGACGGTATATGGCTTGGGATACGACGGTGATGGTGGTCGGAGGCAAGATGCACGCGTGCTGCTGCGTGCTGTCAAAGTCGGCATGATCGGCCCGTAATCGCTGTGTACAGCCTTTCTAACTCCCGATCACCGTCTTTTCCTTGTTTCTTGTTTCCCGCCATGTCTGGGGCTTGGATTTGCTCCGGCCTCTGCTTCCTTTGGATTCGTTCCGAGGCTTCCTGGTGCACTTGTTTTTGTGACGGTGCCGCTGAACGTGGACCTGCTCAACGTAAGCCCTCTCGATGAGGCAGCGCACCATGTTTTCGACAAGCTGGATTTAAATGGCACGGATGCCCTGACAACGACGTGCTTGATTTGTATGGACCTGATATTTAAAGCGACAGTGGTGTGTTTTCCGTTCTGTAAATCAGTGGCTTATTGATTCTATGTGTAGATTTCTCATCTAGCCGCTGCTTTTATTTTCGCTGCCCTCATCTTACTGTCCTGATTTGCGTGTCCGACCCTCGTATACTACAGGTTTGGATCTGCCCACGGCCTGCTGCCTTTAGATTCGTTCTGAGACTTTCCGGTACCCTTGTTCTTGTGACGGCGCCGTTGGGCGGGGCTCTTCTCAGTGTAAGCACTCTCACCAGCAAGACGGTATGGATGCTACTGCCGCCGTGCTTCAAATGATCTGAGTTGAAGACTTCTTTGCCAACTCGCTGCTCTTGGGACGGTTGGTGATTGAAACCGATTTCTTCTTCCTTCGGCTCAATCTGTTTCAGCAAGTCGATGTGGGGCTCCGGAAGTGGCTTACGACGTGACGGTGTCAGTAGCAATGCCGCGGGAGACCCACAACACGACGAGGACGTTATACGAGACGCAAGCTTATCTCAGACCCTACGTTCTGGTCCTTCTCCGTTGCTGTCGGAGGGTTTGGTTTTTCTTGCATTCTTCAAACCGTCATCTACGAACTTGGTGTGTGGCCTTCACTTACCTGAATACGTGGCTGACTCTGTTTAGGAATCACCAGCGACCGCTTGCGCTACGGTCTTTCATGCTTTCGGCGTTCATCCTCCTGAACACGCTTGGGTGGCTTATTCGGCGGCATTACTAGAATCATTTCCGCGTCGTCGTCCATGGGCTGAGCACACCAAAATCGACAAATTATACGACCAGGCCAAGGGAAATGAGTTGGTCTACTCCACTCTCGCTCCTCCTGATCCCGACCTCCAAAATCCCGTGAGTGACGAGAATGTTCCAGCAACGATTAACATTTGGTACGTACTTCTTGCTAAATTTGGGCCTTAACTCACCGTAAAATTAGCTTCTCAAAGAGAAATTCGTGGCTATCTTCGAGCTCATCACGGTGTATATATCGAACAAAGCCCATTGGATGGAACTCGTACACATGCGGCGGACTATGAGCTTGCTTGCCAGATGGCCACCGACGCTCTCGAGATTGAACATCCGGCGTAGTCGCATGATCCCCACTTGGACACGACGCAGGACGAGAAGGATCTCGATATTCTGGCGAGCAAGAAACGGACAGAGACGGTTGACTCCGCGTCTTCTCAACAACGTGTTATGTTTTCGGAGATGCTCGCTACGGTGAATGACATGCTTTCATTTGTGCTATTGAGTAGGAGTACATACACATTATTTCAAACAATGTAAGGAGGAGTGCCAAATGTGACCAAAAACAGATGCAAGCAAGATGACAACAAATCTGAAAAAACATCGAGTGGAGAGTGGTATAGACGGCGCCTATCAAGGTGAAATAGACAAGTCGATGAATACAAGAAATGGGCAATGGGTATCTATTCATCAGCGAACGTGAGTGAATTGGCTTTATCGGTCTGTGTGTACTTACCTCAATATCAGTTTCAAAGGACACCACAATGGTTGGCCGCATTAGGTCTAAAGAGTGTGAGTTGGCGAGAGGCGAAAGGAACCACATACTGACCTTTTCGTAGCATTTCGATTGGTGTTGCAGAGCCCGCAGATAGAACGAGCGAAGGCGCTGGTGTGGGCGGCGTGGATGTGATTAGGGAACGGGGGACAAGACCCAGGACGGTGTGGGCAGATGACAACCCCCGCGACGTGAGGCGCACTACGCGGTGTCAACACTTTTTACGGGGATGAAAGAACACGCACTTGGATGGTCCTCCGGCAGCAATGTTGCGAGTAGCGGCTTTTTTGGGCGCATGCGGAGACACAGGCGGCGGCAAGCGAAAAATGGGCCGGCGATGACCGCGGAAACGTTATGCGTACTGCAAAATGTGAGTAGATGTCGATAGAGAGGGATCAACACGTACCCGGGTGGTCCTCCTACAGAAATTTTACGGGTACGGTTGTCAGGCGCATCGCGGGACACATGTGGCGCGGGACAGGAAGAGCGCAACTGACGGCGCCGTGGATTAGCAAGATTCGTTTGAGGCAATGAAAAGAAGGGAAGAACTCTACAGTTAGTAAAATCACGCAGAAAGAGGCACAAAACTCACGTGTTTCCCAAGATACCACTCGCCTGCACGGATGGCAATCAGGGCGAGCAAGTTTTGCACTGACGGAGAGATGATGAAACGAGGCATTGACGAGTGGTGACGCGGTCGTCGGTGCAGATGGTTCGGATGGTCGGCAGTGGCAGTGCAACCGTTTTGGATTAATTTCATTATATACAAAGTTTGATATTCAACAATATACTATTTAAATCAATTATTATTTGTCCCAGTGAGGAAATACTGGCCGCGCGACTTTGAAACACTTTCCGTGAAACTTTCCAGTCCGGAAAGTTTTAAAACTTTCCACGGGAATGCCACCTGTGTAAGCGCCGTTGGAAGCAAGTTTCATGGATCCAGATGAGATTAAAACCTAGACATCCATTCTCGTAACAGCGTGTGGATCTGTGGAAGCGAAGGTGAACGTCTGCTGCAAGACGCGTAAGCCCTAACCCTAGCCGTCTCGATCACGCGGATCATTTTGGATCCGGGAGCGGATCCATCTTACCTCCTACCTCCATCTTTCAAACCTGGCAGCATGTCGCTGCCTCGCTTTGGCTACCCCAGATGCCGACTCTCTACAACGATGCTACCGTGGGTTGGGCCTCATACTGCCAATTGAAAACAACGAACCGTCGTGATGGCCTTCGTTTCCTGTCGCCTTAGTCCTTAATCTTTAAATACCCGCCGCGCGTCTATCATGTCTGCTGCTGCTGCTTTGCTCCCCGTTGTTTCTGACTACGTGGTGCCCTCTCGAACTAGTCATCCCATATCCACACCACAACGCACAGCCGCTGTATGTCCTGAACCAAAGTAACGCGAACAAGACAGAGGAGGCTCTTGCGCTTCCCCCATTCAAACCCTCAACGAGAGAAGAAGAAGAGGAGATCGCGTGCGAGCTTAAGGCTTGAATCTCTTTGTGAAGCGTGCGCAAGGGAGTTTAATTCACCCCCGCCGGGCATGCAAAGGTTTTGATCTCCAGACAGAAGGACACGAAGAAAATATGTGAGTTTTCAGTGGATCATGATAGTTCTGACCCTTTTTGAACACTATTCAGATGCGTTGTGGCAGGTCACGATGAACCTCCGCCTCACATCCCGTATGAAGTGCTCATTTGACGCAGAGGACGCAGTGTTGCGTGTGGTGTGTTTGGAGGATCAGGAGTCACGCTCCAAGGAGGTGGAGGTCGGGAATCCGGGGCACGCTGGTTAGTGCTTCTGAGGATGATGTACGACGTTAACGTCATTTTCATGATCAATGAAATGATACGTATCAGCTCTACGTGTGAGCAAGGAATTCCGGTCTACTGCTGAATTTTATTCCACGCGTCATGCAGTCTGACGTAGTCTTGCTTTTAGAGTTTAAAAGTCCGGTCCGGTCCGGTCTTTTAACCTCAAAGTCAAGCAACCGGGGACTGCAACCGGTTGCAACTTCCCAGTTTTGGGTGCAACCGCAACCGGACCCGGTCCTGACTGCAACCGGGCTGCAACCGCGGTTGCAAGACCGGTCCGAACCAGTTGCAACCCAACCGGTTCAGACCAGTCCGAGACCGGTCCGAACCGGACAGCATTACTCAAAATAGTACACTAAGCTAGACATCTGCATCCCTAAGGTCGAGTCGACAGTATGTAGCACAGTGTTACAGTAATTCATTTTGTTAGGAACTGGTCAGAGTCATTCTAGGCAGTTCTGCATTCTGTTCAGTCTGCAGAGTTGGCTCTGTAAGCAGCCTAATTGGGCAGATGAAGTAGACGTCACTGCATGCAACACTCAATAGTGAGTGAAATGTTATACTTCCAGAGAGTGAAATGTTCGGTTTTGAGAGCAGAATTTAATGGAATTTAAATCGGGTTGCAGTTCATTACTAAATTAGGCCATAAAACACGATTTAGCCTGATTTTCCCTGTGTTTTATTGATTACTCATGCAATAAGACCTCTAAAAATATCGACCCGAACACTATCTGGTACAGAATTCACCGCTCTACATTTCGTACACTCACACCTAAGTCCAAAAACCACTGCGGAGCTCATAATTTAACAGATACACCTATTTTAAGCGAAAAACCGGTTGCAACCGGTCCCAACCGGTCCAGTCCGGTTGCAGATCATCTCAGGATGGCTTAGGACCGGCAACCGCAACCGGTTGCCATCACGGACCGGTCCTAGTCAAAACCGGTCCTAAACAGTTGCGGTCCGGTCCGGTCTGCGGTCTTTTGTGGTCCTAGCAACTGGACTTTTAAACTCTACTTGCTTTCTTTGGCAGGCGCTTTGATGGCACGCCGCTTTTTGTGTGGCGGAAGCCTCGATGGCTATAGAGAGGTCACCTATGACGAGTACGTTCCACCTGTCACCGGCTGTAAAACCAATGACTGAGGAACAAATGTCGAGATACGCCGTCTGATAGACAACGAGTAAGTGGATCTTTGTTCGGCTGCCTTCAACGCTATTTAACGAGGTGACGTGAATGCGTACTAGCGCTTTAATCATCATGTTTTACCTCTCTTGTCTCCTCCTGTTCTCGCTCTGGGTTGCTGGACGCGTCCTCCGGCAATATCTTCTCTCAGTCGAGACGGGTATGAACGATCTTCCGTTGCTTGGGACGTCTCAGAGGAAAACCAGGATCCCTGGTACGGCGGTTATTTGTGGAGGAAGGTAAGTATGTGCGCTTTTCTTCATGTGGTCCGCTTCAACTGTGTAGTGTCGCAGGACTCCTTACAGCGCGCGCGCTTCATGACCACTTTGAGCGGGTCGTCATCGTTGAGGCGGAAGAGTGGCTTTTGGGTGAGGAAGGGAGAGTGGTTGAGTCGTGGACTCAACGCCAGACTCGCAAGCGGCTGGTGCAGTATCAATCGCAGAATGGTGAGTTGCTCGTCTTGCCGGATTACTATGAAGGAAGAAGGATATATTAAAAGATTCTGTTTTTCCAGGATCTACCGGATTTTTATATGCCGGCTTGAAACGCCTCTTCCCAGACTTTGATAACGAATGCCGAGTCTCTGGGATCAAGTAAGTACGTTATTATAACTTCCTCACCGTGACCTCATAATCAATCAGCATCGCCCCAGCCGACTTCCAGATCAACTTGTACGGCGAATATCTCAAGGTTCCTCCGAGTCATTCCCTCCCAAAGACGCTATACGCCTCACGTCAGGCGCTGGAGACGCTGCTTCGCCGCTTGACACTCGATTATCCCAATGTGACTCAGGTCGCGGCGACTGTGGTCGGCGTGAGTGTCAGTCCAGCTCGGCCTGGTTATATCCAGGGGGTTACTGTCCGTACGAGGGACGACGCTTCCTTAAAGATTGACGCGTCTTTGGTTGTGGGTAAGCCAGTATGTTCTTGGCATGTCGTATTAAACGATTGGTTGTTTGATAGACTGCTCTGGGCCTTCGCAGGCGGGAATCAAGATCCTGCATCGGGCTGGATTCGCGGATAAGGAATCGCTTGGGCGGTTGAAAGTCTCTTTTGATCCCAAGATGGTGTACGCGACGTTGTGCTTTGCGGTTAGTCCGGAGCTGGGGAGGAGGTTGCCGATTCCCGGTGGAGGGTTTGAAAGTCTCGGTGGTGTGATTATTGCTGTTCTCCCTGATTTGATGAAGGATGCGAAAACGTTTGCGTGTGTAAAGCAGGAGGGAAACGTCGGTATGTATGGGGCCTGCCTTTAGTACTGATGATTATCCTTACATGCTTATTTTTGACAGTGAGCATGTGCTGTGGCGTCTGGGGAGGAAGCGATTTGCCAACGACCCTCGCTGGTGTTCGCGAACACGTTGAAGCTATTAGTCTTACGCGTCCTCTACCCAAATGGTTCTGGGACTTTCTCGACATGATGCGCGAAGTGCAGGATACCTGTACGTGTAGCACAGTTCGTATTGGTAAGTATAGCACCTGTTCAAGGACGATGCTAACTCGCCGACTAGCGCCGTCGTTCTGGACTCATTACGAGAATGCGGAGAAGATGCCGTCCAACTGGATCGTGATTGGTGATAGTGTGTCGCTCGTTAATCCAGTGTTCGGGTAGGCTCCTCCTCCTTGCTTCATCGTTGGGCGTAAAACGGCTGATGGTTCTTCCAGTCAGGGAACGTCAAAGGCACTGTTAGGTGTTCTGGCTGCGAATACCCTGCTCAACGAGTTGAAGGAGAACAGCCTCGGAGTCCCAGTCGATTTTTCACGTCGCTTCTTCAAGTCTCAGGCGGGCAAGATCAAGCTGGTTTGGTATGTTCCCCAGCTGTTTGGTAGGTAACGTTCAAATGTTGAACCATCTGCAGGAATAATGCGAAGCTCGTTGGTAGGTGATCGTGGGGTCTTTCTTGATGTCCAAACCTCTGACGGAGGCGTTAGATTATGGAATGGCCACAACAATTCCAGCAGTGGGGGAAGATTGTGCGTCAGGCTCTCTGGGCCGCTGGTTTATGCGCCGTCTTCAGGAACTTGCGCGGACTGTAAGTGGCATGGCCTATAGTGAATTGTGCGCTATGGTATTTACACACGCAGGACGAACAAGCGGGCTCCGTCATGTGGCACGGCCAGATGATGCTGAACAGCACGTCTATTGATGCGCTGCATCCGATTCTGGTGATCAAAGTCCTTTGGCTTGCTTTCAAACGGGCCTTTCGGGTGAAGTCGCGGATATGAAGGGTCCATTCCAGTACGCTGTACATCTACTGAAACTCCCGAGTATGTACCAACTGCTGTCTGTATTTCAGCGAGAAGCCATAGAACACCAATCGAAGGGTGGAAAAGTTGATAGGGTCCACGCATGGGTTACGCTATCGCTAGAGAGCGTATCCGCTACGATGTCAACGTATTTATACTTCCGTGATGCAAAAGGCGTAACAGTCCAAAAAATCCAGATTTCCGACGCAGGCGACTGAGCTGCATAGCCGTTAAGCTATGAGTCCCAGGATGATCTCTTCTGTTCAGCCTGCGAATGTGGACCGCACCGTTACGACTATCAGGTGGTTCACAGTATGTAGGTTGATTCTTGATTGCTTCCAAGTACTATCACGAAGTCTGAAGAAAAACGGAAGAAGGAGGTTTCAACTGAGAGATCCATGAAACTGCTAATGTCCCTGGTAAGTAGCAGTCAGTCAACGAATGCTCAGAGTCCTCAAGAAACGCAATCAAAAGGGAAAAAGAATACCCTCATTGTACACCGTGTGGAATGGGCTACGTTACCACTAGACAACGTATCCATGTAGTGGACACTACGATCCTCGACACATCCCACTATACTTCCCCAGCCAGATACGAACAGCCTAACAGGTTAAAAAGGGGTGCAAAAAGTAAATAGCAAACTCTGTAATGGGCTGCAGAGCCATTAAGTTACGAGTCCCAACGATACTTGTGTAACAGGACAAGAGATACGACGTACAGAAAACAAGCCACACACTATACACATACCCACTGGATGTGTCCAGGCGGCAAATGTGCGCCAGAGTAAACACAATCAAAAGGAAAAGGAAACGCAAACAAGTTCTTAGAGGCTACGCAGCCGTTAGACAACGTATCCTGTGTAACGGAGGCCTTCTTAAGACTATCAGCGCCACCCGGCGGTCCCTGGAGAGTAGCCACAGCTCGCAAGCGAGGTTAACATCCCTGCCCTACGGCATTGCCTCAGAAGACGTCGAGAATCCAGCTACAAATCTGAAGTAATGATAACGCAGCTTGGGAATTAGAGGCCGACACGGCAGTGGATGTGTGCGCATACTAGCCGTGCGTGTAGATAATTAACGAGGATCTTCAGCTCGAGGAGAATATACAGTAGCACAGGTCGATATTTGGATTGATGAGTGGGATGAGAACTGGTTCCTGTTCGGTTCGCATAGATAGCGGCCCCGCTTCTGGTATGGCAAGTTTCTTGACATTGGAGTAATTGGGACTGTACAAACGATCTCACAGAGACGCGGGTGCTTTGCGCCCCGAAGCGTTGCCGAGCCGGAATCCCCACGTGACGTGGTGACACGTCAGCGTTCCTGCCGTGTTTAGCCACGTCCACGTCGTGCTCTTCCCTTTACTTTATACTTAACCTGACTGGATTCCTTTCGCACTGGTCCGACGAGCGGGAACGTCGACACACGCGATATCGACCTCAACGATTAGCGATCGCCATATACGCCGGACAAGATGTTTACACGGACGCTATTAAGCGTGCTCGCGCTGGTGGGTGCTGTGAGCGCAGGCGTATTCCCGCCCGACTCGCAGGTGAAGATGTTGGATCCGAAGAGTTTTAAAAAGGCTATGAAGCGCAACGTGAGTCGTGATTGGTATACCCATCCATTTCTTTCTGACACGCGCGTAGGAAACCTCGCTAGTCGCGTTCGTTGCTCCGTGGTGCGGGCACTGCCAACGTATGGGTCCGGAATACGCTAAAGCCGCACTTGGACTGTACCCACTCATCCCAGCCTACGCCGTTGACTGCGACGATGCAGGAAACAAGCGGCTCTGTGCCGACCAAGGCGTACAAGGATTCCCCACCGTCAAACTCTTCCCGCGCGGCGCGTCGCTGCCGCCCATGACATACGACTCGGGCGAGCGCACGGCCTCCGGATTCTTCTACTTTGCCACGCGCCGCGTCCCGAATCCACCCACGAAGATGTACAACGCGGATGAGGTATCGAATTGGATTACGTCTACGGCGAATACTGCCAAAACAAAGGTGCCTAGGGCGCTGCTGTTGACCAAGGACAAGAAGGTGCCGTTGCTGTGGAAGGTGCTTGCGAACAAGTACGCTGGTCAGATCGTCTTTGCGTCGCATCGGGATAGGAAGGGAAAGAGCAGCGTGGCGCTGGGCATGGAGGCTGGTGAGAAGAAGGAGAGCAAGGTGTTGGTGTATGCGCCAGGACAGGAGCAGGGTGTCAGGTATAGGGGTAAGTTATCTTGCTAGTCGCCATACGTTTTCTAAACTCATCGCTTTCTTTAGGAGTAAATAAACTCGAAGCTCTCTCTACGTTCTTCGACTCTGTATTATCATCACCGACGTACCTCTCAGACCTCCTCGCCGAACAGGCCGCGGGCAAGGAGACCGTCGTTGAAGAAGAAGTCTTGACGCCGGAGGAAGAAGCTATCGCGTTGGAGCAGGAAGCGCAGCGCCTCGCACTATTGCACGGCGGCTTTGCTGACCTCGTCGACTTTGAGGAGGCGCTCAAGAATGGTGGTGCGGATTTCCATGGTGGAGGTGGTGGATTTGGTGTACCAGAGATCAAGAAGAAGAAGGAGAATACGGAGGGGACGAGTCCTGATGTGGCGGAGGCTACGGCTACTCCCACCACCGAAGCTAGTACTACGACTGTTGCTGACGCCGAGGCAACGCCGGCTTCCGATGACGAGGCTCCTCCTGCCCAAGACGCGGAGGTACATCCTAAAGACGAATTATAGGTACTCTTACGATGCCAATTTGTACTTACATTTTCATGCGTGTTATTATTATTACTCATAGGAAGAAATGGAATGAAATGGGACGTTAACTAGTATACAAGTCTCACAATCCAAATACACAACGAAAGACGCTTCCGACTCGTTGCATTTTCGTAGACAGACCTTCTGTCACGTACTGTTGCTTGACAAGTTGTCTACTCTCCTTCCTTGCCTGAGGAATGGATAAGCTGCAAGATACAGTTACTCACGGCCGCCTGGCAAAATGGCAACTGGTCTGACGGCCAGACGCTAATTGCAGGTTCGGCCCTGCGGTGGTCATGATTATGGTAGTCACTCACCTTTTTCAGGCATTATCTTATGCTATGTACTTATCCTAACACTACGCACTTGGGGCGTGGCACTGACTGTCTGGAAGGAGTTGCAGCGAAGACCGTGCTCACCATCTTCATGCTCCTGATGACAACCTGGGACGACGGCGAATTGAAATGGCAATGAAGTTTATTTTGAGCTTCTCGCTAGTTATAATATACTCGTCATCCAGTACTTACACGCGCTTTCCCCTTTAGGAATGATCACGCCAGTGACGCCACACTTTGTCTAAGCCCATGTGCCCCGTGGCTGAGTTGGTTACAGCGTCCGACTGTTATTCATAAGTGGCTAGTAGAATCGGAAGGTCGAGAGTTCGAGCCTCTCCGGGGCAGTCCAAGTATGTGAATGCTTTGCAATTTTTAGCCTCGAGTCCGCCACTCACTGTCAAGATGACCTTCAAAGTTTGCAGTAGGGTGGCGCAGTAAACCCCCCGGGGGTGTTAGTAACGGTATTGATACCGACCCCCCCGGAGGGTATAGTTTTGAAACTGTTACTAACGGTTTCGATACCAGCACGTGATTATTCACGTGATCTGTGTGGCGGCAATTTTCGCAAAGGGTCTCCTATCATCTGCCCGGGTGTTCCGTGCTATATACTGTGACTAATAACAAGTAAATAGAGCTTCTCCAGTGCTGCTTTCATTTTGAGATCTGCCATACTGTGAGTTGCAAGGGCGAACAAAGAATCAGCCACCAAATTTGGTCGAGAAAGTCACGTGAACGGTCACGTGCCGGTATCGAAACCTACCCTGGCGGGGAGGTAGGTTTCAATACCGTATCGATACCGTTAATAACCGCAGTAAACCCGAGGTGTATCAAAACCTAGGGTTTACTGCACCACCCTAGTTTGCAGTTTTGTACTTTCGATCGCTACTAACCCTCACACTCTAGATCATCGAGGACACGTCTCTCAGTGGACGGGCGCCTCACGAGTCACTTCTCCATTCATGATCTTTTTCTCTACTGCTTTGCCCACCCTACCAAAATGCCGACATGCATGCAAGTAAGTACTTACTCCCTTTGAATCAAGGATGTGTATCCTAACGAATACCAGTCCAATCATCTGTGATGGATGCTGTGGTTTTTGCTCTCCGACCTCCTCCGGACATAAGTATAGTCTATAGATCAATCATCAGCACCATATGGAATAAGTAATTAAGTGTTCACGAGGAAGTGTACCGTTCATGCGCTCCCTGCGCATGGAAACGGTATCAATCCCGGGGGATTGCACATCCGCCACATCACATGATCACACCTCTCCCGGATCACAGAGTCAGTGCAGCCCATTTGCATTACACACTGCCTTCAGGACACCCTAGAAGGCCCTTCCTATTTCACTTTCTCTTTGTTCTTCCTTTCTTATTTCACTTCCTCTTTGTTTTTCCTTGCTATTTCACTTGATACGTGTTTCGAGTCTTGTTTCGAGTTGTATTTCACTCGATACTGTAGTATTACTACCATAGGTTCGCGTTACAGGTCACGAGGCCTCATGATGCGAACCTAATTGTAGTTGGTCACTAGGTCATAAGGGGTTGTAAACATGTCTAAAATTAGTCACAAATTTGACTTTTACCTAAATTTTACTTCTCTGGCCCATTTTTAGCAGTTTTTCCTCTTATTTTACCTTGTTTAACATGAAAATAGTATACTTCTGCTGTTTAAATGTATATACAGCTGAAATCAAGCCTAAAACTATGTAAACTTAAAAATCTTAGTGAATATAAATTTTTTAGGTCACACACTTCTGACAAGTATGAACATGTCACCTAACATGTTCATGAGGTCACAGGTCACAACCTGTGAACCTATGGTCGAAATACTACAGTAGCCTGATAGTTTAGCCTCTTGATAAGCAGGTCTCGTACAGTATATAACCTACTGTACTCAACCTGTATTCAGTAGTTTTGGTATCCAGATAGATCCCCCATATCGGCACTCTCCTGCTTTCTCTTGGGTTCTGATCTCTCTGACACCTCACTCACCCCAAGTGTTCCATCATTGTGGTGATCCCAAGTTCTTGATGTTCTTGTGATCAGGACCGAACTCCAATGCACAGAAGAGACGAAACGAACACGACACATGGAGGACACGTCTCTCAGCGGATGCGTGCCTCACTTCCCCAATGACACCGCATTTTTTTCTTTCCTGCTTTGTCCACCACGCCAAAACACATTGATGCAACTACCTACTCGCTCTCAACTCGCTCTGAATGGAGGACATGTATCCTAACGGATACCACCCTAATTCCGTCGGAAGTAACTAACGTTTTTGCTCTGACTCACTCCGAACGTAAGTATAATTCAGTAGCACAAGTTCAAGGATATTGTTCACCAGGAAGAGATTAAACGAACACCTCACATGGAGGACAGATGTCTTAGCGGATGCGGGCCTCATAGCATCCTTTCCACACTGAAACCTTTTCCTTCTACCACCTTTCCTAGCCCCTAGCAAAATGTTAACGTGCATGACCCCCAGATTGACCTTCATCTCCTCGCAGCCGAATGCCGTGTTGACTCAAAAAATACCTGTCTATGTCCATGCTCCATTCACACTACAGTAACCTTGACTCCCACTGCAAATCGAGGGCACATATCTCAGTGGAGGTGCACCTCGTTGTGTAGTTGTTTGATTCGAAGTCGTTTCAGTTTTTCCTCCTACCTCCAAGCAATAGAGTACGGTAACATGCATGTACACATTACTTGCTGCCTAGATCCCACAAAGTTGAGTCCTCGCATTCCATCTGTCCCCATTAAAAGTACTCGAAGATCGAGGACACATGTCTCACCGACTGCGCGCCTCACTGGACTGTTCGTCTTCTCTTTTTCTCTCAGTATCGCCTTGTCCACCCTACTAAAACGTTAGCATGCACTGAACATTATCCGCGATTGACCTTTCAACTTGGACTACTGTACTATTACGACCATAAGTTCACGTCACAGGTCACAAGCCCTTCTTATCTCCTTATCGGACCCCGGAAAACGCCTCCGATCGCTTATCGGGCGTGGGAAGGTGAAAAAAATTAAATATTTATGAACTTACGGTCGTAATAGTACAGTACTCGTGTTCCTACACCGCAACCAGTATCTGTTCCTATACTTAGGCCAGTCACCCCGCAGATCGAGAACACGTATCCTAACGGATACCCCCCTCATATCTCATACTCGCCTACATTTCATCTTTTGCACGACCCCCTAAATAATGAATCGATACACTCCTTCCTGGACATCGTACTCCGCTCTCTCGTCCACATCGCCCAAATCATACTCATACACCTCCTTGGCAATCCCAAGCTCCATCTCCTCCTCCCTAGGAAGAAGAAGAAGAAGAAAATGATGCACTCTTCAAGCCCGTGATCCAAACTGCTTTCCTCCGACACAGGACCATTATCGAGACTCGGCACTGAACTGATAGCCCAGATTGAATGTTGGTAGGTTGGCCCGCCACGCATGCTAGACGTCAGACGTTTAACCCAAAGCGCGATGACAAGGCAGACGCGGTGTGACAGTGTGTCCGAAGAGTGAACGCCATCTTTTGATGCTTCAAAGCCTTCTTCACACGGATCGTTCATGGTGACATTCCAAAACGCAGAACCACCGATGACGTCTGGCCCCACAAACTGCGCGACACCCAGAACGACTGCGCGCCACACGGAAACGGTCGCGCCATACCGGACAAATATAGCCGCAGCAAGCCCTCATCATCGCCTTATCTCCCGCCTGGAACGCCGTAGATTCGAGGGTACGACATATTCACGGTGAACGATGTCCGTTCGGTGACAGCGGTATCAGTCTCGCTAGAATATCAAAAAAACGCGTCAATCGGATAAAACGTCCAGTACACCAATAAATGTCCAATGAAATTGTCCAAGCAAAGCCCAAGATGTCTATCTATATGTATATGTAAAAAGTCTATAAAGGTGGTGCGAAAGAATGAAAGGGAGGTAGTAGTGAATGATAAAGCAGTGCATCGATATAGGGTAGGAAGTAGATGTGGAGCAGTCTGGGTGTGTACATGTTCATGGGAAAACATTATCGATCGCGCATGTACATGGCGTGACGGGGCGTGGCTTAGGGATGCAACATGTCTAGATCCAAGCTCAGCCTACGAACGTTCGCGGCGCTGAAACGACGTACCATATGCCATACGTATCATATCCACTGTCTCAAGCGAACTCAAACATCAGACGGGCCAGTACCTGTAGCAGAAAATCATCTATCAGCCCTAGCACGAAAGAAATAAGAAAGAAAAGACTAACGAGCTGCCATGGCCCTCCTCGTTGGTGGAAGCGGCGGAAGACCCGCGGCCAAACGGCGCGCATTCGGGCCTAGAGGGGCGGCAGACACACTAGCAGCGACAACGACGAGCAGAGCAAAGATCGGCGTGAACAGCTTCATCGCGGAAAGAGGATGAGCGTAAAGGGCGGCAAAGGGGAATCCACGCCCCCCACTCGTCTTTTATACGCAGACAGAGCACCCTACCCTCCCTCCGGCTAAAGTCCCCCGAACACAGGATCACGGACGAATTGCAAAACAACATGGCAAACGGGGTGCTCAATGCGATGCGTCATCGGTGATCGACACGCGAAACGCATTATCGGCGTAAGGCGCAGAGACATTGGATTTCGAGGCGGGGGAGGGGAGCGGTGTTGGTGTACAGCCCCTCACGCACGCACGACCGACCGACGATTGCTGAGTTTATGGGGATTAAGAAACGAAGCGCTAGTGGGAGGGAAGACGCGATTCAATTATAGATCGGAGGATTGAGACCGCCATGCGGCAACGTGGTTTTATCGGTGATAATGAACAGCGAGTGCTGACGGGGATAAATGAAAATTGTTCGAGTGAGGAACAGTGATAGGGTGATAGGAGGAATGGCTTGGTTCAGCGAGGGAGTCGGAGGCGTTCGAGGCGCCATTTGCTTGCTTATCGCCTCATGGAGTAGGCTCGTAGGTGAGCATGGGAGATTTTGAATGATGTGGAGTCGTGAAGCTAGAAGAACACGAGCATCGTCAGCCCACGAGGCGCAGATGAATATAGAGCACTAACCAGCCATCTTCCACTATGCCCCTCGACGCCGCGAAGATCATGGATGTGCGATGGCCACTCTAGAACCCACACACTGTCGCGCAATTCTCCGGCGTTGCTCCACAGAAAGTACGTACGCTAAGATAGCTTAGCTAGTATAACGTTAAACGAAAAGATAAAGACTTGCCATATCATACCGTGCATGCCCGATATCATAGGATACCGATAAGAAAGAAAGATGTAAGATTCCAGTTGACAGCTCAATCCCGCACTAACACGCCTCCAGGATGAATGACGCGGTGTTCAATTGTCGCTGTTTCGCCCCCACGCGTCATCAAGCTAATAATGTCTGGTAGGCATGTAGATCCAGAAGACCAAGCAATGGCATACTGTTTGAAGATTTAGGAAACTGTTCCAGGAATCGCGGACGAAAGCGCTTTAGAGTTTAGTCTCGAAGAAGGAGCAGCGTTTCTCTGCGCTGAGTCCATTCGTTAGAGTAAGGTGGATGAAGAGGAGAAAGGGACTGAGAAGAGCAGAAGCAAGTGCTAAGGAGATCAATGTTTTCATACTCCGCTCTCGGCTTCACTTCGGAGTCTTAAAACTCGGACCGGGCTCAGGCATAGTTTGCGCCACATCGCGCTCCATGAAACTTGCCACTAATGAAAATCAACCCAGATGGTCCCGTTTAATGAGACTTGCTATAATTAAGCTGAGGGCTCCAGCGGTACAGAACACTCGTTACATCGTTTCGATACATAGATCCACGAAGAAATACAGACCGGGCGTTCGCCAAATGAGGTAGATGCCGCGCTTTGGAATGGATTGTCATATCCGCGACTCGCAAAAAGCGCGCTTGAAATCGAGCCAGAAGACCTTGACTACCAGGATCGCAAGCGGCAAGGAGCTCGTCAATGTGGTGTTACATGACCGAGCCGACTTGTTCGTCCTGAATGCCTAGTAAATACCACATCGCACCCATGATACTATGTCTATGCCAGCGCATAAACTAAAGCCTGATGCGTGATCGGCAGGAGGGGGTTGCTCAATGAAAAAACACCGGACTCCTTCACGAGCTCTGAAAGCCGCTTAGCTATCGGAACTGTATTTGAGTAGGCCCCATAGTGGTCTAGGCCTGCTGTCACTCGAGGCTCTCAGACGGAAAGAAAAGGGATGCGTATCCGACCGTGGTTCTATTCAAATCTGAAGCCGTTGAGCCACAAGAGTCTGGAAAGTCAAGCCGAATTACCGTTAGAAGTACAAGTATTCATCCTCACACCTACAAAAACGAACAACTAGTTGCTAAAGGAGACAACGAAAGTCGGTGAGCTACGTTGACTGGATAACTGCTGGAATTTTTGTAGCATGGCATAATCTAGCTGCCTCGTAAATATTAAGGGAGACACAATCACGCAACAATCACGAATCTACCAGCTTTACATGATTATTCCTGCCAGTGAATCAAGAAATGATACTTGACAATCCCTGACTACACGAACTGCGACTCGTTTTACTCACATTGATGAAGTAACGAGTCTACCCGAACACTGGGTTAACAAGCCATGAACTGTTCTCACTGATTACGATCCAATTGGACGGCAGCAGATTCTCCGCATTCTCGTTGCACTGGTGTTACACGTACACATACGAACCGTACAGGTATCCTGCACTTCGCGTATGATGCCGAGGAACTACTTAGGTAGAGGGTGTGTAAGATCAACGCACTGCCAGTGAGGGTGGTTCGCAGATCGCTTCCTCCATAACGTGCTTGATTCCAGAGACTCAGCATTCCTCATCGAAGCTTGGGAACTTGAGGCGTTTCAAGCGGTGTACAAAAACACGGTAGATCATAAACGAGCACTCAATGGATGTTTCTTCGTAGTAGTAATCAAGACGAACAAACCGTTCCGCGATTGACACTGCACCAGCCGCTGGCGTTAACTCTACCACTCAACCACACTCCCCGAAAGCCGCTTTCCTGGCTAGTCGCGTTCAAAGTGGTCATGAAGGACGCGCGCTGTGAGGAGGCGTACACAGACACTTCGTCAAGCGGGCTAGCATAAGCTTGAAGAAAACTCACATACCTTCCTCCACAGACGATTGCCGTTCCCGAGCAACGGAAGTCCATAACGCAGAGCAGCGCTAGTGAGACCAAGAGGAAACCTGGGGGATAAAGAAGCGCTAGTACGCATTCACGACACGTTAAACACCCCACATTCATCTTCGAACCAGATCCACCTACTTGTTCCCTATCAGATATTGTCTCCTTTGTAAAACCGGTGACACGAGAAGTGTTGACTGCGTATCCGATAGTCCACTTCTATAGCCATCGAGGCTTCCGCCACACTCAGCGGGAGCGCCTACTACACACCTGTCAAAGAAAATAAGAGGCGTTCTCACTACGTCGGATCGCACGACGCATGGCAAGAGTAGACCGCATTCCCTTACTCACACGTCGAGCCAACCTCCACAGTACCGATACATATCGTGTCATTATACCTTACAGATCATGAACATAACGTTAACATCGCACATCATCCTCAGAAGCACTAACCAGCGAGCTTCTGATGCCCGACCTCCATCGCGTCATGGCTCGAGGCCAAGCGTCATAGGATCCTCCGAGGCTTACGCTCAGAGGGCTCCAGAGCATCAGGCGCCAACAGCCTGCTGCTTATTTTCCACCACATTCTGCTCCTCATTCCCAGTCGCTTCCTCATCGGTCTCAGTTACCTTCTTGGGCTCGCCTTCATCTTTCGGCTTCGCGTCGCTCTCGTCCTTCACCACTCTCAGCACTCCTTGGGCGAACTCCGTAAAAGCATCCTTCGGCGTGAATCGGCCGCGCTGCGAATCTTTTTGAGAAGATCAACAAACACGATGCGTTAGGGACAAACCTTGAAGGCGTATACAACAACCTCCTTCAGTATCAGCTTCTTGTCCAGATCAGCAGAGCACTGTTCTGGCTCCTGATCCTCCAAACACACCACGCGTAGCACCCCGTCCTCGTCATCAAACGAGCACTTGATATGGGATGTGAGGCGGAGGTTCATCGTCACCTGCCACAGCGGCTCGCGTCTGAATACTGTTCAAAGCCGTGTCAGAGTCGTAACGAACGAGATTAAATATGAAGACTCACACATCCTTTTCGTCTCCTTCTGCTTGGAGATCAAAACCTTCGCATGCCCGCCGATAGGCGAATTAAACTCCCTTGCGCCACGCTTCACATAAAGCTTCAAGCCCTTAAGCTCGCATGCGATCTCCTCGTCTTCTTCTCCCGTCGAGGGTTTGACTGCTGGGGGAAGCGCTAGAGCCTCCTCTGTCTTGTTGGGGTTACTTTCCCGGCGTTGGGCGCCAATGTCCTGTAGCCACGTCGTCGTCGACGGCCCAGGAGACTTCAAATTCGGAGAAGAAAACGAGGAGAATGCGGATGGCGATTGTGAGTAGGATGCGAAACCGCCGCCCAACTGGAAATGTTGGTTAGCACGGCAGAGTTACACGGTTTAGGACATACAGCGGCGGTGCGTTGTGGTGTGGATATGGGATGAATAGGTCGAGGGTGGGTTACCTAGTAAATAGGTCAGGACGAGGAGGATACGATAGGGCTTTGTATTACCGGAGACGGCGTTTTGATTTCCTGCACCTGTGCGGGAGGCGATTGCGGCTCAGAAGCAGATGCAGGGTCGGCCTCGCGTGCGGGGGTGGGGGTCGGCTGCCATGCGTACATATCAACATCGTGTTCATCGTCAAACCCCGGTCAGCGTCCATACCTCCTCCTCCTTCTCCTTCGTGGGCTCGGCTTCTCCTTCGGGCTCTGGAGACGCAGATGGAGTCCTGCTCCGTTTGTTCGGGTAGATGGCGGCGAGATTCTACAGACAGAGCGTGTAAGGACAAGCCTAAGAGGAGAGATATGACGGCGAACATGGGGATACTCGAGGGCCTGTAGCGCGATGAGACGGTGTCCTTATCTTTAGAACTGGGACACTACTGACATTGTTATTCTCATCGTGATCATGCATGCGCTTGCGTTTGAGGCTAGGCGTTGGGGATTGGGGTATCGGCGTTGTTATCTGCTCTGCATCTAAGCTGGCCCTATGCATTTAATTGATGAATTTCGGAAAAAGCAGAAGCGAAACTGCAAACCTGGACCAGCTGCGCCCGAACGCGTACCCGGCGGCAACAGAAAGCGACATTCCGGCGACGGTAACAATGGGGAGTAAAGCGGCAGCAGCAGACATGATAGATGCGGGGGCGGGTATTTAAAGAGTAAAGGACTAAGGGCGGCAGGAAACGAAGGCCATCATGATATAATAGACGGCCTCGTTGTTTTCGGTCCGGAACATGAGGCAAAATACCCACAACCCACGGTGGCCTCGTTGCAGAGGGTCGGCATGTGGGGTGGCCAAAGCGCGGTGGCGGCGTGCTGCGAGGTTTGCAAGATGAAGGGAGGAAGCAAAACGGAGGCGGATCCAATGATCCGCCTCCTGACCGAGTAGACTAGGGTTAGGGCTTACGCGTCTTGCGTGGCTTGGCCAGGACGTTCAGGACGTTCAGTGAAGGTTCAGTCAGAGAAATCCCTTGCTCGTGTCTTTCCTAATAGAAAATGAGTACACCCGTGACTCTCCTGGGATATTAACGCCAACTTTGAGCTCCCTAGTGGCATAAAGACGACGAATTCGGCCTACTTGAGAGCTCATTAGCTCGGGATTGAAGATTGACATGAATCAGCTCACAATAGATACATTCGCAACTTTTAAAGCGGCGTATGTGTAGTAACAAGGCTGTGAACCAGGAAATCAGTACAGGCCAGGTACAGATCAGTCATCTGTTGTACGTCGATGGATCAGCATCTCACCTGCTTTAGGTAGAGGATGGAGGAGTTAATGCCTAGTGATAGGGACTGTAGAAGCCCAACAGTAAAAGCAACATGGTGCGATTTGGGATAAGGACAAAGAGGAGTCCCCACAACTGCGCATTTGCTTTGAACGTTCATAGCACATCTGCGGGACTTTAGATCGCCTATAGCCTAGACCGCGGTTATTGGAGCGGCTACTAGGTGCCCAAAGACGAACCGGGCGGTGAAAGCTGATCACAAAATGGCATTCTGTTGTGGGTGCCGAGGCGGCCCTGTCTAGAATATTCTATCACCCGATTAGGAAGGCGATTTTCTCTACCACCATCTCCCGAATTTTTGTGAGCAGCAGAAGAACGCGCTGCCATTGGCCATTCCTTCACTTATATTGGACAACCTGGTCCAATTCTGCATCTCGGATTGCCGAAAATTTGGTCTTCCGGAACAAATCTGTGATCGTGCTGTGAATTATTTCATGAAACACAAACAGAATATTCAGTGCGCGCCCTTCAATTTCTTCAATCTGTTGAACTCAACAACTTTTCAGCAGCTAGAACATAATTTTTGCTATCCACAACGATGACCACACCCCAATCCGACTCACAAGCTGCCCGTCGTTTTCCCAAACGTCAGGTTGCACCACCATCCGTCTCAGTCAAAGTCAAACAAGAAAACTGCACCACAAAGCTCTCCTCCGAATCTCCGCCCCCTCCCGGCTTTGGCTGGCAACACCCTGCAGAACTGCCCTACATCGACGCCTCATCCTGGCCGCAGGAGGACGTCATCCGTGAGCTCGTCACACATGCCATTTCCATATCCGGCCGGCCCGCCAGTCGGATGGAACAGTGGTGCACCATCACCGACGCGGACGGGAGCACGACTATCATACCCGCGGCATATCGCATTCCGCTGCTGTTCGCGGCGCAGTTTCAGTGGTCCAGTCTTCAGCTAGTGTTGGGCGTGGAGGATCCGATGTTGAGAGCGAAAGAGTGGGCGCAGTTCAAGTCGAGTATTATGCACATCTCCCGGGTATGTCAAGCGTTTCTTGCTGCAGCCAGAAAAGCGATGCAGGAGGGCTGGGGCCTGAGCAGCAGAAAGTGGCGGTGCGCAACGCTAGACAGGGTGTTGACGCGATATCGTATGCGGTGGATGTTGTCTACCCCGGAGCAGTTGAAGGAGTTTTATGATATTCATGGCGAGTTTCCTTACGAGCGAGACGTTCTCAAGTGTCGTAAGTCCGAAATTCATTTCTTGGGAGATGATGTTAAACATTAGCTTTACAGATTGGAAGGGAATTGCTGTCCAAGGATATAACGGCTTCAAAGTCTCTGATGAACGGATAACGCAGGGGGTTAATGTCGAGCAGTTTATGGACGGTCTGAGAAAGATTGACGGAGACTGGATATGGAATACCACTAAACCCGGGATACCTGCTGCTACTTTCCTCGACGAGTGGCGGACAACGAAGGAGTGGAGAGTAGAGGGAGACGTAGCCATGGAACAATCGCCGGTATCCGCGGCAACGGCAACGACTCCTCCGCCACAGAATCCATCCGCACCTCAAGTGATCTATATTCCTCCCGCTCCATCACCCCCAGCAATGAACGACGTTTCGCCTCCACCACCCTCACCCTCACCTGTCCCGACCACACGCCACCATACCCCAGCTGTCATTGACTCTCTTAGTGCGCGACTATACCACAATGACCCGCCGACATCGCGTAAGCGGCGACGTCCTCCTGGGCCAGTGATTGGTGTAGAACCGCCTCCCAAGACGGCTCGACCTGGTCCATCGTTGACCTCTACGTCAATGCACCCACCGCCGCCGCCGCCGCCAGTAACAGTCTCCCCTCGTGCACCACCACCGGTGTCTCGTACCAGCACCCTCTACAACCCTTCTCCTCCTCCGACGCAGCAACAAATCGAGCTCCAGCAGACTGTGAACACGCTTTTGGAGCTCATCAACACGTGTAATCCTGCCGTGTCGCTGGATCGGCGGTTGAATAGTTTGGAGGAGGATCTGGCGATGCTGAGGCGGGAGCTGGATGGGGATGGGGACGAGGAGGGGGAGGGGTTGAACCTGGTGGTTCAGGGTACGGGGGTGTTGAGGCCGGTGGGGGATGGGTGTTCGACGCCGGTGAAGTTTTCGAGGAAGGGGTCGCAGAGTAATTTGAATACTGTACAGTAATGAGGGGAGGTGTGGGCTGAGTGTATGTGTAGGATGATGTGATGATACATTGGAATGATACCGTTTCTTCACTCAGATATTGTCTTGCCAGTTGAAGTAAAGAGTGCTGTGGAATTGACTATTGTTTTCCTAGCCACCTTGTCATTCGCATAAATGCCTTCCTAAACGAAGTATCCATTGACATTTAGGCCTTGCACAGAAGATTAGCCGCTGAGATCAAACCATTTGTTCTGGCAATCATCCGCCATTTTTATTTTAGACCAATAGACCAGGTCACCAGTATTTACAGTTCTATTTTGCCCACCAATATTGAACTCGTTCTTTTCTTCGAGGGCTGGAAATAACGACTTTCTTCGTGGTAAGTATTCGAATCCTCCACTACCGCCCACGTCCTGAGACGCTCGGCGGGTTCCGGACGCATTGTTGCCGCCACATCAAGCTCGGAAACCCATTCTATAGTAGTATTCTCGTTCACAGCATCGATGTTCTGCATCCAGAGAATTAAAAAAATATTCCGACACTCTGCTGAAGCGACGCTTCTGACTTGCATGCATGGCCTAAGCCCAGTCTTGCATCTCCCATCCAGAAGATGTATAATTTATTCTAATTGAGCTGTTGCGACAAACGCTCATCTCGTGCCGTAGTGAAACTGCCTTGGAAAGGATAGCCTCTAGCATCACGCCCAGGACGAATTCGAAATCGGTATGATAGAAGGGAGAAGAACATATAAACGACTTGTGCAGTCTGTTGCATGGCTAACAAGTGCGTTGGGATAGGAGTATGCGTACTGACGCCCTGTTTAGAGCGTCTGACATGAGCCCAACAACAGCACTTATGTCTTGAATTGTAGCCTGACTTCAAAATAACAAGAAGTCGAATGTTTGACTCTTCAGGATTTACTTCAAAGGCGGCCTTCCTCGTCAGTCCGACTGCAACAAGAGAAGAATTGCCGGATCGTAATTACACGTGTATTACTCCATATACATGGTAGAAACGACTCAGGAATTTACTTTGTGTGGACTTCGACTTCTCGAAACGTGTCTCACGGATCTACGGAGGACAAGACCGCATTTTCTCACGGTTGCTTTTTACCATCTGCTGTCATGATGTTTGTTTAAACCTCACCAGCGCCAGCGCAGACGTGAATTATCATCGACAGGACAGATCCGCATTTATCCTCTGCGTCTAATAGCTTCGTGTGGAGGACAGTGAAATAGGTTAGGCCCAATTGTTTTCTTCAAAATCTCTTGTAGTGAATGTTGCAGATGCTTTACAGCTAGTTGATCTACCGCTGCTATTCTGCGCTTCCTCTTGTGTGTACTGGTGTAATATTTTACAAGAAAAAAGGTTGGCTGACCTGTCATTCTCGGTTCTTATTGTTTAAACGTCACTCAATTCCGCAGGTGATGCTCCGATCGGCCTTGCTTCATAACGCGCATCTTCATTCGGCTTTCTACCTTGTGCGAAGCCAAGCACGTCCTGCTGTATTACTATTTTGGCATTGCCGAGTCTTCTTTTCAACACGCGCCCTTCGGCTGCCGTCTGCCGCTTCAGATTGAGGCTCCCTCGTTGTAGCACCCTTTTCCCTGATCCGCCGTCATCATGCCCGTCGCTGCCTATGAGTCTAACTCCTCCGCTACCCCAGAACAGATAACTCCAGATGATAACTATTACTTCCCCGGCATGGGCGCTATCCCTTCGCGCCCCACTGCTCGTGTGCTTTGGGAGAAGAACAAAGTCGTGCCCATTTCCATCGACGAGCACAGAAAGTCCATATATTTCGGAACGCCAGGCGCTATAGGTCAGGACCAAGACATGGGAATTCAAGCTTATGCGCGCGCTGCATCTTCTCTATCCCATAGGCTTAATGCCCCCGTCGTAAGCGCCACATTAAATTCTCAGTACACTTTTTAACTAGTACGTTTAGACTGGCGAGGAGATTTCCGGTTATAGACGTCCAAACGGCCTGAGCCACACCTCTTCTCAATCGACTACTCGCTCGAAGCGCTACTCGCAGCAAACCTCGTCGCCAGTGATTGCTTCTGGATCTCGACTTATCGAGGATGACGAAGTCTCTCATCGCTCTCAGGACGATGGACAAGTAAGCTTTCTCGAACTCCGGAAGCAGCACCTTTCCTGATTATCAATTGATAGTCAATTCATACGCGACCAGCAAGCCTGGCAGCTTCAAGCTCGTCGCGTTCACACAAGACTGCGTCCATTTCCTCGGAGAGATCGACGCCCACTCTCAGGCGGAAGGCTGCGTTCCAGAGACTGTCTATGGACGAACAGGTTCCATCACCAGGCATCCATACACGCAAGGGGAGTACGGGCTCTCAATCAAATAAGCTAAGGAAGGCCCCACCGTCGCGGTCTTCCGCACAAGTATGTGTTTTTCTCCATTTCGCCCCACGTATGGTTGATAGAATTGTAGATGAACTGGGGAGACAACGAGTGGGAGGTTGTGACCGAAGAAATGCAGGACGAAGCTGAGCGCGCCACCCAGACGAGCGAGCATCGATCGCACCATGGTAGTATTCGTATGTCTCGTTGTTCGTACCGCCGCACCGTACTCATGTTTAGTACCTCAGGTGATAGAGAGCTGGCCCCTTCTTTACATTCCATACATAACCATGGTGCGCGCAATTAATGTTTTTCAAGCCCCTTGTCTTCGACTCACAATTGCCTCTCAGGTTCACGCACGCCGTCTGTCATGACAGGCGCTTCTCAGCGCAAAAGCTGGAACGACTTTGACCGGCTGAGCATAGCGAACTCGCATGCTGGCTCGATGCAGACGTTTTCCACGACAGCCACGGATTCTCCGAAACCGCTAAAACAGATGTTGGTACCGAATCGGTGCATTGAGGAGTTCTTGGCACGCGCACAGGCCAATACGGCGAAGGATATCGAGACATTGGCGACGTTGCTTGGGGTGAAGGAAAGGATCAGAGATGTGCACGGGAAGCGGACTGTTTATCGAGTTACGACAGTCTTCATCCCTCAGCAAGAGGGAAAGTCGGATCAGTGCGCATCGACAGAGGCGGGCGATGCTGAACTTGTCGAGTACGTATTCAAGCACGGCCTGAAACAGCTTGGGTGGATTCATACGCATCCTTCTTGGGGTTGTAAGTGCTCGTTTTTGGTTTGTCTCCCGTATCTCTGAATATACCGACTTATAGGCTTCATGTCGTCTGTTGACCTTCATAATGCCCTTGGTTTCCAACTTGACCTTCCGGAAAGTATATCCATTGTGTGTTCCCGGATCGAGGACAAGTGCGTTATCCTTGTGCTTATTCGGACTGCTGACGAGCATGCGGTTTTAGGGCTAATGGGATTTTTCGCGTTACGGTTCCAGAAGGCATTGATGAACTGCTCAACTGCGATAGGACAGGGTTCCATTCGCATCCGGACAAGCTGTTTGGCGAGGTTACCGATGGGAGTGTGGTCTTTGTCGATGGACCGTTGACGGTCGTCGATTGTAGATCTGGTCGTAAATAAAAGTGCCACCTCATGGTGTGCAGTGTAGTGGATACCTGTAATTTTGACAGTACGCCTATAATAGTACAATAGTAATTAAGCGATATAAGCGTGAAATAGAGGGTCCTTTGTCCGTGATCATTAATATGTCCAAGTAAAACCCAATAACTACCGAGAGTGATGGCTAGGAGCATAGAGACGATATGGACATCTTCGAGACAGCATGGTTAAAAGGCGAATGGCTTTTCTTCCGGGGGTGATCTTCACAGGTAGATAGAACACGCTTCTTCGAAACTGGAGGATAAATCGATGTGGGTGCTGCCTCCCACGAGGATCGGGATCCATGAGAAAGCTGACACTCGCCCGCGAGCGTCTCGGGCAGATATCTGGACCTAAACAAACCACGCAGTACCCACAACCACCGAACGTGCATCGCCTCATCAACAAACAATTCGAAGCCAAGCCCGCTCAAGAACTCAAACTCGAGACGGGCGATCTCTGAAGTCGTGAAACCCGAAACCAGAGCCCAAACTTTATTTGAGTACGGCTTGCTAGCGTCCTCGTGAGCAATCTATTAAAGGAGAGATGCCATCATACGTACTCCTCGAGGAATTTGGTGGCGGTCATTACAGCAGCCACAGCCATTTTATACTCGCTTCCTGGTTTAGCACCCATGGTCTGAGATCCTAGCGCCCGAACTTGTAAGCGCCAGAGGTAATTCAATGCGAGCATGACAACAGACGAAGATGGACGGATATTTTCGAACAGTCTTTGAATGAAGTGTTCAAATTGCGGCGAGGCTATACAGTGCGAAGAGGTCGGATTGATAGCGGACGCGGGAGGTAAGTCTAGGGTTGGCAGTGGGGGAGGATGAAGGGGGAAAGACGAGGGCGACGATGACGATACGAGTACGGATGCAGGCGAGAACGAGATGAGGCAGATGATGTCGCTAACGTTCTTGACGATGATACGAGTCGCAGGCGATTGCACAGAAGGAAACACGCTGGGTATTGCCAAGCAAGCCTCGTGCTTCTGGCAAGGAATGTTCCCAGAGGGTATTGTAACCGTCTCAGAAGAAGAAGGGGTGGTGTTTTCTGGGCGCGTATAATTGTCAGTCCACGTTGCTCGGACAGAACACTAAGTTACCTTTTGGATGAAGGGAGCGCTCTAATGCCGTGTTCCGAGTCAGCTTAAACGTGAAGGACGGATCTGATGAAGATCGTGCCCAAACGTCGAGATATGATTTTTCCAATACTCTTTGTGGCTCCCCACTAGAAGCGAGGGCGGTGACCTCTCCATTAGGGCATAATCGTTTGGGAACGCGTTTGGGATAAGTAGGGGAGAGAAGATGAATTGTCATGTAACGCAAGACGTGAAAATAGTACGGAATGTGAAGAACGCGCGTGCAGAGAGCGACGCGTCTTTTAAAAGATTCACAAAGGACCGGGTCGGAGACGGTGAGGGGTTGTGCTAGACCAAAAAGGAAACGGCCCCTCCAGATCCTTGCCGGCATATCGGCATCTGGGGTCTAGATTGCTCGAAAGTCTTGTCGACCTTTTCTTTAACGTTCACCATCGGTGTGATTCTCTGACCCTTCACGTCAAGCTTCACGTCCTTGCTTTTTGTACACCCAGTACACAGATAAATACGACTTCACATTTTACCGGCGGTACGCAGAAGAAGATCTGGAATTCTCTCTTTATTATGTTCTACTGTCTGTTCCTTGTTTTCTGTTTGCATACCTAAATGCTCTCTGGATGCTGGTGCTTTATCTGTCATGTACTTCTAGGCCTGGGTGACGTGAACATTCTGAATTGAATCCCTTTAGAGTCCTCAGCGTTCTTCCGAGTGGCCAAGGACGAAAACTTGACTAACTTCGCCAGCTTTTTCGCATTCTTTCATAAGGATAACGCAAATGCCTCCTACGGCATCTACACGCGTAAGGATTCTGGGGATTCCACGTTCATTGTCTATAAAGTGACTTCCACCGACCTCGTAATTATGTTCTATCCTTCGACACGGATCACACTCAGTTCGCTTTCCCAACGTCTACAGAAAATATTCCTGGCTGCCATTGCTTATACATGGTTTCCGAGAGCCTGACACCATCAGTGACACGACCGAAGCTTGAGTGCCTCTGTGTGCATGTTTGACAGCTACGTATTTGTTGAGGCTTTAGGTGAGCAGTTCGACTACTTTCTTCGGATGATTTTCGGTTCGGTCCGTACGTTACGCATCGCCGGACCGTCTGACTCATGCCATCTTTCGACCTCTCCAGGACCTCTCATTCGCCCGACTCTTGGCTCTACGTACGTGGAATTCGGAATTCCCCCTTGAGCCCCGACATACCCGCGAGGCTCTTTTCCATGTTTCCATCCACGATGTCGTTAGCTGTATCGTCTATCTTTGCTTATTCTTTCCGTTCCACGCGGCAAAGATCTAGTTCTCGCGCTTGTACGTGTCGAAGGGCTTCCCCCGAACGACAGCATTGAGAATTCATTTAGCTGGCGAGCCATGGAAGTCAATACCCAATCATATTCCCCACTGGGTTGCTCGCATCTTCTCACGTCCAGGTGTTTCATCTAGTCAACTCGCACCGCGCATTACAAGCTCGACTAGGCGTTGATAAGGATACAATTCTCCGTATGTGGCCGGAAACGTCAATTAGCTGACTGCGGTGAGCGTAATCCCACACGACGTATTGCCCCATCAGCGGTTGTTCTATGCTCATGTGAGGCATGTGCCGCCGACCTGGTATTTCGGAAAATCGCACGTTTCGGTGGAAAGGCTGCACCTTTCGTTCGTCGCCACAAGTTGCTCCGTGTATCCGGATTTTCCTCAACTAAAGCGCGCCTCCGACTCGAGCGTTAATCGCTGATGGATCCACTGTGTGTCTTCTCCGGCAGGGACGGGATTGTGTCCGAAGACGAAGGAGGAGAACAAATGGTAAATCTCCTAGCACGACGCATCTTTCCATCGTCCGATTCTCGATAAGAGCACTCGTGTATACATGTCAGTGTGCACTTGACGACGGAGCATCCCATCATATGGGGTAAAGGAAGCGTGTTAGCGTTTGTCCTTGCTAATCATGCTGGCTGATCCCGAACATGTCCGCTTCGAGGGAACCCAAAAGTGCCACCATGAGCGGACATGTGCACCACCATCTGTATATAGCTCTGCAAATTCGACCAATTTGGGCATGGACTCGACAGAGATGGGGATGAGTGCTGTCTTCGCTACGGTCATGAGTCCCCCCACGTGCAGGGAAAGCGGGAAGACAAAAGCGGTCTGGGTTTCTGGAGGACTTCTTCCATACGGTTTCTCACATCGTACCATTCCCACCCCGTCTTACGGTCTCACATTTAGGCTAGCTTCACTCGGTTGCCTCCACATACCGTTATATTTTACGGCTGATGCTGCAAATCTCCTACCAAGTTAGTACAATTTTGTCAACTCAGTCAGCGCGCGCCACAACGTTTGAAACCGACCTGGCAGTGCGCCCAGCCATTTGAGAGGGACCAAACCACATGCTCTTTCCTTTTACTCGCACATCCTGTCTTTCCGGAAGATTGCGTCATCGGGGAGACCCTGTAGACTTCTTGCTTTCCTGCACACTTCTCGCTTTCTTGTCTTCCGCCGATTGTTCAGGGATTCGGAGTTGAATCAGATATATCTATAAACACACAGGAACACGATCTATACCTTAGTTCTACATACACAAAAAAAAGGTGGCAACAATAAAGAGGACAATGGGGAGGTAAGTAGTACAAGACATAGTATGCGATACAAGGGTTCATAGCGGAAGAGTAGCAAGCATATGGCGCGTGTCAAACGCGAGACAAGTCAATACATGTAACCCACTTGTTGGCTGGGCTGCCGATAGCGCTCCCAATGTTGGGGCTCATACACCTGGTTGGTCGTCGCCCAGTGCTGGTCTGCCGGGCCAGCCATGTCGAAACTGGATTGCGGCAGGGTAGGTTGTGGGTACTCGTACCCACTCTCGCTTGCGCTTGAGAACGGTGACGAAATATTTGAGTCGTATGGAGATTGAGGCGGGAACGCGAGAAGCGCGTCCTCTGGGAACGTGGAGGAGGAATATGCAGGAGATGGATACGGCGACGAGAGTGATCCCCAGGTGTGCATGTCAAAGGAACCATCTGACTTGTGGTGGGAAGATGTATGTGAGAATGGACCATCGGGGATGCTCATGCTGGGTGTTATGGGAGACACGCTAGCAGAACTCGATGTCGACGACGTGCTTTTGGACGGGCGGCGGGTGCGATCAGAGTTGAAACGTGTAATGGAGTTATATCTAGAGAGTGGACATAAGCACGACGCGGAAGGAGAAGGGGCGTGTCGTCTGACCTGTTCTTCGCGCTAAGGCCAGTCCTTCCAGGGAAGTATGTCTTGACGATCTTCGTCCAGAGCTTCCCGTGTTCGTTCACGGCGTTGATAAGCAAGGCATCGCTTTCGGGAGTCCAGCTCGTGCGGTCAATGGAGGGATTCAAGGTATCCGTCCAGCGTTTCGCGCATTCTAAAGTGGCGTAAGCACGATGCATAATTGCGGCGCCCGGAAAGACCTACGATCGCTGTTACGCGTTCCAACCAAACTGGCGACCATACTCCATCGCGTACCATAACGCTCGATGGCCTTCACGAGCCTCTCGTCCTCGTCCGGCGCCCAACCACCTTTTACGACGTCGCTGGCCATTTTTGCAAACCAACGCTTACGGCAGTCCTTGTTGGTGCGGTCGGGGACATGTTTGGCGATGGCATGCCACTTGGATGGGTTCTGTGTGTTTGGATCCTCTGTGGGATGGTGGGATGAGACGGCATACAGCGCGCAACAGCAGGCGACAAACCTTTCGCGACAGCCTCGCGGAGAAGCTGGTCTTCTTTAGCAGTCCAAGAGCGACGTTCCCGAGATAGCATAGTGATAAGGGGTGGCGAGGTCGATTAGAGCTGTCGCTGGTTATTGTCCAGTGTGAGTACCGGGGTTGGCCTCTGTCCAGTCCTCCTCGTTCGCTCTTAAATAACCCCAATCAGGGCTCTGGCCAACATAGAGATCTAAGATCCATCACCGGACAAACATGTCCATTTCCGAGCCATCAGCTCCCGAGGCAATAATTGGTCCTTTTCGAAAACGAGTATATGGGGATAACCGCTTTTGCAAGCGTGACATTGAAGACGATTAAAGAGGTATTATGTTTGATTCCCACGACAGCCTTCGCCTGAACGGTACCCAACGATTCCAATTTGGGCGACAATCTGATGGATGCCGAGGGCTGACTACCCTCCTATGCCATCGCACAGACCACGAAACACTCTCGCTTCCAAGCCGCAGCTTACATTTTCGAAGTAAGACAACAAGTCAGCTTTGGCGGTACTGTAACATACAGCCTCGGTGCCTGAACGTGCACCTCGAGCAATGACGCACTGTCCATAATATGCCCGCCACCGGCGTCGCAGGGGCGCTATGACCTGTAACCAGCGCTAATTTTGGTGCCTGGGACGAGACTTGCCGCTCAATCCAGAAGGCATCTCGCTCGAGGAATGTAGAACTGGCCATGACAGAATGACATGGAGATTATGTCCACGGACCCAAACGTCAGCGTTGCGGCGGGGGAGGTTTTGAATGCGCATGATTATCAGAGGCGGTCACGGTGATCCAAATCGACCTAGGTTATCTCCACGCTTTGCTTGCGAACAGGCCCGATTCGACATTGACCTTGAAGGGTTGGGGGCAATTTGTATGATATCCGAAAACCAGACGAAAGGACTGAATCTACATCCCTTAGCTGGGTATCGCATGGGATCGATGAAGGACGCACGTTCTGAGAGGCCGTGAGTGCAGCACGGGAGAGCGGGAGCCCAATGCTGGACGAGTATCCAACGTGTGCAGCGGCAGCGCCGTAGTTTCAGCTCTCAGTACATGCAATGTCATGCATACCTCTAAGCGATGAGAGATCCTCGGCGCGCGATCAGATTGGCCTCGGAGCGCGAGATTGAGCTCCGATTCAATTATGATGATGGACGAAAATAGAATACAACATCACAGCATGGGCGCCAGCGCGTTGTGCACATTGTGAATGTAGAACGGACACCCCCCGCACACGACGTGTCGTAACAGCAAACTGTAACGTTAGATTTGGAAGCTTGTAAGCAGAGAGGGTCTGCTGTTCCATAGCCCGAGAAAGAGGAGCTTAGGATTGAAATTCGCGTCCCCAAGTTGTGCTCTCATGCCAACTATCCTATGCACAGTCATGCACATACAAGATAGACGCGATGTACCCTCTTTGATGGCGGATCAGAAAGAGAGGGGCCTACAGAGTTGCTTGTTTTGTTGCTCGAGGACGAATTGCACGTAGAGTAGCCGAAGTCAGTCCCGACGGAGTACCTCACGGAGAGGCTCGCATAGGAGGACGGGAGAGAGAATTTGAAAACAGAGGCTGAGCTTCTCTGAAAGGCGACGTCGTCAATGTGCGGAAGCAAAGTCAAAATAGACACGTGCTCTATCAACGGCTCCGAGGTTCGACTCTCACCACCTGCGTTTTACAATGTAGCCAACGTTCGAAATCCTGGAGAATCCTCAATTTTGAGGGGGGTAATGCATCCAACAGAAACCCTACTGCAACCATGACCAAGCCCTTAGCTTATTGGACGACAATTACACATGTAGATGAATAGGTTCAACCCTAGCGAGAAATTTCGCAATGTCTCACATCGACTGGTTGGCAAGTTATCTCTTCTTACCGAATGCTAGAGTTCGGATTTGACTTGCTCTCCTCGGGTTTCTGACAACACCGCAACATCACTTCGTGGAGTGTAGCTGTGACGGGACGCAAGCTCAGTCATAATCTATCACAGACAATGCGAGGAACCAGGTAGATTAAAGGCGAGCAAGGGGCGGGTAGATAGTGGAGCGGCGGAGTAAAGGTCGCTGATAACTTTCCCCAGGAGCCAGGTTCGCCCAGGATTCTACGCCCTGAATGGCCGTTCCTTGCGCGCCTGACCAAGACCGGTCTTTCAACAATTGAGACACGCATCGGTGAGCGAGAGAAGATTGTTTCCGTCTATGCACCGTATGAGTAACACTGAAACGCTCGAATTAATGACTGTACGGCCTTGCATGATTAGTACAGGTCTTGGTCGGGGACTCGAGCATGGTATGCGCGCCGCTGGCCAAGTCGCGTATCACAACATCGACAAGGACGATCGTGACGAAGACCCACGACAAGGGTTGTTACAGATGCGCGCGAATCAGAAAATCTTCTTCCAGATGAGTACTAGTAAGCAACATTTGAAGATGAAACGGCATCTCACCGCGCCAGTGACCTCAACAAGGTATTTGGGCACCTAGACATTTGTTGCATCGCTCGGCGCACGGTAATTTCATCATTGACGAGCTGTCGGGCAAGACGAAGCGGTGTCGTGCACTGGGCGGCAGCGCACTCTCCACTTAGCGCCCACAGTGAGACACAGTTCAGACAGACAGCTACAGCCCACCGGCGATCACCGTGCTGAGTCTTCTCGAGTCTTAACAAGACAGAGAATTTCACATCGCGTACTTACTTGGGGTGTTCAAGCGAGATCGAGAGACGACAGATTGGGATTACGATCTTTGAAATCAATCCAGAGCGAACGAAGTAGAGTTTTGAATCACGTGACGGTCATTTTGATTTTCGCGCAAATCAAATGGCGGGTCATCCTACAGCCATCGGGACGGCATAGCGGACTCTAATGTTTTGGACCTCCTCGAAGTAAAGCGAGTGGCGTACCGACGATAATGTGATACTTAAATATTTCGACTCACCAGTCACTTCAAACGGGGAAACGGGTGAAATGGCCAACGCCAGTGAATCACACGTGAAGGAAGATGAAAAGGAAGACAGTATCCTAATATGGACTTGAACGTCCACAAGTACGCGAGTACGTGTTGCCACTTCGCCATATGGCCTGATCATTGTCGTGGTGTCCACGTGGGCCTTCGAAAACGTGACGATCAATATCTGTTTTGGTTTCGTACCGTCATGACCTCCGCGTATGGCCAGTTTCTGTGTGAGCGTGTCTTCACCGGTACCTCGCTGTGACATGAACGCCTTCTGGACTTGTCTTCGATTCGCACGGACACCAGGCTCAACAGGACTAGTGAACGACGCCGCGATCGTATCGTCCTTTCGGTTCTCGGTTACTTACCTATGAATGGAGTGCAACTTGCAAAATGAACATCTCCATTCACACAGACAGCTGCCAGTCGAAGGTTAGTCCCCTTCAACATGCGGATACGGTCACCTTCCTTTGGTCGGCGTCTTGCTCATGAGGGTACTTGGTTATTAGCCGATGTATTCTTGCGAGCTCATAATAGTAACTGCAGTTACACACTCGCCTAGGACTTTCCGCGCAGCGCATGGTACGCCATTAAAATCGTGCGCTAGCCTCCTGGTGTGGAGGCTTCTGGACCATAGCGTTGGCGCCCCCGCGCGTCCCTTGGATTTTAAGTGCGAGATTGCCAGTAAGCATATGCTTTGTATGATGCAGTTTTATGAATGAATCCCGACAAGTCTTCGCGATGGGGGAGATATGACGTGACTATGCCCTATTCTCTACTCCGAGGTTTAGTGCCTCCACGGGCCTAGTCGTTTCCGGACTCATGTATGGTGCCCACTGCCCTCGTCTCCTAGCTGCGGTGAACAGATGGTGACCACACATGCCTTGACCATAATACAGTTCCGTTTTGGATTCTGTTATCCGGCTTTCTACAGGTTTCCGAACTCTTGATTTCGACACGGAGAAGCGCGACTCTCATTGAAGCTAGACTGGATCGTCAACCTGTTTGGTGGGCGTCGCGTTACACAGATGGCTGGTCGATCGGACTCTGGACGTCAGAGAACAATTACTCGACGACTCATTCGGAGATTGAAACGAGTCTGGACATTCATCTACGAGTACTGAATGGTTTGATTCTCACCCAATCCTAACATTACTATACACTAACATTCATACAATCGATAGGAATAGCCCAATGTAATGTCAGGGTCTTGGAAGTCGAGGATGCTTTTGGTACCGACTCGGTAAATAATATGATCGCCGGATCTTTGCCTCTATCCTCCATCATCAAGGTGTAAACAAAGTCAACGATGGCCCTGCGCTCCTCTGGTATTGAATCGAGCCGATATGGCCTATCTAGCCTTTGATTGAATGCCTGAAGGATGGGAATATTCCTTGAAGCTGCCGGGACATGCCCGGCAAAAAGGCTCCTTGAAAAAGTCTCTCTCTGGCAGTCAACCTGAAGGTACGCAAGACCGTGACTTTCGTCGCTAATACCGCCATGTTCCTAGCGTAATAATTTTTTTTCGTGACTCTCGTGGCCGCTAAAGCCGCAGGGGAACATGCTGCCGACGGGCATCTGTTCAGAACAGTCATTTACACGATGTCCCAACGAACGGTGTTAGTAGGCCTCGGATACTTAACTGAACGCCCAACGTGAAGTCCTCCTGGCATGACCCGTCCGAATCCCACGGACTTGATGACGCACGCGGATAGGCAATGGGCTCATTCGGCTGGTCTACATAGGCGGAAATTAGCAGGTACCACGTAGTTGGCGCGCAGGCAGTATCCGCCCGTCCTATCTGTTTTTGGATTCGAAAGGCTGGGTTAACTTTGTTTGTTGCTCCCTTCCCGATGCAAGTTCTTTTACTGACGAGTCGCTTCAGAGCTTGGGTGTCATCGTGCCTTTCAAATCATTCCATATCGTTCCCAATGTGCGCCCTTTTTTAATAAGTACACGAGCGTGTCGCGGGCTCACACGGTCCCTATAGTTGATTGATCAGACAACAAATCCACTTGTTCCATTCACACCGTCATTATGGCAGCGCGGCTACTAGATTTTCAAGCGGCCAACGCCACACATCCCCCTTCAACCCCAACGTTCGTCGCGTACTACTCCCTTTCCCGAGGTCACGCCCACAATTCATTTCTAACCATGCGTTTTGGGTGCTGTTTCATTCGGTTATCCACGCATTCACCGCCATCTTTCTCTTCCCCGCCTTCCTTCCCCGCATCCTGTCAATTGATGTACTTCTGGACCACGATAATATAGAGTCTATTCTTATCAGCCGCTCAAGGGGAACTAGAGGAGCCCTCGAAGCGTCCGGACAACTCCACAGGTCAGCTTTGAGCTCGTTCCCGAATCAAAGTCCGACTCCGTTGTTCACGAAATCTGTCACATCATATACAGCTAAGCTCGCTCTAACGTTGTCGGCGATGGCTTATCGGACGCCCTTCGTCCCAGTTACATCGGAATCCCTCCGTTGTGCTTGCCTGTCTGAGTCTGGCTTATCCGCTCCTTGCTTATTTCCGAGTCTAGGATTTACGCGCGCTTATTAGACTGTTCACCGACGTAACTGCTTCCTCCTTCTCTACGCACATCACCAACATCATCTTTCCCATCTGTCGTAGCTAGACACCACCCGGCCGATCTGATCGCCCACGCGCTGTATCATCACTCAGCAGCAGCGTACAAGCACCATGATGCCTGAGCATGATGCCCGCGTCCTATGTGTAGAGGCGTTCTCAGCGGTCTTGTCTTGTATGCCGGACAGTTCCATGTTGCTACAGCCCTTTCCGCTCAAAGTAGCGATGTCGTAACTGCCACGACCTGGACAAGCGGCGCGGCATTCGAAGAGAGTCTGTAACGGCACCTCTTGTGATCATGTGCCGTCCTTTTGCGCAGTCGCAGTATTGCATTGCACTGTACATACAATACAATGCGTTGTCCCCTAAAGCCTGTATTGTACGCGTTATCGATTTACGACAGCGAGTCCTCGTCAAACGGCATGTCTTGGAATGCCGTCCGCGCGGCCATCCGCTTCATTCCACCAATCCCCACGATGTGTATGCCTCTCCGTGCGCTCTGATTATGGCGGGCTTTGCGGAGAGCCTGACGGGGGCCGCCTATGGCGAGACATCGCGCCTTACGCATTTCGATTGCGTGTAGCCTGAGGGTATACCGGTGAACTAATAAACTCCAATCTTGCTTCGTCAGGGAGACTTTTTGTTTGAATGCCGGACTCTTCTCAACCCACCGGTCAACTTAGGTACGCCTTCAGTTGACTTGTTCGTCATGTACATATTAATGATTTACTTATCGTTCTTTCCCCTCAGATTTACACCTGACTTGATGTGACACGACCATTTCTTTCGCGAAGTCTCCGACCCTTTCCCGCCCTCTTTCATCTTCCCCCAATCGCAGCATATCTGTGGCGTCTTTTGAAACCTGAGTCCACCCCCCGTGCTTCGAGTCCTCTCAGGTTATCATCTCCACGAATTTGTCGTTGAAAGCACGCTCATGTCGGTCGACAAAACCTTATATTCGATAGAGATATCAGCGGATAAAAGTAGGAGCCATATTGCCATTCTCAAACATCCGACGTTGAACACGCCATTTCGAAACGCCCTCCCAAGAGTGATGCGCCACACGGGTGGGGTGAAGGGACATGTATAGATTGAGATGCTCCTCACATTCTAAAGAACACTCCTTCGCGCTAGGGGGCGCCCTCCTCGTTATTGGCTGCTCCTCTTCAGGTGTACGCATCGCGACCCTCGTTGTACGCCCTTGACACATGCCGCTGAATGTTATCGACATGCCAGCTCTCTTCTCCCGAGGGTGAGACTCCCGTGCTTATTAGTCTCGCAAGCGCTGCATGTAGCAACGCAGCCGCGTTGTCCGAGCGATGACAGCTGCGCAGGCAGGCGATGCTTTACGATTGCTGCTGATTACGATTGACGATTATTATCCTAGGGATGGGTTGTATCCCTCCTTTCATTTCCTGTATGTACACACGCACGAGCATGCTTACTTTTGTCTTTTCGGGACATCCCTTGATTTGGACAATCACGATAGTCTTTACCAGGGCCGGACTGATATGCCTCCCTCGGGGGATCTGTAATACGCGGACGGCTCATGCTACTATAACGAGCAACTTACTCCCACCGCGCGAACAGTTGCGCGAGCTTCCACTCGAGCTGCAGAAGGACAATTTTTGTTTGGGCGGGTCGCTCTACCGTCTGTGGGCTCTCCTTGGTAGTCAATTTCATCAGACTGACTGCTTTTTAGCAGTACAATTACTGGAGGGTCCTCATGAACACCCTACTACTACCAGAGTCAGGATGCGCCGATTTCAAAGATGGTTTCCTCCTCATGCTCAGGACTGTTTTCTGCTAATCCGGTTATCCTCCGCGACGCAGCGCACGTTCGCCTGAACCTGTAAATTAAAGTGTCTTGACTATTTCTCATTAGATGACTGGTGGCCAGCGTCGGAGAACGTTCGGTCAGGCTCCATCTTACGACCTTGACGCTGACAGTTCGCGTTGCATATAGAGTGTATGATCTATCACCTGTTGGTAGATGATCATCCATCTTTTGTGCGTGTCTGACGGCCCATGACAGATTGTTCTACCAACTTGAAACGGGGAATGCGACCTTTGGCTCAAAGAAGGTCCTCCGAAAGTATCGGGCGAGGTGTGTGTTATACCTTCGACGTCATCCCAGGAATGGGTACCTGAGTGATGAGATCTTTCAGGTCGCTGATCGAGATGATGCGGGATCTCTCCGGACGTGATGGATCTCGCTCCCTCTTGGACGACGACGACCTGATGTCGCCTGTTTTTGCGCCATTGGGAAGGAACCCTTGCGGATCCATTGCTATCTCACGTGCTGTTCTCTTTAGAGTTGATGACAATGTGATGGTGTTTTGTACAAGGTGAACTTCGAAGGTCTTATGAATCTCTTAACTTGAGCCATGATTTTATTCCATTCGAAATATGAGTTAAAGGAGAGCGAGGCAGAGCTGACTAGCTATCGCCATCGGCATTATCTTTCGCTTTACCTCGGACGCTAAGCGTACAGTCATTCAGAAACAATCTCGCCTGAATACAGGTGCTTTGTTAATCGTCAAATGGTTTCGTATTGCGTTGTGAGGTTCATTTGTCCAGAACACTCGCTCCGTTATCTGTATTAGCTCTTGACATTTACATTTCCCTCTCTATCTACTCCAATGATAAGACTGACGGCGTGGAGCTACAGTAGAGGCGAAATGAAAGTCGACGCTGTTGTACGACTCACGCGTATCAATGATATATGAGACTCCGCGCATCGCAGGTTCTTGAAACCAGTATTCATGACCCGTTATGTCTCTCCACTTCCCAAGCACTCAATTGCTGGAGACCAGAGTGAACTAATGACCGAAGTGTTTCCGTACGCAATCAAACGACCAAAGTCCCATCAACTGAGCATATCAGTCCTCGCTCACGTTCATATATCGTCTCATTTCTCTGTTTCTCCACCATGACAGCGCACTCGATGTTCTACAGAGCACTGTGGCGCAGCATTCCAGCTTCAGCCAGACAATGATGGACAGCTCACTTCGCGTAGACTCTCATCACGGTTTCGACGGCTAGGAGGATGGCGGCCTGCGTTGACAGCGCAGTCTACAATGTCCGCGGACATGCAGACAATGTACAAGTAGACCACGTGTTATCGAGCTTGCACAGCTTTGCTTGCTTAGCCCCGAAATCAACAGATCGCGTCAACAAGATTGGGTCCATCACCTAAAAGCAGCACTCCAACACGATCGACGCGTGTGAAATAGGAATACCAAACCGTCCTCGACAAGCGAAGCGAAGCCCACGATATATTCGTCGGATCAGAGCTCGAAATGGGCGAGATCGCCTGGAAAGTGTATTATAGTCCTCGGTGTGAGCCTACCCGGACCCGGAGATGTTGATGGGATGGGGTTGCGGATCGCTACGAGGGCCGCGGGATTGGCTTTGAGCATCGGGAGGCTTCTTCCAGCGCATCCCTGCGCTCTCCAAGCGACTGCTTATTCCTATCATGAGCACCCCCGCCACGGATACTCGCCGACGAGGAAGTAACGCCCGAGGCGCATCACAATTATGATCCTCGTAGTAGTCCTCTATAAGTACGCGATGCTTAAAAGGTGACTTCGGACTTCCGAGGAAATAATGGAATGTTGGGGCGGTAAAACATTGGCGATTTGTGAGAGTGATTTTTACATGGGGCACGTCAACGTCGGCGTCGGTGACTGTCACCTACGGCCGCTGCTCCATACGCATACGTCCGTACCAGTCGTGGGTCGAGTCGAGGCGGCTGGCAGTGGCTATGATGATGACACCGCAGCGGCCTTGAATATTCGCTCCGGCGTGACGAGGAATTATTTGCGATTCCGTTCCATGCCTACGGTGCAGTCATTTTGGACCGAATCCGGTCCCACTTTTTGTACAATGTCTCTCACAAAAGGAGAAATCATCAACTCGGTATACGTTCCGTTTCATTAGGCGCGTCGTTGCGAAGTCTTGTTGCATTCCGAGTGACTTACCGTGTACCTCAATCTGCGTTGAGCCGCCGTGGCTAGTGGTACGCTGAAAACACCAGAAGCGTTGTAGTCGATTGATATCGCTATAGGATTTCGGAATGAGTGCATTCCTTGCTCACCTATGCTCATGCAGCTCGTAAGTAATGCCCCCAGGTGCATGTCACCCCGAGTAAGTCGATTAACGTTCGGGCAAGTGGGGCATATGATACGACATTTGTGTAGGCCGCTGTTGGGGATATGGAAGCAAAAGAGCGTATACGTTGATATTACTACAACAGGATATCTCAGTGTTGGAACCGAGTGCCTGACAAAGATTGTCGCGGGCCGCTAGCAATTATGGGCGATGTCGCGTCGTGACGCATGTAGCATCTATACGGCTCTTCCGTTTGCGAAGAGCCATTAATCAACGCAGGGCACAGCTATCGATGACATGTCATATATCTCAGCTTCGGCTCCGAAGATAATTCTCCTCGTTTCTAGGCGTCTTTTCCCAGGTCTTTTCGGACATGCGTGCTTCGACGTTTCATGAGGAACCGGACTTTGTCCGACAGGAAAAACACAAAGTTTCGGCAAAGGACTGACCATCAGCGCGAACATTAGCCGACTTGGCTGAAATAATCGAACAATCGCATGCCATTGAACAATGATAATACGTGTCATAAACCTGACGGCGATTCAATTGTCTGATGGCAAACATGTACGATGAACGCCTCGGAGGGAAGAAATGGCTAACCGAGAAAGACAGAAAATAGAGATACTGCATGTTTCTGGCGACACAAGAAACGGCGGTCTCAACAAGGCAGACACACATGCTCGTCATTACCGCACCGCTGCTGCACATCAACGACATTCTTCCGATCCGCTCGTTCTGCAAGACCGCGGTCATAGCACGTCGGTCAACAAGCTAGTAACCAAGCGAATGATCCAAATGAGTCTAGATGCAAGATTATTGTCAGGTCAACGAAGGAAGGGAGCAACGGACAATGTCTGAACGCCGATCTTGGACGCCACATGTCATTTTCCCACGGGTGCCGATCCCCAGGAATAAATATAGCGTTACAGGAAACCTTGCCAGCAATATACAGATACCAGCGGAGGCTGGAGATAGGCTTCACCGCGACGTCCGAGATTTGTTGGACTGGTCCTCGGGACATTTGAGATGGTTTCAGAACCTGTCGGGTGAGATAGCGGAAGTGCGAATTCAAGGTAGCGGGGAAGGAATGGACGACAAAGAGAAGTTGATATTCGTAATTCGAAGCCACAAGACGCATGAATATGGAACCTGGCCATGAAGATGGAAGAAACTGGTCGCCACGTAAAGGATTGAATTCGCCTTGAACTGGTGATTCCAGGAATACGGCCGCTTGAGAGAGGTTGGAAGACGAACGAGTTCGAGTGCATCAAGACGAACGACTGCATGTTCGGTAGTAAATCATCTGCGTCTTGTGAATTGTTCAGTAAGAATATTTGAACTGGCCACAAATGCCTTACAGGTCAAACCCTAACCCTAGATACCAATCTCAACATTCATGCGAAACTCCTTCACCGGACATCCCAGGAAGAAACCATAGTACAGCGATACCGGTTCTGACTATACGCAGTCATGTATCCTATCCACGGCTAGCCTGTGTTTACGAGCACATTCGACCTGGCAGATCCAGGCCGAAAGGAAAAGATGTGCGTAGTAAGAAGGCTGCAAGCCTTGTCGAAGAGGCCATCATCGTCCAAGTCCTATAAGTTGAAAAGGCTATTAATGGTATTGAATCAATGGGGAGCAAACTTAAAGCAATTCATTCCTAACCTTGTCAACGTCACGTGATAGACTGTCGCGAAAAGAGGCAACCTCAAGCGTCGAGGAGGAGCTCAGGAAGACGTGCAACCCAGGGGTGCAACATTCTGAATTATGCGCAGGCGTACATGCCATCCGGAGACCCTTCGGCATAAAAAGAAGGGCGCCCAGAATCAACCCAGAATGCCATTGGTCGACAGGTGTGACCAGGAGTGTGTGGGGATTCCAGTGGGATCGCGGGAAGACTGCTCAGAGACGAGATAAATGTGGTAGACGACAGATAGAAACCCGTAAGAAAGATCTGGTCAGCGAGAGATTTATCACGCCGAATGGAACAAACGGCTAGTAATGTATCGCTCTCACAGCCCAGCGGGCAAGGCATGGAGGCCGAATAATCCGTGGAGATTAGACACAACCCATCTCCTTCATAGGTAAGGCCGGTGAGAGCGACGACGACAGTCTCTTTATAAAGTAGGCCTAAAACCATTTTCGTCAGAAATTTGCGTAACGTAGAGACGCGTTAACACGACTTGCCTACGGGCGAAGCTATATTCCAGTCCATGCGCGCAGTAGTAATATCTGGATGGAAAAGGAATCTGTGTAGCAAAGAGGCGGCGGGTACCAAGATGTGGACATGATGGTAGGAAGGAAGAGCTAAACTCGGACCGAATTTCCGATTCTGGGCATGTCGGCCTATCGGCCGACGAACTTTCCACTGCCGCCTCCATAAGCTAAGGAGCTTGCCTCTCGCACAGTAAATACTTTTTGAAGAACGAACTGTGTGGTTTCACTGCTGGACCGACTGGCACAAGACCGATTTCTCTCTGACCAGCTCCACCTGGCACCGCCTCCATCGCTATTATTCTTCTCAGGCGCCTGTTGGCTGCGTGGTGCGCGTCTTTTATCTCGGCATAACCCTGCCCTCAATGACAGGCACTATAAAAGCAGTGCTATCTCTGTGCCCTCCCCACTGTTTTTTCGCCCATCACCATTTTCTGAAATGTCCCCGATGGCGCACCCCTCAGAAACTGACACTGGAGCCCAGAAATTCGTGCCAATGACTAGAGATGGTCCTCGCGACGCCCCATCTGGCTCCTCCGATGAGCTCTATGACGACATTAATGCGAAACTGATTGGGGAAGGCAGACGTCAGTACAAGGGCTTTCAACCCTCCGAACCTATGCCAATTCAGTTAGGCCAAGGACTTTCCAACCACCCGTCTGCCACTCGAGATTGGGAAGAGTCATCGCCTGTGCCACCCAAGGCCCCGAGCACACGTTCTTTGAGTGCCACCGAACTGGATCCTTCCAACCATCCGGCGTCCTTTTGCCATCCTTCCAATAATCAACCGACAACTCTCAGTGACGCGTCGAGCAAACCTAACGTGCGATCGAGATTGGTGGAAGATTTCAGTCACCCCGACATTCCTACAGCCGCAAACTATCACCCTGACACGCCACCTCTCCTGCAGGAGAATAAACCTACGCCCGAAGACCCGATTCAATCTCATTCGTTCGAATCTCGAGCATCAGCGAAGGCTCATGCTATCGGGTCCCAGAATCCATCTAGTGGAAGGAAGTTGAATAAACTTCAAAAACCGCAGCGAAGACGATTGGATCCTAGTTCATGACAAGTCTCAATAGAAGATAAGCAATATTTCGATACATACATGTTCAAAACCTATATATCTAGTACATCGACCATGACGAGTAATAGCGAAGTAACACTGCAATGCGATAGAATCAACCTATTTGAATCCGATACTTCGTTGCGCTTGTACGTTCGAAATCGGAATATATATACAAAAGATTGTCAAGAAATCGTTAAATGGAAGTCGTCTTCTATGGGCACTCTGCATCGAATACAAACCAAGACCCATAGATTCCATCATGCGCCTTTAACATCTCGTCAGCGGCATGTTCCAGTCAAGCAAAGGGCTTATTAACGTACAGTTTCACGACAAATATCCGGATGGTCGAGGTGCACCCAGTTAAAGTGCGAGGGCGTGGAGAAGCACATTTCCTGCCAATTATCCCAAGGCGGCTGGTGGTTCTCCAGCTTCGCCTCGAAGATGCGTTTATGGTTTCCATAGCACTCCTACGGAGAAGAAGAGTGAACTTCATATGGCAGTGAATCGAGAACGAACCACACCTTCTTGGTATGATGAGCCCAGAAAGTCTTGCACGTTGGCTCGTTGGAGTGTGTGATCCATTCAGCGATGATCTTGCCCTGTCATGAACAAGGGTGAGGATACAACGAAGGTAGCAGTAGAAGACAGAAGGAAACACACTTCATCATCATCGCGCACACAACGCCTCGGACGCTCGTACGTATTTCCGTGTATCTCGATCGGGGTCTCCATGCACCACTTCAATCCATCCACATCAGGATCCACAGGTACGTTGAACGAGCTCAGCTGTGTAACGCCTCGATTCTAAGGAAAGGCAGCGCTGATCCGGCTTGAAATCGATCCAAAGCAGGGCAGAGCGCTTGCGGTGCTCTTCGTCACGCCGCATGGCGTCCTCCTTGTCCTTGATAGCTCCCTCGCGCATCCGCAGAACCCTGTCGCTAGAGTCCCATTTCGCCTGGTGTGCTCGGTCCGCTGCCTCCAATTCGCGCTCGTGGTTCTTTGTCAAGTCAGCGAGATCCGCGTTCTTGCGCTCGATTTCCTGCTGCCACTCCTTTCGGATTCGGTCGCGCACGGCGGGGATGTCTGTGTTATTAGCATCGCTGACGAGGTGCAATGCGGCGCTGGCGACAAGGATAAGGACTAGGACGCCAAGGATCGTAGCAAGGCGGCGGTAAGGGTAGTAGATCCTGGTCTTCGCAGGTAAGAGAGGTGTGGTCTCCTCGTGTCTAAGGAGAGGTGTGCTGTCCCCGTATCTATACCACAGTGAAGTGCGTGCAACATGAATAAGGCTGGGCCAACAAACCTTGAGCCAGCGGAGTATGGCGGAGGTGCGATACTAGCGGGGCGGCACGACGAATAGGAGTTAGTCCTGGCAGTGCTAAAGAGGGCTGTAGAGAGAGAATAATGTTTAACTGGGCACCTACCGTGACATTGATGATGGGAGACGTAGGCAAAGAGGTGATGGCGCTTAAGACGGTCCTCGTGTAAGACGTAAGGTGGGCAACACGTAACGAGACGGATCTCCAGCGCTCAATTCAGTAGTAAGTACCAGATGCGGATGTAGGCTCATTGGCACGCGGCAGTGCTAAAGTAAGAGATAGTGATACTGATCGGTCAGAAACAGAGGAAGCTCCAGATAAACAGATGTGGAGGGCGAATTGTTTTGTAGAACATGAAGGTTAAGAACAAGAAGCATCGCTTTCGATCGCATAGGTAGCAAATAGGTAGCTTCACATGATCAACTAAATATGGATGAAGGCGATAAGTGGGTAAACGTGTTTGTTCGACAAAAGAAGGGCAGAATAAGGTCGACGCGTTGTGAAAGAAAACGGGGGAAAATACAGGAAAGAACGTCATCAGTCAAAGGCCATACTTCTTCTTCAGTCCGTCTGCAGTGCTCAGGGCATCATCAATCACCACCTTGAAATCCTTCTTCATCCTGTTCATCTCCTTCTTCAACGCCAAAATCTCTTTGTCTTTGGCCACAATCTCCTGCTCCGCCTCCTTCGTGTTCGTCTGACTAACTTTTGCCTCAAGATCTTTAATCACTCCCAACAGCGTTTCCTTGCTCAGGGAGTCCATAACGGAGGACGTGGTCGACGGAGTGTAGCCAACAGTACGGGACCGCTTCGCCGAGCGTGTGCTGCTGCTAATGTCGCTGGGATCCGGATCACTCCCACGACGCCTGCTGGTGCCTGATGTGGAAGAGGGTCCTTCTATCGCGCGAGAGGAGCTGTAGCTGCCCGCGGTGGGGCATACTTTATCAAGGAGCCTACACTCCCGGCATTTCTTTCGCCCGTTGCGACTTCGGCGCTCATAGTGACACGGTATGTTGCGCTCTGTGCATGTCGCACACTACAGAGATTTATGCGTGAGTAAAAATAAAGGATGGCAGAGTTCAAGTCACGTACTGCACGGTCGAACGGGAGCGGGAGGATATCCCAGTCGGCGATGTGTATCCCGTTGACTTTTCCGCTGTGGCCAAGGGCGCGGCCCGGGACGGCGGTGATAGCGTGGAAGACGAGTATGGCGCGTAGTGCATCGGGGATGTCGTCCTGCTGGTCTATGGACAGACTGATAGCCGCCTGGTACAGTGACTCGATCTCGTCGGTGGAGAGAGGTTGGACGAGGGACTCGTACTGAAGTTGGGGAAAGTAAGTGTGTGTCATCGTACGACGAATTGTAGGCACATACCTTATTGACAAGCTGAGAAGCAGTCTTCACCGCTTGTTTCGGTTTCGAGCGATCACCATCCTCATGGTTGGACGGCGGAGAATGGCTGACAGAGAGGACTTCAGGCGAGGATTGTTTGAATTCCACTGGGGTCGACATGGGGGAAGGAGCGAAGGAAAAAAAAAACACGAGAGAATAATAGCTATGTATGTTAGTTACCATGGAAATGAAGAAGCGGAGGAAGGTTAGTTTAGCTTTTAATCAGGCTTCTGAATGCGTACCGACAACGACCGTATAAAATATCATACACAGCGCCGAGTCGCGCGGTAAATTATACTTGGAACGGGGTGTCCTTTAGCTATTACTGAAGCGAAAGGTGCGACGGGCATTTTGAAGATGGCGGTTAGAAGCGAAGTCCAGAGGTCCGGCGGCCAGCGGCCCGGTGATATTCTTTTCAAGCACGCCCAAGTGTGCTCCCTTAACTTGAGCATGCACATCGACTTCTCATCAAGAATACGGCCTGATTTACTTGATAAAGTAGTAGCTATCGACACGGGACATAAAGGAAATCGTACAGTACGGTGTCCGTCCAAGACAATCGACAACATGGAAGAAGAATACAGTCCACTTTAGCTAGACATTCAACGCAGTACATAAAGAAAAGTCAACGCATGCAATGTGTTCGTCCAAGAAATTAAAGAAGGTAGTCGACAACGCGGAAGAGGAATCGTACTTGAAAATATTCAACGCGCGTACTTTGCCTTCAACGCGTCAGCCGAGCGCACCACCTCGTCAACCGTTGACCGCAAATCCTTCTTCGCCTTTGCCAACTGCTTCCTCAGCTCAACTATCTCCTTATCTTTCGCAGCGATCAGCGCGTCCTTTTCCCGCGACTGCAGCTGATTCTTGGCATTATTCAGCGACTTCTGCTGATCCCTTATGATACCGAGGAGGGTCTCCTTGCTCAGATGAGCAAAAGAGTCCAAGGTATCAGGCATCTTGGATGTCGAGGGCGACTCGGGCGCGGAAGAGACTGTCTGGGACGTACGCGCGCGCTTGGGCGGTCGGAGGTTGGAGATGTACTCCGCATCAGATTCGCGCCGCCGTGGTGTCGCTACCGGCAGCTCATATCCCTTGTCATATCCCGCCGGGCAGCAGGTCGAATTTCCGAAGCGGCACTCCCTACACTTTTTCCTCCCAGTCCCGGAGCGCCTCTCGTATTCGCAGGTGAGGTTGTTTTCAAGGCAATGGGGGCACTGCAATCGTCTAGTTAGCCATGACGGGTGAAGACTGGGATGATGGTTCCTACCGGGCGTTCAAAAGGAACGGGAACGAGATCCCAGTTTGCGATATAGAGTCCTTCGACTTTGCCACTCCTTCCAAGAGTCCGTCCCGAATCTCTGATGTTTCGAAAGACGAGGATTGCGCGAAGCTCTTCCTTGATGAGTTCCTGCTCCTTGGCAGGTAGCTTGATAGCGTCTTGGTAAAGGTCTTCTACCTCTTCTTCGGAGAGAGGCTGGACGAAAGATTTGTACTGTGCAGGCTTAGCAGAGTAGGATGGACGTAAATGCATACGTACTCTGTTACAGTGCGTTTCAGAATGATGCGGAAAACGTTCACAGAAAAATCTTGGTGGCTGTGCCGGCCCGATGACCTCCGAACCCTTGCTTCTCACCACCATCATGGCACGCAAATGGCACGACATGTAAAATTGGCGTCAAGCGACATACAATAACACATTCCCATGCTACACTTTGAACAGTACTGTAGTGTAAATCAAATTAATCATGTTTTTGCTCTCATACACGCATACAATGGTATTTTATTGCAAGTTTCTGCAAGAGCCATGGTACTTCGGGCCAACTTCCGGGTCTTCGGCAAGCCTTGGGCCGGCACAGCCACCAAGATTTTTCTGTGAACGTTTTCCGCATCATTCTGAAACGCACTGTAAACAGGGCGGTCGCCAACGCTACTTGTTGATCCCCAGCAGAGTCCTGGCTGCCAAGTGAGGCTGGAGCCTGAGGTCCTGGCGACGACAAGACGGAAAGAACGTCAGGTTCGGGCGATAGAGATTTGATGTGAGTGTGCTCTGACAATGACATGGTTGCGGGGAGAAGAAAAAGGACAACCCTGAAAGTCCGGCGTCTATAGCGTAAAAGTTGAGTAACAGCCGTTCCGGAACGCGACAATCGCAACCAATTCAATTGAATCGGATAGAAGCGAACGGTGTAACTCACAAGCGAAATAAAAGTCGTAGCCTTTGTATCACAGCTCCCAAGCATCGGGTAAAATAGACCTGTCGGGCGGGCGAGTTCATTCGATCTAAAATATGAACCAGCCGCGTTATTGTCGCGTGGTCCTTTTCCAATTCAACCACCATCTTGCTCTTGCTCATTTCCGCGTCTTTCTTGAAAATATTACCAGCGGTGGTGGATGGAAAGCTACTCGTGGAACTCCATAGTCCTTTCCACGTTCTCCCTGCACCTTCAAGAGGTCGCATTTCTCTTTCAAAGACGCGCCGGAGTTCCTGTTTTGAACGCCTTCAAACGTGCGTTTTCAAGGGCGCCACAGTTTGTTGGGGGGAGTCTGATCATCGTTTGATTCATCGTCTAGAAGATTCTACAGTGTGTCGTTCTATACCTGTCATTATCCGATGCAGTGCCTTATTGTGCGTGTAGGAGGCTGTTCACTACCTATTGTTCGCATTTTGGTGCTTCTTATTCTCACTGGGTGACCATCACAGCTAGTCTGCAGGTCATTACCCGTCCCCGCCATGGCATATTTGTATAAAGGTCCATCACTTATTCTAAACACTGATTCTTTTCATTTTTACAGCCCTCTACTCGAGTCTCGACTAGATGTATTTTCCTTTCATATCCCCCCGGAGACGAAGCTCCACCCGGAAGCGTACACCGATTGGAGGCCACAGCAGTAGTCACGGCCACGGCAGCCATGGTAGCGGCTCCATCAGCGGTGGCGAGGGCGGCGCAAAAAGTGGCGCCGGATCGGGCTCAAGTTCTTCGTCTGGCGGAAAGGGCGCTGGCGGTAGCTGGAGTGGCTTTCAGGCTAGTACAGGTGCCAAAAGCGAACCTCATGCTGGACCTTATTATGGTCTTGGTGGCGGCCCCAAGAGATCAGTTCCAAAGGGACAGCTGTTTAGTGGGCGTCCCGCAGGCGGAGGCAGGAGAAGCGATGCCTACGGAAATGCGTGAGCCGTCCAGTGTTTATACGACTTCTTTTATCTTGAATGCTTTCCTTATAGCACGTACGGAAGCGGATATCCCGCTGCAATAGGCTACCGTTATCAAGGCCGCGGTGTCGTTAATCGAGGCTTTCCATTTTACTTTTGGCCCATTACTTTTGGTGCTGTAGGAGGCGCAGGACTGGCCTATCTCTATAACGAAGAGGTTTGTGATTCTCGTCAGTTATTGCAACTCGTACACTCACTTCCCTCGCTCCACTATAGTACGGACTTCCCACTAACGAGAGTCGCCCCGGAGGTCCCCAACAAATGGCTACGTACTTGATTAAATCGCTAGACGGAAAGACGAACAATACCTTACGCATCGTCACTGATCGGGACAGCTTACTTGCCGTCGTTGCTACGCTTGACGATAATCTTACCTACGGGAAGACTCAGGACGACAATCCTTGGGCGAAACTGCTACAGAACGGCACAATCGCACCCTTCGATCTTACTGCTGTGAAACCGGAGCAAATCTGGTCTTATGCGAGGGCGAGCAGTGCTGCTCTCAGTGTCGACGAGTATAATAATACAGCTGTCTTTTCAGACGACCAGTACGCGCCACCATCAGCGCTGCCGAAATCGGTCGATTTGGACATTGTTCAACGTGTCAATTATTCCATGACTGAGACGCTTCCTCTGGTTGATGGTGTGCATCGTGGATCTCACGAGATGCTGCTCTTCTTTCCTAACCTCTTCTTCATTGGCTTCCTGATCCTATGGACTCGCATCCTATGAATCGCCATCTGTAGTAACCTTGGAGGATTTTTTGTACTTGCATTGTTGTAAACTAGCGAGTGTACTAGACGGCATCGTGTCAAAGATTCATCGTTTTTCCGACTTTCTAAAGTATCGTTTGACATCGTATCCTTGGGTTCTATGATTTCGTCGCGTGTTTGTTGCTGTACCTGGAAGCCCCACTTCGAAGGTCGTGTGCGATAAGGAACTGGAACTGCCAAGTTGATCGCTTGCCCCAACTACAGGAAGTAAATCTAATACTTACAGTGAGTTGACAGTGAGGCGATGAGTTGGAAGACTTCCACCTCAGTGATTATTCTTTTAATGGCAAGTTCCACCTGGCGGGCATCAGCGCCACCATTTCGTTCCTGCATTCCATTCCATATCTATTTCTTCTGATCCCCTGCGTCATCTATGAAGACCCAAATCCATGGCGCGGATTGTTTTCGCTATATTTAGAGGCTGTTCATGTTTAACGTGAGTCTCTTTGAAGAACCAGTTGACGTCTAGTAATGAAATTTATTGACGCCACAGTGTTAATGAACACAAAATGAACATCGTCTTTACATTTGTCGCCCCACAGCGCTTCGATTTAATTACTTGACAGATTATTGAAGCGAGAGTCGGTGGAGGGGTGGCTACAAGATTTAGCAGGACGAGTTCAAGGGATTCGTATAACGGCGCGACTTGAAGGCAGGGGCGAAACCAAGGTTCCGGCATTCGGGCCGTAGTCCGCGGAAAGTCGAGCCCCTCGATCTCGGCACACCTCGGCAAGTCCATCATTCATCCTGACCTCATAGCGACCAACCGACGCGTTTCTTCTTCATGACCATCGTGATCTACGACTTCGCTTGCGGTCATGGACTCAGACCTCAGAGAAATCCTAAACCGTGTAAAGGGCATTGCAGACTATCTCGGTGGGTTAATCTAACGCCATTTATTTTGCCTTTTCGTTGCTAAATAAATGTTTCGTTGTCAGGCAGGGAATTAGACGTCCCACAGATTGTTGTGGTAGGAGAAATGACTTCTGTTGGTATCTAAACGCGTCAATTGTACGCAGCTTGGTCCTCCTTCTTCTGGGAAATCGACCGTCCTGGAATGGTAAGTCTGAGGCCCAGTTCAATCTCATCTAATAACTGCTTGTAGTCTCGTCCAACGCGAATTTCTGCCTCGTGGTCCTGAGATAACTACGCGCCGCCCGATAGTTATTCGCCTCGTGCACTCTTCCCAATCCGAATGGAGCGAATTTGGCCATTTGGAGAAACGCTTCACCGACTACGCTGAAATTCAGCAGGAGATCCAGAACGAGACTCTTAGAGTTGCTGGTCGTAACAAAGGCATAAGCAGTCAACCCATATTTCTGACCATGCATAGTCCCACCTTTGTCGATTTGACACTGGTGGATTTACCTGGCCTGACCAAGGTCAGATTGCGTTTGGTTCACACTCCTTCGGTCCATTCTGAAATTGAATAGGTATCGGGCGAGTCCGTACACGCTCCAGGGAACCGACTTCGTGCATTCGCTATGGAGTATATCTCCAGTCACAGGACTATTGTTCTTGTTGTGTCCCCAGTGGACGCAGACCTGTACGATTCTGAGTCCAGGAAACTGGCTCGGACGGTCGATCCCCTTTGCTCTCGAACCCTGACAGTGCGGACAGGTTTTGAAACTGGCGTCGAGATTGTACATGTCCTTTCAGGTTATGCGCTTGTCCAAACGCCATTCCCTAGAGTATCACGAGAAAAGGGCTCTGCGCTCTTGGCAAACGCAATTAGCGCGGTTAGTCCACTTCCGCCATTATATCCACTAGTCACTAAAAATGAGTTTCAACGATAGCAGCTACGCACCCAATTTAAAGAACAACTGTCAGCTCTTCAAACTCGCGCGAATACTCTCGTCATCCAAACTCGACGCGAGCTCGAATCACTGGGCAGTGTCGTCGGCGATGACCCGCCCATTCATACGGCGCTTGTACTCCAAATGATCCTTCAATTCTCCGACAATTTTGTGACCCTCGTCAGCGGCACTGTATCCGACATATCTACGACCGACCTTACGGGCGGCTCTCGTATTTGTTCGGTATTCCATGATGTATTCGGCCGCGCACTGCGCGAGATGAACCCCGTGGAGTATCTCATCGATGCAGACATTCGCACAGCCATTCGAAATTCTGCCGGGACGAAGGGGGGCTTGTTTGGGCCGGAGGCAGCGTTTGAGAAGTTGATCAAACCGCAAATTCGACTGTTGGAGGTACCAGTGACGAGGTGTGTGGAGCTCGTACACGACGAGATGGTGCAGATATGCCATGCGTGTACGTCGGAGGTATGATATATCACTTATGGCCTCCTTTGCATGTTCTGACATTTAATTCTTGTAGGAATTACGGCGATTTCCTCGAGTACGGATGCGACTTCTGGAAGTTGCTCTGCAGCTCCTTAGCGAGCGCATCCAACCTACCAGGGAGTTCGCTCAAAGTCTCGTCGACATTGAAGAGTCGTATATCAACACAAGTCATCCAGAGCTTGTCGCTAGATCCAACGCCGCTCGAAAGGCCAAGGATTCACATCATCAGATTACTGCAAAGAAGGTTTGTTCTTAAACGAATTATATTCCTACAACATTAATGTCTGTTCATAGAAGTCAACGACGTCAAGGAAATCTATGAGTTCTTCAATCGTGGATGTAGTGCCTATGCAACCCCCACCTCGACCACATTCGGCTTTGGGGACCTCGAGTCAAGCCGACGTGGCGGCTTCTGCAAAGGACAAATTGCTGCGTTACTTCTTTAAACAGCCTGGAGATATGTCGATCCCACAGCCTCCAACGTCCACATCCCTCCCATCCTCACCTACTCGTCAGAGCTTTGAAGATTCTCCCCCCACGCCTGAATCCGATGACGATGCCGCTTCGTCTACTGGCTCTTCACCCTCGACGCCTAGCTTTCCGTCACTGGAGGTAGTAGAGGATCCAGAGACCGCCCTAATTCGATCCCTCATCATGTCCTACTTCGGCATCGTCCGCGATTCCATCCAGGATCTCGTTCCTAAAGTGATTATGCATTCGCTCGTAAATCGCATTACCGCCGAGCTGCAGAATCATTTGATCAGGGAGGTTTACGTGGAGAAGACAGATGCCATGGCTGCGATGCTCGTCGAGGACGAGAGTTTTGTGAGGGATCGGGAGAGGATTACGGCACAGCTGGAGGTGTACAGGCAGGCGTGTGTGGCGTTGACCGAGATTTCGCGGCGCTTGATATAAGGACAGTCATTAATTTCTATCTCCTACTATCTTTTGTTGTCGATCTATACTTTGCATATTCTTGTTTTACTCTACGACTCCTTACGAATCACGATTTTGTTGTACATTTCAAGAACCCTCTCAAGCTTGTATGTTTCATTGTGATAAAATACTTACGGTTCTGTTATTCAGATGATTCGATTTATTCTTGAACGAACGTTGTATGTTGAAAATGAACGTGTTTTGAAAGCATAACTGTTCCGACGATGAAGAGGTCCTTACAATTTGCTTTCAAGCCAATCCGAACACACGTATATTCTCGCGTCGATTCTGGCTTGTTGGCTTGGATGCCGAGCCTACATGCTGATCCGATGAGTTCCCTGTTTTATCGCCGAAAAACGTGCCTATAGCGCCCATGATCCTCAACCCTGACGTGGTGGGGACGACGGAGCATAGGCGCCTACCATGTTTCCCTCTCACCGCGATCATTTTGGGACCCAGCAGGTGTGGGATGAACTATGGACCATGCCGGTTCGTCTTACATTCCTCTGTCACTCTACGGGTTCCGTCACGAGCTTTTGCAGATCCACAGTCTACGCGTACCCTTCAGAAGAGGAGTGGCTCAACCGTCGGACTAGCAGTGGGCGTTATGCTTGGTGTACTCATTCTTCTTTGCCTGGGTGCCTTGGCCGCTCTATGGTTGTATCTGCGCCGGAAACGGAGTCGCTTGGACGGTGACCGGACCATATACAAACCAGTTCCCGCTGCTGACTTGGACCTGGACGACGGACCTATGCCTATCGCGTTGTACAACATGCCGCACGCGAATGGGTCCTTTAATCCATATGATGGTCGTAACCTGATGCCCACTGGGAGGGCGTCGGTCACGGAGAATACCCTTGTTGGTCAACAGACATCTACCCAGAACAAGCGCCTATCGACGTCGAGTGCGGGCTCCTCCAACGCAGCAGCCCTAGCGACTACTACTCCCCATGCACCTATCATCATAACCGCTTTCCAGCGCGAGCGAACTTCGGCTAATGTCCCCACTTCTTCGCCCCGCACGCGAAGCGTCAGACGTGCATCATCCGCAGAGCCTTGTCATGTGCACAGTCCGCCGCTCAGCTATGGCAATGCAAAGGGCAAGCGCTCCGCTAGCGCCGATGCTGCGCTCTCCCCCACGGCTGATGGCCTGTACAATAGCGCGTCATCCTCTGCTGTCATGCTGCACCGCCAGCTCAACCCAGAAGAGATGGATAGGCGGAGGCGCAGCCATGAACGATTCGTGGAGGAGAAGAGGAGGCAAAGCATTGCGATTGCGCAGTCTATGGAGGTGCAGATGGATGCTTTTGGCGTTCCGTCAGCGAAGGAGATTCCAAGGACGGGCAGGAGCGTGAGGCGCGCGGCTACTCGAGGCGCTGCACCCCCGGCGTATAGATGATAATATGACAACGGACCATTTCGAACGTTTACATCGTTCCCGAGTGATGGACCTGTCTGTAGCTTTTGTTTAATTTATTCCAGTATCTTTCAATTTCAATGTCTTGCCTTCAGGTTTCTTGTGGTATGATAGAAGTACATGCCAAATCTAGTTTGGAGACTCGCGCAGAGTGATGTTGCTGTGCCCTTCGTCCCACCTAGGTATGATGGCCTTCATAGCCTTCTTTCATCAGAGTATACCGCAAACAGTCCGTGGCGTAAGGCTTGATTGACTTGTTCGTTCTATTAAATTCACGCTTCGTTGTGGTTGACACTGACGAAGTACTGGAAGATAATGAGATATATTGAACCGATACAGATTGGACCTGATGAAAATGACAGTACGAGTACAATGACAGAGATGGCTTGGACTTGAAAGAAATACAGACTTGCATCCACTCTATACAACGGTGGTGAGGTGATATGCTTACAGTGACGACGAAAATGTAACGTCTTTAGTTGTCCGACTCGCAGTCTGACGAGCTCTCAGCCTTGGCTGCAGCCTTCTTAGCCTTGGCGGCTTTTCGCGCTTCCTTCGCCTCCTGCTTCTGCGCCATAGTCAGCAATAGAAACATAAAAGACAGATAGGTTACTGACCTCCTTGGCCTCCTTCTCCTCCTTCTCCTTCTTCTCGGCTTCCTCCTTCTCTTTCTTCTCCTTGTCCTCTTTCTCCTCCCTCTCCTTGCGCTCCTTCTCCTCCCTCTCGGCCTTTTCCTTCTTCAGTTTCTCCCGCGTCTCGCGCTCCTGAATGATCCACGCGCCAACTTCATCAACACACTCACGAGGGCGGGTTTTGTTTCGAAGCAGGTAGCCTTGGAGACCGGCGACCTGTTGAATACGGCGTTACTCTTCATCATCCAACATTGAGCGAACGAGAATGCTCACGCTTAACTCGTCCTCTGGTATAGCATCTGCGAAGCGCTTGGCCAGGTCGCATATCTCCTCTTCGCTCAACAGAGGGATTTTGTGAGAGAATTTTTTCTTCGATCCGGGCAAGTTCTTCTGTGACGCGTCCTTGGGTGACTCTCCCGCAAGTTCGCGGTCCTTGGCCTCCTTCTCCTAAAGCCACAAGTAGGATCGTAAAGCGAAATGTTGAAGATGACAGTACGAACCTCCTTGCGGTAAGGGAAGAAGCACTTGAAGATGCCCTCCGCCTGCCACTTGGTCGCGTTGGTAAAGTTGACCCAAACGTCCATGCGTCCGGGACGAGACAAGGCGGGATCAAGACGTTCGATATGGTTCGTTGTTGCGAAGAGGAGCCTGGGTGCGAATTAGAACCGAATGGGGAGATGGTCATTGGTAGCTTACCTGCCCTCAGCAGCCGCGACACCGTCAATGCTATTCAACAAGCCGCTCAACGACAGCGTGCTACCGTCGTTTTCCTCCTCTTTCTTTTCCTTTTCCTTCTCCTCGGCTGTGGGCGCAGTTGGCGCGCCTGTGGATTTCTCATCCCGCGAGACTCCACGGGTAAACGCAGCGTCTAAATCCTCAAGGAGAAGAATGCAGCGTGAAGGCACACCGCCCATCAGAGCCGTCAACGTGTTGTCGGACATGCTATAATGATCTAAGCATTGCAGGCCAACTTCGTCAAGAAGTAAGCTCACCCTTTGCTACTCAAAGAAAGCACAAAAATGTCAAGGCCGAGCGCGCCGGCGAGTGAGTGAATGAGCGACGTCTTGCCAGAGCCGGGAACACCATAAAGGAGATAGCCTCTTCGGAAAGGGATACCGCGTTCGGCGTACCTGTCGCATATCATTAATATCGGACATGAAAGTGACGCGTCGTTGCTGACCATTCCTCGCTCTGCAAGAAGTCAATGCAGTCGGCCAGAAGCATGTCTTTGACGCCGGGTTGTAGTACGATAGAGGACATCGGGCGCTTCTGACGTGCGCCGTTGTATTGCCAGCGTGGATAAGACCTGGAACTACCAAGTTGTGAGTGTAGTGCCAGAGGGGACATCGCGTACACTCACGCATCCGCCAGGTAGATGCCTACGCGATTCTCCGAGTCCTTCTCGTACTCGCGCTTGGCCTCAAGCACGAGCTTCTTGATGATGTCGTTGTTCCTGGCCACGACACTAAAAGTCGACGTTAATCAAAGGTGCGAGTAATAACTAAAGTGAAGGACAAACCTAACTTTCAAGCCGTCTGTCCAGTCTGTTTCGGTACGTGTTATGCGTAGCCAATGCCCACGGTAGTAAATGGTGTGGGTCTTTCCTAAAATGAGGACACCATTAGGGACACGACGTGTGATCAGTCAACTAGTGACTTGCCGATAGTGGGCATGAACGATATCTTGCGCTTTCGGCGTCCATGAACAAGCGTGTCGTCACCCTCGTTGTCTTCTTCCTCATCCACGTCAGCCGCAGTTCCAGTTCTCTCGGTGAGTCCAAGCGAGCGAGTCGTGATATCGAATTCCCGAGAACGGCCCCAAGCGGGTTGCTGAATTGTACGTTAGACTAAAGCACATTGGTAATCTTCGAAGAAACGCGCCTTTGAAAGCCAGTGCATAAGCCAGTCGTAAGGATCATCTCTTTCGCTGAAGTGCGCAGTGAGGAAGAACGCTAGAAATAGAATAAGTGTAGGCCAAAGTCGACCAGAGATGCCACGTACAATCCATGAAGCCATTCCATACACTGACAGACGCACGACGAGCGGTTTCGGCGGCTCCGCCAATTACAACTAGTTTCTGTGGATATCATATCAGCGCCCATGTCGGAGATTAGACATATCATGAGTCATAAAGGCAGATATCGCGCAAATCACGTTAAGCGCGTATTATAGGCGCCTACCACTGCCACCTCACAGCTGTAGAGACAGCCTGTGCCACTACGACGAACGAACGTGGAATAAAGCGGGAGTACGTACAAGCGTGTCCTGAATGGTACCACCAGTCATGCCCAGGCTTGGGCCAAGAAGGCTTGTGACAGCATCCATTGTCGTTTCACAGCAGTTTAACAGCAGTTGCTATCCGTGTTTCCGCGGAGTTGGGAGGAATAGAATGACTGGCGCGTCCACGTCGGTGCTCTGGCGAGGCAGCACAAGGAGCGGAGGAGGAGATGGAGGAGGGAGGATGGGGGAGAGAAGGAAGGGTACAAAAGGGCGAGTGATGGCTATGAATAAAAGGGAAGTGACCCTTGTTCTGTAGTCATCGTTTGATCGCCATAAGTAACCCCGGTACCGCTCGGAAATCACCGTTCGCGTGAACGCCATAACTTGGAAGCGTCTGGAACGAAAGGACTCAGCGCTAAACACACTCGATTCTTGAGGAAAACATCACATACATGATAGATTTGAATTCACGAGCACTACATTAAGAACTTTTCAAGTTCAGAAATAAATGCTAGTGCATGATTGTAACGCCATGTTCCCGTCTTTCGCCATTACGGGATGCGTGTTTTGCACGTTCCTTTAACAAAGAGCCAGATGTATGATAACTTGAGCGAAAAAGTCCACGAGGACAAACCTTTTGACATTGATCAACACAGCCTGAAAGCAACAAGACTCGCACGCAGTGCCCAGCAGTACGTATGATGATTGACGCAAGGTGACTGCTTCTCGGTCGCCGGCTGCGCTCACACGTCAGAATATCAGTTACCTATCAAATCCGATCTAGGAGGCGTTGAGGTCATTGATGAGCGGGTGGAAAGAACAGAAATATTCACTCACACTCGATAGATAGAAAGCCTCGTCATGTCGCAGTTGAACTGCTATGGGTGGCCAACAGAAAGTCCGTAGAAACTCATATCAAGGCTTGCAAGAGACCGCGTTGGACTGAGCTACAGTCATAAGTCGCAGGGTCGCCGCCACTCGGGCATGCAGGCAAAACAGGATGATGAACCAGGATAAAAACAACGGCCTCGACATCCTGCAGTCAGGAGATCCTAGGACGACTACAAAATGAACGTGGACGGTAGTTGGAAAGGAGCGGCAAGCGGGCCGATCTTGACCGCGGTTTGCCGTCGGAAGCCTGCACAGCCACATCCGACTTGGTCAAAACCTTCATCGTGTGGGGATTCCGAAGGCGTTTACGAACACTCAGCCTAGGACCTCGCCTGAACCTGGCTTACGGAAATTGAATCCGAATTGCTGATGTATTCCTCGTTCTCAGCCTGTCTCCGCGGCTACATCACCCTCATTTTTCGTGATCACGCGGAACGTTTTCCTGTTTTTATTCTTCCTGGGAGAGTTTCTTTCATAACTGGTCCAGTTGTGACACGATACGTATTTCTTGATAAGGGAACTAGGGGGAGACGTGCCCATTCATGATTTCTACCCTTTCATGCAGGTTCTTAGGAGCATTTCATTCAAGGAACGCGCGCCGACTCATTTTGTATGACGAAAACGTTGCGTAGGTCCGCTAATATTGCACATTCTTTGGGACGATTGATATTTAAATGCACAGCAGCCTTGTGGGGAAGCCTGCATCAGAATGTTTTTGTGTGGGTCCAACAAATGTATTCAGTCGTCTCGACTAACATCTAGAGGCGCGCCCGTTGGCTGTACGTTCATTCTACACTCTAGATGTCCATGATAACTTTCATGTTATGCACTATCAGAATGAAATGGAGCGCGCTTCTTGTTGGCATCAGGTGCTTATAAGAGCCGGTCATGTTCGCTCAACCATGATGCTATCTCGCGAAATGAACCAGATAACGCCTCAATCAAATGCGTGAGTTTTACAACCTCAACGTCTGTCCTCGTCCTTACCACATCCTTGTCTACAGCGGTTGCTATCCGAATCCCTCCCATCTTCGAATGCCCTGGCACGTAGTCTGCCCGTGCCACTATACCCTACTTGGCGCCAAATCAGGTCTCATTGGTCCGGAATCTCATGAAGACTGCCCTCCGCCGTACTATGAGGAACGTATAGCCGAACGTCGACGCCTCGAGGATCGTTCCGGTGCCCCAAAACGAGCAAGAGGCTATGTTTCATCAATAGCGTCGGTGTCTATGACGAGAGACAATCCTGGACTGGGTACAGAACGAGAGACGGAATGGTCAGCCACTGATATCGAAAACATCGCCATTGAAACGCGCGTAAAGGAACAACCATTGTTTAAAGTGAGTATCTCATGCCTTACTATCTTGTCATGAGACTAAAAAGAATTTAGGCGAAATCCGCTTGGAATACCCCGGATTTTGTACGGAGAGGATTGTTTCCCTACTCTCGCTATCTTCTTTCGACCAAGGAATGGAAGGCGGCCGTATTTGCGGCTCAGAATGATGGAATTGTAATGGTGAGATTATTCCCTCAATTGTGCATTCACGCCTCTAACTTGATTGTGTAGGCGCTCCTGGGCAATAAGCGCTGCTGCTTCTGTCATGCCGCCGACATGCAGTGTCTAATTCCTACGGCACCTTGTGACGGTGCTCCGAGCTGCTCATCCTGCGTCGCGAGGGACTATCTCTGTACGTTTATGAAACCTCCTCATATTGGGAGCTCTTCGTTACTGCAATCCACGGCGGAAACATCGGACACGTCTGTCCCTCCGGAGAATGTGACAGCCAACGATTTGAAGACGGCGTCGAGAAAACGAAAGCTCCTCGGGGAGGTGAGTAACCGCAAGCGTATGCGGGAGTGCCCTTGTTCATCGTTGCATGGCCATCTAGTTTACAAGCGCTTCCTCGATGCCTTCTACGCATGCGGGGGTTACTACGTCAATGGAAGCACCTGTCGGCGGTGCCTCAATTACTAGCTCCAAACGTGCGCCGTTGCTCAAACCGGAACGCTCGTCGCGGAAACATTTATATGTTGACTTTCCAGTAGAGAGTCGGCTGGCCCAAGACTTCAAGGAACGAGAGCTGTTTCCGTGGCCTTGCCTAACCGAGACGACTAAGGCGTTGAAGGACGGTCTGTTAAAGGTCAGTCAGCTGTTTCGCCGATGCTATTGGTCGTTTTGAGTTTCTCTGAATAGGACTTTGCCTCTGGCGATAGCCCTCAGAACTGCGCCCACTTTGTAACAGGTGGCATCTCCATAAGTCGGGCGGACCAAGGCCTGACGGTCGATTCGGAGGCGCAAGACGCGATTATAAGTGAATCTGATTCGATAACTGTCCCATCGCAAGCGCCGTCGGCAGGCACTAATGTTAGCTGCGACAAGTTTTCCTCGCAGCCGGAGGATATCACCACTAGAACCTCTGCGCGTTCGTTTGAATTTCTGGTCTACGACCCAGATACCTCATCCAGTAACGAAGACCATTATTGGAAAGCTGTTGACGATGACGACGAGATTCAGATACTTTCGTGATATGTATGATAGATTGCAGAATAATGTACGCCATTGCATGTATCGTAACAATAAGCCCTTGTGCGAAATGATGTGCGGAGCAGCGCCGAGCGAATAATTGGGATCGGAAGAGCGACGGTTAGTCATCATGATGTTCTCTTCAACACAACAAGGGACCCACGACGAGGCTATGCCTTGTTCTCTGCAAGAATAAAGAGGAGCTACCGAGAATTGTGTATGCCAAACATCCCCCAAGTCCAATGAGGCTACGCAGTTCGACCAAATTCAAAGGACCCTTTACTCGGTCGCATTCCAGGAGGTCGACCACAAATGTTATCGGAGTGAAGCGATTGAACAGCGAGACTCCAAGATCGAGTAAGTGCCTATTCAGAATTCATCATTAGAACAGGTCCTGATATTTCTAGATGGACAACGGAAGACTCCGTCGAGACCTTCGTCCAAAGAACTCACGACCGACGACGCCACCTACAAGATGTCCATCTTTCCAACCATGAAGAATGGTTGTGCATGTTTCCTGACCACAGCAATGACGACATCTCCGCCATCCTTAGCCTACTCGGGAACCTCTCCCTTGTCACAATTGGCTAGATCATTTCGGATTGGTGGCGTTCCTGGTAAAGGACGAGGGATGATTGCTACAGAGAACATCCTAGTCGCAACACTTATCCTCGCTGAGTCACCGCTCATAGTTGTTCCAGGAGAGACGGATCTGAAGCGCATGCGCATCGATTCCGCTGCGAGAATGGAGACCATGCTTCAGAGATTAGTGACAGTGTTACCGAAGCGCAGGCAGGACCTCTATGTGAGGCTGTATAACGCCAAGGCAACGAAGGGAATTTTGAATGGTATTCTTGAGACCAATTGCTTCATGCTTTCGAGTCTAGGCGATAACTCTGCCTATGGTGAGTGTTCGAACGGTCATGCGACATCCAGTGCTCACTCCATTTCGCTCAGACTGGTATAATGGCGTGTTCAACAATATGTCGAAAGCAAATCACAGGTACGAGTGTCAGATAAAGGGATACATATGATCTCACGGCCAAAATTAGCTGTAGTCCAAACGCTCATTATCGTTGGGATGACGCCACCTTCACCATGCAACTCCGCGCCGTGCGAGAAATCAATGAAAACGAAGAGGTCCTAATATCATACACAAATGTTCTGCACTCCTCCTACGTTCGCGTCCGCGACCTCAAGGATGACTATGGGTTCCTTTGCGCGTGTAGAGCATGCTGCAACGCCGCGACCTCAGATGCGAATCGCAGGTTCTTCCGGAAACTGGAGTTCGGAAATACGCAGCTTGAGAGTATCAGTTCGCACTACTTAGAGAGTAGACTGGAAATTCTGAGCCTGATGGAGAATGAGGGCGTCGAAGCCAGCGAGTGCTACCCGAAGCTCCTGAAAGAGATCTTGATGGGATACACGAACAGCGGAGAGAGGCAGATGGTGCTCCAGTTCAGGAAGAAGTATCTTTTCGCTGCCACGGCACTAGGAGTACCGGTAGATCCCTGGATTTTAGAGCTTTAGATACTGCAGTACCTTGGACATTCTTGTTTCGTATGCAAGTTCGTATGATATGGATGTTGTATAGCCCAGCCACCTGAGAGGCTTAGTCTGCCTATTCGACCGGGATGTCGAGCGGTTTTCAGAACCGCACATACAATCACAATAAAGCAGAAAGTGTGGCTTCGGAGAAAGAGCGAGGAAGGAATGTATTCGTCGGCAATCAAACTGCCTGCCTAACTGAGGCTAAAACGTGCCGTCGGCACGGATGAACAATTTTCAACGCTGTCTTTACAATGTCTTTACGACAACCATGTCGCTCCCGCTCCATGTTGAGCTCTTTGGTATCGTAAACGAGCACTTGACTGGTGAAACTAACACCTTTCTTGCTCTACGCAGCTCAAGTAGGGCTCTCTGCCTACTTTACACGCCGTTGGCCTTCCAGAAACTGCGCATTAAAGGAACTGTGGATGGCGCAAGGGCGCTGAGAGAGATTATTGAATCAGAGCACAATCTCGTCGGCTATGTTGAGCATCTGGAACTGAAGATAGCCCAAAGAACAAGCATCCATTCGTCTTACAGAGAGATCGGTATGTTCGGCGTTATCGACACGATCTAAGTATTGACGCGCATTTGTTATAGTGAACGAAGACATGAGAGGCGCATTCACGGCACTCTTCCCACTGCTATCCGGGCTGCGCATTTGCTCCGCATCCGTCGTTCTCAAGGAAGACAAGTTATGCATATTCTCCCAAAGGCTTTTTCTCCAAGTCATTTCCCACCTTCCTCCGAGCATGCTTAAATCATTCAAAATCCATAACTTCCAACAATATAATGACGCCATCTTTGTTGACTCCACACTGCGACCTGTTTTGGCTTCACTCGAGTCCCTCGAGCTCGTCGTATCGCCTGGCTTCCTCCCCGGCGTAGGTGAGAGGAGTTTCTGGACCACGTCAAACCTTCTGGCGACTCCGAGTCTCAAGAAGCTCAGATCACTTTCAATTCATTCCCCCACCCCTCTTTGTTGTGGTCAAGCCTTCCGTGCGAGGTTTTCCCATCTCGAAAGCTTATCGCTTGCCCGGTGTCTTCTGGGGAAGGAAACATGGGGAGTTGGACACCCGCACGATACGCCTCATGGATTCATACGCGCCCATAAGGGCACGCTCAAATCTCTCGAATTGATTAACTGCCCGGTGTTTGTTCGCTGGAATTTTAGCATGATGGACTACCCCGACATTATGCCTATGGCTGCCGGTGTGTGGGATGTGTTTCGGAGGGATCTCGTACGTCTGGACGACGTCAGGGTGAGCTTCGACGCTCGAAAATGGTTTGAAGCACGCAGCGGCACATGGGGTTGGCCAGACGAACGTCCGAGCTGGAAAGGATACTACGTGAGTGGTGGAGGTCTCTCTTTGAGCGGTTTTGCGGCGATGGAAGTGTCTGGGGCCCTTCGCCTCCGATGCAGCACCAGATTCCAGATGTCGCGTTGGACGACGCTGCTCTTCAGGACTTCATTGCCACTGTACACCAGCGATCGCAGAATAGGAGGATGGACGATTAGGTGGTTTCGTCATGTACATCTATCTATTCATCCGAATTTCATTTCTAGTACAATCTGCAGTGCGAACATCTGTCTCATTTGTTTGGGTGATTATTGTATGTATTGCCTATTCCTACGAGCTGCCATAGACCTAATCAAGAATTTCCGTGGTGACCACGTTGTTGATCGTCTCATCCTTCAACGTTAACACCCAAGCACTAGGCTTGTTGACACTGGGATACGGTAGATAGAGCTTGATGCAGAACGTATTCGGTCGCAGCTGGCTAAACTGCTGACTTGTCAGAGTTTCCGCTGTACCTCTAAACGCCACGCCGTTCTTGAAGGGATCCACCTTCCTAAGATCGAACTGAAGTGCGATCTCGCGGGACGCCAAAGTGGGATGCGCAAGCCAGAATGCCTCTCGCACCTCTCTGATCTTCTTGCTTTCGGTCCCGCGAAAGATCTCGTATTCGAGGAGATGTTTATAATAGTTCAGCCGCCAGTTATGTGTTCGTTGTGTTGGGGTTACTTCTCCCACTAAGGTAACATCAGCGTCAAATTTCAGATATTTCAGAAAAGCTTGAATATATACTGAGCTCTGCTCGTGCCAATTGGGCGCACTCTTGGCGATGACGCGGCCAGTCGGATCTTTGGCAGACCTTGGAGCAGTAGAAATCATGCTTGCACGTACTGCAGCGCTTCTCGCACCCGTTTTTGCGACACTGTAGTCGAATCAGGATGATATTTGCGCTTGAAGTATGATAGTCGGAGAGCGCACCTCGGTATATGAACACACCCGGAATTGACGAACGCGAATATGATCCATGAAGTACCATAGACCTTTCATCGTTCGGTGCAGCTGTATCCAGGCATTCCGTATATCCTGGGGAAGCTCATGGAGGTCGATACTCGCGCGCTTTAAGGCCCGCTCTACGCGTCGGTGGATATACGGACTGGTGCAGTGAATCGTGACAGTCGTTAGTATATTGATGATGGTACGATGAAAGCGGGTGCCGGCAGATTGATGACACAGCACGATTGGCTCGAAGAACGGATGGGCGAGGGCGTCAAGCAGGAAACGCTCATATAGAAACATGCCCCTCGCAATGAAGGCGAGACACCAGGCTGTAATATTACGATCCCAGCGCAAGTCCGGCCGCTGAACGAGTTTTCCAAGAAGCCGCGTCACCACTGGTATTGCTCCATGCCGGTAGAGTATCCTCCCAAACGATGTCTGGGGTATGGAAGTTGACCGTAGCAATGCTACGGCGCAACGCGCTCCGTCGACATCGTGCTCCCCATGGCGAAGGACCTGGGCGACGCCGTGAAGACAAGAGACGACTATTTCAATGGGAGTGGAGGAGAGCACAGGGGAATATTCGACTGTTCTCTTGGAATCCGACAAGGCGATCCGGAGTAACTTGAACAGGTTAAAGTACCCTGACGTGTAGCCGTCGATGCGACTGAAAGTCTTGATCCATGCCTTCATCATTGTGGCGAGAAGGGGAGGCGTCATGAACCGAGCATATTCTACTCCATCCGTATCAAAGTGGGGATCACAAACGATCTGGAAAACCCCGACGATGTGTTTGAAAATCAAGGGGACGTGGTCTTGAAATGGGAACTCGTCGTCTGTGGCAGTGAACTCTTCTAATAGATGAGTTAGATATTGTACCATCCTAGGCCAGATAATGGGAAGCTTCTCATCCATATCGATATCGAGGTCGTCCAGGTATATGGCTAAAGCGTTGAGACAAGCAGTCTCTGCACGAATACCGGAATCGTCCGATCCTGAGAGGACATGACGCCGGATTCCACTACAAAGCCAGAAGTCGACGATCTCTGCCAGATGGGAGAATAGATGGACGCTTTCGGTTATGATTCTGCTAATTTGAGGCATGCATCGCTCTGCGTCCGATGGAGAGGATAACGCCGCGCGCTGGAGTGTGCCATTAGCGCCAAGTGAAATCTTACGAGCATGGTAACTAACCTTCAGACGCAGCATATCGGATAGGCTCATTGTTGGATCACAAGGCTGGGGATCGATCTGAACGTTTAATCAAGACCAGAGCTAGAAGAATGAGCAAAGCTGAATTCAACGAACAATAAAAGGATATTCGGGGGCAGAGACTCGACTCCCTGAGATCTTACTGTGCGGATAGAGCTGGCGTAGGCAGTGGTTGAATACCAGGAGCGTTCTGCATCGGCCGGGCCGCGCACATCATGCACCTTGACACGTGTCACTTTTTGGTCATACTTCGATTCTCGTTTCATGGGAGATTGTTTCCCGTAAAACTTCTTTGGAGCACGCGGAACGTGGCGGCGGAAAAGTACATAGCGAGTCGCTTTAGATTGGCGGTGCCCGCCGTATACATGGAATCGTGGCGACAAACAATTACACCATTCTTGGATCCTTCACCACTAGCACTTCGTAATACTCGAGCGAATGCTTCAAGCGAACGTGCTTCTTCAACTCTCTGACAAACGTGAATTCATCCAGGCAGTATTCGCATATCGGTCCTACAGCACAAATGAGTCATCGTTGAAATCGAGAAAGGTCTGGGAAACGTACTGTATTTGTGGGTGCTCCTTCGATGCTCATACAAGCGGCCCCTCCGCGCGTACACTTTATTACAATCGGGGCAGCGGAATGGCGACTTGTCCTCGAACTGGATAGACTTCCGTTTATCCGGAAGCACGGGAATGAACGTAGATGCGTAGTCAGGCCTTGGACTTGTCTCGCTGGCGGGTGATGGTCCAGAGTCATCCCGACAAGAAGCAGGAAGACGACCCAATGACTGAACCGAGCAATGTGGCTTCGACGTACGAAGGCTTCGGGGGATGGAAGATTGCGGAATATAGTAATAGCTCTCAGGTTGGCGAGAAATCTGAGAGGGCGACACCGTCGTCGAAGAGTCGTGGGCAACTCCAAGTCCTGGATGCCTAGCGACGCACTCCTGCCTGAAGTGATGATCGAGCCCCAAGAGAGCAATCAGAGCATTTGGATGTGGAACGGGTGACGGCGGTGACACAAGCGCCTCCAGAATGGTGAAGATTAAAACGGGCAGGAAGAAGATAAATCCGAATCGTTGAGCCAGTCTACAAAAAAACCCTTGCTGTTCTTATACCATTTGTCAACTCGAAGAACAATAATCACCGTGCTTATCATCCCAATCGTTGCTCAAACAAGCGCCTTATTGTTTCCTAAAGATCGCCGGGCGGCAGGACGTGGACAGTCAGGAAGATACTAGAATCCGACAGCAACAAGGTAGTAAATCCTCGCATTCGCTTGGATCAACGTATGATTGTACGCGACGGCGGCGCTACCCACCGCAATCGATACAACCTCAGATAGGCAGAGGCACCAGCCTCACTCGTCAGTACCCTATTACCGTCGCCCGTAGCTAAGATGTAGCAGTAGATATCTGGGAAAGTAAATGGAACGCTCGAAATCAGATTGTTTTCATATCAGGGAGAATTCTACCTTTGACGTTTGAAAGTCGAGAATCCGTATAGAACGCAAGGGGGAAGAAGAAGTTTGAAATGGGATAATTCATACCAGCCACATTGGCCAACAGACCAAGTGGTGGTTCAGTAGTGAAAACCGGATGACGGACCGGAATCCCGAACCTCTGACTGCAACGGCCATGCCTTCCCAAAAAAATGGTACGCGACAAAATTTAATGCTAGACCAAAGGTTTGATTAAATGCAGCAGGGCGTGAACGTTAATTGGACTTTTCGAAGCACGCCTAGCCATGAGATACGAGCTGGTACGTTTTCGGTAGTTATCGACCAGCACCCAATTGACAAGTTCTACTTCCTAGGCAAAAGTCGTGTGCCCTCAACTGTTCTGTGCCTTGGACAGGAGATGACCTTCCCCCTTGCAGGTCTGTCAGGCTTTGTCCTGGATCATGCTGCAAGGCCACAGACACGACGCGTCGAAAACGTCAATTCGGGTTGAAAGTGACGCCCTCAAACATGCTAATTTTATCGGAAAGTAAATCATGTGAGAATGATTTTCTCCCCGTTTAGGCCCAAATTGATTACGTTGTACAGATGTTGAAGGATTCCGATGTGTGGCGCAGGGGTATTAACTGACAACCCGATCGCGGCTCGAGGTGTCCTCTGAGGTGAATGACGGGAGACTTTTGTACAAGATTCACGCTGACCGGCTAGAGCCATGGGATGTGTACAGCAGCGTTCGTCTCATGTTGCCTGGAGCTCCAGCTACGCTACGCCTATGAATGTGACCTAGCGCACTCGACGCCAGAGTATGGGATTCTTCATGATCATAGGGTTAATGTGACTATGCTCCATTGTTCGCCGCATTGGGTTACGCACGCGTGGAAGAAACGCTATTACCAAACAGTGGACTTGGGACGACTACAAAAGCCTTGTCACGTGTGCCGTTTGTTCTCACCGCTCCTTGTCTTTGTACAGCACAACCCTCAATCCGAAATGACCTGGGGTCACTTGGTTAGTCGCTAGTTTATCGAGTTCGCCGCATATCACTCATATCTGCAGATTGAACGCCGCCCTCAGGACAAGCGTCCCCGCATTTGCGAGCGACTAGGAACAGAACTCCTCCTGCAAGTCAACTCCGACATTCACTATGGCGCTGTCGCCAAAATCCAAAATTCGATGAAGGAAGAAGAGCGAAACCTCGTTGAGGTTGAAGAGAAGATAGCGAAGATAAAGGATAGACTTGTCCGCGATCCAGGTCGGTCAGCCGAGTTGGACGAGTTACAAAATGACCGCTTTACCATCGAGAAGTCTATCGCCGCCCATAACCGTCTCCTTCGCCCCGGTCTCGTTCGTTCACTCCCCGCGGAGGTGCTGAGCATGATCTTCCTCCAGTACATCCTCCTCTGCCATTTTCGAGCCAAGGCCGATCTCGATGCCGCTTTTCATTGCGGGCGCGCTACCTACAAAACCATGGACTTATATGTTATCGCGCACAATACCGCCCCACTCATTCCGATGTCTGTGTGTCAGCGCTGGCGCCAGATAGTCATGGGCGATCCGTGTCTGTGGACAATGGTTTCACTCTCTGGGCGAGGGAAGCCCGAACGCAGAAGTCCTCAACGCAAAATAAACATGGATTCTTTCACCTTTCCTCCGCCTGCGGCCTACATAAACCAGCTAGAAATTCTTAAACTCCAAATGGCACGAGCCAACTCCCATCCCCTTTCCATCGTCCTCCATCTCTCGTCCCGCCATTTAATACAACGACATCTCATCCCAGTCTTGATAAGCACAGCACTCGACGCTTTTCCCCGCGCCGCTGAATTCCACCTCGACTTTAACTATATCAACGTCCCATTGCGAAATTATCTTCTGGGGGATAACCTCAGAGATGCCAACCATCTACACACTCTCACCGTTGTCTTCGCGACAGAGCTAAACCGAACTACACTCTCCAACGGGGAGATGGAGATTACCGACTTGATGCGCATTTTCCTCACTCATACCCCGAACCTCCAGCGTCTCGTACTTGACATCCCGCCTAACGCAATTGAAGAGTGCCTTAAGGAGGCGGAAGTGATGGGTCACTTGGCAGAGTTAGAGCTCAGGAAGCCGATCGATCTCCACGTCTTCCTCGTCCTTCTCGAGAGGGCGCCCGCTCTGCAAGTGCTCAAAGTCTTCCAGGTGTTGGAATCCCGTCGACACGAGGACATGGATGGCCACGCCATGCACTACTTCGACAATCTCTCAACGCTCCACGTCGCCTGGGCAGAGAATGAGCAGAGCGATACCATGTTCAACTGCATCACACTCCCCGCCCTCCGCCACTTAAACATCTCGACTTATCCCACGGACTCGTGGCCGACCGCAAGCCATGTGGCGTTCTTTGAACGGTCGGGCTGCATGCTCAACACTCTTACTGTTCGTGAGAGTCCTATCAACGGACGGATATTCGAACTGCTCGTCGGGCAGCACCAGCTGCGAGAGCTGCATCTCGAACACAACCCCGGCGATAATTGGATGCCGGGAAGCTTCGACTCCGATTTCCGAGGGTTTCAGAGCGGCTTGACTATGACAGCGCTGCGTTTTCTGACCGAAGATGAAGACCTGAGGGCTCTTCGTCATCTTACGATCTCAGTGGCGTCGAAGCAGCTGGAGGCAGTGAAGAAGTTGCTCACAGCGCGCTTTGCGGATGCGGAACGACGCGGGCTTGCCAAGCTAGAGAGTTGTCGTGTGTTCTTCAACCGCTCAGGTTCTTCTCGGCGGTATCGGGATACGGGGACCTCGTTCTACAACTATGGCAAGCCAGAGAAACGTGATGATGTCGATGATAGTCTGCCTACCGTCAGGAATCAGATTTGGCGCACTGCTACGATCCTGACGTCGCAGAGCGGAGTCACTCTTCCTGGTAAACCCGAACCGAATGGTTACGAGCGTCTCATGCAGCCTTTTGTCGACCAAGGACTGCGTGTGAGGGTAGAGGTGCGAGAGCGACAGTACTATGAGAAGGAGTCTACGCCAGATGAATGATTTGACTTGCTATTTGCTGTTTATATATTTTGTAATTGTTGTTGCCTTGAATCGTACTATCGTTCGAGAAACTGGCGTATATCCTTAGAGCATTCTCTTCTCCTTTTGACCCATGCCTTCTGTAAATTGGGTGGAACGTCATGACGACAAGAGCTGTATCGCTGAACGTCACCTTGAAAAGGTCAACCATCGCTAATGACGTGGACGAGTCTCTCTACATGACACTTGCCAACCCACCTACTTCACGCCATAAACCGCTGCACACATCTCAATCTCCGCTCTGTCGGCTATATGTCCTTGCCTTCCCTTTCGCGAAGCATTACTCATCTGGCTCGCAGTCTGACGGTTACGCGTTTTGATTGATTGGCACACTCCAAGCAGTGGCGTTTGAGCAACGTCCTCGGCTCAGTCACCGTCTCATCAACCCTGTGGGCCACTGTATCATAGTTTGGACGAGAAGTTTATTGTCAGCGGTACCAGGACCGTGGCCGCATTCAGGGTAATTCCGAGTGTGGCGAAATCTCCCCCTAGCACTTAAGGTGCCCACATTTTGTCCAAAGGCAGACTGGCAAGCACATAGATGACCGTATGGATTTGAATTTTCCTTCTCAAAGATAGTTGATATCGTGAACGATCAGCGGTTTGTATTTGTATGTCTTTTCGCCAGTCGATTTAGTTCTACCGAGAATGTAGCGTGCTGCGAAATGGACCACTGCGCTCGTAGTGACTGGATAGGTAAAGTAGATGTGTCGGAGATGGCGAACGCTTGAAGCATCTAAATCACTGGACGTGTTGTACTGCTCCGACTTCGTTCTGACTCGTGACTCTACACGACTCCCCATCATCGTAGAGAACCATATGTTTGTCGCGATACACTTTATCATGTACTCTATTCGCAAATTCAAAACACTAGCAATCACATTTGAAAAAAAAGCTCAGATCGAATCAAAGGAGCAACGACGAACGAAACTAACTCCAATCACCGGACATACCATCACGTTTATTTTTTCGCGTTCTCCTTCTTGCTGGGACCAGTCGCGTCCTTTTGTGCTTTCCGCTTCTGCTTCTCCTCCCGAAAGTATTTCTACACGGAAAGAATTCAGACGATACCACTAAGATTCAGTATTATTCGATTACTCACATTCTGCGTCGCCGCCGGCACCAGGGAGATCCATTGCTCGAATTCGACCTTGTAGCGATTTCGCTCCGGGTTGAGGTTAATCCAATGTTGAATCATAACATTTCTGTGCAGAATAAGGAGACGTCACAACAGTGTATTACAACGCACCGTACAGTCAACGTGGAGGTCGGCTTGATGATGTCATCTGAACGCCGAATCTCTGCCTGTTTCTCTTCTTCTTCCTCCGCTTCGGAATCTGTTAGGTCTTCACGCGTGTACAGTTTGCAGGGCTGAGATAAGAGTTCATCCGGTGGAGGTGTTTGGTCGCCTGGAGTAAGTACATGTCAGCCCGAAAGTCGCAATGCACGCGTCACTCACCTATCACGGAAAGAGTAAACGTGTAACGCCTAGCATCGACCAATGGCTGGAAGGCATCGCGAAACTCTTGAAGACGCGGGGGAAGTAGGCCGGGATGAAAACGGCTCCCGGTAAGATTAAAGTCAATGAGGACCGTAACACTCTGTAGATGTTCGAATTGCGGGCGCATCAAAGCCTCGCGGAGAGCGGTGAGGTCGTTGACATTGGGCCCGTTTACCCAGAGAAATGGGCCCGAAGGTGGTCCGAATCCCAAGTTTCCCAACGAGCGTGAGGACTGTGGAGTACTGAATCTACACTGCTGAGAGATAGGGACGCGGGCATGAAAGTACAGCACGACCGTGATGGTAAAGTGCCGCATGCAGTAGGCTTCCGCTTGAGTAAGACACCGCACCCAGAACCTCCACTGGTGGCGGGGAAGGTATCGTTGGTCGCGGTCTTCGTCACGTATCACAGAGTCCGGCGGGCGGCAGTGGTGGATTTTGATACGAACATCGGTGAGGTGTTGGAGGGATAAAACTTGTGGACTGAAGGGGAATAGTTAGAGGACACATTTCTCAAGTGAACGCGTGCCCACCTCTTGGTCTCGATGTAGTATAAATTGAACACAGATGTTTTGAGGCTACTACGCGTCATCTCTAGCGCTTGTTCGATGTCTTCGAAATGCGAACGGTCATGGATCGTGCGGTCGCGGAACTCCAAATGTTGGAGCTCCGACAGGGACAGAGGATATGGGTTCTGCAAGATGGCACGGAGCTCGGCGTCGCTGACTTCGGAGAGGCCAATGATGAGGCTCTGTAGTGGTATTGGTGTGTAATCACCATCTTGGGGGAGCAAGGGAATTCCTGTCGGAGGGCTAGCTTCAATACTGAACAATCGGTTCTCATACTCGGCTGTGAAATCGAGCGTGCGGAGGTGCCGGAATCCCTTCAATAATTCTATCAGCAATTGTTTTGCACGAAAGCCGAAATCTTGGAGCACGAGAGTAGTGATGGGTTTGTCCCCGAAAAATGCCGAAAATGATGCGAGAACCTGAGCAGCACGTCCATCTTCGAATGGGTCACCGCCGAAATATCCCAGATCAAGATGATCCAATTTGAGAGTGTGAACATTCGTCAAACGGGAGAAAAGGGGGGCGAGGTGGGGATCGCTGGAGATCAGCTTCTCTAGGTCATCGATTCTCCATTTCTCAAGCGTTCCATATGAATTCGCCAGATCAGGACTATGATTGGTAAGTGTCACTGAACGTACGAGAAGAGCAAGTCTTGGAGTCGAGCGTAGCGCATTGATGATGAAGCGTTCAGCATCGCTTTGTGGGCACGGGGACTCGGCGTCTTCTTCGGCTCCATGATCGCTGAGGAAGAGGGTAATGTGAGCGAATATGTGATATCGAGAGCGCGGGAGGAATGCTTTAGAAGCAAGGGAGCAAGATTTAACGCTTGGTAGGTCTTTAGCGTCGAGGAGTGCGACTGCGTCGACAATTTCGTCAAGAATTTCTTGGGAAAAACTAACGCCGGAGACTGAGGCGAAAGACATGGCGACTTTCGAATATTTCTATCGATAATGTCAGCGCCGGGTATTCCCCACCAGCGTATACGGTAAAACAAAGATGGGAGCTCACAGCGCACAACGGCGTGGTGGATGTTGGAGTTGAGGCACGTCGGCAAATGCCGCCATTGCACCCTTCGGCTTACCGGCTTAGGGTTCGCGTAATTGTCAATGCTCACACACATCGTCTTTGTCCCGGGAGCTGCTAGTTCGTACACTGGTCTCTGCAAAGTCTGTCGATTGTTTTCCCTTTTCATACTACTCTCATCGGTAACTACTGGTTCACGCCAGAGTAAGGAGGGCTAGTATGTGCATAGTGTTAAGTTAAGTCGCCAGCGTAAACCTGCCGTACTCAGAGATATCACCAATGACCGAGCTCGACCTGTTCACGATCAAACCCAATTTCACTCCAGAACTCGCAGTCGACTCCATCAACAGCGTCCTCGTCAAGGCCAGCGAAACCCACTCGGTGGTACACCTTTGTAGCGGCCATGTTATCTCGTGCGGCGTAAAGCGCCACCTTTTGGTATTTTGAAGCAAGGAGGCTGGGCGAAGACATCAATTCAAAATCTCCATCAAATTATAGCGCGCTCACATTTCAGTGACGTAGCGTACCAACCGTTCCGCGCATCCTCGGCGACGCCACCGTGTACTGGTGTAGACTTTGGTGATTGTCGCGCATTGTTCGCTGTTTCGTGTGCATGCGACAATCGAGGCGATGTCGCCAGGATCGCTTTCGCCATCAGCGCGGATGCGGTACACCCATACATGCTTATCCTTAATGAGAAGCGAGGCGTGCTTCAGTGCCATATCCGAAGTGAGAGTAAAGGGCTCCTTGTATGATCAGCGTCAGTGAGAACGATTGACGAGGATGACGAGAAGGCAGTCTTACTGATTCACGCGCAAAGCCGTAGCACAGATCAGCCACGGCCTGGAGATCATCAGGGACTGCAAGGCGCAGATCCGTGGAGACCCCTGAAATGTTGCGTGATGGACCGTGTTTAAGCGTCTCCTTCGTACAGATAGAGAGCTTTGCAGCATAGTATGGTTCTCTATACCGTCGAATACCTGTCAATGCACTCCATATAGGCGCGAATAGGCGAGCAATGGTATCCGGACAAAAGACGGAATACACCCTTGACTTCGGAACGGCGTAGTTCAGAGCGTTGGCTAAGAGCCAGAGACGCACGTGGAGGAACTGGGATGTGAGTCGAGAGGCTGGTACTGTTGCTGCGATAAAGATTGGGTAGGTACCCATTTCACTGGAGGTACAGGCGAGAACGAGCTCGAGTCGAGGAGGGGGATAGTATGTCCAGAGGGTAATCCAGACATTTCCCGACGATGGCGTACTGCTGGAGAGCTCGGACGCGAGGCATTTCTGAGCGACACTGAGAATTGTGTTGAAGTGAGAAGCGCGCTCCGTGGCAGTGGTCCAAAGCTCCTCGGGGAGCTCTCTGGCGGAACGGTGGATAGAGTAGAACGTACCACTCGAAGTAGACGTCGTTGCCATGATAGACGGAAAGACGCGGTCTTGCTGAATCGAGAAATCAAAAATCCTTATATAACTACAATGAACTGTACTGACCTCGGCGGTGCTTTACGCGCCGTTTCCAAGGCTTGAAGTTGAAGGTAGCACATGGCGCCAGGCGCTAGTTGTTGTTAGTCCAGGGTGATATTCCAGCTTAGGGAACTGAGACGAGGCGATTCCTATTCAGATTCTAGTACGCCATCAGTCGATCACAGCACATCCCGTCGCAGGATCAAAATCGTCGGTCATGACCCCGAGTTGCTGTCGTTGTTGGCCCCAAAGACTGTAGGTTAGAACGCAAAGTCTTGCCTAGAAAGGTTGAAACATGCTTTGAATTGCTGTCCACTCCTTACTCGGGCACAACCCTTCAGTAATGGTAGGTGAGAAGAGTTTATTTTCCGTCAGCGTACAAGTGGTCCAACAAAAGGGAAAGCGTAGTGCATAGATGTCCTTACTGTGAAAGCGCCGGTGAATACGTAGATGGTGGTGAAAGGTATGGAGCGCGGCCCGATTAGCCGCGTTTATTTGGATTAAGTTTTCCCACACCTGCTTGCATCCATGAGGTCGTGTTTTATCACCATGAAGACTACCAGAAACCTGATTATACAAGGCCTAGGCATAAAAGCCTTGCACTCTTCATAAATGGAACCACAATTTTGTCCAAGTGGCATCTGCCGTTTATGCGCACAGTGCACATGGAGTGGCGCTGAAATCAACAGTGCAATTGCCTTTAGTTCGTTACGGTGATGCGTTGGCGACACTTCGCTTGTTCGGCGGGGACCAAGATAGGTGCCTACTAACACGCGACACAGCTCTTGATAGGGTCCTCAATTGCAGTCCGCCGATAAAGAGTTTTGAACACTCCCCCTCTCGTACTTACTCTATATAGGACTCGGAACTATGGTCATACCGAGGGTGATGGTAGTCCATGCGTAACGAGTGATCCCAATTCAAAGGTAGCGCCCTCCCTCCCTGTCTCTCCGTAAGAGGAGAACGAGGAATATACTAAATCTCCAAATGATGGCGCTTAACGGCTTCGACCGCAGTCGCGCCCCAGCGCTTCACCGCAGGTCAGAGTACTTCACTGACTACCATCGGCGCAGAGTCTTTCTTCCGTCTGTAAGGAGCCACTAGAAGACGCTATGGAATGGTAAGATGACTCTTGATGGAATGAGAAGGCAATAAACAAGGACAGAACGCTACCATCTAGATTATAGTTGCGCAAACACTCATCTGGGGGATAAGCGTACCCAAGCTTTGAGATACCAACGAATAGAACCATTTATAGACAAATAGCCATCTTCATGATCATAACCGGAACCGGCATAGCTTTCGGTTGAGTGCTCAATCACGATACGTACCTCGCGTGAAGGTGATTGAACCAAAGGTATGTGGAGGAGATCCACAGAGATGACTATGTATGACTAGGAAAGCGGCACCAGCAAGACGGAGGCTGCTGAAAGAAGAACGACTCACACATCACCACACCCTGGCGCAGAGCGAAATTGGTGAATCAAAGCGTCGAGTACAGCTAAGCCATCGATATCAGTAACAACCACTTCTGAGAGGATCACCTCGTCCAAAAGAATAGAACACAAGACGTCGTTAAAGGAGAAGATATCAGTCGGCATCACCCGAGAACTTTGTCCCAAATGCATCTTTTGGTACGAGCTTCGGTGACTGGCTTAGCCCATGAAGCGGGATCGAAAAGACCACTCACTCGCATTCAGTCATGCGCGCGTCAATCTCTCCAGTCCGATAGACTATCCTTCCCTTCTCATCAAGTCTTGCTCGTCATGATGGCTTGGCCGTCTAGTGACTGGACCGAGTCTCTAACGTCTTCTCATCTTCTGAGCTCTTTCGTCTTTCTGGAAAAGATGAGCTGCAAAATCGGGCTGTACATCCTCTTGTCATGGGTTGTCCACGACTTCCTCGGCCAATCACTGTCAGGTCGTCGGGTGTAAGTACACCCTCTCTTACAAAATCCGGAGCGCAGATTTATGGAGCAGGAGTATCTTCCTGCAAGAGGGCGACTTCGCAACGCTCGGACTAAAGGAACAAGGTTTCTCTGGCTTACTGCCTCATCGGGAACAAGCGAAGTCGAAGGATCTCGAAGGTGAACACACAAATCAGATCCGCGTACAGCAAGGCGATGCTAGCGCAATGTTCCGGATCACGAGGGCGCCTCATTTTACCTATATAAGGATGTGCTCGATGCTGTGAAAGGCTATCTTTACACCTTCATCGTCTTCACAGCATCATGCACCGCTCTCGCCGCCGCAAAGCTCAGGCTCCCAAACCCGATCAGTGGTCGTCAGATGGCGTAGAATACGTGCGGCTCAAGATTGTCACCTACCATGGTGGCAACGAGTACATTTGTCGCCAAAGTCGTCCGTGTTCATTTTGTTTTTGAGGCGGCGCTGTTAGACTAATCCTCGCTTCTCTGCAGACACAAGTGACGACGCGAAAGCAGTACGTTGATAATTTCTGAAAGGAAACGGGACCCTAAGGAAACCGTGTCAGCCACCACTCCCAGAGCATCAACAGAATCAGTATTGGACACTTCAACCGGTGCATAAAGCTACGACTGACGCGTGAGTCCATCGCCCTCCTCCCTTGCTCCGTCTGATATAGTGTTTCTTGTCAGAGCCGCCGCTATGATTATGCGATTGACTTCGCCCCCCCAGCAGTCCGGCTCGAAATGACCATATCACGATATTCCCTACATGTAGTCAGAATTGTACCACCACGAATAAGAATCAAGTCTTACAAACTAAATGAGTACGACGCCGTTCGTCACTAGTTGATCACCGTGAACTCAGACAATCGTCTATATCATTCAAGCGCTAGATGCAAGGTGCGCGCCCAGCATGCTCACAAAAAGTGTGGTGAAGTAGGACAAGTACGCGCCACTGTAACTTGATGAATCGACGTCTTCTAGTTCTCGAAGTAACGTTACTCGATATAAAATAAATTTGTTCAGCGGAGCGGTATAGCATGCGTAAATATCGAAAGATACAAGGGACTGGGAATACACGGCGACGCGGTGGCGACCTCTAACATTTCGATCCGCCGACCTCTGTAACAGGCATAAGCGAGATATCCTCGGTACGAACGAAAGATGACTTACGCTCAATCATAACATCGATGGTATCATTGTCCTCCATCTCCAACGACGCAGGTGTATCCTCCTCGGTTATCCGGTTACCGTCATAAAGGAATCTACGAGAACAGCCGTGTCAACACGAGTTACGTGAACGGGGCATCGGCACCCACCGAATGCTAGCCATGTCCTTTCCGACCTTGTTCGCATATGCACCTTGGAGCTTGGCCAGCTTTGTAGAGCGTTTGATCTTGAAGAAGACTTCGTCGCCGGTGGAGGATACAACCTGGGATAGAATGAGTAACGAACTCGAAAGAACACGTAATGAGACGCGCGCAAAGGGTGCTGGCGTCAACAAAAGTGGCAGGCATTTAACAGCAGCGGGGACGAATGAAGCAAGGAGCGGACGAGAATCCATGGCGGCAAAGGGAGACACGGTACAAGAAAACCTACCTTGACGCTTATAGGTGCATTTGCGTCCTCGTCGACGTTTGGTTTGACATCTGGGGGTGGGTTTTCTGTGTCTGACATGCTGTTTTCTTAACTCTTCAAACAGTTCAAAATTTAGCGCTAGATCAAGGCGTAAAGGCAAGAACAGATAGTTTACCTTGACTAGGACACAAGTCACGATAATTAACACGTCGATAGTGTCTGGTTCGTCTCTGCCGGACTGGTGGGCGTTAAAGACAAAGATCCCTTTGATTGCTTACCTCATCACTGATGCGGCATGTCCTCTGCCGCTGCCAGTTTTAGTTCTCACGCCTCTTGCTGCCCTCCTACTATGTAAACAGAGATCATTGCTTTCGCAGAACCGTATCTAAAGGGATTCACGTTCTTCCTAGCTTTCTCTTTTTGGCGACCCATACGCCTTGCATTCCGCTCGTTCCCTTGAGCTCAGGCCTTTCCTTCGTTACGAGCACCTACTAGCTTCACTTCTACAAGCTCTTCGTACACCTGCCGAAGTGGGGATCTCAAAAATTATATCAGCCCAGCACCGCCGTCTTCCCCTTTCCTCCTGTCACAGGGATCCAGTTGATGGATCTCGCTGATCCGTTCCTTGTCTCTTCTTGCATGGTGACCTGTCCGATAACTAAACATTTTGCTGGAATTATCGATAATCTAGCTTCTTACCTGAAATCGAGCCCCAATGTAGCTCTTCAAATTACACCTGTATCGCCAAAGGTGACCTCTCGTATAGGACTGCATCCAGACGGTTTTAGAGATCTAGAGAAAACGCTTGGAAGCGAAATTGGATGAGCAGACTCGTGAATATACGCTCAAGATGATTGAATTGGAGATGGAGGCCCAGGACAAACTTGAACTCAAGGAGGAGGAGCTCTGCAGGCAGTCACTGGTTGCTCTTACGCTTGCCTACAGCGAAAAACTTTACACGAGCTTGGAGATCATCAACGAACGGTATGTCTATAGCTAATCCTATTCAGTATTGATCGTGTCTCATCGTGTTCTAGGCTAAAGGAAGAGGTCATTGCACTGGACATTGAGCTGCACCATCTTTGGATTCGTGAGGTGAAGGTTCACGTCGAGGAGGAACGCGGTGGTCGTCTTGCCAAGCTCTACGAGCTCTCGTCTTGTTGAGATCCGGGCCGAGAGCAGCTCACCTGTGTCGAGTCCTTTCGCGAGGATTCTATCTCGTGCGCTTAATCAGCCGCGCAGCGGCTTGCTTACGAATACTTTTAGCTCGTACATTGTAGAATATTCGAGTACTTATTTACAAGTAGTATAAATACAGAATGGATTCTCGTCGGTAGAGCATCTGTTTGCTCTAACGCGAGCCTTCCCCACAGAACAGCGCGATCGCAAACATTCCCACTTATCCCCGAAACTTCAACACAAACAGATCTCGGTTCTACAGCCACCGATAACCCGGCTAGCTCATCATTGATTCCCTCTCTATCCTATCTCTCCTACCCTTCGACTATCCGGACCCAGTCATGTCCTCGACCGGATATAGACTCTCTGTCGATCCGCTCAAAGGTGCCGAGAACTACTCCACCTGGGAAATCCAGACGGAAGACATTCTCAATGACCTTAAGTAGCCTGGACGTGCACATCAAACCGGGTGCTACTGGCACCGACGACACGTGGAAAGCCGATGATCGTCGAGCCCTGACGCAGATCCGTTTACGCGTCGCGCCTCACATTATTGTCGACGTTCGTAGCGCGACAACCGCTCTCGAGGCTTGGACAGCCCTGAAGGAGAATTACCAGAGTGAAGGAGGTATTGGCATTATTTTGGCCATCAGGAATCTCTTCTCCACCAGAGCCAGAGATGGTGATGACATGGAGCTTCATACCCGTGCCATGAAGAAGAGTGCTGAGGAGTTGCGTACCCTCGGATATGCCCTTGACAAGAAGGTTGTGTCCCTTGCATTCCTCACATCCCTGCCCGACAGCTGGGATTCCTGGATCTCATCAACCGCGCTTGATGAGGACTTACTCGAGTATCCGAGTAAGGTCACGGCTGCCATCCTGATGGAGGCAAAACGTCGCCAAACTCGCGAACCCGATCCGGACGTGGATACCGCCCTCTACACCAGGATCAGTAACTCATCGCGTAAGCTGCGTACCGCGCCGCAACCACATGCAGGTCCATCATCGGATACCAATAACCCCTCATGGCCGAACGCCAAATGCCACCGATGTGGCGGTACTGGACACATTGCCCGTGTCTGTCCCAGTCCTGCTTCAGACCATGCCTACATGGCAGACACAGACTATGCCTTGACAAGTCTTGGTCTTGATGTTCCTGACTACGACGACGAAGAGTTTGACGAGTGGGACTCAGCCCCAATCGAGTTTTGATAAACTCACGGACACTTTCTATTTACGGACACTTTTTCCTTTTTGATTAGATTAGATTTTCTTTCTTATTCAGACGCGATTTTGTGCAGGTGTCGTTCTGGGCTAGCTTTAGATGCCGTGACGTTACGAGAACGCCTGACGCGCATTGGCTATAGAGACGACGGAGATTTTCGCTTCAGGGGGAGTTGGCTTGTAGGGACTCACACGTCTCGCTGAGGGGGAGTGTTGAGATCCGGGCCGAGAGCAGCTCACCTGTGTCGAGTCCTTTCGCGAGGATTCTATCTCGTGCGCTTAATCAGCCGCGCAGCGGCTTGCTTACGAATACTTTTAGCTCGTACATTGTAGAATATTCGAGTACTTATTTACAAGTAGTATAAATACAGAATGGATTCTCGTCGGTAGAGCATCTGTTTGCTCTAACGCGAGCCTTCCCCACAGAACAGCGCGATCGCAAACATTCCCACTTATCCCCGAAACTTCAACACGTCTCAACTCAAGCGCCTAGAATGCATCGCTCCTGATAACTGGACATACATCGATGAGAACATCCCCATACACGCTCTTTAGACGGCGATCCGGATCGTCTCCTCATCCGCCCTCGCTTCATCAGTACGCAAACCATTCCGTGAGGATCTCCGTATTCTTCCACGCCTCGCAGTCGCGTGCGAGGACTCTGTTACCGCCGCCGCCGCACTTGACACTCTCGAGTCCTCTGAAATGGCTGATGTCGGTGTGGATCCCGCTGACCTCGCGTCATGGTTCACGACGTCTGTCACACCCAAGGGTTCGACCGTCGCTTGTGCCGGATCAGGATGCTGGTATGCTCTCGCACCTTGCGAGTCATCTTCTGTCGACCTTCAGGTTCAAACGACACGGGTCAATTCCTGCTAGCCATGCTTTGAGCGTTCTCACCCGGGCAGAGTACTATTTAAATGAGAAGGTCCGACTACGCGGGAATCGAGCCAGCTCACTGGCACTGCCCGCGATGCTGCACGGCGGCGGTTGGAGGTGCAGCAGACAGTAGAGGTAAGCCTGCTCGTGTCGAGCTGTCAAGTTTCCAAGCTCAGTTTTCCCTAGGTTGTCCAGACGCAAGCTACTTTATCCTCGTTTAGGGGGGAACAATAGAACTTTCGTAAATGGACACCATTTGAAGTTTCAACAGCGGCGGTATTCACCCTTCCAATTGTCATGCTATTGGGCTCCCAAACATCGAGACGTAGGCAGACGTCAACGACACCCTCGCTCCAATATTCGCTGACAGTTGTGTCCATAATTCTTCGCATATGCGCTGTCGGCAGCTCTTGCGACTGCTTGACTCTACAAACCTGAGCAGATTTGTATTTGCCCTTTGTTTTCTTAACGATCCACCGTCGATGCTGGAAACTTGGCAAGCATCGGAGATTCGCTGAAGGGACATCCCGTTTCTTCATTCAAGGCCGACGTGTCGATTTGCTGTGATCAACGCATTGGTGTTAAATTATATTCAAGTGATACGACCGGACGTGAAGCAGTACCATGGTTTCATGGAAACGCAGACGCGGCTTTCTGTTGAAGTCGAAGGTGTAGCCGAATACAGCAAGAACCCATTACGACTTGCCTGGTATTGGTACTGTATCGTCGTTCGAGGTTGGACTGCGACCTTCCCATCGTCCACGCAGATGAGGCAAGTTTCTACTAAATCATAAATCACAGCGCGGCACCAAGGTAGTGGTTACTGTGCATCGCGAGTCTGTTTCTTGAACGCACATTCTGGTTAACAAACGTCGTCTTCACTCGTTCAATACATCGTCCGGATGGCTTAAAAGCTAAATTTTATTGTACCACACAAACACAGAACAAAACACAAATGCGAGATCTAAGGGGTACGGTACGTATAACTACTTGCAGACTATGGCACATTGGGGAACAAAGAAGAAACGATAATACTATACACAGGTGATAAGATGGTAGCAACACGACGGGGAAATGAGATGGGATACACGATATTGGGGATAAGATGGAAAAAGATGATGTTTAAGGAGAGGGCGACGACGTCCCAGGCCAAGCTCCGAACAGCGACCACGACGGCGCGAAATCAAATGGACGCGTCCGCAGCCACGACGACGACCTCCTCCGTCGACGCCGACGCCTCGACCGCTTGCGGCTTGACAGCGACCCACTTCTCCTTCTTGCTCTCGGTCGCAGCGCCCTCCTCCTCGGATGTGACGCTCTCCTCCGTGTCGGCCTCAACGCCTGTGCTGGTGTCTGCATCCGACGACGCCGACGACGTGGGTGTCGCTGATGAGTCCTCGGCGGGAGTGGAGACGGCAACCTTGGCGGCTTTCTTCGCCTTCGCAGCGGCGCGCGCCTCCTTGCGTTCGAGTTTCTACAATGTGTCAATGTCAGTGAGAATAAAGATATAGAAAGAAAACGGATACACACCTCCTTGGCCTCCTTAGCATCCTTCTCCTCCTTCTCTTTCTTCTCTTTCTCTTCCTTCTCCTTTTTCTCCTTGTCCTCGCGCTCCTTCTTCTCCTTCTCTTCCTTCTCGGCCTTTTCCTTCTTCAACTTCTCGCGCATCTCGCGTTCCTGGATGACCCACGCGGCGACCTCCTCGACGCACTCACGCGGGCGTGTCTTGTTCTTGAGGAGGTAGCCTTGAAGGCCGGCGACCTAGATGGATGTTAGCGTCGAATAGAGATCTAGGCGCTAGGACAATAGCGTACACTTAGCTCGTCCTCGGGGATAGCGTCCGCGAAACGCTTGGCGAGCTCGCAGATTTCCTCCTCACTAAGTAGGGGGATCTGGTGCGCAAACTTCTTCTTGGACCCGGGCAGGTTCTTCTGGGAGGAATCCTTGGCGGGTTCGATAGCGCGCGCCTTGCCTTTGTCGGAGGTAGCAGCGAGCTCGCGGTCCTTGGCTTCCTTTTCCTGTACGTCGTCAATTAGCACTTGGTTAACGACCAACAACGGAATGCTTACCTCCTTCCTGTATGGGAAGAAACACTTGAAGATGCCCTCGGCTTGCCACTTGGTAGCATGCGTGAAGTTGACCCATACATCCATGCGACCGGGACGCGACAAGGCGGGATCGAGACGCTCGATGTGGTTGGTGGTAGCAAAGAGCAGCCTACACGACGGAAACGACAGATTAGAGAGGCGCGGAAACTGCATTAGCGGTAGGGGGACAGGCTCACCTACCCTCGGCGGCGGCGACACCGTCGAGACTGTTCAACAATCCACTAAGAGAGAGAGTGCTTCCATCAGTAGCTTCGGCCTTGGCTTTGTCCTTCTCTTCGGAGGTGGCGGCGGTGGGTGCCCCGGTGGATTTTTCGTCGCGGGAGACACCTCGAGTGAAGGCGGCATCGAGATCCTCGAGAAGGAGGATACAACGTGAGGGGACGTGTCCCATGAGCGTGGTGAGCGTGTTGTCGGACATGCTTGGTGGTTATTAGCATTACTACATAAAGATAATATTACAGGGAGGACTGACCCCTTGCTGCTCAGAGATACGACATAGATGTCGAGGCCCAGTTCGCCGGCGAGCGAATGGATAAGGGACGTTTTCCCCGAACCGGGTACACCATGCAAAAGGTAGCCGCGGCGAAATGGGATACCACGCTCGGCGTACCTAGATGAAATGTTTTCAATGCGTGTGAATTGGTGTAAATAGCGTAAACTCACCAGTCTTCGCTTTGAAGAAAGTCCTTGCAGTCGGCGAGTAACATATCCTTGACACCGGGCTGTAAGACAATAGAGGACATGGGGCGCTTCTGCCGAGCGCCGTTCCATCGCCAACAAGGGTAGGTCCTAGAAAAGACGTCAATCAGCATGCCATGAGAAAGAACAGGACGGGAAGGGAACGGATCATATCGGTGGATCGCGATGAATCTAATACAAGGACGGGGTGGGAGGGTGGATACACAGAGATATAGTTGGATAGACGACGGGAACGGAAATGGGATATGTACAGAACACTCACGTGTCAGCGAGGAAGATGTGCACGCGGTGCTCTGCGTCCTTTTCATACTCGCGTTTCGCCTCGAGGACGAGCTTCTTGAGGATATCATTGTTCCGCGCTACGACACTAATAAAGGGGAACGTGGTAAGCAATGGAAGGACGACGAAAAGAGACCGACAAAAGCGGAGATTAGGCCACGCCCGAACGTAAATATGATAAGATTAAAACGCGGAGGCAATAGCAAGTGCAGGCGGGGGAAGAGAAAAAGCAAAGGTGACGCGACGTATGTAATAGAAGGACGAAAAACAGTGGTACGGAGGAGCGAGAACAGCGCGGGGACGAAAAGGAACGGAGGCACACCTAATCTTCAAGGCACTGCCATGGCCATAGTCGGGATAGCGCTTGGTGCGAGTTATGCGAAGCCAGTGCCCGCGGTAATAAATGGTGTGGGTCGTGTCTGCGTGCGAGAAAGAGCCGAGTGAGTACGGGCAAGGGTGGAGATGGATAGGGAACAATTAGTGGACTCACCCACACTCGGCATAAACGCGACCTTGCGCTTCCGACGACCGTGGACGAGCGTGTCCTCCTCCTCCTCTTCTTCATCGTCAAGGTCTCCGGTGGTGCTAGTGGTGAGGCCCATGCGTCCAGAGGAGCGCGTAGTAATCTCGAATTCACGCGAGCGACCCCATGCAGGTTGCTGTGGGTTGCAGATTAGAAAGGTAGCTCGGAGTGGCATGAAGACGCACCTTGGAAAGCCAGTGCATCAGCCAATCGTAGGGATAATCCTCCTGGCTGAAGTGCGCGGTCAAGAAGAATGCTACGAGAAGCGTTAGTGATGGATGACGCATCAAGGTAAATCATACTCACAGTCCACAAATCCATTCCACGCAGAGACGGACGCTCGACGAGCCGTCTCGACGGTGCCGCCGATGACCACGAGTTTCTGAGGGTACCGGGTCAGCGTTCGGCACGGGAAGCCACAGCCACGACACGACTAATAAGGACTCTACAGCACAGCACTCGAACAGCACCTCGGCCGGGGCGACTACGACAGCACAATGGGGAACACAGGCACGCTGAAACGGGAACAACGTACGAGGGTGTCCTGGATGGCGCCGGTGTTCATTGCCAGCGGCGATAGCAAGCTCTTGAAGGTGTCCATAGTCGCTCAACAGCAGCAGTTGAGGTGGTTACAGCACGTGGTTCTATTTTGGGTACAGCTGTGAGTAGAGAAATGGGAATGCGACGGGGAGAGAGAGGGAGGGGAGGGGGGAAACGGGAAGAAAAGAGACGGGAAGTGGGGGCGAAAGGCAAATGGGGAGGAACGCGTCGGTCTTATAACCCCTGCCATTTTGCCTCGTGCTTGTCCGCTCAGGGTGTTGCCTGCCTAACTGGGAAAGATCCTCCAGCTCCGATCCCCGATCAAGCGCCTGCCCTTTCTTTTACTCTTTGCGTGTAGTTACAGGGTGCGGTTAGAGCATCGCTTGTTCGACTGACCATCCTCTATGTGGTCATTCATTTACTACACTTTAATGGTTACTCGGCAGTGTATCTTATTACTCACACTCGCGGAAAATGACATGTCGGAGGCGCAGCACTGACTCAGCCGCCCTCATCATCTCCCATCTGCTTTGCATGGCTGCCCTTTCATATTACCTCTATGCATTGCCTGTGCACACGTCGCGTGAGCAATAAAACTCTGCAGGCCGTTAAGATCAGGCTCGCTGGCTACCTCGGGGTGTCTACCCTATGTAGTGGCGTACACCATGCCTCGGACATGGCGCAGCGAGGTGTAGCTTATTCTCTCCTAGTGATGTAGAAACAATCCGATTGTCATCAAGAGATATGATTGATTGGCGCGCTGTCCTCTCGTATTGATCGCGCCCGCCCTGCGATCGCGCGCGCCACAATGAATGCGCTGCAACGACTCGCAAACTATGGTCATGCAACTCCTGTCCTTGGCAGAGTCAAGCGACTCGCTAGACGACTAGGCGTGAAGTATTATTGTCTTACATGTACTGGAAGTACACAACAAGCGCTGCATCAAATATCAATCACCCTTCAAAAATTCCAACCCCGCGCCATTGTCCGGCCCACATGTCACAATGTTCACTGTCCAAGTCTCCATTCCAAACCTCCATCTGTCGAGTCATATAAGCGCGCGTGTTGGCGAAGCTCACGAAAGGTTGATACTGATCCCCATCGCACCACATATCACAATCAAGCTTTCATTCATATCGCATGTACCTGAATCAACGACAAGGATTTTCTACAACGTATGAATGTTTCGGGAAACAAAAGAAAATCGACACGTAAAGCATAAAGCGTGGATAACGCGGAGATGAACGCAGCCTCTAGAAATAGCGAGGACGAACTTGAGGCGTTCATATCCGCTTCCGGTTGGACAGCTATACGTAGAACTCGGTCCGACGAAACACCGTGGCGCAGACGAGATTTCTCCAAGATGAACGTGGTAGCTCTCATCGTCGGCTATAGTCGGACAGCCGGTAAACGTGTCATCGCGTCCCGTACGAGAGAACGATCCATGGAGGTCAACGTGCTGCCTCGTGGCGAGGGTCGGACGATGGTGATGGCCTAGATTACAAGAGGCGCTTTGATATAGAGAATGGCTTGCCCGAGTCGGTCCTACATGGGGTGAGTGGATGGGGATGGCGGCTGGCGGCTGGCACAGATATGGAGGTGGAGATACGGGTAGCTCGCGGCGGAGTGGAGAAGAGTCGTAATTAATGCGGTATGGAGTTGCGGGGTACGAGCTTCTCGGGTAGTTGACTAAGGAACCAAACGGGGAGAAGAGTTGGATGAGGAAGAGCCGTTGCACTCTGATGAGACCACATGGGCGACGTAAATGGGATGGATGCGCCGCTTCGAGAAAAATGTTGTCGGCCGATAAAGAGAGGGAGGATAGGAGCACGACTTGGATGTGGCATGAGAAGAAGAGTCGGGATAAGCCTTATACCGTGAGCGGATAGATAACGTCGGCCGAGAGAGGCTCTTGTCGGGTAGACCGGCGCGAGAGTAGAACAGGAGCCGAGTTGCTCGAGATCGATAGATTGTTCATCTTACAGAAATGAATGAGTTTGATTCATGGTAAAGTTATGGGCGGTACGCACGAAATAAGACCCCAAAAAGCACCGTGCCGATCCCTTAGCCCAAGAAAAGTCATCCTCAGTCCATATGAAACGAAGCAGTCAGCGATGGCAATCAGGATACGAAAGCGGGACACGCAACACCACATCCAAGTCAATCCGAAACATCACATCGCCGCCACCATCGATCCAACGCCCACTCGCCCACAACCCAACATCTTGGTCCCATTCCACCAACCTCGTCGCCTACAAAATCAAAATCGGGATCGATCCGGCTCTGAATATGTAAACAAAGTAAAGCTCACTGCTGGAAGGTAGCCAAGGCACGTTGGGGACGCGGCGACGATATGATATGGCAGACAGAAAGGGAAGGAAGGAAGGGAAAGAAAGGAACGCTGCTTTGAACGACCTTTTATAGCCACGCGGGAGGTGCCGGTCACATCAGATAACCGTCGAGGGCCAGGGCGTGCTATCTGATCTGAAGCAGGAGGCGGGTACCAGGAACATCTTCATAACAACGCGTCGCGAGAGGACGCGAAGGACGCGTATATTTGGTGAATCAACGTCGGTGAACGCGGAGAACACTGGTCAGGCTTACATGCGCGCGTATTGCAGTTGAAACCAAATACAAACTGGGAAGCGTAGACGCGGATGCTTTTACCCGCCATTAAGGCGGATAAGGTTGCGTTTTGCTCATGATGCCTGGCATGAGAGTCCGTGAGCATCGACGGTGTGGGGCTGCACGTTCTGGTCGACGTAGCTTGGTATTATCATATAGCTCAGACCGAGGGGGGGCTGGCGATCGTGGCTATAGATACTGATGCGCTGTGCGCATTCGCAGTCGACGAGTTTGCTGATGTGAATGAACAAGTCGATGATTATTTAAAGTCACGGCACATGCGCGAAAAAGAGCACGGAGAGCGCTGTATAACGAACGTGAGTCTGATTGCGCCAACAGAGCAGCTGTAGAGTATGATACCATTCCTCCTTTCTCTCTTTGTGTCCCGCTCCTTCTAGTGTCGTCGATAGGAAGGCTCGATAGCCTGTTGAACATTTATCATCTTGGCGCAGACGTCCTCGAGACGATAAGGGTGTCAGCACCATTCGCGGTGAGACGAACCAGATCACCATGATTAAGCTCGCCATTGCGGTCTCCTGCCCAGCCCGGATATAGCATTCGCCTTTACAAAGGTCGGAGAGTTTGGATGCAGATACCAGTCAGATAGACATGATATCTGTATTGAAGTGTGTATCCCAACTCGTCCGGGCCACTGCACTATCTCGATTCATCGATATTTTGGGCAAGAGCGAGCAGGATGGGGGTGACGCGCCAATCGAGGGGACGAGAAGGTGACTTGTCAACGACACAAGGCCGTCGTGAGCAAACACTCTATCTCCCTCGGTGCTAATTCCCCTGAAGTTTGAGTACAGTTTCGAAGAGGTAAGCAAAGAAGACGTCGGATAGACCAGCTGGTTAAACTTCAGAGCATCTGGATAAGCTGGCAGGATGGGTGGAAAGTCAAAGAAACGAAAACACAGCGAGTAGAGTCATTCAGACAGTGCTCTCTCAAACGCGCGCCATTGTCTAAGAACCGGCGTCAGATTGTAACGGAGGGAAAGACTGGTCGACAGTAATTGTTCCATTCAAAAGGTGCTGACACAAGACAACCCGCAGGATCTCATCAAATGTCCACAAGAGCCGTATACCAAACGCGAAAATGGTAGAATTATAGACGAGCCTCCTCGTGACATGATGGGACGAGGGAAACCATGGTCAGCCAAATACGGCAACTCTAGGGTTTCCTTCTTACCACCATCATCTTCATCCTCACATGGGATTCTTTTTGTCAGCGACGCGTCACCGCCTACAACGCCGCCAGAACTAACAATGACTCGACTTTTGTCCCTGCTGGAAACGCGACCAACGCAAATTTGTGAATTAGAAAAAGGCGGCAGCTAGTCTTGCACTCCTGGTAAAAAGTGTGTTTTTCTTATCATTTTCTTCGTTCCATTCGAGCTCAATTTTGCCGCAGGAGCATTAGAATTGCGGCAATACGTTGGGTGAGTTTTCCTTCATCGTCGGTGTTTGGATTTGCCTTAATGAAAATGACAGGGCATTCGCAAAGGCGGCGCTGGCTTCGTTACCGCCTGGACAGTCCGTCTGCGTCAAGAGGAAGGGTTTCGTCGCCATGGTGACGTGGATTTCAACTCAGCCAGGCGTGGCTGTCCTCGCGCACCCTTTCAATCAATTATACCGACGGCCATGGCTCCGAGGTTTTATTATGCTTAGCGACGCTTCACCAGGTCCAGATTTGACGCTACAAGACATCTTTCACGACGATAAACGCAAGAGAGAAACAAAGTGCGTTGCGTAATGCAAAAACATGTACGGGTCTGACGTGCTGGCCAGCTATACTTATCTCTTTTGACGGACCGCTGTCAGATCAGGGCGAACAAAGGGATATCTTCACGACACAGCCTACGCCCACACGTCCATACTGCGCATCCTCCATCGCGATACATTCATATTCTTCCCAATCTCCACGCCCTTCACACTCCCCAACACGCAGCCGTATAATGCATGGCGGCGCTCTACCTCCATAACGCGCTGTTCAGTCCCGAGCCCCCGCCGAACCCGACCCATTCCCCGCGTTCTTCACGCTTCGCAAAGTCTCTGTCGCCAGAATCGTTCAAACATATAGCTTTACCCTCCTCACACGGACCACAACCCTCGACCTCGTCTCAACCATCCGGTGGGTCTGCCCTCCAACATGGTCGGGCGCACTCGTATACCAGTGAAAGCGGTGCCCAACCTCTTTTGCATCGACCGGACGACGCAGATGCCGATGACGCCGAGGGCGCGACCTACATTGGTTCCGCGGAGGGCAGCTATGAACGAAGACGGGCTCTAAAAACGCAGAGGGTAAAGAGAGTTAGACTTCGGTTGAGGGCGACCAAGGTCGCGAAGCGCGCTGGTGAAGGCGTCTTTGGTGTGTACCATCTGTCCTCTGTTGACTGCAGCTGATTTCGGATTTAGCGTTGTGGACGGTGTACACGACGGCCCGCTACTTTATTGCATACATGTCCTCGCCGTCTTCTCCTTCCAGAGACACAACAAACTTAGTCTTGGGCACACTCTCGGCCCTCGCGTTCCTACCATTGGCGCTACAACTCATCCTCTCCTTACACGTCTTCCATCTCCTTGTACTCCCCCACCGACGCATGGTTCTCATAACAAAATGGTGTCTGCGTTCGACCGCAGTCCTTTTCCTTGTCGTTCCCTTTATAGTCGATTTCTCCTTCGCCTGCGCATACGTAGCGCGCGCGCCCGCCAACTGTCCCGCGCATCTGGATATCTCCGTTTTATGGAGTATAGGCGGCCGGCAGTGTACGGCTGCTTGGATAGGCATGGCCATTCTCCGACTAGTGCTTACGACACTCGTCAGCACGCTATATATCCTACCGGTACTGGAATATGAGCAGACGCGACATCCGTCATTTCGCCGTGGACACAAACATAAAACAAGTCGGCAGGAGGAGACGAGGTTGCGGCATATGTCAAGTCGAGGGAGTAGTCTGCCGCCGCCTGTTGGCCATCCGCACCCGAGCAGCTCGACACTGAGACATTCGAGTTCGGGTGGTACTATGCACACCGCGAATGGTTCTCCCAGTCCTTCCAGTAGAACACTTCCCTCCTCGCCACCCTTGTCACCGTCGCGTCGGCCACATCCAGAACCCATTGGGACTCGAGACGATGACGAGCTTCACGCATTTGTGGATCGGTTCCGAACGCTCGTCAGCCAGCTCAGCCAGGAGGCAGACGAGGCAGTTAATTATGCGAGGCGAGACTCCGCAGAGCATAACGCTTCGACCCCCAGCACGTCGCATACGCTCAGTTCTTGGATTGGCACTGCACCTCTTTCTTCCCCTCCTGCATCCTACGCGTCGCACTCGTCCAGCTCATCGGGCTCATATACGTTTTCTTCCAATCCGTATCAGGAGTACCTCGACCACCCTTCCTACCCGCATATCGGTTACGACGAATTTGGGCGCCCATATCCTCCAGACGAGCAGTTGTCGTTCCTCGGGTTATGTGCGACGCATGCCCACAATTGAGAGCCTCGGTAGTCGCGAATACAACTCGGAACACACCCAGTCGTTGCTGTCGCGTTCCAACACGCGCAGTACCGTGTTCGGAGGAAGCCTAGTATTCTACTCCTGCCGCGACATATGTGGGAGGCCCCGGGTAAACTGGACCCTGATTGCAGGGTCCAGCACGGATCCGCTCTTCTTTCATCGAAAAACTTGGCTTTCGCACGCGCGTGCACAATCTCATCTCTCCAACCTCAGGAATCTCACGCGCGTGCAGATTCCCACATGTTACGAATTCCATGTGCCTACCGAATCCCATCTGTCAAAGCTCGGGAATCCCACGCGCGTGCAGATTCCCCCTTCTGATATATGCAGAGTTCTTCCGGACTCGCAAATTGCACGCGCGTGCAGATTTCCATCTGTCCAACCTCAGAATTTCCACGCTCGTGCAAATTCCCATACCTTACGACTTCTACGCGTATACAGAATTCCATCTCTCCAAACTCGTAAATCACCCGCGCGTGCAGACCTCCACGTCCGGTATACTCAGAGTCCTTCTGGACTCATAAATTGCACCCACGTGCAGATTCCCATCTGCCTACCCTCAGCTCTGCGCGCGTGCAGAATCTCACCTGTCATATATAGAAAGCTCAGACTTATAAATGACATGCATGTGCTAAATACTCCTTCTGCAATTTCTCACACATATGCAGAATGTGATCTCTGTATTTTCAGCCCCAGGAGAGAACTTTCCTTGTTACTCTACAGTTAGTATACACTGCCTACAAGTGCATATCACTATTGTAACCATCCCAAAAGTCACTATCCAGATCTGAATATGTGTCTTCTATGTCGGGCACTGGTGGCTGAGACATGACCGCCAACATCTCCTCTCTGGACTTTAGACGGCCACACCATACTTTCCACAGATTCTCTGCTCGTACACAAAGATATGGCTTGTACTCTTTATACTCCCAAATCTTAGCATGACAAATGCGTGCGACAGGCTTGTAGATGCCAGATGCGATGAGAAGCTGATATTGTGCCTCGTCCTTGTGCTCTTCGAGCTACTTGATCAAGCGGTCGACCTTGAGAACATCCTGATATGATATTAGCCATGCTATATATATCAAGGTAACGAACGACGTACCACCGTCACCACCTTAAATACTTCCTTCTGCAGCTCATATCGTCGTCGTTTCCATTCATCGATGACTGTAAGATTGAGTTATATAAGAACCTTCAATGCATAGCCTCACATACTAGCCTGAGTCGGAACAACTTCAGATGGGCGTACAACTATGTATAGTACATTAGGGTTAGGGTTAGGGTTGTGACGAGCTTGTAGTAACGCAGCTAGAAAAGGGGCGAAGTAGGATAAGGCGGGAGTGTTATTAAACACACACCTGGGACCTTTCGCTTTTATGCTCTTCAGATCCTACTCGGCGTCGACACATGTGATTTTGAGGCTCAGTCAGCTAGATTTACCTTGGCCCGAAGGCTTTATCGCTATTGGTTAGTATATAAATAGGCGACGCATGTGAAAAACTTGATATATCAGCAGATCACGTGATACTGAACACGTACCTAGGTCCGGTACTTCGGGCCGGCTCCAGTCCTCCGGTTAGGGTAGGTTAGGGGTTTGGTTAGGGTTAGGGGTTGGCTAACAAACGTGTTTAAATCAGTATAAGGTAAATTATCGCGATTAAACGATAGTACTCACGGTTAGGGTTAGGGTGAGGTTAGAGGTACGGAGTATCTCGAACGTTAACGGTTAGTAAGTCTGATGACGAACGGCCGTGGTAAGTACTTACCGACTGAGTCGAGGAACTATTGCAGGGCTTCCCCCACGAAACGTCCCGCTGAGTATCGAACAGGCGGACGGCTGCTCCTAGGACCCGAGTTGACCAGCGCAAACAGCGTTGGTCTCGGAGTTTAAGCCTAGGAGCGCACCGTGGTCGGGGACCGAAGTCCCGCGTCGGTACGGCGAGGCGCCACCATATGGTGGAAGCTTTATTAGACGGGGTTCAAGTAAACGTATTCAAGGTCGCCGGGTTGTGGCCGGTTCGATGGAGACTCCGGAGGGGAGTCAACTTGCATACGATCATTGTCTTGAAGAACAATGTCCTCGTCTAGCTTGGCAATAACAGTCTTCTTCCAAAGACTGGTTAAGTCGAATAGATTACGAGTACGTTTGTAGCTAGTAATCATTCGGCGGTTAAGGATATTAATTTTCCTTATGTCCGGCGTCGGGAGTCGCCCATGCTGACTCGGTACCTCGGTCCGAAGACCGCCTCGAGTAGCGATGAGGTTCCCTTCGACGTCGTCCATAAAGGGGAATTCGAGACCGCCTAAGGTCCCGAGTTCGGCGCGAGTCATATATTCGCGCCAATATCCTAGGACTGTATCGCCTAGTTCCTTTGCGGAGAAGTAATTCCATGCAGTGTTATATTGGGACTTCAAGACTAAGACGTCTTCGTGCGCGTCGGGCGATTCTCGGTCTGCGAGACGCTTTTCCCAACGCTTAGAGAAGTTCTCTTGCGTCCTAAAGATATACTTCCCGCTTTTCCTAGGAAAAGTTTGAGACCCTAGGCTTTTCACTTTCCTAGGGTTTACTTTTCGGGGGGCAACTCAAGACTAGGGTTCCGCATTGGGATATAAACTCTTGACTACCATCGCTCTTTGACCATCTGACTCTGTAATTGCGACTGCATGCTGTACTAACTGTTTAACAGAGTCATCATCGCTGTGTTGGAACTTCAGTTCTCATCAGCACTCAACGACGGCTATCTCAGTCTCCCGACACGGCATCTCAGTTGCTGCTTGACATCTTGGAATAATCAGAAGACTTTGCATTCGTCTGAGTTGTCATTCGGTCCCTTGTAATACTTCCACTGTCCTTTGATCTTTGCTTCGCAGTACTTTACGACACTGCATGGTTCTCAATAATACAATGCGACGATCTATGTTCAAACTATTCTAGATCTTGATACTCGTTGCGACGGTACTGCTGTCGAGGCTCTTCCGAGTTGCTGCTCAACGTCGTGGCAAATATTCTATACAAGACGTTGCGACTAGACTGTAATTCACTACTGCTGTAAGCTTCTCATACTGCACTCATCATCGAGTATTACAACCTCGAAGCTGCTACTGAACAAGATGCAACTTTGAGACTTGACACGACTACGCACTGTATTCTTGAACGTATCACATGAGAAACATATCTTATTGGTGGACATACGGTTAGGGTTCGCAGAGGTGGTGCTTCGACGTAACCCCTTGAAAAAACCCCCCGATTCCAGCCTGTAGTGGCCAGCGCGCAAAGTCTCAGTGGACATACGGTTAGGGTTCGCAGAGGTGGTACTGTAGACGTAACTCTTTGAAAAAAACCCCCGATTCAAGCCTGTAGTGGCAAAGCGCGTAAAGTCTCGCTGCATGTATAGATATGGCGACGAGCTGTGATGTTGAAAAAAAAGCCCCCGGTTCTCGGTACTCAGTGGCAAAGCGCGTATACAAGAACTAGAACGATAAGACAGTATTCGTAGACAACAACGATAAAGGTAAGACGACGTAGACAAAGACAAGAGCAATGGCGAACCAGAATACAGGTGCTGTGCTCAAGCTTGAAGTAGACATTATGAAGCAGAGGCTGCGAATATGACAGCGACGATACAGATGAGAGCATGCCTCAAACCAGAGTTATTATGTCAGCTAAATTTAGCTGACAAACAAAAGGCAGATATGTATGACGCAGATGGCGAAGAGACTACAACAGATCTCAAGTCGCGACGATGAACACCAACCAAGTACGATAGACTTGAGTATTGAATGAATGTCATAGTAGATGAGCGAAGCATCGTGCAAAGGCGATGACAAGCAGAGCTTTTCAATATAATCTGCCGCCCCCTAAGAGATATACTTCTCGCTTTTCAATTGAAAAGTATCGGAACCCTAGACTTTTCAGTTTCCTTTTCACTTTAACCCAATACTAGGGTTCCCAATTGGGATGTCGTAACCACAGACTATGGTCCGCTAGCCCTCAACCCCCAGAACGTAAACTCTATAGCTCAAGCGATTGACTCTGTGATTGGGACCGTATTCCGTAACCGATGTTGTTGACGTTGAATAAACTGCGGAGATATTGCAACTGACGCAGAGTACTTACGATGAGTAGAACATGAGTACGACAGACTACATCATGCACTGGACGTCATACAAAGCAAGAGAAGTGCCATACAGTGGCGAGAACAAGCAGAACTTTTCAAAAAAAATCTGTTGCTGCCTAAAGATATACTTCCCGCTTTTCCTAGGAAAAGTTTGAGACCCTAGGCTTTTCACTTTCCTAGGGTTTACTTTTCGGGGGCAACTCAAGACTAGGGTTCCGCATTGGGATATAAACTCTTGACTACCATACCATCGCTCTTTGACCATCTGACTCTGTAATTGCGACTGCATGCTGTACTAACTGTTTAACAGAGTCATCATCGCTGTGTTGGAACTTCAGTTCTCATCAGCACTCAACGACGGCTATCTCAGTCTCCCGACACGGCATCTCAGTTGCTGCTTGACATCTTGGAATAATCAGAAGACTTTGCATTCGTCTGAGTTGTCATTCGGTCCCTTGTAATACTTCCACTGTCCTTTGATCTTGCTCTTCGCAGTACTTTACGACACTGCATGGTTCTCAATAATACAATGCGACGATCTATGTTCAAACTATTCTAGATCTTGATACTCGTTGCGACGGTACTGCTGTCGAGGCTCTTCCGAGTTGCTGCTCAACGTCGTGGCAAATATTCTATACAAGACGTTGCGACTAGACTGTAATTCACTACTGCTGTAAGCTTCTCATACTGCACTCATCATCGAGTATTACAACCTCGAAGCTGCTACTGAACAAGATGCAACTTTGAGACTTGACACGACTACGCACTGTATTCTTGAACGTATCACATGAGAAACATATCTTATTGGTGGACATACGGTTAGGGTTCGCAGAGGTGGTGCTTCGACGTAACCCCTTGAAAAAACCCCCCGATTCCAGCCTGTAGTGGCCAGCGCGCAAAGTCTCAGTGGACATACGGTTAGGGTTCGCAGAGGTGGTACTGTAGACGTAACTCTTTGAAAAAAACCCCCGATTCAAGCCTGTAGTGGCAAAGCGCGTAAAGTCTCGCTGCATGTATAGATATGGCGACGAGCTGTGATGTTGAAAAAAAAGCCCCGGTTCTCGGTACTCAGTGGCAAAGCGCGTATACAAGAACTAGAACGATAAGATAGTATTCGTAGACAACAACGATGAAGATAAGACGACGTAGACAAAGACAAGAGCAATGGCGAACCGGAATACAGGTGCTGTGCTCAAGCTTGAAGTAGACATTATGAAGCAGAGTCTGCGAATATGACAGCGACGATACAGATGAGAGCATGCCTCAAACCAGAGTTATTATGTCAGCTAAATTTAGCTGACAAACAAAAGGCAGATATGTATGACGCAGATGGCGAAGAGACTACAACGGATCTCAAGTCGCGACGATGAACACCAACCAAGTACGATAGACTTGAGTATTGAATGAATGCCATAGTAGATAAGCGAAGCATCGTGCAAAGGCGATGACAAGCAGAGCTTTTCAATATAATCTGCCGCCCCCTAAGAGATATACTTCTCGCTTTTCAATTGAAAAGTATCGGAACCCTAGACTTTTCAGTTTCCTTTTCACTTTAACCCAATACTAGGGTTCCCAATTGGGATGTCGTAACCACAGACTATGGTCCGCTAGCCCTCAACCCCCAGAACGTAAACTCTATAGCTCAAGCGATTGACTCTGTGATTGGGACCGTATTCCGTAACCGATGTTGTTGACGTTGAATAAACTGCGGAGATATTGCAACTGACGCAGAGTACTTACGATGAGTAGAACATGAGTACGACAGACTACATCATGCACTGGACGTCATACAAAGCAAGAGAAGTGCCATACAGTGGCGAGAACAAGCAGAACTTTTCGAAAAAATCTGTTGCTGCCTAAAGATATACTTCCCGCTTTTCCTAGGAAAAGTTTGAGACCCTAGGCTTTTCACTTTCCTAGGGTTTACTTTTCGGGGGGCAACTCAAGACTAGGGTTCCGCATTGGGATATAAACTCTTGACTACCATCGCTCTTTGACCATCTGACTCTGTAATTGCGACTGCATGCTGTACTAACTGTTTAACAGAGTCATCATCGCTGTGTTGGAACTTCAGTTCTCATCAGCACTCAACGACGGCTATCTCAGTCTCCCGACACGGCATCTCAGTTGCTGCTTGACATCTTGGAATAATCAGAAGACTTTGCATTCGTCTGAGTTGTCATTCGGTCCCTTGAGATACTTCCACTGTCCTTTGATCTTGCTCTTCGCAGTACTTTACGACACTGCATGGTTCTCAATAATACAATGCGACGATCTATGTTCAAACTATTCTAGATCTTGATACTCGTTGCGACGGTACTGCTGTCGAGGCTCTTCCGAGTTGCTGCTCAACGTCGTGGCAAATATTCTATACAAGACGTTGCGACTAGACTGTGATCCACTACTGCTGTAAGCTTCTCATACTGCACTCACCATCGAGTATTACAACCTCGAAGCTGCTACTGAACAAGATGCGACTTTGAGACTTGACACGACTACGCACTGTATTCTTGAACGTATCACATGAGAAACATATCTTATTGGTGGACATACAGTTAGGGTTCGCAGAGGTGGTGCTTCGACGTAACCCCTTCAAAAAACCCCCCGATTCCAGTCTGTAGTGGCCAGCGCGCAAAGTCTCAGTGGACATACGGTTAGGGTTCGCAGAGGTGGTACTGTAGACGTAACTCTTTGAAAAAACCCCCCGATTCAAGCCTGTAGTGGCAAAGCGCGTAAAGTCTCGCTGCATGTAGAGATATAGCGACGAGCTGTGATATTGAAAAAAAAGCCCCCGGTTCTCGGTACTCAGTGGCAAAGCGCGTATACAAGAACTAGAACGATAAGATAGTATTCGTAGACAACAACGATAAAGGTAAGACGACGTAGACAAAGACAAGAGCAATGGCGAACCAGAATACAGGTGCTGTGCTCAAGCTTGAAGTAGACATTATGAAGCAGAGGCTGCGAATATGACAGCGACGATACAGATGAGAGCATGCCTCAAACCAGAGTTATTATGTCAGCTAAATTTAGCTGACAAACAAAAGGCAGATATGTATGACGCAGATGGCGAAGAGACTACAACAGATCTCAAGTCGCGACGATGAACACCAACCAAGTACGATAGACTTGAGTATTGAATGAATGTCATAGTAGATGAGCGAAGCATCGTGCAAAGGCGATGACAAGCAGAGCTTTTCAATATAATCTGCCGCCCCCTAAGAGATATACTTCTCGCTTTTCCTAGGAAAAGTTTGAAACCCTAGGCTTTTCGCTTTCCTAGGGTTTACTTTTCGGGGGGCAACCCAAGACTAGGGTTCCGCATTGGGATATAAACTCTTGACTACCATCGCTCTTCGACTATCTGACTCTGTAATTGCGACTGCATGCTGTACTAACTGTTTAACAGAGTCATCATCGCTGTGTTGGAACTTCAGTTCTCATCAGCACTCAACAACGGCTATCTTAGTCTTCCGACACGGCATCTCAGTTGCTGCTTGACATCTTGGAACAATCAGAAGACTTTGCATTTGTCTGAGTTGTCATTCGGTCCCTTGTAATACTTCCACTGTCCTTTGATCTTGCTCTTCGCAGTACTTTACGACACTGCATGGTTCTCAATAATACAATGCGACGATCTACGTTCAAACTATTCTAGATCTTGATACTCGTTGCGACTGTACTGCTGTCGAGGCTCTTCCAAGTTGCTGCTCGACGTCGTGGCAAATATTCTATACAAGACGTTGCGACTAGACTGTGATCCACTACTGCTGTAAGCTTCTCATACTGCACTCACCACCGAGTATTACAACCTCGAAGCTGCTACTGAACAAGATGCGACTTTGAGACTTGACACGACTACACACTGTATTCTTGAACGTATCACATGAGAAACATATCTTATCGGTGGACATACGGTTAGGGTTCGCAGAGGTGGTGCTTCGACGTAACCCCTTGAAAAAACCCTAAGAGATATACTTTTCGCTTTTCCTAGGAAAAGTTTGAAACCCTAGGCTTTTCGCTTTCCTAGGGTTTACTTTTCGGGGGGCAACCCAAGACTAGGGTTCCGCATTGGGATATAAACTCTTGACTACCATCGCTCTTCGACTATCTGACTCTGTAATTGCGACTGCATGCTGTACTAAGAGATATACTTTTCGCTTTTCCTAGGAAAAGTTTGAAACCCTAGGCTTTTCGCTTTCCTAGGGTTTACTTTTCGGGGGGCAACCCAAGACTAGGGTTCCGCATTGGGATATAAACTCTTGACTACCATCGCTCTTCGACTATCTGACTCTGTAATTGCGACTGCATGCTGTACTAAGAGATATACTTCTCGCTTTTCCTAGGAAAAGTTTGAAACCCTAGGCTTTTCGCTTTCCTAGGGTTTACTTTTCGGGGGGCAACCCAAGACTAGGGTTCCGCATTGGGATATAAACTCTTGACTACCATCGCTCTTCGACTATCTGACTCTGTAATTGCGACTGCATGCTGTACTAAGAGATATACTTCTCGCTTTTCCTAGGAAAAGTTTGAAACCCTAGGCTTTTCGCTTTCCTAGGGTTTACTTTTCGGGGGGCAACCCAAGACTAGGGTTCCGCATTGGGATATAAACTCTTGACTACCATCGCTCTTCGACTATCTGACTCTGTAATTGCGACTGCATGCTGTACTAACTGTTTAACAGAGTCATCATCGCTGTGTTGGAACTTCAGTTCTCATCAGCACTCAACAACGGCTATCTTAGTCTTCCGACACGGCATCTCAGTTGCTGCTTGACATCTTGGAACAATCAGAAGACTTTGCATTTGTCTGAGTTGTCATTCGGTCCCTTGTAATACTTCCACTGTCCTTTGATCTTGCTCTTCGCAGTACTTTACGACACTGCATGGTTCTCAATAATACAATGCGACGATCTACGTTCAAACTATTCTAGATCTTGATACTCGTTGCGACTGTACTGCTGTCGAGGCTCTTCCAAGTTGCTGCTCGACGTCGTGGCAAATATTCTATACAAGACGTTGCGACTAGACTGTGATCCACTACTGCTGTAAGCTTCTCATACTGCACTCACCACCGAGTATTACAACCTCGAAGCTGCTACTGAACAAGATGCGACTTTGAGACTTGACACGACTACACACTGTATTCTTGAACGTATCACATGAGAAACATATCTTATCGGTGGACATACGGTTAGGGTTCGCAGAGGTGGTGCTTCGACGTAACCCCTTGAAAAAACCCTAAGAGATATACTTCTCGCTTTTCCTAGGAAAAGTTTGAAACCCTAGGCTTTTCGCTTTCCTAGGGTTTACTTTTCGGGGGGCAACCCAAGACTAGGGTTCCGCATTGGGATATAAACTCTTGACTACCATCGCTCTTCGACTATCTGACTCTGTAATTGCGACTGCATGCTGTACTAACTGTTTAACAGAGTCATCATCGCTGTGTTGGAACTTCAGTTCTCATCAGCACTCAACAACGGCTATCTTAGTCTTCCGACACGGCATCTCAGTTGCTGCTTGACATCTTGGAACAATCAGAAGACTTTGCATTTGTCTGAGTTGTCATTCGGTCCCTTGTAATACTTCCACTGTCCTTTGATCTTGCTCTTCGCAGTACTTTACGACACTGCATGGTTCTCAATAATACAATGCGACGATCTACGTTCAAACTATTCTAGATCTTGATACTCGTTGCGACTGTACTGCTGTCGAGGCTCTTCCAAGTTGCTGCTCGACGTCGTGGCAAATATTCTATACAAGACGTTGCGACTAGACTGTGATCCACTACTGCTGTAAGCTTCTCATACTGCACTCACCACCGAGTATTACAACCTCGAAGCTGCTACTGAACAAGATGCGACTTTGAGACTTGACACGACTACACACTGTATTCTTGAACGTATCACATGAGAAACATATCTTATCGGTGGACATACGGTTAGGGTTCGCAGAGGTGGTGCTTCGACGTAACCCCTTGAAAAAACCCTAAGAGATATACTTTTCGCTTTTCCTAGGAAAAGTTTGAAACCCTAGGCTTTTCGCTTTCCTAGGGTTTACTTTTCGGGGGGCAACCCAAGACTAGGGTTCCGCATTAGGATATAAACTCTTGACTACCATCGCTCTTCGACTATCTGACTCTGTAATTGCGACTGCATGCTGTACTAAGAGATATACTTCTCGCTTTTCCTAGGAAAAGTTTGAAACCCTAGGCTTTTCGCTTTCCTAGGGTTTACTTTTCGGGGGGCAACCCAAGACTAGGGTTCCGCATTGGGATATAAACTCTTGACTACCATCGCTCTTCGACTATCTGACTCTGTAATTGCGACTGCATGCTGTACTAACTGTTTAACAGAGTCATCATCGCTGTGTTGGAACTTCAGTTCTCATCAGCACTCAACAACGGCTATCTTAGTCTTCCGACACGGCATCTCAGTTGCTGCTTGACATCTTGGAACAATCAGAAGACTTTGCATTTGTCTGAGTTGTCATTCGGTCCCTTGTAATACTTCCACTGTCCTTTGATCTTGCTCTTCGCAGTACTTTACGACACTGCATGGTTCTCAATAATACAATGCGACGATCTACGTTCAAACTATTCTAGATCTTGATACTCGTTGCGACTGTACTGCTGTCGAGGCTCTTCCAAGTTGCTGCTCGACGTCGTGGCAAATATTCTATACAAGACGTTGCGACTAGACTGTGATCCACTACTGCTGTAAGCTTCTCATACTGCACTCACCACCGAGTATTACAACCTCGAAGCTGCTACTGAACAAGATGCGACTTTGAGACTTGACACGACTACACACTGTATTCTTGAACGTATCACATGAGAAACATATCTTATCGGTGGACATACGGTTAGGGTTCGCAGAGGTGGTGCTTCGACGTAACCCCTTGAAAAAACCCCCCGATTCCAGCCTGTAGTGGCCACCGCGCAAAGTCTTAGTGAACATACAGTTAGGGTTCGCAGAGGTGGTACTGTGGACGTAACTCTTTGAAAAAACCCCCCGATTCAAGCCTGTAGTGGCAAAGCGCGTAAAGTCTCGCTGCATGTATAGATATAGCGACGAGCTGTGATGTCGAAAAAAAAGCCCCTGGTTCTCGGTACTCAGTGGCAAAGCGCGTATACAAGAACTAGAACGATAAGACAGTATTCGTAGACAACAACGATGAAGATAAGACGACGTAGACAAAGACAAGAGCAATGACGAACCGGAATACAGGTGCTGTGCTCAAGCTTGAAGTAGACGTTATGAAGCAGAATCTGCCAATATGACAGCGACGATACAGATGAGAGCATGCCTCAAACCAGAGTTATTAGGTCAGCTAAATTTAGCTGACAAACAAAAGGCAGATATGTATGACGCAGATGGCGAAGAGACTACAACGGATCTCAAGTCGCGACGATGAACACCAACTAAGTACGATAGACTTGAGTATTGAATGAATGTCATAGTAGATGAGCGAAGCATCGTGCAAAGGCGATGACGAGTAAAGCTTTTCGAACTAATCTGTCGCTCCCTAAAGATATACTTCCCGCTTTTCAATTGAAAAGTATCGGAACCCTAGACTTTTCAGTTTCCTTTTCACTTTAACCCAATACTAGGGTTCCCGATTGGGTTGTCGTAACCACAGACTATGGTCCGCTAGCCCTCAACTCCCTAAGAGATATACTTCTCGCTTTTCCTAGGAAAAGTTTGAAACCCTAGGCTTTTCGCTTTCCTAGGGTTTACTTTTCGGGGGGCAACCCAAGACTAGGGTTCCGCATTGGGATATAAACTCTTGACTACCATCGCTCTTCGACCATCTGACTCTGTAATTGCGACTGCATGCTGTACTAAGAGATATACTTCTCGCTTTTCCTAGGAAAAGTTTGAAACCCTAGGCTTTTCGCTTTCCTAGGGTTTACTTTTCGGGGGGCAACCCAAGACTAGGGTTCCGCATTGGGATATAAACTCTTGACTACCATCGCTCTTCGACTATCTGACTCTGTAATTGCGACTGCATGCTGTACTAACTGTTTAACAGAGTCATCATCGCTGTGTTGGAACTTCAGTTCTCATCAGCACTCAACAACGGCTATCTTAGTCTTCCGACACGGCATCTCAGTTGCTGCTTGACATCTTGGAACAATCAGAAGACTTTGCATTTGTCTGAGTTGTCATTCGGTCCCTTGTAATACTTCCACTGTCCTTTGATCTTGCTCTTCGCAGTACTTTACGACACTGCATGGTTCTCAATAATACAATGCGACGATCTACGTTCAAACTATTCTAGATCTTGATACTCGTTGCGACTGTACTGCTGTCGAGGCTCTTCCAAGTTGCTGCTCGACGTCGTGGCAAATATTCTATACAAGACGTTGCGACTAGACTGTGATCCACTACTGCTGTAAGCTTCTCATACTGCACTCACCACCGAGTATTACAACCTCGAAGCTGCTACTGAACAAGATGCGACTTTGAGACTTGACACGACTACACACTGTATTCTTGAACGTATCACATGAGAAACATATCTTATCGGTGGACATACGGTTAGGGTTCGCAGAGGTGGTGCTTCGACGTAACCCCTAAGAGATATACTTCTCGCTTTTCCTAGGAAAAGTTTGAAACCCTAGGCTTTTCGCTTTCCTAGGGTTTACTTTTCGGGGGGCAACCCAAGACTAGGGTTCCGCATTGGGATATAAACTCTTGACTACCATCGCTCTTCGACTATCTGACTCTGTAATTGCGACTGCATGCTGTACTAACTGTTTAACAGAGTCATCATCGCTGTGTTGGAACTTCAGTTCTCATCAGCACTCAACAACGGCTATCTTAGTCTTCCGACACGGCATCTCAGTTGCTGCTTGACATCTTGGAACAATCAGAAGACTTTGCATTTGTCTGAGTTGTCATTCGGTCCCTTGTAATACTTCCACTGTCCTTTGATCTTGCTCTTCGCAGTACTTTACGACACTGCATGGTTCTCAATAATACAATGCGACGATCTACGTTCAAACTATTCTAGATCTTGATACTCGTTGCGACTGTACTGCTGTCGAGGCTCTTCCAAGTTGCTGCTCGACGTCGTGGCAAATATTCTATACAAGACGTTGCGACTAGACTGTGATCCACTACTGCTGTAAGCTTCTCATACTGCACTCACCACCGAGTATTACAACCTCGAAGCTGCTACTGAACAAGATGCGACTTTGAGACTTGACACGACTACACACTGTATTCTTGAACGTATCACATGAGAAACATATCTTATCGGTGGACATACGGTTAGGGTTCGCAGAGGTGGTGCTTCGACGTAACCCCTTGAAAAAACCCCCCGATTCCAGCCTGTAGTAGCCAGCGCGCAAAGTCTTAGTGAACATACAGTTAGGGTTCGCAGAGGTGGTACTGTGGACGTAACTCTTTGAAAAAACCCCCCGATTCAAGCCTGTAGTGGCAAAGCGCGTAAAGTCTCGCTGCATGTATAGATATAGCGACGAGCTGTGATGTCGAAAAAAAAGCCCCTGGTTCTCGGTACTCAGTGGCAAAGCGCGTATACAAGAACTAGAACGATAAGACAGTATTCGTAGACAACAACGATGAAGATAAGACGACGTAGACAAAGACAAGAGCAATGACGAACCGGAATACAGGTGCTGTGCTCAAGCTTGAAGTAGACGTTATGAAGCAGAATCTGCCAATATGACAGCGACGATACAGATGAGAGCATGCCTCAAACCAGAGTTATTAGGTCAGCTAAATTTAGCTGACAAACAAAAGGCAGATATGTATGACGCAGATGGCGAAGAGACTACAACGGATCTCAAGTCGCGACGATGAACACCAACTAAGTACGATAGACTTGAGTATTGAATGAATGTCATAGTAGATGAGCGAAGCATCGTGCAAAGGCGATGACGAGTAAAGCTTTTCGAACTAATCTGTCGCTCCCTAAAGATATACTTCCCGCTTTTCAATTGAAAAGTATCGGAACCCTAGACTTTTCAGTTTCCTTTTCACTTTAACCCAATACTAGGGTTCCCGATTGGGTTGTCGTAACCACAGACTATGGTCCGCTAGCCCTCAACTCCCTAAGAGATATACTTCTCGCTTTTCCTAGGAAAAGTTTGAAACCCTAGGCTTTTCGCTTTCCTAGGGTTTACTTTTCGGGGGGCAACCCAAGACTAGGGTTCCGCATTGGGATATAAACTCTTGACTACCATCGCTCTTCGACCATCTGACTCTGTAATTGCGACTGCATGCTGTACTAACTGTTTAACAGAGTCATCATCGCTGTGTTGGAACTTCAGTTCTCATCAGCACTCAACAACGGCTATCTTAGTCTTCCGACACGGCATCTCAGTTGCTGCTTGACATCTTGGAACAATCAGAAGACTTTGCATTTGTCTGAGTTGTCATTCGGTCCCTATCTATAGTATTCCCAGTTTGACGCGCTAAATTACCTGGGGTTACTCGGGGTTACTTGGGGTTTTGTTGTCGACAAAAGTTGTCGCTATGCAGCGTCTGCCTAACAACGGCTGTGTGCCTTGCGCGGATTTCCTATTTCAGGCATATTTAGCATGCTCATCGTCTATTCTAGCTTGGTCGTCGTCTATTTTACCTTGGTCGTCGTCTATTCTACCTTAGTGGTCGTCTATTCTACCTTGATCATCGTCTATTCTACCTTGGTCGTCGTCTATTCTAGCTTATCGTTGTCTATTCTAGCTTGGTTGTCGACCACTTCTGCCTGAGTTGTCGACTACTCACTTTCCGAACTCTCAGTCATCGACTAATCTTGCCTTATCAGTCCTTGACGACTCCTTGGTCGTCGGACACTGTCCTTTGGTCGTCGGACACTGCCCTTTGGTCATCGTCCACTTGTACCTGAGTTCTCAACCACCACTTGGCCATCAAATCCTTGGTCGTCGACCAATACCCTCTGATCATCGACAAATACCCTCTGGTCATCGACAAATACCCTCTGGTCATCGACAAATACCCTCTGGTCATTTACCTGTTCTGTACTGAATATATACGAAACTTAAAGTTACAATTTGAAATTTGAATTGGTCATATCATTAAAATGATGTAGAAAGTAGGATTTTTTAAATCAATTTCAAATATAATTATACTTTGAAGCCTAGGGAGCGAAAACCAAGTGTGGGAAAGAAGGAAAGGAGTGATGTCATTGTGCTTACTAAACCATTGTCCAGCAGTGTTTTGCGCCTGTTTCCAAGCTCATATGAGATTGTAAACATGTCTTCCAGTGCCATAGGTGCTCATAGACTTCCAAAATGCTTCCGACGTCATCAAGACACTTCCTGGAGGCAGTCAATATCATTAACACACTTCCAACCGAGTGCCACTATGGGAAACACACTTCCGCAAGGGTGTTTGAGGTGCAGATACACTTCCGAGAGGGGGATTGAGTAGAGGAGACACTTCCGATAGGGAGTGTGAGTTGTAAATACACTTGCGAGATGCTTCCGACACTGTAAAGACACTTCCGGGAGGGTGTATAACGTACAAATAGGCTTCTGATACACTTCCGACATCATCAATACACTTCCGAGAGGGTGAGGACACTTCCAAGAGGGTATGTAACATATAAATAGGCTTCTGACACACTTCCGACATCATTAATACACTTCCGAGAGGGTGAGGACACTTTCGAGAGAGTATGTAACATATAAATAGGCTTCTGACACACTTCCGACATCATCAATACACTTCTGGGAGGGTGTATAACATATAAATAGGCGTCTGACACACTTCCGACATCATCAATACACTTCCGAGAGGGTATGTAACATAGAAATAGGCTTCTGACACAGTTCCGACATCATCAATACACTTCCGAGAGGGTGATTGAGTAGAAAAGACACTTCCAAGAGAGTGTATGAGATGTCAATACACTTGTGAGACACTTCCGGCACTGTGAGAACACTTCCGAGAGGATGTGTGATGCGTAAATAGGGTTCTGATACGCTTCTGACATCATTAATACTGTGTGTGAGGGGCAGAATACACTTCCAAGGAGGGGATGCATCAGACCTCGGAAAGGTCAAAAGGCAGTGCCAACAAGTTACAAACCCTCTTTCCACACTCCGTTCAACGAGTCTGAAGGTCTGCAAACGGAGACTTGAGATGTTAAACTCACTTCCGACGGTCTGCACCACACCTCTGAGAGGTTAAAAGGCACTTCCAATACTCTGTTCAATAAGTCTGAGGGTCTGCAAACGAAGACTTGAGATGTCAAACTCACTTCCGACGCTCTACATCATACCTCTGAGAGGTTAAAAGGCACTTCCAATACTCCGTTCAACGAGTCTGAAGGTCTGCAAATGGAGACTTGGGATGTCAAACTCACTTCCGACGCTCTGCACCACACCTCTGAGAGGTTAAAAGGCACTTCCAATACTCTGTTCAATAAGTCTGAGGGTCTGCAAACGAAGACTTGAGATGTCAAACTCACTTCCGACGCTCTACATCATACCTCTGAGAGGTTAAAAGGCACTTCCAATACTCCGTTCAACGAGTCTGAAGGTCTGCAAATGGAGACTTGGGATGTCAAACTCACTTCCGACGGTCTGCACCACACCTCTGAGAGGTTAAAAGGCACTTCCAATACTCCGTTCAACAAGTCTGAAGGTCTGCAAACGGAGACTTGGGATGTCAAACTCACTTCCGATGCTCTGCATCATACCTCTGAGAGGCACTTCCAACATGTTACAAACCCTCTTTCCACACTCCGTTCAACGAGTCTGAAGGTCTGCAAACAGAGACTTGGGATGTCAAACTCACTTCCGATGCTCTGCATCATACCTCTGAGAGGCACTTCCAACCTGTTACAAACCCTCTTTCCACACTCCGTTCAACGAGTCTGAAGGTCTGCAAACGGAGACTTGAGATGGCAAACTCACTTCCGACACTCTGCACCACACCTCTGAGAGGTCAAAAGGCACTTCCAACACTCCGTTCAACAAGTCTGAGGGTCTGCAAACGGAGACTTGAGATGGCAAACTCACTTCCGACACTCTGCACCACACCTCTGAGAGGTTAAAAGGCACTTCCAACACTCCGTTCAACGAGTCTGAAGGTCTGCAAACGGAGACTTGGGATGTCAAACTCACTTCCGATGCTCTGCATCATACCTCTGAGAGGCACTTCCAACATGTTACAAACCCTCTTTCCACACTCCGTTCAACGAGTCTGAAGGTCTGCAAACGGAGACTTGAGATGGCAAACTCACTTCCGACACTCTGCACCACACCTCTGAGAGGTCAAAAGGCACTTCCAACACTCCGTTCAACAAGTCTGAGGGTCTGCAAACGAAGACTTGAGATGTCAAACTCACTTCCGACGCTCTGCATCATACCTCTGAGAGGCACTTCCAACATGTTACAAACCCTCTTTCCACACTCCCTTCAACGAGTCTGAAGGTCTGCAAACAGAGACTTGGGATGTCAAACTCACTTCCGATGCTCTGCATCATACCTCTGAGAGGCACTTCCAACCTGTTACAAACCCTCTTTCCACACTCCGTTCAACGAGTCTGAAGGTCTGCAAACGGAGACTTGAGATCGCAAACTCACTTCCGACACTCTGCACCACACCTCTGAGAGGTTAAAAGGCACCTCCAACACATTTCAAACCCTCTTCCAACACTCCGTTCAACAAGTCTGAGGGTCTGCAAACGGAGACTTGAGATGTCAAACTCACTTCCGACGGTCTGCACCACACCTCTGAGAGGTCAAAAGGCACTTCCAACACTCCGTTCAACAAGTCTGAGGGTCTGCAAACGAAGACTTGAGCTGTCAAACTCACTTCCGACGGTCTGCACCACACCTCTGAGAGGTTAAAAGGCACCTCCAACACATTTCAAACCCTCTTCCAACACTCCGTTCAACAAGTCTGAGGGTCTGCAAACGGAGACTTGAGATGTCAAACTCACTTCCGACGGTCTGCACCACACCTCTGAGAGGTCAAAAGGCACTTCCAACACTCCGTTCAACAAGTCTGAGGGTCTGCAAACGAAGACTTGAGCTGTCAAACTCACTTCCGACACTCTGCACCACATCTCTGAGAGGTTAAAAGGCACTTCCAACACTCCGTTCAACAAGTCTGAGGGTCCGCAAACGAAGACTTGAGATGTCAAACTCACTTCCGACACTCTGCACCACACCTCTGAGAGGTTAAAAGGCACCTCCAACACTTAGTTCAACAAGTCTGAGGGTCTGCAAACAGAGACTTGAGATGTCAAACTCACTTCCGATGCTCTGCATCATACCTCTGAGAGGCACTTCCAACCTGTTACAAACCCTCTTTCCACACTCCGTTCAACGAGTCTGAAGGTCTGCAAACGGAGACTTGAGATGGCAAACTCACTTCCAACACTCTGCACCACACCTCTGAGAGGTTAAAAGGCACTTCCAATACTCCGTTCAACGAGTCTGAGGGTCTGCAAACGAAGACTTGAGATGTCAAACTCACTTCCGATGCTCTGCATCATACCTCTGAGAGGCACTTCCAACCTGTTACAAACCCTCTTTCCACACTCCGTTCAACGAGTCTGAAGGTCTGCAAACGGAGACTTGAGATCGCAAACTCACTTCCGACACTCTGCACCACACCTCTGAGAGGTTAAAAGGCACCTCCAACACATTTCAAACCCTCTTCCAACACTCCGTTCAACAAGTCTGAGGGTCTGCAAACGGAGACTTGAGATGTCAAACTCACTTCCGACGGTCTGCACCACACCTCTGAGAGGTCAAAAGGCACTTCCAACACTCCGTTCAACAAGTCTGAGGGTCTGCAAACGGAGACTTGAGATGTCAAACTCACTTCCGACACTCTGCACCACACCTCTGAGAGGTTAAAAGGCACCTCCAACACATTTCAAACCCTCTTCCAACACTCCGTTCAACAAGTCTGAGGGTCTGCAAACGGAGACTTGAGATGTCAAACTCACTTCCGACGGTCTGCACCACACCTCTGAGAGGTCAAAAGGCACTTCCAACACTCCGTTCAACAAGTCTGAGGGTCTGCAAACGAAGACTTGAGCTGTCAAACTCACTTCCGACACTCTGCACCACATCTCTGAGAGGTTAAAAGGCACTTCCAACACTCCGTTCAACAAGTCTGAGGGTCCGCAAACGAAGACTTGAGATGTCAAACTCACTTCCGACACTCTGCACCACACCTCTGAGAGGTTAAAAGGCACCTCCAACACTTAGTTCAACAAGTCTGAGGGTCTGCAAACAGAGACTTGAGAGGTCAAACTCATTTCCGACACTCCGCCCTACACCTCTGAGATGTCAAAGGGCACTTCTAACATGTTTCAAACCTGCTTCCAACACTCCGTTCAACGAGTCTGAAGGTCTCCAAATGAAGACTTGAGAGGTCAAACTCACTTCCCATACTGTAGTAATACAACCCCATGTTCACAGGGTGTTACGCATTATCCTTGTGAACTACAGTAGTAGGTTGCTAGTTCACGCAGGGTCCGATTGCCTTATAAGGAGTGGTGGCGTGAAGCGCCGCAGCGGAAATTTACATTTTAAGTATGTATTAGCGATTTTTGACGTCTTTTACATGTTACTTACGAAATTTTAGTTCAGGTCACGCCCGCATGTTACACGTTATGTGAACATGGGGTCGTACTGTAGTGTTTCGACCGTAGGTTCGCGGTCTGTGACCCGATATGCAGTGAACTTACAGGGAATAGGTTCGCGGACCCTTAAATTTCCTTATTTGGACAGTTCCGCCGTAGGCGGGACCGAAAATTTCCATTTTTGGATGCCTGTGCCTGGCTGAGAAGCACCGTGATCCGATATGCTATATGTATAGGTTCAGTTCGCAGGCCCGCGTGACCCGATATGAGAATATACGGTCGAAACACTACAGTATTACTACTGTACTATTACGATCATAGGTTCGGTCACAGGTCACAGCTGAAAAAAATGGCCTGCGCCAATAATTTTCTTTTGATTAATCTGATTTTTTTCGATTAAATTTTAACCAAAAAATTGCCTTCGACTGAACCTATGATCGTAATAGTACAGTACTGTACTCTGCACCACACCTCTGAGAGGTCAAAAGGCAATATAGAATGCCTTTTGATTAATTGAGGGCATGGTGTTGACCAAAATCGCGTTTAAACAGCCTTTCGATTAATCAAAGGTAGGATTTCCATATATCCCAAAGCCATCAAAATATACCTGCTTAAACATACATCTGCGACTCGCTTAAACACACATCGGGCTTGTTTAATCACCAGAACTTCATATAATACACTATATTAAACACAACAAATGATACAGATTGACCAATTCATCGTGTACTTAATCGCAGCGATTAATCATGGTGAACATAGAGAGAATTGATTTAAACGAAAGTGGTTATGTTTACTTAATCATATGATTAAACATCACGATGAAATCGATACAACATGATACAACAAGTCCTATTAATCAACGATTAACCGTATGTCCGTCTGACGATTAAATCAACATATCTTTCTCTGTTTGAACGTCGGCGATTAAACGAAATCTCGGACGTCTATAAACATGCAATTAATACCCCTGATTAAACCTGCGATTAAAAGGACTCACTACTTGGTTCTGGTACTACGATGGAGCGGTGCTTTCTGGACAGGCCTCCTCGGTTGTCCAGTAGTTTTGACCTTCTTCGGCGCCTCCAGCTTGAGCGGCTCAGCAGCCTTGCGTTTCGTCGATTTGGATGGCCCAGCAGTGCCTCGGCCAGCGCCGCCCTTCGTCTTCTTCGGCACAGTAGGGGCAGGAGCCGGCACAGCAGCCTTAACTCGAGTCGATCTCCTAGGAGGAGGCAGTGCGCCCTCATCGCCCTCGTCATCGTCAGAGGTCAAGTCCGACAAGTAGTCATCCCCCTCCTCCTCCCCCTTGTCCTTGTCCTTCTCCTCATCCTTCTCCATCTCCTCCTCGTCATGCCTCTCCTTCCGTTCCGTCTCCTCCTTCTCCTCCGTCTCCTCCTTGTCTTTCCACTCCTTCTCCTCCATCTCCTTCTGCTCCTTGTCTTGCCGCTCCTTCTCCTCCTTCTCCTTCTCTGTGCCATCGCCATCTTCATCAACGTCCATTGGATTGCCGTCCTCGTCATTGCCAGGTGTAGGATCCGGAGTGCCCATTCGAGAGGGCTGAGGAGACGGTTCCGGTGTCGCAGTCTTTGGACTAATTGGAGCAGGACTATGTGGTCGTCCCAGCTCAGGAGAGGCTGGTCGCTGCTGATCCGGGATGCAGCGCGAAAACTGAAATGGTGGATCACACTTTGCAAAGTATGCGGCAAAGTCGTACAAATCTCCGGGAGCCATGGAGCCAGGTGGGGCCAGATCATGCGGAAGTCTGAAGATGTCTGAATCGAAAGTGTCTGATGCAGCCTCCCAGGACCACGGCGTGTTCTTGGGGTCAGTATCGGCTATGAAACCTTGTTAATAAATGAAGCTAAATAACGAACTGCAGACATACCGAAGAGTTGTTCTAGATACTGCTCCATGTACACAACCAGATCATCCATGCTCGTACGGTGTATGTCGATCTTGAATAGAGGCGTCCCGTCGCCGTCTCGTTCGAACTTGTCATCGACAACGGACAGACCTGAAATAATGAGGGATTAGCTAGTGACCAACACCACTCACTTCCACTCACCTCTGGCTAGTTCGTCCTCTGACCACTCGTCCCAAAGCTTACGTATATCAGAGCCTTTCTTGATTTTGGACTGTGAAAAGTCGATGTTCCAGAACGAGTTCTTGGAGTTGCGATCGACATGGCCAGAGAAGCTATAACACCAGTAAGTCAATTGTATGCTGCACTGAACTAGACGACTTGCCTTCCAACAGATGGCCGATCCATGTTCTCTGTCTGCCTTGTGCGGAACAATAATATGACCATCTCCATGCCGCCAACGATTCCATCGCTGGCGCACAAGTCCGAACAAAAGGCGGTGAGTGCAGCGGGCAAGTCCTCCGTATTACTGCGAATTCATTAGCTACTCGTTTTGAAGCATACCGTCATACGCACCGGTCCTGATCGACAGACTTTGAATTGACCTTGACTTTCCAAATAGTCTTGGCCGAGTCGCTCAAACTGTCCCACATGCGCGCGCCAATCGTGGCTGTACACCCCGCCGAGTTACCATTCGCTTTCGCTACTAACGCCAAATCTCCAGCCCAGTGGGGATCCTCCTCTGCGGTAGGGCCCTTCGTTCCTGGCTTTGCTAAGGCCATCTTCAATGTCGCGATCCGTGCGCTGAGTTCGTCCTTGACGGACGCATTGAAGAGCTCCTTGGCCGTTGTTGGTCGGCGCATGTTCAGCAGCTGATTGAGAAGCGTCGAGGGAGCAGGGGGGGATTCGGCCTTGGCGGGTCTGTCGCCATCGCTGGTCGCGTTCTTGCGTTGTCTATTAGACCTTGCGACAGCATTTAACATGAGGCGTTTAATTTGCTATATGGTATCATCAGCGCTGGCCAACAACAGACAGTAACCACACAAACTGCTTACCCCTTGTCTGGCTTTCGCATCTGGTTCTTGGCTGAACTCGTCGTACGCCCATAAGTCGTCGATCAGATCGTTCTTGACTTGGGCGCTAACATCTTTCCCCTCGGCTAGCTTTTGGCGGAATGGCTCCATTACAATCGACTCGATCAGCTCGTCGTGCTCGTCGGTGAAAGGGCGGTCCGCTGGACGACCTAAGGATCATGATCAGACCAATTACTAGACAAGAAACATGGAATTGCGCTGCACCTTTCTTGTTCTTCTGAGGAGCGAACATGACATCAAATGGAACGTGTTTCTCAGGTCCAAAGGCGTCGGTAACTGCAATCGATGAGACGTTGAACTTCGATTAAACACACAATGTTGTACCTTCTTTTGGGAACTTGGTCTTCTTCTTGCCCCCAGTCCTTTTCTTCTTCTTCCCGTCGTCAGTTTTATTATTTCCCTCGCTCCGTTTCTTCTTCTTCTTGCTTTTCTGAATGTTGCCGTTGTCGTCTTCGTCGTCGCCGTCCTCGTCATCCGTAGCAACGGCTTTCCTCTTCTTCGATTTCGGTGGGACGTCCTCCTGTTCATCTACCGACCTGGTTAAAGTTGTGTTAATAAGAGAACACGGGCACGTACCGGTCGACGTGGGCATGTCAATTTCTTCGGCACTGTCCGACTCCTCCGTTGGTTTGGGCTTCTTTGGCTTACGAGCGGGATCGTGCCTATCCTGAGCGCGAGGCGCAGCCTTGGCTTCTGTCTTCCTAGTATTCTAAAGAGCATCAAGGTACTGGCTAACCTCCTCGTGCCAATTATCCGGCAACGGACCAGTGCCAATACGAAAGAAAACAAGCAAGTTGTTCAACCGCGTCGAAAGATTGAAGTACTCCCCCCAGCCATGAGCTTCCCAATCATCCTCTCCAATCATACACTTTCCAGCAGTATAGAGACGCCTCGATTGAAGTCTTTTGGGAATGTCGGCAGTCGTCAAAGCCATGCGGTTGTCGGCTAGGGAGGTACGAAGTGGGACGTTATTCAAGATGACCTCGCGTGTTTCTCCGTCCTGAGTATCTGTGAGAATAAGAAGGGATCACGTTCATTGAAACCTACCGGACAGAAGAAGATGAGGCGTGCAGATATCGTCTTGACCTTCGTGCGCAGGCAGCGCGACTTCTGGGCCATGCGCAAGTGGGGCACGATGCTTGTTTGGAATCGTTCGCGACCACGCAATGCGGGAGGCGTGCGTGGTCGTGGAACGGCAGGCGCTTAACGAGGCGGTCGCGGAGGGCGGGCGAGGCTGCTTGGATCCTGTCGACGTCAGTAACGTTTGGCGCGATGGCGGGCAAACCAGAAGACTCACTCGGTTCTTTTGACGAGCGCTCATGGCGCAAATCGTCCGGCGTCGTGGTCTTTTTGGAGGTACTGCTTGTAGAACCCCACTGATCAGTAAGTAGCCACCCGTCTGGTGGGCATGGCACCAGACCAGCCATGCTCACCAGACGCATCTGGCACCAGAAACGACATGCATAAATTATGCACGTCGGCCCGATCAACCAGACACCACCAGACATCAGTACCATGCGCTACCAGACGGACCTTGCACCAGCTATGATACGTTCTATACACTTCCCAGACCACTGGTTGCACCATTTTCACACATTGTTCAGTCTCGTAGATGGCGAAATAAAATGTTATTAACTGCGCTATCCTTACGGTAAGGGATAAATATTGATCAGAATCGATATGCCGAACAACAACGGCGTGTCGGTCCACTACTCGTGGGTTGAAAACAAGTCGGCTATGGAACCAGTCAGCGTGGGGGAAGGGGACGACACAACGTCAACTTACCTTGTTTGTGGGTTGTGCGCTTTTGTGTGAGACAACCATCTGGAGGACGTTCCGGGCCCTTAGAAAGAGCGGCAATATGTATGATATGGTCGGTCGTCTGTCCGCGCTCTCGACCACTCATACCGGTGTCGGGGTTGACCTGAAATGCGTCAGCGAAGGCTGGGCGAAGGGTGGGATGGATGCGTACAATATACGAGCTGTACGATTCTGCTGGCCATCAGCAGTCCTTGCAGATAATTTACCGGCAGGAGAGGATGTGTCGAGTTCGGTGGGACTGAGCGGTACATTTTCCGAAACCTGTAACCGAGTGAGTTACGGACCACACAGAAGAAACGGGCTTACTGGATGTGACGCGATCCTAGCCGTCGTGCTCATTGTGTCCAGGTTGTCGCGCCCGAAGACGGGTTGCCATTGCGAGTCATCGCTGCCCTCATCTCTGTCAACGCTGTCATCGATGTCCCGCCCACGCTGGTGAAAAAGTAACATACCATGACATCGAACTCAGCCACCTGTCCAACATTAGCCTATCGATATCAATATCGCCTAGTATAGCGACGTACCCCTCGCTACAGACCATCCTCAGCTGCACGGAGGTGCTCGGCGACTGAAGCGACGCAACCAAGTTCCACGATGCGACGCCTCTCGTCAACAAAGCCAGCCTCGTTACCTCGTCCATCGCGCGTCGCCTGGGTACCTTCTCACCAGTGGTCCAGCGCGTAGTTGGTAGTGCCTAGCAGTAACAGGCGTCGTCTCTACAAGCGAGGCGGTCACTCGGGTGATTGGGAGGCCAGTGGGAGGAGGAGGAGAGAGCTGACAGAGAGAGAGCGAGAGAAAGCTGGACTTGGGCAAAAATCGAAAATGAACATGCACATGGTCGATTGCGTGCTTGCGCACAGACCATGTGGCTCGGACCGGTTTATACCCGAGCGTCGTTAGCTCTTGCAAACGTCCATATCGAAAACAACATCGAGTATCATGCCCGAGCGTTGAATATCAGTAAAAGAAGTATATCTTGCGGTGATTAACATTGAGAAAGAGAAAAAGTCTGACCAGTGTATGGCAGACTGCAGCGTATCTGGCTGCATAGCGGCATAACTGGTCTGGTACTCGTATGGTTCGTATGGCACCATGCAGCACCAGACGGTGACCCCCGCCAGACGCGACCAGATGGGTCCGAACTTACTGATGGCGGCAGAGGATCGACCTGCAAAAGAATACCAGTATGTTAGTCTACTAGAAGCAATAGCGGAGCACTTGCCGTATCCCAGAAACGTTCCTCGAGCTTAGACGGCGTGCGCGGATACTGGAAGCGCATTTCTTGAGTCGTCTCTGAGGAGGGATGGCCGCTCGATCACGCCTACCCACTGCAAGCGGCAATCACCGGATCGTGAGATGGACATTAATCGTCGTTTAAACATGGTTTAAACAACGTCTTGGGTGGTAGGTCGAGGACGGTGTTTAAACGGAATACATCTTGTTTAAACACTTTGTATATCGACATTTGTTCAATGGAACTTTTACTTGCGGTGTTTAATCGAGTCTCTTGTGGCGTTTAATCTGGTGTCATTATCGATTAAACACAAGCGTGGCTACGACGACAATGTACGACATTGACGGCTGTTTAAATCAAGGCATGATGTCGATTAATCGACCCGATTAAACAAGATGTCTGGGTGGGTGTGGTGGCAATTGGTGCTGGGAGGTCGATTAAACGACCCGATTAATCACCCTTTGGTCAACACCAAGGATGATTAATCAAGGTCGGGCCCAGTTCTAGCAGTGGCCGTACAAAGCGCTGTATACTGGCGACAGCATATGGCTATTATTTATTGAGTCGGTTATCGTAGCATCCGCAATGAGAGCTCTTTTCCCCATCAACCCCTACTGCAGTGATTCCCGAGCTAGTAATATTGCTTCAGAATAGCCATAGAGATACTCAAAGACCCATCCAGAGACCTCGCCAGGGAGTAGCACCGGTCTCTCAAAGACGGGCCTGATCTCTGTACCCTACCCGTCAGAGACGCGTGATATCTGTCAAAATTGCATCTCTGATGTCTCTGGCATCTCCATAGAGACGTCAGAGACGTCAGAGATCACCGCGATGTTTTACTGATGTATGAAGTCGATTCTTGTCAACGGACAATCAACGTCAAGCAACTTCGATTTACATAACAGTAATCAGACCTGTAATCGCGCTAAGAATCCCAATCAATCGAGGCGGTCAGAGTGTCCGTGAATTCTGTCACGATTTTCGTCAGCGCTTTGGTTCAGAATCGATGTCAGAATCGCCGCACGGCGGCCCAGAACCACGACTCTGACTGTCACTAATGATTTTCTAAGATGCCGCTCGGGAACTTGGAAGATCTACATAGTATAAAGTGATCTTGTGCCGTGTATCGACTTCCTTCCTTCCTTCCTTCCTTCCTTCCTTCCTTCCTTCCTTCCTTCCTTCCTTCCTTCCTTCCAAAATTCTACAGCGGATTACAAATGGATCGTCATGATGGCGGAGTTACAAAATTTGGCTCAGCCGCCGATGCTTGCCTGTCTTCAAGAGCCTCTAAGAGTCACTAGCTAGACATACTGCTCTCCCCGAAGAAGCTAGATAATACATAGGGAAGCAATTAGTATGTTAGCTTCACATTGAATATTGAGATGAAGGCTAAGGCAGCTCACGGCAGGCGAAGGAAGGGCATATTTGGAACTCCGCGGTTCAGAAATTGCAACCAGAACCCGCCTATCGTTTTGCAATCCGCTGTAACTATGAACTTGGAAGATGAGAAGAGGTTATAAATATGCGTGGAAACCCAATCCGCTATAAATCCGCATGAGCAGGTTCAAACGCTGTTCCTCTTGTACACGCCACCCTCACCTTGACCCATGGCCCGTACCAAGGTCTGTTTCCTCTCTCTTTGGGCTCTAACCGCATTCGCTCACGCCGTCGTCGTCGTGCACAGCAAACAGCTCGCAACTCTAGCGGAGGTGAATACAAAGCAGAAATTCTGTAAAGTCCTTGACTTAGCTTTTACAGGAAAGGCACCCCGGAAAAGGCTCGCCGCCAAGTTCTCGCGCAAGGTCTCCCGAAAGCCTGCCTCCGTATGTCAGCATGCCGCCCTCGGCGTCTCTGTCTGAGGTGATTTCGTAGGTTCAACCAAATGGCGGTGTGAAGAAGCCGCATCGGTTCCGTCCGGGAACTGTCGCTCTCCGTGAAATTAGGCGATACCAGAAGTCGACGGAGCTCCTCATCAGGAAACTTCCGTTTCAGCGTCTCGTTCGTGAAATTGCCGAGGATTTCAAAGTATGGTGTACTTCCGATTATTCGACGCTCTTTTGATGTCCTGTAGACCAACATACGGTTCCAATCGTCTGCCGTTATGGCTTTGCAAGAGGCTGCAGAGGCCTACCTTGTCTCAATTTTTGAGGACACCAATTTGGCGGCTATTCACGCCAAGCGAGTGACGATGTAAGTACTCGACATGACTTTCGTCTTGACAGATTTACGAATTTTCACGTGTAGCCAACCAAAGGACCTTGCCCTTGCCAGGCGTATCCGCGGCGAGCGCTCGTAAACCTTCTCATCCTTGCTCCTTTGAAGTATTATTTTTCCAGCGTTACTTTCATGTACTAGTATGCGGTTGAATAGACATATCACAAGTGCCCGGGAGTTGTTCCACCACCGGCAACGTGAGAGCATGAGGCTGTTTTGCGTCAGCCATTTTTAGTCACACGCTCACGGACGCTCACGGACGCTCACGGACTACATACAGATCGGGACGTGGCTGTGTTTAGGAAGCGGCAGACGCCGAACGGCCCGATTTGAAGCTGCGCCGATGGGAGAATCGATAACTCTTTCTTTCCCACCACGACCGCCTCTTCTGCGCTGCCCAGGACAACTCTAAGCCGCCTCTCCTGCGCTGCGGGAGACGGTACCGGGACACTGCCTCTCCTGCGCTGCGTGAGACGGTAGCAGGACAACTCTAAGCCGCCTCTCCTGCGTTGCGGGAGACGGTACGCGACAAATTATACCGACTCTTCTGCGCTGGTACGAGGACAAATCTAAGCCGCCTCTCCTGCGATGCGGGAGACGGTACTTGCATAGGACGATTGAAACAACACGCTCGTCTGCCGTTGGTACACCACACATTTGAATTCTTATGCAATCTAATACTGTTTCAAAGCGCACGGTTTGAAGAAGATTGCATGATCAAGGCTCTGCTCGGACTGCAGCTCGATGTCTGCATAGGCGTTGGTGATTTATTCTTCCCTTTGAGGGGGGTGGCTTCGATTTAGTCGGTTTATAGGAAGAGATGGTGCGTGGACGAGGGACGACACTATCGCCTCTCCTGCGATGCGGGGGTCGGTACCAGGACCAATCTACGCCGCCTCTCTTGCGATATCGGGATGTCGCGGTTCCGCTTTGTGTTGTGCGAGGAGCGCAGACAACAGTCAGTTGCTATAATAATGTGACGATCAAATCGTAAGTAGCCGCTGTCTTCTTCTCCTTGTGTTTTAATTTCTGACAGGTCTTGTAGAACGCGTTGCTTTCAATCGTCCCACCCCCACCATAACTGCCTCTCCTGCGCTGCGGGAGACGGTACCAGGACGACTGTATTCCGCCTCTCCTTCGCTGTGGAGGAAATAGGACAATGTCTCAGGACGACAAATTTTACCGCCTCTTGTACGACGTTACCAGCACGACTCTACGCCGCCTCTCCTGCGATGCGGGAGACGGTACCAGGACGACTGTATTCCGCCTCTCCTTCGCTGTGGAGGAAATAGGACAATGTCTCAGGACGACAAATTTTACTGCCTCTTGTACGACGTTACCAGCACGACTCTACGCCGCCTCTCCTGCGATGCGGGAGACGGTACGACCATAGGACGATTGAGCCAAAACGCTTATGTGCCGATGGTACGGAACACGTTCGTATCCCTACGCGATCTAATACTTTTTTAAAGCGGAAGATGTTTTCGATTTAATCGTGTAGGACAAGACGGTACTTGGACAAAGGACGAAACTATCGTCTCTCCTGCGATGCGAGAGTCGGTACCGGAACAACTCTACGCCGCCCCTCCTGCGCTATAGGACACGCTCTGTGGTACCGCTGGCGTCCCCCAGGACCACGCTACTCCGCCTCGCCTACAATGCTTCGCGTGCCAAAACACAGTCACGTGCCACGTCTCCTCTTAGGGCGCTCGATTTTCATTTTGGCCCCACCCGGCTATCCACAGCACGCGCCTCACCTCAATGCTACCCAAGCTCCAACCTTTCCTTTGTGGTTTCGGCCATATCGTCCATCGCCCTCTCCATCGCACCTGGCTCGCGCACGACATTCTCAGCGCCGTGCAGCGCCAATACCTGGGCGGCTACCATCGAGTCGTTTACGGTGCTTGGATCCAGATTTCGTACGTTGGTTTAGGTCCGCGTTCACCGCACCGACTGGCACCTCCGGCGACCCGCAAGATCATGTGCTCGTCGATGTCCTTTCTCGCTTTGGATGGCGGTACATGTCCGTTCATTTCTATGGGTTCAACGCCGATGGTACTTCGCGTATGATGCGTTGGGGTGTTTCGTGGTCGGATTGCGCTACGAGGTGGAGGGCGGTGATGTACGCCGACGCGAAGGGATCGCAAATGACTTCGTAGGGAGCTGTTGTCGCTCCGGTCCACACAGTCTATCTAGTAGTGGGTATTTTTTCTTCATTCCCATTGTTCAGCGCTAACGTCCTCGCAGATTTGAATCTGTTGTATTACTTCTTGGCTGGAACATCTCGCGTACACTTTCTTTTCATGGACAGTTATACATTGAGTGATACTTAGTGCATTAGATACCTCATGTACCGTATAAATACAATCCACCAATGATCATGATTTTGCATGACCTCCTTCCAGGGTCCTGGACACCTTGCTGAGCCTCTGACGCGATAAAGTGTCTTTCGAGAGCGTTCGCGGTCTCGAGGACTGTCGGAATTCGATCGATGTCAACCATCGAGGAGGCTCCAGGTAAATTTAAGCCGGCCAGACGTTGGAGAGCGGGAATACACGAGGACGCGTTATCGCAGCGCTGCTCATTTCATTGGTAGAGCTTCGGGAGAATCTTACCAGCCTCCAGCTTGAATCGTTTGCCTCAGCCAGACGAGCTAGGCTGAGGTATAATCTAGTCGCGACGATGCGGCGTCAATGTCGAAAGTACCTGCTAACATTGTCGTCGAATCCACGCAGAGCATCTCGTGTTTTCCTCCTTGAGGCGGACAACAACGCTTGCTCTTCAAGGCAGCCGTCAACGTTAGAGAGGTCATATTGGAAGTATACGCCTAAGAGTATTGAATGTAATGTCAAATTTCGGTGGTGAACGTATGAGTAGACAGAGAGGCAGACAAGGTAACGTAATCCGGGTATAGCGTTCAACACCCGACGGGGTGTAAGTGTCGAGACATGTAAAGTAAGCGAATGTAAACGAGCAGAAAGAAAGGTAAGTAAGTCCAAGTTCTTGAGAGCGTACTTGTCCCAATCCTACGATGATCGTCCTGTGATAGTGATCACACTGGGACATGATATGGGCGTCAGTATGAATGGCATGCTGATGCAGTTGGATGCAGTGTAACAAGGTGGTAGTGTTGAATGCTGGGCTGCCCACGTGCAAGCCTCACGATAGGGCTGAGTTCTGCGCGAGGGGGTGTTAAGCATTGTCGGTAGCATGTACAACGCGTTGCTCTGTCGAATGATCATTGAGCGTACGGCGCGTGGTGTCCTGCCCACAACGTGTACAGCTCTGCATGCTGTTTCGCAGAGCCTCCACAAGTCCCGCGACTTGGGTGTGAATCTCAGCATCTGGCGCGGAGAGGCGATGAAGAGACTCCACCCAGAGGTTGATTTCCTTGCCAAATATGTTCTGGACAATGCCTGAATCCTCATGACGAGCCAATGTCAAGACTCGCGATAAATACTCCGAGCTGAGGGCGTAGAGATGTTGCATGACATTTAGTCGCAAGGTGTGTGGGCATGGCCATTGTGGCAGGACTGGAATCCCGTGGGAATCGAATGAAATGCCACGATCTTGGAAGATAAACAGCAAGCTCGCTGCATCCGGGCCACAGTCATAGCTGTTTTGCTCCCAATTGACTTCCACGATTCGCCCTACAGGAGGCTCTGGATTGCCATGCAGGGCACACATTTTGCGCCATGTATCTGGGCCATGCCAGTCGGAGGAGTCCCAACTTTGTACGGCAGCCGTATCGATGGAGTTGTTCTTGTGGCGGCCAAAGATGTAGATATCACCTGATGATGGGTTACCGACAATGAGCCACCAGTGTTGGTGATTAGGATTAACAAACGTGGCCAGAAATGGTGGAACGGAATCCAGGGGGATGCTAAAGAGACTGCGATACTCGGCAACCTCATCTTCGCTTGGGAGACCTTTGCCGCATGAAGTGAATTCAGCGGGAATGAACCAGCACTGAAAGTTTAAAGATCCCTGTTCCGCCTGGATCGAGGTGAAAAAATGAGAGATGCTGTTGACTGACACGCGTTCTCCGGGAGCTAGGGATGGCAGGTCTTCCAAAGCAGACACGATCCAGCCGGGGTTTAAGAAGAACCGTTCTGCATGGAGTATTTTTAGACGCTGAAAAACCAATGACTGGAAACGTACCCTTTTGGGTCAAGTCCATGAAGTTAGACGGGTAGTCAGGAGACGTGTGGCGCCGGGGAACTTCTGGTATGTACTCTGCGTCAGTCGGAGCATTGCTTAATTCGTCCTCGGAAATCGCTTGTACCTCCTGGCGACGCCGGAGGCGATCGAGTCCAGCGGTCTTGGCCAGCCGCGGCGTAACTGGGAGTATATTGGCGGTAATGGCGTTTCCAGGATGCCCTGGGTGATCGATAGGTGGTCGAGCAGAGGGCTCGGACGAGTCCTCAACATGGCTGTATATCTCGGGAAGGCCGTACATAGGGATGGGGATGTGGTGATCCATAGGTGATGGAGCAGAGGGCTCAGACGCATCCCCATCAACAGGAGCACTGCCGAATTCAGCCTCTGAAGTCGCTTGCATGTCGTTACGATGCCGGAGGCACTCGAGTCCAGTGGCCTTGCTGGGCTGGGGAGCAAATGGCTGGAATTGTGGGTAGTAGTGTTTGGGGGCTCGAATTTATCTGTAGGGATCTGCTTACATAACACAGTGTAACAAATAAGGAGAACGCAGGCATGCACCGTCACAGATTTCCAAAAAATGAAGAGATCGACAAAACGGCTAGAACTGTCACCTGAATTATTCACCTCCTCAAAATTTGACGCAAACGGAAGAGATACCAAAATTCAATACCTGAGTGCCTACAGGAGGTTGATAAACTTGACAACTCGATTGATCCGTAACATTAGGAGTGGCTGTGTTTCAGGATCTGGTGGCTATGTTTAAGAACCAAGCTTGATGGGGTTGACAAACTTGACAACTCGAGTGATCCGTATCTACGGTATCATCGCCACGAACCGATACAATGGCCGTGTTTCATGGTTTGATGTCAGACTCAATCCAGCCATGAGAAATCAGAGAAGAAAAGAGGGATGATGGGGCGCCAGAGGAAACAAGCGCTTCGACGACAATGTAGGGCATCGCTCGAGACATAATCCAACTGATAATACGACCCCTCTAAAGCGATTTACTCCTCGAAGCCAGTGCGCCACTCGTCCTGCGCTTCGATGTCCTTCTGAAAATAAATGTTGATCTTGATGATAAATCTTAGTTATCCTCCTGTGAAGTAATGCACGAGAGAACAGAAGGAGTACATGGCAGTCGCGCCAAAGAGGTAACCGCTAAGAAACGTATACCAACCTTCGAGGCCTGTGTGACGGGAGCGCGTCACGAAGGCGCATGTGTCACATCGCCGCCCACTGATAATGGGTTTGTCTATCCGGCTCAGTAGAATGAAACAAGGATGCACCAAACGAGGCAGGACGCGAATGTACGAAACTGAGAATATGTCGTGTCGAAACTCAGTTCGGCCTGTGATCACTGCCGAAATAAGCCGGACAGACTCTGAAACCAAAAGTCGAAAACGAAAAGGACCGTTCGAAAGTGGGATTTATTTTTGTCCTATAAGGACACCCATAAAAGTCGTTCATGAAGAAGGTGGGTTCAGCACCTAGAGGGAGTCGAGCAGATTCAGAGTGACAACCAGAAGCGTAGTGATCAGCCTAGCTGTTGAGATTTAAACCTCTTTTTAGGTGGGATGGACCCGTTACGACGTGGAGTAGGTTTACCGGCGCACCGAGTACTCGCTTTGATCGAGAGGTGGGATGGCCATTACGACCTGGAGCGAGGTACTGGCAAGGAGAGAGGAAAGGACGGTGGGAAAAACTGTGCTCACACGATTATTAGCCTTGTGTGTCGATCACAGCAGGTGTATTTTGGTACGTGATATCTCGTGTCCTCACCGTGTCCCTCACACAGGGGAATTGCAGGTCCCAACGGGAATGTCCCACCTGTGCACTACGCCACATACCGTTCGTTACGAACACAGCACGCTGTGACCAGAAGAGAAATATATATGTTCGACGAGAATAACAGACCCATCAGAAACACCAAATTCAGAGTATCGATGACAGGTGAGTACGCGTTGAGCTTTATATAGATACATGTCCGGCTCAGATCTCCTGGCTTCCTCCAGCTAGATCTTCTTTCTAGTTTTAGACGACATGGGAGCGACAGTGATCGAGGTGTTGCGTCAGCAGTTTTTAGTCATATGCTCACGGATGCTCACGGACGAGATACAGATCGGGACGTGGCTGTGTTTAGGAAGCGGCAGACGCCGAACGGCCCGATTTGAAGCTGCGCCGATGGGAGAATCGATAACTCTTTCTTTCCCACCACGACCGCCTCTTCTGCGCTGCCCAGGACAACTCTAAGCCGCCTCTCCTGCGCTGCGGGAGACGGTACCGGGACACTGCCTCTCCTGCGCTGCGGGAGACAGTACCAGGATGATCAATACCAGGACAAATCTAAGCCGGCTCTCCTGCGCTGCGGGAGACGGTAAGCGACAAATTATACCGACTCTTCTGCGCTGATACGAGGACAAATCTAAGCCGCCTCTCCTGCGCTGCGGGAGACGGTACTTGCATAGGACGATTGAAACAACACGCTCGTCTGCCGTTGGTACACCACACATTTGAATTTTTATGCGATCTAACACTGATTACAGCGCACTCAGAAGAAGATTGCATGATCAAGGCTCTGCTCCGACTGCAGCTCGATGTCTGCATAGGCGTTGGTGATTTATTCTTCCCTTTGAGGGAGGTGGCTTCGATTTAGTCGGTTTATAGGACGAGATGGTGCGTGGACGAGGGACGACACTATCGCCTCTCCTGCGATGCGGGGGTCGGTACCAGGACCAATCTACGCCGCCTCTCTTGCGATATCGGGATGTCGCGGTTCCGCTTTGTGTTGTGCGAGGAGCGCAGACAACAGTCAGTTGCTATAATAATGTGACGATCAAATCGTAAGTAGCCGCTGTCTTCTTCTCCTTGTGTTTTAATTTCTGACAGGTCTTGTAGAACGCGTTGCTTTCAATCGTCCCACCCCCACCATAACTGCCTCTCCTGCGCTGCGGGAGACGGTAAGCGACAAATTATACCGACTCTTCTGCGCTGATACGAGGACAAATCTAAGCCGCCTCTCCTGCGCTGCGGGAGACGGTACTTGCATAGGACGATTGAAACAACACGCTCGTCTGCCGTTGGTACACCACACATTTGAATTTTTATGCGATCTAACACTGATTACAGCGCACTCAGAAGAAGATTGCATGATCAAGGCTCTGCTCCGACTGCAGCTCGATGTCTGCATAGGCGTTGGTGATTTATTCTTCCCTTTGAGGGAGGTGGCTTCGATTTAGTCGGTTTATAGGACGAGATGGTGCGTGGACGAGGGACGACACTATCGCCTCTCCTGCGATGCGGGGGTCGGTACCAGGACCAATCTACGCCGCCTCTCTTGCGATATCGGGATGTCGCGGTTCCGCTTTGTGTTGTGCGAGGAGCGCGCAGACAACAGTCAGTTGCTATAATAATGTGACGATCAAATCGTAAGTAGCCGCTGTCTTCTTCTCCTTGTGTTTTAATTTCTGACAGGTCTTGTAGAACGCGTTGCTTTCAATCGTCCCACCCCCACCATAACTGCCTCTCCTGCGCTGCGGGAGACGGTACCAGGACGACTGTATTCCGCCTCTCCTTCGCTGTGGAGGAAATAGGACAATGTCTCAGGACGACAAATTTTACCGCCTCTTGTACGACGTTACCAGCACGACTCTACGCCGCCTCTCCTGCGATGCGGGAGACGGTACGACCATAGGACGATTGAGCCAAAACGCTTATGTGCCGATGGTACGGAACACGTTCGTATCCCTACGCGATCTAATACTTTTTTAAAGCGGAAGATGTTTTCGATTTAGTCGTGTAGGACAAGACGGTACTTGGACAAAGGACGAAACTATCGTCTCTCCTGCGATGCGAGAGTCGGTACCAGAACAACTCTACGCCGCCTCTCCTGCTCTATAGGACACGCTCTGTGGTACCGCTGGCGTCCCCCAGGAGCACGCCACTCCGCCTCGCCTACAATGCTTGCCAAAACACAGTCACGTGCCACGTCTAGGGTTAGGGCGCTCGATTTTCATTTTGGGCACACCCGGCTATCCACAGCACGCGCCTCACCTCAATGCTACCCAAGCTCCAACCCTTCCTTTGTGGTTTCGGCCATATCGTCCATCGCCCTCTCCATCGCACCTGGCTCGCGCACGACATTCTCAGCGCCGTGCAGCGCCAATACCTGGGCGGCTACCATCGAGTCGTTTACGGTGCTTGGATCCAGATTTCGTACGTTGGTTTAGGTGCGCGTTCACCATGCCGACCCCGTCGCAGCACCGACTGGCACCTCCCGCGACCCGCAAAACCATGTGCTCGTTGCCTATTCTCGCTTTGGATGGCGGTACATGTCCGTTTATTTCTATGTCTTTAACGCCGATGGTATTTCGCGTATGATGCGTTGGGGTGTTTCGTGGTCGGATTGCGCTACGAGGTGGAGGGCGGTGATGTACGCCGACGCGAAGGGATCGCAAATGACTTCGTAGGGAGCTGTTGTCGCTCCGGTCCACACAGTCTATCTAGTAGTGGGTAGTTTTTCTTCATTCCCATTGTTCAGCGCTAACGTCCTCGCAGATTTGAATCTGTTGTATTACTTCTTGGCTGGAACATCTCGCGTACACTTTCTTTTCATGGACAGTTAGATATCTTGTACATTGAGTGATACTTAGTGCATTAGATACCTCATGTACCGTATAAATACAATCCACCAATGATCATGATTTTGCATGACCTCCTTCCAGGGTCCTGGACACCTTGCTGAGCCTCTGACGCGATAAAGTGTCTTTCGAGAGCGTTCGCGGTCTCGAGGACTGTCGGAATTCGATCGATGTCAACCATCGAGGAGGCTCCAGGTAAATTTAAGCCGGCCAGACGTTGGAGAGCGGGAATACACGAGGACGCGTTATCGCAGCGCTGCTCATTTCATTGGTAGAGCTTCGGGAGAATCTTACCAGCCTCCAGCTTGAATCGTTTGCCTCAGCCAGACGAGCTAGGCTGAGGTATAATCTAGTCGCGACGATGCGGCGTCAATGTCGAAAGTACCTGCTAACATTGTCGTCGAATCCACGCAGAGCATCTCGTGTTTTCCTCCTTGAGGCGGACAACAACGCTTGCTCTTCAAGGCAGCCGTCAACGTTAGAGAGGTCATATTGGAAGTATACGCCTAAGAGTATTGAATGTAATGTCAAATTTCGGTGGTGAACGTATGAGTAGACAGAGAGGCAGACAAGGTAACGTAATTCGGGTATAGCGTTCAACACCCGACGGGGTGTAAGTGTCGAGACATGTAAAGTAAGCGAATGTAAACGAGCAGAAAGAAAGGTAAGTAAGTCCAAGTTCTTGAGAGCGTACTTGTCCCAATCCTACGATGATCGTCCTGTGATAGTGATCACACTGGGACATGATATGGGCGTCAGTATGAATGGCATGCTGATGCAGTTGGATGCAGTGTAACAACGTGGTAGCGTCCTTCATTCCTTCCTAGCCCCTGCCAATCGCCGTTTTTCACTTGTCATTCATCGAGACTGCGGTGATGAAAACGGTTACATTTATATAATACATGTTTTGTTTCTGCTGTCCTACTACGCTCCCCAGAAAAAGAAACGACGAAACATACGGGTACAATCAGATTGGGAATGGCGATGGAGTGTACCCGCATGGCGCGGATGTACGAAATAAGGGTTGTGGGGAACAACGGCGTAAAAGTACAGATGCAAGGAGCGGCGCGTTACTATGATTATGATTGATCAATGGACACGACATGAGATCTGAATGCACATACCGCCCCCGCACACCTAAGCCCGCAGCAAGGGTGAGCGCGATAGTGCGCTGATGGCGCCGGCGGCGACGCCGGATGCGCGGGCGCCATCGGATGCGGATTCTCGCCGCGAGTTCGGCTCCGCTCGCCGTTTCGCCCGAATCCAAGTTCCCGCGCCTCCGCAGCCTTTTCGACCGTCGTCGCGCGGATTCGTCTGCCGCCGTCGCCCGCGCCATCATCGCCCGTTCCTCGCGCCGTTCGCCTCCTCGTCGCCGCCGTCGCTCATCCAAGGTCGACCCTGAGCCGACCCTGTGTTCACCTCGAATCCATCCGTCTGTTACTTTTTTTTTTTCAGTGCAAAATGCGACATGCCTGGCCTCTCCTCGCCACCTTCCTTCGCTCATTACCCGCGCCCCCCCTGAGCCGATTTTGAGAGCCGATGCCATCTAAAAAATGCAATTCATTCCGCCTCACCTTTCTCACGGCTGCCTCTGCGCCTCCTCGTTCTCGCTCTTCAATGACCGCGCATTCGTCGCTCCACCCCCATGCCCTCCGCCTCTTTATTGCTGCCATCACGCATCACAGGTTGACCCTGAACACGCATCACAGGTTGACCCTGAATCGACCCTGCTGTGTTCGAAAATTCATTCAAAGTAACATTTTGAATTCATTCATTACTTTGAATGCGACGAGAGGATCACTTACGCTAGAGACCTCAACAAGTTCGCAGGTCACGCGAAAACTCAGGTACTCGATCCATAGCGGGTCGAGTCACATACGGATCGCGAGTACGACCTTGGAGGCATATATATTTAATCTTAATTTATAAAATTTTACAAACTTAAACAGGGCCCATGTGTCGCTCAAATGAGCTGTTCCGTGAATTTCTCAATACTTCTCACGATCCGGCAACCACCATCTGGGGAGCGACGATTGTCGCCCCTACCGCGTTGACGATTGTCACGCGGCTTCTGGAGGATTTGGGTCTTAGCTCTATGCCAGGCCCGCTGCTGCTGTCTTTGTGATAGCAGCAGTCGACAAGCACAGCGACCACCACGCGTCGAGGACGAAGATGAATACCAGATTCAAGTTCTCGTGAGTTCTCGTATCTACCTAGCTGGGCAATATAGGTTGCTGCAGACGCAGTGGTTGCATCAACTCACTAAACCTGTGCGGTTCCCTAGCGAATTAAAAAATGACAGGTCTTTAAAGAAAGAAATGCAATATCAGGTCCGGTATGATTGGTGGGCATAATTGAAGTGGTTGAATAAGTCGAGGTGTTTGACGAAGAGGAACAGAAATCGAATTAAGTCTTACATATGAAAATATATGGTTCTATAACTCGACTGAGTCAGAAGCATGATACTATAAGTTAAATAGTTACATTCTGTCCACTCCTGATTGGCGAATCCGTCAATGAGTCTGAATAGCAGAGCTGTAACTCGACTGAGTCTGGAGTGTGGTGCCATGAGTCAAATATGGTGTTTCCTTGGGTTTTCGAGGGCTTGTATGCACCAGGAACCCAGAAGAATGCAAAGCATGACATTCTGTACATTGCTGATTGGCGAATCCGTCAATGAGTCTGAATCCCGGAGCTGTAATTCGACTGAGTCTGGAGTGTGATGCCAGGAGTCAAATATGGTATTTCCTTTGGTTTCCGAGGGCTTCTATGCTCCAGGAACCTTAGAAAATGCAAAGCGCTACATTCTGTCCGCTGCTGATTGGCGAATCCGTCAATGAGTCTGAAAAGCAGAGCTGTAATTCGACTGAGTCTGGAGCGTGATGCCATGAGTCAAACATGATACTTCCTTTGGTTCTCAAGTGCCTCTAGGCTCCAGAAACCCAGGAGAATGCAAAGTGTGACATTCTGTACATAGCTGATTGCCGAATCCGTCAATGTGTCTGAATAGCAGAGCTGTAACTCGACTGAGTCTGGAGCGTGATGCCATGAGTCAAATATGGTGTTTCCTTTGGTTTTCAAGGGCTTCTATGCTCCAGGAACCCAAAGAATGCAAAGCATGACATTCTGTACATTGCTGATTGACGAATCCGTCAATGAGTCTGAATACCGGAGCTGTAATTCGACTGAGTCTGGAGCGTGATGCCATAAGTCAAATACGGTGTTTCCTTTGGTTTTCGAGGGCTTCTATGCTCCAGAAACCCAGGAGAATGCAAAGCGTGACATTCTGTCCACTGCTGATTGGCGAATCCGTCAATGAGTCTGAATACCGGAGCTGTAATTCGACTGAGTCTGGAGCGTGATGCCATAAGTCAAATACGGTGTTTCCTTTGATTTTCGAGGGCTTCTATGCTCCAGAAACCCAGGAGAATGCAAAGCGTGACATTCTGTGCATAGCTGATTGCCGAATCCGTTAATGAGTCTGAACAGCAGAGCACCTCCTGTATTCAGACTCATTGGTGGATTCGCCAATCAGCAGTGGACAGAATGTCACGCTTTGCATTCTCTCCAGACTCAGGCGAGTTACAGCTCCGGTATTCAGACTCATTGATGGATTCGCCAATCAGCAGTGGACAGAATGTAGCGCTTTGCATTCTCCTGGGTTCCTGGAGCATAGAAGCCCTTGAAAACCAAAGGAAATACCATATTTGACTCATGGCATCACGCTCCAGACTCAGTCGAGTTACAGCTCCGGTATTCAGACTCATTGACGGATTCGCCAATCAGCAGTGGACAGAATGTCACGCTTTGCATTCTCCTGGGTTTCTGGAGCCTAGAGGCACTTGAAAACCAAAAGAAATACCATATTTTAGTCATGGCATCACGCTCCAGACTCAGTCGAGTTACAGCTCCGGGATTCAGACTCATTGACGGATTCGCCAATCAGCAATGTACAGAATGTCATGCTTTGCATTCTTTGGGTTCCTGGAGCATAGAAGCCCTTGAAAACCAAAGGAAACACCATATTTGACTCATGGCATCACGCTCCAGACTCAGTCGAGTTACAGCTCTGCTATTCAGACACATTGACGGATTCGGCAATCAGCAGTGGACAGAATGTCACGCTTTGCATTCTCCTGGGTTTCTGGAGCATAGAAGCCCTCGAAAACCAAAGGAAATCCCATATTTTAGTCATGGCATCACGCTCCAGACTCAGGCGAGTTACAGCTCCGGTATTCAGACTCATTGATGGATTCGCCAATCAGCAGTGGACAGAATGTAGCGCTTTGCATTCTCCTGGGTTCCTGGAGCATACAAGCCCTTGAAAACCAAAGGAAATACCATATTTGACTCATGGCATCACGCTCCAGACTCAGTCGAGTTACAGCTCCGGTATTCAGACTCATTGACGGATTCACCAATCAGCAGTGGACAGAATGTCACGCTTTGCATTCTCCTGGGTTTCTGGAGCCTAGAGGCACTTGAAAACTATCAAAATTCACACTGGTACGGAGCAAAACGTGTTAGAGAGTAGATAAACGAATACACCAAATAGTCCTACCTGGTACGGAGCAAAACGTGTTAGGGGTTTCGCTCCGTCCAGGATCATAGTAAATTACAACGATCGACTAGGTAGCTGAGTCACATTCCAACACCCCCCCTTGACCGGCATCCAGTCGAAGCATCTTCACCCAGCGAGCGTGCAGTACGCGATGCAGCGGCTTGGTGAATAAGTCGGCAATGTTCTCCCTGTTCGAGACATAAACAACATCGATAAGTCGTTTCATCACGCAATCCCGGATGAAATGTTCCCGAATGGATATATGCTTCATTTTTGAATGAGCGTGAGGGTCGTGAGTGCAAGCGACAGTTCCTTGGTTGTCGCAAAACAGAGTTGTTGGTTGGATCTGGGGAAAACCTAATTCGGCAAACAAGTTCCGGAACCATAAAATGTCGCATGCACAATGAGTGATGGCAAGATACTCTGCTTCGCACGATGAAAGCGCTACAACTGCCTGCTGCTTTGAGCTCCATGAGAGTGGTGAATCACCCATCATGATAAGGAAGCCCGAGACTGACTTGCGCGTGTCGCCCATTCCCCAGTCTGAATCCGTCAGTGCTTTGAAGAGCGGGTGTAGAGTTTCCGAACCCCCAAGGGTAACTCCATACGGTACAGTGCCCTTGAGGTAGCGAAGTAGATGCTTTGCAGCCATAACTTGAGCTGGTCCGTAATTGACCATGAATCGTGCGAGTTCTCTGACAGTGTAAGCAATGTCCGGGCGTGTGCAAGTAGAAAGATACATGCACTTCCCAACAATCGCTGTGTATGGAAAGTCCTTGACCTTCTCGACTTCGTCTGAGGTAGGCGGAGATAAGCGCGCGCCAGGATCCATTGGCGTTGCAACTGGTTTGCAGTTCTCGAAACCGAAATCGCGCAAAATGGACTCGGTGTATGCCTTCTGATCAAGTTTGAGTCTTCGATGAGGACGATCTCGCTCTATTGAGCAACCAAGATGAAGGTCAGGTGTGCCGTTATCGGTGATTTCGAACTGCGAGGCTAGCGCTGCTACGACCGCGTCAGATTCCGCAATCGAGGTAGATGCGATAAGCATGTCGTCAACGCTAGTGGTGACAATGGAGTGATCCGAGCCTTGGACACGTCGATATACACTCCAGTCTGACTCGGTCCTCTGAAAACCAATGGCTTCGAGCCGCGAATTAAGTTCCAGGTACCATTGTCGGCCAGCTTGTTTCAGACCGTACAGTCCTTTCAACAGCCGCCAGAAGCCGTGACCAAGTATGGATGGCTTTCGCATGTATATCTCTTCATCGAGAGGTCCATTGAGAAACGCGGTCTTGACATCAATTTGCCGCAAAACCATGTCATGATCGGCAACTAAGGCCAGTACGAGACGAATGGACTCCCACCTCGCAACTGGAGCAAAGGTGTAGTTAAAGTCCTGCCCGGGAATTTGAGTGAAGCCTTTTGCAACCAAGCGCGCCTTGAATCTCGAGATAAGTCCATCGCGATCGCGTTTGATGTGGAGGACCCATTTGGACTCGACAGCCTTGCGACCAGGCGGCAACTCGCTGACCTCGTCGTATACGCCTTTCGCTTTGAGCGACTCGAGTTCCTCATAAATGGCTGCTAGCCAGTACGTCCAATAAATAGATGATTTGGCTTCTTGGAGCGTTTGCAGATCCTTCGCATTTGGATCGTCGATGGGATCCGTGAGGGCCGCGTTGACGAAAAGTACTTCTGCACGAATGAAACTCTGTGCAAGTCTTGGAAAGTCTGTATCGTCGCACTCGACTTCCAGCTCGTCATCGGATTCAAGGATGGAATGAAGGATGTCTTCCTCCCCCCCGTCATCCGAAGTCCCATTAATGACGAGATGAGCCGATACGCGTTTCAAGCGGGGACTGCGTCTCAGCGCGACAGGTGCGCCAACTGTGCCATCATGCATCTCGACATCGTGGGTAGGAATGGCTCCAGGGCCAGAAGTCTCCTCACAGGGATATGAAGTCTCGGTGGACAACTCATTACGCTCGAGGGCGACAGTATGCTCTTTGGCAGAAGTACGCTCAGTGGCGGAAGACCTGAAGGACAGGTAAGTATCGGTTCAAAGACCGGAGCCGTAAAAACGTACTCGATACGCTCAAGGGCGGTAACATGCTCTAAGGCAGAAGTACGCTCGATGGCGGGAGGGGAACATGGTTCCAAAACAATACGCTCGTCGGCGTCACGGAATCTCGGTTCGAGTTCCAATGGAATGTCGTCCCAAAGAATGTCGGACAGTGGTGGAGATGGTAGAAATTCGGGAAAGCCGTGAAACACAACGTCATGGCGGGAGCGAATGGCATTCAAGGCAGGAAACCAGATAAGATAACCTTTTGAATCCCGCGCGTAACCCACAAAACGCCCTTCTTCTCCTCTAGGCACAAGCTTCATAAGATCATCCGACGTTGTCTTCCGTGAGGTGACGAGGGCACCAAAAGGTCGGAGATGAGCAAGGTCTGGCTTGCGCCTGAACCAGCCCTCGAACGGTGTTGTGTCAGATGGGATGGATGCGTGTGGCCCGCGGTTTTTGATGTGGACGCCTGCTTGGGCCGCTAGTGGCCAAAACCAGTAAGAGAGGCTGGAGTCGACGAGCATGGCACGAGTCATGCGCTCAATAATCTGATTCGCGCATTCCGCAACGCCGTTCTGAGGAGACGCGTCGGGTACCGTCTTCTCATACTGTATACCGTGTTTCTTACAGTACTCTGTGAATTGACCTTGAATGAGTTCGGGCGCGTTGTCGATCCGCAAGAAAATGATGGGATATCCAAGGAACTTCTCGGCAGCGGTGCGGAATTCGTGGAAGCACTGAAGGGCGTCGGATTTGAGTTTTAGGAAGTAAAGAGCGATGTAGCGATGACAGTCGTCAATGAATGTGATGAAGTACGTGAAGCCACCATATCCTTTTGGGAACGGTCCACAGACATCGGAATGGACGCGGAACAGAGGGCGGTCAGCACGATTAGTAGCTTTTCGAGGGAACTTGAGCCGCTTGATGTTGGCTAGAGCGCATATGCGGCAATTCTTGACGTGGACACTGTCGATCGGTAGTCCTGTAGTAGCGCGCTGCAGCCGTTTAACGTCTATATGGCCCATTAGACGGTGATAAAACCCAGTTGCTTGGATTGTTCACTGTCGGTGGCAGGACCAAAGAGCGACGTAACCGACGGCACCATTGCCGCGATCAGGTCGGGACTCGAAATCTTCTCATCGTCAACGCCGGGTTCAACCGTTACCACATCCATCTTGTACAAATCCTTAACAATCCCTCCAGTCGCAAACGGGACATCGGCAGCATTCAGGTATGTGATCCTGCCTTTGCCAGTCTGAGTGTTCACGCCCTTCCTATCAAGACGAGACCCAGATATGAGATTGCAACGAGCAGTCGGGATATGGAGAACATTCGACACGGAGAACATCCGTGTTCTATCATCAAATGTGGCCTCCATGACGATTCGTCCTTTTCCAACGGCCTGAGCGGACAGATTCGCCCCAAAGCCATGGACATCCAACGGCGCCTCGAATTCGGTGTAGTCGTGAAATAGCTCCCGACGGTGGAAAATATGACGCGAAGCGCCGGTGTCGTGGTTGATGGAGTTGTCCTGCTCGACTTCAAGATTGAGAGCAACGGCATTAACGCGTATGTACTCGTCCATGGTGATTTCATCCTCATCCTCATCCTTGGGCAGGTCTAGCATAAAGGCGAATCCATCCTCCACTTTTGTAACAACTTCATCCACTTCTTCCTGCTTCGCCTCATCCGGATAGTCGGCCATCCCAGCAAAACGACTTCCCGGGGCTTTTCTACTTGCCTCAATCGCTTGCTTGCGACGAGCAGCGATCCTGGCTTCGGGCGCAAGATGGACATCCTTCCTTCCTTGAAAATTCTCAGGATACTTCCCTGGCTTCCCCCCGCCGTAGGCAAAGCAATCATCAATAGTGTGGCCGACCGGGCGTTCGCAGTATTGGTTCTCGCAAACACGGGCAGAGTTGCGCTGCTGGGCATTGTAGGGAGCGGGTCGGCTGACTTGGCGCTGGTGAGCCTTGTCATTCCTGCGACCAGCCTGGTTGGATGACCCAGCTGCGTAGGCATCAGGGACTGCCTCAGCATTGTGCGACGGGCGTCCATGCCCTTTTCCCGTGAGCAGCGCATTGACGGAGACCATGGAAGGTGCAATTTTCATTTTCACCTCCTCATGTTTCAAACGCTGAATAACCGTAGTAGAGGAGAGAGGTTTTCCCATGATATCCGCCTGGCGAAGCTTCTCGTGGAGCGAATCATTGCAGTATCGCCACGACTCAGCCGGCGACATGAGTGTAACAAGGTGTTTCGCAAACTCCGAATCCGACATCATGTTCGGGTCTGCATCGCACAGTTTCTGGTATAGCTGTACCATGACTATGCGCCACTGCACTGGATCGTCGTGGATGCGGCACTGATTGGAAATGATTTGTTGATTGAGTGTGACGGCAGTGATAGAATTTGCAGGTTCGTATTCGTTCTTGAGTGCGAGCCACGCGTCGTGAGCTGACTTGCAGTTGCGAACGACATACATCTTGTGACTGGGGATTGCATCGACGATAAGAATGTGAGCCTTTTTATCAGCTGCCAGCCAAGCTTCCGCCGCTAATGTAGCAGCAGCGACTGCCGCCTCATTTCCGGGTACAGTAAAGGTGGCGGGAGCGCCGTTGCTGTCGATGCCTTGCATTTGTATGCTTGGCTTGAGGTCGGGGATGACTGGAGGGTTGTAATCAGGACCTCCAACATATTTCCAGTATCCAATGGCATCCAGTTTAAGCATGGCTTTCTGTGCAAACTCGCAGTAGTTGTTGGTGCCATCAGCCTCTTCTCGAATAAGCGTGAGTTTTAAGCTCTTCCACTCCTTCTCCTGGTCAGTGTTTGTGTTCTGGCTGGTGCTCATGGTGAGGTGTTGGTTGGATAGTCGACGAACGTTATCGATAGGTGCAAACCGAGCGAAGAAAAATTTTAAAAAGGGGTTGGATTCTTGTGTGATGCAGCAAATTCGACGTAGTTTAGAGCTCAGCGGGGCCCATAACCTATCAAAATTCACACTGGTACGGAGCAAAACGTGTTAGAGAGTAGATAAACGAATACACCAAATAGTCCTACCTGGTACGGAGCAAAACATGTTAGGGGTTTCGCTCCGTCCAGGATCATAGTAAATACAACGATCGACTAGGTAGCCGAGTCACATTCCAACAAAAACCAAAAGAAATACCATATTTTAGTCATGGCATCACGCTCCAGACTCAGTCGAGTTACAGCTCCGGTATTCAGACTCATTGACGGATTCGCCAATCAGCAGTAAACAGAATGTAGCGCTTTGCATTCTCCTGGGTTCCTGGAGCATAGAAGCCCTCCAAAACCAAAGGAAATACTATATTTGACTCCTAGCATCACGCTCCAGACTCAGTCGAGTTACAGCTCTGCTATTCAGACTCATTAACGGATTCGGCAATCAGCAGTAGACAGAATGTCACGCTTTGCATTCTCCTGGGTTTCTGGAGCCTAGAGGCACTTGAAAACCAAAGGAAATACCATATTTGACTCCTAGCATCACGCTCCAGACTCAGTCGAGTTACAGCTTTGCTATTCAGACTCATTAACGGATTCGGCAATCAGCAGTGGACAGAATGTCACGCTTTGCATTCTCCTGGGTTTCTGGAGCCTAGAGGCACTTGAAAACCAAAGGAAATACCATATTTGACTCCTAGCATCACGCTCCAGACTCAGTCGAGTTACAGCTTTGCTATTCAGACTCATTAACGGATTCGCCAATCAGCAGTGGACAGAATGTCACGCTTTGCATTCTCCTGGGTTTCTGGAGCCTAGAGGCACTTGAAAACCAAAGGAAATACCATATTTGACTCATGGCATCACGCTCCAGACTCAGTCGAGTTACAGCTCTGCTATTCAGACTCATTAACGGATTCGGCAATCAGCAGTAGACAGAATGTCACGCTTTGCATTCTCCTGGGTTTCTGGAGCCTAGAGGCACTTGAAAACCAAAGGAAATACCATATTTGACTCCTAGCATCACGCTCCAGACTCAGTCGAGTTACAGCTCTGCTATTCAGACTCATTAACGGATTCGGCAATCAGCAGTAGACAGAATGTCACGCTTTGCATTCTCCTGGGTTTCTGGAGCCTAGAGGCACTTGAAAACCAAAGGAAATACCATATTTGACTCCTAGCATCACGCTCCAGACTCAGTTGAGTTACAGGTTTGCTATTCAGACTCATTAACGGATTCGCCAATCAGCAGTGGACAGAATGTCACGCTTTGCATTCTCCTGGGTTTCTGGAGCCTAGAAGCCCTCGAAAACCAAAGGAAATACCATATTTGACTCATGGCATCACACTTCAGACTCAGTCGAGTTACAGCTCACTATTCAGACTCATTAACGGATTCGGCAATCAGCAGTAGACAGAATGTAGCGCTTTCATTCTCTAAGGTTTGGAGCATAGAAGCCCTCCAAAACCAAAGGAAATACTATATTGCAATCAGCATCACGCTCCAGACTCAGTCGAGTTACAGCTTTTCTATTCAGACTCATTAACGGATTGGCAATCAGCAGTAGACAGAATGTAGCGCTTTGCATTCTCTAAGGTTCCTGGAGCATAGAAGCCCTCGAAAACCAAAGGAAATACTATATTTGACTCCTAGCATCACGCTCCAGACTCAGTCGAGTTACAGCTTTGCTATTCAGACTCATTGACGGATTCGCCAATCAGCAGTGGACAGAATGTCACGCTTTGCATTCTCCTGGGTTTCTGGAGCCTAGAGGCACTTGAAAACCAAAGGAAATAGACTAGCATGCTCCAGACTCAGTCGAGTTACAGCTTTGCTATTCAGACTCATTAACGGATTCGGCAATCAGCAGTAGACAGAATGTAGCGCTTTGCATTCTCCTGGGTTTCTGGAGCCTAGAGGCACTTGAAAACCAAAGGAAATACCATATTTGACTCCTAGCATCACGCTCCAGACTCAGTTGAGTTACAGGTTTGCTATTCAGACTCATTAACGGATTCGCCAATCAGCAGTGGACAGAATGTCACGCTTTGCATTCTCCTGGGTTTCTGGAGCCTAGAAGCCCTCGAAAACCAAAGGAAATACCATATTTGACTCATGGCATCACGCTTCAGACTCAGTCGAGTTACAGCTCTGCTATTCAGACTCATTAACGGATTCGGCAATCAGCAGTAGACAGAATGTAGCGCTTTGCATTCTCTAAGGTTCCTGGAGCATAGAAGCCCTCCAAAACCAAAGGAAATACTATATTTGACTCATGGCATCACGCTCCAGACTCAGTCGAGTTACAGCTCTGCTATTCAGACTCATTAACGGATTCGGCAATCAGCAGTAGACAGAATGTAGCGCTTTGCATTCTCTAAGGTTCCTGGAGCATAGAAGCCCTCGAAAACCAAAGGAAATACTATATTTGACTCCTAGCATCACGCTCCAGACTCAGTCGAGTTACAGCTTTGCTATTCAGACTCATTGACGGATTCGCCAATCAGCAGTAAACAGAATGTAGCGCTTTGCATTCTCTAAGGTTCCTGGAGCATAGAAGCCCTCGAAAACCAAAGGAAATACTATATTTGACTCTAGCATCACGCTCCAGACTCAGTCGAGTTACAGCTTTGCTATTCAGACTCATTGACGGATTCGCCAATCAGCAGTAAACAGAATGTAGCGCTTTGCATTCTCCTGGGTTCCTGGAGCATAGAAGCCCTCAAAAACCAAAGGAAATACTATATTTGACTCATAGCATCACGCTCCAGACTCAGTCGAAATACTATAGTTACAGCTCTGCTATTCAGACTCATTAACGGATTCGGCAATCAGCAGTAGACAGAATGAGCAGCGCTTTGCATTCTCTAAGGTTCCTGGAGCATAGAAGCCCTCTTGAAAACCAAAGGAAATACTATATTTGACTCATGGCATCACGCTCCAGACTCAGTCGAGTTACAGCTCTGCTATTCAGACTCATTCAGACTCATTAGACAGAATGTTCTTTGGCAATCAGCAGCAGACAGAATGTGGCATCACGCTCCAGCTTTGCATTCAGACTCTGGGTTCCTGGAGCATTCTCCTGGGTTTCTGGATAGAGGCACTTGAAAACCAAAGGAAATACCATATTTGACTCATGGCATCACGCTCCAGACTCAGCTCTCGAGTTACAGCTCTGCTATTCAGACTCATTCTTAACGGATTCGGACAATCAGCAGTAGACAGAATGTAGTTACGCTTTGCATTCTCTAAGGTTCCTGGAGCATAGAAGCCCTCCTGGAAAACCAAAGGAAATACTATATTTGACTCATGGCATCACGCTCCAGACTCAGTCGAGTTACAGCTCTGCTATTCAGCTCTGCTATTCAGACTCATTCTCTAACGGATTCAAAACCAATCAGCAGTAGACAGAATGTAGCGCTTTGCATTCTCTAAGGTTCTGGAGCAGAATAGAATTCTCCCTCGAAAGCCCTCGAAAAGCAAGGAAATACTATATTTGACTCCTAGCATCACGCTCCAGACTCAGTCGAGTTACAGCTTTGCTATTCAGACTCATTGACGGATTCGCCAATCAGCAGTGGACAGAATGTCACGCTTTGCATTCTCCTGGGTTTCTGGAGCCTAGAGGCACTTGAAAACCAAAGGAAATACCATATTTGACTCCTAGCATCACGCTCCAGACTCAGTCGAGTTACAGCTTTGCTATTCAGACTCATTAACGGATTCGGCAATCAGCAGTAGACAGAATGTAGCGCTTTGCATTCTCCTGGGTTTCTGGAGCCTAGAGGCACTTGAAAACCAAAGGAAATACCATATTTGACTCCTAGCATCACGCTCCAGACTCAGTTGAGTTACAGGTTTGCTATTCAGACTCATTAACGGATTCGCCAATCAGCAGTGGACAGAATGTCACGCTTTGCATTCTCCTGGGTTTCTGGAGCCTAGAAGCCCTCGAAAACCAAAGGAAATACCATATTTGACTCATGGCATCACGCTTCAGACTCAGTCGAGTTACAGCTCTGCTATTCAGACTCATTAACGGATTCGGCAATCAGCAGTAGACAGAATGTAGCGCTTTGCATTCTCTAAGGTTCCTGGAGCATAGAAGCCCTCCAAAACCAAAGGAAATACTATATTTGACTCATGGCATCACGCTCCAGACTCAGTCGAGTTACAGCTCTGCTATTCAGACTCATTAACGGATTCGGCAATCAGCAGTAGACAGAATGTAGCGCTTTGCATTCTCTAAGGTTCCTGGAGCATAGAAGCCCTCGAAAACCAAAGGAAATACTATATTTGACTCCTAGCATCACGCTCCAGACTCAGTCGAGTTACAGCTTTGCTATTCAGACTCATTGACGGATTCGCCAATCAGCAGTGGACAGAATGTCACGCTTTGCATTCTCCTGGGTTTCTGGAGCCTAGAGGCACTTGAAAACCAAAGGAAATACCATATTTGACTCATGGCATCACGCTCCAGACTCAGTCGAGTTACAGCTTTGCTATTCAGACTCATTGACGGATTCGCCAATCAGCAGTAAACAGAATGTAGCGCTTTGCATTCTCCTGGGTTTCTGGAGCCTAGAGGCACTTGAAAACCAAAGGAAATACCATATTTGACTCCTAGCATCACGCTCCAGACTCAGTTGAGTTACAGGTTTGCTATTCAGACTCATTAACGGATTCGCCAATCAGCAGTAAACAGAATGTAGCGCTTTGCATTCTCCTGGGTTTCTGGAGCATAGAAGCCCTCGAAAACCAAAGGAAATACTATATTTGACTCCTAGCATCACGCTCCAGACTCAGTCGAGTTACAGCTTTGCTATTCAGACTCATTGACGGATTCGCCAATCAGCAGTGGACAGAATGTCACGCTTTGCATTCTCCTGGGTTTCTGGAGCCTAGAGGCACTTGAAAACCAAAGGAAATACCATATTTGACTCCTAGCATCACGCTCCAGACTCAGTCGAGTTACAGCTTTGCTATTCAGACTCATTGACGGATTCGCCAATCAGCAGTAGACAGAATGTAGCGCTTTGCATTCTCTAAGGTTCCTGGAGCATAGAAGCCCTCCAAAACCAAAGGAAATACTATATTTGACTCATGGCATCACGCTCCAGACTCAGTCGAGTTACAGCTCTGCTATTCAGACTCATTAACGGATTCGGCAATCAGCAGTAGACAGAATGTAGCGCTTTGCATTCTCTAAGGTTCCTGGAGCATAGAAGCCCTCCAAAACCAAAGGAAATACTATATTTGACTCATGGCATCACGCTCCAGACTCAGTCGAGTTACAGCTCTGCTATTCAGACTCATTAACGGATTCGGCAATCAGCAGTAGACAGAATGTAGCGCTTTGCATTCTCTAAGGTTCCTGGAGCATAGAAGCCCTCCAAAACCAAAGGAAATACTATATTTGACTCATGGCATCACGCTCCAGACTCAGTCGAGTTACAGCTCTGCTATTCAGACTCATTAACGGATTCGGCAATCAGCAGTAGACAGAATGTAGCGCTTTGCATTCTCTAAGGTTCCTGGAGCATAGAAGCCCTCCAAAACCAAAGGAAATACTATATTTGACTCCTAGCATCACGCTCCAGACTCAGTCGAGTTACAGCTTTGCTATTCAGACTCATTGACGGATTCGCCAATCAGCAGTGGACAGAATGTAGCGCTTTGCATTCTCCTGGGTTTCTGGAGCCTAGAGGCACTTGAAAACCAAAGGAAATACCATATTTGACTCCTAGCATCACGCTCCAGACTCAGTTGAGTTACAGCTTTGCTATTCAGACTCATTGACGGATTCGCCAATCAGCAGTGGACAGAATGTCACGCTTTGCATTCTCCTGGGTTCCTGGAGCATAGAAGCCCTCCAAAACCAAAGGAAATACTATATTTGACTCCTAGCATCACGCTCCAGACTCAGTCGAGTTACAGCTTTGCTATTCAGACTCATTGACGGATTCACCAATCAGCAGTAAACAGAATGTAGCGCTTTGCATTCTCCTGGGTTCCTGGAGCATAGAAGCCCTCAAAAACCAAAGGAAATACTATATTTGACTCATAGCATCACGCTCCAGACTCAGTCGAGTTACAGCTCTGCTATTCAGACTCATTAACGGATTCGGCAATCAGCAGTAGACAGAATGTAGCGCTTTGCATTCTCTAAGGTTCCTGGAGCATAGAAGCCCTCCAAAACCAAAGGAAATACTATATTTGACTCATGGCATCACGCTCCAGACTCAGTCGAGTTACAGCTCTGCTATTCAGACTCATTGACGGATTCGCCAATCAGCAGTGGACAGAATGTCACGCTTTGCATTCTCCTGGGTTTCTGGAGCCTAGAGGCACTTGAAAACCAAAGGAAATACCATATTTGACTCATGGCATCACGCTCCAGACTCAGTCGAGTTACAGCTCTGCTATTCAGACTCATTAACGGATTCGGCAATCAGCAGTAGACAGAATGTAGCGCTTTGCATTCTCTAAGGTTCCTGGAGCATAGAAGCCCTCGAAAACCAAAGGAAATACTATATTTGACTCCTAGCATCACGCTCCAGACTCAGTCGAGTTACAGCTTTGCTATTCAGACTCATTAACGGATTCGCCAATCAGCAGTGGACAGAATGTAGCGCTTTGCATTCTCCTGGGTTCCTGGAGCATAGAAGCCCTCCAAAACCAAAGGAAATACTATATTTGACTCATAGCATCACGCTCCAGACTCAGTCGAGTTACAGCTCTGCTATTCAGACTCATTAACGGATTCGGCAATCAGCAGTAGACAGAATGTAGCGCTTTGCATTCTCTAAGGTTCCTGGAGCATAGAAGCCCTCGAAAACCAAAGGAAATACTATATTTGACTCATGGCATCACGCTCCAGACTCAGTCGAATTACAGCTCTGCTATTCAGACTCATTAACGGATTCGGCAATCAGCAGTAGACAGAATGTAGCGCTTTGCATTCTCTAAGGTTCCTGGAGCATAGAAGCCCTCCAAAACCAAAGGAAATACTATATTTGACTCATAGCATCACGCTCCAGACTCAGTCGAATTACAGCTCTGCTATTCAGACTCATTAACGGATTCGGCAATCAGCAGTAGACAGAATGTAGCGCTTTGCATTCTCTAAGGTTCCTGGAGCATAGAAGCCCTCGAAAACCAAAGGAAATACTATATTTGACTCCTAGCATCACGCTCCAGACTCAGTCGAGTTACAGCTCTGCTATTCAGACTCATTAACGGATTCGGCAATCAGCAGTAGACAGAATGTAGCGCTTTGCATTCTCTAAGGTTCCTGGAGCATAGAAGCCCTCGAAAACCAAAGGAAATACTATATTTGACTCCTAGCATCACGCTCCAGACTCAGTCGAGTTACAGCTTTGCTATTCAGACTCATTGACGGATTCGCCAATCAGCAGTGGACAGAATGTCACGCTTTGCATTCTCTAAGGTTCCTGGAGCATAGAAGCCCTCAAAAACCAAAGGAAATACTATATTTGACTCATAGCATCACGCTCCAGACTCAGTCGAGTTACAGCTCTGCTATTCAGACTCATTAACGGATTCGGCAATCAGCAGTAGACAGAATGTAGCGCTTTGCATTCTCTAAGGTTCCTGGAGCATAGAAGCCCTCGAAAACCAAAGGAAATACCATATTTGACTCCTAGCATCACGCTCCAGACTCAGTCGAGTTACAGCTTTGCTATTCAGACTCATTGACGGATTCGCCAATCAGCAGTGGACAGAATGTCACGCTTTGCATTCTCCTGGGTTTCTGGAGCCTAGAGGCACTTGAAAACCAAAGGAAATACTATATTTGACTCATGGCATCACGCTCCAGACTCAGTCGAGTTACAGCTCTGCTATTCAGACTCATTAACGGATTCGGCAATCAGCAGTGGACAGAATGTAGCGCTTTGCATTCTCTAAGGTTCCTGGAGCATAGAAGCCCTTGAAAACCAAAGGAAATACTATATTTGACTCATGGCATCACGCTCCAGACTCAGTCGAGTTACAGCTCTGCTATTCAGACTCATTAACGGATTCGGCAATCAGCAGTGGACAGAATGTAGCGCTTTGCATTCTCCTGGGTTCCTGGAGCATAGAAGCCCTCCAAAACCAAAGGAAATACTATATTTGACTCATAGCATCACGCTCCAGACTCAGTCGAGTTACAGCTTTGCTATTCAGACTCATTGACGGATTCGCCAATCAGCAGTGGACAGAATGTCACGCTTTGCATTCTCTAAGGTTCCTGGAGCATAGAAGCCCTTGAAAACCAAAGGAAATACTATATTTGACTCATAGCAGCACGCTCCAGACTCAGTCGAGTTACAGCTCTGCTATTCAGACTCATTAACGGATTCGGCAATCAGCAGTGGACAGAATGTAGCGCTTTGCATTCTCTAAGGTTCCTGGAGCATAGAAGCCCTTGAAAACCAAAGGAAATACTATATTTGACTCCTAGCATCACGCTCCAGACTCAGTCGAGTTACAGCTTTGCTATTCAGACTCATTGACGGATTCGCCAATCAGCAGTGGACAGAATGTCACGCTTTGCATTCTCCTGGGTTTCTAGAGCATAGAAGCCCTCGAAAACCAAAGGAAATACTATATTTGACTCCTAGCATCACGCTCCAGACTCAGTCGAGTTACAGCTTTGCTATTCAGACTCATTGATGGATTCGCCAATCAGCAGTGGACAGAATGTCACGCTTTGCATTCTCCTGGGTTCCTGGAGCATAGAAGCCCTCCAAAACCAAAGGAAATACTATATTTGACTCATAGCATCACGCTCCAGACTCAGTCGAGTTACAGCTTTGCTATTCAGACTCATTGACGGATTCGCCAATCAGCAGTGGACAGAATGTCACGCTTTGCATTCTCCTGGGTTCCTGGAGCATAGAAGCCCTCCAAAACCAAAGGAAATACTATATTTGACTCATAGCATCACGCTCCAGACTCAGTCGAGTTACAGCTTTTGTATTCAGACTCATTAACGGATTCGCCAATCAGCAGTGGACAGAATGTAGCGCTTTGCATTCTCTAAGGTTCCTGGAGCATAGAAGCCCTTGAAAACCAAAGGAAATACTATATTTGACTCATAGCATCACGCTCCAGACTCAGTCGAGTTACAGCTTTGCTATTCAGACTCATTAACGGATTCGCCAATCAGCAGTGGACAGAATGTAGCGCTTTGCATTCTCTAAGGTTCCTGGAGCATAGAAGCCCTCCAAAACCAAAGGAAATACTATATTTGACTCATAGCATCACGCTCCAGACTCAGTCGAGTTACAGCTTTGCTATTCAGACTCATTAACGGATTCGCCAATCAGCAGTGGACAGAATGTAGCGCTTTGCATTCTCTAAGGTTCCTGGAGCATAGAAGCCCTTGAAAACCAAAGGAAATACTATATTTGACTCATAGCATCACGCTCCAGACTCAGTCGAGTTACAGCTTTGCTATTCAGACTCATTGACGGATTCGCCAATCAGCAGTGGACAGAATGTCACGCTTTGCATTCTCCTGGGTTCCTGGAGCATAGAAGCCCTCCAAAACCAAAGGAAATACTATATTTGACTCATAGCATCACGCTCCAGACTCAGTCGAGTTACAGCTTTGCTATTCAGACTCATTAACGGATTCGGCAATCAGCAGTAGACAGAATGTAGCGCTTTGCATTCTCTAAGGTTCCTGGAGCATAGAAGCCCTCCAAAACCAAAGGAAATACTATATTTGACTCATAGCATCACGCTCCAGACTCAGTCGAGTTACAGCTCTGCTATTCAGACTCATTGACGGATTCGGCAATCAGCAGTAGACAGAATGTAGCGCTTTGCATTCTCTAAGGTTCCTGGAGCATAGAAGCCCTCCAAAACCAAAGGAAATACTATATTTGACTCATGGCATCACGCTCCAGACTCAGTCGAATTACAGCTCTGCTATTCAGACTCATTAACGGATTCGGCAATCAGCAGTAGAAAGAATGTAGCGCTTTGCATTCTCCTGGGTTCCTGGAGCATAGAAGCCCTCGAAAACCAAAGGAAATCCCATATTTTAGTCATGGCATCACGCTCCAGACTCAGTCGAGTTACAGCTCCGGGATTCAGACTCATTGACGGATTCGCCAATCAGCAGTGGACAGAATGTAGCGCTTTGCATTCTCCTGGGTTCCTGGAGCATAGAAGCCCTCGAAAACCAAAGGAAATCCCATATTTTAGTCATGGCATCACGCTCCAGACTCAGTCGAGTTACAGCTCCGGGATTCAGACTCATTAACGGATTCGGCAATCAGCAGTAGACAGAATGTAGCGCTTTGCATTCTCTAAGGTTCCTGGAGCATAGAAGCCCTCCAAAACCAAAGGAAATACTATATTTGACTCATGGCATCACGCTCCAGACTCAGTCGAGTTACAGCTTTGCTATTCAGACTCATTAACGGATTCGCCAATCAGCAGTGGACAGAATGTAGCGCTTTGCATTCTCTAAGGTTCCTGGAGCATAGAAGCCCTCCAAAACCAAAGGAAATACTATATTTGACTCATAGCATCACGCTCCAGACTCAGTCGAGTTACAGCTTTGCTATTCAGACTCATTAACGGATTCGCCAATCAGCAGTGGACAGAATGTAGCGCTTTGCATTCTCTAAGGTTCCTGGAGCATAGAAGCCCTTGAAAACCAAAGGAAATACTATATTTGACTCATAGCAGCACGCTCCAGACTCAGTCGAGTTACAGCTTTGCTATTCAGACTCATTGACGGATTCGCCAATCAGCAGTGGACAGAATGTCACGCTTTGCATTCTCCTGGGTTCCTGGAGCATAGAAGCCCTCCAAAACCAAAGGAAATACTATATTTGACTCATAGCATCACGCTCCAGACTCAGTCGAGTTACAGCTTTGCTATTCAGACTCATTAACGGATTCGACAATACAATCAGCAGTAGACAGAATGTAGCGCTTTGCATTCTCTAAGGTTCCTGGAGCATAGAAGCCCTCCAAAACCAAAGGAAATACTATATTTGACTCATAGCATCACGCTCCAGACTCAGTCGAGTTACAGCTTTGCTATTCAGACTCATTAACGGATTCGCCAATCAGCAGTGGACAGAATGTAGCGCTTTGCATTCTCTAAGGTTCCTGGAGCATAGAAGCCCTCCAAAACCAAAGGAAATACTATATTTGACTCATAGCATCACGCTCCAGACTCAGTCGAGTTACAGCTCTGCTATTCAGACTCATTAACGGATTCGGCAATCAGCAGTAGACAGAATGTAGCGCTTTGCATTCTCTAAGGTTCCTGGAGCATAGAAGCCCTCCAAAACCAAAGGAAATACTATATTTGACTCATAGCATCACGCTCCAGACTCAGTCGAGTTACAGCTCTGCTATTCAGACTCATTAACGGATTCGGCAATCAGCAGTAGACAGAATGTAGCGCTTTGCATTCTCTAAGGTTCCTGGAGCATAGAAGCCCTCCAAAACCAAAGGAAATACTATATTTGACTCATGGCATCACGCTCCAGACTCAGTCGAGTTACAGCTCTGCTATTCAGACTCATTAACGGATTCGGCAATCAGCAGTAGACAGAATGTAGCGCTTTGCATTCTCTAAGGTTCCTGGAGCATAGAAGCCCTCCAAAACCAAAGGAAATACTATATTTGACTCATGGCATCACGCTCCAGACTCAGTCGAATTACAGCTCTGCTATTCAGACTCATTAACGGATTCGGCAATCAGCAGTAGAAAGAATGTAGCGCTTTGCATTCTCCTGGGTTCCTGGAGCATAGAAGCCCTCGAAAACCAAAGGAAATCCCATATTTGACTCATGGCATCACGCTCCAGACTCAGTCGAGTTACAGCTCCGGGATTCAGACTCATTAACGGATTCGGCAATCAGCAGTAGACAGAATGTAGCGCTTTGCATTCTCTAAGGTTCCTGGAGCATAGAAGCCCTCCAAAACCAAAGGAAATACTATATTTGACTCATGGCATCACGCTCCAGACTCAGTCGAGTTACAGCTCTGCTATTCAGACTCATTAACGGATTCGGCAATCAGCAGTAGACAGAATGTAGCGCTTTGCATTCTCTAAGGTTCCTGGAGCATAGAAGCCCTCCAAAACCAAAGGAAATACTATATTTGACTCATGGCATCACGCTCCAGACTCAGTCGAATTACAGCTCTGCTATTCAGACTCATTAACGGATTCGGCAATCAGCAGTAGACAGAATGTAGCGCTTTGCATTCTCTAAGGTTCCTGGAGCATAGAAGCCCTCCAAAACCAAAGGAAATACTATATTTGACTCATAGCATCACGCTCCAGACTCAGTCGAGTTACAGCTCTGCTATTCAGACTCATTGACGGATTCGGCAATCAGCAGTAGACAGAATGTAGCGCTTTGCATTCTCTAAGGTTCCTGGAGCATAGAAGCCCTCCAAAACCAAAGGAAATACTATATTTGACTCATGGCATCACGCTCCAGACTCAGTCGAGTTACAGCTCTGCTATTCAGACTCATTAACGGATTCGGCAATCAGCAGTAGACAGAATGTAGCGCTTTGCATTCTCCTGGGTTCCTGGAGCATAGAAGCCCTCCAAAACCAAAGGAAATACTATATTTGACTCATAGCATCACGCTCCAGACTCAGTCGAGTTACAGCTCTGCTATTCAGACTCATTAACGGATTCGGCAATCAGCAGTAGACAGAATGTAGCGCTTTGCATTCTCTAAGGTTCCTGGAGCATAGAAGCCCTCCAAAACCAAAGGAAATACTATATTTGACTCATGGCATCACGCTCCAGACTCAGTCGAGTTACAGCTCTGCTATTCAGACTCATTAACGGATTCGGCAATCAGCAGTAGACAGAATGTAGCGCTTTGCATTCTCTAAGGTTCCTGGAGCATAGAAGCCCTCCAAAACCAAAGGAAATACTATATTTGACTCATGGCATCACGCTCCAGACTCAGTCGAATTACAGCTCTGCTATTCAGACTCATTAACGGATTCGGCAATCAGCAGTAGACAGAATGTAGCGCTTTGCATTCTCTAAGGTTCCTGGAGCATAGAAGCCCTCCAAAACCAAAGGAAATACTATATTTGACTCATAGCATCACGCTCCAGACTCAGTCGAGTTACAGCTCTGCTATTCAGACTCATTGACGGATTCGGCAATCAGCAGTAGACAGAATGTCACGCTTTGCATTCTCCTGGGTTTCTGGAGCCTAGAGGCACTTGAAAACCAAAGGAAATACCATATTTGACTCATGGCATCACGCTCCAGACTCAGTCGAGTTACAGCTCTGCTATTCAGACTCATTAACGGATTCGGCAATCAGCAGTAGACAGAATGTAGCGCTTTGCATTCTCTAAGGTTCCTGGAGCATAGAAGCCCTCCAAAACCAAAGGAAATACTATATTTGACTCATGGCATCACGCTCCAGACTCAGTCGAGTTACAGCTCTGCTATTCAGACTCATTAACGGATTCGGCAATCAGCAGTAGACAGAATGTAGCGCTTTGCATTCGGCAATCAGCAGTAGACAGAATGTAGCGCTTTGCGTGCTCCTGGGTTTCTGGAGCATAGAAGCCCTCGAAAACCAAAGGAAATACCATATTTGACTCATGGCATCACGCTCCAGACTCAGTCGAGTTACAGCTCTGCTATTCAGACTCATTAACGGATTCGGCAATCAGCAGTAGACAGAATGTAGCGCTTTGCATTCTCTAAGGTTCCTGGAGCATAGAAGCCCTCCAAAACCAAAGGAAATACTATATTTGACTCATGGCATCACGCTCCAGACTCAGTCGAATTACAGCTCTGCTATTCAGACTCATTAACGGATTCGGCAATCAGCAGTAGACAGAATGTAGCGCTTTGCATTCTCTAAGGTTCCTGGAGCATAGAAGCCCTCCAAAACCAAAGGAAATACTATATTTGACTCATAGCATCACGCTCCAGACTCAGTCGAATTACAGCTCTGCTATTCAGACTCATTAACGGATTCGGCAATCAGCAGTAGACAGAATGTAGCGCTTTGCATTCTCTAAGGTTCCTGGAGCATAGAAGCCCTCGAAAACCAAAGGAAATACCATATTTGACTCATGGCATCACGCTCCAGACTCAGTCGAGTTACAGCTCTGCTATTCAGACTCATTAACGGATTCGGCAATCAGCAGTAGACAGAATGTAGCGCTTTGCATTCTCTAAGGTTCCTGGAGCATAGAAGCCCTCCAAAACCAAAGGAAATACTATATTTGACTCATGGCATCACGCTCCAGACTCAGTCGAGTTACAGCTCTGCTATTCAGACTCATTAACGGATTCGGCAATCAGCAGTAGACAGAATGTAGCGCTTTGCATTCTCCTGGGTTCCTGGAGCATAGAAGCCCTCGAAAACCAGAGGAAATACCATATTTGACTCATAGCATCACGCTCCAGACTCAGTCGAATTACAGCTCTGCTATTCAGACTCATTAACGGATTCGGCAATCAGCAGTAGACAGAATGTAGCGCTTTGCATTCTCTAAGGTTCCTGGAGCATAGAAGCCCACGAAAACCAAAGGAAATACCATATTTGACTCATGGCATCACGCTCCAGACTCAGTCGAGTTACAGCTCTGCTATTCAGACTCATTAACGGATTCGGCAATCAGCAGTAGACAGAATGTAGCGCTTTGCATTCTCTAAGGTTCCTGGAGCATAGAAGCCCTCGAAAACCAAAGGAAATACCATATTTGACTCATGGCATCACGCTCCAGACTCAGTCGAGTTACAGCTCTGCTATTCAGACTCATTAACGGATTCGGCAATCAGCAGTAGACAGAATGTAGCGCTTTGCATTCTCTAAGGTTCCTGGAGCATAGAAGCCCTTGAAAACCAAAGGAAATACCATATTTGACTCATAGCATCACGCTCCAGACTCAGTCGAGTTACAGCTCTGCTATTCAGACTCATTAACGGATTCGGCAATCAGCAGTAGACAGAATGTAGCGCTTTGCATTCTCTAAGGTTCCTGGAGCATAGAAGCCCTTGAAAACCAAAGAAAATACCATATTTGACTCATGGCATCACGCTCCAGACTCAGTCGAGTTACAGCTCTGCTATTCAGACTCATTAACGGATTCGGCAATCAGCAGTAGACAGAATGTAGCGCTTTGCATTCTCTAAGGTTCCTGGAGCATAGAAGCCCTCGAAAACCAAAGGAAATCCCATATTTTAGTCATGGCATCACGCTCCAGACTCAGTCGAGTTACAGCTCCGGGATTCAGACTCATTAACGGATTCGGCAATCAGCAGTAGACAGAATGTAGCGCTTTGCATTCTCTAAGGTTCCTGGAGCATAGAAGCCCTCCAAAACCAAAGGAAATCCCATATTTTAGTCATGGCATCACGCTCCAGACTCAGTCGAATTACAGCTCTGCTATTCAGACTCATTAACGGATTCGGCAATCAGCAGTAGACAGAATGTAGCGCTTTGCATTTTCTAAGGTTCCTGGAGCATAGAAGCCCTCCAAAACCAAAGGAAATACTATATTTGACTCATAGCATCACGCTCCAGACTCAGTCGAGTTACAGCTCTGCTATTCAGACTCATTAACGGATTCGGCAATCAGCAGTAGACAGAATGTCACGCTTTGCATTCTCCTGGGTTTCTGGAGCCTAGAGGCACTTGAAAACCAAAGGAAATACCATATTTGACTCATGGCATCACGCTCCAGACTCAGTCGAGTTACAGCTCTGCTATTCAGACTCATTAACGGATTCGGCAATCAGCAGTAGACAGAATGTAGCGCTTTGCATTCTCTAAGGTTCCTGGAGCATAGAAGCCCTCCAAAACCAAAGGAAATACTATATTTGACTCATGGCATCACGCTCCAGACTCAGTCGAGTTACAGCTCTGCTATTCAGACTCATTAACGGATTCGGCAATCAGCAGTAGACAGAATGTAGCGCTTTGCATTCGGCAATCAGCAGTAGACAGAATGTAGCGCTTTGCGTGCTCCTGGGTTTCTGGAGCATAGAAGCCCTCGAAAACCAAAGGAAATACCATATTTGACTCATGGCATCACGCTCCAGACTCAGTCGAGTTACAGCTTTGCTATTCAGACTCATTAACGGATTCGGCAATCAGCAGTAGACAGAATGTAGCGCTTTGCATTCTCTAAGGTTCCTGGAGCATAGAAGCCCTCCAAAACCAAAGGAAATACTATATTTGACTCATGGCATCACGCTCCAGACTCAGTCGAATTACAGCTCTGCTATTCAGACTCATTAACGGATTCGGCAATCAGCAGTAGACAGAATGTAGCGCTTTGCATTCTCTAAGGTTCCTGGAGCATAGAAGCCCTCCAAAACCAAAGGAAATACTATATTTGACTCATAGCATCACGCTCCAGACTCAGTCGAGTTACAGCTCTGCTATTCAGACTCATTAACGGATTCGGCAATCAGCAGTAGACAGAATGTAGCGCTTTGCATTCTCTAAGGTTCCTGGAGCATAGAAGCCCTTGAAAACCAAAGGAAATACCATATTTGACTCATAGCATCACGCTCCAGACTCAGTCGAGTTACAGCTCTGCTATTCAGACTCATTAACGGATTCGGCAATCAGCAGTAGACAGAATGTAGCGCTTTGCGTGCTCCTGGGTTTCTGGAGCATAGAAGCCCTTGAAAACCAAAGGAAATACCATATTTGACTCATGGCATCACGCTCCAGACTCAGTCGAATTACAGCTCTGCTATTCAGACTCATTAACGGATTCGGCAATCAGCAGTAGACAGAATGTAGCGCTTTGCATTCTCTAAGGTTCCTGGAGCATAGAAGCCCTTGAAAACCAAAGAAAATACCATATTTGACTCATAGCATCACGCTCCAGACTCAGTCGAGTTACAGCTCTGCTATTCAGACTCATTAACGGATTCGGCAATCAGCAGTAGACAGAATGTAGCGCTTTGCTTTCTCTCTAAGGTTCCTGGAGCATAGAAGCCCTCGAAAACCAAAGGAAATACCATATTTGACTCATGGCATCACGCTCCAGACTCAGTCGAGTTACAGCTCTGCTATTCAGACTCATTAACGGATTCGGCAATCAGCAGTACAGACAGAATGGCAATCGCTTAGCATTCTCCTGGGTTTCTGGAGCATAGAAGCCCTCGAAAACCAAAGGAAATACCATATTTGACTCATGGCATCACGCTCCAGACTCAGTCGAGTTACAGCTCTGCTATTCAGACTCATTAACAGTAGGAATTCGGCAATCAGCATCAGTAGACAGAATGTAGCGCTTTGCATTCTCTGGGTTCCTGGAGCATAGAAGCCCTCGAAAACCAAAGGAAATACCATATTTGACTCATGGCATCACGCTCCAGACTCAGTCGAGTTACAGCTCTGCTATTCAGACTCATTAACGGATTCGGCAATCAGCAGTAGACAGAATGTAGCGCTTTGCATTCTCTAAGGTTCCTGGAGCATAGAAGCCCTTGAAAACCAAAGGAAATACCATATTTGACTCATGGCATCACGCTCCAGACTCAGTCGAGTTACAGCTCTGCTATTCAGACTCATTAACGGATTCGGCAATCAGCAGTAGACAGAATGTAGCGCTTTGCATTCTCTAAGGTTCCTGGAGCATAGAAGCCCTTGAAAACCAAAGGAAATACCATATTTGACTCATGGCATCACGCTCCAGACTCAGTCGAATTACAGCTCTGCTATTCAGACTCATTAACGGATTCGGCAATCAGCAGTAGACAGAATGTAGCGCTTTGCATTCTCTAAGGTTCCTGGAGCATAGAAGCCCTTGAAAACCAAAGGAAATACCATATTTGACTCATGGCATCACGCTCCAGACTCAGTCGAGTTACAGCTCTGCTATTCAGACTCATTAACGGATTCGGCAATCAGCAGTAGACAGAATGTCACGCTTTGCATTCTCTAAGGTTCCTGGAGCATAGAAGCCCTTGAAAACCAAAGGAAATACCATATTTGACTCATGGCATCACGCTCCAGACTCAGTCGAGTTACAGCTTTGCTATTCAGACTCATTAACGGATTCGGCAATCAGCAGTAGACAGAATGTAGCGCTTTGCATTCTCTGGGTTCCTGGAGCATAGAAGCCCACGAAAACCAAAGAAAATACCATATTTGACTCATGGCATCACGCTCCAGACTCAGTCGAGTTACAGCTCTGCTATTCAGACTCATTAACGGATTCGGCAATCAGCAGTAGACAGAATGTAGCGCTTTGCATTCTCTAAGGTTCCTGGAGCATAGAAGCCCTTGAAAACCAAAGGAAATACCATATTTGACTCATGGCATCACGCTCCAGACTCAGTCGAATTACAGCTCTGCTATTCAGACTCATTAACGGATTCGACAATCAGCAGTAGACAGAATGTAGCGCTTTGCATTCTCTAAGGTTCCTGGAGCATAGAAGCCCTCGAAAACCAAAGGAAATACTATATTTGACTCATAGCATCACGCTCCAGACTCAGTCGAGTTACAGCTTTGCTATTCAGACTCATTAACGGATTCGGCAATCAGCAGTAGACAGAATGTAGCGCTTTGCATTCTCTAAGGTTCCTGGAGCATAGAAGCCCTTGAAAACCAAAGGAAATACCATATTTGACTCATAGCATCACGCTCCAGACTCAGTCGAGTTACAGCTCTGCTATTCAGACTCATTAACGGATTCGGCAATCAGCAGTAGACAGAATGTAGCGCTTTGCGTGCTCCTGGGTTTCTGGAGCATAGAAGCCCTTGAAAACCAAAGGAAATACCATATTTGACTCATGGCATCACGCTCCAGACTCAGTCGAGTTACAGCTCTGCTATTCAGACTCATTAACGGATTCGGCAATCAGCAGTGGACAGAATGTCACGCTTTGCGTGCTCCTGGGTTCCTGGAGCATAGAAGCCCTTGAAAACCAAAGGAAATACCATATTTGACTCATGGCATCACGCTCCAGACTCAGTCGAATTACAGCTCTGCTATTCAGACTCATTAACGGATTCGGCAATCAGCAGTAGACAGAATGTAGCGCTTTGCATTCTCTAAGGTTCCTGGAGCATAGAAGCCCTCCAAAACCAAAGGAAATACTATATTTGACTCATGGCATCACGCTCCAGACTCAGTCGAGTTACAGCTCTGCTATTCAGACTCATTAACGGATTCGGCAATCAGCAGTAGACAGAATGTAGCGCTTTGCATTCTCTAAGGTTCCTGGAGCATAGAAGCCCTCGAAAACCAAAGGAAATACCATATTTGACTCATGGCATCACGCTCCAGACTCAGTCGAGTTACAGCTCTGCTATTCAGACTCATTAACGGATTCGGCAATCAGCAGTAGACAGAATGTAGCGCTTTGCATTCTCCTGGGTTCCTGGAGCATAGAAGCCCTCGAAAACCAAAGGAAATACCATATTTGACTCATGGCATCACGCTCCAGACTCAGTCGAGTTACAGCTCTGCTATTCAGACTCATTAACGGATTCGGCAATCAGCAGTAGACAGAATGTAGCGCTTTGCATTCTCTAAGGTTCCTGGAGCATAGAAGCCCCTTGAAAACCAAAGGAAATACCATATTTGACTCATGGCATCACGCTCCAGACTCAGTCGAGTTACAGCTCTGCTATTCAGACTCATTAACGGATTCGGCAATCAGCAGTAGACAGAATGTCACGCTTTGCATTCTCTAAGGTTCCTGGAGCATAGAAGCCCTTGAAAACCAAAGGAAATACCATATTTGACTCATAGCATCACGCTCCAGACTCAGTCGAGTTACAGCTCTGCTATTCAGACTCATTAACGGATTCGGCAATCAGCAGTAGACAGAATGTAGCGCTTTGCGTGCTCCTGGGTTTCTGGAGCATAGAAGCCCTTGAAAACCAAAGGAAATACCATATTTGACTCATGGCATCACGCTCCAGACTCAGTCGAGTTACAGCTTTGCTATTCAGACTCATTAACGGATTCGGCAATCAGCAGTAGACAGAATGTAGCGCTTTGCATTCTCTAAGGTTCCTGGAGCATAGAAGCCCTGAAAACCAAAGGAAATACCATATTTGACTCATGGCATCACGCTCCAGACTCAGTCGAATTACAGCTCTGCTATTCAGACTCATTAACGGATTCGGCAATCAGCAGTAGACAGAATGTCACGCTTTGCATTCTCCTGGGTTTCTGGAGCATAGAAGCCCTTGAAAACCAAAGGAAATACCATATTTGACTCATGGCATCACGCTCCAGACTCAGTCGAGTTACAGCTCTGCTATTCAGACTCATTAACGGATTCGGCAATCAGCAGTAGACAGAATGTAGCGCTTTGCATTCTCTCTAAGGTTCCTGGAGCATAGAAGCCCTTGAAAACCAAAGGAAATACCATATTTGACTCATGGCATCACGCTCCAGACTCAGTCGAGTTACAGCTCTGCTATTCAGACTCATTAACGGATTCGGCAATCAGCAGTAGACAGAATGTAGCGCTTTGCATCTCTCTAAGGTTCCTGGAGCATAGAAGCCCTCGAAAACCAAAGGAAATACCATATTTGACTCATGGCATCACGCTCCAGACTCAGTCGAGTTACAGCTCTGCTATTCAGACTCATTAACGGATTCGGCAATCAGCAGTAGACAGAATGTCACGCTTTGCATTCTCTGGGTTCCTGGAGCATAGAAGCCCTCGAAAACCAAAGGAAATACCATATTTGACTCATAGCATCACGCTCCAGACTCAGTCGAGTTACAGCTCTGCTATTCAGACTCATTAACGGATTCGGCAATCAGCAGTAGACAGAATGTCACGCTTTGCATTCTCCTGGGTTCCTGGAGCATAGAAGCCCTCGAAAACCAAAGGAAATACCATATTTGACTCATAGCATCACGCTCCAGACTCAGTCGAGTTACAGCTCTGCTATTCAGACTCATTAACGGATTCGGCAATCAGCAGTAGACAGAATGTCACGCTTTGCATTCTCCTGGGTTCCTGGAGCATAGAAGCCCTCGAAAACCAAAGGAAAATACCATATTTGACTCATAGCATCACGCTCCAGACTCAGTCGAGTTACAGCTCTGCTATTCAGACTCATTAACGGATTCGGCAATCAGCAGTGGACAGAATGTCACGCTTTGCGTTCTCCTGGGTTCCTGGAGCATAGAAGCCCTCGAAAACCAAAGGAAATACTATATTTGACTCATGGCATCACGCTCCAGACTCAGTCGAATTACAGCTCTGCTATTCAGACTCATTAACGGATTCGGCAATCAGCAGTGGACAGAATGTAACGCTTTGCATTCTCCTGGGTTCCTGGAGCATAGAAGCCCTCGAAAACCAAAGGAAATACCATATTTTAGTCATGGCATCACGCTCCAGACTCAGTCGAGTTACAGCTCTGCTATTCAGACTCATTAACGGATTCGGCAATCAGCAGTAGACAGAATGTCACGCTTTGCATTCTCCTGGGTTCCTGGAGCATAGAAGCCCTTGAAAACCAAAGGAAATACTATATTTGACTCATAGCATCACGCTCCAGACTCAGTCGAGTTACAGCTCTGCTATTCAGACTCATTAACGGATTCGCCAATCAGCAGTAGACAGAATGTCACGCTTTGCATTCTCTGGGTTCCTGGAGCATAGAAGCCCTCGAAAACCAAAGGAAATACCATATTTGACTCATAGCATCACGCTCCAGACTCAGTCGAGTTACAGCTCTGCTATTCAGACTCATTAACGGATTCGGCAATCAGCTATGTACAGAATGTCACGCTTTGCATTCTCCTGGGTTCCTGGAGCATAGAAGCCCTTGAAAACCAAAGGAAATACCATATTTGACTCATAGCATCACGCTCCAGACTCAGTCGAGTTACAGCTCTGCTATTCAGACTCATTAACGGATTCGGCAATCAGCAGTAGACAGAATGTCACGCTTTGCATTCTCTGGGTTCCTGGAGCATAGAAGCCCTTGAAAACCAAAGGAAATACCATATTTGACTCATGGCATCACGCTCCAGACTCAGTCGAGTTACAGCTCTGCTATTCAGACTCATTAACGGATTCGGCAATCAGCTATGTACAGAATGTCACGCTTTGCATTCTCCTGGGTTCCTGGAGCATAGAAGCCCTTGAAAACCAAAGGAAATACTATATTTGACTCATAGCATCACGCTCCAGACTCAGTCGAGTTACAGCTCTGCTATTCAGACTCATTAACGGATTCGGCAATCAGCAGTGCACAGAATGTCACGCTTTGCATTCTCCTGGGTTCCTGGAGCATAGAAGCCCTTGAAAACCAAAGGAAATACTATATTTGACTCATAGCATCACGCTCCAGACTCAGTCGAGTTACAGCTCTGCTATTCAGACTCATTAACGGATTCGGCAATCAGCAGTATGACAGAATGTCACGCTTTGCATTCTCCTGGGTTCCTGGAGCATAGAAGCCCTCGAAAACCAAAGGAAATACCATATTTGACTCATGGCATCACGCTCCAGACTCAGTCGAGTTACAGCTCTGCTATTCAGACTCATTAACGGATTCGGCAATCAGCAGTAGACAGAATGTCACGCTTTGCATTCTCCTGGGTTCCTGGAGCATAGAAGCCCTCGAAAACCAAAGGAAATACCATATTTGACTCATAGCATCACGCTCCAGACTCAGTCGAGTTACAGCTCTGCTATTCAGACTCATTAACGGATTCGGCAATCAGCAGTAGACAGAATGTCACGCTTTGCATTCTCCTGGGTTCCTGGAGCATAGAAGCCCTTGAAAACCAAAGGAAATACCTATATTTGACTCATAGCATCACGCTCCAGACTCAGTCGAGTTACAGCTCTGCTATTCAGACTCATTAACGGATTCGGCAATCAGCAGTAGACAGAATGTCAGCGCTTTGCATTCTCTGGGTTCCTGGAGCATAGAAGCCCTCGAAAACCAAAGGAAATACCATATTTGACTCATAGCATCACGCTCCAGACTCAGTCGAGTTACAGCTCTGCTATTCAGACTCATTAACGGATTCGGCAATCAGCTATAGACAGAATGTCACGCTTTGCATTCTCCTGGGTTCCTGGAGCATAGAAGCCCTCGAAAACCAAAGGAAATACTATATTTGACTCATAGCATCACGCTCCAGACTCAGTCGAGTTACAGCTCTGCTATTCAGACTCATTAACGGATTCGGCAATCAGCAGTAGACAGAATGTCACGCTTTGCATTCTCTCTGGGTTCCTGGAGCATAGAAGCCCTCGAAAACCAAAGGAAATACCATATTTGACTCATAGCATCACGCTCCAGACTCAGTCGAGTTACAGCTCTGCTATTCAGACTCATTAACGGATTCGGCAATCAGCAGTAGACAGAATGTCACGCTTTGCATTCTCCTGGGTTCCTGGAGCATAGAAGCCCTCGAAAACCAAAGGAAATACCATATTTGACTCATAGCATCACGCTCCAGACTCAGTCGAGTTACAGCTCTGCTATTCAGACTCATTAACGGATTCGGCAATCAGCAGTAGACAGAATGTCAGCGCTTTGCATTCTCTAAGGTTCCTGGAGCATAGAAGCCCTTGAAAACCAAAGGAAATACCATATTTGACTCATAGCATCACGCTCCAGACTCAGTCGAGTTACAGCTCTGCTATTCAGACTCATTAACGGATTCGGCAATCAGCAGTAGACAGAATGTCACGCTTTGCATTCTCCTGGGTTCCTGGAGCATAGAAGCCCTCGAAAACCAAAGGAAATACCATATTTGACTCATAGCATCACGCTCCAGACTCAGTCGAGTTACAGCTCTGCTATTCAGACTCATTAACGGATTCGGCAATCAGCAGTAGACAGAATGTCAGCGCTTTGCATTCTCCTGGGTTCCTGGAGCATAGAAGCCCTCGAAAACCAAAGGAAATACCTATATTTGACTCATGGCATCACGCTCCAGACTCAGTCGAGTTACAGCTCTGCTATTCAGACTCATTAACGGATTCGGCAATCAGCAGTAGACAGAATGTAGCGCTTTGCATTCTCCTGGGTTCCTGGAGCATAGAAGCCCTCGAAAACCAAAGGAAATACCATATTTGACTCATAGCATCACGCTCCAGACTCAGTCGAGTTACAGCTCTGCTATTCAGACTCATTAACGGATTCGGCAATCAGCTATGTACAGAATGTCACGCTTTGCATTCTCCTGGGTTCCTGGAGCATAGAAGCCCTCGAAAACCAAAGGAAATACCATATTTGACTCATAGCATCACGCTCCAGACTCAGTCGAGTTACAGCTCTGCTATTCAGACTCATTAACGGATTCGGCAATCAGCAGTGGACAGAATGTCACGCTTTTTGCATTCTCTGGGTTCCTGGAGCATAGAAGCCCTCGAAAACCAAAGGAAATACCATATTTGACTCATGGCATCACGCTCCAGACTCAGTCGAGTTACAGCTCTGCTATTCAGACTCATTAACGGATTCGGCAATCAGCAGTAGACAGAATGTAGCGCTTTGCATTCTCTGGGTTCCTGGAGCATAGAAGCCCTTGAAAACCAAAGGAAATACCATATTTGACTCATAGCATCACGCTCCAGACTCAGTCGAGTTACAGCTCTGCTATTCAGACTCATTAACGGATTCGGCAATCAGCAGTGGACAGAATGTCAGCGCTTTGCATTCTCCTGGGTTCCTGGAGCATAGAAGCCCTTGAAAACCAAAGGAAATACCATATTTGACTCATAGCATCACGCTCCAGACTCAGTCGAGTTACAGCTCTGCTATTCAGACTCATTAACGGATTCGGCAATCAGCTATGTACAGAATGTCACGCTTTGCATTCTCCTGGGTTCCTGGAGCATAGAAGCCCTTGAAAACCAAAGGAAATACCTATATTTGACTCATAGCATCACGCTCCAGACTCAGTCGAGTTACAGCTCTGCTATTCAGACTCATTAACGGATTCGGCAATCAGCTATGTACAGAATGTCACGCTTTGCATTCTCCTGGGTTCCTGGAGCATAGAAGCCCTCGAAAACCAAAGGAAATACCATATTTGACTCATAGCATCACGCTCCAGACTCAGTCGAGTTACAGCTCTGCTATTCAGACTCATTAACGGATTCGGCAATCAGCTATGTACAGAATGTCACGCTTTGCATTCTCCTGGGTTTCTGGAGCATAGAAGCCCTTGAAAACCAAAGGAAATACCATATTTGACTCATAGCATCACGCTCCAGACTCAGTCGAATTACAGCTCTGCTATTCAGACTCATTAACGGATTCGGCAATCAGCAGTGGACAGAATGTCACGCTTTGCATTCTCCTGGGTTCCTGGAGCATAGAAGCCCTCGAAAACCAAAGGAAATACTATATTTGACTCATGGCATCACGCTCCAGACTCAGTCGAGTTACAGCTCTGGATTCAGACTCATTAACGGATTCGGCAATCAGCAGTAGACAGAATGTCACGCTTTGCATTCTCCTGGGTTCCTGGAGCATAGAAGCCCTCGAAAACCAAAGGAAATACCATATTTGACTCATAGCATCACGCTCCAGACTCAGTCGAGTTACAGCTCTGCTATTCAGACTCATTAACGGATTCGGCAATCAGCAGTAGACAGAATGTCAGCGCTTTGCATTCTCCTGGGTTCCTGGAGCATAGAAGCCCTTGAAAACCAAAGGAAATACCATATTTGACTCATGGCATCACGCTCCAGACTCAGTCGAGTTACAGCTCTGCTATTCAGACTCATTAACGGATTCGGCAATCAGCAGTGGACAGAATGTCACGCTTTGCGTGCTCCTGGGTTCCTGGAGCATAGAAGCCCTTGAAAACCAAAGGAAATACTATATTTGACTCATGGCATCACGCTCCAGACTCAGTCGAGTTACAGCTCCGGGATTCAGACTCATTAACGGATTCGGCAATCAGCAGTGGACAGAATGTCACGCTTTGCGTGCTCCTGGGTTCCTGGAGCATAGAAGCCCTCGAAAACCAAAGGAAATACCATATTTGACTCATAGCATCACGCTCCAGACTCAGTCGAGTTACAGCTCTGCTATTCAGACTCATTAACGGATTCGGCAATCAGCAGTAGACAGAATGTCACGCTTTGCATTCTCCTGGGTTCCTGGAGCATAGAAGCCCTTGAAAACCAAAGGAAATACCATATTTGACTCATAGCATCACGCTCCAGACTCAGTCGAGTTACAGCTCTGCTATTCAGACTCATTAACGGATTCGGCAATCAGCTATGTACAGAATGTCACGCTTTGCATTCTCCTGGGTTCCTGGAGCATAGAAGCCCTTGAAAACCAAAGGAAATACTATATTTGACTCATAGCATCACGCTCCAGACTCAGTCGAGTTACAGCTCTGCTATTCAGACTCATTGACGGATTCGCCAATCAGCAGTGCACAGAATGTCACGCTTTGCGTGCTCCTGGGTTTCTGGAGCATAGAAGCCCTTGAAAACCAAAGGAAATACCATATTTGACTCATAGCATCACGCTCCAGACTCAGTCGAGTTACAGCTCTGCTATTCAGACTCATTAACGGATTCGGCAATCAGCAGTAAACAGAATGTCACGCTTTGCATTCTCCTGGGTTCCTGGAGCATAGAAGCCCTTGAAAACCAAAGGAAATACCATATTTGACTCATGGCATCACGCTCCAGACTCAGTCGAGTTACAGCTCCGGGATTCAGACTCATTAACGGATTCGGCAATCAGCTATGTACAGAATGTCACGCTTTGCATTCTCCTGGGTTCCTGGAGCATAGAAGCCCTCGAAAACCAAAGGAAATACCATATTTGACTCATGGCATCACGCTCCAGACTCAGTCGAGTTACAGCTCCGGGATTCAGACTCATTGACGGATTCGCCAATCAGCAGTGGACAGAATGTCACGCTTTGCATTCTCCTGGGTTCCTGGAGCATAGAAGCCCTCGAAAACCAAAGGAAATACCATATTTGACTCATAGCATCACGCTCCAGACTCAGTCGAGTTACAGCTCTGCTATTCAGACTCATTAACGGATTCGGCCAATCAGCAGTAGACAGAATGTAGCGCTTTGCATGCTCCTGGGTTTCTGGAGCATAGAAGCCCTTGAAAACCAAAGGAAATACCATATTTGACTCATAGCATCACGCTCCAGACTCAGTCGAGTTACAGCTCCGGGATTCAGACTCATTAACGGATTCGGCAATCAGCTATGTACAGAATGTCACGCTTTGCATTCTCCTGGGTTCCTGGAGCATAGAAGCCCTTGAAAACCAAAGGAAATACTATATTTGACTCATAGCATCACGCTCCAGACTCAGTCGAGTTACAGCTCCGGGATTCAGACTCATTAACGGATTCGGCAATCAGCTATGTACAGAATGTCACGCTTTGCATTCTCCTGGGTTCCTGGAGCATAGAAGCCCTCGAAAACCAAAGGAAATACCATATTTTAGTCATGGCATCACGCTCCAGACTCAGTCGAGTTACAGCTCCGGGATTCAGACTCATTAACGGATTCGGCAATCAGCAGTAGACAGAATGTAGCGCTTTGCATTCTCCTGGGTTCCTGGAGCATAGAAGCCCTCGAAAACCAAAGGAAATACCATATTTGACTCATAGCATCACGCTCCAGACTCAGTCGAGTTACAGCTCTGCTATTCAGACTCATTAACGGATTCGGCAATCAGCAGTGAACAGAATGTCACGCTTTGCATTCTCCTGGGTTCCTGGAGCATAGAAGCCCTTGAAAACCAAAGGAAATACTATATTTGACTCATGGCATCACGCTCCAGACTCAGTCGAGTTACAGCTCCGGGATTCAGACTCATTAACGGATTCGGCAATCAGCTATGTACAGAATGTCACGCTTTGCATTCTCCTGGGTTCCTGGAGCATAGAAGCCCTCGAAAACCAAAGGAAATACCATATTTTAGTCATGGCATCACGCTCCAGACTCAGTCGAGTTACAGCTCCGGGATTCAGACTCATTAACGGATTCGGCAATCAGCTATGTACAGAATGTCACGCTTTGCGTGCTCCTGGGTTTCTGGAGCATAGAAGCCCTTGAAAACCAAAGGAAATACCATATTTGACTCATAGCATCACGCTCCAGACTCAGTCGAATTACAGCTCCGGGATTCAGACTCATTGACGGATTCGCCAATCAGCAGTAAACAGAATGTCACGCTTTGCATTCTCCTGGGTTCCTGGAGCATAGAAGCCCTTGAAAACCAAAGGAAATACTATATTTGACTCATAGCATCACGCTCCAGACTCAGTCGAGTTACAGCTCCGGGATTCAGACTCATTGACGGATTCGGCAATCAGCAGTGGACAGAATGTCACGCTTTGCATTCTCCTGGGTTCCTGGAGCATAGAAGCCCTCGAAAACCAAAGGAAATACTATATTTGACTCATGGCATCACGCTCCAGACTCAGTCGAGTTACAGCTCCGGGATTCAGACTCATTAACGGATTCGGCAATCAGCTATGTACAGAATGTCACGCTTTGCATTCTCCTGGGTTCCTGGAGCATAGAAGCCCTCGAAAACCAAAGGAAATACCATATTTGACTCATAGCATCACACTCCAGACTCAGTCGAGTTACAGCTCTGCTATTCAGACTCATTAACGGATTCGGCAATCAGCAGTAGACAGAATGTAGCGCTTTGCATGCTCCTGGGTTTCTGGAGCATAGAAGCCCTTGAAAACCAAAGGAAATACCATATTTGACTCATAGCATCACGCTCCAGACTCAGTCGAATTACAGCTCTGCTATTCAGACTCATTAACGGATTCGGCAATCAGCTATGTACAGAATGTCACGCTTTGCGTTCTCCTGGGTTCCTGGAGCATAGAAGCCCTTGAAAACCAAAGGAAATACTATATTTGACTCATAGCATCACGCTCCAGACTCAGTCGAATTACAGCTTTGCTATTCAGACTGATTGACGGATTCGCCAATCAGCAGTGCACAGAATGTCACGCTTTGCGTGCTCCTGGGTTTCTGGAGCATAGAAGCTCTTGAAAACCAAAGGAAATACCATATTTGACTCATAGCATCACGCTCCAGACTCAGTCGAATTACAGCTCCGGGATTCAGACTCATTGACGGATTCGCCAATCAGCAGTAAACAGAATGTCACGCTTTGCATTCTCCTGGGTTCCTGGAGCATAGAAGCCCTTGAAAACCAAAGGAAATACTATATTTGACTCCTAGCATCACGCTCCAGACTCAGTCGAGTTACAGCTCCGGGATTCAGACTCATTGACGGATTCGCCAATCAGCAGTGGACAGAATGTCACGCTTTGCGTGCTCCTGGGTTCCTGGAGCATAGAAGCCCTCGAAAACCAAAGGAAATACCATATTTGACTCATGGCATCACGCTCCAGACTCAGTCGAGTTACAGCTCTGGGATTCAGACTCATTAACGGATTCGCCAATCAGCAGTAGACAGAATGTAGCGCTTTGCATTCTCCTGGGTTCCTGGAGCATAGAAGCCCTCGAAAACCAAAGGAAATACCATATTTGACTCATAGCATCACGCTCCAGACTCAGTCGAGTTACAGCTCTGCTATTCAGACTCATTGACGGATTCGCCAATCAGCAGTGGACAGAATGTCACGCTTTGCGTGCTCCTGGGTTCCTGGAGCATAGAAGCCCTTGAAAACCAAAGGAAATACTATATTTGACTCATGGCATCACGCTCCAGACTCAGTCGAGTTACAGCTCCGGGATTCAGACTCATTGACGGATTCGCCAATCAGCAGTGGACAGAATGTCACGCTTTGCGTGCTCCTGGGTTCCTGGAGCATAGAAGCCCTCGAAAACCAAAGGAAATACCATATTTGACTCATGGCATCACGCTCCAGACTCAGTCGAGTTACAGCTCCGGGATTCAGACTCATTGACGGATTCGCCAATCAGCAGTGGACAGAATGTCACGCTTTGCGTGCTCCTGGGTTTCTGGAGCATAGAAGCCCTTGAAAACCAAAGGAAATACCATATTTGACTCATGGCATCACGCTCCAGACTCAGTCGAGTTACAGCTCCGGGATTCAGACTCATTGACGGATTCGCCAATCAGCAGTGGACAGAATGTCACGCTTTGCATTCTCCTGGGTTCCTGGAGCATAGAAGCCCTCGAAAACCAAAGGAAATACCATATTTGACTCATGGCATCACGCTCCAGACTCAGTCGAGTTACAGCTCCGGGATTCAGACTCATTAACGGATTCGCCAATCAGCAGTAGACAGAATGTAGCGCTTTGCATTCTCCTGGGTTCCTGGAGCATAGAAGCCCTCGAAAACCAAAGGAAATACCATATTTGACTCATAGCATCACGCTCCAGACTCAGTCGAGTTATAGCTCCGGGATTCAGACTCATTAACGGATTCGGCAATCAGCAGTAGACAGAATGTCACGCTTTGCGTGCTCCTGGGTTCCTGGAGCATAGAAGCCCTCGAAAACCAAAGGAAATACCATATTTGACTCATAGCATCACGCTCCAGACTCAGTCGAGTTACAGCTCTGGGATTCAGACTCATTAACGGATTCGCCAATCAGCAGTAGACAGAATGTAGCGCTTTGCATTCTCCTGGGTTCCTGGAGCATAGAAGCCCTCGAAAACCAAAGGAAATACCATATTTGACTCATAGCATCACGCTCCAGACTCAGTCGAGTTACAGCTCTGCTATTCAGACTCATTGATGGATTCGCCAATCAGCAGTGGACAGAATGTCACGCTTTGCGTGCTCCTGGGTTCCTGGAGCATAGAAGCCCTTGAAAACCAAAGGAAATACTATATTTGACTCATGGCATCACGCTCCAGACTCAGTCGAGTTACAGCTCCGGGATTCAGACTCATTGACGGATTCGCCAATCAGCAGTGGACAGAATGTCACGCTTTGCGTGCTCCTAGGTTCCTGGAGCATAGAAGCCCTCGAAAACCAAAGGAAATACCATATTTTAGTCATGGCATCACGCTCCAGACTCAGTCGAGTTACAGCTCCGGGATTCAGACTCATTGACGGATTCGCCAATCAGCAGTGGACAGAATGTCACGCTTTGCGTGCTCCTGGGTTTCTGGAGCATAGAAGCCCTTGAAAACCAAAGGAAATACCATATTTGACTCATGGCATCACGCTCCAGACTCAGTCGAGTTACAGCTCCGGGATTCAGACTCATTGACGGATTCGCCAATCAGCAGTGGACAGAATGTCACGCTTTGCATTCTCCTGGGTTCCTGGAGCATAGAAGCCCTCGAAAACCAAAGGAAATACCATATTTGACTCATGGCATCACGCTCCAGACTCAGTCGAGTTACAGCTCCGGGATTCAGACTCATTAACGGATTCGCCAATCAGCAGTAGACAGAATGTAGCGCTTTGCATTCTCCTGGGTTCCTGGAGCATAGAAGCCCTCGAAAACCAAAGGAAATACTATATTTGACTCATAGCATCACGCTCCAGACTCAGTCGAATTACAGCTCTGCTATTCAGACTCATTAACGGATTCGGCAATCAGCAGTAGACAGAATGTAGCGCTTTGCATTCTCTAAGGTTCCTGGAGCATAGAAGCCCTTGAAAACCAAAGAAAATACCATATTTGACTCATGGCATCACGCTCCAGACTCAGTCGAGTTACAGCTCTGCTATTCAGACTCATTAACGGATTCGGCAATCAGCAGTAGACAGAATGTAGCGCTTTGCATTCTCTAAGGTTCCTGGAGCATAGAAGCCCTCGAAAACCAAAGGAAATACCATATTTGACTCATAGCATCACGCTCCAGACTCAGTCGAGTTACAGCTCTGCTATTCAGACTTATTGATGGATTCGCCAATCAGCAGTGGACAGAATGTAGCGCTTTGCATTCTCTAAGGTTCCTGGAGCATAGAAGCCCTCAAAAACCAAAGGAAATACCATATTTGACTCATAGCATCACGCTCCAGACTCAGTCGAGTTACAGCTCTGCTATTCAGACTCATTGATGGATTCGCCAATCAGCAGTAAACAGAATGTCACGCTTTGCATTCTCCTGGGTTCCTGGAGCATAGAAGCCCTTGAAAACCAAAGGAAATACTATATTTGACTCATAGCATCACGCTCCAGACTCAGTCGAGTTACAGCTCTGCTATTCAGACTTATTGATGGATTCGCCCATCAGCAGTAGACAGAATGTAGCGCTTTGCATTCTCTAAGGTTCCTGGAGCATAGAAGCCCTTGAAAACCAAAGGAAATACTATATTTGACTCATAGCATCACGCTCCAGACTCAGTCGAGTTACAGCTCTGCTATTCAGACTTATTGATGGATTCGCCCATCAGCAGTAGACAGAATGTAGCGCTTTGCATTCTCTAAGGTTCCTGGAGCATAGAAGCCCTCGAAAACCAAAGGAAATACCATATTTGACTCATAGCATCACGCTCCAGACTCAGTCGAGTTACAGCTCTGCTATTCAGACTTATTGATGGATTCGCCAATCAGCAGTGGACAGAATGTAGCGCTTTGCATTCTCTAAGGTTCCTGGAGCATAGAAGCCCTTGAAAACCAAAGGAAATACCATATTTGACTCATAGCATCACGCTCCAGACTCAGTCGAGTTACAGCTCTGCTATTCAGACTTATTGATGGATTCCCAATCAGCAGTAGACAGAATGTCAGCGCTTTGCATTCTCTAAGGTTCCTGGAGCATAGAAGCCCTCGAAAACCAAAGGAAATACCATATTTGACTCATAGCATCACGCTCCAGACTCAGTCGAGTTACAGCTCTGCTATTCAGACTTATTGATGGATTCGCCAATCAGCAGTAAACAGAATGTAGCGCTTTGCATTCTCTAAGGTTCCTGGAGCATAGAAGCCCTCAAAAGCCAAAGGAAATACTATATTTGACTCATGGCATCACGCTCCAGACTCAGTCGAGTTACAGCTCTGCTATTCAGACTTATTGATGGATTCGCCAATCAGCAGTAAACAGAATGTAGCGCTTTGCATTCTCTAAGGTTCCTGGAGCATAGAAGCCCTCAAAAGCCAAAGGAAATACCATATTTGACTCATAGCATCACGCTCCAGACTCAGTCGAATTACAGCTCTGCTATTCAGACTCATTAACGGATTCGGCAATCAGCTATGTACAGAATGTCACGCTTTGCATTCTCCTGGGTTCCTGGAGCATAGAAGCCCTCGAAAACCAAAGGAAATACCATATTTGACTCATAGCATCACGCTCCAGACTCAGTCGAGTTACAGCTCTGCTATTCAGACTCATTGACAGATTCGCCAATTAGCAGTGGACAGAATGTCACGGTTTGCATTCTCCTTCCTGGAGCATAGAAGCCCTTGAAAACCAAAGGAAATACCATATTTGACTCATGGCATCACGCTCCAGACTCAGTCGAGTTACAGCTCTGCTATTCAGACTCATTAACGGATTCGCCCATCAGCAGTAGACAGAATGTAGCGCTTTGCATTCTCTAAGGTTCCTGGATCATAGAAGCTCTTGAAAACCAAAGGAAATACTATATTTGACTCATAGCATCACGCTCCAGACTCAGTCGAGTTACAGCTCTGCTATTCAGACTCATTGACGGATTCGCCAATCAGCAGTAAACAGAATGTAGCGCTTTGCATTCTCCTGGGTTCCTGGAGCATAGAAGCCCTCGAAAACCAAAGGAAATACCATATTTGACTCATAGCATCACGCTCCAGACTCAGTCGAATTACAGCTCTGCTATTCAGACTCATTGACGGATTCGGCAATCAGCTATGTACAGAATGTCACGCTTTGCGTGCTCCTGGGTTCCTGGAGCATAGAAGCCCTCGAAAGCCAAAGGAAATACCATATTTGACTCATAGCATCACGCTCCAGACTCAGTCGAGTTACAGCTCTGCTATTCAGACTCATTGACGGATTCGCCAATCAGCAGTGGACAGAATGTCACGGTTTGCATTCTTCTGGGTTTCTGGAGCATAGAAGCTCTTGAAAACCAAAGGAAATATTATATTCGACTCATGGCACCACGCTCCAGCCTCAGTCGAGTTACAGCTCTGCTATTCAGACTTATTGACGGATTCGCCAATCAGCAGTGGACAGAATGTCACGGTTTGCATTCTTCTGGGTTTCTGGAGCATAGAAGCTCTTGAAAACCAAAGGAAATATTATATTCGACTCATGGCATCACGCTCCAAACTCAGTCGAGTTACAGCTCTGCTATTCAGACTCATTGACAGATTCGCCAATCAGCAGTGGACAGAATGTCACGCTTTGCGTGCTCCTGGGTTTCTGGAGCCTAGAGGCACTTGAAAACCAAAGGAAATACCATATTTGCCTCATAGCATCACGCTCCAGACTCAGTCGAATGGGTTCCTGGATCATAGAAGCTCTTGAAAACCAAAGGAAATACCATATTTGACTCATAGCATCACGCTCCAGACTCAGTCGAGTTACAGCTCTGCTATTCAGACTCATTGACGGATTCGCCAATCAGCAGTAAACAGAATGTAGCGCTTTGCATTCTCCTGGGTTCCTGGAGCATAGAAGCCCTTGAAAACCAAAGGAAATACCATATTTGACTCTAACTCGACTGAGTCTGGAGCGTGGTGCCATGAGTCAAATATGGTGTTTCCTTTGGTTTTCAAGAGCTTCTATGCTCCAGAAACCCAGAAGAATGCAAAGCGTGACATTCTGTACACTGCTGATTGGCGAATCCGTCAATGAGTCTGAATAGCAGAGCTGTAACTCGACTGAGTTTGGAGCGTGATGCCATGAGTCGAATATAATATTTCCTTTGGTTTTCAAGAGCTTCTATGCTCCAGAAACCCAGAAGAATGCAAACCGTGACATTCTGTACATAGCTGATTGCCGAATCCATCAATGCGTCTGAATAGCAGAGCTGTAACTCGACTGAGTCTGAAGCGTGATGCCAGGAGTCAAATACATGCTATGAGTCAAATACAGTGTTTCTGACTGAGGAAACTTGGTTCCCTCTATATGAGGTTAACTAAGTTGAATGCTGGATGGAGAGACAGAAAAATACGCACCTTGGGATGCCACACAAAGTAGATGGTACAGCGTCAAGATCTTCATTCAACCCGAGGCAGACGAGTCTCCATGATAATGTGCAATGACTCCCGGGCAGTTGCCGCATCCATGCATTGTTTTTTTAGGGAGTGAGGGTTACACGTACTGTACTATTATGACCTCATCTTCGCATAACGCTTAATGCCTGCCTGTGAAATGAAGAGTGAAGGGTACCATAACACATAACAGCCAAATTTTGGACCGAGGTAAGGCCCAAAAAGGAAATTTTCTGGTGTGGCAGCTGTCGCCGCCACTCCCGCCTACCCATATAAGGAAATTGGACCCTGAATGAAGAGATAAGATACTCTTGTGAAGAGTATGCATAACGCATAATGCCCCATGAAGATAAGGTCATAATAGTACAGTACAAGTCGCCAGTATGATGAAGAGTTGGGCAACAATGAAAGACGACCTTATTGATACTTCCAACAGACTAGAGACCTCAACGAGTCAAACTTGAGTGAGATCCGCGATCCATCACACGAGTACTCGTGCTCCCAGAGGCTGATCTGCAATCCTTACCTGATCCGACCTGCTATGGATCTGTAAGTCAGATGGATCGGATCACCAACATCGCCAAGCGGATTGAGTACTCAAGTAAACTTGAGTACTCCAGCACCCAAAATGAATTCATGCATGACGATCATCCCTGGGTAATAGCACGGGGCCCGTCAGTCATGCATGACATCAAGACTGGTATGGTGGTAGTGGTGTGGGTATGAGTGTGGTGGTGCAGGTGGTAGTGGCAGTGGTGGTCATGGTGGTGGTGGTGGACGAGGAGGACGAGGAGGAAGGGTATGGTAGAATAGGATAATAAAAAAAAACGCTCGCCAGTCTCATCTGCTGCACATTGCTATCTCACAGTATCCTGCATTGTCATCTGGTGGCTGTGTGTCGCCATCCCATGTCCCTGACGTGAAGCATTAACGGCTTATCATCCAGCATCTGCGTCCTATGTCGTATAGTTGAGTCGATCTGCTGCTGTCACCAAGACAGCAGCAGCTAGAGACCTCAACGAGTCAGCGGATCATACAGGTTTATCCGTACTCGATCCGCTCGGCCTTCTCGGAGATCCGATCCGTTTGATCCGTAGACCCGTAGTGGGTCGGATCGCAAATGGATCGCGGATCAGCCTCTACAGGCACGAGTACTCGTGTTGACTTGTAAATATGTTAGTATATATTTAAAGTAAATTTACAAATTTTTGCGAAGTCAAACGGGCTCATGCATCGCCCAAATGAGCCGTTCGCGTGAATTTCTCGCCAATTCTCATGATCCGGCAATTGCCGAAAGGCCGCGTAAGCGTGGGATCGGATGGTTTCTTTCTTATCTTCTTACCATCACCACCCTCAGGACCACCCAGTGAGCGACAGCCGTCGCCACTGCTGCTCTGACAGCCGTCAGGCAGCCTCTGGGGTGAGGATTGGGCCTTGGCTGCGTGCTGGGCGCATGCTGCTGTCTTCGTGACAACAGAGAGGACGACGACTCCTACACGGACGAGGCCGACGCGGATAACGACGACGAGAGGACGCCAATGAAAGGAGGAGCAGGAGCAGAAGGAGAGGAGGAGGAGGAGCCGCAGTGAGGGATAACGCGGTGTAGACGCGTCGTCAACAAGACGTTGACGCGGACGAGGATGCGGACAACGTGTCGCCCTCTCACCACCACCACCACCACCCTCACCACTACCACCACCGTCACCACTACCACCATGGCTCCCACTCACCCCCACCACTACTACTACCACACTCTCACCTCCAGCACCCTCAGTCCCTGCATCATGCATGGCTGAGTGTCCCCGTGCCATTGCCTGGGGATACTCGTCGTGCATGAATGGATTTGGGTGCTGGCGATACTCGAGTAAACTCGAGTACTCGATCCGCTTGGGCATGTCGGCAATCTGATCTGTCTGATTCGTGGATCGATAGTGAGTCAGATCGCTTAAGGATCGTGGATCAGCCCTCTTGGCTACGAGTACTCGCGTGATGGATCACGGATCTCACTCGAGTTTGACTCGTTGAGGTCTCTAGCAGCAGCAGAAAGGCTGGCACATAGCCAGAGCCCAAATGCATACCCCAGAGGCCACCTGACAGTCGACAGAGTGGCAGTGGCATCAGGAAAATCACTTTGGCATCTGGTTCACTTAAGTTCAGACCCTATTCCCTGGTTGGCCTAAGAGGCCTAAGGTGCCAGAGACAACTAAAAGTAACCTAAGAGAACTCAGGAATTCAGACTGTACTGGTGTTGATATAAGTCTTCATCAGTTAACTTTGGGATCATCCTTTCACTCAAATTGCTGCAAGTCTCCAACAGTTGATTCTGGCATGCACAATATTATTGAGAACACTCCGGTTACCTACATGCACCCTAAAACAAATGGTTTAACTTTGGTTGACAGAATTCTACTTAAGACCATTTCAAATCAACAACATACACTGATTAAAACCTTACTTAGTCTCTTAGATAGTCTGATATCTAGTATTCAAGTATAAGTAATTACGGAGGAGGGACTGCAGATGACTGAAGCGGCTTGATCCATTCCACCACTGTTAACGCTGATGCGCATCTCGTTAGCGACCGCGAGTCTGACGAGATCACCTTTGCTGATCGTGGAGCCATTCGACCTGAGATTTACTTCAAGCTGGAGGATAAGAGTGAGCGATGCATGTAATGGAAAGATGTGACGCTTACTTTGCCATTGACAGCCATGAACGCGAGAGTAGAAGCTATGACCATTGCTGCACTTGAAGGATGTACATCCTTGCGGACTGATGTGTTACGCTGCCTCACTAGGGCTTATGCATCTTGTTGTCGTGATAACGGTATAGACATCATCCAGTTCTTGATTCATCATGTGGCACCTCACAAGGACTTACCGTCATCGTCGCCGGACTCATTGTGGTTGAAGTGGGAAAAAAGAGCAAGAAGTATGCACAAATTGAGGCCGGACGCATCCGCAATGCCATTCGGACCTCATTACGACTTCCAAGGCCCATTGCAGGTATGAAAACAACAGCATAGCAGCAAAGTCAGTTTCTTAAAACCAACACCATCATTCAGCAGCGTTGCGGCTCCTTCGCGAAGGCTTATACGACGGTGTCGCTTACCAGATGAAGCCAGTCAAGGCTGCCAGAAATTCTTATGTGTCATAGACCCAAAAGATGAAGAAAATGAAGAGAAACTCCAAGAAAGGGCCCGCAAAATGTCCTAGGGCGGTAACGCCGCTCCTGCCTGAGGTCCTGTGGTGGGAGGAGACAAGGGAGAAGAGCGATCGCAGTAGAGATCTCAATGAGTCAGATCCGGGTCTGACTTGCGATCCGTAAGGCGAGTACTCGAGGCCTAGAGCCTCTACTCGTGATCCGCGCTTGACTCGACCCGCGTTGACTCGCGAGTCAAATGAGTCGAGTACTCACGAGGTTCGCAGGTACTTGCGTGCGATCTGGGTCATTGACGGATCTCACGGATCAATCACCCAAAGTTCATTCATGCCCGGCAAGCATCCCCGGGCAATGGCACGGGGACACTCAGCCGTGCATGAGCACGAACTGAGGGTGGTGTGGGGAGTGATGAGGTGATGGAGGGAGTGGTGATGGTGGGAGTGGTGGTGGAGAGAAGGGTGGTGCCAGTGGTGGTGATGGTGGTGGTGCCGCTGATGATGGCTGTCGTTGTCGTCCTCGACGCGTAGTAGTCCCGGTGTTGTCGTTATCTCTGCTGCTGTTGCAAAGACAGCAGCAGCGGGCCTGGCACAGAGCCCAGACCCAAATCCGTGTTCCAGAGGCCGCATGACAATCGTCAACGCAGCAAGGGCGACAATCATCGCTCCCTGGGTCATGGTCATGGTGGTAAAAAGATAAGAGAGAAACGATCCGATCGCAGGCTTACGCGGCCTCTCGGCGATTGCCGGATCGTGAGAAGTTGGCAAAAATTCACGCGAACATCTCATTTGGGCGATGTAAGGGCCCGTTTAAGTTGGAAAAAATTTGTAAATATAGTTTAAATATATATCTACAATATTGCGAGTATAACCGAGTACTCGCGACGAGTACTCATGCCTCCAAGGCCGTACTCGTGATCTATAGGTGATCCGACTCGTTGTTGATCTGCGGATCAAATGAGTCGAGTAACCGAGACCCCCGGCCAGATCGAGTACTCAAGTTTCCTTGTGACCCGGAAACTCGTTGAGGTCTCTAGATCGCAGCAGCTTGAAGCGACTGCTCAGAGCAAATGTCGAACACGTCACTGTTCCGGGTTAAGGCTAATTGCAGGAACAGGAAACGAGAGCCTATTGCACCTGAATAAGAATGAATTTGCGTTCCGCTGGCGTGGAGACAGCAACGTCGAGTCCTCAAGTCGTCTTCGCTGCCTCTCCAGGGGATACACGTCTCGCTTAATTCTGAGTTGTTGCTACGCGTTGGGACCGTCATAGTTGCCGGCCTCGTTGTGGTTGGAGTGGGACAGAAGGGCTGGTCCCAGGTCAGATAACAGGTAAAAAAGAAAGATGAAATATGCACAAATTGAGGCTGGACACATCTGCAATGATTTCTGGCCCGAAATTCGACTGCTGGCCTCTTTGGAGGCACGAACATGATGCGCGGGGCTAATCCTATCTCTGGAAGCCATTCTCCGCCTTCCTGAAGTGTTGCTTGTTGTAAGAATACACGCGCGGTAAGCACTGTCACGAGGTGCGCAGACAGTCTCGCTTGCTGAGCTGGGGAACGGTGCTCTAAAGCAACCGAGTGAAGTATCATTGCCTACAGTACATGTCTTTTATACTATACTACAATACTAGAACTTTCTCTATGATCAGTCAGCCTCGGGGAAGATGGGCTGAGTAAGCTTGGATCTAGACGAGCTACGAAGGTGCTCGTATATTCCAACATTGCTTCCCTTCACTGAGGCTTGCATGATGTCACTGCGAGTTGGGCGAGCAGATCGCGAGGAAGTCGTCCTCACGGCTGCTAAAAGCCGTGCTAGGGGTCGAAAGAATTTCAAAAGAAAGAGAAGAAAAGCGCGCAAAGAGGGCTTGTGAAAAGTCTTGAGGCTGGCGATAAGTCGTCCTCTTCGTCAATGTCTGTAGTAAAGGACAGAGCCCAGGGTCTACACAGAGACAGAAGCAAAAAAGGGTCTGCATAAGGTACGTGTAGATAATAAGTTGTAAGTTCAAGAAATAAAAATGAGAAAACGAACCATCTTTGGCTGGACACGTCCGCAATGCCGGCTAGCACAACTCCCATCTCTTATTCCCTCTCTGTAGGTGCAAACACGGCTATGCGGGGTGACACAGCCTCTTAAGGCAGGGTGGCGTTGTCCAAAAATGTCCTTGCTTCATTGTCCAGGCTTCGAGTTTGCGCTCTGCTTATCGTCTAAGCGCGTGTTTAGCCATCGCTGTTCTAAGCGGCACCGCGGTTCAGAGAGCGATGAAAAAGAAAGTGAATAGCGGAACGAGAGCCACAGGACTCCTAGGGTAGGATGCCAGCACCTCGACGAGGTGCTGATGGTAAGAAGTAGAGGATGATCGAGTACAATCTTGGTCATGCTCATTGATCAGATAGCATTTCTGCCTCTGACCACGACAGCGCATCAAGGACAAAGTCTCTGTCATGAATCGCCCTTCTCGCGACCTAGAGATCAGAGTCACGGACCGGTTACCTAAGGCTGTGCACGCAACTTTTGACCCACGGGCCAAAAACCTGCGTGCACAGCCATGCAGCCACATGGTGCAACGCTAAGACAGTGACACCGGTGACAGACTCTTAGCGTGCGGCACATGACTTCCCACATGTATCCTCTTCTCATCCACCTGCTGCTTCTCTGTTTGGGTTTCCTATTATTCACATAGCCACAAGATCCAGATATATATGCATGACCCTTGTAGATAGTTCCCCACTCTGTCCTCTTTTGTCTCCGTACTACACAGTCCTCTCTATACTACGTCGAGCTAGCACAGCGTCTCTTACCCTTATTCTATATCATCTCTATCTGTTCTCTCTCCCATCGCTCCCCTAGTCGCGGCCTGAGCGGTCTTGTGCTCACGTGGTCACTGTTCTTGACATTAGGACAGAGTCTTCACTACGCTCACCCCGGGTATGTCCTGCACCGAGGACTCCTGCACCGCTGATTACGATCATCTCCCCAACTGCCCACGTCGTCCCCGAGCCACCAAGCTTACCTTGAAAAAGGTGCCTCCTGTTGCCCAACACCGACAATATCTTCGTCGAGATCAACGCGATCAGCAGCAATCTCACCCATACCGTCGTCCACCCCCCGTCTTTGTTCCTGCCAAGTACACCTCTGCCTAGAGCCCCTCGCCACCACGTCTTTCAAAGCGCCACAGTACATCACTGAAGCCAACTTCGTCGATCCCAAACCCTTTCCCACTTCCACTGTCGACGACAACGGTAAACATTATCTCGTTATCAAGAACCACGGCCGTTGTGAAATCAAATACTACGATTCCGGAAACCCTGACAAACAGAAAGGGTGGTACTTTATCGGCGAAGACGAGTCAGTCTTCATCGCAACCCATCATCTTCCAGATCCACCTAGCGAAGACGAAGAAGAGGAGAACCAAGCTGAGTCTACCCCTATACAGCCAGTAATCATCGCTCCAACCCCTGTTGTAGCATCAGGACATCATGTTGGACGATCTCCAGCCCTTCCACACGTTACTCCCCCTGTCAGTCCACCGCCACCATCAGAACCTTCCTCCTCCTCTGACGAAGAAGGCTGAACTCACCTGAACGTACCACTGTATCCCCTCCCCCATCTCCGTCGGCGCCATCGTCCCCATCACCGCCACCGCCACCACCCGCTGTCGTCGCTGTTATCCCTCGACCAATGTCTCGCTCAGATCGCAGCACCAAGCCTCCCAATCCTGTCTATTTGTCCAAGAGCTGAAAAATTTCCTCCGTCTTAATGCTGCCAATTACTCCGATGAGGATGATAAGATCTCCTTCTTCTTCACCTGCTTCGAGCGTGACACCATCGCCGGAGAGTGGGCCTCTAACGGAATGGAGGCTTTCGACAACGAGCGGCTCGCTACCTTTACGAGCACCAAAATCTGGAGTACTATCGCTGAATGCCTTTCCCATTTTCATGACGCCTTCGGCGCTCTCGACCCCGTCACCGCTGCTCGCAACAATCTTGGTGCGCTCCGCCAATGAGGAGAATTCTCGAAGATCGACACATTCATGACGCACTTTGAGACTCTCGCGCTCAAATCCCAGTACGACGAAGCCGCCCTCATTCACTTCTTCAAACAGGGCATTCGCACCGATACTCGTGCCACCATAGCCAAGCAACACTCCCTGCCGGCTGATCTTGCACAGTGGAAGACGCGCGTGGTCAACCTTGAGAATGCCGAAGCAGCGCTCAAGGCTGAGAACTCAACTAGATACCCCTCGTGTTTTTACAGCCAGCCTCGTACTACGAACACCCCTTCTCAAGATATGGGTATTCCTATGGATGTCGACGCCCAACAGCGCACCTCAGGTGCAACTTCTAGTTTTGCTGAGCTTACGAGACTGACCCCCATGGATAGAGAACGTCTCCGTCGTCAAGGTGCTTGCTTCCAGTGCCGCTGACCTGGTCACATGTCTCGTGACTGCCCAGGACGTGAGCCTGACCCCGCGCCCGCACCAGCACCTCGAGCGCCTGGACGCTCCATCCGTAGCACAGATGTAACTCCCGCTACCGACACCCCCACCGCCTCTACATCGACGGCCCAACCCATCAGAACTCGTGATGCAATTAAGGAATTGAGCGATGCGTTCAACCGCGTCAAAGGGCTCCAGGGAGAAGAGAAGGCAGAGGCAGCTAGCTATTTAAAGGACCTTGTTGCGCATATGGATTTTTAGAGCACTCCCCCACCGCAACGTTGGGAGGAGTTGTACGATATACTGCTGGAGGTGCCGGGCGAAATAAATTTTCAGTTTTATCATCTCTTTGTGAGCGTGTCCATCCCTCAGAACTTCGGATGTCAGCAATCACAAGAAATCGACAAACACCTTCACTCGTACTCCGAACCGAATTCATCGGAAAAGTCTCTGGCAGACAAATCGTTGCTCAGGCGCTTATTGACAGTGGCGCTGAAGGAATCATCATTAACAGCAAGTTCGCTAAGCGCCACCACTTGACCCTTCTTCCTGTTCGGAAGTTCCCAAACCCTTTCCCGTTCAAAACGTGGATGGTTCTGAAAACATCATAGGCTATGTCACTCATTTTACTCTTCAACATGCGCGAATTTACAACCATAACCATACAGCATACCACGAAGAGGAAATCGAGCTCTACGTCACCGACATTGGTGATCAAGATATAATTCTTGGAACCGACTGGCTTGACGAACACAACCCTGAGATTGATTGGGCCGGTTACGAGCTGCACTTTACACGGTGTCCAGCCTCTTGTATTCATAGGCCTAAACTGCCAGTCACTCACGTACGTGCCAAAGCTAAACAAACCCCCGTCATCGCTCATACCACTCCCCATGATCCCCGACTCCACCACTGAGACTACGAAGTCAAATGGAGTGACCCCATTCCAGGCGCTGTTGCCAAGCCAGTGCAACGACGCGCTGGAAGACACCTTCCTGTTCACGTCTTCAACCATGTTCAAGTACCGGTGGTCCTCTTCACCGAGGATGAGGACGAAGAACTGGAGGTTGACCCCACTTGGACGCAAGATGTCTTCGAACAACATTACCACCACGATGACTATCCTCGACCCTCTTCTACTCCATTAGACCCCACCGACGTGCACATTCGAGCCACATTCACGAACTCACAGAAACTGGCTGAAGCGGCTCAAGCTCAAGTTAAACCGGACGATCATCCGCTCAAGGAACGTGTTCCTTCTCCGTATCATGCATTTCTCACCGTCTTTGACAAGCGAACCTCTGAACGACTCCCCGCTCATAACACTTGGGACCATGCCATGGATCTCAAACCAGACTTTGAGCCCAAGACCTGCAAGATGTATCCACTCTCTCCAGATGAACAGAAGCAGCTTGACTCGCTCTCTTTTTTTTCCCTTACAGTTGTCGCATTTCCATCTGGACGGTGCGTAATCCAAGTCGAGACCTATTTTATGATACTAATTCATGTTTAGCCCGTTTCCATCAAAGAGAAATGATTGACATACCCAAAATGTCTCACATCCCGGCCGTGCACATCTGACAGCTGCATCTTTTTCCTCCTCTGTGACTTTCTCCCTACAGATGCACTCGCTGAGTATATCAGTAACCTGCGGAGGCTTAAATAGGGATAGAACTGTCAACACACCTTATCTGCAGTATAATCAATCGCTGTAGGTCAGCTCAATGAGGATAGGAACCCGATCTTTGCTTGATTTGACTTCATAACACGTGCTACAGCATAAACACGGCATGTCAAATATCATTTCTATTAGTCAGAGCAAGAGGCGACAGTGGAGTTAACCCTGAACATACAGCTGACCAAGGTAGGTAGGTAGGTGGACCGAAACAGGATGAAAATCCACATTTTGAGGGTAGGGGTTGCCATTATTGTCCGATTTAGGCACCTCATCATCTCGATCGGGCAACTGTTCTTCGCTTTGACCACCACCTCACCACCAGTTCACCGCCATTGTCGCCACTAGTCCACTGTTTGCCATGCACTACTTACATATATTTACCAATGGAGGTTTTGCTTACTCTTTTGTGTTCCTTCCTTCCAATTGTGTCAAATCTTAGCAATACCATTAAGTCCTCAACTGGGACCAGGCCCCTGTAACGAGCCCGAAACAAAATGCACAACAATGGTCACCTCAGGAAAAATTTCTATATTTGGGAGGTAAGGTAGGTACTTTGCCTGCAAAATCGAGAAAATTCTACATTTATTTTGAGGGTAGGGTAGGTAGGGTAGCCAAAAGGACCTAGATTTCTGTTTACTGTACTATTACGATCATAGGTTCGATCACAGGTCACAGCTGAAAAAAATGGCCTGCACCAATAATTTTCTTTTGATTAATCTGATTTTTTTCGATTAAATTTTGACCAAAAATTTCCTTTCGACTGAACCTATGATCTTAATAGTACAGTACCGGGGTCCGGCATGGTGTCAGACATTTTTTATGCTGCCACCTCTTGAGTCAGAGCATGAAATAAGCCTCGGATAGTCCATTATTGTAGTCTTTCGACCGGATCTTCACGGGGTGTGATGCGTTATGGTACATCTTCACCCGTGAAGATCTTCACTAGGGTTGAAAAGGGCGCGAATTGCCTTATTGGGAGTGCCCGCCGTTAGGCGGGCGCGACAATTTTCCATTTTTAGCCTTCCGTACCTTAAAAATGATGCCGTGATGCAGTATGCTACATCTAGATCTTCACTTCACGGGTATCCGTGACGCGTTATGTGAAGAAGCGGTCGAAAGAGTACAGTATTTGACTAAATATTAACCTATATAAACTAAATTTTTTGCCTCTCCGCCAGTGACCTAACCCCCCTCCCCCCACCCGGTGTACCAGGCTGGATTTCCGACATACCCTTGCATTATGTAGCACTAAGGCTTCAGGATACATAAGGTTTCTCAGCGTGAAGCACAATGCTGGTCGTCTATTTAGGGCCTCCTCCGTCAACCTCGGTTGACTCGGGAAGACAGAAACAGAGATCATTAGCACGACATAATTGGGTACTGGCGTTTGGGTGGGAGACCCTGGTCGGCTTACAAATGCCAATGACTAATCACGCCGATACGGCAACAGTGCTCGACACGCGGATCGATCTAGCCTCGAGGCCTTCCCATCACTCGACGCGTCCCCGTACTTAAAATGTAGGTATTGGGGTGAAAACCCCACCAATCTGTACATATTTTATATGGAGACAACTTAGAATTCAATTTGTAATCGAGCCCTGGGAGTCAATTTCTTCGTTTCTCTTTTGTTGGACCGATCTTTTCCTCAGCTGAATTTGCCCCATAACCTGGCAAAGTAACAAAGGTTAAAATGAGAAATATGCTGCCAGGGCTCGATTTAGATATCCAAAATACTGATGTGGAAAAGAATCCGGGGTGGAAATAGGTACCTGGAACATCGGAAGCTAGCTTTCACTGAATTGTTGCACAATACAGATAAGTCCTATTTATCGGGACATAATCCCAAGAACAAGTGCTCTAATTAAGATATAATAGCATAAGTTACATTCAAGATGTGTATTTACTGGAGTCTGAGAGAAGGGGAAGTCAACTCTCTCGAGCTCGAGTGAGCAGTCAATTTAGCTTGGACGTGATGTCGGCGATTGCCGTAGCCACATCACTCGCCGCGGATGAGCCGAGTGATTGCGCCTCTTGATCCAAATAAGGCCAATTGGCCAGGGTCTCCCACCCAAAGGCCAGTACCCAGACATATCCCAATGGCCCGCCTCGGACGGACGGACCGTAGTGGGTGGCGGTGCTGTCTCCGGCCCTTGCGATCGTGCGGAAGAATTTGACATCAGCACGTTTACATCAGAAGGTGATGGATGAAAGTAAAACGCCAACGAATGCGCTTCGCTTCTTACCACGAGCACGACCGCCATTATGACCTGGCAAGCCCGCCTAAAGGCCATACTCGAGAACGAGCGGCAGGTGAAGACATGGCTGCGATGCTGCGTTTCACTCGCCGTCGCTTGGATTGAGAAGTCATTCAAGCCTGCCTGCGGCAACACCCGACGCTGACTCATAGATTTTCAGCCCTCCCGCTTTCTTTCCTCCATCCATATTCATTTCTATTCAACACCAACCATTCACCCTCGGCGCGCCAGCAGCCTACACGAACACGAACACGAACACGAACACGAACAGGAAAGCACCGGCGTAATGCCGCGACACTTACAGACATCCTCTTCTACAGAGGTTAGGCGCGAAGGGCAGGAGAGAGAAGACGGCACGCACGAGTTTGGACGGATGAGAAAGGCGGACGTGTATATGGATATGGATGTGGTGCGGTTTTCTTGCCTTTTATTAGTCCTTTGGCTGTCTCTCATGGCCATACAGGATGGCGATATTCCAGGCCGCGCGCATGAAGATGGGGAGCAGGTCCTAAGTTCAAAGTCGCGAACGCCGTCTCGTCCCTCTACACCACCACCAGCGCACGCGTCCTCGAGAGATGTACTACCCTCATATGCTGAATCGCTCAAGGTACGGGGCGTTCTCTTCATTTATAGAAACGGAGGTGCTTACATCGGTTTGTAGCATACCAATTTCCCACGTTTACCACACCGCCATACGCAGTCTACGTCGAGCTCTGAGAAAACCAACGTAAGTCCTTTGTATTTTCGTCTATGGGCCGACGGCTGAGTAGGGTTCTTAGATGACACTCTCCCAGTCGCTGCGAACGCGGTCTATGGAGATGGTACCTCTAGGTTCCAAGGGCATGAGAAAGCCTGTCTCATCGTATACCATGGAGTCACGTTCGACATTGTCTATTAACAAGGAATCAAGTTTACCATCAAAGGACATTTCTCACCTTCCTCCTACTGGACCACGAGCTGATCCCGCCAACACGTCGCGTCCGGCTCATGCTCATGCCCCGTCGTCCATCACCAAAGAACCGATTCGTCCCAATTCACCTATCAAGCACCATTCTCCGACGGCACCGCGCGCTGATTCCGCCTCAGAACGGCCCATGAAAGATCGCCCCACCAAGTGTCTCCCGCCAACTGGACCGAGAGTAGGACGCCCTCAGGTGGAACGTTCTTTACCTTCTTCGTCTCAAAGACCTCCGCCGTATCCTACGCCTTCTATATCGCGACAGCCTACAGCGGCGATGGAGGGACGTTCGTCTGATTCTGGTTGGCCGAGATCAGAGAGGCGAGAAGTAAGTCTACCTTTGATATCCCGTATAGTTGTTTTTGATTCTCTTGTATAGACGCAACTTACAGCGCAGAATTCCGTCGCTTCTGGGTCAGGGTTAGTCTCTTCTCAACAGACGGATGATAGGTCAGGGTTGGGGACACCTTCGTCGTCTTTATCCACACCGTTAATCAAATCGAATGCGGACAAGGTACTTCACTCGTTCTATCTGTTCTTTTCGTGGTATATTGATGGTCATTGTAGGCCAAGGACATGGCACTACTGGAGAAGGTGCGCGTTTTTTCATACTCGTTTCGAATCCTTTCGTTTGACGAGTTTTTGTTAGCTGAGAAAGGAGAGTGCGTCGTCTCTAATGCTTCAGTTGAAGCCGACTGCAAAGAAAGTTTTGCCAACGTTTAAGAGATTGATTCAGGGACAGACTGCGGAAAGTTGGAGGATGGCCGTGCAGAAATCGAGCGGTGTACGTCCTTTGAAGGAGCATGGTATTGGTGCTCACCTTTTTGAAGGATAATGTACGCGAAGGACTTGCGTCTACTAGTATGCCTACCTCTGGACGTCCGCCACCCCCCAAGCCATTACTTGCTTTGTCCACTACCTCTCCCGGTCAACGTCCTCCCTCAGCGGAACAACAAACATCGAATCGCAGCTCAGACGAGATGAAGCGTCAAATCCCCAGCAAGCCTGCTCGTCCTGCAGAACCCGGACCATCATCATGTCGTGCGCAGGACCTCGTGGACCCGCTTTTTACACCGCCGAAAGGACAGGACGTGCCATTGTTTACATCACCCCTTTCACCATTGTCGTCTCCGGAGCCTGTCGCACGATGGGTGGAGACGCCTGAACCGGATGATGATGTGGTCGTGGTGCGGGTGGTGAAAGCCAAGGCGAAGAAAAAGAAGACGCTGCGGGTCTGTGTTGTGGTTCCGCGGTTGAGTAAAGCAGAGAGGAAGACATATAAGAAAGAGGACGAGGAGACCTTGGGGTCTAGGCGTTTAGTTTCCCTGCGACGACGCTCCGAGTCTTCCGCCCCGCGTGCTTCATCGTCTGCTGCGGTGCAGTGCTCGTCTTCGTCTTCCGCCGTGCAACGCTCATCGTCTTCTGCATCTCGAAAGCAGTCTTCCTCGTCTTCCGTACAACGTTCTTTCTCATCGTTGTCTCGATATCCACCTTCCTCGTCGCATCCCGCTCCGTCATTGCCCGCGTCATATCGCCACCCACCGCGCAAGGCGAAGTCAAAGGCATTTGTGGATATTGAGGAGCCAAAGTCCATGACGAATGCCTTCCGGTTGAATGAGTTTTACGAGCTGGATGATGACGACGTCGTGGAGGTGGAGCAGAGGGTGGTGCATATTCCAAGGAAGGAGGAAGCTGGGTTGTCGAAGAACAAGGCTCCTGTAGCGTCGACGAGTAAAACGCCTGCTTCCCATCTCAACCCTGCGTCTAGGGTTGCACCCGTCACTGACGATCTCGCGGCCGCTTATAATCAGGCGCTTGGGGCGGGTTCGGCGCGCAAGGAGAAGGACAAGATCGTCACGGAGAAAGGGACGCAGAAGGTGGACAAAGGAAAAGGCAAAGCACGGGCGGTCGACGACGAGGAGGTGGTGATCGTATGGGTTGAAAGAGCTGGCAACAAGAAGAGAAAGCGCACCGATGGGGTGAACGGGGATGCAGCGAAGAAGGCGAGATTGCAGGAAGTGCCAGAGCAAGAGCTGCACTCGAAGTCATCTGCCAAGATCCTGACGCTGGACTTTGAGGAGGCGATGGACGATGAGGCGCTGTATACCGTTGTGAGGGAGCCGGGGGCCCTTGATTTTGGTCTGGTGTGGAATTATCGTATGTCTCTTTCTCCGTTCTTGGTTTCCTTTCGCTGACCGTGCGGTGTAGAGCAGAAGTGGGGTACAGAAGTGCATGCGCTTTCGTCGGATGTGTTGAGGAGGAACCTGAAGGGGTATAGGAGGTTACTGTTAGGGAGTGATGAGTGGTATGAGGAAGAGGATGGAGGAAGGGAGAGTGATATGGAGCTGGAGAGCGAAGCTGTAAGTGTCTTGGTCTTTGCGACGACGTTATGCTAATGTTGATTTCCGTGTAGGAGGAGCCCATGGTGGTAAAGTCGCCTGTCAAGATCGAGGCTGCGAGGGACCAGACTCGTCAAGAGCGTCCTCGAAGGGGCAAAGGGAAGAAACCCGTCGATATCCGGGATAAGCTGCGCATAGAGAAGGAGATAAAGAGGCGGAAGGAGGAGGAGGCCTTGGGCTTGGACAAGATCGTGCCGCTGCACGGAGGAGACGACCCGCCGCCCGATCACGACCACGACCATGACCACCATCCACCTGTACATGACGGGATTAATCCAGTGCTGCTTGGTGGCATGGAGGACGACGTGATCGAGTACGCTGAGTCTAGCGATGAGGAGGATGTGGCGGTAATGGAAGTGCCTCTCGCCCATGTTGCTGGTGATGTTGACGCCGAGGCTGATACGTATACGGATGGGGAGGACGATGTTCCGCTGAGTGTGCTGGTTGCGAGGCGGCGAGCTACTTCCGAAGTAGATAAGGACCAGGGTCGCGTCGCCTCACCAAAGGTTGATTCACCGCCGCAACCCGATAACGACCTGCCTCTTGCGGCTCCTCTTCCCAATCCTTCTCCAGCACCAAAGCCCAGGGGACGAGGCAGATTCAGACCTGCCATTGGAACGGTGTACCCCACGCGCCCCGACGGACACGAAATAAACTGCCACCAGTGCCGGCACAAGTCGCAGATGGTGTACATGCAGTGTCAGAGCGAGGCGTGTACCCATGGAAGGGGTGGCAGGGTGGTCAAGGGAAAGATTTATTGTGTGAGGTGTATTACTGAGCGGTTCGTGTGGCGTGTTTATCTTTCTTTCTTTGCGTTTCGGCTGATGAGTATATGTATGTTAGGTATGACGACTACAAGTTTGTGGAGGGCAAGGTGGACACGTGTCCTGCGTGCGAGGGGATATGTTCGTGCGATATATGTACGAGGAAGAGGGGCGAGGTGTATCGGGGTCCGTATACGTATGTGGCGGGGCAGATTCAGAAGTTTGTGGAGGAGGATGAGGAGCAGACGAAGTCGAGCAGACCGGCGAGGCAGAGGAAGCGCCCCAAGCGGTTCGTGGAGGAGCAGGGCGGGAAGAAGGAGAAGGAGAAGGAGAAGAGGGGGTGGAGGAGGGTGGTTAAGACGCGGGCGGGGCTGTTGTCGGGCAAGACGATGTGGGAGTCTGTAGAGGCGAGGATTGCGAAGGGTGAGAAGAGTCAGGTTGGCGAGGAAAGCGAGCCATCGAGTTCAGCGCAAGCTTCCGCTCAACAAGGAGGAGGAGGCGTCGCGTACTGGGGTGCGATTTATGGCGCTGAGCATGCTGTGAGGGTGGGGAGTGCGTGGGTGCCTGCTGCGAAGCGCAAGTTCGCAGAGGAGGGAGAGGAGGAGTGGGGCGAAGGGGTGAAGGTGTATGTTCAGAGGAAGAGGGTGTATGTTGGGGCTGTCGTGCCAGAGTGGGGGTTGGCGGAGGCGGGGAGGGAGGGGCCTGCGTGGGAGCGTGTGGTGGGTGGTAAAGGATCGTTGCTGGGTGCTCAGGTGGGAGAGGCATCTACGTCTACGTGTGGCGAAGGACCAGGGACTTGTGCTGAACCGCCGAAGAAGAGGCAACGATGTTTTGTTGGTGATCCTCGGCCTTTGACGCCGTCGTTTTCGGATTGGGGAAGGAAGGCATTGGGGTTGGATGATGCGCCTGCTCCTGCTGCTACTCCGGATGTGGCTGTAAGTTTCTTGTCTCTTCCATTGGTGTGACTTGCTTGCTTAACAGCGGTGTAGGAGAATACTCGTGACGGGGACGAGAAGACAGAGTTGGACGGCGCTGGGATGGGGGATATGGAGAGTGTGTTGAGTGAGCTTAGTGAGCTTACGCCGAGTCCGAGTCCGGAGCCTGTGGACCAGAAGGCGTTGGGGTTGGATGATCCTCCTGCTCCTGCTGCTACTCCGGATGTAGTGGTAAGTTTCTCTCGTCTCTTTCGTTTGTGTGACTCGGTGGCTAACGGGCGTTGTAGGAGACTACTCATGACGAGGACGAGAAGACAGAGTTGGACGGTGCTGGGATGTGGGATATGGAGAGCGTGTTGGGTGAGCTTACGCCGAGTCCGAGTCCGGAGCCTGTGGATCAGGATTGGAGTGTCCAAGCGGACGACGGGGGGAATGATGAGGTGGAAGTGGAGTATCGGGAAGAGGTAAAGGAAGGGCAGGTGTTGCCAAGGAAAGATATGATTCGGGCGATCTGTGCGGGGCTGGAAGAGTCGAAGGTTGAGGTGAGGTATGATTTGAGGGCCTAGTTGGAGTTTTTTGTTTATGTATTCGAGTTTGGCTCCGTACTTGCATTGGTTGTACATTTATCGTTTTCGTCTTTTATTACTTACAGTGTATATTATACGGATGTTGATCGCTATTCCTTGTGTATGTTACGATATTCGTTTCTTGGGTGCTATTATGACTATGGCTTTCTTTCGTTTGGAGTGGGATTTGTGATGTGTGCTTGGAGAAATGGATCCTACTTGTGTAACTCGCATCTTGAGAGGTAGAATAAATTTGTGGTTGTGCTATATCGGTTTGGATAACGTGTCCATCGAAGTTACGTGCAGTTCATGTACGTGGGAGGTATTACCTGTAGTTGACATTGTACTTAAACCTTTCATACAGATAGTTCATTTGTACGTCGTCTCTTCCTCCTCTTACTGTTTCTACAGGCTGACTAGCTTTCACAGTCTACAAGTGAGTTTTACCGCCTAACCCACCAAACGCGCACACCACCCTCAAGATCAGCAAGTATCTCCTCAAGCTGTCCCAGACTACATCGGCCGTGACCCACACCACACCTCAACAGGGGAAGAGTTGAGGTTCTGCACACTCGCGTACTTGAAATCCCCTGAATATTGAAATTCGACTTTTTTCCTCCTTCCGGAGGGACAAGGACTCGCAAAGGAGTCGCAATTTTTTGCCATCAACAGCGAGTTTAGACTCTGTCTTCAAGGTACACAGGGCATAGTACGTCTTTCGGGTCGCCCAGATAGGTATGAAAGTTCGAAAGAAATAAACTAACATCAAGTAAGTAATCAACTAACATCAAGTAAGTAATCAACTAACATCAAGTAAGTAATCGAGTAAGATATGCGATGTCAGCTAGACGTCCCGTCAATATCTATCAACCCAATGATGGCCTATCCGACAACTCGTAGTCGAGCTCCCGTTTCACGTTCATCTAGAACACGACATCAGAGCTAACCATGAAGACCAAACTTCAAAACTGTACCTCGACACAACGACTCGGCCAGCGACATCTGCGCCATGGACAGACATACCCGATGTTGATTTCCATCTAAACAAGGTGTCGTCCTTCTCGAGGGCGCAATAGTCCCAACATCGCCCCTCTGTAGTGCAGACTGAGATCGTCGAGTGATTGAACCCGGCGATGTCCTGAGGGTACTGTCAGTATACATCAAACAGGTTCTGAGCAAGACATGGGGTATCCACATCTCGTCTTCCCGTCTCGCCGGTACTCATCCCGCCAAGAAATTCATCAGTCCAACGGTAGTGATAGCTTGTCAGGTACTGATAGAGTGCATACGGGCCACGGCGTCGTGTCAAACACGTTCTAAAACGGCTATTTAGAAAATTATCTGACAGAACAAAGTTAATAGGCTCACCTAGACAACGACCAGGAGTAATTGAAGTGAGACAAGGTCTAAACATGACGTCTTGCTGCCCGCGCTCTGCAGAAGAAGGTGAGCAGCGAGTACTAAATGGCTGCAAATGTACCTTCGTGCCCGGCCCATTGAACAACAGTGCTCCAGCATATTCCAACCGTACCAATGAAGAAGGCGGTATCCAACACATAAAGGTGCGATACATAACGACGACTCAGAGAAAGTCGTGAGATCGTCAACAACTCACCGAGACGGTCTCCAACGGCGAATCCGTGACTAGGACCAACGGTAAGCCACGAATATGGTGGGAACGACCAAGGACATACCCATGGTACGGTCGTATCCAGAGTAGAGGCATCGTTGGATTGATCCAACCGGCGCGAAACCAAATGCCATTAGGACGCGTCACGAAAACAACGTCCGCAACAATGCCGTTACATTCCCGAGGTCTATGAGAGTTGTCAGCAAGTGAGGAAGGACAATATTAACATACTCTGCATACCATAGAAGGTCCTCATTAATCGTTTATAGTAGGACAACCAGTTGGAGCATGGGCCTGGCGAGAAAAAGTCGTCCGAATGACTGGAGTCCATGGTGGGGCGCGGTCTGTGTCTATGGTCAAGGGAGTGAGTGGTGTCGTAGAAGACAGAGAGGAGAGCTTACCGCCCAAGGAAGGCATCAAGGGCTTCCTTAACGACTAGCAAGAGGGCGGGGAGTTGGCCTGAGCATGTAAAACAGCGGAGAACGACATAAAAAGTGGCTAGAAAGCCGCAGACAACGATGAAAGGCCGGATAATGTCGTGCATGTCGCGGTCAACGACGTACAACCAAAAAGAAATGCACCGAAGTCATCAGTGAGGTCGTCAATGAGCAGGCATGGCAACAGAGAATTGGGTGCTTTAGTTAAATTGCACGAGTCTGAAGAAATATAAACTGACCGTTTTGCGAGAAACATTTGGCGCATATGTGTGGTAAAATGGGTGCCAAGAACATGAAAAAGACGATGTGAAAAACGTACGTTTCGCCTGCCTAGGATCCAAGTCTGGCCGGGGAGGCCGTCCACGTTGCTCTAGTTCTCCAAGATTCGTTCATCGCGTCCTCAAGCCGAAATGAAGCCGATTCAGTCTTGATTTTGGAGACGCCGAAGGCGCTGACGCGTCGTATCTGCAAAGGGATCAGGTTTGAAGCAAGACAACGTGATAGCAAGAAGCAAACAATGAGACCCGATTGGGATACATGTGATCGACGAGTTCTTCTTCCTCCCATCACGTCGTGTTGACGTCGTGCCTCTCGCGTCTCCTCAATTCGACCCTTCTCCTAATGGAGATCCGGCTCCTCTTGATGTTCGATGATATCTGTGGGTCCATATGTGACAGTCCTTCTGGAATCCTGCCGCATATGACAACACATCCTCCATTTGTTCCTCCTGTTAATCTAAACCTGGTTCTCGACTAATTGAGTGGCTCTGGCTTCTCGCGTGTTTTATGATATCCCCAAATTGGAATGAAAAAGGTAGGCAAGTGATGTTGGAGTTCAACACGCACCTTCATCCCCTCAGCGCCGCGCCCATCCGCTTATTTTTGACCCCGAATCTCGATGAATTCAGCGACTACGACTCTGTGGACTATCAGAACGCTGGAGCACGCTGTTGGACAACTTTACGCACCTTTCCCGCTTTTCTCGGCGAATTGAGCACCCACGACACAGCTGGACGTCAACATACGCGCTTGGCCCAACTTTTGACCGTGGATCTAGACGAATTGACCCAGTACGTCGGGATATGCGACTCGAATACTTGCTCAACACGCTTCCTGCCTGATAGTCCTGCCACCCATACAGACATCCCCGCATACATAGAGAACACCCCGCTCTCCCTCCATCCCCACGCAAATTGCAGCAGACTCTGCTAGACCCTCAACAGAGGGAATAGACTCGAGGATACGGCATATAGGCGGGAATGAAGAAAGAAGTCAAATATTGTGCTCGCAAATGAAGAAAGAGTACCGAGGTCAAATATTGGGCTGGATGCGTTGGACGGGGCCGCCAAAATGCTTCGCACTTTTTCCCATCCTCGCAGACCCATTCTCACCCGAACCCTGTGCTCACAAAGAAGTTGATGTAACTGAATAGAAATTATGTTGAATATCATATATGTGACAGATTGCTGATGATGAGAAGACTGGTTCTTACCACTGTGAGAATATCAAAGGGACGCTGAAAACCTACTTCGCTTCGACTCTGAACGTCGTCTCTCCCCTGGCCTACCACCCATCATGTCCGCGTTCGTCACCTCTGCGAAAAATGTTAGTCAATGTGTCTTTTGCGTTGACCCTGAAGGTTAACAAACCCTTTGTAGCTGAAAGCATTCCTCGTTACGGAAGAGCAACTCGACCATCTCATAGAGACCCACCTCACACCTGTTGCTCTGCACCTCCTCACCATCTCCACTCCTCCCTCCACCCAATTCGCAGATGCGGGAGGAGCATTGTCGACCTTCCCGTCGGCGTGAGCACTTCTTCACTCCGCGTCATCTCCCCCTCATTGAATGATAACGTTGGCGGTGTCGTGTTGAAGGGAGCCTTGACGAGAGCATTTCGCGAGTTGAAGATGCTTCATCGGTGGCTTAGCGGACACCTTAAACTCAAGGAGGACAAAATCTATATACTACGCTTGCTTGTCAGTACGAAAGAAGTGTTAGAAAAGAGAAACGACTTACTACGAAGTACGTGAAAGAAACAGTGGACATACATGTAAACTAAGAACTTATACTAAGCAAAAGAACCCACACATAAGAAGGCGGCGGGTGCATATCGAAGGCGGGAATTATCGCCAGTGAGCTCAGCGTCGAGCTCGTGTACAAGGCTGAAGTCTAGTAAGATTACAAGATTATTAGGCACTCGACATTAATAATAGTCATGAAAGACTTACCAACATCGTCGATTTGAACCAAGAGAACATGAGTAGTTCGACGTCGGCGCGCTACAAGTCTAAAGTACACAAGGTCAGTTTGATAAGAATACACTCGAACTTGGAAAGCTTACCATGACGTGAAGAGAGCGCGGTGTGTCTCCGCGTCATGCGAAAGTGTGCACCACAATATCCTCCATCTGTATCGTCTATGCTGGACAGTGATACGGAGAACCATGAGCGGTCGGCAAGATCAGGACGATATGAATCCGCCTGAACCTGTAGCCTCTCCTTCTCTGTGAAGGCCGGCGCACTTCGCAAGGACTGCAGCTACTGTGTAGGGCGTCGCCCGCCTCCTTTTCTGCCCTGCTTTTCGAGCTCGGTCTGGTCAGGGCGACACATTTTTCCTGGTGGGAAGCCACTTGGGTTTCGAGCCTCGATGCTTGGATGTGAAAAGTGGCTTGTCCTAGGATTCCTTTGGCGGACTCGAACTCTCTCATTCGGTACGCGAGCTGGAATACCTACATCAACGAGAGTCACTGAGACGCGCCACTCTTTGTTCCACTCACCGGAAAAATAAACATCAGTGCTACTGAATACACATCTTGTGCTCCACGGACCAGCAAGTCAGTGATCGGCGAGGATCAAGGAAACCGTGTCGAGTTGTGAGAGCTTCCGGGTGTATCCTGCGAATCGCGCTCGACGCTGTCAGCTAGTGTTCAACGCTTTATCGGTCGTCCATTAGGCAGCGAAAGAGGCGGCTTTGGTTAAGTAGATGAAGGTGCTGTATCTGCATTGCCGCCGGCTATTCTGGTTCCCGTCATGTTGTTTCCATCGTACTAAACTACGGTCATCAGCCTTTTTGGATTCATCCTCGCCTAAGTGGCTGCGACTTGGTCGCGTAGTAGCTGCGGTGCTCGATGGAATCTAGGTCGTTTCGCCGTCCTTCCTGACTCCGATTCGGATAATCTCAAATGCAGCGTTTTGACGCCCCAGAGCTTCTCTAGGATAAATGCAAACATTTAAAGAAACCAGGGGAACACCGATCTGCCAGCGCCGTCAGCGCACCAGTCCCGATTACGCTGTGCCTGGCGATAGTTCTTCCAAAGTGGGTTATACACCTCCTCATCTCCCTATCTCTGTCCGTCCGAATAGACTTCCACTCCAATGGGTGGAGCATTCTCATATCACGGGGAAATTGAGCCACGATATCGTCGTTGTCGCCAATCAGTCGTTCTTTCCGTGCATTCAGGTTATCGGCCTTGTTCTCCTTCACAATGATAGTGGCTGTTTCGCCTCGAGCCACTCAGAGATGCGACTGAGAAGCGGGAGCCTCCTAGGGTCATCTTTGAACCGTATTTCGACTGTCGACATGTCAGAAGTAAATAACTTGAATCAAACGGAAATACACCTTACTTGGAGCGACATGCCTGCTGACGGTGCGACAACTTCCAAGGCGGGCATGAGTACTAAGGACGGGGAGAGACTAGGAGGCGCGATGTACGAAAGGAACTGCTGTTGATTGTTTGGGAAGAACTTGGCAATAGAAGGCGGTTTGGATTCAACATATGAACTCGTCAATTGAAGAAGAATTACATCCAACCAAAACCCGCCACTCCAAGAAGCTGAACGTGCATTTTCTCGTGACTGCCTACTTCGTAGTGCAATCTCAGAATGCGGCAGTCTAGTCAAGCCCCGCCCTAGGTGAGTCCTTCATCCTGATACAGCCTCCTTCGCACGCGACTATTGTACAGTCAGTCTGCGTTCGAAGAACCGGGGGAGAGGCTTACAGTTTACGACACTGGTCATTCCACTTCCTCCCTCGTCTGCCTGGCTTCGCCAATCATTGCCCTAGCTTGGCGTTTGAGCATAGCGGGATCGGGCAACGCGTCGTCTTCAGACGGTGGGAGGTGTATGGGCGCCGAAACCGATTTCCAATAGAAACTTCGAGTACGCCATTTCTATCGCTAGTTCTACGTTAGTGCTCTTCCCACATATTCAGCAGTAACAACCTACTGATGTTCTCGAACTCGCTAGCAACCATTATCTACACAGCGATCCAACAAATCGAAAAGCATTCTGTTATCAGGAGCTTGATGAGCGGTGTAAGCTCCGCGTTATCGCTGCCGTTATAACGAGTGCGACGAAAGTGATGGTGAAATCTACGCGTTTGTATGGTTTCCTGGAAGTACATGAGACGGGTGTAAGTCCTAGTCCAGAGAATGTACGCGTAAAATACTGCAGTCATGGATGTGCACGACATTCCTATACTGATGAATCAAACGCAGATGTAGTCCACGCTGCAGCATTTCCCAGAGCTGAAAAACTCGTTAGTAACCGTACACCGAATACAAGGCAGTTGTTCATACATAGGCGGTAATATCCATCCAGCACGCTGAGAGGTCGTCCATGACACGTCTGCTAGCGATGGACACTAGAGCACTGCCAATAGGACCCACAGCCTTTCTTGCTCAGAAGGGCTTGGTGATCAGTGGAGCATTGCTAAAACAGAGCGGGGGCATCATATCCTGTATCTATGTTTCACCATCAATAATTACATCAACGACACAGAAATCACGCACGGTTGTACCGTTTGGGAGGGCTATGAATTTATCCACTGACCCGCAGTCGAGAACGCCCACGCGGATAAGTTCAGACCAAGCAGCGATTCAATGCGAAACCTTTCGCAGACGACGTGTAGCGCGTTCGTGAAATTTGCTGGTGTATCCCCGTCAACAGTTTCTTCTTCAAGCTTGGTGGAGCGCGACGAAACGGAGGACGCGATCTGGAGGAAAAGCGTTTCTTCTGGCCGTTAATGGTCTGCCGTGTTTGAGGGAATCACCGACATCGACAAACATTCAGCAAGTGATTCGGCGGCTCGATAGGTTTGAGGTTGAGAAAAGTGGGTGAACAAGATTGATGTGGCCTGCAGCCTACTAAACTTATTGGTCTGATTCTAGAAAGCATACTTAATGAAAGAAGAGATTATGAGGGGGAAAAACCAGGCAGAATAGGAGCGCACATTTTGTTAAACGCAGAGACAAGACCTGAAATACCAACCAGGCATTTCTAGATGGTGGCAGGAAAGCAAGTTTGAGGAGCGTGACACTTGACGCGTTGTGACGGAAACCTTCCTTTTCTGGACTACCATGGCTTCCTCCTCACCTCGCGAGAAACCGATGCGACAGAGGACCTAGAATCTACGGCGAGTGCTTGGAGATGAAGAGAAGAATGGTAACATCTTCGCAAGGTACGTATTTGGTTCGTTTTAGGTTTGATTTCTGACCTATCTGTCAGATTGCACACATTGCACCAGCAAATACGGTATGTGAAGCTCTCCATTTCGGGCTATTCTGAGACTCATCACTTTCTATTAGGTGCTACTAGGCGAGGTGGCGAAGCCGCCTCACTTCGAGGACTCAACACGCCGCGAAAGATATGACGTCTTGGGAATACGATGTTACGTGCGAGTACAGCGTGCAGTGGGCTCGCCGTCTCATGTACTTCCAGGAAACCATACAAACGCGTAGATTTCACCATCACTTTCGTCGCACTCGTTATAACGGCAGCGATAACGCGGAGCTTACACCGCTCATCAAGCTCCTGATAACAGAATGCTTTTCGATTTGTTGGATCGCTGTGTAGATAATGGTTGCTAGCGAGTTCGAGAACATCAGTAGGTTGTTACTGCTGAATATGTGGGAAGAGCACTAACGTAGAACTAGCGATAGAAATGGCGTACTCGAAGTTTCTATTGGAAATCGGTTTCGGCGCCCATACACCTCCCACCGTCTGAAGACGACGCGTTGCCCGATCCCGCTATGCTCAAACGCCAAGCTAGGGCAATGATTGGCGAAGCCAGGCAGACGAGGGAGGAAGTGGAATGACCAGTGTCGTAAACTGTAAGCCTCTCCCCCGGTTCTTCGAACGCAGACTGACTGTACAATAGTCGCGTGCGAAGGAGGCTGTATCAGGATGAAGGACTCACCTAGGGCGGGGCTTGACTAGACTGCCGCATTCTGAGATTGCACTACGAAGTAGGCAGTCACGAGAAAATGCACGTTCAGCTTCTTGGAGTGGCGGGTTTTGGTTGGATGTAATTCTTCTTCAATTGACGAGTTCATATGTTGAATCCAAACCGCCTTCTATTGCCAAGTTCTTCCCAAACAATCAACAGCAGTTCCTTTCGTACATCGCGCCTCCTAGTCTCTCCCCGTCCTTAGTACTCATGCCCGCCTTGGAAGTTGTCGCACCGTCAGCAGGCATGTCGCTCCAAGTAAGGTGTATTTCCGTTTGATTCAAGTTATTTACTTCTGACATGTCGACAGTCGAAATACGGTTCAAAGATGACCCTAGGAGGCTCCCGCTTCTCAGTCGCATCTCTGAGTGGCTCGAGGCGAAACAGCCACTATCATTGTGAAGGAGAACAAGGCCGATAACCTGAATGCACGGAAAGAACGACTGATTGGCGACAACGACGATATCGTGGCTCAATTTCCCCGTGATATGAGAATGCTCCACCCATTGGAGTGGAAGTCTATTCGGACGGACAGAGATAGGGAGATGAGGAGGTGTATAACCCACTTTGGAAGAACTATCGCCAGGCACAGCGTAATCGGGACTGGTGCGCTGACGGCGCTGGCAGATCGGTGTTCCCCTGGTTTCTTTAAATGTTTGCATTTATCCTAGAGAAGCTCTGGGGCGTCAAAACGCTGCATTTGAGATTATCCGAATCGGAGTCAGGAAGGACGGCGAAACGACCTAGATTCCATCGAGCACCGCAGCTACTACGCGACCAAGTCGCAGCCACTTAGGCGAGGATGAATCCAAAAAGGCTGATGACCGTAGTTTAGTACGATGGAAACAACATGACGGGAACCAGAATAGCCGGCGGCAATGCAGATACAGCACCTTCATCTACTTAACCAAAGCCGCCTCTTTCGCTGCCTAATGGACGACCGATAAAGCGTTGAACACTAGCTGACAGCGTCGAGCGCGATTCGCAGGATACACCCGGAAGCTCTCACAACTCGACACGGTTTCCTTGATCCTCGCCGATCACTGACTTGCTGGTCCGTGGAGCACAAGATGTGTATTCAGTAGCACTGATGTTTATTTTTCCGGTGAGTGGAACAAAGAGTGGCGCGTCTCAGTGACTCTCGTTGATGTAGGTATTCCAGCTCGCGTACCGAATGAGAGAGTTCGAGTCCGCCAAAGGAATCCTAGGACAAGCCACTTTTCACATCCAAGCATCGAGGCTCGAAACCCAAGTGGCTTCCCACCAGGAAAAATGTGTCGCCCTGACCAGACCGAGCTCGAAAAGCAGGGCAGAAAAGGAGGCGGGCGACGCCCTACACAGTAGCTGCAGTCCTTGCGAAGTGCGCCGGCCTTCACAGAGAAGGAGAGGCTACAGGTTCAGGCGGATTCATATCGTCCTGATCTTGCCGACCGCTACGACGAGTATATACACCTTGATAGCGTCGTCTGGGACATGTTTCAAAGCTGTATTGCAGATCAAGAAGGAGGTACCGCGAGAGGGTGAAGGTAACAGAGCAAAGGCCAGTCGCTGTTCGGCACTGGCATAGGATAATATTAGTGTACAAAAGCATGTACAAAAAAGCCTTTAGTAATCAACTTCACAATCATCAGCTGCGTCGTCATGATATGGTCCCACAGAAACGAAATTATCGGTAGGAACACCTTCCCACCTTCCCAAGATCTCCGTAACATTCAAAGCAGAGTCTGTAGAAGATGAGGGATCCATGGCTGTGCTATATACGGCAAACATAACATTCATTTCCTTTTGAAGGTTTTCACAATTCAACAGGAAAGTTGTCGCCGCGCCGCGCCACTCATTCACGGTTGCGCTGTCCTCGTCTGACGACCGAATACTTCGGCGTCCATCCAGACCTCTGAAACAAGGATGTGTATTGAATGTTGCGAGAAAGAGCAACTCACCTCTCGTCTAACTCTTCTTGGCACTCCTCCAAAGCCTCTCGCACCTGATCCGGGTGATTGAAATGTGCAAGTTCACGCCAAACAGTGTCACTTGAACGCCAATCAACGTGCTCCGCCACTTCATTGTAAAAATCACCCATGAGAAAGAAAGGTGGCGTGATGTCTGACTCGTGAGCGGAGAGGCAGCGGTTTGTTGCGAGACGAAAGAATATCATCTACGGTACAAATGTTCAGCAAGTAGAAGCGAATCAAAGAAAACAGACCTGAAGATAGCATTTCCGTTCAGCTGGGTTCTTTGGGATCTTGAAATTGCGCCTTAGAAATTTCTCCAACCGGTCGTAGAATTGAGGATGACGACCAGCCTTGCGCGCATTGAGGTAGTGCGGGCGGAGGTAGCCTAAACAGTAGAGCACCTCGGGCCCTGGGTTGATGGTGAAGTAGTGGGCATAGCAGGAGGACGGCGCCGAGCGGAACACATGCTCTGCATGGATGACATCGGATGGAGGTACAAGATTGATGTCGAGGTCATCCAGGATCTCGGGAGGTATGCGTTTGCGAGGCCCATGATAGGGCGACCAGCTCAGAATCTCTGGGTCTTCATCGCTATTGTAATCAACGTCGGTGGTGAGACTACGGCCATCCTTGGAGGCATCACAGACTGCAGAGGTGGACATCACAAATGATTGAAGTGGGAGTAGAGGAGAGCTTGAGAGGATGTGGGCGGAGCAACCCACAGGAATAGAAGCAGATAAATTGGGTGATGCTAGAGGTCGGCTTGGTGGGCGTGAAGCGATGACGGCCGGGCGAGTCAGACTCTTGAGCGGTTGAGTCTCAGATCAACGGGATCGGAATTTCGGAGTTTGAAATCTCGGACGGTATGATTCAAGACTACTCTCAGACGTTGAATGATTATTCGGATTGTTTATAGCTCTGTTTTGTAATCCCATTCTGGAGTTTGGAGATACCTGAAGGCATTCGGCGCGTAGAACGTGGCACGAAAGATGCGGTTTTCACTAAGCTAAACATGAGGATAACTCCTCGAAAACAGGGAAGGATATGACTACAGGGGTTTATGATCTGGATCTAACGGGGCAGTGGCAACATGCCTAAGGGTTACTTACGAAGCTGTCCTTAATCTCCATGCTGCTCTCGTTCCTCTCCGCCGGAGCTTCAATACTGCAGCTTTTCGCCACGGCAGCGACAACGACCTTTATCATGGCCGGCGCAAGGTTTTGGCCACCACAAACGCTCGACCCAGTTCCAAAAGGCGTAAAGTGTTCGTGCATGACGAGCAAGGACTCAGCGGATACCGCGTCGTCGTCCCACGGAAGGAAGGTGTAGCTGGGTTGCCGTGCATCAACCAAGCCTGAGTGGCGACGACGGTTCCTGAGAGAAGCGGGATGCGTTTCTGGGATTGAACTTGGGTATTCAAGCAGGCTCGGGACGACAGTAAACTCACAGACCTGAAACAGAAGTCAAACTCTAGTTTAGTTGAGCAATTGTCAAACGTTACCAACCTTCCTCGATGAACACATTGACATACGGTAGGCTTTGAAGGACCGAGATATCGGGAATGGCATGAGGATCGACCATTGCTTGGTTGAGTTCAGCGAGAAGCTTCTTGGCAATATCCGGACGACGGCTCAGCTACCAGAAGAAATACGACACGGTAGTCGAAGTCGTTTCAGATCCAGCGATCCTACAGATTAATTAGACCAATGTCAGAGAAGAGAATAGACGGCTTACATATGACCCATACATTCCGAGATGATGTCACTGTCAGGCATCGCATCCTTGGTCGAAGAGTAGTTGTAGTTGAGGAGTCGGTGGAGCACGGGGACCTTTTCGGTTTCGTCTAGCTTGCCAGAGTTCATCTGGGCACGAGTCTGGTAGACGCGTTCGCTGACGAACTGGACGCGCGCATTTAATAACGAACAAGTAAACGAATCAAGTCAAACTAACCTCCGTATCCGAGTCGCACATCTGACGCCAACGAGCATTGGGAGTCTAGCAGATTAATTTTCAGGCCCAGGTCGGTACAGCGCTGCGCTAGATGCATGTCAGTTAAGTATCTTGGGGAAAACAGATCGTCATACGAGGATGCTACAAGTCGTGGATGGTTGAACAAGGGTCCTCAGAGTTCAAAGCTTGTTTGTCGAGGGCGCCGAGACGCTAGCCATACGAGGTACAGATGAAAACGTCGACCATGATGTTACGAAAGAGGGCGAGCAATTTAGTGGGGCCTTATTGTTGCGGGTCTATGGTAATCGTTAGCTAGATTCGCTTGGAATGAATGGTGATAACGAACAGTCGAGCTCAAGAGTAGGTGGGGTCATGCATCTCCAGTTGGAATCTCGAGAGATTCGCTGGACCGTAGTGTGGTGGGTATGGTCAACGCGGACAAAGGGCCAACAGATGCTGGATGACGCAGAATTGCGTCCGGTAGGCGGCCAGTCGAAACTGCAGCGTCTTAAAAAGTGCCGAACGCGACGGTCATCTTGGGGCTGTGGAGGACTAGGCCACGTTGACGGTTGGAAAGAAAGGCTTTGCCAAAATGTCATTGATTTGGCCCTATTTGGCATAGCCCCGTTATCGCCGCTTTAGCGCTAAGAACTTGTCACGGTGTCACCGCCTTAGCGCTGTTCCACGTGGCAGCCTCCTCGTCCCCACCCTTCGAGCCATCGCTGGCCGGGATTATCAACTTGGGAAAGTACATTGATTTAGTCGTATGAGGACCTCAGTTCTGACTTGATTTCAAGTGCCTATACACCGTAATTCGACGCTGCTTTCGTGAGGATTTCGTTCTCTTGTGATTAAGTCCGACATCCAGCAGGTCATCGACTACATGCCAACCTGGTCCGCGGGTATGCTGATCGTTGTCATGGCGTTACACGAACGCGATTGATAAGGCTTCACTTCACAATCTAATCGACAGCACTGGGGTTGTAGATGCGTGGGTATCCAATATCAGCGGCGGATCGTTCCCCGCTGCCGGCACCAACACGCTCGTCTGCGCATTCCCTTTCCCTGATGGGACGACACAGGCGCAGATGGTGGCTTGTGAGGTGGTGGATAAGATCTTTGTTCGCTCTGGGACCGCTACTACCCTTACTACCACTACATTCACAAACGAGAATGACGCGTTCGTGGATGATTCCGGCGCGCCTTTGAGCGATCATTACCCCATCTCTGCCACTGCATCTTGGAAGCCTTCCAGCGTGCTTCGTATGGCAGATCCCGTTGGTGGCCCTCACGGAACGCCATTCAATGACCTCGGCTCCGCCCTTAGACGATGAAGCCAAGCGGCTGTGGTCAAACATACCTTCAAGTCAAAGGTGGGTTGTCTACAAACAGTTTTCGATCAATGAACGACTTGAACCACGAAACCGAACGTACCGTGACGAAGAATCGTGCCACCCATCGCCGCCAAATGTACCAAGTCGAACACACGGCGGTTGTGGTCGAGGTCCAAGTTGTCTGGTCCTGTTTGAATTTCGGGGGACAGCGGCTATGAGAGCGCCATCAACGCTATCGAGGAACGTGCGCTGAATAGCGGTAAGTGCAATGTTGATGACAAGCGCACGACCTTGACGAGACGTTGGCGAGGGAATGGCAATGATGACGAGGGGCACGCCGTCGTGGTTGAAGTGGGAGAGAGCCTTACTATCGTACAGCGGCGGATATATCTCCTCGCGAGTCCTATTCCGTAATGCGAACGAATCGATTTAAACCGCTGTTAGTTAGCCAAAAGACGAATGAGTCGGCGCGTACCGTCCACTCCAACGAATGAATTCTCTAGAGGGTCACCGTCGCACAGGTACCAATAATACTCATCGCCCCGACCGAGTTTGTCCATACAAAAATATCTGCAGAAACAGGTCCATACCATCAGAAATAGGCCAGACGACGCACCAAAGAAATCCTAAAGCGCACTTGGGTCAGCCGGGCGAAATGATATGCAGAAAGGACGCACCTCCATACACTCCCTTGCCTCCAACCAGGACACCCACGACCTAACACTCGCAGAGCCTCACTCCATCGCCGCCAATATTCAGAGTCTTGGGAAATCGCTGGTGGGAGCGCAGTAGCGACATTAGGGGGCCGCCTTCAAGTCGGGAGTTGTCGGCCACGATGGTCGAACGAAAGCAAATATTGATCGACCTGTGCCGACGGCCTCTTCTCTACCATCACGTCCAGGCGGCATCCCGTGCGTCTCTAGCGTCTTAAACCTCTATTCTTCATTCCATTAATCCAATATCCCAGTGACATTGCAGGACTGAACGGCCGGGGGTAGTTATTCGTGCGGCAAGTTGGGAACGCTGCGCCTTGCGCTTTTCTGCCTGGGCACCCCGAGCAGAGCAACACAATGCCCAAGCACAAGCACAAGCCCAAGCCCAAGCCCAAGCCCAAGCCCAAGTAAGTTGCTATCTAACAGCGATATTCTGTTTACCATTTTGTGTATAGGATTAGCTTTTCTTGTCCGCAGCAGGATTGCTCTTTCGTCTGTAAAAGCGAGGCCGTGCTCAACGTACACGTCAAACTCCACGCCGAAAGCTATACCACTAGTCTGTGGGAAAGTGAGTCTCATGGTTCCTTTTCTTTCTTTAACTTTAACATTTGCATTGTTGTAGTTTCGTTCGTTTTCAACCGTATCGGAAACCGGCTTCCATGTCCACTCCAACATTGTGAGCATGACTATAAGACCCTGGCCAGCTTCAAAAAGCATATACGAGAGAAACACACGCAGGAGGAGCTCTTGGCTGCGATCAACTCCACTCCAACCCCAGAACAGGACATGAACTCGACGGCCAACTCCCTACCCGAAGCTTCCACAAACCAGGAAGCCTTCACCACGACTGATGTGGACATGGCTGATCCCACTCTCCTCGAATCTTCTGGGTTTGAGCAGGATGCCTATGCCTCGGCAGACTCCCTTCCCTCTTCCGCCAAACCATTAGCGAACACTGCCACATCTCTGCCCACTGGCGGCCGGCCATCGCGCGCCCGCACTCGCAGCAGGGTTCCGTCGATTTCATCATCCTCAGCCTCGGACAGTGCAGACGGTGAATTCGAAATAGCCCGTGCCTCGCCAGACTCTTTTCGACCTGCCAAAAAATCGGCGAACACTGCCACATCTCCACCCACTGGCGGGCGGCCATCGCGCGCCTGCACTCGCAGCAGGGTTCCGTTGATTTCATCATCCTCAGCCTCAGACAGTGCAGACGGTGAATTCGAAATAGCCCGTGCCTCGCCAGACTCTCTTCGACCTGCCAAAAAATCAGCGAACACTGTCACATCTCCGCCTACTGGCGGGCGGCCATCGCGCGCCTGCACTCAGAAGAGGGTCTCAGCAACTTCATCATATGCGGCCTTCGATGATGCAGAGAGTGATATTGAAATGATGGATGGTACAAATGGTAAGAACTTACATTTAGAATAGATAAGTTGCTGATGACTTTATTATTATATGACGTTGTCAGATTATGAAGTTCAAAAGATTCATGAACTGGATACCGATAAAGTTCAAGAGATTCACGAATTGGATACCGATCCCAAAACCGGAGAAATTCTTCTTATTTGTGAACTGTAAGTTTTAAATATTGTTTTAAAGGCTTATGCTAATGAAAATAGAATATCTGAAAGTGTTGTTTCAATATCATCAAGCATTTTAAAAAGAAAATGTCCTGAAATTGTATGTTTCTTTATCTTTTTAATTTATAATAATAATATTAATTTATTTTTTAGTTACTCGCTTTTTATGTGATGACTATGCAATTGAAGGAATCTGAATTCATGCCTTCAGCCAAAAGCATGATGGATCTTGGTTATGACAATTTAGAGTCGTGGTCACATCTTAATTGTGAGATTAAGGCTTTTGAACGTCAACATACAGAAATTTCTGTTTTATTTCTTTTGTGAGTTTTTTTTAAATTTTTATTTTTTGATAAAGAATATTTATTTCAGGAATAATCAATATGTTCGAGAATCTCTGAAAATCTGTCAAAACAAGTTATTATTTTTAGTAAGTTTTTTTAAAATTTATTTTAAACTAAATTTTAACTTTATATAATTTTTGTTTTAGTTGATTGAATTTTTTGAATCTCGAATGATAAATTGGGAAGAAGTTTGATTAAATAAATTTAGATTTTCTTTTAATTTAGTACTTTTTTTTTATTAGAAGTATTAGCTATGTGTTTTGATACTTGACATACTCCACTTGAGTACGACAAGCTTTCCAACTGTTCTCTCTCTGTCTGACTTTCGATCGTGTGCCAACGCCGAATCGACTCGCCGTTGTCATATATTTTTAAACGTCTAAAGCTTCTCTATTCTAACTCGTTTTCGGCCCCGCTTCACCCTTGGACGACATCGGTCTGATCAACCGTAGCCACGGTCTTGCCTCGCCTCCCTATTCGACACCCCGACACCATTACCAACACCATTAAGCCCTTTCCCGTCGCTATCGCAATGGCAACCGATTCTTGTAGACGCTTCCCGTATCCTTTGAGGAACCAAGCTCAAGACCAGGCGGAGTCCGCTTCTGCGGTCGTCGCTGGTATCCACAATGTTGGAGGTGAGTCATCGTCTCTCTCCTCCATTACTGACACCCCCGCCCAGGTTACCGGGCCCCGTTCTGCCTCGCTCGGGAGCCAAGATGCCCTGCTGATGAGTACGCCTCAGCGTCGTTCCCAGAGCATCTCTGGTGAACCCAGGATCCGAGTTCCGTTTGAACTCGATGCCAACGATAAGTTCGTTGATGACACTACCCCAGTAGAGGGTTTATCCGCCCCAGTAGAGGGTTTTTCACCCGGTGACTCCCCAGTGGATCACCGTGGTCAGGGCTGCCCTCCACTCTCATGTGGAGCATGTCTCCTATGATACGGATGTAAGTACTAAAGGCCTGGATGTTTTCACACGAGAAGAGACTTAGAGTTTGTCACCGTGGTCACGTTCGCTGAAGGATGCATTTCATGGAGGAGTGGAGGCCCTAGCACCATTCACAATAGAAAGGACCTTCTCCAGTTCAGACATTGGATGACGATCGCATGCTGTTTCTATTCTGACCACTAAGTGCACTCATGTAAAACGAAAAAAAGCTTTGCCATGGTGATATGCTTGGACAGATATTGTGATCTAGGCAAACCACATCAAAGTAAACCCCGCACCAAATGATCCCGTAGCACCTCCCTAAACCGCAACGACCACCACCCCCGCGGCTCCCTCTTCTGCCGCCTATTGCTCCCTTCAAACTGAAAACTTCTCGGAACCGGCAACCCGCTCTCCACCAACGATCTCGGGGGTAACTTCTCCCATTTCAATAAAAGAGTCGGACGGCCGCGAAAGGGCAGGTACAGAATCGCAGAAACGATGATGGAAGAATTGCGGCGCCAGAATACATTTGAATCAGAGGAACAAACTCGCACGAGGTGAGCAGTGATTTACATCAATCGTTGGAACCGCAGAAGCTAGCATGATCGTTCGCAACCAGGGGATGTTGTTCAACATTGGTGCGAGTCTTCCTATTTAACTACTTTCGTCCTCGCCACAGGACACGTTTGTTGTCGGCTGCAAGCTCTCGAACAAGATCTGGACATCCATATGGCCATTCCGAAAAGTACACTCCTCGAATAATTTACTAGTCTTTACAACTACCCTTATCTTTTAAACAACCTACCTCAAATACTCCTCCAAATGTCCCTTATCCAAACTCGTACTCAACACCATCGCCCTCGAATCCTTCTTCGTCTCCCCAGTCCCAAGCACAACCCTCCCAGCAGCCATCCTCAAAAAGTCCTGTTCCAAAAACCGCATCACCTTTCCCGCTGGCGTCTCATCCCCCGCCACCCTCACCCTCTCCATCCATTCCTCAAACGATATGAGCGGCAATCCCCCCATCAGACTCGAAAAATCACGGAGCACCCCACCCCACGATTGCCGCGACGGGTTCTCCATATGATACATCGCACGGAACCGCTCAGAGAACGCCAGCTCAACGATCACATCCCCAGCGCGGTTCACAGGCATCCACGAGAGCGACTGACAACGCAGCCGAGTAAGCCTTCATCGTCATCGGAAGCCACAAATCAAAACACTCACCCCCTCGACACGCGGCAGCGCACCCAGCACCTTTGACGCGCGTATCACAATCGGGAAATGCTCAGTCTCATTCCACGCCCCGCACCCCTCCGCGCCCGTCATCTGCCCAATGCGCACCCCGTAAGAGCTTCATCCCGGCCTCCCCATACAGGTGCTCAGCCACCTGGACAATCCGTTCACACACCCACTTGGCCTCGGGGTACCCAAACGCCGCCGTGTACTCCGGTCCCAAAGGCGTCTCGGGAATCTCAAAAGGACCATCGGGATGGAGGACGGGATAGCGCCCGACGACAGCGACAGAGGAGGCGAAGAGGAGGCGTGTCCGGTGAGCGTAATTCTCGGATGAGAGTATACATAGTTTAAACAGGTTAACGAGTCCAGCGACGTGTGATTCAAATGAGGCGATGTGTCTGTTGAAGTTGACCGGCCACGCGTTGTGGATAACATGGTGTGAAGGTCAAGGCGGAGACCTTCCAACTTAGGAAAGAGAGAGAAGACGAGTTGCGAGTAAATAGCTAAGTTAATAGCGTTGATTCGACGAGTTATGTAGGAACAAGTTATGTAGCTTATATAGTAACGTATAGATATGCGGGTGAGATGAATACAAGACTGAGTGAGATATAAGTATACAGTAGTGAGTAATAACGAGTCAGAGTGAGGGAAGTACCAGTGCGGGCGTGTACGAGCAAGAATAGATGTGTCCCGAGAACCCGAGGTGGTGAGTTCCCGATCCGGAACGGTAACCTTCACATCATCCCCCCTTTAAGGACGAGAGCAACGCGAAGTCGCTAAGTGGAGGATAATTAATTGGCCGGTGGTCGGTAACGAGCTGGTGGTTTTGAGACTCGACCGCTCCGAGTAGTAGTGGAGTGTGCAAACTCGAAGTGTGTCCTCGGGTTGCGATGAACCGGTGGTGGTGAAGGTGGTCGGGGAACGGCTTCAATTGCCGTTGTTGATGTGGGTGATGGAGTATCCGGCAGTGGAATGTGTGGTAGAGGATCAGGGAGAGGTGAAAAGTGTTTGGATAAGACGGAGGTATGAGGATGTGGTGCCTTCGGGTGACGACGGTGAAAGTTCTCAACTACGTCGTCCGCGGTTGTGGGAATGTCCGATAATGGTATCCACGCGCTTTCCTCTATTGGCAGTCCTTGCCAAGCGACGAAGTATTCAAATCGATGGCCAATTTTACGTGACTCTGTGATGGATTGAATCCGTGGAGGCTGATCGTCGATCGCGAATGGTTCAGGCTCTGAATGAGTATGGAACTCAGATGGATCATGGTATTTTTCCAAGAGAGTGACGTTGAATACGGGGTGGAGACGAGATAAATATGACGGGAGGTCGAGTTGGTAAGCTGAAGTGCCAATTTTCTTGATAACGCGGTATGGACCGAGGCGGCGATGATCAAGTTTCATTGTCGGCCGCGTGGTTTTGATGTTACGACGTAGGAGCCACACCAGTTCACCGGGTTTGAACTCCGGTGGTGGAAGTCGATGGGCATCGTAGTACTTTGCTTGCTGTTCTTGAGCACTAAGCAGTTCCGCGCGTAGTTCTTCATGAATGATCTGGAGACGCGCCGAGAGTTCATCGGCGGCAGGCACGGTGGAGAGTTCAGAGAGTTTAGGTTCAAATGTGGGATGATAAGCGAGATTGGCGTAGAAGGGAGTTTGGCGGGTGGAGGAGTTTTCGAGGTTATTGAAAGAGAATTCAGCGAGGGGAAGATAGTCAACCCAGTCGTCCTGCTGGTAAGAGCAGTAGGCTCGGAGATAGGTTTCCAGCGTCTGATTGGTGCGTTCCGTCAATCCATCGGTTTGTGGGTGGTACGCTGTGGACGTTCGGACGTCTACATCCAGTCGAGTCATAAGCGCTTTCCAAAAGTTGGAGACAAAGAGGGAGCCTCTGTCACTGATGATGGATTGCGGTAAGCCGTGATGACGGAAAATTCGGTCAAGGAAAAGCCAGGCGAGATCTGCCGAGTTCATGGATTCGCGACAGGGAATGAAATGAGCGGCGCGAGTCAAACGATCACAAACGACCCAAATTGAGTCATACCCATGGGAGACAGGAAGTTTGACGATGAAATCCATAGAAATTGAGCTCCATGGTCGCGCGGGAATATCGAGTGGTTTAAGAAGGCCGTAAGGCTTGTGACGTGGGATTTTGATACGAGAACAAGTGTCGCACGCTTCGACGTAACGCCGAATGAAGGTGTTCATTCCGGGCCAGGAATAGTCGCGTTGGACCAAGTTCATGGTACGCGTTCGCCCAGGATGTCCGGCAATCAGTGTATCGTGGCGATTCTGAAGAATTTCAGTGCGAAGAGATGGGGGTACGTAGAGTCGACCGTTGTGGAAAACAAGGTCGTGGAGAATGGTAAAGTCGGGGTTGCCTTTTGCGACGTGAGCACGCCACTCAGGATCGGCTTTGATTGCGTTCATGAATTTGGTAAGCAATTCCGAGTTGTCGATGTTGAGTGTTGTCAAGGCATTGATGTAGGTTGGGTTTGAGAGATGAGAAGTTGTTGAGAATGATGAGATAGAGTGATGTTGTGACGAGTTTGGAGTGTCCGGTGATTGAAGAATAGTTTGCTTCATGAGTTTGATGCGTTCATCCCCCTCTTGAGGCATGAAGTCTGGTCGACGCGAAGCCGAATCAGCCACGTTGCCTTGTCCAGGTGCCCAGGATAGCTTAAAGTCGTATTCTGATAAAAACATTGCCCAACGTGCTTGACGTCGATTGAGGATTTGAGCTTTCATGAAGTATTCAAGATTTTTATGGTCGGAGATGACAGAAATGGGATGGGGAGAACCGAGCAGCCAAGAACGCATGTCACGGAAGTTCTCGATGATGGCAAGCAGTTCCTTGTCATGTACATCGTAATTGATCTCGGCGGGAGCGAATGCTCGGGAATAGAATGCAACAGGATGCAAGATGCCGTCGTTGTCCGGTTGTTGAAGGACGCCGGATAACGCGAAGTCGGAGGCATCCGTGGTGAGTGTACAAGGAACGAGAGGATTGAAGTGGCGAAGGACAGGTTCTTCTGAGAACTTCTTTTTTAATGAATCAAACGCATGTTGTGCCGTGGCGTCGAAGTTCCAGGGAGTATCCTAAGGAGAGTAAGAGGACGAGCAATACGAGCGAAGCCGTCTATGAATCGGCGATAAAAGTTGCAGAAGCCGAGGAAGGACTGAATCTCTTTAACTTTAGTCGGTTGAGGCCAGTCGGCGATGGTGGCGAGTTTCTTAGGGTTCATCTTGATTCCCTCGCTGCCAATGATGTAACCGAGGTATTCCACTTCAGATTTGTCGAACTCGCACTTCTTTGCGTTGGCACACAGGTTCGCGTCGCGTAACCTGTCAAGGACGAGTCCCACGTGGATATCATGTTCTTCTTGGGTGCGAGAAAAAATGAGGATGTCATCAAGATAAACGACACAGACGACATCTATCAAGTCGCGGAGAACGTCCTGGATGAAGTTTTGCCATGCGGCGGGAGCGTTGGTAAGTCCATAAGGAACAATGAGATGTTCAAAGAGGCCGAGGTGGGTGCGAAAGGCCGTTTTCCATTCATCGCCTTCCCTAATTCGGAGATGACTATAGGCAGATTTGAGGTCGATGACGGAGTAGACTTTACAGCCTTGAACACGGTCGAGGAGGTCGTCTACGAGAGGAAGAGGATAACGGTTTTTACGAGTGATGGCGTTAAGTCCACGGAAGTCGACACAGAGTCGAATTTCTCCGGTCTTCTTCTTGGTGAAAAGGACGGGTGCGCCGGCAGAAGATGTGGAAGCGCGAATATGACCTCGTCGAAGGTTGTCGTTTACATATTCAGCGACAGCGTCGCGTTCAGCCTGAGTGAGTCGATACATGGCTTGAAAAGGTGGGGTTTTTCCCTCCTCAAGCTCGATCTCGATGTCATGAGTCCGATGTTCCGGAAGCTTCTCAAAGTTGGCAGGATTGAATACGGTGTCGGCCCATGGAAAGTATTTCTTGGGAATATAAGCCCTGTAGTCTTCGGGGTCTGGTGGTACCGGGTCCGGTGGTATTGGTGGATCCGTACCATCGGTGGCGAAAGAGTTGATATAATGGGACGAGGAGTTGGCGAAGAAGCGAAGGTAGGAGACGGTGGCATTCTTGGTTTGTTTGCCGAACCGCACGGGAGTAAGGATCTTGATGTCCGGCGGCTTGGGTGGAACAGCATCTGGTTCCGTGGGAGCTGAAGCCGATTGAAATGGAGATGGTTTAAAGTGTGAGCCGCCTCCGTTATATTGAATTAAGGCAGCTAGGAATGAGGTACGAGGAGATGGTGTTGGAATTGGAGGGTTGTCGAATTCATTGATTTCCTTGTCTTCCGTAGGGGATTTAGCCGCGTAGCGAGCTGTGAATCCAGAAGATGTCGCAAGGAGGGAAGTAAAGGGAGAGCCGACGAGACCGAAGCCTAAGCCGACTTTTACTGTGTTGAGCGAGGCAGGTTCTGGTGAGTGACCGAAGCCTTTCGCGAAAACCTTCGAGGGACTGGCTCTTGACAAGCCGCAGCAGTCGAGAGAAAGAGAGTTTGCCGACCAATCAATAGAGGGATTGTGTCGACGGAGCCAGTCGAGACCGAGTATGAGAGGATAGCCGACAGAAACGACGGCGAGAGCAATGGTTTCGGAGTGATTGGTAATGTTGAGATTGGCGAGAATGTCCTGGGTGATCAGTCCAGAAGCGATGGGGCGGTCGTCGACTGCCATTATGGGTACGGGAGAATCCAGTTTCCGACGAGAAAGATTGTGTCGAGTGGCGAACTTGTCCGAGATGCAAGAGTTTGTCGCACCAGAATCAATCATGGCATAGGTGGAAATGGACTTATGATTGGGAAATTGTAAACGTACAGAGATAAAGAAATGATTGGGAGAGTAGAGGTGGGAACCGAGTGAAAATACGTAGCGTGGGGCAGTAGTCCATGATAAAAGATATTGTCCATTGGTTGAACGAGTGTACGTGGGTTCCGGTGTGTCCTCGATGACTGTTGAATGTGCCTCTGCATTAACCGGTAGCCCTGAGGCATGGAGAGTGCTGCCGGTTAAGCTTTTCCCGAGCTGGGAGCAGCTTTCTTCTTCTCCGCGAATTTCTTCTTGGCCGCGTCGCTCATGTTAGGACAGTTGCTGGCACCATGTCCTGCGCCGCCGCAATAAAGACAAAGGTTGTGGTCACGGCGATGTTGGCGTTCGGCGGCGGTAAGCGGTCCACGCGGTTTAGACGTCCGAGTCGCGTCAATTTCCATCGGGACGCCAGGAGAGAGTGTGGTTGTCGTGGTGGAAGAGGAAGGTGTGGAAGCAGGATCCGGGGTGACAGAAGTGGTGGTACGCGAGGAAGGTTGATTGGGCTTGGCGTGAGAAGAAGGAGACGAGTTGGATGCACTATTTTTAGATTGCTTCCTTTCCTTTTGACGCTCGTGAACTCTATTGTCTTTCTGGATTGCGAGAGTCATAAACGCGTCGAACTGGTCGGGTAAGTCTACGCGCGAGATATATGAGAGCGCGTCCTTGACTTCCTCCTTCAGACCGTTGTAGAAGTTATCGATCTTGGTCTGCTCAGACCAATCGACATAAGCGACCATCTCCACGAACCGGGCGGCGTACGAGGCACAAGAGCCTGTCTGCTTGAGAGCCTCTAATTTGCGAGAGTATTCATAGGAGAGATTGGTGCTGCCGAAGTGATTGCGGAATGCGGTGATGAGGTCGTCGAAATCTCGGAGAAGGTGCGCGTTGAATTTCTGAACTCCGCGGAACCATTGCTTAGGCGTTCCTTCAGCAAGGTATGAGTTCATGACAAGGGCTTTGTCTTCCTCCGTGGTCAAGGAGAAACGTTGAAGCTGGACCGCATTTTGGATCTCGGAAATGAAGGACTCCACCTCCGTGGGTTTTCCGGTGAACGGAGCAGGTTCTTTGAATGTGGGTTTGGGAGGTATACGTGCCGCGGAAGCAGCTTGCGAAGGTACGTGCTGAGACTGCTGCTGCGCCTGAAGCTGTTGGATGTGACCATACAGGGACTGGAGAACTTGAGTCTGGGTTTCGGTTGCAAGGCGCTGCTGGTTGGCGTTATCGTTGATGCTGCCAAATGTGAGGAGCATATGCGCAATCTGTCCCTGGGTGAGGTGAACTGGGGTGTTGGCATCAGCTGGGATGTTGGGATTAGGAGGGAGGTTGGGATTTGAGGAAAAGTCAACGGAGGGCACGCCTTCGTTGAGGTTCCAGGCGTCGCCGGAGACATCTTCCATTCCGGGGGCTGACATGGTGGAGGGTTTTTACGAGGTGGTTACGAGTGTATTGGTGTGTGTGTGTGTGTGGAGGTCGAATCAAACTGTGAAGGTCAAGGCGGAGACCTTCCAACTTAGGAAAGAGAGAGAAGACGAGTTGCGAGTAAATAGCTAAGTTAATAGCGTTGATTCGACGAGTTATGTAGGAACAAGTTATGTAGCTTATATAGTAACGTATAGATATGCGGGTGAGATGAATACAAGACTGAGTGAGATATAAGTATACAGTAGTGAGTAATAACGAGTCAGAGTGAGGGAAGTACCAGTGCGGGCGTGTACGAGCAAGAATAGATGTGTCCCGAGAACCCGAGGTGGTGAGTTCCCGATCCGGAACGGTAACCTTCACACATGGGTAACGCGAAGAAGCTACAGAGATCAACCTGTCAGTCAACATAATAAAACATTAAATGCTAAACATACCTCAGAATCACTCCACTCAATGGTGCTAAGCTCGGCATCCAAAAACGACACTCGCTCCCAAGCATCCGCATCCACGACAGCGCCCCTACGCTTCATCAGCTCAGCCTGTCTTTCCTTCGGGTCCGAATCATCGCCACGAGTGCGGTTGACACAGATAACGCTCTCCACCACGTCGTCACGAAGCAAACGCGCCAGCAAGAAGCACCCCAGACTTCCAGTCGACCCCGTAAGCAGAACAACATGACCCTTTCGAGCAATCGGCATCGCGTTTCTCTTCCTCGCCCGAATCTCCCTCGCTGTCCGCGAAAAGGCAACAAGTTGTACCCTATACTTCTCCACCATCGCCTCCATAGCCTCAATCTGTCGATCCTCACTCGCCTGATCAGCACCCGTCTCGCCTGCCAACAGCTTGGCGACAGCAGCAGCCAACTTGTCCAAAGTCGGATGCTGGAAACAAAAGTCGGACTCGACGTCCGCGTCCTCGATGGCCCGGGGCAGATCAGGCGTCGCACGCAATCCCGCAACAATCGCCCTGCGCGGCCTTGTCGCCTGCAAACTATCCATCCCAGCCTCAAAGAAATCCACGCCATCCGCCCTTCCATCGCGGAACTCGGGCACGCCCCATACATCAAACACCATCGCCCTCAGGATGAGCTTCACATCCCCGGTAAACGGCACAGCCCGCCCACCATCTGCCTGCTGATACGCCCGACCAATCTCCTCCTCAACAACTTCACGTTCGCCTTGCGCTGCAAGCTACCCTTATCCGTCCTCACAAACGGCTTCGTCCCCTCCCGCGTGAAAATCACCATCTCCCGCGTCACCTTCCCATGCTTATCCGTCAACGCATTCCCCTTCTCCAAGTAATCCCAAAACATCTCGTCCGGCTCTGCGACCCCGATGAGCTCAACGATGATACCCATCGCCTCCCTGCCGTCACCAAACGCCAGCACGTCCTTGACAGACGGATGTTCGGAAACAGCGCATTCCAGACCAGCTGGGCGGACTTTCTCGCCGGTGGCAAGAACTATGAGGTCGTCCGCACGGCCCATGATGCGGTATTGCGAAGAGTCACGAGGATTCATGACGAGCAGGTCTTGCACGACGTATGGCTCGTGCCAGCCAGGAGCACGCCCCACGAGACGGAAGGTCTTGCCGTCACCAGCCGGTTCAAAGACTAAACCGATGTCTTTGCGTGCGATGAGATAGTGCCAGTCGTAACCAGCCGGGAGCCGCTGAACAGTCCAATCTCAGTTGCATCTGCGAATAGAACAATCAGATACCGAATATCAATTGAATGAGATAACCCACCCCAATGATTAAGCAACTTGACACCATGTGAAGTAAGCTCTTCGGCTACCGATTCCTTCATAGGTGCGCCGCCAATAACGATGAACTCGAGAGCCTTCAAGGTCTCAATGCCCACACCTTTCGGCAGACGAAGAATATCCTCAAGAATCGACGGAACCGAGAACATTGTCTTGGCGTTGGTCGCCTCCAAAACTTGCAAGGTCGAGCGTGTGGTCGGGATAACTGTCGCTGGAGGCAGGACAAAGGGCATCCCGATGGATAAAGAAAGCGACGGGGCTAAAAGTCCAAAACCCTGCACCAAGAATAAAGTTAAACGGATATCGAGAAAGCGAAGCGAAACACATACATGATACAAAGGTAATGTTGACACGTTAAATTGGAACGGGTCATCCTGCGGCGGTAGATTATGATTGTTCGCATAGGTCAACATGTATGCATGAGCATGATATATCGGCTTCGGTAAACCAGTTGTCCCAGACGAATGTAAGATAAACGAGTCACGATCGCCATATTGGAACTCGGTGTATTTCGGCGGGATAACGCTAGGTGCGGGTCCATCGACAAGCTCCAAATAACCCGGCGCGTCAAAGAACGCAGGTGTGTCAGTTTCGGTGTCTGCGTTCAAAAGCTCTTCTGTCTCCTTGGCAGCACGAGCTACCTGCGCACTAATCAGGACTGTAGACGGATTGGTCTTCTTGATAAGATGGGCAATGGCCACAGGCGTCAGACGAGCTGACAAGCAGAGAACCTGAGATTACTACATCAGCGTCAAGCATCAACGGCAAAGACGAATTGACGTACGGGTGTTCCTATCCGATTCAATGCAGCCATGTACATAAAGATGCCAATGTCGCTACCCAGCAAGATAGCGACGGGCGGTACCTTGGTGTCCCTGGATGTACGTCCTGGAGTCGCGCCAGACTGGACTAGCCATCCCGATGCGCTCTCCACCGCCGTCTGAAGTTTAGCGAACGTGATCCCGAATGGCAACACATCCCCAACGCGACTCTGCAGCCCGAAAATATGGTCGGGGTTGTGCTCCGCGTCGAACTCGATAAGCTCAGGAAGAGAATTGACGCCATCTGGATGGTCATTGCCATAGCCGATGTTAACGCGGGGGCGAATAAAAGTACTGCGAATGTACCCCGGAGACATGACGAGAAGTTGAGCGTTCGAAGGATGTTGAGCATTTTTGTAGGAAAATGTAAGACGCGGAGTTAATGGTGGGATTTCCCTCTCCGAAGATACCGCTAAGATTAGGTTGGTGGAAATCGGCATCGCAGTATCATGTTCGGAAAAGGCGGGGCTAAATCCACAGGTTGAAGCGGCTGGGCCTGGGCTGATCCGACACGTTTTACGACATTTCCTAGTTGGACATCAAAAAGATTCGCCTGCCAATCATAGCGCCAACGTCGGGTTTCCACATCGTGTTCCGTGATGTCGATGAGGACCCACTTTCCACGGCCATTGATGGTACGTTGAAGGGACCGGCCACGGAACAGTGTGGGCGGCGATTAACGAGGGCGCGGCGTGTCGTTGTGGCAGGCGAAAGCGGAGACGGCCGATTTAAAGCGTAGGCTTTTATAGAGGGTGCGGGCAGTCCTGTAGTATCTGCCTCGACGCGACTCAGCAGGGACTGGCATAAGAGTAAGTAGTAACACGTACATTGTACTGCTCCTCTGTGCTTTTCCGTTTGAAGGTGTAGCTCCTCGGCAGGACCAGTCAAAGGCTGTACAGCGGCATCAATACGAGGAACGATGAAGAGAGCCCACATCTAGATTGTTCCTTTCCAACAACAGTCCTAACATTGTGTGATTGCTAGGGTTGGCTGATATGGCGAAAAATGGCGGCACAAGAGGATATTAACACCGCTGGTGTGTACAGATGCATATACGTCTAAAGGCGATTCTAACGGGATTCATATCGCGTTATGACCGTCGTGGAGGTCGCATACGACGGCATCGGGTGTACTGAGCACCAGCGACCAGCCGTCGCGGGTTGCGGAGCGCGATCCTGGGCCGTATAGTGAGAGAACAGCATGCGAAAACCGCAGACGACGACACGCCGCGCCCTCGGTAATAAAGGAGGGTATTTCGGTCCAGTTCCCGGCGTATATATCATGGTGGAGGCTTGCTCTGAATATGTATGCTCGGAATGCAAAGTGCTTGGCGGTGCTGACAACGAGTGGTAGCATAGAATGGCGCGTGTCGATTGCATGGCCATCACTATCGACAACGGCGGCGGCGGCGGCGGAGATGATGGTGGGTGCACAGTGACGAAGTCACGTATTGTGACGGACTAGAAGCTATCAAGGGTCATAAAGATATTTTCGCATGGTGTGCACGATCTCAGAGCCTCTTGGTGCCCTGGAGAACACGTTTCTTGCTACACGACGACCTGTCTGTGAAGTAGATTTATAATGCCATTACAGACCTCAATCACAGAGTTCAATAAACAAGCGACTTATTCCCGTGTCTCTGTCATGCCAGGCGTTCCTCCTTACCTGGTGCGTACACGAGAATGAATACATATCCACATGAAGGATGTGGCAAACACTTACCCTCTCCTTCATTTTGCAATGGTAGTTGTTCCTCCAAGTCGACGCTAACACTGGGATCTACAAGAGTAACTGTCAACAAACACACGATGACAAGTAGTGCCATAGGCACAAACCTTTCTCTACCGTCTCCTCCGTTTTTGAATCGGTGAATAATCCAGCAATGAACGTGAAGGTCTTCCATAGAGAGGATACCATAGCGAACGTCGCTACAAATACGCTCGCAAGAGCCGATCCAATAGGCTTCAATTGAAACACTGGTCGAAGGTACGAAAGGACCACCGTACGTGCCGCAGATGGTACTGTCGGCCAGAGATCGCATGGGCTGCAAAACGCCGGCCAAGGAATGCCATCAGTCGTTGCGTGATAATCCTCCATGTTCTCATCGAAAAAAGCAGGGCTTTGATAGATTTGGTTCCTCAGAGTGATTCCAATATCGAGCCGAATGATATGATAGGTTGCCCGCATTGAGTTACGTAGCGCCAGTCTGAGTGCTGGCGTGGAATCTGGAAAGTCGTCGGTGAACACACCCTCAGTACCGTCCGTCTCTGAACTGTCTCCATCCGGAGACGTCGTGAAAAGGATAATGTATAGGTCCAGGAACTTCGCTGCTTGTCCATTCTCTTCACATGGTGGACGGGCATTAAGGATGAAGCATACGTCTTCCAGTACCGCCGTGTCAGACATAAAACCTTGACCAACTTCCGGTAGCGACATAGTTGGGTTCCCGAGAGGGTATATCCGGGTTTCTGACGTGTTATCGCATGAACAACACGGCCGCGCCATAACATTAAGAATTGAAGAATTTCGAAGGTCCCCGGGACTTTGGTATCTGCAACATTGTTAACCAAAGGTGGGGCGTAAGTGAGACGGTAGCGTACACTGCATCCTCCCATCTCTTGTTCTTGCGTATGGACAAGTTTCAGCGTAGATTACCTGTGGTGGCGGCAACACCTACCAGCTTGATCATAACCTTCCACCATGGTTGGTACACCGTTTTGATTTGGGACTGTATCTCGCACTGATCAAACGACCATGTCATGGTAAACACGGCCGGGCTCCACCATGAGATCAAGGCCTGTCATAATGCTCAGTGCGGCGAGAGAAGATTTCACAGCATATATTATACCCAGCCTGTCACCCCCGATCCGGTCCACAGCATTCTCGAAGAACTGCTTGAAACTGACAGTTTTAAGACAGACTAGCGAACGAGGTGGCATTAGTGTGTCATCACAGAGCATGAGTGAAAAGACATACGATATCACACGAAGACAGCGGATTGTTGTAGTACAAGAAAGAGAAAACTGTCTCCGAGAGATTGTTGCTGTCGTAAATCTGATTGATCGCGTAGGTGAAGAGGGATCCATTTGGCCGTATCCCGTCCCCTTCACGAAAGATCTGGGGAGTGAACTGCCCCGGCTGGCGTCGAACGGATGAAGGGATGAGTCCACTAAACGGAAGAGCCGGAAGCGTGTCATTGGGCGTGTACGTGACCTCCGCCACGACGTCGTAGGCGGATAAAGGGACTGCAGCGCAGTGTTAACTAATCTCGTAAAGCATGGTACTGGCGGAAAAACGCACTGTTGATGATAGCAAGAATCCCGGTCAACAGAAGAAAGGCAATAGCGACAATTGGCGTTGTCCACTTCCACGGATACGCTAGCGGAAGTGTTTAAGCATGAAATCAAGTGTCCACTGCCGACGTACGTCGCTGGAGGTTATATCCGAGTCGATAGTTTAACACGCCATTGACTAGGCGAGCAAGACGGGGCATTGGGGCGAAGCAGTGCCATGCTGAGCCGAGTATATATAAGTTGTGGCCTTAAGGTTGATCGATGTGATGCCAATGTGAAGACGCCGCGGAATCACCCAGCAGAAGCAGAACTTCGACGGAGAAGGATCCAGGATGATAAGCACCGGCATGGCGCGGAGCTTACGCGAAGTACCTCTTTACCAGCGAAAGGATACCAAGGATGATATAACACGACGAGTGTTGAGTGTAGAAGAGCTGCTGAAAGCATGCAGAATTTCTAAGGTAACGAGGTATGTCGTGTAGTCTTCCTCAACTTTCTTCTTGAAGGGAAGGACAAGATATGCAAATGAAAAACTTATTGTCTGACTCCACGGAGCTCCATGCATCAAGACGCTAGAGAATATTTCAAGCACAGATTAATCTTCATCTATGTAAAAGACGGAAGTGACCGGGGTATGGAATCCAAGTCTAAGCAACTACTAAACAAATGGCAGTCAGTCCAGATAGTACAAACATGCTGAGAAAATGTCACCTGAGCAGCACTCCTCAGTCGTTCCCCTACACGGCATTTGAAAACGACTGCGTCTGGTGAGGAAGCGGGTGAACAAGCACGTATATCGAGTGGAACGTGATGAGGGCGCAAGAAAGAGGATCACGGCGTGATCAAGAAATAGCATATGGTCACATCATGTGATTAAGTAACATGTCACGCTTTCAAAATTTCTTAACCAGTTACTCCCATCAGCTCCATTCAAGACACGTTCCACTGCTCAATCTCGGGGTTCCATTTACGAAAACAACAGTGATACTGTTCGACTTTTTTGTATGCTCTAGAAGTTACCCGCTGTCTTTTGACAATGCAGTAAGTGTTTCTACATTTAATGATCCTTACTTAATACTTAGCCTAGATTTGGAGATTTGCTAGTTCTATCAGTAGTGGAAGTCTTGGTGGTATTAATTGCGCGAGTATGAAACGACGCCACCAGATGTATCTGATAGCAAAGTTTGTTCTTCGTTTCAAGCCGCGCTCTCCTTTATCGACCGACATATCCTTTCCTAGGCGTTATATATCCACTTCTCTTCAACCGGACACTGAAAAGCTGTAAGTGTTTTATTTCGACATGCTTATAGGAGCGTCTCGAACATAATAACAGTTTCATCGGCAACGCCACACTGTCCAGGCTATCTTGATACACCGGTCCTTCGTGGATCCTCCGCCTCTTGTAAAATTTTGATATGCACATCACGGTCCTTACTCGCCGTTTCCCGTCCGACGGGAAGGGACTCCCATTATCAGCGCACAAATGACGGCAATGTCAAACACAGTAAAAATCTTAGCCCACTACGCTCCGAATTCTGCACTTAACGTCGCCCCGCCCATACTAATGCATCCACCCACGTGTCCAGTATAAAACGCGATTGTCCACGAGCGAACAATCTACATCGTCTTCCATGGACTACTCGAGTACGTTTATCCGCGCACATATCAATATCAATATCGGCTACGGCCAGGATCGCTTATATGGCGTCAACTCCCTTCCCGAACTCATCGAGTTTAACGCACGACACAATCCTAATCACGTCTTCGCACTTCAGACGCGTCCTGGAGATGCACCCGTACGCGAAATAACGTTCTCGGAGCTGCAGACCGCGGTTGAGAACGCATCTGCCTGGTTAGTTTCATCGGGTGCGACTGTTGTGCGCACGTCTCGAGAGACCCAGGTCCCACCGGTAGCCATCCTGATGGGCAGTGATGTCGGTATATTCATCTACATGGCTGCGTTGAATCGACTCGGTACACCTGTTGGTCCTATTCCTTCTTTTGATCGAGATCAGTGTTTGACTTTACTCTTCCATCAGGTTTTATGTCTATCGGCACGTCTAACGCCCGTCGCGATTGCGCATCTTATCACGGAGACCCACCCTTCAACGGTACTCATCAGCGCTCAGGTCGCACGGGCTGCGAAAGAGGCTGAGGATTTGCTGATGGGCTCCGCCGGCGTGGCGCCTAAATTCCAGGACGCGCTTGGGTATATGGAGTTGATCGACGGGATCACAAGACAGCCTATTCCGCCGAAATACGAGGACTTTCAGTACGGGGACCGCGACTCCCTAATCTTGCACTCCTCTGGCACGACTGGGCTGCCGAAGGCGGTGTGGCACGCACACGCTTTCATATTGACGAACGGAACGAACCATAATCTGCCACCACGACCCGATTGTTATCCGGTGAATTTGTCGACTTTGCCGCTGTATCATGTATGCGATGCGTTCGATATTCTTTATTCGTTTTGTTTTATTTACGTGGGTGATAGAGCTTCGGTTTGTTAACCCCATGCCTTTCGTTGTCTATCGGCATGCCGCGGTATTGACTGCCGCTACTGTTATCCCAACCGGCCGGTCGACGTTAAAGATGATAGAAACCACCAACGCCAATACGATGTTCACCGTGCCCTCCATTTTGGAGGAAATGCTGCGCCTCCCGGATGGCGCAGGCGTAGACGCCCTCAAGAAACTGCAGTTCATCGCCGTCGGCGGCGCACCCATCAAGGAATCTGTCGCCGAAGAGCTTACGGCTCGTGGAGTTAAATTGCTTAACCATTGGGGGTAAGCCTTTTTTGCACATCCTTCCAAAAAGCTTTGGACTAAAACAATTGTATGTACGATAGGCTGTACTGAACTCGGCGCCATTGCGACTATACAACCAGTCCCTGCTGGGTATGACTGGCGTTACATCATCCCTCGAAAGGACACCGGTCTCCGCTATGAACCCGCTGGTGACCAGACTTATCGCTTGGTGGGTCGTGCACCTGGATGGGACGAGCCACATGTCGTACAAGATCTCCTCGTCGTCCATCCCGACGACCCGTCGCAGTACCGTATCATGGGCCGTGCAGACGAACTTCTGGTGTTGGTGAACGGGGAGAAGGTCAGACCCACCGGGATGGAGGACGCAGTCAAAGATCACCCTTCTGTCAAAGCCGTTTTAGCGTTCGGAGAAGGACGGGAATCGATGGGGCTTATCGTCGAACTCGCTGGTGACGCACAAGCTGACGACACGTTGTGGGAGTATGTCGAGAAGGGGAATGCTGTCACCGACAAACATGGCAAGGTTACACGGGATATGGTCATCCTCACGTCAGAGTGCACAAAGGCCTTGATACGCACGGATAAAGGTAGTCTGCAGAGGAAAGCGAATTTGGTGTTATTTGAAGAGGAGATTAACAGGGCGTACGAGGCGGCTGGTGTGGAGGGAAGTGTGCGCCTTTTGTCGGCGATGTTCGGTCTTTGCTGAGAGAGCTGTTTACGACGTATCAGGGATCCCGGAGTACCGCGATGGCCAGGCGGACAAGGTGGATTTCTTCGAGGCAGGAATGGACAGCTTGCAGGCGACTCGCAGGCGACTCGTCTGAGGAAGGCCATCGTCAACTCTTTGCGCGCTACGACTGGGATACCCGTCCCGATACAGGACAACGATGTCGAGTCGGACTTTTGCTTCCAATATTCGACGTTGGAGACGCTGACTGCTGCCGTCAACAAACTCCTCGCAGGCGAGGTCGAGTCGCAACAGTCTAGTGAAGAGAAGCGGATAGGGATATTAGAGGCGATGGTGGAGAAGTATCGTGCAGAGCTGGTCGCGTTTTCTGGTACTGCTCGGACGCAAGAAGCGTATGGGATCATCTGCGAGAGATGGCAAGGTCGTCCTTCTCACGGGTTCAACGGGCAGCCTTGGGTGTTTCTTATTGTCGCGTTTACTTGCAGACGAGTCGGTGGAAAAGGTTATCTGTGTTAATCGGGCTCATGCGACGTAGAGGTGCCGCCGTCGACGAAGCTGCTCTTAAACGAGTATCCTTCATGGACACCGACGTCAGTTCCACCGAATGGACTGATCCAGAAGTATGGCCTATTTCAACTCATCATGTCGCCTACTAACGAATTCGAATTACAGCTCCTTCGAGTAACGCACATCATACACAACGCCTGGCCCGTCAACTTCAACCGTCATGTCACCTCTTTCGAATCGCACATCGCCGGCCTCGTCAACCTTCTCAAACTCTGCATCCTCTCGTCCCAAAACTACCTCTACCCCACCCGCCTCATCTTCGCCTCCTCCGTTGCCATTGTGGGTCGCTAGCCCGTCCTCCACCCTGTCGGTCCGTACGAGGTCCCGGAAACACCTCTAGGTGCGATGTATACGGCAAAGTTTGGTTATCCCGAAGGAAAGTGGGTCTGTGAGCGGCTAATCCAAATCGCCGACCATCTCTACGGCATGGAGGGTCTAAAGCTCATTCGAGGCAGTTCGGTGAGGATCGGACAGATGACGGGCGCGGAGGGATGTGGCGCGTGGAATGACAGTGAACATTTCCCCATTATCATACACACGTCGAAGATGATGGGTGCTTTGCCGGTTATTGAAGGTGTAAGTGTTTCTATGTTTCTCCGTCGTTGACATGTCGTTAACTGTTGGTTTAGTCCCTTTCCTGGATGCCCGTCAACCGAGCAGGAAACGCCATCGTGGACCTGTTGTTCTCGGAGCGTTTCCGCCCGACGTATCATTTGGAGAATCCTTCTCGGCAGTTATGGCGCGGCGTCATGAATGACTTTTCCTCTCTCCTCAATCTCCCTCTCATTTCGCTCAACGAGTGGTTGGCCAAAGTCCGTCTTCTTGGGGATGGAACACCCGCATTCAAAATCATGCATTTCCTCGAGCGAGACTTTGCGAGGATGGCTTCTGGCGAGGTCATTTTGGGCACGTCCGAGGCGAAAGCGGATTCCAGGCAGATTGTTACGAGCACCAGTTTAGACCGAACACATTTAGAGGAATACATTTCATATTGGGAAAAGGTTGGGTATTAGATAAATGGTTGTTGATGTGTGTTAATAGTCGTAATGCTGGTACAGTAGATATGCCCAATTATGTAAATGAAATAGATATCGATCATGTCATACTCGTGGCGTAAAGAAACGACGAAAACATTTTCCCAGCTTGAGTCCCAGTCCCGCCGGGTGTTTCTTCTTCAGCTTGGATGGACTTGGAGACACCGTAACAGATCGAGGTCTGCTATACGTCTCCCCAACAGTCTCATCTGCCGCACCATCTCTCCGTCTAGGCAAATGCGTCGAATTCAACATGGCGCAAGTACGCATATGTGGCTCTGACGGCATAGGAATCCGCTTCAACGACGTCGTATCAAACGGCGCGAACACGCGGCTATCAAGCCATCGCTCGACAACATTCATATCTATCAATGATTGATTCATCACTTGCTCAGTCATATCATAAGCAACAAAACACTCACCTAAGCGATAAACTCCCCCGTCCCCCTTAATCAAAAAGAAATACTCAATCTTCTTATAATCGCAGTCAAACAACCCCTCGTTCTCGTCCTCAAACACCACCCCAACCACACCCCCAAACACCTTTCTCTCCAACAAAACCCCACCTCCGGAAACCACCTCAACACTCTTTCCCCAGGCGGCCCATCATACCCGACCTCGGCATAAAACGGCGCCCTCTCCTCGTTCTCCTGGGACGCCCCCCCCCCCCCTCCCGTGAAAGTACGCACGTGCAGCATGCATCAGCTCATGCACCATGTTCACTACCACCACAAACGCCACACCCGCTGACTTCGGCGCACGTTCCAACGCACGCGCAATTCTCCCATGGATGAGGATCGTCCCAGCATAGGCATTCGTCACATCAAACTTCGTCGCCACATATCGCCCAGAGCACGCACACTTTCACTTCGGGATAACTGCTGCTCCTCAAGAACAACAGAAGGCGCGCCTTCTCAAACGGCGTTAGGGGCAACTCATCCACGACATTCCCCGAAATATCTCCTCGCGCAATCTCCTCCGCCTCGAGCGCGTCCCCGCGTATGATAGCTGCAAAGTGGCGCTGCCACCGAGAGGCGTCATCAAGGGCAGCCTGCCTGATCCGATGATTCCACATCTGCAGCATCGCCTGCAACGCTGAAGACGCAGGCTCTACTGGTGGTGGCATAGAGATGATGGAGGTAACAATGAAGAAGAACAAAAACGTGTTTGTCAACACAAGTAAACGTCGGTGATCCAGGTAAAAAATTGTCCATATCAAGAAAGCCCAGAGTCAAGATCGCCGTGCCCGCAGCGCCTTGCCGCTTGGGTGCGTATGTATGCCATGCTCACCACCGGAACGCCATCGGAAACTTTGCATGTGCCTTGGGCAATAGGGCCCGTACTTTAAATTCCTTCATCATAGTGAATATCATGAGCTTCGGCACCAGCTCGACGTTGGGCTGGCACAGCGCAGCGTCCAAGTTCAACCAAGACTCCGAATGCGCCGGGTCGCACTCATCTTCCTCGAAATCGGATACGTTGAGAATAATCTCGTTAATCGTGGGAGGGAGGTTGCGCAAAGTCGAGGTGTGCCAGGCGAAGAGCCTAACATTGTTACCAGAACTAGGCGGGAAATGCAAATGCAGTGTCTTGAGCTTGTCGACTTGAATTGGGCCAAGTGGTTGGGGATCGAAGTCTGAGAGGCATTGTGAGAAATAAATATAAGCACAAAAAACAGATGGTGACGCACGGTTCAGAGGGGCTGGTAGAATTTCGAGACATTCGAGAGAAAAGTCGGACGTGGCCCTAGCGACCAGCCGATCGATTCTTCCGACAAATAGAGGTGTCCATTTGTCGGATCTGACGATGAGTTTGCGGACGCAGGCAAGCGGGGAGTCCTTGCGACGGCAGTAGAGGTCCATGAGGGCGCCTACGTTACTTGAGCGCGCATCCAGGCAAAGCTCGTCGACGTGAATGTACGCTGCATGGAGACCGATCAGAAACGCGGAGTCAAAGTCAACCATTTCACGATGAGACAGTTGGTAGTGCCATGCCAGTTCCTCAATGAAGATCCCGTCCAAATGTAGACATTTAAGGCGAGGAAGGAGATGGAGTAATTCATTCATCGCCGATAGACAAAATTGGCAGTCGAATAATTTGAGAGACGAGATAGGGCAACGCGAGAGCGCTGTGAGGGGGAAGGGTGGCGGATCCCTTGCGTCAAAGCGATTTAGGCGAAAGACAGAAAGAGATGTGAGATTGGGAAGCTGCGGAAATAAATCCGGCGAGGAAACGGGTAGAACCTCTGGATAGTAGCCCTCGAGCCTCTCCTGATGATACGAGGAGAAGTCGATCGTCAGATGATGGACCAGACGCGTAATGTGCAGTGGTTTAGCGAGCAAGTCGTCAATGTGCGGCTCCCACGGCCAACCTGGCGATACAATTGTTATACTGCGGAACACGATTTGCTGGATGAAGTGCGTTGCGTGAGGCCAGACTAAACACATGGGTGCCACTGATTTGCGGTCGATGTGATATAGCTCCCTGATGATGAGGATTATTAGTTCGGCGAGTGGAAGGGACATCATCTGTTTGAGGCGTTAGCCAAGCGGTCTATGGTGGCAGAGAGAGCAAACCTTGAGTGAGGAGTGATGGTGGTAGATGTCCAAGTTATCAGATGTGTCCGGGCCGGGCAACTGTCAAGTCGAGGCATTTGGCTCTCGCCGAACTAGGCATCTATGATCAAACTCTACTCAGACTACGTCACCAATTTGATGCATAAAGACATGCAAGCAAGGTGGATAATAGTGAGAAGTTATATCTTCTACATGGGAGACTCGAGCCACCGAAAGACGCTTCTGGACCGCCAAAACCTACGCTTAAGGCACTACCTGACCGTGGTGGTACCAGTACCAAAGCATCGACGCGCTCTGGCGAGGCTGGTGCTGCCTGAACACTTTCTTGCGGTAGAACGACTCAGGTGGATCACACACGGTCTGCGGTGCCTAGGGATCAGAGACTAGGCTTCTCGTTGTAGAGTGTGGTGGCCAGACAGAATTATTCACACTGCGCCAGGCTCGTAAGCACATCCGTTCGCTTCTAAAAGAAATTCAATACGACAATGTTATCATCGGTGAGAGTCGCGTTTGTATCGTTCGGGACTGTCCACTTGGAGACTGTTGCTATTCCACATGCCCTTGAGCTGAACCAGCATACTTACTCAACTTTGTTCAAGGCCCAGATGTTTTCACACGAGAAGAGACTCAGAGTTAAGAAAACCAACACCGGCACTCACGTTCGCGTTCTTGAGCGGAGTGGAGGCCCTACTCCCTCAGGCGACTCACCCTCCATCCATTGGATAATGTCTGGTTCTCAGTGCAACATTCCATGGACCATTGAGAGAGAGTCTTGTCCATGCTTCCTCTTGATGAAGACAGAACATCCGTTAAATGTGCTAGTCAAGCAAAACAGAGTGGCACAGAGCAAACCTTGAGAAAGAGTGATGGTGGCAAAGGCCAAAACTACCGGAAGCCCGGCCCGGGAAGCCGTATTTACAAAAGCCATCTTGCCCACCCCATAAAGGGTTTTCCAAGTCCTGCACTGTTGTTCTGTAGCGGCCATTTAGAACCTTCTACTTGGTCCGAAACCTCCCTCAATATACTGTAGCTGCAGTCTTGCTGGACAAACTACATCACATATGTTAGTACTACAGTATTCAGACCCTCTCCACCTCAAACATTGGCTGACTGTTGGATATCATTCTACTGAAAGTTTTCACCACTCAGCGCACGTATGTAAAGCAGAGAAAGTAGCTTTGCCATGATATACATCATCAGCTAATCGTGAGACGGTGGAACGGTGAGCCGTGCAACGAGGAAACGTGAATGCAATGCTGACAAGACGGAATGCTACGCTACGTGCCTAAAGCCCATGCCAAACACCCGCAAACACTGAGATGCGCCTTGCGCGTCTATCTAACCCTCCTCCTGCGATCTCCCTGTTACAACGGTCGAGGCAAAATAAAAAGAATCACGACCCCCGAACCAAATGATCCCGTAACACCTCCCTAAACCGCAACGACCACCACCCCCGCGGCTCCCTCTTCTGCCGCCTATTGCTCCCTTCAAACTGAAAACTTCTCGGAACCGGCAACCCGCTCTCCACCAACGAATCTACAAAAGTACGCTGCCTCCGATCATCCTCATAGTCCAAGCCCATCGGAACCGATAGCAATGGCGATGTCGTTTGGGCTGAATTCTGTAATGCTTAGAGCCACTGAGCCTTGTCCTGCGTGCGTATCTTGAGTTGCTGAAGCTGCGCAGTCGGAGAAAGCGTGCCGATATACTTGCAGTGGATATCCTTGAGATCGCTAGACGGGCAGTAGTTCTAGAGAAATATCTAGAAGACAGTCAGCTTAGGAATGGTAGGTAGGTAGGTAGAAACCGGCACCAGGTCCCTATCAGGAACGGCCGGGTGTGGAATGTCAACATGATGAAACCCAAACCTTGTTCCGTATCGTCCTTTACCTCAAGGGTCCTCGTGATACCTATATCCTCGCAAAGCGCCCATCCATCGGGTTCTTGATGGTCTTGAAGCGGAACACACGAGACAAGAAGATCTGGAATAGGCGGATTGAACTTCGGTTGTCTTGAACTGGGCGAAGAGCTTGGTGGCATCTCCCCGTCCCAGAACTTGCAGTCGTAGTAGATCCAGATCTTGCACGGCGGTTGTCCCAGTCATTGATTGCGTTTATGAGTCGGCTTGAACGATCTCGAAGAGGATTGATAGGCGGATCCTGGAGTACGCGATGAACCTGTCCATGGTGAAAAAGTCGTCGGTCCCTTCGCGCGATATCCGATAGCTCGCTTATCCATCTTGAAACAGTCTCTGAAAACTCATACTCGTCCTCCCGCAGTTTGACCTCGGTCATGACTTTGATCATAAGCTCCGCCGAACGAACAAGACACACAGTCGAAAGATAGTCGCCGTGGGTCCTAGGCGTCGCGTCCAAGAGTTGCTGGTAAAATATTAATAAGGAGCGGAGGCGACAGTCAAAGCCTACGTTGAAGAGTCTAGGATAAACAGCTATCCTATTCACCGGCTCGACCAAAAAGCGTTCCAAGGACCACACAAACTCACCAAGGTCATTCTTCCCATCTTCGACAAAGCCCTCGCATCTGCCAGCCGCACCAGATATTATCCCGAACGCACGGCGCTGCCTCGCTGCGGCGACATGTGAATGCTGAGCAATAGACACCGCTTCATAATAGGGTGCCTCGCGATTCTGCCTGAGTGAAGACCGAACAGGGGAAGGAGACGAAGCTCTGAACGACCTTCCGGTAGACGGGGACACAATGACAGTAGGCGGTAGTTCATCGCAACGTCTTCAAGAAAGGTCAGAAGAGACGGACAGATACGCACGTCGCTGGTACTGCTACTCGACTTGTACATGCTAAAGCTGGTTGTCGACGCTGGGGCCACCTGGAAGCTGTGCTTCTACGATCTCGCACCGATCCTGGCTCCGCTCAGAAAATTGCGCCATCCATTAATCCTCCAGCTATTCCACAGCCGCCCCGGCGTAAACCATTCCTATCCCACATACCCCGTCTACGTGGTTCGTCAACTGATGAATCTGACGATCCACAACGCCACTTCGAGCCACGACGCAGACTTACCGTGGCCAATGCCAACGTCTTTGCTTCCAGCTCTTCCTCGGATATCGATAACGAGTTCGCCATGCCTGTCCAGCCAAAGTGGCAGAGCAGAGGTTTGGGCTTGGTGTTTTCCCCAGACAAACATGACTTTCGCACTTCGGAATTTGAGTCGAAACGCATGTCTGTGGCTTCCTATGCCACGTCGGAACCGGATCATCCAGAAGACGAGGAGGATGACTTTGAGGAGGCTCATAGGAAAAGAAAGGCGGCGTTGATGGGTATTGTTAATTGTCTGGAGCTGACCCACTCAGAGGACAAGACACACGTCGACGATGACAGCGAGTATAATGGTGTTGAGGGTTTGGCGATTAGCGGATCTGGTCAAGTGGACGAGCCAGTGTCCGAATCAGAATACGAGGACGAAAGTCATTCAAAGACAACCGTCAGATCATCGCCGTACGTAGAACCCTAGTCGCTCAATTCGTCCAGAACCGTGATCAGAATTTTGGAGAGTATACGGCGTAGAGAGCAGCGACAAGGAGTCAGGGAAAGGGTATACAAAGGTGCGTAGTCGCGTGTTAGAATTTAATAAAGGATAACCAGGACTGGATGGACCCACAGACACCCATCAGCGTCGAAAGGAGCCGAGAATCAAGGGCGTAAAGGGTCGATTAGTGTCTGATTAGTGAATATTCCTGGAGGGACATGACGGACAGAGGCAGAAGACGTCGATCGCGTTCTTCCCAATTCGGCAACGTGATGGTTAGCTTCTTACCGTCATGTACTTCACGCACAAATCTCACTCCCCGCAGACACGATGTCTCAGCGCGCACGGCGCCATCAATAACATCAAATTCTTCTCCTGTATGCGACTTTTTAACGTGAATACGGAGCCATGTCCATGTCATTGGAACGCCATGGAGGGCCGCGCCGGCCAGGCTTCACTTTTGGGAAAAATGCGTTTTCAGGCGTGTTTTTCCCTCGATTTTGATGCCCATTTAATACTAGATAGCGGCCTCAAACGTCCCTGAAGTGCGTGGGTTGTCCTTTTATGGTGCCATCGATACACGGGTTGATTGAATGTACAGGGAATTTTCGCCGCCACGCAAGGTTAGACAAAGATCAAATCTCGATTCTCCACGACACATGACTGGAACGATCTTGATACGACTACAGCGTCTAATTACCTCGCCTGCCCGACTTTTGTCCTGCACAGAAGGTGCGCATTTGTTGCGACTTTCTTGTTAACTTTTCATTTCATGTCATTAGATTCATCATCAGACTACGAGTTCGCCGCGACCCTCGGATAGTTACCATAGCTGATGGCGATCTGGATCTTGCACTGTTCCGGGTTATCACCGAATTGGGGGTTTGATGGTGAACCTTTTGAGGTACGTTACCTTTACCTTGTTCTTTTTGAATTCCTTCGTTGAATAATCATCCCAGGGCCATGGAATTGCGTTCGACGCAGTGAGCCGTTCCGATAATGGACGCCACAGTTCGACTTTGGTCTCAGCACACCAGGACACCACTACCGACACGTCGTCGTTGGCGTTAGATATCGTCCCAAGGACCGTCGCCTTCACGTCCTAGGAGCCTCGACATACACTCCAGACCCTCTCAACCCGCTGAGAAACTTTCAATTACAACACGGACCTACGCTCCTGCGCACAGCCTTCGGATAATAGCCGTTGATAGTGATTTTGATCTGACGGCGTTCGGATTTGCGCATTGGGGCAAGTTGGCGACAAATTCGTGTTGGGTACGTTCTCTTGGTCTCCTTCGTTTACTGGACTGACGGCATGACTCAGGGCTTCAATTTATGTTGATTAGGAGTGAGCAGCGGCGCTTCCGCCGCTGCACTCGCGTTTCTCGCTTCTCACTGCTAGTATAACGACGGTTTTGGACGCTCTACGCCACACTTCTCTTCCACCCTCGGACGGCTTTGACGTTGGACTTCTACTTATCTAGGACGAGCGCGCCTTTGCAGACGACGTGTTGCTGTTTCGATTTACGCCGCGGCGTTGTTGACGACGGGCTATCCTAATTTCGGTTCGTGCCTTGTTTGTTTCATCATTTGCCCGGAGCTGACTGTTGTATAGCTCATATCCACTCCGCATTAATTCTGCCGTGACCTTGGTTTTGTCTCCTGTAGGATGAGGTTCCGCAGGGATCAGGATTGTCGCGGGAGCCGAACTTGGCGCCGGCGCGCGCGCGAACTATACTACAACCACAGTACTAGTAGAATGCGATCTATTTCATGTAAACGTACATACATACATATGTCGTAGCCACTTCCCTAATGAACATTCAGTTGTTTAAATCTGTTCTGCACAAAATTGAAGAAAGTTCACGAGACTATGACTGGACTGGAAGTGTGGTATACGGCGGACTTGACAAATCTGTATAGCACGAATTCAACACGTTGGAGCTCCGTACGAACGTGTAAATACACTGTAGAGTATAATACAATGTCCTACTGAAACATGGTTATTGTCCAAAGTGGGCCTCAAATATGAACACAAAGATAACCCACCTGTTGACACTTACGGAGAAGCCAGTATTCCCGAAACAAACTTCTTGCGACGATGCGATCTGGTGGCCTAAAAACCCGCCGAACCAATCTTTGGGACCTTGAACATGATGTCCATCGGGTCCCCAGGTTGGGTTCAAGAACTTTCCCCAAGTTATTCACTCCGCTTGTTGGGCGTGTAACCCAAGTCCTGTCAACGTCCCAGGCGTCCAATGGGCTCGGAATAAGCGGTAAAATATCGTGTTTGAATGGTACCATACGGATATGGTATACCCAAGTGATCGACATCACTTGAACTCGAACCACCACATGTCCGAGTTCGGGGCGCTTACACTAACGCGCCCTTGTGTCTTCCCGAGCTCTCCGACCGCCTTAAATTTACCTGGAGGTTCCTCTACGGTATACGTAAATCGAATTCTGATGGTCCTTGAGACCGCAAATTAGTTCTCAAGACACTTTATCGCGTCAAACGCTCTGAACCGCCTTGGGACCCTGCACATCGATGACACGAGGATCTCCTGTACCCTATGACCAGTCTGGGGTACCGACAATCTTATCTAGTCTCCTTCGGATGTGGGGAAATGACGACAGTGGTCGTCTTCCCGTCCCACTGACACTTTTGTTGAAACGTGTTCCCAATGAGTTCCCGTTCAGTTTGACACCTCTATTAGGCGTACCTATCTTGTATAGACTCTCTACGACTTGATTTCTGCCTCTCAACGAATCCAGTGCTGCAGTCAGGCTCTAAGGGAAGGCAAGAGAGAAGGAAAGAATAGGCTGCCACGTCGTCGTCGATAAAAGCAACCTGGTCACTCGGGAATATCGGACCGCCGTGATCCGTGGAACATCGTGGTTACGGTTCCTATTTGGATTGCGCAATGTCACCTCCAGCTTTATTCGCGTTATTGATTGTTAAGGGGTGTATCTTTAGTCGCAAAAAAACGTAAACGAACATAGTCTAATCACACCCTAATCTTGACTCGTCACACTCCAATCGGCCAACGCAACACTAGGCGGCGTCACCACCATCACCCCGTCCTGCGCGAGTTCAGCACCTGAATCTTCAAATTGCCCGCCACCAGCCGATCATAAGCATCGTATCCCCGGGTTGGGCTGGTGCCCGTGCTCGGCTCAAAAGACAAGCATAGCACCTGGTCGGTGATAAAATATACATCTCCAGCTTCTTTCCATCCCGCTCAAGCGTCGCGGTCGATCCATCAGTCGACACAGTCGCGTTCGTGCGCATCTGCCACTGCACAGTGTGGACCGAGTCAACCTCGTCCTGAATGAGAACCTGCTGGCGGTTGGTGATAGTCCGTACACCGCGCTGTCGGACGGGGCTCAACAGACGCAGCTGCGTTCGTTGTGCTGGAGTAGATGGGCATGCTGAACACGGTATATACCGACGTGGGGAAGAGTTCGATGTCGTGTTTAACAGAGACGCGTCTAAAGGACTTTTGCTCCCAGTGAAGCCGCCATTGGTCGATGACGACGACCTTGATTCGGCCAGAGTACGCGGCCTAGAACGGCCCCAGCAATGATGAAGGGGAAGACACCCGCATCAACAACGCGGACATTCACGAGACTGTACACCTTGAGCGAGTTTGAGACGACACCTCTCATCTCCTGTAGAGCCATGGCAGTGGTTTCAAGATAATGAGAAGTGGACTGCGCGAAAATTCAAGTCAGATCTCGGCAGCGAAATACGAAAGAAAGCATACACCCATGATGGAGCGGACATGTGCTATCCAGTCTTCGTTAGTCGTAGTCTCGTTAGCCGGGAGAGACAGAGGCTCGACAATCCCAGAGCCCTGCTACTCTCGCAACACAGTGTATCTTGTTCTCCAAATCGCTCTTTGCCTTCGCCTTCTTGGTGGGGACAGTGTTCCATAAAGCATTGAATGGTCTCCGGGTTGATCTGACTTCGTCTGAGCGGGAGACAATGACAACTTGTTTGTTAGCTCAGACCACTTTTTCTTTTCGGTTCAGGCTCACAGTTGGAGGATCTACGAATGCCAAGGTACATGAGAGGAATGAAGAAAGAAATCGTTCAATCAACGAATTTCGCCAAGTTCAAACTCCGCGTGCTGTGCCTGTACACATACAATGTCTCGAACACGCTCGCCAACATACTACCACACTTATTACAGGAACGTATGTGTACCTCGCCGGGGAGACATTTCAGCTTGGCTCAGGGGATCGCCTGAATGTCTTCTTGTATCTCATCATTTTGTGTATACCTTTCGGAGCCGAGGCGTCAATGAAGGAACATGATTGTCGTCTGTAACCAGCGAAGAAATGGAACTTGCTCCACTGAGCGTCAGAATGCGGTCCACGAGAAGAGACGGTCCCGCGATTACTTTCCCGATGGAACGGTCACTTACAGCTCGGAGAAGAATGCCGCCGCGCGCGCCCGCGTTTGGACCGCGATGACTGTGACCTGGTAGGAGCACCAAACCCCAAACGACCACGAGTTAATCCTCCTTCATCGCATTCTTTTCCTGCGGCTTCCGAATCCAGCGATGATTTATCAACCTTGCTTGATCTCTCCGCTTTACCCGACACAGACGCCCTCGTTGGTCGGTTCCATATAATTGCCGCTGCACTCTTGCATGAATACGACATTGTTGTACGCGCAGAGTGCGCACAGGAGACTATATTGGAGCTCATGGAATTCGAGTTCTATTTCTGGTCTGACCTGCACCGTGACCCGTTCACGCACGGCAGCGAAGAGCAGAGGACTGCCGGTAACTGGTAATCTTTTTCATTTTGTTTGTTGTCTGTGATATTTATGAGGTCCAGGTACTTTCATCGTACTCCCAGGAGAGTGACGATTCACATGTCGTCGTAGATTCTTCTGGGTATCGAGGAGAGAAAGGTCTCCATCTGACCTTCGGAAATAATGCACCTCCGGTCATGTCGTCCTATTTCCAGACGACAAAGGATCCTGACGGTACTACCGTGATCCCTAGCACCTCCATGTCGAGGACGTTGAGAAAGCTTTCTGTCGACGAAGTATCAGTACATTTTACCATTGGGATACGGGCGTCCATCCTGGTTGATAGATGGAAGTGCTTTGGAAATGATGGTCAACGTCAAACACTAACCATGATCGTGGCCGTGCAACACTGCCATTCAATGCAGCTGTTCCCTTTCCTTCACCCTACTTTTAACCACCGATAAATTCTGACAAGGAATCATTTCGTGTGACAGCCCGTTTCTTCATCTTTACCATGCCTGTATTTGACTTTGTCTTCCCAGACATTTCACGCTTTGTTGACGATCAACCAACCGATTCATGGTTCATGACTCCGTGAGTCACTTGCCCTGATTTTCGGTCCCACTGATACATAGGTCTCAATAATATATGCGTTCCTAAGCAGCTCAGCAGGTTATGGTGGCTGCATGACAGTGATCTTGTCGCGACGCAGTGATTCACGCCACACAAAATGATAATGGCACGCTTGCATGAGTGGCTCTTCTCCCTGTTATGATGATACCGCACTGACAAGCTAACTCGACCTGATTCCCTCTTCTGAGTACAAGCGCGTACTCCCGGGGCGTTTGTTCTGGCTACGTCGTTTAGCACTGGCGTTGATTGGTATTCTCAGTCTTTTACAATGCCAAACGACGTCTCCAACGGTTGTGCAGACGGTGCTTCTCATCAGGTTCGACTGCGAATAACGATAAAACGGTATTTAAACAGAGACAGATTTCTAAGGAAAAGAAATTTACATTTGCCATATAACATCTACCATCAGCATCTTCCCCAATAACTTCATCGCCTTCATGATAGCTTCGTCCTGGGGTGGACAGTAAACCGTAAGTTGACTAAACCCAAGTTCAACCATCAAGACCGCGTCAAGCCGTTCGCACACACGACACTCCCGCTCCGACTCCGACTCCGCGGAGAATATATGCATATGGAGCTCGCCCATGACAAGAAGAAGGCCTACCCTCGGCCACGCCATCAAATTCTCCAGTGCCTGGATATACACATTTGGCTCTGCTTCGAGCGTGAGCCTCAACACCGCCTTCGGTACATCATAGGACGGGCAAGTCGGGCAGGAAAATGGCGATAGGAATGGTCGATCTCCAAAACGCGTAGCATCCGAACGTTGTCGTCGAGCGAGAGGGCAGGCTTTCGTGAGCGTGAAGAGGTCGAGGAGGTGGTGATCGAAGGGAGGCGGGTAGGTAATGGGCCATACTACCGTGGATGATTCGAGTATGGGAATGGTATCGAGTGTTAGAGCGAGAGTGTAGAGCGATGGGATTGAAATCTCGCCACCACCCAGCGGAGGCGAGTCGTCAAATGCCTCCCCCAAAGGTAATCCTCCGAACCCTCACCATGCAGCCGATCGCCTCCACGAACGAGACTCTGGTCCTTGCGGCAAGGTCTATGACGACGAGCTCCTCGATCCATGGCTTCCGAGGGCTATCTCGGAATAACGATAGGAATGTGGGATACGTGGGCGACTCAGAGGAAAGACAGAATCGCTCGAAATCATCCTCTGGGTATGCTTCGAGGGATGACGGCGCCATGGGGAGATATATGCGATGGAAGATGTGTTTCCGAGCGCCAGGAAACCATGCCTTCGAGACAAGCGTACTGTAAGCTGTCAGTACGATAGAGCAGCACATTAACGTCATTGAGGGTGGGAGATGCGATGAAGTCGATGATGAGATCGACCAGTTCTTCCGGGATACGGCACTTAGGGAGGCGGTACTGCCAGAAGAGTCAGTCGGCGATCAATGCAGAAAGGAAGAAAAGCTCGCTTCGACCACTTTTAGCATTTCCAGCGGCCAGTCCATGAGATGGAAGTGGGAGAAGGACAATTGATATTGTCATGGCCATTATTTGGTTCTGCATCTTCGACTGGGTGCATTGTGCGCTAATTAAGGCAAGTGTGAGTGCCAACCTCGGATATTAGCGATGGAAAGAGCGAGCTTCACTTACCTGCGGCTGATGTTCTACTAGCAGCGATTCGCGTAGCTTTGAGACAAACCCTCCCAACCGACATCCAGGTGTGCATGATGGTGAGATGCGATCTTGTGGGATGGTCAGGCAGTTGAAGGAAGAAACGGGTTGTGAGAAATAAGCATACATTCATCAGGCTGTTACTACTGCGTTTCGAGAAATACGTCGAATCTCCGAGCCAGTCACGAGTGACAGAAAGCGCGTTGATTGTAAGATAAGACTTTCAAACTATCGAGCCGGCGCTACCAGTGAGGGAGTGTCAGATACATCCGCCTCGGAGAAATAGGCGAGCACAGAGCCAAGGGGAACATGGAGCGCCCAACGCGAGCTGTAACGTCGCCAGATGTGATATTATGGTGCCAATACTAGAAAGCATTGGGTCCCAGAACGGTAACGCGCAAGGGCGTCGGAGCGCTGGAAGCTACGCGTCATGTCGGATTATCTTTCTCACTGTCAGAGATGAATGGAAGGTTCCTGATGACTAGGTTATAAGGAGAGAAAGACGCGACGACGAAACTAGTGATGAAAGCAGGACGCAAAAGCTGACACGTGGTCTACGGCTTTTCCCGACCTAAACCTCCTGAGTCCTGCTCTCTTAAGTCTTTCAACTACCATTCTCAATATCGACGTCTACAAGCGACCCACTCTCGTAGCTCCCTCTGACGTTCCTGGATCCAATTTTGTAATCATACCTGGTCAATGGTACTATCGTAGCATGGCGCGATCATGGAAAAAGACAAAGCAAGACGATCAAGAAGGCGATAGGCTGCGCACTTCCACACTCTGGTCCTTTCTCTACCTTGCTGGCGTGCGCCATCGATGGAATGCTCATACTGTTCCCGTTCTGATTGTCTCGTAACTCAGCTCTACTGCTACACGAATGGTGCCATTCTTGTCAAACGAAACTCTGAACAAACGGGATAACTGCGGATCCACGCGGTCCTCGAGAATGCGCAAACCGACGCCCACAAATCCGCTATAATAGCACAAACGCCTCATGCCCTCCTTCACACGCGGTCCCGGCAAATCCGCACCCACAAACCCTCGCCCCCGATTTCACAAATGTCTTCACTCTCCTCCCTAATATCACATCACACCCATCCTCCGTTCCCCAGGCCTTCTCCCTCTACGCGTCCAACTCTTCTAATATCACCTCGCGCCTCCACCCCACCCGTCCGACCGTCAGATATCTTTCATGGACGAATAACGCATCAAATCTTCGTCCTCGAATTATAAACCTTGCAGGAGCACCGACAAGATGATAAGTCAACAAGTCCTGCAAACGTCAGCGCAATATCCTACAGCAACCCCCTGCACCCATTCTCGTCCTCTCCCCATCACAAGTCTACTCCCTCAGTGCACCGGGCGCTCCCACAAAATTCGCCCTCCCCAATCGCCGTTACCCCCGTGCGTTCGCACCCAAGCACGGCCCGCCTCAGAACCCACAGCCGACGATATAGACTACCCCGGCTTCCAGCACCAGGGCGTCCCCATCAATGCATTCGGCGCCTCAGAGCCTGCAATCATCGACGCGAAAGATGCGGTGTTCACCAAGCCAGATTACCAGACGTTACCAGTATAACATTCCACATACTGGTTAGTCTGTGTCCTTCGTATCTTTCTCGTGGTTTACTCTTTTCTTGATTAGTGGCCAGGATATCCACATGTCGAATTGTACCGCTCTGTCGAAGTGAATACCAAGACGGGGTCATGACGAGGGCAAAGCTTGGTTACGTTGTCGCTGGAAACTTTATGCGCTTCATCGAGGTGAGCGCACTCTCTATCTTCCCGTGTGTTGTCCAACTTATAGAAAGCTCTGTAGAAAAATTGGTACGAATCTATCAGCGCTGCAGAGAGAGCCTAGAAAGTTGGCGCTGACGGCATTCGACTCGAGAACCTGGTTATTCTGTCTGTCTGGAAGACTTACAAGGACTCCTGGCAAACGGAAATCGCGGTTGATTTATGATGACTTGCGCTGTACACTTCGATGTTCTTACTATAGTATAGCGTACCACAGACTAATCGTAGGAATTCCGCAGTCGACGGATACTTATCGATACAACATATAATTACTCCCCGAAGGGAAGGTCGATATAGGATAAATACAGAATCTCTTCAACGACGAAGAAACTAAGTATTCAAGACGTGGTGTTAAGGTTAAGGGCAAAGTAATGTATGGTGCGTCTAACAACAACATGCATCAAAGCCAGATATTGTAGTCATGGATATTTTCGAAACGAGAGTGGATAGCAAAATGGACGATTCATGCTGACACGACGTCGACAGCGAAGAAGATGAGTGTGAACATGTCAGAAACGTCGACAACAATAGCGGTGGAAAGCTAGAACGGAGAGCCCTGAGGATCGCGAAAATGGTACGGAAATGTCGGTGGGATGGTTGAAAACAAGTACGCATAATCAAGAAAACAAAGAGAGAGGAAAACACGAGGCGAAAGAACATGGTAGCCTGATAAGAAGGTGTTGTCGGGTTGAAGGTGAGCTTGCACTCCATTGCCGAGGGAAACTTGAAGATGACCTGCGAGTATGAGCTATGCGTGTCAGTAATGGGATTAGCGACATGCGAAAGGGTTGCTTACGAAGCTGTCTTTGATCTCCATGCTCCTTTCGATCGTCTCCACGGGAGCTTCAATGCTGAAGCTCCGTGCCACGGTAGCGACAACGACCTTTATCGTGACCTGCGCAACGTTTTGGCCACCGAAAACTCTCGATCCAGTTCTATAAGGCATAACGTAGTGGTGCATGATGGCCAAGGACTCTGCGGATACCCATCGTCCAACCAGTGGTCGGGAAGGAAGGTGTCTGGACAGCTGGATTGCGATGCAACGACCAAGTCTGAGTGGCGATGCCGGTTTCTGTGGGGAGCGCGAATGGCAATACATATGGTTGTTCTCTAACACGCCTAGCGCCCGAATGTCGTCGTCAAGCGAGAGGCCTAGAAACAAGGGTGGAGCAGAAATAATGGGGGAAGGAGGGCAGGAGGGCAGGAAGCTCTAGCGCCAGAACGAGGACTCGCGAGGCTAATCGGACACCGGCTTCGAATTGCTGGGTCTTGAAAACCCCAGGAAAGCAAACGTTCCAAGATTTTGCTGTGCCGGATGTGTGGGAGATTGGTAACGATGGAGGATATGTTGTAAGGCGAGAATGGTGATGGGCGACGCCAAACGGGCGACGGATTCCAACTCCTAATGGTAGATACGAACACGATGGTGGATCTTGGCTGGCGGGAACGATGGGAGAGAAGCTGGTAACGGAAAATCAGACAAGGATGCTCCAGCACGAGAACGAGGATTCGCACCATCACACGAGCTCCGGATCCGGATTCTTCGACGTCGAAAAGGGTAGGGTAGGTGACCGTCGCTGAGACGTGGGGGATAGAGAGCAGGATCCTGGAGCGCGAGAATGAGGACGCGCAAGAGGATGGATTCGGACTGCTGGGCCTGCTGAGACGATCTCCAAGTGATGAGAGGCGACGGTCTCTGATGAAAGCAGGTAAGCGACATAACCCCGTTATCCCCGCTTTAGCGCTAAGAACTTGTCACCGGTGTCACCGCGTTAGCGGTACTGCACGTGGCTGCCTCGTCGCTCCTCCTACCACGACATGGCATCGGATCTGGATCTAGGTACATGATTGATTATTTGATAATACCGCGTCTTATTACTTTCTAGACGCATTCTGGTACTCGCAAGTGAGTTCCGACGAGGAAGAGGGTCCCTCTAAGTACACTGGTGTGTCTCACCGTGTTTCATACTCATTTTTTAACGTGAACTGCGCACAGGCGCGTACACCTCTCCATCCATGTCGCCATCTCCATCCATGTCGCCATTGGACGTAGATATGGGTGACTTTAGCCTAAGCTCGTCACGTGAGTTTAACTGTCGCTGTCCTAGTTTCATTGGCGGCTAACTGAGATTCCAAGCGTCAACGCCATACGAAAAAGACGACCAGTCGCTCGAGCAAGACGACCAACCGCTCGAGCAAGACGAGCAAGACCAACCGTTGGAACAGGATAGGAGCTCGCCCGATGATGACGTTCAACGTGGCAAGCAGTCCACATCGCGTGGGCTCAAGCTGAACTGGGAGAGCATCAGTACGTAAAATGCTTCGTACGAGTTCTTCGCTTCTGACAGCGCTTGGTAGACAAGCTAGATGACGCCGATCTCGGTCAGGAACCTACCCTATATCTGGGAGGTCCGTACTACGCCGTTGATTTTTCTTGGACTGACCGAGCGCACAGGCTTTGGGCCGCGTAAGACGAAGGAGGGACATCCACTGGAGGGTGATTATGAACGTGCGTGCCTATTCTTCTCCGACCCATACGCAGCGCGCTTAATGAGGTGTATAGCCCCTGTAGTTTATGAACATTTTGGCACACTATTTGACAAAACAGAGCCTGTACATCCTTCTGAATTAGGGTGTATCCTACATTGGAAGGATGAGCTTCTCCGACACGGTCGTCTTCCGTCCACTGGCCTGCCTCAAACACTCACATCGTCCGAGCCCGCCGCTGCTCCATCCTCTTCCGACTTTGTTCGTCCTCAGGCTCCCAAATTCAAACTACATATGAACGACAAGCGGTACATTGGCGGCCTCGCGTATATTACGACCGTCAAGCCGGAGAATCACTCAGAGGAGTTGAAACGCATGCTCAGTATTGAAATGCCGGTGGACGAATCGTACGAGGTTCGAGATGACGAGTTGGTGCGCAAGGAATTTAAAGGTTGCATATCTATGGTTCCCGGTATCGTCTATGCAGCGGAGTTGGATGACGACGAGTTTCGAGGGTTCCCTATCACCGTGGCGTGCTTCCATGATCTTAACTCCCTTCAGCACGTCCTTTCTGAAGCGGTCTATGACAAATTCATGCGCAATGCGGAGCGCTTCCTGGAGCTTGCATGGGGGAACGGGCAGTTCGTAGGCCTTGCAGATTTGCCGCTGAAGCCAAATATTCGATCAACCCGCTCCGCACGGATGGCCAAGAAGCAGGCGCCGTCTGCGCCCAGATTTACTGTTCCACTGGGTTCAGAGGTCGTCATTGGCGCCGACGATGATGAGCTTGAACAGGATGGCGAGGAGTCAGAGCTTGAGGATGACGAGGAGTCAGAGCCTGAGGACGGCGATGATGTGGACATGCCTGAGACGTCGTCTGTGGAACAGGGTCAAGGCTTCACAACGGGCAACGTCTCTTCCAGTTTAGGTGGGACGACGATCAACGGCGAGGGTCAAGGCATCTTTCATCCGGCTGTCAATAATAGACAGCCGACTTCGCTCGCTCTCATTTGGGAAATGCACATAATTCTCCGCTTTTTCTGGCATTGCCTGATGATGGTCGCTCTGAGCCGGTTCGAATGCGAGTGTCTCACTTTCAAGTTCCTGGATACCAACGCCCCTGCTTTGGGCGGCTTTGGTCCCGGACCTCTCTCGCTGCAGTTAAATCGGTCAAACACATATCGAAGGTCGTCATCTCTCGATACTCTTCAAACTGCTATCATCACGGCTCTTACTGCTATTGGTCTTCAAGGCCACCTTCATACGGATCGCCTTGATGCGCTCGTTATCTTGACGCTATGTACCTTTGTTTTCCGCCTGACAGAGGATGTGAAGAAGGCTTGGTACGCTGGAGCCTTCTTCTTTGCTCGTCACGGTCTGGTCATTCCCCAGCTCAATCTCCTTATCTGCTGGGCAGTCTTTGGAGCACGAGATGTTCATGGAGGAGAGCAGCCTGGTATCATCGAAAACATCCAGGTTGCTATGAAGAACAATCCTTTGTTGAAGCATTTGAGTATGATCTGGAAGCGTGCGGGGCCTACGAATCGCATGGTCTTTGTCGACTATACAGGGGAGAAACCGGTTCACAGAGAGATTCCCGTCGCGCTCACTAAATCCACTGGCTTCCAAAACCATTCATTCATTCCAACACGACTCTCCTACGTGCAAAACTTTGCCGAACACGGTACTCATCTCATGGGTACTGTGCCTCATCGCCAGAAGCGCTTTGCAGTAGACCAATTCTACGACTCGACCAATGCCGCTATCCTCACTCATCGGCCTGTACCGCCATTGTCCCAGTTGCAAGAGGATCTTGACAAGATCGATATGGCCTGCCTTGGTGAATGCAGTAACGAGCTTACGTTAGCTAGCATCTCAGCAGCTGACCGAACCAAGTATCGCGCGGCTGGTGAATTCCTTCGCAAGTTGTGCTCCTTGTACCTTCTCCCTATTCAAACGCGTCACCTCAAGATCTATAAGCTTCGACATTCATCGACTGCCAAAGCTCCCAATGCGCCTCTCATTGCAGGAACAGAGGACCAACAGATTCGGTCGTCTGCTGTCCGAGAGAAACAAAGTGTCCAAAGTCATAATATACAGGTACATCTCTATATCACTTGTGCCTACTCACGCGCTGATGAGTGCCCTAGAACGGTCGATACTTCTTCCGCGTTTCTACGCCAGGCGGAAGCAACACAGAACTACTTGAAGAAGACGATATCAAGTATGTATATTATGCTCATTGAACGCGACATACCGATATATCATTTCAGAAAACGAAACCTTCGAAAGACTGCCCAGCTGTACCTCCGCAAAAACGACATCGCCGTACCATTATCTATCGCTCTCCCCGTTGACCTGAATGTCGATCTGGTCAATAGGGTCACGGATGAGCACCTTGTCAGTACAGATGCCGGTAACTTGTTGGATGATCTTCGTCGGGCGCGTAAGCCATCATCCAACAAGGGTAGTCTATCATCCCTCTCCAAACGTCTTCACGAAGAGGAGTCGAATCTCGTCAAAATCTGTTCCCATACTCTTCGACAGTCTTCTGCTTCGGAGAGTATTGATACACTCATCAACATCATGGACGCTATCCAGACCGACGCTGCCATTAATGCAGAACTTGTAGCCCTCCATGCTGTGATGACAGCTCAGCGTGCTCGTTCCTACGAACTTGTCAAGGATTGGATCATTTGCGATGGGCCTACTACTTTTCAGACGATTCTCAACCAGTATCATTCCTCTTCCATTTCCAAAAAAGCGTCTCCGCTCAAAACTCTCGTCTGGCATGTACGTCTGTGGTACACCTACGCACACAGCGAAGACGAGAACAGACGTACTGAGTTAGTTGCGAAGTTTAAAGCCGCATCTATCCAGGATGTGATCGACATCACTCACGTGCCTCATCACCTCTACGGTCTGCTCAAACGCGTACCCGCAGTATCCGTTGAACTTCAGAAATTACCAACCCTCTTGGACACCCTCTGCACGGTCTTTGAGGATGCTTATCTTCTTCCAAAGCTGCGCCTTGACCCTGGTGCGTCGCTCAAGACTGTTCGCGAACATGTGTTATGGCTGGGTGAGCTGTTTACTCAGCTTCGAGAACTCGCAGGATCCGACGTATTGCTATATCTTCCTATGACTGATGCTCTGATCCGTCATCCTGACCTTCCATTGATACACGCTTCCAGTCTGAAACGCGTTACACCCCTCATCCACAAGGGCGATTTGCCACCCATCTTCCCTCCTCTTTCTAGCAAGGCGAAAGAAGCTCTTGAGCCGCTTAACGAAGCCTTGACTCTTCCTCCGACTACTTCTCGAAAAGCACCAGCTACAAAGCGGAAGCGAGGGGCACCCAATGACGAATGGGCGAACTCGACCGGTAATACCCACACGCGAGTCCTTGAGATGCGCAAAGTCAATCAAATGGTTGATGAGACGTGTCGATGGCAAGATGTTAACAAGGACTGTCTTACGAGGATCACCGAGAACTTTCTCTTCAATTACGATCCTCGAGATTCCAGAGGGGAGACGAAAATGCCATCTGGAAGCGACGGATTCAATGTTGACTGGATTCAGCCTTTCCGGTCAAAAATGAACGATCTTATCAACGACTGCTTTACCTACTACTCTATCAGGACTCGCTCTGGCCTTTCCCAGCTCTTGACGTTCCACGGATTCGGGATGGGGTCTGGGATGAAGGATACCGTTAAGGCGTTGGATTGGCCGTTGACGGATTTGGCAAAGGCCAAAGCAGAGTTTGCCAAGGCTGAGGAAGATGAACTGCCACTGTCGAATATTCACTGCTGGGGCCACCAGCCAACCTCCCAGCTTGCGCATGAGCAGATGGGGGATACTCCGGAACAGATGGAACAGAAGGCTAGAAAGAGGAGGAAGGCAGCGGAGAAGGCAGAAGCTGAGGGAAGGGTGATGAAGCCAAGAAAGACGGCGAAGAAGATATGGACGGTTGAGATGAAGCTCGCCTCGTATTTCGATGATGCTATTCTCATCAACTGGAAGAAGTTCCTCGACCAGCGCACGCCCACTCCACGCTCCATTAAGGCATTTCTGACCTCGGAAGTTGGACGACGCGTAAAGGCGCTACCACTCTTCCAAAGCGATTCATTGACCCGACTCCAACTCTTGACATCCCTCGTCCACTTGAATATTCTAAAGCCGTATACTCCTACGGAGATGGCGGAAATGATCGTTACGTTGGACAAGGGTGCGCGCAGTGGATTGGCGGCTCTCGGCTTCGACGTCAGTACTGACGAGGCGACAAAGGCATCCTTTCAGACGTTCCATTCTTATGTTTACAACCAGATCTCACCGGAGCAGCGAGAATTGCTCAAGTATAATGCCCATTCGTCGGAGAATCTTCTTTGCAAGATTGGCCGCTGGAAGAAGTACGGATATGGCGTCATATGGGGCGATGCTTGGCATCAGAAGTGGTTGCGCTTGGCGGAGAAGGCGGGAGCGCGATGGACGGATATATCTTAGTCTAGTGTTATTTATTATCTTTGCCGACTGTACCTACTTGCGATAATTGTGAGCATGTTGGCGTCGTTACTTGATCGTGCTGGTCAGTACTGGGTTAATAGCGTGCAAACAATCAGTCATGATACCCTCGGATTGTGTAAAGGCCTCAGAGAAGCCAAGCGCTCTGCACGACGTGGCACCCAACATCCCCGCCATTCGATGCTTTCTACCTCGATCGCATTCTGCCTGACTTCACTTCTTACCGTCATGACCGGTTTCGCGAATTCGGAAACCATTGGCTTGCCAAAACATCGTGTTACAATGGTGTCATGCGGATATGGTATCCCCAAGTGATCTCGATCACTTGAACTCGAACCACGACAGTCCCAGGCGCCTTCACTAACGCACTCCGCGTGTTCTGCCGCTCTCTACGACGTCTGACCGCCTTGAATTTACCTGGATGTTGGTCTATAGCTTGCATAAATCGAATTCCGATGGTCCTTGACAGCGGTGGCGAGAAGAAGCGCGTCTCCATATGCGAATCACTCGCAACCAGGAGTCGGATTGCTGCTTGGGACCAGTAAGTCTTATTTCCTTCATGTATTCGCTCAAGCCTGATAGTCGTGACTAGTTCTACTCGGGGTCTTGATGCCTCGACGGCTTTGGAGTTTGTCCAAGCACTCAGGATTGCGACCGAGATGCTGGATATCACCACCATCGTCACGATATAACAGGTCGCAGAATCGCTATACAGCCACTTTGCTAAAATATGTGTGGTATACGAAGGTATTTTGGACCGGCGAAAGACGCGAAGTAAGCCCATCTGGAGTGGCTGCGTTTGACACTGATAAATGCTATTTATAGACAATACTTCATTGACATGGGATACACCCCGGCGAACAGTCCGACGACCGCTGACTTCTTTACTGCCGTGACGGACCCGCTCGCACGGATTCCTCGAGCCGACGCACTCTCTCTTCCGCGAAGCGCGGAGGAGTTTGCTTCTTACTTCAGGGAGTCAGCTATCGGACGGCGCAACACCGAGGCTGTGGGCTTATACTTGGCGCAACATACTGGAATCAAGGAGAAGGCTGTGGCGTACAAGGAGAGTGCGCGCGCGGAGCGAGCGTTGTCCAGCAAAAGCAAGGTTTGCGGTTTGCTTCTATCGCCAGTAATGGATCCTAATGACGGCTACAGCCCATACACGGCGAGCATCTTCAGCCAGACGCGCGCCGTTATCATGCGCCGCGTGCAGATCCTACAAGGCGACTTGTTAACTGTTAGCTTGAACTTTGGGTACACTTCTTCTTTCTCTAATCTTCATAACCTCGCGCGTATACAGGTCGTTCGTGCTTCTTGGAATTATCATGGGTACGGTATTCCTCAAGTCTCCGGAGACGACGGCTGCGTTCTTCTCGAGGTGTGGTGTTTGGATTTGTAATCTTCTTTTCTGGACGGTCCGTTCCTTCAGAAGGCTAACACGTCTGTAGTGTCTTATTGTTTTCTGCGTCTATCATGAACGAGATCCCCGCCTTGTACTGTCAGCGACCAATCGTCGACCGAAGGCCGTGTTATACGACTCATTCATCGAAGCCCTCGCCATGACGGTTGTCGATATTCCTATTTCACTTGTTACCATAATCGTGTTCGAGATTACCGTATACTTTTTGGTTCGGCTCCAACAAACTGCGGTGCGTTTCTTTCTCCTCGTTGTTTTATTCTGTTCTGATTTTGATTTAGGGACAGTTCTTGTGCGATTTTCTAAATGCATCAAACTGATGCTTTTGAAGCTTATTCTCGCTGTTCGTTTCTCTAGCCGCTCTGACCTTGAAGGCGTGGTTCCGGCCTATGGCTGCAGCGTTCAAGAGCGATGCTACAGCCCAGAGTGTTGCCGGAGTTTCTATCCTCGCACTTGGTCCCTACACTAGTGAGATCTTCCTGGGCGTCAGCGCGCCGTTTTTGAACTCTTCCCCAGGTTACACCATCCCGAAACCTTCGATGAACTTGAAAATCTTTGAATGGATTACTTATCCTAACGTGCGTACACGGCGCGCTCTCTTCCAGTGATGGCCAGCTAATGTTATTCTCCTCCAGCCAGCTGCCACTGAGATATGGTTTCGAGGAAATCCTGGCCAACAGATTCCGTTCCCTCGTGGGCTCGTGCTCTTCCATCATCCCTCAAGGCCCCGGATATGAAAACGTCACTCTCGAGAACTAAGTCTGCACAGAGGATCCATGCCTGCGCAGGCGACGGTTGACGGCGCAAGATTCCTCAAACTCTCATTCGACTTCTCGTACGACAACGTGTGACTGGTAGGCGTTGTATCTTCATGTCGTGTTCATCCGCTTGCTTTGTAGGATGGGCTATTATGAGCTTCTTACGAAGCTTGGCAGATGCTGGACAAGCTATCATATGTACGTAAGTGATCTTGCTTCTTTCCTTTCAATATGTACTCATTGTGGTGCTAGAATTCATCAGGTCAGTCAGTTACTCATACTAAGGAGGCGCCGACATTAACGGTTCATAGCCGTTTGCCGTCTTCGACGCACACTCCTCTTACCAAAAGGAGGCAAGACTGTCTACTTCGGCCACCTGGGAACGAACTCGATCAACTATTTCGAGAGTCATGGATCGCGTCCTTGTCGCCATGACGAGAATCCGTAAGTGCTGTTCACCCAGCCCATGACAGGATCTAAATGGTCGGGTTGTATTAGCGCCGAGTTCAGCAAAGAGTTCTCAAGACTGGCATCAGGTCTGGTTGAATTCGGCGGAATGGGAAAATGCCATGCACATGCATGAGTTGGACGATATACATGAAGAGGGACGGAAGCAGCCTCCGATTCAGGCGCAGTCGCATTCGGAATTCGCAACGCCTTGGCCAGTTCAGTGCGCATCACTCCTTGAGCGGAGTTTGACGGCACTGTGGAGAGATGCGACGTACCTCGTGGCGAAGCTGTTCTTGAATGCCGTTGCTGGAATCTTCATCGGTGTTACGTTCTACCAGAACCCAAATAGCCAGCAAGGGACACAGAACAAGATCTTTGTGAGTGCACCTTGTCTGTCTCTCCTCAGGTCAAGCTGACCCGAACGTTTTAGGCTGTTTTCCTCTCGACAGTCCTCAGGTTCGGTCTTTGTCGTCTAGCTATATCCCAAACCTTGACGCGATGTTGTCTAGTGTTCCCTTGGCCGGTCAAACCCAGGTGCCGTACATCCACATGCCCAACATTTACGAGATACGGGAGCGCCCAAGCCGAATGTATGACTGGACGGCCTTTGTTACGTCGCAGCTCCTCGCAGAGATTCCCTGGAATATCGTGGGATCGTCGCTATTGTTCTTGATGCTATACTGGCTCGTTGGATTTGACACGTCGCGTGCTGGATACACGTATCTAATGGTCGGCGTGACATTCCCGTTGTACTATACGACACTCGCCCTGGTCAGTCTTCTCGCTTGCTGTATCTTTTCTTCTTGGACTAAACCAATTCAAGGCCGTGGTGGCGATGGCTCCCAGGGCGGAGATTCTTATTCGTTCCGTTCTTTGCATTTGCGATCATATTGTGAGAGAATCTCATTGACATCCGGAGTCGGAGTACTGACTAAACAAACAGCAACGGTATTCACTGTTTTGCAACCATTCAGTCAGTTGGGATGGTGGCAGTGGATGTATCACCTGTCGCCCTTCACGTACCTGCTATCATTCATTCGCGTTGCCCGTCGTTCTAATGCTGCTCTAGCGATCGGACGTCAGCAGCTGGAATGTGCTCCCCTCGAGTTCGTTAACCTTACACCGCCGTCTGGGATGACATGTGGCGCGTACCTGGACCCTTTCATCAGTTTCGCAGGTGGGTATCTCCAGGATCCAGCAGCATCGGGGAGCTGTGCGTTCTGTCCGTTCCGCACGACGGACCAATTCTTCCTTGCGGGCTTCAACGTGGTGTATGACCACCATTGGCGAAACTTTGGGCTGCTGATGGCTTACCTTGTGTTCAATGTGAGAACGTTCTGTCTTGTCGAGGTGCTTCGCTTACGTGTTGAATGGGTTGCGATGGTTTATTTCTTGACGTCCGTATTCCGTGTACCGAACGCGATGCCGAGAGCTTTTGGCAAGTTGGGACGCCGTAGATAATATTACGTTATTGTCGTTCAATACCCAAAGACTGTCATGCTGTCGAGTACCCTACAGATCTAGTTATTAATCAATCAGCTTGCGTTGAAGCACTTCCTGCATGGTTTCTTGACGGACGACGGTGGTAACCGTGGCGTTGCGCGGCGGGGTGCTGGGCACTCTGAAGTTTCCCTGCCAGTAGATTAGGTATTCTGTAATGAAGGACAGCTTAAGATGCTTGGGTGAACGCACAGTGTACAAGTCAGTACTTTATTTAAAGAATGCCCTTCAAATCAATGCACTACGAGACGATGTTAGCTATCCATTTCCGTTGAACTGTGTAGTTCCATCAGGAATTTATCGTACCTGACTGATAGAGAATTCCGGCGCTTATCAATGTGGCGCAGGATCCGCCGAAACCTTGATGTTTTACTACTGGCGCTAGGTTCAGCCACGGCAAGGTGCAGTTCGGCGAAGTGAAAGTCCCATCAGTGATTGTAGTAGAGACGATTCAATTACGAAGTGGTCACCAGAGTAGAAGTACCAAACTTCGGCACGCTGCTCTCATGCAATGCAGATTGAAATTAGGGCGCGGGGCGGAAACGACAGTTTTACTACGCAGGGTGCGTCACACGCGCAAGAGCTCCATAACACTGACCAATCCCTTATTCCCGTCCAATGACTCAATCTCTTCCCGGATCCTCTTAAGATCGCTAAGGACGCTTTCAGTGTACTCGAAGGAGAGTGTTGTGTCCTTCAGATGTGAAATGACTTGGGGCTTAAGCGTCGGTGTTGTAGGCCTCTGCTTCAGGATGTTCAAGATCACCGTAGAAGTTGAGCTTTCGAAAGGCCAGTTGAGAGAGAGTGTACGATGGGGAATGAGCCTGAGAATTTTCCCTCAGTGATGTCCTCTATGTCCTCCGCCGACGCAAGGTTTCCTTCTTACCAAGGTCATCGACCGCAATTCGGAATGCCTGTGAGTACCTTTGTGCCGTTCATTGGATTTTATTCAATACTTAGCTTGTATAGCAACCCTAGAAGATGTTTTCATCCACGCCATACACGATAGCTGCCATCAAGCGGAGCATTGGTCGCCATTTTGCCACTGCCTCTAGACCCAAACGAGGAGACTCCGGTGCGAGCTAAGTCTACTTTGGCCAGCACTTGTCTGATTGGCGCAGCCGTGATCGGAATGTCTGGCCGCGTAGATTCCAGCGTGGCTACGCGTTTGTAGGACAAGCTGCGGTTACTCGAGCATGTATCTTGAGCTCCAACTAATTCAAAAGCAAGGATTACAATCTTTCTGCCGTGTACATGCGCAACTGGGATACGCGCGACGAGACTGCGTCAGACAGAGGCTGCGAAATTGGAATGACGTCCAGCGCGTCTCCAAAATACTCGATATTCCATGTCGGATGGTGTGCCGCTACGCCTGGGACCGCCATTTTCCTTACCACTCGGCCTTATTAGATCGTCCCGGTGGGTTACTGGATTGATTCCCAAGGTCACAGTACGTTCGGTTTTGTGGTTCGAATCGTTTGTTTATTAGATACACTGTTTACTATAGACCACTTGCCTTCGACTTGAAGAAGGAAGACTGCAGCAAAGGGATATCTTCATCGGCAATCATCTTACCCTCAGTAAGTCCTCTCCTTGTCGTCTCCTTCATCGCCGTTGATTGGATGTAGTGTTGGACTGCTTCTTGCCCAGTCTGTTGAAGCCGCCGAGGTATGGTGTTCGGCTATATCATTATCATGCTGATTGTCTTTGGATAGCCACAGTTCTATTTTGCGTTCAAGCCGACTTCATCGTCGCTGGTTTGTTAATCTGTGGATCCCGACACTGTACTCACATGTCGCCAGGACCATAAGGGTCTGCAGCCTGATCTTCGTTGGCATCTTGACCACCTAGTCTTTGACATCGTCGAGCTGAACAGCTTTGACTGGTAAGTTCATGCTCATCGCTGTCCTTGGCACCCTGTACTCACCGTTGTCGTAGCTTTGTCGTCGACCGCCCTCAAAATCGCCCTGAACATCGTCGTTGCTCTTGTCATCGCTGAACTCATTGCTGGCACGTATGCCTATGTCCTTCGCCGCTGTCCGAACACTTTCTTGCCAACTTTATAGTCTTTGTTCGTTTGGTCAACGACCTCGCTGTGGTCCTCAACCTTGTCAATGTCGTCCTCTCGACCATCACCTCCATCAACATCGACGAGCCCTTCCTGGTTCTTACTCAGTGTTCAAGGCCGTCACTGGTGGGTTTGTCCTTCCTTTGTTTCTCGCACGACATGCACTAACGGATCCGTTACAGCAGATAAGCACGGGTAACAATACTTGTAAGTACTTGCTTTAGATTTTTGCTCTGTGCACTAACGACAACTTCACAGAATTAGAATCGTAAAACTTGTCTATTAAGAATGATACGTACATTCGGCTGTACTGGATGGTACGAGTGCTAACAGAGTATTTACAGGATGTCTAGTGTAGGGTAGTGTCCGTACGAGTAAATACAATAAGTCGTTTGGTCCAAGGTGTAAGCGGAGAGACGACGTCAGAACACTGGGCAGACTCGTGTCATGGGGTGGTCGGCGGCGTGCCCGTCGATGTTGGGGATGCCGAGTCTATTAACCGACAACTAGAGGTGTCCTCTGACGTAACTACAGTAATGGGAGACTTTCGTACAAGATTAACGCTGACCGGCTAGAGCCATGGGATGTGTACAACACTGTCTACTGTCCCTCTCGTCTCATGTTGCCTGGAAGTCCATCGCCGCCCATAACCGTCTACTTTGCCCCAGCCTCGTTCGTTCACTCCCCGCGGAGGTGCTGAGCATGATCTTCCTCCAGAACATGCTCCTCTGCCATTTTCAAGCCAAGGCTGATCGCGATGCTGGTTTTACTCATTGCGATGTCTGTGTGTCAGCGCTGGCGCGAGATAGTCATGAGCGATCGGTGTCTGTGGACAATGGTTTTGGTTTCACTCTCTGGGCGAGGGAAGCCCGAACGCAGAAGTCCTCAATGCAAAAAAAAACATGGATTCTTTGACCTTTCCTCCGCCGGCAGCCTACGTAAACGAGCTAGAAATTCTTGAACTATAAATGGCATGAGCCAACTCCCGTCTTCTTTCTATCGTCCTCCATCTATCACTGAAGGTCTGATATGCTTTTGGGTATGCTAGGACAAATCGCGTGACCACTCATCTGCATTCTTTCTCAGGAAATTCCACAAGACAGCCCCTTCATCACCGCCATCAAACTTGTGCTCAGTCCACTGCTCCGTTGGACGCGCTCCGTATGCGTGTGATTCCAAACAACTTGTACTGAACCAGTCGTTGTTCAAAAGAATGGCAATGACTGGGGGACGACCAGTCCTAAAGGGCCGCAGTGACTCGTGGTATTGTCTTTCCCCTGCGTCGTCCAAGTAGCGTTGCACCTGTTGAAAGGCGCGGCCTGGAGACTCAGCCGAACGCTTGAGTTCAATGAGGGCCACAATCACGTAGTGCTCCTTGTGCTCTATCCGTTCTGCCTCCGGAATATATTTGTAGACAATAAAGTCTACAACATCGCGGCCTTGCTCGTGACCTGTACCATAGTGTGTCAATAACAGTCTGTGTAAAACAACAATGGGATCGAACCAGGCACGCTCCACGAAACTGTCGGAAACCCGTCGATTGCATCATACGAAATGTTCTCCGGATTCTCAAAGCTAACCTCGGGAACGGGCCCTTGAGCTCCCTCAAAATCAACCAGATCATTCTGAGAGGAATCGTCGTAGGGCATGAAGTGAAGGTTATCAAAATCAACGGGAAGGACGAGTGGCTCTTCTTCTTGGAGAGCTGTCTCCGACACGTCAGAGTATACCAAAGAGACCTCATTGCCATGAGAAGCCTCAGAATCGGAGGGCGGCGGGCTGCTGCTGTTAGAGTCGATGCGCTGGAAGCCAACATTGGATTCAATGTCGGAATCAAATGGTTGGGAGCGAATCAAGGCTTGGGGGGCAACCATAAATCCATCTCCTACGGGATAAGCTGTGTGAAGTAGGGTGTTAACAATGCCGTTCGCAGTGTTTTCATAGCGATGACGGATGGAGTAAAGCCGATCGAAGTCCTCTCGCACCCAGACAGGAACAACGGTAGTGAACGGCGTCGTCATGGAGGTACTCGGTCAAACCGTGTCAGCCTTCCCGGAGTTCCTTCAGTCGAATGTTGTTCACGTGGTATTAATATGACATTACATAAGAACGATCGACTGGCCCTTAAAGTTCAACCACCACCAAGTCGCCACCGCACCACACGAATTTACCCCCTATACTTGGTGAAGATGCTTCTTGCCGGTGTCCTTATTCCCCAGGATGTTGCCCGCCGGCTCACTGGCATGCCTGAAAGCGAGGACCTCACCCTCGAATTCGCCTTATGTCAGAAGACTCGCGAAATAGTTCACACCTATAACGCCCCAATGCAAATCATTGCCTGGCCTCACGTCTCTCCGGAAAGCAAGCATCTGGCATTCCTTCTTGTCACGCATGTCGCCTACTACTCTCTCCAACAATTCAATTCTGTCGGACAGAATTACAGGCTGATGCCACAAGTCAGGCCGGGACAGAAGGGAATACAGAAAGTGAAGATGATGGAAGACATGACTGGTGTGTTTCATGGAGTGGCGTCTGACCACCGCTCACTCGATTTACTTGTAGGTTGTCGTCTGAAGTTCGTAACGGTCTTCGTTCCCGACCGCTCTGTCGATGAGGACCGATGTATCCCACGGGTGAAAAAGCCAATGCGACCCAAGGAGGTTCGGAAAGCAGTTCATGGCAATGATGTCCAGCAACCGGGTGTGCTGTGTGACACGTCTTGATCTCCTTCCCATATTGTACATACGTTCACAAATTATTTCATCTAAACATCTTTCTTCGCGTCCGATGATGAGTTCCCTTTCCGACAACTTTACTACTCAAAGGATCTTCTGGAAAAATGACGCCCGATACTCCGCCCAGCTCTCGCGCATATCTCGGACATTCTATATACGATTCTCTCCCATCGCTCTACGCACCGCGGCAACCTCCAACACGCGCTCTCCATATATGATGTGATACGGCGACCTGCGGCCTTACAGGTTCAAGAAAGGTCACGGCTTGCCGGACAGTATTTTAACTTCTCCAATGAGGACGCCGAATCATCTGGACCGGTTATCTGAAACCCAGCAGTGGGACATTTTACAGCAGTTAAGCAGGAAGGTCACGAAGAACTGGGAATAGGGTTCGTTCGTTTTAGCTCTGAACAACGTGAACCCTCACTAACGATATCATCGTAGCCTGGACTACTTCGGTGGACAGCTCGGTGCAAGAAGCGCGCCAATTATTGGAAAATCAGTGACTGACGTGGCCATCACATTTATGTATTGCTGATGATCTTTACATCCTTCTCTTCGTCGTTTGAAAACATTGCTATCATGTATACTAGCTGATCAACCGGAAATGTAACACCAGATTCGATGTCGCCTCCTTTCTGCACATGCATCTATGTCCCGGCAGCGTTTCATACTCGACGATTCGACTCTGCCGCGAACGACTCGAGACTGACACGTTGGTGGGGACGAGTTGCAGCCACGGATAGCTCGAGATGCGTCAAAGACGGCAGAACGACGGGCTCGTCACTGACCACCTGAAATCTGACCACAATGTATGTGATCAAGTGCCGCAAAGAAGTCATCTGTCTGAGTACATCCAAGTTCTTTGCGAAAAAAGCGTGGTGCTCGTATTCAACGATTTGGCTCCAAGGCATGAGAATCGATTTAAAGCACAGCGAAAACTCGGAGGTGGTAGTTATAGACCGGAGGAGCGGCAACGACGAGAACGTATCAACGTATTCGCCGTGTGGGATGTCTGGGTGGCAGTTTCGAAGTTTCACGGTCTCGAGAAGAGGGAAATTGCACCCTTTGAAGTGAAGAAGTTCTGATAATGGGAGACCAAGAACGGCACTCTTCCACCGGGCTGTGGTAGCCTGTATGATATGGCGTAGGGAATAGTATCCCATCCGGTTGAGAATCATTTGAAGCGTAATGTCGAGAGGGAGAGCTCTCTCAAGAGATCGTTCAGTCATTAACTTCATAAATCCACCTACAAATCGCGGAGTCAGGTCAAACCCAGGATCAACAACAAACACGTACATGAGCTCTCCGACGCGCCACGAAAATCGATCTGGTCATCTATCAACTACGAGGGTGGGCGAACGCGTACAAATCGGACTCACCGAACCCGATGCAATCCCGGCTCGCCAGACTTTGGGGTTGCCGCCTTCCAGAGAACACGGCTGCCGCGGGGGTGGGTGGAGAATTTGAACGGTGGGCGGGCAGACATCATAGTAATTGGTTCTGGAGTTGGGCGCATTCGGGATGCAGTAGAAGACTTCTGTATTCAAATGTTGGCATTGACAGCCTTGGCGAAGAGATAGCGCAGACACGTACAGCAAGGAGCCGCCGTTCATGGCGTCTATATCTTTCCCGTCCACGGTTCTCCTATAAAAAGAATGGGTTTGGGATTGGGACGCGCAAAAGAAAAGGCGAACGTACCGCATTATCAGCCGGGCCATTTAAAGAATGTCGTTGTTCAGCCTTGAAGTCGCCCTGAGAAACCTCGACACGCGAACGCTCGAAAAACTGACCTCAAGTCTCACAGGTTCCTCCCTAGGAGTCGTGAAGAAATCTAGCGCCGCAGAGGAGGATCAGCTCCGGTAGATAGTCCCCCATTGTGCCAGTGGTAAGTGCAGATAAGCGAGAATTGAAGTCGACTTTATGTACTCAGGCGCACATGACCGCCATTGTTGGTCCAAAATGAGAGTCGCATTGTTATCAGTGGCACGATCCGGCGGGTCATTGTCAACAAAGAGACTGAGATCAAGGCGTGAGGACGAGAAGCTTCTACGGCGTGTCAGGATTTCGAATTTGAAGCAAACGAACGTTCACAGCACTGTACTGAGCGATACAGACAGTGGGTGTCGACGTGCCGACTCGGTGGTAAGGTTAGGGTTACAGGTACAACATTCCTTGTATTATACTATATATAATCTGGTAGAGATAATGGTATGTCGCGAAACATCAAGAAAACTGCACTAACGATGGCGCTATAACGTATATCAAGGTAGGGATGAGAATAAACTGAAACTTGGGAATAACGACAAACAAATGGTGGGGCGATGGGAAAGAAAGAGACGAAATGTGTCGTGAAACGGAAAGAATCATTACAACCCGCCTATACCGCTTGCTTGCCTTCACTCTCATCAACCTCCAACAGCTTCCTCCTCTTGACATTCCTATTAACCGCAAACTTCATCCCCACCCTCTTCTGCAGACCCAGCACCTTCTCCGGCGTGACACCCTTCGGCACACACGTCGACTGCAGTTGCATATTCGGACGGTTGTCGGGTGGCGGCATGGGTTTCGGGACGTATCGCGCCAAGGTATCATCCCTGTACCGCGTTAAGAAATCATCGGCGTCATCCTCCTCGCTGTGTAGTGCTATGAAATCGGTGTATGGCGGCGGCGCTATTGGCTCCCCGCCTTGTCGCGAAATTAATTGCTTAGGCGTGGCGCTAGCACGGTTGGACGAGAATTCGCCCGTCGCTGAGGCGTTGATTTGTGGCGCGAAAGTGCACGCCTTGATGCGTTTGTTGGTGGCTATGGCTCTGGGAGTGCACAGCCTGTTCGATGGGCTAATAGAGGACATCGCTGAAATGGCGGGACGCGAGAGATTGGATGGTGGTGAGAGAACGAAGGTGACCTGTATGATCGATCGCGGGCAGGCGAGGCGAGTTTTTCTCCTCGTCCTGTCGCTGCCTCCTGATATTGAAGTTCAAAGAGACGCGCGTTGCATAATTCGGGGCCGCCTTTGTGTACATTTCGTAGGAAATGAGAGCCCGCAAAAAGAATAATATTTGAGGACTGGAACAGTATATCAATTCATTTCATTCGTCAACGAAGGAGACATAAAAACGAACTTGTGTTGGACGACATGTTCTATCCAAAGAACATATAGACACGGACGCGACGAAAACGCGAGGAAGACATTACGCTGATTTTCGTGCGACTAGAATCCGCGCCACATGAACATTTTTGCAATGCGTAAATGATAATAGTCCCTTCGACAATCGATGACAAAAGGAGCCGCGGCACCAGATACGTAGTGGATGCGAATAGAATGGCAAGAGATCCCTTGGGTAAGCTGGGCCGCTTTGAAAGACCATGCACTTTAGATAGCACACTTCACGTGTTGGAAAACGACTGAGCATTGGCAAGAACGGAGTTTGCTGGGTTGTCATGGAAGAAATTGTTTGCAAGAACGGATTGTCCTACGAGAAAATTAGCCTTCTAGTCAGTGTAAGGTTACATGGAGACATACCTGGCGGTCGTGGGGGAGCAGATAGCATTGCGCGACCGAGCCAAGCAATAGAGAACACAATGTCCTGCACGTATCATGTTGTAAGTCCGAGCGATGGCTATAGAGTACATGGCGCATCCACAGTCCGAAGCGGACAGTCTGGAGAAACAATCGCATTCTATATGTAGTGGTAGTGGTAGTCGAACTCCCGGTACAGCATACGACCTGGGCATAATGTTAGCGTGTTAGTTGTCAGCGCAGAGCAACGAGGGACATACTTATATCGATTTCAATCCTGTCGCCCAGAAAGGGAGACACAATTTAAAGGAACAGTCGGCGTAAGAACCTTATCGAAATGAAGGATACTGATTTACGAAGAGATATAGGCACCCACCATTCGTTCGTCCCTAGTACTTTCGTCCGCGAAGTAATGTGACGTTCAGCAGTACGACATGTCCCCCGCAGATCTGTCGAACCATTGTGCGCGTCTTGGGTTGGCACTGCGAGTTGATGTGGTATGGTAAAAAGTAAAGGTAAGCGTATACTTACCATGTTGTACGGAATCAAGAGCGCCATCCGTTGCGGTTTTCAGAATGAAATTCGGGTGAATATCCGTGAACTTTCTGTCAGACTTGGGAGTAACCAGCTTTGTGAGTCTCCATGATCCAAATTCACCTCCTAAGGCTGGGCCAGATTAAAACACACAGTAAAAATGTGAAATTAATCTGCAAAGTCGATAGCATTGCTGTAAGCGCTTCGGTCGTCGCTTCGAGACGTCCGTTTGGTAGTCATGATGGTAAGAGGAAGAGCAGGACGTAACCCTAACCAGACGACTCTTTCCCTTTGACCACCATCACTCATTTCTGGTCACTGCTGGATGGCTTAATAAAAAGGCTCTTCCGTCTCCGCAATTTCGCGCTGTACTCCTCGAAGCTGCGCCGATGCAGCTTGTCTTCGTATATCGGTCATATATTCCGCTGAGGCACTCGGACAGCTACATCCAAGCAGGATTAAAATTGCTGATCATTTTCCTGCCGACGTCAAGTTGCTCTTCGGAAAGCTAGGACTCGGAGCTGGTCAATTGGGCTCGCCTTCGTGTTATCCGACTATTCCTGGTATGTATGAGTTTAACCGTCGTGTTGATTTTCTGAAATATAATCGCAATCAGCCTAAAGTGAAAGGTACACAGACCTCTTTCCTATCACCTTTAGGAAATCATCTGGTTATCACGCAAGCAAATCCTTTTCCAACAGCATGAATCTCCACGGATTAGGATGCGACGACGAAAACCCAGTCGAAAGGTGCCCTAGGCCAACTGATCAACTGGTCACCCCCGTGGCATCATCCTACACCAGCCCATATCCATTACGCGCACCTTGAAATGTCGTGTCGAACAGTCTGCGAGAGGATAGTCCTCCACAAACGTTGCCATATTCACAACACCGGCTTCGAGATCTGACCTTCGAGTCTCCGGCCACCTGCTATACCACCTCGCCCTCGTTTTCCATAGTCCTTTCATATATGTATAACCCTTCCGCCTCCTCATTATCACGCATCCCAAAAGCTGCGGCTCATAATCCTCCTCCTTCCCTCGCCGCCATGACGCCTACACTTGAGGCCGACATCTTCGCTCAACACTGCAGGAATATGACTTGTGCTGCCCGCCGAACTGGCAATGCCGTGTTCTCAATTGAACGAGTGGTTGGCACTCTCCCGCCGATAGAAGGTCGCATGCTGTATAATGCGCGTGTAGATCCTTACCTAATCAATGGTGCGGATGTTATTCTGGACGTAACGCGCCTTGTCGCAAACGACATGTATGCCGTTCAGCTGGCATTTCTGCGTCGATTGCTCGGCGTGAATGCTCAGTCCATGACTGCCCCTCTGTTCACTGAACTCGGCCTCCTACCCCTCCCCTTCCGAAGGGTCACAATGGCGCTCCGTCTACTACAGGAGCTGCTCGACGAACCGCTATCCGTATTCGCCAGCTTAACGCTCGATGTCTGTATCCGCCTTGAGGAGGCTAACCATCCCTCATGGCTGGGTGACTTAAAGTGGGTACTGAATACGCTGCCCCGTCCCCTGGGTATGGACGACCTGCCTCAAGCGCTGGTTCTACCTGCGGATCTTCGGTCGTGTACTGCCGCCGATGTTGAGACAATGATGAAAACTGTCGGTTTCATTGCAAAGACGGGTCTACAGCAGAAGATCGACACATCCTACAAGACCTACCTGTTGTGGAACCGACTTGAACCGCTCTCTCCTCCCGACAGGCCGGCATATCGAGCAATTTACGTGCGGCATTATCTCCACCTTCGCGTCACCAAGCACAGAAAGGCTTTGATCAGACTCTTGTTCTCCGACCACCCGCTGGCTCTGGAACAGCTTCGGCGAGCCGATCGCGTTCATCCGCTTGTTCCTCGCGACGATCGACTTTGCAGACTCTGCGGTCTGGCTGTCGAGTCTCCCGAGCACGCGATCCTAATCTGTACTGCTGATTCGGACTTGGTGGGCCTCCGTACAGCCGCCATGACTCTCCTCGACCCGAAACTCCCTCACCTCAACCTGGCCAGGTTGCCGACTGACAGCGGCGATGCCTTGGTGCTTCTGCGTGCGCTCATTTTTCAGGACACATGCCTGCCTGTTGTCGCAAAGCTCGTTTACGATACCATGGAGCTCTTCAAGACCTTCGAGCTCCAACGGCCGACGCGTTCGACACCCTTGCCCGCCGTGCGCACATGGCACCGGAGGATACCTGGATTGAAAAGCGCCATTAGTGGACAGCGACTCGGACTACATACCTTAGTCTTATCTTCATGGAATCTACTTGCTTCAGACCCCCCTCTTTTTGTGTTGCTTTCTCTCTCTCCCCGTAGTACGGGCGACCGACTGTAGGTCGGTATTCGAGAAGTATGTTCTCTGAGCCATTGGCCAGAGGTTTGTTGGGACCTTCTTAAATGCGGAGATATCCCCGCAGATGCTCAGTCATTGGGTGGAAATTGGGTCTCGCCCGCCATAACATTTCCACACACGGCCGTTCCTCATTGGGACCTTGTGCCGGTTCTACCTACCTACCTACCTCGCGCACTCCGGCATGCTACACACCACCGCCGAATTCATGCGCATCAAAGCCAATTAACGCTCAACCCGAACCGTGGCTGACAGGTTCACATTCAGTTTGAACGCGCAGACGTCCTACGCCATGCAAAGCCCCATCGCTACCGTCATCCGCGGAACCAACCGCCGCCGCCGGAAGGACTGTACAACGACGCGTATCTGTTCGCGCTGCGGTGTATCATTTCTGAGGACAATGTGTTCGCCAACAAGGCCATGGAGATATTGGATGCACGGGCGGGGACTTTGATGGTCATCGATGGGACGTCGGACAAGGTTTGGCGTCGGGGTTGTATGGGTATCAGCTGGCGAACGCTGCGGAGCTGCTCCGCGACTATGAAGGGTGGTCGGCGGCGAGTTTTGAGTCTGTCAAGGAGATATGGTGGGGGTGTTGTATCCCATGAATGTCAGGCTCCCGGATCGGCATAATGGGAATCCTTGACATCACTCCGGGGATAATTGGTAAGGTATTCTCGTTTTCTGTTTAATGGTGACGCGACTGACTAACCGTTGTAGGGACCTGTGTAAAAAGACGTCTGGGCTGTCTATTGGAATTTTAACAGATACCCTGACGATATATGATGCGGCTGTGGATAGATTTACTACGACCATCGGGATGGGAAGTGTTTGTTTGTATTCCAAGGAAGGGAGCGAGAAGGATCTGGGACAAAACGAGGAGTCGGGTCGGGATCAGGTATACCTTGTCCTTCCTTTCTCATTCCTCGCGTTGACTTGTGGTAGTGTATAGGGCCACACTACACTAAACTTCGCATTAACGCTCTGATGTCGCACAACCAAGGCGATGACCTAGTCGCATACCAGCAGTCAAGTATTCGCCGAGTACAATTCCACGCTAGCTTTTCCACAGTCCGTTTCTTATGACCCCATAGAAATACAACCTCGCACGTCGTCCCAGATTACAACGAGACTGTCATATTCGCCAACAATCGGGGCGGGGAGCTCATATATACGCCCCTCAAAGAACAAAATGCGTCGTGGACGGGGCAGTTGCGGGATCTTGTGAGGGCTGGACGGCGGCTATGCGAGGAATTCAAATGGAAGGGTTCGGGACACTATTGTATCGGTTCGAGGTCAGTTTCTTGATCGATTGTCTTGCTTTGATATTGATATATGCGTTCCGCCAGTGAAATTTAACGGTGTTCCACCCTGTTTACAGTCATCTTAGCTTTGGAGTGAGGTCTACGTCTCGAGTAAGAGAAAGTGCAGAAGGACCATGTTGACAAGATGCTAAATAGACGTGGAAAATACAAATCTAGGTACTGGTATAGTACGTATACTGGTGTGATGCGAATGCAATGCTGATAATGATAAAATAGAAATAAATGTGAAGCGGCGCCTAATAGTCCTTATACTCGGCTTCGGCCTTCGCCAGTAAACCCTCCCTCGTCCCCAATAATCTATCTGCCTCTAACCCGGCGAGCTCCTGGATACGATGCATTCTAACCAAGAACGACTTTGACGCGCGCTCTTCGTCGTCATCGGACTCGGGATAGGCGAGAGCATACATCTTGAAAGTTTGAACAAACGCTAAAAGCGAGGTTTGACGCTTTGCGATGGCGGCCATAAGGCCCAAGGACTATTTATCGAGTCGTAGGATAAGTTAACTCGTCCGGGCCAGGCCAAAGTGTCCCGCTATGAATATGAAGCTCGATGTCCATTATAGAGGGAAGGCGGCGGGAAGGAAGGGTGTACGGATATTCCCCTCAAACGAGTGGTATTATACTCGAGGTACAGGCAGCACATCATGGAGTCGAACCAGAGAGTTTAGAGAGACGAGAATGTCCGTCAAAGTCTCAGCCTGAAGGTGACTGGCAAGAGGGTGACTGAAATACATGTCGCTGAAGCGGTGCGAAGGAGCCCAGATTCGTAAGAATCACGTATGAGGTAGAGGTTGCGCTACAATCAGTCCAGCTTTTAGACGTCCCAATATCGACGCCATCGAAGGCACTCGGCAAAAACAAGTTGGATGGCGATCACACGATGCTCGGCTTTGACAGCTTGCCTTTCGCCTCCACATTTCCAACCCCTCAGTTGTGGTAGTACGCGTAGCTCTCACTTCTTACCACGAGCTTTGCTGATAATACAAGGTGTTCGACGGGCAGCTCTAGTCAGGATGGGTCCTGTACATGGATGACCAACCACCTGATATATTTAACATCTACCTTAAGCGAGACTCCAGTGCACCACTGTGTAAAACGCTACCTGACGACGCTCACGCTGACCTGGACTGGTTGAAGATGGTTGCAATCTAAAAAAAAAAACCAAAAAAGTCAGTTTGCAATGGACCTTCATTCCTTTTCTTGGACTCCAGAATCCTTGACTTTATTCCCTACCCCAGTGGCAACCCAGTCAGGCATTATGCAGTTGCAGGGACAAAGCCCAGAGTAGGGTGGTTCGAATAGGCTTGAATGGGAATTGGGTCAATTCCAGCAGAATTGTTTTGTGGTTGGAAGAGTGAGTCTTTGAGCCATTCCTCAGTATCCAGGGTTAGGGTTACTAATCTCTCTTCTAGACCACCACCATGTATGTCTTCCACCGCATTGGGCTGCCTTATTCATATGTCGAAGGGGACGGCTCTGATGTATCCCTACCGTCTATGTTAACCGTATACTATTGGCGTTAGTCGGTCGGCCTGGCTCGACAGCGGATACGCCTACGCTCAGATGTATCGTGCCTGCCAGGTAAAGATTTACATTCTTTATGCGAAGCGACTCTTATACGATGGCGGAACCAGCTTTTTCCTCTACGGAAGAGTCAATCTTTGTCGTCCCAGACGTATCGGAAACGGTTTCAATACGCGCCCGGTCAGGGCGGCGTTGAGGATCCACTAACAACGGAGCATCTTTATTCATCGATTCAGAGGCGGAGTAGATTTCGTGAGCTCTTAGCCTACCAGGAGTTGAGCAGTCTTCGGTTTCATCGTGTCTGCCTTTGACCTCGATACAGAGGTCCAGAATTTCAACGAGGCGCGCCAGCTCCTCTGTACCACCCTCTCCTCGCAATTGCACGATGGACTGTGCGAGCGTCGAACCATCCGTATGTACTACATGGATATGGCACCGTTTTTGAAGCGTTGGTGCACAAGAAGACGGTTCGATTTCGTTTGGAGACAACAAAGGTGGTTGCCCGGAGGTATACGGACGGAGTTGAAGCAGCGCATGACGTCGTTCGGTGAAAGTCGTGAGTATAATCGGACGCCTTGTTGGTGATGATGATATCGCCGGTGAAGGCTGTGATCCACACACTCGACCTGGACGCACCTGTTTTCGGATCCATTCAAGGCGGAAATATGCAGTCGGGTACATACCTGGAACGCTTCAAGAAGGACATAAGACGACTGACGTCCGCATAAACCAGCTGCGATCGAGAACCTCTTCTCTGGAAAAGACGGTGGTTATTTCGGAGAGCTCATTCAATGTAAGCGCCTCAAATCTTTGGGTTCATATGTACTGACCAAGGCTAGCTCTGCGAACGATCGAAATCCGAGTTGAGTGGAGGCGCTTGTTTGCTTCTCTGGACGGCATCGTTATATGATATGTGGCGTAAAACGGATAGTTATCCGAGATCTAATACCTCGTCCTGTTTTCGCAGCATGTAATGGTTGGACTTTACGTCATTTGACTGTACATCGAAGCATCAAAGTGATCATACTTCCGATTGAGAAATGTCGTCCGCAGTCTAAGTACACCGAACTCCTTGCGACTTCGTGCATCACGGACATTTACATAGGCATAAATTTTCATCTTTGTGTCAAGACCGCGTGCTGCAGCAAAATGTAAAGGAGGGTGATGGTGATAAGTACGCCAGCGTCACAAACCGGCGTCTAATGATCCTATTGAACGTGCAAGAGACAACGCCAGCCTCTTGATACCCCTTTGTGGAGCTCATCGGTCTTCTTTGCTTTAGTGCACTGGACATGTCTGATGGGAGCCGACTCCATTCCCTCCCTTTCCTTCTCCTTATCCTCGCGCAGGCGAAATGATTGTAGTTCTCGGACTACTACCACACTGCGAGGATTGGCACTGCTCGAAAAGACCGCGCCACACTGTACCACTGAGCTTAAATGCAAAGCTCCTCTCCTTCTTACTCGATTCAGGCTCGCACCGGAGTTCGCAACCACAATCAGAACTTGAACCAGGAAGCGTATTACATTCCGAACAGGCAGCAGTACAGTCGTCTAGTACAGGCGTCTACCGGTAGTGTAGTTATCCGACGTCAGGATTGCGTAGAGAGTTTGTACATAAATGTAAGTTTGTCTGGCAATTGCAACGATACCATATTGTCCGCCACAGACCGACATCCCGGAACCCCAATCACCAGTACACGCCGTCCTTCCAGGGCGTGTTCAACCGAACCGCCAGGTCGAGGGAAGCGTACAACAGTAGTGGGTGTGTAGGCATTCCATGACAACAGTGGAGGGATGGCGTAATGCGATGGTTCGTTATCCACCTCAAAGCCCATTGAATGTTCCTCGCACGGCCGGGCCGTACCCCGGAAGGCCAAGTGTGGGTGTCATCCTGGCTTCGAAAGGACGTTCCTTCAAAAGATGCGGACAAACGATATCCCACAATTGTTATGCTCATCCACGACGGCCAAGAGGTGCGGTCAATCCTCTGGTTGTGGTGCGAATGAGCCGTCTGTAAACAGGATCAGCAGTAACCCAAATCGCTTTCATCAAAACTTACAGATGAGCCCACGTTCTCCACCCAGTTACCAGAGCGGCGCTCACGCCAGCAAAGTCCGTACACCACATTCACCAGACGGATCCTTTCCAAAGGATCACCACATTGTAGGCTACACAGAGGGTGTGGTCGCTTCCAAACTATCTACGCGTTGCAGCAAGACTAAGCATCTTCCTGCGCACATGGACCAACGAGAGGTAAGGACGCCGTTGTAGCCATTGTTTCGTCCAAATAATGTCCTGACCAAAGTCGTTCACCAAGGGTGCGCCGATTGAAGATGGCTGAGGCTGGAATCCGGACGCGCCTGACTTCGTGAAGGTCGATGGAGGCTACGCTGGGGTGAGTACGGTAAAACCGTACAATACTACCATGGCTTGGTTCGCAGCGACGAGACGGTATAGTTCCCGAATACCGATGACGGCATCTACGTCGAAGGAAGTAATGCTGGGAAGGCACAGTGATTCCACGTTGTCGTTGCCAGTTGGTATCCTTGCTACCAACGATCAGCAGTGTGACAAACGCTGGAGGAAATTCGCACCAGTCATAATCTACTGCCCTGCTCCCACACGCTTCCCCGTCGCCGACCCAGACACCGGAGGATCAGAAAACAAATACGCGTAAGACCGGGATGAAAGGCATTGACGGAAGACGGATTCGTCCGAAGGCGGAGATGATAATAATCAGGGACATAAATGGACGGACCTCGCCAGACTGCGGGCCTAATACTTCAAGGAGAGGTCGACTGCCAATTCTTTTGCGCATCGCGTTTGCCAATGAATCCATGGCGCAAGACTGACGGCGATTCCTGCCGACATTGCTCGGGGTTGGTAGGTCGACTCGTAATTCGTCTTGCGCGTCGTATTTGCTCACAAATCCATCCTCGGACCAACCCCAAGCACAGTCATCCAAGGAATCGTCGTGCGCCACATCTAGACGACGCGAAGGTTTGGGGTATTGGGCGATAAGGACGTGTCCATGACACGGAAAGAGGAGCTGCTTTAAAATGCATTAAGCACCACAATAAGAAGGCATAAAATGATGTCAACACACCTTGTGTCCATGCGGGCTGCTAGGTATGCGGGCGATTCCCCATTGCGAGCGTAGTCCGTCTAAGCATGATGTTGCCATCAACCATGGAGACAAGGGACTGACAGGACACGATTTCCAAGACAAAATGGCGCGTCTGGAAGGGGATAAAGAGGCGCAAGCGGTGGTCGTGACGGTGGTGGAAAGCATGGTTCATCGAAGCCCAGACGTGTCGGCATCGATGGGGGTTACGCTGGAAGGTCGACCAGCAATAGTACTAGGGAAACAAGGCTTGTCCGGAATCATGATGTCAATGGTGATCCATCTTGTCGTCACCGTGTAGAGTGTTCATCTCATACATATATCCAAACAGTCGCCCCAGAACTATTATCGTGATTGCTAAACGCCGAGGGCACTCGATATGGGGAGAGCGTGATTCGGTCAAACCGTAGCATGTCATCGCAGCGACGATGGCGACTCGTCCGAAGATATAGCTGCGTAAAACGTCAGCGGAGAAGATAATCGGGGAACAGAAATGGATGCACCTCGCTAAGTTCAAGGTTGTCCTTGAATGTCACATATTGCGCGTCTCCTTGAGTGAGAATGAGGTGGGCGGTGTGGCAAAGTCGTGGTTCGGAGGGTTGAGCGGCCAAAAGTTGGTACCAAGAACCATGATGCTGAAATTGATTTCCATGTCGTTGTGGTTCTGTTCCATGCGCTCCTTGAAAGAGTCCGTGAGATCCTTGCTCAAGCTCATATCTGTGAAACAAAATTGAGAGCGGGCGGATAATAGAAATGAAGAACGTACCGGTGAACATGCGCTACAGCTTGTTCGTATACTCGAAACCACAAACTTCCTTCAACTTGGAGATCATGCTCGCCTCTGCTTCGTCCGACGCGGATACACCGTGAATCAATCGTTTGGACAACTTGGTGGTGTGAAACGTCTGGAACACGTCCTTGTCCTCCACATACTTGAAAAGAATCATCTAGGGAAGAAATGAGAAAAACGGCCGCGTAAATGATAGAACAACGTACAACACGGTTAAGAGCACCCTCCAAATCTTCCTCCTCGGCCATCTTGTTCGTTTTCCGAAGTAACATATCCGCGATGAGTTCAGGAGATTTCGTCGATGAGGATCCCGTTGCGCCGTTACGATTAACAAACTCTTTGCACGCCTTGTCCAAGCTCGTGGCGAAACCAGCCTCACTTTTGAAGCTCCGCGTAACCGTCTCCGAGTTCTTGCGGTGTACCTCTAGCAAAGCATCGACGTAGACCTTGGGGTCAAGGGAATCAATGGCAGCGCCCTCCCCGGCAATCTTGGAGACGGCAGACAGACCAGCCTGTTTGACGTGACCCTCAAATCTCTTCCTCAACGGCTCCAAACCATCAGGAATGCGCGCGAGAAGAGCATACATGCGCTGGAGATCTTCGTCTTGGTCGTAGTCGAGCAGCTTTTGGAAGCTATCCTGCATCAACTGAGCGTGCTGGCGGATGAGAACATCTTCACATTTCGCGATCAAGTCCTTGCGCGTCTTTGTGTGAAGATAACGCTCTACACGATCCTCCTCCTCCCTCAGCCGCTCCTCTGCCTTCTTCAGATACTCGGACACAGTGTTCTCGGCGAGGAAAGCCTCTGACTCGTTTTCGTAGTAGAGCTCGGTGGCCTGGGCGAACGGAGTCTCAAAGTGTTCCTTGTAGACGTCGAGGCATTCCTTGTTGGGATCGGTGTTGTCGAGACCTAGAGACACGAAGGAGAGTACGACTTTTTTGACAAGACCCTGGTCTATCACGTCTCCATTCCGCTGACGTTCGATAAGACGCAGGACGGCGCCGGCGAGTTTCGAATTGTCTTTCTGAATGTGAACGAAAAATTGTGATTTCCATTGCGCTAGTCCGAGCTGATGAAAATGATAAGGCACCCGGACGATATAGAGTTTTTGAGGCGACTGACCGTGTAGACCTGGTAAATGTCCTTTTTCCCTTCGTCTCGTTCTCGTTTCACCCAGTATCGGTTGAGATACGTGAAAAGGCGGTTGAGGCAGTTGGCACCAGTTGTATAGCGAGTCCATTCATCGGCATAGGACCGTAAGAGTTCCTCGTCCTGCAACGAGGCGGCAGCCTGATGGGCGATAAATGATACGCCACTAGAGACGAGCAACATGACATTACCTGCTTCATTGGCACGAAATGTATCGTGAAATATTCTGTTAGCTTGTGGTAGAGATCGGATCCTACGAGATTAGCCCCTGCTGTAAATGTCGTTAGCGCCGTCTCGTGAAGTTTTATCGATTCCTTGAAGGGATGGACTGTGCGCGCCCCAGATACGCGCCGCTAGATTAGGGGACATCGACCAGAAGAAACTGTATCTCAGAAGCTGTAGTGCGACGGAAGATTAGACAGTGTGACCAGCGGTGCGTGTGAAGAAGAAGAATGAACAATTTCATCACTTTGTTTGAACCTGCTAGGATGTAAAAACCCAAATCCAGAAGACTATAGAAAGCACTTGACTTACCAATGAAGAGCAAAATTTAAATACCACAGCTACTGGACATTATGCTTCTTGGCCAGATTTGTATGTCTCCATCAGAATCTTTTCCTGAGAGAAAGTAAGTACCAATTCTGAAAGAGGCCAAAAATCAAAATGACAAACAATTTTATTCAAGCTTGGAAGCTTGGGTTTGAAAGCGCGTATCGTTCTTCTTGGATGCGGCCTCTTCAAATAAAGTAGGCTGGTTGAGGGGAACGTCCTCATCGTTCGATTCCAAAAATACTGCCAGACGCTGTCGAAGTAAGTTCCCGCTCGGCGCTGGAGTCTCTTTAGACAGTGCAAAAAATGCGAGGCAGTAGCAAGAAACTTTGACACCAAGCGTTGGAGTTACTGGGAATTTGGAATGACTAGCAAAAAAGAGTTGAGTTGAGATATGGTGGTTAGAAGCCAAGGCACAGAGACCGGCCCGAAACTCCGGATGCGCGTCACCAATCTATTTTAGCCCCAGGTACCGCTCATCTGCTTCTTACCTTCATGTTGCTTTCGAGGGTGATGGTATGCGGAGCTCTTTTTCGTAATATATCTCGTCAATACTGTTACTGAAGCAGGTGCTCCTTTGAATTGAGATCCATCGTCCACTGCAGGTACATGCTCAATCTGGTGGGTTTTCCGTTTGAAATGATTATAATCTGACGCGCCTTTTCAGCTTAAAACGCCGTATCAGTTAAGGACTAGGATCCGTTGACGCTGATACAAGGAGCGGCATTGGAAGTGTTGACGGAGAAGAGAAGATTGCCGCTTGATCACGACGCGTATGATGCACAGAGTGATGGACGGCAGTCGAGGAATGGAACTGTGGCGAGTCCGGCGAGTAATCACGAAGAGCTCCCTCCAACTGAGCCCTCAGGAGATGGACGGTTGCATGTGGTGGACCCGGATACGGCGGTGTCGTTCTCGCTGGTGCAAGTCCAGGGAGGTATGAGAGTGTACCGGTGTGGGAGGACGAAGATGGAGAAATATCAGAAGAGGCGGAGATGAAGAGAGACGTGTGGGACGAGAGACTTGTTCTAGGGAGTGGCTGGCTATATCGGCAGAACGTATCGTGGGAGGAGCTCACATCGGAGAAGGACGTGGTGACGCATGTCATGAATGAGGTACTCTTTGAAGGGAAGAAGGAGGACGGGAAGAGGGGCAGCTCAAGGTATGCGGCGTTCTCTTCATTCTGCAAGCGTGGGGATGCTTATATCAATTTCTCAGTACACCGAATCACACCCCATGCGATGTCTACATCGAGCTCTGAACATACTAACGTAAGTCCTTTATATTTTCATCTATGGACCCATGGCTGACTAGGGTTCGTAGATGACACTCTCCCAAAGAGATCGCGGACATTCAAGAAGGTCGCCGTGTCAGCTTCGAGCCTTGGACGGATGTTCGTATCCCCTCCTTGGTTGTTGGGTATAACTGATCTCTCTTTTTCTAGACTATATGGTATGCTGCCTCTGAAGCAATAATAGCGAGCTAACAGCTCTCTAGGTCTTCGATGATCAGTGGGTCGGATACGATGATGATGTGAGTTATTCTTTGAATTCATACCTATCATTCGGTCCTGACATTTGTCTAGTTGTAGGTGCATCAACGTAGTTGGCTACTTTGACTAACGCGTCTCCAGCTCTTTCTCCGCCAAGATGGCAATCATTAACGACCGCGGTTTGGAGACGGCATGGTATGTACGTTCGACTTCCCCATCCACGGCGACTCACAGTCTGGCAGCTCTGGGCCGTCGATCTTGACACGGAGGACGCAGCGCTTACGCGAAAGCTACTTTCATACTACAAGTCTTGCCCTACAGTTCGCATTCGGACTCGTTATCGTTGGTCAACGCTCATGCTCTCTTCTCGTAGGACGGAGACTGGCCCAGCACCCAGGCCGATACGGACGCCACTATCAACTGTCCAATTACGTTGAACAAGCCGGCTAACACACAGACGCGTCACTGCAATTCGGACTCGACATGGGGACCCGTTTCGAACATCGACTGCTCTTCTTTCATGCAGCAGTCGCTGGCGGTGCAACAGTGCATTGGATAAACTTCTTTGCTCTCGCCTACTTTTTACCGAGCATCGGTCCTAGTCCCTCTTTCCTAGCTACCTGTAAGAAAGTATATCCAGAGCTGAACTACAGTTTTCTTTTTTCCAATCGTCAAACAGTTTGCCCCAAAAGGGTATGATTCATGTGACCAGTGACCCTGCTGGTCCTCTCGTCTAGGGCGAATTTTGAGGACAACCGTCTTCTGGAGCGCGTTCGGAAGTTGGAACAGACAGTATCGGAACAGGCTTCTTACATTCAACAGTTGGTCGCGGTGCAGTCTGACTTCGTCTGCGCCATGAACAACGCGTTGACAAAAGCCTTGTCTGCCTCGGTGGTCCATACACCCGACCCACTGTCTCGTCCCCCCCCCCCCCTCCATCACCCTTATCGACCTGCAGCGCACCCTTATCTGCAGACACCGATTCCGTGCCTACGCACAATGTCTCGAATGTGAGACCTGCACTGCCACCACAGTCACTCCGCGCCTATCTCGTCATCCGGCTGTTCGACGCGACCGAGTGTGCTTTACCAGTTCCTGAGGATTTCTGCTGCCGACAGTCGCTGCGACTGATATAGGTTGGAAATATTGTGCTTCGTCTAATTTCCTTGCATTTTTTTTTCACGTATACTGTTGGACACCGTACTTTACTTGACTGCCGGCCGGCGAGGGCATGTAATACTTTGCTATTATTTGTACCTACCCTTGTACGTAGTCGGCTTATGACATCGTTTCCTCTTTCTTTTGGACGACCACGGGACGCGTATGAAGTTCAGCGTTTCAACGCCTGGACGACTTGGTTCTTTCTTCTTTCATACCAGGACTAAACAACGGCGGCGACTACGCTGATACCTTTCCGAGGTCGCATTGGTTGCCGTTTACCCGCACACATGGGTATCGCGGTCTCATCCGAAGGAACGCGCTGGAACCGCCCAGCGGGTTTGAATTTGCCCTTACTTGAGCGTTTCTTTCCTTTCCTCCGTTCCATAACCTCCTTCCTTCCTTCCTTCCTTTGGTCGTGCCCATAGCACGATGGCGTTCAACTTCAAGTCTCTCGTTTTCTTCCTTACTTTCGTTTATGGTTTGGCAATCACTGCTTTCTCCATTTCACGTTTTGACATATCTACTCAGGCGCCTCCGCTGTAGGGTACGCCGTCGGCGTGAGTGTAAAGGTAGGCGTGGCGGAGCCCGTTGGCAGCGTAACGCCAGGGTCTCCACAGTTTTCCTATAAGTTCGTAAGTAACGCCGCTAGGTTCAACACATGTCATGTTTACCTGGCAACCCTAGAATAGGACCCACGCCAGAAACCAGCCTTTGAGAAAGAGCTGAACGGCCTACATTCTCACGAAGACACAAGTCGGACGAGAAGAGGTCGGCTGAAACGCTGTACTGCGTACAACAATATTGCGATTTATCATATGCGCCACATAATGGATTGGCGGTAGGGTTCTCTCCGGAGGGCTCTTCAGGCAAAGTCACGTTCTCGTGCGCTGAGCATACGAGGTAGTTCAATTGTAGCCTATGGATCCATTCAGTAACGAAGGAGACGGTAAACAAAACTCCCTTACGGATCACAGCTGGGTGAAATGCTTTGTGTTACCGCCCCGACAGCGACTACCAGTAGGTGTCCTTCCATCGTGCTGTTCCGATTCTCACGTTTACAGCTTCTAGCGCCCAGACACCGACTTGTACGTGTATATTCTTCGAAGTCAGCGGTTTAACCGACACCGATATCCAGCTACATCGTGCACGGCCCCTACTCGGTTCAATCAGGCAAGTATGCGTGTAATTCTGCTGGAATCTCGGGTGTACTAACTGGTTGTCAGTTGTGACTTGATTGCCAGTAAAAACAGTATCTCCAACTACCAGCTCACACTCCTCAATCCGTCGTAAGTTTTATGAGATTACCAACATTCCACGCTGATAATCTATTGTTTGGCAGAATGAATTGTGGTCTTCTGCAAATCGGCCAGTCTCTTTGTATCAAGTCGCCTCTTTACGACTGCCAGGTGCGATCTTTCTTGTTTAACCTCCCGGACCTCATCTCTCCATAGCCCGTGTACGTCGTTTCTAGTGGTGATGGATGTTTCGATATTGCTGACTTGCACGGCATATCACTCGACCAGCTGTATGCCGACAATCCGAATCTCGAGACCGCCTGTAACATCTACGTTGGGCAAACTTTATGCGTTGCTGGTTCCGGTACTCCGACTACCACCACCGACGTCCCGGCTTGTACGTTCGCTTTCCATTCATTCGCTACCCGTATATCTTACTGATACGTCTGTTTCAGCGACTTCCACGGAATGTACCCGGAAGACCACCATCATGGATGGGGAGACTTGTGATACTATTTGCGAACGTTCTGGTATCTCTCGTTATTGGCTTGGACAGGTCAGATTGCGCACTGTCATTGATTGGGTGGTGCTTGACTTTTCTTCAGCTTAACCCCAGCATCAATTCCCAGTGCACGAACATTATCAGCGGACAGGCCCTGTGTGTCGATAGTGCCGTCAACACCTGCGGGTCCGTTTATACCATCAAAGGTTCCGAGGGCAGCTGTACGGGAATCGCAACGTCGCTGGGTATGGAGGTATCCGACCTCATGGCGCTGAACCCGAACATTGATTCCGGGTGCACCAACATATACGTCGGCGTAAGTTCGATGGTTCTTCGGATGATGCTGTTGTTGATGGTTGTTCGGTACAGGAGGTGATATGTACAGCCAAAAAGGCGACGGGAACGCCCAGCAATGAGTGCACCCGGCACTATACAGTAAGTCGCCTTGCGCAACGTCAGAGATCGACTCATACCTCTGATAGTTGAGTTCGGGCGATACGTGCACAGGTAGATTCCATCTTTGATCATTTGAACGGTTCTAACGATGTGTATCACAGTAACCGCGGCGAAAAATTCGTTAACGAACACGCAGCTCCTCCAGCTTAACCCGGGTTTGTCATGTAGTAGTATGATCCCCGATACTGTGATATGTACCTTCACGCCGGCCACCAGCATATGCCCGAAGCTCGTACAGACCAACCTCAACGACGACTGCTGTATGTGTATCCTACATTGTTGCCTGAAGATCTAACTCTGATAACTGCAGTCTCACTCGCTCAGAATGTCAGCATGTCGCTCGAGGAATGGCAGTCCATTAATCAAGGTTTAAACCTCGGCAATCCCTAGCGAATGCGACAACTGCACAGATTTTCAGTGCTGCACAGTCTTTGTACGTGTTCTCAATGGCATACTCGGAGTTATCGTGTTGACGTGTTGTACATACAGGGAACTTACCACACAGACCTGTCGTCTTGGTATTGCCGTACGTACCCAGCTTGATCGCTCGCTGTCCTTCTCATCGTTATACAGAAGCGGAGAATGGATGCGCGAAGAACTGCGATAAAGGTCTTCCTTCAGGATGGGTAGACCTGCCAGTCATTCCTGTGGTTAACTACACGTTCCCCGATGGGGTAGGACATTTCTTTCGGATACTGAATCTCGGCGACTGAATGTCCTTTACTAGGACTATAGCGATCACGGCGGAAACCCGTGCATGGTTTGTAACGGCAGCACAGCGCTCATCGAGTACGCGTCCATCTCAGTTGTACTCACTCTCATTAATCGCCCACATGTAGATCTTCAACCGGCAACTACTGCTGTACCCAAAACCTGCAGTGCCTGCCATGTCTATACAACTGTTTCATCGAATTCCCCGATGACGAGGGTGAGTGCTCCCACACGGGGGTTTGTACTTACACGACAACCATAGTCGAGCAGTCATGGGAGTCGGGTTCACCCTTTGAGTCTGTCCTCGAGCCTGACGACCAAGAGTCAGTGCAGGAAGTGATGTCGCGTCGCCGTCGTAGGGCTTTTTAAACTGGGTAGTATTATCCCGAATAGTCGTATGTGATCGCTGAGACAAAGACCATTGTGGATTTGAATTTTGTGATCTGTCTGTCAAGAAGTGAACAAAAGGATTGGCTTGATTGTTACTTTATACCCTCATCTTTCGTGTCGTTCCATCGACATCCGCACCACAGAAAGCATGCCGTCCATGGACAACAGTGCATCTTAAAGGCTGCTCATCCTTTTGATACTGAAAGGTATATACAGCACAATGCCCAACCCGCGTTTCTGTTCCAAAGGCGTCGCAGTCTTTCAGCGAGGATTCATTCTATTCCGAAAAGGAGGACGTCAGTCGTGCCGTCTTCAGCTCTCCTACCTCCCTGCGTTACAAGCGCGACATCGATTTAACGAAAACGCCCATATTCATCCGCCATTCACTCTCGCCACCCGACACATGCCAAGACGCCACCATCGAGTCGCTCCGTCGCAAGCTGAGAAGTGCGTTATCATCAGAGAGAAAGGCCCTACAGCGAGTGGCCAAGTTGGAGGAAGAGCTACGCCTTCGTACCACTGAAGGGTTCAGGAAGCTTTTGAAAGAGAGAGACATCTTGATACGCCAGGAAAAGTTGTGGGAGAAGGAATGCCAGCTGGTATTGGAGGAACTGCAGATGGTTAAACAAGAATTGTATGAAGCAGAGTTGAGGCTGCTTGCGAGGAACCCAGAGGAGTACTTCTACCCACCGTCGGAGGAGGAAGAGGACTCAGAAGGGTATCAAGGTGATGCCAACATGGAAGAGTAAGCGAGTCGTGGTTATTCCTTGTTATATGAATAAAGAAACTGTTATGTACTCGACTCGTAGTCCTACTCACGTTGAACTTTGCTTCCCAGTACCAATGCCCTCGGATCAGTTAGTAGCAGGCGTTCTGTATGTCCGGCGCGCCCACACTTCAAAGAGACTACCATACTGGCCTGCCATCCACTCTACGACGGGCTGACCATGATCTCCCCTCAACCACCTCCTTAACCCATCTGCCGTAACACCCTTCAGATCCTGCAGTATACCGGTGGACGCGAGGGCGACCAAGATACTAATAACAGCGGCAGAGACGTTGCTGATTCGTCTAGATAGGTCCGCACCAAGATCGCCTGAAAAACGATGATCAAATTGAAGGACCTTCATACGGGAGTGTAGACGTACAGGCAACACGTCCAAGCGCACGGAAACCAGGCACGTCTATCAAGAGGAAGCGTCCAATCAAGAAAAATGCAGTGGCGACAGGGTGCGCTGCCAAGTACGCTTTCATGGTGTCCACAATCTTTTGACGCCAGTCGGAATCATTGATTATATCGAGCAGTCTGTGAACTAGCTGCTCTAAAGCAGATGGCGTCATCCCTCGGAGAACGCCAAGAACGTTCTCGACGACAGGCCTAGTGGCTTCGTCTTGATTCTGGTGTAAGAGTGTAGCTTCCTTCCAAATCCTCCGTTTCAAGGTCTGAGATCGACGTTTCCGCTGAACCGGCAGTTTCGCTGTACGATGGAGGCTTGTCGAGTACAACCATAGCTGTGGTGGTAACTGGTCTGAGTGGACGTCTGTTCACACGACGGGCGCGAAGAAGCAGTTGACACGAAGAAGGTCCGTCATGGGTGTGGGAGAAGAAAAAGACTTGTCTAAGAATAGTTGGCTCTCTAGGGTCTAGACATCGTTCGAAGGAACGACCATGATAATTAAGCCTTTACCGCAAACAAATCTGTCAACTGTTCTATGGAGTGAACAGTAACATCGACGAAACCTCCCTCGTCCTTTGTCTTGACCGAGGATTCGGGCTGCCTCTCTTCCCCAGGCTGGGGGATGTACACCATCTTCATTCCAAGTTTGACTGCTCCCTCGAGGTCTCAGATATGGGCCGCAATCATCACACATTTCTCTGGTTTCCCGGTTTAACGCGTCAATAAGGTCATGGGATATGTGACGGGGAAAGGAAGCGATGGGACACTTACGGCTTGTAAGAACCAAACATCTCTGCCGAGAATACGATGTCCCATGGAAGGCTGGCGAGCCTACAACGAGAAATGAAGTAAGCATTGAACGAGGATCCAGTCCGAAGTCTACGTACCATATCCACAAGCAAGCGGACGTTTCCGTTGGAGAGGGAGCAAATAACGACATGGCGCTTCAATGCGTTGAGACCTGGGACAGCATCCGAGCAACCTGAATCGCCAATGACAAAATTAACGGCGTATTTCTATAGTATGAACGTACCGTGGAGGCGGTGCCACACCAAGAGCTCTCTGAGCCTCATCTGAGCTGGATCCAATCTGCGACCAGCGAGGAGACGACAGCATAGAGTCAAGGGTCTAGTCAGAGTCGTTTACTTAAACAAAGTGTCAGTGGTGGGTCGAAAGGACTTGGTTGCATACGTTTAGGCAGGCGCATGAGGCATGCCTTTGTAGATGCCGTTTCCGTTTGAAACATGGTAGGAATGGTATGGACGGGAGGTGGTTGCAGCAGATTGATTTGGCATAACCAGACTGCTTAGTCTAATTCTGGAAGACATCCTGAATTTAATTTAATGAGGGACCTGTTTAAGAGAAAATAATAGCGGAATAGCAGTGCACCTTCGATAAAACGAAGCGACAAGACCCGCGATGTGAATGAGGCATTCCAGGATAGTGGTGGAAAGGTAGAAGGAAAGGAAGTTGTATCCTTCCTATTTGGGATGGGGACATCGCACAAATTGTGCAAAGCAACAGAAATTCTAATGTACACAGTCAACTGCAAAGGTGTTTAAAAAATCAATCGTCTTAAAGCAGAAGTAACACGCAAACTGCAGATAGGCACAAAACCTGACCATAATTATTCCTCCCAGCAAGCAGGAAGCCAATTCCACTCAAGCTACAGTGAGTACGCAAGTAGTAAACTATTTACAGTCCTTTTCTCGAATACACTAGGGAGTACGCACAATAAGGACATGCCATAGATAACCGTAAAAAGATATCGTCCAAACGACACCTTGAGTCCCGTCGTGATCATATAGCAGTCGAGCTCGACTCGAACATCAGCGCAGCCTTCACTATCTCCACCTGCTAGTCCCCGCTCGCAACACTCGAAATGCTCTCCCTCTGCCCAGCCCCCCATCATCATCATGATCGTAAACCACCTCCGAGCTCTTGGTCGCCGCATACCGCGCTGAACACACTTTCACTTCCGGATAACCGTGGCTGCTCCTCAAGGACAACATGAACCGCGCCTTCTCGAACGGTGTAAGGAGCAGTTCGTCCAATGATGTCTCCCGCAATGTCCCCGCGTATGATAGTTACAAAGTGGCCGGGAGTCTTGGGCGTTAAAGACGTTCATAGTCTTGGCGAGCGAGAGTAGTCTAATGGCGACTGGGACTGAGCAACCTTGAGCGTCGAAGGCGTCAATGATCATGACATTCTGGAGCTTGATGTCCATATGGTAGAGACCGTGACGATGGAGGAAAGCGACAGCTTGTGTGAGCGCGGCGGACCGATATTCGATGGTTTCGTCGGGTATGTATCGGGAGTGGGTTCCATGGTACAAACTTCGACTTCGCTGGGGAGTGTCTATAACAATGAGCACAAGTCATGGACATGAAGATTTAGACTCACCATGAGGATGTAGTAGAACTCATGATCCTGCAAGAAAAAGGTATCCTTGGGAAGAATAGATTGGCCGTTTCGACGACCATCTTGAGAACGATATCGACGGAGAACCTGCCTTTGACGTGATGATGACCCAAACCCAGGGGTCAAGCAGACGCGCTGGGGAAACGTCTTGACGGCAAAAAGGCTAGCGGGGGATTGGGCGAGGAGGATAGTGTCATAACACGATAGGGATGCCTCGTATGGAGATGGATGGGGATCACGGAGGAGGAGTGGCTGACGAGCGATGGGTTTGGCAGATGTGTACAATGATATAGGGCACGATGCCGGGGAGTACAGTCCCAATGCGTGGCTGGATGGACGACGACGCCGAAGCTGCGGATGAAGACACAATGGATGTCCATTGTCGATGCCTCAGACATTATGGAGATGGAGACGTCGCTGCTGCGAATGCCTTGACCGTCCGCGCCGTCATGATGTCGGCAGCCAAAGAGATGGCAGTCGCGGTCATAGGTCAGTGCCGTCCTTGGCGTCAAACGCGTCTCCAAACAGAGATCAAGTCGCGAGGACATGATGGCAAGAAGACAAACCCTAATAGTCGAATGCCGACGGCAGTCGCGTCCTCCTGTCTTTGACCACCATGTTGACGGACTGACGATTGTCAGCCGCGGCCATCTGACGATTGTCAATGGCTATATTTTATTATATGATCTCTGGGTTCATTCTCTCTTTTCATCAGCAGGGCGTTTTTCAAAGTCGGTTGTTGACGCGCTATGGGGCGGCTCGGCGGGATTCTCGAGCGCTAGTGCTGGTACTGCGATGGACTTCTAGAGGTGTTCCAACCGTTTCAATTCTGCCCAGATGTGTAACCTCAACGGGACAATGGGCGGTGCAGCGGGCCCAAATGACTTTTACTGTCGACTGGTGTTATCACTGTTATGTACCGATGGCCTGGATGTGGTATCCTGCATCTACAAACTTTGGACATGTTTTCTCTTGCAGTCCTTCTAGGGTGAGTGTACAAGGTTATTGAATCCGTTCCTGGTGTCTATAAAGAAATTTTATATTAGACGTTTCCGCGCAACCTTTCAAATCCTCGAACATCAATTCCGGAGTTAAGGCAGACCTTTGGAGCATCTGTGACATTTTGAATTTGGTCCACCTTAAGGACGTCGCAGATGTCGGGTCTGGGCGGGATGGTCAGCGCCGCGGCGGGGAACGACAAACTCTTGTCCGGAACCCAATTCATATCCTGAAGGCTTACATTCTCCCTGGTGTATCTACACGCTCTGGCACCCGTCGGAGCTGTCATCAACATTTGGTGAGTCTTCGAAGTTATTAAGATATATCTTGCTCAGATTGGTTTCGCGCTCTGCAGGTTTCGTACACGGCCCCGAGGATTTCAGCGTCTTCTTTGACGATGGTATTACGTCTCCTGAGCAATCCATTTCGCTTGAATTCAATCCGCCTCTTGAAGGTCGGCTCGGGGCGGGATGGTCAGCGCCGCGGCGGGGAACTTGGTCAGGAACCCGTGATATGCCTAGGAGGCTCATATCTACTCCGACTGATATACACACCTGGACAACTTTCGCGACCGCCGTTCACGTTTGGTGAGTGTTTGACGTTATTGACTGGGTACTTACATTGACCTTGCTCCTTGCAGTTTTTGTGTACGGCGGCGAGCACATTCTCAAGCTCAAGCAGACCGAATTCTATTGTCATTGCGGCCACAAGCATATCGCATTTTTTGAACAAGTATGATGCTTTGCTGGGAACCCCAGGAGCTCACGGACATTTGTTGCTATGCTGTAACGAACCTGTGGAGCATTGGAAATCCTCTGCATTCAATGCGCCGCTTGGACGTCACCGATCTCGGGTTAGGGCGGGATATTTGGCGGCGCGGCGGGATCGAATTTCTTCCGCATCGTCCGGGGTCGATGTATCGAAGGAATAGACGTACACTCATGCGTCTACGAAGTTTGGATGCGTTTGCTCATGGCGTTCTTTCTTGGTCAGTGTTTTCTCTCGTTCAGTCCATAATCGCTTATCATAAAACTCTTCATTCCAGATGTTTCGCTGGAACCTCAGGAGCTCTCGGACATTCGTCCCTGGGCTATGGCGGACCTCTGGAGCATACGCAATGCTTTTAATACAACGCGCCTCCTGGATGTCGCAGATGTCGGGTTAGGGCGGTATATTTGGCGCCACGGCGGGAACGAACGTTCTTCGCATCGTACTGGATCGATGTATCGAAGGCGGCATGTACTCTCGTGCGCCTACGCACTGTGGACATTACTGCTTGCGGCGTTCTTTCTTGGTCAGTGTTTTCTCTTATTCAGTCCATATTCGCTTGTCATTAAACTCTTTATTCTAGATGTTTCGCTGGAACCTCGGGAGCTCTCGAACATTCTTTCCTGGGCTATAACGAACCTCCCGACTCCCTACGTTTACCACATGGCCATGCGCCGTTTACCTCGAGCTCTGAAATCACCTACGTTCGTGCTTTATTTTCTTTTCCTCCGCAGACCAATGATCATTGGGGTCTTCGTAGATGACACTCGCCAAGATGTATCGAACGACGGCGTCTTCTAGCTCCCCCTACCATCACCACTGGCAGTGCACCAGTGTCCATAGCCGGCAAACCTGTCATGGATGACCTTTAAGTGTGCTAGACGGATATTATCGCCTGTATAAGAGCACCTGTCTTGTATGTCATTGTGCATTTACTGTTGAGTTTTTCAGCTCTGGGAAATACGCGAAGCGTGTATGGACTACATCCGCGTTCCGAGACTCAGGGAACGTCGCGCGCATCCATGACTGCCGCGTTTTAGGCGAACGTTCTCTGGACTAGGATTTACAAATGTCTAATATACTTCCAGGAAACCGTACAAGTGTGTAGATTTCATAACCACTGTCGTCGCACTCGTTAACGCGCGAAGCTAGGCCAATGGTTGGCGAAGAAGTGGAATGAGGAGTGTTGTAAACTGTAAGCCTCTCCCTCGGTTCTTCGGACATAGACTGACTGTACAATAGTCGCATGCGAAGCAGGCCCTGTCAAGATGAGGAAGTTACTTAGGGCGGGGCTTCACTGGACTGCCGCGTTCTGAGATTCAACTACGAAGTAGGCCGTAACGACAAAAGTCGCGTTCACCTTCTTGGAGTCATGGTTTTAATTTGACATGATTCTTCTTGAATTGGCTGCGCGTGCGAGATAATATGCTGAATCAAACCTAATTGTGATCTGCCGCCGTCTATTGCAGTTTTTCCCGAACTATGAACGACTTTTTCTTTCGTACGTCGCACCTCCCAGTCTCTCATCGTGCGATTGAGTCATTACTACTTATACCCGCCTCAGAAGTCACCGCCAGCGGCCATGTCGCGGCGTCCAAGTAAGATGCATTTCCGGTTCATACAAGTTATTTGCTTCTGACATCTCGACAGTCAGTTCAATGACGCCCCCAAGCCTCTCAGCTGCATCTTTGAGCGGCTCGAGGCGAAATAACTAGCTTAAGAAAGCAAATCGTCCTCAAGGAGAACGAGGTCGATAACCCGAATGCATTGAAAGAACGATTGATTGGTGACAAAACGATATCGTGGCGTGATATGAGAATGCTGCACCCATTGGAGTGGAAGTCTATGTAGGGAGATGAGAACGTGTACAACCGACTTTGAAAGAACTATCGCCAAGCATAGCGTAATCGGAACTGGTGCGCTGACGACACTGGCAGGTCCGTGTTTCCCCAGTTTCTTTGAATGTTTGTGCTTTATCTTGGGGCGTCAAAACGATTGCCTTAGCGTACAGAACGAGAGAGTTCAACGAGATCGCCAAAGGAGTCCACTCTTCACATCCAAGCCGAAACTCAAGTGGATTCCCACCAGGAAAAATGTGTCGCCCTGATAAGAGCAGTAGCTCCGAGCTCGACAAGCAGAGCAGACAAGGAGGCAGGCGACACCTGGACTGCCTCCGGCCCTTGCGAAGTGCGCCGACTCACAGACGCGATGCACATAGAAGGAGACGCTACAAGTCCAGGCGAATTCGGATCGTCCTGGGCTTACCAAACGTTACGACGCACTTCGGACGGCCAAAGATACGGCGGAAGCTTCGAGCCTTCGGAGTCAGGTGCAATGCAGAGAGATAAGGAGCGAGTGGAAACTCGAGCAAGTTCCCGACTAGAGACGCACGCTGTAGGTGACGAGCGGGATGAGGAGGTGCAGGCTTGCGAAGTCGGGACGCTGGCGTGCCAAGACAAGGAAGCAAAGGTTTGAGCAGAGTACATAGCCACGGCGTGCTGGCGCGAATCATGTTTGTCGTTCCCATTTCACAGTGAAATATTTATTTGCTGTAAATTCAGCAAGTTGGGCGCACAGTGAGGCTTTCCGCAGTTATATCTACTTTCTTCATTGTTCTTGCTCAGTCCTCCAAGTGGGATTCGTGAGCTTTGACATTGACACCTAGGCTATGATCGACCCTGACTCCGTGCGCCTCTTTTCTCTTACCATGAGCATCACGGCGGGCTCCTTCGAACGCGACTTGCCACGAAACTGTGTTTGAATAAACACGTCGATACAGAGAGATTTAAGTATTCTTCATGGGATGCAAAGTACTGGCCAATCCGGACACAGTGCCAAGGAGGCAAACACAATTTGTCCATCTACAGCTCGAAACTGACAAAGGCTAGCCATTTGGGATTTCATCAAAACCTGCTCAGTACTGATAGTACATGATTAGTTTTGCGTAACAAATCAAGGTACTATCCGCTTCTCTCCTGCCCTACCCCGAACTGCCACCTAGGTACAAGCTGCACAACTGCCACCATCAACTTCACTTCATCGCGGGAATTGTCGACCTCTTCCTATTCATCTCCCGCTTCGTCTGCTTCCCCACAAACCACTGACGAGGCTTCCTTTCTCGTATAGGCCTGCCTGTTTGTGTTACACTTACTGTTGACACCGTAGCCAGCGCCTCTTCCCTTCGACGTGTGCAAACATCACACAAACACATCCCCTGGCATGCCGGACACTTATCGACCATGCCCTCTACAAACGCATAATTATTATATCTAGCTCACGTCGTCAGAAAAACAAAAAAATAAAGGTGAAACATGCCTACTTGGTGATACACCTTTCACAATAAATTTTGCTCCTGACCACTATTCCCCGAATCGTACACCTAGCATTGCCGCACTGCAGGTAACTTTTTGTCTTGTGCCGACATTGGTGGCAGGTTAGTTCATCTCTGTTGTTGCTGTCGTTCCCGTCGTCTTCGTCTTCGTCTTCGTCATCGTCATCATCTCTGTCATCTCCATCATCTCTGTCAGGTGGCGGTGCATCATGGCACTGGTGGTCGGTCTCACGAGTGGCTCTGCGTCTCCTAACCCACATACTCAAAGGGATGTCGTCCTCCCCATCCGTATCGGTGTCGGCTTCCGCATCAAGGACATCGACTGTGGGTGGCGGCGTGTCATGATGGGGGTGGTCCTCCTCCTCGCTAATTTCTCTCCCAATCCGCATACCATCCTCCCCATCCATACCCGTGTCAGCTTCCACATCAAGGACATCGACTTTGGGTGGCGGCGTGTCATGGCCATTGTCCTCCTCATCCATATGCGTGTCAGCTGCCGCATCAAGAACATCGACTGTGGGTGACAGCGTATCATGATGGGGGTGGTCCTCCTCCTCGCTAATTGCTCTCCCAACCCGCATACCATCCTCCCCATCCATACCCGTGTCATCTTCCGCATCAAGGACATCGACTTTGGGTGGCGGCGTGTCATGGCCATTGTCCTCCCCATCCGTATCCATGTCAGCTCCTGCATCAAGAACATCGACTGTAGGTGGCGGCGTGTCATGAAGGGGGTGGTCCTCCTCCTCGCCGATTGCTCTCTGTCTCCGAACCCGCATACCCAAAGGGACGTCGTCCTCCTCATCCAGATCCATATTGGCTTCGGCATCAACAGAACCATCATCTACATCCACATGACTCTCCACATTCCCATCGTCGAGCAGCTCAACATCTCCCACGACATTGTCCTCTAAGATCGTGCCATCCAGTTGCATCTCCTCAATTGCCGGAACCTAGATAGAGTAAATCAAGATTAGCATAACATTTCGATAAAGGTCGGATACTTACCGTTTCCCTTTCATCACTCTGTAGCTCTGCATCGCTCTGTGCTCCCCTCTCCTCTTTCTCGACATACCAATAATCATGTCCGAAGAAGAGCTGCATATAGCCCTTGAGATTTCGTCTCTGGACTTCCGGCGTAAAGGCATATATGTGGGGAGTTGACATAACGAAATCCGCAGACCCCGGCTCCCTCGACACACGGTACACAACCAGGTCGTCTATCTCTTCTGTAAACTGCCGGTCGTCCATCTCTTCTGTAAACTGCCGGTCGTCCATCTCTTCTGTAAACTGCCGGTTGTCCATCTCTTCCGTGACGTCGGGTGTCAAAATCTCCACGTCGGATGCTAAAGGTGCCATGTCCTCTTGTCGCACTTTCTTTGCCAGCTCCCGGCACTCCCCCTCAACATGCTTCCTCTTCTCACCGGCCAGGTGCATAGATTCAACCGCCTTCGCCTTTCCCTTATCCACAACCACCATTGATCTCGAGCTTGGATCCCGGGGAGGTACGTATTCCCCGGAGGCCTTGCTTGGCTCGGTGTAATCCGTGGATGGGCCAACAGTCCTCTTCTTCGGTATGTAGATGACCTTGTTCTCCACCCCTATAGTGTTGTCCTCCGACTCAGACACCTTCCTGTTTGACTGCAGCTCTTCCGCATCTTGGAACTTGGCCTTGCGCTGGAAGCGCGTATACTGGCTGGATGATGACCGTTTCCAACGAGCAGAAGACAGCGAAGGTTTTGTAGCGGTAGATGAGAAAACATTTGAGGTCGAAGACACAGAACGTCGAGGCAGATCCGGCTGTACCAACATTCTAGATGCAAACTTCCCCGCACCCCAAGGCACAAATGCCTTCCTCTCTGCTTCGCTCAGACGCCGAACAATAACACCGACTTGCCTGTTGGGCAGGTTCGCCCACTGCGCGACGGGCTTCACCAATGGTGACGGAGAAGGTAAAGTTGACGGGGAGCGCGATGGCAGATCCAATCCTTCAGGCTGGGGGCAGTCCACCAAGGTCACTGATGTAGAACCGCTGATGACCGCCTGGAAAACTGGTCAGCACCTCTTGAAAGGACGATAATAAGAATTACCTCTTGGCGCTTTGATTCTTTCCGAATTAACTTTTTAAACTTGGGAACGGTGTTGGTTTGAGTGGGCTTTAGGGATATCCTTGGAAATTCTAGCGCTGGTCCTTTCTTTCGTAGGGATAACAATCGTCAAACAAATCAGAGTGGAAAAGAAAGTGCATACCTCCCAGTTCGCCGTTAACCTTGAGACAGCCATAGGCTCCGAAGTCGAGCTTGCCAAAAGGCCCTGAGGAAAGAGGAGTTAGATCCAGTCGAAGTATAAACCCCGATACAGATACCTCACGCCTCTCGACTGGATCAGATACCCTCCAATCGCCCTCGTGATCCACTCTTGGTGTTGATGTGGATATAGACAGAGCATACGGTGAGAGCCTTCGAGACGTAGAAAATATGGCAGGCGGAGAGCGATTTATCTCAGTCTGCTAATCAGTCAACAGTGGTCCGCTACAAACAATTAAAAAGCTTACATTGTTATTTTGAGAACTTGAAGTCGACGGCGTGTGGGGAGCATAATTTTGGTCGGGTAATTGTGTGGGCTAAAGAAGCCGATGTGAGCAACAATCCTCCTGGCTGGACAAAGAAATGTACCATCAGAAAGGATTTGTTAGAGGGCGCGTCTATGGGACTGAGCCAGAAAGACGCAAAGATTTGTTCGTCGGTAGGGTCCAACACCCTTTGCTCTGTTGCGTGGTTGCGCGTATCCTTCCGCAATAAACCGTCCTCATCTGGGAGACTTGACATATGGCTCCGTATTCGTAAATTTGGGATGATAAGGCGTCTTTGACGCGTCGGTTCGTTGGGAGTTTGCGGAAGAGTGTGATCGAGTCTTCTGTTTACCTATAGCTTTGAATGTTACTCGAGGCCTGACTCCGTCTCCCATCTATCACTATCATCCACCCCGAGTCCACCATGCTCACTTACCGCCACCCGTCTACGCTGTCGCGCACATCCTCGATGACGAGCACCGAGTCAGACGACGGCACTGAGAGCACAAGCCATCGCAACCCCATCCGCCGCACACGCAAACGCTTCAGCGAGGCCCAGCTCGTCATGCTCGAGCAGCTCTACCACCAGACATCCTACCCATCTAGGGAGCAGCGCGATCTCATCGCCACAGCGGCTGCCTCGTCTTTTTTTTCCTTCCGCGGATGCAGTTCTTTCGCAATCCTTTCCGGGAGACCAAGTCGGTTACCATCTGGTTCCCAAGCGACAGACGGAGCGCAAAGTCAGCGGCACGGCCCACCAGCACCACTATGACCCCCACTTTGTGCGCTCTTCGAGCCATTCGTATATCCCCATGATGCGTCCATCGCTCGATTCCGTCGCATCGCGCACGGCGCACCGCGCCCAACACGCCCACGCACAAGCCCGGCGCGTCGCTTTGGGCAATATGCCCTCGTCGCCCGCCGCCGAAGGAGTTTGTCGAGTTTGGGAAGCTCACGCCGTACCCTAGAATGGGCGTGTGCGAGGTCTAGATTGGTGGAGAAGGAAAATCTGGGAGACCGCGAGCGGAAGGATCCGGCAAGGAAGGCTCAGGCTATGCCACTGGCGCGCGCAGCGACATGGAACGGGTGGAGTGCGTCGGCCCCGGCAGAGCCCTCCGTTAACTGGACTGCTCCAGCGTGGTCGAAGGCATATGGCACGCCGGATGATGACATGCTCGGCGCCGCGTTAGCTTTAGGCGGACTCGGACGCGACCTACTATGATGACGATGATGAAGAACTTCTTCACATCGAGGCTCTGGAATACATATGACCTCGCACTTTAGATAACGTTGACAATTTTTATGGCCTAAAATATCATTACACCTACTTCTCACTACTTACTTGTTGTAGCTGTATACGACATTCTTAAAATTATCTTCTACATTCTCGAGGACGTGACTTCAGGTTATGAGTTCATCGTATGGACACGCAACAAGAGATTTCACCCATGTGCTGCCTAACGACGTACATAGATACCACGTATATCTCTTGAACCGTCCTCGATAAATAGTCCGGAAGTACTAGCCTGTAATAGTACAAGTCCCAGATAGAATCGCGAAAACATACTAGACCTACTATAATTCCTTCAACCAATTAATACGTCGTATACTGTCCGAGGACACGAAGGTCGGGCGTGTTCGTCGTGTCCAACGCGTGTAGGTTATTAAGCGCGCGCATGGGCATTTCGCCCTCGCCGACGACCACCGCCAGGTCCTCCAGATTGGACATCTTCTGGCATCTCCAGAATACGTGAAGGTCGACGACTTTGAGGAGTCTAGTCCAAGGGAGTGCTAAATGCTCAAACGCCTGCCATGGGACATACACATCCACCTCTAGCACACGAAAGTTCGGCATGCTCGTCATGTCGAAGACGTTCGGGGGATCCCGCTCGTGCCTTTCCTCCTCAGCGTCAAGGATGACTGGGTGCTCGATGGAAGGGGAGGCGTTCCTCCACAGACACTGTACTGTCAAGCAGGGGATGTCTAATTGCAGCAACGACACCTCCAGAGCGGGGAAGACGTGCGGGCTTTTCAAATAAAGGAACAGCGGCAAGCCTTTAGACCGTTCGACGAAGAGCCTCATTTTGTACGCGAGCTAGGGAGGAGTGATATGGGCTCGATGAGTATCAATGTCCAGCTCTAGATACATCCATAACTGGGACGAGAACAAAGTAGTATCAGGACACAAATGATAACGTCCAAGGGGATAAAGCCGGATCCAGGGATGTGACATCGCATTCTGGCGGAGCCATCTTCCATGTCGATACGCAGCAACAGAAGATCGTTGCAGGGAGCGTGTTCGGAAGGGTACGTAAGGGGTGGAGGAGAGATCGAGGCCAACTTCGGCACGGGTACGCCTGCTTGGCTTGAAGAATCTTCTCGTCAAGGCCATCGATATTATCCAGTGATTTGTAGACAATGAGATGAAAATCCGCAAGTTCCTCGTCCTTAACTATTTCGTTCCAGTGAAGAACTCCTTCGACATGCGGAGTGCGACCGTCCAGGATTCAATGGCAAGCAATGCGCATGTAAGGTATGTTTCCGCGCCAGGTTTATACGGCATTCTGAGCTAACGAGGCGCGTCAGACCGTAATGAGTTTAAACGGAAAACCCACCAGATTGAGCGTCTGCAGTGGACGATGGAGAACAGCGCCTTCAGAAACGGCATGAGCAAAATTCAGTATTGAAAGGAGCTCCACTTACCGTGACTCCCTGATAGCAACATGGAGGTAAGAGGCAGATGAGCAGGTGGCTGAAATTGGATGTAACAAGCATCCGGACTTTCGGGCCGGTATCCGTGCTTTGGTTTCTTACCACCATCTGAACTCAGTGAACTCTCTGTCTCTCTCTCTCTCTCTTGCAATATTTGGGTAATGCCAATGCATAGCGTAGTCAGCTGAAAGCCCTCACTGCCGGTTCTCGTTATTTTCACTGTCCGCGGAGACTTCAGCGCGCGCCCAAGTTCTCATGAAGCGTCAGATTCAGTTCCTTCGAATCGAACGACGAGGGCGGTCCCTCCAGTCGGCGTACTTTGTTTATCTCATGGGCCGCCTGAAATGCGAGCGACACGCGCTTTCAATCTCAAGATTGGATAAAATTGTTTGTCATTTTGATTTTTGGGCTCTTTCAGAATTGGTCTGACTTCCTCTCTGGCAGTGCAGACAATAGAAAAGCTGAACAAGAAGCCTATACTTCAGTATTTTTCCCTCACTGGGGTATCTACTCCACTTCTACTATTTACCTCTGTAAGTCTCTTCTAGATTTTGGATTATATATCCTGGCAGGTTTTAAGAAAGAGATGGAACTGTTCACCAAGCTTCTTCCTATACTTGAGCATTTGCGCCGCTGCTTACGCACTCTAATTTTCCGTCGCGCTACAGCGAAGCCCGTATTGAATCCAGGCAGACATATCACTTCGACATATTCAAGACCCATCCTTGGGCGCGCGCATGATTCGTTCGTTCAAAAAATCGATAAAACTTTCCGCAAACTGGCGTCCTAAATGCGTTTGGACGAATAGTAGCATGTGTCGGACTCGCTATTTCCTGCACCACGCCTCAAAAGAGGCGAGTCCGAGCAGACAATTTGTTGCGATCATGGGCGGATGTAGCTTGCTTCATTGCACTCGTACCTACGCCGGACAAGGACACACCTAATTCCACATCCCACGCCTCACCAACCCACGACATGCGACATGAACTTCAACGACCGTCCCGATCCGCGACGTCGTTCTCCAAGACGAATCCGAATGCTCATGCGTTCCAGGTATCGCAAGCAACGCTGGCATGACAGCTTTCTACGCCTTTCTTGCTCTCGGCCACCTCGTATGGGCGCTTAGACTCGGTGGGGCTTCTTACTTCCCTTCGCCGAGCTCCATGCCGCGGCGGGTTTTGCACTACGCCTCATCCTTCGAAATGATCAGAAGTCGTCGATGCTCATCATCGCGGCAGAGCTGTTGGTGATTATGCCCGTCGCTGGGTTCATGCCGTCTAACTATTTGGTGTATGAGAAGCTCATCGCTACTTAGAACGACTCAGCCCGATGCCTTATTCCGACCCTCTCGGCATACGCTTCTTCCTTCAACGACTTCGGTGGTCAAGGCGTTGCTGGCCTCAGCTGTTGTCGCCGTGTTGATTCAGGTCTGTCATGTGGTTTTGAATGTCGGCTTATAGATATCGTAGACTGGTGCTAGCAGTCTTCTTTTTTGAAGGACCTGAGACATCCGGGCATGTATGGCCGGAGATATTTTCGCTGGATTGGGTGCACAGCATAGAGTTCGGCGCGTTCTGATTTTCTGCCAGTTCCACGGAGATCCGAGATCATTATCTGAATATGCCCAGTGACCAATTCGCCGACGCCACACTACCGATGAACTTTACCTGGGACTCGTGGACGGTTGGTCGTATCGACTTCATTCCGCGTAGAGCTTTCTGCTTGCTGAGAACAATGGATGTTTGGCCATCCAAATAAGGAAATGAAAAGTTGGACCTGCACAATGACAGTCACGTTTTCATCCAACTACCCAAAGACGTTCCGGGCAAGCTTGTCCGCGAGAGTGCGTATTCATTTGCTACAACCATCGAACTCTTTCCAATAGTTGAATAGGAAGCCACTAGTCAACGCGCCGAAGACGAAATTGGTTCTTCGCATTCCTCTAAAGAGGGAACGTTTCGAGAACGAGGACCAAGATGAACTCGAAGAGTATGTCGTCATGCATACCTTTCCTTGCATTCCACTAATGAAGTTTTTTAGTTCTCCCAGTCCAAAATCTATCAAGCAAGCATCCGTCTCTGAAGGCTTCAATCTGAGGAACTCCGAATCCTGTGAAGCCGGAGATATAACAGAGTCGGAAGAGGAAGCCCACGAAAAGCCCAGAGGCGTCGAGGACACCATCCACCTTCTCCCACCTGTCCAACTTAAACACTTTTCGGCGCACAAGAACCCATTCCCTCCCGCCGTCGGCGGCGTCAAGCTCCCACACGACTTCAGTGCGCCATTCAAAGCCCACTTCACTCCCGACAAACGCAAGCTGCACTCTCGCTGCAACGTCACGATCGATCTCCCATTTAAACGCGTGCCCACCTTTTCGGAAATCGTCGCGAGGTGGCGGGTCCCGCCCGAGTTGATGGTGGGGTGGGAGGTGAGAAAGAGGTGACTGGAGAGCGAGGAGTGGATGGCGGCAGAGAACTTCGAAGCGTGGTATGGGATGTGCAGGATGTGCCGAGCGATGATTGAGCTGCTCGACACGGAGAGCGGAACGGGCTATGATTATGTTGATGAATGGATCAGGCATCGGGGAACGTGCTCATTCGTCAGGGCCAAGGAGGAGGAGAGGAAGGTCCCGATTCACTAATTCATGTCTGGCTCTTTGAGTAGTATACCGCTTGCAAGTTTAGCTATCACCTCGTCTTAATTCAATTCTTGGGTTTCGATTTTCTACTCGACAATTTTATTTATTTCTTCATCTTTCAAATCGTACGCGTATCTCGAACTCTAGCAAACCCCACTCACAAATAATAAGTTGCTTTCTCATCATCGTTAGATCCTTTTTCGCAACGTTCGACCCCTCGATAGTCCCTCTGACTGTTACTGCCTCTGCTTGGAATGGTGCGCAGTCTTCGCCCGATGTGCCGCCCATTGTCGCAACTTATAGGTGCAGAACATTCATCGCGGACAAGGTGGATTTCTTCGAGGCAGGAATGGACAGCCTGCAGGCGACGCGCCTGAGGAAAGTCATCGTCAACTCTTGACGCGCTACGACTGGCGTTACCCTTCCGATACAGGACAACAATGTTGAGCCGGACTTTCGCTGCCAGGACCCAACTTTGGAGACGCGAACCGCTGTGGCCAAGAAAGTCCTCGCGGGCAATGCGGAGTCCTAGCAGTCCAGCGAAGAGAAGCAGATTGGGATATAGCAGGCAATGGTGGAGAAGTATCGTATGCAACTCATCGCGTTTTCTAGCACCGCCAGAGAGATGAGGGCACACATGGGATCGTCTGCTAGACATGACAAGGTTGTTCTGCTTACGGGTTCAACTCTTATTGTCGCGAGCATGGCTTCTGGCGAGGTTACTTTGGGTATCAAAGCAGATCGAGGTAGATGGTTATGAGTACCAGTGTAGACGGAATACATTTAGAGTAATGTAGCACAATGCACGAGACATAGAAATCCTCTCCAAAGCCGCTGTCTAATCTTTATTTCTGGCCATCAGACTGCGGCGTGGGGGTTGGACGACCTATAGTATGGTTAGTCTTCTTTCATGAAATCGAAGAATACAACATACTCCTACTCCTACTCAACTCTACGCTTCTTGGCAGGCGAGGATATGCCCTTGTCCTCCTCGGGTGGAAGGTCCACTCACTGTCGCTCCAAGAGTACCCGCCGGCATGCATCCAGTCCCAGATCCATTTGTTGCGATGGGCTCATGCACCACGACGACTCATGGATGCGACGTGTCAAGTCGGCCCATTCTTCCGAGTTGTCCCGTTTTTCTTTAAAGAGACCGGTTAACTCGGAAAGGCTGCGTTTATGCGCGGCGTAATCTTGAAGTTCGCCGTGAAATGACTGGAGTCGCAGCGTTCCCGTTATCCATTCGCGAGCTGCCCATCGAATCTGATCTCAATAGGTCAGTAATGTACCAGAAAAGGACAAAATCTGCCTACTAGGAAAGCGGCTTCTGCAGCAACAGTTTCCTCGAATTCAAGTTTGCATTGGTATATGCTCTCCAATCCAGGTGGGAGTAGGCTTTTCGCAATATGGCAGAAGGCTTGATCACCTAGCACACCGTCAGAGGTACGAAGAAATTTGTAGTCCAGGACCCATTGGGCAGTCTCTTTGCGCTTGTCCGCGGTTTTTTCGTCCATGTTGTAGCCTCCCTCAGCTTCTGGACCTGCAACAACTTCCCGTGCGCGCTCTAATCCATGACGGAGGCGCTCTTGGAGACCAGCCTCATCAGGCGCGTAAGGACGAGGGGTAAATCCAAGTAACTGATGAGTGTGTGCACTAGCGATTACGGAAGCATCGAATGCATTATAGTCGAAACCGGTTGCGTGGAATGCCGAGGGTGCATACTCATTTAATCCAACTAGATGGCTATGTTGGCTTATGACGTCCAGCATGGAAGGCGATTTACTTTCAGCTCCGGAGTCTGGTGCGTACCGGGAAGTCAGTCGGCGATGAAGAGAAACTCTAAGTCTGGACTTACTATCGTTCAGATAACCAAAATTTTTCTTCAAAAATGCAGTGTAAATGTGTCTCAAACAAGATGAGTCAACTTGCAAACCAGGAGTAAAAGAGCGCAGGGCCCGGGAATTGTCTTGTTGTAGGGGCCGACAACTTGCGTCTCCGATGGGCGCTCGAACAAACATAAAGATCGAGTAGTCGTCATGGAGCCTAGAAGGCGAGGCTATGAATTTGCGTTCTATAGCTCTGTAGACCCCCATAAGCATCGTGATAATCGGCGTAAACGCCTTGGGATAGAGATGGTACGCCTTCGCCTCGACAGCAACATTGTGTTTGGACCGGTAATTACCGGTGAAGAACTGTCCACCCATGAACCTCAGGTTTCGGTGCCTGGTTCCAGTCGCATTCGGGGCAAGAAGCAGGTCCGTCCACTGGAAACTCCGAGGTGGTACTGCACAGGTGTGCTGCATGAGGCACGAGAGCTTCTCTCGGTACGACTCGGCCTGTACAAAAAATGGTCGATAGAGAACACTTTGGGAGGTTCCTTTGGAGAAAGTCGAGGTTATCCATTCAGTAGAACGAGCAATAATGGGAGCTAGAAGTGTTTCATTCTCGGAAAGATCGAACAGATTATGGTTCCGATCGGGGAAATCGATGAGAGTGGAGGTTACGTTCGCAGCAAGGAGCATCTTAAACCCAGGATCCGATTGCATGTCTTCTTGCAGTGATGCGAGGGCGCCGTGAAGTGACCGACTAAGTTTATCCAGGACGATAGTTTTAGAGATAGTAGTTTTAGAGCGACGTCCGAAGGAGAACGTCATAGTTGTACTGTTTTGGCTCCAATCGACCTTCATGCGATTAGGAGTGTTCTTACTTGCGCGGCTAGCGAGACTCCAGAAACGCGTTGCAAAACCCCATGTGTTCCAGTGGGTAGTATTGCTGTCACTCCACTCGCTTTCCAACCAGTGAAAATTCTGTGTGAGCCGACTAAAGTGAGGTGTAAGTCATGACTTAACATAGTTCACAATGTGCTTACTCTTCTTGAGCATTCTTCGGCTGACTCCAGTTTATTTTTGTAGCATCACCGTTCGACTAGTTTGCAATGAGATGATTGAAGGAAACAAAGTATGGAAATACTCACAGGCTCGGAGGAAACTTTTTTTGCTGTAACAACAGTGGACGATTTTGCTTTCAAAGCAAGCTGGGCGATGAAAGAGTTCTTTGGGGTGGAGTCATTCTCCTCCTCATTCTCCCACTCATCGTCCGATTCCTCCTCGTTATTGTAGTCATCGATCATAGGCTGGTCCTGTATCTGCCCATCTGAGTCTGGGGTAATCGCGTCGTCAGTCCCAGCTTGGGAGTGCAAACAGCTCCAAACATCTTCATCAGACAAAGACAGCAGGTCGTCGACTCGAGCCTGTGAGAGTACCGGTGTATAGAACCAGGCCGAAGAAGAAGGTCCAGCAGTATTGGGATCACGATCGGGCTCGGGCTCAGGCTCGGATTGATACGAGTCGTTAATTCCGCCACTGAGCAAAGTTCTTAGAAGTTTGTTTATCCTAGCTGTGAAGTGACCGGGGTGGCGCAAGCTACCATCTGGGTGTAAAATAGATGCGGCGAGGGAGTATTCGAATACACCAAGTGTTGTTGGGAAGGGCCGCGCAAATGTGATCTCCCCACAAAGGAACGCATGGAGTAGAGGCCCAACGTTATCGACATTTGGAGTTTCGGAGCCATCTACAAACCTCCGTCGGAACTCATCTAAAACGGCAGCTTGGTTTGCAGCACAGGGCAAGGCGATCTTGCCATATACCGGCTCTATGTCCGAGTACAAGGCATGCCTCATCATGAGGGCAATGAGACGAACAAATTCCCGAGCGTAGTCTGCCCAACTCTGGGGACGTGACAGGGGACGAAAATACAGCCGCGTACTGAAAATATTTAGACTCTCATTTATAATTACGGTTAGTACTCACATTTTTCGAATGCGTGGATACAGAGCGGGGTTCTCGACGACAAGGGCTGACGCATGGCGGAGATACATCGCCAGCGACTTCTGCAACACCTGGAGCAAGATCTCCAAGCGATGAAGTGGTGTATCAGAAGGAAATAGAGCTGGGCGAAAGGCTTGCACCAGTGATTCCAGTAGGGCAGCAAATTTTAGGATTGGTAAACCGGTGCTCGACTTCCACCTTTGCAAGCAGTCCCAAAGCAAAACCTGTACCCATTGTGGTCGCGTCGTCGGGAACGGAGGAGGCACGAAATCGGACTGAGTGACTGGGAATGTTGGAAGGGACGGCTGAGTTCCCTTTAACGATGTGTACTCTGGGGTGAGTACAATGCGCGTGGTGTGGTCCTTTTGAGATGTCGCAATGGACGCAGTGAAAACAGGCTCTCCAGCTGAAGCTTCATCTCTGGGTTTCCTACCATCGTGGAAGTTTTTCCAATGGCTCTCGAGAGCCCGAGAGATGTCTCTCGGAGTGTCCTTCTTCATATCGCCAAAGAGTGTGCCCCGGCGATTCCAAGAACAGTTGTCTCGACGACAAAGTAAGGCGAAGTGAGGAGGGGGTAACCCGTATATTTCAACGGGAATGGGAGTTTGGCGTGTCTTGTAGCAGAACTCTGCGAACTCCTCCTCTGTCATGGACTTCCACCCATACTGCCTCTCCAGGTGGGATGAGAGCTCCTCCAAGAGCGCATGGCGCTGTTGCTTTGTTGATCCTGCTTTACCCCGGTTCGATTGGGGGAATACTAAGTCCGTCAGTTGGGCGATGTCTCGAACAATCCCCTGCCGTGAGCTCCCCTTGAGATTGCCAACAAAGATGAGCATAGGCCGATTGAAGGCCAGGCAGATGTAGGAACGAAGCTTTGTGAGCAGAAGGCAAGACGTCTCCATGTAGCCGTTTCGTTGCGGCTTGCTGTCATGAGAACAGCAGATTTTGGCGTTTTCGCAGGTGTACCGGTCTCTCTGGGCGTCGTAGGACATGCTGGAGAATTCTTTTTGTATCTCGGGTTTGAAAGTGTCTGCCGGGTTCTAAGGAAAATTAGCCAATGTTGAGTGCATTTGGCTGAGACGTACGATGGGAAGTGTGAAGATGGGCCGGTGCACCATCTAGAAACATGAATTTTAGCAGGCTATAACATTGGAAAGAAGTAACTTGTACGTCTGGAGACAAACTGTAAGTCAACGTGTCGTGTACAAATAAAAACAACAAACGTACTTGTCGCAGTTTGTTTCTCCGGCTGAGCGGCGACTTCCATGATGAAACCCCGAAACTTTCTTCGTGGGATTAAGTGGGGGGGGACTGAGTGCATCGTTAACCAGGAGAATCAGAAGAACGGCGGTGTTGCCATACTTTTAGGTGAAAACAAGTTGCTCGTCATCACTTGCGGTGGGGGAACTAAAAAGGTTGTCAATTAAAAATACCACATAAGCAGCTGCCAGCACATATTAGAGAAGCAGCCGCGAGTACACGTACTTTCGTCCATTTTATGTCCGGAAGCAAAGTTGTTGACGGAAGCAAAGTTGTTGATGGAAAGAAGCCAAACGCGATCGGGCCAAAATAGGAATGTGGGAAAGTCAGAGACAATAGTCTCGCCCCCGAATTATGATATCAACGCTGACTTCAGTTGCACTGAGCAATAGCATTGCCGATATCAGGAGAACAATGGTTTTTCACAACTCATTCCTAGTGAGTCTCCACATCAGGGCTGCCACTCTACATGCTCTTTCTTTCTTAAATGTACCAGACAGAGTTCTAAGAAGGACAGGATAATAATGTCTATTCACTCGTTGACGACAGTAAGCCCTCGCTGACATTCGTCGGCAAGACTGAAATCTTTGAAATAACAACAGAACCAAGTGTTCAAGAGGTGGGATTAAGGGACAGTAAGGTATGGTGTCTCTAGCAATGCCCTGTACCATGTCAGAGGCGACAACAACGATAGCGATAAAACACGATAGGGTATGACATGTCGATAGCCAGGTTGATACGTCACGAAGAAAACAAAGGAGAACGTTGCGAACTTCGGCGGGACCTGCAGGTGCGTGTCAGCAGAGGCTTTGGCGAGTGTCAAAGGGTGCTTACGAATCCGTCTCTCCTCCTCATGTCCGTCCGCTAGGCAGCTTCATTGAAACTTCTTACCATAGCAGCGAAACGACCATTATCATGACCGACCGCAAGGTTTCGGCCATCACAAACGCTCAATCCAGTTCCAAAAGGCATAAAGTATCGGTGCCCAACGGCCAAGGACTCCGTGGTTGCCGCGTCGTCGTCCCACCAGTGACCGGGAAGTAGAGTGTCTGGAGAGGAGAAGACAGCTGGGTGACCTGAGGAGCGACTGGGGACAGCGCAAAGCCCACGAGATCAAAGATCTGTTTCGGGAATCGAACTTGGAAATGGATGTTGGCATAATACGTTCGTGGAAGCTCGAGCCGCAGAAGAAACTTGCAGAACTGAAACAGACGTCAAAGTCACGTTTTGTTGAGTCCCTGAAAGATGTAACCGACCTTCCTGTCCGACCGTATGCAGATACGGCAAGCTGTGAATCGGGAATGGCACGAATTGACTTTCTTGGCGGCATCCGGACAACGGCTTAATTCTGGAGAAAGTACGACAAGGTAGTCGCAGTCGTGTCAGGCCCTGCAATTCTAAAGATTAATATCAAAGAAAGACATAGGCGGCGTACATGTCCACTGTACATTCATGTTGGGCAGGGCATCCTTGGCGGAAGAGGCGTTGACGTTGAGGAGTCGGTAGAGTAGGGAGACCTCGTCAGTCTTATGTAGCTTGTCAAGCGTCATCTGCGCGTGAGTATGGTAGATGCGTTCCCATATAAACTAGAGACCTACTTTCAATATCAGAATAAACCAGGAAGTCAAACTAACCTCCACGTTGCTCATGTCCTAGTCGCCCATCTGATGACAAAGAGAATTGGATTGCATGCCCAGGTTGGTACAGCGCTCCGCTAGATGCGTGTCAGTAAAGTATTTCCTTGAAAGTAGATGGACATACCAGACGGCGGCTGAAAGAGGGTCCACCCAGTTCAAAGCCCATTTGTGGACGGCACCGAGGTGGTAGCGATACGAGGGAGAGACGCAAACGTCGACCAGGACGTTATGAAAGAGCGAGGCATTCTAATGGGGTCTTGCCGCCTATGCTGTCGAGAGTCTATAGGAATCGTTAGCCTGATTCGCGTTGAAACGAACGGTGATGACGCACAAAGACAACATGTCAGGTTGGAAGTTGGCGAGATTCGCCGGAACGTAGCATGGTGGGTAGCCTTTTCGGCGCATGGAATGTGAGGAATGTTGCAGAGTGGCCATCCTGTCGTTTTCATTCCTAAAAGGGCGGTTCAAGGGGCAAACGGGTAAAGGCGAGGTAGGGACTCACGTAAGTAGACTCGTGTAGTAGGAACTCTTGTCGAATTTGTGGACAGAGTAGACGCTCCGCCTAGTAAGGAGGTCGTTGAAGATGACCTTGTTTGCTCCGACGCGGACAACGGGGCCGCACGTCTGAAAACGGGTCGAGGCGCATAAGGCAGATGGCCGGCCGGAAAGTGCAGCTTGCTAAGGACCGGGGAGACGGAAAGCGCAGAGCGGGAAATCGGAAAGGGAAAGCCTGTGTACATGATGCCGAACGAGACGATGACGGTCACTATGAATGCGAGGGACGACTAGGCGGTGGATCCTGGAAAAGCGGTCAGTGGTAGTATGGACGGGAATAGGACGCACCGGATCTGTTTGCAAGGAAAAAGGTGCGCGATGGCGTACTTAGCCGTGAGGCCGCCAGTCACAACCCCCTGGATACTCCAACCAATCTGCATCATAGGCAATCTGCCGAGCAGACTCCTCAGCACGCGCACGTTGACGGTTGGAAAGAAAGGCTTTGCAAAAATGTCATTGATTTGGCCCTGTTTGCCATAACCCCGTTATCGCCGCTTTTGCGCTAAGAACTTGTCACCGGTGTCACCGCCTTAGCGCTGTTCCACGTGGCAGCCTCCTCACCCGCCACCGTTTGTCGAGTTTGCTGCTTTATACGACTCGGCCTATTTTGATGTTGAAATTTGGATTGTTCGTACTCGTTTCCCACGCTTTGTTGGTCGCCGAGCAAGCTCTTGGGCGTAGTGAGCTCTCCTTTCTACCTTCTACTACTCCACCAATCCCTTTTGCCAGTCCCTCCACCATGACTCCAGCAAGAACGACTCACGGGAACGACTCTTCCCGCTAGTCCCGTTCCCGGACTGGTCCTACTAGCAACGTGACGACATCGCTGCTGTAGATATGGCTTCCGGTATACCTATATCCTTGGTCGTTCCCGCTGTGTTCGTGAGCTTACGACTACTCGCAGCTTCGTTCTCGCTGTTGAAGTCGGTTTTACGCCCACAAACCCACTATATAATGGCATAAACGCCTCATGTCCTCCTTCACACGCGGTCCCGGCAAATCCGCACCCACAAACCCTCGCCTCCTCCCTAATATCACATCGCGCCTATCCTCCGTTCCCCAGGTCTTTGTCTCTACGCATCAAACTCTCCTAATATCACCTCGCGCCTCCTCCCCACCGTACCGACCGTCAGCTATCTTTCAACAAGACATCAACTCTTTCTTCCTCCTCGAATTATAAACCTCGCACGACCAACGACAAGATGTCAAGACCAACCAAGCCCAACCGCAATGTCCTACAGCAACCCCCTGCACCTCCTCCGTCCCCTCCACATCTCAAATCTACTCTCCAGTCGCTCCCACAAAATTTGCCCTCCCCAACCGCCCCCACGTCCCCCAGCGCGCATTCGCGCCCAAGCACGGCCCGCTTCAGAACCCTCAGCCAACGATCTACTACACCGGCTTCCAGCACCAGGGCGTCCCCATCAAGGCTTTCGGCGCCTCGGAGCCTGCAATCGTCGGCGCGAAAGACGCGGTGTTCACCAAGCCAGGCGTTACCAGGATAACATTTCATATACTGGTTAGTCGGTTTTCTTCTCGTCGTTCTCGCAGTTTACTCATTTCTCGATTAGTGGCCGGGATATCCACATGTCGAATGGTACCGCTCTGTCGAAGTTAATACCAAGATGGGGCCCATGACCAAGGCCCAGCTTGGTTACGTCGTCGCTGGAAACTTTATGCGATTCATCGAAGTAAGCTCACTGTCTGTATCCCCATGCATCGTCCGACTTATGAACTGTTCTGCAGAAAACTCAGTCTGAATCTATCAACGCCGCAGAGAGACAGTGGAAAGTTGGCTCTGATGGGATTCGACTCGAGAATCTTGTCGTTTTATCTGTCTGGAACACTTACGAGAACTCGTGGCAAGCGGAAATCGCGTTATTGTACTTTACTTTATAATGACACTAAGACTTACTACTGTACACCTTGCTATAGCGTTCCTCGGACTAATCGTAGAAATCAACTCGGCGAAAGTCTAGTACATTCAACATTCGACGGACATATCGATACAACATGTAATTACTCCTATGTCCATCAATGAACATGTAATTACTCCCCGAAAGGAAGGTCGATATAAAATAACTACAGAATCTCTTGAACGAGGAAGGAACTAAGTATTCAAGACGTGGTATTAAGGGAAAAGTAAGGCAAGCGTCTAACGACAATATGTATCCAATCCAGATAGTCATGGATATTTTCGAAACGAGTGCTGATAGCAAAATGGAAAATGCCTGCCGACACAACGTCGACAGCGAAGAAGATGAGTATGAACATGTCACAAACGTGAACAACGATAGCGATGAAAGCTAGAACGGAAAGCCCGGGGGATCGCGAAAGGGTATGGAAATGTCGATAGCGGGGTGGGAAACAAGAACGAATAACCAAGAAAACAGAGTGAAGGAAAACGTGGGTGCGAAAGAACACGTTAGCCCGATCAAGGTGTTCTCGGGTGGAAGATGAGCTTGCACTCCATTGCCGAGGGGAAGATGACCTGTGGGATGTACGTGTCAGTGATAGGATTAGCCATGTGCCAAAAGGGACGCTTACGAAGCTGTCTTTGATCTCCGTGCTCCTCTCGTTCGTCTCCGCGGGAGCTTCAATGTTGAAGTTTCATGCGACGGCAGCGACGACGACCTTTATCATGGCCTGCGCAAGGTTTTGGCCTCAACAAACTCTCAATCCAGTTCTAAAGGGCATAAAAGGACTCCGCGGATACCGCGCCGTCCAACCAGCGGTCGGGAAGGAAGGTGTCTGGAGATGGGAAGACAGCTGGGTTGTGGTACATCGACCAAGCCTGAGTGGCGACGACGGTTCCTGGGGGGAGCGCGAAGCCCATGAGATCGAAGGATTCGTTTCTGGGACCGAACTTGGAAATGGACGTGGGCACAACACGTTCAAGAAGGCACGGGGCCGCAGAGTAAACTCGCAGACCTGAAACAGACGTCAAACTCGAGTTTAGTTGAGCAATTGTCAGATGTTACGAACCTTCCTTAATGAACGCGTTGAGATACGGCAGGTTTTGAAGGACCGAGTGATCGGGAATGGCACGAGGATCGACCATGACTTCGTCTAGTTCAGCGTGGAGCTTCTTTGCAACATCGGGGCGACGGCTTAGTCCCCAGAAGAAATACGACAAGGTAGTCGAAGTCGTGTCAGATCCAGCGATCCTAGAGATTAATGAGACCAATGTCAGAGAAGAGAATAGACGGCTTACATATGACCCATACATTCCGAGATGATGTCACTGTCAGGCATCGCGTCCTTGGTCGAAGAGTAGTTGTAGGTGAGGAGCCGGTGGATCGTAGGGTCCTCGTCCGTCAGGTCTAGCATCCTAATGTTCATCTGGGCACGAGTCTGGAAGATGCGTTCGCTCACAAAATAGACACGAGGGTTTAATAACGAGAAATAAACGAACCAAGTCAAACTAACCTCTGCCATGATCTTGTCCGAGTCGCACATCTGACGCAAACGAGTGAAAGATTCCAGGCCCAGGTCGGTACAGCGCTGCGCTGGACGCATGTCAGTTAAGCATTCCGGGGGAAATAGATCGCCATATCAGGATGCCACGCTTCGAGAAGTCGTGGATGGAGGTTGAAAGAGGGTCTTCAGAGTTCAAAGCCCATTTGTGGACGGCGCCGAGACGGTGGTCATACGAGGTAGAGACACAAACGTCGACCAGGAGGTTCCGAAAGAGAGCGAGACATTCTAGTGGGGTCGTGTCGCCCATGTTGTCGAGGGTCTATACCAATCGTTAGCCGGATTCGGGTTAAAATGAACGGGGATAACGTACAGAGACAAGCTCAAGGGTGGGATCGTGCATCTCCGGTTGGAATTTCGTGAGATTCGTCGGAACGTGGCGTGGTAGCGTTTCGGCGCATGGAATGTAAAAAGTAGTCATTCGTCGTTTTCGTTCCTAACAGGGCAGGTTCAACGGGGGCAACGGGTAAAGGCGAGGTGGGGACTCACTTGTAGTACAAACTCTTGTCGATTTTGTGGACAGAGTAGACACTGCGCATAGTAGAGAGATCGTTGAAGACGACCTTGTTTGGGCCGATGCGGACAATGGGGCCGTACGTCTCATAAGCTAGGCGGTCGGTTGGAAAGTGCAGCTTGCCAAGGACCACGGATAGGGCAGAGCGGGAAATGGCAGTCGCGTACGAAGAGACCAAGAATATCTGGGTCAACGCAATCGATGGCGGGATGGTCGTAAGCAGCTTGGAGTCCAGGGAGACTGAACGGCAACGAAGAGCGCTCTACGGAAGCATGCTCGGGATTGGATGGTGATATCGAGTTGCTTGAAGTAGTGCGGCGAAGTCTTGATGTAAGTCGTTCCTTGACCTCAGCAAGCAAGACTAGTCGCTGCAAGAAAAGAGTAGTCAGGAAGAGATCGAACAGAACAACGCACCTTTGTGAGAAGACGACGACGAAGACACGATGTCACAGAGGCATAACGTTCTGCGAATACCCGTCTCTTGATGGTGGCGGTGATGCTCGTATTGGGAGCACATCGTAGAATGTTGGTCTACGATAGAGATAGTGGTCAGTCCATGTGTTTGCAACCGGGGCGTATAGCTTACTTTGTTACGAGAATCCCGAACAGACTGCTTGGAACAGGATCCGCGCTTGTCATCATGCGATTAAGCGGTCTAAAGGTCGAGAATCGTTGAGGCTACTGGGAACATACACCGTCATTCAATGAATACGGCGGCGGGACCATAAACCGCACCTTCCTTTATCTAGCTCTCAACGTTGCAGAAGGAATAGGGCCATATCTGGCGGCGGAGAAGAGTGTGGAGACATTCAACAGAATGCGCCGGTATTGGATAAAGGAACCAGCAAGGTACGTCGCCGAGCTTGTATAGAGTCATGTCGTCCAGGCTCCAAAATATCGATCCAGAGTTCCTGACGCGCCGAAATCCAAAAAGAAGAGTGCAAGGATCACAATAGGGCTACCAAGTTGGACAGACATGACGGTTGGAAAGAAGAATCACCTCAATCCAAATGCGGCAAGACCAAGGTTCGTTCTCCCCATCATCACGAACGACTTTATTTCCAGGAACTACGTGTCTTCTTCGCTTTTAACGCTGTATTTCGTCGATCTCCCAGTTCTGGACTGACTCTGGCGCGACTTGTACGGATTGCGGTTCGTTGAATTTGGGTAGGCGGATATGGGCATGTGTTGGACCAGGTGTATTGTTGTAGTCATTGACGAAGTCCCCATTTATTTAACGTGCTTTTGAAATAGACCCTCACTTGAATGGAGCTTTGCGTGTCCGTCAATGGAAGGCACAGACATCGCCACGGGGGGTAGGGCGACAGTATTTGCGACATGACCCCTTCATTGGTTTGCGAGCTTCTAAACTTTGGAACGCGATCTTGAAACATGAAGGGCGAAAGCGCATCTATCAGCTTGTTTCTCAGCGCAAAAGCGAGTATCTACGGACTTTTTTTTGGCGGCGGCGGGAACGAATGTCTTCCGCATCGTGCAGGATCGATGTATCGAAGGATTCGACGTTCCCCCACTTTGGACAGAACTGCTCGTGATGTGTCGCTGGAACCACGGGAGCTCTCGGACATTTATTCCTCTGCCATGACGAACCTCTGGAGCATTGAGCCTCCTCTTGGACGTCACCGATCTCGGGTTAGGGCGGGATATTTGGCGGCGTGGCGGGAACGAATGACTTTCGCATCGTCTGGCGTCGATGTATCGAAGGAATCGACGTACTCTCATGTGTCTACGCAGTTTGGACGCTATTGCTCCACGCGTTCTTTCTCGGTGAGTGTTTTCTCTTGTTAAGCCCATATTCGCTGATCATAAAACTTGTGATTCCAGATGTTTCGCTGGAACCCCGGGAGCGCTCGGACATTTGTTCCTGTGCTATAACGAACATTTGGAGCTTTGGGCCTCCTTTAAATTCAACGCGCCGCTTGGACGTCACCGATCTCGGGTTAGGGCGGGATATTTGGCGGCGCGGCGGGAACGAATGACTTGCGCATCGTCTGGGACCGATGTATCGAAGGAATAGACGTACCCTCATGTGTCTACGCAATTTGGATGCTATTGCTCCACCCGTTCTTTCTGGGTCAGTGGTTTCTCTTGTTCAGTCCATATTCGCTCATCATAAAACTTGTCATTCCAGATGTTTCGCTGGAGCCACGGGAGCGCTCGGACATTTGTTCCTGTGCTATAACGAACATTTGGAGCTTTGGGCCTCCTTTAAATTCAACGCGCCGCTTGGACGTCACCGATCTCGGGTTAGGGCGGGATATTTTGGCGGCGCGGCGGGAACGAATGACTTGCGCATCGTCTGGGATCGATGTATCGAAGGAATAGACGTACCCTCATGTGTCTACGCAATTTGGATGCTATTGCTCCCCCCGTTCTTTCTGGGTCAGTGGTTTCTCTTGTTCAGTCCCTATTCGCTCATCATAAAACTTGTCATTCCAGATGTTTCGCTGGAGCCACGGGAGCGCTCGGACATTTGTTCCTATGCTGTAACGAACATTTGGAGCTTTGGGCCTCCTTTAAATTCAACGCGCCGCTTGGACGTCACCGATCTCGGGTTAGGGCGGGATATTTGGCGGCGCGGCGGGAACGAATGACTTGCGCATCGTCTGGGACCGATGTATCGAAGGAATCGACGTACTCTCATGTGTCTACGCAGTTTGGACGCTATTGCTCCACGCGTTCTTTCTCGGTGAGTGTTTTCTCTTGTTAAGCCCATATTCGCTGATCATAAAACTTGTGATTCCAGATGTTTCGCTGGAACCCCGGGAGCGCTCGGACATTTGTTCCTGTGCTATAACGAACATTTGGAGCTTTGGGCCTCCTTTAAATTCAACGCGCCGCTTGGACGTCACCGATCTCGGGTTAGGGCGGGATATTTGGCGGCGCGGCGGGAACGAATGACTTGCGCATCGTCTGGGATCGATGTATCGAAGGAATAGACGTACCCTCATGTGTCTACGCAATTTGGATGCTATTGCTCCACCCGTTCTTTCTGGGTCAGTGGTTTCTCTTGTTCAGTCCATATTCGCTCATCATAAAACTTGTCATTCCAGATGTTTCGCTGGAGCCACGGGAGCGCTCGGACATTTGTTCCTGTGCTATAACGAACATTTGGAGCTTTGGGCCTCCTTTAAATTCAACGCGCCGCTTGGACGTCACCGATCTCGGGTTAGGGCGGGATATTTGGCGGCGCGGCGGGAACGAATGACTTGCGCATCGTCTGGGACCGATGTATCGAAGGAATAGACGTACCCTCATGTGTCTACGCAGTTTGGACGCTATTGCTCCACGCGTTCTTTCTCGGTGAGTGTTTTCTCTTGTTAAGCCCATATTCGCTGATCATAAAACTTGTGATTCCAGATGTTTCGCTGGAACCCCGGGAGCGCTCGGACATTTGTTCCTGTGCTATAACGAACATTTGGAGCTTTGGGCCTCCTTTAAATTCAACGCGCCGCTTGGACGTCACCGATCTCGGGTTAGGGCGGGATATTTGGCGGCGCGGCGGGAACGAATGACTTGCGCATCGTCTGGGACCGATGTATCGAAGGAATAGACGTACCCTCATGTGTCTACGCAATTTGGATGCTATTGCTCCACCCGTTCTTTCTGGGTCAGTGGTTTCTCTTGTTCAGCCCATATTCGCTCATCATAAAACTTGTCATTCCAGATGTTTCGCTGGAGCCACGGGAGCGCTCGGACATTTGTTCCTGTGCTATAACGAACATTTGGAGCTTTGGGCCTCCTTTAAATTCAACGCGCCGCTTGGACGTCACCGATCTCGGGTTAGGGCGGGATATTTGGCGGCGCGCGGGGGAACGAATGACTTGCGCATCGTCTGGGACCGATGTATCGAAGGAATAGACGTACCCTCATGTGTCTACGCAATTTGGATGCTATTGCTCCACCCGTTCTTTCTGGGTCAGTGGTTTCTCTTGTTCAGCCCATATTCGCTCATCATAAAACTTGTCATTCCAGATGTTTCGCTGGAGCCACGGGAGCGCTCGGACATTTGTTCCTGTGCTATAACGAACATTTGGAGCTTTGGGCCTCCTTTAAATTCAACGCGCCGCTTGGACGTCACCGATCTCGGGTTAGGGCGGGATATTTGGCGGCGCGGCGGGAACGAATGACTTGCGCATCGTCTGGGATCGATGTATCGAAGGAATAGACGTACCCTCATGTGTCTACGCAATTTGGATGCTATTGCTCCCCCCGTTCTTTCTGGGTCAGTGGTTTCTCTTGTTCAGTCCCTATTCGCTCATCATAAAACTTGTCATTCCAGATGTTTCGCTGGAGCCACGGGAGCGCTCGGACATTTGTTCCTATGCTGTAACGAACATTTGGAGCTTTGGGCCTCCTTTAAATTCAACGCGCCGCTTGGACGTCACCGATCTCGGGTTAGGGCGGGATATTTGGCGGCGCGGCGGGAACGAATGACTTGCGCATCGTCTGGGACCGATGTATCGAAGGAATAGACGTACCCTCATGTGTCTACGCAATTTGGATGCTATTGCTCCCCCCGTTCTTTCTGGGTCAGTGGTTTCTCTTGTTCAGTCCATATTCGCTCATCATAAAACTTGTCATTCCAGATGTTTCGCTGGAACCTCAGGAGCTTTCAGACATTTGTTCCTATTCTATGACGAACCTCTGGATTATTGGAAATCCTTTAATTTCCACGCCACTCCAACTCGCGTCAGAGAGTTTTACGGATAGACGAGCCGGGCTTGACAGGCTAACTCGTTTCCAACGCATCAACACAGCCACACGCTTTTTCCGTCCCACCACCATCCCAAGAGATCCACAGATGGACGCGCGATGGGCTGATCAACGGTTTATGGCGCGTACCAGCAAGGTCTCTTGCGGCGACGAGTTATCCAAGGGCACGTCTGGCAGCACCATGGAGTACGTGGTCAGCTTGTCTCACTTTTTTTCCATCTCGCTCATAATCGATAGTGTGATCAACCCTACCAAGCAAGCTCATCACAAAGGTCGACGAGGCTACTGAGCCGGATGTGGATCGCACCATCAAAGTCGCTCACAAGGTGTTCGAGACAGAATTCAACAAGCTTGCGACGCTCATGGAGAAATACCACGACGAGCTCGCTGCCCGGCCAGATCATTCCATGTTCCTCATGTTCGCCTGGAAGCTCAGCCCCACTCTCGCCACCGGAAACTGCATCATCCTTAAGCCTTCCGCGTTCACGCCTCTGACCGCCATCCGCATGTGCTCCATCGTCCAGGCGGCTAGTTTCCTCAAGGGTGTCATTAACATCCTCACGGTTATGGCCACACCGTTGGTGCTGCGATTTCCTCGCACATGAATATCGAAAAGGTTAGTCTACTGCAGTGTGCGTGATGCGTCAGACTTATTAATTTCATAGGTGGCGTTCACGGAATCTACCCTCGTCGGCCGGGAGGTCATGGAGGCTGCTGCCAAGTCCAACCTCAAGGACATCACCCTTGAGCTTGGTGACAAGAGCCTCAACATCATCTTCAACGATTGCGATCTCGAACAAGCCGTAAACTGGGCCGCCCAGGGTATCTTGTACGTTGTTCGCATTTGCTGCTTGAGCTTGTCTAACTCTTTTATTTAGCTGGAACCACGGTCAAGCCTACTACGCTGGTTCGTGTATCTTTGTGTAGTCCGGCATCTACGACGAGCTCCTGAAGCGTTTCACTGAGCTCACCAAGAACATCAAGGTCGGCGACCCCTTTGCTGAGGGCATCGACCATGGCCCACAGGTCTCGCAGCAGCAATATGACCGCATCATGGGATAGGTGCGGCCGTCCACCAGAGGGCGCGCATTACAGAAACGAAGGCTACTTCGTCTTCCCGACCATCTTCACCCACATGAAGATCGTGCAGGAGAAGATCTTTGGTCCCGTCGGTGTTGTCATCAAGTTTGAGGACGAGGCCGATGTGATACGACAGGCTAAAAACACTGTGGTTTCTGACGACATGGTAGTGGACGGTCTCGCTGCCGCCGTGTTCTCGCAGAACATCAACCGCGCACTGGAGACGGTGCACAGGCTCAAGGCCGGGACTGCCTGGGTTAACTGCGCGAACCAGCTGCACGCGAACGTTCCGTTCGGCGGCTTCAAGCAGAGTGGTATCGGGCAAGAGCTGGGAGCGTATGCGCTGCACAAGTAAGTTTATCCTCTTCCTCCTTGGTTGCCATCGGTGATTCTTGTGCGATTTCTCTCTCTAGCTACACTGCAACAAAGACTGTGCACTTAACTTGGGCCGCCATATGTAAAAAGTAAGCACGAAGGATGAATCAACAATTAATCTTGCGTATGAATATCGCAATGTCCATTCGCACGACTGATTTAAATGAATGTTGTGCGACTTTTTTTGTGATTGTGAGGGGATTCGTTGCTCCCCGGTTGTCTTCAAAGAAAACTGAGCTTCGTAGTGAAGCTCTGTCAGTGTTGTGAATAATGCTTCATGGAAGAGGTTTCTTGTAGGCGAACAGGCCATGAAGCATTAATATCATACTCAGGAATCTCTGCCAAGTAACTGAATTGTCGCGGCTAAGTGTTCGACTCTGAAGTGTCCTTTCGAGATAAAGGGCATCGCAGTCACGACAAGACAACATCAGAGAAGGAAACTTCTTTTGTTCATTACTTTTTCACACAGTTCTCTGCCTTGGTAAACACGACGCCATGGGCCTGGGGAGTCTATCGCATGCGGTGTGGGGTGAACAAACTGTCCAATATTAAAGCAAGTACCTAACGAACTCAGTAGCAGGTACGATAATGCTAAACTACAGGTCCAAGTAGGTCTACAGACTTTATCGCGAACCGTTTCCATACGTACCTTAACTGTGATATCAATATCAACACACCGCACTTGCAATCCAGAAGCCTGCTCGGTGAGGGCATCCACGATACTGGTCGTCAAGGTTGCCGAGATTCCCTGCGGAAGCACTAGATACCTTCACCCGCAATAGTGGCCGAACCCCAATGGCGAGGAAGCAGACCAGGGTCCAGACTCCAGAAAGCTCCAAAAATTTCAGTCAAAATAGAGCATGAAATCGCTTATAAGGAATACGACACTCTGACTGTAAATCACAGGTAATAAGCATATAAGTGGTCGAAGGAGGGGTTGAACTACAGCTTCACGGAATCGGTAGACAAGCGTTGAACACAGCAAGTGGACCAGTAAGACCATTACACTATTTAGGCATTGCTAATCCCTTTTACAGTCAATACAGGTGCAATCATGCGCATCTGCCACTACACAGTGTGGACCGAGTCAACCTTGTCCTGAATGAGAATCTGCTGGCGGTTGTTGGTAGTCCATACACCGCGCTGTCAGACGGGGCTCAGCAGACGCGGCTGCATTCGTTGTGCTGGAGTAGATGGGCATGCTGAACACAGTATATGCCGACGTGGGGAAGAGTTCGATGTCGTCTTCAACGGAGACGCGTCTAAAGAGCTTTTGCTCCCGTGAAGCCGTCATTGGTCGATGACGACGATCTTGATTCGGCCAGAGTTCGCCACCTAGAATGGCCCCAACAATGACGAAGGGGAAGACACCCGCATTAACAACGCGGACGTTCACGAGCCTGTACACCTTGAGCGAGTTTGAGTTCAACTGCGAGCTTTTCCTGCTCGTTCTTCAGATTGCGAAGAGAGAGGTCATTGGTACAGCGTCTCGATGGTCGTCTCACGTGCATAGCCTTTGAATCTCTGCACAAATGAGGCTAGCACGTCCAGACGTCCAGAAACCGCAATGGTGGTGAAGTCCATCACAGCAGTAACATAAGGCGCTGGGACAGATGTCCAGTGTGAGGTTGAACATAAGATCACGAAGGAGTACCGTTCCTCACGAAGGACCACGAGGCTCTGGAGCTCGCTACTTCATGTGTATGAGAGCTCCTTCAAAGTTTTCCCTCGCATGACGTAACGACAACTTGAACAGCCTTTTCCTCTGACCCTCACCGCCTTTTCCCACCGAAGCGGAAATTTCGAAAGACTGCGCCTTTGAACAACAACCTGTGCATCTTGTTGATCAAACAAACGTCTCCAGCCATTTGATCTAATTGGCCCCCGACGCAAGATGCCAAGATCCTCTTCCACTGGTTCACCCTATGCCGCAAATATGTTACTCGTTTTCCCCGACACTCCCGTGCTTCCATCCTCGTAACCCCTCGTGCTATCCCTCCCAATCAAACTCAATATTCTCTATTGTTTTTAATGAAAACAAGGATCCGCCAATCCTTTGTTGTCGTCTCTTGTTCTCTCATGTTCAAAGCTCTATAAACCGACATAACCGACCTCACAGAACAACTCCCCACGATTCGCACAGGGATTCTACTTTTGATCCCATCCTCCCGATTCCTCCGGCCATGATTTTCACGAGAAGCATGGCATGGCGGAGAAACACATTCTGACATGTTTCCTTTACCCGTACATGGAGCGAACTCGACTTCCCGTCTCCCTTTGCTCTACTCTTGGCGAAAATTCGCCACTCTATTGCCCAATATGCCTCTTTCAAAGATCGAATCGCCTTCAGATCCTTGAAGGAGTCGGAAGGACAGACCCTACGATGACAAACGCCGCTCGCCGCCATCGCTGGATAAGACGGCGGAAGCCGCTTGGATCCAACATCATCGGAAAAAGGTCTACGGGAACGTCGTCATACCTGTGCCAGCTCCGAATAGCAAAGTTGGTCAGTACATTGTAAGTAATCTCTCTGCCCATGTCATAATTGAGTGACGTGCACCAAGAGCAGTTGTGGAGAAGTGTATCGCTGTACTACAGGGTACACAGCGCGTGAAGAAAGGGTGCGAAACCTGGGCATACAAGAACATAAACGGTAACTGTGATAATCACTTCCATTCAGTGCACTGCGCTCTCGAGACACGCTATATGACCGACTGGCCGTGGTAGCCTGGCATCATCATTCCCTGGATAACCGGTCGGCTTCCACTCGCAGCCGAGGAACTGCGGGATTCCATCTACCGTGCATAGGCCGCAACCCGCGGAGCCCAAAGCTACGAGAACGACAGATAAATTGCGACTCCAGAGATGGTGATAGCTTACGGTGATGCTGCACGCTCGTGATCGTTAGTTTGTGTTATCCTTGACAAACACAAACCAATCCAAATCGGTGCTGCCAGGTAAGAAATGCGAAGAAGCGAGTGGCCCGGTGCACGGAGTAGACGGGCATGTAATTCATGCCTGCGCCGGCGGCAACATGTACCAACAGGAAGAAAGTGGCATTGCTCCACCAGATCTTGGGAACGGTCGGGGCGGCGGTGTCGCTGAATATGCCCATGGTGGGTCAGACGAAATAGCACGGACGCGAGTCCACGTAATTTAGACGGTTATGACGAATCCAACTCGTGTCCGTACGTTTCTCCATCTTGTACTAGTCATTTTAGATTCAGCAGTACAGTACATGCATATCACACTTCCTACATCTGCCAGCAAAGAATTGGGTGTAGATTTAACACTATTTTAAGATGCTATTCAGCTTTGGCTGCCTTCAGTCAACATCTTCAATACTCTGAACCATCCTTTCCGACTGCATATTGTTCCTCGGCTCCCCTCCATGTACCTCCGAAGCATGAACAGCAATAAGACCTCCCTCAATAGTGCGGTGCTGACTGGGCTCGCGGAATAAAAACAGGCAAGACGGTCTGTTCTTGCCATCAGAACGATCTGGGTGATAAGCCCCGAACTGTCCAAAATGTAGGTCTGCTGTAGGTGTCAACTTCATAGGCAAAATTCCAAATCTGCAGGTACCATCATCCTTGTGCAAATTCATTTGGTCTTTAGAAAGGAGAGTCAGAGATATAGTAGATGCATGGGAGGATGGATGCATACCAATGATACCATGTACGTCTGAAGTCATAGTAGTGCTGGCAGTGGTGGTAATAGTGGTGGTTTCAAAAGGCAAGTTCATCTCAGACACGAATACAATATATTATGTACGGTATGTCTGACCCGTCAGTCTCCCATGGGTGCAACTTCGCCGAGGGCAGCCACTCCGTCACTACTTTACAGGGTATCTCGATATTGGCAATTCGTCGTAGCCAGTTGCGTTCACGCCGCCTGTAGCTGGTCCATCTCAAAGGCGCGGAGCGAGGCACGCGATTCTGCAAAAGGAATGAAGAAGCTAGATGAAGACAGGGCTATAGCAGACTGGATATCTTCAAGTTGGAGGCGGGTTTAAGGTGTCCATGGAGAGCATGTCCAATCAACAAGCAATTCGAACCACGAAAACCAACGTACTGTGACCCTGGGAGCACACGCCCCTTTGGGCGTCAAGCGAACAAAAGTATATGTACACCAAGAATAAACAAACAATGTAAGTACGCGTAGCCAAACTCGAATACATTAACAAAAAGAAAACCTCCCTCAAAGTTGGATATACAGGAAACCTTCACCTCAACCCCCAACTCCTCCAGCCCCGCACTCATCGCCCGAATGAGATCTTTTCTTGGCAACACCTGCACATGCTGGCCTGCGTCCCCGTCATCATTCCTCTGTCCGGCGTCGTCCGCTTGTACATTCCAATCCACAGGCTCCGGACTCAGACTTGGGGTAAGCTCACTCAACACCCTTTCCATGTCCCACATGCCAGCGCCCTCCATCTGTCTCCTCATGCTCATCTCTAGTATTCTGCTGTACCGCCCATTAGCCATCAAGCCACACCAACGGAAGAGCCGATGGTACATTCCGAAGTGGGCACGTTGGCGAAGAGAAGGAGGACGGAGAAGGGAAAGGTACTACCAGCTCACATCCGTCATAGGCGAGAGAGACACTGTCTTCATAACACTCTGAAGGACGTGTCATAGAGGACTGGCGTTTATGAGCGGGAGAAGGAGATGAGGAGGAGCAGAAAGAAGGCGGTTCGGAAAGGAAATCAAGAGTTGGTACAGAGAGGGTTTGAGCGTAGATGGCTTGTCGCCAATGAGAATTGGGAGAGGGTGTCATACCGCGACGAGGAGATCGAGGTGATAGGCCGCTGAGACTGGTCGACTTGGCGCTTCGAGAGGGAGTGCAAGGCAGGGAGTCGAGGGGGCTTGCAGATTGTACGGAACGGTTTCGACGCCTAGGCGTGATCTTGAGAGAAGGCGTTTGCTGGAACGCGAAGTTGTTGGCATCGTGGAATGGAGATGATATACTCGACACTGGATCAAGGCGTGTCTGTAGTTTGTTGCATTAGTGTTATTAATAACAACAGCTAGGAAAATACAGTACATACCGTTACTGATCATCCAACCCCAACGCCTTCCTTCCTCAATCCGCAAACAACGGCACCAAAGGCCGAGGATCACCAACAAAATATCGTTTGCGCTTCTTCGGCAGCTCGGAACAAGTCGGGTGTTGATCACCACACGTAGACGTCGAGGCCTCGCCCAAAGCAGACGCTTCTCCTACCTGAGCACCCGGCAACGATCCTTCACCAGACGTACCAGCAACCACCACACGCTCCCGCGCAGACTCCTTCCTCCCCGCCTCCGCCAATCCCCATTCCAGCACCACCGCTCCAACATACACCCTCTTCCTTTGCACGTACACCTTCACTCCTTCTCCCCACTCCTCCCCTCCTTCCTCTCCCTCCTCTGCAAACTTGCGCTTCGTAGCAGGCACCCCAACCCGCACAACATGCTCAGCGCCATAAATCGCACCCCAGTACGAGACGCCTCCTGGTGGAGCAGCGGCGGAGGCGGCTTCACTCGGCTTCGGCATCATCTCCTCCTCCTCTACAAACTTCTGACCAGCCCCATATGCATACGGACCCAAATACACCTCGCTCCTCTTCCTTGTATGAATATCGCATGGACATATCCCTTCGCACGCAGGCCACTTGTCCACCTTGCCCTCGACAAACTTGTACTCGTCATACCTAGTAGCATATATTGTCAGCCTCGCAGCAAAGAAATATAAACACGCCACACTAACCGCTCAGTAATACACCTAACACAATTAATCTTTCCCTTGACCACCCTGCCGCCCCTTGCATGAGTACACGCGACGCTCTGACACTGCATATACACCATCCGCGACTTGCGCTGGTACTGGTGGCAGTTTATTTCGTCTCCGTCGGGGAGGGTGGGGTACTCGTCGCGCTTTCTCTTCTTGCTGCCGGCTGTTTCAACCGATACTATCTCCACCTCGTCGACCGCACGTGCTTTGCCTTTCCCTTTGTCGACCTTCTGCTTGCCTTTATCCGCGACGATCTTGCCCTTGTCCTGTCGCCCAGATCCCGCCCCAAGCGCCCGATTATACGCGGCTGCGAAATCGCCAGTGACGGGCGCAACCCTAGACGCAGGGTTGGTGTGGAGAGCACGAGTTTTGCTTGTCGACGCCACAGGAGCCTTGCTCTTCGACGGTCCTGCCTCCTCTTTCCTTGGAATACGCACCACCTTCTCCTCCACCTCCACAACGTCATCATCATCCAGCTCGTAAAACTCGTTCAACCGGAAGGCAGTCGTCATGGACTGTTGCTCCTCGATATCCACAAACGCCTTTTGCTTCGCCTTGCGCTGCGGGTGCCTATATGCCGCGGGCAATGACCGAGCCGGACGTGACGGGGAGGGTGGATGTCGGGACGATGATGACTGCTTTCGAGATACAGAGGAGGAGGAGCGTTGCACGGCGAAAGACGAAGATGATTGGTGGATAACAGCAGACGACGAAGCATGCGGGGCGGAAGACTGAAAGCGTCGCATGGGAATTAAAGCCCTAGACCCCCAAAGTCTCCTCGTCCTCTTTGTTGTAAGTCTTCCTCTCCGCCTTGCTCAACCGCGGACCCACGACGCAGACTTGCAGCGTCTTCTTTTTCTTCGCCTTGGCTTTCACCACCCGCACCACAACCCACATCATCATCCGGCTCAGGCGTCTGGACCCACCGCGCGACAAGCTCAGGAGACGACAATAATGAAAGGGGTGAACTCGGCGGCGTAAACAGTGGCACGTCCTGTCCTTTGGCAGTGTAAAAAGCGGGTCCACGTTATGCTTGGCACGCCGTGATGATGGTCCAGGTTCTGCACGACGAGCAAGCTTGCGGGGGTTTCGACGCTTCATCTCTGAGCTGAGATTCGATCTTGTTGTTCTGCTGAAAAAGGACGTTGACGGCTTCGGTGACGGCGGACGGTTAGAGGTATGCAGACTGGTAGAGGCAGCCTTCAAAAAGGTGAGCCTTAACACTATGCTCCATCACAGGACGTACATCACTCGATTTCTGCACGCCCGTAGTCCAACTATCTGGATTCTGTCCCTGAATCAATCTCTTGAAGGTTGGCAAAACCTTCTTTGCAGCCGGCTTCAATTGAAGCATTGGAAACGAGGCGCTCCTTTCTCGGCTAACAAGAACTCGTCAAACAAAAGTATTCGAAATGAGTATGAATAAACGCGAACCTTCTCCAGTCGTTCCATGTCCTTGGCCTACAATAAACGTGAATTTTACCGCCGAACCGAACAAATAAACGAGTCCAGTACCTTGTCCGCATTCGATTTAATTAACGGCTAAAGCTCCTCAGCCTGCTTGGTTGTAGACGTTGATAAGGACGACGAAGGTGTCCCAACCCCGACCCTGAAGCGACCGAATCCTGCGCTGCAGCTTGCATCTATACAAGAACATTAAAATCAATCAATGCGAGATATCAAAGGGATACTTACCTCTCGTTTCTCCGATCTCGGCTTCGCACTACCCCAGCCAGAATCAGATACGCCTGAACGTCCCGCGGTCGCCGCTCTAGGCTGTCGAGGTATCGAAGGTGGATGATAAGGTGGTGGTCTTTCGGACGAAGAAAGCAGAGCACGTGCGTTGCTCTGAGTGTAGGGTGATGATGGAATCAGCGCGTGGTCCCGTCGGAGGATGGCGCTTAATAGGTGAACTGGGACGAGTCGGTTATTTGGTGATAGACGATGAGGCGTGGGCATGAGCCGGACGCGACGTGTTGGCGGGATCAGCTCGTGGTCCAGCAGGAGGAAGTTTTAGAAATGTCCTTTGATAGTGAACTTGATTCCCTGTTGATAAACGATACTGAACGCGACTCCACGGTATACGAGACCGATTTTCTCATGCACTTGGGTCCCAGAGGTACTATCTCCATAGACGACATCCTCGTTCGCAGCGACTGGGAGAGCGTTATCTACGAACCCTAGTTAGGCATTGGTCCGTAGGGTTAAAATATAAAGGACTTACGATGTAGACGGCGCAGTGTGATTCGGTGTACTAAAAAACCAATATAAGCAGCTCCGCTTGTAGAATGAAAATAATGCCGAGTACCTTGCGCTGTGAGTCCGTATACGAGGGTAATACGTCTCGGTGAATGGGTGAAAGCATGAAAGATGAAAAAAGTGATGCGAGGGAGGAGGATGCCTGTGGTGGTGGTGGTGTACGTGGGCGAGACGGCATTCACGACTTCTCCAAATTTAAACCGGGCACCTGCTCGCCTGGAACATCGCCGCTCTGTTTAGCTATGAGAGACGGACAAAGACACTAATAAAAAGCAAGAAACACGCACCAGCTTTCCCAAACTCGTCCACGCCCTCTGTTCTCTCCTGCCCTTCGCGCCTGGCCTCCAGCGAAGACGCAGTCCCATCCCAATTCGCGAGACTAGATGTCTCTAAGTGTCCCGGCATTATGCCGGTGTTGTCCTTTTCGTGTTCGCGTAGGCTGCTGGCGCGATGATAATACGATGTGAAGCGTGCAGCCGTGTATAATCCAATGGCGCCTGGCTGGATTTGCGTGTAATTGAGTGTTGAATGGATGGTAGAAATATATGGAGTATGAGTATGAGTATGAGCTGAAGGAAAGAAAGCTGGATCTGGACCTGGGAATTTAGATTAGTAAGCGCCGACTGTTGCCTTATGGCGATGACTTCTGCGGTGAGTTCAATGCGTCTCGATGTACTCAATCCTAGCGGCTGTACTTGCTATAGACTCGGATTTGCTCTATCTGGGAACCTATCTCTTCATGTCTATCGTCCAAAATACTACTTGTTTCATTCTTTGCTTTCTGGATTCAAAGATCTTGCAGAAGCGGGGCTTTGGAAAACGATACCATTTCAGCTCCCATTTAGTATATACCAAAGGACGCCGAGTACAAGCTAACTACTGATCAGTCCAGTGGACGTACCGATGGCGCTGGAATAGAATCCTCTTTGAAAAATCATCGATGTTTCGTCCCATCTCCAAGTACTCTTCTAAACCAAACCCTCGAATAAACACCCATAACAACCACCCCCACGACAAGCAACTGTCCCTACATATCCATCAAACACCCCGGCTCCGCACACTCTCCCTGCCTTCCCTTTGCTTGCCTCTTTCACCTTCGGCACCCTAGTAACACTCCGCACTTTCCCCATCCCTACATGCTCACTAACCATCCCCGGCAACCCTCAATACTCTGCAAGTTATTTTGGAGAGGGGTAGGTCTCGGATAGGCGATTGTCGTCCAGAAGCTTACGTCAAGAATTGACACGGTCCTTACACCTCAGAGCAGTAGAACCTCATCAGTTCGCTCCCGCCTACTACGCTCAACAGTTTCCTTGGCCGCCTTGCGCCCACTCCCCCGACCCACGGACCCTTCCGCCCGCTGTCTTGACCGAACCTCCTCCAACTCACCGCAACCCAGCCTAGTCAGCTAGGCATTAGACTGTGCAGTGCGCTCTACCCAGGTTATAGAAGCCGCACCTCGGCCTCGAGACCGGGCCAAGACATTCCTCGTCCGTCCTGCAGCGTCCACGTTCAGACTAGAACGGATTGGCGGGACACTTTTCATGGGCTAACATCGATGGCAAACTTGGAATGTGGCATTACCATGAGTGACATTTTCCCTGGTTACGCACCAAAGATTTTCAACAACAAAGATTCATTCAGTACATATAAGTATAGAACATGTATATACACGTCTACATCGAGTATCCTAGGGGCGAGCGAAGAGTTCCAGCGCGCGCTGTCCAGAATTGTCCTCGCCGAAGGCTTTAGGTAGCCGGATAACGGCACGCATCGCAGCGCCGATTGACCGTGTTCATCACGACGGTCTGGTCAGGATTCAAACTGTCATAAAGCTAACTAGTCACAGAGATTATTGGAGACACACTTACTCCTGGGCGCACGAGCGAACGCAGTCATGTCGCGTCTCGAGGTGCGACGCGCTGTAGCGACAAAACTGCTTGTTGCAGTCCACCTAAACGCAGAGTAAGAATACAGTGGCGTGCATTCATGCAATCCACCTACGCGCTGCCGCTTCGTCACGACTTGGTGCTGGCACGTATAGCTATCAGCAATGTGCAAAATGAAACACATTGGTGAGTTTTCTTCAAGGCGAGACTGTGGATTGCTCAGTCTGCGAGTGAGCCCGGAGAGCTATGGACTCGTCTAGAGCATTTTTATACGCAAAGCTGGGGTCATCAGAACTCAATGGAGAGAAACTGGGTCAGCATTCAGCATGAGACATCATAGGCCGAATAAGATCTGTAGCCTCGGCAAACAGCACAGAAGTATGTGCACGCCTAAACGGGAACAACGTATCTCCGCCATTGTTACCAGTGGCGACACCATGCTTTTGACGGTGTTATCCATTTCAGCTCAAGTTGAGATTCGCGCGAAGTCTTGGGGCGCCACGCGTTGAGATTCGCACGAAGTCTGGGGGCGGGACGCGAGATGCATCGGTGATCGGACGCCTTCCTTTACGTGTAATAGATTTATAACTCGATGACTCCAGATCCCTTCCTTGTTCTTATCAGTTGCTTACTTTGTGGCGTTGCACATGCCCACCTCGAGGTTACGTGCTATGCTTACCCTCGCCAGGACCCCAGACATTGAAAGTCATGCGCCAGTTGCCATTGTGTGAGTCCCTGGATATTAATAACATGCCAAGATGAACTATCAACCACAAGTCCGGACATGACCATGTACGGACCGGACATCGACACAAGAATGACTGTAGTCACAATATACAGTCTCCAACTGTCACTGAGTGCTGAGGCCGCAGTCTACGAAAAGTGTAAACACCCAGTTGGTTCAGTGTTCGTCGTTTGAAGTTCGGGGCTGGAGGACATGATTTTTTGCCCGGTTAACCCTCTTTATTTTGGAGTGGAGGTATGGATTCGACCAAATTGGGCTCTGGAGTTCAGGTCTTTTGCGAAATTTGGAATCAATCAGTTAGGTCCTTGTGATGCCGCACGGCAATTGGATGCTGAGCTGTTGCCGACGTGACTACTTACTACGTGACTGTCTAACCGGTCATCAAACGCGTCCGACCAAATTTGGCTACTATTTGGCTCTCAAGTTCATCAATAGGTCCAGGTCCTGCCGTGTCATGCCGAACGGAGCATGGGAGCACATTGCCGACGTGACACAGTGGACTCCAACCGGTCATCAAACGGCGGCTTAAACAGAGTAGGAGAAATGCAAGTCCAACACTAAGGCTAATCAACGACGATGAAGGACACCAGAATGAGAAACTTACCGATGCTGAGAGGATTGACGATGAAGCCAAGCGGCTGTAGTCAAACATACCTTCAAGTCAAAGCTGGGTTGTCTACAAACAGAGTTTTCGATCAACGAACGACTTGAACCACGAAAACGAACGTACCGTGACTTGAAGAATCGTGCCAGCCATCGCCGCCAAATGTACCAAGTCGAACACACGGCGGTTGTGGTCGAGTTCCAAGTTGTCTGGTCCTGTTTGAATTTCGGGGGACAGCGGCTATGAGAGCGCCATCAACGCTATCGAGGAACGTGCGCTGAATAGCGATAAGTGCAATATTGATGACAAGCGCACGACCTTGACGAGACGTTAGATGGCAATGATAACGAGAGGCGCGCCGTCGTGGTTGAAGTGGGAGAGAGCCTCCAGGTCAAAATGGGGGAAGGGAAGAAAGAAAGTGAGGTACGGTCTCTCTGGGACTACATCCCAATGTCCAAATGCGATCCAGGTCTTCCGGTATCCGAGGCGCGTTATTTCCAGGGGTATGACGTGCTTATTTCTAAGCCGTTGATTTGACTTTGTAAACCGGATTTGAGCAAAGCGAAGAGGTGGGGGAAGATATGTAAGATTCTGCAATTTAAATAGGGTCTGGGCGAACTGTGAGCAAGCATGGAAGGAAGGAAGGAAGTATATTACTCAGCTGGGTACCAAGGGCACTGCTGAGGTGTAAGGACTAACTACTATGGCTATTGTACATCCCTACGCCAAACTGGCGAGAATCAGAACTGCAACATACCATGCACAGGCAACTCAGTCAAAGCCGAGATCTCGGCCAAGAAAGTCAGCATTCGCGATACCGAACGAGCCCGTCATCGTTAACCGCTCCCTCCCAGTGCCCCAATCCCCATCCATTCCAAAAGTCCGTTGAACGAACGTTCTACAGCAAAAGTCTATTGGAACCGTCAACGCAATGGACGACAAGCACCGCGGTGAATGGGACTACCTCTTCATGAATGCCGCCAGGATATGCCGCTGTCCGTTCGCTGTTGAACCCGCCTTGACAGCCCCGTTCGGATGCTCGCATTCGTACCGTCCCTGCCAAACGTCGTAGAACGTATCCTCAAGCACATCGTTGTCGACTTCCTGCATCGTCCAGCTCGACGGGTAATCACCTCTGCGGATTTCTTCGTGTCCCAGAACGGCACCAATAATGCCCGTCTCCACTATCGGCCATATCTCGCTGCAAAGCATACGGGTACCTAGTCGTCATCGACGCGCCATCGAGGACGCTGTCTCAATCTCGCCCGTCACGTATCCAAGCAGTCGCTAAACCACGTCGGGCGCTGAAAGTAGTCCAGCAGCTGCTGCAGGTCGTCCTCATCCAACATCGCTTCTACTTTGTCTAACAGTCTAGGCGTGTGTCGATCCCAGACGCTGCGTTAAACAAATCTACCGCGCAGCGAGATGATTAGCAGTCAGGGCGCGCGAACCTCCAGAACATTGCTCATCGTAGGAGAAAGGTGGTAATAGAAGACAAGACCTCTGGCTGAGTAAAGGCGGACTTCGAAAAATCCGGTGATTGCTCACGATCCGACCCAGGGACCCCCGCGTTAACGCCTAACTCCCAAAAAACTGAAGCATGCCTCCTCGTAAACGTTCCAGACTAACGGCCAAACCTAAATCACATAAAATATCCAAAGCGAAGGAACACCAGGATTTGCAGGCAGATGGGACACCAACGGAGGAAGAGTTCGAGTCTTGGGACGAGTATGGACGCTTTGTTGTCACCGACCAAGATGACGAGAGTCACGAGGTGAAGAAGGGAGATTGGTATGACCAGGCTTTGTTTCGCTCCTTCCCAGTCTAATCTTTCTTTCGTTTAGCGTGCTTGTTCTGCCCCCAGACCAACCAAGCCATATCACTGACTTTTGGATCGCCCGTGTTCGTGCTATTCGCTCTCCATCCGTCGATACCCACAACGTCTGGGTCAAAGTTCAGTGGTTCTACTCGCCAGCTGACCTGGCGCCTATAGTCAAGACATACGCCGCCTCTCTCCCCCCATCACCCTCACATTACTGCCCCTATGAGCGCATATTCTCAGATCACTTTGACTTTATTGACCATGCGACCATCGATGGCGTCGTTCCCGTCACGCGCTATGAGGAAGATAATCTTTCTCCAACCTACATCGCCCCAGACTCCTTCTGGAGTAGATACGACTACGAACCCGAGACGCGATGTATTTTACCCAGGCCGCTTCCGTTTCAGTGTACTGACGGTGAGATCAGCATTGGCAAGCGGAAGAAAAGGGACGAACGCAGACAGTGCGGGGCGTATCAGCCAGATGAGATTATGCATTTGTGTCCCAATCCCGGGTGTATGCACTGGTGGCATGTGCATTGTCTGTCTCCCTCTCCCTCTCCGTCGACTACGCTGCCCCTTCCCGGTTGTGCACATGATAAGCGCAAGTCCAGCGTGAGCGTGCCGGTACTCGACGCTCTTGCCATTCAGCGCATTATCACCTCCTCATCTCATCTCCAGACTGGGGCGTTCGATCTGTCTCTACTTCAGGGTCTTGGACAGGACATTATCATAGCCGCTAGCCAACCCATGGTTCGTGGCGGTCATTTCGGTGTCGTTGGGAATGTACGAGAGGTCGCTGAAGCTCGGTCAAGGGTGTTGCATGCATTGGAGGATTCTGCCTTTTCGGAAGATTGTATACATGATGAAGAAGTGGTGCATACGAAGAAGAAAGTGAAATCCGAGAAGGGTAAGCAGGCGAGGAAGAGCAGTGTCGAGAAGAAGAGCAATGACTCGCCATTGTCATTTGACTGGGAGAAAGCGATTGTCAGTGCAGAGCAGGCATATACGTGTCCAAGATGCGGGGGCGCAATCTGATGTCATGTATGTTGTACTTTCTCCGTGTTTGCATGAAAGGCTTATTACCCTCCAATAGTTTCATCTATTCTACTATTGCGGCCGGATCTTCATGCAGTGTTATGTGTTATGGTCGTGAATTAGTAGACATCGTCTTCTGGCGAGGACAGCAGACGCCGCCCAGACATCATTCCCCCCGTGTCCAAGTAAATAGATCTGCCTTTGGGATGACCGTGGCTTGAAGAGGGTGGCTGCGAAGCCCCCACGACCCAGACCTGTTGGTTTTATTTCAGCCGGCAGAAACACAACACACTCACTGAAATAACTGCCGAATACAAGGCCGAATAAGCGATAGCTCTTAGCAGTCAGAGTAGGCAGGACGGTTCCTGCTGAAACCGAAGATGTTCGTCAAAAAGAAAGAGTAGAACGCCCACGTGCGACCAAATTTGGCAAACTCCTCTTCGATCTCTTCAGCCGGCACATCTTTTGCTCGTGACACAACGAACTTCGCTTACACTTGAAGAATGAGTCTTACATGACAATGACACATGCAATCTACGTCTGCGCATGATACCGAAATTGAATTAGAAATGGATTATGTAGCCGTCTACTCACGAGCAAGCTGAGCGGCCCGACGAGGCGAGAGTCAGCCACTCCTGCATACGCCACAAGGGTATTTGAACTTGTTCTTTGACATGTCTAAACTTATCGTGTTCTTCACAGCGTTACTTAACTTCGTAACTCGATTCTTGCACAATACAGGTTTGAATTTGAAGCTATATGTAAGTGAACAAGAACACTGCTCGCTGATTAGATGGTGAGACTAACAAAACGAAAGAACCGAAAGTCGAATATCGACTCGAGAGGAGAATGGTCGATGGGAAAGTCGATCAGGGATATTCTTGGGCCAGATCTCAGATCTCAGTACTCAGTAAGAGAACAAAAGTAAGGAGCAGACGGACTTTTCATCCAGATCCGGTACTCGGGCCGGTAAAGCCGTCCACTCGATTATTTCTAGGCACACCTTTCCATGCTACCCTCACGATCCAGTAGCAAGCTCGGTCCTGGCTCGGTCCACTCAGGTTTATTGTCCGGCAGCTGTTCTCTAAGGTCCTCCCACCTATGCGCTGTCAGTCATCCCGTTAATATTGCGTCTCTCTTTACTTAACATTGTCCAGTCGAAAGGAAGAAAGTCATCCTTAGAGGGAAAAGAGTGCGCACACTTTTATTGCCGCAAAATTTCATTGATGCGTGCTCGAAGGGACTTTGTTCTAGGAATCGAACGCCAGCCGCCACGGGAGCCTGCAAAGTTCGATGACAGGGATATATAACTGTTCGCAGGATTGGGGAAACATGCCTGGGCGGACAGTCGCAGTCACATTGTGTCAGGCTGTCTCGACAACTTCAGTTATTGGCCGCATCGCTACCCGAATTAGTTATTACACTATAACTAATTATACGAGAGTTTTATATACGGTGGATTTACGCCTCAACCATCTTAGGCTCGACATCCTCCCCGACATCCTCGACATCCTCCCCAACATCCTCGACACCCTCTATTATCACCTCCACAGCCGGCCTCGCTCCAGCCTCGGCAGTTGGACTCGTGCGCGTATTGCCCGTCGAGCGTCTCTGACGCACCCTGGGGGCACAACCTGGGCGCATTCGCACAGCGGTCCTTTCCGTGCGCGAAGCTTAGGTTCACGTACTCCGGATTGTTCTTGACGCCTCGATGGCCTTGATCGCGTTTGAGATGTTGGTAAAGTTGACGAATGCGCAGTTCCTACGCGGGCTTCAGCGGGCCTTTTTGGCATCGGGGACGGCGGGGACGGTCTCCATGGATCGCTAGGCTCCGTCAGCGGTAGCGATACGAGCAGAGAAAACAGCGAGACTCACCTTCAACACATCAATTTTGAAGGGGAAAGGACCGGCGGCGTACGGAGAATTACAAGTGCGCCATGGCAAGAATGGAAAGCAGGTAGCGTAAAAGGGAACGAAAACTGGTTAGAAATTTGCAATGGTATGGTAGGCAAACGAGCGTGGGAGTGGAAGAATCACTCGCGGGATTTGTTTTTTATTTTGGTTTATGTCTGACGACTGCCGGAGCACGTCGAACAGGGCTTTGAATTATTGAGAAACGCACCAGCGGTTCCCTAAAGACATTCCTCGTTGTAAGGAAACTGAATACCTGAAGCTCTACAGAACACCTCCTCAAGATCCGCATGATTCCTGAGGTGCACCGTGAGGTTTCTAGCGATGTGGCATATTTGAGGAAAGTCGCCAACGCAGTGGATTCCCGTTCACGGAAGTCGTAGACAAGCAGGTTGAGCGTGCGAAGCGACTGGCCAACGCCAAATGGAAACAAAGTGAGGAGAAGCTGGAAATCTGACGTATGAAATTCTCGGATCCTCTGTCGTTGTCGCGACGGGCATTCGGTTAGGGGGGTACAGATGAAATGTTTGGATGGATAAAAATAAAGTGCCTTAATTGTTTTCGGCACCATAACAGATAGAGACTAGGTCACCTGATTTCAACGCGTCCAAATGGGCGCTGCGTCGTGACATGTAGCTGTATGTAGCATTCGGCTAACGTTAGGTGGTCTGGGAAGGGTTATTATCAGTCAATCATGAGTGGAATACATCGGTAGAATCCGCACACCAATCGGCACGGCAACACCGAGAAATCGTCCTATGGAGCTGGAATCACCCGGTTCGCAGCGTAATAGGTTGTGCGAGGAAGTTGAACTATACAATTCCAGTGGATACCGTCTCCGCGCATTGGATGATCTGTCTCAAGCTAGGGTCTCAGATTCGAACATGCTACAACCTGCGCCACATAGTCAGCATGCGAGAAGATAATTCAAGACAACAAGACGCCAAGATATATCGGTAAATGCAATTGAGAATTAAATGAATCGATGATCTTCTGATATCCTCTATTCGCAAGCTTCTTTTGACGAGGAAGGAGGCGAAGATCTCTACTTACCGACAGTCACCGCAACGAAATCAAGGAGCTGGGGCGCGCGCCTTGGCGCGCTTAAGATCAAGGACCTCAACCTAGATCGAGTGGTACATAGGCTGGTTTTGTCCACAAGAGGTCGATTGTCTCTTGTTCGGACGCCGTGATCGTCACAGACGCAAGGGAGAAGTCCGGCTTACCGAATTCAAGAGGAGACCGCGCAATTCGTATCCATAATCCCGACGCGAAATGTAGGGGCTCGCCATGTTCAAGAAAGCCAGCCGAAGAGCTGAACACTTATCACCCCACTAACGGTCGCAAAATAGAGCAGGTCCCATTAGTGATACGGTTGTGGTAGTTCGTAGAGAGGGCGAGGGACGCGTCTGGTGGAAGTCATGTTACTATAATGGCAGGAACGGAGGGCCACGTTATAGTCGGAGGCGGTCTAAATTCTATAAGCAGAAAAATCATATGCAGACGGCTGTCCGGCACTTACTGTGACGTGGGGGTGGCTTGTCGGGCCCATGACTGAATGCCAACGATTTCTGAGCATTTTCGGAAATGGATTTAGAACGCGAATATCCGATGCAACTGGATGGACAATAAGCCGACGGTATAGCGATTACACCTTTTCCGCAGAGGTGCAAACAACGATTGGAATTATAGAGTAAGACGCAATGAGGGATGGAAAGAAGGAGCGTTGGCAGAGCGGCTCCCTTTCGGGCGTCAATTCCCACGCTGCTGCAGTTCTTACATTTGGATGAACACAGGATGAACATCGGGCGAGTTTGAACGCGTGGCTAAACAAAAGGATGAGTGAAATATAACAAATAAATAGACGCTATAAGCGAAGAATTCATCAGATTGAGAGCGCCGAAAGCGTCGGAGGGAGGGAAACAATGCCTTGCATCGCATCCGCCAGTGGCACAGGATAATATTGGTGTACAAAAGCATGTACAAAAAAGCCTTTAGTAATCAACTTCACAATCATCAGCTGCGTCGTCATGATATGGTCCCACAGAAACGAAATTATCGGTAGGAACACCTTCCCACCTTCCCAAGATCTCCGTAACATTCAAAGCAGAGTCTGTAGAAGATGAGGGATCCATGGCTGTGCTATATACGGCAAACTTAACATCCATTTCCTTTTGAAGGTTTTCACAATTCAAAAGGAAAGTTGTCGCCGCGCCGCGCCACTCATTCACGGTTGCGCTGTCCTCGTCTGAGGATCGAATCCTTCGGCGTCCATCCAGACCTCTGAAACAAGGATGTGTATTGAATGCTGCGAGAAAAAGACACTCACCTCTCGTCTAACTCTTCTTGACACTCCTCCAAAGCCTCTCGCACCTGATCCGGGTGATTGAAATGTGCAAGTTCGCGCCAAACAGTGTCACTTGAACGCCAATCGACGTGCTCCGCCACTTCATTGTAAAAACAACCCATGAGAAAGAAAGGTGGCGTGATGTCTGACTCGTGAGCTGAGAGGCAGCGGTTTGTTGCGAGACGAAAGAATATCATCTGCGGTACAAATGTTCAGCAAGTAGAAGCGAATCAAAGAAAACAGACCTGAAGATAGCATTTCCGTTCAGCTGGGTTCTTTGGGATCTTGAAATTGCGCCTTAGAAATTTCTCCAACCGGTCGTAGAATTGAGGATGACGACCAGCCTTGCGCGCATTGAGGTAGTGCGGGCGGAGGTAGCCTAAACAGTAGAGCACCTCGGGCCCTGGGTTGATGGTGAAGTAGTGGGCATAGCAGGAGGACGGCGCCGAGCGGAACACATGCTCTGCATGGATGACATCGGACGGAGGTACAAGATTCATGTCGAGGTCATCCAGGATCTCGGGAGGTATGCGTTTGCGAGGCCCATGATAGGGCGACCAGCTCAGAATCTCTGGGTCTTCATCGCTATTGTAATCAACGTCGGTGGTGAGACTACGGCCATCCTTGGAGGCATCACAGACTGCAGAGGTGGACATCACAAATGATTGAAGTGCCCCGGGGTAGAGGAGAGCTTGAGAGGGTGTGGGCGGAGCAACCCACAGGAATAGAAGCAGATAAATTGGGTGATGCTAGAGGTCGGCTTGGTGGGCGTGAAGCGATGACGGCCGGGCGAGTCAGACTCTTGAGCGGTTGAGTCTCAGATCAACGGGATCGGAATTTCGGAGTTTGAAATCTCGGACGGTATGATTCAAGACTACTCTCGGACGTTGAATGATTATTCGGATTGTTTATAGCTCTGTTTTGTAATCCCATTCTGGAGTTTGGAGATATCTGAAGGCATTCGGCGCGTAGAACGTGGCACGAAAGATGCGGTTTTCACTAAGCTAAACATGAGGATAACTCCTCGAAAACAGGGAAGGATATGACTACAGGGGTTTATGATCTGGACCTAACGGGGCAGTGGCAACATGCCTAAGGGTTACTTACGAAGCTGTCCTTAATCTCCATGCTGCTCTCGTTCCTCTCCGCCGGAGCTTCAATACTGCAGCTTTTCGCCACGGCAGCGACAACGACCTTTATCATGGCCGGCGCAAGGTTTTGGCCACCACAAACGCTCGACCCAGTTCCAAAAGGCGTAAAGTGTTCGTGCATGACGGGCAAGGACTCCGCGGATACCGCGTCGTCGTCCCACTGAAGGAAGGTGTCTGGAAATGAGAAGACAGCTGGGTTGCCGTGCGTCAACCAAGCCTGAGTGGCGACGACGGTTCCTGAGAGAAGCGGGATGCGTTTCTGGGATCGAACTTGGGTATTCAAGCAGGCTCGGGGCGACAGTAAACTCACAGACCTGAAACAGAAGTCAAACTCTAGTTAAGTTGAGCGGTTGTCAAACGTTACCAACTTCCTTGATGAACGCATTGACATACGGCAGGTTTTGAAGGACCGAGATATCGGGAATGGCATGAGGATCGACCATTGCTTGGTTGAGTTCAGCGAGAAGCTTCTTGGCAATATCCGGACGACGGCTCAGCTACCAGAAGAAATACGACACGGTAGTCGAAGTCGTTTCAGATTCAGCGATCCTACAGATTAATTAGACCAATGTCAGAGAAGAGAATAGACGGCTTACATATGACCCATACATTCCGAGATGATGTCACTGTCAGGCATCGCATCCTTGGTCGAAGAGTAGTTGTAGTTGAGGAGTCGGTGGAGCACGGGGACCTTTTCGGTTTCGTCTAGCTTGCCAGAGTTCATCTGGGCACGAGTCTGGTAGACGCCTTCGCTGACGAACTGGACGCGCGCATTTTATAACGAACAAGTAAACGAATCAAGTCAAACTAACCTCCGTATCCGAGTCGCACATCTGACGCCAACGAGTATTGGGAGTCTAGCAGATTAATTTTCAGGCCAGGTCGGTACAGCGCTGCGCTAGATGCATGTCAGTTAAGTATCTTGGGGAAAACAGATCGTCATACGAGGATGCTACAAGTCGTGGATGGTTGAACAAGGGTCCTCAGAGTTCAAAGCTTGTTTGTCGAGGGCGCCGAGACGCTAGCCATACGAGGTACAGATAAAAACGTCGACCATGATGTTACGAAAGAGGGCGAGCAATTTAGTGGGGCCTTATTGTTGCGGGTCTATGGTAATCGTTAGCTGGATTCGCTTGGAATGAATGGTGATAACGAACAGTCGAGCTCAAGAGTAGGTGGGGTCATGCATCTCCAGTTGGAATCTCGAGAGATTCGCTGGACCGTAGTGTGGTGGGTATGGTCAACGCGGACAAAGGGCCAACAGATGCTGGATGACGCAGAATTGCGTCCGGTAGGCGGCCAGTCGAAACTGCAGCGTCTTAAAAAGTGCCGAACGCGACGGTCATCTTGGGGCTGTGGAGGACTAGGCCACGTTGACGGTTGGAAAGAAAGGCTTTGCCAAAATGTCATTGATTTGGCCCTATTTGGCATAGCCCCGTTATCGCCGCTTTAGCGCTAAGAACTTGTCACCGGTGTCACCGCCTTAGCGCTGTTCCACGTGGCAGCCTCCTCGTCCCCACCCTTCGAGCCATCGCTGGCCGGGATTATCAACTTGGGAAAGTACATTGATTTAGTGGTATGAGGACCTCAGTTCTGACTTGATTTCAAGTGCCTATACACCGTAATTCGACGCTGCTTTCGTGAGGATTTCGTTCTCTTGTGATTAAGTCCGACATCCAGCAGGTCATCGACTACATGCCAACCTGGTCCGCGGGTATGCTGATCGTTGTCATGGCGTTACACGAACGCGATTGATAAGGCTTCACTTCACAATCTAATCGACAGCACTGGGGTTGTAGATGCGTGGGTATCCAATATCAGCGGCGGATCGTTCCCCGCTGCCGGCACCAACACGCTCGTCTGCGCATTCCCTTTCCCTGATGGGACGACACAGGCGCAGATGGTGGCTTGTGAGGTGGTGGATAAGATCTTTGTTCGCTCTGGGACCGCTACTACCCTTACTACCACTACATTCACAAACGAGAATGACGCGTTCGTGGATGATTCCGGCGCGCCTTTGAGCGATCATTACCCCATCTCTGCATCTTGGAAGCCTTCCAGCGTGCTTCGTATGGCAGATCCCGTCGGTGGCCCTCACGGAACGCCATTCAATGACCTCGGCTCCGCCCTTACTGCGTCTGCTGTTCCCAAGATCACCTCTATCACCATTCGTGGCGGAAATCGTGTCGATGCCGTCTCGTATACCCTGTCATATCCCGGCGGATCGTCATCTACAATCACATATGGCGGTACTGGAGGAACAGCCAACACATTGTCTCTCAGCTCAGGCGAATACATCACCACGGTCTTCGCCTGTAGTGCACAGTACAACAGCCACACGCGGGTGTTCTATCTACAATTGACGACTAACCGGGGCAACATCGTGTCCGCTGGGAAGACAACGAGTGATTGTTCGACCACGACCGTTCCCGGTGACGCCGGAAGTAGAGGGGCTTGGGGTTTGGTGGGCTTCTGGGGTAGGTCCGGGGATGGGGCCGATCGATTGGCGGCAATTTGGGGCTCTCTATTGTTGTTGTACGATGCGTGTCTTTACCTTACTTCATGCATCTCGAAGCTCGTCGATTATGGTTCTACCTATTATGTCGCGTAGGAAGAGTGGTCTAGGCGTTGTTCGGATTCGCCTTTCTTCCTTTGATCATCATATTGAATCATATTAGCAACATACGGTCGCGGCCTAGCCTGTTACCATTTTCTGTGAAGGGACAGAAAGCCTTCGATTTGCCTTGCGCGGTTAGACAGGATAACTTTCATCCTCTTCTTTATCGATCTCGGACGACGACTAAAAGTTTGTGTCCTTGAAACTCGCGAACAACTCTAATGGAACAATTAAACACAGATGATGGACGTGAGCCACAAGCTCAATAACTCGTGGATCTGGGATGTGGAGGCGTTCCCTGAGGAGGCTCAAGCCGTCTATTTTCCCGCGCGCGTCTGCGCCATACATGCTATCGCGTACTTGAACGAAGGCGACCAGGCTGAGGTTGCACGACCACCCGTAAATCACTGGGCTTTCATCGTCGACCTCATACTTTCTAGCGCTGCGCCGGCGTCTCTGCGATTCAGTATGGAATCAGGGGAATCATCAAAGTATGCGGGATCGCTGAATCTCGCCATGCTGGGCGCCGTAAATTCAGACGCCTTTGGTATCCACGCTCACAGGACCTCCGGCGAGTTCACATCTGCCGTGTCTCTACAAGAGATGCTCGGATTTATGATGCAGGTGCGTGCTGGCCTTGTTAACGACATAAGATGTGACTGACCAGGCGTGAAGAGCCATCTCGACTGTTATAAATTTACGGATCATCACGAGGGATGCGCGTATTGGGTGAGCTCGGTGTTGAGGAGGTTAGCTGATATGCAGTGGATAAGAAAGGAGATGAGCGAACGAGTAGGTGCTGCCGTTCAATTCTACTATCCCGACAGTCGCGGAAAGTATGGCGAAGCGCGCGCCGTTTCTAAATACTCTCCTGGATTTCATGGCGTCGTGAAAGGTAGTTTCTTCAGTATGTTATCGTCGACGACTTCGTCTATGAGACTGACTGACTTCCACAGTACCCCAATGAATGACGCCGAGACATTTTGAAGGGCAAGTTTGTATCCACTGTGTAAACATGCTGTACATTCCAAGAAACGGCACGTTCAACGTCGAAAATTTTATCGACGCGTGCATATTCAACGGAGCGGCTGTTGACAGCGCAGTGGAGGCCAAATGAGGTTTGTATTACAAGCGAGAATGGCTTTGGAGTGTCTTATCATGTAGCTGTTACAATGTTACAAAGTAGATTCCGCCTACACTAAACAAATAGCTAAGGTACAAGTACCCCGACGGACCGTAGATAGTAAAACTGTTCTTGCTCGGTGGAGGAGGATGGAAGAAACAGCACCAGTGTAAGGATTAGCTAGGTTGTGCATAAATAAATAAGAATGCTGTCTAAAAACGTTCAATGGAAGTGTGGTTTCAGAACGAAAAGAGCCGCGAATAAGAGCATAAACAAAGGATTGAACACGACCAAAGAAGACGCGGTGTTACTGTTATTAGAGCCCGAGCCCAATGAACCGGAAGTCGGCCAGGAGCCATTCCCTGAAGACAACGATGTGTTCGACAAATTGCGGGGCGAGTACTCGGAAGGCACCGTGAGTACAATGTAGTCAAATCTACGAATCTTCAGCCGAGGAAGAGGAAAGATTAAAGGACGGACAAAAGAACGACTGGTTTACCCCAGCGAGATTCTCTACTTTGAGCGTTCATAGTCTCCGCGTACTCGTCTTGTTGGTTAATAGGTGAGGCAAGGTGACAGTTCGAAGAAGGAATGATGCGCACGGTCCAGCGTCTGTGCGCGGATTGCCACCACGGCAATCAGTCTTTCTCCATTCTTGGACTCTCGTTTATGCGACGCGCTGCCCTCTGTGAAGGGCAAAGCGCGTACTTTCCAGATTCAGAGAGCCGCTTGTACCGAGGCGGTACGTCTAGCTTCTTCCGCCTTCCGTTGGATGTCGCGCCTGGGGCTACTGCAAACGATACTACTGGGTTCACCTTTTTCTGGTTGTGACAAGTAGCCGTCTTAGTCTGGATCTTTGGGTTTCCGGGAGGATGTACCACGTCGCGGTGTCTCTGGAGGTGGAGCTTCATGAAGGTTCTTTAAGGAGTGTCGTCGTTGAAGCTAATCTCATTTCGCCCATATGCCGGCGCATATATATGCGCATACGGTATGCGACTGTGCTACGGGTCAGATGTTCTCAAAGATGGGACATGTCTCTCTCCGCGAATCAGTACCCTACCCATCAGACGGTGTTGGCTCTTCTAGGATCTCTGCCGATCTCTGCAGGGACATCAGAGATGTCAGAGAACCCGGTGTTTTACTGATGGGCTCTGTACCTACCTACTTACCCACCCACCTGACGATTCCTCAGAGTCGCCTCGAACACCATGCACCACAACAAAGTTTCCTCGAAAGCCGTCACTCCCCGACGTAACGCCAACCCCCCGCCTGATACGCCCCAGTCGAACCCGAATAGGCTTGAGGCGCAGAGGAACAGAGTCGCCTCGAACACCATGCACCACAAAAAAGTTTCCTCGAAAGCCGTCACTCCCCGACGTAACGCCAACCCCCCACCTGATACGCCCCAGTCCAACCCGAATAGGCTTGACGCTCAGAGGAAAAAACTCAACGCCAACATTGCCGCGCGATGTTTGGAGCTTCGCGGCTGTCTCGGTCTCGATCATAAGGATAGTCCGGGAAATGAGTGGAATATGCTCCACGGGGGTACGCATAACCTCCTACCGGGCGATGCGAAGTTCGGACGAATAGGACAGTGGTTTTTATACGTACGAGCTAACTCTGTTCGACATGGGATATTATTAACATCTTGTCCAGCGCAAAGGCTCTTTCCGACTGCTCGGCAAACGCATCCCAATGGATGTCTTGCTCAAAGACAGCATCTTGAAGAACTACTGGGAGAGTCGTCGTATGCTACTCCCAACCCCAAGAGCCGCGCAACCAGCTGCTGCCCCAGGGCACCCATATGCTCCCCCTGCCTGGTCTCCCCCCTCCTCGCCGCATCTACAATCTTCCCCCACACCTGCCGAGCGCGGTCCTCGCGCTGCTACTTCTGCCGCTGAAAAGAAAAGAGCCCGTAGCAGTTCAGGGGAACATGACGCCTGGCGTGAGCGCAAGAGGTTGCGCACCGATGATTGGACAGCGGTCGAGGTCATTGATATACCTTCAGACGATGACGATTATGACAGAGCTGCGCAACTAGCTGTTGCCCCAGGGGCCTCATATGTTCCCCCTGCCTCGTCTCCCCCCACACCCGCCAAGTGCTGCGCTTCTACTTCTGCTGCTAAAAAGCATACAGTAAAACGGGCTCGTAGCAGTTCGGGGGAACACGAGGCCTGGCGTGAGCGCAAGAGGTTGCGCACCGACGATTGGTCGGCTGTGGAGGTCATTGATATCCCTTCAGATGATGACGGCGAAACCTAGTCTCTCAAAGACAGATACAACATGATGAATAAGTAAGTATGTTTGTATGTAGTCTGTTAGTGATTGCGGGCCCTTGGGCGTTGACTATGTAAATGTCCCAATTAGGGTGACGTGTCTTACACCCTACCATCATGAATACTGTCAATGTAACCCTTTTCCTCATGCTCTCTTGCATTTTCTGGCCCAAGATGCTGTCATCTATTGCCTGGCATACAGAAAAGCCACTGTGATCTCTGTTCGGATGACAGACTCAACATTTGCCTCTGTTGATCCTGGCCATCAACTACAGCATACGTAGCTACACACCGCCACATCACGGATAAGTACGGAGGCTTAAAGCGAGCGCACGGCCTAGACTCAGATCCCGAAGCGGTGTTGAGCAAGAAGAGAAAAAGCTGCAGCCAAGGACTATGTGTGGCGTCGCAGCTGTAGTCTCATCAGGTGTAGTGCCGCAGCATCAGAAGGATTATTGCGATTTCGAGTGGCATGAGAGCGATCGGGAGCCACATGGCACATCAAAAATCAGGGGTATGCGAAAGAAGAAGCAAGGTTACTTCCATCCTGCTTCCATCCCGTCGTATTGCATTCGTTTGAGACGCCTTGTCTTACTGTATTCGTTTCGTCGCGGGCCTTTTGTTCGATTCGTGCCTTGTTGGTTCTTGCCACTCCCACGCTCGTTTGCTTAAAATTTCTGACTAGTTTTCGCTCTGCTTTCCAATCTTGCCATGGCGGACTTGTAATTCTCCGTACCCCTTCTAAATCAACATGATGACGGTGAGTCTCACTGTTTTCTCTGCTCGTATCGCCACCGCTGACGGAGCCTAGCGATTCATGGAGATCGTCCCCGCCGGACTTGACGCCAAAAAGGCGCGCTGGAGCCCGACGTCGCACGATACATTCGCCAACTACGGCTATGGCCCCAATGCGGGCATCAATCAGCTGCAGCAGCAGCCCAGCCCGTCCGCGGCGTCCCCTTACGCCAACTTTGGCGCATACAATATGCTCGGCCTCGGCCTCCGCCCGATGAACATGCTCCGCTGTCCCTACAACTACCAGATGGGCAGTTCCAGCCAGGTGCGTTTCGCTCAATTCAGCCCTGTTTCCAGCTACTAACGGTTTCATAGAACTTTAATCAGTTTGCTGAACATTCCCCAATCCCCGCTGTCGACGCCTATTCTCCCATCGCGCTCTCCGCGACAGCCCAGGGAAGCACCGTCTACATCGGAAATCTACTCTCTACTGCATCCGTCGACGAGCTCCTCAATCTCGTCGCATTCGTATTCTCCCGGAAAAGTCTTGCGTCTTCCTCTCCTTCCTCGACGACCTGACCGCCGCGGCGTTCCATACAGACGCGACCATGAAGAGGCTCGCGCTCAACGGCCAGGAGCTCAAGATTGGATGGGGAAAGCCCAGCCCTGTCCCTGCGCAGGTCAGCCTCGCGATTACCCAGAGCAACGCCACCCGAAATGTTTATATTGGAGGGTTGGATGAGAATATGACCGAGGAGCAACTCCGCGATGAGCTCAGCCGTTTTGGGATTATCGACCAGGTCAAAATTATCCGGGACAAGAATATTGGGTTCGTCCACTTCCTCAGCATTGCTGTCGCGACCAAGGTCGTCAATACATTGCCTGCCGAGCGCAACTGGGCCGGAAAGCGCATTAATTACGGCAAAGATCGCTGCGCGTACATTCCCAAGTCTCAGCAGGCGGCTGCGCAGCGAGCTTAGGCTGCCGCCGCCCAGTCGCTCATGGCTCAGGCGCGTCGCCCACCGCGAATACGGCGTCCCCGCTCACTGCTGGTCCGAACGCTTTCCAGTCGCCGTTCAGCCCGTACGGAAATCCCTTTGCAAGTCCCATGGACGCTCTTATGTGGTGCGGGTATGAACCGCACTGTATACCTCGGCAACATCCACCCCGAGACGTGCACGGAGGATCTGTGCAATTGGATTCGTGGAGGCGTTCTGCAGAGCATCCGCTACATTGAGTATAAGCATATCGCTTTCGTCACCTTTGTGGATCCTTCCGCGGTGTTTACGTTCTTCCAGGTCGCGGGCTACCAGGGTATGATCAACAACCGCCGTCTCAAGATTGGATGGGGCAAGAACTCGGGACCCCTCCCGCCGACGCTTGCGCTCGCTGTTCACAGCGGTGCTACGCGCAACGTTTACATCGGGAACGTGGAGGGTTTCGAGACGTTCACCGAGGAGCGTCTCAAGCGCGACTTTGGCGAGTATGGGGATATCGAGCTCGTCAACTTTTTGAAGGAAAAGTGAGTTGCTTCCTTTCATTGCTATAGCTCTCTGACGTCGTATAGGAACTGCGCCTTTGTCAACTTTACCAACATCTCGAACGCGATTGAGGCCATTGAGAGCGTCACGAACAAGCCCGAGTACGCGAACCTAAAGATCGCGCACGGAAAGGACCGCTGTGCGAATGCACCCAGGTCGGGCCCCCAGGGTGCGTCGGGACAGAGGTGTTCGACAGGCAACACGGGCGCGAGTCCGAGTGCAGAGGCTAAGGCGGTGCCGGCTGTGGAGGAGATGATGGAGGGTGTCGAGGATGCGGGGGAGGATGGTTGGGCTGTTGCTTGATGTATTTTTATTCTCTTCCCTCTTCTCTTTCTTTCTTTCGCTTGACGCTAAAAATGTGTTTATCATCTAACCCCGTTGTATGCTTAGGCTTATATCATACCTCTTTCTTTTTCCTTTCTTTTCCCATTTTTGAGGCGATCCGGGGTTTATTCTACTCGTGTCGTCGCGTCCTTTCTCTCTGTCTGCTTGTCTTTCGGCCGCCTGCTGATCTATGATGCTAACACTTTATATCTCACTACTGCTATTGGTACCAACAAATTTCAGCTCTCGCGTGTTTTTTCCTACGATAGATGTAAATACCACCATACAACCTCAACTGGGCTGGCACATCTGACGTCCACGGCGATATGTGTCCAGAGCTCTGGCAGAGCGCGTCTACATTGTTCCCGAGATACTCTGGTCGTCGCCGCCGTTGTCTTTGGCAGCGTATCCTGACGCGTCGGAAAGCGTGACCCGGCGCTTAAAGTCACGGGTGGGCTTCTTTCCTCCCACCATCATCCCACTTTGTTGATATCGACTTTGCTTTCAGTTTCGCCGTCGTTTCTCATGGCAACCAGCGCTGTGGTAGGTTGTCAACGTTCTGCTTCGTCGACGTGCTCGCTGACCAGGTTTCCCCACAGAGTTTCTTGTCCATCCGATACCTCGACAGCGACAAATACGGCGGGCTCGACGGCGCTATAGTCGCAGTAGATTGACTAGTTTCTCGGTACGTTGATACCGTCTTTCCTCATGTTTCGTGGGCTCAACGTTTGACAGATTTGAACTCGTCCTCCCAACCACCGCCTTAGTATCACGTCCGGGCATTTCGTTCCACTTTTTCTGGACTGGACTGGACGCCGACCATCACGAACCCGGTCGTTCTAACCCGCCCTCGCGACTATCACGACGGCGGTGTATTCTTGGTACGCCTACCTTTATTTTATTTTCATCCATACTAATGAAATGCTATTGTCGCAGCAAACCAACTGGCTTTTCGGTACGTTGATACCGTCTCTACTCATGTGTCGTGTGCTCACCGTTCGCCAGATTTGGACTCGTTCTGCAAACCGTCGCCCTAGTATCAGTATCATGTCGGGCACTTCCTTACGCTCCTCGACGCCGTCGCTGGCTATCCTGAACCCGGTCGTACTATCCCGCCCTCGAGAATGCCACGCTAGCCGTCTTGGTACGCCCAGCCTTTATACTAACTTCATCCATACTAATGAAATCCTTGTCCGTAGTGTGCTGTTTTCGTGCGCCGACTTGGCCCCAGAATTTACTTCGGACTACAGCGTTGGAGACCTGCGAGATATGGTTCAAAGGTGTGTTCGATGGTCCCGACGCCGTGCTTGTCGGCTGACTGTTTGTCTTCCATGTAGCCTTCACGATTTCCGCCCTTTTACTTTGATTCACGACGACAAGTGTCACCGTTGCTCCCGTGTTTGGGATTCTCGATACGAGGTAAGCTGAACAGCCTGTCCAATTTCTACACACTCGATCATAGACATAGTAAGTTGACCCACTGTTTACTGAGGTCTTGACTCAATCGTTACTGTATAGATTTGCTTCGATTTTGGCTTCACTCTTTCATGGTACGCGCTTCGCTTCAACGCCGTCATCTATACTGACTCGACATTAGTCGGACACAAATGATTCGCCAGTCCCTTGAGAAATGGGCCGACGTCTCAAACGGTACTCGGTGGTCGGGCCAGTCGCGTCCACGCCTGCTTCTCTGAGTAAACAGTTGCCTTCGACTCGGACAGTTGAGTCCAACCTTCTATTCCTCGCAGGCTTTCTTCGCGAAAGGAAACCCGTCAACACAACAGTCTCGAGGACTGACTTGACGGCGATAGGTGTGTCTGGTTTGATTTCCTTGAACTGTTCCGTTCTTGTTTACTGACTCGGCTGTAGATACGACACCCTTCAAGCGATGGGCACCGTGATCCTTGCCTTCTTCAGATTCGGCATTTCTAGAGTTTACAATACTGCTACCCTCAGGCAACGGGCACGCGCTACTTCAAGACGCTCTTCGATTCGAACGGTGAACAGTTCACTCGGCTTCATGCCGGTGAACAACAGTACGGCTATACGCCGACTGTACACGCCTATGCGGAACCCGGATGGAACTCGACTGGTAGGTCGATACACTATTTATTTGGACCTCGACTCACCCAGACCCGCTTTGAACTTGGTTTGCCACTGGCATGGTAAGTCTTTCCACTTCAACGAGCTTCTTGGAGACTAATCTGACATTTAGTTTCACCGAGGACGGACCTCATCGCTCGAAGACGTGGCCTAAGTGAGTCTTGTTCGGACTGACCATTAAAAGTCTGACTCTCGAGAAGGCAGACGCGAGCAACGCGAGCATAGCGGCGAAGGCCGCTGCTGCCTTCTGGTATTCCAGGGAAAGGTACGTTTACCGTGATAACTTTTGACTCGTGACTTACGCTCCTCTTAGATCGTTCTTAGCTCACTCTCGGAGCCGTACTGGGCTCATGCCGTCGTCGCTCTGCGATTGGGGACTTGCTTTGTGTCTCCGAATCTTTCTTTATTATCCATTGACTCTGGTATGTTGGCCCGAGTCCTTTGTCTTCACCCAATTTCTGACCGAACTCATTTAGTCTAACAAGACCTGGACTACACGAACCCGAGTCGCACTCGTAGTCTCGACTGACTGAGATACCAACATCACGGTAGGACTACACGCCTCTACCATGCAGTCGCGGCTGGGAGAAGCAGCCCGCCGTGCTCATGCTGCTTGCAACTTCCTTCCGGTATAGAACTTGTGAGTGTTCCTTTTGTGGTGAACTTGAACCGAAACTCACTTGATGGCTAGACGAACTATTCGAGTACACAGTCAGATTGTTAGGAGATTGCCCGTAGGAATGGGCTTGTCAGTACTTTACATTAGACATAGCTTTGTAGTACTTAGTGTAGACTACTCGTGTCTCATCGCCGTATCGAGGTGAGTCCTTTGCTAGCTCGTTGTCTTATACTTAAACTGACCTGTCACAGATTGTTTTCTTTGTACCGTGTGCGCCTAGTCAGCCTACCCGACATGGAAGGAACGGGTTCTTTGGGGATTTCTCCTTGAACTTGGGTTCTTTTGTATTGATCTCTCCGTCCTGCGCGATCCGACCATGGAATGCGACAGGTACGGAGAGTTCTGCCTTTTGTTTCAATCTCTCTTTTTCCGGATTTGTCTTTCATACCATTCTCTCCATCCTGCGAACGCGACAGGCACGGAGAGTTGTGCATTTTCTTTTCGAGAAATATAAGGTTTCTTCTTTCAATTTTTGTGCTGAGAGTATCCCAGCTATTTATTTTACGGTTAGAATACAGTTTTTGAAGTAATAGAGTTTGTCGTTGCTAAGATATATAATCTCGAGTCTGTAGCATGTCCAAGCGCCACATGAGAACGCGCTTCCTTATCGCCGCCATTATTGTTTCAACTACTCGGCCACCAGCAGCCTCCATCTTTCGACTCGTCCTCCAAACCGTTGCCCTTGTATCACTACCACTTCGGGCATTTCATTACACCCTCTATGGACTCGGCGCCGCCAGAGACATTCCTGAATCCAGTCGTACTAATGCAAATCGATTACAATACCCCACTCGTACATACTCACAACGTCGTAATTAACAATACCATACCCACATCGTACATTACATAGATCCGATAAGTAAGATATCCGACACCACACCACACCACTACGAAGACGGCGGCCCACCGTCACCACCACCACCCTGCGACCCCTCACTTGCACTCGTACTATCCCCCCCACCCAACAAACTCTGCAAATCAAACCACTCCACCGGCTGCATGGCAAAAAACCCCTCCACCGAATACGAACTCAGCAGCTCATCAAGCGAGCACCTATCTACCCAACCGCGCATCAGCAAACAATCCACTTCACAACAACCAAACACTCACTCGACTCGGCAGCCTCCTTCGCCATCTGCCCGCAATGACGTCTCCGTCGGCGGCGCAGTCTTCAAATCCCGATCTACCACACCACCGAATGAGCATCACCACCCCTCCAAGGCCACACAATGACACTCACTTGTAAACCTCCTCAAAAGCCCTATCCAGCAACGAAATAAACATCTTGAGATTCGCCTGACCGTGCATACCCCAACGCCGCCGCCTTGTCGTCCAGCACACTGCTCACGTACGATATCCCCAACCAGTAGTGCTCCATATGATGCATCACCTTGATCAGCGCGCTCAGATTCTGCTTCGCGAGCGACGTGAGAAGCTGATCCGCCGTACGCGCGCGCTCCAGCGGCTCGATGCCCAATGCACTCATTTTCATGTCATGCAGGAACACGAGACATGCGATGTATATCGGTTGCACGATGAATGGACTGGATAACTAGAGGGGTTGTCAATTCATGTCGAATAAGTGTGCAGGCAACTCACATAGCTCTGTCTCGAAAAGAGATCTGCAAAAACTAGACATTCACTGATGGTCCTCGAGCTTGACAAGGACAGCTTGATGGACCGGTCCATGTTTTGCGATAGCGGCGTCTCCATCCCAGACGGACTCGTAAGAAGTTCCGGGTGATAAACCAGCGCCATGACAGCGTTGGCCCAAAGGTGGAGTGACAGATACGTCCCCCCATGTCCACGCCCTTCCTGAACTCGAAAATTATCAACAGCCCATTTCATCCCTGCCGGTAAGTCAGCATAAAACGCCACCAGTTGACTCTGCAGCCCGCCAAGCCCTCCGCCGCCATCGACGGCAGTAGCAACGAGTGTCCGTACGCGCCCCCGTCTGCCATTTAGCACACCAGCTATTCGCCCGCAGAGCACCATAAGCTGCACCCAGTATTGAAAGGGCACCGCACCTGGAATCTCCACTCTACCAGCTGGATCGGGAAAAAAGTCGTCGTCAGTGGGTAAAGGGATTTCGATCATGTCTTCCGATATTGAGGGTGGTCGTCCTGTCAAGAAGGCGAGGATACGGTCAGTGACGAAGAGACTCCAAAAGAGGAGACGCGTCCGAATACGGTGTGCAGCAGATTCATAGATTTCGGATATCTGCTCGCAGATTAGAGAGGCGAATCATATAGGAATGCAGATCCATACCTTGTGCAACCCAAGGTCCATAGCCATTCGGATAGCCATGCTATAAAGCCATTAATGCTTGAACAAATCGATACGAAATGCCGTGTACCCAGAATATTGCTGAGAGTTTATCGTCAATTAACGAGGACACCAAGACGACTCAAAACTTACCCATAACCCGCTCTCTGAACTCTGACCATAGTTGGCCCATGAGAGAAGCAGTAATCCAGTAACAACATCGGTTGTTGGTAGATGTAACAGCGGTATAATCAGCTCTTGAGCTTTAGTTATAAACGGCGCCGAAGCCTAACGCACAATCATCCTCGACATATTAAACAGAGAACGAAACACTTACCTTTGCAGGCGATGCACTCCCAGATGGATGAAATCGCGCACCAAGTGCACATATACCTGCAAAGCCAGATCAAACCCACTCCACTTGCCTACCAAACCATCCTTACAATTAAGCAGAAAAGCCGACATGGTCCCTGTCTCAAGCCTCTCCTCCATCCTTCGTCGGCTGATACTAGGAAAATACGGACTCATTGTGCCAAAAAATGTATCCAACAGCGGAAGATGAACATGAGGCAACGGGAGCCCCGCATCATCAAGCATGACTTCTGGCAGCTCGGGTGACCCTGGCTTGGAATGTATCATCGGAACCGGCGCGCCAGTTGTCGTCATTGGCTGGACTTTGAGCGAAATGCAATTTATCCCAGGACTGTAGGAGTAATCAATGAAGGGTTGATGGGGACATTGTTAGCGCACTGTATAGCTGTAGATCCGGACTAGTGGGCAGTAATACAGTCAGTTATGGGAGTAAGGGAGAGGGATACAAACAAATCTATAATAAAGGCCATCTTTAGAAGGATCATTGTCGATAAACCCAACAGGCGATTCCAGAGCGCGCACAAGACTTGCAGAATGCTTTTCTGGCGGACGGGCAGGGAGAGGAAGGGCAGGAACCACGTCGGGGTGCAAAAAATCCCACATATTACTCGCCGTAGCACGCGCACTCAACGGGTCCTTTACTATCGCCGTCAAATCGTCGATGACCAAGTAAAAATATAATGCACATACCCATAAGCCGCCGTCACCATGCCCACTGACACTATCAAACGCCTCCTGCGTCGCCCATCTATTCCGCTCCTTGCGCGCCTCCTCCTCCATCTCCCGCCGCGTGCGCTTGCGCCCAGTCGGCCATGTACACTCCTCCCCCACCTTGGCGCACGTCTTGCATATCGGCTTTTCGCCCGAACACCGCGCCCGCTTCGTCCGGCCCGGCCGGCAACGGTGGCACGCCAACGCTACCCGCTTCTCGTTGTTGTTCTTGCTGCCACTATTATTGTCGTTGCCGCTGTTCTCTGGAGACGCGTCGCCGTCGGGCGTTGTATAGTTGATGTCGGTCGGGGATTTTGAGCCCATTATTGTGGGGAGAAGAAATTGAAAACCAAGTTGGAGGTGGCTGTGTACTCTTTTCGGCAGTAAGTTTTACCTCATGTACGTGGGGGTTCTTGTGTATGCATCATCATCAGCAATCAGGAGTAGAACACAATCAACAAGAAATATCATTCAGCGTCAGAAAAACCAGTACAAAACGACGCAAGACATACCAACAAAGAAATGTTCAAAGAAAGGCATGGGTAACTATGGGAAAGCATCACTTTGAGATACTTTCCCTCTTCCGAATCAAAAAGCAACTTCTTAAAGACTAATAGGAATGCAACGAATCGAAATAAGACTCCCCCCCCACCACAAACAAATCAGCCATCATTACCTCATCAAAAACAAAAGAGAGAAAACACTCACATGGCTATTATCCTCACAGCACACCGGGCTGGCGCTGCAGCTGCTCCCGCCAACACCAATGACGGAGATGGGGGAGCATGTAAGACCGCTACGAATATACATCAGCGACACCTCTCAGACACATGTAGACAGCGGCGAGAACATACACAAGAACCGTATGGGGGACGTACTTGTTGGCGCCAATCTCGTTGTAATAAACCGAAATGCGCTCAAGCTGGAGGTCGTTGTTAAAGACGACGTTGTTGGAGTCGACGCGGGCCTCGGGACTACGCATTTCAAAGAGCCACTGGATGATCTTGCATTGCCCGAGACGCAGAACGTGTACGGCGAGCCCCAGGTAGGAGATTGTAGTGGACAGGTACACAGCGCTGAGCGTGACGACGGTAAGAGTGGTGTCGCTACTGGTCGCGTAGACGGTTTGCTGGGATAAAGCGCGTTGTATCATGCTAAGTGAAGTGGATTCGTACGTAAAATTTGCTCCTTGGATGCAGAAAGGCGATGCGACAATGCATGGTGGACGTCCGTGAGGTGGCAGGCCACAATCCAGTGGGTTTCGAGTAGACGCCTCGGCAGATGCATGTCGTCGCAAAGGAAGGACGAAAAGGGGCCTTTCCCAAGGCCCATCTGTTATGTCTGTGGCTAATCAAGTTCCGAAGGAACTTGTCTCTGACAGCCCGCGTAGCGGGCTGTGTACGATGAAGGAGTACATAGCGCGCCGTAGGCGCGCTCCGTGACGTTGTTATGTCAATGATGATATCTTGATCTTTCGGTTCACACCCCCTGCAAGGCAACATAGTGTAGTGGATTTCGGCGTACTGCACCGTATTTTTGCTTCAACGGGGGCCTCGTTTCGATTGCGTACATTGACATTCCGGCTGCGTTATTTTTTCGGGCGCCTGCGGCGCGCCACAGAGTGACGACACTCCCATGAACAAGCCTTCATCTCTGGCCACTGTTCGAATCAACCCAACCTTATAGATTTCAATTTTCAGCCTGCGGCGCGCCAAGTTGATATAGGCTGGATACATTTACATAGTTGCTAGATGACTGAGCGGAGAGCTGACACCTTGTAGTGGCAGGAGCTCTCACTGTCGGGCTGTACATAATTTTTCCGGTGCCTGCGGCGCATTCCTTAATGGACTAATACATTCAAGTTGCGCCACACCCGCCAAATCATGTCTTCTTATATCAAACCTTGATCCTTTTTGCAGCTGAACACTCATCATTCTTATATCTTATGTTCATATCATTCTACTTGTACTCGCACCACGTAGTCGCGGCCAGAAACTAATTGATCCATACTGTACCAGTGTGGCTGATGCAGACCACAGCAGAACACACTGCCTAAAAGTCTTAGAATTTGTCAGTCGCATTTTGCGCCACCGTGCCGCTCCTAGCCCATTGATTTGTGCGTAGGCCCGACGCGTCGCAGAACGAGTAGGACAGAGCGTCAGTTTTGGCACCCATCTGTGCTGACTCAGCTTCGCTCTCATTGGCCCATCACTCGTTATGTATGTTATGTACGAATCGGGACATAACATAGCCACGGGCACGGATGATGGGCCTTTCCCAACAGTGGTCAAGAGCTGTCGGTAATGCCGGGCCGAAAGAAGCGCGCTCAACTATCGATGAAGCGATTTGGTGGTCGCAGCTTGGTATGTCTCTGGGGACATGGGAACACGTAAATATTTGGACAGATCAATGTCCCGTTTGCAGTGTAGGCAAGTCGAGCTAAAGATGGATAAGTACCTCTCCTTGTATCTCTCTGACTTCAGACTGCCGGATCATTCTGACGATGTGGTGTGGGAGGTCACTCATGTCTCGTTGTTGGCTCAGGCAGACGACTTGCTCATGTTTAGCACATCTCCAGTCGGAATGCAGGCGAAGCTTGACAGCTTGGTGCATTGGTCCGCTCGTAATTTCCTAGTGCTGAACAGTTTAAGACAGTAATCATGGTGTTCGGTTCGTACCCTCAACCGATGCCGATGTTCACATGTGCTGGGAGTGTCAGATAAAGAGAAGTATGTCGGCATTACATTTACCACAAAGCCGCGAACGAACCTCTTCCAATACCTTTACGAAGACAAGGCTCGGGCCGCGTGGTGGTCGGGACATAATATCTGGGCAATATATTCAATTTTTGCCCGCCCCATATAAAAAGAAAAATTCGACATATATGAAGGCTGACTAGGGAGACTAGTCAGAAAAAAAGAGTGGCGTGTCAAGCATACAGAGGTCGAACTCCACAGCGCCAAGACGTTGGGAACAGCAGAATAGGTGCGTCACAGTTCATTCCATTGAGCAGGTCGTAAAAAATCCGTCTCCAGCGTCAAGCGAGTCCAGCGCGTTCAACTAGGCAAGTTCTTCGCAGAATTTCCCATCCAGTGTGCTCAATAGAGTCGAGGTCGCGCAGATTCGAGCCGTCAAGATGTCGGAGGATTCAGCATTGAAAGCAACATGGTGGTTGGACGTTGAGCAGAATATCCACGCACCGCCCAATGAGGAAGTCGGTTTGTTCCTCTTGCACCAGGACGGGACTTATTGCACTCAGTGCGCGGGACAGGTGTGGGATTCTTCCGCGATCATAAAGCATCCGCAACCGGCTGTTCCATCTCGGGACCGTACGCCGTGTAATACTAACCACCACCACCACCATGTTGACGTTTCACTTTTGACGCGTCTGCATATCTAGAACTCGGACGTGGACCTCAGTCGCTATCAAACGTGATATAACAGAGACGCGGATTTGAACGGTGCCAGTGTGGGTGCCCTCGCCGGGCAGGCTTTTCTATTGGGGCAAAGTGCGTTGATTCTACTACTTTTAATGGACAATTCTGACAGATTGGACAGGAGTATTCTTTGAATATTAACCCTGAATGTCCGCTTTTTTGGTGAGTGCTCGTCTGTGATTTGGCTATCGTTCATGACAGACCGACTTTAATTGTTGCTAGGACCTCAATTTACGGCGATGACAATCTCGGTGGCTTAGCCGCCTCGTACTCGCTCCCAGGACTACTCCCTATTGCGGCATACGAATACTTGAATCTTGGGCAGCGTGGTGTCTCCTCGCCGGCGCAGCTTTTGGATCTGGGAATTTTGATAAGTTCTGATCGCATTTCTTGCTTCAATTTCTCACTGGCATCTACCAGTTTCTCCTCAATTTGACAATCAACTTCGCTCTATCTCGCTCGCAACCTGAAATCAAGTTTGGATTGCAATTGGGAGGCGGTTTCGCCGCCACACGCCACCGCAACCCGCCCGAACTTCGGCTTTCCCGAATTTTGGCTCCCGACCATTGGACTTCTGATATGCGGCGCTCACTCTACAGAGCAATTACTCCGCATCTTTGTTGGCCTCGCTGGCCGGGCTTTGATTTCTAGAGCAAAGGTCAGAAATGTTCATCTCGTTTTAAGGAAAGTTCTGACGTTGATTCTTCCAGGTTTCAACTGTTCCCATCAATATCGGCTTGTACAACTCCAGATTCGATCTCTAAGGGCGTGGGAGCGCGCTAGGAACGACTCGGCCGCTGAAGCGGCCTCCGGGGTTCCCGCCAGATCCACCTCGCTGATAACACCACGACTTCGACTTTGGGATCACGGAGTAACAGGCTTTGAGTGCCGATTATTATTATTATGCTCGGCGAAGGGAGTTTTCATCCAGGATGAACTTACGGTTCATTTTTCCTCATCTGTCCGTGCTGTGATACTAACAGCTTTGACATAAGAAACGAGCGCAGGTTACACAGATCAGCCTTCAGGATGAGGCACTTTGTCCTTTCGTTTCCTGGAATCCGCTCAAAGACGAAGTGCGTCATTTCGCGTTCTATTCCCATGCCGTATTGGCAGGATATTCCCACCCGAACTGGACCCGCCGTCGCCACTCCAAGAATCCACAGGTAAACTGCACCCATTGATGCGGAACTGGATCTTACGGCTTTCAGGTTTATTTCTGAATTCGGACAGAACAGATGGCGAACTTGATTGGGTGAGTTTGGTTCTTTATTTCGAAAAGTCCGTGCTAATTAACTACTCCAGGACTACTGTAACGGCTGTGAGTAGCGGCGCTGCCGCTGCTGCGCTTGCGTTCCTCGCTACTCACTGCTGGAATGTACCTTGAGGCGATATTGACGCCACACTCGAGAGATTTCGAACAAACCGTCGACGAGGCCGCTGACGAACACCACGACAAGCATACTAGACTCATGAAGCATGTTGTTACTGGTTCAGGGCCTTTACGCCTACGCTTAAGCCTCTCCAATTTGGATGGCGCGAGGTATGTGCCGTTAGTTGTCTTTCGATCACCCGGAGCTAATTCATTTGTAGATCATCTTGACGGCGACCTCGTCGCGAAGGATCTGATTGCGCTGCTTTGAGGTGTATTGACTTCGGTCTTCTATTTGGCGCCACCCATGAACCTGGACGGCCTGCAACATAGATACGACGCCGTAATTAATACCACGTAGAATGACTTGTAATTCGTACAGATAGTGTATTACTGTTGTAGCGTACCTCTGAAACATCATTTGATTTGTTCAAGTTTATTGACCAAATGAAGCAAAGTTCGTGAGACGCTTCGAAAAGTGTTACCGAGTCATGAGAAGGTGTCAACTCTAGTTGGTTTGTATTCTTGCAGTTGTACTGGGGTTTGACAACTTTTGTAGCTCAAAATACATACTCACAGGTGACATATTTCTACCGCTGTTACACGTTCAGGGAAGTGAATTCGCGTAGGACACTGGAAACGGGTTTCCGTGGCGTCCGAATACTGTAATCCATCAACAAGTTCCGAACTTCTCGCCTCAACCAATCTTCCAGGATCGCGTCGTCCGATTACCGGATTATATTTACGTTTGCGCGGTGCCTCTACTGCTGGATACGCCTTAAAAGGAGCCCCGATTTCACCAAAGTCATCATCAAGAGCCACCTCTTTTCCTTCCTCATCTCTCCTTCTCTCCCAGTTTGTTTTCTCACTCAATTATGTTTTCTATACTCGTCCGACTTGTTGTCTAGATACTGTCATCGTTGCCGGGACCGTTCTCGCCATGGTCTACCCGACGCGTTTGAAAGCGTGACCGGCGCTTAACACGTTGATCGTCACGGGTGGGCTTCTTTCCTCTCACCACCATCTCCCTTTGTTGACCTCCATCTTTCTTTCAGCTCGCTGCCTTCAACGCCGTGTTCATGGCGTTAAGCGTCCTGGTACATCGTCTTCTTCCACCATGGTCAAAGAGTTCGCTGAACAGGTTTTTCCTGCAGACTTTCTTTTCCCTCTGGCGCTTTCAAACCGTCGACGAATGAGGCGGGCTCTGCGGCGGTGCTGTATACGCAACTGGACTGGCTTGGTGGTATGTCGCCGTCATCTTTCCACATGTTTTGTTTGCTCATCGTGCAGTAGCTATCAACTCGGCGTTCAATCCATACTCACACGTCGAACATCTGTACCGGGCCTCGCTGGACTCGACACCGCCGATGAAAATTCTGCACTCGGTCGTACTGACCGGTCCTCACAAGTGCCATGGCGACTTAGACGTTCTCCTCCTCCTTAATAACCTCTGTGTCCATAGTGCTCAGTTCTTTTGTTTACTTGTTTTTTTGCCCGGACGCCCGCTCTCATCATTGCTACGGCCCCTGACCGCACTGGTAGGACTTGTTCCCTACTCGATGACGACAAGCTTGCTAACACTTCTTGCAGACTTTCGTGTCCCGCCGCCATCTGGCTTCAACTTCGACGTCGACGTCATCATAGACGCCCTGGAAATCATCGTTCCGCCATTTGCTGCACTGCTGGACTGCCTCGCTGGTATGTTGACCTCCCGTGGTCGACGCGCTTGCTAACAGTTTCTTCAGCGTTTCGTGTACCCGTCGCCATACAACCCATCTTCCACGACGCTTTGTGCCGACTCTTCAAGGTGCTCATCGACGTTGTTCGGGCTGCTGGACTAGCTTCTTAGTACGTTGACGCTGTCTTTTGTCTTTATTTCACTTACTTGATGTATTAGGGTACAATATGTTTTCAAAGTCGGTATCTTGGAGCTCCTGGCATTTCCTCGACGTAGATCATCGTCTCCTTCGATCCCGCTGAAGACTCGATGTTTACTGCCTCTGGGTCCGCACACCAAAGCAAGAGGTTAGTCGTCGTCCGGTTTCCTGAGACTGTCCAAGTCTCTTGCACCCCCAAGTAAGTTCTCCGTTTAGCCTTAAACGCGCGCCAGCTGACTTCTTCTTCTCAGGGATACTTTCTCTGCACACCGTGCTCAAGATCAAGAAGAGGGAAGACAACGCATGACCCCACTCGTCTCCCAGAACCGATGAAGAGAGCGAAGGAGTGTGTCTCCAGGTTCGTAGGATGTCCTCCCGGGAATATCTGTGGCTCCAGCCAAGGGAGGAGTGTAGCTCAAGAGGTGTCATTGCCTCATATCGTAGGCGAGGAGATGACACGTACTTGAGGGAGACTCGAGACACAATGGATTGATGTCTCGGTCAGTTTGGTATGTAGTAATGGACTGGTTCATGGCGCAGTCAGTAGATAAATGTTATGCGTAGTACTTGGGCACGCACTTTATCAGTAGTATACTTGCTGCTCATTCGTTGTACCCCTTAGTTAGTTATCTGATGCTTGAATTAATGTTGAACGAATTGTTCCCTCTGCACCGTGTGTGATGTAGTATCCAGGCTCACGTCGTCGTATTACTATTAACCACAAGGTGGAGAACAACTTGAAGCATCAAGAACGGAATTCTCGTTCTCTTTCCGTGACTTGTATATCTGAACCATCTATATTGAAGGGACTCCACTGCACAGTGGGAGACTTACTTACGTTACAGTCTTTTGGTTTCAATGATTAGATTAAACATTACCGCTACAATTCACGTAGTCGAGTATTTTCTTTGAGCAGAGCTCTCATTGTGCTAGGACTCGGAAACGACGTCGTCGGGAATTTATTTACGACCAATACGAACAATGTCCGGCGTCTCTTCAAGCAACTCAGCACAGTTCACGAAGGAGCCACACTGCTTGAGTTGCCCACATGCCATGCTTTTGGAGAGCAGACCGATATAGGACGACCATTGCCGCATACTCGTAGTATGTTACAAATGGTATCTACCTTCATTCAAGTTATCGCCTGCGTGACCTCAAACATCAATTTATTCAACTTTATCCCCTTCAAACTAAGTCGATAATGACCATGAGCCTCCTCATTTATTCCATGCCTAGCACAAAGGGCAAAAGTCAGCTCAACGGATACGCCAATATCACGAAACAAACGAACGCGGAACGAAGATGATGTTCAGGGCGGGGCTCCTCCATACCACAGTGAACGCAAACGAACGCGGAAGACGACAAGGCCTCAGCCGAATCCATTTCCAGATCCAATAGCAAGTCTTTCTCCCTATTACGGCCCATCGCAATAAGCTCGGGCTCCTTCACCCTCGTCACCTTCTCTAGAACGTCGTGATTCTAATACATACAGCTCATCAAAACCCCATCGACAAAAGACACAGAGAAAGCTTACCATAGCCGTACGCCACCGCATCAAACGGAACTTCTTGAAGAGCGGCGGACCCCAGGACTGCGCCGTGCGCACAAAGTCGCATCTCTCACATCGGAAAAACACATCAGCATCGTCCATATCCTCAGCAGTCGCCGTGTCCGGATCGAGCCCACACATCCGTATCACCTGTTCACAGTTGCGGTATTCAACCACATCCAGCGCCTTCACGTTCTCAGTGTTCCACACCTCCGTGCGGACTTCCTTCCCCGACCCAAAGGAGGCCATGGAATAGAAACACCGGTGTGAGGCAAAGTACGGGTAATGCAAGATGGGCGGCGAGTACCTGCACTCGGCGCAGGTGAAGGCGTTGACAGCCAGAGAGAGGTAGTCGTTGCGCCCCTGCTTTTGGAGAATCTTTTTCAGACGCTCTTCGTTGTCCTGTCTCCAATCCTCGCAGACATCCGGGAGGCTCTTCTTGAGCGCCCTCTTCAACTTGGCCGTGACGTCCTTCTCGATTGGCGTGTTGTTGATAATATCAAAGAACGGCTGATATAGACAAACTGCGGAGGCAGGGGGGGTGGGTGGTAATTCGGGCAACTGGCTGAGCTGGGAATCCGCGAGATTCTTGAGAAGGCCGATTCGCTGGCGGACGACCTGTTTCTTCTTTTGCTCGAGCAGTTCAGCGCGGCGCTGGGACATGAACTCTTGCAGACCGCGTCGAACAGTCTCCCACTCTGAGAGCAGCACCCGTAAGGATAAGGGCAAGACTGACGCGAAGACACGTACTTTTGTCAGTAAGCTCTTTAGACTGATTTACAAGCGGGTGTGCCCGCAGACCGGATCGAGTTGAATCAAGTTGCAATTCATCTCCCCAGCCCTCTGCCTCCAAGCGAGCAATGACACTACAGAAAGTGTGAGGACCACGCACGGGATATTGAGGTAAGGAAAGATAACCTTTCGAATCGTTCATAGCGAATAGAAGCCAGCTCTTTCGTACGCGCCTGAGCTCTCAATGTGAGCCATTTATCGTACTCCACACAGGACTTCAGCAGAGGTTGAGTAGGCGCGTGTTTATCTAACCAACAGGCTTACCTGAACAAGAGCCCTGTGCTCCTGCTTCTTCTTAGAGACCCAGGTATCAAGCTCTGCAAGTGGGATTGTATTATACTCTGCGAGAAGCATCACGAATGAACGTCGGTGATACCATCCTTCAGGGATTGAACGTGGCGTAATCGACAGTACCTGATATGGAAGATGGTACTGTCCGGACGCTTTGCGAAGTTCACATTCGGTTAACATGCTTCGCTAAGTAAGAGATAATCTGTTACAAAGATAGATCTGCACGTACATCTTGTTCTTTTCCAAGCACTGTTTACAGAGCCTCATGCGGATCATCCATTGGACGTTCTTCGTTGGCGCTTTCAAGCAATTCTACGACGGGGATGAGAATCTGAACAGTCCCGCAAAGAACGCACGTACGTGACAATGGGTATCGAAAAGCAAGTTCGCATACTGCGGCTCGCTGAAACCTTCGATCATGGGAGGAAGACCCTCCATTCCCAGACGGGCCCTCTCCCAGACAAAGCTCGACGATTTGTTCATAAGCAGGGCGCGCAGAGCCTTCGTTGTGCGACTCATTCGCAGGAGGTCAAGCGGCTCCAAGTACGAAAAGATCTAGGGAAAATGTTAGACAACAAGCGGGTAGGAAGTCATAGATACGCACCTCAAACAAAACATCGAGAGGAGTCTCAGTGAGTTGCTTCAAGATTCCCCTCTGTTTGCTGGTCGGTGCAGAATCATCTGAAGGTTCAACCGTAATGCTAGTCCTGGCGCGCTTCCGTAGTTTCCTACGAGAATCATTTTGATCATTGTCGTCCGGTTCTGAAGGCAGCGGCTTGCGGCGCCCGTCGGTTCGAGGTGCTTTGGCATTCTTCTTGGTGTTGGCGACGGCAGAAGTTGTATTGTCTTTAGCCTCGGCAATGCGGTTGGAGCGACGAAGGAATACTACAGGAGGCATATTGCTAGCTGGAACGGGGAATATCGTGGTGGTTAAAAGTCAAGTCGTCGTTTCCGAAACAAAAGGAAGAGTCACTTGATCGCAGCCGAAACATCTGAGTCGGTGAATTTCTTTCAACGGACAATGTTCGCCTAGATTGGCGGTCGTGGGCTTCAGTAAAATTGTCTTGATACTCGTTGCACTGGCAGAAAAGTGGCGCAAAAGAAGAACTCGACGTGATTTGAACACGTGACCCCGCGATTGGCTAACTGCAGTCGCATGCTCTACCACTGAGCTACGAAGTCCGTGGCTATCGGCTCCATTGATATACTCTGATTTCTGGTCTCGGTATCGCAGCAGTCGTCGATTTGAGGCAGCGATGAGCCCAACGCTCTGATCCTCAGCATCTAAAATGGCACGCCACCTGGAGAAGATTTCATGTCATGATTGGTAAGTACTAATACAAGTCGACGCCAGGCGGAAAATCCCAAGGTCCGATTACATCGAGGAATTGGCCCACCTACTATAAACGAGTGGCCGTACATCGTTAATTGTCCTTGTCCTTGACATGTTGCCATTACACTTCCCCGCCTCTTGGGCGCCCGTATTATAGAGGAAGACGAGAACGCGAGCAAACCCGTCTCCAGCGCCGAAAAGGGCTGAGCTAGCTCGAGTCGTTCTGCAGAGGCGTCAGCAAGGCAGACCTTCGATAGGTGGAAGCATCATACTTTAGCGTAGGCTTAGGGAATCACGCCTGTTCGAGGTGTGCACCAAGGCCTGCGCCGCAGAATCAGTATATGAGATCACAGCTGGAAGAAAGAGGAAGATAAGTCGCCTAGTACAAACAACTGATTGTAAAGCAAATCAATGGTCAAATACCTCTAAACTTATCCTCGCGACGTATAGAGAGAGAGGAACTCACTAATAACGAGAAACAACGGGAGCTCAAAGGCGTCTTGCACGCGGCCAAACGTTCGGTGCGGACAAACATAACCTGAAAGAAATGGCGGTTAGCACATCATCGACATCGCCTGAACAGCAGAAAGAAGGAAATCAGAAAAATAATTTTGGTAAGCAGTGTGTCCACAAGAGGCTGATTAGCTCTCGTTCGGAAGCAGAACTGATTGGGTCATCACAAGAAGCTGAAGGAATTTCACTTACCGGACTAGACAAGCAGACGAGCTTCTGAAAAGCGACGGCGCGGTAGCACTCTGGGGCAGCTCGAGATTTTCATGGTGGCGTAGTCCTGGGAGATAAGTCGTTGCCCGTAACGAATAGTGCGAAATACAATCGCTCGAGACATTCTTTTGACGCATCGTACGCGGAATTGGCGCGTCGGATTAGACATTGACCACAGCGACATGCAGCGAGGTATATAGTCGGCAGACACGAGTGTCATCTGCAAATCATAAGCTACAAGCAAACACGGTAGCCGTTGTCCACTCACCACGACGTGGCCATACGCTTTCTTTTTTTTGCTCTTTTTGCCCAAAACTTTGCAGATGCCGGTCACCGTCCCGGGGGTCTGTTAAAGCGAAAATATGTAACAATATCCATAATGGCGCAATTTACGAGGGTAGCGGCTGGCTGAGCTGTAACTGGAAATGGTGGGGAAAGGAAGGAAGGAAGAATTGGAAACTGTCCAGTCCCCATTTCCTTTCTGGTCCTCTTTTCCCACGCTGTAAGTTGTGAATGGCCCAGTCCTGGCAGTTGGCTCTTACAATCCTTAACAATATTCACAACATTCTTTCAAGACTCCAATATGATACAACATCACATCAGTGTCCCTGTGTCTGGATAGTCCGCTATCGCTGTCATTTCTTGTATCAACTTACTTAGGCCTTAGGTATTGCCTGCCAAATCTCAACCATCACCCTACTCAAACATGAATCCTTCAAAGTAGGCTGATAATGGTCCACAGCCTTGAACTCGCCATCTATTCCATGCCTGTCGAGAAAGAGTCAGTTCGCGAAACGTATCAATAGCCGAAAAAGAACTCACACCGCACGAAGATGTTCAGCTCGACCACTTCGCGAACACACCGGCACATTACAATGGACACAAACAAACGCCCGGGAGTCATGTACCTCCAGATCCTTCTCCAACAAATGTATCTCATTCCTACGTCCCAAGGCGATCAGCTCAGCGTCTTCAACGCGACAGACTCTCCCTACATGACGATGGTTCTACAGCAAATTCAGGTAAGCACATAACAACCATATAGAGAAACTCACCATAGCCATCCACCAACGCATCAAACCAAACTCTCTAAACCCCTTCACAGGTTTCCGCCTCAAATCACAAACCTCACACCGGAAAAACACATCCGCACCATCCATATCCTCGACAGTCGCCGCCGCCGGATCCAACCCGCACATCCTCCACAATGATGATACCCATTCTGGTCCATCGCCTTCACAGCCTTGCCGCTCCAAACCCGGACATTGATATCGTGACCAACGGAAGCGGTCGAATAAAAACAGTGATGGTCGGTAAGACCGGGATAATGAAAGATACACGGCGACTCGGACAACTTGTGGTGAGTAGCGCATGTGAAGGCGTTGACAACCAAAGACAGGTCGTCGCTGCATCCCAGCTTTCGGAGGAGGGTTTTCAAGTGCGTCTCCTGTTCCCGTCTCCACGCCTCGCATATGGCGGGGACCGTCTCCAGCGCTTTCGTGAGCGCAGCGGTGGCGTCCTCCTCTGGCGGTGTGTTGTTGATGATATCCAAGAACGGTTGGTAAACGCACAGCGCAGACGCTGGCGGATTGTGCGGCGTCGCCGGCAACGTCCCGAGGAAAGAACTTCCGATCTTTTCAAGAATACACGTTCGTTCGGAGATGACACGTCGCATCGTTCGCTTGAGCTGATCAGCACGGATGTTGGATAGAATTCCCGTGAGTGTGGGTTTAAGAGCTGCCCAATCTGGAATGAGTAAGATCAGTGTCAAGTGTACACAGCGGGAAGAAACGTACCTTGGTCAGTCAGCTTTCTGGGCTGGAATATCAACGGATGGCCATGAAGAGCATCAATAGTTTGAGGAAGCTTCAATTCTTCTGCCCACCCGTCCGCCTTCAACCTATTCATGATGCTACACCAACGTCAGTCTATGTGGGACGTGAAGGGAGGAACAAATAATGCCTATCATATCTGAGACGTCGATACGTCGCTAACTCTGCGGGTCGGGGCATCTTGTACTTCCACCAGTTCTCGTGTGGCTTGTAGGACTGCCGAAGGAGATGAGGTTATATTCATTCATCGCGGCAATGGATTAGGACTAACCTGAGAAAGGACAGCATGCTCCTCTTGCTTCTGCGAAAGCCAAACCGTGCATTGAGGCGTTCCACGCGGGAGAGGCGCACTCTCCCGTAGCAGTCTCTCGAATGTGTCCCGATAGTAAAATGGGAGGTCGGTCATTCCTGACCGAATAAGTTCAGCATTAACAAGGAATCAGAGGCGAGAATGCATACCGTTTGGAAGATCATAACGCGGAGTCACTGCGAGTAACTCGCGGACTCTGGTGCGATCTCCGAGGTTTTCACCCCGACGTTCGTTCTCAGTGAACATGCTTCAGGTAATGAGCAGAGATCGTTCAACTGAAAGTAGCGATACGTACATTGTCGTCTTGAACAAGCAATCCCTGCAGAGCCTCATCCGAACGGCCTACTGAATACAGAACGTGGGCGTTAAGCAATGCTGAAAGGAAATTCAGAACACGATACTCATCCAAACAAAAGATGTACATGACAACGGTTGTCGAAGAGCAAGTCCGCGTACTGTGGCTCACTCGAGCCTTCGAATATTGGAGGAAGACCTGCAGTCCCCTTTCGGGCGTTCCGCCAAGTGGAAATCGACAATTTTCTCATCAGGATCAGGCGTAGCTCTTTCGTCAAGCGGGACATCTTCAACAGGTCGCGGAGCCCCAGGTGCGAGCATATCTGGTGCAAAATCCATGAGATACACGGCAGATCAGAGCTTGATCCAACGCACCTCCAGTTGAACGTCGAGAGGGAGCTCGATAAAGCGCTCCAACTCTCCTCCTCGATCCTGAGCTGGCATAACCTCACTAGCAGACTCGACCGTAGCGCTAAGCTTAGCGCGTTTCCAGGGCCTCCCAGGACGCGATTTATGTGCATCGTCTACGTCGGGAGACGCCAGCCCAACACGCCTCTCGGCTGTGGCCTGGGACTTCGTGCGACATGGCAATGTCCTCGGATATTCTGTCGTCGTTGCGATGGGCATCTGGTCGGAGTAAATAGGGGGCAAAGACGACATATTTGTTTGCGGTGGTGATGGGTAAAAGTCAAGTGACCCATTGTTGGCGCAATAACAGATAGAGACTGGGTCACCTGATCGCAACGCCGTCCCATGTAGGCAAATGTGTACACCTTAAACCTCCTGGCAGCATTTGGATAATGTTAACTGGGTCTGAGAAGGGTTATTATCAGTCAGACAATCATAAAATACATCGGTAGAATCTACACACCAATCGGTAGGGCAACAACGAGAAATTGTCCTCTACAGATGTAATCATCCGGTTCGCAGTTTCATAGGTTGTGCGAGGAAGGTGAAGTATACAATTCCAGCGGATACCGTCTCCGCACATTATATGATCTGCGTTAAGCCAGGGAGGCCGATTCGCACGTGCTACATCCTGCGCCACATAGTCAGCATGAGAGACGATAGTGCAAGACAACAAGACCACAACATATGTCAGTAAAAGCAATTGACAATTGAATGAATCAATGATTTTCTTGCGTGATATCCTCCATCCGACAGCTCGTCTTGCCGAGGAAGGAGGCGAAAATGTTTACTTACCGCCAGTCATCGCAACGAAATCCAGCGGCCGGGGCGTGCGTGCGTATTGAGAAGCCCAAGATCAACGAACACAACTTAACTGGTTAAATTTATCAGTACGTAGTCCTTGGTGAAGGCAAAGAAAAAAGCAAGATCTGAAGGTATATAAGGCAGGTTTTGTCCCCAAGAGGTCGATAAGCTCTCGTTCGGACGCCGGGGCCACCACAGACGCAAGGAAGAAATCCGGCTTATCGAATTCAAGAGGAGACAGCGCAGTTCGCAGCCATAATCGTAAAGTGTACGGGCTCCGCTACTGACCTGGCTAATTAGTCCATGCCGTATATGTAATTAAGTAAGGCAGCTCAATTATAGTCTGCCAATAATCAGTACTTAATAGAGAGAGAGGATAAGGACTTCTCGCTCCTCATTCAGAGAGCGACTAACCAGAGAAGTCGCGACTAATTCATTGTCGCGATAGCTGGTCAGGAGCACTTCCACGAGGCGTAGAAACACGACCATGGGGCGTCTGTATGGTGGGGCAAGATTTACGGGATGAAAGAACTACTCTGCTGCCAGCGATGGCTAGGCCAAAGGCTGGACCTCATAATGGAAGGGAGAACGAAAGCAGTGCCGCCGGCATAAATTGCCGTTCCTCTTTTGATAGACTTTCTCACGGTCTAGCCGCCTCCGACGTTCATTTCTTCTTGTCTCACTCGTTACAGAAGAGACCTTGTAAGTACTGGAGGTGTAACGAATGGTAAGAAGTATTTACACGAGACAACGGCCATTTCCAAACTTTGCCACGACATTTGGTCCAGGAGGCTTATTGGATTCAGCACCAGCCATTTCTTGAACAATGCGGTTACATTCTGCGTGCAAAGTTCCGTCCTGACTCGGAGTGGCTCAAAATGTCTGAGCAGGAGAAGAGAGGGCATCCAGACAATATTCTCCAGGTGTCGCCTTTTCCTCGATCGAAAGAAACTAGTTGATTAAAGGCAGAAACACAGAACGCATATGTCATGGATGCGACCAGAGCAGATGACGGAAAGCCCGTCATGCTAAAGTGTCTTGCGACGAAAGGAGCTCCCACAGAGCTTGAAATAGCCCTCTTCTTTTCTGCCCCGGAGCGAAAAGACGACCCTCAAAACCATTGCGTACCAATCTGGGACGTCCTACAGTCTCCTTTCGACAAAAAAACACCAATAATCGTCATGCCGCGGCTATATCCCATTGACCACCCACAGTCCGATAGTGTCGGGGAAGCAATTGATGCAATCCGCCAGATATTCGAGGTACAGTCTACGCTGCGTTTCAGCAGTCTCTGAGATCCGGCTAGGGTCTGGCGCACATCATACCAGCGTGCTGTCTTGGGCGGAGCATTTGAGAAAGACGGTCAAGAGCCTTCCTTGAGCAGACTCGGAAAAGAAAATACATATTCCTTTCATATACTAAATGCCGACTACTGGTCTTTGGTAACCTCTGATTCTGTATCAGGCGGTTTTGCCGTTAGGAATTCACGGTCCTTCGAATCGACCGCAGTCACCACACGCGGAAACTCTTTGTAAGGCAGTGGCGGTCGTCCATGCAACATGTGCATGACTTGTCGATAGCGCTGAGGTATGTTGCTGTCATACGCGGGGAGCCGGAGATGATACCTGCTCGGAAGTGGGGTACAGAGAATGTATAACTGTTCAACGGCTTCGGCCATAGTAGGACGGAGCGCTGGATCCTTCTGTAACATCCTGTCCCACAGAGAATGCAGGAAATGCATAGGGGGGTAGAAGTTCTGCACAGATATCAGAAAGAAGTGTCTAACGGAATTGTGATCTGCTCGCTACTTACGAAGGACAAGTTGTCCGTCAGAACATACGCCAATGCATAGACGTCGGCTGGAAATGGATTAAAGAAGCCACGCTGATTGTGGCGATTCTCAGGATAGAAGTGGATCCTCGACGGTGCTATTGGAATTGTCAAGGACGCGGGAATTGAATCACCTTCAAACCGTTGCGACAAGTCAAAGTCGATGATGAGGTACCGAGGCCAGATATGTGTACGAGTAAGATGTTTGGAGAAGGACTCGTCTTCAATTAAGGGTTGCTCTTGAGAGGAAAGGCATTCCACGGCTTCTGTATTCTTCAGCTGCCGCTTCATAACCGTGAGGCTACTTAGCACTGATAGTTGTTAAAGGATCGAATGCGTTCAAGTGCTCAGGATCATCCCCCGTTGACTGTCCTGATAGATGGACGCTTTTTTCGAGCAGCGCGCTGGCGTGATTGTGCCCATATCACGTCGACGGAGTCCTCGGGGAACTGATGCTCGTTTAGTACCGCCGCACGGACGAGGACCGTGTCATTCACGGGAAGACTGCTGAAACTCTTGAAAATGATTCAGCGTTGGGTCTTTCGAGCAATATGAGCCCACAGGGAAGGGTTTAAAAGTCGAGAGACATTTCCCTTTCATTCAGGAAGCAAGTGAACGAAAGGAAAAGAAGCCTGGTCGTGTTATGAAACGCGCTTATCACTTGAACTCTCATACCGACGTGGCTATGTTCCTTGCTCGCACTGAGCAGGACGATCTCCCGACAACAACATCCAAGACAGGTCGAAGTTGGAACAGGTGTCGATTACCCCAAACTAACGTTTGTCAAGACAGTCACGCATATGCACAATCGCCCGGCTCGCATACGCGCACCTCTGCCATGGACCTTGAGCGAACCAGTCCTCTGCAGCAATGCGCGCTACATACAACAACGGCTGATCGTTCACCAACGCGCGTTTCATAGACTTTCAACGCGCCGGTACGTATCAAAGCTATGAATTCATTCCTGCACAAAATTAAAAGAGCTAGTGTATCGAGGATCAGCCAGAAGAAGACACGGAAGGATTTCGTGTAAAGGGAACATCGATTCAACTCCGCAGGTCACTAGGATACGCATTACAATCTGTTTCGTTTCGAAAGGCATCATTCGGATCCAGCACTTGATGAACCTACGGTAGTGCCAGACGCACTTGTACCGCGTTCTTTAGTGCCAGAATCGGGTAGCGTGATAGAAGACGAACTTATACTATGGGGGGCCGGATTTCCCGCTTCTCCCTCTCCCACTGCCGCTACGGCTGCATCACCAACTGACGTTGCGTCTGTGACCTCATTCGTAGTCGGGCCGAGGGCATCCACGGTACCGTCAGCAGTAGACATCGCAATCGGTGTGGCGGCTGGCGTTGGGACCGGATTCGCCACCTCAATCCGGTAACTATCTGAAAGCTGCACATCCCTCAAGCTGCGCGTATAATGGTTCTCAATCCCGTCAGTGACACCATGTCTATATCCCAAGTCAGTATGATGTAGCACAATGTCGGTAAATGTCGAATAGACTGACATAGTGTTCAAATGTTTCATCCGAGCTTGTGGGTATGGGCTGGTATCCACTACGCCACAGTGATTGCAAACAAAGGCGGGTCGTCGAAAGTAATAGGTGGTGATATCGACCTTAAACGAGGAGTGCTCCTCAATTTTGGCGAGCGCAGTGAATTCGGAGTCGGTAACACGCTGCAGATTTCCCAGGCCAGTGTGGCTAGGGGTAGCCCATTCGTGAACAGGATGATGGCCGTGAGGGTATAGATCTCGTGCATCCATCATGATGTTCGATATGTAAATATCTCTGCACGGGATGAGTAACGATACACCTGTGGAAGTCCATCGCTTACTTGTGAGCAACATGATGCCGGTGCATGTACTCATGCGTTTATAATCGCTAGCCTGGGAATTTCGCATAGACTCTCACTGGAGCTCGACAGCCTGACAGCAGTTTACAGCTCACAGCCTCCATCAATGAAGCTTCTAGGACACAAGAGAGCAGCACCGAATGAAGGGATGACTCGTACCATACCATCCACACGTTTTCAACGCATGTCTTACATCACAAGGCGCTTCAGCGAGGTAGCGCTTCCAAGGGGAGGCGGTAGAGGAGGCGTGGCCACGGGTCCCGAATTTGAGGTGGCCAAAGTAAAAAGTATGATTCATTCCTAAGGGATCTACCAAGGTAAATGTCAGCAAAGAGAGAGCGGAGCAGAACTGTGATTGGCGAACTGGCGAACGGCGAACTGGCGAACGGTAGGTAATGCAAGGCACTGTGCTTTTAGGTGTTCCTGTATAGTATAAACACTCTTACCTGCTGTGTGAGAGGTTGTAATCAACCATAAGCTATTGGTAAGTAAGCTGAAGATGGTGAGGTCCGAACTATTTCCTAATCGGGTCGAGCGCGATCGTGTCTTCTTCGGATTCCACTGTGTCCTCGCTTTTTTCAATGGTCAATTGGATACAAACACGCATCCTCAGTGCCCGGCCTTAGCTGATGTCTCTCTGGCACAGCTATTCCTTTTTCTACGCCCTTTCCATCAATCTTAAACCCCAACATTCTACTCGTGCAGCCGCCAAAGCATAATCCCGCCGAATCATCTATCCCGGCTTGGCCTGCAATCACCCAGTTCCTTGCTCGAGCATGCAGTATACACAAGGATTTTATCCTTGAGGTCTGGCCGGGAAGGATATGGTGTGGGACGCCCAATTTGGAACATGGCCGCCGCCGCCGATCGCGCCCGATGACACGTCCCTCTGCTTAACTCAAGGACGTATAGTTGCATTTCAACAGTAAGTACAAGTGTTAACATTGGACAGGGATATTTATGAAGGTTTAGCTACCATTTCCCCGTTCGCCTGTAGTGTTCGCCGATCACAGTTCTGCCCCAATCAGAGCAAAGAATAGGAGGCTTTAAAGAGGATGCCGTACGCGACTTCTTAGATAAGTTTATATCAGGCGGTCTTTCATTTCATTTGAAGGTTACAAAGATGTATTTGTGAAAGGCGGACAGCAAAGCTCTGTACGGTGAAGGCTCAGTGGGAGAAGTTCAACAAAACTAGTGAGAAGACGTACGTGATACCGTAAGGCAGCGTCTCCAGATAGGCCTATCGACAGCTAGCACAGCTCAAAATGCGCGCCCATATAAGTTGAGCACCGAGTTCCATTCAGTACGTCTACCGTTCGCGGCGAAGAGATGGCCGAAAGTCATGGGTATTTCCGCGCGAGAAGACCAAGTGACATTCGTGAACTGCATTCAGAGAGCATCGACAGCTATAACGTATTATCGTTAGATGCAAGTCGAGGGGCGCAGAACGAACCAATAGACAAACCAAAGTTCTTTTGGATTTGTACTTTTGCGATTGATGGGCAGGCATTCACAGGGCTAATACTATGACTAGTGTCTCCATAAATCTGGCACGAAGTCGATGATTTTCAAACTCGCGCTTTAAATAGACGTGTAAACGATTATCCTGGGTGCGTAGGAGACCAAGATATGACCGTGCGGTTGAAAGACACATGACCGGAAATTGCTGCCCGAATCGGGGCGAAGCTCCGTCCCTTCCACGTGCTATATCATACTTAAGCTTTGCTTCCATGGCTCTGTCATAGTGCCCCCTTAACAGCCAAATGAGCACCACCTCCAAGTCGACGATGTCCACCTTCGCGAAACAGACATTCGATGCGACTATTTACGCTGCTTCAAGGCCGACCTACCCAAAGGCCCTATTTGAGTATATCTTTGCGTATCACAGCACTGGGATACCACCGAACGTCAAGGTTCTGAGCCCAGAGAGGACGGCCAAAGGACGTGTAGTTGCAAGTCCAAGATGAAACCAAGCTGTGGATTTGGGCTGTGGAACTGGTCAGTTGTTAATGATCAAGTATGAATATCAGGTTACTCATAGAAATGACCATGCACAGGTCAAGCTACTACAGAGCTCACCAGGTTCAAGAAGGTCATTGGCATCGAACCGGGCGAGAAGATGATCTCCAACGCCAAGTCCCACGTCCTCAACACGCTCGGGAAAGGTAAGAGGTCACTAGATACCATGCGTCAAACTGATAGCGGGGGCGTAGATGCATTGGCGCAATTCACCTTTGTCCAATCTGGGGCGGAGAATCTTGATTGTTTAGAAGATCAATCAACAGACATGGTCATCGCTGGTTCGTCTTTCCCCTTTTCAAACTGTACGCGTCTTAACCCAGTCACTAGCTCAAGCATGCCACTGGTTTGATTGGTCCAAGCTCTGGCCGGAACTTTCACGGGTGACACGCTCTGGAGGGACAGGAGCTTTCTGGGTAAGTGCTCCATTTCCTCGCGCACGGTCCCAGGCTGACCGCCATCTCAGGTTTACAGCGAATTCCGCTTGACTAAATATCCCTCCCTTACGCCACTGATCACCGAATACATGCAGGGTGAAGATCCGGCAACGTCACGAAACCCGACGTACGAGTCCGCTGTACGATGCGATGACGCGCGTGATGGGATTGTCGTATACGGCGTTTGGGCTGAATGTGAGGAGGAAAGCGACGAGAAGGCCCGCGTAGCCTTTCATAGCTATGATGGTGGACATGGTGGCATTGGAGGAAGACAAGGCTGACTGGAAATATTCTTAAAGGAGCGGCGATGTTTTAGATGATGGGTAGGGTTCTGAATGTGCCTAGGTTCGAGTTTTGCTGTTCTGGATGTCGCTACTAGCAAATACATGTCCCTTCTCCTCATCTCACTTGTCGATTTCGTTCGCGCTGGCCGTTCAAGGACACGCTTGGGACTTTCATCAAAACTTTAAAAACAGGATCAAGAAGTGACTGGGCTTGAGCTCTAACCCATGATCTTTCAAACCATTACCAACATGTTCACCAAGCCCCCACTGCGTACGACGACCGGCTCATTCGCGCGTGTACCCCAAGAGCTACTCGACCTTATCATTTCCCACCTGATCGACGACACGGCCACCCTTCTATCCTGCGCACTCGTCCACACCACCTGGACCCGCATCAACCGGGATCGTCTGCCATCTCTCACGCTCGTCGTGTCCTGCCGTGCCCGTGCTAGCGAGCTCGCCAAGCTCCTATGCTCATCGCGGATACACTCTCCCTGTCCATTGCAGCCGTCACCTTTGTCGGCTATCCGTATGAGTCCGTATGGGGGATGTCATCCGTGGTACACCACGACCGTACAAAAAGCTGGTCAGAGCTCTGCAACGCAACGACAATACAATACAGGGAAGAGGTGGAGAATGATGCTCTGGCTTGTATCGGATAGGCCCAGCTGTATTCGCTGACGCGGAGTGATCTACGCGTTGTACATGTTGGTTCTGAACGTCTCCCTGGTGGGGGGTGATAAGGTGGATTGACGCGCACGCGATCGATGGAGAAAGCCACTATTGCGAAGACGTCGCTACTCATGGGATGCGGACGTGCGTGTAGGAATGCTATACAAAAGTTATACCTGCTTTATTCTTGAGGCAACAGCACAGCCACCAACCCTTTTGATTCCTTCCATCACTTGGACCATTGACAGCATTTGTTGCAAATCGATACCGACCTCGAATCCCGACGCGGACGTCTTGCCATAAGGCCTACAGACCCGCGCGGCTCCCTTTTTAGACGGGGATGATCATCCTACTAGCCTTGTTGATGCGGAGACGTCCCATGCTCGTTCCAATAATCATGATTCATAACACTATCAACCACTTCTTTACCAAGCTCACTCGCCCTCGGGACCACTCGCATGTTACAATTGGCCTAGTTGGACTTTTTCCTCCAGAAATAGTCGATCTGATCATATCCCATTTCGGCAACGACACAACCATCCTTCCAACATGCGCGCTCGTCCATCCCACTTAGACGCGTATCGGTTGGCATCATCTCCCACGTCTAATGCTCGTCCTGTTCCAAGGAGTTCAACGCGCTGCTTTCTTCATCTCGGGAGACGCTTTCCCGTGCCTCCGCCAGCGCATGCCCTGAGCCGAATTCGTTCATCAACGCAGTTCCTCTACTCCCAAGTAGCGATGTATCGGCGGAAGAGATCCAATGCCGGCCCATAGAGCGCGCAAAACGAAAACACACGCGCAGCTCAAGGCAATCCAATCTGCTCCCGCGTAAATCGACGTATACATGTTATGGCTGCGGTGATCCTTACGGTAAACCTCTCGGGGATGACGTGTTCGGGGCGGATTGATCCAACTTGCTGAACTGTGGTAAGTTCTCTCGTACATGCCCTTGTTCCGAGTTAATCGCCGTTTATGATATAGGGTATCCGACTGTGGCGTTGTCTCAGTAAAAGACGTTCGTTTCATCTCGTCATACCATCAAGATCTCAAACTTTCTGCATGGACTCGCCTTCGAAATGTGGACGGGTGTGGCCTTTGCGTCCTCTCTCCTAACTCGGCAAGACCAATGGGCGCGAACAAGGGTGACTCATTGAGGATGGCAGTGGCCTGACGCGGTGACGCCTATAAAGAGGAGCATCGGTGTTGGTTCTCTCCGTACGAGATAATTGTGTTTTTAATTCAAGAGATTACGACAAACTCAGATACATTTGACCGACTGGATCTTCTCCGCCATCTACTACATTCAGTTAATCTCTGGCCTGTCAGGCTGCAGGCCAGCTGTCTTCTTTTTCTTCTTCTTGTTTTTCTTCTTCTTGCTACTCTCCCCAGGAACTACCAACCCACTCTCCGCCTCATTTGCTCGCACCATCGACTTCGTTAATGGACATCCGTCCGTGCCGGGCTTGAACCACTGGTATTTCTCTATCTTCCTAAGCTCATTCCACACCTCAACCATGCAGAGCAACTTGACTTTCTTCTTCCCAACCTGCACTATGGCGTAAATGGCGGCTCTACGCTCTTCGGAGGTGCCCGACTCCGGGAAGATGCCAATCTCAAGATGACGGTCCATCGTCGTAAAGTCAATGTTGATGAGGAGGATGTCGTTCGCCGGGACATGCTTGCGGACACACTCGCGGATGAAGTCCATCCGTTTCTTTGCATCAAATTCTGCAGCATTGCGGATAAAGTCACGGTCTTGTGGAGATTGAATGTCTAACAGATACCCTTCTTGCCCAAGTTCTCACCAAGAGCGGAACAATCCAATTTGTGCTGTGGCCAGTCCGCTTTCTGGCACTTGACACTACAGTACCTATAGGATGCCCAGTGAGTAAGATGGTTTTAAAAGAGATGGGGTTTCCACCAAGCTCACCTCATATATTCACATTCACCACAGCGCTTCACCTTAGGCAACGGATTCATCGTTCGTGTCTTACACTGCTCAAACATTCAGGGGCTATTAGCGTACGCAGAGAGGGAAAGTTCGCACCTTTTTGTAGCCACATTCCCTGATGGCTTCAACATGATCGTTGTAGTCGCGATAATGAAGCATTGTCTGGTAGTGATTGTAGAAATCCTTCCAGACAGAGTCGTCTTCCCGTGTCAAAGCTCTCAGAGGCTCCAGAAGGCCTGATCGATTGATGCTGGCCTCCGCAGCATGCAATACGGAGCGAAAGATGAGACTAGGTCCTAGTTATAATGAGTCATTCCTCGTACACCAAGGGTTTGATGGCACATACCAACAACTTTGTTGACAACATGAGTAATCACGGAAATAGATCTTTTCTGACCTGCAAACTGCCAGCGTGCCATCCAGAGATGCTTGATGAGACCATCCTCGACGGCCTTAACCAGGCTCACCACACTATCATCAGCGGATAGCAGGTAGTCAGTGAGGACCAGGTCGATAAGCACCTCTGCCGCCTTGTGCGCCTTGACTTCATTTAGCGCAACCTTGCAGTTCTTGTCTGCCTCAGCAAGTGCACCGACGGCCCTTCCCACAGTGGCTAATGTCCCAGCCTTGTGTAGCGCCTCGCATAAACTCGGCATTTTGGCAAGCGATCCAAGAAGATACGCATCTTTGTAGATCTTGCTGGCATCTAACACCGGACCTGCAATGAGGTGCTCGAGATGGGTGGTGGCTTTCTTCATTACGGTCTTCGCACTCGCCCGTTGCTGGGCAGCTTCGAATATGATGCGATGACTGTTCGCCTCATCTTCCCGTGGTCGCGTTTCATCGAAACCAACGTTCATAATGGCCACCGTTAGTTTTTCTTGTACGGCATGCAGGTCGGAAAACTCCTCCAGCTTCGGGTCATCCACCCATATATACCCAATGATACCAAGCACTGTAGGACAATTGATGACTTCTTTGCAAAGAGAAGCAGAGGTCGTCGCGCCTTGCAGGGTGACCAAGACGGTCATGGTGCAGATGGACTTGGAGAAGGGGAACGGGCGCTCCGGATTGGCAAGTGTATCATTGAGATCCAAACTGGCATTGTAGAAGAAGACTATCCACTTCCATGCGCCGTCGCGCCAGGTATCCAGCATGAGAGACTGTAAGGTCTTTTCGCTGTGCTCCACTCTCTCGGTAAGCGGTTGGTACACCATCAGCGCGTCAAAAGCTGCAAAGACTTTCCACAAGTCATCTTTCGAAAGCCGCTGCCGGCATGGCGCGTCTTTGGTAATCTCGTAGTCCTTTGGGAGACATCCGGAGTTGAAAGCGCGAAAAAGGTATGCAATTTTGTGCGTCTGCACGAAGCTGGAAGCCACAGAGGCACCTTGCTGATGATAACCGAGTCGGGTAAAGTCCGCACAAATGGCGGGCGCTTTAAATGGGTAAGGCGACATGGTCAAAACAGTTGCCTGCCACTGTTCCTGATTGTTGTCTGATAGTGGTCGAAGGAAGGAAGGATGACGTACGTGTGCGGGGATCTAGGATAGTGCGTGTGGTCTTGACAGTGTAGAACAGAGAACAGACCGGGCTGCGACGGGGGTAATGATGGTACAAGTGATCGGTCGAAGCGCCCAAGATCCGATTTCCGATTATTCCCACGCTCCTCAGACAAAGTCAAGGACTCGACTGCACAGCGACGATCTCCCTGCTTCTCCGCTACTTGTCTACGTAACGGAGGGACGGACCTGACGTCGCTAGACACTGGACAGCGGTTCACGAAAAGCTTGTCCGCTATACGTGGTCTCGGACATCGTGTTGGACACCCTTACAAGACATCGCCGGAGTAGGAGAACCAACTCGTTCATGTACATATGTAGACTAGACGAAAGAACATCTAAATATAAGAAGGTGGGCAATACATAGTGAAGGCATGCACATTAGTCTCCCGTGCGACGTCTAGTAAGATGACCAGGTTAGTATTCACTCAAAGTTAAGATCCGGTGAATATCAGTTGGAAAACATCGTTTTTGAGCACAGAGAACACGTCTAGTCAGGCCTCGGCGCTCACCGAAACCAAAGCACAGAATATCAATTTGATAAGAATAGTGTCAAACTTGGAAAGCTTACCATGACGCGAGGAGAGCGCGGCGGCTCTCCACGTCGTGCGAAAGCGACCACAACGATATCATCCTTCACTAACTGACATCGCTTGCCCTCAAGTCGAGAACCATCCCGACCTCCCGCCAACTACTTACTCGCGCCAGGTCTGTCGGGTCCGGTGCACGTCGTGGGCCATACGAGGGCGTACTGTACTATTTCGACCGTAGATTCACGTCACAGGTCACAAGGCCTTGTGATGCGAACCTAAGAGCTCGTTCGGATCTCGAGTTGGGTCCTAGACCCGAGAACGAGAATGCGGAGGGTCGGACCGTGTACCGGGCCCTGGTGAAAACGATCAAAAGGTCGCCGCCGTTGCATATAGTGGGCGCAGTGCGCGCTGTGCATCCCGGAGAGCCGCCGTTCTTCACACTTTTTCATCAGGCTTGAAATACCGTCCGGTAGACACCAGTAACTCCCCGTATTCGCTGTAGATGTACCGCTACCTTCTTGTACAGGCCCAGGATGCCAGTCTTGTCGCCACAGCTTCTTGTCTTGTATACGGAACCTGTAGACATCAAATATAGTGATTATCAGACACTTGAGAACATGATACGCTACCATATATTGTCTAGAGACATACCCTGCTGAACTCTGACTTTCGGAAGGCCCACAAGATGACTGACACCTTCAGCAGATGATTTTAGGCATCCAACTTCTCCATTACATGCTGTATAGCTGTTGCTCAAAGCCTAAGATCCACAGAAATTTCATTAAATAGACTACGGTGTATATACACAGATGTAGACTATGGGAGGAGAAGAAAGAAGTCTATACTGGAAGGATACAGGAGTCCTTGGTGTCCACTGGAAGACAGAACAAACCCTATGAAGATACACTAGAAGTCGTGGCAGTCGGGGATGAAGGGCGCGCCCTGTGGGCGATGTACGCGACCAGTACGCGACGGCGGCTCATTTTCGCCAGGGCCCGGTACACGCTCCGACCCTCCGCATTCTCGTTCTCGGGTCTAGGACCCGACTCGAGAATGATCCGAACGAGCTCTAATTGTAGTTGGTCACTAGGTCACAAGGGGTCATGAACATGTCCGAAATTGGTCACAAATTTGACATTTACCTAAATTTTGCTCTTCTGGCCCATTTTTGGCAGTTTTTGCTCCCATTTCATCTTGTTTAGCATGAAAACAGTGAATTTATGCTATTTAAGTAGATTTATAAGTAAAATTAAGCTCAAAACTGTGCAAACTTAGAAATTTCAGTGAACATAATTTTTTTTGGTCACACAGTTTCGACCAGCATGAACATGGCACTCAACATGTTCATGAGGTCACAGGTCACAACCCGTGAACCTATGGTCGAAATAGTACAGTATCCCCCATGGTACGCCTACACCGTCGCAGTCTGGTCTAAAGCAAAACATCAATTAGTGAAAGAATTGGTCAGATGTAACAAGCTCACCCTTGCATGACAAGGCTACCCGCGAAGTCCTTGCATCCCTGAGACATTCGTACAGGTCACAGTCGAAAAAGTCCGTGAGAATAACCATCTTCAACTGATCCCAAGGCAGAGTATATACAACTATGATCTCGTCAGTTATATACATATACTTAACTGTGATTGGATTGAACTAACTGGAATTGGAGTTACCTGACTGGCCATTGGCAGCGACGGTCCCGCCGCGCTCTACTAACTGGAATTGGTGCTCGCCGCCGCCGCTGTTCCATTTTGGGTTGCGGGTTCGAACGGCATATGCCGAAGCACTCTCCTTTCGATTCTCCCATCCAGCCTTACCTCCACCGTCAACGACGACGCGAAGACGACGCTGTATCTTGTTTGAGCGAGTCCTGAGGGTACTGGACATTACAACAGATACCTTGGTACGCATTTCTGACTCTGATTCAGACCCGGACTAGTTGATCATTCCTTTTTGCAGCACCCGTTCCGCACGAAACATGGTACCAACAATGTGTATACATGAGGGACTGCACGAAGCCAGCACGACGGCAACAGTGAGCACCATGATCCCGCCAACAACATTAGCTAGGACAGTGCAGACAGCGATACCAGCGAGAACGTGAACGGCGATATCAGCAGGAACGCAGACGACTGACTTGAACTGGACCACGAGATATAGCAATGGTAATCCTTTACCCCACTCCAACAGACGCTTCCCACCAACATACTTACGTGCTTCGCCGATGCCTGTCGTCGTTCATTATCGTACTTAGTTATCCGAGCATGTACTCTGTAGTAGTATTTGAATTGACCACCTTGTTCTACCTACCTGTCTTGAGCCTGTCATTGATTCTGAGTGATGTTGTGGGTGAAGAACATAAATCTGAGGTTGTTGGAAGGCATGGCCAGTACATGGCGACGACGTAAGTGACACTGATTAGTACGATGATGCCGACTAGGAACATCGAGGGCGGGATCCCGATTCCAGTCAGTGATGAGGGCGGGCAGACACTAACTGAAATCGGTCTAAGGTAACTGATATCTGTACCAATTTCAGTTAGTGTCCGCTAACTGACGAGATCATTTTTGTCATGCCTCCCCAAGGCACGACACACTCCATCGGGCTCACGCCACCAGGGGAATACCCCTCGAACCTCCCGAAACGCCTTACACCGCTTCCCATCCCACACACCATCATCCGCATAAAACTTCAAACTCTCCAACATCGGCGTCCCCACCTTCTTGATCTCCTTAAAGCTACAAAGGTATGCACATCTGATATCAGCCCACTCCCACCTCGCCGCCTTCTGCACGAGCAAAGCCACCGGATGTCGTGATCCTGGAACATTGGTTGAAGCAAGAACTTCGGAACTTGTTGGGGAATTATTCGGACGCCACGTTAACCAGCTCAAGCGTCCTACGCGAATTAAGCTCCTTAACCGCGCAACAGGCGAACATATCTCACCTTGAGGCATCACTTTCAAGCCATGAAAATCTTGAGACCACTCGTGAATACAGTACACAAACCACGGTATTCATGTAAATGCAAGCGCCATGTAACGGGAGACGGTCAGCGACTGGTTTGTCTTACGGAATTGGGAGAATTCGAGGCGTCGGCGCGTAAAGAGAGGGCAGCGTACGCTGCGGAGATGAGACCAATGATGGCGGGCCAGATGAGACTGAGGAAGTAGGTAAGGAGCATGTTGTACAGGGCGGGGTAGCAGTCGCGACGCATTCTGCTTGACGTTAGAGAGAAGAACGGCACGCCAATGAGGAAGACGTACAAAGAAGGGTTATGGGGCGAGGTCGGATCAGTCTAAGGTTGGAAGACTGAATTGGGACGATTAAATAGAGTCCGAACGAGTCCACGATCAAGGGAATTGACGCACGATAACAAAGCAAACATGTACCACATTTGGAGGAGTAGGGCATGGTGTAGGACGACAACAAGGATTCGCGCCACTCCAAAACCAACGGCGTTCGATTCCTGGGCCTCTAAAACCCCAGGAGAGGTCCACATCCGGAATTTGGACGTCCAGAAAGACTGCAGGAGTCCACTGCCCATAAGAAGGAGATGGCAGAAAACGCCGGCCAGCCTCAACCAGGCATCCGGACGATACGAAAACGATTTAGATGGATTCCTTGACCTCGAAAATGGCAGATACAGGACGGAACAAGGATATAAAGGGGTGGCTGGGATGAAGGAGAAGGAGGAGATAAGGGTGCAGCGCTGCAGGGAGGACTCGCGCGCTCCGAAACCAACGGCGTTCGATTCAGGAGACAGTGTTTGGGCCTGTCAAGACCGTGAAGCAATCGCACAGAATCTATTAGAGCTGTCAGAACGACGTTGTAGTCGCTGGGAACAGCTACACACCTTCAAGGCAGCAGAGAACATCGACAATCCATCCAAAAATATCTCCCAAGCATCGACGCGTTGAAGACAACGCTGATGACGTCGTCAGACCCCGTTAACGCCGCTTTAGCGCTAACAACTTGACACCGATGTCACCGCGTTAGCGCTGTGACACGTGGCAGCTTCCTTGTCCATGGTGAGTCTTTTGTTCCTTTTGATCTTTATGGCCTAACCACTTTCAGCAGATATGATCTATTCAGGCATGAACTACGGTATGTTTTTGCGTTTGATTTGTGGTACTGCGCCGCTGATAGCTATGTTTCACACATCTTTCCCAAGCGGAAGCGCCGCTGGACATGAGGTCCTACCCATTCCAAGCACTGTTCAAAAGAGAGCACACTATTTCCTCTCCTCATTTTCTGTGCACGCCACAGTTCCTCTGCCTCGAGTCAAACACTGAGACAACAAGTCTAGAGACGAGAGTATATCACGCTCGAGTTCCAGGATGTGGAAATCGTTCTCATCGCAAAAGGAAGTCCCGCTGATCCCGATGCTTCTTTAAGCGCCGGAACCAAAATAACGGCAACGCTCTAAGTTGAACTTGCTTCGAACTTTCATCCTTTCTCCCAACTCATATTCACAAGCTCTAGTCAATGTCTGCTGTACCGAATCGATCTCCATCCCGGCGTGGCACGCTCGTTCGTTTGAGAAACGCCTTTGTGCTACATGCGCCAATCGCAGTTCCTGCTGACGCAAGGGAGGCTACACTGCAATTTATCCATACCCCACTAATAATTAATAATTCCTCATCTAGGCGACACTGCTAGCCCACTGCATAGGAAATCGTGCCTACCTTGGCCAGTCCACTGGCCAGTTGATGAAACTGATTCTGGTGCCGCTAAGCCCTTCCTATACAGTATTCGGGAGTACGCGGTACTGCTTGTGTGGCCACTTTTTGGAGCTGTGGCTCGTAGAACAAAATATTGCGCGTCCTCCTCTTGACTTTGCCCCACCTTACGAGCTGCTGCGCAGACTAGACATACCGAGTTCCATGTACAAAGGTCCAGAATATGGTACGTTGACATCGTTGGATATATAATGCCTGTACTAACTTTTCGTTAGACACAGATGATGAAGATGGAGTCCAAGGGTCCGATAGCTCGTCTCCGAGGCGCGACAATGCGCGCAGACTGACAAGACGTCCTCCCGTCACGCGCGCGACACTGCTCTTGACTTGAAGGCAATAGTTCCTGGAGTTGTCGTCCTGTTCGCAGATGCACATCACAGTACAGCGAGGAAAGTCTGCGGAAGACAAAGAAACATGGAGGGCTAGTGTGATTGAGAATACGAGGAAGCGCAGTGGACACCTATGGATACTAAGTAATGGTAAGAAAAAAAGGCGAGTAAAGCAAAATCGCGGGATCAGGAAGACGATTGTGGAAAAATCGATACGTAGCATATGAGGGGAGAGACAATGAGAGAAAGGCCAAGGAAAGGAAGAGTAAGTAATTAATCAAGTCGAAGGGAAGACGTCGAAAGGGACTACTAGAAGGACAAGGGCAAGGGGAAAGGAACACCGGAAGAAGCGAAGAAGCATCGATACTTACTATAACGGGCGTGCTTCTGTACCTCCAAGGTTTCGTGCGCTTGGGATGAAGGATACAACTGGGTCAATAAATTGCCCTGGAACCTCTCAGCTGGGATATCGGGTACTCTCCTGAAAGGCTGGTAAACCTGAGAATCCCAACTGCCGATACAGCGATATCCGAAATAACCTGTACGGAACGACGGGGACTTACAAGTTGAAGGGACTGCATATGGAGTCCTCCGCGTCGAATGGGACTGAGTTTAACCACAAAAATGTATGGTGTAGTATGAGTTATGTTCATAAGTGAAGCATATATCTAAATCTATAATGTCCGTCTAGTAACGTTTCTCCTCCATGGCGATTTCCAAAGTCCCGTTCTGCTGGCACGGTGCGAATAATTTCCTGAGCCACTCTATACCATCCTCAATATCCCACCGAGTGTATGCCTTTGTTCCACACCATTCTACCTGGCTGCCCACGAAGGATAGCGTCACCTTCCTCAGCGTCCTGGTCATCATAGCTGCGAGGGCTTGTGCGACCTCTATCCACGCATCCTCCAATCCCTGCCCTATCTCCATAATGTTGGAGATGCTAAAGACGACAGTTGCATCTTCTACAGTACACTCTTTTGGGTTCGTCGTGAAAATGTCTCTCAGCCACCCCAGAGTCTCGCGCGTCAGTCGCTCATCTGGCTTGGTCCAGCCGACGCGAAAGTACACCTGGAGGGTAAATTTCCTGATAGCCCGCCCGTGAATGTGGGGAATGACCGGTAACTCTTCCAAACGGGAGAGTCCATCCGGAAGGATCAGCTCCTCGAGCTCTGGCGCACTGTCTGCTAGGACATGATGGGCTGCGCCATGTAACGTGAGCCAAGGGTATGAAAGTGCCTTCAGCTTACTGGGCGAGGGAAGCATTGACAGGATATTCTGCAAATGCACTTCGTCTTCCCAATCATTCCGAGTCACTTCGAGCGACGTCAACTTGTTCAGGATGGGCTGCGGTGCGAGCTGAGAGGAGGTTGAATGTCTGATATTTCCGATGGACAGGTGCTCGAGTTCGAGAAAGCAAGACAGGAATGGGATTGGCGACCCCACTGTGAAACACACCCCGTTGAGCTTGAGGCGGGTCACATGGCTCAGCATAATGAACGGGGTGGACTTGGTGATGTCGAAGTCGACTATACTTAGCTCGGTTAAAGCGGTGAAGCTTGGAAGGACTTGGACCAGGCTGCACTTGCGGAGAACCCATTCGCTGGAGGGCCACTGTGACTCGGAGGTCCGAAAAGTAGGTTGGATGACAAGCTTGTGGACCAAGGCCGGTACTGTTGGAGAGGCCTTTGAAAGCGCGAGAAATTTGGAAGAGGTGTTGTAGTCGTCCGGTGCGAAGAAGGTGACTTCATGGAATATTTGATGTCGGATCCGATGGGCACAGGACCGGGAAACCAGAGTACAAGAACTTATGCACCTGCGGTCTCCCTCCGCTACTACTTTGTCGATGATGAGGTCCACGAGCTCGACGGGGAGGGTTGGCACGAGGTAGCACCCCGATATGAAGCGTAACGTGCCCCGGACAATGATGTCCGCCGCCGTGGGGTGCAAGTACTGGTCGCACTTCAGTAGGTGTGCCTCCAAATGCTGAAGGACAGGGATCATCTGTTCCTTTGATCGGAATCGCTGTTGAATAGCGAGTAAGTATGAGACTCTATCATTCGTTGAATCAAAATTAGAAGAAGTGGACGTACCCGGATAAATTCTGAGACGCCTTGCAGAATCTCGGCGTCCTTCGTGCATAGGTCGTCAATGTCGACAACGAGGGACGTGAATATGGTGATGTATAACAGGGTCTCGACGTCGGTGAGATGACTGTACAAGGCGCTGGTTATGCCTGCACCAACGATGAGGGTAGAATGCATTGAGGCGACGTCCCATCCGTATGACCTGGCTTCCGCGAACACTAGGTCCTCGAAGTCTTGGTTGTACACGGGGGGCACAAGAATGAAGCCACAGCGATTTAGGTATTGGAGTAGGGTCCCGCGAGTCCTGTCGCGAAGTCTCCCCTTCTCAGTCGAGACTTCCTGTAAGCAAAAGAGCGGCATTAGATCATCGAGCGTGGTATAGAAGCGAGAAATGTACCTCTACCGGTAGTACATTGGGTATTGTAATAACACCAGTCTCAGAGACACGAGGAGGTAGAAGTTCGGGGACGGTGGTAGTCATGGCTCGGAGGGAGGGAGGGAGGGAGATGAGGATCAAACTAATCGTGAAAGACGTGGTATAAAAACAAACAGAGAGTGAAATCAATCGATGGAGAAAGGCAATGCAATGCGCACAACCATGTGAGGACGGCCTGCGCCGTTAAACGGATAATACTTTGCCTCGCGTGTTGTTGCCCTGCAGGTCGGATTGTCAATTTCATCCTGGCGGCGTTTGCCACTCTTGTTGCCACTGATCTTTTTCATCTATCAACATACATAAGGGCGGTTCTTGCGTGACCTCAACCCGGCACGATGATGGCTTCGCTAATCAACATGAGGAGAATAGAACGGAGAGAGAAGTACTCGACTTGTGCAGGAGAATACATCCCTGCTCTGTGGGCTTTGGCACCCCTTGCCGTTGCTGTCAAATACGGGTAACATATTGCGATCTAGACACACAGTGACCAATGGGAGGAAACTGGGCGGAAGCTGTGGGAAAATTAATAGATACAACTGCGCACGCGTCTTCTTGGACCCACAATATCTTTTTTCTTCCTGATGAGTTAATCAAGCAAGACAAGGGGAGCAATTTACATGAGTCCGAGCCTGTCGTGTAGTATCCGCCGGTCTGCCTCGTACAATTGCCGACCCTGCATAGCGAACAACTGGTTGGAGAAATGAAAAAAACGTGGAGGGTTGGTTACCAACCGCTTTACATCATCACTCTAGCCTGCTCCAAGCATCCGGGACAGGACCATGTACATAAACAGACGGACGTGAGCCAACGCAGCAGACAGGGCAGCTGACGATTACACCCACTGTTCGTTGCGTCGGTACAAAATGCCCAAACTGGATTGAGTTGACGGGATCATCCTGACGAGAGATTCTGAAATTCTCATGATGATCAGTAGGATTTCGACAGACTTCTCGAGCCAAGACGCACACCCTGCGGTCTAAATCAAGCTCTCAGGCCTCAATGTGGCCGGCACTATCCTCGGCCTGCAGTCGGTGTAGCAGCTAGATCCGTCAATAGAATACGGAAAACATTGATAAGCATACGAGGCCGAACGGGTAGTATCGCAAATAGAAAAGGACATTAACACAAGGAGTTTAGCGCCAAGTCGGTCCAAGAACGCCGGATATAAGTTATATTATATTATAAGTGGCTTTCGTCCAGTGTCGGCAGGAGGACAGTGTGATTTTCGGATATAGGTCATCTCAGGGCTAGCTGCTAGCGATGTCAAGCTGGCACCGCGCACAAGAAGAAAGAATTCGCATCAGTGATACAGGATGGTCAATGTCGAACCCGTGGAACATGCGCATACATTCAATTCCTTTTCCGGGGATTGCAGATCTACAGATGACAGCCCCGAGTGGAATCGAAGTCCAACATGGAAAAGAGTGGATTACAGCAAAGGAAAGACAGTAAACGGTTTCCTTGCGTCTAAGCAAGGACTCCACCACCCTATAGAAAAAGGAAAGACGAGATGCCGAGAGACATTCGGACCGAAAAATCAATTACAAAATGGTCTTTTGACAACCGGCAGTCCACATGCCGAAAAAGTGAGACGTCTCAGTCTATCCAGAGTCTATCCGCCTCATCAACTTCGGTAAACACCGAAAGCGGAAACGATGTGAGCGAGCGGTGGCCGCGAAGCGAAGCGAGGCGGCCATCGCTCGGCGAGCATCGTTGTAGCTTTCGTTATATCAATGCTTGGTCTGTAGTCCTCTCTTACCAGCACATAGTATGCAATGCCCATACCACATGCATGCTGTTGTCCGTGAACACTCCCAATTCACAACATAACTGTATTTCAAGAAGGTGCTCATCCTTGCACACATAAATTTGGGCTTCAAGTACTTGGTAGACACTCATGTTGAAACTTTGAAGTTAAGGTATCCAAGATCTAAACACCGAGGACCGTGAGGTGTAGAGTATGCCTACAGGAGACGCTACTATCCAAGATGTGTTTTATCAAACCAAGCGGAAACGATGCGAGAGCGGGCGACGGCGGCGAAGCCGCTGTCGCCCGCGAGCATTGTTGTAGCTTTAGCTAGAAAAAGATATACACTGGAACGACCGTGACACTGCCAAACCATGCGCAAGGATATGCCCCACAAGGGCCGCTAGTAAAGGAAAGACAAGAGTGAGAGCCCATGTGTGTCATCCAGTGCGGCATCGGTCCGTGCCGATCGATCGCGCCTCGAATCATCACTTTCTCTACACCTTTGCTCAACGTCTTGAATGGTTTGTGAAAGATACTTCATGCTACGGACGTGTTTGCTCCATGTTGGTCTTCTGAATGTTCTCTGACGAAACAGTGGCAATTCAGGGCACTCTGTTCGAGGATGGCATGAAGTTAAGGAGATATACTCGGCGGCAGAGACTGCGGCGTCAGAGAGATTGCATTTCTTTCGTTCGATTGTATCGCCCCAGTACTTATTCTAACCTCTGGCGGTGCACCGTCTGCTTCCTCGAATGGGCAGCCTCCGAGTCGTCGCGGCATCTACTCGAACTGCGACGACTTGAAGACATGTAATAGGCGGGATAGTAAACCGCCTTGATAAATATTGTGCGCACTGCCAGTATCTCTCACCGTGACTGTCCTGGGTTTCGTTATCAGAAATTTAGTCGTTCAACGCTCAAATGTCGACCCACATACACGACAGATCATCGAGTTCTCTGAATCGTCTTACAGGAATTATTTTGTAAAGGCAGCTCTTCTCCTTCAAAAACTGATCATTTCCAACCTCCATTAGACATGTTTTCTTCATCCATCATTGCTCTGCCTCTTGCAGTTTCTGCTTCTCATGTGGCACCGCGCTAGTCGAATTATTAGCTCGACTCTGAGCTGGCCTTCGAGTCGGATTGTAGACTCATCGAACTCTTTGATGGCATCCCTTGTCGGAAGCCATTATTTAGAAATGAAAGGGCCGATCTCGAGACTGACTTTGGTTAGTGTAAACGCCGAGGTATCCAAGGAGAGCAGGACGTCAAGCCTGACCGAGTACGATAGTAGACCGTGGACGTAGCCCGAGATAGAGAACAGGACCCAACACGCGCAAGAATAGCTTCTAGAAGAGACACTCATTGTTCCGATGTCGGAATTCGGAAAGTACGCGTTTTGGAGTTCTCGGAGGGCAGCGCGTCGCATAAAGGAGAGTCCAAGCTCAACTAGAGATACGATTGCCGTGGCGGCAGTTCCGGGCCGGGTAATCCGCGCACAGACCATGGTCCGTGCTGAGCGCTGAGCATTCCTTCTTCGAGATGTCACCTTCCTAACCAACAACACGACTACGCAGAGCCCAGAAGGCACATCGAAACCTGCCAACTGCTGTCCGCCCTCGCCCTACGACTTTTGTTGTGTTACTGTATTTGGAACTGCCTACGCTAACTGGATATATGCTCTGAACAACCAAGGCCTTACGCGGCATCCACTGCCGGGTTTCTGACGAATCGAAAGGGGAAAATCGCGTACGATTGACGGAGCAGGCTGGGCGGAAGGTAAATCTCTGACAGGTGCGAAAGTCCCGCCAGTGTTTGGGACGCCGCTGATCGTCGTATCAGGGGGAAGGATTTCGGTTGCAAGGATCCCAAACGTGCTGGAGGCAAAGCATTGGACGGCACCGTGCTCGATACTCGAGTGACAATACGGAAGCATAGCGAATAGCGGAGGGTTAGAAACAGGATATGTTATGTTAATGGTGCGACTCGTTGGCCGTATGTATGCAGCTCGGATTGCTAATTTCTCGTCCTCAGACGAGGGTATCATGACCTCCGTTAACATTTATTCTATCAAGCCCTCTTTGCCGAGTATCATTGCTGGATCATCTTCGCTGCTCGCTCCAACATAACCTCCGTCGATGCTTACGAGTCTGGATTTCATCGGGAAAGCCACGCATGGAAGGACAATATGGTCCTCACCTTTTGCGGTCCATCTGTACCGGAAGGTTCCTCGGATCGCTGCAAAACTTAGGCGGCCTTATCGGAAGCCAATCATCTGTGCTCGCATACATCCCCGGGAAGCACGTCCTCTACGTATAGGCCGGGCGTACTCAGTGGTGCAGCGTGTTTTAAGACCTTAGGATACGGTGTTCCTGGCGCATTATACGCGTGCGGCGGTGTTATCTCGTGCATGCTGCTGTGGACTGGGATGGAGAACAATGCTATCTCTGAGTTTTGGCGAAAGCGAGTTCAACTACTGCTGATCCTATGCCAGAAGACTTTTTCGCATCATTTCCAGCGGAGGAGCGTGATAATCGTCGGATAGTATCTGTTCGTGCTTTTGGCAGGTAAGTTCACTCCGTCCCCCATTTGACTAAAATCGACATAGTTCAGGTTATCCAGAACCTGGAAGGACTACGGTCTATGATACCACTCAGACCATTGATTTGGACTCTGTTTCTCTGAACGGAGGAATCTTGGTCAAGACGTTGGTCGTCTCCGCCGACCCGTATCAGCGCGGGAAGATGAGAGAACCAAATACAAAGTCTTGCGCGGTCCGTCCTTCTGAGAGTCCTAAGATATGCAGTCCAAAAGCCACCCTATCTCGTGGGCGAACCGTATGTCGTGTCTGACTATTCTCTTCTATAAACTTACGCAATGGAGATTGTATAACTCTCGGCTTCTCTCACGCTCGGAGGAAGGACAAACTTCCGACCCAACTGCGCCAGCCCCTGTACTACCGAAGATGGTGTCGCCCTTCTTCGCCTTCGCGAATTCAAAGAACGCTGCGCGACCTGGCATCCCCGCCGCGCCTACATATGCTGTCCATGGTAGCGCTTCCGCGGTTTTGATTATGGTTTCTATCCGGCGTGGAGAAATAGCTTCGGCCTGAAACACACTGTATTCTTGGAAGTCTGCGGGGCAGTGTCAGTCAAAGAGACTTGGTAAGCGAACGAATACACGGAGATGGTGGTTTTGCTTGGATGCTCGTGAGTCCTCCTTCTTTTGGTCTTCTTGTCTCTGTTGAACTGAGGCTTGATAGCACTCCCCCACATCAAGTTCGATATCCGCTAGTGCCACGTCTACGAATCTCATCATAACCTATCCCCCGTCGCCCGAGGACGCGACGTCCTCGAACGTTATGACGTTTCTCTTCTCTGGAATCGCTGGAGTTTCGTTATCCAGGCCAGTGGGAGTAGTACGGATTTGTCGGGGATCATGCTGTCCGTGTCTGGCAATGTTGCGAGGGGGAATAGGACGTTCATTTATGGATCGGGGACTATTAGTTATTATAATTTGACGTATGTCGTTCCGGAACTGGGGGAGGGTGAGGTGGCGAAGATCGTGGCTTTCATCTAGACTTTGCTGGGACAGAGCATTTGGAACAAATTGCAGTAGAAGTTGGAACTCTACGCGCCTCAAGCCGAATCGCTTCGTCGCTTCATCGGGGGGACGAGGCATTACAACCAGACTTAGTACGGATTCAAATTTTGCCGTTTGTATTAATTTCTTTGTATGACATGCTCGCTCACGACGATGTAGAGCATCCTTCAATTTCTGGGCCCATCGGCGTAGTAGGGAACCGTGATTGAAGACGGTAGTAAGGTTATTGGGGTGGAAGTAACTGATCTCGAAGGAACTGTGACATTAAGCACAAACACGGTTTGTAGGTGTAGTAGTATCAGTAGCAAGTATTTTATAATGCGGGAATAGAGTCCATTGTTATTCACCACAACATATGAAACATGTCTATGCATCTGGCTCCGTGATCTGCGCGCGTTTCTTCAGCGTCATCTTAGCGCAGCGCGGATGCTCCTTGCTCGGACTACCTAGGAGACTTTCAAAATCCGTATTCTCCTGTGGGCTCTGTACCTGGTGTCTGAAGAACGAGGTGTCAGAACACAATGAAGATCACTGGGGTTATGAAGCGCTTACTTGTCTAGAAGATGATCCATCATTTTCTCATGCTCAACACCCCCGACATTATCTTCCCGTGGAGTATCGCGACAGTGCAAGCAATGGTACAAGATGTCTTCATAGGTCCTTTCGACGATATCCCATCCATCAGGTAGCCCCCAAGTGTGGACGGCAGAGATGTGCTGGTCAAAATCCGCGCTCCCAACGCTGTGTTCAACCATGGCGTGTTGTATCTACCATGATATGAGCTTGTGAGCAATATACAGAGAGACAGGGACCTACGATTTCGCGCCAACTAAAAAGAAAATGTCGCACGCTCTCTCGACATGATGTGCATTCAAACATAACCCCACATCCATCCATATCGGCCACGCTTGCGCTTGTCGCATCTAGACCTGTCATCGCGACAACTTTCTGCGCGAGCCTAGCCACGACAGGGTGCTTAACATATGGGCCCGGCCTCCACAGTGACCGAAAGGGCGAAAACCAGGACCTTTCACTGGCTTCATCGTCAAATGCCCAGTCCGGATCGAAACCGGGAAACGGCATCTGGCTGACAGCACACTTGTGCGTTAGCACCTCGGGATAGAATAATGGTCTGACTTTCAACCCTCTCGAACTCGTAAACTCTTCCTCTGCAGACGGAGAAAAGTCGATGGGGAAACATGTGCAGGAAGAGCAGATTATCCCAGTCGCAGCTAATTTGAGGTCAGATGACAAGGTATCGATGTCGGGATGCGGTTCAGCGAAATCCAGACCAACTGCTTCCGCAAGCTGACGGTGTATGGAGTAACGCCAGTTGCTCGCAAAGCCGTCCAATTCAGAAAGGATTTCTGTAAAGTTGCCTTCCGTTAAAGCAGTTTGATCTGGTCGATGAATCAGATCATGCACGACATCCCAGGCAAGAAAGTCCGGCATGTATGGGAATAGAGTCTGCGGGGGAAGGGCTTCCTTGTAGGAGTGAAAAACAGAGATGGCCATCGACGTCCGAGATTGAAGGAGAACTTTACGTTCATGCGCCAGATACATTGTGCGCACACTGACCATGAACTCGAGAACCTGAGGCTCAATATTGCGCCACACTGTAAACTTGATGAACATATGATGAACAAGAAGGCCATTCGCATACCACGGTCAGTGAGGATGCAGTTTCGTTTGACTTTTGGAAGTTTAAGAAAGTCTGTATAGATAGACTTGAATCTAGAGAAATCAAACCAGCCAGTTGGGGCAGTAGTCATGTACTGCACTTCCTTTGCGTATCCCATAGAGGACAGTCGGTCCAAAATCCTGTACAATACCATTGTGAATAAAGCCATAAGACAAGTTAGAACGACTAACGCCTGCAGCCGTTGCTTTCCGGCAGCTTTCAATTCTGCCTGTCGGTCGGACGTACGCTCATCCAACCAGTCTTCACACAGTTTCGCATGCTGTAGAGCCCTGTTGAGACACCAGTCAAAATGGAAGAAAGTACATACCTTGATAACTGTTTTCCGGGCTTGCTGCTTTTTGTTGTCAAACTCCTCAGTCAATCCTTTGGGAAGCTGACGAATTTCATCCTCTGTGGTTTCGTAATCGGTCAGACGAACATAAGTGTCATGCACTTTTTGCCTTTGATACACTGAAGCACAGTCAAAGATAGTAAGTAACAGCATAGGCATAGGACAAACCCCAATTGTTGGAAGGAATCAGTTTGAAAACCATTTCAATGTCGGGTCGGTCGGCTACGGGCATGACATCCAAGAATTCCCTCAGAGCAAGGAGGCTGAAATACCATCAGAGAGAATGTAGAGCAGGCGAAGTGAGATACAGACTGAGTCTCTGAGCACTTTGCACAGATTCTGCAGCGAAGCCTAAAGTCCGGTTGCATGACCTTCTTCGTCCAACAAAACTGGGGATGATATTAGTCAATAGCAATAGCGGGGCCATGAAAGCTGCTTACATTACATACTCGGACATAGACCAGATTCGCCCACGCCGGTTCGCTGAACTCCGCGAAAGGCTCTGGCAGGTTATGCGCGTTAGCCCTGGCCTGTTTCCATGTCCCACACGAAGACTTTATCAGGAACACGTTTCGTAGCGCGTGATTTACGCGACACAGATACAGCAGGTCAAGCGGCGTAAGATGGGCACCAATCTAGGCATCTTTGAGGAAAGAAATCGCGGAAAATACAAATATATCGCACCTCCAATAGCACGTCAAATGGCAGTTTAGTAAGACTCGCCGGGGAAAGGCAGCGGGCGCTGCGAGGCTTCCGGGAAGCTTTATTTTTATCATTTGCCGCCGTGATTTTCCGTTGCTGATTAGCTGGTCGTGCCATGGTGGTGGTCGACCGAGAACAAAGGATTCTAGGGTACAGGGGATACGGTTGCCAGATTATGCGCGATTAGTTGAGTGAACAATGGACTGCCCAAAGGGGATCGGGTGTGGACGCGCTAAAAAGTTCGCAGAAGGAGTATACGAGGAATGACAGAACTGTTCGAATCGACTGTAAATCGGAAATTCAAGGGGATTGCAGTGATAGTTGGAAGCAGGAAGTATCGGCAAGTCACGGCATCATTCTTCAAATTCACGATCCGCCTTGTCGGCCCGGGCTTTTTTGCTACACCACCTCCAAGCAAAGCAATCGCGAATGCGCACAATAAAACAATCTTTCAATTATCACGCTGGGAGTCCAAGAAGTCAAATTATACAAGCTTAAAGGAAGATCTCATTCACGCCCCAGTAGTCACAGAACAGGAAGCACATAACCCTTCCTCAGGGTGCAATTGTGCACCCAATGGCATCAGCAACGCGGACGCGTCTGGCATGCAAGGCATTTGGAATAAAAGTAACAGCTCCGAAATAGCCTCGCATATACGCAGACAGAACAGCCCCACCCATCCCCCGAAGGGCAGCGATATCGGTAATGGGAGGGAGGGCAGCGCGTGGCGGTAGAGCACCCCCCGCAGGAATCTAATCAAAGCATGAGAGAAGAATACATATGTTAAATGGAATATGTACCGCAACCGTTGGAAGAGTGTCGTCCAGGAAAGGCACTATGGCGAAATTGGTTCCCGTACCTCCTCCACGGAGCCGATTAAATTCCTGGAAAACATTTAGCAATGGTTCACGAGACCACAGGCAGACACACGATTGTGGACATCCGAGTAAGTGAGCCCAGTGCTGTCTGCATTGCAGCTAAAGTGCCCTGGATCTGGGCAAGTGTCGCTGTCGTCTGGGCTTGACCAGCTAACAAGGCTCCGATGGCTTGCCCACCCATAGGAATAAGCGCTAGGGAGGATATTAGGCAGCGAGAAAGGATAAATATGGGTTCTCGCACGAGGAGGGGCTGCGCCCGCAGGCAACGGGGCGGGCACCGGGATCTGAGCCAGGTCATAGGCGGCGATGACAGCTTGTGCATATCGCTCGGCTTCCACAACGACTGGCATGGGAGCCACGGCGGGGTTACGTGCTACATGGGGTATTCAGCACAGAATTGTAAAAGGCAGGAAAAGGCGGACAATTCTCAGTGTTAATGTTGTGCCTGTACTGAACACCATCGTAGACGTCTTGCTGCGTGGGTGGATTGACGGGATTGGCCAACCCGGGAAGGGAAGGGCAGCAAAGTGAGCGGGTGGGACAAGCTGGAGCATCTGGAATGCCATTGTATAAGCGTGATTGTTGTGGTTGAGAGAGAAAGCAGTAATAATAATATCACACGCGACACGTGGTCCTCCAATTCACGGCATTTCGGCAACTGGCCATTGGCTTGGAGCGATCATTTCACCGACTCCCTCTTTCTTGGTCGGACTGTGGTTACACGGTCACGGTGCTGATTGCGTTAGGTTGATTGCTAAGAAGCGTGTCCGCGTTGGATCTGTTTGGTTGATATACACCGTGTTAGTGCTCACTGGATCCAGTCGTCCTGACGTATGTAAAAACATTGATCTCAGGGAGGCCGGTGCTGAGGTGAGTTCAAGGTCGCATCTATCAAAAACTGCAGATTTGCGATATTCTCCCTTTTATGACAGTAGAATTCGCCATGGAAAGCTGTGCGCCTACGGTACGTCACTCTACCTCTTCTCACAAAATTTCTCGTGAAACAGTCTTCAACAGCCAGATGGTCTTTCATCTATGACTAGGTTTGTATGGATGCCATGCATTTTTCAAGGTTGAGGGTTTTCTCGTACTTATGGCGTGACTTTTTGTATGCGAATCCGTCTCTGTCCAAGTCTGGTGCGCTTTGTCGATTTTGATTTCAGGCAAGGGCCCGGGTAGGAATCGCTCGACTACAGCTGGTCGTCTCTGGTCCCATGTGAGAGGGCTACATTTCTTTTTTCACATACATATTACAGTCCGCAGCAAGGAATAAATGGTGGGGCCACCGAGTCAGGGAGCTTTATCTCGATAAGAAAGTAAGCACCAGAACAAAAAGAGAATGGAAAACGCACATCAGACACCCTCCAGCGCGCACTTGTACACCAATTCACCCCCTGAGCTTTCCTATCAAAAACAGACGAGGACGAGGTACACCGCCTCGTGGACGTGCACGCAACATACATCTCCACAGGTTGCTGCTCAGGCATTGTGTATCCCTTCCTCCTCTGGAAGAAGCCACTGTGTCCCCTGCTCGCATTGTCGTCGTCCTCCAATGGCTCCATTCAAGCTCAAGTACTTACTGGGGAACTGGGAGCATGGGGACGTGGGAGAGGTGTGGGGTAGGAGTGAGTAGGTCCGGCTGCAGGGTAGAAGTCGGAAGGAGACTCGCTAGTATATGTGCGGCATCCTCCGCGTAGTGTCATTTCTTGAGTAGAAGTTCGATAAGAAGACGGTGCAGGCAGGCAGGTAAGTGGTCGTCCACGCGCGTTCGAGTCTTAGAAAGCGCGTGCCGGGAGTCAAGCGAGCTCAGTTGAAGGATTCCACAATGAACGGAGTAGTCACCCGATGTGGTTAGACACAGAAGGACAACAAGGGGACTCGGAGAGCATAGGCGATAGGATCCAGGACAGAGCTGAGGATTACTTTAAGAGGAGGCTTGCGAAAATGTACAGATCACAGCGCAAGGAAGAAGTATGCTGCAAGGCAAGAAGTGCTCCAGCGGGTGATCAACGGCCACAGACCAAATTTCAACATCAAAATAGGCCGAGTCGAACGGCGCGCAGAGATGGGGAGGCTGCCACATGGAACCGCGCTAACGCGGTGACACCGGTGACAAGTTGTTAGCGCTAAGGCGGTGATAACGGCGTTATGACAAACAGGACCAAACCAGACACATGGTTTCCTCTTTCCAACCGTCAACTTGCGCGTGCTGAGGCGTCTGCATGGCAGATTGCCCGTGATGCAGATTCGCTGGGATATCCAGGGGGTTGTGGCTGCCGGCCTCACGGCTGAGTACGTCTACCGCGCGTATTGTCCTCAACGGAGCACATTCCTGGAACAACCGGTGTGTCCGCTTCCCATTCCCGTCCATACTACCACTGACCTCCGTCATCCCCAGTCAGTGGTCACTGCCCATGATGACCGTCGCGATAGTCGCCGCCAGCAGAGCGATCGTCATCGTCTCGTTCGGAACTCCTTAGGATGCTGCAGTGTCGACCTGCCGCCTACCGCGCCTACCATACGCGCCTCCAACCGTGCACCGTCATCCAGTGGCATTTCGAGATGTGCGGCCCTTTTGTCCGTGTCGGCTGGCTACCCACCACCCTACGGTCCAGCGAATCCAGAGACGCACGACTCCACCCACCTTGGACCTCGTCTGTGCGTTATCACCTTTTATTTTAACGCGAGTCCAGCTAACGATTGCGATAGACTCACAACAATATGGGCAGCAAGTCCCAACTAGATTGCTCGACCTCTTTCGTAACCTCATTCTCGGCACCGTTGACAAATGAGCTTGGAACTCTGAGCACCCTTGTTCAGCCACCATCCACGACTTTTCAAAGTACGGCATCCCGGGTATGACGATTTCTTTTGCCCCAAAATGCTTAACTGATATGCATCTAGCGAAGCGCTGTACAGGCTTGGGCCTGAAATCTAATCCGCAAGATTCCAAATGCTTGTTGGTGTCAGATGTGCGACTCGGACAGCGGAGGTCTGTTTGATTTATTTGTTTATTCTCGTTATTAAACCCATCCGTTTAGTTTGTCGGCGAACGGTTACCAGAGTCGTGCCCAGATGAACGCCGGCAGGCTGGACGGAAAAGGTCCCTGTGCGCCACCGACTCCATCACTCGTCGGCCAAGGACATCATCTAGAATATAGGGGTCACATGTAAGTCGTCTGTTCTGTTCTCTGACTTGGGTGGTCTAATTAATCTCTAGGATCGCTGAATATGACACAACTTCGACTACATGAGCCGTCATCCGGATATTGCCAAGAAGCGCTGAACTCGACGAAGTCATGGTATGCCACTCCTGATATTTCGGTCCTTCAAAACCTGCCGTATCTCAAGGCATTCATCAGGGAAGGTTAGTAACATTTGACCATCGCTCAACTAAACTCGACTTTGATGTTTGTTTCAGGTTTACGAGCTTACTCTGCGGCCCCGGGCCTTCTTGAATGTATCGTGCATTCGGTCCCGTATACCAATCCTTCTATCTCTTGGGCTTCGCGCTCCTCCAGGAACTGTTGTCGCCACTCAGGCTTGATCGATGCATCGCAACCCAACTGTCTTCCCATCTGCAGACACCTTCCTTCCCGACAGCTGGTTGGACGAGGCGGTATCCGCGGAGTTCTTGGCCGTCATGCACCAGCACTTTATGCCTTTTGGAACTGGATTGAGAGTTTGTGGAGGCTAAAACCTTACGCAGGCCATGATAAAGGTCGTCGTCTCTGCCGTCGTACGAAACTTCAACATTGAAGCCCCCGGGGAGATGAACGAGAGGAGCATGGAGATCAAGGACAGCTTCGTAAGCATCCCTTTTGGCACGTCGTTAATCCCATTACTGACACGTACATCTCACAGGTCGTCTTCCCCTCGGCAATGGAGTGCAAGCTCATATTCAACCCAAGAACACCTTGATCGGGCTACCATGTTCTTTCAACATGTTCTTTCGCACCCACGTTTTCCTTCACTCTGTTTTCTTGGTTATTCGTTCTTGTTTTCCATCCGACATTTCCATACCCTTTCGCGATCCCCCGAGCTTTCCGTTCTAGCTTTCCATCGCTATCGTTGTTAACGTTTCTGACATGTTCATACTCATCTTCTTCACTGTCGACGTCGTGTCGGCATGGATCTTCCATTTTGCTATCAAGACTCGTTTTGAAATATCCATGACTATCTGGATTGGATACACGTTGTCGTTAGACGCATCGTACCTTACGTTTCCCTTAATACCATGTCTTGAATACTTAGTTCCTTCGTCGTTCAAGAGATTCTGTAGTTATCTTATATAGACCTTCCTTTCGGGGAGTAATTATGTTGTATCAATATGTCCGTCCACTGTTCAATGTACTAGACTTTCGCCAAGTTGATTTCTATGATTAGTCCGAAGTGGCTGAAAGGACGGAGCAAGTGCAGGGATTAGAAGGTAACAGCCTGGCTTCATCGATCTGTCAAAGGCGCGAAATGCAAGGCTCCGTGGTTGCATCCGCCGAGTCCTTCCTGATGCGTTCACACCAAAGTCGGCATTTTGCACAACGATGGGTGGCGACGTAGTAATAGAGATAGACATCTCGATGTTCACTGGGGAGCTGGTAGTTTCAGATGCGTGATTTTCGTACCGCTCTGTAGCCTGGAACGGCGCCTTGTGTCCCATCCAGTGACGCACGCTCTGTTCGCCATTAAACTGCACTTGACTTTCTCTAAGACATGACACATCAATCTTATCCATACTGGCACGTGAAGTTAGTACCAAGGTTTTCAATGCCAGAGGATGCGCACTCATGCGAAGGATCACCAAGTGGACAGGAAAATATTGCACTGGGCGAGGTAGCACGCCACTTTCAATTTGTCTTTGTCGACGGTACGTGCGGGGCATTAAGTACAAGGAAGTTGGGTACTCTATAATAGTAAGAAAGATGTAGTATAGTAAAGTAATAGGTATCCACTGAGTACATCTCTACCATTATAAAGCACAAAAGAAATAACGAGTCCCGGAGTAAAGTTATCCTAAATCAACAGCGATTTCCGCTTGCCAAGAGTTCTCGTACGACGGAGAGGATAACAAGGTTCTCGAGTCGAATCCCATCGGCGCCAACTTTCCGCTGTCTCTCTGCGGCGTTGATAGTTTCGTACTGAGTTTTCTGCAGAACAGTCCATAAGTCGGGGATACAGACACTGCCTACCTCGATCAGGACGACGTAACCAAGATGTGCCCTCGTCATGGGCCCTGTCTTGGTATTCACTTCCACAGAGCGGTACCATTCGACATGTGGATATCAGGGCCACTGATCGAGCAATATTTCACCATCAATAATTGTGTCAACGACAAGGAAATTACGCACGGTTGTACCGTTTGGGAGGGCCATGAATTAGTATCCTCCGACATAACGCGTCGATAACGCTGACACGGATAGGTTCGGACCAACGATCTAATCACAAAACTCTTCCCAGACGGCGTAGAGCGCCTTATAAAATACCCTGGTGTATCGCCATCAGCGGGTTTTTCTTCAAGCTTGGTTGAGCGCGACGAACCGGAGGACGCGATATGGAGGAAACACGTTTCTTGTAGCCGTTAATGGCTTACCATGTTTGAGGGAGTAGAAGAAATCGACAGATATTTGGCGGCTGATTCGGCGGTTTGATAGGTGTGAGGTTGAGAAAAGTGGGTGCAGAAGATTGATTTGGCCTGTAGGCTGAACTTGTTGGTCTAATTGCAGAAAGCATACTTAATGAGGGAAGAGAATACGAGGAAAAACACCAGGTGGAATAAGAACGCACTTCGGTGAAACGCAGAGACAAGACCTGTAATACCAACGAGGCATTTCTAGATGGTGGCAGGAAAGCAAGTTTGAGGAGCGTGACACTTGACGCGTTGTTACGGTGACACCTTCCTTTTGTGGAACCACCATGGTCTCCTCTCCACCTCGCGAGAAATCAATGGAACGGAGGGGCTAGAGTCCATGGCGATTGCTCGGAGATGGAGAAGAATTACGTGGAAACTTGTCCTTGCTTGTCCTTCCAAGTTGTCGTCTTGGTCAAAAATCTTTCATGGCTCTCTCAAGGCTCTCTACTAAGTATAACCACCTAAACACTAAAACCACCCATCCCATCTCAACGCTTGTACTCTTGTTCTCAGGTTGATCTTGTGTTTCTGATAGCGACTAGTCTCTGTGATTAATACTCGCTCCCATTGGACTTGTATCATTGACAGACCTCTATTCTGGCGCCGCCGATTACACCTGTACAGTCGAGATAGAGTGTTGCTCAGGTCGACTTTACCGCAATGATGATCGAAATTCTCTAAACTAGGACGTCGCGTTTAACTCTGTTTCCTTAAACTTCACGTCAATGGTCCTTGTCATGTCTGACAGTCGCTTGCTGCCATGTAATGGTATTGGAAGCTGTTCCGGAGACATGATGCTTGATTGATGTGCTGAATGTACCATTGCTGTTTCGCTACAAGCTGGCCTACTAGAACGTGGCGCCCGATGAAACGATGTAAGGACAACGACTCGGACACGGTGCCAGTGGTGGGAACGAAATAGGGCAGGAGCTTGTGGCGATGTGGCAAGCGTCAAATATCGCACTGGGAACTGCATACTTGTCAAGTCTCATCTATACGAGTCCCGTTTTAAGCTGGACCGCGGAGGTCACCATCGGATTGGCAAGGCTTTCGAGTTCTGGCAAGGACGGGCGTGTCTCGAAGCCCAGACTATTCGACATGTGGTCTTCGAGCAGTCTCTATAGCTGCGGAAAGCAGACTCGGCAATCGGTCCCTCGCACTTTGACAACCACCATTAATTCTCTAGCCAAGTACATATTCAATCGAGCTATCGCGGTCGCTGTCGCCCATCATTTTACACGCACATCAAAAGTCTGTTAGCATTCAGTACTGTCGCGAATGTTGGACCTTGTAGATCCTCGGCAGCGGTTATCTATCCTGTGTCGACAGCAGGCCACGTTGAGAAGAAGTGGTGTGATCTTCACAGCACGGAGTTTGCCTCCGCGACTATAGACGCCGAAGTGCAGTGCATTACAGCACCTTGCAGTGAAATGTGCACTCTCCGCAGTTTGTTCCCCTCAGGATTTCTGCTCAGGGCAGCATAGACCCTGTACACATATCCTAATCAGTAAATCGAATCTTGAACAGATCTTGCCTCCATTCTCGCGCACCCACGCTAGAGCACGCCAAATCAGTTGCAGGAGAACACTGCTGTAACATGGATAAGTTCTCGGGAAGAAACTATACTTCAAGAGTGGGCATTGTCGCGTCAACGGTTTGTGGCCCGGACCGAACAAGATTTTCTTTACTAATTAGGTTACATGAACAGGGTCCGCTAGCCAACCCTAAGCAGAAATCGTGAGCGGAACAAACTGACGAGAGTGCACATTTCACTGCAAGGTGCTGTACCAAATCGAGAGCATGCGATCCGTTTAGAGCTCGTTCGGATCTCGAGTTGGGTCCTAGACCCGAGAACGAGAATGCGGAGGGTCGGACCGTGTACCGGGCCCTGGTGAAAACGATCAAAAGGTCGCCGCCGTTGCATATAGTGGGCGCAGTGCGCGCTGTGCATCCCGGAGAGCCGCCGTTCTTCGCACTTTTTCATCAGGCTTGAAATACCGTCCGGTAGACACCAGTAACTCCCCGTATTCGCTGTAGATGTACCGCTACCTTCTTGTACAGGCCCAGGATGCCAGTCTTGTCGCCACAGCTTCTTGTCTTGTATACGGAACCTGTAGACATCAAATATAGTGATTATCAGACACTTGAGAACATGATACGCTACCATATATTGTCTAGAGACATACCCTGCTGAACTCTGACTTTCGGAAGGCCCACAAGATGACTGACACCTTCAGCAGATGATTTTAGGCATCCAACTTCTCCATTACATGCTGTATAGCTGTTGCTCAAAGCCTAAGATCCACAGAAATTTCATTAAATAGACTACGGTGTATATACACAGATGTAGACTATGGGAGGAGAAGAAAGAAGTCTATACTGGAAGGATACAGGAGTCCTTGGTGTCCACTGGAAGACAGAACAAACCCTATGAAGATACACTAGAAGTCGTGGCAGTCGGGGATGAAGGGCGCGCCCTGTGGGCGATGTACGCGACCAGTACGCGACGGCGGCTCATTTTCGCCAGGGCCCGGTACACGCTCCGACCCTCCGCATTCTCGTTCTCGGGTCTAGGACCCGACTCGAGAATGATCCGAACGAGCTCTTAGGTGCCCCTTGTTTCTTGATTTGTTGGTTACTTTTTGCTGCGACGTTATATAAACGGCTGCCCACTTCCCCGGCATACAAACCGACGAGTACGACGCTAGAATTGTCCGGGGACACCGTTTACGCAGCGCCAACCTCTCCATTCTTTTCCAGAGATCGGTTTCCGAAACAGCCGACCTCCTAGCAACAGCCTTATCGTCCCATTTCCTGGCGCAGCATCCCCTACCTACGCCCCGCTGCCTCGTCGCGGGTAGCATTGGAATAGGACAGACGGCGCTTGCACGATCTGCAACTGATTTACATTTCCTGGTATGTTTGCCGTTTTTTGAGGCGGAGGAGCACTTAATACCTCGATTAGGTTTTTCCGACTGTAGAGGAGCAATAAACTCTTGGAACTAGGCCAGTCGGCTCTTGTATGATCTCTAAACAAAGTTCGTACGTTGTCCGTTCTTTTTATGGCGAGATGGACCTAAGCGTCTTATTGTTGTTAGTCTTTTCGGGCAGCATTCTACTGCGAACCTTTCCGCTTCGCGTTACTGGTGCGTGCATATTCGCCGGAGTAAGCCACGCCTAACATATCCCAGTCACGATTCATCTCACGCTACCCGCATTTCTTCCTCCTCCGACTCCTCGTCGTCTGCTCCTCCCCTAGTTGTCGAAATTCCCGTCCTCTACCCTCCCGAGTCCGAGCAATCCTCCGTTAATTCCTCCCTCAGCTCTTCTCCAACTAATGCCAAACTCGTCGAGAAACCTAATGGCCCCCGGGGAATACTAGAGCTCCAGCCTAGAGTCGCATCCACCAGTTCCCTCCCCTCTCAGAACGTCAAATTCGCCCCTCTGCCCAATATCGCGCCGCGCAGACGCCGATCAACCGCACCTCTTGGCGTGTCTGCGCGCAGCGCCTTGATGCGCCGGCGGCGAGGGATGCTAGACCCCCAAGATGCCGAAAGCAATAACTGGGCGGAGGATCCCTTCCTTACGCTCGGCAAAATGGTCAAGGGCGCGTGGAAGAAGCTGAACGGTCGTCAGGAAAAGCCGCCCCGCCACCCAAAGTCGTTACCGGCGTGACGACCACCTTACAAGAGCCCGAGATATTCGTTCGCCAGAGCTTGGACGGCGCGGGCGGCGTGTGGGAAGAGGAAGTCGTTCCCAGGAATGTGGGCCAGACCGACACGTTCCGGGAGACCGACACGTTCCGGGAGGCCGACACGATTCGGGATACGGGGGAGACGGAGACGATTCGCGATAATGAACTACAGGACTAACAACAACAAAAGCCCGCACGAGAGCCGTGACGCGCTGCGTATTAATTCTTTGACATACACCTATCCTGGATATCCTTAACTTACTATATTACTTGCTATCTCTCCTTACTTATTATCGGGCGTTACCTAATATTTTATTCGTTCCTTTGGAATCTCGTTAGTCTGTAATCTGCATGAATTAGTCGATTAGGGAACAAAGGAGATGTGAAGGTCATCTGGGAGGTTTTCGTGGCGCTCCAAGACTTCATCTTTTCCTTTGACTTCAGAGCTTAACTGTCCTCACGATTCTATTAAGGCGTAGTGGGATATCGTCAATCTACGGTCGTCCAGTGGAATTCGGAGTGAGTATCCTCGTTCCTTGCCACAGTCAGGCTTCATGACATGTTGTGTTTCTTCGTACCATTTTAGTGACAAGAGCTCGTACGTTGGTTGACTACGGGAGACTACCCAAGCGCTGAATATCCTGTCTTTCTTCTCATCCTCCACCACAATCACACGGACACGGCGAAATAAACAGAATCATTTCTAAGTGAGCATTCTCTTGGCCTTCCTCGCGTCTTCGTGACCATGTTTTAAGTTTAGTCAAAAATCTGACTGACTTCGCCATCCGTTGACTTGTCGGCCATATGTCTTCCTTACACCAATTTGATATACCTCCCACCATTTATCGTCTCCACGCAACCAACGAGGCACCCTCGCCCAGGAGGAGATTCTGCTCCTCGAGTGGCAGAGTTCCTTCCTCTCGCCACTTCAGGAAGTTGATGCTGCTATCGACCGCCTACAACTCCCACTCGCGCAGCTGTTAGAGCGCAGGACTGCCATACAGATGGATGCTGTACGACCTCGCAAAACTCGCCCTTTCCCCCATGCGTCGCCTCCCCGGAGAAATCTTCCAAGAGGTTTCCAGCTTCTGTTCTGAGCAAGACACCTGTAACGACCTCTTTGGAGCTGAGAGAAATGCCGGGCTGCTCAAACTTGGTCATGTCTCTCGGAAATGGCGCTCGGTCGCACATTCGTACACGGCCCTTTGGCAACACGCCCTTGGAAAGCTCGACGTTGAAAATGGGGCGAAACTCAAAGATCCACAGAGCACTATGGATACCAACCGGACAATATTGTCATGCTCACGGATGATTCGCGGGATCCGATTCGTATTCCGACCAGGCAAAACATGGTCTGCTCCTTCGAGTTTCCTCTGTTCTTTCGGGCACTGAACTTACCTGCATAGATCAACGCGATGCAGTGGCTTGTACGAGATGCACAGCCGAGCAGACTAGGAAAAATCCCGCGATGTCTAAAACTGCTCGGTATGGATTCGAACAATGGGATAAGGGAGTACCACGATTATTCGCTTTGGTCAAATCTTCTGTTGAAATGCGCTCTGCACGATGAAGGGGTCGAAGGCACCCTCAAGGAATCCGGTCATGAGCTCGCGGAGAGCCTTGTCGGATGAGGGGGTAAGCATTTCTTTGACTGGGACCTTCGGCGGATCGCGAGCGTGCGCTTTATTGGAGAGATCCCAGAAGGATGGCGCAGACGTGTTGGGATCAACGGCATGTCCACGATGTAATACGAATGACCTGGATGCTACGCTGCTTTTTAGCGTCACCTGGATAGTGGTTCCGAAGCGCCCGCGGGCTTCTTTTTGAGCTCGACGTCGGTGGTATGGGGAACAAATAGCGTAAGGATAAACAAAGTTTCGAGCACCACGGTGTTGAAGGGGGAGAACAGAGGGTCCTGCGAGGTGTTCGCGGCAATGGTGAGAAGGAGATGGATGGCCTCAAGCGCATGATGTCGGATGAGGTTCCGGTAAAGATGTAATATAACGTTAATGACTTGCGCGTCGCGCGAGGAACGCTCTTTCGCCGGTTTGACCAAGGGTGGTAGGATGGAAAAGATCGCGTCTAGCACTTTGGGTGCACAGAGCGGTGTTTTGTACGCGTAGTGCGCAGCCAGAAGATGCGTGTACTCGCACCCGGCAGCAACGACGCCGTAGGTGTCGAATTCACGATGGATAGCGGATTGCCGTTGACGAGTACGGCCAATAGAAGGTTTAGGGAAGGAAGTAAGTTGGTTTTTGCGATTGTTCCGGCCTACGTTAACGCGAATCCACTGTGGATGTTCACGCGTTGAGACGGTGTATGAGGGTGCGAGGTCACAGCCGTCGAACGAGGTGCTGGGGGAACTCGGTGGGTTTGTGCAGATTGGCAGCAGAAGCGTATCAGGTAGATATGATGTCGAGGGTGGGGAGCGCGCAGATGCGGCATCGGAGGAATTGGGAATAGAAATTGGGACGCCAATAGAGAGGCTCGTGATGATCCTCCGCGTTATGTAGTGCGCACGGAATGATATTGGGCTAGAGTCGAATAAATTTCGGAGGCCGTTCGGATAGGGTGACCTGTTGGATGAGGTATAATAGCTATCGAATCGGTTGGCCAAAGCATTAAAGAGAAATGAGCACGCACCTCTCCAGACCTATATTGCAATCCTAAGAATATTTAGATGTCTCTATCCTGGACCAGATCGAACGTTGCAGGCTGCCGTCGCGGTTGATGCTTTGTTTCAAGAACAGTTCTTGCGTGGAGACTCATCGATGGGTTTGCTATTTAAGCGCTTATAGCAAAGAGATCAGAGCTGAAATAAAAGATTCTTACCAAGATGAAACTTGGAAGGACAAGCAAGGAGCAAGGGCACGCATCCGAGGCCGCGCGTAATTCCTCTCTGCATCTCCAAGCATTCGCCGTAGATTCTAGGTCCTCTGTCGCATTGGTTTCTCGCGAGGTGAGGAGGAGACCATGGTGGTTCCAGAAAGGGAAGGTTTCCGTCACAACGCGTCAAGTGTCACGCTCCTCAAACTTGCTTTCCTGCCACCATTTAGAAAGGCCTGGTTGTTATCTCAGGTCCTGTCGCCGAGCTTCGACAAAAGTGCGCTCCCTTTGGCCTGGGTTTTTCCCCTCCTAATGTGTTCCCTCATTAAGCATGCTTTATAGAATTAGACCAACAAGTTTAGTCACAGGCCAGATCAATCTTGTGTACCCACTTTTCTCAACCGGATATCTATCGATCCACCGAATGTCTGTCAATGTTGGCCATTACCTCAAACACGACACGCTATTAACTGCTAGAAGAAACGCGTTTCCTCCAGATCACGTCCTGCGTTTCACCGCGCTCGACCAAGCTAGGAAGAAAAAACCGCTGACGATGATACACCAGCGACTTTTTACGAACGCGATCTACGCCGTGAGGGAAAAGTTCTAGGATTAGATCGCTGCTTGGTCCGACCTTATCCGCATCGGCGTCAAGGACGCGTTATAGCGGAGGTATAATCCTGGCCCTCCCAAACGGTACAACCGTGCGTGCTGTCTTTGTCGTTGATGCAATGATTGATGGTTTAATATAGTTGCAGGGCGTCTCGTTGAGCCATGTTATACGGTTTTATAGATGCTACTCCCCTTACCATCAAGCCCTTCTGAGCAAAAAAAGGCTGTGGGTCCTATTGGCAGTGCGCCAGTCCATAGCTCGCAAACTTGTCATGGACGTCCTCTCAGCGTGCTAGACGGATATTATCATCTATGTATGACCACCGAGGCTGTTTATTGTGGAAATACCGGAAGCGTGGCTTTGTGGACTACATCCGCATTCGACTCATCAGGATGGGAATGTTGTGCGCATTCACGACTGCCGCCTTTTACGCGTATGTTTAATTCTCTGGACCAGGACTTACAACCGTCTCATACACTTCCAGGAAACCGTGCAGGTGCGTGGATTTCACAACCACCGCCGTCGTACTCGTTACGATAACGTGGATCTTCTGCCGCTCATCAAGCTCCTGATAACAGAAGGCTTTTCGATTTGCTAGACCGCTGTGTAGATGATGGTTGCCATCGACCTCGAGAACATCAGTAGGTCATTACTGCTGAATATGTGGGAAGTGCACTGACATGTTGCACGCAGAACTAGTGATAGAACGATGAAGGATCTGTTGGATTGAATAGGTTTCGGCACCTCCCCCAATCCGAACACGACGCGTTGCCCGCTTCCGCAATGTTCAAGCGCGAAACTAGGTCAATGATTGGCGAAGTCAGGAAGACGAGGGAGGACATGAAATGAGGAGTGTCGTAAACTGTGAGCCTCTCTTTCGGATCTTCGGACGTACACTGACTGTACAATAGTGAAACGGAATATCGCTTCACACGCGCAGGAGGACATGTCGAGATTAGGTCGTCGCTTGTGGCAGACGTGATTTAACTCTGTGAAATGTCGCGTAACGAGAAACATGTTCAGCTTCTTGGGTTGATGGGACTTAATTGAATATGATTCTTCAATTGACTGCGCGTACGAGTTCAATCAAACAAAGTGTGTATCTGCCGTCTTCTATTGCCATGTTCATTCCGCACAATCGAGGTTAGTCCGTCGCGCCTCCCAGTCTCTCACCGTGGGAGTCTTTTATCCTTATGCCCGCCCCACCACCACCAACCATGTCGAAAAAAGATCCATTTCCCGTTCATACAAGTTGTTCGCTTCTGACAGGTCAACCGTTGAAATCCGGTTCACAGACGACCCCAAGAGGCTCCCACTTCTCAGCCGCCTCTTTCAGTGTCTCGAGGCGAAACAACCAGGCCTAGGAAGGCAGATCGTTCTGAAGGAGAACGAGGTCGACAACCCGAACGCGTGGAAAGCACGACTGATTGGCGACAACGACGATATCGCGGCTCAATTTCCGCATGATATGAGAATACTTCGCCCATTGTACGGACAGAGATAGGTAGGGAGATATGAGGAGGTGTACAACCAACTTTGGAAGAGCTATCGCCAAGTACAGCGTAATCGGAACTGGTGCACTGACGGCGCTGGCCAGTTATCGGCGAGGATCAAGGAAACCGTGTACGGTGTCGAGTTGTGAAAGCTTCCGAGTGTATTCTGCGAGTCGCGCTCGACGCTGTCAGCTGGTGTTCAACGCTTCATCGGTCGTCCATTAGGCAGCGAAAGAGGCGGCTTTGGTATCTGCATTGCCGCCGGTTATTCTGGTTCCTCATGTTGTTTCCATCGTACTAAACTACGGTCATCAGCCTTTTTAATTTCATCCTCGCCTAAGTAGCTGCGACTTGGTCGCGTAGTAGCCGCCGTGCTCGATGGAATCTATGTCGTTTCGCTGTCCTTCCTGACTCCGATTCACATAATCTCAAATGCAGCGTTTTGACGCCCCAGAACTTCTCCAAGATAAATGCAAACATTTAAAGAAACTAGGGGAACACCGACCTACTTGCTGGTCCGTGGAGCACAAGATGTGTATTCAGTAGTGCTGATGTTTACTTTTCCGGTGAGTGGAACAGAGAGTGGCGCGTCTGACCCCCGTTGATGTAGGTATTCCAGCTCGCTACAAAGCGAGAGAGTTCGAGTCCGCCAAAGGAATCCTAGGACAAGCCACTTTCCACATCCAAATATCGAGGCTCGAAACCTAAGTGGCTTCCCACCAGGAAAAATGTGGTTAACACACCTGAGCAGGACATCCTCTACGAAGGATGGGTGGTATCGATTGCGCGGAAAGTATGTTCTAGCTTGGCCTTCAATCGAGTGCGCTGACTAGTCTAGTGAGGTTCTCTACGGCCGAGAGAGCCGAGATTTCAGCAGAGATGGAGCTTGCACTCTCGTGGAGGTTAACAATGATGTTCCGTATGTTGATCGTATGCTTTGAAGAGTCATGTAAGATACGAAGTTATGTATAAGTGGCTATCAAGATGAATCAGTAACTGTACTAGTAAAGCCAACAGTGAAAGTCGTACTAGCACCCGTCCATTGGAATTCGCTACGGTGCCTATGAAAACATTGAGCTACTCATGGTCGATTAAAGGTCCCGCCAGTGTTGTTTTGAGAGCTAGCGCGGCATGTAAAGGAAAGGCCGCGGTCATGGCGGCCATGAGACAGTGGTCGCGGTGCTCTTGAAATATTTTCGATGTATACTTTGTTGTTTCCACCATGAGGATGGGGATCTCCACAGTGTTTTCCGAGATTCATTGCGGTCAGAAAAGATATGGGCTGGACGGTATCGCTGGGTGGAGGTGAGGTGAGGTTGGAGCTGGACGCGTACAGAGAAGACAATGTCGGGAACAATCACTGGTTGCCTCGGTCGGATTTAAGGACCAACGGGGCCGGAGACTGAGAGAGAAGATAAGCTAGAGATTGCACAGTGGATGATTGGCGTCAGATCTGATTGTAATTCCATCCTACTCCAGGCCCGTCATGCTATGCGCGCAGAAACACGTAGTCGTATGCCGGTATCGAGTTAAGCATTCCAAGTTGTGTGGGATCGCTGCTCGGCTTGCTGAAACAGTGCCTGCAAATGACCAGAACAATTTTGAGGCTAGGACGATTGAGGCAGCTAACAACATCTTCATTTGTCAACTACCGGATCTCAAGGCCAGTAGTGAGCCGCATTCAGTGGATACACACACCTTCAACGCACGCGCCACCTTAGATTATCTCAGGCTGGTCCAGAAAGTCACGACCAACAAATATTCCTGAAGAGGCTATATGTGGAGTAACCGGTATCATTCGCAGATGCGGTACAAGAGTCTGTAGGCGTGAAAGATTCTCGGGTGGAGACTCATTGCAGGACATAATATCTCGATGGTGTGAGATAATGCCAGGCAGTGTGGCAGCCTGGGAAGTACTTAGCGTTGATCGGCCCTTCGACGGATTTTACCCACTTGATCCGCAACCACCCCGAGCACGTACGCGCAGACAACGACGACATTGTCCTGGCGATGTAGGAGGGTTACTCCAAGGCGTTTACTTATACTCGTAAGAGGTCGACCCTCACAATCTTGGTGTGTTCAATTCAACCATCATCCAATTCATATTTCTTATTCGTATTTCTATACAGCACACTCCAACATGAATCGCTTCGATCAATGCACTCCCCGGACTCCATTTTCTCAGGCGTCATACAAATCAGAAAGGCGCGACGACCGTGGTTCTCAGTGTGGCTCGGACAATGAAGGTGTGTCCAGCGCGCTCTGCCGACGCTTTTAGCTCAACGCTTTGCAGAATACGGTTCCCTTACCATCCAGAAGCTTAATCCCAACGGGACACCCAAGCGTCCGATGAACGCGTTCATGATCTTTGCCCGCCGACGCCGCCCTCAGCTTTCTGCAGAGAACCAGTCCATGCGCACGGGTGAGATTAGCAAAATTCTTAGCAAGGAGTGGAGGACCATATCAATGGTGAGTTGCGCTCGCCATCATGTCTAGCGTCGGCGTGCTTATAGTCTGCAAGACCAAAAAGCAGTTTTATCTTGACCAAGCGAAGCAGCTCAAGGAAAACTTCAACTCAAAGTATCCCGACTACGTCTACCGCCGTCGTCCCAACAACTCGCACAAGAAGCGCAAGACCGACCCACTGGAACGGCCTGACGCGACCGAGCTGGGCGTCGATATGAACCCACTCGGTGACTTTGGAGAGCCCTCCCCATCCGCGGCATCCGATGGCCCTCCCGACCACAACCTCGACCTCTTCCCCCGACTCAACTCGCACTTTGAGACCGGCACGCACGTGCGCATGGCGACGTTCCCAGAGTGCCTCCCGCCCTTCATGAACGACCACCGCCTCAGCCACTCCGTTTCATCCCCGCGGCTCTCTAGTGGTCAAAATGGTTATCCTCCGTACGGCAACTCGGGCGTGTACAACGACCACAGTCACGGCCACATGCCGTATCCCGGCTGGGTCGACCGTCATGCGCCATCCCAAAAATCTTACGCGCCGTCCCCTTCGTCTTACTCACCGGGCTCTGCCGCGTCACCCAGTGGCACATCGTATCCGTTCCCCACTCTGAATACGCCGTTCTTCCCTACAAGCCAGCACGTGAATGGTTATCCCTCCGCGGGCAGTGCGTTCGAGCCTCGTGGGTACACCGCATCGCCGTCGCTCTGGGATGACGGCTACCCCCGCCCACACGCGTTGCCTCCTCTCAGCAATCTCATGTCCTCCACTTCCACCATTCCCTCAATCGATGCAGGGTTCAACTGGAACCGGGAAAGGATAGATACGTGATCCTTCCGTGCCCCAGCCCCTCTCCATTTTTTTCCCTTTTTGTTCTTTCTTGCTCGCTTGTCTCCATCTCCATTTTGCTGTCTCCCAATTATACTGTACACTATATCTCAAAGTCTCTTTACGTGTCTTTTTTCTCTTGGGCTCTTTTGTTGTATCTCACAGTTGAAATGTAATCGTCTTTTCGTCACCAGCAAAAGTCTCGAGTATACCTTTCCACTGCCGGATACTATTTTTGTCTGGACACGATCACATACAATAACACCGCCAGTTATGGATGCGCCCTTTTTGTCTCTCCTAAAGGTCGAGCTGACCTTCCACAGGAGAGGAACATCACCGACTTCGATTGCATCGTCGCTCGGAGTGGGGAGCAAGTCTAGGCTAAGTTGGATAGTGACGGCAGCTCTATCGGGCTCTGGAGAAACCCATGAAGGAGGAGATACGGCCGCTTACCCAAGCCTGTTAACATAGTGAAAAGCGGGACGACTATTGCTGTCCACTGTTGGATTCCGAGATGCCATGGTTCGTTTAGCCCCTGTTGTATGGCTTATGTAGTGCGCGAGCGGATGGTTTCACCCATCCGTTTGTCTCTCTCCTGCCGTCATCGAGAGGGCAATCAAGCTGCTTTGACCTTGGGTCCGATGAACCCCCACTGTCTATTCCTACATCCACCTGCGAGCGTATATCGCCCACCAATGCCAAATCTACCAACAGTGGTCAGCGTTCAATACCAGATTGGATGCAACATGGCGTACCATGATCAAATCCACGACGGCTGAGTCCCCTCTAGTATACCTACAACTTCCTCTCTTGCAAAATACCCGTGGGCTGTAACTTTTTTTGAATTTGCAGCACTGCAACTGAAGTAGGGGTAATGAATACTCAGCTCTTTTGGTCTGTTCGACGGGCTGTGGGTGCTTGTATATCAATCTCCGCCACTCATCAATACTCCTCACTTTTTGAAAGTCCAAAGCCGGTTTCCGATGAATTGAGCATCTCTTGTGGGCGTGTCTAGTCTAGCGGTTAGGCATGTTATGATCCTTTTCTCTACAGATTTTGCCAGATCAGCGGTTCGACTCCCGCATTCATCTGTCTACTTTTTTTAGGGTGGCGCAGTAAACCTCCCAGGGGTGTTAGTAACGGTATCGATACCGGGGCCCCGAGAGGCTATAGTTTTGAAACCGTTAGTAACGGTTTCGATACCGGCATGTGTTCCGGACACGTGATGTGGCGCAGGCGGCGCGCCGCCCTGGTCCCGCCTCTGTCCCGCCACTCACTACTTGTCCTCGGTGCTGGCGCACTGTCACGTAAAAAGTCACGTGCCGGTATTGAAACCTACCCGGGAGGTTTCAATACCTTATCGATACTGTTAAAAACCGCAGTAAACCTGAGGTGTATCGAAACCTCAGGTTTACTTCACCACCCTAACTTTTTTTTCCCGCCAAAAATGGCTTCTTTTGATGACTTCATTTTCCACCTGTGACTTTTGACATTTCTCCTCCAGCGAGTTGAAAGAGCGGTTGTTTAAAAGAGGGCAAGTAAGGTTGATCCCTCTTATATCCAACACATTCCCAAAACTCAACATATATACACCCATAATTTACACCCTATACAAAACAAAAGCAGAAGAAAACAAAAGCACGCGAAAAAGAGCTGAAATTTGCAGATGGTATAAATATGTAGCAGTGGAGAGAGATACAGAGTATACAGATCAGCAAAGCACAGCACAAGAAGCGAGTGATAGGACCCGACAACACACATTTTCAAACCTCCAAAGAAAGAAAGAGAAGGACGAGAGAATAAAAAATATATCAAGTAACAACAGCCCAACGAATCGGTGTGGTCCTGTTACGCCTCAACCATCTTAGGCTCGACATCCTCCTCGACATCCTCGACATCCTCCCCGATATCCTCGACACGCTCCATCATGTCTTCCACAGCCGGCACCGCGCCAGCCTCAGCCTCGGTACTACTCGGACTCGTGCATGTGTTGCCCATCGAGCGTCTCTGCCCCGACGCACCCTGGGGGCATTCGCACAGCGGTCCTTTCCGTGTGCGATCCTTAGATTCGCGTACTCGGGGTTGTGCCTGACGCCCTCGATGGCCTTGATCGCGTTCGAGATGTTAGTAAAGTTGACGAAGGCGCAGCTCCTATACGGCGTCAGAGAGATATCCCAATAAACAGGAAGCAACTTACTTTTCCTTCAAAAAGTTGACGAGCTCGATATCCCCATACTCGCCGAAGTCGCGCTTGAGACGCTCCTCGGTGAACGTCTCGAAATCCTCGACGTTGCCAATGTAAACGTTACGCGTAGCGCCGCTGTGAACAGCGAGCGCAAGCGTCGGCGGGAGGGGTCCCAAATTCCTGCCCCATCCAGTCTTGAGACGACGGTTGTTGATCGTCATACCTTGGTAGCTCGCAACCTGGAAGAACGTAAACGCCGCGGCAGGATCCACAAAGGTGACGAAAGCGATATGCTTATCCTGCATGTAGCGGATGCTCTGCAGAACGCCGCCACGAATCCAATTGCACAGATCCTCGGTGGACGTCTCGGGGTGGATGTTGCTGAGGTATACAGTGCGGTTCATACCCGCACCACCCATAAGACCGTCCATGGGACTCGCAAAGGGATTTCCGTACGGGCTGAACGGTGACGGGAAAGCGTTCGGACCAGCAGTGAGCGGGGACGCCATATTCGCGGTGGGCGACGCGGCCTGAGCCATGAGCGACTGGGGGGGGGGCAGCCTGACCTTGCTGAGACTTGGGAATGTACCCGCAGCGATCCTTGCCGTAATTAACGCGCTTCTCAGCCCAGTTGGGCTCAGTGGGGAGCGTATTGACGACCTTGGTCGCGGCGGCGATGCTGAGAAAGTGGACGAAGCCGATATTCTTGTCGCGGACAATCTTGACCTTGTCGATAAGCCCAAAGCGGCTGAGCTCATCGCGGAGTTGCTCTTCGGTGATATTCTCATCCAACCCTCCTACATAAACATTTCGGCTGGCATTGCTCGGGGTAATCGCGAGGCTGACCTGCGCAGGGACAGGGCTCGGCGTTCCCCAACCAATCTTGAGCTCCTGGCCGTGGAGCGCGAGCCTCTTCATGATCGCGTCTGCATGAAACGCTGCGGCAGTCGAGGAAGGAGAGAAAGACGCAAGACTTTTCCGGAAGAACACGAATGCATTCAAGGGGCCCAAAGTGGACGAGATTGAAAAGTTCGTCGACGGATGCGGTAGGGGGTAGATTGCCGATGTAGACGGTGCATCCCTGGGCTGTCGCTGTCGCAGAGAGCGCGATGGGAGAATAGGCGCCGACAGCACGGAATTGGGGAATGCTCAGCAAAGGCAGTTGCTGCTGCTGTTGATTAAAGCTCTATGAAACCGTTAGTAACTGGCAGCAGTGCTGGATTGAGCGCAACGCACCTGGCTGAAATTTCCCATCGGGACGTAGGGAAAGCGGAGCATATTCATGGCGGGGAGGGGGGGCTGGTTGATGCTCGCATTGGGGCCATAGCCGTAGTTGGCGAATGCATCCTGCGACGTCGGGCTCCAGCGCGCCTTTTTAGCGTCGGTCCGGCGGGAATGGTCTCCATAGATCGCTGTAGACCGTTAGCGGAGGCGATGAGCAGAAAAACAGCGAAACACACCTTCATCATGTCGGTTTCAAAGGGGTACGGACCGGTGGCGTACGGAGAATTACAGGTGGCGTACGGAGAATTACAAGTGCGCCATGGCAAGAATGGAAAGTAGGTAGCGTAGAAGAGAGCGAAAGCTAGTTAGAAATCTGCAATCGTACGGTAGGCAAATGAGCGTGGGGTGTCAAGAATCAACAAGGCACGAATCGAACAAAAGGCCCGCCACGAAACGAATACAGTAAGATAAGCATCTCAAACAAACTGAATCGTTGCAAGACGACGGGATGGAAGCTTGCCTCTTCTTTCGCGTACCCCTGATTTTTGATGTGCACGGGCCATGTGGCTCCCGATCGCTCGAATTTGTACCTCACAGATGTTGCACAGATGAGTACGATGAGTATCCAAACGGCGCTGAGGAGCTCATCCTCCTACTCCGCGTCCTATTCATTATTTCACTGGAGACTACTGGCGGCTCCATCGACGAGCCTGTCCAAGATCGAATGACGTTGACAGAGAAGTGAGTTGAGTCAACTCTTCTTCTACACTATACTTGCTCTGAGACTAACGTCCATCAATTGTAGAATGAATCTTGTCGGAATCAAGAAATTCACGAAGTACTCCGCCGTCAAGCAAAATATCACCAGAGCCTCACACGACGCCCCAGTCTTCCCAATCACTTTGAACCTCTTGTTGAACCTAGACGCGGGTCCATTACCGGAAACCTTCCTCTCACAACACGCAGACTCAGAATGGGATCTTATCGTAACCGCTCCCAAGATTAATCGACACTACAGGTCGCCAGAGTCGATTTATTCTCCAGAGCTGGTGCTGCAATTGTTCCGGCCACAGCCGATACGAGAGAGTGGGATTGACTTGATGGAGCTTGAGACTATGGCTGAGGGAGACGAACATGTGCAGGTTGAGTAACAAGGAGAGAGATGATGGGTTCTGGAGGAGCTGCTTGGATATGTGTTGGGATTCGGTGGGTGCGCGGGAGCGGTTAGTCTCCCGGTATCGAACACAAGAGTAAGAATATGTTTGTTCAGAGTATTAGATACTCCGCAAACGCATAGCGATTGCGGTCCTACGTAAACTGTTATATACTTAGTCTACAAACTATTCTAGAACTTTCTCTATGACTCATACTTCAAAGGTACTCGAACTGTCGAGTTGATCCTCCAACAATATGGTTGATAAGATTGTTTCGGAATGAAGGGCGTGCTTCTTGTTTGATACGTTGCCAGGTCGTCTACATAGTGAGCTCTATGACGATGACCAGTGTTGGTAGCAGCCGAACAGCTGAAGGATCTAGGTCAAGCACCGCCAGACATTGTCATTGATTGTCCCAGTCGGCGTCGTCGAGTCCGCCGGTTCTATCGCTGAAAATCCCATGTACACGCCAACTACAATCACCCACCCTTTCAAGAAAGGATCACCCAAACTCCACGAATACAGGTAACCTTGGCCGCGTTCTGGGGTATCAGTCACAGCGATGTTCGCGATACAGGCGTCCGTGCTATCCGCAGCCGCCTGACTGATGAAATCGCGGGGATCAACAGGGAACATCTTGCTACCAATTTCGAACGTTAGGTTATGTGACGTTGAAGAAACGAATTGGGTTCCCCTCGTTTGGGTATAGATTGCGTCGATAATGTCAGCAGGTCCACGAATGAGAGAATTACCCTAGATAGTGTGAACACGGATACTCGAACAAGACGGAATAGACGACCCACAGTGTCAATAAGAGACGAGGTTTGAATGCTGAGATCAGCGAGTTGAGAGTCCGGTAGGCGTTGATCGTCGAAATACACAGCATCAATGAAGATCTCCCAAGCGATGGCATAGGTCTAGTATGAGATCAGAAGTGGTGATTTGTGGGAAGACGGACCTCGGCCTGCGAAAGCGGTGGTGCGGCTATGCCGCCCTCCTCCGATGTGTATCCACGAACAGGAACCCAAGTTAGGCTATCACTTTGTACTGGGGAAAGAAGTTCTCCTATGCTGAGGAGTCCGAGGTTGCCGCCGCAATCAATGGTATTCCGCTGGAGGGTAACGGCAAACATGCTGCCAACGATGCGAGTGAGATGAGATGGGGAATAAACGAGCCCATGGTAGCATAGGAGGAGGTGATGACGGGTGTCCATTACGACGCGGATGCCTGGCGCGGTAGATGTTCTGGGAGATGGGACAAGGAGGGAAACGATGGGCGAGTGAAGCCGAAGGTGGGGAATGTGGTTCTAGCCTGGTTGGAGGGTCGACGTCCCCATGAGTGTACGGCTCGTGAGGTTTCCTGACGGCGGCGGCGACGAGACGCGTAGGTATCGAAGAAGACTTCTGACCAAATAAAGACTGATAAGGACGAGATGGAAAACGAAGGGAACGACACGCGCACCCCTTCACGGGAAATCCCAAGCCAAAGATACCAGCTGCGCCAGTGTCGAGTACGCTTGTGTTGGTGTCGTTGATAGCTGTGAAGTACTGATCCTGGAGGACCAACCCCGGAAGGTCGACAGTGTCCTGTCCTATTTCGCCGAGCGCATGCGTACGCGTCATAGAGTCCCCATAGAAAAGTCCAACGTCCAGGTTTGCTGTTTTGAAGGTGCTCTGAGAATATAGCGGCACTGTCGTTTTGCAATCCGCCGTGTTGCATTGATCAGAGATGACCTAAAGATCGGAGGAACCAGTATCTGCAAGGGATTTATATGGAATAACGAGAGGACGAGTGCAGCGCACCAATAAGTACTTGTTGTCACATTGGGTGTCCCAGATATTCCGATTCGAATGCGGCAAATGACTCATAGGCAGGAACGTCAAGCGACACTGGATGTTTAAAATGATAAATAAGGCTGTTGTCAATGCGCGGGACGAAGGAGCGTGGTGGGGAAGACACGCACAATGGAATGCAAAAAAAAGTTGAATCAATTCTAGCAGTCAACAAAGATGAAGGCAGAAATCGAACAAAAGGCCAACACCACGAAACGAATAAGACAAAGCGTCTCAAACGAATTGAATCGTTGCAAGACGACGGGATGGAAGCAGGATGGAAGTAACCCAGAAGTAACCTTGCCTCTTCTTTCGGGTACCCCTGATTTTTGATGCGCACGGGCCATGTGGCTCCCGATCGCTCTGCTCATGCCCACTCGAAAGGCGCAATAATATTTACAGTAATTATCCGTCTGATGCTGCGGCACTACACCCGATGAGACTACAGCTGTGACACCACATAGTCCTTGCTCTGCAGCTTTTTCTCTTCTTGCTCAACACCTCTTCAGGATCTTAGTCTAGGCCGTGCGCTCGCTTTAAGCATCCGTGTCCGTGATGTGGCGGTGTGTAGCTACGTAAAGCCTGGGCATCTCGTTGACAGAAGCCGAAGCGGGACCAACAGACGGTATCCATAATCATTCATGTCGCCGGTCGGATTAGCCACTCTTGTATCGTTGTAACCTTCAATGAGATACAACGCGTTCTCCCAGGCTTTTAGGCCTCGTTATCGAAGGTGCAGGGAAAGACTTGATGTAGCTCTCGAAATAGCAAGTCCATGTGAAACTGGTATTGAATTACAAGTAAAAAAAGATCGTAAAGCTAGCGAGATATCGAATACAGCGACCCCATGACCGAGTACAGCACCTCCCGAGCCCTGTAAGATTATGATTAGGCGGACATTAACACAGTACGCGGTGCACAGGCTTACCTCCTACATCTTGCTTCGGGGGGCCTTAGCACAGATCCCACACTCCCCAGGTGTCTCTCGAAACAGACTCATATGTTCAAAGCTGAAATATAGGTCAGACAAGGATGAGAATCATAATCAGTGGTACACACGCCATAGGGCAAGTTTCACGGCATGGGTGGGGCTCAATGGGATGGAAACGGGATGCTCTGCACCCGATCTTCCGGAAACAATCCTTACGTCGCGTGATGGCCCCAATGACGTGCCCGAGCATGCAGTGTTTTGGAATGCAGTACGTCGTTACGAGGATACACATGTTTCAGAAGGGACGTGAAGGACTTGTGTCCAGAGGAAACTACTTAAGTTGGACATTCTGAACCAGTTTGTTTGGTATCGGTCACACTGATAAGGTCGTCTGACTAGGACATGCGGGTAGGGCGCATTACTTTTGGATTGCGAAGACCTGAATAGCTCGAAATGAAGTCAGCAGGCCAAAGTTACTTGAAGATTATTCCTGGACTCCGAGGGACCGAGGCACGATAACGTCCTAATTACTGAAATCAGCATGAAACTTGATGAAATATGCTGCCGGCCGAGGTCGTGGCATGTCCGTGATGCATGGCCGTGCCCTCATCATTCTCGAGGTACATTGGGGTTCGTACTCAATTTCGAAAGAAATAACCATATATAGTAATAATTACATTATCCAAGGTGATACCTCCTTAGGTATAGGGTATTCGAGGTCCTGACTGTCGTAAAATTAGTAACTAAAGTCTTGACTACATTCGGCACTGATGCCAATGTGAAATGGTCGCTGCACAAGCGATGCACGTGCACATTTCTAAAACTAGACATCTCCCGCTCCTCTGTTGACCTAGTCTGTTGGCTTGATCGGGGTATGTACAGCGCACCTCGTTATTATGTAAGTTGCCCAAATATGGAATGCCTGCCGCAAGCACCTCCAATTCGGCACTCCGCATGCGCGCGCTCGCTGTCGCGACTCGCATGAGCGCTGCCTCAGACTAGTTCAAATCAGACTTGTTTTGTTTGAAAAATTTTATTGTGGGTCAAGGACGATAAAAGCAGAATAAAGCAATATATTGTAGCGTTGATACAAGACAAAGTGGGAAACATTAGCATGGGTAATAGGTAGGGGAAAGACCATCATCGGTCCATGAGAAACAACAGATACGGGCGGCGCGGGTCAGTCGACAGAGCGCGGTGCCTCGTATGTCCCAATCCGCACTTGAAATCGGCAAAGAGACCGTAGGGTTATCGTCTCCTCCGTGTCGATATTTGCCGAACGGCGAAATCTGCATATCATCCTGAAGAGAAGTTGATGCTGACAAGACTGGCGAGAGCGCACGGGCATACCTTTTAGGTTGTCCGTAGTAAGGAGATAACGGCGTCGATGGCGACTTTGAAGCTGGTTTGGAAGGTGTTGAAGACGTCGCAGACAGAGTCTTCACAGGTTCTGTCGTTGACGTCAAGGTCTGCGGAGGCTTATCTTGGGTCGAAGGTGAGCGGATATCTGGCACTGGCGTAGATGCAATAGGCCTGCAGGAAATCATCAGCAGAGAGCAGTAAAAGATGTCGTAAATACGCACCTTTGAGGCTGGATGCGCCCGCGACGCCATCCAGCCCATATTCCGACTCATCACTACGTAAATCAAGCCGAGATATGGCGCATTTAGCACTTCCATGCCGTCAAGTCATCGACGAATCGGCGCCGTCGTAGAGACGAGTGCACACGTCCAGCCGCGCCCAAAGACCGGAAGCGGGAGCTAATCCGACTTGTCCCAGCCCACCCGCGCACTCCAACAGCGCTGCAGCCTCGTCCTGAGGGCTTACGCGTCCCGGAGAGTCGTTGAAATTTGAATGAGTGTCGTCGCGGAGACGAAGACCAAGAGCGCCCCGGAACGTATCTGAGGGCGTAAACTGCCAAACCGCAGGGGCAAATCAAGGCAGAACAGAAAGAACAAGTAGCAGAAGCCCCAGAAAATTTTCTGGGGCCGCCAAGCACGACGCGAACGTTGTGCTGGTTAGAGGACAAGCGGAGCGAGGCCAAAGTGCCGGTGGCACTGCCTTCCCAATTGAGGCAACTTATGTAATGGCGAGGTGCGCTGTACGGACCTCGATCAAAATTACAGACTCCATACACTAACAACACCTCCCCCACTCGTTGTCGTGTATGGACTGTCTGTGTACCGGAGACTACTGTTGACCATCCAATTCATCATAACACTCCGAGTCTGTTTATTCATGAAAACCTCCCCCAATAAATGTAAATGCCCTAAAGAAATCCATTCCACTGCCTTGTGTCCTCCATTGTCCTTAAACCTCTCGCCTAGGCCAACAAGTGTCAAGCTTCAACTCGAAGAGGCCGGTGATGCACCATGATACTCTGTCTCCGGTGTTCCTGGAGCGGAGGCACGGCACTGCCCTTGGCACTGCCTATTTCAGTTATCCAAGCTGAATTTTGCGCTCCAGTTTTTGAAGGAAAGGAATGAACATGCACCACCTTAATGACCGACCTCAATCCCAGCTGCCGCTTCTCAGGCCGTAAAAGCTCTTCATACTCCGGACTCCATACACCACACCTACTTCATCCCCACACCTCTCCATCAGAATCAAGCCATCGTGGCACGACACACCTTTCTCAAACAACCTACATCAGCAAACCTACAGTTGTATGGGAGGTATGGTCCCATACCTCCCATACGACCATACTCGAGTATAGCGTTTGAAAGTCAGGTCATGTAACTGCTTAAAGACCGTTAACTGGACCTAACCTAACCATCACATAACCGCTATTAGCATGACCATGGTCACGGTTACTAACCGGTTACGGTCAACGGTCTCTCAAAAAGCTAAATATGAATAACCGTCAATAACTGAGGTCTAACCGGTTAGACCGGGTCACGGTCAGACCGGTTAACCGCCAGTCATGACCGCCATAACCGGTTGTTCTGGTAAAATGAACCCCACAGGAATTGAACCCATGGAGTCCGACCAATTCCATACATAGTATGTCAGCCAATTTCACCGTTGTGCCAAGAGGTCATATCCATTTTAAATTTTCAGGCTCTACAACACTTCACACTCGCAGGATGCTGCAAGAAAAATACCACACCGATTCATGGTATACTCACTCCGGCGTCACTCCTCACAAAAAAATTATAATCCTGATTCCTTGTTGAGTCAATGCGGGTTGAAAGCAGACACATCATGTAATGAAATCAGGTTTTTTTGGACTGGCGTGGAAGGCACAAATGTGCTATCCACATACCAAGTCCAAAAAGCTGAGCAAGACCATGCGTCACCGTCTTGAGGCAGTGGGAATCGAATGCCGTCCGTAGATCCAGATCTTCGTGATGTTTGGCTGTTGCTGTGGTGACATGGCCGTCGTGCAGTGTTGCGGTCGGGTGGTGAGTATACGTGTCGTTGTTGTATTGGGATCGTCATTGTGACGGTGTTGTCCTCGGAGTGGTGGAGTCACTGGGTCGATGTCGTGGGGATGCTGTGGTGGTGGTGGTGACGTTGAGCTCGTTGTTGTGGTGAAAGCATCGCGGGAGAGGTATCGTTGTTATCGTCGTGTGGTTGTGGAATGTCGTGGGCGCGGCTGTGAGCCTGCTGCAGCCGTGGTGGCGGCGGCGCTGTCCTCGTCGTCTGCTAGTCGTTGTAGTAGTGGCAGTGCTGCAAAGACGTCAATTGAAGGATGAAGCCAAGTCCAAAACCACGCACCTTGCACATCGTGTTGCCATCTGGGAAAACCCGTTGTCGTCGTCACTGTCTTCGTCGTTCTGCCGTTGCCGTGGTCGTCCTTCACGATAGTGCTGCTTTTGTGCCGTTGCCGTGGTCCTTACATCCACGGTCAGTCACAGTGAAAATAAGATACAGCATAAAAAGTGCACCTTGATGACGCCGACTGTCAGCAGACAGCGCGACGTCAGTCCATCCGTTATGCCATCTAACCCACAGAGGGTCTCCACCATCGTCGTCGAAGTACCATACTCGAGTCGAGTATGGTACCATACTGGACCTGTCTAAATGAGTATGGTCCCATACACTCGCCATACTCATCCCATACATGACCCATACCCATCCCATACATCAACCATACCCATCCCTGAGCTTTCATTTCCATTAGTATTTCCAGGTCATCAGGGCACAATGTAGAAGTTGGTAAAAGACATGCATTCACGGGTAGATAGTACAGAATGGTAATCTACAGTAGAAAACGAATGGACACAGTGCCGCTGGTCGGACATACGCCGCCCTCACAGAGAATCACGCACCACAGCCAGGCAAGCACATCTGACAGTAAAAGTCGCCGTCCGAAACGACGAGTCTGTTATAATGGGTATCATCAGAGTCGCCAATGTCGAAACGAAGGGCGCTCACAGTGAAAGAGTTGCAGTCGCGAGTGGGCAAGGCCATGGTGTGGGTGTCGTCGTGCAGGCAGGAGTTGTTGGAGTCGTACAGGCGGTCGGTCTCGTCAAGTCGTGTAAATCGTTGTCGTGTAGGCGGTGTCGTACAGGTAGTCCTAGCAGTCGTTGCCGTAAAGGCAGGCATCGTCGGGCGGCCGTCGTCGTAACGGCAGTTGTGGTTATTCAAGTAGTTGTCGTGGAGGCGGTCTGGCATTCTCGGATGCTCGGATAGTAAAGGAGGTCTTTGAAAAGACTTCAGGTCACTGCAGTGTTGGTGGGGAAAGAAAGAACGAACTTGGAAAAATGCTTGCAATGGGGCCGGCGGGAATGGTCTCCATAGGTCGCTGCGCACCGTCAGCGGAGGCGGCGAGCAGAAAAACAGCAACACACCTTCATCATGTCGATTTCGAACGGGTACGGACTGGCGGGGTACGGAGAATCACAGGTGGGCTTGTTCCATGGCAAGAATGTAACCAAGGACAACGAGGAGGCTAAGTAACGAGATGACTCACCCGTGGTCTCTATGAAGGAGGCGAGCAGAACATGATAAAGTTGTCCGCGCGGCTGGTCGTAAGCCGTCGTCGCAAATCGCGTAGTTGCGAGGGTGGATCCCGAGACGCGGCGAGAGTCCTAAATAAAGTCAATTCGAGTCGAAAAAAAAGAGGAAAAAATCCGTACCATCCGGGGCTGGAAGCGTCCGCGATGACCTCCTGCCCAAATATTCCAGTCATTGCCTCATTGAATGCATAGCCGAGACGGCGTGGGGGCTATTCCAGCCTCTTCAAGCCCGTAGTTGTTGCTCCAGAAACGTGTGTCGGTCGGGGAGCCTTACGCGAGCGCGTTGCTCATCGAGAGAGCTGAACGCAAAAAAGTCGTCCTGGCGGCTGTCATAAGCCGGCGTCGCAAGTCCACAGTCCAAAAAGAAAAGAACGAAGAAGAAGAGCAGCCGGAGAGGGCGCACACGAAGTTCGAGGGACACAGCAACGGGGTGCTGTGGTGGGAGGAAGCGAAGGACTTAAACGAAAAAAATCATTGCAATGAACCAACACGTGTTCGATTGCGTGATCACGCACGGACCATGCTCTCGGACCGGGTGCATAACCGGTAACCGAGTCGCAAGTACCTTCCATTCAAGCTCAATTCTACCTCTTACACTGGTTACAAGTTAAACATTGAAAAATGCTGCCAAGGTATGAAAGAAGACAACGGCAGGGGAAAAAAAAATTCTCAGAAGGTATGGGAAAAAACCCCAGGTATGGTACAGTATGGTAGAATGAGTATGGGAAAGTATGGGAAATGTGTTCCATACTCCCATACTCCCCATACTCTTCCCATACATTTTGAGTTTTGCTGATGTAACAATGCTTGGCGGTCCCTCAAACGAATTAAACAAAACCGTAATCCTCCCATTCCCCGGCTCCCTCCAATGCAAGATCGTCTCGTTCCCAAGAACCACACCCACATCCTCAAAAACACAAATGCCAGGAAAACTCACCAATCCCCGATTCCCCGTCAAATCCTCATAAGAAACTATCCTGTCATTCACCACATGAAACGTCCCCTCCAGCCCTTTACTACTTACATTAACATGCCCCTCCCCACTAAGTGGCGCATTAGCTACCCAGAACATGCACTGCTGCTCGATTTGGCGCATGACAAAGTCTGGGATCGCGTTGAAGAATTTGCTCATGGTGGTGGTTAGGAGGAGATAAGCCTCCGTCGGACTGAAGTAAGGAGTTCAGAAGTTGGCGAGCCTGTTGAGGGTGCAGCGAGTGAGTCAGCGAAGAGATTGCGATGATGGTCATGGGATTCAGATCAAGACGATTTGAATGCACCACGTCCATGTCCGTAAAGCCGAATGTCATGATTATCCGATTCCCTTGGTAGTTCTCAATAGGTAGTTCATGAGAAAGAGTTACATAGTTACAGCCAATCCAGCATTTATCGCCTGCGAAACGAGAGAATCTGAACGAAAGCTGTTATGTCGATAAATATAAGCAAGGGAATTCTAGAGAAAGAACGTTAATGGATGAGTAAATGGCGTCAATACTTGAAGCCTATAGAGCTCGTGCTACTTATCGAGAATCGACGTTGCCAAAAGGGTCCTCGTAAAGTTTGAGGAATGCCAGGCTAGAAACAATTGACATGGTATTAGTAAAATGTAAGGATTTCTCATGCCAGGTGTTGGAATACAAACACTCACACTCGGAGTTGAGTGGGTCGCTGTTTTCATATTTGGACACACGCGCCCATTGTTCTCATTGTCTTGCATTTGGCGTCACCGCCAGCTATTGTATATATACTAAATACTCTATTATTCGCTTAATTTAGTAGTACATTGTTCTTGTAGTATTTAGGAGTATGGAATGGGAATGGGAACCTCGTCCGTTTGTGAGGGTTCCCTGCTTGTATTTTCGCGCCCGCTTTTCAGCTCGACGACACTGCTAAAAGTTAACATCAGGGCCACACAAAAGCGCAGGAAATGCCGATTCCCAATGGGAACACGACAATCGTCAACCGCTACGTGCAACTACTTAGTAAAGCTGAAGACGTACAAGGACCGTGATTGCCTGTAAGTTTCCTTAACGCCGGCTATTCAAGCAAGTGCGACAAAATTTGTCGCATTCGTAAAATGATACAACGAAATGTATTGCCTCCAAGATAGGAATACAGTCGAAGTTCCAATAACCCATACCCATCGGTGGAAGGTCTGAGCTATGGAGTTTCAGATTGTATGGGGTTGCAGGAAGGTTGTTATAGGGTTGACTCTTGAGCTGCACTGAACTATAGCACATCTTTGGAGTATCTAATTAGCTACTTACGAGGCTGTACAGTAAACTGTCTATCATCCATCTCAGAGGTTCATTCTTCGCAGTTCAGATACGCAATAAAGGCATCTTTACGTGTTTTGATCTTTTTCTTGGTCGTGGCAAGGCCTTTCTTAAGGGTAGAAAGCATTATTCGAACGATGTGGATGTTCGAAGGGATGAACGGACCAAAGTAGTGTGGCCAGAAACGCAAAATTATTATCAATTAAGTACAAAAATGGCTAGATTCACACGGTCGGGCATGTCGGAGATGGCTACCTATGGGTTTTGACCTACTGCCATGACTATGTCCTATGGGGTATGGGGTCTACACTGATTTTGCCTGCAAACCAAGTGTGTGGAAGCCCAAAAGCTATGAGTTATTAGGACTTCGACTGTAGCAGAACTCTACAGGTAACATCATCTAACCAGAACCTGTCAATCAATGAGTAAGAGATATGGACAAATAAGCCAACTGAAATCGCACCTCCAGAATAGACCTTGCCATAAGCTATCTCTTGAAACTTGTCGTAGAGAGCAAGAACACCAGCCGCGGCTGCGGCACTAAGGATGTTCGCACCAGCACCTTTTATAAGCGATGCGTACCCCTCCTTTGCTACGATCTACAAAGCTGCATGAGGATGAGTTAATCATGAGAGACGAGAAACTACTCATCTGCGAATCAGCATTGAGCATAGATTTGTAGTGGACTCCAGAACCAGAAGCCATCATCATACGACGTCTATCCCTGAAAACTCAATAGAATGTGAACAATCAAAACATACTGCATAATATCAACCGGATACGCAACCATGCTCGCTCCAACCGTAACACACCACCCCAACAAAAATGATGCCAAAAACGAGCCCTGAAAATCCCTCCACTAACACTACAGGCTCTGGGTACACCATTATCAGCCTTCCATCAACAAATCACCAGGAACTACTCACTTAACAAATCATAACACCCAAAATAAAACCCCCGGGCCTCGATAAATCACAATCCCCAATACCGATGGACCAAAGCCTCTATACAACCCTTTAACCCCATCCATCCTCAACGTCTTCCTATACACATCCACCAGCCCAGTAAACTGCCTCTCCCCACCTCCTCCTCCCCTCGTCGACTTCACGCATCATTCGCCAGCCTTGTCCAGGGAATGAACAAAAACCATTGAGCTCGCGCCGGCTGCTGCTCTAGAGAGAAGGTTTCCCGCAAACCACTTCTAGTACCCAGCAGACATTTGGAATCCGAAGAGCAATTTGAAGTCGTCTTCTATTCACAGGTTAGATGAGTAGAAGGTGGAATATCGTTAATTCCAGAGAGAGAGAGCTGAATGAGATGGCGACGACAGCTTCGTGCACTTGTGTTTAAAATCATCAACTCATCGACCATTCTCCTGCCCGCGTGGAAACGTCTTCTGCGCGACCACAAGATCGTGGAACGTCTTATCCCACGCAACGTCAAGACACGATGGAACTCGATCTTTGACATGATCGCGTTTGGGTTGAATTATCGCAAGTATATTGACGAGTTTACGGCGAAGCAATCCAATGGTCTTCATGACTTCGAACTGTCCCCAGAGGAGTGGAAGATCCTTGAGGAGATTTCAGAGGTTCTACGTGTGTGCTACTCTTGTTTTCTATTGTGTTGCCCTTACTTATGGAATCTCTACAGATCCTGAAGGATGCTACCCTCTTCTTTTCGAGCAACGAACCAATGCTCGCCGAGGTGATTCCCGCGATGGATAACATCGACTCCGCTTTCACCAATTTCATTATCGAGGACACTGTCGATGACCTCAACAACCCCAACAAACGGATCCTCAAGGAGATTCACCTCTCCGACATCATCAAGTCGAGTATCACCATTGCAAAACAGACCCTCAACAAATACTATACTCTGACAGATGATTCAGAAGGGTATCGCATTTCAATGAGTGCATGTTTTTCTTCTTTTATTCCAAATTGTGTTAAATCTTTGCCTAGTCCTGCACCCAGAACATAAATTCGACTACTTCAAGAACCACGGTTGGCCGGCGGACTGGATCGAGGATGCACGTACCTTAATTCGGACAACTTATTGCGAGCGCTATGAGCCACGTGAGGAGCTTCTCACACGTGCAGCGGCTGGCGCTGCGCCTGCAAAGGCCTCCAGAATGTCACCCAAAAAAGCTGGCAAGGTATGTTGTCATTACTTCCTTATTTTTTATTGCTCTTATTGATGCAGCTATAGGCTCCCATATTCAATCGCTTTGCGCGCCATTGGGTACCTAATACAGAACCGGAGGACACTAATGAGCTCGAGCTTTATCTTGCAGGCCCGCGGGAAGCTACGCCAAAGGGCATCATTGCGTAGTGGATCGAAAAAAAAGCTGTTTATCCACGCCTGGCTCAGATGGCACTCGACTACCACTCGATCCCAGGTAAGCTTTATTAATGACCTAGTGTAATCAGAAGACTCACACCTATTTAGCTACCTCGGTCGCCGTTGAGCACATCTTTAGTTGCACTCGGCGGCTCATCAATTGGGAATGCAACCGCCTTAGCTCGCAGAGCATCCGTGTGCTTATGTGTGTTGGAGCGTGGAGTCTGATGGACCTCATCAGCGAGAAGGATATTCTGGCGGTTGTAAAGTCTCGCGGAAATCGAGCCTTGAGAGGGAACGCTACGTAGACTCGTAGCTAGCGGATGTGAATGAATACTGATTTCCCAATCACTGGTGTGACCGAGAGAGACCGGAAATGGATGAGCGTCAAGCTCGTCAGTGACTCGTCGAAGGAGTCGAACTCGGATTTAGACTTAAGCTTATCACACTGCATCGTTCATGGGCGCCAAACCCGGGCCTCTTGAGATGAACACGCGTTGGAGAAGAAAAGTTGTAAAAAGAAGATTACATTTTCTACCCTACTTTCCGGCTTATATAGTGCATCTAACTACTGAGGCCGAGACGGGTAATTAAGAGTAAAAGACGACGAAAGAAGTAAGTAGAAAGGAATAGAAAGAACTAGAACTAAGTAGAATCGACGAAAGCCCCGGAATGAGTCATAGCAATCAATCCCCATTAAGCTGAACCCTTACAGAGCCCCCCTACTCGCGATTAGCCGTCTCCAATTCACCTTCTCCATTGAACTTAGGGCACCTGCATTTGATGGGGGCGTCCGACAAGTGGTCCCAAGTCAATCTGGAAGCATAGAGGACCGTGCAGATCCCGCACACCTCTGGCCTCTTTCCCGAACTCTTGTGGAAACCGCCCTTACGGTACGGTGCAGGGCGAGAACTGGAGGACGCAGAGCGATCTGGTCCAACGTGGTCTCGGTTGAGCGAGTCTTGATCCGAATTAGCGACGAGTTCATCGTCTGATGGTGGATACTCCAACGTCGGTACTTCGTCGTACCAAATGATAGGGCCAGATTGCTTGGAGGCATCATTAATCTTTCGTTGAGCTTGAGGGCGTGGATCTTTGCTCACCATACTGACTGCCATTTCAGGGACAGGCCAAACAGGTACCTCCCAAGAGACGAGTAGACCTCGGTCGTTCACGATCTCAGTGCACGGGAAGCACAAGTCGCTGACTTCTTGAATCGAGGGAGTCGGACCGTGCGAAGGTGAGTACATCTCGGGAAGACGTATGATCTCCTTGTACGTGCCGTCCTCCATTGCCGACGCCAGAGCTCTCTGAAACGCCCTCAGAACCTTCCCTTCAGCCTGACTGTACGTCAACTGGACGTCCATCTTCCATCGAATGACACGACAACCCGGACCGACTTCCTGAGTACGAAGGAAAAGCCAATTGGCGATGGAATGAAGTCGAGGGTCCAGGACAATATCGGTCCAGTCGTCGTATACTCGAAGAACGCAGGAGTACCCAGTAGGAATTGCTTCCGGGTACCGATACCTGGATTCCTGGCGAATGGGAAGAAGATACTCGTTGTGAGAGAAGATGAGTTCTAGAAGTAGATCATCCTGAAATAGAGGAAGTTTGCGAATAGGAACGTCGCGACCATACGTTTCATAGCATCCGTGAACGTAGGTGAGGATCAAGGGATCAAGGCGAAGATAAGCCTTGCGTACTCCGAAAAGATCTGATCCGTAGTCGCGGAAAGAAAAGGGAATGCTGTAACGCAAAAGGTTCCGTACCGCCGGCCTGTGAGAAATTTCGGCGAAATCAAAAACTGCGCCCCTGCACTGCCTCGTCCTGATCTCCAATTTCGCCATCAAGCTCAGAGATTCCGTCGACAGAGCCGATTTCCATCTCTCCTCTCCCGCCTGGCACCACCAACCTTTAATGACCGCCAACATGTCGTTATACGAGATCTTGGCCAGGTTGATCGCGTTGACGACCGCATTCTTTGTCATCCTGTCTTCGAGCAGTGCGGCGGAGGATTGAATATATGGCAGCTTACGTGGAGCGAATCCAGGACTCCCAGCGACTTCTCTAAACGTCCGCTTCACCGCCTCCATCTCGTTAATCATTTCATACGCTATAGTCCTATCGATCCTGAACATCCCTTTCTCGACCTCGACCGTCGGCATAGGGCGATCCCCTTTCAAGTCCTCCAAACGACTGCCCATGGAGTACGAGGTATCTGAGCTGTACTTAGCGAACCAGTGGTCCGGCGAGTCTAGGATAGGCCGCAACAGCCCCATTGGATTGGTGCGCATGGCGTCCAGGACCTTGACGTGGTACGCGATTTCACTCACGCCGTCGGCCGTCTTGTGGACGCGAGTCGTCAAAGCCCCTGGATGGACTGACAGGTGATTGTCGATGGAGACTAGGTCGTACAACAGCGAGTTGGGAGGAGCGTGCACGACGCCAGCTACTGGGAGCTCGTTGATGCCGTTGAAGATGAGGATGGAGGGAGCCATTGGGGAATCTAGTGGCTATAGACTGAGGATTTAAGCGACTGCTTGAGGGGGTTGGTGCTTCGGTGAGTCTTTTAAACCTTTGCTGCTTGACACGCGACTTACGCGTTTCCAGGTCCAGAAGTTCGCGTCGTTCTAATCCTGACTCCCATTACTTGTTATCGGGCGTACTTTTGTCAATTTTATGTCAATAAAACGGCGAGAATGCATACTTTTTAATTTACTTCTTGTTTCAGATGGGATTCGATGAGTTTCTAGCCGATTCTCAGAGATTGTGCTCTTTCCGATAGGCTTGAAGGATTTCTGGAGCATTCGTCAAAGCGACTTGTGACCTCCACGAGTCGAACTGAGGCCCGTAACCTTCCCACCGGACTAATAACTCCAGCTTTCCGCGCCTAAATCTATGGCCCACTATCTCTTCAATTTCCGCTTCTTGTTTCTCTCGGCCCGACCTCGTCTCCGGCATTATCGAGCGATTTGGCCAGTACGTTGGCGAGGACTTGTAAGCTTTCAAGTGTTCAACGTTGAAAACTGGAGATCCAGGATACTTGCTGCTCATTCGTAATTTGAACACTTTTGGATTGATAACTTCCTGTATCTCGAAAGGACCTATCCATTGTTGAGTGAATTTCGATCCTTTTCCTTTACTTTCTTTCCATTTCAACGAATGCGGATTTACCACTACCAAGCTGCCTTGTCTGAAGGATTCGGGAACTTCCTTTCTCCCCTGGTTGTAATACTTTGCTTGCACTTCCTGGGCTTTCGCCATGGCGTTTCTTGCACTCGCGCGACACATCTCAAGCTGCTGCAAGAATTCCTTGCTCCTCTCATTCAGCATCCCTCCTTTTGCAGTCAAGGAGGTCCTGTTCTGGTTCAACCTGTCCAAGGGAGATACAGGCTGAAACCCGTATAGGACGTTGAAGGGGGTCTCCTTCGTCGACGCACTTTGATGTGAATTGTACGCGAACTCTAACAGGTGTAGGAATTCAGACCAGTCCTTCTTATCCTTCGCGACATATGCTCTAAGCATGATTTCCAATTGCTTGTTTAAGTTTTCCGTCTGACCATCGTGTTGCGGATGGTGTGCTGAGGATATACTCATCTTTGTCTTAAGGAACTTCGCAATTCCTTTCCAGAAATTGGCGGTCCATCTTGGGTCCCGATCTGCTATAACATTATCTGGAAGACCGAATCGTGTGGCGACATGCTTGACAAATAGTCTTGCGAACTCCTCCGCATCAGCACCTGTTGTTGTCGGAATGAACTGACCATGTTTAGAAAGACGATCTACTACCACTAGGATCGCGTTGAATCCTCCAGACTAAGGCAAGTCAACTATGAAGTCCAGAGATATTGACTGGTATGGTCGATCTGGAATTGCATTCGGTATCAAAAACCCGTATTTCTTGAAGTTGGCGGATTTGATCTTCTGGCACAGGTCACATGTATTACAGAATGCTTCTATGTCGTTCTTCATTCGGGGCCAGTAGAATTTTGAACTCAATTTCCTCCAGAGGTGTTCTGGTCCTAGATGTGCGGTCTCAACTGGACTTTCATGTCCTTCCGTCAACAGTTCCTGTCTGAGAGTCTTCGGGACACACAGACGTGGTTGAAAGTCCGCGTCAAGGAAGAACAAGAGGTCTTGCTCATCAACTAAGAACCTCTTTCCTAATGAACGACTATCTGCTGCTCTCCGTGCTTCCTGATACACGGTCTTGAATTCTCGATCCTTTCTGTACGCGTCAATGAATTTCACGCGTAATAGAGAGTCCATATGTACCAGGCTAATTTTCTCCGGTAGTCCCTCGTCGATTTCCTCTCGTTTCAGGTTCCATAATCTCTCCGAAGTCGCGTCTAGAATTTCATCCGTGATTTCCTGATCTCCTGCTCGATCGCGTTCTTTAATCAGATTGTTCCCATCTTGCTCTTGATCTTTGATGTTGTTTTTTGATTTCTCTATCACCATATGTAGGGTTTGAAGGTTAAGTTAAGCTTGACCGGTCAAGTAGCTTAACTTGACCTGACTTAACCGAAATTTTGACCGATGACCGATGACCGGTCACAGTATTTGACCGGTCACGGTCAACAGTTAGGCCCCAAAGCTGGATTTTGCTTGACCGCAGATGACCGGTCGTAACCGGTCATAACTGCTGATTTTGTTCGTGCCGTACGAGCGAGCCCGTGCTAAATAGCACGAGCCGCATATCGCAATGCACGATGACCCCAACTTCTCCCGTCAATGCAACACTACAAGTAGTGCAGCATGGCCGGAAGGTAGCGGGGGGATGAATAGGGTGGTGAGGTGGGGTGGGATCGAAGTGGTTTGTCTCGGGAGTGTTATCATCGCGGCGTTGTTGTGTCCGGGGTCGCGTTCGCCGGGATGGATTAGTTGTGGTGGTGGCGACGGCGTTGTCGTCATATCGTAGTCTTCGTCGTCGTACTTGTTAGCAAGTACAACGAATACGAAAAGGAAGAGACGCACCTATGGCATACTCGTCGTCGTCGTTATGCTCGCCGCGGTGTAGTAGTCGTTGTCGCCGTTATCGTGACGTGGTCGTTGGTGGCGTTGTCGATGGGATGTGGTGGCGGGTCCGCTGTTTGTTGATGCGATTGTTGTCGTCGTGAAGGGGTCCTGGTGTGGTGAGGTCGGTGCGAACGTCTTTGGTGGTGGCGTCGTGTTGTGCCGTAGTCGTCGTCGTGATGCTGATACAGGTCAGCGCTTGATAAAAGAAAGAAAAAAGACACGCACCTTGACAACGTCGACTGTCAGCAGACAGTGCGGCGTCGTATTCACCGAATCTCGGTTCCCGCGGGTTGCCATCATCGTGTGTGAAGACTTGCAGCCTCCTTGGAGGGCTTACGCGTCCTACGGGGCCGCCGGGGCTCTTCAAGCCCGCGAATCCAGAAAAAGAGAGTAGGAGAACCTCGGGAAGGAGTCGTGGTACCGCCGTCGTGGTCTTATCGTGGTGATAACGCGGCCGTTGTCTTGTTGCGGTGGTGTTCGTGGTGGGGGCTGTGGTTAAGGGATCGCGATCAAAATCAAACAAAAACAGTCGCGCACCTTAAGCACGCCACTTGTCTGCAGACAGTTCGGCGGGTCGTTGGGTCGTTGCCATGGTGACGCTGTCGTCGTTGTGGTTGTCGTTGAGGCTGGTGTGTTGGTCGTCGTAGTCAGATGTAAGTACAAGTAGAACACAAAGAAATACGCACCTAGACGACGCCGCCGGTCAGCAGACAGCGCGGCGTCGACTTCCAGCATCAATATCCTGCATTGTCTGCCCAATAGAGACCCTCAGCCATCGTCGTCAGAGATTTGCGGCCTCGTTGGAGGGCTTACGCGTCCAGCGGGGCCGCCGGGGCTCTTCAAGCCCGCATATCCACGAAAAAAGCGTAAAAAAGAGTTAGATTGAAGAAGACGAACACCTGGAACATCCGCGTCCCAAGGTCGAGTCGTCGGAGCCCAGGTGTCGCGAGGTGGTGGTGGTCAGAGGTCAAGATCTGTCCATCGATCACCACTCGGATGATCGGTCCGGACGACGGAAGCGACCTCGGGAGAGCTCCAGAGGCACAACGAAGGCCACGCGCGCGCTCGGATGTGGCGGGATGTGTTCAGAGAGTGAAATCGAACATCTTTTATTTTGACCAGTTTTTTGGGTGGTAGGGAAGTACTGCTCACAGTTGTAGTGCTTGTAACCTGTCAAGGAATGTAAGTAGGAAGTACTTACAACCTGATTGGCCATGGATCTTATTATCAATGCATGCATGTGTATTATTCTGCAATTTCTGAAGTAGCCAAAAGGCTCCTCATAACCAGAGAAACATATGAACATCATGAATTCTACTATATCGTGAATCGTCGTTCAAGCCGGAAGTCACGCATTTCAGATGCCAATACTGACATAGTCCACCAGTATGCAGCTAAGTCATGTCCCAATGGTGCAGTGGCTGTAACATGCAATGGTCCTGAGGATCTGACGCTATTGCTCTGTGTTCAAGCCCTTCCTCAGCCATTTTGTTACACTGTCTTACCGGTCTTGACTGATCATGACCGGTCACGACCGGGTTACAGTCTTAACCGGTTAAAACTGCTTGACCGGGCCTAACTTGACCGGTTACGCTGATTAACCGGTCACGGTTAACAGTCAAGGCAAAATACCGGATTTGACTGACCGGTCCGGTCACCAGTCAAGCCAGATTAAGGTCACTTAACCTGACTTAACTGGACTTTCAAACCCTAACCATATGCCCCCCTACGTCGAAATCGGGAGCATCTATTTCCCTTTGCTTTGCTTGACTCCTCGTTACCACATATGCATCGCCTACGATCCACATGGCGTCTACTCTTCTTGCAGGCTGGGCGTTCAGCGCTGCTTCCTGACTTTCCGCCAAGTCGTTGTTCGGATTCAAGGATTTCGCGTTGTCTTTGACTGACGAGATATGCTCCGGAGGGTTTCTAGGTAGTCTTGACAGAGGATCTACGTTGGAGTGCACTCGTCCTAGTCTGTGCACTATTTTCAAAAATGGCGTGTAGGCTGAAAAAATTGTACCCCAGGCAGCCAAGCGACGATTGGAGTTCTCATAGGTCCTTGCCCATTGTAGGGCGGCGTGGTCCGTGATCAAGGAGGTATACTCACCCTCGATGAAAGGTTGAAATCTTACTAACCCTTCTTTTGCTGCTAGTGCCTCCCTTTCAGTGGCTGAGTACCGTGTTTCTGCCCCTCTAAACCTTCGAGAATAATACCCGATTACGCGTTCAACCCATACGACTGTGTCGTCTAGCGTCTCCGCCCATTCTTGCTTATAGCCGTGATCGGGAATCCTCGCATTCAACGTCGCCCACAACTTCGGTACGTCTGCCGCTTTCTCTTGCCATGCTTTCTCCAGCTTTTCGTACGCTTTAGTTCCTTTCAGGTCTCCTGCCTTAATTTGTTGAATCTGTTGCAGTGTGCAGCCGCATGCTTCGTCAGATACATCGGTATAGAGGCGGTAAGGTAGTCCTTCTATGGGATGTCCTAGCACCGGTGCGTCTTCCAGCGCTTTCTTGGCTGTTTTCCAGGCGTACTCATGTTCTGCCGTCCACTCCCAGGTCGCTCCCTTCCGTAGTTTCTGAAATAGTGGGCCCATTCGGTCCGTGAAGTACGGTATGAATAACTGAAAGTACACTAACATTCCTATGAATATTTGTAGCTCCGAGACTTTCCTAGGCCTGCTGAGGTGCAATATCGCGTCTACCTTTGCTTCGTGAGTTGCCAGTCCTAATCTCGACACCTTATGACCTAACAGTAAGATCGAAGTGTAGAAGAAATGACACTTTGTTGGTGACATTGTGATTCCACTCTCTTCGATTGCCGTTAAGACTTTGTCGAGATGTACAATGTGTTCTTCGAAGTTGGACGAATACACGACAATATCGTCAATATATACCAGCGTGAACAGCCATAAGTACGGAGAAAGTATTCCTTGCATAACTCTCTGAAAGATTGACGGTCCGTTCCGTAGGCTGAACGGCATTCTTTTGAACTGAAACAACCCTCGATGCGTTCTAAACGCAGTTTTCTCTATATCTGGTTCGAACATTCCTAACTGGGTGAAACCTAATAACGCGTCGAGCGTGGACATGACTTTCGCGCCGGATAACGCTGCAAGTATGTCACTCTGACGCGGGATGGGGAACTCATCTGGTATTGTTACCGCGTTGAGCTTCCTATAGTCCCCACAGAATCGAGGCTTGTTGTTCCTGTAGGCAATCACTACGGGGGCTCCCCACGGACTTTTCGAAGGCTCAATGACGCCCTGTTCGAACCAAGCATCCAGTTGCTTGTCAATTACTTCTCGCTTCGCTGGAGATGCATTGTACATCGGCATGCTGATGGGTTGCACCCCGTCCTTCAGTCGGATTTTCGCTTCGCCCTCAAGACTACCTAGACGGCCATCGAATCCAAAGGCTTTAACATGCTTTTCGAGCATGCTCCACGCGGCTTCTTTTTGATCGTCAGGTAAGTCTCCCACATCCAGTACTTCTCTGATCTTGGATGACGGGTAGACTGTGGGATCAGGCATCGCCGCTGTCTTAGGCCCGTATTCCTCATCTCCATACTCCTCGGTTGTCGTCTCGGGACTCGTATCCTTGTCGCTCGTCGTAGTTTCAGCTGCCTGCGCTTCTCTTTGCTCGTCTTCTCTTAGCTGAACTTCGATGACAGCTGCAATCAAATCAGCTGTTTTTCTCATTGCTGCTTCTTCGCTGTCATCTGACGGTTTTTGTAAACTGTCCGCTGCTCTTGATATCACGGCTAAAGCTTCTCCTTTTCTGATCATCTTTGGATGATTGATAGGATTTGATACCGGTACGACCGGATGACGCGACGAGATCAGGACATTTGGTATGGCGAGATACGAGTTTTTGGCTTCCTCGAGTAGCGTGCGATCTACTAACCAGACTTCGTCCTTCTCGAAGGGTCCTTTCACTTCTACGTTATAGGTGTGGTGAGGTTTCAACTTGACATCCTTCACCGCTCGTATGGTCAGTTCGTCTGTCCTTGCCTTGGCTCTTTTCTTTTGTTGCTTATGTTTGTTCTATTTGTGCATCTTAGCTTTCACAAAACTCTGTAACGCGAATGCACTTGGTCTCAGCTTGTTGATGTCTTTTGATCTGGAGACCGCTTCCGCTTTTACTGATAGGACACTGTTATTTTCATAGCAGATACGGGTGCCGTCACTCACGCTCCTTTGCATGCCGATCTCGTATGTTAGCTGATAGTCTTCTCCCAGCAATATAGGCACTGACATATTCGATAGCACATAGGCTTCAACCTCGGTTTCGATGACTTCTCCATGCTCAGTTTCGGTAAAGACTGGTAAAGTCACGTATCCATGCAAGGTACAGTCCTTATCCGTGACTTGCCATAGCTTCATCTTTTGTCCTTGTTGCAACTTAGGTCGGTCCTCAATGCTGTCGTAGAGCTCCTTCAAAATCAGCGAAATGTTCGCACAGGAGTCGTGTCTTAGGTAAATGGGGCCTTGTCTTGTATTTCCTACCCATCCTTTGACGGCAAGTACTGATACACCTACAGCTGAAGATCCACTCTTCGTTGAACGTTTCTTGCTTAGTCGACGGAGAGTTGAAGGCGTAGGTTCGTTCGACTGACTAGTTTCTTCTGTACCTGCTTCACGACCCTCTGTGAACGTCTCTGATGACGATTCAGGTGACGACGTGGGTCCTTCAGAGTTCCGTTGCGTGTTATTCATGTTTGCTGTATTCGCTTCAGCTTTCGCGGGTAAGTCTTGATTTGCCTGCCTAGGCACGAGTTCTGGTTGGTCGTCCGTTTCTCCCGGAAATCTTGACTCACAAATGTATTGCTCCGACAGATAGTTGTTATCACGTTCTAATTGATCTGGCTTGTCTACAGTTTCTACATGTATACAAGACATTGGTTTTCGCGAAGATTTGCTTGCTAAATCGGACTTACTCTCTATGATCAAGACTTCCGCTGCTTGAACTGTGCGAGACGCCGCCTCAAAATCCTCCAGCTTCGACGTGTCGAAGGTCTCTTCCACCTGCTGTTCCGTCAACATTGCCTGGTACGTCAGATTATAGGCATCTTCCGATGATATCGCATTAGCTGACTTCTTCTTGATCAGATCTTGGTACTCGTTCCAATGAGGACATTCTTTGTCCCAGTGCTTTTCGCTTCCACAGACTTTGCATGGCGATGGCGGCGGACGACTCATCTTCGTAGGCGTGTCGTTCCTCTTGAAGAAGAACTGCTTTGGCGGATTCCTTTGACGACGAGCAGCGACTTGAAAAACTTCTGAATATAAATCTCCCTCGGGCAGGTTTACCGTGTCGTCGCATTCTTCGCCATGAACATGACAGGCTGTCGAATCTTTATCATCTGATCCATCAGCCATGTTTACATTTACAGTAGGTCCCGTAGATCTGTAACGGTTCCTCGGCTCATATCCCATCTGTTTCAGGGCGGCTGCCACTTCAGTTTTAACATCGGCGCTTCCCGCTCGACCTGAGTCTTGCTTCCAGGCTATGGTCAAGGCCTTGCTCTGTTCAATTGTTCGAGCCATCAACTTCTTTGTCGTACGAATTGTTGATGTATTCAACAGAGGACGCCATACTATGGGAGCGTGTCGAAGAATGACGCGTACTTCTTCAGCACTACCAACTTCGGTCTCCGTCAGCATTCGACTATACATTGCACGGCGAGTAATGAAAGCTTGCGGTTTCTCATTCTCATGCCCGCGTTGCCGGAAGCGCTACGCTTCGAAGACATCATTCATTAAGGTTTGCCATCCTACTCCTAAGAAGTCGTCTTTAATCATATTGAGCAGGTTGTATATGTTTTGACGGGCTAACACTTGATCTTCGGGGGGTAGGGTATTATACCAGGTATAAATGTCTGAATCTTCTTCGAAACTTTTCCATAACCATGCGCCCAGATATTCCGGCATCCGAGGACCCAGACGAGCTAAATGCATGACCTTGAAGAAGTACTCGACCGCCTTATACGCGTTTCCATCCCAAGTGGGAATACTTTCCGGTTTCAACTCCGCTTTGATGAAGACATCGCCAGGATCTCGTCCTGGCCCCCCTGCTCCTTGACCACCTGGAGGACCTTGAGGACCTGGCGGACCCGGAGGGCCTGGATCTCCTCGTTCTCCGCGATGAGCTCGCGGGCCCATTAGCCCTTGCATTCCTCGTTCGCCTCGAAGGCCTCTTGGACCACGATGTCCTCGATGTCCTCGTGGACCTCTTCTGGGGACGGAGAACTAGGATCACTTGGTGAATCTCCACCCGATCCACCACCTCTTCCATCGTCGGACTCGTCGCTGTGACTGCATCTGGAAAGGCCTATTTGCGTTTAGACGACTTAGTACAACTTAAAGCATTTAAAGACGCTGAAGACTGAAAAGCTACAAAGACTCTTTCGGAGAAGGTTCTCTGAGAGATGCATCCTAAGACATCTCAAGACACCTCCAGACACTCCCAAAGCTATTAAAAGGCACTTTAAAGTTGATATAAAGCATGTGTTTCAGAGAACCTTCTCTGAATGTGACTTTGGTCTGTCTTTTACCCACTCAAAAGGGAATCCAGAAGCTAGCTCAAGGCACTCTCAAGTCAGTCTAAAGCTGATGTCTCTGAGAACCTTAGCTAAAGTACACTGCATGATGCTTATAGATTGTCTACAAGCGTCTTAGAAGTCAACCGAAAGCATTCAAAGAGCACTATTGAAGCTATAAAAAGCTCCTCCAACCAAATGTTTACATTCACCGTATCCTACATGTGCTATACTAACAGTGCAGGTACTGGAAATCAACAAGGCAAGAAGTTGTGTAGAGCAATCTTTATTGAATAATATACAGCCACACTCGACAACTATGATACACAGGATATTATACCACAGGCACAGAACAACACACATAAACCATATCACAACAAGTATCATCGACACCCTCATCCACCGCCATTGCATTGCTGATGTCCAGGAGTGACCAAGGTCTTCGGCGCTCAGGGAGGTCCTCACCATGCCCCGCCTTGGCCATTGTAGTCGTTGAGGTAGGCATCATCGTGGCGTTATCCTCGTCCACACATTGTCCACGTCCACGGCATCGTTCACATCCACATCCTTGTCAACAGTATCGTCCTCGTCCTCATCCATGTATGGTATAGTCCTCGTCCATGTACAAGATCGTCCTCGTTCACATCCGGTATCGTCCTCGTTCACGTCCGGTATCGTCCTCGTTCACATCCGATATTGTCCTCGTCCACGAATGCCTTGTCCACATATGCCTCGTCCACGTAAGGTATCGTCCTCCTAAGGTATCGTCCTCGTCCTCGTCCGCGTATCGTCCTCGTCCACAAATGGTATCATCCTCGGCCACGCATGGTATCGTCCCCGTGCACGTATCGTATCGTCCTCCGGCATGATGCTCCTCGCCCGCGTCAATGCTCGTCCTGGTGCTTGATGGTCTTCACCTTGCTGCGAGGGTCCCTGCTGGTCCTTGATGCTCGCCGCGATTCTGGCCACTAGAGTCGTCCTTGTCTTGGTCGTATCGCCATCGTCAGCCATCATGGTGTTGGACGCGCGTCGCCATGGGAAACCGGCCTTAAGAAAAAATTAGAGACTACAAGCGAGCTGGACTGAGTATACGCACCGTCCGGGGCGACAAGCAAACAACAGTACCCAAAAAAACCGTCGAAGGGGATATGTGCAGGACCAACGGGCGACGTGCACAAAGCAGCGCCGAATGGGCGACTGTGCGCAGAGCAGCAGTCGGGAAGGTAGTGTCGTGGTGGTGGTTACTATTGAAGGGAGAAGTCGTCCGATCGAAATTTAAACCAACCGGCACGTGAGGCATACGTGGCCTCAAGTGCGGGCGGCTAACGGACTTGAAGGAATTTCTGTGAAATGGAAATGAATACGGGGGGAATTGGGGCATTGTGGCTACAGCGACAATGTTGGAACGTAGCCGGACTTGATGTAGGCGATAGAAAGAATGATAAATTGTAAGAAGTAAACGCACCAAATCGCGCCGCGTTGCTAGCAGACGACGCAGCAATTCCAATCTGACCCAGTACACGTTGTGCCTCCCATATTTCCAGGTTTAGATTCTTCCAGATGTCGGATGCCTCGAATTGAGGGCTTAGAGAAGTGGGAGCCTCATCGATGGAGGGCTTACAGCCGAGAGTATGGCTGTTGGAAGCCGACAAGTCCGGGGATCCTGAGGCGAGAGAAAAAGAGAGAAAGAGAAGGAGAGGCTCAAGAAAAAAATCCGAAGCTAGATGGCGGTTCGACGCATGGTGGTAAGACGTGAGAAATGACACGGAAGAGCTCTTGATCGCTGTCCGGCAGTTGCCGGATCGTGTTCGGAGCATCCTCAATACTGCTCGGAACAGCGACGACGACGTCGGAGTACGCAATTGACCGTCGGAATACGATCCTGCATACATCTAATACGAATCTAGGTATAGATTTGGGTTAGAACAACAAGGAATAGCGGAAACTGACCTTACGTGGCAAGTATCCCATTCCGAAATGCAAGGCATGAGCTTCTCTGCTCGTTGCTACTGACCAGCTAACTCCAGTTTGTTCCAGACATGGTTTACATGATTTCTGTCACTCACTTACAGTAGAAACTTGATAGCCATCAAAGATACCAACTCATTTTCGTCGTTGTTCAAACTTGAACAATGACCTTGTGTGAGTTCCGCAACTCGGTGAGTCTTTCATAATGTTTTTCTGTAACATTTTACAGGTATATCCATATCCACCACTAGATACCTCTCGCCACTTTTTAGGGCACCCCGACGACCTGTGTAGCGGCCATCGTCGTCAACATCCGCCAGATTTGTCGGCGGCGATTCGGACCGCGAATCCGAAAACTGTTTGGATTCGTCTCCTTGCTCTCCTACCACCATCATCGACGATATATACGGTCAGGACGACCAGCCACGCCCACGGCTATCGACGCCGACGATACGGCCGCCGCCTACGGCATCGGCGACCGACTTTGAGTCGTCGCCCGTGGTCAAGGAGAGCGACTTTGCGTCCTCTTCTTCTCACTCAACCCGACTTCTCACCAGGCTCTCTTCCTCGCTATCCTTTGGGCTACCACCAGTCTAAGAGGAGCCGACTCCAGGAATCTCCGCGCAAGCCCCAGACGACGGGCAGCACGACGTCTCGAGTGCGTACCCCCGCCGCGACTCACGAGAAGGGTCTGTGAGGGCGAGAGCAGGAGGAGATTGCGCTTCCCCGCTTGCTGGTGGGGCAGTGCGCAGGTACGTATTTTTTTTGTCTATCAATATCGACGCTGACAGTACCGCAGTCGATAAAGGACTCAGGAGGCGGGCTCGCGGCTTGGGAAACATCTACCCCGGCGCCACGGATTCCGACTTAGTTCGGCGGATTCGGTTATTCTTTCATTCAACATCTTTCCTTGGTACTACCACCATCGATGGCGACTATGATCCGGACGACTGCAGGACGAATCGCCGCGTAAGCCCAGACGACTGGCAGCACTCATTCGAAAAAACCGACGCTGTCGCCGTCAAGACAGCGCCACCCGCAGCAACCCACAACTGGGCTCTGTATGCAGCGCGAAGTACGTTCATTTCCATTTTCATGCTTTTCTTGAATTTATTTTCAACAGTGTCCAGCATAGATGACGACGGCGGCGACCGCAATTACTCTGAATAACACCATACGGCCCGGGCCATGGCGACCTCGAGCAGGGATTCGACTTCCGGAGCCAGAGCAGACGTTTTTACTCGACCACCTCTCTCCCTCTCACCACCATCTTTCTTTTCTGACGTTACCCCTTCGCTCTGCGGAATTTTCTCCCCGGCTTCCAACAGCGGTGGATAGAGTGAGATCACTCGTATCCACGCGTAAGCCCTCATATTGAGGCCGCTCGGCCTTCCGCGCGGCTTACAATGACGAGGACTACGCCGTCCCACTGCCAGGCAATGTCAAATAGCCGCGTAAGGCGTCTAGCAGGCAGTCTCGGCGTCGCTTGCGTCCAATGACGCATTCAGACGACTTCTGAGATTTCCCTGGGACAACAGGTGCGCATTTCAACATCCTTGGATTATCTATTTCTGACCTCTTCTGATCAGATTGGATTGGTCGAAACGTTTCCGTCGCCCATCCTTCCACGCCGACATCGTCACTGCCCCAGCCACAACACAACGCTCACCAGAACTCGTCATGCGCACGGACCATGGTCCGTGCACTGCCGTTATTTAAGCCAGTGACGTAGGGCGACTATTCTTTCTAACGTTCACCATTGGCCCCGTTGTGTGCTGCTTCCATGGCAAAGCAAAGCGATGGCATGCTGGCTCCAAAGGATGAGCAACGTGCAAGGCAGCGAGTTGCGGAGGCGAAGTATGAGGAGGGTCATGTAGAGGAGCGCCGAGAAAAGCGCCGGTTGGCTGCTCAACGGTGCGTGCTCTCGGTCTCCTGTCGAATGCTTGCCAAATTCTTTCTGTCCAGGCGCCGTGATCGCATTGCCTGCTTGCCGCGGGCAGAGCAGGAAATGCTCCAGGAGCGTCAACGCAAGTACCATGCAAATTATCGAGCCAATCATCGTTCGCACTTGCGTAAGGCTAGTGCACGGTGTCGTATTCGGTTTGTTCTTCATCGCACTATATTCTACTGTGCACTCATCTCCCGCTGTTTGACAGTGCTAAACCTGATGCTCTGCCTCGAAAAGGATGCCTGCGGAAACCCGAACAGTATGCCCCCCATCAGAGAGCTCGACACGATATGATCAACGAGTATAAAACAGCACAACGATGGTGCATGAAGGAGAGAAAGGGTGCTTACGAAGAGGAGGAATAGTGTAGATATTGAACATCTGCTTCGAATCAATCATACTTTGACTATCCCTGAAATTGAGTGGCTGATTAAGACCCTTTGAGTCTTATGCTGTGTGAGGATGGATGTTCCCGAAATATGTGCATGAAGTTGTGTTAAGAGGTCTTTAGACATCTTCAGCGGACTGTGTTGATGTTTTACATCTCAAGTTGTGTAAGGATAGATGTCTTCGAAGTGCATATCTTAAGTTACCTTAACACATCTTTTGCTGGCTTTTATTGTCTTAAGTTTCTCAACTACGATGCACCAGCTTTAAGTAGAGCAAGGCACGAGTGTATACCCGGGTGCACCCGACACCCGTCCGCCAAATACTTGGCTCCCAGAAGCCGTACTTGCCACCCCCCGATATACCTGCCACCCACGGGTACTTGACCCGCAGGTGAAGTACTTGGCAAGTACTTGCCTGCCGGGTGGCCAAGTACTTGCGCAAGTACCGCGCCGTTTGTAGCTATTCTTCGTGCGCGCCGACGACCCCCAGGCAATTGCACAGGGATAATCGACGAGCACGATACATAGTGCTTGAATCCCGGCTGCTTGAACGGACAACCGGGACCAAACAGAATGTGGGTGGTGGATGGGTGGGTGACGGTGAGACGTGGCGAGAGGGTGGAGACGTAACGAGAGTGGGGAGATGTGGCGAGAGGGTAGCGAGCAACGGGGAGACATGGCTAGAGAGCAGCGATGGGAGGAGCGGGGAGACAGCGCATGTGGGACGACGGCGCTACAACGTATGAGGACAGTAATAAAGAAAGCAAAGTAACTACGCACCGTACGGGGCGGGATGCGTCCGCGACGCCCTCCAGCCCGTATTCCGACACAGAATGCAATAAGAACAGTTTGAGGTTGTTGCTGCGTCGCGTCTGACGGCTTACACGGCGAGCGTCGTTGTCGAAATGGTGGCGCGAGTCGTATGCGCCCCAGAATGTTTCCGAGGGTGCAGCGGCTGGCGCTAAGCCGAGCCCACGGTCCAAGCACAAGAAGAATGGTCCAGAATAAGTGCTGCCTCGCTTGTGAGGGCTTACACGCCCTGCGTCGTTGTTGAATTGGTGTCGTCGCGAAGACGAACACCAGAATGTGCCCCGGAACGTATCCAAGGGCGCAGCGGCCGGCGCAAAGCCAAACCGCATAGAAAAAGCGAAGAATGACGAAGAAAGTAAGTTGAACAAGCCCCAGAAGAAGTTCTGGGGCCGACGAACACGACTACGATGTCGTGCTGTGGTGGCAGGAGGTAAGGAGCCAGGATCTGGAGCGATCGATCCTTATCCAGCAGTTGCCGGTGTCATCGGCGATCTCGGTCCGGGCAAGAAATTCTCGCGGATGTCATTTCTCAACGACGTTGGGCTTGTTTGAGCCCCTATAAATTCTTAAAATATATATTAATATTAAGGCAAGTATTAGGCAAGTACTTGCCCCAAATACTTGCCTCGCTAACCCCGTACTTGCCACCTGTGCACCACCCGGGTGTTGGCAAGTGCCGGGTGGGCAGGTGCCGGGTGCGGCACCACCCGGGTGACGTCAATACTTGCAGATACCTGCAAGTACTTACCACTCGTGCCTTGCTCTAGCTTTAAGATGTCTTTAAAGCTTTAAGAGCCTTTTGTAGCTCTAAGTTTGATGTCTGAATGACATGAATCTTGAGATGCCTTAACACATATAGGCCTTTCCAGATGTGGATGACGACGAGCTCGATGAATGATGTGATGGAGGGTTGTCATCCTGTCTTATCGCTCGACCGAGCTATAATCCCTGCCGCGAGTGTATAGAGCCCGCTCCTGACGAGTGGACCGAGGATATATGAGCGGAACGGATTGGAGACACCATTGATGCCGATCTTGATACCGGAGGAGAGGGTTGACTCCTAGTGCTAGTAGAACGTCTTGACGGAGGTACGTCGCCTCTAGGCGTTGAAGCACGGATTGAGGAATTCACGCGATTAGAACCAGAATTCAATGGAGGCCTTTGGCTTATATTTGAGAATCTTTGTGAAGGAGCTGGTGACTGCTCCCAAAAAGATCTTCGCGAAGGAGTTGGTGACTGCTCTTGAACAGAGGGCTGTGAATTCACTCTCGTCCTGGAAGAGTCAGCCGAATGCGATCTATGAGAACGATGACTGGAGACAGATGCATGATCCGAAAGTATCGTTTCGGAGCGTGGAGATGGAGCTCTTCGTCCAGTGGCTCCTGAGTCGTGTTGCCTACCCGTATAACTAGTCCTAGGTGTAGCGAATCGGTCTCTGTCTCCGCTGTTTGAATGGAAACTTCCTTCTGTTTCTTCTCCTCCAGTCTGTGTTCCTTGACCCAAAGGTCCTCCAAAGAAATTCCTCGGTGGTTTGTATCGAGTTGACCCCCCCATGGAGAAATTAAAAGAAGAGGCTGAGAGTCCTACAGGACTAGGACTCGGAGTAGCTGTATCGAAGGCCCATTGTCTTGTTGCGCTTGGTCTCGACGGAGTCTCAGGAGGTCTAGCCGTATCATCGTCAGAACTCTCTTCTTCCTCGCTTTCTACTAACGTTGGAAGTCTGGCCGAGAAAGCGAAGGGGTTTGATATCGACGGGCCAATGCCAGATTCGAGTACCGGATGGGTTGGTTTCCAACTCGAGCGTCGGGAATCCGTAGAGAACGCGTCCAAGTCAGACAAGCTCTGGTCGATGGGTATGATCCTTTCCCACTGTTTGCTGCCTTCTACCATCAGAGCTTCCCTTCCTGAAGCAGACAAGGTCTGATTTAAAGATCGGATTTTCGCGTACGACGCAAAAAGTTTTGCTTCTGTATCTAACTCCTGATCGACTTGTTCATACAAGTCCCTGTTTGTTGTCGCTGGTGACCTCATTACTTCTATTCCTTCTTGTTCAGGCATAGCTTCTTTGACATACTTCTCAAAGAATCTGCGACCTCTTCCTAGTCGATCGGCTAAAATCTTCCAAGCTGCGACGAGGGTTTTGTAGTTATTCGATCCCTCGTATAGGGTACCAAGGTACAATCCTTTTGGATCAATCCTCCAAGGATTGTCCCGACTGACAATCGCTGCCGCCTGCTCGAGGAAATCTTGAAGAACGAAGACTAAATCGTTTATAGACTGCAAGAATTCCTGTCTGAGATTATACCGAGGAATTCTAACTTGTCGGGAGAAGTTCTGCTGATCTATATCGGCTATGACTAGATTGTAATTCTCATAGAACCCTACCTGGTTCATAACTGACTGACCACTAGGACCAAATGGTTCCTCATAATATCATTTATACAGCCGTGCCATTGCTAGGTTTGGAGTCTCAACCTCGCCATGGCTTTCCTGCTCAGGCGGCGCATCTGAGGAAGGCAGAGCTTCGTTCGATTCAGGCTCTTGACTCGCGCCAGGTTTATTCCTTGATGATCGTCTTGTTCCTTCCCGGGGAATCTTGACTGGCTTCTTCCCCTTCGTATTGGACGAGCTGTCGACGACTGGGGATGGAGTTCCCTTGGACTTAGAGGAACTGGCTGCTGTAGGCTCAGCTCAATGGCTCCGGATCAGGAGAAGAAGGTACACTCAACTTCTTCTTCTTAGGCATATCGATGTCAGGTTTACTAACGACCGAGAGAGACCGGAAATGGACAAGCGTCAAGCTCGTCAGTGACTCGTCGAAGGAGTCGAACTCGGATTTAGACTTAAGCTTATCACACTGCGTCGTTCATGGGCGCCAAACCCGGGCCTCTTGAGATGAACACGCGTTGGAGAAGAAAAGTTGTAAAAAGAAGATTACATTTTCTACCCTACTTTCCGGCTTATATAGTGCATCTAACTACTGAGGCCGAGACGGGTAATTAAGAGTAAAAGACGACGAAAGAAGTAAGTAGAAAGGAATAGAAAGAACTAGAACTAAGTAGAATCGACGAAAGCCCCGGAATGAGTCATAGCAATCAATCCCCATTAAGCTGAACCCTTACAGCAGTGACTTGTGAGGCCATCATTCCGCCAAAGGACAAGTCTGCACTCGAGGTCGAGCTGCCTGATGATTTCGATGTTATTGACATTACGGACGATGAAGCTTCTGTATACGATGACAGTATGGATGTAGATTTCCATGTATAGTATACAAATATAGTTCTATGTACTGCTCTGTGTGGGTAAGACCATGGGTGGACCCATGAGTTTGTCGACCCGCGCAACCCGTACCCATATGGTACGGGTGTCGACCCACTACGGGTGCGGGTGTCGACCCACTACGGGTGCGGGTGTGGGTGTCGGTCCTGACACCCGCGGATCCTCCCGCGCTATTCCTTATACAACTTAAGACTTCAAATTCACAATATCTTCAATAACGAAGCTCAGGAGATATTTTACTTGGGAGGCCTCAGTGGCGAGTGCGGCGCATAATGTTTGGTTAAGAATATCTCCTAGGCCGTGAGCAGCTGGAGAGACATCAGAAGATGCTAATACCGGTGCTAAGGCAACGAACCAGCTCCAAGCAGCGAGACTCTGAATCGGTTCATAAGTTTCATGGAGGCAAAGGCAGGAATCTAGTCCGCTTTTCCGATATATTCCAGCCAGTTCGCAACATTGCTATCAACACCACAACTAAGCATTGGTGGGGGAAGGCTGTATGTTGGGTCTGTACAGGGCATTATTGGCACTTTAATAGAAAGGCATCAGAACAGTACATAGTTCGATGGCGTGAAGACGTTGGACATGCCTTCATGACGCCGGTAGTGGTCCTCGATAACGCTGATCTGCGTATCAATATAGCTAGCGATGATAGCCTGAGCTGTGATGGTGGAATAGTGGATAGCGTGGGTGAGTGGAGCCATTGATGTTGTGAACGCAAGCACTTCAGCAGGCCTCGGTGATTTTAACGCTTGAAGCTCTGATGAATCGGGCAATTTTGAGCTGGTGATTCAACGAACTTGGGACGGAACTCTGCACAGGATGAGGATCTAGGCGATGTCTGACATACTTATAATATCCGCTGCCATAGAACGAAAACTGAAAAACCCATCTACGAACTCTACAGAAAATGTAAATCGAAATTGTCAACCCATTCGTGCAGGACCTCCAGACAGACAAACATGACATCCATACGATAGCTCTTTCCTTCTGGTCGTTAGTCTGGCGTTTAAGGTAGGGTATGTACCATGATTGGGCTTATTACATAAGTCGACCTAATATATCCATGCCTGCTGCCTGCCAAAATAGTAATCAAGCGCGTCCCATCATCATCTCGAACGCGTTTAACGATGCCATGCCTTCATCCTACAGCTGGGAGCATCCTCACAGCTTCGAAACTCTTAATCAGATTGTAAGCAAGACAATACCACAGTGGTCCGACGGTCTTCGCCCCGCGCAATTACTGTACTGTTTCGACCCTAAATTCGCATAACGCGTCACGCGGGCCTGAAAACCTAACTTACGATAAAGGATAACGCATCACGGACCTTATTTTGAGCATACGTAAGGCCTAAAAAGGAAAATTTTGGTCCCGCCTACGGCGGGGGAGTGTCCAAATAAGGGAATTTAAGGGTCCACGAACTAAGTTTCTGTAAGTTCGCATTATAATGCGTCACACCCCGCGAACTTACGGTCGAAACAGTACAGTAGAATATGTACCCACTATACTGGACAAGGAGGACGTGCTATGTATCGAGTTCACTGGTGGAGGGAAATCTGTGGCCTTCAGCGTTCCAATACTCGTTCACAATGAGGTCAGCGCCAATCTTTCGCTGTACCCTGGCTTTGTCGTGCAGAAATTCGCCGTTGGGATAGTAGTAACCCCGACCAAAGGGCTAGCAGGCAATTTGGTACATTACCGTCATGCATACCTTCTTGGCTAAGATTACAGCAGGTAAAGGAGCTCCAGAATATGGGAATTAGCGTGCCCACCTATACCTCAAGACGAAAAGCCGAAGCACATCGAAATAACAAAAAACTGGTGGAGGAAATAGCTTCTTGTATGCGATGGCAAGTCATCTGCGTGGACCTGGAACATCTCCGAAGATGACTGGTGCGTCACCATTGCTCGCTCTCCAGTATTCCGTGAATACCTCATCTATGCCTGCGTGGAGGAGGGACATCTCATGTGCACATGGGGAGAAAACTTTCGGAAGGCCTTCTAGATGATAGGCATCTACTTTCGCGGATGTTTGCCTTCTTCCATCTCCATCTTTACACTCTCGGCTGCTCTTGCACCTGGCCAAAATACTACCAGCATCTGTAAAACTCTTGGATTCACTAGCAATAATTCCAAGGTCATCCGGCACTCTAACGAACGCATCAATACCCAGCTCATCTTTGCACCACTCTCAAACGGCATTGCTGGACATGAATTTCCACAGATATTTGACTACCCAAGGGTATGTCGGAAGTGCGGGCCGGTACACCGGGCTGGTAGGTAGGTCCACGCTTTAGGCAAGAAAAAAGTTATTTTAGGGTTACTATATCGGGCTCGGAAAACATGTTTAGAGCACATATTTAGAGGAAATTTATATTGTGGCACTTCTAAATACAGGGGAAAGGCTTGTCACCATGCTGAAAGACATGAAACAATTCAAATAAACCTCATTCGACAGGCCCCACGATTCTCGCAGCATCCCACACTACAAATCTGACTGAGTGCCAAATTCCAGAAGAATCTGCAGCCGGGTCAGATATCCCGCTGGCAGCCAATTCGGTTGGCGGTGTGGATCCTGCTGGAACCACGGAGGAAGGAATTATATTTCCTGACGCACCAGCCTCGAGTCAGGCTCCAGGCGTCCCCGACGTTGACGACGCGCCAGCAGAAGCATCCGAAGAGAGAAGGTCAGGAAGGAAGAGGAAGACCAGAGCCATAGCCGACACGTTGGGCATGTGTATTTGTGGCAAGATGTTGTCGACGGCTGAGCGTAATGTTGCCGTGGTCTGCAAAACTGCGGGGTGTGAGACCATTTGGGTATGTATTGATTTTTACGCGCTTTCTTGCTGCTAATGGACAGTTAGTACCACCAAGACTGTCTACAGCTGGATTACATACTGATGAAATGGAGTTGTAGCGATTGTGAGGCGCGCGAGAAGCCAGGAAAGAGACGACGATGACAGGTGGGAGTACGAAGATGGCGCTGCTCCACAATCCAGCCCGATCCAAGCATTCGTGCCAGCCGGTCGTTGTCTCTGGCGGGTCGAAGTAGAAGAGACACGCGTCGTATGTCCAGGGCGATCCAAGCATCGATAAGTAGTCGATCCGGAGAGCGTGTACTGTCTGTCCCGAACCATGATCATGCGAGGATTGACTGGACACCGGAAATGACGCACTTCGACCTGCAGATTCTGGGAAACGCAAGAAGGAAGAAGTGCGTCATTCTAAAGGGGCAATGTAAGACAATGTCTTGCAGTACAGTCCTTGTCGCCTAATTCCAGAGGCGCACTCCTGGTCTGGATTTGCTGCGGGGTTAGAGCAATTAAATGGAAAGGTTGAAGGAAGCTGTCTCATCTTCGCGTATCGGCGTCCTCGATGAGCGCTTCAAATACAGCTCGATCCAAGCATTCGGGCCCTCCTCGTATGTTGTCGCCTTGTCCTTATATAACACGCGCGCGCCGCCTGCGCAGGATGATCAAAGCATCGTCAATTACCGCAAGACGGCAAAAAAAGGTGAGATAGTGACAGTACTGGTGAGAATCAAGTGCGGGGCAAGTGCGGGGATGATCAGAAATGGTAAATAGTGCATCACGTGACTATATGACATCATATAGGTAGGTAGGTCCGCATTTGAGGCACGAAAAAAGTTATTTGGCCTCGTGTACAACAACTTATTTTCGACATACCCTTGTGACTACCTAATCCCAGGTTGGAAGACCATCATCTATTGCTTCTCAAAAGACCTCGTTCTTCGCATCTACATCTATCTCTGGAAGCACGAACCCCCAAATGTCAACCACCTCTAACGCGTACGAATGTTTCACAGTACCTGCTCCGACGAGTACAATCTGGAAATGCTACGATTGCTTGAAGAGGATTCGTACTGTCAGATTGTTGTGGCTACCATTGCCTTCGCGAATGGAATCAACATCCGAACTCTTCTGGACAGTCTTTCTATTGGCGCCCCAGATGACCTAGACGACCTCATCCAGCAGAAAGGCCGTGTTGGTCATATCAAGGAGATTGGGTCCTGTGGCATCGTTCTAATTCAACCATGACAGATTGCCCAGGCCAAGAAGCAGTTGACGTGTATGATTCTTATCTTTAATACACTTTTTTACACTTTTCTCATATTATAAAGTAAACAATGCGCTGCCAAAGTCAGTAGTCCCAACAAAGATGGCGACGAGCAAGTCTATCAAGCCTATCAAACTGCTCGAGGATGTGAAGGCTCGCGTAATAACAGAAACTATCTGCATTGTAGCTGCAATCAATCGAGAGTATGATAACCTGCCACAAGATCTATCACTTCCTCCTGCTGCAGCCTTTTACAATTGCAAAAATGCTGACCGACACTATTGGTGCTCTTACTGCTGCGAGTGTTATGGACGGACCTTTACTTTTGACTCATCAGCTTATCCGGAAGGAACTGTACTTCCCGCTCCCTTTCTGCCACCCGCATCGAAGTCGAACGCAAAACACGCTAACAAGATTTCAAAGGAACAGTGATTACAGATTATACAGAAGTTACAGGAACTTGCGACAACTATCTGGCGAGATAACCACGCAAAGGATCAATACCGGCACCTTCCTTGTAGTGCCTTTTTCCCTCCCTCGATCTCCAAACTTGTCTTATCTCACATTTGGTCGACGCGTTCACATGCTGCCCTTCTCTGTGTTTAGAGTACAAGCTAATAGACACTCCATTTCCCTAAATATGCTAAGTATTGGTAGGATCAATTGAGGAGAAGGGAGGAGGAGTGAATATATGTACAGTGGGTCCAGACTTCGAAGTAAGTGGGCATAGGTAGGTGCGATGGCGCGGAGGCAGGTGGGCCAGATTGGGAAAATCACACCTTCCTCGTTATTCACTGGCGACGAGTCGGAGTCTGCCGAAATGGTGAAACAGGGCATTTCAAAAATCCTCTAATGAGTCGTATTCCCTGGGTGCTGTAGCGGCGAGCAGCTTCTTCAAGCGCTTGAGCGCCGCATAAGTCCCACCATCACTGCGGTACCATGCGATTAGGAACTCGGCGAATCACCGCAACTAACCAGACTGCTCGTCAAAGTCTTTCATACATTCGTGTGACCCATCAATCTCAATCTCCCGCTCGCTATTACTTCCCAGGGGTTGTATCTCCATCTTTCGATCCGCAGGAAGATGGTCAAGTGCAATAGGTGCAGATCGGAACCGTTTTGAGATGTCGGTTTTAAGTGGATGGAGTTTGGGAATGTAGTCGACCAATGCCCAGACCCAATGTAGCACGAGAACCTTGTCGATATGTGCGAAGTTGAGAGCATCGAGAAGTTTGTCAGTAGTTAACTCAGTGCATTTATTCTCAACAATACGAGCAAGGTATGGTTCCAGTTTGAAAGCATCAGGTGGACAGTCATAGAGGCGTACAGCAGTCGCAGCAGTCCCAACCTTCAAAACACTTTGCTTCCCATGTCCAGGCTCTCGAACGAGGGCATAGCCCTGAACATTATCCATAATGATTTGCCATCCCAGTTCACCGCGCTCAGCGTGTTCCGCAACCGACTTCTGGAGTTGTTGTTGGCCAGCATCCGACATGGCAGCAAGAGCCTTCCTAACAGTCGTGTCCGAGATAGCGAGGCCCATGCGCAATAGCGCTCACTTGATATCAATGTGGGCTCGCGTCGCAAAAAGCCAGATTCCTAGCGTAACGGCAAGGTAGCCATTAGCAAAGCGGTTGCAACTCAGAACGAAGCTTGTTATAGCGGCAACCTGAATCTAGAATGCTCATTAGTAGAGTTTAAAAGTCCGGTCCGGTCCGGTCTTTTGACCTTCAAGTCAAGCAACCGGGGACTGCAACCGGTTGCAACTTCCCAGTTTTGGGCGCAACCGCAACCGGACCCGGTCCTGACTGCAACCGGGCTGCAACCGCGGTTGCGAGACCGGTCCGAACCAGTTGCAACCCAACCGGTTCAGACCAGTCCGAGACCGGTCCGAACCGGGCGGCATTACTTAAAATAGTACAGTAGACTAGACATCTGCATCCCAAGGTCGAGTCGACAGTGTGTAGCACAGTTGTACAGTGATTCATTTTGTTAGGAACTGCTCAGAGTCATTCTGGGCAGTTCTGCATTCTGTTCAGTCTGCAGAGTTGGCTCTGTAAGCAGCCTAATTGAGCAAGTGAAGTAGACGTCTCTGCATGCAACACTCAATAGTGAGTGAAATGTTATACTTCCAGAGAGTGAAATGTTCGGTTTTGAGAGCCGGATTTAATGGAATTTAAATCGAGTAGCAGTTTACTATGAAATTAGGCCATAGAACGTGATTTAGCCTGATTTCACCTGTATTTTATTGATTACTCATGCAATATGACCTCTACAAATATCGACCCAGACACTATCTGGTGCAGAATTCATCGCGCTACATTTCGTACACTCACATCTAAGTCCGAAAACCACTGCGGAGCTCATAATTTAACAGATACACCTGTTTTAAGCGAAAAACCGGTTGCAACCGGTCCCAACCGGTCCAGCCCGGTTGCGGATCATCCCACGATGGCTTAGGACCGGCAACCGCAACCGGTTGCCATCACGGACCGGTCCTACTCAAAACTGGTCCTAAACGGTTGCAGTCCGGTCCGGTCTGCGGTCTTTTGCGGTCCTAGCAACTGGACTTTTAAACTCTACTCATTAGTGGGAAAACAGTATTCACCAATAAATGTACAGTTGGATGTGGCCTGCATTTTCTAATTAGTGAAAAGCACGGGTACGGGTTACCCGGTCCGGGTCCGGGTCGGGTTGTGTATCGGGTAGGGGTCGGGTGTCAGTCCGAGTACCCGTCGGGAACCCGGCAACCCGTATCAACCCGTGCATAACTAGCAAGGATGGGTTTCGTGGAACAAGTACTCACCATATTCTTGACTGTCATGAATATGTGTATTTTCGAGAATTTATTTGTTCTCAAATGATGCCAACGTCGCCCAGAAACGACGTTGCGGAAGTATTTTCTTGATCGCCGAGCTGACCGAGCCTCCCGGCAATTGCCGGATAAGGATCGATCAGCTCCGATTTCATCTCTCTGGTTCTTACCACCACGACACGACGTTTGCGTCGTGCTCGACAAGTTCTGGGGCCTATTCTACCTCTTTTCTTCATATTCTCTTGCTTTTCTGCGGCGGTTTGACTTCGCGACGACTGCTGCGCCCTCAGATACGTTCCGCGGCGCATCCTGGTGTTCGTCTTCAAGACGCACCAATTTGACTGAGAACCTGGACGCATAAACCCTCCGGACGAGGTGCCACACTCTGGGACAGCGACCGCGCGCTGGATCTGCCTTGCCTCATCAAATTCGCTTCCTTCTCAGCACAAGGACGATATTCATTTTAGACAACGACGACCATCCGGGACGATAATAACTGCGGCGGCGGCGGCAATTATTTGCCATGGTCTTACGGGCTGGATGGCGTCGCTGCCGCATGTAGCCCCAAACGGTGCGTGAATGTTACTTTTATTACTGGCCGTCCTAATCTACCTACTGTAGCATGTGAATCGACCTCCCTCCACCCCCCTCTACCTCCTTCGACCTCTCCTGCCCTAGGGTCTTTCGTTGTTGGTATGCGGATTGCTCTATTGAGCTTTCCGCGCCACGGCGAAACCAAGTAGCCAGTGGGTCTCGGGATACCCGTTCCCCGCTTGACACCCGCGGGGCAAATAACGGGTAACCCGTACCCGAGCGTCGGGTGCGGGTATTGCTTCGGGTTCGGGGCGGGAGTGCTCGTGAACACCCGTACCCGACCCGTGCTATTCACTATTTCTAATAATGACCTTCCCATGCTTCTCGGGCCCTGCCATTCTCTCAGTCAGATACCAGACTGAACCGGCACGTCGCTGCAGCATCTGAGCAATATTCTTGATGCTGAAATCCCTCATCACATTCCACGTCGCCATTTCCTGAGCGTCGCGTTGTCCAGTTTTCGACTTTTTAGATGCTGCAAGTCATGCAGGCAGACACTGAGAAGCCGCCGGGGCATGGGTTTCAGGAACAGAAGGTGGAGAACTTGGCACGCTCTGTCCAGACGCGTCCATCGCTACGTCCTCTTCATCAATCCAACCATCCTCCTCCTCCTCTTCAACCGTCAACGCACCAACCTGGTGATGGACATGGTCACCAACTAGCTGAATGGCCCAGCATGAGAGTGCAGGGCGAGCGTAACGCAGCTCGGATGGATTTCGAACTGGAAAACATCAAGTCGCGTTCTCCATAGAATTTGAAGCGGTAACCCGGGCCACTATAGCAGTGTCGGTAAATTAGCTTGACGATATCAACAGCTTTGCTTCGGTTCTTGCCTCGAAGGAAGCCCGAGACAAGATTACGATGCAGTGATAAGTGTTTGTCGGATCCATTGCGCTGCGGGAAGTTGGTGAATAGAATTTCAAGAAACCGGCCGAGGGTGCGAAAGCGCGGCTAGATACTGATGTTGTAGGCACAATAAAAAGAAATTAAAAGAAAATCCAAAAAAGGAAAGAAGAGGAGAAAGAAGAGAGGAGAGAGGAGGATATAGACTATCTGTGGGTTCAGTCTTCATTCCAAGTAGAGTAGGGCCTTTGTCAGATGTAGACCTGGCCAAGAGTGCCCACTCGGGTGCACTCACACTCGTGCGGCGGGTCATTCGCAGCTCCAGGCCGGACACCCGCACTCGAGTGACACTCGAGTGTGGCACTCGAATGCACACCCTACTCGCGGGTGTTTGAGACACTCGAGTGTGTCAACACTCCAGTATGGTGGCGGGTATACTTGTGTATACCCACATCCTCCACACCCCCACTTGCCATCATTTCATGCCCCGTCTGCATCCCCCAGCAATTGCGAGGGGAGCACGGCGGTGCATGACACTATCGATGCGAAGGGAGTGTGGAAGAGGGAGGTTGGCGAGAATGATGGGGGTGGCGCCTCATTCGAGGGCTTACCCGTAGATTAGAAGTATCTAGAAGAATAGTCAGTAAAAAAACACGTTGATAGAAAAATGAATAAACAGTATAAACCACACGTACTAAATCCACCACGTCGCTAGCAGATGACGTGGCGGCCCATATCCGCTGCTGCTGCTCTTTAAGCGCGCTGTTAAGCGCGGCAGGCAGCGTCACAACTTGTTATGCCGTTGCTGCTATGCCGTTGCGCATTGTATGCTGCCCGTTGGCGGGGCTTACGCGTCCTGTTGATGTCGTATCCATGGAGACGACGCAAAGTCGTTCTCCATTAACATGGGCGCCGACTCAGAGTTGTGCGCCATCGTCGGCGTGATCGCGGTCGTGGTCGTTGAGGCAGAGGAGGAGTCGTGGTGGTGGTAAGTCAAGAGAGATCTGACTCGATCAGACGCTTATGCGGCCTTTCGGGTCTCGGCCCGAAGCGCCGGATCTCGAGAAATTCTTGCGGATGTCTGGGTTAGGCGACCTATGGCCCCGTTTGAGTTAGTAAAATTTCATAAATTAAGTTTAAATACATATAGTAATTGTCGAGTGTTTACACGGGTGTCTGTACATGGGCACTCGCGGCCCAAAGCCGGACACCCGCACTCGAGTGGACACCCGTGGTGACACTCTACTCACATGTGATAAACACTCGACACCCGGGTGCGAGTGCCGGATGCACTCGGGTGCACACTTAAACATCCGGCACTCGTGGTCAGGTCTAGTCAGATGTATTGAGGGTCGAACGAAGCCCGAACAACCGCGTATACTGTTATGAAACGCGCTTTCAGATACTGATCAAGAAATTCATGCGAACTTCCCTTTTTGGATCGCTATTGAACGGCACTTACCGCTGATGACATATTCTCCAAGCTGCTGACCAAATAGCCATCCCAAACGGGAATTATTTTGAAAAGGGACACTGACGACGTGCGCGGTCAACCGTGTTTCCTCTCTGATCTCATCGGGGTACTGGCTCTGTTACGCGAGATTTTGAAAGACTAGGGCCTAGAAATGCTATGTCCGTGCAACGCTGCTCCACCAACACGCATCGATAACATTGTCGACAACTGGAAGAGGCCAGGATTGCATTTCCTCTTGCTTTGAACGAGGCTGGCGTTAGATTCGGCTAGGATGATGTGGTGCATGCGTCCTGGCCTAAAAAGTGCGTAGATCTGTTATCGCTTATCCCTCTCTCTGATCTGCTCCCTTATTCTGACCTAGCTTCATCGTGGGCATCTTTGCCCTGCGCAACACCGATTCCCTCCCTACATCTCCCGCTCTCCTCTCTTTGCCGGCCATCGTTGATTCGCGCCATTACCATTGTTGACTGCGCAATTCTCGATTTATATTTGCATGATCCTCCCCATTCTCGCCTTCGTGCAATCCTCGCACACTATCCTCGCCTTCCCTCCTGGCCATTCTCGCACCGTGCTTGCTGTCGCCCTCCATTTTTGCCTCACTCTATTCAACTTATTTACTTCTTACCCTCGATCCTCTGTCCTTCCTTGCCCCACTCCTCGCGCGCCATTAAGGCGCATCATGCACGTTGGAGGCCCCTGCGCAATTGCTCGGGGATTGCCAATGGGCATGAAAATAACGAACTTGGTGTTCAGGTGTTCATACAATGATGTTTTATTACAGACAGGAGCACCGGCCTTCGCCGGTGCGCTGGCGCTGCCAGCTACTCCCGTCTGTAAAGAATTACATTAGAGAAAGGTGAGTATTACCACTGTTGGTTATTACACAGGAAGAAATCTAATGTATTCTAGGTACACTATGATACGATACACTTTCGTGCAGCAGTGGGCAAGGCCTGAGGACCACATCGCGGTTGTAGGGGACAATTAGATTCACAACCGGCGCACTGTCTCACACTCGAAGAGCCACAGTCCTGGCAGCTGTGCTGACACCTATACTAAGCCTGCTTTCCATTACATTCCTCGCTTCGCCCACAATGCGCATAAGTATGTGTTTTTCGTTTTTTTGGGTTAGGTGCCTCTGGTTAGGCATCTCGAATGCGCTTCTGACTCAGCGCCATGATGGTGCTCATTGTGTTGGAATGCTGAGGCGACGGTGTTGCTGCTATATATGTGGGATTCGGAACAGCCGAGGAAGAAGAAGATGCGATGGGTGCCGATGATGATATTGTCGGGCCAGAGGAAGGACCTGCCAGCGTGCTAGTAGTTACATCCTCCATCGGACGCAAGCCCACGTTCACTTGGTGTGTAGCGGTCCCGTCGTGGTGGCAATTACCTGTTCGGATCGACTAGGGTCGTGTAACCTTCTATGTAGAGGTTGCGTTTTCTCAAACGCGAGTGATACGGATTGCCGAACATTGGCTGCACTTTTCCAGTCTCCGGTATGATATGCGGTAAGTTGTTCTGACAACTGAATGAGACATGAATGCAAAGACAGTATGGATAAAACTTGGGTCACAAACCTTGTAATATACGTCGCTAGTGGTCTCTGCAAGCCTATTCCAAATTTTAACAGCGTTCGCGTGAATTGGACCAGACGTGGAATAGAATTCGGGTGTCGACTTCATGAGCTCGCTAAATAGCTTCCGCTCAGCAATAGTAGAGACTGGAAGGACAGGTTTATGAGTGTCTTGCATCTGTGCCAGATAAGCTTGTTTCTACTTTTCATCGACACCAGATATGAAGAGCTGCATGCAAGACTGAATGCGTAGTGCCTCAGGGATGGGTATGATCCCCATCTCTTCTGTGGTTGCTTGGTAGAGGTTTCTGTTTACCCAGGAAAGGCGTGCCGGACTAGACTTGGCATAGTGATGAGAGAGGGTAATCTCGAGTTCTTGAATTTTATTCAAGAGCCAAATCGAGTCGTGCCCGGTGTATTTCTGACCGGTTGAGTTGTAAGTTCCAACCTGTATAGAGAATTTGAGTGAACAGGTAAGAAACTTGAACTGAGAATGAACATACTAGAAGATTGTGGCGCAAAATGAAATTCAAGAGACAGGCAACCATATGACGAACGGATGTGCTTCGGGTTAGTAAGCGTGCTCATAAATGAGTATGAACGCCGCCCTATGTCATGTTGGTACCCCGAAAGCAATGATAGATCGGGAGACCACCTGCTTGAGCATCAAGTCCAATGCAGTAGTATAAAGAAATCCCTGGAGGATCAGATATATATCCGTTGTGAATCAGTTCAAGAATTTTTTTTGCCTTCTGCCAAGCAGCAGCGTTGAAGAGCGGAGCACCAGTCTTAGCATCCTTGAGTGAGCCCCAGGTGTGAAAAACATCATGAACTAAAGGATAAAGAGTCTTCGGAGGTGGAATGGTGCGGCGACAACGACGCCATAGCCACTTCGATTTGTATCGCAGCATATCATCCCACTTCAGTCCTTTCGATCGAAGCCAAATCTCAATACGTGATTTGTCTTCTGGATGAGGGATAAACAGTGCATCGCGAAAAGCTTGAGCAAAAGCAATGCGTAATCCATGGATCCGGGATATGTAAAGCATGTCCATTACATGCCATGTGTCTTTGATAACTCGGCTGCGAACAAGATTACAATCCGGAAAGCTCTCAGATGGCAGCTTTCGCGCACCAAGACATTGTACCGCAAGTCGTATACTGTCCGGGTCAGACTCAGAACTCGTCCGTTGTTGGACAGATGGAGATTCCGAGTCGAGATCTGAGCGAAGCATATCACCAAGTGTGATACCGTCAGGTTCATCACCCAAGGGCACCAGTTCTTCAACATCGACTTCCATCGGCATAGCAGCACTGTGATTGATTGTCTGTGGGGGTAGGGAATGTGGGGTCATGGTTGGTATTGGTGTAGAGGCAACACGAATACGACTTCGGTGACATACAGCTTGAAATGGGACAGCTCCGAATTCATTGAGAGGTCAGCGGTGATGCTGGGTCCAGGGTCATGATGACTCCCGGCACGACTACCTCCTTCACTTGAATCACAACACGAGCAGGAGTAATATGAATGCCGTCAATATATCCTGTGGATGGACCTTCCGCTAATACTCCTTAAGCAACAACTTTGGCATTGTCGTCACTCAGAAGAATGACAGAAGTACCGGTGGGTGTCAACGGCTCAAGGGGTGCGGGTGTAACAGTTTCATTGATCTTGTTGAAAAGACAGAGGGAGATGTACGCATCACAGGCAGCGTACTTAATCTGCGAATCTGTGAGATCACGATCGAACCAATTACTACTGATTCGCTCTGCAATGTTTTTTAGAAGACATTGGCTGAGTATCCGTGCTGTGAGATCAGCGAGAGATATTGTTGCACTGGAAATGAGAAAGCGCTCCTTTGCGAAGGCTCCAAGCTCCAAGCCACCAACAAAAGAGTTTCGCGGAAGGTCGCAAGCTGCTTCCAACTGCCGAAGGTCACCATTGACAAGGCGACCAGCCTTGAGAATACGACCATCACATAAGAAGTTTAGTAGCTGTGGTGGAAGGCGTTTGGCAGCGACCATCTCGCCAATCTAATGGTAACTCAGTATCTATATACTTAGTAGTGAACAGCCGGGGTCCGGTCACCCGGTCTGGGTAGCGGGTGAGGGTGCCTACGGGTACGGGTCGGGGTACCGATCCGAACACCCATTGTGACCCGCATCACCCTTAGTGACCCTTGCCATTTCTGGCAGCTTGGGGCAAGTACTACTAGCAGGTGCCTAATACTTGCCCAAAGTAGTTATATATATATCTTATAGAATTTATCAAATTTATTTGAGCTTAAACGAGCTCAATGTGGCCTAGAAACGATGTCGCGGAGGAATTTCCCTGATCGCCGAGCTGCCGGAACCTCCCGGCAGTTGCCGGATAACGATCAGTCAGCTCTGATTAACATCCCTTGCCTCTTGCCAGCACACCACGGCCTTAATGTCGCGTTTGGCGGCCCCAGAACTACTTATGGGGACCTCTCTCTGTCTAATCTTTGTGTTCTCTGCTTTTTTTAACGAGTTTAGCTTTGGCCCAGCTGCCATGCCCTGGGATTCACTTCAGAGTGTTTTGAAGCACTCGTCTTCACGACGCGCTATTACGATGATGACTCGCGCAGCATAAGCCCTCAAAAGTGAGGCAGCATCAATACTGGCCCCTACCCTCTGGATTCTGGTGCTAGGTTGGCTGTATGCCGACCTTGCGGCCTTTAACTACAGGAGACGTGGCGTGCTCATCTTCACGATGGCGCCAGCTCAACAACATGACCGGGCGCGCGCTTTGATATGCTTCATTAATGCGCAGAGGTGTCACAATATCGGTGGCAGGGTGGTGTGGAGGCATTTAACCCAAATGCTGGGTATTTTCTTGGCTTTTTCTGATTCTACCTCTTCTAACTGTATCTATGTCGTAGCGCCATCATCTCCTCGCTCTCATACACTGTTTGCTAAGTCTCGACTGCCGTCTCCATGCTTCCAACCCTCATTGCCTCATCTCTGTCCATTATCTCTCACCATCACCCTAATCCCACTCGCATTCTATTTGGTTCCGGTCCTTGTTTAGTCAAGCTGCCGGGATTCAGACTGTATGCCTCGTGCTCGTCGATAGCCCCCGTGCAATTGCCCAGGGGTCGTCGGCGTTCATGAAAACTGCGCTCATGCGCCTTCAAACGATGCGGACAGACGATATGCCGCGATAACTACGCTCCTCTACCACCTGCGCCAGCGACGAGTGCGATGTGTCGGTGCAGCGCAAGCTACGGGTGATGAGGGTACCGGGTGACCCGCACTCCGTGGGTCTATGGGCGGGTGACCCGGACCCGTATTGGCAGGTGGGGTAAGGTCGCAGGTAGGGTGGGGGTCAGAATTATTTACCCCCGGGACACCCGGGCTGTTCACTAATACTTAGCATGAATAGGAGATATGACGAACAAGAAGAATGAAGATCTGGTCCTTATATGCTATTTGAACGACGGCTGTTGATCCACATCCGGTAACATGGCCATGCTGAGAGACCTCAACATTCCATTCCGAGTCGAACCCAACAAAGTGACCACTTTATCTTAATCCACAGGCGGCCTAGGCCGAAAACAAGACGAGATGAGACAAGTTCCCGCTCGTGCAAGGAGAAATGAGATGTAATTGGATAGGTACACTAGGGTAGAATATGTCTTGTCTTGTCTTGTATTACGATAACAAGATAGATTAATCTACAGACACAGGCAGCGAATAAGATATAATGAGATAAACTGCGAGTCTAGTGAATGATCGAAACAAGATATAATGAGATAAACCGCGAGTCCACCGAATGCCCCAAACAAGATAGACGCTAGACAAAACAAGACGAGTTAAGTTACCAGGTAACAAACGAGATGAGATGAGCTGTTGAACTCACATGAGACACCACAAGAACTAGATCAAAAACTAGACAAGATGAGATAAAAAAACGGATTAAGCTTCTAGGAGACCATTAGTCCATTATAAGACGACGTGAGAATCACGTACTAGGCTTCACCGCCTTCACCGCTTTCACCGTCATTGGTGCTGTTCCCGCACGAACTGCCCGCACATGCTGAACCAGCTCATCCGCCGTCTTGAAGTCGATGATGTGAGAGTAGCCGGCAGCTCGCATCCGGCGACGAGTCCTCCGGATCATGTCATCGAACATTGCTACCCGTTCCCGTGCATACGCCACCATACCTTTGGTCACCAATGAAGAGGTTACCGTTGCCTGCGCCTCATAGTAATCTCCGCGTGCTCCCCAGGCCCGTTTTTCCTCGGCGTAACTCCATATTGTTCTCAGGAACTCGGCCTGCTTCATCTCGTGCGCTTCGCGCCAGCAGTACATTTCGGCCTCGGTTCTATACCAGCGTACTTTGTCACCTATACAGCAGGTCAGTTAATATCAGAAACCAAAGAAGACAGAACGATACATACCGTCGAGCTTCCACTCTACCAAATCCATCGCATCCATATTTCCACGGTCCGCCAACTCATAGATCCAGCCCGACTCGCGCTTCGTCTTCTCTTCGACTTCCTCGGCGTCATGTGCCGTCGCCTGCGTTACTGCGTCAACTGCAGCTTGACCTTCAGCTTGTTCTGCTCGCTCGATCGTCACCTTCGAAGTTGATGCTTGCTTGGAAGCCCTTGTTGTTCGCTTTGCTGTCTGCTTCTTCGCAGTCTTGCTCTTGGCCTTAGCCTCCGACTTCTTGCCCGGTTTCTTCAGCTTGGGACGCTTCGCTGCGCGCTCTTCGGGTTCTAATACATGTCAGCCAACCGAAAAGTACGCAACACTGAAGCTTACCTTCATCGGACGATGATTCGTCGTCATCCTCATCCTCCTCTTCCTTCTCTGGCTCTACGTCCTTGAGCTTTCCATTCTTGCGAGTCACTGGGTAGTGGGCACCGACCGCCTTTCGTTTCTTCGTGCGACCACGCTCTTCTTCTGCGTCACCTATAGATACATCAGGTCAATTCAAAATCGAACAAAGTTCAACGAACCTTCCTCCTCGACGACTGTATCCAGCCGTCGCTCCCGCGCCGATCTCTCCGTGAATCCTTTGCCCATATTGGCCAGAGAGTAACCCCGGTACCAAAGATGAGCATTGCCGTCGCTCACACGAGAGTCACCCGGGATTCTTGAGTCATCCACAGATTTGCGCACGTAGGTGTCGACCTTGGTCATGTGCGGGAGGCCTTTCAGTCGCGTATTGTCCAATGCACCGAGGCGGATGAGGGCGGCACGGTGTGCATTGAAGTCTGCAATCAACACGTTCCGTTGGTGCTTCATTCGACGCATTTTGTTGACGGACTTTGTCGCCTGCTTCTTTCTCTTGACGTTCTTGTCCTTGTCGTGTCCTACGGATCGTAGCCCATCCGCGAGAAGCAATACTGAGCGCAAAGAATCGAACGCCATCGCCTCTCGCATGCTGATCTCCAGGTCCACCAATGCTTCAAACTTCTCTCGATCCATTGTCTTCATCGTCGACGGCAAACACAGCCCCCAGTCCTCCTCCTGTCCACTCGGCGCATACTTGTATTTGCCAAGATCTCGTTTCGTTGGTGGAGACTCGTATAAGTCCGTCGCCTCAGCCAAAGGATCAGCTCCAAGGATCTCGCGTCGAATGGGTAGCCAGCTATCGAACTCCGCGGCGAGGGAGGCACGCTGGCGTGTGATGGTTTCCTCGTCGGTCTGGCACGGATATTTCTTGATTTTCTGGATCAGTAGTCGTAAATGACGTCTAAGAGACACCGCTACTGGTCAGAGAGAGCCTCAAATGTAAGGAGTTTGCACGTACTGTTTCTGTTCGATGAATAGACCGTCTTGGATGAAAGCACCAACATAGTTGGATGCCTTGCCCTTGAGGGAGTCCATGATGATGGGGTTTTCCAGGATGTCGTTCATAACTGATTCGAGAGACGGCACTATTTAGGCAATGAGATGCGGCACGCGCAAGACAAAGCAGAGTACGTACTTTTCATTTGGCGGTGCTTGTAGACGCTCTCAACCACACGGCCTTTACCCTTGCCCGAGACCACCGGACGCCTGTCCGCCTGAGTCCATTCCTTCACTAGCTCAGGATTCTTAGCCGTCTCGCCTTCGTGTTCCGCGGTGAAGTGAATGAACTGCATCCGGGCGTACGTGATGTCTTTATATAGTTGATTCGCTGTGAGGGGAAATATTAAGCCGACTTGAAGCCGATAAGACAGCGTTAAAGACTTACGCATATTGATCGTCTTCTTCCAGTTCCAGTCCATGGCGACGTGAAAGTACACCTCGTGGCCGTGGTGAAGGTTCATGTGAAAAATCTGCGGGGCGAACTTGTTCGAACATGCCCAAAAGTGTTCCGACGTCTCGCCGTGGAAGTGGCCTACGTTATCCTTGTAGAACGGCCCGTACAGGTACTTGCAGTCGTCGACATGGGCGTATACGTGGGCAGCGCCAATGGTAACGTCTTCCGCTAAGACATGCTCAAGCATGTCCCTTAGCTCCTCATGAGTGAAGCGATAGTCGCTATGCACCCAGTAAGAGCAATTGCAGTCGTAGCAGTTGCAGAGGTGGGGGCGGGGATCGTCGGGCTCGCTCTTCGACAGACCAGATCGCCGGTAGCCTTGTGCGTGTACCCAGTCGTTGGTTTTGTAACTGTCCATTATCCATCAGTCAAGTGAAGGAACACACGTTGTTCAAAATACGCACTCTTCTCCGAGCTTGAAGTCAGCTGTAGCCTTTACAAAGACGTGGCTACATTGGCATTGCGCGACTCCCGAATAAGCGCAATCAACGTGGCGCTTGTTTTGAGCCGTCACGGCCTTGTGGTTATTGCAAGGTATTTTCTGGGCAGCAAAGTCAGATCATCAAGCGTCGTAAGTAAACCATCAACGTACTTCATCGCCGTCGCCCTTCACCTTTTCCGTCTCAACGGGCTCCCCAGTCCCTTCCCACGGAGGGGCCTTCAATCTCGTCCAACCCGCTGGTGGTTTCTTGTAGGCCGTCTTCTGATACTTTGCGAACGTGTCTGGGTCGGGTTGAAGGCCACGGTCACCGATAAGATTGATGTCCTCGGGATCGTTCATGACATTATCGGCCATGCACATGTTGAAATTACCGTCCTGTGTTTGTTGGATAACGTTTAGATGCCTGTCGTCACCCCCAGTCAGCGCGTACGTTACGCGTTGAAACTAAGACTCACTTCAGTTCCGAGGGGATTGATTCCCAACCAGGCTCAAGATTGAAGCCAACCTCGGGGCATGCTGGACAGAGGACCATGAGATGATTCTCTTGGCGGGAGGGGATCTCTTCATGAATGTTGTGAAGATTTCCGGATCGACGTTCGCCCTTCATAAGGTTCCAGATGCGCATAACACGTCTTACTTGTTTGACGGTGTCCTAAAATGAGAATTATGTTAGTATGCCTGCGATAAAATCGAGAAGAACTAACCGATTCGCCCCAAGGGTATTTATTATTGGAAATTCTCTGCAGCACGGCGCACAACGCGTCAATGCTCGCGGCGGCTTCCACGTGTACGAGTTGTAGCTTCCGAAGGAGGGCGAAGGTGAATGCCATACGGGGAAGTGTGGTTGTCGATGGGAATAGACGCACGCGCATCAATTGAGCAATGCGGTTGACTTTGGTGGCTCCATCGCACCCGCAGAATCGGACTAGAGTGTCATGGAGTCCATTTTCGGCGACCAGTATGAATGGGATGGGTTTACGAGGGTGTCGACATTCCCCGTCTAGATGTCCGAGCTGGGGGACGAAGCCGAGTGTGTGGATGTCCTTCCTCTCGAAGAAGCCTTTCGCATTGTAGACTTCGGCCCAGTGAGTCCAATTGCGTTTGTGGTCGCTCACGAAACACTGCGTGCAGCGAACACCGTACTGCATGCACTCGCCACATCGAACAGTTCGCAACAACCCGCTTCCGCAGCTGCAGGGCGCGTTAACGTGCTCCTCGGTTTCGAGCTCCATCATAAGGTTATGCAGTTCGGGCAGCCTGTCTGTGAATTGTTCGATAGCTTGCCGAGTCTAACAAGGATGTTAGTCTGCAAAACCGGGGAAACAGTCGTTAAACTCACTTGTGTCTTCTCCACCTTGGGAGGTGTTTCTTCACTCTTGCTCGTCGACGGGGAATCCTCCACGGCGCTCTCCGAGCCCACGTAGTCGGGGTCGTACATGCCCGGTGTCTCTTCCTCGTCGAAATTGTTGTAGAAGGCTTTCGGTTGATCCTGGACCAGAGGCACAGCCTGGGCTGTAGCTGGTGTCCGAACAATAGTAGCATCGCGACCGTTGGTGATTATGCCGTGCGTGTGTAGATTCTGCGTCTGTTGGTGTTGTCGAAGACGCCCGGCCAGGATGTCCGTGCTGGCGTCCTTCAAGAGCTTGGCAGCACGTTTATCGGCCATGAGAGGATGCGGGCGTAGTGGCGGTGGGGATGGTAATAAAGGGGGTTACTAAACAAGAGACTTTAGCACAAAACAATCAAAGAACAGCTGGCACGTGCCTGGGTATATTCCATTTTGGGCTTGCTATTGTTGATGGCGTCCACAACCTGTATTTGGTGGCTCGCTCATGAAGTACCAAACGACGGTATCAAAATCAGTGTCCTGAACGACGTTGTCACGTAATAATAGCAGAGCGAGTAGCATAGATATATAACAGCATAGGTACATATATATATTGTTTAATTATTCGTCGGTGATAACACAGTCAACGTACTTGAATACATCATCTGTCCAAGTCACCGGGAGCGGGTCGTTCGTAGCTTTGAAGAACAGAGGCTTCATGACATCTTGCGGGACATCGAAGAACTCCGACCACCCAATGGAACGCCATGAGCTCTTCATCAGACAGTCCCGACCTTCCGTGTCGACCATCTCCAGCTGTGGGCGTGGGCGAACGTGGTGTTCCATGACGATGGTGTCTTCAAAGTCCTTGAGGCGAATTCGTGCTGGGACGTTGTGCAGGATAACGCTCTCTTTACGACCCTCCTGCGAAGAAATGTAAATCAACACGAAATAATCAAGGTGATGTGTTTGCGTACCGCACAATAAAAGTACAGAATAACGGAGCGGCTGAACTGGCGCCGTCAAGAAAGGGCCTTCTTCTTAACGGTAGGATGTGCGGTGATGCGTGACTGGAATGGTTCGAGAACTTTGGCTTTTTTCTTGTTGGGGAGGAGGACCATCTGCAACGCGGTCAGCCATGGCTATTGTGCCAACAAAAACACCTACCGTATTATGATATCCTGTGTCCGGGAGAAAGGTGGTAGTCGTAGCGGTCAAAAAGGTAGACGTCGCTTGTTCCTGTCTGTGTTCAGACATCACGTGACTCAGGGAATCGCGCCACATACCTATTCGTAAATCGAGTCATTCCTTTCGGCCTCGACCAAACAAACAACAGTAGTAGTGTAACAAGGCGTATCTATGAAATGATATAGTACGTCGGTTTCAATAATACATAAATATAAAGTACATAGTCTAGTAAACTGCCATGTTATTCAACGTAAAGATCCCCCCAGTCGCGAAGGACGGCTACGTCATCAACACAAAGGGCCAATGGACGCGTCGTATCTACCTCGAACTCATCCCTATACGAGCAGGTTTCCCACGTCGACGTCTGGCGCTCGAAGCGCTGCAGCGTCGATCCCGGACCGATTGGAAGCTTCCCAAGAATCTCGCGGTTGTTGTGAAGGGATATCTTGTGGTCAACGGCCACGAGGAAGATCTGAATCGGAAGGCAATCGTTCTGGATGTCGTTAGCGAGACAGCGTATACCCCAGAAACTTCTTACCTCGAACCAAACAAAAGCTTTGATGGCATCGATGTCCTCTTCATCTCCCGACAGGGAGAATATGCTCTCGGTCGACGACTCATCGTCGCTGCTCTCCTCAAACAAAGGGATCTCGTCATCCGAATCAACCAGGGTTGCCTCGTCCTCGTCCTCTTGATGGGCACTGTAATCGTAAGGACTGCCTTCAGTAGGCAACACCTCGCGCTGGAGGTGATCTGGGGCGTGGTCTGGAGTATTCATTGTGAGCTGTTGTTCATTGAGAGAATCGCTCGTGGCCATATATATAACTTACATGATAGCTAACCCTATTGAGACAACAATGCCGAGTGGATTATTGATCGTCCAACGCGTTGACCTATCATATTGTTAGCACTGAGAACAATGAATCACGAAATGCAGACACGGACGTACGCTTAAACGCGGAAGACCTTGCGGATGCCTTGAGAAGGAGACAGGACAAAGTACTACAAGAAAACAACCCGCCAATATATCTGCGCCACAGATCCAAAAAATACATCAAAAATAAACGAATCTTCGTCCAGTCCTACAAAGGGTCAAGTAACTGACAAAGATCAGCACAAGAATAGCTATACAAATGGAAATGCGAACCTTGTCGTATCGGGCGCGAACGAAGAAGTGCTTGGCCTCGCGCTGATTGTCCTCCACGCCCCAGCACGCCCACGAGTACTTGGAGACCGTGTCCGCATCATACACCCATCGCTTCGACATCCCATTCTCCGGCCCAGCCCACTCCACGCAACCGATCGCATAGTTGTCTTCGTCGTAAACACGGATTGTGAGATGCTTGAATGGCAAAGAATCCGTGGACGCGGCGGGCGAATAGTGAAAATAAGACGGCCTACAGCGATCAAGAAAAGAGCGGCAGAGAACAGAAGACCGCGTACATCAACGCGAAGATGCGCGCCCGTCCTCGAAAATCGGCCGCGTATTGCGCAGCGGCGTCTCGCAAGGCTACGCCGCCCTTCGTGGTCGCGGGATCTCCATTCCAACAGCCCCAGATTTTGTCTGTAATAGCAGTGTCGTAGTATAGTTTGGTAGATATGTCGTTGGTGACGAATGGCGGGGGCGTAGACATGTTGTCGGTGTGAGAGGCGGAGTACGTAGAATAAGCGCCCGATTGGAATCAGTGCCGGCGGCAAAAGCCACGAGGTCGGATACATCCGGATGACGCAGGGAACGGATATATCCGAATGACGCACGTGTTCGGTGATATCCGAACACGATCCGAGATATCCGAATCACGCACGCGAACGGGTTTATCGGAGCCGTTCCAGACGAGTCTGCCGAGCTGCATTAGTACTGCAATGTTAAGTAATTTAGAATGAAAATCGTACGGAAATGGGAGTCCTGAACACCTGAGCATCAAGGTAGAGTTGGAATATTGAATTTCAGGTGGAGTTGGCTACAAGGAAGGATTAAATTTCACGGAGGCCGTCTCAGTTTGTGAGTAAACTGACATTGGTGTTGCGTTGCCACAGACAGTATCAGCCACCGTGATGAGAAGTTCTAAGAAGGAACATCAGGACAATGGAACGTAGGACGAAGCAGGAGAGAAAACAATGTACGTACCATGCACTAGGCGGCAAGGACGTGTAGGCGATAAACAATGCCTGGAAAAACGTCAGCAAAATAACAGGGGAAAAGGCTCGAGACTCCTCACCCTCAATGTGGGTCAAAGCCGCGGCCATCGGCTCGTTGTTGCGCTGCTCGCGGAAAAGCAAGGCGTTCTACAAGACTTGTAAGAAATCGAAGATAAGGAGAAGCAGACGGCCACTACTTACGTTTTATCCTCAACTGATAACAACCGACTGCGACTACGCTCCTCGTAGAACGCAAGGTGTAAGCGTGACATCAACTCCAGATAACCGAAAGGGAGGTCAACCCCATCGACTACTAGGGAGCATCCGGTTGGGCGCCCACAGTGCGGGATCGTCTCGTTCAATCGGGCATAGACTCTCCCTGTAAATTTTTAGTCTGGGGACCCGCTATTGTTCTATTTACTTACAATTCTTACAGGTAGGTGACATTCATTGAGATTCTGACCCCTCTCCCTGCCACGGCGCCCTTACAGCCGCCGCTGCCCCCACCGTCATGGTGGGCGCAGGCAAGGAGGAAAAGGCGCTTGGTTGTATTTGGCTGCCACAGATACCCAGCCTCTGATCGTTTCCAAAGCGTACCACTGGCAACAGATTTGTCCCCGTTGCCGGTGGTACGCTTTGGAAATGATCAGAGGCTGGGTATCATGGCGACTTCGAAGATTACGTAAGCTTTTGCATCTCTGTCCGTTACGCCCTCCATACGGTACAGGCAGGGATCGCCGCCGCGCTAGACGCTATTGCAACCCGACCAAGTAAGTCGCTACGCTTCCAGTAGAATAGCCGTAAAATACAAGTCAATATGAATCATACATTGCCCTTGAAAATATACAGTGTTAGGAAATGAGAGTAAAATATTGATTTATGATTTGCAGGCTGGGGTCATGCGCGGCGGAGTGGAGGTGTTTCTCGACCTAGCTGCTCGAGAGGAGGACGAAGAGTACGATATTGAAGAAGACCTGGAAGAGAGTACGTCCTTCCACCTATGTCATAATCCCTCCAGAGCTAACATTTGACAGTAATCGCAGACGAGGACGATGAAGAAGACGCCCACGATGGGCTCGAACGATTTTCCTCGCGTGCTGAAGACCACCGCAATACCACCCACCGCCAGAAAGCACAATTCGATGCCCTTATTCAACGCATGGAGGCGACGGCGCTTAATGCCACCTCCTCATCCTCCCAGCGCCACATTACTCCCGACATCGAAGGCTACAATGATCCACCTAGCGCTTTTAAGAGCAAATCCGGCATCACTTTAGCCCAGCTCTCCAACAACGAGCCCCTCACTGACGACGAGCGGCTTGTCCGTGAGCGGGAGTTTAACGCCAACATTCCTCTCGGCGAAGTGGAACCACGTCCTTGGGGCCATCATGAGGATAATCCTTTTGATGCGGATTTGGAGCCTGCTGAGAAGGAGGTATTTCCTGGGGATTCGCAGTTACCAAGTCGGACTGTAGTGGAAAAGGAAAAGGACGAAGATTATAACCGCGAGGAAGTTGAAGCTGAAGCTGACGGCGAGGGGTGGGGATGGGACACTGGGGAGATACCTCCCTTCGCTGACAATGTGCAATATGCTCGGGCCATCGCTCTAGCAGCCGACCCTCGCGTATATGTGTGGCAGGTCCCTTGCAAGGTATGTCGTATCAGAGGCGCTTTGACAGACATGACTGAAATGACTCTTCAGATACGTTCTGCTACCGCTACAGTGAAACATCTAATACAGGTGCTAAATATGGCCATACTGGATCTTCGCGAGAGGGCTGTAGTGCGCGCCCGGATTCTGACAAAGCGCTACCAGTATCCATACCTCCTGACTCGGCGACGAATTGTCAGTGATTCCAAGCGTCCCGAACACGACATTGTGGACATTTGGCAGGCGATTGAAACACCGTCCACCCCCAGCATCTACATCGCAACCCGGTCTAATCTCCACGACCTGTTCCCCTTCTTCTTCAACCAGTTCGGCGTTTCTCGATTCCCCGACATTTTTTTCAAAAGGGCTACTGCTGTCATCGATGTGGATGAACGTGTCGCCGCGTTTCGTAGCCGTCGTTCCCATACACGCACATGTTTCTCCGGATGTTGGGTCGTGATTGGGAGGGGTAGTTATGCTGGGGACATTGGTTGGGTAGACTCAGATGACGGCAACAGGCGCGTCAAGGTGCTTTTGGCTCCACGACTTGAAATAGGTTGGGAAGGGCCAGATGCGGAGGAGCCTTCCGATATTGCCAACGAGAGGGGCAAACGTCCTATGCAGAGCTCTGCTACGGTGGTAGCCTCTGTCGCCACAGGTTCTTCCAGCCGGCCGTTTCCTGTCCTCTTGACCGAGTCTATACGCACGAATTTAACTCCAACTACTCTTCCGAAGAAGTTCCGACATATCGAGCCCAACATACCCCTTCGCAGGTACAAAGAGACGGGCGACATGATTTTCTCAAACGACCTCGCCTACCTAGAGGTGCAGCGCGGGAATGTGTCCTTTGCCATGGTCGCTCCCCACCGGCTTCATGACCTGCTCCTTGATGTCGAAAACAAGATTGTGCAGCACGCCCTTAGTAGCCTGCCGCCACCCGAAAACTGGAGGTTTGAGGAGGGCGAGTGGGTCCAAAGTACAACCATCGCGATGCGCGGCCAGGTTGTTGGCTACGTCCAGGAGCAGAACTCCGCGCTATTGAACTCCCTTCCCGTGCAGAGTACGGACTACAACCCACGTGTTCTGGTGAACGTCATCGACGAAGAGAGTATCACATTGAACGACGTCCCCCAAGAGTACTCAGTCAAGGACTTGTTGAAGACGTTTGACACAGGTGACGCTGTTGGTATTCGCGGGCTCGATTCGCAGGATGTATTCGGTTGGGTTATACAGGCGAACTCCGATGCTCGAGGTCAGGATCGCAGGTCTCATGTCACGGTTTTGTTGCACTGTTTTGAAAGAACTGAGGGTGTTCTAACACCGAAGGTTCGTGTCCTATTCGTGTTCAATGAGATTACTGATGGTGTACGTAGGTGACTGAAGTTCATAGGAATTCCTGTTTCAAATTAAACGAGGTTGCACATTACACCGATGTAAACCACCCGCAAGACACACCGATACGCTATTTAACTTCACAAGCGCCACCTTCACCGCCTTCACGACCTGCTCGATTTGACCCTGCATTGACTGGTCGTCATTCTTGGCTGGATAAGTATGAGATCACATCATGGGGCCATTTGACTGGGAAACTCGTCGGGGAAGACACCGATCCATACACTGGCAGCGCGCCATGGAAGGGGCGAGCCGTCGTAGTTGTCAAGAGTGGGTATAAACGCCAACCCGGCACTGTACAGGACGTTATTCTGGATTCAACAACCGATAGTGGGGTGAAGGTTCTTGTACGCTTTGATATGCTGGGGGCGGCTGAGGGGAAACGAGAAAAATGGTTCTGTTATTCCAAAGTCTTGGATCATCGGTGGGTGTTCATGCCATGAAGTACATATTATACGTGCTGAGATTGACTAAAGGACTCTGTGGCCGCTTTGCATAGTCAGACCGTTGAACGAACGTCATGTGCGAGCAGGTTTCCTTGGAAATGAGTCGTACTGGAAGAGCGAACTTACTCGGGTGTACGAACCCCACAAAGCAGCTCGGGATCAACCACATCCCCCTCCTCCTTCCGGCAGTGTCAGTATTGAATTCACACGCAAAGGTACGCCCTCTCAGAACCCACGAGGGGAGAGTGGGTGGTGGGTGACAGACGGCATGGATCGTAGCCCGTCGTCTTCGTCGCAATCTCTGCCGTCTAAAGCCTGGGAGTATGATTCCAGGATCCCCTGGTGCATGCAGCCTTATCTCCGGGACATGAACATCGTTGTCATTGACCCACACAGCAAAGGCGTAACGAAGGAACATCTCATCATTATCCGCCAGGTGCTGCTGGGTTCCGGAGCTGTTGGCCTTTATCGCGTGGCAAAAAAAAAGACCGCAGACGTTGCTCTGGTACCAGAAACCATTCGCCCAAAGCACCCCGGACAGAATCCCGCCCATGGTCATTGTTGGTTCATCTTTCTCAAATATACCGACAGCAAATACGATATAGGGATGTTCGTGCGTCCGGTGAGATGGGTGACACTGGAGGTTGACGGAAAGGACCGTGACGCGTGGGTCGTCGTGCAGGTGAAACGGCAAGGCCCTGGTCGACCCGACGTCAACTTGGGCAAACAACTCACGGTTCTCAACGAGCATCTCCTCGTCCTTCAGCGGGCAGCTGACTGGGAGACTCAAGACCAAGAGTTTACTGCTCTGCGGGAGAAAGCGCGAGCGGGCGGTCGTAAGAAGAAGATCAAAGGACAGTGATACTTTGTGCGCATATATAATTTAGATTACTGTACGATATGCTATGTGTTAAAGTACGATACATCGTGTATATGCTAAATACACCTCTCTTCATCATAGCCCCGCGTCAAGCGGAAGGTGGGACGCAGCAGGTAATAACACTGATGCAATGAGGGATTCCAAGGTGTGGCTCAAGACTCGGCAAAGAAGGTGAACAATCGGTAACTGCTAATTTGATATTCATGTTCCAAAAGGTGGTCCACAGCTCCAAATTGATTAAGACAATGGGATCTGTCAATGCCTGAGGAGGTGCGTGTATAAGAACTCGTTAGGTTCCGCTACTGACTGTAAACAGCCATTATGCCTCGCCCTTCGACACGTAGCGCCGCCGGATTCCCCGCCCAAACACCTCGGAAGGGCGCGAAACTCCCAACTACCCGCTCCTCCTTCGACCTCATGCGCATTTGCCATCGGGGGGCACTCGCCGCCGAGCCTCCAGTCGGCCTGGATCGCTTTTCTCGCAGCGAGCAGAAGAAGCAGTTGACGGTTCATTACAATAAGGCGTTAACTCAGCACTTGTCGAGGAAGAACGACAAGAAATATCCAGACCGAAGTCTTCGCCGACGATGCCAATGTGGAAGTGCCAATTATGTTCAGACGGAGGTGGGGTCGGGGAAAGATATAACGTTTCAGGACGACGAAGGTTTCGATGTCCTGGGTGAACAAGTTCTCGCTGTACGTGACTTTACCATCATCAGTTCTTTACGCTAACGGCTTGACAGTGCGTTAGGTGCAGAAAGCACACTACACTTCAATCAGGCTTTACTCACCGCGAGCTGCGCAACGATAAACGCCTCATGGATATCCTCTTCGAACGCGGAAGTGCTCTATTGAGGGTGGGCAGAGCCCTAGGTGATGGTGACAACGACGACGCTGGCAACAACGACGATGCAGGTGATGGACCTGCGCCTCGATCATCTCCTTCTCCCGGTGTGCGTCGCGTGCCCAGTGGTTTCAACGCTGTTCAGGCTGAGGAGATGGATCTTGTCGGTGATGAGGAACCGAAACCCATGAAGTTGGTCGTCGTCGCATTCACAGAAGTAAGTGGACTGTTGCCAGCCCATGTTAGCCTACAGCTTACCTCTGCTATAGACTGGCAACGAACCGAAGATAGTGCGATTAAACATTGGTCGCGTCGGCGAGGTCCGCTTGTCGTACCATGAGAAAATACTGGGCGAAGGGGGGATCACCCCGGGAGATTATGAACGCTGGATCCCGACTTTGACGGATTGGAGGAAGTGTCGGTGGAATCAGCCGCTTGGAATTACAAACTATAAACTGTGGTGTATGTTACGCAGCCCCGGCGTAGAGCCGCGGCTACAGAATTGGGAACGTTACTTCAGTAGAGTACAAAATGATGTGTAATCGTTATTGCTATGTGTATCGTGTATGTTTCGATGTGTGCGTGTAGATACCAAATGGACATTTTGTTAAATGTATCCCCCTGCGTGATATCGTAAGGGGCAAACGCCTATAAGGCTGGAACAGGTATGGATCTGGAATTTCTAGTACGGTCGACTAAATGCGCCACGCAGTTTAGCTTCGAATGGCTAATGGGCTCCGGGAACCCTGACTGGCATTGGCGGCGTCAGTAACGAGTAGCCGTTCTTGGTAGACGACATCTCATTGTTTGATCAGGCTTTTTCCCGACAATGGACAATGGACAAGAACCCTGAGTGGCGTCGGCGTGAGTTTTCGAGTAGCGTTTTGGGGCACGAGCTCACTGTTTGTTCAGACTTATTTCAACAATGGGGTGGACAACGCCCACAATACATTAACCTTTACCTGTACCATCACCAGCACAGTTACCCCCACCGACGCACTCAACGATGTCCGACAATCAAGCTCCCGTCGATCCCAAAGATAGCCAATCTGCTCCTCCCCTTCCGCCTCCCCCACCTCCTCCGCCTATCCAACCTGTGAAAGTCATGAAGTCGGATTTTTCTCTCGAGGCACTGCAAGCCGGAGACTTTTGGGCGGACGACAGCTGGACATTCGAGTCGGTGCCCACAAGCCAACGCGTTAAACCTTCCGGCCATCGCAAGACGAACATTCTTACGAGGGCACAGCTGACCTTGTTGGCGCGTCTGAAGCCCGCTTTTCGCGCACTGTGCCTCGAGCATGGGAGCTCGTCCACTACTGTTCGTAACAAGGCGTTGAAGACATGGAAGAATGCTGCTGTAGACGTGCTTTTGGAGCACTCGCTATTTACAGAGCAGGCAAAGGACACGGGTCACTGGCATGGAGTACGGTTTACTTTCTGATTAAAGCAACTGTGATATTAATCTCTGTTTAGGTCCTATTCAAAGAATTCAACAACGAGAAGAATCAACGCGTCGACAAGAACAAAAAACCCAAGAAGCACGCTACCCCTCCACAGGAAGACGAGAATTCGACGCCGCTGAACTCGAAACAAGCCTCCAAAGTCACACCATCTAGCGACGCCCCCGACGCCAAACTCCTAACCGACGCAGACGGCAATTTGCTGGCGGACGCCCTCACCGACAACGACATCAATCTACTCCGCCGATTCATCAAATTCACCACTCTCGTCGATGGTCGTCAACTGTTCGCGGATAACAAGTCTGATGCCATCGCCGAGCGCACAGAAGAAGTGTTGAAGAGACAAGATGCAGGCAACGCTGGCGCTGCGAACAGGAAGGCGTTGCATGAGCTTTGGGAGGAACTGGGCGAGGAAGAGAGGCAACGTTACTCCGATCGTGCTCGGCACGCTCTGAGGGACAAGACGACGTACGTGTCCAGTTTCTCTGGCGTCATACTCGTACTAACTGTTTTCTATAGATTCAACAAAGAACTACCGCCAGTGATCAACGCCTTGAACAAGTTCTTGGCGTCGCTGGTTGGACCATTGGCCATAACGACAGTTCTGGCTTGGCGAGACGCTGAGACTAATGGACCACAGACTTGGATGTAAGCATTGTGAAGCTGGTGTTGACTTTCGTGCTAAAGCTGCTGCAGCATCGACCACAACACAATCGATGAACATGCTGGGCTCGTCTCGCTGTTCCCTGACGACTTCGTAGTCAAGTTGGAGACTTGGCTGCACGCGCACAAAGGGAGTAAGTACTGGTGTTGCTGGGGTATGATGCCGTGTAACCAAATCAACAGATCAACGAAGGAAACTCACGTTCGAGTTCCCGCCGCACCCAACGAGTGGTGTACCGACGTTCCCCGCAGGCCAGCTATCTGGTAATGGAATGGCGGAGACGAAGGTTCTTCTTCAAGAGTTCCTCTTGGTTCACTGGGGTAGGTCACATTATTTACGACGGCAGCTTGTCAATTAACGTCTCGACTAGACTTTGCTCATCGCGAGTGGTTGAAACCACCACCATTCTCAGCAGCGGCCATCAGGGATGAACCGTCTTTGTACTACGACGTAGAGACGTGGCACTCCCTGGATGGCCTATTCAATAATATCGAGGAACTTGGTTGGGGAGCTACCGTTCTCATGTGTGAATATCTGCAAGGGAACTCCACTAGTGCTTGTGCCTCTCCCTTCCACTTCTACGTTCGATCACCGCCAGCGCCGTCTGCGCCTGAGGAACCGTTCCTTCCTCCGATGTCCCCTACACCACAATCGCCGACCATTGACCCACAGCCCGAGCCGTTCACCAAGCGACCCGAGTTCATCACCAACGAGATTGATGACGACGAAGATGAAAATTGGTCTCCTGGGAAGAAAATGTGTCGCGTGTTGGGTGATCCTCATGATGAAGAGGATGAGGACGATGGGGAGGACTTCCAACTTCGCTTGCAGAAGATTGATGAGGATGCGGCGGAGGACGAGGAGGATGAACAAGCTGGGGACAAGAACGCGAAGCAGAAGGAGATCAAGAAGAGGGCTGGGGAAGAGGAGGCCAGGAAAAAGGCGCAAGATGAAGCCGAGAAGAAGAGGGCGCAGGAAGAACAGTCTAAGAAGATGCTTGAGGAGGAGACGAGAAAGAAAGCGGAGGAGGAAGAGGAAGCGAGACGGAACACGGAGAAGCTTGAGGAGGAGGCGAGAAAGAAAGCGTCGGAGGAAGAGGAAGCGAGACGGAACGCGGAGAAGCTTGAGGAGGAGGCGAGAAAGAAAGCGTCGGAGGAAGAGGAAGCGAGACGGAACGCGGAGAGGCTTGAGGAGGAGGCGAGAAAGAAAGCGGCGGAGGAAGAAGAAGCGAGACGAAACGCGGAGGACATCCAGGAGTCAAGCGGTGGGTCCGGAACAAAGAGGAAAGCGCAAGAGGACGCCAACGGCAAGGACGACGATGGCGTGGGTGAAGAGGAGGAAGTGGCTGTGCCGAAGCCGAAGAAGACGAAGAAACCATCGAATGCGCCACCTCCCAGCACCCCTATCGCCAAGCGTCGTGTCCAGCGGCAAGCAGCGACCAAGACGGCCCAGGCTAGTGGCCCTGGACCGACCACCGAGCCGGATACTCTTCGTCGCGGATGCAGTGCCGCCAAGGCAGTTCCCGACAACACTCCAAAGCCGGGAAAGCGCAAGGCAGCTGGAGCTCCCGAGGTGGAGGGTGTCCGTACGAGGGCAGGCAAGAAGAGCCGCCGCTAAGCCATTCTTTCGATGGTGACTTGTTTCGTCTTATTCTTTCATTTTGTCTTATTCAGTCTTGTTTTACTTATCTTATTTCTTCTCGTCTCATCTCATTTCCTTACGTTTATCTCATGTTGTACTGCACTGAAGTAAATAACTTATTCATTATGAAAACAAGATTTCCTTGATATGAGATAAGACAAGACAAGATGTTGAGAGGGTACCCTGGACCAAAGCAGCAGCCTGGGTGCCGGTGAGAGCGACTTGTCTCATCTCATCTTGTTTTCGGCCCAGGCCGACCAACTCAAGATAAAGGGGTCAGCTTTCATTCGAACCCGACAGCAAGACGGCCACTGCCTGAATGAAGGTCGCTTATGATTGCCTGCAACGCATTATCGAGGGCAGATGTCGAGTCGAGAATAGTTGTCGTAACCGTATCAGATGGAATCGTGAATTTTGGAAGGTTTGAATGTTTCTCGACAGCTACAACACTCTGTAGGAGTGAGTCGAAGATGGATTCGAGCATTGGCTTATCCGACATATTGTCCGTGTAGAAGACAGCCGGCTGCTCATGGCCATAGAGATGAAGAGATGCAGATATCTTCTTCAGCGCCTCCTCGAACTGCGAATGAGACTTCGTCGCAACAAAGACACAGACTCGGATCTCGCCCTTCTCATTAGTCACAGTCAACAACGCTGTGAATATTGAGACACCATCGAGTTTAAAAATATGTTTCGCAAGCTAAACTCAACCTGTCAGAAAGACTGTTTCGGTATCGAGGAACGGACTTACTTTGTGACTATGATCAATGGCACAGACGAGTGCTGACAGCATGGCTATATGTTGATTGAATACATGCTTGAAGCATTCGATAAATGCATCATAAACGTCGCGAAACCATTGTCTACTGGGCACAAACCCATGAAATCCCTTCTCTGACTTGTCATCGAAAGCTGGAAAGGCTTCATATGTCTCATTGGGGAGATTCATACAAGACACCTTCGTGTGGAGGTAACAGGCACGCAGCTCATCGTATCGCCTTAGGTGCTGCATCCTGAACATATCCGCAACCTGATGGGTGCCCATACCATTCTGAATACAGGAACGGACGACTCCTAATGCGCGCGTCGAAATACCTGACCGCCAAGTCAAACGTGCCGGAAACTCAGCAGCAAGCGGTCGCGATAACTTCTTCAGTACACATGAGTCCCAGCTGCATAGCTTAAGCTTGCATGATCTGCAGGCATAGCTGTAGCTGATGATCCAGAATGTATCGTCAATGTCAACAATACGTCGTGGATGTTTCACAACCCCATCACGTGTCAGACGAAGATTACATGAAGGACATGGAATGCCTGTGCTCGTAATGGCTGCAGGATCCCATACGAAGAATGCGGGAATGAAGAGATCTTGAGGACAGATGTTCGAGTGTTTAAGATTAAAGAAATTACATTGATGCGGTAGCCAAAATGTACCCGAAGAGTAGGTTTGAGAAACACCGGATAGTGTAGCGCGGTCCTTCTCCAACTGGGTCAATGCCTTGTCAAGTGAGCGTTGAAACCAAACGGGATATGAACGCCGAGTATTTTTTCGCGACGACGAGGTAGGCCCATCATCTTCATCGTCGCTTTCATCCTCTTCTCCAAGTTCTTCAGCAATGAACGAATCCAGATGATCATAGTCATCATTGGTGTCATTCAGCTCGGGGAAAGGGTTATCGCGAATGGTTTGGGAGGTGGGCAAGGGATGAGTTGATATGGGGTCGGCTTCGGCCTCGACAATCCGCTGAGTACTTGAAAGCACAGAGCGGGATGATGTTGAAGTGGGTAGATTTGGGGCAGTAAATGTGGGCGAGGAGATTGAAAAAACAACTAACCTCAACAATGTTGATAAAAATAATTCACCATTACCAAACAAAAATACAAAAATTACAAATACTAAAGCAACAGCAACAATGGCATTGGAAGTAGTGGGAGTGGAGAACATTAAGGGATGGCGAGGATTCATGGTTCCGCTCCCAGACGCAGCACTCGAACCTGTACCGGGGACGTGCTGGTAAAATGAGTATACCATTCTCCTAGATAAGACAGAAATGCTCACCAATCCAGATATAGCGCGCCCTCACTCTTGTTGGCTCTTCAATGCTTCCCTTCGTGCAATCTGTCGATACCCAGACCCTCTGGGCCTGCCGACTGGACATGTAGGATGTTCCTCCATATCCTCAGTGCTGCGGGAGGCGGCCAGCGCGGTCTTCTCCTTATTTTTGGAGCCCTTGGGCCGGCCGCGAGGGCGAGACAGAACCGGAATTTCAGGGATGAAGGTGGGTGCAGATGGTGCAGCGGAAGTGGGTGACATGAAGGCATCGCGAGGAGTAGGTGGTGTGGGGGAATATGGAATAAATAGAGTGGGCTTAGAGCTAGCAAAGTTGGAGGAGCCAGAAGACATAGACAATATTAGGGAAGGGGTAGAGGACATGATACACCACTTCAGACGCGATACGCGACTTGCAGCGCGACGCACATGGAAGAGGGAAGAGAAGCTACAGCTTCCGATGACCTAATCAATCGCATTGGGGTAATTACTAATACTACCGGTATCGGTATCGCTATTTGCTCACAGCACCAGTATGTACCCGAAAGCGCTGTGTAATTAAAGGTAATAGCAACTCCATCTGGAGGTATGGGTCAGGCTTTGGCTGGCGCACTGCTCGGAGACGGGGTTGGGAATGAGAGAATGGGGTAGGTGCAGGAATGGGAGGTATATTTGAAGCTTGCGGTACAAAGTTTGCTGCTAGATGTTTGAGAATTGGATGATAGATAAATATAAAGGACTCACGTAGTCTATACTGGTCAGAATATTCAGGTATGGACAGCAGCATGGGGATGCTTGGTATAGTGCTGTATCGCCCGGGGGCACTAGAGCGTCGCTGGCGCGCCGGCTCAGCACCAGTCGCAAACACATTAGACAGCAGCCCCGAGCCACTCGCGATGGGGCCAGACGGTGGCTCGCCGGACGAACCACTTGAAGAAAGTGGAAAGGAAAACTCTTGAAAAGTAGGTCGGTTGACATCGGGGTCATCTGGAGAGCGCGGTAGCATGTAAAGGAATGTTTGGAAAGAGTCCATTGAAATTTAAAGTTGATTTAATTAAGGAGAGAGTGGTAAAAGAAGCGCGGACGCGAGGTGATCATAGGCAGAAGCAAAATGCACATCACCTAATTCGGTCGAGTTATGTAATAAGCCCAATGATGGTACAGCCCCCACCTTATGTAATCGACAGACTCTATATACATCGATCCTCCTTACACTACAAAAGATCGATCATGTATATAGCGTCTGTTTAAAGAGACTAAGTAGAACAGCGAACACATGACTCCGGCAGACAGCGAGGATAGCCAGTACACCGTCGCGTATGACAAAGTCCTTGTGATCAGGTGTAGTTTATTCGATGAACGTTGAATTTATGAAGTACCACCTATCAAGTTGATGCTTCTCCGAATCAGGCGTCCAAGAATAAGATACACGTAACTACGACTCACGCAACAAAGATCAGAGTCCAACTCGCGAAATCGACCACTTCAACCTTGGATTCAAGCTTGCACACTCCTTTGATACTCTCCCCCAAGCCTATGGCTTCCTCTGTGCCTCACCCGAACTTGTCTAGCCCGGATGGTGCAAGAATGGCGGTGAAGAGGCATATACGGTAAATGTGGGTTTGATTGCTGCGACGTCAGACGGGGGATGACTGACCTGTCCTAACAACACGCCCGTACCGTGCTCTATATCCGCAGAATCTTCGTCACCTGCCAAATCGCTTCTCCAAGCGTGCGATCGTAGCTCAGCGGTTGTATGAATATTTTCTGTCGTGCCCTCAGCATGGTGCTCTAGTATTTGAAGAAGGAGAACATGTGAATCGAGGCTGTGAGTGATCACCAAAACATTGCACAGATAGAAGGAGCCACCAGTGGAAAGAGATTATGAAGAGCGGTTCGAAGGCGAGCAAAGATTCCTGTTTGGGGATACTGTAGCGTTTCGACCGTTAATTCTCATATCGGGTCACGGGGTCTTGCGAAGCGAAGCTATACATAGAGCATATTGCATCACGGCCAATTTTTTCAGGCACAGATCGCTCAAAATAGAAATTTTCAGGCCCGCCTAGCGGCGGGCCATCCTAATCAGGTAATTCCCGCCTGTGTGCCTGGTTACGAAGCTATATCTTTTTAAGGGTCTAGTGTCACGGTAAAAGACCGCGAAGTTACGGTCGAAACGCTATAGTACTCGTGTGTGATGAGCGTGGCTGAGGGTATCGAAGCCTAGCATATTTGGGCTCTTGAGAAGGAGTTCAGGCCACGGAGACTGGGATATGACTTGGAAAGCATACCATGACCAACATGTTCCAAAAAATGTTACAATGTTACAATATTGATTCCGTCTACGCTAATTTAATAGCTAAGGATATACCCCGACGGACCTTGTAGTAATAAAGAAAACCTAAGCAAAACGAGTGTTGTAACGAACTCCAAAATCTACGCTGACCCTAACTCGATGACCAAATCACCCCAAAAAGGAAAGCGATCCACCGCAAAGCACCCTGTGCGGGCAGTTTGGCACGCAGGCGGCGTGTATCCTGAAATATGACCACAAAATTCGAGCTGTGAGCCATCTGGCCTAAACTGCAATAGCAGAGCGAAGGAATAAGGATTTGGGAATGGATATGGGCTGGATGCAGGCCGAAGAGGATGGATGACGTTGCAAAAAGGCTGCTCCATGCTCGAAAATGAACATGATGCGGCGGTAAAGAATGGAACGGTGGTAAGGCTGGATTAAAACCGCTGCTAGGGCTCCCGGCGCCGTAGACGAAAGCGCACGAATGCTGGGTCGCCTGGATCAGGAAACCGCGGTGTTGGACAGACCGAATGACGGGCGGATGGATGGGAGGCGGTAGCGAGAGGCTGCTAACAGGTGGAAGAAGTGGAAGCGGATGTTTACGTGGTCGATGATATGGTGGTAGGTGCAAAAGAAAATGAAAAAATGCGGTGGTGGTGGCGAAGATGATGAGAAAAGGATCGGTGTTGGTGTTGGTGTTGGTATTGGTGTTGGGGTTGGTGTTGGTGTTGGGTGCCCGAGTGTAAGGAGTAGCACGGTATGGCGGGTAACGCGCGGTATGACGGGTCGGGTAGCCCGCGGGACGGGTACGGGGTCTGACTGACAATACCGCGGTATACCGCCGTACCCGCACTAATGATTCGTGCGCGCCGCCGACCCCCGAGCAATTGCGCAGGGGCTGACCGACGTGCACGATAGATTTCCGACAGATTGAGAGCGAGCGGGAAGATATGGTGTGAGGAGAAGGTGGTGATGAGAGATGGAAGGGAAATAATGAAAGGGAAATGAATGCGCACCATTTTGGGCTTGAACGCGTTCGCGACGCCGTCCAGCCTAGGAACAACGGTACATTGCGCCACATCGAATTGACGCCGTCGTATAGACGAGCGTACACGACCAACGATGACCTCCAATGGTGTTGTAGCCTCCTCGCAGGGGCTTACGGGTTGTCCAAGTGGTAGCGTCGCGACAACGGCGACTCGAAACGAATTCAGAGGGCAGTGGGACCTGCAAGAAGCGAAGACCACGGTCCAAGCATAAAGAAGTATTGGTGGTGCCTCGCCTGTGAGGGCTTACGCACTACGCATTATCGTTGAATTGATGTTGTCGCTAAGACGAACACCAGAATGCACCCCGGAATGTATCCAAGGGCGCAGCGGGAGGCGCAAAGCCAAACGGCGCCGGAAAAGCACAAGAACACAAAGAATAGAAGTCGACTAAGCCCCAGAATAAGTTCTGAGGCCGACGAATACGACGTCGCCGTCGTGCTGTGGTGGCAGGAAGAGAGAGATGAGATCGCAGCCTGGCGATCATTATCCGGCAATTGCCGGATCGCGCTGCCGGCTCGGTAATAAGCCGGTATCCAGCGGTATACCGTATACCGACCCACACCCGTATACCGCCAGTGCGGTATGCGGTATTGGCGGGTCGGGTAGACGGAGTAAGGCCGTTACCCGCGGTATTACCCGGGCTATTCCTTACCCGAGTGCAAGGCTCACAACGGCAATGGTAGGGCTGCAGACCTCACTGCACGCGCCGGAACAACCAACGACGCCCACATTAGCGCGGTTACCTGAGGCATGGTGGTGGTTGTTGTTGAGGACCCCCACCTATGCCCTAGTAGGCTAGATATTTTTTTGTACGGAAATGGCTCCAAAATTCCCTTCCTGTCCGATATTTCGACGTACGGAAGTGTCTAAATTCAAGGCCTGGTTAGATATTTTCCTCGTACGGAAGCAGCCAGTCCAAAGCAAGGTTAGATCCTGAAAACGTACGGAACCCCTCCCATGGGTCGCGCCGACCAAGTGTAAGGGCCTCAGATGCTGCTAGACCTGACCACGAGTGCCGGATGTTTAAGTGTGCACCCGAGTGCATCCGGCACTCGCACCCGGGTGTCGAGTGTTTATCACATGTGAGTAGAGTGTCACCACGGGTGTCCACTCGAGTGCGGGTGTCCGGCTTTGGGCCGCGAGTGCCCATGTACAGACACCCGTGTAAACACTCGACAATTACTATATGTATTTAAACTTAATTTATGAAATTTTACTAACTCAAACGGGGCCATAGGTCGCCTAACCCAGACATCCGCAAGAATTTCTCGAGATCCGGCGCTTCGGGCCGAGACCCGAAAGGCCGCATAAGCGTCTGATCGAGTCAGATCTCTCTTGACTTACCACCACCACGACTCCTCCTCTGCCTCAACGACCACGACCGCGATCACGCCGACGATGGCGCACAACTCTGAGTCGGCGCCCATGTTAATGGAGAACGACTTTGCGTCGTCTCCATGGATACGACATCAACAGGACGCGTAAGCCCCGCCAACGGGCAGCATACAATGCGCAACGGCATAGCAGCAACGGCATAACAAGTTGTGACGCCGCCTGCCGCGCTTAAAGAGCAGCAGCGGCGGATATGGGCCGCCACGTCATCTGCTGGCGACGTGGTGGATTTAGTACGTGTGGTTTATACTGTTTATTCATTTTTCTATCAACGTGTTTTTTTACTGACTATTCTTCTAGATACTTCTAATCTACGGGTAAGCCCTCGAATGAGGCGCCACCCCCATCATTCTCGCCAACCTCCCTCTTCCACACTCCCCTCGCATCGATAGTGTCATGCACCGCCGTGCTCCCCTCGCAATTGCTGGGGGATGCAGACGGGGCATGAAATGATGGCAAGTGGGGGTGTGGAGGATGTGGGTATACACGAGTATACCCGCCACCATACTGGAGTGTTGACACACTCGAGTGTCTCAAACACCCGCGAGTAGGGTGTGCATTCGAGTGCCACACTCGAGTGTCACTCGAGTGCGGGTGTCCGGCCTGGAGCTGCGAATGACCCGCCGCACGAGTGCGAGTGCACCCGAGTGGGCACTCTTGGCCAGGTCTAGATGCTGCCATCGCCAGCATTTCTACCCGAACATGGCTTCATGACATAGAAATGTACGGGCTGTCGGCGGGGAAGTTAGATCGTAATCACGTACGGAAGTACCCCGAAATGGACCTCCCCGTGCCAAAAACTGTATGGAAATGCCTGAAAACGGTAGGTACGGAAGTGCCAAAATATCAACTTTTTGTATCTAACCTCTCAGTCGATATATCCCTTTTTTGTCAAATACCTATGGCAAGCGATTAACTTTTACTTGCCAAAAGTAGTCTCCATGGACAACATGTCCATGGACACTTTTTTGTCAAAATTTCGAACATTGGCGTTTGACTGTAATTTGACATTTTTAGATTTTCTGTAATTGACACAAATTTGTCAAATATTATGATACTGTAGCATTTCAACTGTTAATTCCTATATCGTGTTAGTTATGGAGCTTCGCAAAGTAGTGCATATTGAGTCACCATCAATTTTTTCAGGTACAGATTGCTCAAAATGGAAAATTTTCTACCCATCTAGCGGCAGGGCATGCAAATCAAGTACTTTCTGTCTTTATGCTGGATCACAAAGCTATATCTTTTTCAGAGTCTAGAGTCACAGTAAAAGACTGCAAAGTTACAGTTGAAACGCTACAGTATGCTTACTGATTCAATTGTTAATTTGTATACAGTACTATTATGATTATAGGTTCAGTCACAGGTTACAGCTGAAAAAAAAACAGCTTGCATCAAGAATTTGCTTTTGATTAATCTGATTCTTTTGATGGTAACAGCTCGAAATTTTGTCAGGATCAGCTTTGGGATCAGCTCAAATGCGGAATGTGGCACCTGGTGATACAGTCTTCTGCCACATCTATATTACAGTGCTTCGAAGCTAGACACATCAAATTATGCTGATCTTCCTCATCCCAACATCATTCGTAGTACGAGGACTACCTAAAGACTTGATTTTGTGATGCCAGGATGCGGCGACTCGGGCCGAGATCCGACTCATTGAATGTCAGTATCACGTGGCCGCCGTTGGCCTCTGCATTGTCCTCAGTCACTAGTTTGGCGTAGGCGTGTATCAATTCACTTTCACTTTCCGACACTGCTCCTCCATGCTGCTCCTGTCTCTGAGAGTGCGGCAGAGGACGATGATTACACCAGACAGCAACATGATGACGACGACGCGGGCAGCGATAGACAACAGTCAGGGCGAGTGCGACGGCGGACCACGAGAAGGAGCAGCGTGCGGAGACTTCGAACTTTGTTGTCCATGGCTCGAAAGGGCAGGAAAGGGTAAAATGAGGAATCGCCGCCATCGCCAGCGCCGTGGTCGTCTCATGGTCTACAATGAGGATAACGGTATCGTCAAGGCCTTCCGCAACTTGCCTGGTGTTGAGATTGTCAACGTCAGGTGGTTGAACCTCCTCCAGCTTGCACCTGGTGGACACCTTGGCCGTTTCGTTATCTGGACAGAGGGTGCTTTCAGTCTCCTTGATGAAGTTTTCGGAACCTTCGACAAGGCTTCAACGCACAAAAAGGACTACATGTATGTTACAATGTACATGTTACTTTTCCTCCTTAACGTGTTCTTAGCCTCCCCACCGCCAAGATCTTCAACTCCGACGTGACGCATCTTATCAACAGCGATGAGATTCAGTCTATCGTCCATCCCGCCGGCCAGAAGACCCAAAAGCGCCCATGGACACAGAAGAAGAACCCTCTGCGCAACAAGGCCATCTTGTTCCGCCTCAACCCTTACGCAAAGACCCTTCGGCGACAGGAACACCGTTAGTGTACCCGACTTTTAACTTGTATCGAAGCTAATATTCTCTTCATAATCAAGCAGGAGCGTCTAAAGCAGAAAGGTGCCAAAAAGACGAAAGGCACGGCTGCTGGCGACGCTTTCCTGGCTTCCTTGGCCGCACCTTGAATGAACGAGTGCTTTCTGTATGGTGTTTATGTCAGTTGTGTATGGTACCTATTTTTACTTCTCTGTGTTGAAGGGAGCTCAATACGAATCTCATACCACGGTTTCTTTCCTGCCACTACACGCACTGATCACTGTAATAGGCATTGAACACACTGTACGCCTCTTTCCTGGTATTCTAATTGTTCTTTCATGCAGGTTATGCGAGTGTCTTGGGCTTTTCGGCCCAACCTTGGATTGATAATGACACGTTTGATCCACGATCATCTGAAGACTGGCCAGCCACTACATAGATTGCGTCTACACGGCCTTACTTAAATTTCCCCTCTTCCTTACGACCATTGCGCTTATGAGTCGGAAGCCCGCGCGTCGCAAAAGCAGGGCTGTTTATGACAAAACTTACTACTACCGGTTCGTGGCGTGCCTCAGTTCACTCGTGCTTCATGCTGATTTACTGAGCATTAATAGGCATAAGGCTGAAATTCTGGAGAAGAAGAGGAGAAAATATCACGAGTCAACCAGCAAGACCAGCACTGAAACCGGGTTTTCAGAAAGTATTGGGGTCACGTTCGAAGACAAGTTTCAGCAGAACTCTGACGGTCAGCATGGAGGACATCCACCGCGATGTATTCAGAGGTGAGTACATCTCCTGGGCAGCGATGTGCTGAGTCCAGGATGCCCTTTGAAAGCGCGGCCGACGATGATGCAAGCCCGACCGACGACGGCGTCTTGGACCTTCATCCGCGGGACCTTTCAAGGTACGTTTGTCCCCCCGTTTTTGTGACTTCCGTCTAAATTAATACTTAGTGACGCCGCTCCTGCTTCGTCGTGTGTTCTTCGTGCTCTTTTTTTAGTGAACAACTGTGGATCTTAAGTCTTCTTCGCAGTTCCCCGGTAAAGGATCCTCGCACCGTGAAAGCACCCGTCGACGAACTTGCTCAGGTGCTAAAGGCTTTGAGACGATTGGAGGGCTGGCTGGACGAAGAAATGAAAGGTACATCGTTTCGGAATTATGGGGAGTCACTGTACTCCTTGATGAGAGAAGATGACTACTGTGCGGACGAGGTGATCCGCGACGCCACGTCACGCGTTAAGCTTCTGGAGAAAGTCGCGGCCTCTTTGTGCGGGAGAATAGAGGACCTGGCAGGAACGGAATCCGCGACGTGGAAGGGAAGCATGGAGAAGCTTGCACGCTTCAGGAAGGCAGTGTCTGTTGCTGAGGACCTCGATAGTCGGGCTGTCGAGGACCCGTTCTGCTTTATCATACCTGGTGCTCACGACAAAGGAGAGCTACTTTACCAATCAATGTAGATCATGATTTGTCCAGTTTTCCTGGTTCTTTGTTTAACTATGCATGTGTACTTACAAAATCTACATCATGGAGACATGTATGGTCTAGCGGTCATATATGTTGTTCTAATGCTTTGCATAAAGTTTTTGGAGGTCGACAGTTCCATTCCTACCTCTGCCTTCAAGTTCGATCATGTACGGTCTAGTGGCTGTACATATTGCATCCAAGAAATTGATCCAAGATAATTTTTTAGGGGCGGCTGTTCGATTCCTGCCTCCAGTGCAATTCCCGCAACATGTTAACCAGAACTTTTTAGAGCCTGCTGTTCTATTCCTGCCTCTGTTTTTCATCAACTGATAAGATTCCTGCAAGCTTTCCACTACCACGCTTTATTGCAGTGACTCCCGCAGTATTCTTCAGAAGCATGAATGATGGCCTGCGGAACGCGTCGGGCACGTGCCCGACGGTGATGCGGAGTTTGTATCCTGCGTTCGCTTTAGATCTCTTGTCTGACCATCTTGGCTTGTCGCCAATGTTCGCCTTGCAGAAATCGTCTAGGATTTCATGAGCGTTGCGCCCACCGTCAGTGGGAAAACAAGGGAGGGGGAGGCCCGGGTGGAGGGGGTTGAGGCGGGAGCGGCGTTCGAAACAAGGTTTTTTCTTTTCTTTTTTTGATTTGGTAGTCTGTTGGCTGACTCGGTCTAAACAGCTAGGATTTCATTCGTCGATTATATCTGGCTTCGATGCAGTTAGAGTTGTCGGTAACCATGCCTAATATGGACGTCGCCCACTTCCCACTTGCGTTAACCGACTGTTTCTCATCGTTTTTGTGTCTTTTGCCCGTCATGTCCTGTATAGCGGACTGGTCAAGCCTCCCAGACGAGATTCTGGTGGTAATTTGCGATCTGGCGTGGCCGGATCTCACAACTGCGTTGTATACGGGCAGCGTTGTTTGTCGTAGGGTGAGGAGGCATCAGGAAAATCACTTTGGCCTTGAGGTAACTTAGGTATATAGCCCTGTCCAAAGTTGAACAGAGTGCCCTAGTGCTCTCTGGCTAACTGAAGTCATCACAAGTTGCCTCCTGCTCATGCCATCTTCCCAAGTTGTTCTCAGTCAACTTGAGTTAACCTCAGTTTGCTGGATACATGTACCTTATCTCAAGCTGCCTCCCAGATATCTGAGGTTTACTCAAGAAGTACACTACCGCAAGAAATTCAAAAGATATCAATTTGTATGTAATCAACAGGTGGCATGTGTGTCTACATGTCTGTTCGGGCAGATGGGTTCACCTTATGTGCCCGAAGTTGGGCGAATCATTCATGAGAGAGGCCAAGTCAATCAACAGGAGACTTGCATCAGATGATGTCTGTCTCGGCCGCGAACCCGTCCGTGAGTTGGCGCTCGGCGTCGCAGACATACCAGTAGAGGGTCTCCCATCGCCAGTCGAGACGATACTCTGTCGGCCCGGGACCAGTGAATGCAACTCAGCCCGAGCTGAAGAGTGCGGGAGGCCGCACCGAGAAGCTGAATCATGCTGCAAAAGGGCAAGTTCAAAAAGAGTGGAGACTGGAGAAGAAAGACGCACTGCTTTTCCTGACGAACTGCCGGAGGGAGCCGTCCGCGATTATCAGAGAGACGTTGAAAATGGGGGCTGAATCCGCGTCTTAGAGCCAACAATGTCGAGAAGTAGGGGACGTGAGATTGCTGAGAGGAGGCAACGCGCGTGGGCGGGGGTAGCCGTCATCCCTGAGCGACGGCGATGCGGTGTACCCGCGAGGCTCAAACGCACTGCCCGCGGATGGATACCCGTTCGCATGCAGGATTGTAGGGAAGAACGGCGTATTGAGAGTGGGGAATGGATACGATGTGCCAGTGGGTGACGCGGCAGAGCCCGGTGAGTAAGACGAAGGGGACGGCGCGTAAGATTTTGGGGATGGCGCACCACGGTCGACGGGATAAGGCGTGTGGCCATGGCTGTGGTCGTTGTACATGCCCGAGTTGCCATACGGGGCATAACCATTTTGACTGGAGAGACGCGGGGATGAAACGGAGTGGCTGAGTCGGTGGTCGTTCATGAAGGGCGGGAGGCGATCTGGGTGCGGGGACGATGAGAAGGGAAATGTCGCCATGCGCGCGTGTGGACCTGTCTCAAAGTGGGAGTTGAGTCGGGGGAAGAGGTCGAGGTTGTGGTCGGGAGGGCCATCTGACGCCTCGGATGGGGAGGGTTCTCCAAAGTCACCGAGTGGGTTCATGTCGTCGCCCAGCTCGGGCGCGTCGGGCCGTCCCAGAGGGTCGGTCTTGCGCTTCTTGCGCGAGTTGTTGGGACGACGGCGGTAGACGTAGTCGGGGTACTTTGAGTTGAAGTTTTCCTTGAGCTGTAAGGACGTCATGGGATGCGAGAGGCGGTAGATACTGTTCCAGGATAAGCTGCGTGAGACTGCGAAAAAAGCACAAGAATAGACATACCTTTGTGGGCCGAACATCCTCGTTATTGGCGCAAAGACGACACGCTGCTTGGAGCCGGCACTGAATGATATGGCTCCATCCCAGAGACTTATGCGTTCCCGGCGTGCTCGTTGCCAGAGAAGAATGGCCACAGAAAAATGGACTCCAAAAGCTGAGTGATGGGGGTCTGAATCAGGTAAGTTCTCGCAATAGACGGAGCAAAAGCAGTACGCACTATTTGGCAGGATGCGTCCGCGACACCAACCAGCCAATCCCAACGCCTCTCTGTAAACACAAACACGGCAGCGGAGGATAATACAGCCTCTTGAGGCCCGCGTCGTCTTCTGAAAATGTCGCTACTCCATGATCCTAGTTTCGAGGTGCGCTCCTCTCTTTGAGAGGTCCTGCAGTTACGACTGTTCGAATCGGCACCGCAGTCCAAGAGATGAGTGCAAAGAAAGCCCGGAAATCCTGGAATAGGACGCCAGCACCTCGATGAGGTGCTGGGTGCTGGTGGTAAGAAGCAGAGAAATGATCGAGTGCGATTTCATCATTGCGCAAAGTCCTGATCACTTACACTCTTGGTCGCCTACTACTGACAATCTCTCTGATCTCTCAGTGCTGCCATGACACGTTAACAACGACGTGACTTCTACTACTAAACCCGTCCTTCGAGAACGATGTGCTTCTCGCTCTATGATTTACTTTCTCATGTCCGCTTAACGAAAACTGCTTTCTTTCATTTCCGGCTTCATCCTTGGACCTATAGCTTACTCCAGCTGCTGCCACCTCTCGTTTGGGACGTTCTTGAAGCATTTGTTGCTTCAACAGGACGGTAAGTGGAGCATGGCCTTGGGATTAGGCAGTCACAACGCTGAACAAGGCATTGGGACTTATCGCCGCACTGCTCAACACCGTGGATGGGCTTCTATTGTTTTGGACTTCACGAGGATGCTACTTGGACGACAGTGTGCACTCAATGTAAGTCTTCCATAGAGCTAGCTGATATTGTAACGGCCCAGCCTTTGGCTGCAGTTTTGTCGTGAGTTTTCCTTACTGGGAAAGTCACCATGTAAGGACTTGTCATTAACCAGCCGCTCGCTTTTCCAGGGACATAATGTAGTCATTGTATAGATATATATCAATTGAAGCCTCTGCGTGTAATTGCAGTGGGAGCTAGTTTCGTATTGATACTGCCAGTATTGGCACCTTGACAAGTACTCTGATCAGTGATCAATCGCTGTTCCTAAACTTAGTCTTGTACCACCATCACCAAGCTAGAACACCGTCAAGCTTGCCTTCCTGTCGCTCCCTCATCCGTCTTGCGCTCTGCTTCATTGGCGGGTGTACAGCCGGTGTATAAGCCCTGTCAAGACAGGCACAACCTTTACCGGCGTCGTCGTTTTGGGCAGTCGGTCGCACGCAATGCTAAAGTCCGCTGCAACCTGGATTGGCTCTTCGAGAGCGAAGGCTGGGAGAGTCTATGTTGCCTGGTCTGCGGATGGGCCACATTGCACGGTGCGTTCTCATTTTTTCATTATCGTCGCTGTGTTGAACATCAACGTCGGTCCTATGAGACTCGGAGCTCCCATGACTATGACACGACTGCCAAGCATGGGCCCATGGAAAGCCAGGCCGACCTTGAGCAGGGCTTTGTGGGCCCGTGGTTGGTAAGTGGTGTCATCGTCGCGCACTCTTTCACGCTTGAACCCTCTGCAGAATTTCCTTCAAACTCCCTCCCGCACGACATTATTTCTCCTTGTGCCAACATTCATTTCATTTCTACAAGGCGACTCCATGGACTGCGCTTGCCAAAGTGCCACGTACATAGACATCACGTGTGTGTTGGTTTTTATTCTGATCGGGGTACGTGTCGCACTTGTCCTCCTACCACCATCTTCTCTCATTCCTTTCCTTATACAACGACAGGTCCACGACGACTCGCACACCTTTTCCTGACGACGACTCATCTACCTTCAACGACGACGACTTGCACGCTCTCCACAACGATGACAAGCATGCCCTCAACCCCGGCGAGGACGACTAACCAGAGCAACAAGGATGACTTGGGGTACCGCGACGAGGACTCGACTACAGCGACAAGGACGACTGAAATATGGAAAGTGTTATGTGCAGTACTGAGCAGGTGTGTCAGCGTCATCCCCGTTTTTCAATAGCTAACTCTGACGGGCACTCCAAGACGAGAATCTGAACAATGACGAGCATGACCCAATAACTACGACTAGCACGACTAGAGGACCCTCACAAGAACGAGCACCGCGACGAGCACGGCCTGAGGACCACGACGAGCACGACTCGAGCACCGCGACAAGCATGACCCGAGGACCCTCACGAGACTGAGAACCGCAACGAGCACGATCCGAGGACGATGATGAGCATGACCTGAGGACCGCGACGAGCATGACCCGAGGACCGCGATGAGCATGACCCGAGGACCGCAACGAGCATGACCTGAGGACCGCAACGAGCATGACCCGAGGACTGCGACGAGCATGACTCGAGGATGAACATGACCCGAGGACGAATGAGCATGACCCGAGGACCGCGACGAGCATGACTCGATGACGAGCACGACCCGAGGACGAGCACGACCCGAGGATGAGTATAACCTGAGGACTGCGATGAGCATGACCTGAGGACCCTCACGAGAATGAGCACCGCGACGAGTACGACCCGAGGACCTCACAAGAACAAGCACTGTGACGAGCATGACCCAGGACCTGTGACCACACCGAGCACAAGGACAGCCCATGATGAGGACAACAAGGATGAACTGTACTGAGGACTGTGCTGAGGACTATGATCAAGGATTATAACAAGGACTACTGCAAGTACAATCCCAGGACAGTATCGAAATCATTTTCTGCATGTGATGTTAATCAATAGCTTAGATATATGAATAATTCTTGTTTATTTATTGTGTATTCATTCAATCAATGTCATGATGATATTCTGTATGGCAAGGAAGATTTTTAAGCTAGGCTTGGTCTGGTTTGACGTTGCTTTATCCTTAATATGATTGCCTAAGTATAACTATAGCATGTTTGAAGGTCTGTAGGGTTCACTTGAGGGCAACCTAGGATGAATTTGGATGACTTGAGTTATCCCAAGTTAACTTGAAGTTGACTTAAGAATGGGGCAGAGGTGGACTGTGTGTTTAGTTAACTTGACTCTTTATGAACCTTTTCAGCTCTAAGTCAACCATATGCCCTTAGGGGAACTGTGGTAGACCAGAGTGGTAGACCACTTTTCCTGATGGGCTTGTCCTGCCACGATGTTTCTCACGGGTACGCTGTGGGGTCATTTCTATTGACAACCGCTCTATCAGTACCTGGCTAGACAGACTACGTTCCGTCCCATTTCCATTTCGCGAATGGACCCTTGTCAGGTCCTGCGTGTCGAGGTTACCGGCCCTCTTGAGGAACCCATTTACCGTCTCGCGACCCTCGTTTCGATATGCGAGCGCAAAAAGGAACTGGAGTCGTTGTCTCTGACTCGGGTTAAACTAAGGCCCATGGTCTTGAGCCGTGTTTCCGGCGACATCTTTGGGCGCGTCCGTTCCCTCCGTCTGACGAGTGTGTCGTTCAGCATTCCTTCCTTTCAAGCAATGATGCTCGCCGCGCACTGTCTCACTCGTCTCGAGGTCGACGAGCATTGCTACCATGGCGACGACGATCCTATACCCCAAGCCCTCACTGGTCCCGCTCAGAGCATTTCTCGCGCGCTCAACACCATTGTTCTAAGTGCGGCCGACACCCCGTTCCATGAGCATCTCCTGGCCATCCTCGCGCAAATGCAAGGCGCTGTGGGTTGGGTCATAGGTCATGCGCGATTCGTCCTTCGGGCTTGCTCGACCACCGATCTCAAAAAGTTTTTTGCGCGCCACCGCGCTCTCTTTACACACGCTACATGTGACTGTCGATAAAGCTGGTCGGTTTTTGTCGATGTTCTATAATTGTTTGCTAATTGGCGCACATAGATGCTTCGGGACACGTCTTATCGGAGCTACGGCACTGTCATCGTTTGACCGATTTGAGCATCGGCTTCGATCAAGATGACTTGGTGCTGGTGGTTACGGCGTTGGCATCGATCCCATGCCCTCTCTCTGTCTTACGGATTCGGGTAGTCGTCCATGACTATGACTCCCCTGGATGGGCGGAATTGGGAGACCTCATACGTCGTCTAGGCTGGTCATCAATTCTGAGTCAGATTACGCTGGAAGTATCTTTGCATGAAGACCGTGTCTATTGAACCGCCGAGCAGTTGCGCGTGCAGCCTCTTTTGAGCATTAACGTCTATTTGGACTCTCCTCCCGCCAGTGTGTGGACGCCCTATCGCGACTTGTTCCTTGAATGTACGGAGAATGATGTTCGTAATGCCTCCGGTAGCGTGGAGCGTGAGCATGCGGTATGTTCTTTTATCATAATATAATCCGGTTTTCATCCATACCTGTCTTTTAGATTTCAATGATACGTGGGATCGTATACCCTACTGTCGGCCTGAACCCTGTTGTAGCAAACATTGCTATACCTGGGCTTACTGCCGATGAGCAGGATGTGGCGCTCACTGAGCTGGACGTGTATCTCCGCGATGCTGACCAAGACGTCGTCCACCGTCGACTGCACCGTGTACCGTTCGACGATTCTGACATGGAGGTCCTTCATTTCGCCATCTGTCCAATGCAGAAGACCTTTTCTTCCCGGAATCTCAAAAACGATATCTTGAGTTCTTTCCTGGGAATGTCCGATTTCGGCCCCGTTGCTTGGTTGGGCAACGTCGTCGTGTTGGCAACTCGGGACGGTGTTTTGTTTGATTTAAGCGAAGCTGACTTTCCGCGTGTCAACGTTCTTTTAAAACGGTGAGCACTTCTCTTTTTATTTCCCGTATTGTTTCGCCGACAACAGCATAGTTTTGTTTCGTCGTACAGGATGCAGCGTAAGAATGGTGAGTTCGAGGGGTGGTGAGTTTGAGGTGATGCGACGGATGATCAGTTTTCGTGGTACGCGACGGATAGTGAGTTTGAGGGAGATGATTAGATATACGTGTACAGTGTATTAGCGCTTCGGACAGTATGGGTCCTTCGGACAGCCCCGTCCGGGCTCATTTTTGCATGGTTCTGGCCAGAAATTTGTACAATACCTTGTTTATACGTTGTAAATAAGAGTCTAATTTCTTGTGGCAAGCAGCGCAAGGGTGTGTTCCTGCATAATTTGGCGTGATCGGGACTTGTGCACAACATCGATGCCCTTGCCCACCCCCACTCCTTCGTACCACCTTGAAACTTCACTACAAGACATTCAACATGTGACGGTAAATTTAGGTGAAAAAACCATGTGGATAAGTGCTGTCAGTCACGACTTATTGAGAGATCAATGCTTGTGTCCGAAGGACCGCTAATACACTGTGCATTGTTATGGTACTGCAATTTCCCATTTGAGGATTCACCGGCGACAGTTGATGTACACACCTGCGCCACCCGTCCCGTTCGACAATAACACATCCGGTGGCGCAGTTGAGCGTGATGAAAACGAGTAAGCTTGAGCCAATACATTTTAGTGCAAGATCATATACAAGTACAACTACGATTGTATTTAAAACATATAGTCAACCAAAGATATTTCATCAGCAACAAAATAGGGATTTGCCCGAGGGCATCTATCATTCAACCGTGCGACGACTGCAGTGCATTTCGACGAACACTGATGACAGGGAAATGGCATTACCACATACAAATGCACTGTTCCTTGGAACGCAGGGTTACGGAACACCTGTTTGATAGGTGTAAGTGATACGGGAGTGGCCTGTCGATGGATTCCATGCCGCGAATTAGTGATCATTAGCCTCACAGATGGAGGATTTATGATGGCAATGTTAGGTAATGTTGAGACGCAAGAGAAGAGGTTGCCATGTATTTCCACGTCGTCAAGTATCGGCATAGACGGGAAAAACAATTCGGGCGACCTGGAAAGTCCGATAGCTACGTGGTGTGTCAGTAGAACATAGTAATAGAAGGGACCGACGTACACCATCGAATTTTCAGCACTTGTAAGGAAAGGCGACACTCCTGTAATATATCATGCAACAGGGATATCTGGGACGTCAGGAGAGATATCTTCAGGACAGTGACTTTGGCGCAGGAAAGTCGAAAGGGAAATGCTCTTCCCGAGGGCATGATGGCACCCAGCAGGTTAGGATCCACCTTGGAAGGACAGAGCATGGGTAGCACATCTGGCCAATTGTAACGCCACGGATCGTCTGTGGCAAGGAACGCCACATCCTCAATATCGGTCGTCATATTCAACTCTAGACGTTTAATTGACGGGAGGCTTTGAACGTGCCATCTTTTTGTCTCCTGGATACCAATCGTAGTAAACCCGAGAAAGGAACGCCAAGAGCGAACTCCGTACGCGCTATTGATATCCGGGAATGCCTGCGTCGATATGTAAGACCAGTTAAGTAGCGCAGAATTAGGTCATACCAGATGGCCACCTTCCAAACTTTGCAAATCCAGACCGCGCAGTTGTGTGTCGGGCGCTAGTAGAGCGTACACAGAGGCAGCACCAACAAATACACATCGATGTACGGAAAGATATTGCAGTGTGGGCGGCAAGAGGCAGTGTACCGTGATTAACATGGGACGAGATTTGGATGCCAGAGGTCCGTGCAGATTGACATGTGTCAGGGAGTCAAGTAATCCAATGAAGTGGAAAGGACCACCACATCTTCCATAGAAAGAGCGAAACACCACCCGAGAAATGACTGCGCATAGGTCCTCTCTGAGGATGAATGAGGTCAGGGCGTGTTCCAAGGATTCCTCATAACGCATTATGCTGTAGTATTTGTGGGCTGAACAGTTGACATGAAGTTTGGGCGACGACACCAGCAATGCCAAATGAGACCGGCGTGTAGCAACACTGCGCCACCAACGGTTGACCAACCGCATGCTGAGGATATCCTCAGTCGACAGCCAGTCCAGGAAGAGGTCGCATATCTCCATCGGACAGATCAGCATACCGCAGTTTTTCGAAGTACCGCGCGATGAGACTGGACTGATTGGGGCTGCATGAATTGGACGCGAACGTGGTACCGACCACTCCGCCAATCTGTGTAGAAGGCGCTCGTATCTGACATCGTCCCAGGATAGACGTTCAAGAGCTTCGCGCTGATGTGCAGTATAGGAATACGCCACAGAAATACACACACTCAAACACACAAAACAAAACAATCACTCGAAACTTCCGAAGTTTCTAATGGACAGGTATAAGGATCCGACCTTATCACCCGTAACGAATTACAACTTTAGCCAAGATCGAGTGACTCAAAGAGGTTCCAAACGGAGGGGGTAGAGGTGTACTTCCTAGACTAACACAAGTGCAAGTTCGAGGGAGCTTGGGGAGTTAACTTGTGGGATTCCGGAAGAAGGGGTAGCTTCCGATGTCTTAGCCGAAAGGTTGACACGCAAGTACGCTGAGTCTCGAGGACTGCCGGTTGACTGTCTTGTGCACTCAATCTTCAACTCAACAGAACGCAGGGACCAAGATCGCCTTTGGGTACGTAAAGATCCGCGGGGCTTGGGTACGTTAAGTCGGTCTAAACTAACACGAAAGGCCTGACTTCTTATGTCTGAATCCGAAGCAGTTGCAAGCGCGGTGGTTCCGGGTGTTCTCAAGTCACTTCGTTACCGGTACTTGCTTCTGTCGTTTAAACTCCGTCTTGGGACAGAGGGACGTTCACAAGTACGGATGGCAAAGCTTCCGGGTACTAACTCGAAGTTCACCAGGTAGCTATCACTGGTTCACGTTGTTCTGGCTGGGTTCTTAACTTAAACTGAGGTGGACACAAAAGTTCCGAGTCAAATAAACACTGGTATTCGCTTGTATGGCTATATACGCGGGTGTAGATTAACTACCGACTACGACGTTTTACAGGTACTTATATACTACAGAATCAGGTACATACGGTGTTATTCTTACTGGTGGGTGCGGTTCGGTAGCTACTGTCGGTTCCTCAGACCTCCGGGTGACTCGTATGAGTCCGCGGATGGCGTGCTTTCCGTGGTATTTGATATAACACCTTGTGCTCGTCTGACTCAACCATGTAGATAGTCCGGTTGGGACCTGGTTGGTTCCGACGTGTCGTAGTGTAGTTAGCTTTCTAAACTTTGTCTTCTGGGTTTGATACTTCGGTCCTTCATGTAGACCTGAGTTATAGCTTTCGAATGATACCCCACTTTCGAAGTGTATCTGTCGAGGCTGTTCTGATAACTGGGTTTCTATGTTTATAGTGGCCACACACAGGGTGCCTGTCGAGTTGCGGTTCCGGTTCCGTTTGAGTCACTTCAACACTGCGGTACGGATGTATCTGTCTGCATCCGCGTGGTCTTTTGTTCGTAACGGAAGGATGATGCAAGATTGCGTGATTCGGAGTCCTGTCTGACTCACAGCTTTCGGGGTTGAGGGTCCGTATGGATCCCAAGTTCAAGTAGATGAATGCAGTAGTCTCGTTGTAAAGGTCTTTCTGAACGAGCTCTGTGGTTCAGAACATGTCCCTAGTGTTCGGGTGGATACTATAGTGAATACATCGTATCCGAGTACTTGGAAAGGAAACAACCAGGATTGTAAGTCCGATTGTCCGACGGATGCGTGTGTTGCATCCGGGCGCATTGAGTATTTGATATTCAGGCACGTTTAGAGTTCTGTAGAACGTTACGGGAACTTCCGGTTGATTCGGGAGTTCGGTCCGTAGGCGCGTAATGGCCACCTTGGAGTCTCTTCGCGTCCTAAGAGAGTCTCCTAGAAGTCTTTGATAGACTTCTCAAGTACTATAATGTATTTGTATACATGTCTTTCCTACAAGAGGTCGTACAGAAATCGCAAAATATGCCTATTCTGTAGCCAGTTTGTACTGTGCGTATCAGCGCGCATTATTTCTAGGGAATATACCTGTGTGAAGAAAGAAAAAATAAGAAAGACTGCGTGGCGTCGGTAAAGGAGGCAAAGACAGCAACATACCGACGTATCGTGCGATGTAATCCAAGTCTTCGGGTGTTAAACCACAGTCGTCTGCTGTGAGGTCCATGAATGCGAATAACGGGAATTGCGAAAAGATGAAGCGGGTTAAAGGCATCCAGTTTATGTAAGTAAAATGCCGCGGAATACAAAGTGGCGTGAATCGTCCGCTAAACAAGCTCGTCGGCATATTGAAAATTAGGTTGTTTTTGTGTGATCAAAGGTAGCAGACACAACCTATAAGGAGAAGCTGCTTCTTTGCTTCTCCGGCAGCATCCGCGCTTCGAAATGCGTTACCGACACGCGTCGACACCGAAGCCCGAGCATGGCGGCGTTGGACTTTGAGATATTTCGCTCGACGGAACTTTCTCGAGATTGTGTTCGCAGTCTTTGAGTTCCGGGTCGCACGGCGACAATGTCCAATGCAAGCGAGGAACAAAGCTACTAGAGGTTGTCCTGTTTGATTATGATAATCTCACCACAGAATGTGATATATATGGCTGCTCATCATCACGCAGCGTATGTGTGAAATCAGTAGACATTTAAAGAGAAAAGGCGTACATAGAAGCGTGTCGCTCTAGCCTTACTTAAATATGCGAGGCCGTCATCTTCAGGTTCCGGGTATCGACGAAGGTGAGGAGGAAGGCGATGATCGGGCAGAATGGTCAAAGGAGGAATTGTACGCGCTTCCAGCGGACTGGAGGGGCTTTCTGAAAATATATGACTCGATTGTAAATTGGGCTCACGCACCCCCGAATCACTGCTCGACGAATCTGCTAACCGAGAAGCCGTTCCGCGCGATGGTGTTGAGCGTGTTCTCGATGCGCCTCTGCTTTGGCTTCTCGACGCTCTAGGACCGTCTTGTAGAGGCGCAGGCGCCCAGGCTTTGTCTTAAAGACCATGACAGGCAGGTACACTATCATTGGAGTGAGAGAAGACGGTTGGAACGGGGGTTATAAGCGAACGCGTACCGTTTAGATAGTGGATGGTGGGTAAGGTTTACTATAGGGATCCTAAACTCGATCGAAATAGCCTGTTGACCAAAAGTGAAGCGGCCGAAAGTATAAGGATCTTAACAGCTCAGAATCGCATGATTGCTTTTTTAAAATCGTGCCTTTTAGACCCTAGAAAACCTCTATGTGGTCGAATGGGCGCTGCGAAGGACAGAGAACTGAGCCCGGCAACATTACATTGGGCCTCGCCAAAGAGTACACAGCCACCAAAGACGCGTTCTGACCATCCGAGAACTGATTAACGCGCTAGTAACCAGAGGAAGAGGACAATACTTTGAACGGGATTGATTCTTGCGCGACGAAATGATATATTTTCATACAGAAAAGTATACAAACAGAGAAATAAGGTCCGACCTCAGGCAAACCTCACGAGAATCATGTTCGCAGGGCCGGCACGGGAGGACCAAAGCATCACGTCAAGCCATCCAGATGCGCTCTCATTGGAGCAGATCCTCTAGCGATTCATAATATTATACTGCCAGGGTATTCTCGTGAGATTTACAGCTTGTGATAATTATAGAGTTGCTCGATCACGTGTCAATGACAATCACGGCCCTTGGCGCCTAGATCGCCGAACCCCATAATTAGGCGCGTCGTTGGCTTCTCTCTCGGACTACGACCATCTGACTCTCTTTCGCTGGTATGAACGACCCATACTGGAACGCCGACTCTCTCGTGGTCATCGGCATACCAACAACCACATCACCTGCCCAGCCTGGTCCAGCGACAACATGGTACGCGTTGGGGGAGTTGTCTGCGTCATTTATGAAATTTCATCAGGCCTTGGGTGCAAATAATTACCCATTGTATTGGAGACGATGAACATGGAACAGGCCTATGCCATCGCTCGCGTTGTGAACGGTTTCCTTGCCACCCACCGCATTGGTCTCCCTTGCCCGCTGTCGCGCTATGCTTGTTGTGTATGTTACATGTATTTAAGTCCTGCCCTGAACAAAGTCTACCTTTTGACACTCAGACTGTGTGGCAAGCGGACGGGTGTTTTACAATTCCCGTTCTTTATCCGTTTTGTATGTTGACTATGTGCTGAGGACAAGGTATTCGACCTCCGATTGTGCTTATGTACATGCGATGCGAACATTAGAGAGTGGCACATTCTCGAAGGCGGCGCGACGGACATAGGGCTGTGGCATAGCCGTGTTTTGGACATGTAGAACGTGGCGGAGATGAAGCGGCTGTAACCAAGCCGGACCAAATACAGGCTTCCATTTGCGTTACCTCCGTCCCTTCCATCCGCAATCCTCATCCGCGATGTTGTCCGACCTGTAGTTTTACTCTGTCACGAGCCAGAGTGCGACGGTGTTTTCTCTGGATGGAGCGTCGGCGTCCACAGTGCTTGGGAACGGCAATTTGCGCGTATCTGCGATGTATGGCTCGGCAAGTGCCTCTTCATTGCGAGTTATTCAACTTATTCACGACATTCTAGCACAATGTTTGCTAGGGTGGCCGGACTTAAAAAGCCCACGCCAGCTTCCACCTCTCTCTCTCAGTCCTAGTCATTTCTTCTCGGTTCCCAAACATGGTGCCCGCTATGATGTTTTCCAAGACCGTACGAGTTGGGTACGACGTCGACAGTGTTTTGGCGCTTCGCAGAGGCGAACACGCCAACTTCAAGACGGTCATCGAAGAAGTGCTCCGGCGCCGCAATTTCGATTGTACTGCAGAGCTCCCAGAGGTGATACACGTAGGTTCCATTGTGCGGCAGCCTGCTTCGTAGCTGACGAGATTCCAGACGTGTGAGGTCTCGAAGGTATCGTGCAACGCGCGTTCCTGACTTTTTAATGAAACGCGGCGTACTTACTACACTTCAGCACTTCAATACAGAGCAACTACGATTTCTACGCGTTGTTGCGTGCCCGTGGGGCGAGTTTTTCTTGGCTGCTGTCGCGGCGGATAATTATGAGGAACTCAACCAATTCTTCGAGTCTGCCATGGATGAATTCGACAGACGGCATCCGTTGGAGTCTACCTCTGACATGCATGTGGGTCGTAGAGTAAGTGCTCTTTTGTATTCTTTCTCGTATCTTAATCGACTTATGATGTATGCCAGATGCGCGAGGTGTTCTGTTATCACGAGCTGGAGCTGCGGTGTATGAGGTTCGGCGTATCTGATCCTCCACCTATGCGACCTTCAGAGGTTGTAGTACTGCTCCCGCTCACTTTCGTGGAACTAGTACCATCGTCTCCCAACGTCATCTCGTCCGGCCCACCGGCGATGATTTCTCCGCCTCTCCACATCTCCTCGTTGCCAATCCTCGTGTCTTTCTCTCCTACACTAGCAGATGCCCTGTATTCGTCGACACCACCAGCCATCCTCGTGTCTTCGTCGCAACCGGCCGCCGCATCCTCTGCTCCTCCGGCCACCACCTCATTTGCCCATTTCGCAAGTGATGGGTACCCCTGGTCAACTCTGATGTAGAGCTCGGCGAATGACTCTTTGGGATGAGCGTCGACGAGTACATGGACGCGTCCATGCTAATCGTTCTCAGCAATATGACGACGGGCAAGGACATGACATGTTGAACGATGGGGTGGATGCCGTCATGGAAACTGATCCCAGTATTTGAACGATGATCTATCTTGTCGGAGTCCGCCGAGCACTGCGGGAGTGCTAGCGGACGATATCGACCACCATACCAAATAGGTCATGGTGGTCGAAAGCAGAAGGACGCGATCACACCACGTATCTGTCGGAAGACCTCATTCTGCCGTCCCGCAGAACAACAAGCATGGCGGTAGACTAATTACGGTTTTTGTAAACCCTCACATCGCGGATTTAGTGCGCACGGTTGTTATCAGAGCACCCCTCACTCTAGAATGCGTAATTTTTGTTCGTTTATGCAGCAATGGAAAGCCTTTGCTTGCCATCGAATGGGAATATCACAGCGATATCATGCCAGGACCCACTCATTTCGCGTTCTTCTGCCTGTCCACAGTGACAATTTCCTCCAACGCACTCACGGCGGACTCATTATGCTGGATCCTCACAGAATGCGATTCCATTCAAATTCTTCGCTTGGAATACATCCCCTGTTTTCTCGATAATGATACAGATATTGCCTTCCGCCTTCATGTACCCACGAAGTGTGCGCTTAACGAGATGCGATTCATATCAGATGAAGGCGCGTGCATCCGCCATCGCGCCTTGGATTTTCCTACCGTCCGCCAGTGCATCCTGCGCACCTGTTCGATGTTGTCTGTGCTTGATTTTAGTTGTTTCTTGCACGAACTACAGTTCGTCGAAAGCCTGCTCAGCACATGCCAGGCTACGCTGCGAACATTGCGCTTGGAACTGGTACAGGCCGGCATAGCAGGTTGGTGATACCATGCTCGGTAACCATCGCTAATATTAAACTTGGCTAGATGCGCGTCGGGCTACGGCTATCTTGTGCGCATACAAGTGACAGCTGAACGCCCTCCCACGGAAAATCATTGATGTAATCTATTACGAAGCAGCGCCGGAATCAAATCCCCGATACATGTCAATGGCTCCTTGTGGCTTAGCAGTCATAGCTCAGCCTTGCTCGAAATACGCGATACAGCTTTTTTCACGGGGCCATCCGTTCGAACCCCACCATAGGCAAGACATTTTTTTCATTCTCCGATCTGCGGACTTGGAATACATAATAGCTTTAACCATCAGGTTCATAACGAGGTCATTCCTGTTTTCTTGCCTATAGCAGCCGAATACGCGCTCCGTTTCTTACGCCAACATTTTCCGTTTCGTAGGCCCGTTTAAAGCGTAGTAGTACTTTGGATGTGGCCATATTTGGCCGCTTTCAAATTTCGAGTAAAGCGAATAAATTAGAAGTGCGCGTAGGAAGATTATACGAGGGAGTTGCCGACATAATAGAGCAAGAGGGGGTGGTTAACGCATAGTAGTAGAGAGACGCCTTTAGGTGTGGCCATATTTGGCTGAGACCGGGTATTCCCGCCCCGGGTGCCGCTTTCAAGTTTAAGTGCAGCGAAGAAATTAGAAGTGCGCGTTATAACAGTATGAAGGCGGAGCGGCGTCGTACCAGGGGCAATCACATTGATCCTAGTCTGATAACCTTCAGCAGGAGCGGCAGACCCCGACGCGCCTAACGGGCTAATTTGCGCAAATGGCACGGTGGACGATCTCGCAGAGCGGATTGCGCTTGAGACGCCGCTGATTCGGTGGCGGCTCCCCATGGCTACCGACGTGATTATACGAGGGAGTTGCCGACATAATAGAGCAAGAGGGGGCGGTTAACGCATAGTAGTAGAGAGACGCCTTTAGATGTGGCCATATTTGGCTGAGACCGGGTATTCCCGTCCCGGGTGCCGCTTTCAACTTTAAAGTGCAGCGAAGAAATTAGAAGTGCGCGTTATAACAGCATGAAGGCGGAGCGGCGTCGTACCAGGGGCAATCACAACAGTTTGAATATGGTACAAGAAGCCAAGTGAGGAACAAGAAATAAGCATACACAATGTTTTTATTCCAACAAGACGGAGTATTCCCTCTCTAGCTTCTTATTGCGCTTATACTCACGAATGTGGGCGAATAAGTGCATGAGGTCCCAACTGTCCACGGGGAAAAGAAGGGCGCAAGAAAATAGTCCGTCTAATAATGCTCCGAGATCAATGGCTATTACGTTCGCGTCAGTTTCTTCAGTGTCAAAAAGATTGGCGCCGTCGTACTCAGAGCGATGATATCCAGATCATATTCTTCGTGAATGCCCATTTTGTCAAACGCGGGTGCCAGATCGGACCTGCCTATGGATTCCAACCATGTGTGGACGTACGGGTCGAAAGATGAGTCCGCCATTTGTCCGGTATCAACATCTGACTGACCCCAAAGCGCTGTAAAATTTAAACTAAACAGAGTGGTCAAGACCCATTTGAACACGGCTCACCAGGCCCTGTGTCATCATTACTATTCAACATGCCATCAGGTTGTGCGGGACTCTCTGTGGCTTCTCTCGAGACTTGGACAGCGGACGACGGAATCAAATCTGCGGGAGCCGTAGCTGCTCCACCTGTCAGGCGCAGGGCCCACGTCAGGTTCAAGTACATACCTGAAGTGCCTTCACGCTTATTTTGGACGGAGCGAATCCCATGTAGCCAGTTGGCCAAGTGTTTCTGGGCTGCGTCTCTAACAACGTTGATATTTTCTGGGAGGTCCATTGGTGGTAGCATCTTGACAAACAACGTCGTAAATTATTCGGCAAGTCGGCCATCAATCTTCCGACCTCATCGAATTGCGAGAGTTTAATGGTTCATCGATCGCGCCACAATTTAAATGATCTACAAGCGGATGTTGAGACATTGCTGGGGTGGACACTGGTATAGTAGTGGTCAGGTTGTGTACACGTATTCGACCGTCCACGCCAATTACGCGTCCGAAGAAGATGTGCTTGAGATGAGGGTTATATAACCGCACAACAGCGTCCAACTATGCTTCATCCATGATGTCTCGAGCCCCCGCTTGGACCAGCATAATGTCTCCTGAGACGCGAGAGTGTATTCTCCAATACCGTCGGGATATCCTAAGTTTACCGTGAGTCAAACCCATGATCCTTTCCCTATCACTCACCTTCTCTTTTCGCAGGGACGACGCCTCCTCGAGATAACCCACACGATTATGTTAGGTTTTTTACTACCACTGCGTACAGCATTTGGATGCCATTCAATGCCGAGAAGATGGGGTTCATACAGGCGTCGTTTGCTCAGTTTGAGGAGGCTGTTCGTCACCAACGCGTCAAGTCCTGGCTGCGGCGATACTTCGCAACCTGGTTCCGGCAATTCCCAGAGGAGCTTGAAGGACCCCACCACGACGAGGGGAATTGGCCAGGCAGAAGCGACGTCGCAAAAAGGTACGTCAATGCATGCCCGCCCTCAACAAAAGTAACGTGAACTAGTCCATTCTGAAAATCCTGATCAACTTTCTGGTTCGACACTGGCACGAGCACAGACCCGAAGGCAAAGATGGGCGGATGGACGTCATGCTGGTGCACCTGGAATGGCTGCATGAATGGGTAGACGACTTCGATTTAGTGTTTCCGCCATAGCTAGTACGGATTTGCAATCAACCATCCCTAATCTTTTTTTGGCGGGCCGTCCTGTTATTGAATGTCGGATCAAAATGGGTTTTCCGTCCACCAGCGCCTGTAGTTATGCTTTAAACTGCAAGTGGCGCCGTCGTACCTAGATTCTTCACGGCGTTTACATTCCCCTAGTTCCAATCTCCTTCTAGTGTTCTGGTCCCGACCGCGATATAAGTCGTTGATACTGCTCTTTCTGCTTTCAGTCGCCCCGTCACCATGTGTCTCCAATCGCCCGTTACAATCGATAAACCCGTAGACACCATGGACACAGTGGTTCTGCCCAAAAATATTGCCGTTGTCCGCCAGCAGGCCCAGACGGAGATTGCGCTCTTCATTATGAAGCAATCTGCTATCATGTTTCCTGTGCCGAGTTTGTGACAATTGCTTCAGCACAACATTTTTTGACGATGTGTACCAACAGGGCCCTCCACCTCATGCTCCCGACGACCGACTCGAGAGGAAGTATCTCCTGGCGCGGGGGATCGCTTCATCGATAACTGGCTCGAGTACAACCACTGGACGCAGTGGACTAAGAACTTCGTGGCGATGGGCATTGTGAAGAGACGCGACCTTCAGATCTTTGCCGCTGGTTCGTAACTTTTCTTGTTCCCCCTGTTCTGAAACATCGCCCTCAATCGTGCATAGCGGTTCACACACTCGGCACATGCTTCACGGACTTGATCACGTTGGCGTTGCCGCTCGAGGTCGACAGCGAAGAATTGGCGGCATTCGTGCAGGCGCTTGCTGATCTGGTCATTGATTCGGATGATGAGGACTATACCGCTCCACGCTGGGGAAGTTGAGACTATACCACAGAGTACAGTAGCAATGAAATTAGGTTGCGTGCCTACTGTTTTAAATTTTTGCCGTCAACTTTCAAGCTGACGTCGTGATCAATTGGCGCGACATGAAAATGTTGTGAAAAGGGATAATAACGGATTCGATCCAGCGACTCCGATCAAAATCAAAAAGACATCGATGCTGTAGAGAAAAGGATCCTTTCTAACCGGTAAGCCAGGAGGGACCGTAAGATCATGCTGCGACAGTCCCGTGGCGAGAACCTGCGGTAAATGCAAGTGGGACCTGTATTAGCCACTTGTATTTACCGCAGGTTCTCGCCACGGGACTGTCGCAGCATGATCTTACGGTCCCTCCTGGCTTACCGGTTAGAAAGGATCCTTTTCTCTACCGCATCGATGTCTTTTTGATTTTGATCGGACACCCTATGCAGTAGGGTCTATTTAGACATACCCTCTTATTAGAGGGGAGCGTTATTCAATATTGCCTCTAAGTAGAGGCCTCTAACTAAAGGTCATATCTAGATACACCCGGCATCTCTGGCAGGCTACTATATGTAAGCAGGCTGGTGCTGCCATACATGCCGGGTGGGTGGCTGGGCTGAGAATAGTCACATGATTAAAAAAGCGGAGGGGGTAGGGTTCTGCTCAGCTGGGTGGGATGACATCATGGGGATCATCCAGATTAGATATTGATGGATCTGGGGGGATGTTCCTGGGATTGATGGATTGATGGATGGGGTCCAGGATGGGTGGGGCAGGCCCTATTAGGGCGCATTTTTGGTTAGGTGATCACTGGGCAGGATGGGGTGGGCAATAATGAATGCTGCTATTGGGGATGGCTGTAGGGGGGGTGATGACTTGGCTTATGTTTTTTTGGGCTGGGAATTCAGTGGTGTCAACGGTTTTTTAATAGCTTCAATAGTTAAGGAGATATTAAGGAATTACAAAAATGCGCCACATCAAATAGATCTAGCAGGCTCTGTACTTATACCCATGACCTGCAACTTTGGAATCCTTTAGAGGTACTATAGATTGATGTCTGATATAATTCCTAGGTCATTCCATCCATGGGTTCAAGAGATATACCAGGTCGACTAAATCAGGCTTCTTGGGGGTATAGCATGGGATCCTGTAATCCTGGGGACCTAGGACTTTGATACTTCGTTTATACTAGTAGTAGACCTCTATTGGAGGTGTGGACAGGTCACCCAACCCAGTAGCCCATCTATAGATAGGTCCCCAATGCTGTATTAGCCATTTTCGCATTTTTGCTTATTTAATATATAGCAGGTGGTCTAAATTGGGGCCAGTCACCTTCAGACACTCATTTATGACTATTCTACAAAAGGAACCATGTTATTTGGGTGAGAGGCTAGTGCTTTAGCCCTCAGTCTTCCTCCTCAGCGGAGTTTTGATCAAAATTCCCACGCTCTAGGCAGAGGATCGTCCACTCAATTCTTCGTGTCCTACACATGCTACTACCTTCATTTCTTCTGCAGGACGTGTATATGTGTTATATATATGATATCCAGGTGTCAAACCAGTAATTTAATGAGGTAATCAGGTCAGGAAGTTGTCCACAGCTGCTAGAACAGCCCATACCCCCTTCAGACAGAGATAGCTCATGTTCTACTACAAAGGGAGGTCTGAAAACTGTTCAGTCATCCATTTATATCATATTGGCTGAAGTTATGGGTATCCTTCATATGTTGTAGGTGCAAGGTAAGAAAGTGAAAATGCGCAATAGCCTAACTCTTGCATAACTGCTTCCAATGGCTGAACAGGTCATAGCACATAAGTACTACTTGGATGACTGATGAGATACCTTCCATATCACTTCAATAACAATATCCAACTCGCATTCCATGACTCCTATGAATAGTTGGAAAGTATTCTTCATTTTCATAGTAGTAAACTAGCAGCACAGATCTATGGACGACTTCCTGACCTGATTACCTCATTAAATTACTGGTTTGACACCTGGATATGATATATATAACACATATACACGTCCTGCAGAAGAAATGAAGGTAGTAGCATGTGTAGGACACGAAGAATTGAGTGGACGATCCTCTGCCTAGAGCGTGGGAATTTTGATCAAAACTCCGCTGAGGAGGAAGACTGAGGGCTAAAGCACTAGCCTCTCACCCAAATAACATGGTTCCTTTTGTAGAATAGTCATAAATGAGTGTCTGAAGGTGACTGGCCCCAATTTAGACCACCTGCTATATATTAAATAAGCAAAAATGCGAAAATGGCTAATACAGCATTGGGGACCTATCTATAGATGGGCTACTGGGTTGGGTGACCTGTCCACACCTCCAATAGAGGTCTACTACTAGTATAAACGAAGTATCAAAGTCCTAGGTCCCCAGGATTACAGGATCCCATGCTATACCCCCAAGAAGCCTGATTTAGTCGACCTGGTATATCTCTTGAACCCATGGATGGAATGACCTAGGAATTATATCAGACATCAATCTATAGTACCTCTAAAGGATTCCAAAGTTGCAGGTCATGGGTATAAGTACAGAGCCTGCTAGATCTATTTGATGTGGCACATTTTTGTAATTCCTTAATATCTCCTTAACTATTGAAGCTATTAAAAAACCGTTGACACCACTGAATTCCCAGCCCAAAAAAACATAAGCCAAGTCATCACCCCCCCTACAGCCATCCCCAATAGCAGCATTCATTATTGCCCACCCCATCCTGCTCAGTGATCACCTGACCAAAAATGCGCCCTAATAGGGCCTGCCCCACCCATCCTGGACCCCATCCATCAATCCATCAATCCCAGGAACATCCCCCCAGATCCATCAATATCTAATCTGGATGATCCCCATGATGTCATCCCACCCAGCTGAGCAGAACCCTACCCCCTCCGCTTTTTTAATCATGTGACTATTCTCAGCCCAGCCACCCACCCGGCATGTATGGCAGCACCAGCCTGCTTACATATAGTAGCCTGCCAGAGATGCCAGGTGTATCTAGATATGACCTTTAGTTAGAGACCTCTACTTAGAGGCAATATTGAATAACGCTCCCCTCTAATAAGAGGGTATGTCTAAATAGACCCTACTGCATAGGGTGGATCGGAGTCGCCAGATCGAATCCGTTTTGTCGCGCCGATTAGGGTGGCGCAGTAAACCTCCGCGAGGTGTTAGTAACGGTATCAATGCCGACCCCCGGCTCAGGCTATCATCGCTAGCTATATTGACACGCAGATCAGCGTTATCGAGGACCACTACCGGCATCATGAAGGCCATGAAACTTATAAACCGATTCAGAGTCTCGCTTCTTGGAGCTGGTTCGTTGCCCGGTATTGGACATAAATACAGCGGGACCTGTACTAGCCACTGCCCGCAGGTTCTCGCCACAGGACTGTCGCAGCAGCATGTTACGATCTCTCTTGGCTTAGCGGTTTGAGATGATCTTCAATCAATTCCTGTCGCGTGTTTTTTGATCGGAGTCGCTGGATCGAATCCGTTTTGTCGCGCCGATTGATCACGACGTTAGCTTGACATGGCAAAAATTTAATCACTGCCTGCAAGGATACCTGCAATATCGCGCCGTTCAATATTTAACCGGTTAATAACACCTCCCGGCCGAAGAAGATCAATACAACTCAATCAAACTGTTTTGAAGTGATTTGAGAGGTTTCTGACAGCATGAGAAGAAATTTTAGCTTTGGACCGGGAAAATACGCCACATTTCATCACGTGAACAGTTATTAATAGTACTAGAATATAACTTAAGACTTCAAATTCACAATATCTTCAATAACGAAGCTCATGAGATATTTTACTTTGGAGGCCTCAGTGGCGAGTGCGGCGCATAACGTTTGGTTAAGAATATCTCGTAGGTGCCAAGCGGCTGGAGAGACGTCAGAAGATACCAATACCGGGCAACAAACCAGCTCCAAGAAGCGAGACTCCCAGGGTGATTTTAACACTTGAAGCTCTGATGAATCGGGCAATTTTGAGCTGGTGATTCAACGAACTTGGGATGGAACTCCGTACAGGATGAGGATCCGGGCGATGCCGACATACTTATAATATCCGCTGCCATAGAACGAAAACTAAAAAACCCATCCACGAACTCTACAGAAAATGTAAATCGAAATCGTCAACCCATTCGTGCAGGATCTCCAGACGGACAAACATTACATCCATACGACCGCTCTTTCCTTCTGGTCGTCCCTCCTTCGACTTCCAGCGCCAAATTAAATTGTTAATGAAAAACCTAAGGATAGTCTATTTAGCGTGTTAGTCGCCGTTGTCAACGTTGAGACAGACTTTGAACCTTCTTCCGGCGGCACTTCTGCTCGGCTAGTGTTTCTGGGTCGTAGTCCCCTTCGCGTTCCTCAGGGAACTGAGGAAACCAGAGCAGCTTGTAATATCGACGCAACCAGTCCTTTGCGCGGTTGGTGCGCACCGCTTCCTCAAACTGTGTGAAGGATGCTTGAAGAAAGCTGACTTGTTCGACACTCATGGGCATCCGAAGTAGATAGTAAGCACTTGGGAGGAATCTGGGGCACCCCTGTGCATAATCATCCCGAGGTGTGTTCTCACTGTTGTTCCCTCAGGAGCTTTCATTACAAGGAAAAGGCGAGAAACTGACGGTAAATGTAAAATGTCGCGGCGATACTTCAACACTGCCTTGCGCTGCTGGGGAGTCATTTGGGACTCCCAAGCGCGCTGTATCATGGTGGTGGAAGCGATAGAAACGGAATTCTGGGATAGACGCCGCGTCGTTATACGCCACTCTGGTAACTTAGACGTAATTGCCCGTGTACGGAGCTTAGTTTTCTTTCATTGCTCCCGCCATGAATACGAGCACCTTCAACAATGAGCGGAGGAATTGATTAGGGCTCTGCACCAGAGTCGATGACCATACCGGTGTGGCTCTGTTACAGGCCCATTCAACCTCACCAGGGAGAGACAATCTAACAGCTGTTAGGAAGATAGTGGCAATTTGAAGCTGCTGAGGTGGTGCAAGAGAAGGACACTGAGCAATGGACCATGGCCACTGCGCCACAGAAGCAAATTTGGCCGAGCCGCCGAAGACATCACGTGCTAATGTCATGTGCCGGTAAAATACCTCTGGTTTTTTTGCCAGTAAATAACTTGGTAAATAACCGGTTTATTACCGGCTCAAAACCGACATGTACCAAAACCTAGGTTTATTCCACAGCTCTGGTTGTTGTAAATCTACAGATCTCTGATCTCCGCGAAGGGTCCTGCCATTTTCGTGCCTAGAGATAGCTGTGCTGAACAGCCTCTGCACGTAGAATGATCGGAGTTTGAATCCGTGAGCCCCTATTTTACGTATGCAACCTGGGAAACGATGGCTGACGCATGCCTTTCCCGCTTGCCTGCATCCCCCCATCTTGAACTATGCCTTTCCTGCTTGCCTGCATCCCCCCATCTTTTAACCACTTTTTTCCTCGCTATTCTTTCCGAATGACTCCGCCCCTGCCATAATGGCCTCACGCACGCCGACAAAGCCTTGTTGTCGGCCTGCCACGTTTGAACGAAGCGACTACTACGAGTAGTAGTCGTACCATAGTCGTCTGATAGTCGTCTTATTCGATCAGGTCCGTTTCTTGTTTTCTGCTTCTTTCTCTTCCGGTCTGCTTGCATTGATCCAAATTTAGCTGCGTAGTTAGCGGGATTGTCTGCATTTGTATGTTACCATTCTACATTTGTATGTTCCAATTCCACTTCTTGCCCACTCGCTTACACTCCACCCAGATACATACAGTAACATTTCATGTCCCATAGCCGCTTCGCGCCTGCATGCACTAAAATTTTCCAAACCAACGGAAGTGCGGCGTTAACTTGACTCGATTCCGGTGCCCGAAGCCCACCTGACGCGTCATACCCGGAATTAACGGTCCTCGGATACCAGATCTCTATCTCGTTCGAGACGGACGTGCTAAGTATCCTCCTCCAGTCCCTAGTCCATCGTACTAATGCTTCTCGGATACAGGACTATTTGAGATATAATCTCGGATGGACGCCCTCCAGTTTTGCTTGACCCTCGCCCACTACGACTTGTATGGCAGCGCCGACTTCGAAATCGACCAACTTGATGCAATGCGAACCCAATTACATTAATCCCGAGCCCAAGATGTACGTATATCCCACCGATGCCCACAGAAATACAACACTAATAGTACACAGAATAAGACTTCTTTGCTTGCCCTTTGCCGCTGTCGTTTCTTCGACTACTCCACTTAAACCTCATCGACAATAATGTCGCCCTCGAACAGGCCCTCGTTGTACCCGCGCGGGAACCGCCAGCTGAGGCATTGGTCGTGGATATCCCCTTCGCGCAAATCCCGACAGTGCATCACCCAGACGCGCCGGCCATTGAGATCATATCCATGCACGGTACGCTGCGTATGCCCTCTGCAGGGCTCCCAAACCATGACCCACATCACAGGCATCCTACGGAGGCGTTGGCGAATGTGGTGACGGTCGCGCCGTATGCAGGCGACGGTGCATAAGCATGCGCGCTTCATGCGGCGGAGGGCCTTGCGTGAGATCGCGGCGGCGGAGGGTTCTGTTGTACTGGGAGAACCAACGTTCGTAGACGGTGTGTGTCGCAAACAATCTGGCGGGCATTATAGGCTGACTCGGTTAGTGACAGGGCTCGCGTATGCGACGACCGACGACTTACTTTGGGAGGCTGATGTGGTCTGGATGATGGAGCAATAGAGCCCGAGGGACATGCAATTGGCCCGGTCCCAACATGGAAACTGACTGGGGAGCCATTACCTTTTCCTCCAACAGACCGTCTGTGGACGACTCATCCGGCGCGACACGTCGCTTGGATGGTTTTCGGTAGGTTTAACAAATTGGTTGTTAATTGCGGGGTACTAATGGCTTTTGTCGGACGACCAGGAATTGCGTATGGCCTGGGAATGCCTGACATGGTTCCTGCGCGCTGTTGGGCGCGAAGTCGTGGTTCTTGATACGGATGATATCCCGCGCCCTTGGACATCGGGACCGTGTTGTTTTTCGGCGACTTACAACTACTACGGATTGACAATGGCGCGACGTCGGGAAAGACACCCCTTCGCTTCGAAGGATCACGACTTCCTATCCTCGATAATGTCGTCTCACACTACATCCTCCCACCTTCACCATTTCCACCTCCACCCTGTTGTCGCCTCCTCCTCGCAACCACCATCCTTCACCACCATTTCCTACCTTGCCCCCACCTATATGCACTTTGTTGGGCTGCGGTTCTTGCTCTCGCAAGTAGCCGGGGCCTCGCAAATGTGTCTCGTGCTGCGTCGCTAACCTCCGCGCAATTGCTCGGGGGTCGTCGGCGGGCACGAAATCTAACACCAGCCTCACGGGTACCCATTTCATACCCGCGGGCAAAATCCGTAACCGATGCTCCAGGTGCGGGTACGGGTCGGGTGAGGTCTCTAGGACCCGTACCCGACCCGCGCTTTATTGTAAGTCATGCTTGCGAGATGTCGACAAGAGTGTTGTCTTATATCTATTAAAGCACTGTGAATATCTAAGGATGTGAGGACTTGTCGAGTGTAGCAATGACATTGGGCAGCATGTATAGTCTAACGGTTATGCCTGTTTTTCCTTTAGGGACTCCGCCGTCATCTTTTGTCGGATCCACAGTTCGACTCCTGCATTGATCTATTTACTTTTTTGCTAAAAATTACTTTTTTGACAAGTGTGCATCGGTGGACAGCCTGCCAATGGACACATTGTTAGGCAAATATAAATTGTGTCTAGGGGATAGCCTTGTAGTGGTGGCTATAACACTTTTCTTATTACTGTAACGTTTCGACCGTAGGTTCGCATATCGGATCACGCGGCCTCGCGAAGCGAACCTATACGTATTGCATATCGCGTCACGGCGCCTTCTGGCCAGGCACAAGCGTCCAAAAGCGGAAATTTTCAGTTCCGCCTACGGCGGAGCTGTCCAAATAAGGGAATTTAAGGGTCCGCGAACCTATTCGCTGTAGGTTCGTGGCATATCGCGTCACATGCCGCGAACCTACGGTCGAAACACTACAGTAGTACTATCAAAAATAGGCCTTTTGTCAAATTACTGTCTATAGAGACTCTGTCCACCAGCCCAATCTGTGGCAGTTAAAAGTTGAGCGTTGGACAGTAAATTTGACAATGATAGGAAATATCAGGTGAACCTCTGAGGGTATAGGCGGGGGTCCTTGTTGTTGTTGTTGGATTCCGCCTAAGTACACTAACTAAATAGTTAAGGTACAAGTACCCCGACGGACCGTGTAAAGTAGAAAATGATACGTAAATTGCGACGCAGACCACGGATGCCTCAAAACCCTGCGAGGAAAACCTCTGTGAGGATAAAACCTTCGTCAGAGAAAGCTACCACGTTGAAGCACAACCTTACAGCTGCAGCCTCCATAGCGGATCCAATAGTCAGAGAACGTACTGTGCAGTCAAGAGTATGATGGTGTTGCGATGTACGATGATAGTGGTTTGGAGGAAAGAAGGGAACGCAACCAATTCCCCGAATCGCTCGATCCTATGTTGAAAAAGACATGATTCATCTAAGTAGACTACAGGACCTGGCGAGAAGGAGACGATACGTTGGAACTCATGCTGGCAAGGAGGGACAAAGTCTTTGCTACGGCGCCCATGCAATGATTGGACGGTTTGGATGCAGGTTTGGTATCAACCTGTTATCAGACGGTCGTGTTGGTCGTAAAGAGTGAAACTAAATCCTGTGGGGCATGTCCGACAGCCATTCTCGTTAGGATCTATAGGCCAAATAGGCTGCACCGCCAACAGCCACATGTGGAAAGAAGGTCAATCGTGACCATGCATGCGAGTAGTGCATAAACGAATTGAGGTAGCCTCAACACACATGGTCAGCCTTGGTAAACAGCAAGTGCACTACTATAGTGTTTCGACCGTAGGTTCGCGGCCTGTGACCCGATATGCCGCGAACCTACAGCAAATAGCTTCGTATCCAGGCACACCCCTGGGAATTACCCGATTTGGACTGTCCCGCCATAGGCGGGACCGAAAATTTCCACTTTTGGAAGGGTGTGCCTGGGCCAGAGGCACTGTGACGCGATATGGTATATATATAGGTTCGCTTCGCGACCCGGCGTGACCCGATATGCGAATATCCGGTCGAAACGCTACAGTATACCACTGACCGATTTGGCCATAGCAGGTAGAGTCATCAGGTGTGGCGTCAATCCTTCCAGTAAGGCTTTCCGGAATGAGGACATCGACAGCTTGGAATGCACCTATCCCATCCCCAAGTTCGTCCAATGTACGACAGGCCATGACCAGAATATAAGAGTTCGAAACCCATGTCCGCGAGGAGACTACCAGAATAACCCGTGGCAAAGGAAAAAAAAAAGACGAAAAGCATCCTTCCAAGATAACATGTCCAAACAAACAGAGGCGTCCTTCCTTTCGCATTATCTCCAGGGTACTACAGGTATGATACAAAGTTCGAATTGTTCTAATGTACAAGCGATGTGTCTATGCGAATCTGTGAAATCTAAGATTATGTATATGTAGAATGCAGTTCGGAAGAAATAGTCAATGGATGTCATCGGCAGTAGCAATGGTATCGTCTAGGATGCTGCGGGGGAGTCCAAGGGATATAGACATATGCGATGGTGATCAATCGTCCCAGCTCCGCGACAGTGAGCCAATATTAAGACTAAGACACTCAACGGCCTTCTACGCAAGACCAATCAGTCACCCCACCACAACAGAGAGCTCCAAACACACCTTAGTCTCCTCCTTCTTCACCCTCGACGCGCTCCCCAACGTTATGAGTTGCGCGGATAGCGCCATACTAGGCGTACGCTGAGGCCGTTCCCCAGAGCGCGAACGCGAACGCTCCCTGGGAAAATCCAGAATCCGCTGCCCAGGATACGCCTGCGAGATGGACGTGCTATCCACGGGATCGGGATCGTAATAGTAGTCCGAGGGTCCGCTCAGCGCGTTGACATTGACCATCCTCCTATCATCATCCGAGAATCAACAAGGTAAGCGGAGCAAAAGAGAAAAGCGGAAGCACCCTTCCTTGGCGCGTACTATCATTCCCAATCGGGCCTGCACGTCGCCATAGTCGAATGGGGTGGGTGAAGGCCTGGGTTGGGTTAGGAAAGAAAGGAAGATGCGAGAAAAAAAGTACAAAGGCTCTTCCATGGTCGGGATGAGGCGAGAGTTTTCGTCGATCTCTTCTGTGTTTCCCTTTCTGGAGCTACAGCAAAAGAGGAGGAGCATCGAAAAATGCGGCCGAATGAAGGAAGGAAAAGGAAAAGACGTACATCAATTGCTTAGATAAGCATGTTCTAGGCCTTTGATCGCCCTGGTGGCGTGTAGATCTGCGAGAATCAACTCACGCATAAAACGAAATCCCTGGATTACATGCCATAGAAGACTCAAATACACCTTGAAACCTCTTCCATGGCCCAAAGGCTTCAACATATGATACTACCTCTAAGCAGACCCCTTCCGTTTCTTGAAACAACAACATAATCTAAACCCATCACACACTCAGTCTTATTGCACATGGGTAAAAACGTGGAGGAGACTTACAACACCAAGTACAACCTGACTTTTCATGGATTTTGCTTAAACACCGGCCATCGAGATGGCAAGGATGTTTAAACAAAAGCACACCCTACGCTCCAGCTGCAGGCACATCAGATGTTTAAACAGAAGCATTTAAACACTTTCAACTTGTTTAAACTTTAAACGTACGCACTCGATTCAACCACAATTGAAATGAAGCAGAATATATTCTATATCTACTACACATCATACACTGTTTAAACAGAGGGTTGAATTCCTCACCCGTTCAAACACAAGCACAATGTTTAAACACAAGGCACTCGCAAAGGAATGTTTAAACACACTCGCACTGTTGAAACAGTGACACACTTTCAACGCACCTGTGCCAGAGTGGTGTCAGCGATGTACGCACCACAAACCATAGGGGCATAAACCTCGGCTCTCGTCGTTGAGCTGGCTCGCGATTGGGCGGTCGCGCAGAAATTTGTGCTGCGAAACCTCCCAGGTCTATCAGGCGACGGATGGGCGAGGCGGCGCATGGGGCGCGGATGATGTCGTGAGATCCGTAAATGTTAGAAATAGTTGTTGGGCTTGAAGTGGGAGCCCAGGATCGTCCACGAGAAGTTGCCCATGAACGACATGACAACGGACGTGTCCAGCGATGTCCACGAGGCGTGAGGTCCAAGATTGATCTGAATAAAGATGGAAGGAGTGTGATGCAAGACTCACTAGTACGACTGGGCCAGTTGTTGGTGGGGATCGACTTGCCTGCACCGACGACGTCAATTGCGCCGCCGCCACTGTACCTGCGGTTAGTGTCCGTGGAAGTGACGACGATAGCTTTTGGGGTCATGAGGACTCAGGAAGGGTGATGTACGGCGAGAAGAGGATAGCAAGACGACGGTGAACGGTAAACACTAGGCTTTGCAGTAATGGCCTGCATGCGACGTCAGTGTGCTGCTCCTTAGCCCAGTGATACACGAACCACCTACTTGAGGGACTCATCAGCAAGTTACGGTGTCGAAACATGCATACGCGGGAAAGGAACGACATTCGGAAACGGACAACATGGCGGTAAGATGTCAATATTTCAATGAAGAGGCTAGGCCAAACAATACCGGACTCGGCTTCAGCTCTGGTGCCGTGATCGGCTGTTCGGTTGGGCCAATGCCGACTTTCACACTCGACAACCACCACGGCGACAGGGTGCACAACTGGCACAGGGACTTGGGCCTCTCCAACCTTGGGTATGTACTTTGCTGCCTTTACCTTCCTGCTTGCTTATCTGGGATCGCTCTAGACTTCGAATGTATCTTCTTAAGCACGACGGACACATGCACTATGAGTCTGACTCTCTGCGAACGGCCTGTTGGCGCTATAGGCAATTGGAAAGCGGGCTGGGATGACGCCTGTCCAGGCGGTTGGATATCTTGTGTCAAGTCACAGATCTTGCAGCTGAGTCGTTCACCCACTTCAGTACTGTCAACACCCTAATATGTTTTGCAGAAACGACGCGCTTACCGCGACTGTCCGTCACCTCCACGTCTCCCTGTTGTCATGCTTTTCTCGCTCCGACCTCCCTTCACCTGTCACATCCCGCAAACTACCGCTTCCCCCATCCTCAGCGCGCGACGTCGGAATTGCCATCCAGCGCCATCTTGTCCGGCCGTGTTTAAACCTCGAGTTACTTTTGGCTTTGCACTTGAACGGATCGTGTTTGAACATCGTGTTTAAACACCGTGTGTCACTTCGTGTTTGGACATCCATGTTTATCTCGTGTCTAAACGCATACTGTACACGGTAGATACCTAAATTCAAGTATCTTCAGCTAAGCATTAGGTTTAAACAAGCCATGTTTGAGCATCTGTTTAAATACACCATATGCTGATGATGACTGGCCTGGAATATGGGCGCAATTTGTTTAAACATCCTTGCCATCTTGATGGCCGGTGTTTAAGCAAAGTCCATGAATTTCGCCGGCCCGGTTAGGGTTTGGAATATACTCGGGTGTTGGACGTGGAACGTCGACTGCGTGGCGCTTGATGTCTGGAACCAGTGTGTGCATGACTTAGAACAAGTTTCATGCTGATATGATCTTGGACGGATCAACTGTATGGAAAGCCTTGTGGTGTAATGGTAAACATTCATGACTCCTGTAAAGGTTTGGACGATACAGTGTCAAGGGATGCGGGTTCGACTCCCGTCAAGGCTATGCGCTTCTAAGTCATTTTTCCCCCTATTGCTAAGTATTTCTTTTTCTTTGTTTTTTTGTAGGGTGGCGAAGTAAACCCTCCCGGAGGTAACTTACCGGTAAGTTACTAGGGGGGTTCCGGAGGCCTAGGTATCAATACGGTAAGTTACCGTTACTTACCGGCACGTGATTTTTCACGTGAGAAGCGTGGCGCAATTTCTCGGCTTCTGGGCCTTAATTTTTTGCTTCCCAGAGTGAAATTTAGCTGCAAAGGGTGCATATCTTAATTGTATCTACTCTACAGTACCTTATCTGCTATATTTAACCTCCAGTACCCTTACATCCCCACCTGTAACCTTTCTCCCGCTGTTGTCAATCATGTGATGTGTCACGTGTTCGGTAAGTTACCTACCTCCTGGACCATGAGGTAACTTACCGGTATTGATACCGGTAACTAACCGCCGTAAACCTTATCGGTATCAAAACCTAGGGTTTACTTCGCCACCCTATTTTTTTGGTGCCATCTCTCGGTCATTAGTATCGAAGTGTCATTCAGGCAGCAGAGTTACCTGTACACGCGTAGAAGTCTCGGCATCCTTGTTGGAAATCCAAACTTGGAACGACTGGTCATTCATCGAAGAACATTCTTCGGCAAGGCGTCGGTAGGTGGAAGTACTTATATTAGGATTGGGCGCTAGCCTGTTACTATATAGTTGGGCATCACCAGCATAAGGGTCATGTGTCGGCTCGACAAGTCCACCAGGTAATCTTCATCAGCAGTCATTCTAGGGCACGGTTAGTTTCGTCTACGGTACGAAGCTCCATAACGTACGTAGGGCCTTCTTGCAAGCACTGTTTACAGATTCGAAGCTGCGCCTCCCATTGAACGGCTTTGACTGAATGCTTTCCGCACTCCTGAACAAAACATGTAAGAAGATGCGCGCAAACAGCGGTAGAAACGTACATGACAGTGACTGTCGAACAGGAGATTAGCGTACTGCGGCTCCGTCAAATCGTTGAGAAAGGGAGGTAAATCCTTCATCCCCAGTCTATCCCTCTCCCAAACGAATGCTAAAGACTTGCTCATGAGAAAAGCACGAAGGTCCTTTGTTGTTCGACTAAGTCGCAAGAGATCAAGTGGCTTCAAGTAAGAGAATATCTAGAACACTGTAGGAAAATCAACTAGGAAAATGCAGAGAGCGAACCTCGAATAAGACGTCGAGCGGCGTGTCCGTTATCTTCTGTAAAATGCCTCGCATGCCTTTCACGTCGCGCTTCCGTGAAGTCCTATTGGTCGGGTGGCGCTCCCGTCCCTTCTTCGTGGGAGGGAGAACACCCTTCATTCCATCGCCATCATCGACATCCTCCTCCTCCGCTTCCGTGTCTTCGTCTTCGTCTGCCATTGTCGATGCTTGTCGCCACTAACTTCCGGCGCTTGTTCGATGGCTGGGGAATACTAGGGGCTGTATGATTGTTCAAAGTAGAACGTGGCGTGGACGACTTTACCGCCATCGAGCCAGAAATGTGCTGGGACCTACGGGGAGGCATTGTGCTGTGATGGAACAAAGGAAAGCACGTTGTTGTCAGGTGATTGTACTTTCAAGGCGAGTCACAGTGACATGCGTGTTCGCTCGTATATCACGCTGTATTGGCCCATATCACTCATCAAAATTCGTCTATACAGTGGCTCGGTGCAGGGGACATCTAGGTTTATGTACCTAGCCGTCATTCTACAAGTTCCGTTCATTCGACAATCTGGGGAAAGAGATATTCATTTTAGACATAACGATCGTCGATAATACTACTGAACTTCCACAACCTCTGATTCCCTATTAGAAGGCTTCGCCGTTAAGAATTTAGGTTCCTTCGAATCAACGTGAGGCACTACGCACTGAGGAAGCTTTTTATAAGGCAGCGGCAGTCGCCTCAGCATGTGCCTAACTTGTCGACAGCACTGAGATACTATGTTGATGTACTACGCCTGGAAGCCGGAGATGATACCTGATATCAGAGACTGCTGAAAGACAGTGTAGACTGTGTACCTCGAATATCTGGCGGATTGCATCAATTGCTTCTCCGATGGTATCAAATCTCGGCCAGTCAATGGGATACAGCTGAGACATAACGATTATTTGCGACTTTTCATCGAAAGGACATCCCAGACTGGCACGCAGTGGTTCTGAGGGTCGTGCTTGCGGTCTGGCGCAGAGAAAAAGAGGGCTATTTCGAGCTCATTCGGATATCGCCTTGTGGGTGTCGAAAAGCAAGTTCGCATACTGCGGCTCGCTGAAACCTTCGATCATGGGAGACGGGCCCTCTCCCAGAGTTTGAGTTTGAGTTTGAGTTGGGGCTGACTGTCCCAATTGCATATTATAGCAACAGTGACAGCTCCGCGCTAGCAAGTTCCGGCTACATGCCCGCGGTCGTCAAGCAGCGCCACATGTGAGTGGGCACTCAAGTTGCCGTCGTTTGCATACGCTACTTGACGAGTGACGAACTGCCGCCAGACCCCATGACGGCAGCTCCAATTCAGCCGGAGTTTTCTTATTTCCAAACTATCACTACTGACAGCCACTACCCGAACCCTCGCAAAGCCAGAGCCATGTACTCATCATGATCGACGCTCTCCATCTCATCCTCGTCCCCCGCGAGGTCATCGTCACCATCGCCGTAGACTGCGTCACTGACTTCTCTACTGACTCCCTCATACAGTGCCGCCGCCGGGACAAACATTGGAGACTCATCGAACAGCGTGAACATGTCGGAGACGTACTGTCCAAAACGAGCACACGACCGCTCTGAGGACAACAGCGTGTGTAACACGAAAACGCCCTGTTTGGTCTCACGCAACGTCTTCCAACTGACGTCTCGCACTTCCAAGTCCTGCCAGAACGCTGTCCGCAACACTATGAGGGAGCCGGAGCTGCAGCACACTAGCAAGGCATGCTCCTCATCCTCCACGCTGGCTCGGCAGAAGCGGCAGAGCCTCCACTCACGCGGCACCGGCTTTCTTCGCTGCCCGTCTCCCCTTCGCAACACCTCCACCGCCAAGTGATGGTTTGAGGCTACCAGGCGAGCGAGCGCTCTGCGGTGATCAGGATTCTGCACGGCTGTCCATGCCTGTCGCTTCGCAAAATACAGCCTCGCAGGCTCCCGCTTTCTATCCACCTTCTCACGGATCTCTCGAAATCTCTGATGGAGCATCCACAAGCGAGGTGAACTCAGCACTGTCCCCTCTATCCAGGCGTCGCACGCGCGGTACACCCTATCTACCACCTCACGAAACCAATCGTCTGACCTTATCGCATGATCATCCCAGCTGGGGGGAACGACCGACACCGGCAACCGATACAACACATACTCCAAATCCATCACCCACCCCCGTGTTCGCTGCTTGTGTAACTCCAGCGAGTCCTTCAGGCCACTTGCAGCTAAGACTCTCTCCCCCACATTCAACGCATACTGCATGTAACGTAGGGCCAGCACGACTCGCCTGTATCGTAGCGGCATCACGCCCGTCTCTGTATATAATGGCATTGTTGTGCTTCTCTTTGTAAGACCCAGTAGCCTTCGGAAGAAGTAGACTTGGACCTTCTCCAACCTCTTGATGCCCGCCGAGTGGACATCAATCGCCACCTCAGAGCCAAACGTTAGGTGAGGATCCACACGCGACTGGTAGAGGCGGCAGCCCATTGCGACTGTCAAGACGCCAATATGGTTCTCGAGGGAAAACATGACACTAGCCACGCGCATGCCCTTGACGGCCTTCGCAACATAGTGCTCCCAAAAGATGTCCCTCTTTGTCGATGTGAACAGGACGCCCGCGTACTTGTACTGCGACACAAGCGCGACCTGCTTCCCATCCACCTGGAGGGGTCGCAGCTGATGCAGCGCAGGTATGGGACCGAACACCATCCACTCTGTCTTTGACACACTGACCGTCATGAAGTTTGAACAGCACCAAGCGAAGAATGCCGTCAACTTCGCTTGGAGGCCCTGCTGGCTGGTCGACCAGAGCGCGACATCATCTGCCTGCTCGACGTGAGAGACCGCACGTCCCGCCAGAAACAGATCGTCTGCGTCTTGAGCAATGGCCGCATCCAAATCTGCAAAGAAAACATTCCACAAGACTGGGGAAGCGGTATCTCCCGTGAGCAGGCCAATCAGGGACTTGAATGCCTCCGCAACTGCTCCCTCATGACGGACGACATACTTCATTCGTGCATAGACCATCCTCAGCCAATCGAACAGGGGACCAGCCACGCCCGCTGCATACAATTTCATCCAAAGTGTGGGAATGTCTGTTGCTGGAAACGCGTTCTTCAGGTCTACAAACGCCACAAAGAGGGTCTTTCCATCTGCGCGAGCCCTATCAATTGCCGCTCGAAGGACGAAAGAATTGTTGTGTGTCCTAAGCCCCGCACGAAAGCCGTTCTGTGAATCTGGGAAAAAACTCCGCGCTTCAGCCCAGGCGCGAATACGCTTCTCAATCAGAAGAGTTAGGACCTATCAAACTCTCAGCAACACGCACGAAGCCATATCATTTTGACGGCTAACGAAGCTCGACGATTTGTTCATCAGCAGAGCACGCAGAGCCTTCGTTGTGCGACTCATTCGCAGGAGGTCTAGTAGCTCCAGATACGAAAAGATCTAGGTAAAGTTTAGACAATGAGCTAGTAGGAAGTGCAAACAGTCTTAGACACGTGCCTCAAACAAAACGTCGAGAGCAGTCTCGGTGAGCCGTTTCAAGATTCCTCGTTGATTGAGAGTCGGTGCAGGATCATCCGAAGGTTCAACCGTAATGCTGGTCGTCCTTTTGATCCTTGTCATCCGGCTCTGAAGAGTGTTGACTGCTTTGGCATTCTTCTTGGTCTTGGTGACGGCAGAAGCCGTGTTGTCTTTAGCCTCGACAATGCGGTTGGAGCGACGAAGGAATAATACAGGCGGCATGTTGCTAGCTGGCACGGGAAATGTCGTGGTGGTTAAAAGTCAAGTTATCTTTTCCGAAACAAAAGGAAGCGTCACTTGATCGCGAGTCGGTGAATTTCTTTCAAGTTTGCCTGGATTGGCGGTCGCGCGCTTCAGTAAAATTGTCCTGATACTCGTTGCACTGGCAGAAAAGTGGCGCAAAAGAAGACCTCGACGTGATTTGAACACGTGACCCCGCGATTGGCGAACTGAGCTACGAAGTCCGTGGCTATTGGCTCCATGGGCATACTCTGATTTCTGGTCTCGGTATCGCCACAGTCGATTTGAGGCAGCACGATGAGCCCAACGCTCTCATCCTCAGCATCTAAAATGGCACGCCACCTGGAGAAGATTTCATGACATGATTGGTGAGTACTAATACAAGTCGACGCCAGGCCGAAAATCGCAAGGTCCGATTACATCGAGGGATTGGCCCACCTACTGTATACGAGCGGCCGTTTGTCCTTGTTCTTGACACGTTGCCATTACACTTCCCGCCTCTTGGGCGTTCGTATTATAGAGGAGGACAGGGACGCGAGCAAACCCGTCTCCAGCGCCGAAAAGGGCTGAGCTACTGAGTTAGCTTGAGTCGTTCTGCAGAGCGGTCAGCTAGGCAGACCTTCGATAGGTCGAACCATCATACTTTAGCGTAGGCTCAGGGAATCTCGCTAGTTCGAGGTGTGCACCAAGGCCTGCGCTTTAGAATCAGTACATGAGATCACAGTCGGAAGAGAGAGGAAGATAAGTTGCTTAGTACAAACAACTGATTGTAAAGCAAATCAATGGTCATATACCTCTAAACTCATCCTCGCGATGTGGAGAGAGGTAAAGAAGTACTCACCAATAATAAGAAACAACCGGAGCTCGAAGGCGTCTTCCACGCTGCTGAACATTCGATACGCAGAGGTATAACCTGTAAGAAATGGCGGTCAGCACAATCGTCTCCAAAACAGCAGAAAGAGTGGAATCAGAAAAATAATTTTGGTAAGAAGTATGTCCACAAGTGGATGATTAGCTCTCGTTCGGAAGCAGAACTGATTGGAGTCATCACAAGAAGCTGAAGAAAAGAAATTTCGCTTACCGGACTGGACTAGCAGACGAGCTTCTGAAAAGCGGCGGCGCGGTAGCACTGGGGGGGATCGGCATTTTAATGGTGGTGTAGTCCTACGAGCTAAGTTGCTGCCCGTAACGAATAGGGCGAAATAGAATTGCTAGAGACATTCTTTTTGACGCGTCATGCGCGGGATTGGCGTGTCGTATTAGACATTGACCCCGGGGACCTGCAGCGAGGCATATAGTACGCGAACACAAATATCGTCTACAAGTCATGAGCCACAAGCAAACACCGTAGCCGTTATCCACTCACCACGACGTGGCCATACGCGTTTTTGCTCTTTTCGCCCAAAGCCTTGCAGATGTCGGTCATCGTCCTGGTGGCTTTGTCGGTCCTTTAAAGCGGAAATATGTAACAATATCCATAACGGCGCAATTTACAAGGGTAGCGACTGGCAAAGCTGCAACTGGAAAGAGATGGTGGAGGAAGGAAGCAAAAATTGAAAGCTGTCCAGTCCCCATGTCCTTTTTGGTCCTCTTTTCCCACGCTGCATGTTGTGAATGGCCAAGGACTGGCAGCTGGCTTTCTTGAATTCTTATAATCTTAACAATCGGACACGTCTGTGGATGGCGCTGGAGTACGTTCAGACCTTGAAGTGTGTTCTTCGACACCGAGTCGTACATCTTGATTGACGGCTGCTTATCATAGATGTACGCGACACTGTCCAAGTTCACCGTGATGTATGTATGACTGACTTCCTCAGTGGTAAGCCGTCGCTATCGCCGAATTCTCCTCCGGAACGCGGAGTATCCTCAAGTAATCGCACCAGTTCATTCGGGGGAAAAAGAAGACAGCCGGTGATTTGTGACTTTAGTCCTCCTCCAGCAAGTCGGGATGGGTAGATGGAGCAGCGTCTACACCCTCATCATGCTCTCCTACCGACACCAAGCCTCCTCCTGTGCTGCAAAAGTCTTCCGCGTTAGTCGACTTGGACTCGAAGGAGTGGGATGAAATGCTGATTCGAGGCACGTCAGCGCAAAGCTACAAGAGTCTTCGGTAAACCTTTGAAGCCGTGCACGTTTGACGTTACGCTTGCCGCTGAGTTGTAGCGCAGCCAAGAGGCGACGTTAGCTTGACTGCGACGGAATATAAATGAAACGTACACTTCAAACCCGTAGACGCCATCATGATACTTGAAAAGGCCAGCAGCAAGTAGTTCTGAACCTGGCATCGAGCAGTTTTGCGCAAGTCCATCTCCCCGACGTAAAACATATTGTTCAAACAGTTCGTGTTCTGGTCCCGGTACTTCGAGTTGAGACCGCCGAGGGCCTAGTTCAACGGTTTGGTGATATCTAACCCGACTGGATCTAAGTAAGTAGACTAAGTGCGGTGTTCGGTAAGGTAGTCGTCCTGAGTGTGATATCTATAACTAGTGTGATCGTATGGCTAGAAGAACAAATGTTGGGGAAGAAGACGGCATGCCCGTAAGTAGGCTAAGGGGGGGTTTGTGTTAGATGCCCCAGCCTGAGCTACAGAAGGAAGCGCCAATACGGGTTGGCGTTGACACGGGCCGTGTGAGAGATGTTGTGTGGTGGGTCCGCGACATTGGGTCTACATGCCGCGACGACGCTTATGGGGCCGTTCTTTCATGTCGTCGTCGATGGGAGTGTCCGTCTCGATCCGCTCGATGAGCCGCAGCCTCTTCCCCAGCACCCGCCATCTTGCAAAGTACTCGCGCGCATCGATGACATGGCTATTCTCCGCATGGAAATGGAACGCTGCTTGGACACATCCTCAACATCGGAGGACAAGAACTTGTAGTCGGCGTTGGTCGAGAACGAGGTCTGTCTACTACAGTAGTCCGTTAGGCCATAGACATTACTGTCGTAGATACCCCAGATCCTGAAAGACATTTAACTATAATCGAACTATAAGAAACATATTTTTCCATTTCTTGGCTCGCAGCATCCTCCTTGATAGTCAACTTATCCCAGACGAGCGGCCCTTGTAAAACTTTTTCATCTTTGGCTGGACGGTGTTTGTAGTATTCGCGAGCTTGCTGTCGGCATACGGCGCGAGCTTGGCCCGACGTGTGATCAACGGTGGGCGCGCGACGTCAGTAAAGTTCGTGACAGAGTCCAGCCCATCGCACCCAAGCGTCAAGTGGACATGGAAGTAATACGTCAGATCTGTGCCAGCCAGCGAATCTAGCGAATCGACACGATACGGAGCCACCATCGCCGTGTGCGCGAGATCGCGTTTTGGTGTGTTCTTGACCACGAGTCCAGTGTTCTCCTTCCCAGCTAGAAAGTGAGAACGAGCCAAATAAAGGAAATAAAACTTACGAGCAGAATATGGCGGCGCGTCGCCCTGCTGCCTCTCCTTTACATCCCACTGAGTTGAATCGTTCCCCTATCGCCAGCCCGCGAATCAAAGCCCCACGCTCTATACTCCGCCTTCCGCCATCATCCAGCCTCGCATCCTTCTTATGGGCACGTAAAGGATCCTCGACCATCTTTCACGTGTTGTAAGACAGCCAGATCATCCGATGTCCGAGCGCAAAGTCTACGCTCTCCTTCCGTCCATTCACACGAGCACATAACCCGTTCCGCAGTTGAACCCTGCATGGCTGGAACGTAGCGCTCGCAAAACTCGGCGCCTCGTGGCAGCGTTCTTTGCTGAATGCTGAGATGCCAGGGAGTAAGAGGGAGGGAATCCCTTGACACGGCGCTTGTCGAAAGAGTTGGATCAATGGATGACCCAGAGTCGTTGGGACGGATACACGAGAGCGTCCACAAGTGGGTATACTCGATGGTGGAGAGGAGGTTTGATAGTGCAAAGTTGATTTGAGTGGTGACGGGGTATGTCTTCTAGCAATCGAGCCGAGTATGAGGAAATGGTGGATGTAGACAAAGGAGAGCTGCGCCTCAACGACGATGCCCTCATCGCGGTTGTGCTTCCCGGCAGTTAGCGACGGCCCAGAAAAGAACCTGGCAACGAAGCCCTCGCTCGAGTTTCGGAGTAGCGGTACAAACGCCGCAATTCTTCTCGATGAAGCGGGTGATATCGTACGACACCTGGCCGGCATAGTGGTTGAGTGCGATCTGCCTGGCTGGCGACACTCGGGCTCGCAACAGAGGATGCATGGACACCGAAGTTGGTCAGCGGATCCTGCGGCAGATCCTCGTTTCGGTGCTCGTCACCTTTGCCTGGTTTGTATGGCCACGGCAACGACACCCAGGTCGTAAGAGTGTAGAATCTCCTCTGCAAAATTAAAATAGCGTGCTCGTCAAATCCATTCTGGCCGTACACGGCGATGACCGGAGCTTGGGAGTGCCAGCATATGGAACCCAGGTTTGTCGAGGATGGCAGTTTGGGAAGTAGGTGAGGCGTCCGGAGCGAGCTTGTGGTCGAAAGTCTCCATGACAAAGGTGAAGAGGATAGTGTATAAATTGCGAACAAAGTTGCCGCGCTGAGCGAGGCATTGAGGAGGACGGTGTACACTGTAGATCGTCTCGTTTCTCGACATGGAATAGGAGCGTTGGAGAGTAATCGTGCTGGTCGGCGTCGACGTACTGGAGGTGGCCGAGATGGGGGGAGATGGAGCCGGATACTCGACGACTTGTTAAGCTATCGCTTTGGATTGTCGGTGGAAGTTCCCCTATGCTGAGGAGTGATGTTTCCGCTGCGATCAATGGTATTCCACTGGAGGGTAACGGCAACCATGGGTGCTGCCAACGATGCGAGCGAGATGAGACAGGGGATGAACGGACACATCGTAGAGTAGGACGATATGATGATGGGTGTCTATTGGGAGGCGCTTGATGCCTGGTGCGGCAGATGCTCTGGGAGATTGGACAAAGAGGGAAACAACGGGCGAGTAAAGTCGAAGGAGGGGAATGTGGCTCTAGCCTGGCTGGTGGATTGACGTCCCCATGAATGTACGGCTCGTGAGGTTTCCTGGCGACAGCGACGGCGAGACGCATAGGTAACGAAGAAGACTTCCGACTAAATAAAGCTGGTATGCTAATAAGAACGGAAATGTAAACGAAGGGAATGGCGCGCACCTGTTCATGGGAAATCCCAAGCCAAAGTTACCAGCTCCTCCAGTGGCAAGAACACTTGTGTTGCAATCATGCGGATTAGATTTCAGGCCCAAGCCTGTACCGCGCTTCGCTAGATGCATATCAGTTAAGCATCTTGGGGAAAGATAATCGTCATACCCGGGATGCCGTACTTTGGAAAGTCGTGGATGGTGGCTGAACAAGGGTGCTCAGAGTTCCAAGCTCATTTGTCAACGGTGCCGAGAATGAGGTTACGAAAGAGGTCGAGCAATCTAGTTGGGACTTGCTGCCCATATTGTTGTGAGTCTATCGCAATCGTTAGCTGGACTCGCGTTAAAATAAAAGGTGATAACGCACAGACGAGGTCCAAGGTGGGTGGAGTCGTGCGTCTCTGGATTCGCTGGACCGTAGGGTGGTGGGTAGCCAGCCGACACGGACAAATAGGAGTTCCGAACGAGACGGTCATCATGGGCAGTGACTGATGGCGGAGGTCAGTGGTAGTATGGACGGGATGGGAAGCGGACACACCAGTGTAACGCGACGTCCAGAAATGTGCTCTGTTGACGAAAATATGCGCGGTGGCGTACTCAGCCGTGAGGCCGGCAGCCACAACCCCCTAGATAGCCTAGCGAATCTGCATCACGGGCAATCTGCCATGCAGACGCCTCAGCACGCGCAAGTTGACGGTTGGAAAGAGGAAACCATGTGTCTGGTTTGGTCCTGTTTGTCATAACGCCGTTATCACCGCGTTAGCGCTAACAACTTGACACCGGTGTCACCGCGTTAGCGCGGTTCCACGTGGCAGCCTCCCACTCGGCCTATTTTGATGTTGAAATTTGGTCTGTGGCCGTTGATCACCCGCTGGAGCACTTCTTGCCTTGCAGCATACTTCTTCCTTGCGCTGTGATCTGTACATTTTCGCAAGCCTCCTCTTAAAGTAATCCTCAGCTCTGTCCTGGATCCTATCGCCTATGCTCTCCGAGTCCCCTTGTTGTCCTTCTGTGTCTAACCACATCGAGTGACTACTCCGTTCATTGTGGAATCCTTCAACTGAGCTCGCTTGACTCCCGGCACGCGCTTTCTAAGACTCGAACGCGCGTGGACGACCACTTACCTGCCTGCCTGCACCGTCTTCTTATCGAACTTCTACTCAAGAAATGACACTACGCGGAGGATGCCGCACATATACTAGCGAGTCTCCTTCCGACTTCTACCCTGCAGCCGGACCTACTCACTCCTACCCCACACCTCTCCCACGTCCCCATGCTCCCAGTTCCCCAGTAAGTACTTGAGCTTGAATGGAGCCATTGGAGGACGACGACAATGCGAGCAGGGGACACAGTGGCTTCTTCCAGAGGAGGAAGGGATACACAATGCCGGAGCAGCAACCTGTGGAGATGTATGTTGCGTGCACGTCCACGAGGCGGTGTACCTCGTCCTCGTCTGTTTTTGATAGGAAAGCTCAGGGGGTGAATTGGTGTACAAGTGCGCGCTGGAGGGTGTCTGATGTGCGTTTTCCATCTCTCTTTTGTTCTGGTGCTTACTTTCTTATCGAGATAAAGCTCCCTGACTCGGTGGCCCCACCATTTATTCCTTGCTGCGGACTGTAATATGTATGTGAAAAAAGAAATGTAGCCCTCTCACATGGGACCAGAGACGACCAGCTGTAGTCGAGCGATTCCTACCCGGGCCCTTGCCTGAAATCAAAATCGACAAAGCGCACCAGACTTGGACAGAGACGGATTCGCATACAAAAAGTCACGCCATAAGTACGAGAAAACCCTCAACCTTGAAAAATGCATGGCATCCATACAAACCTAGTCATAGATGAAAGACCATCTGGCTGTTGAAGACTGTTTCACGAGAAATTTTGTGAGAAGAGGTAGAGCGATGTACCGTAGGCGCATAGCTTTCCATGGCAAATTCTACTGTCATAAAAGGGAGAATATCGTAAATCTGCAGTTTTTGATAGACGCGACCTTGAACTCACCTCAGCACCAGCCTCCCTGATATCAATGTTTTTACATACGTCAGGACGACTGGATCCAGTAAGCACTAACACGGCGTATATCAACCAAACAATCGACACATCTACATCTGCAGCCAACGAGTCGAGGATGCGACCGACAACTTGTCTACGGTCCGGAATAACCTCATTCCCAGGGCACGGTGCAGTCCAGGTCGTGAAGATCGAGTGTGGCACTGCGTTCAAGGCCGTAAAGCGTCCGACCACGCTCCTTGAGCAAAAATTTCAAGCTCAAATCAATGAAACGTGACAGGGAACGTACCATATTGGGACCGGACTCCCTCTTTAACTAATTAATTTAGAATCTGAACGCAGAAGCCTGTCCAGCGGGGACAACAACACTGTTCGAATCCACAAATGCTCGATGTTCACGGCGTACCAGTCTTGCTCAAGTGAGATTCATACGACGGTGGCATCTTGCGGGACGGCGCAGCCGCCTCGCTGAGTCCTGTGAGCTCAATCTGGATCTAACACGTTTCGGCGTTACTTTCCAATTTGGAAACTGTGGTGGGAAAACTTGTTCCGTAAGTCGATTTCTTATCCCGAACTGATTGGGCTTAGGGTTCTCTCTTAGCGCAGAAGAACGGCAGCAGTGAGCAGCGTCTCTACGCCGCTGCGGCCGCGTTGCAGGCCACTCACTGCTGCTTGTACAACGACGTTGATCGCTAAGCCGCGGCTGTGGCGTAATTGAGAGCCGGGCCGGCATCCGAATCAGCAAGCTCCAAACCCGGAGCTTGACTGAGACATATGCGCGTAACCGTTTCCCGAACATCATCATCGCCGCCATGAACACTTCAGCTGTTACGACCAACGCCGCGAATGGTACGTGCTCACCATTGGAGGGAGAGACGCCGTGTATCTGACATGTCCTTGTGGTGAAAAATAAAGGTCAGATGAACTTGGACTCCAAGAATAACGTCTACGAGAAGGGTATTTTTGCTCTTCTAATCATATATACCACCTTGACACTTCTACATAGACATCGGGCGGTTCGGATCTCTTCATAGCGATATTTCCGACCACAGCAGCTACGCTGCCGCCACCGTCTTAGTGGCGTTCGTTAATGTAAATCAACACGACGCTGCGTTTCTTCTCTCATCAGGTTCGAACGACGTTCAACCACGGATGCTCAATGGACATATTTCGGAGCGAATGCAGAATACTGAGAGTGAAGAGACGGTTAACCCTGCCGAAGAGGTTGATTGAAGCGAGAAGAAATGAAGAGATTAAAAAAATGTACGGTACTCAGCGTATGGTAGTGACGTTGTATAAGTAGTTATTCTAAAATAGCTTAGTGCCTGTAGCATCGACATACCATTGTAACTTTGACACCGCATTTGCTACCGTAGCTGCCTGAAGCGTCTGCAACCTAGCTTCTTCACGCCGTACCTCCTCTGGCGCGTGAGTCGTAATATAGTACTGTGAATCGGGAACGCCATGTCTGAAGTTGGGCTGAATGTATGACCCTTCGTTATAGTTGTAGTCCGACATTCCAACATTATCGGGAACGCTGTCGAAGATGGGTTCTTCCTCCATACAGAGAGCAGATCCTGAAGGGCCGTATGACGACCATGGTCGAAATCGTGCAAGTCGAACTTTTCCGGTGTAGGAAGGAAGTGGCTGGGTGGTGTATCGAAAGGACTGGGCTCGCGATCCAACATGGGGGTGCTGGGTCTCTCCTCGAAGGTATCGTCGTAATCCCAAGGCGTATGTGGGGATGCATAACTCATTAGTCCCGAGTATCAAGCAAGACGACGCACGACTCACCAATAGACGACGCGCGTAGCGCCCGTAGATATGAGCCCTCCTCCGATTCCATCTCACTCTCGTGGTCCGTGTCGTATGCTGGTGCTGCCTCCAACATCCTGAACTGATTAATCGGGACGCTGTTGAAAGACACGAAGGTCGAGGACAACGACATGGTCGTCAGCGGTGAAGGGGAGTGTGAAAGACTCTGGATATATTGTTTCATGTTTGGCGAGTGTGCGTACGCTGCGCCACGGTATCTTGCCGCCCGATACTGGTAGAGATATTCCAAGTCTAAACACAATAGGGCGTCAAGGATCGCGACTGCTGACGACCGCTTTTTTGGTGATGGGGAGAGGCAGTGAATCAGGAACATATTCCAAAGATCTGGTCGCAGAACGTGCGGCGGAGGCTGTGAAGGAACCTTTCTTGTGGCTAGTCGTCGCATGACCGCTGCATCGTTGCGCACGTCCGAGTAAGGTGGCCGACCCGTGTAGATCTATAGAGCTTTCAGACGACAGAAACAATGACCGTGGTAATTATCTACATACCTCGATGATGGTGCAACCAAAAGAGTAAACGTCCACTTCTCGAAGAAGGCTGGGGTTATATTCCGAGTCGAGTACCATTTCTGGAGGAAGCCATCGGATATTTCCTCGGTTACGCGATGAAGACCCTGGCATTTGGGTCTCCTCAAGAACAAGGCTTATACCGAAGTCGGCGACATAACAGTGCAGATCATTTCCGACGAGAATATTTGCCTACAGAGAACAGTCGTTAAAACTGCACGACGTCAAAACTCACGCCTCGGATGTCTTTGTGTATTATACACGGATCCAGACTGTGTAGATACTGCATCCCTGCGGCAACGTCCCACACCTATATAATGGAACTCAATACAAGATCCCAATCTGTTATGGAGAGGGTTCTTCTCCAGAAAGGTCATTATGTTCCCATTCTCCATCCATGGGGAGATCAAGCACAGGCGTCACGGTACGAAAACAGTCACACCCAGAAACGGGAGCATGCTTTCATGTCGGACTTGTCTCATATCAAGGCTTCTTGGCAAAACGCCTATAGAGCACATCGTTGTTAGCGTTACACGGTCGAGCAGCATCGGTGTCCTCGCCTTTATGGCCCATTCTGCGCGCAGCTTTCCCTGCGTATGAGTTCGCAGAACTTTGAAACAAACTGTGCCGTATTCTTGGAGTGTACCACGATAGATGTCCTTGAGTATTTATCAGCTGTGGCTCTCCATATGACATAATACTCACGGAGAACGCACCCCCGGAGTAGCTCACATCGTCGTATCTCACGAGAGACGACATGTACAGCGGGATGTAGAACTGGGACGGAAGAGCGTTGTATCTCTTGCTTAACGCGCGCAGACATTTAATGCACGTCCTCCGATATTCATGGTCTGATGAGGGCATGAGGTCCAGCTCCTACCACGGCATGAGAAGACGAAGTAAGAAGAAGACGATCGCGAATACATACCGACTGCAGCTCGTCCATGACCGCATAGACAAAGTTCTCCGATACGTTTTCGATTCCTCGCCAAGGGGTGGGTAGCTGGAGGATGGCCCGGATTGTTTGAGGGTCGTCAGTTGTGAGCTGAGTCCATCGCTGCGAGGCGTTCATAGACACTGGCTCTGGCATGATGATCAATCGAGCGTACGCAGAGATGGTCGTCTTGTATGAAAAAAGAGGGCTGTGAAACTGATTGCATTTGACACGCATGTGCGGAATGATATGATGATGAGAACAGCAACTGGTACCGCTATTGGAGCCTATGATTTAATAGAAGAAGCTCAAGAAGCGCCAGACACAGCATACAGTGGGCCCGAGCGTCTATTCGAGGTACCTCGCCACATGGATTCATCACAGTAAGGTAAACCGCACCTACTACCTGTCTCCTATAGTATCATTCTGCTGCTCATCAGTAAGATGATCACTATACCAATCAATCAGTCAACGTACACTCCGACACCGAAACAACTTACCACGCCATCTTTTCGAAGTCAAACACGGCCTCCTTTATACCGGGACATCGATCCTTCAACATCGCCAAAAACTCCGTTCCCCATGCTGCTCGGTCCGTCGCTGGCCACACGTTCAAGCTGCGCACATTCGGGAAGTGGGCCACGGAGTCGACAATCCTGCTCATTCGCTGCTGGGTCATGTGCCATCCAATGGGCAGTCCCATGTCCAAGCGACGTATTCCCGTCAGTTGCATCTCAGCTCGCTCTGCCGTAGGCAGTGACAACCATTCGTCGGATTCGCTGAGGTGGCAGAGAGGTAGGTGAAGCGCGGTTACGGTTGGTGGAAGGCGAGAGAGAATGAACTGGAGCGTGTCCGTAGACGGTCGGCTTTCTATACGCACATCCCGCAGACAGGCGAGCGTACCAGGTACGGACAGCCATGTGGAAAAGAAGGAGGAGGGTGCGGTAACTTCCTCAACCTTCGGAAGGGCGTTCTCACGTATAGCATGACCGCGCTCCACGCTGCCTTCTACAGAGATACGGAGTATGATGAGGTCGATGAGGGATGGATGTCGGCATAAGAAAGTATCCAGTTGCGTCTGGGTAACGGAACAACTGCGGACGACTATATCCTGCAGTGAGTCGAGCTGAAATTCGCAGAGGTAAGGTCCGATGTCGACATCTTCGAGGACCAGCCTGCGGATACGCGAAGCATTAAGCGAGGCAATCGTCCAGTTGACAATTGGAGGTAGGAATAGGTAAGGGCAGTAGGAGAAGGTGACCAACGTTGGCATCGTAAGAAGAGGCCCATCATATGGAGGGATGGATTCTGCGTCGTCGTCGATTGGGATTCCTTGCCCAAAATCCATCATGAGTTCGTCACCCATGTAAATGCTGTCTGGTACGATGAACGTCAGGCTGCGCAAGAGGTCGTACAATGCCAGACGATTGTTGCGCAAGTCCTGGGGCGATAGCTGATCCCTCTTATTCCTCCATTGGAAACCGAGTCCTGCTGGACCCGGCCCGTAGGGTAACTCGATGGACACTGAATGCAGCGTCGGCTTGGTATCGAAATATTTGGTGATTTGCTTTACTTCGGCGGGGAATGAGGACAACGAGAAACGCGTGTTCAAGACGTTGATCTTGGGTTTCGCGAAGAAAGCAAGGCGGATAGTTGGAATGTAAGGAACGACCATGGACTGAATGTAGGCGTGGATCGGTAGCGCCCAACATAGAATGTGGTAGGATCATGAACGAATGGGTTTGGTGCTGTTTCGGGGTGGGACGGGCGGAAAAAGTGATGGTTGAACGCAACCTGGTTAAAGCGTCGACACAGGGTGCCAACCGAGATAATGTCGCGCTCGGTTATGTCGGAAAATATAAGCATGAGGATTTCGTTTGGCAGATCTAGGAACTTGGGCGACCCCTCGCGTGTCGACTGGTCATCGCAGTCGACGTGGTCTCGCTTTGAGAGTAGGCATGTTCACTAGAATTTGTTTGTAAGGTGCGAAAGGTGATATCTGATGTATAAAATAACCTGAAGTATGCGCTGAAAGTATTGGCCCGTTTCTAACGAACCACCGCGATATTGAGCGTTACAATTGATGTTGGACAACAAGGTCTCCTCAAAGAGATCTCAATCTAGCAGAAACGAAAATAAATTAGTACAACATACCGTGCAATAAATCCTAGCATTTTCCGTCAACTGTACTAGACAGATGAAAGAGATGATGATGGTAGTTGAAGAAAGAAAGTCTTGGAGAAAGTTGCCAGTTGATCGACGAGCCACGTGACCTCGCTTAAAATGCCGAAGGCAACTTCCGCTTGGCAAAGTTCCCTTGCTCTGCATTTCACATCCGTGGGCTACAACGAGGTTCTCTTCCAACGAATTGTTCACCGCCTTGTGGGGACCGGCGAGTGGGACAGGTACAAAATTTCTTACATTGCCCAACTGTTGAATTGCTGTTGAAGTGAATCATGACTTTTGTCTGTAGGCTAAAAGCGAAACTAAATAGTCTGCTCGACGAGAGTGGCTGGTCAAGACAGATACAGCAAACTGGAAGAGAATTTCCTCTACACTCCGTACATGCAGACTCTTATGAGTCGGTCATCCCTACGATTCAGGATCTCTGTGACCGCATGTCTACAGACGCTCACAGTAAGTGTATTCTCGCTCGTTCGCTTTTCTACTTGATGCAAGTACTTCATTAGGGCTCCTCCCCAAGGACGTTCTAGAGAAAATCAATGCGCTTCTGCGAGAAGCGATCCAGGAAAACTATTCGTAGCGCCTGTAATTTTAGCTGACTCTGGAATACCAAGCGGTGTGGCGATGCCAAAATGACTGCAAAGTAAAGGTTCTTTATCAATTATAAGCGCGTCTTGATCAGCCTCCTCGGACTCCATTTACCTTGTGCTGCCGCAGACCAGTCTCAGCGGCACCGAGCACGGACGTTGGCGACTAACCACCACCCACAGTCGCCTAGCGCGACTGCTACTACGATGTCTGAAGGTCCGTCCTAGAATGTACCTCCAGCTTTACTGCTCTGACGTTGTCCGCCATAGACAACGATACAATCGAGCTAATCACACCCGGTGCACATCAATTGTTCAAAGAGTTCAGTACTGCATCTTCTACTGTAGTATTGAAAAGGATCTGTAGACATGTCGAACCTGTCTTCAACGACGAAAGACTGGGATGCCCCACCAGCTGGACCGAAGGAATTGGTACTCGGAGGCGCAGCGGTGGCTTTACTCTTGATCATACCGGTGTATCTTGCATTTCAATGGATATGAGTCGACTCTTGTTCGTGTGGCGGCACTGATAGACGACGAACAAATCTGTGGCGGCCTAGCATTCGTGGCCTAATGGTTACCATGCGGTCTCCCGATGGTCGCGTGGGGGGTTCGATTCCTCGCTGAGGCATTCCACATTGATACCAGGTTGGCCACCAAACGGACTAAGGAATTGGAGTCTTTGATAGGCATCGCGCACGTCACGAACATTGGGGTAAGCGATTCTGGAGTTTTCACGGCAATCCTTGTGAGGGATGATGATTGTACTCAGCTTCAGATTTCAGATGAAGAAAAACAATATCGTTGTCATTCATACACATCTCTATCCTGAGGTTCCGTGTATGCATTAATAATTGGCGTTAAGCGAGCTTCAACGCATCCATGTTTAGCGGAAGTGTGTCCGCTTGAACCTCCTCCTTCACGGACACCGGCTGACTCCTTATCGCTGGTCTCCCGCCACCAAAGTGCACACGCTTCCTACTTCTCACTGGTCTTTCATTCACTCTGTCATTGTCATCTCGAACTCGAGTCTTCTTCAAACTCGGTTTGAAGCCTGACAATTCAATTTGTCGGCGAGCCTGAAGCGCCTTGAACCTCATCCTCTCCTCCAGCATGTACGTGTTTCCAGGTGGAAACTTTTCTGCGGTAGCACAAGCTAATATAGTTGTTATGGGTAACGGATGGCTCTCGAGGTTCAAGCGAAAACATGGATCTAGTGTGTTCCGGATACTCCAAGGGTTCCTGCTTTACCCTTCGGACTCTGTTTGGGCGCGGAAGAGGCAGTGGCTGAGAGGCGACACTTGCTGCCGTTGACCGTCGGGTGGCGGAGGGCAGCACTCGAGTGGGAACTATAAGATTCTGCCAGCTCGCGGCGTTGGACGCCCGGGCAAAGGTTGGAGACGTTTCGAAAGGTGTAGACGGTGGCGGTGGAGGCACTACGTGGTCGACGTGCTCAATCTTCATCGGTACTGCGGCGGCGATGAGTGAATTACTCAAAGACAGATAGTCGGCGTGGCGGAGGGAATGGGTGGGCGTGTATTTGTTTCGTGGCGAGAACTTGAGGTTGTAGAGAAAGAGAAAGAACACTGATGGATAGGAGGCTTTTATATAGATCAGAGGCAGTGCGGACCTGGGTACTGATCATCGCATGTGGAGAGCATGCTGTCAGAACAATAACAGATCACGTCGATTAAGCGCCCATGGAAAACAAGAGTGTGTGCCCAACACAGACGTTGTCATGCATGTCCGTCTGAAAATTGCCTTAAACAGGCATGTCTGGGTTAAGTATACACAGAATTGTGGAGATGGCTGAGCTTTTCCAACACTGTCGTGCGCCACACAAGCTTGGCATACGCCAGGAACATAGGTCGCATCCATAACGTGTACTGGGAGACACGGTGTACCTCTAACAAAGTCTAATACTGACTATTGTTGGAGATTAGTGGGTAGGTTTACTAGTCGACGGCTGGAGACTCCGACACGACGTTCACACCAGTGGCACAAGGGGCTGTTGCCAAGGAGCTGTTGCGAAATAAATGTTGGACACAAACTTGACATCGACGATTAACTCTACGAAACAGTACTAATGAACTGAGGACTATACTAAAATATAATCCAATTGACAGCAAGATGATTGAATGAAAAACAAGGTGGTCGTGTAGAGGTGTTTTCGTATGAAACTGGTGCGCGCGTTATATATCTAAATTTCCACGATGCACAGTGTCCAGGCTGTGCAGAGCATCCAAGTGGCGCTACTCTAGTCTATAGTACGTGTTGAAGTTGTCGTGTTCTTAGTTCACATTCACGCAGAAGGAATTTTAATGACTAGCTTTCATTTGGGACGTATCTACAACACGTCTGGATACATCTACACGAAATACGGCGTATCCTAGTGCGAATGAAGAGCCCCAACCACAATGTCCGTTCCCGCCGCCTCCCCAGCCGGGACTTATCCACAGGATCGAAATCAACATCAAGACAAGGGTAAATCACGGCGCGAGCGCAGTGGCGGAAGCGCCGCTGCTCACTGCGAACGGAGCTAGTATCCAGTCGCTGTAATTAATAATTAGCAACAGAAGCCGAGAAAAACAAAAATATCGTACACACCAAGTTCCTGACCAAACGTGTCCAAATGGGGCCGTAAACCGGAACGATGTGAGATCCAGATCGCAATCAACGGGTATTTGCAGCCGAGAGCTGGGTGCATGCTCGTAGGTCCGTGTTGGAATTGTAAGGGTTCTGGGCGAATTGAGAAGGCCCAGCGTGAAGGCAGGCGTCGATAGAGTCGTAATACCGTGGGGATAGCGTGAGAAGAAGGCTATTGACGACGACGCGTGAGTAGCCAGCGCCCCAGTGCGGCGAAAATTCCAATCAAGCGTGGCGTGGCTTTGGAGCCCAAGTCGTTATTACGGTGGTAAGGAAGTCGAGACGCGAGCATAGCGATGGCGGCGGTGCGTTCACTGCAATTCATACGAAGCTGAGGAAATAAAATGAGCCGTAAGTCCGGGAAATGCAGAATACCAATGTCACGTACCCAAGACGAATTCGTGACTGGGAAGTCCCGAAGCGGTGATAAACCCGAACGCCGTCAGATCCAGATCGACATGAACGGCTGCGATTGGCCGAAGGAAGGGTGGGTAAGGGTAGGTCCGTGTAAAAAGTCCAAGGGTTCTAGGCGGGTTGGAGACGTCTAGCGAGTACGTAGTCGTCAATAATGAGGGAAGGCGATGGTTACAGGCTCCCGTCCAAGTCGTTACTCAGAACGACCTGTCAGATCCGGGGCCCACGGAGGCGAGAGCAAAGTCAAAGTGTGGCGTAAAGTTTCGGCCACACGTCGTTATTCCAGCAGTGAACAGCTCGCAGCGCGAGCGCTACGGCGGGCGCGCCGCTGTTCACTGCGTATCATGGGTCTAGGATAATGAATTAGCACGCTAGTACAGAAAGAACAAGGTAACATACCGTGACGAGTTCCTCGCTCCAATCCTTCCGTAAACCCGAATCTCGTTAGATCCAGATCTCGATCAGAGGCGGGATTGTCCAGTAAGAACGAAATTTGGGTCAGATTCCATTGCGATAAGGGGGTTAAAACTAACGCGATAATGTCAGAATTGAACGCGACGTTAAAGGCAAATATTCCAACCTTTTTCCCAAAAAAAAAGCCTGGCCGGCGAGGCCACCACGCGCTGTACTCGGAAGACAGCGGGTTCCAAAGACGTGGAGATGTCCCTCGAGTCATTTGAACGGGCGAGGAGGCGGCGCAGCCGCCTCGCCTAATGTATCCCAATCAGTTTAATATTATCACTGTGAATAGACTGAAACGTACCGTTTTGATGGCGCTTGAAATTAGATCTAAAGAAAACGGGTCAGAAATAGAAGTTGAAATAAACGGGAAATGCGTACCATTTCGCCAGGCCCAAAAGCTGGTCCGGTGAGGACAACCACGCCTTTCCTAATGCAACACTGCGTTTCCATGACGACTAAATTGTGCTCCTGGATGTAGAACGCCTGTCCAAGTCGTGGCGAAGTACCCGCCGCCTTTGCAAATGCGTTCATTAATGTACTGGAGAACAGATAGAAACTTACAAAATCGGGGAGGTATCCAGAGTGAATCTACGATCAAATCAGCCCGAAATGTCGCAAAAAAGAGGCGAAAAAACGTACTTTTTCTCGAAATCCAAGTCTGGCCGGCGAGGCAACACACGCCGCTATCATCCCAACATTCCGTTTATCGCGTTTTGAGGTGGTGGAACAGTCGGGTCGTTGTTGATTATGGAGGCGCCGTAGGCCCAGAAGTGTCGAGAGAATGGGGAATCCAATTTGAAGATCGAGGTGGTGATGGTAAGAAGGAAAGCGTCTAGTTGCCGGATTCGGGTATTGCCGATCGACGTCTTTCTTGTTCTCCCCGTCATGTCGCTGTCCCTAGTTTTGTTAACCGACGCTTCTTGTGTTGAAATTCGGCTGCTCTCGAAGTCTGTTCGCTTCTATGGGTCGTCGTTCTATTAGTGCCTGTACTCGTGCCAAATACAATGACGCACCGTCCAGTATTCTCGTCTTGCCGCGACTTCCCCCAAGAAATCTAACCCCGGTTCTGGACAAATTGAGGGACTCTCTCTCCTCGTGCGCGTCGTCCTTGACCTTGAGGTCCATCTCCCTGGGTAACTCGCAACTTTTATAGGATAAGGAACACGCAGAGTGTCGAGTCTGCGCCACAAGGACTTTTCTCCTCTCGAAATTCTGATCACAGTTCTGGACGAATTGAGCGGGTGCAACCGTTGAAACTGTCAAAACTCTCGAGAGCATCGTCTGGACGCCTCTACGCACCCACCATTTATCGTCTCCACGCAACCAACGAGGCACCCAGGAGATTCTGCTCCTCGAATGGCAGAGTTCCTTCCTCTCGCCACTTCAGGAAGTTTATGCTGCTATCGACCGCCTACAACTCCCACTCGCGCAGCTGTTAGAGCGCAGGACTGCCATACAGATGGATGCTGTACGACCTCGCAAAACTCGCCCTTTCCCCATGCGTCGCCTCCCCGGAGAAATCTTCCAAGAGGTTTTCTGCTTCTGTTCTCAGCAAGACGCCTGTAACGACCTCTTTGGAGCTGAGAGAAATGCGGGGCTACTTAAACTTGGTCACGTCTCGCGTCAGTGGCGCTCGGTCGCACATTCGTACACAGCTCTTTGGCAACACGCGTTCAAACTCGATGTTGAAAGCGGGGCGAAACTCAGAAATCCTGTAGCTCTGCTTAAGTTCGTCCTTACGAGATTAGGCCCCTTGCGAGACATCTCCTTCGACCTCGAGGGGTCCACGCAGCATGTTGTAGAGACATTACGAATTGTTGAGGCTCTGGTTGCGGTATTCCCTAGGTGGAAGTCTGCCGCGTTCCGTAAGCTTCCCATGGATGTCGTTCCATTGTTGTCCTCAATCTCCCCACCTGCCCCGCGTCTACGGGACCTTACAATCATTGTTAGTTCCGATACACCCATGGATGTACATATTGTTGGCTTTTCTCAGTGCTTCTCTCTAGAGAAGGTAGAACTGGAAGGGATTCCGTTTAGCAATATTTCGCTTCCATGTCGCGCTCTGCGCGATTGTGCAGACGGAACTTTGTACGATGCATCTGAATCGTACTTGAGAGCTCTGGAAATTGTGCGGTCGTGCCTGAATTTACGGTCCTTTACCACGAGTCCGACCCACTGGCAGATCCTAAGGAACTGGCCTCTTTCCCCACGAGTTACTTACCGTTGTTTGACTTCCCTTACGACTTCGGATGCTGCCTTGCTGGATGTCCTCAATCTTCCAGCGCTGTCAGAACTCGCCATCCATCACCTCGATTTCGACATGTACGACCCGCCACTAGACCTTCTCGGCCACATTGAGCGATTGATCAAAAAATCCGCCTGCGATCTCACCAAATTGGAGCTAGAAGATTGTGATATCTAAGTATGGTGGCGAGATTGCCATCGAGGAACTTCTCCTATACACCTAATTTACGACATCTTTGTCTTGAATTCAGCGTCGACAGTGAGGATGGGTCATGCATGACAGCTCTGGTGGAAGAGATGTCCCGGAGAGATAGCGTTCTTGTCCCAAAGCTGGAGTTGCTGAGATACTTCGAGTCCACGAATCCAGAGCAGCTTCGGTTTATAAACACCGCCTTTGTTGATATGCTCGAATCGCGTTACGCCACAGATGGACATGGCCTGAAGAGGGTTGAAATTGAGTTTTCAGCTCTCAATCCTGAGGATGTCCTGAAATTGAGTGGCGAAGATAGAGCGCGTTTGCGAGAGATGAAGTGCTCCGGATTAGATATTTCCATCATTTCTGCCTTGGACGGTTACCATTTCATTTGAAGCCTTGTCTGTCCTTAGTACAATTCAGTATCTGCAGAACATTTTAAAAAAAACATACGTTGAGTTAGCGAAACGACGCCGAGATGGAGCCCGGGAAAGATGGGGTCGTCCATTAAGGCAGCACCAACTGCTCACGCCACATTGGGTGACAGGACGGTTCGATTTACACTAAGCGAAGATGTCTGACACTAGTCAGTCAAAACGACGCTAGCAATAGATATGTGTTCAAATTTACGGGAGATAGGCGATGAGATATTGTACGCCGAATAGTAAACATATTTCTACAGGACGTCACACCTGCACGCGACACCAATCAATCCAATCTCGCACTTTCACGCCGGTAATACATGACTCCGCCCAGCAGAACAGGACCTTTGACGATGTCAAGAGTGATAGCGCGCTTGGGACTGGGATGGTAGAGCATGACATCCTGCACCGAGCCAAATGACCTGACAGAACTCGAAGCTGCGCTATCCTCCAGGCCATACACTGCTGCTCCAAAGCCTGGAGCGATATTCTTCACTCTGTATATGCCCGAATCAGCGATAGGATCCTCGGCGTGCTTCCAAACACCCCCACCGTATCCACAGCAGGATTCCATTCCGAGGGAGAGGAAGGCGCAGTAAAGAAGCATGGTAATGGTGACTCGAGGTCGAATGAATGAGAGGATGAAGAAAACGAAATAAGATCCGTATCGACTGACAAAGATGACTCGTCAAAGACCAGTCTGGGAAGTGGTGAATGACGAGGCAACGAGAGCCCGGGTTTCCCTTGCTCGAGATGATCTCCATGTATCGGACAAGCACGTCAATAACGGCTGCCATGTCATCTAGATCCGCGCCGCCGTGTGGTATGAGAAGAATCATACGGGCAATGGTAGTCGGCCCACTCGGTAAGGCCGATTTGGATCGTGCCAGTAGACGGGGAAGCGACGAGAGGTTTGCCTCACGGTCGTGTACTCTGAGAACATTCATGCCGGATAACTTGAGTCTGCACATAATTTAGTGTCAGATTGTTGGTAGTACAAGATCGCGAAACTCACTGTTGCATATCGCTGAGCTCGACATCGCCTGCGGCATGCGTGTCATCAAAAGTCTTCGGTGGCCTGTGCACCAAGATCGGAAACGGAGACTGATTGTGTTTGCGAAGACAAGCGAACGGAGAAAACGATGGTTTGATAGAGCGTGAATGCAGTTTGGTACGGCGAGCAGACTAGTTCGGAAACAGACTCAAGACCGTCTTGTAATGCGTGGAGCACACGTAGTCACTAAAAGATGGATGAGACCAGGGCCATGAAAGAGAAGAAATGAACACGAACATGACTTCGGCGTTGTCCTCGATTTGAACAAGAGCGCGCTTAGCCAATGGGCTATGGAACCGGACTCCAGGGCGGGCAAAGACGACATCGATGTGGAATGACAGGGGGAAGAGTGCTTGTCGCGAGGGCTGAAGATATATCCACCACTAGCTCGAGCCATCATGTATATACGTCCCGCGATGCCCACCCTTGGCGGTCAAAGGGACGTATATCATCAGAGACAAAAGCCCAGCAGGGCTAGGTAGATATGATTTGAATTTGTGTGTTTTGATTATTATTTGGACGATTTTGGTCCGACGGGCGGCCTACGCACAAGGACTCGATTGTCCCGCGATGTCCAAAACTGCTCGGTACGGATTCCAACAATGGGATACGGCAGTACGGCCGTTATTCGCTTTGGTCAAATATTCTGTCGAAATGCGCTCTGCATGATCTCGCTGGTGAAGGGGTCGAAGGCACCCTCAAGGAATCCGGTCATGAAGTCGCGGAGAGCCTTGTCGGCGATCGACGTGTCCACGATACGAATGGCTTGGCGCTGTTTTTAGCGTCACCTGGATAGTGGTTCCGAAGCGGGAATGCCGTGAAGCGGCAAGCTTCTTCTTGAGCTCGACGTCGGCCGCCAGGAGGTTCTTTAGAGAGGATTTGGCAGTTTCGGTTACGGCTGGGGGAACGAATCGCGTGAGTCGTGTAAGGAGGTACAAGGTTTCGAGCACCACGGTGTTGAAGGGGGAGAACAGAGGGTCCTGCGAGGTGTTCGCGGCAATGGTGAGAAGGAGATGGATGGCCTCAAGCGCATGATGTCGGATGAGGTTCCGGTAAAGATGTAATATAACGTTAATGACTTGCGCGTCGCGCGAGGAACGCTCTTTCGCCGGTTTGACCAAGGGTGGTAGGATGGAAAAGATCGCGTCTAGCACTTTGGGTGCACAGAGCGGTGTTTTGTACGCGTAGTGCGCAGCCAGAAGATGCGTGTACTCGCACCCGGCAGCAACGACGCCGTAGGTGTCGAATTCACGATGGATAGCGGATTGCCGTTGACGAGTACGGCCAATAGAAGGTTTAGGGAAGGAAGTAAGTTGGTTTTTGCGATTGTTCCGGCCTACGTTAACGCGAATCCACTGTGGATGTTCACGTTGAGACGGTGTATGAGGGTGCGAGGTCACAGCCGTCGAACGAGGTGCTGGGGGAACTCGGTGGGTTTGTGCAGATTGGCAGCAGAAGCGTATCAGGTAGATATGATGTCGAGGGTGGGAGCGCGCAGATGCGGCATCGGAGGAATTGGGAATAGAAATTGGGACGCCAATAGAGAGGCTCGTGATGATCCTCCGCGTTATGTAGTGCGCACGGAATGATATTGGGCTAGAGTCGAATAAATTTCGGAGGCCGTTCGGATAGGGTGACCTGTTGGATGAGGTATAATAGCTATCGAATCGGTTGGCCAAAGCATTAAAGAGAAATGAGCACGCACCTCTCCAGACCTATATTGCAATCCTAAGAATATTTAGATGTCTCTATCCTGGACCAGATCGAACGTTGCAGGCTGCCGTCGCGGTTGATGCTTTGTTTCAAGAACAGTTCTTGCGTGGAGACTCATCGATGGGTTTGCTATTTAAGCGCTTATAGCAAAGAGATCAGAGCTGAAATAAAAGATTCTTACCAAGATGAAACTTGGAAGGACAAGCAAGGAGCAAGGGCACGCATCCGAGGCCGCGCGTAATTCCTCTCTGCATCTCCAAGCATTCGCCGTAGATTCTAGGTCCTCTGTCGCATTGGTTTCTCGCGAGGTGAGGAGGAGACCATGGTGGTTCCAGAAAGGGAAGGTTTCCGTCACAACGCGTCAAGTGTCACGCTCCTCAAACTTGCTTTCCTGCCACCATTTAGAAAGGCCTGGTTGTTATCTCAGGTCCTGTCGCCGAGCTTCGACAAAAGTGCGCTCCCTTTGGCCTGGGTTTTTCCCCTCCTAATGTGTTCCCTCATTAAGCATGCTTTATAGAATTAGACCAACAAGTTTAGTCACAGGCCAGATCAATCTTGTGTACCCACTTTTCTCAACCGGATATCTATCGATCCACCGAATGTCTGTCAATGTTGGCCATTACCTCAAACACGACACGCTATTAACTGCTAGAAGAAACGCGTTTCCTCCAGATCACGTCCTGCGTTTCACCGCGCTCGACCAAGCTAGGAAGAAAAAACCGCTGACGACGATACACCAGCGACTTTTACGAACGCGATCTACGCCGTGAGGGAAAAGTTCTAGGATTAGATCGCTGCTTGGTCCGACCTTATCCGCATCGGCGTCAAGGACGCGTTATAGCGGAGGTATAATCCCTGGCCCTCCCAAACGGTACAACCGTGCGTGCTGTCTTTGTCGTTGATGCAATGATTGATGGTTTAATATAGTTGCAGGGCGTCTCGTTGAGCCATGTTATACGGTTTTATAGATGCTACTCCCCTTACCATCAAGCCCTTCTGAGCAAAAAAAGGCTGTGGGTCCTATTGGCAGTGCGCCAGTCCATAGCTCGCAAACTTGTCATGGACGTCCTCTCAGCGTGCTAGACGGATATTATCATCTATGTATGACCACCGAGGCTGTTTATTGTGGAAATACCGGAAGCGTGGCTTTGTGGACTACATCCGCATTCGACTCATCAGGATGGGAATGTTGTGCGCATTCACGACTGCCGCCTTTTACGCGTATGTTTAATTCTCTGGACCAGGACTTACACTCATACACTTCCAGGAAACCGTGCAGGTGCGTGGATTTCACAACCACCGCCGTCGTACTCGTTACGATAACGTGGATCTTCTGCCGCTCATCAAGCTCCTGATAACAGAAGGCTTTTCGATTTGCTAGACCGCTGTGTAGATGATGGTTGCCATCGACCTCGAGAACATCAGTAGGTCATTACTGCTGAATATGTGGGAAGTGCACTGACATGTTGCGCGCAGAACTAGTGATAGAACGATGAAGGATCTGTTGGATTGAATAGGTTTCAGCACCTCCCCCAATCCGAACACGACGCGTTGCCCGCTTCCGCAATGTTCAAGCGCGAAACTAGGTCAATGATTGGCGAAGTCAGGAAGACGAGGGAGGACATGAAATGAGGAGTGTCGTAAACTGTGAGCCTCTCTTTCGGATCTTCGGACGTACACTGACTGTACAATAGTGAAACGGAATATCGCTTCACACGCGCAGGAGGACATGTCGAGATTAGGTCGTCGCTTGTGGCAGACGTGATTTAACTCTGTGAAATGTCGCGTAACGAGAAACATGTTCAGCTTCTTGGGTTGATGGGACTTAATTGAATATGATTCTTCAATTGACTGCGCGTACGAGTTCAATCAAACAAAGTGTGTATCTGCCGTCTTCTATTGCCATGTTCATTCCGCACAATCGAGGTTAGTCCGTCGCGCCTCCCAGTCTCTCACCGTGGGAGTCTTTTATCCTTATGCCCGCCCCACCACCACCAACCATGTCGAAAAAAGATCCATTTCCCGTTCATACAAGTTGTTTGCTTCTGACAAGTCAACAGTCGAAATACGGTTCAAAGATGACCCCAAGAGGCTCCCGCTTCTCAGCCGTCTTTTTGAATGGCTTGAGGCGAAACAGCCAGGCCTAGGAAGGCAGATCGTTCTGAAGGAGAACGAGGTCGACAACCCAAATGCGTGGAAAGCACGCCTGATTAGCGACATCGACGATATCGCGGCTCAATTTCCGCGTGATATGAGAATGCCCCGCGCGCTTGAGTGGAAGTCCATCCGGCCCGATAGGTGGGGAGATTAAGAGGCCATCGAGGAAGTGTACAACCGGCTACAGAAAAACTATCGGCAAAATTGCGCTCAGCTAAAGAGAAACGTTGGTTCTATCCCCCGGGTTGAGGATAAAGCGGCGCGTGGCGTAAATGCCGGCAGGTTGGTTTTCCTCTAGTTGCCTGAGTATTTGTGTTTATCTTGTGGAAGTTCTAGAGAGTCGAAGCCCCCGCGTCCAGCTGTATCGCGTACAGAGCGAGAGAGTTCGGCTCCGCCGAAGGAATCCATTCAGCAGGGACATACTTCTGGTGTGTTCTACTAGTATTGTGTGCGTTTTTGTCTTACAGATAACAGCACCTCATGACGTGGGACAGAACCTCTTTAAAGCTGGAAACACCTTCGTCATCTCCAAAGAATCTCTCCTCGTCCAAGTCACCAACCTCCGGAAACAAAATACCGAGCTACAAGCCGCCGTAGCGGAGTATATACATCTATCACCACATCCATAGCGGCTTAGAGCGCGCACACCCACATTCGGGGGTGCACACCCACACTCGGGCATGCGTACTCATACTCTCTGGGCAGGAATCGCGCCTAGGTCGCGTCCTGGAAAATGATGTCACGCTATGCTTGATTTGAAATTCCAGAAATTGTTTCTTTCTGTCCACCACCTTCCCCGCCTGCTTCTCGCGTCCCCGATACACCGAGTCATGAGGCGGCGACGCGCTCGAACAAAGAGCGATAGCGCATTCTTGGACAACGTCAACACCGAGACCTGGAGGCTTTCAGCGGCTACGTATGTGCCTCTGTTCAGCTCGAAACTGCATGCACTGACCAATTTAGACGTTCTCCCCACACCAGGTCCCGCAAAACCCCACGACATATCTGGACACGGCATAGGTTGATGTTGACGAGCTTCGGGCCTTCCTGAACTACGACTCTAAATCCAGGAGGTGGAAGCTATGATCAAGGTAGAAGATATCAGGGCGTCTCGCAGAGTGTCAGATGGAAGAGGACGAAAATGGAGATGAATGCTTCGATAGGCTGCCCAGTTGTGACCACCGTGCCTGCACCTCAGTCAATCTCCTGAATCGATCGTGCAAAACCGGAGATGCCTACCTGGACGGCGGCTACGCTTCGTCAGCTATAGTTGAAGACATCGAGTTTGTTGCTCTGCCTCTCCGCACCACAATCTGGCTAATGCTTTCTCCAGAGACTTCTGGCAATACGGAGACGCCGTCCGCACTCGCATACCCGCAAACTGCTCTAGCGACTTCCAAGCTATCATCGCCCACGTCGACGCCGTCTTCTCTAGCTCTGACGACCGCGCAATACAAGCCTTCAAAGAAACCTTTGGTATGGGTAACCTCACTTACGTCGACGACGTCGCATGCGTACTTTGTACTCCTTAATCGCCATGATAGATTGAGTTGTGCAGGCTTTGGTGTATTCACCGACGACTGCGGTGTTAGACACCGCAGGTTCGCCGTGTCTAGGGGGGTGGGGCAGTCGTTCAGAAGATGCAGTAAGTGTTGTCAGTCAAACTTCCTGAGCCGATTTAACCTTGTTCATCCTTAGAACGGCGTTAGCCAATTCAATACTATTTTTACAGTCGCGACTCGCTGACGGGGTGTCCGGAACATGACGATCTGCCAGACCCAAACCAGTCTCCTCAGGACCAGGAAAGTTGGCAACAGTCCACTCCAAAATGTAACTTGCTGTACAGTGAGTCACGCTTCTCTGATGAGGAACTGGACATTTTCCCTACTATGTAGACAGGTTTAATTAGGGTTTATTTTGATACAGGTAGTTCAACAATTTACTGATGGGTGACAAGTACATGAAAGGTGGTGTATGGCCGCATATCCCGTTGATACGTTTGAAGTCTTGATATGCCGTTTGAATTGTAATGCGCATGCCCGAGTGTGGGTGTGTGCGCTACGCGCTGCTGGGAATGTGGTTAAAGTTGTCTTTACTCAACCTGACTCCACCACAACCTCTCCTCTGGACTTGGAATCCCTCCGTTCTGGTCCCGCACACGAGCGTAGACAGCGTTCTAGTGGAACGAGGCAGCGAAGGCGAGGAAGGCCCCAATAATAGACGAGATGTATGGGAGTCCGGCAATACCTTGGCTCCAGTCGTGGTTGTTTTGGAACGTGCGTGGAATGACGGCGAAGAGAGGAAGATAATGGCCCATGCGAAAGCGAGCCAGAGAGAGAAGAAGAACACGACAGGTTCTCGGAGGAGAAGGATGAAAGCAGGTGTAGTAGGTGCAGATCGAAGCGCGCTCAAGGAAGGAGTTTCGAGTTCAGACGCTGCTTTGTATTGCCAGTCACCTGTGTCTTCACGTAACTTTTTAGCACGTTGGGCGAGGATAAGACCGCCGCGAGTTTCTGACAGCAGCACTCGAGGTTCTTTTCCAACGAATTGTTGACCGCCTCGTGGGGACCGGCGAGTGGGACAGGTACGAACTTTTTTACATTGCCCAATTGTTGAAGTGAATCGCGGCTTTTGTCTATAGACTAAAAGCGAAACTAAATAGTCTGCTCGACGAGAGTGGCTGGTCGAGACAGATACAGCAAAATGGAAGAGAACTTGCTCCGAGTCCACAAGCCGCGCCTGCAGACTCTTATGAGCCAGACATGCCTACGATTCAGGATCTCTGTGACCGCATGTCTACAGATGCTCACCGTAAGTGTATTCTCGCTCGTTCACTTTTCTACTTGATGCAAGGACCTCCTTAGGGCTCCTCCCCAAGGACGTTCGAGAAAACATCAACGCACTTCTGCGAGAAGCGATCCAAAGAAACTATTCATAGCACCTGTAATTTTACCTAAGTTTGGAATACCACACGGTGTGGCGATGCCAAATTCACGTCTTGATCAGCTACGGCATGAATCACAGACTCCAATTTACCTTGTGCTACCTGTATTTTGAGGTGACATGATGAGATGTAATCTTATTTGTCTTGAGCTTAATAGCTAGGTTCTATCCGTTCTTTACTTGGATATTCACTTACTATTTCACACAGGAAGCTGTGGCGTGGGAATCACCATATTTTCCGTATATACGAGAAGCGGCGCAGTCACTTTTCAACTTGACGACACTCCGACCGCCCTCCGAAATGGCAAGGACAAAGCACGCCCCAATCCCTCGACGCCCGCAGCCTCGGAGCAAAGAAGAGCGCTTGCGGGATATGACCTTTCCACGCATGACAGCGAAACGTCCTTCCGATATAGTTGGTGAGTCGCCGGAGCTTTGTCGATAGCTACATGCTAACTTGTATCGTCAGAAGCTATCATTGCCGTGAAGCGTACAGACAAGGGTTTAAGGTATAAAGTGACCTATTGGCGTGGAGAGTACTATCACCGAGAGTACGTTTGCCAGCGTGGGTGATCCTTGACCTAACGGAAATGTCTTAGCTGGCAGGCCCCCAAGTTTTTTAAAGAGACATGTACAACCACCCAGAAGACCCCAAAGTACAAAGAGCAATTGCTCGCTCGGTTTTGGTCCCACGTGCTCGAGAAATATCAAGTCACCCAATGGCACTTTGCACGCGACAAGACCCAGAGGACTTTGTGGTGCACTCAGCGCTACCTCATCGTAAGGGTATATCACTGATCAACAGTGCCCAACTAACTTACTAATAGGTGAAGAGCGTGCTCGATGTGCTGAAATGCTCAAGGAACGGCAGGTACATCTTGCACATTGGAACCTTAACTAGGCTGATGGTGAATTTATAGACTGTATTTAATCAAGATGATGATAATGACTTCGTGGAAGATCCAGACCAGCTGAGAGAAGAAGTGGACAAAGAAAAGCAAGCAGAAGCCAAGGAGGCTGGCCCGTCGCGTGCTACTGATGGATGGAAGTGATGTGTGTAGAGCCGTGGACTTCTCTGAGTGCAGAGAGTATGTGTCGAGTAGTACGAGCTGTGCGTGTCGTGCGTGAATCGATATACAATTCGTCTAGGCTACAACACGAGAGAGTATGAGTGTAAGTACGAACAACCGAACCATGAGCGGCCTCGGAAACAACCCAGGACACGATATACCGGAAGGTATCAAAATCGCAATGGATGGAGAAGCGGTACGCACCCTAGGAGCATGGGTGGGAAATGGAATCAAACAACTTGACGTATGGTCGCGAACCTTAGACAAAATCGAAGAGAACCTCAACCGATGGGAAAGAGGTCACCCGACCATGGAAGGCCGCCGCCTAATCGTCCTCATGGTGGTTGGCGGAATGACACAGTACCTGACAAAAGTTCAAGGAATGCCAAAGACAGTCGAAGATCGGCTCGAGCGAAGAGTAAGGAAGTTCCTGTGGGCGGATAAGAGAAAGATCAATGTCAACAAAGAGACTGTATACGCACCAATCGAAGAGGGTGGTAGGAACCTGCTGGACATCCTAGCAAGGAATGAAGCTGTCACCGTCACTTGGCTGAAGTCATATCTCGACTTTGGCCCCGACCGACCAACGTGGGCATATGCAGTCGACGCGATCACCGCGCATCATACCCCGGCGTCAGAGGAAAATGTTGATCTAACCCAACGAATGAACGTCTTCCTGCAATCCTGGAAGACAAGTGTAATAAAACTACCTGAAGACATCAAACGAATGTTCCAAGTTGCGAGAAAATATAACGTCACGCTCGATGGTCTTGCTCTTTCACGAGAAATCCTACGTGAGATGCCGATATGGTACCATATCAAGTCAGAGGGAACGAGAGGTCTATTCAACAGGGGTCCCCAAGTCAAGTGTCTGAAACTAAAACATAAAGTGAGAACAGTCGGAGAAGCTGAACAGCTCGCACTTCGAACCGGAGGCAACAGGCACACGCACAGACGAAAGTGTGCATGTCCTGCATGCAAAGAAGCCAGGAACCTAGGGTGTGAACACCCACACAAATGCTTCGACAAAGCGAGGGACCTACTGAACTCTCTCCCAGAGAAATGGAACCCGCTCCTGAATAAACCAGAGGATGAGCCGGAAAGGCTGCACGAAGAAGACGAAGAAAAAACTCTGTTCAAACCGCACATTACAATGAGAGGTAGCTTAGGGGATGCTTTCCGCATATTTGCTGATGGGGACGAGTGCCCAAGGACCTTCGCGCCCGATACCACATACCCAGAGGAAGCAGAGACCACAGCCTACACAGATGGCTCTGCTATAAACTGCGGCACAGAGGATGCAGCCGCAGGTGCGGGAGTCTACTTTAAGGAAGGGGATGAAAGGAACATAAGCCTGAGAATCCCAGATGAAGTTGGAACCACGAACCAAGCTGCGGAGCTGATAGCAGCGAAAACACTGGCGGAAACGATACCGCGACACAATCCCATCCGATGCGTTAGTGACTCCCGCCATGTGCTCGATGGGCTGCTTGGTCGGTTTACGAAATGGGAAGATGAAGGGTACTTCCTAATCAGTAACAGTTTAATCACGCAGACGATGATAGCACGGTTCCGGGAACGCACCGCAGATACCCACCTCGAATGGGTTAAAGGCCACTCTGGAGACTGTGGAAATGACGGTGCAGATAGACTAGCAGGCGAAGCCAGTCGTCGACAGCAGCCGGATATTGTCGACCTAACGATCCCGCCTGAGTTGAGAATCAGAGGTGCAAAATTGAAAGCAATGACGCAGGCAACCGCATACAGAATAATACGAAAAACCAAGATGCAGGGAGATGTCTACCAAGAGAAGCTCGACCGCCGCGGAACTGCCAGAAATGTATCCCTTGCCGTCGAAGCTGCAGCGGGGAGATGCGGCGTGGAGATCGCCCAGGAGCAACTATGGCTGTCAATACGAAAAAAGGACTTCAGTAGATCAGTAAAATACTTCCTATGGATGCTGATTCACGACGGCTATAACGTCGGGAAACACTGGCGACATATACCCGGATACGAAGCTAGAGAAAGGTGTCAAACGTGTGGCGAGACCGAGAGTATGGAACACATACTAACGGAATGCACTGCACCGGGACAGCAGGAAATCTGGAACCTGGCAAACCTATCCTGGAGGCGAAAAACAGGCAACGACCTCCGCGTCAACATCGGCGACATCATGTCGTGTGGCATTCAGCCTCCAAACGCGTACAAGAAAGCGACAACGCGGGGAGAGGAAAGAATGAGACGCATTCTGATATCGGAATCAGCTCACCTCATCTGGAAGCTGAGAAACGAGAGGGTTATCAACGACAAAACACCAAGCTCGCGTCGTGAGATTGAGAACCGATTCAAATACACAATAAACCGTCGACTTGAACTAGACTGTCTGCTAGCAGACCAACAAAAATTCGGGAAGAAGGCGATATCGAGATCCTTAGTCCTTAACACATGGAGAGGCTTGGTCCCCGAAGATAATGACTGGACGAAGGATAGCGGGGTTTTAGTGGGTAGAGATGATGATGATCGATGATGGTTCTCACCAGAGCCGGAGGTTACAAGATCGAGTCCCACACATGGCTGTCTCGGCAGCTACAGTGCGTAAAGCATTTCCTCGCGTGGTCTGATGAAGGCGCCTTCAAGCGAACACTATGAACATGCTTATATGAACTACCTATGATATTTATTCCTTCAATGGGGTTTCAATTCCTCGACTTATTCAACGGGCTTAGCACCGCGCCCTTGGCGCGCCGTGGCGCTGAGCGACCAGGCACCTGCTAGATGCAGGAGAGTGCGAAGCTATCCCAAACGTTCCACAAAAAAAAAAAAATGAGTGTAAGTACTGAAAGAGACTGATATGTAAGTACGATCACAAAGGAAACACGATGTGCTATTAGAAAGGGTAAGTAATCTAATCTTATGAGTCCAAGCTTATCAGTCCCGACGAGTCCGACCGACTGTGCGCCCAGCGCGAGGCGCGAACCTACATCCCATACAAACTTTGAATATCAACCTCCGGGTTGATCCACTCGATCCGTGATCCGACGAAAAAACTGTCAGCTCCGATCACTCCTTGTCTGCAACCATCACGTCGTCGTCGTGCCCATCGTCGACAATGCCAGCGAGGTCTGCCGGGTCAACAAACTCCGTGACAGTGAACTTCTTCGTGGACCGCGCGTAATACGGAATGAGACGGAACGCCGCGAACTTCAAACGCGAGACTGCCCCGTTGAGCTCTGCAAGATAATACGCGCCTCCTTTGCTGCGACGGACGACTACCATGGGACCGAAATACCGCGGGCGAAATTTCCTGTTGGTGCCAGGTTCAATCTTCTTGTTGAGCACCAGGACTAAGGCGCCGGGTTTGAAGTTGTAGTCATGGATGGTGTTGGCATAACGGCGTTCAAAGTCGCCTATGGAGCGGAAACGGCTGGCGATGACTCGCTTTTCGAGGTGAGCAATATCCTCGTCGCGTCGTTCGAGTTGACGAGCTCTCATATAGAGGAGATCCGCGTCGGACAATTTTCCATGGAATTCTGGAAAGAGGAAGGTGGCGTAGAGGAGGTCAAATGGTAGGAGGGGTTCAACGCCATGGACGGCGTAGAATGGAGACATGCGGGTGCGTTTGGATGTGGTGATGCGTTCAGCCCAAAATGCAAGGTGAGCTTTCTTCGGCCAGTCTTTTTCCTTTCCTTCACACAGCTTCTTTAGCGTGTCCCGGATAGGTCTATGCCCGACTTCAACCAGCCCGTTCGCCTGTGAATTATAGGCCGAGATGCGGATGTGCTTGATGCCATACTTCTTTGTGAGGTAGTCGACGGCGGCAATGATGGGTGGTCCATTATCGGTGACGAATATCTCGGACAGTCCGCCCCAACGACAGAGGATTTCCTCGAAGATGAATTGTCCAACAGTTTCACCCGTCTCTGAGCGGAGCATACGAAACTCTGGCCAGTTGGTGAGTGAACATCGTCCTGTGATGATGTATTGGAACCCATTCGCTTTAGGAAGATGCATCGTGTCGATGTGGCACTTCTGGAAGAGGCCAGCAGGATACGAGATGACAGGTGGTAAGTGGACTTTTTCCGTCGACTCGACTTGACACTGATGACACGTCTTCAGATACCAAGCGATGTCGCCATCCATGTTCGGCCACCAAAAACGGTCTGCAATACGGCGACGGACTGGATAAAACCCACGACGGTGTCCAAGTTGATCGTGCGCCATTCGAAGAACGAGCAGACGGCCGGCGTACGGAATAACGAGTTGGTGGCGACCATGACGATCTCGACGGAAAAGGTAGCCATTGACGACGAAGTAGGGGCGTGCGCGCTGCTGGAGTGCGTGAATCCGGTCGGTGGTGACAGAGGGTGGAACTTTGAGGTGAGTGAGGTAGAACTTCACCTCGTCGAGTTGCTCATCGCGGCGTCTAGCGTCGCCTGTCCGTGGAGGCCCGTCATTGGTGGTACTCGTCGTTGCCGTGAATGACGATACCACAGGTGAGTTCGTCGATGTAACCATCCCTACCACAGCATTTCCAACTGTTTCTTTCTGCAGAAAAGAAGCAACCCAAACCGTCGCGCCCAATACTTCATCATCGATCCAGTCTTCAGCTTCTTCATCTGGGATATCTCCAGGATCATCAGTAGCCTCACGCCTTGACAGACCGTCTGGTCCTTTGAAGCGGTCAGCAGGAACATGCACAATGTCGAAATTGAACAGCAAGATGGCGGAAATCCATCGGTTTACGGACGCGTTGGGATGAATATCCGGGTTGTTGAGCATACCCCGTACGTATTTCGCATCCATCTCGACGACAAAGTGCTCAAGCCCGACAAGGTACATTCGCATAGCATGGAGAGCGCGCCATAGACCACGGAGCTCGAGTTTGGCCTGCGAGTAGCGTAGCTCGACATCGGACCAAGCGATAGAGCCAAAGCGGGCGATGCGACGACGGGAGTCTTCACCGTCTTGCTGGAGCAGGTAGCCGCAGGCAATGTGGGACGTGTCGACGGAGAGGATAACGAGTCGACCACATTTGTAGTCGATGGGTCGGATAGCAGGGCAGGTGGCAATGGCATCCTTGAGGGCATCCATTGCAGATTGCTGATCTAACCCCCAAATGAAGGTAGCTTCTTTCATCGTCAAAATAACCAACGGCTTCGCTAATTCAGCAAATCCTCTGATCCAGATACGTACTGTGCCTGCAAGACCGAGGAAACCGCGAACGTTGCGGCAAGGTGGCCAAGAATGAATTTTGTTGACGGCGATTGACTCGGGAAGTCGGCCCTCAAACTCGCACAACTGGCCAAGGACGATAACATCGGGGACACCAACTCGGAGCTTCTTTGCGGAGACTGTCGCGCCAGCGCGCTTGAGACGATGAAGGATCCGGTGGACGTCGAGTAAGTGAACCCATACAAACTTTCGAACTAGACCGTTCTCAGGATGTGTTTCGTAGGTACCATCAGAACGACGATAGTACGTGCGAGGACCGAGCACGTTGATGTCGTCAATGAAGTTGGGAGCAATTTCGGTCTCGTGCTGGAGGATAAAGGCGATGTTGTTGTGGAATATGTTAACCGACAGAGTCCATCCTTGCGGAAGCGTCGTGAGACGCATCGGACCAAGGTGGGTGTCAATTGTGGTGGGATCGCGCGAACTGACAGCGAGAAGGGACTGGTCATAGCCGGAAAGGAGATCAAGCTGGGTATAGATGGTTCGACCAGCGGCGTGTTCGCAATACTGGTCGGGAAGGGGTGGTTGGCCTGTTGTGCGGATGGTATGTCTGTTCATGTCATCAGGATTCACTACGATTCTGATTTTCCCATCTTTCTTAGCAACACAAAACCATTGTGTGCGATAAGAACTGTCAGATGGCTCCCACAGCCCGAGGCGAACTTTCTCTTCGACCTGTCGATGGACCTCTTCGCGGATACCCGGCGGAATAGGAAAAGATTTCCGCGCCCAAGGTTCGTGTTCGATTAGTGGAATCACCGCGGGACTGATATAGTCGCTGCGTATAGTACCACGCTCTTCGGGTGTAAAAGCAATGGCATCCGCATTGAGCATTAGAACGGTGACGGCGAGCTTGCGCTCCTCGGGTGTGAGGAAGGTGTTGTTAAGAATGCCGAGTGATTCGAGTCGCTCTTGTGTGAGCCGCGGCGTTGGGACAAAGTCGAGAGGAATGGGTGAGAGGGGTGGAAGGGTGGCGAGAGGATCTTCTGGGAATCGTCGTTTGATTTTCGCGTCTTCTGGTAGTATAGCGGGTACCGGTCGGGCTTTCTTATCAACACTCTTGTAAAGCAAACAATGTTGATATTCGTCGTAATAAAAAGTAGATGCAAACAATTCTTCTGCAATGGGAAACGCGTTGTGAAGTGTGACAGGTGGAAGCGGGTTAGTGTGACAAGACACCTCTTTCCATGCTGCGACCACGTCGGCCAGACAGGATACGCCGTAGGCCTGCACAGCTGGCCGAACTCTCTCTCCAGTTTCAATGACGCGACTGTCAGTCGCACGGTCGCCGGTTCCCCAAATCTGGATGAGGACGCCCGATGCAGTTTCCCACTTGCGGATACGGACAGCGCGCTGCCACGGGCGGCCTAAAAGGAGTCGATATGGAGCAGATGGGACAACAAACGCATGAGCAAAGGTGGGTAACCCATCCACTGTAATTTGCAAGAACTCAGCGCATCCAGGAAGAGCCTCCTTACTGCCATTGGCAGTCTCCATCAGCATAGTCCGGTGCTGGTTGACGTCGATGCCGAGCTCTTTTGCAAGATCTGCGCGAATGACGACAATTTCGGAGCCTTCGTCGAGGAGAGCATGTTCTGTCTGCTTTCCAGCAATGCAGACTGGAATGACGCGAAGCGGTGTGGCATATTCAAGTGCTGGTGGCGGAGGAGGGGTATCTTGGGCATCGAGGGAGACAGTATTGCTGGAAGATGTGGGAGGGGGAACCCTAGTGGTACGTTCGTATGCCACTGCTTCTTGCTGCAGGTCGGGACTAATAGCGTATAGGTCACGAACAGGAAGGGTAATGGTGGAGTCTAGAATGCTCTGGTATACGCGCGGTACAGCAGACGCGTCGTGAAGCTGGGATTGATAACGAAAAGCGGGACGTCTCGAATTGTTGGTGCGTTTCTCATTGTTGTCGTTCATACTCTGCTCATTTCGTTTCATAGTCGTGCGTTCCGTAAACAGTGGCGTTGGCTGAGCGTCTGCTGGCGTGGTCGTTGCGTCTGGTGCGGTAGGTTTCTTCGTCGTATCTGCTGGTGGCTCCTCTGACTCGTCTTCAAGGCGTAGGAAGCTCCACCATGTCTCTTCTTCATCGTCTTCTTCGATAGTCAACTTCTCTTCTTCGTTCTTCTCTTCATTCTCGACAACCAATATCTCTTCGTCCTTCTTCTCCGCCTCTTCATCGACCACCTCAACTATGGCTGCTGCCGTCGTACTAGCGTGGCCTTCGTCAAACGCCGTGCGATTTAAAAACTTCCTTGGGACGTGGAGGCGGCGGGAGCAGTAGAAGCATTGGCGGGGGCAGTCATTGGTCCGCCAAACAACTCGTCAACAGCACCACGATAGCCGAGAGGATGGCGACGGATAGGCTTGCCGTTTCGGAAGCAGAGACGGCCGTTTAGCTGCATGATACGCCCTGCCTCGAGATAGGCCTTGAGGATTTCACATGCTGGCATAAAGTGAGCGGGATCGAGGCAGAAATAGCAGCCCTCCGTCTGCTGAGAAGTGCCATGGTTGTGCCCATGGTGATTGTGACCGTAAGGTGCGGACGACGTGTTCTGTGGCTGATATTGAGGATTCTTGAACTGATACGTCGTTGTAGAAAATGCGGCACCCTGAGGAGGTGGAGGTGGTGCAGTATGAGAGGCGAAAAATGGCTGAAGCATCGCCTGGAGGGCATTCGTCTGCGCGAGGCTCATCTTCTCGAGCGTGGCGGCGAGGTCGTCGACTGTGAGGGTTTTGGTCTGTACAGCACCGGTGGACTTGGGCGGAGGGGCTTCGTCTTCGCTGGACTCGGAATCGGATGCCGTGTGCTTGGCGCGACGAGAGGACTTCTTGGATCGACGCGCTGGCGGGCCATCATCATCGTCGTCGGATGAGTCGTCGTACGAACGAGACTGCAAGACCCAACGACCGGCCTTCATGACGGTCTCCATTGTAGGAGGAGTATCGCGGTCCCAGGTCGTGTCGGTGAGACAGATTCGACTCTCTATCTCTCTGCGTGCTGACCTGTGAATGCCTTTCCAGAACCAACGTTGCATTTCTTTCTCCGAGATGACCTGGCGTTTCTTCAATGCCTTCGCGACTGGCGTAAACGCGCGATGATATTCCTCGAGGCGACGCTCAGAGTCCAGCGTCCTCTTCTTCCACTTGTGGACGAGGTCCTCAAGGTCCCGCATGGAGTACTTGCTCTTCTTCGAGGACTGGTAGAAGGAGTCGGTGAGGTCTTTCTTGAAGACCGCCCAGTTGCACTTGTCGGCATCCTCGCTATAGCGGTCGGAGGACTTCCATAGCCGCTTTGCATTGGCGTCGGCGTAGCGGATTGCAGCATGGACCTTATGGGCGTCGGGGACAGTGTAGGTGGAGGCAAGTGCCTCGATCTCAGCGAGGTAGTCGTCGAGTTCTTCTGGCTCATCAGAGCGGAAGCTGGGTGCATCATCGGCATTGCGAGAGGGAAGAGCACCAAGGCCTTTGGGTGTAGTCATGATGGGGATTGGAGATGGTGAGCGGGAAGGTAGCGAGAGAGTAGACGGTGATGTTGGAAGCGACGACGACAGTAATTGGAGTGGAGACGGCGACCTGGATGAGCTGAACGGGTCTAGGGATTGGGAATGGGGGGAAAAGAGAGCAGTCGCGTTGACTGATTCGAGTGAGGAAAGCTCGAGGCTGGGGGGCGATGATGGTAGAGAGTCGTCGTCACCAAGGAGTGGCGAAGTATCAAAGAGTGACGGAAAACTTGGGACGTCGGGGGTGGGTGACTCTAATGCAGTAAACTGTTCGACAGCGAATTGCAGACGCCCAATGCGTCCGGGGATATGGAGAGTGGGGGTGTATGAAAGGTTTGGTGTTGCGCTAGCGACACGGGTGCCCCGTAGGATGCGTTCTGGGTCGTCGACGTCGGGAGCGAGAGGACTTGTGGGGTTGGCGCGAGTATTCTGTCAGTAACGACAGTATCTCCAGCTACGTACAGGCACCTTTCAACGCTCGCTCTAATTACGCCGAGTTTCCCGCTAACTTCAGAGGAGTATGTGCAAGTTGCACACACAAGTTGGCGCGACAAGACTCACTCAGACCCGCAGCCTCAAAGAATGGTCAGTTTTATACCTTGTACACTAATTCGTCTACTACAGCGAGGGTAAGTAAGTATGCTAGGAAATGTCCTTGTAACATGATGGTAACAAAACGGTTGAAATGAACACTGACATCCTCACCGCATCGTGACGAGCCTGTAATTCAACGAGCTCGTCCATACCTACGTCCCTTGTACGACTCACAGCATGTCTGGCAGATCCAGCGTGTCTAGATAAACATCCGACGTCAGCACGCCAACAAGAACGACATTAGGAAGCAAACTTCCAAAGTAAAGCCCGGCAGTGGACACACAAGTCGTACAAGTAAGCCTAGGGTAACGCCGTGTTAGTTGTGTAAAAAGATTGCAGCAATAGAAATGCTCACCGTGTCGTGACGAGAGCTCCCTCCGTCGACGAGCCACAGACATCTATATCCACCTGCCTAGATCCCAGCAAAGTCGCAGATCATCCTGACCACGTGCTCCCAAGTCGCGCTACATCTGGGCGGCTCCAGCGATGATCATGAACGTCCGAACTATGATCGTCTAAAGGCCAGTATCAGTTCAGCACGAAAAGGAATAAGATTGAAGACTGCACCTTAGCTATACGCGTCTGGTACGACGATGGCGTATCCGCCGTGTCCTTGTGGGAGGCGTCCAATGGCCTCGGTTCTTTACACCTACACGTTAGTCTGAAAGGACGACAACAGTTAATAAAGAAAGACTCGATATCCAAAACCTCACCTTGGCACGACGGCGCCAACGACGACGTCCTCACATGGTGTATTAGTTCCCGCAGGAGTCTATCCTCGAACCAAGGGGCGTCGTCCGGCTCTGTCGAAATCCCGACGTCGCGCTCATGAGCACCGTCTCGCCGTCCTAGAAGCAACATATGAACATGTTGACGGTATAGAAGTCCACAAAATACATACCGTCGTTGATGAGTATAACAGATTTGGAGACATCGACCACGGGCGGCGGATGGGTTGTATCCAGTAGGACGGCGGGCTTCCACCGGCACGAAACTAAGTGAGATGGCGGTGCCTTTCATTCGTACTCCTCCGGAGGCGACAACCTGCTCGAGACAGGAGACTACACTGGAAACCAGAGTGGTCAATCTACTCCAGACGAATATGCGAGTTGCGTTCAAAAGACAGCAATCCACTTCGGCACGTAATAATGGGTAGCATGGGCCACTCTAGTCCCAATTGAATTGATTCTGTTGATAAGGGTACAAGTGCCTAGCACTCCCTTACATCTTCCCATAAAACCCTTTCAAAGCAAAATATCGACTAGCGAGCATCAAGCCCACACCAACGAGAATTGCACTACCTGCTCAAGAAATCAGCAGCGACACAAATCCCAAGTCGCTTGACTTACCCGCATAATACCCTACTGCCTCAAAACCACCTGTCTTGAATTGATAGCGCCAGAAATCGGCGGCCCAACCAGAGCTCCCAGCGACATAATACTCCGCGTCATGCCAACCCTTCTCCCAACATCGGACGTATCTCCAAACCCCATGACGGGATTAGAGAACAGAGCTATGAACGATCCGGATACAAATCTGAAATCATTCAGACGAGTGTCACTGTACGCGCTAGAGATACACACCCATATACAACGGCAATGGCGATAAGACCACCTTTGGTAACGACAAATGGCCATGCAAAAGTGACGACAGCACTCGCAGTCGTGAAAGGGATCATGACATTCATCGCGCCCATCCTATCCGCCAACCCACCAGCGCAATACCGACCCACAGCTGAGGACGCGTTGACGATTGACACGAGATAGAATGAAAAGTTTTCGTCTATGCCATGGGATACCGCAGAGACGTCGATATATGTGAGGACCGTGTACATTCTGAAGAACAGGACAAATGTCGACGCGCAGTAGAACGAAAAGGGAGCCGAGCGGAAGGCGCGAATGTTGAAGAAGCCACCGGCTGTTCTAACGGGTGGCAGGCGGCGTTTAACGAGCATGTTGGATGTCGCCAGACCAACGAGCAACATGAAGCCGATAATCCTCATGGTCCACGGAAACCTGTACTAGACGATTAATACACGGTTACTCCATACGATGTGCAGGACGTACCCGACTTTAGGTATCAAGTTCCTCGCAGCGATGGGGATGATTGTTCCGCCAATCGACGACCCCACGGCCATAAGACCCGTGGCGAGGCCTCGTCTTTGTTTGAACCAATGCGCAAGGACAGCAGTCGTTGGACTCATGATTCCACCACACGCTACCTATTAATGCGAAGATCAACAACAGTAATGAAAGCTATGAAGGCACGTACACCAACGGCGAACCCTTGACATAGGAGGAACTGCCAGTATTCATGGCACTGTCCGATGAGGAAAGTTGCGGTTACGAGGAGAGCGCTGCAACCAAGGAACACGGGCGGCCAATATCCCAAGTCGAAGAGGCGACCGGCTACAAATGCGGGGAAGAAGACAAGGCAGTATTGTATCGATCCTATCCAAACAATAGGGCAAGATCAGTCAAAGTAGGTATGAATGGAGCAAAGTGATGAACATGTTGGATGGTGGTCTGTCCTTGAGAAGGCCAGTTTGATAGTAAGACGGGAGAACCTGTGTATTTCATCAGTTAACTCGGACGCGACGGCCGAAGAAACACTTACACCCCAAGAATTGACATAACCCAGCCTGCAATAAAGAGGAAGAGAAAATAAGCTCGTGAACCGTTCAAGAGAGAATGACCACAACCTGGGTGATTGGACATCCTAAATCCAAAATAGTCCTTACGTTGCAAAAGGTGTTACACATAGCCTTGGAGCAATATCGTAAGCAGACGATTAAAGAAAAAGACGCGCGAGAACGCACCCCAAGAATCACTAGCCAAGCACGGAGACCGCCATCCAGGAAATCGTCATGGGTGACTGCGTCTGCAAAAGCATCATCCTGGCGTTCATTGCCTTCTCCGGCCGAGCGCTTCTCATTGATAAAGGGATCGGGGGGAACAGACATCACGTTGGATGGGGGTAGGAATGGCGATAGGCGCGTCGGCTCTCTAGCCCGTCCTCCTTAAATATCGTGGAATATCATTCTGCCGGTCGATGACTGGATCATTTGATGGAGTGATAACGACAAATGGCGCACACGAGCCCACTGCCGAGGCGAGAGCTGAGGATGACACGATAGGATATCAGGCGCATCTATGGCTTGTCGGCGGGGGATCGTACGCTGGTGAAAGGCGGACGGGTGATGGCTGGGTGATGGTTGGCGGTCAGCGTCAGGGAATTTGCATGACCAACCAGCTGACTCGTTCCCTGCATTTATCGGCCGACGGGGTCGGCTCTTACTCGAATCTGGGGATGTCTGCATGAACGTCCGAGAATCGTGCGTGTAGCGGTTTTGTACACCCGAATTCACTAGCGATGTGAGCAGATTGTGAAGTCATGTTAATGTTTTCCCTCCTCGGTCGATCAGTGGACTAGTTCACAAAAGTCTATCCAAGGTGTCCGCGAATTTCGAAACGAGTATGATCGCCGCGGCGGGGAGGAGATTTTGGGCTAGAACAAAAAGCGTCAGCAAGCTGTACTTAAAAGGCGGAGGATACTAAGCTGCACAAACCGTAACGATGACGGACGTACCTTACTCGAGGACAGAAGCGTCTGTCTCGAGAAAGACAACCGGTATGAACTTTATCAGAATAGGTCTAAACAGACAGGACGACTGATGGGAAATGTTAGCACATTCAAAGAGAATTGTTGCATTTTGAGTCTCAGACCGTTTGAACTTGGAGGGACACAGTCGTAGGTGAAGGTAAACGGCGAAGAAAGGTATATTGGTACAGATATGATGATGCAGTGATATGAGAGGGGAATACACGATGACGACGACATAGCAATGTGAAAGCGTAACAACGGTTCAAGGCCTGCAATCACGTTAGTACGAGGACGACGAATACTGAACCTGGCACATACGACTAGTAAATTTCAGCCCAGCGCGGCGGGTTTTTGAACCCAAAATGCTCCATAACCTCCTGAATCTTCTCCTTCGAAGGTGGCTCAAACTGCCGGCGGGGAACGTTGCTACCCAATGCCAAAAACCAAGAACCATGGCGCTCCAAGCGTTTGCCATCGTTGGGCTTAGGGGTCCTTTTGACGGCATACAGTTCCGCGCGAATATCTAAATCCCGAGCCGGAAGCACGTAGGCTTTTCTGGCGGTTTTCTCAATGAGCGTTATGACTTGCCATTCGGTAGAATGTGGGCCATAATTCAGCTCGCGGCCGCGCTTCAGCAGAGCTGTCTCGTCGAGACGGAATCCGAAGACATAACGTTCTGGGTTAATAGGCTTTCGCATGATGGATTCTAGCAAGGGTGAGTAGCAGGAAAGCGGGCGTAGTAGATACTCACTCGGGCAGACGGGGTAAGATCTAGTATGTGACGGTGGGTGACAGGTGGGTGATGAAGATGAGTGGCGACAGATGTGGTTGGTTTTTAAGTGCGTGGGTGATCGCTTTGGCAGGGTCATGATCGGGACGCTATTTTCCCACGGCATACCCTTTGTTTGCCCAAGCCCATTTCCATTGTTCCACCTCATGGCTCATCTACTTTGACCACAGACATACTAAATGGGGCTTACGCACTCATGGATTCTGGACATTGTACTATCGAAGATCAACAAAGTGCAGCATTGTGGGGTTTGACAGTTATGACCGCCGATTTTGCCATTGTTCTTTGCTACAACAATGCACACAAAAGCACCGGGCGAATGCTGCCTCCACGTATAAATGGCTAGTATTGTCCAGCTTCATTCAACCTCTCAACTCGTCTCTCAATCGCCACGCCGACATGCCTCCACGCGCTGACACGCCTCCACGCGCTCCTCGCTTTCCAGCGTTTCCACGCTCTTGGACGTTGGCGCTCGTCCGATACGCCTTTTCTGTCGCACTCGCATACTCTTATACTTTTAACATTCGGAATGTCGAGTACTATTGGTACGCCTTGTGGAACCATGTTCTCTTAGACATTCTTCCCCTCGAACGACCCTATCTCATTGTCGCTCCCCAATATCTCCTCTGGATAGACCCATCTGCTGGCATAGAAGAAGCAGAGAATCCAGAAGATGCGGACTCGGACACCGATGCCGATGCCGACGATGCCAATTCAGTGGAGGTCGACGACGAGGACGAGAACGATGCTGATTTTGAAGAAGTACCCACATTCTCATGCCGTACCACAGCGGCGAGCCCTGAGGCGTCAGCCCAGCTCGTGGATTTTGCAATCGCTCATCTTATCATGACACCCAAGGACCCAGATTCCCCCCCTACCCCGCACCCCGACCAGTCCGAGCCATATTGGGTGATAGCCGACCGCGGAGTCCCCGTGCTCGTCGAAATCAAGAAGTTCATCTCCCGCCAGAGCGACAAGTTTACTACTATGGCTGTCGTTCTGCACCTTTTTAATGCGAAAGAGCAGCTGGTGAGAGGCGCTGCACATGTCTTTGCGCAGACAGATGCGCAAGAGGTCCGCGTTATCGCTGCTGCTGGACCGTGGTGGACTAACAGGACTCTTAAACGTCATCCTGATGCCCAACCGACACGTCTTTCCGACGATGACCTCCAATTTTATCTAAAGAAGGGAAAACTAAACCCTCGGACCGGTAAATCCAAGAAGGTTCTCGATGTCGAAACCCTTGTTGAGGAGGACCCATTCGAGCGCTGGAGTGTACCCCTTCGATTGGGCACAGTGGACTCTAATCGGCGCTTGATGACCATAACGAAGCACTTGCAATCTCTTGACGAGCCAGAGGAAATCAAGCAGAGCCTGGAAGAAGGTTGCTGCGTCATGTAACGGACTAGCTTTTAGTTCAAATGTTCTATCAGAGTAGCCTGTTGTAATACCATTGCTTGCTTTATATGTTTCATCGTTGCTTGGGCTCTGGGCTCAAGGTATCAACGCTACCTCGAACTTCTCTCAACAATGTGTGCGACTTCAAGTTCACCGTATCCAAATAACTACGAGGTTTGGATAATACTTAGGCCCCATCCGAAAGCAGGAAATACAACCGTAACTCATTTAAGCATTAGCATACTGACATCCGCTATCGACGTTTCATACCCTTATTATAGACTTTCGTAAACTCATCCACAGTAGGTCTGCCTAGAATGGCAAAAATAATATGGCCAAACGATCTGCTGAACCGGCCCCCTCGTCCAAGAAGTTCAACCTAAATATTTACCACCATCTCGATCTCGCATCCAAACGCCCCCGTTCCAAACTCCCTAGCACAATATCCTTCACACCTCTTTGCTCGAACAAGAAAAAGAATGTGGCCCATCCGCTCCCGCATCGCTTCCTCTATCCTCTTGTTCAGAACCTCTTTCGGCACCTTGACGTAGGCTCTGACAGCAAACACATTTACAGCCGCACACGTCAGCACATCGATAGGGAAGGGCTCCATCCACCCACCATCATGCGTCCTAAACACCTCCACCCCAGGCGAATAAATCATCGCCGCAGACGAGAACCCTCCATCGGAGTGATACGTCTTCGCATGCTCTTCATAATACTTCTTCGTCTCCTCCGTCTGAAGAGTGCATCTGATACGCGGCATCGAGAGTGGAGGTCCCTTTGATGTACATGTAGGGCGGCCATGGGTGTGTTTGCCATGAGGACAAGGAGGATTCGACGGGGTAATATGTCGCCAGCGCGGTAGCTCGCGTCAGACCGGGTTAGCTCGTTGTATTCCTTGTACTATGTAGGGCTTTTTCGACATGATTAGAGATCTCAACGAGTCAGATCCGGGTCTGACTCGCGATCCGTCCGGCGAGTACTCACGCTCCGAAGAGCATACTCGTGATCCGGCGTTGACTCGACTCGCGTTGACCCGCGAGTCAAACGAGTCGAGTACTCGCCAGGTTGGCGGGTACTCGCGCGTGATCCGGGTCATCGACGGATCTCGCGGATCATCCTCCTCGACTGTCCCAAAGTTCATTCATGCCAGGCGAGCATCCCCGGGCAATGGCACGGGGACACTCAGCCGTGCATGAGCACGAACTGAGGGGGTGATGGAGGTGATGGAGGGAGTGGTGAGGTGGAGGGAGTGGTGGTGCTAGTGGTGGTGGTGCTAGTGGGTGATGGTGGTGGTGGGGTGATGGTGGTGGTGGTGGTGGTGCCAATGGTGGTGGTGCCAGTGGTGGTGGTGGTGGTGCCAGTGGTGGTGGTGGTGGTCGTCGTCGTCGTCGTCGTCCTCGACGCGTGGTGGTCGCTGTGCTTGTTGACTGCTGCTGTCACAAAGACAGCAGCAGCGGGCCTGGCACAGAGCCAAGACCCAAATCCTCCAGAATCCGCGTGACAATCGTCAATGCGGTAGGGGCGACAATCGTCGCTCCCCAGATCGTGGTGGTGGTGGTAAGAGACAGAGCGATCGAGTCAGATCGCAGGCTTACGCGGCCTCTCGGCGATTGCCGGATCGTGAGAAGTTGGCAAAAATTCACGCGAACGTCTCATTTGGGCGACGTAAGGGCCCGTTTAAGTTAGAAAAAATTTGTAAATACAGTTTAAATATATATCTACAATATTGCGAGTACAACCGAGTACTCGCGACGAGTACTCACGCCTCCAAGGCCGTACTCGCGATCCGTCGGTGATCCGACTCGTTGTTGATCCGCGGATCAAACGAGTCGAGTAACCGAGACCCCCGGCCGGATCGAGTACCCGAGTTTCCTTGTGACCCGCAAACTCGTTGAGGTCTCTAGACATGATGGGTTATCTGAGTCAACTGTTCTTGGCCGAACTTCGGCCTCTCTAGTCACGTCAGGTGATCTGTTACTCCTCTGTTTTGCACCATGACCACGATTTGCACCTTGCAAAATATTTCTTCTGCTTGAAAAGTCTACGAGCCTGATCTCTATCTCGCACCGACTATGTTTTTCCATTTTTAAACAGCACCTGGCCCTGTTTGCTTGCCCGATGTTTTTTCTTCCTAATAGTTGACTGGTGGCAGTTTTGAACTGGGGCTCAAAAGCTGTATTCAGCCACATCTTCGTCGCTTTATTGTTTTAACGCCACGTCTGGACCATTTTCTTGTTCAACGTAGGCTTTCCTACGCATTTTCAGTGAAAGATTAACGTGTCTATTGAACCACCCGACCACCACCCAAATCCCACGTCACCATGTACCTGATGCTGGCCATCGTGCTCTCCTTCACCCACATCGTTAGCGCTCAAATGTGCACGACGAATTTCAACTGTGGCGAAAATCTGTGCTTGGAGTATTCGCCATTCTGAGATTTCGATTGCTTGACGTGTTGTCGAGACTGTCGCATCACGTTATGCAACAAAATTCTCGGCGCCAAAGAGGGCTTATAATCCATTTGGTGTGTCCGTCGCCAATCCAGATAGACAATGAATGCAAACAAAAGACAAAGGAATGGGCCGTGGGAAATTTCCAACGCCCAATCGTGACCCTTCCCAAGAGAAACCTCGGACCTAAACGCCAACCACCAGGAGCACTCGACTAGCCAGACGACCTCCCACACTTCTTTTCCCACCTCACAGGCATTCCTTCATCAGTCTATCATTGATTTTCTCGCCCCGCGTCCTACCATGAACAACTACTCTATCTACTGCGTAAGTCGTTAATCCACTATGAGCTCTTTCAAGCTCATCGTTCTCGAACAGTCCCCTCATCAAGTATGATCTCAATGTCTTTCCGTATCAACGCTCACGTTGGCCGTAGGTCAAGCCGTACTCCGAGGTTACTTACTCCCCAACTTACGCAGTCAACATGATGAACCCGAAAGGTCGTGATCAGCAAGCCCGTCTTCGCCAGAGTGATCACGAAAGAGGTATTGAACGATGCCAGCATAAAGATGATGAACTCCTGTCTCCAAGTCGGGGCCTACGATTTCGTCCATACTGACGCAGACCGAACCTTGAAATTTCACGATATGAGAAAAGCAGTGTTGCCGAAGAGAATGTGAGACTTACTCAAGAGGGTGTGGTCAAACGGCGTATGCAGAAGAGTATTCCCGAGGGGCTGAAAGGAGTCTTGTGGACTGAAGCAAACAACATGCGTGCCGTGCAACCACTGCCCGCCGGCAATCGGAAGCTCCCAATCAGAAACAGAGAGGGAGACATTGTCGCGAGTTCTATCCTCCACCTCCACCGTCACGGCTTGAGACCCGAGAGCGGTCTGTCCACTGCCACCTGCATGAATATACGGCGCCAGAGCTGTCAAGTTGACGGCAGAGCTTGATGTAGCGGAAGGACCTTCAGATAAGACCTATGAAAATTATGAAGGATGAACCAAATTGAATTTGGGGGGCACGTACGCTCTGTGCATCATCCGCATTCGCGTTGTTGAGATACACAGGAAAGACACCCTGCGCTGTTCGATAAGAGATTGTTCGGGTCGAGAAGAGCCTCAGTCGCGCTGTTGAGATACGCGGGAATGACACCCTCGGGAGCTCCCGCGCTGGTACAGAAGAGATTGTTCGTGTCGAGAAGAGCGTCGATGAGTTCTTTGCGAGTTGTGGACTTGTACGCCAGTCGGAGAGGCTTTCCAGAGTCATCGTTGTGTCGCCAGCATTCTCGTTGAAGCAAGACGAGCTGTAGAAGATCCTTTTTGAGAAGATCACTATGAAATTGGTTAAGAGGGTAAGGCGGATATACCGTGTCTGAACTCACCATAGCTGGGAAGAAACATAGAACCTAGTACAACGCTGGCGTCGCGAGTCGTGACATGCGGATAGGAGCCATCGCTGTGAGAAAGCAGCAGGGATTTCTGCCAAAGTTGAGTCTCGAGCGGCGTCGTCTTTCAGGTCAAATACCCTCCACGAAAGATCGTCTCCCGGTCTATTCTCAAGTTCGGTCTGCTGCTTGTCAAGCAGATAGAGTCCATTGAGTCGGATGAGCATCTTGTGAGCGCCCGTGGCGTCTGAGGTGTCCGAAGTCCCTATTGATGGCGATGAGAATGATGGCCGAAAAGAGAAATCGATAGCGCGCGTGGCGGTCGGGGCCAGAAAGCCACTATGATGCGAACCAGTTCTGATGTCGTCAGTAATAGAAATGCACAGAGAAATGGTAGGAGGTCAAACAAGCTGAAATCTTACCTATCAGCTTCGACAAAACCTTAGGCGGCGCCATCACTGCGGCCAACGAAGCAGCAAGGCGGGCGGAGAACGACTGAAATTGAGGAGATAGTATTAAAATACAGAGCTGAACCGTACGCGAGCTACAAACACCGCGGTACGGTCACGCTCAAAGATCGCCTTCAGCGCGATCGACACCGATGACGAGAGGGATTGAGTGGGAGAAAGCGAATGAAGGCAAGAGAGAGGATGCGTAACCAGCGGTGTGACTGCGTTAGCGAACCACCCAATCAAAGGACGAAACCAGGCGGCATCTGTCACCACTGGCCACGATTTTTGGCCTAACACACCCTCACGAGAATGATTCTTGGTATCAGGTGGCAGCTCTCGGGGATATCATGCAAGCCGTCGGTAGATGCCGAAGTCCCTTGGCTTCCCACCACCGCCATGCGTTTTTAAAACGTTGCCATGGAGAGGACGATAGAAGACGCGTTCGAGAATATATCATGGCGCCTTTGGCACCGCGAGCTCGCCGACTCGCATTCGTATCGTCCGCTAACCCCGGAGTCGCCAGCGGATGGAACGGTACCCGCGACATTTGCTACCTCACACCCGCAGGGTAAGTTGTCCACGGCGTCGGCAACAGTGAGCACGCTAATTCTTTGATTCCAGCGGGCGCAACGTCGCGAACACACCACATTGGCAAGGTCATTGACGAGATCAGCCTGCAGGCCATTACACTACAACTACCAGAGCCGCGGTCGCATCTACCAACGCCTACGTCGGAGCCAGTGTCGCTTGCGATATACACAGCCACCGATACCCCTCAGCGATCACCGTCCCGACGCACCGCGGCGGACTCTGAGTTTCCACATGTCATCGTGGTTAATCCGACCCCAAACCTTACGCCTCATCCTACTCCCCCCACCACTCCCGTGCTTCCACCTACATCTGCTGCTCCATTATCTAATAATACCTCTGTCTCTCAGCTACCCCCACCACGATCCTCCTACAGACCCGTTACTTCGCTCAAGCCATCCGTTGTTAAATTCTTCCCTGGATCTCCGTCGTCGTCTTTCGAGTCCTCAGAGTCGTCATCGACCAGGACAGATAATTCACCAGAACCTACCCAGCCTTCTTCGTCTTCCACCACCGCCGATATTCCTCCATCCGACATTCCACCGTCTCTCTGTCGCACAGAATCACTTCCTACTTCCCTCTACGATGCCAACAAGGTCTCGCAATCCATCCCTCGGAATGCCCGGCGATCCACAGGGAACCAAGTTCAAAGGGTGGCGACTCATGCCCGCATGCCATCTGTCAAGGATCGCGAGTCCCTCGAGGCCGAAGATTGTGCTCTGGCAGAGCAGCAACGCCTCGAGCACGATTTGGAGGCCAAGCGGAGGCGAGAGCATGAGGAGAGGCAGAAACTGATTACTTGGGAGAGGGAGATGGAGCTTGAGAGGCAGAGACGAAAAGAGAGGGAACAGGAGGACAAACGGCGAGAGGAGCGCGAGACGGAGTCGCAGAAATTGCGAGAAGCGGAGAGATTGAAGGAACTCGAGCGCGCCAAGCTCCAGGCGGAGCGGGACAGTCTATTGCGACGGACGGCGTCTACCGGACGTTTACCCACACAGGACACCACCATTTTTGATTTTACCGAAGAAGCACAGAACGATACACAGCACAATCTCCAGCCTTCGGGCTCCTCCCACCCCGAACTCGCGCGCACTGCTTTTGGTCTTAACCGAGCACTCAGTCCCCCCAAGGCTTCAACCTCTTCGGCGGCAGCCACCAAGAGCCGCACTCGCGATAACCAGCTTTTACCCTCGGCGCTCGATTTGCAGGCACTGGCGTCTCAAAAGGCGGCGATGTGTATGCAGAGCACCTTGAATGGCGCTTTTACGCCGGTACATCAGGGCAGTCCTTCCAAGAGCGAGTCGTCCAAGGGTTCCTCGAGTCGAAATAGCAAGCAGCCCTCGCCAAAGCCACACTCGAACGGCGTCAAACAGGCTCCTCGTGCTCGCTCCAACTCCCTGTTGAAGCCTCCCGGACGTCTTAAAGGCAAGGAAAAGGGAAAACAGAAGCAGCACTTGACGAGGACGGGACGGCCGTTCGAGTTATTATCTTCTGACGAAGACGAGGAAGATGGGGACGATGACGATGATTGGACCTCCGCCGACGAGGCTGATGAGGTCGAGGACGTCGTGGTGCTTCAGGCTTCGGTAAGATTTTTTTCAGTCATCGACCATCATGTTCACATGGTTATAGACTCGACCAAAGGCTCGCTCACATTCTCCTCCACTGCCTCCTCCCCCACCAATAAATCATCGAACCACGCGGAGTCGTCGGCAGTTGCCCGCTGACATGCAGAAGCATCTGCGCATGGACGAGCTCCATCACGCATTCGAGGAGGCCGAGCGCCAGAAGGAGACGTTTAGTTTTAACAAACTGCCGAAGCGGAGCTACTCAAATTTATCGCGGACGAACTCTGGTCTCTTGAGCCAGCTCATGCATCCAGATCCGCAAGCTTTACCCGACGTGTATCAACGGGGCTATTCGAGTGGGGATCTGACGGAGAAACCTCGGCCGCGCGCGCCTCAGTTGCACCCCAGCCAGAGCGCTGCGGCGTTGCCTGTAGCAGCGCAGGTGCACGTGGGAAGTGTGCGGAACGGTGGTATGATGAAGACGGGCGATTATCGACCGAAAGCTCGGCCCAACGAGGAGGAGATGGAGGATGAGACCGATGGCGAGGACAACTCGCTGAATGTGTCCAATTCGGTCGCCCAGGAGAGGCTCAAGGCGATCTTTGGGAACATGCGAGGTGGGGGCGCGAATGCGAACGCGAACAAGGTGGCGCCGATACAACCGCCTCATGTGGAACGTCGGGAGAAGAAGGTTGCGCCCAGGACGCAGCCTACTGTGCCTGCTGAGCGTCCGGTTGCACCTGCGGCCGCAGCGTTGGAGCGTACGATGACAGAGCCTGTCGCTGTGCCGACGTTCCCTTACAATCTCCCGGTGTCCGCCATCCCCGTATCGCCGCGTACCACGCGGCAGTGGATGCTCCGCACGGAAATGTCGGAGAGCGTGCGTACGAATTTGCTTTGGCAGCGCAAGATGGATAAGCAGTTGATGCCGCCCCCGCGACGGAATAAGAGCCGCACGGCGATCTCCACGATACCGAGCGTCGTCAAGCTCACGGAGAAGAAGGCGCCTGTCGATGGGGGCTTCATGGTTGAGCAGGAGCGGGAGGAGGCGCGCGATGAGATTCGGCGAGTGAATCTGATGCGCAATAAGAGCTGGGCGGCGGATTATCATCCGCAGTGAGCTTTTGCTCTCGTACTTCTCTAATGGTTATGGCTTACGAAACTTGGACTTGCGTCGTCTAATGTAATGGGTTATCATTTTGTGTAGCTTTTATTGTATGAGTACTTGTATATATTGCTTCTTCTCTCGTTTTTGCTTTCGGTCTTTTCTTTTCTCTCATTAGCATTAGCATCCATCATACTTGTACAATTATTTTCGTTTGGCATTAGTAAATAGTTAATTGTGGAACATGATACTGGGCTTGGCTTGAAGTTTTGGAAGAGGGAGTCTTCCTTACACCCTCGAACGACATTCATTAAGAGATCTAAATACCTATGCCTCATAGATGAATCTACAGGGGGACTGACAGGTTGACGAAAGTCATCTGTGGAAGTCCTGCGGGAAGCGCGCTGACCCAAATGATCGCGGCATCGACCGAGGTCGTCTAAAAGGGCTTGACGGCTGACTACCATGAGAAAAGGCGAGTACCTCCTCCACGCAGAATCTGGAGACGATGAGCTCCCGAATCACCCTCTTGACTCGACGCTCTGTTTCAGGAATTGCTCGCCCCAGTGTCCAGTGCCCGGTCATTTTCTCCCCATTGCATACGACGCGACCTATGCCCTCATTTTTACCAACCCCCGATCTGGGAAGGACGATAAGCGAGGGTGTGCTTCACCCGTCTCAATGTACGAGGCATGAAAGCACGCTCAACTATGATATGACTATCTTGCTCCTGTGCTTCCTATGTACGCGTGGCGCCCAGATCGATGTGACCGAGTCTTCTGTGATGTTCGCTTTTTGGTACTTGGGTGTATTAGCAGCCAAGTAGTTCGACTCTCCGATGTCTAACGTCTACAGGCGTGTTTCCCCATACAGTAGCTCAATTGCATGCTCCTCTGTATTGTTTAGGAATGCTGATTCTTTTTTGTACTCTTCTTTTCCACGCACATACGTCCGCGGCAAAGTGAATATGACACCACGGTCAAAGCAGTAGCATCCATCTCAGTGATAACTACTGTGAAAGTATTCTTCAACGTCGTTGTTCCACTCAATGTTCAATGTCTTCGTTCTTCGGACTGATCACATCTGCAGCCAGACCAGTCATTCATTCGATAACACCCTGATTGTGTCGGTGTAGACTCGTTCTAAGAAATAAGATGCCAGCATCAATTTATCAAGAAGCTCGAGGTGTACATGTGCAGCACACTTTTCTCGCAAGTCGTGGAAAGCGGGATCAGGCTCGTTTGTATGGATTCAACTATTCAGAGGAGTAAATAAGGTTTCATCAATATTGGGCCTTTCGGCTTATGAAAGGGCGCACTGTACGTACTACCGCAGACCTTACTCGACGATGTTCAACAGTCTGCAGAGGGGGAAAGGAGTCGTCGTCTTCAGTCTTTCGGATCATGCTGATGGACGTTGGCCATCTTACAAGTTCGTTCAGCACTTTGTTGGCTCGACATAGATGTTTCCATGACACAAAGTCTATCAGCCTCGATCGGCTCCATCATTCGACGACCCGCTGATGGATCGCCACCACCGCGTTCTTTTTCTCACTGCTCTTTTTCTCTTTTCGCCGTCATGTTCCCCGCTCGCAAATTGTCGCTCCCGCCCAAGTTCAACCACCCGTACGGCGGCTCCGCGGGGTACATCTACGCGTATGGATCGGAGAACGATCAGGTGCGTTATCGTTCTCCTGGTTATATCCGCGTCGCCACCATGGCAGCTGTTTCCCTCCCAAGTATACACGACATTTTCCCTGGTAAGCCTCTCACGCCTCTTCTTTCCCCGCACGTGCTCACAATTCTTTGCAGACATCCTTCTGCAGCTACAGCCTGCACACCCGCGGCGCACATCATCTTCGAAAGCTGCGCGCAGCCGCCCGACTGTTTCCCCTGAGCACCACTACGAAGTGCTGATTTCGCGCCCCGAATCTTCCTCTTTACAAAGCGTGTCCTCCTCTCGCGCGTCGCCGAGCGACGACGATGAGGTGCACGAAGACCGTCGGCATCTCTGCCGTCTGTGTCATAAGCGATTCACCCGCCCTAGCGGCTTGCGTATCCATATGAACACTCATACTGGTGCTACTCGTATGTTCTCTCCATACCATTCTATTGTGTTCCATCCCACCCATTCTTCTGATTTAGCATTCCCATGTCCATTCCCCAGGTGTGGGCGTTCATTCAACGTGAATAGCAACATGCGCCGTCATTATCGGAACCACAATGCTGGTGCCCCGCCTCCTGCGTCCCCGCCTCCCGTGTTTTACGCAAATCCCCATCCCTATCATTACTCCCAGCAGCAACATGGTCAATTAGAATGCTGTGGTCCCCATCTTCCTATACAGTGCACAGAGGCGAACCCGGTATATGTATACTGCGACATGCCGCTGCGCCCGGATTCGTGCTCATCGCATTCCTCGGCTTCATCATCAGGTGAGAAGCGCTACAGAGGAGTAAATAGGAGTCAGTATGTGTGGGCTCCCCCAGACAGTAGTGATGTGGATGGGGATGATGACGGGCATGAGTTTGAGGTGGAGATAGGAAGGCCTCATGCTATGGAAAGCGCTCTGAGGTCTTCGTATGACCAGTAGCCACAATAATGTCAACTTGTTTCCCATTCTTGCCTTTCTTCATTCTATTTCTGTCCCTCTGTATCGACGAATTGGTAGTGTACGGTCTCGCCGCCGCGGTGTTCTCGCAGAACATCAACCGCGCACTGGAGACGGCGCACAAGCTCAAGGCCGGGACTGCCTGGGTTAATTGCGCAACCAGCTGCACGCGAACGTTCCGTTCGGCGGCTTCAAACAGAGCGGTATCGGGCGGGACCTAGGCGAGTATGCGCTGCACAAGTATGTTTATTCCTTTGTCGTCGATGATTCCATCAAGATTCCATTCTGACGCGATTTCTAGCTACACTGCAACAAAGGCTGTGCACCTCAACTTGGGCCACCGTACGTAAAAAGTAAACGATGAACAAACAATTAACATTTATGTATCGATATCGCAATGTACATTACGCATTTCGCACGACTGATTTAAATGAATGTTGTACGACTTTTTTCTGTGTGCTGGCGAGTGTGATGGGATTGAGTGGTTGGTTGCTTCCCGGTTGTGTTCCTTGAGCTTCGTAGTGGTCAGTGTCAGGAATAATGCTTCCTGGAAGAGGTTTCTTTTGCGGGAACTGGCCATGAAGCATTATCAGGTATCTCTGCCGACTAACTGAATCGTAGCGGTACGGGCAAGTGTTCGTCCTTTCGAGATAAAGGACATCGCAGTCACGAAGGATACTTCTTTTGTTCATTCATTTTTCACGCTGTTCTCCACCTGCGACGACGTGAGCTTGGAGAATCTATCACAAACAGAATTCTATAGCGAGTACGGTAAAGGTAAACTACACGTCTAAATATGTCTACAGACTTTGTCGCGAATCAAGTCCATTTGTGCCGTAACTATATAAACGACTCGCCAGACATCAATCCGCTATGGCCCGAGTCTCCTTCAAGGGGGTCTCGTCGCCTAGGGTATGAGGCAGCGACACGTCTTCGGCTACAATCCTCCCCGAAACACGTATACTCATCACGAAAAGGGGTGTGGGCCTTAAGATGTCTCTAGATAGTTTGAGGCTCTTAAGGTGTCTTGGTGCTGCTAAGTTGCTAATGCAGTCAAGGTGCTTTGAATGAAGGTTCACCGGTAAGGCCTACATCAAGTAGCTTTAGGATGCCTCAGGATGTCTTGAAGAACCCTTAAGTCTCCCCTGAGATGCCTCAAATGAACCATAAATCAAGTACTTCTCTTAAATAGCATCCAGTGAGCTTGTACACAACTCGAAGCAGACCTAATTCTTATTAAAGATCAGCAAAGGCAGCTCAAAAGCACTGCAAGCTAAGCTAAGGTAAGAATCACTCTGATACGCAAATGACTGATTCAAAAATTTTATTGATTACACACCACACAAGAAGGCTACAAACACATAGTAAACTAATGCTACAAATAGTAGGCCGTAACTATAAGGTATCATGAAGAAGAAGGCACATGAGACAGTACTGACATAGTGAATGACAGTCATCATGCTCATCCCGGTCATCCATTATGTGCAGGCCCACACTTGGTTGGAGTCCGTGCTTGCTCGCTGTCCTCGTCCATACTCGGTCATTGTCCTCGGCCGCTGTCCTCGTCAGGAGTCGGTCGTTGTGCTCGACCGTTGTCCTCGTCAGTAGTCGGTCGGTGTGCTCGGCCGCTGTCCTCGTCAATACTCGGTTGTTGTGCTCGGCCGCTGTCCTCGTCAATACTCGGTTGTTGTGCTCGGCCGCTGTCCTCGTCCGTACTCGGTCATTGCCCTCGGTTGCTGTCCTCGCCCGTGCACGGTCGCTCCATGCTCGGCCATCGTACTTGGTCACCCAGTGTTCAGTAGTCGTGCTCGCTAGCAGTGCTCGTCCATGCTCGGTCATCGTGCTCGTACGCGTTATGAGTCCCGTATTGAGTTGGGGTGGTTGGCGTTATCGAGGGTAGGCGTCAGGGCGTCGTTGTCGTGTTCGATGTGGTCACTGTCGTCAATGTGGCTGGGATTGTCGCGGCTGCGGTCGTTGAGTGCGAAACGGATGCTGGTGTTCGATGGCCGGCGTGAAAGTCACGTTTGAGTGTTGGAAGACTGCTGTCGATGTCGTGCTGTTTACTGTGCTCGCCTAGTTAGACATGCTACTAGCACGAAGAAATGCGCACCTGCGAACTGTACATGCCCGCGGCGTCCTACGAGCCTTGCAATGGTCGTCCTCGTTGGGTTAGGTCGTCCTGGTCCGATATTTGGGTGCGTCTTCCTGGTAGAGGTGGGGTCGTCGTTCTGGTTGCAGGCGGTCTTCCTAGTGGAAAGTATCGTTATGGAAGAGGGCTACCTATTGTCGGGATAAAGAGCCGCACCGTATAGTTGTCGTGGAAAAGAGATGCGATGGCGGTGTTGGAGGAAGAGAGAAAACCGACCAATCATAATTTAAACCAACCGGCACGTGAGGCTGACGTGGCCTTGTATGCCGGCGGCAAAATGGACTTGTGAATTTCTGGGCACAGAATCAGCGCGAGGCATGGGAATAGGAAAGGGAATAGATGGTTGACGTTGGCGGCGGCGTGAGCGTCCGTCAACAAATGAATGCAAAAATAAGATTTCAAAAATGAACCAAGCAGTGCTGCATTGCCAGCAGTCCACACGGCGTCAACATCGAGTCAAGGAAAAAAGATTAAGAGAAAAATAACGCACCAAACAGCACCGCACCACCAGCAGACAACGCAACACCCTTTATCCAACCCATGCCCACATTTGAAGCCTGCACGCCGGCAGGGCAGGATCCGAAGACATCTAAGCATATTTCCTGCCCTAATTCTGGGGCTTACGCCTCGTTGGAGGGCCGTCAGTGCCATAATCGCCCGTAATAGTCGTTGTCGTTGCCCTGGCGGTATTTCTGGTCGGTGGTGATGGTGGTACGAGACGAGGTAAACGCCGAACGGTGCTCTGATCACTGTTCGGAGTCGCGGTCCGAGTCGCCGCCGCCAAATCTCGACGACGACAACGACAGTTGCAAGCGTACGGCAGCTCTGGAGAGCCTACAATGTTGCGAGATCAATTTTCAACATTTGATTGATGTACCTACGAGGTTACAGGAAAATCAAGATAACTGAACATACAACTTACTATAGTACAGATGAAAGGTCTTGCGATATGACTTGTCCGAGCAACGACAACGTGTCGCTGGAGTTCAGTCCCCCAAATTTAGTTATAATGAGTATATAGCATTGTGTAGTGTATATACAGTCAAAAATCTGAACATCCGGGGCGGTGTAGCGCGCTGGAGTGCGCGATTTCAAGTGAAGTCGATGGTACACTATCTACGTAAGCTTGATTCTATATCTGCACGCAATGGAACTACCAAAAATTTCATTGAGACACCTAATATACATGTCCTGTATTCAATTCCGAAACTTGAAACGCTACTCCGAGCCCGTCGTCGCTGTCCCGAACGTCGACGAGCTCGTTCCGTCGATGATCGGATGACGATCCGAACCATCCGGACAGTGATCGAACGCTGTACGGAGTCGCTCTCTCCGGCTCACCACCACCACCACCACCAGAACCACCTCTACCTCCACCTCTCGACGGCTCCACGCCAAGACTCGCCGCGTACACCACAGTCATTTTCAACTCTCGCGACCGACTTTGCGTCGTCTTCCCCTGGAGAAGGACTGCCCGTAGTCTCTGAGACCGACTTTGCGTCGTTTCCTTCAGACCTGACTGTCTGCGGGCTTGAAGAGCCCCGGCGGCCCCCCTGGACGCGTAAGCCCTCCAACGAGGCCGCAGATTAATGAGTTGATGGCAATGGCAGCGGCGGCGGCGACTAAGCCCTGGACAGCAGGCGGCATATTTTCTCCTCCATTTCCAGAGGTCAAGGTTCGTCTTAGTGTCTAGTGCTTCCATGTTATCACTGGCTAGACTACTTACTTGTAGGTCTACGGTGTCGCCAAGTTGGTGTCAAAGCCTAAGTACGGGACGAAGAAGGCGCCGACTTCGAACGGGGGGGTTCAACGCCACACCCGATACCTCCACACCCTCAGACGCACCAAGCACGGAACTCCAAGATCTCGCCACGCGTCTATCCCTCCCTACACTGTCCGAAGAACCAGCCAACGCCGTCGTGCACTGCGTATCATATCCCAACTATTCTTCAAAGTCAGCCGTGTTACCGTACCGCCTGCATTGGTCATCGCCCACTGCTACGGAGATCGTCTCTGCGTCGTTTTTCCTGGAGAAGGACAGGACACAGTCAAGGAGCCCACCTTTGCATCGTCTTCCTCTGACCGACCGGACTCGCGCAACATACCTACAGTGGAACCAGAGTCGTAGAGATTGCCGTTTGCAGAGACAGCCCCGATAGATTGCATTTGCCGGTGGTTAGTGCGCAGGTACGTCTCTTTGTTGTCCATAGGTATCGACGCTGACATGAATACGAGCTACAGCGCGAACCTGGCCAATGGAACGGCTTTCTCTCTTTATTACGATCAACATCGACGCTTCAAGAGGGTAGTCCCAATTTTACTTGCCTCCTCTCTTCCTCTGGGCCGACTCCGCGCGTCGTCTACACATCACCCCACGCTCTAACCCCCCAACATCAACTTCTGTCGCCCATCTTGGCCGATTCGGTTAAACATGGTACGGTTTCCCTCCTTTGGTCCTTTGGTCCGTTGTTCTTCTCGCCGCAGGAAAGAAAGCATTATTTCATTTTCCACAGCTGCCCGCAGCCTTGTCGTTCGTTATTTGGGTTCCCCCCCCATTCGCCGTGTATTCTGGGAAGTCGAGGTCGGGAAGGATCAGCCCCGCCAATGCTTGCTCACCAGCCGTATATGTGCGCTACTGTACAAGGATGACTACGGAGCTTTCGGTGAGTGTCTGTCTAATCATACTTTCATTTGCATGTGTACTGCCACGGGGTTTTCGACTGGGGTATAGACCATTGCATCATTATGCGATGGGCTGCCTCGGCGAAAAAATTGCCCCGCTAACGAGATTCTGCAACTTGTGCAGCTTTACCTCAAGAGCCTTCAAAGGACTTTGAGTCGAATGGCTCTGCGAGTGCTGCCTCAAGCCATCTTAACACAGCTGGTACTTGGGCTGATCCTAAACACAGCTTAAGGCTAACTAAGAAGCCTTGATGCTTGACCCCGAGTGTCAAAGCACTCTAAGAGACTTGAGGTCCCGCAAGTACCTCAAGTGCCTCAAGAAATGGTACCTGTCTTGAGGTGCTTTAGTGCCAAAGGCGGTTTCCTGATGCTCTGACACCGACGCGCCTAAATGAAGTACTCTCCAGATGAACTCCTTCGCCCTCTTCATCGTTTCTGTGAGATGGGGTCCGGTGTTGTCTTTCTTCTTCTTGATCTTGAGCCCAGTGTGCGGAGAAAGTATCCCTGAGAAGACGTCGTCAGCTGGAGCGCGTACGATGATAAAAGAACAACTTACAGTCGTGGTGGGTCTAAGGCTTTCACAGGTCGAGCACCGTCGCAGCTACAGGGTGCACAAGCAGTCAGTCAGCGAACACGACGTCGGGACCAAGGCGTACCTTTCGTATCCACGTCGTGGCAGCCTCCTCCGTAGTCGTTGTCCGAATCGTTTTCTTGGATGAAGACCGGGTGCCAGTGCGCAGGAAGACGGCACTACGGATATGATTTTGCTCAAGAGCGGTGAGGGATGGGTCAAGGTAGGCATACCTTGTACGAGGACGACCACGAACTCCTGGGTGCAACGCGACACAAAACGGCGGGGTGGAATACTCGGCGGCCTCTAGTCGAGAGATGGCGGAAGGAAATGTCTGACGTGGGAGTGGTACGGTGACAGACGAGTCGAAGTCTCGTGGGCGCTGAGCAAAGGAGACACGCGGTAAAGACGACTTCGACATACCGAAAAATGCAATTCCAGCTGCGTATACAACAGCGCCGCAGAGTCCGCCTCATTAGTCGACGGTTTGAGGCTGCCAGAGAGAAAAGAAAGTCTGCTGGAAAAGTCTGTTCAGCGAACTCGTTGACCATGGCCGAAGGAGACGACGTACCAGAGCGCTGAACGCCATGAACGACGGCGGCGAAGGCAACGAGCTGCAATAAATAGACTTGTTTCCTAGCGCACTTCTGGACCCTGGGAGATCAAATCTGGAGCAATACAAGCTGATATTGATGGGAATAGTCAGACCCCTTGAAGAATCAATGTCAGAACTTTGCCTCAAACGAAAGGAACATTTCTGACCTTTTGCGCAGAAATAAAAGCCTGGCCGGCGAGGCTAACAAAGACGCGGAGTGATTGCTCGGTCGAGTAAGCGCCGTATATCAGAAGTCGTAGGGTCGGGGTCCAAAGTTCGGGCGAGTTGTCCTAGCGTGTGGCGGCGAAACGGCCCCCCCAATCGATGTCCAAACTTGATTTCAGGTTGGGGGCGAGACAGAGCGAAGTCGATTGTCCAACTGAGGAGAAACTGGAGAATGCCAGTGAGAAATTGAACCAAGAAATGCGATTAGAACTTTCCAAAATGCTCAGATCCAAAAGCCGCGCCGGCGAGCTGCCCCAGAATCAAAAATTCATATTCTGTGATAGGGAGTATTCCTGGGAGCGAGTACGAGGTGGCGAAGCCGCCGAGATTGTCGTCGCTGTAAATTGAACCTGGCAACAATTGAAGTCATTCTGTTGTCAATAACAGCTAAATCAATGAGGTCAGCTCACCTAAATAGGGCAGCTCCAGGGTCACCATTAAAAGAAGCAGAATCAACGCACTTTTCCCGAATCCAAAAGCCTGCCCGGCGAGGGCGCCCACGCTGCTACTGTTCAAATCCGCGTAGCCGTCATTTCATGTCTGAGAGAGAGCGAGGTCCATATCCGAGTTCTAGACGGGCAGACGCGTCAAAAGTCAATCATCAACATGGTAGTCCAAGAGGAACAAACCGACTTCCTCATTTGGCGGCGCCGTGATCGACATCTTGCTTGATGTCCAACCATCATGCTGTTTTCAACGCTGAGCTCTCCGACCTTACGAGGACCTCGAATCTGCGCGATATCAACTCTGTGGACACTCTGAATGCGAATTCTGCGAATACCTGACCCAGTGGGACGCGTTGAACGCGTTTGGCGCTGAAGACGTCTTTTTAGGATCTGTTCAATGGAATGAACTGCGACGCACCTATTGCCCTGTTCTTTACATCTTGGTGCTGTCTATTTCGAACTCTGTGTACTTGATATGCCACTCTTTTTCTTGACCTCGGTTCTCGACGATTTGAACGGCCTGCACGAAACGGTGGGTTTTAAAAGCGACTGTAAATTGCGATACTGAGCTTACCGTTGCGGTTTGGCGAGTTCCATACGTGAAGACGCCATGGAATGAGCGCGACTTTAACTGGAGAACTTTGGGGGACGGCGGCGTAGTGACTGGGGGTAGCCAGGAGGGATAATTGTCACGGAATCCTGGATCCGATTCTGCGGCGCGGTAAGAAATTTTCTCCAGATCACGATCATCAGTTCTCTCATACGTCTTTCCTTAGTACCCTGACCGAGTTCTTCTGCTTCTGGTGTAGACTTCAATTGAAATCTAACGCATTTCCCGTTGTATTCTATGGCTTGTGGGTGCATTTCCGGACTGAGGGACACCCATAAGAGGTATACGACTCTGCGCTCTGCAGCGTGAAGCTCCGAACTCGGTCCTCCTCCCCGTGAGCAAGGTACGCGGACTGTGGCGCCCGTTTCAACAACCCTGCTGCTTCGAATGGATACTTCGTTTGGCGCTGCAGACTGCCCACGTTTGGACCATTGTACAGCGATGTATATATGAATCAAGAGCAGACAAACCGCTCTGTCCATCTATTTATTCGACAAGCCGGATCTGTTAATGTGGCCACACTGTTACAGGCGAGATCAGTCCGTAATATCGCTCAGACGGAGCGAGTACGTGACTCGCATTACTATGGAACCCGATCACCAAGCGGACGAGAATTACCGGACAGATATATAAACCTGTCCTCTGCGCTCCTTCTCCTTCGTCTCTCCCCACCATGTCGTCTTGTTGCCAATCCGCTATGTTGTCCTTCTCTGTCTCACTCTTATCTTCACCACCGTCACCATGGACCTCAATGTCGACTACCTCGAGGTCGTGTCACTCGCCGCAAAGAGGTGATTGTTGTTTCGGGATACATGTTGTCAGGTATGTTCCTCTCCCGCTCTGTTCGCCTGTCTGTGCTTATCTAGTATACAGTTCAATCGCTAGATGATGTCGACATCATGGAGGATTCGGAAGGGTGTTTGCTTGATGGGTACGTTTATATCTTCTTTGTTTCTGACGTGCCTAACCCGTTTTCTAGCGAGTACGACGCATGCCCGTGTCCGACCTCCGATTCCGATGGAGGATGCACCAGCCCGTGGTTCAAGGTTGGTTTTGACTGCATCTGTTGTTAGATTCGTTTTGCTTCCCCGACAAGTACCTTTGGACTCTGGATTTTGCCTCGCCGTTACTCAGGACGCTGGACTGATTCCGGGTATGTTAGTTTCTCATGGCGACTACGAGTTTGACTGAACGGGTCAGTTTGACTATGATGTAGCTGACTACAATACTCCACGCGCCTCGTGTTGAAGGCTGGTATGATTCGGGTAAGTCGTACATTAGTGTTTCTTGGTGTCCGTTGAATCACAACCCCGAGGTTTGGGATTGGATAACACACAAGATTGTCGGGTTACTCTCGTTTGATTGGGTTTCAACTGGATTTGTGAACTGGGTAAGTCTTTCTCTTCCCATGAGTACTTGCACTAACGCTTCGGCAGCCGCTTACCCGGGTCCGCTCGATTCAAGATTAATTATTCGATGGATTCGACTGCACCACGGTTCGACTCTGATAACCGCCATCGGACTCGCCATTGAGATACCCGGGTCCACTATCACCGTCTTTCGACTGGATGGAAGACTGCGCCACATGGGGTTTGAACTCGGGATTGGAGTTGCTCTGCTGGGGCTATGATGGGATGTCGGGATACTGCACTGGCACCATGAGGTGCACTATTTTTTTGGTAGTCGAGTTTGTAGTAGGTAGATGCGCAATTATGAGCCCAGTACACCATCACGTGACCTAAAATAGTACAACTTCTCTCGTTTTTGCTCAAGGACCCCCATAAAAGTCGTTTGAGCCCTTGGGAGTTGCCTTTCAAGGAGTATCCACCCTGCAGGAAAGACAGCCGAAGTCTGCCGGGATCCTACCGCCACATCCAACAAGTCACCCAAAAAAGTCAATAACGACACGCGACACACGACGCGAAGACACCGGTAACACAAGAAGTACTTCTATAGACTCTCTAACGCCTACTCGCTTCCCAAGACGAGCACCCATCAACACAGCCACACGCACCGCTCTTTTTCACCACCACCATCCAAAGGGATCCAAGGGATGAACCCACAAAGAACGCACCCAAAGACGCGCGAAGATGGACGCGCGATGGGCTGATCGACCGATCATGAAAGAGATGAACAAGCGCGTACCAGCAACACTCCCGTCTTCAAGGGCAAGGTCTCTTTCCCGACTGGTGTCTTTATCGGCGGCGAGTTTTCCAAGGGCGCGTCTGGCAGCACCATCGAGTACGTGCTCGGCTTGTCTCACTTTCTTTCCGTCTCGCTCGCGATCGATAGCGTGATCAACCCTACCAACGGCAAGCTCATCACAAAGGTCGACGAGGCTACTGAGGCGGACGTGGATCGCGCCGTCAAAGTCGCTCACAAGGTCTGCTGTGTAGTTGATTGAAGCTCGGACTCGGACGTAACATGTAAGTCTGTTTCTCGGTGCTTCGATGTTGTCTGAGTGTTAACGTCAACTCGTAGACCATCGTGTCCTGTTGTTAGATAACCTTAAGGTATGTGTTGTGCCGTCTCTTACCTATTACTTCTAACCGCAACGACAGTTAATACCGACATTTGGAACTCTGCGCTTGACGGTGGGACGATTGCTTGGTTTCGAGGCGGCTGTAAGTAATTGTTTTCGCGACGATAGTGTCCTCGATATCGATGGGCAAGACGAGATTCTTGTCCTTCTCTTCTGGAACATCGGCTCCTCTGGTCACGTCATTTGACCGTGAGTCTTCCGGTTACTCGAGCCGTTGTTGAAAGAACCCAATGATAGAGTATCGACATGACACTGGGCTACACGCCTGTAAGCCAGGGGTTTGCCTACATGCGGACCAACCGTCAATGGTCCCAGCGGCGGAGTGTTTTTCCTACGGGAGGTTGAGGTGGATTTTAGATTGTTCGGTGGGTCGTAGTGTTGAATTGCCTTGCCCTTTACTTACTTTCTCGATTAGCTTCCACTACTCTCATCGCTGGCGCCGTATCTCCGCTTCACGGTACGCTGCCGTTACCTATGGGCCGACTTTCGCCCCAGACGCGTTGGGCAAGACCGACCTCGATTAATCGTCGTCTCGAGGGCTTGTAGACTGGATTGGGAATACCTAACTAGTGGGGGATTTATGCTCGATTGCAGTGGTTTTCTTCGAGGTCTCCGACGACGATGTGCGCCGTGATATCCTTGTTGGTACGTTGTCTTTATATTCAAGTTGTCCCATTAATGACCTTGGTTCGCAGGTAACCAATGCTCAAGTGCGGGAGGTAAGTACTTCGGCGAATCGCTGTGATTTGAACATTAATGTCACCTCAACAGGTATCGGCGTGTCTTACGCGTAACCAATTTCTCGACGCGTATCAGGATGATGCTCCCTGGTAATTGTTGGGCTTCACCATGTATCCCTCATTAAGTAAGTCAGTCTCACCAAGTTTTTGATTCACAAGTTCTAACTACAACTATAGCTCGGGCAGTCTTCTATCGTTGAAATCTCGATGTTCAACGTCTTCGGCATGAATCGACTGTGCCTAACATTATAAGCAGCGGCACGGCGGAGAAAGGCTGCGTACGGGTACTGACTAGGTAAGTTGATACCTTTCCCGTCGAGCCGTCCTAACGACCTCCAACAGATCCGCTCCTTGGTACGCGAATCGGCTAGAGGATCAATGTGAGATGACTCGCCCGCAATCTCTCACCTCTGCGCTCCGTCTTCTGCTTGGGGGAGGATGCCGAAGAGGCACACGGAAGGGGAGTATGTCGAAGACGTATGGGGAGGGAGCGTGTTGAAAACGCTCTCTGGAGGAAGAGCGTGTTGAAAGGTAACACTCGGGGAAGCGTGTTGAAGACGGCCGGAGAGCACGTTGAGGAGGTCGGGGGTGTTGACGACCTTCGAGGGAGAGGATGTGTGTCTGGCGAAAATGCGTCACCGGAAGAAGACCCTCCCAAGGGAGAGCGTGTTGAAGAGATGTACCGCGGGAGAACACGCTGTCCTGAACTAGGGTGTGCTTAGTGTATAGGTCGTGTTATCAGTAGCTCGCGTTCAGTAGACAAGAAAGCGATAGAATTAAACATGTCCGTAGTACATAATGTGTAATAGATTTTTGCCTGTCGTTTGGCTTCACAACAGTCCAAGCTTTGTGGCTCAGTGTCGAATCGCACCAGTCCGGTCAACTCGTTTATGAAGAACACTGATTCCTTCGTTTATAAATTCAATGTTCCTCACCAAGCTGGGACTTTTTGGTATCACTCTCATTTGCGTAAGTGCCCAGTTTCCAAGTACCTTCACGGTTGAACTCAGCAACTCAAACTGCGATGGCGTATGATCTCCTCGAACCCAAATACGATATCGACGATGGTGAGCACTCGCACCGGCTCTTCTCTTTGCAAATTGATTCACTATAGAATCGACTCTTTACGAGTGGTTGGTCTAGCTGCTCACTTGAAACTATTCATTGATTCATCTTTCACAGGTATCATACTCTGTCCTCGTATTCGACTCTACACTGATCAACGGTGAGCCCATGCCGACGACATACCAGGCAAGAACGTTATGTTGGCGGGGTAAGTCGCGTTTCACCACGCGCTAACCACACGAGAAGCCTGTTGCCAAACTCAATGCTGTCCAAGCCCTTCGGGACCGCCTACGCCTTGTAGCCATTTCATGCGACCCGAGCCGGGTGTTCTCAATTGACGCCCGGACAGACATCGAAGCTCAGCACACGGTGGGTTCAGGCCCGCCATCTTTGATTCGGTTCTGTACATTCATTCAGGCGTAAACAATCCTGAACTTCCTACTCGTTGAGAGTATGGAAATCGAGCCTACTGCGCATCTTCTTTCCTCGCATCTATTTCGGAGGAAGAACCATCGTAGGCGGTAGCGTCGTCACTGGAGGCAGCAAACTCGCCGCCGTCTTCCTGGAATTCTGCAGCAACAACTGATCCATAACCACCAAGCATGCCATCCCCTCAACAATCGGCACTGCCCTCGGCACCACACACGGATCGTGTCGTCCCCTTGCAGCCAACGACCCCGGGGTACCATCATACTGAGCCGTCTCCTGCGCCTGCGATATCGTCGCTGGAGACTTGAAACCAATGCTAACCCAGATTTAGCTACGCTAATGCACGAGGAGCCGGAAACCTCACCGGAAGTAAATGTCCTCTCCATTTGTGATGCCACCCTGTACACCCCCACTCCGGTTAGACTTGGTACCCAGACGTCCGTCTTCGCGTCTGACAAAGGCGTCATTGTGCTTGCTCCCGGGGATTTCGGTGCCTCTGAAACCAGAGGCGATCTCGAAAGCTTTAGTGGCGGGGATGGAAAGCATCGCGTGCGCGAGCGTGGCTTCGAACTTGTCAAAGACGGGCTCCCCGAGGCCCGCGGGTACGTTGACGCAGGTAATGGTCCCGCCGATGGAATCTAGGCTGTCTTTGGCTTTCACGATGCGCTAGGACGAAAGGGTTAACAGCCGTTGGGAAACACCAATCAGCGCAATTACCTCTGTCATTTTGGCCGCTGTGTCTGGATGTGGACATCTCGTTGGGTGATTGTCAACTTGGGCGCGCGTGACGGTTGCTAGGAGTTGTTTGAATTTATCTGAGAAAGCGTCTTCGTCGTCGTCGGATACAACGCTGGAAGGCATATGTATCTTGCCCACGGACGAGACAAAGGCAACGACTTCGATTCCAAACGCGATTTTGAGGTACTTTTCCGCGATAGCTCCAGCTGCTACTCTGCCTAAAAACTAATTTAGTCTAGTGGTGGATGGATGCGATCTGAGATTACCTATAGTTTCGCGTGCACTGCTACGTCCGCCTCCACTGCTAGCCTTGATGCCATATTTTTCAAGGTAGGTATAATCGGCATGACTAGGGCGAGGGTACATGTCTGTCTCGGAGTAGTCGTGGGGGCGTTGATCTTCATTCTTGACAAGCAGAGCGATGGGAGTACCAAGAGTGACACCGTGTTCGATAACAGATTGAAGTTGGACGAGATCTTTTTCGTGACGCTACGGATCGGTTTAGACATTTAGCAAACTGAATGGGGCAAAGTACTTACTGGAGTGGTTAGATTGATCTGACCGGGGCGGCGGCGACTGAGTTGTACTTGGATATCGTTAGGTTCCAAGGTCAAGCCCTAGCTTTTGGATGTCATGAAGAAGGGCACAGTATGATTGGGGGGAAAGGACCGCACGGGTGGACATCCGTCAATGATGGCGCCGACGGATGAGCAGTGACTTTCACCATAGGTCGTGACACGGAAAAGGTGCCCAAAGGTAGACATTTTGGCAAGGAAGAAGAGCTAAGTCGAGTAGCAGTATTAGTATAGGGAACAACTCTGACGGGGGATTTTCTGACGCACCTGATGAGTGATAGCGCGTAGCTCCGTGTTTCTCGATGAGCTCTGTCTGCGACGATGAGCAGGACTGCAGCGAAATCGATGGTGGTGCGTCTCCTTCTAGCAGCGACTTGCGGTCTACACGCTGGTGTCATCTGTGCGGGTCTGTGCTGAGGCTGGCGTTTGGGGCTGCTAAGCGCGGGTGTGCTGGAGGTCATCGCGGATCGATAAGAAAAGCCCGTTGATGTGGCTGTGCGGTGCGCGATGGCTTGCTTGCTCCTTGCTCGCGATTAAATATCTTGACAACGACGACCTCTACTGCCTCAGAAATTGCATTCTAGTCGTGAAATAAATAGCTGGGATACTCTAAGAACAAAAGCTGAAACCAGAAACCTCGTATTTCTCAACTCGAACAAAACCTCGTAGGGTGGGGGGTACGAAAACAGTGATTTTCATGAATGCAAGTTCGAAAAATCATACATCGAACGGGCGTGATGCGTCCGGCCTGACGGGCCCCAATGAGCCAAAAAGGAGCCCCAGTCAGAACTAAACTGACTGGGGCTCCTTTTTGACCGGTTGATTAGACCGGTGGCCTCATAGAGGACTTTACCAGAACGTTCCGAAGAACGGCGTACCACCATGTGGGACGTCTGACTCGCTCCCCTTTCTATCCCCAAGAGCCCCGCGGCCTGCCATTTCTCGTAGAACAGGAAGGTTAGCTCAAGGGTTCCGGGGAGCAGGCCGTTTATACCGGGAATCGAACTCGCGACCTCACTAACCCTAATCTAGGACTTACCAACTTGTACTTACCAGACTCAACGAAACTGCAAGATGCAAGTAACTGCAGGCCTAGGACAGTCAATAACAAAGTAACTTCAAGCCTATGACTTACTGTTGACTCAGACGCTGCTACACACGATGAGAAAGGTGGAAGAGAGAAGAGGAGATGGGGTTCATAGCACTGTCCAGACAGCTTATATACCCTCTGGCACCTGTTTGTTCAACAAACATTGCTCCACGGCATCCGACTCCGAATCGGACTTGCTCATTGCTTGCTGACGTCAACTTGGATTCACGGACTTGGCAGCCCGAAATGCGCCACACTTCGTTCATCCATTCGACTCGTCCGTACCTACCATTCGAAAGCGACGATTTGTTCAAGACCATGTAAAAAAAGTCCGTATCCGCTTTCTCAATCCTCAAGTACCAACTCAACAAAAAAGTCACCTCCGTGAATCCAATATTTCGAAGCTTGCAGGGAAGAGCCTGGGTACCTTACTATTCTTGGAGCTAAAGTGAATTCACCTCAGCCCTCAGAATAGTAAGGTTCACTCCCACACTTGTGGGTACCATTCGATTCGGAAAATAAAGCTCAGTTCAAAGAATGAATGGACATTGGCATCGAGAATGACCCGTAAGATGGAATTGACCTGCGACAAGTTGTTCACGGTCTCAAAGAACCGCAGCGTAAACCCTGGAAACGCCAAATAATTCCATGTTTGGTATCGTATGTACACACGGAATTGCCGTCAACCTCCACTTTGTTTTTCCGCCACCACCCCGTCACTGTCCGACTTTGTCAAGGACGACGCAGACAACGACACGGCATGCTTACCTTCTCCTTTGTCGCGACAAAACCGTAGTCCTGAAGAGTTTCTCGAGCTCACATACGCCTGTTCGAAACTCGCAGAAGGAACTATAGTCGCCGCTGCTCGATTCGTCCAGAACCGGCTTCAGATTTTGAAGAAAGGCCGAGGGTCATCGTGAGTGAATACCGAGCAACTTATCCACCCCGCGCTGACAAGATCTCAGAATACAAGGCCTTCGCTACTCCAGAACCGGGCTCAAGATTTCGAGGTGTGTAGGCTAGCAAACGAGTCATCGAAATAGCAGGGAGATACCAGTCCAATTTGTCCAGATCCGGGGTGTAGCCAAAGTGGTAACAGTGAGCTGGACGTCGTCATTTCAGAACAGCCAGTGCACTGACGAAATCCAGATGCAATAGTGGTTCAATTCGTCCAGATCCGGGTTTACATTTCAGGGAGTGAGGAAACAGTCGGAATGGGTGACGGAGTAGTCGGGGCTATATATCACGGGAGAGGACAGGAACACAGGTGCGTCGTCGAGTTCGTCTTAATGTTCGACTGGGACTGATTTGAAGACTCGGACAGTCGGCAAGAGAAAACAACGCCAGGATTCACGTTTAAAAAACACGCCGACACCAGCTCCACACGTCCAGACGGCCGGTACAGGGTCCACAAAGTCAACAAGGTGTAAATGACATGACGGGTGGAAGGACTCGATCGCGAATGTCTAAAATTGGACAAGCAAGGTTCGTCCTGAACCATCACCATCTCCGAGTTCAAATCTGATTACGCGCAGGAACAACGCGTCACCTCTCTATCTCGCTTAGATCTTCGACTCTTCGAACCCATTCGACGACGACCTTCTCGACTTGAACTTTGAGCACCGCGGAGCTGCTCGCCGCAGAGGCTTTCGAGTTTGGGACAAGGTGCATGTATTTTGGAGCATTTGAAGCTCAATTTTCACCAAATTTAGAGGAAAATCGCCTGTCTATCGGCGCTTATTCTGTCTTCCTACTGCGCTTTCGAGTCCTGACCACCATGGCATACGAGCACTGTGACCAGGATTTGGTCTCTCCTTAACCTTCTACTTCTTCCGTAGCAGGACGCCCTTGTTTCGGACGCGCAATTCTGCAATATAGACGGCGTTGACTGTCCTCGCCGGACCGGCTTTTGTCCTGGTCAAAAGGTGCGCATTTTAGCTGGATCATGTCGATTTCTGACCCTTTTCATGAGATCTCAGATCGATATTTCGACGTTGGTGCTTCAAGTTCGCTTGGGATATTGACCTTTTCTGCCTAATATAGGTCTCGATAACTCTTCGGCCGCTTCGCGGCCTCCAGACTTGCTTTGACGCCACCGCTAGAAGCTAGTCTGGGAACTCGAGACTTTGATATCCTGGCGAAGTCTGGTCTCCTCTCTGGAGTGGCTCTAATTTCGAGGAAAACGGTAGGTCGATTCCCGTTTGGTTAGATTTCAAAGTCTAACAGCTTTGACAACAGAGTACTGTACTGGATTTTCAGCACTTTGCGGTATGTTTAGCCCCTTTGCTATCCTTCCCTCTCTTACCGTTTATCCAGTAGACTCGCTCTCACCGCAGCTACGACACCGCCTCACGCTCGGGAACGTCTTCCACAAAATTTATGCAACGCAGCATCAAAGCCGCCAGTTCCTGCTTCGACTCCAGTCGGGTAATCAACGCCGTTGATGGCGATCTGGATCTGCCCGCGTTCGGATTTACTAACCCAATTTGGACTCTTGGAGCGGCCAGCTAAAACGGTGCGTTGCGTCTATTATTCCCGAATGCCTCTACTAACGGTTTAGGTTTATCGCAGGCGGTGATTACAAGCGCAGTGAGCAGCGGCGCTTCCGCCGCTGCGCTCGCGATGCTCGCTTCTCACTGCTCAGGTACGGACGAATACGGACGGCTTCAAGGGAAATAAGTAGCGCCACACTTGTGAACTTCACCAGACGACTTGGACGGTTCTAGGATGGACGATGCTAGGCTCTTCAGCGGCGTCGTATACCTATCTGAATGCACATTTCTTGCTTGTTGAACGCGTCTTCGCCGCCAGGGAATTACAACACGGAACTGGGGGATGCACCTATGCCTGCGAGCCCGGGCTTGCAACCAGTCGGATAAACTCCTCGTTCCTGATGTCGATCTGGATCTTTCGCCTTCCGGCTTTATGGATGAATTCGGCCATGGCGACATCGAACTTGTGCCGGGTACGTTATTTTCGTATCCCTGTCTTCTTGGACTTACGGCTTTTATTAGCAGATCAGGATACGCGGCAGCAGTGAGCAGCGGCGCTTCCGCCGCTGCGCTCGCGTTGCGAGCTACTCACTGCTGCAATTAGCAACGACTTGCGCAAACATACCGCCACACTCGGAATATTTGTTGAACGATGTGGACGACGTAGGGATGGACAATCCTCTGCTGAATAGTGACCTCGGCCATGTCAACGGACGCCGTCGTTGTCGACGTCTACGACCCCTGACGCCTAGGATCATATTCCACGACGAGGGGCATCAGGTTCGTCCGTCCGTTATTGCTTGATCGCCTTTAATGTTGATTAATTTCATAGCTCGAATGAGTGGTGACGGCGTCTCCGTCTCGTCTCCCTGATTCTGGGCTTGAATTTACCTGGTGTTTTGGGGAAGGATGTGATTTGGAGATGTGGCTCTGTGCAACTAGTGTCGTTAGGAGAACCTTGTCATAGCACACATTTGAAATATGATCTCCTTCATTCAAACTCTTACCGCGCGAGCTCAGAGAAAGTGAACGAATTATCTTACCTTTCCATTGAAAATTGTTACTAGACTAGTAAACAAAATACCTAAGTATCTTGAAATAACACATCGTTAAACATGCTTGAGATGCCTAAAGTAGCACCTAGGGTACGGTACATGATCCTACTAAAACATCGTAATGACCCAAAGTTGGAGAAATGCACGTACTTGTGGTTATACCACTTGTCAACAATTAACACGAAGTCAGTAGTCCTGAAACGTCAACTTCGAACTTCTCAAAAAGTTCCTTCCAGGGTGACCTAGAATCCTGTGGAACCCGTAGGTAGAACCCTGGAGGTGATGTTGTCGCCAAGGTGGATATCCCGTGTTCAACACGGGATATTTCCTGCGTTCGTCCGGAGGGTTAGCACAGTTGGGACAACGTTCTAGACGTCCAATCGTCTCGGAATTGACGGGGAAATGTCGCCTTTGAAGTGATGGATCGAGATCGAGTGGAAGTGATCGGCTAAACTTGCACTCGCACCACGACCACGCCGAGCTTCAGGCGAGTTACACCAATACGTACCCTTGCTTTCCCGCCGTCTACCGACTCTTCAAGCCTTGAATTTACTTGGACAACACTCTATGACTTACGTAATGAGATTCCCGATGGTTCTTGGGCTGCTGAACGCGGTTTCACCTGGACTTTTCGCGTCAACACTCCTGAAAGGCGGTTAGGACCCTGACTATCGATGACAGGAGGATTTTGAGGACCCTATGACGCGTCTGTGGTCTCGACAATCTTATCTCGACTCTCCTGGATGCGGGGAAATGACGCAAGCGGTCGACCTCCTCCTCCATCCCTCCGACACTTTTGGTCAAATCGCGTTTCCGGCTAGAACTTTCTTAGTTTTATGACTGTAGGACTTGTATATCATAGTTCTATGATACCTCCTCATGCTATATCATTTCCCAGGCCAACGGTTCCAACAGCAAACCAGAATTCAATGTGGCGCGGAAAAGGTTCGTACCTTTTCCATGGTTCAACCGCTCTAACTTCATGCTGAGCATGTGATATTGGTCTAGAACGTAAACGGCGACCTGGCTACGTGTTCAGAACGGTGCAATTAGCAACGCGAAGCGTTGCGCATCTCCGTCATGAAAAGTAGATCTGTAAGTTTTTCATTTTTCCGGTTTCAAGAAGCATCAGACTTACTCCGTTATGATATCAGGGTCCTGAACCTGAAATGATCGCAGCGTTTTGAATCCTGGAAGCTTCGGACGGACGAAAGGATTGCTTAACCAGTGAATCTGAAAGGAAACGGTAAGGTCTACGAGTTTCAAGTCGGCGACTTTGACTGGGCCTGACATGTCTCATAGTCGAAATGTGCTGTTTTATTGTGAGCTATTCCGCCCGCCATTTATCACTCAGGGAACTTAATTCACGCAGGAGGTTAGAAACGGTCCCGCGTGGCGGCACAATAATTGTGCAAAAGTTCCGAAGTCTCCGCGCAGTCAAACGCTCTCGCTTCACGGCGTCCGATGACCGAAACGTATTTACGTCTTCCGTGGAGCTAGTGGGGTCCAAACGCAATAAAAGGTGATGGGATTTCGTCCCAAACCCATCATCACCCACTTTCCTTTCCTCTTCTACCTCCTTCTCTCATCGTCTGCTCTCTCACTCTACTCTACTGTATATTTGCATTGTCTGTCACTCGCTCTATACTTATACCTGTCGCTGTCGCGACGCCGCCGCCATCGACCTCCCGACGCATGAAAACGTGACCGCTTAGTCTGTTGATCGTCACAAGCGTGGGTTCTTTCCTCCCACCATCATCACACTTTCACTGACTCTGGCCGCCCCTCTAGCCACCGCCGACGCCCTCCGTTGTGTCCACAACATGCTTTGGTCGGTCACTTCTGTTCTCGTCTTGTCGACCGCGCTGACATTTTGCAGACCGTCCATTTCGAAGTCCCGCCCTTGCCGTTCACGTTGGCGCGCATCAGTCGTTCCCGTAGCTCTGTCTGCTTCTTGGATGCTGCGTTTGGCATTTCTGGTGTGTTCTTGTCGTTCACCCGACAAGTCATATACTCACCTTTTGGTTAGAATCGCCAATATCATCACACGAAGGACTCGAGTACTTCGCAGTGCGTGTATTTTCTCATCTTTTCCTCGTCGTTGGACTGCCGCTTGTCGTAGACGTCCCCGACCGCCCCCAAATCGCGAGCTTACCGCCCCACTATCACGTCCGAGTGAACTCGAGTCTGGAATGGTGCTACTAAACTTGCCCATCCAGTAAGCCTTCCAACTTTTCCTTCGTTGTCATACCACCTACTCAGGTTGCAGGGCTATCTGATTTGGGCTTGTTCAACGCACCTTCACGGCCAGGTTAGGATGATAAAGGGATGTGGGGGATTTCGAGGTCTAGAGGTACGCCGCTTGTCCTTCCACTTTCTGCTGCCTGACGTCGATGTAGACAAACCCTCACGTAGACGTCAAGTATCCGCCGCCATTGTAACGCGGCTTGACCCCCCTACAAACATCAACGAATGCATGAATGTCTTTTTGTACGTTCAAGGTGCGTGTCTCGTTCCCTCTGTGATATGATTGCTTACTGTTTGTTAGTCTTCGAGACCGCGAATCGGAGTTCTCGTGCGATTGACTTCGGCCCTCGTTCCAGCGCGCCTCTCGCTGGACGACATAAACGGCGCTCCCAAGGCGCTCAATCGTGTTCCAGGTCGCTGACCCATACGCCTAGTCGTGCGTGTTAATCTCATTGAACAGGAATGAATTCATGAATGGGTAAGTCTTCGATACTTGATCACACGGCGCTCTACTGATTGATGTTCACTAGTTTACGCGCATTGCTTTATGGGTAAGTCTGTTTCACTTGAATGTTGACCCAATATTCATCTTTACTTCTGTAGAATGTAAAGCCACGGGACAGTCCAACGACTCTCCCTTTAGTGTTGTAAGTCTTGCGTTCGTTTTTGAATTGCGACTGATTTCGCAAGCAGTCGTTAACGACACCTTGGATATATCACTGGGCTCCGAGCCGGTGAAGACAGTTGGGCTACGCGCTGGCTGTACCGACAATCGTGAACCTCCACGGACTGGGTCTTAACGCGAGTGGTGCCCGCCGTGCCGAGCTACTCAACAAGCTCGCGACGCTCATGTAGAAATACCACGACCAACTCGCTGCCCTCGAGGCCCTCGATAACGGTACGTCGCGTCATCTTTCTTTCTATTCGGTTCCCACTGATGCGCTTCTAGGTGGCAGGACGACAAGATCTACGGCAAAATATTTCAAACGCGCATTGATCGAGTGGCAAGACGACTCCACCCTTCTCATCTCATCCCATGGGCAGACCACATCACGGTCGCGCGTCCTCGTACTACTACTGCCGCTACCACTGCGAATATCCCTCCACTTCTCGTCGAGATCACAGCAGTCTTCCAGTTGGACTGTATGATCGCAGGCATCCTTCCTCATCCCATGCAACCTTCTGCTCTCCTACACCATGACAATACTTCGGCACATTCACACGGCGCCCGATCCGTGACAGTGCCAGTCTCTACGCCCTCTTCTCTACTCATCCTTGTTTACACTCCGCCTGACGTGTCGTTTAACGATGAAATCACCGAACACCTTTCCAAACACATAAACGGGCAGACCGTCCCGAACTGCGGATTATATCGCGTGCGGTCGAGAAGCTAATGACCTGAATGTCGCGAACTACAGATGCTGGAAAGTGTTACGTGGTCGTAGCCCTTAGCTGAACTGTAAGTGGCTTCTCACGATGTGAACTTGCGCTCATCGTCACCAAGATATACCACCAATCACAACACGGGAAAGCCCTTACTTACTTCTTACGTCTGCGTCGACCTAATGTCCTCGACGTTATTCGGAAACACAATCTCTTCGCCGTCAAAGATCAGGTTCTGTTTGTGGAATTCGACTACGAGCTTATGCGTAAGCGAGAAGAGGCTGGAAAGACGATTGAGGAATGGAAGAGCGACACTATTACTTTGCCAATGGATAATATCTATTGTATTTCTGTGAGTTCTCCCAAACGAGTGTAGGCCGTAGATGATTAACTTCTTTTGTAGGCGGTGTTGTGGAGTCGCAGCCACGATACTTGTTCTCGTAACTTGACGTGTTGTTCACGAGGGATTCGCATCTGCATGATTTGGAATACCCGCGGCCGAGGTTGATCGACCTGTTACGCACAGCTTGGAGAGGGTACACTTTATGATGGCAACGTTATCACAAAGGAACTGACTGTACATCGCAGGCGTACCAAGTCTCTCAAGCCAAGGATCTGGTTCCCGAAATGGTGTACCTGCTTGGACGAATGGGTAACAACAAGCAAGTGTGGACACTCATTATTTAAAGACTCGGCGATGTTCAACAGGTCGGTTGCTTTGGTCTTGTACCTGATTGATATCTTTAACTTACATTTCGGACTGTCGAGTTCGCCAGAGAACAAGATTTGTGTGAGGAATATTCGGAAAGTCGACCTGGTAGGTCGTTACAGTAAACTTGCTTGCTGTGTCGCTGATGAAAGTGATAGCCTTCATACGCGGTCTTCTGGAGAACAACCCCGCGAACAATCCCATTTGGTTAATCCAGATGTAGAGGCGTCAGCAGTCCATAATCAGATCGTGAATCCACTTCCCATGTGAGCAATTACTGTACTCCTACCACGGGACCACGCGTTTTGATGTGTTTTCCTGTAGAAAGGTCGAGCCGATCAGATGTGCTGTTCCAGCCAGGTGTATTCGAAGTATTGGGCTTCCTTCGCCTCACAGCCCGCGAGGTTGGTTCTTAACCCTTCCGTTCTTCAAACATAAAGCCTGGTGTCGTCGCACCGGTAGCGGAACCGCAGAGAGCTAGCAAACATGGAGGTCACCCAACCACGTACCTCGTCGCGGCCGACTGCAAGCATTTCGTGGGATACGATCTCGATTATTGGGGAGGCATTGTGCGCTACGACTTCGATGCTATCATTTCTCAGCAGGACCTCAGCGAGTTTTACACTCCCGCATTCCAGACCTGCGTACGCAATGCCAAGGCCGCTTCCGTGATGTGCAGTTATAATGCTGTCAATGGCATCCCGTCGTGTGCGAGCTCCTTCCTGCTACAAGGTGTGCTGAGGGATCACCTTGGACTGGGCGAGGACAAGTGGATCGTGGGCGACTGTGGTGCTATTGCGACCATGTTTTCGTTTCACCACTTTGCGGATAGTTTGCCACAGGCCGCCCCCGATGGTCTGAACGCGGGTACAGATCTTGACTGCGTCAGCGTACACACAGGCGGCGCGTACCAAGAATGCCTTGGGGCGGCTTTGGAGCAGGGCTTGACGACCGAGGACACGCTGAGGAGTTCATTGATTCGGCTGTATATATCTCTCGTTTGGTACGTTCTGCGTCTATTATTGTCGAATTCTTCTAAATATCTCTTCAACAGCTTGGGCTACTTCGACCCGGCCGAATCACAACCGTATCGCCAGTTCACCTGGTCGGATGTAAATACCCAGGAAGCTCAAGTGCTTGCGTACAAGGCGGCGTCTGAGGGTGTCACTGTACTCAAAACTGACGGTGCTCTCCCGTGCAGCCCATCTATCAAGAAGATCGCGCTTATTGGTCCCTGGGCAAACGCAACCGACGCCATGACGGGCAATTACCAAGGACCAGCTGCCGCCTATGTCGGGCCCATCCAAGGCGCAGAGCAGGCCGGATACGACGTCACCTTTGTGTTTGGAACTGCTATGGACTCGCAGGATACGAGCGGATTTGCGGCTGCGGTCGAAGCTGTCGAGGGCGCCGATGCTATTGTTTTTGCTGGCGGTATCGACAATACCATCGAGGCGGAAATTGGAGATCGAGCCAATATCTCGTAGCCTGGGAACCAGCTCGATTTGATTAGGGAGTTGGGAGCTGTGGGTAAGCCGCTTGTCGTCGTTCAGTTTGGTGGTGGATAACTTGATGGCAGTGAGCTTAAGGAGAGCGACGCGGTACGCCTACATCTTGGGTGGTGGATAAATTACACATAATCTAATGTCATTGACTAAGGTGTATCGGATCGAGAAGCTCGTCGCTGCTGCTGGGAAAGCGGGACACGCCGACCTCGCGCCATTCGCGACGTTTGAGGTGGAGGTGACGAATGTCGGAGGCGTCAAGTCGGATTATTCGGCGCTGCTCTTTGTGAATGGGACGTTTGGGCCGGCGCCGTATCCGAATAAGCGGCTTGTGGCGTACGCGAGGGTGCATGATGTGGCAAGGAGCGCGAGGGCGCGGTTGGATGTTACGCTTGGGCCTATTGCGCGCACGGATGAGGCGGGAGATATGTGGGTATATCCTGGGAAGTATAATTTTGTGGTTGATGTTCCGGGAAGGCTGAGTGCGAGCTTTGAGTTAGTAGGTAAGGCGACGAAGATTTTGTCGTGGCCTCAACCGGACTCGTCTACTTGAACGTGTTTATTCCATTTCCTCTTCTTGTTCATTTGTTTTTCCCTTGTATCGCTCGTTCCCTCATGAGTATTACAAACATTTTTAGTACACTTTCTGTATGTCATTTCACGACATCATCGCGCTCGCCGCATCCGAAGGGAACGAAAAGAAAGGTTGGACCTTTCGTCATACAGATAACCTATGATTATGGGTGGGAGCGTTGAAGCTTTGATACCTTTTGCCCATCGTCATTCCGAATGTAGAGCACGGTGCGAGACCTACGCAGACACGGTTTTCGCTACGCGTCGGTGGTGGGCCGCCGATTGTGTTTGGTGCCAAGGTGGTGGCGCGGAGGGACGAGGGGTGGGAGGACATGTTGGAGGCTGTGTTAGGCGGTGGGTGAAGGGGGTTGTTGATGAGGCGAGCGGCAAGGCGTAATGAAGTATACATGATATATACCGCGTATACCAAACGAAGGATTATTTGTTGTTTGCTGGAGCAATATTGTGTGCACATACAGAAATCATGGAAGAACAAAAATTTTAGTGCCTGGCACGTACGGAAATATCAGTAGCCTCGGAACTTCTCCTCCAGGGTCAAAATAGGAACCGTAACCACGATGTTCCACGCATCACAGCGGTCCGATATTCCCGAGTGACTAGGTTGCTTTTAGCCACGACGACGCGGTAGCCTATTCTTTCCTTCCCGGCTTAGAGCCTGACTGTCTATGCGCCAAAAAAGGATACAAAGAGCTTCTCTGGACAGCTGTAAGTTAATCAGTTTTGCTGTTTTTTTCTCGCTCTGACGGCAACCCTGCTAGTCCGTCGCTTCTTGGAGGATCACCATCCTCTTCTCGTTCTCATGAGCAAAAATCCGAACGACACTGATATGCAAAATCGACTTGTAGCCACATCACCTTTGTTTGGAACATTCAAGGAGGATAGAAAAGTAGGAGATGTGTCTCCCCTATGTCTTTACCTGACGAAGTTGTAGTGGGCCGACTTTGTTCACATCGCCAACAACATCACGCGAAACTGGAATACCTCGCTTTCGCTGATATTCTCTGGACTATCTGCCCATGTCAAACGAAAGCGTTTGGAATCATCGCGCAAAGCATCCCACGGGGCCAAACGTACACTGGTGAGTTATTTACCTCTTGCTACATGAGGGATCGACCTGTTAATCAGGTATTAGGTTCGCGAACTCGAGCTGCGACCAGTCGCACTACCTCTCAACAAGTTGATTGGCGACTGTGGTAGCTTTGCCCGAGCCGCAGAGATAGTTTCTTCCGTTTATAACTTGGAACTCGTTCTCCGACAGCGAACCCCATCGTCGGAGATGGTTTACAAGCGCCACCACCACCTTTTCGAGTCCGCATCTCAAATCGACTGTCTGCCCCCTAATTCATACGTTTGCAATGAGGATACTGGGTTCTATGTTGTTCCGATCGATAAATCTGTTCTGTTCGTCAGCGAATCTGATTCTTGTACTTGATTTTTCTCTTCTGTGCATTCCATGGCTCATTTGGTCACTAGCAAACGATGAGCCCTACACTCCTGAACTCTATATCAAACGGAATGTTCTTGGTTCGACGCACTATGCTGATGAACTTCTTAGCTGGTTAACTGAGGCGAATAAAAATGCAGGACGGGTTCGGCGAAATCAGCGGGTACATTCATAGAACTTCTCAGGTACTAGGAGCATGCACTGACCACATCTCAGCCCGAGGATCCTGGATCTCTGACGCAAATCGGGATCAATATGGGACCGCGTCATTGCCGCATTCTCGGATGGGGAAAATCCTTCCGCAAGGTGTTGAAGACAGAGCAGATGGAAGCACTTGATACTGAATTAATCGGTGCGATGAGTCTTGTCTGGGCTCTTGTCAAGGCCAATGTCCCAACGGATATTGTCGATCCAGTACAGGTCTTACTTGATAATGGTTATCCACATATGGCTACGCGGAATATTCCAGAAGGTGAATTCTAATCTGATTTCTCTTTATGCTGCACTTCATTTTCTGCAGGTTCCGATTTCACTCTGACCGTTGATGAGACTGACTACGTATTCCAAACTACGGGTCGCGCTCCACCGGAAGGCTATGTTTTGCAAGGCTATCAGCGGTAAGTCTAGCTGTTTCTACATACATGCTGGCTTTAACTCGTGTTCTATAGTAAGAGCCATACTGACCCCTCGCCGGTTCCTTTCGGATTTGCATTCAATTCTGACTGTGTCATACCGGAGGGCTGTAACTGCCCCGGTGGAAATTTCGTCGACCTGTCTCTGCGCGTAGTCGTACGAATGGATAAAGGTTCCCTTCTGGCATTCAAGCCTGATATGCTTCACGGAACATCCTATACAGCGGGAGTAGTGCATTATGGAATGGGCCTCGTTTCGTCCAAACGGGTTTATGAGGCCTTCCAGGAGCTTCAGGAAACTGGTGCCTCTGTAGCTTTTGGCCTGCCGTCCGAAGAGCATTACTTTACAGTTTAACCTATTATATTCTTGCGACCTGATATCCGTATACTGCATCAGTAGCCCGCATGTTATGCTCCTCCTGAGTCCTGTTAGTAATCGTCCTCTGGCTATATCTGGTCAAGGTCTGCCATATCGTTACATCCTTCTGCTTATCGCCTCTCGAGGTCCTCGTGCATGCTTTATGTACACTGTACCTTCCTCGACTGCAGTGTGACGCATTGTTATCGCCGATAGAACATGTATATCGTTCATGTGCTAGGCACTTTCCGCTAGATCCGCAAAAGTCTCTTCACCTGTATGGTTCGTCGTGCATTCCTAACTACTGATACAGATGGTAAAAAGGCTAAGCAATGTCTAAATAGTGTAATGGTCTTACTGGTCCACTTGCTGTGTTCAACGCTTGTCTACCGATTCTGTGAAGCTGTAGTTCAACCCCTCCTCCGGCGACTTCTACTTTGTGTATTCCCTGTGATTTACATTTACAATGTTCTGTTCCTCGTGAGCAATTTCATGCACTATTTTGACTGAAATTTTTGGAGCTTTCTGGACCCTCAGGGTCTGCTTCCTCACCATTGGTTTCGGACACTATTGCGGGTGAAGGTATCTAGCGCTTCCGCAGGGAATCTCGGCAACCAGTATCGTGGATGCCCTCACCGAGCAGGCTTCTGGATTGCAAGTGCGGTGCGTTGATATTGATATCACAGTTAAGGTACGTATGGAAACGGTTTTGCGATAAAGTCTGTAGACCTACTTGGACCTGTAGTTTAGCATTATCGTACCTGCTACCGAGTTCGTTAGGTACTTGCTTTAATATTGAACAGTTTGTTCCCCTCACACCGCATGCGATAGACTCCCCAGGCCCATGTCGTCGTGTTTACCAAGGCAGAGAACTGTGTGAAAATGAATGAACAAAAGAAGTTTCCTTCACTGACATCGTCTTTTCGTGACTGCGATGCCCTTTATCTCGAAAGGACACTTCAGAGTCGAACACTTACCCTTACCGCTACAGTTCAGTTACTCGGCGAACACGGCGGCAGCGAGACACCATGTCGTCAGAAACCAACGAGAAAGGAATGAGAAGAATACCCACCAGTGTTTTTAGCCTGTCGTATCACATCGGCCTCGTCCTCAAACTTGATGACACCACCGACGGGACTAAAGATCTTCTCCTGCACGATCTTCATGTCGGTGAAGATGGTCGGGAAGACAAAGTAGCCTTCGTTTCTGTAGCGTTCGCCTCCGTGGTGGACGGTCGCACCCTGCTCCTTGTCGGACTGGATGTATCCCATGATGTGGTCGTATTGCTGCTGCGAGACCTGCGGGCCCTGGTCGATGCCCTCAGCGAAGGGGTCGCCGACATTGATGTTCTTGGTGCACTCGGTGAAGCGCTTGAGGAACTCGTCGTAGATGCCGGATTGCACGAAGATACGTGAACCGGCGCAGCAAGCCTATCTGTGGTTCCAGCTATCGAAGGAATTAGACAAGATCGAGGAATAAATGCGGATAACTTACAAGATACCGTGGGCGGCCCAGTTGACGGCTTGTTCGAGATTGCAGTCATTGAAGATGATGTTGCATATGTGACGGTAGGAAGCGGCCGAAACGTCCAATGAAACTTCCAAAGACAAGGCGATCAGGCGGCCCAAAAGACTTTCGTAACTCATGGAGTAGCCTGATATTGATGTCCGTCGATTCTCGAATCGCCAAGTTGATTCGTACCACACGATGTCCGGCTGGAAGGCGCTTACACTAACGCGCCACCGTGTTCTCCTAACGTCCGGCCGCCTTAAATTTTCATGGAGGTTCCTCTATGGCTTGCATAAATCGAATTCGACACTAAGAAACCGCAAAGATGCGCCCGGCTTGAACAGCACCATCAGCACAGCACAGCTGTACACACACACTCTCTCCTTCCCAGCACCACCAGGGACACGCCCACAAGGACGCAGACGCGCTCTCAGCACCCACACCCTCGCTACCCTCATTTGTGTCCATTCTTCGGAGACGAACACCCTCCGCCAATGCTCCATTCAGAACGTTATGCTTGCCCACCTCGCTATGCTTGCGTGCGGATACGTCCGGGCACAGGGCCGTTTTCTTACTAGTCTTGCCGGATGCTCAATTGAGTACAGTCGCGGCTTGATGCGGGCAGCCTGTCAACCTGACGTCTTGGGGATCTCAAAGCGGGGACACCGCTCTATCACACGGTGCATAGTTTGGAAGAAGCTTTACAAGGTCAGCTTCAAGTAAAAGGTAACTGACTAATGACTCACTAGAATTCACTACAGACCATAATGATGAGCGGCGAATATACTATTGGTTAACTACATCTGTCAAGTTCTCGCAAAGAAGTCTATTCCGGGGAAATCAGTCACGATAACACTCGGAATGTGTAAACGCCTCACCGAATCCAAGCGCTCTGTATGACATGGCAGACGATATCCCCGCCGTCCAGTTTCGTGGCCCGTACTTCTTCGCTCTGCGCCGGATATCAACTTCAAGTTAACGTTCGGTTTGAAGTTGACGGAAAAAAGACACTCACACTTCGTAACAGAAAAGAGTCGCGAGCAGCGTGAGCAGAGCGGGCTTCTGCGACTCCACGGATGATGAACCTAGTTCCAGTGAAGTCGTCGAGTTATCGCATAGCCCAAGTAACGATAAGCTTAGATGCTGTACATGCTATAATGGCAAACGAGTATGAATGTGACAGTGGTCATCGGGTGGGACGTACCCAATGTTTGTGCACATTTAGACGACAGCGAGACTCCCAAGAACATGAAACCCGCCGATAGTGTCTGCGCTGGCGAGCATGACTGTAACAACACCAAACCTAAAAGTGTGTCGATAAATGATACGCGCGAGGGGTTACTATGCCGCCAAATCATGACGGCCGCAGCGACGAACCATGGAAAGAGGGCATTACCATCCATCCCGCCCAAAACTTCCGCGACCCGACGAGGCAAAACAGAGAAAGCACCAGGCCTGACAAACAATCAGCAAGCTACGGTGACTGTATCCCGCCCCAATCGCATGCTATCCCGTCCCAGGATGCCGAAATCATATCTTGCAGCGCAGAAAGCGGGTGTCTACGACGTTGTGAGAAAAGCCAAGGCAAGTTATCAGAGACGCACCACACGGAAAATAAGCTCCATCCGAGCATATAAGCCCCGCCCCACCGCTAGTCAAGCCGCCTCCCAAGACCCAGGCAACCATGGCGCTGCTCCTAGGTAACTAGGGGCCCCCAAAACGCGATTAGAAGCAGTTAAAGGCGCACTCGCAGTGCAAAGCATGAGACAGAGATAGGGCGTTTAGCGTTAGCTCGCTGTGCGCATCGTGGTGGTCGAGGCATCATGTCATCATGATTGGCTAATCGAAGGCGACGCGTGCTTATAAGATCAGATGGGTCACATGATGTTCATTTACCTTTGTTTTCTACCATGAACATCCCTCCAATCGTCCCCGTCCCTCTCCCTGGTGCTCCTGCTGGCGCCCCACAGCCAAACTGGGCAAATATAGGGAATGCTCTCAATACGCTTGCCGCCGAGATTCCTAACGTGCCCAACGCGGTATATCTCCAATCCTTTGATACTGCGTATATGATAACAAACCTTTCCACTTAGAACCCCCTAGCGGCTATCCAGGCTATGAACGCCAATATACTACAGCTCATTGCTGGCATGAATGCTGTCCTAGACGAGTCAGTGTTTTCCTGATTTCATTTGTTTCGTATCTGATTCGACTCATCAAGGCTTCGGCTTACTCCTATCCGCATTGCCAATGGGCATGCGTCGAGCGAGGCGCCAATTCACTACCCACCACCATTTGCCGGTGGCGGCAACCTACCCACTACACCTGTGCACGCGCGCAACCTCACCGGTAATCCCTTACCAGATGTATGATTGCAATGTCTTACTAAATGATTCAAGGTCAAGCTTGCACACTTGCGCTTAATACTTTGGCTGGCGCTCCGGGGTTAGCGCCACTGCCGGCCAATGCTACAGCCCCTATGCGGAAGGCTCATCTATTGGCGTATTTGGGCATTTTCCCTTAGAGTGCTATGTATTCCTTGTTATCAATTCATGTGTTATTTTGCGCTTGGATTCCTTGAAATAGTGTCTGTAAGGCCGTATCTTCCTCGCGGTCCTTCTACCGCTCGGCAACACCCGACCCTGACTAAGCCATCTTCCTTCCTCTTTGCCTCCATCCTCTTCCCTTAGAGTACTATAAACGGACGCATCACGTTGGATAAAGATATCGGCACCACACTCAAACAGGCATCTTCAAGACCACCATGTCAAGAGGGATATCTCCTTTTATGACCACGTCGGCTAACCGTGCGCGGGATCGCTTTCGGGCTGGTGCATTACACGGTGAGTCTTGCTATGACAGGGCATTCCATTCCAGCGGCGGTCAAAATGTCGGCAGGCTTGGACTCGCGGAGTAAGCCGACTTTGTTCTCTCTGTGCTCCCAACTCAGTCAGAGCTTCTAGACGACTTGCCATGAAGTATCGTCGACTTGGTTATTCGCCGGATGTGCCTCCTTTCTGACGTTGTCGACTGTGAAAGTATGAACGCTGAACTGACCGACGCCCTCATGCTTTGCGGAACGTCGCCATGAGGAGTATCTGTACGAAATATAGAGCTCGTCGGCCTCATCACGCCCAGGTGAGATTTTGATGTTTGACCCATTTCTTTAGAAGCTGATGTCGTCCTTTAGATGAACATCAGAGCTCATACAAAGGCGGGACTCGAAGATGTGCGATTCGTATGTGTGGTCTAACCGGTCGGTAGGGTTCTGAGACGTGCCCGGCTCCGCCAGATGTGGCGCGATTCGTGGGCGGGAGGTCCGGATGATTCTCGAGATGGACGCCGACGCTGGACTGTTCTGAGATCAGACTGGAAAGCTGACTTTACTTGATTCCCACTTGTGAGTACAAGTGCGTACTTCTGGCGCATTTGTTCGGGCTACGCGGTTTAGCACTGGAGTCGATTTGTATTCTCAGTCCTTTTACGATGTCTATATAATTTACAATGCAAAAATACATCTCTAATGGTAGGCAGTGCTTCCCATCAGGTTTCTTCGGTCGACTGCGAATAATGACAACATAGTGTTCAAACAGCAACAGATCACAAGTAATAATCATATCTACATTTGAGATACAACATTTGACATCAGCAGCTTCTCTAACGACTTCATCGCCTTCGTGATAGCTTCACCTTCAATGGAAGGAAACTATCAGAACCCCAGCCCAACCATGTCTCTCAGGACAGCGTCAATCGCTTTCCACACAGGACGCTCCGGCTCCGACTCGACGGAGTATATTCGCGCCATAATTTCGCCGCTGTTACGCGCTCAGGGAGGTTAATTCGCGTAAGATGTTACAAACGGGCTCCCGTGGCGTACGAATAATCCGCCCACAAGTTCCGAACTTTCCGCATCAACCAATGTCCCAGGATCACGGCTCCCGATTACTGGATTCATTTTACGTTTTGATTGGAGTCTACACCTTTCCAAACGCAATAAAAGGCGAAGCAATTGCTCCAAAGTCATCATCACCCACTTCCTTTCTTTCCTCTCTTCTCCTCTTCTCTCTCTTTTCTTCTGCTCACTCCCTTCATCTCTCTACACACTTCTCTACTGTTACATAGATGCTTTAGTCGTCGTCGCCGACGTCCTCGCCATTGCTTTCCCGACGCGTCCAAAAGCGTGACCGGGCGCTTAAAGTCACGGGTGGGCTTCTTTCTTCCCACCACCATCCCACTTTGCTGACTCCCATCTTACTTTCAGTTTCGCCGCCGTCCCGCCGTCGTTTCTCATGGATACAAGTGCTCTGGTAGGTCGTCAACGTTCTGCTTCGCCGACGAGCTCGCTAACCAAATTTCCCCTCAGAGTTTCTCCTCCATCCGGTGCCTCCACAGCGACAAATGAGGCGGACTCGACGGCGCTATTCTCGCAGTAGATTGACTAGCTTCTCGGTATGTGAATGCCGTCTTTCCACATATTCCTTGTGCTCATCGTTTGCCAGATTTTGACTCCGACTCGTCCTCCAAACCGTCGCCCTTGTATCACTCCCACGTTGGGCATTTCGTTCCGCCCTCTCTGTACTCGACGCCGCCGCTGAGCATCATGGACCCAGTCGTATTGACCCGCCCTCGCGACTATCACGACGGCGGTGTATTCTTGGTACGTCTACCATTAGTATAGTATCTTCATCTATACTAATGAAATGCCTGCTCGTAGCGCGCTGTTCTCGTGCGCCGACGCCCTACCTTTGCCGCCAGAATTTAGTTCGGACGACAGCGAGGAGGACACCTGGTCCAAAGGTGTGTTCAATTATCCCGACGCCGTGTTTGTTGTCTGACTTTTTGTCTTCCTTGTAGCACGATTCGCTACCTTTCAATACCTTGGATCCACGACGACAAGTGTCAACGATTCTGTTGGGGATTCTCAACACAAGGTAAGCTAGACTGTCAAGTTGCTACACACATTAACTAACGATGCTCTTCATTAAAGACGACATTCATCGCACTACGAACATGGACTTCGTTCCACTACTACGGTCAACAGACGCGACCATACAACACGGTCTTCGCTCTGGTCTGCCGTCTCCTTGTTGGATAGTTCATTTGGTTCTGTACCGGTGAAGGACAGTTGGGCTGCGAGCCGGCTGAATGCCCATATGTCCTTGAAGCGGTGTGTTGTCCAAGTCGAATGTACTGCTGTGTCAACTAACCATTTGTCGTTGCAGCCCTAATCGACAAGACTGTGAAGAAACTCGACTAGTAAGTTGATGCTCTGTTTACTTTTCCCTTGACTCACTCGTTGGTGCGTAGATTTGCTTCGACTTTGGCCTAACTCTTCTATGGTACGCTGTTCGCTTCACGGGTTATATCTACTGACTCGACATTTACTAGCCGGACACAAACGATTCACCAGTCCCTTCAGAAATGGGCCGACATCTCACGCGAATATGCACCCAACGCGACAGTCGCGTCTAGTACATCTACTTCTCTTTAGGTAAACAGCTTGCTTCGACTCGGACAGTTGAGTTACGCCTTCTGTTCTGGCCGGCTTTCTTTGCGAACGGAAACGCGATAACAACGGTCTCGAGGGCCGACTTGAAGGTTGTAGGTATGTCTGGTCTCCTTCAACTATTCGTGTGTACTGACTATGCACTGTAGATACGACACTTACGAGTCGTGAACACCCGAATGTCCCTCAAGCTATCATACGGGTGCGTTGTTCAAGTTGACGGTATCCTTCTACTACTCCAGCGAAAGGTACGTTTCCCGCGATATCTTTTGACTCGCGACTTACGGTCCTCTTATATCGTTCTTAGCTCACTCTGGAAGCCGTACTGCTCTCACAGCGTCGTCGCTCTAGGACCTGGGACTTGGATTATATCTCCGAGGTTGGTCTTCTTTGACCGTTGACTCTGGTACGTTGTCCTGAGTCCTTTGTTGTCGACCCATTGCTCACACGATTTAATTAGTCTAAACATTCCTGCCTTATTTAACGAGACGACTACACGAATTCGGGCCCAACCGTAGTCTCCACCGACTGATAATACCAACATGGGACAAGACTCCTCCGCGGGTGTAGTCGCAGATGGGAGTGGCAGCCTGCCGTGCTAACGCTGTTCGCAACTACCTTCCGTTGGACTTGTAAGTGTCACTTTTTCTGTCGGCTCGAATCGAAACTTACTTGACTCCTAGATGGAGCATTCGAGTACACAGTCTGAGTGTTACGCTGTTTTGTGATTCCCACATGAATGGACTAGTTACTTTACGGTAGACGTAGTTTAGTATACGCATAGGCTACTCGTAGCTCATCGCTATGACTCGGTATCGAATATTGGTGAGTCGTTTGTTACCTCGTCGTCTTGTATTTGAATTAACCTTTCAAGAGATTGTTTCCACCTGTACCGTGTGCAACTGGTCAGATCCTCCGAGTACCCGACATCGAAGAAACGGGTACGTTGCACTGGATTTCTCCTTTGACTTCAAGTTCTTTTCATACCAGTCTCTCCGTCCTGCGCGATTCGACCATGGAACGCGACAGGTACGGAGAGTTCTGCCTTTTCTTTCTGTTCCTCTTTCTCTGGGCTCGACTAACCTTGGGCTAACGCCACCGTGTGTCGCGCAATGAATGCGCGAGCTTGAACAATTGTGTTTGTATTCGTGTGAAGCCGTGAGCGTGTCTCTGGGACGATTTCTCGGTGATGTTCCTCCGTTTACAAGGCCGTGCCTAGTATTAGCTTTAGACACTAGAGGACCGCGCCATGATGAAGGTAATCCTACGTACTAGTAGTTACTGTTCCTTCTGGAGCACCACACCTGGACTCGGATGGGCTTGCTGTAAGTCGGGATCAAACAGTCGCGAGCAGCATGCTGTCGAGTTCGTCTGCGTAGCGGTACACGCGCGTTGTGGCCGCTTGACCACTTTTGTAGCTCATATAATTCACGGTCAAGTAGGAACATATGTATCTTCTTTACACCTGTCGCTGTTCACTGTTCCTAACTGCTTTACTGTATTCCTTACCACCAGAATTCATTTTCTTCTCCTGCTTCATCTGACTTGAAATCTTGACTGAAGCTGAGTGGACAACTCCTCATTCAGTTTCAATTTCACGACTCCGCAACTTGCGTGAACTTCCAACTATCCCAACGACACCGTCTCACCAATCCGCACACATCGCGTATGTGGCGCAACTCACCAGCAATCAGACTCCCTTCATAGTCAAAAACGAACGTCAATTACAAAAGGCCGTCGTACATACTCGCAAACTCATAAGTACCAATACAATACCCACGTCGTACATTACACAGAACGAATAAGTAAGATATCCGACACCACACTACTACGAAGACGGCGGCCCACCGCCACCACCGCCACCACCCTGCGACCCCTCACTACTCCCATCCCCAACACCGCCCCCACGCCCACCCAACAAACTCTGCAAATCAAAACTAAGCAGCTCATCAAGCGAGCACGTATCTACCCAACCGCGCATCAGAAAACATCCTCCTCCCAACCAACACGGGGAACAAACTCACTCGACTCTGCAGCCTCCTTCGCCATCGACGCCCTTAACGACGTCTCCGTCGGCGGCGCAGTCTTCAAATCCCGATCTACCACACCACACCGTGAGCATCACCACCCCTCCAAGGCCACATATCCACACTCACTCGTAAACCTCCTCAAAAGTCCCCTATTCGGCAACGAAATGAACGTCTTGAGATTCGCCTGAGCCTCCCGCGCATACCCCAACGCCGCCGCCTTGTCGTCCAGCACACTGCTCACGTACGATATCCCCGACCAATAGTGCTCCATATGATGTATCGCCTTGATCAGCGCACTCAGATTCTGCTTCGCGAGCGACGTGAGAAGCTGATCCGCCGTACGCGCGCGCTCCAGCGGCTCGATGCCCAACGCGCTCATTTTCATGTCGTGCAGGAAGGCCAGACACGCGACGTATATCGGTTGCACGACGAATGGGCTGGATAACTAGAGGGTTGTCAATGTATGTTGAATAAGTATACAGAGAACTCACATAGCTCTGGCTCGAAAAGAGATCCGCAAACACCAGACATTCGCTGATGGTCCTCGAGGTCGACAAGGACAGCTTGATGGACCGGTCCATGTTTTGCGATAAAGGCGTCTCCATCCCAGACGGACTCGTCAGAAGTTCCGGGTGATAAACCAGCACCATGACGGCGTTGGCCCAAAGGTGCAATGATAGATACGTCCCTCCATGCCCGCGTCCTTCCTGAACCCGAAAATTATCGACAGCCCACTTCATCCCTGGCGGTAAGTCGGCATAGACCGCCACCAGTTGACTCTGCAGCTCCCCAAGCCCTCCGCCGCCATCCGCCGCAGTAGCAACTAGTGTCCGTACGCGCCCCCGCCTGCCATTTAGCACACCAGCTATTCGCCCGCACAGAACCATAAGCCGCACCCAGTATTGAAAGGGTACCGCGCCTGGAATCTCCAGCCTACCAGCTGGATCGGGAACAAAGTCGTCGTCGGTTGGTAAAGGGATTTCAATCATGTCCTCGGATATTGAAGGCGGTCGGCTTGTCGAGAAGGCGAGGATACGATCGGTCACGAAGAGACTCCAGAAGAGGAGTCGCGTCCGAATACGGTGTGCAGCAGATTCGTATATTTCGGAAATCTGCTCGGGGATTAGAGAGGCGAATCGTATAAGAACGCAGAACATACCTCGTGTAGTCCCAGGTCCATAGCCATGCTATAAAGCTGTTAATACTTGAAGAAGTTGATACGAAAGGGCGTGTACCCAGAAACGACATCGGTTGTCGGCAGATGTAACAGTGGTATAATTAGTTCTTGAGCTTTGGTTATAAACGGCGCAGAAGCCTAACAAATTATCAGCGATGCTAAGCAATGAACAGAGCACTTACCTTTGCAGGCGACGCGCGCCCAGACGGATGAAATCGCGCACTAAGCGCACATATACCTGCAAAGAAATATCAGAAGCACTCGACTACCAAACCATCCTTACAATTAAGCAGAAACGCCGACATTGTCCCCGTTTCAAGCCTCTCCTCCATCCGCCGTCGGCTGATACTAGGAAAATACGGACTCATCGTGCCAGAAAACGTATCCAACAGCGGAAGATGAACATGGGGCAACGGGAGCCCCGCATCGTCAAACATGGCTTCTGGCGGCTTCGGCGACGCTGGCTTGGAATGTATCGTCGGAACGGGGGCGCTAGCCGTGCCTGCTGTCGTCCTTGGCTGGAGTTTGAGCGAAATCCAGGACTGGAGAAGGGTCAAGGAGATGGACGTCGTTAGCGTACTGAATGGCTGTGAATCCGGACTAGTGGCTGTCAGTTTTGGAGGTAGCGAAGGGAAGGGATACGCACAAATCTGTAATAGTATAAATGCGCGCACGAGACTCGCAGTATGCTTTTCAGGAGGACGGGCAGGAAGTGGGAGAGCAGGGACCACGTCGGGGTGCAACGAGGGAACGACAGGCTCTGGCCATAAACTGTGGGATCGCGCACTCGGGTGTGGGTTTAAATCTTTTTATTGCTGTTAAATACATGGGCTCCTCCAAACGCCATAAACCTGCTCCTACGTGATCGGCTTTAAACCTGCCAGTTGATTAGTCTAGCGCAAGCATCTGCACTGCTGCGTACATACCTAAGCTCTCCATTGATATCCGCCTGCGTCTCTTCTGACTTTGGCTGCCCGTCCGACTGTTGAACTATCCGCGCTGTGTGGTGTCCTGAGGCTGGATCCTTGTCTGCTCGTCGTCCGAGTCGTGCTGGACGGTGTCCTGGCGTGGATTCGTGTCTGCTCGTCGTCGTGGTGGGAAGAAAAAAGCGTGGGTACGTGGCTGTGCTCTGTTGATGGGAACTTGTGGCGTAGTCGAAGTACGCGTTGAGGACAAGAGGGAGAGGGAGTATTATTGCTGGGGTGTCTTCTATGTATTGGGGGTGCTTATATACCTATTTCCTCCCTTTGTTTGGACTGTTTTGGCTGAGTACCGGGTACCTCTTCGTTGATTCACGCATGATGTTCGACGGCACACCTCTGCCGTCTTTCCTGCAGGGATAATACTCCTTGAAAGGCAAGTCCTCAGGTTCAAAACGCCTTATACGGGCGTCCCTGAGCAAAATGAAGAGAAGTTTTTTATTTTCGGTCACGTGATGGTACTGTAGCTTCATATTGCGGCGTCTACCTAGTACAAACGAGACTACAAAAAAAAGGAACCCCCTCAGGCAGAGTATCTCCACCATGGGGTGTCCAACTCGAAGCCTCCTCCCCACTCAAACTCCCAACCGGGTAAGAACCTCTGTGTGGCGCAAACTCGGACAGCCTGGTCCTCGGTACTCGCAGCTGTAACCCGAGCTCGAAACGAACATTTGCGAGTCGTTTTGCGGACCCGGGTAGCCGCGTATTGAAACCCCAGTCGCGTCCTAGCACAATGTTCAGTTAATCAATAAACTTTCCAAACCCTAGTCAAGACTTACCAGAAGTGTTCACCGTTGTAAGCCGAGCTCGAATATGGCGTAACCGAACATTTCGACGCGTTATGCGGACCCGGGTAAGCGTATTTTGGAGCGAAGCTGAGCCGTGTCTACAATGTCTAGTTAGTAAACATGCTTGCCCAAAAACCCGAATCAAACACTTACCGTCAGAGAGCGGGCCGTAAACACGCCGAATGTCCATTCGGATGTCGAGTTTGACAGCGGTTGAGCACGTCCTGATGCCGTTCCTAATAAGAACACTCAGCTTCACCGGCCCATACTATAGAAGACAGAGACACATACCGGATACATGAACATATCACAAATTGTTGAGGGCGTCGAGGCAGCGAATAGCCAAGACTCAAACCTATCAAGAACACGATCAATCAGAAGCAAGAACAAACCGAAGAATGACGACTTACTTGAGGTAAGATGAACTGTATCCGAAAGCGGCAATGACCGCCCGCGTTGAGGACAGAGACTTGAGGTTGGTCGAGAGCGAGGCCCATGATGGCGGAGACAACGATGACGATGGTGACGGCGACGACGACGAGAGAGCAAGGGAGAAATGGGCAGCACGACGACATGGTGGAAGAAGGAATGAAAGAGCAGGACAGGCGGACAGTGTTATATACCTGTTCGGATAAATTTCCTCCGCGTTAGAATCGGGCTCCAGACTCCATGGTGATGCGAGTAGTGTTACAAACTCGATCACAAGAATATTACACGGAGATCTTGTCCGTGTCGAATTGTTCCTCCTCCATGAATTCCGTACAGAGAACACAGTTGGAAAGAGCGGCGGTTTTCCTGCTCTCGATACATATATACTTTGTCGAGTACAACGTGCCAGCCGTGTAGCCATGAACGGGATCGAGTGAGGTGCAATATTCGGAAGGTCCAGGGGTGACACCGCGCCACAATCGCGGGCCTCGGATATTTCGGCGCTGACAGAACTTGAGGGTTTGAGCGAAAGAGGAAAACAGGTTGAATAGCATTCATTGGTGTCTATCTGCTCGGAAAATCAAGCGCGAGCACGTCGTGATAGGAAATGCATTCAATTCAACCAGAACACAGAAACAAGCGCTACACAAAGAGTCGGCCAGGGGGAGCCGCCTGAATATTGGAAGTGTGTCAGTTTTGGATGATCGAGAAAAGGAAAAATTATCTTGCCTGTAGAATCCCGTGGGCCGTCCTCCAGAATCTGGTCACACAAACCTTCAAACTGGTACCATCGTGACACCCACTGTTCCTCCCCAGATCCGCGTTCCAAGTCGTCGTTGCCATCCTCTCAATGCCGCGCAAAGTTTACGCACAAATGGTACGCTTGTCGCTTCTTCAAGCTTTCTAGAGCTAACGGTTTCTTGAGGTACCCGCTCAATTCGTCCAGAATTGAAATCAAAGCGCGACGTCAAGTTTTAAGGGAGGACACGAGGAGGGAGATGCAGAAGTTCGAGTTGAGGAGATTTACAGAGCTGTGGAGCATATACAAGGTGCGTCGCCGTCCGGTTTCGCGAGTACAATGTTGAAAAAGCGTCCTTTCCGTGCAAGAAGACGTCCAGCGTGTCCAACTTCAAAATCCTCGCGATTAAATGTTCCAGGAGTCGTTGGGAGTCGTCTTGAGGAGGAGAAAACAAATTTGGGCATTCCAGACGTCCAGAGGGTTCGACGACATGATAGTTCAAGGTTGAGCAGGACGTCGATCACATCGGGCCGAATACCCGCAAGGTCATTCTTTACTTCTGACCACCATCTTCATCATTGACTCTTCTTTCCAGACACGCGTTGTAGGCGTCGCCGGTCTTCTTATTCGCCTTCCAGGAGTTCAGGACCACAAGTAACGAATTCCTGGACTTCGGGGAACGCTGCTCGCCCCAGAGGCATCGATTTTCTTGAAAAGGTGCGTTTTTCTTTAAAACATAACTTTTCAAATTATGAAACTTTCAATAGTTTTAAAGCTGGTTGGCTGTCAGTTTCTCATAGGATCGACGCTTTGCTATTCTTGAGCTCAAAACCCGCGAGGGACGACGTTGGCGCATCGTGGACCCACCCGGCACAACAACTCTGGGTGACCGGAAGAACTTGACGCGCAATTGAATGCCGGATCGTTGACAGAGGACGGCGTGGTGTCGCCTCGCCGGCGCGGCTTTTTTCCCCGATGATTTGGGTGAGTTTTGGTTTGTATATTGTTGATGCTGGTCCATTGACCTCAAAGTTTGCAGCGACAACGATCTCGGCGGCTTCGCCGCCTCGTACGCGCTCCCAGTACTACTCCCCGTCATGGACTACGAATTCTTGAAGCTTGGGCGGCGTGGTGTCGCCTCGCCGGCGCGGCTTTTTTCTCCGGCGATTTGGGTGAGTTTTGGATCATTTCTTGAAACTGGTCGATTGACCCAGATTTGATTAGTTTCCCTGGATTCGTATTTGGACATGACCTTCGGTATGTACCTCACGTCTATTTGTGCCTGCGTTCAGTAACGCATTTGGTTTCATAGGAAGCGCGGAGCCGGCTTCACCGCCTCTCCGCGATGGTGAGTTCCTCATCCGCATCGCGTGAGGATCTTATTAACGATCATTTCAGCCTCATGCAAACTCTTCTGGCCCTGGAACAACGAAATCTTGACCTTGGGCGGCGTGTGGTGTCTTCGCCGGACCGGCTTTTTTTCTGGGCAATTTTGGTCCGTTTTACTCCTTGTTTCGCGGTCGATTTTGACGAGAATCTAACAGTTTTGACCGCATTTGAACGTTGATCCGGTCAGCATCTTCCTCCTCTCAGCGTTGCCGAACTGAACTCGTTTATTCAGGGAATAGCGCACATTGCGCACAAGACGCCGCTTCTGAACTCCACCGGCCACGGATAAACGGACCCGTGAAATGTAGATCTGAATCTGACTTAATTCGGCGTCGATATCGCATTTGGAACTTTGGCAGGACAACGAATCGGGTACGTTCTCTCATTTTGTCGTTAATACTCGAATCCCCCTTCAGAGCGTCGACCGCAGTGAGCAGCGGCTCTACGCCGCTGCGCCCGCGTTGCGGGCTTCTCACTGCGGTGAGTACCTTGACTTTCTGGAACGGTCCCGCCACGCTTGTAGACACCACGTACGACGGACATAACTTGGACCTGTGATCATTTTGCGACGACTTGGCATTCTGATCCCGATCTGAATCTGAGGTATCTCGGTCTCCACGACCAATTAGGCAACTTCAACACGGGGACCTCTTCCAGGTATGTTCATTTTGTATCCCTGAATACTACTAGAGCTAACGGAGAGCCTGGAGCCAATATTACGGCTACAGCGAGCAGCGGCTTAACGCCGCTGCGCTCGCGCTGCGGGCTTCTCTCTGTTGGTCGGACTCAGACGTCAAAGCGGAATTAGCGCCACACTTCAAGATTGCCTCGGACGTGGCCGAACTTGGCGGGGACGTGGACGCTGGTGAAGAGGGCAGTGTGGACTACTTTCATGGACGCTCTCGCGCCGTCCACTCAGGATCGCGCGCTCGCTTCTGGAATTATGAGGTTAGTGTTTTCCAAATTACTCGATCATTTCCCGGCGTTAACTCCTTCGTAGATGGTAACAACGGCGACGCAGTCGCCGTATCGCTTCCCTGTGATTTCTATTGGACGTTTGATTCTGCGTTGTTTCGGAAGGGGGAAGTTCATGGGGTGGGAGTGCTAGAACGATGTGGCGCCGTCGCGACGCCCTTAGCACATTGATTACCTTTGAATTCGTGTTCGGATAGACGTCTTAGTGTATGTTACGACCGGAATAAACCGATTTTGCCCAAAATTACCTTTGTGCGAATGGAGCTTATTAGACAACCCTTCAAAAAAGTGTTACTACGAGCTGGTACAAAATCTGTATCGTAAAATTAGACATGAATCATAGTGCTAGACAATCCCATAATGGTATAGAAAGGTTAGTAGAATACCCTAGTAAAACTTGGTAGACAGCCAGACTCGGACAAATTGACCGACGTACCGATATACCAAATGTCAACATTACGGACAAAGTGAGTACTACGTACCGAAACGTCAAGTTTCGACTTCTCTAAAACTGACTTCCAGGGGAGCCAGGAGACCCGTACGATCGATGGCTGGAACCCTGAGGATGATGTTCGCGGTGTCACCAGGACGATATCCCGGGTTCAACACGGAATATTTCCTCCGCTCGTCCAGCGGGTATACGCAACTGGGTCGTCGTTCTAGAGGTCCTACGGGCTCGGAATTGACGGCTAAATGTCGTGTTTGAAGTGCAAGATCATGGCCAGGTCACGCCAAGTGATCGGCTAAACTTGACATCGTACCACGAAGTGCCTTCGGTACCCAGCTGAGTAATACACTTCCTTCCTTCCACTCCGATCTGGCGCTACTTACAGTAACGCGCCCCCTTGCTCTTCCACTGTCTGGCGACTCTCTCCGACCTGAATTTACTTGGATATTGATTTGCACCTTACGTATTGCGAATTCCGACGGTCCGTGGACAACTGGACGCGTTTTACCCCTACTTTTCGCGTCTGCGCCTCTGCAAGGCATACTGGACCCTGCAAATCGATAGCACGAGGATTTACTGGCCCCTGTGACGTGTCTGGGGCCTCGAAATCTTATCTTGACCCTCTCGGATGCGGGGAAATGACGCACGACGTAGTGCTCCTCCTCCGTCCCAATTAGCGTTTCCCGTCCAAACTGGTCCGGTCTGGCGACGGAGGCAGTTGTATATTCCCTGTATAGACTTATTACTGGCGCTGTATTGGCGGCAATACACGTTTACACGGCAATATTGCTGAATTCAGTGTGGCAACCAGAAGGTTCGTACCTTTTCCGTTGTTCAATCGCTTCAAGTTTGGTCTGACCCTGTGATGTTTCATCAGAACGTAAACGGCGAGCTGTGTCCGCGCCCAGAACGGTGTATATTGCACCGCGAAACGGTGCACATCTCCGCCTCAAAAATGAGATCAGTAAGTTTTCAAGTTCTCCGTTTTTCAAACGGCTCATCCTGACTCCCCATCAAAAGTCAGGGCTGCCTCCTTGAAACTGTTCCGTTCGATTGGAAGCTGGAAGATGTTAATGGATACAATGGGCTACTTGGTATTGTGTATTGACGAAGGAGGACAGAATTCTTATTGGGTTTGGTTCTCTGAATTGATGTGGGTTCAACGAAGTTTATGACTCAAATGTTATGCCTCAAGGTCGAATACTTGCGCCGCCGTTACGAGCTTAGGGAGGTTACTTCGCGCAGGACGTTGGAAACGGGTTCCCGTGGCGTCGCAATAATTCTTCAACAAGTTCCGAACTTCTCGCGTCAATCAATGTTCCACGGTCACGGCGCCCGATTACTGGATTCCTTTTACGTTTCACTTGGAATATCCGCCTTCCCAAACGCAATAAAAGGCGACAGGATTCCACCAAAACCATCATCGCCCACTTCCTTTCTTTCCTCTTCTCTACTTCTCTCACATTTCTTCTGCTCACTCATTTCATTACTCTACATACTTCTACATTGCTCTATAGATACTCTAGTCATCGTCGCCGACGTCCTCGCCAGCGCTTTCCGACGCGTCCAAAAGCGTGACCCGGCGCTTAAAGTCACGGGTAGGCTTCTTTCTTCCCACCACCATCTCACTTTGTTGACTGCACTCCTTCTCTCAGTTTCTCCGCCGTCTCGACATCGTTTCTCGTGGATTCCAGCACTTGGGTAGGTCGTCGACGTTCTCCTTGGTCGACGAGCTCGCTGACCAGTGTTCCCCACAGAATTTCTTGACCATCCGCTACCTCGACAGCGACAAAGGAGGCGGGCTCGACGGTGATGTGGTCTCAGCAGATAGACTACCTTCCTCTCAGTACGTTGACGCCGTATTTTACACATGTTTTGTGTGCTCATCGTTTCCCAGATTTGGACCCGTCCTCCAAACCGCCGCCCAAGTATGACTCCCACGTCGTGCATTTCCTTACGCCCTCTCTGGACTCGACGCCGACGTTGAACATCCTGGGCACGGTCGTTCTAACCCGCCCTCGCGAATGTCATGACGCCTGGATATTCTTGGTACGCGTCACTTGATACTATCTTCTCCCTCCTAATAAAATGTCTGTCCGTAGTGCGCTGTTATCTTGGGCCGGCACCGTACCTTGGCTCCCAGACTTGAACTGGGACTACACGAGGAGGACACCTGGTCCAAAGGTGTGTTCGATTATCCCGACGCCGTGTTCCTCGTCTGACTGATGTCTTGCCTGTAGCCTTCACCATTCCCGACCTTTGAACACCATTGATTCAAGACGACAACTGTCAACGTTTCTCTGTTCGGATTCCTCAACACAAGGTAAGCTTAACAGTCCGATTGCTACACACATTGGCTAACGATGCTCTTCATTAAAGACCGACGCTCCTCGCAATACGAACAACGACTTCGTTACACCACTATGGTCAAGATTCGCGACCACACAAGACGGTCTTCGGCCGGGTCTGCCGTCTCCTTGTTGGATAATTCATTTGGTTCCGTACCGGTGAAGGACAGTTGGGCTACGAGCCGACTGAATACCCATATGTCCTTCAAACGGTGCGTTGTCCAAGTTGAACTTATCGCTGTGTCAGCTAACCGTTCGTGGCAGATCTAATCGACGAGACTAACCTCGATGGAACTCGACTACATTGTAAGTTAACGCGCTGTGTACTTGTGCCTTGACTTACTTGTCAATGCGTAGTTAGATTTTGGCTCAACTCTTCCATGGTACGCGGTTCGGTTCAACGGGGGTTTTGTATATTGACTCGACATTTAGTTTCAACGATTCACCAGTCTCTTGAGAAACCTGCCGACCTCTCATCCAGACCGTCGCGTCTATACCTACTTCTCTGTGAGTACAAAGTTTCCCTCAACTAGGACAGTTTATTCAAGTATTCCGACTCTTGCAGGCTGCTTCGCGAATGGATTTCTTACCCCACCATCAACTCTACCCAGCTATCTGGCTGGCTTACCCTTAGGAGTGTCCACCCCCCGCCTCTTCCCCGACGACGAGAACGCCTGTTTGCAGGTGCGTTATCGGGCTCACGGTTCTCTCGGGTATCAGGCATGCTTGCTGCCATATACGCGAGACGAATATGTGCACCATTATCTGCTTTTCCCATTTACATGTGTTTCCAGCCTCCAACAAGGTGTTCTCGAAGCACGCCCAACAACGGCTCAGACGACTGTATCGAGAACTTGTGAGTCTCACCTTTGTTGTCAACTTGAACGGAAACTGACTTGACATTGATGCAGTGCCATTTATAACACTGCTACTCTCAGGAGACGGGCGCACGCTACACCGAAAGGTCAAGTCTGCTTTTTGGAGGGAACAGTTCACTCGGCTCCATGCCGGTGAACAACAGTACGGCTACACGCCGACTGTACATTCCTTGTAGAACCCGGATGGAACGAGTCGACTGGTAGGTCGATACGCTATGAATTCGGACCTTGACTTACCCGTTCATGCACAGACCCACTTGACACTCGGCTTACCACTGACACGGTAAGCTTTTCCACTTTAACGAGCTTCGGGAGACTAATCTACATTTACTATTAGTCTCTCCGAGGACGCACACCGTCGTGACCTCAAGTGCGTCTTGCTTCGTTATTGGTCCGTCACTTTGTCGACTGACTATTAAATTGGCTAGCCGGACTCTCGAGAAGGCAGTCGCGAGCAACGCGAGCACAGCGGCGAAGGCCGCTGCTGCCTTCTGTCCTCCAGCGAAAGGTAAGTTTCCCGTGATTATTATGGACCAGCGACTTACGGTCCTCTTAGATCTTTCTGTCTCACACTTGGGAGTTATCCTAGGCTCACGCCGCCGTCTCTCTGGGATATAGACCACTCGAATTGGTCTTCATGAACCGTTGACTCTGGTACGTTGTCCCGAGTCCTTTGTTTTCGCCCAATTTCTCACAGAACTCGATTATTCTAGATACGTCTGCATTAACGAGACCCCCCACTACACGAATCCGAGTCGGACTTGTAGTCTCGACTGACCGGTGATACCAACGTGAGCCTAGCGCCTCCGCCATGCCGTCGCAAATGGGTGTAGTAGCCCGCCGTACTTGTGAGTATCACTTTTGGTGTCGACTCAAACCAAAACTTACTTGACGGCTAGATTGACTATTGACTATTCGAGTACACCGTCAGAGTGTTACGGCGAGGGACGGTTTAGCGATACCCGTAGAAATGGACTTGTTTGTTGCCACGGACTACTTTACATTAGATGTACTTCAGAATAGTGTAGACTACTCGTGCATCCGCGTTGAGCGAATACTGGTGAGTCGTCTGTTACCTCATCATCTTGTATTTGAACTAACCTTTTACAGATTGTTTTCTTTGTACTGTGTGTGAATGGTTAGATCCTCCGACTGTATGTTGCACATTTCTCTTTCGACTATCAAGTTCTTTTCTTATCAGACTCTCCGTCCTGCGCGATTCGACCATGGAACGCGACAGGTACGGAGAGTTCTGCCTTTTTCTTTCTGTTCCTCTTTCTCTGGGCTCGACTAACCTTGGGCTAACGCCACCGTGTGTCGCGTGTTGAATGTGCGAGCTTGAACAATTGTGTTTGTATTCGTGTGAAGCCGCGACCATGTCTCTGGAGACGATTTCTCAACCGGCAATGAGTGACCTTTATGTAGTATTGGCCTTGAACCACGCAGTACCGCGTACTAAGTAGTGACCATTCCTTCGGTGGCGCCAAAGTATTCATTGGCTCGGACTTGGCGGGGTTTGTGGCAAGCCGAGATGGGAACAGACAGTCGCTGCCACTCGAGAGCAGTATTCTGTCGTGTCCGTCAGTGTAAGTAACGGTTGTACGTGCGCGTTCAAGTAGTCGCTCCGATTTTGACCACTTGTGTGGGTCGCGGTCAAGTACTAATTATGTACGTAGCTACTTTCTCATCTGTCGCTGTTCAATGTTCGTTACTTCTTTACTGTGCTCAATATTCAACTTGTAGTACCAGAATTCAATTTGTTCACCTGCTACATAGGATGTGAAATCTTGACTGAAGCTGGGTGGAGAACTCCTCATTTAAGTTCAAGTTCACGACTCGACCACTTTCGTGGACTTCTGACTATCTCTCAACGACACGATCTCACCAATCCGCGCACACGCGCGCCTCATCGCACATCATCATGTGGCGCAATCGTCATCAATCACACTCCCTTCGCGAACAACTTCCACAAATCAATTACAGAACCCCATCATACATACTCACAAAGCCGTAATTAACAATACAATACCTCGCATTACATAGAGATCCAATAAGTAAGATATCCGACACCACACTACTTACTACGAAGACGGCGGCGCACCGCCACCACCGCCACCACCCTGCGACCCCTCACTCGCACTTTCCCCAACACCCCCACCCAACAAACTCTGCAAATCAAACGACTCCACCGGCTGCACATAAAACCCCTCCACCGAATATGAACTAAGCAGCTCATCAAGCGAGCACGTATCTACCCAACCGCGCATCAGCAAACATCCTCCCATCGAACACGGGGATAACTCACTCGACTCGGCAGCCTCCTTCGCCATCGACGCCCTCAGCGACGACTCCGTAGGCGGCGCAGTCTTCAAATCCCGATCTACCACCACCAAGAAAGTGAGCATCACCCCTCCAAGGCCGTATCCACACTCACTCGTAAACATCCTCAAAAGTCCCCTATCCGGCAACGAAATAAACGTCTTGAGGTTCGCCTGAGCCTCCCTTGCATACCCCAACGCCGCCGCCTTGTCGTCCAGCACACTGCTCACGTACGATATCCCCGACCAATAGTGCTCCATATGATGTATCGCCTGTGTGGCGAAAGTAAAGCAAAAGTTGAATTCGGACTGAATACTCTCTCCCGTGGTGATGTTCAACGCGGTTTTGTATTAGGAAGCGATAGATACAAAAATCATGCACCTAGCTACTTGTTGAGGTTGTGTAGGTCAAGGAAACAAAAGAGCCATTAGCCGCCTAGTGTTAGTAAACTGATGCAACGGATATTGCAGCATGACGGCACTTACGAGTACTGTGCGTATACACCCACAAAACGTTGGACTTGAACTTGAAGATTGTTACAAGACAGTCAAGATACACTTCGCGAGACGAGTACACTTCCACAATCCATCGAATTGAATGCGCCACAAAATGATTTCAAGACGGGACCTGGAAAAGAAGTCAAGCAACCGATCGAGCGCCGAACTGCCTCTTACGCACGGTAATATTCATCTGCGGGAACCTGAATTTGCGGTCTACGCAACGGTCAGTTTGGACACTCCCATTCTTTCTTTCCCACTTACCGTCACCTTTGCCTCTGCTGCCGCCGCCAGATACACGAAAACGTTGTGGTAAGCAATACTTACCTTTACCTTGCTCGTCTGCTGAAGATCCATCGTCTCAGCGCATTCTTCGGATTGGAGCAGTGTCATCGTTGGTAAGCTCATCGTCGTCGTGTCCCCAGCTCGCCCGCTGAAATTTCATACAGTCTTCGACTTGAAGAAGCCACAGATACGACAGGATAAGCAAACGAAGGCTCTCTCCAGCGGGTTTGTTGACTGTTCGAGTTCCATAGACGGTCCATTCGTCAACATCCGAAGAACCTCGAGTAGTCAAAACCAGGTAACGTCAAGCAAGCTAGCGTCAAGAGAGTTCTAACAGTAGTACCCAGAGTCGTACCCGCTTAATTCGTCGAGAGTTCGGGTTAGAATGTCGACGCCGCGGTCCATATGATGAAAAGGTACGTATTGAACGCCTGAACACCTTTCATGACTGACTTGTTCCTAAAGTTTGAAGTCGATGGTTACGCCATACCATACACACGGTCCAGGCCATGAGCGTGAGTCGCTCAATTCGTCGAGAACCGGGTTCGGATTGCCAAGAGGGATGTTTAAGCGAGGACGAGGCGTAGACAAAGTGGTGGTTTCAAGGTGCGTGATCGTGTTCAGCCCCATTTGAAAAGGACCGACAGTGACACACAGGAACCCATAGCTCGGCCAAAAAATCTGAATTTCCAACATCACAAGGGTCAGAGCGAGCACGCATCGCGTCACGACATAATTTGGACATGAGGGCAGAAGGAGAAACAAGATGTCGATCATCTCGAACCAAATGCGGCAACGATCTAGTTATGTTCTGACCATCACCATCTTGATCTTGAAATCGGATTCTATACTCCCTCTACGCATCGGCGCCTACGGCGCCGCCAGAATCAACACTGACTCGACTTTTCCACCAGCTTAAACGCGACAAACGGGACTTTCTGATATTTCAGTGGTAATGTTCGAACATTACGGCGTCTGAGACATCCGTTTCAACGGACCGCGTTTACACGCTCCGCCCAAAGGTAACAGGATATCATTGACCATATCTACTAACTAAAAGGGCTGTAGGTTACCACGGCGCCAAGGAGCGTTCGAACGCGTTCTACTTCCCTGCGTGTTCAAACTCGGCTGGGAGTTGGAACTGCAGGACCTGTCTGGGCTCGAGGACCTGTTTGAACGCTAGAACCTGTTCAAACTCGAAGATCCGTTCAAACTCGAAGACCACACTTGAGCCACTATTCCAGGGTGGCATAACGATGTACCCTCGAACAGTGGCTTGAAAGGGAGTGTTCAAAGTGAGCCACTCATCCTGTCTCGCGGCCTACTCCTCGTCGCATCCTCGTCTAGACAGGTCGCGTAGTTATTCCTGACACTTCGTTGTTGCAGAGGGAGGACGACACGGATCGCCACAACGATGTCGACATCGGATGATGATGGGCATGAAAGAAAGAGTCACAGTGTGATGTGCGTGGCGAAGGTCTTCTGGCTTCTTCTGGTGAACAAAGGTAGTTTCCACGAGACCTTTGTGTGTGTATTCATTATTTTTCATTCCTGAAATAAATAAACACCGATTCTCGAACAAATGGGCCGATAAGATAAGATAACCGCAAATGCATCCAGACGCGGTCCGATCCTCCGACAACTTGCTGCCCTCGTTCAAACCGGTCTTTCACGCTGGCCCGCGGCCCAAGGCAACACACACTGGCCATCAGGCCAGACACCTGTCTCCAATGCTCCTGAGAGGCGGATCCTCCACGGCTGCGTCCTCCAAGACAAACTTCCAACTGTTTCTCTACACCGCCAAAGGAATGAATTTTGCCGAAATAGCTTCACGGTCAGATGGTCCTTCATGCGTGAGCCGGAAGGTGCGTTCCATTTCTGAACCCTTGAATGAGCAGTTATCCCATTCCAGTAATAACAACCACGTACACTCCTAACCAGGAACAATATTGCATACCGCTGTGCTCCGAACAATACCGACCACCGATGATCAACGCGCCCATGCGCATCGTGTCTGCATCTGAATGTCGCTGTATTGTCCTCTGGCAGAATCACCGTCCATGGTGATCTTGACACCCGCCATGTTTTACAAGAGCGCGTCTGGAAACACCGTTTAGTACGTGCCCCGCTTGTCTCTTCTCGCAGGAGGTCATTCCTCCTTCCTTCCTTCCTTCCCCCGACCTTAGTACATCTATGACTATCACTCGAACTACGCTTGGAGAAATTGGATAGTTCAGGCGCGGCGATGAAAACCATGAAGCACGACTCCCACGGACACCTCATTCAAGTCAACAATACGTGTATGTTGTACGACTTCGGTGGACACCTTATCAGGTGTTCCGACGCTATGCCAACCAGGCATATGAGGTTAATATCTCTTCATCGGGGAAGAAGACGCCACTTCCCACCTAGTTCGCTCACCCACGAGGAGGGAGGAAGTGCAGACATATAGTACTATCATGATCTTGCAAGCATCGTCGCCATCTCCGACGCCCAAGACAACCTTGTCACCTAATACAAGTACAATGTCTTCGGGCAGGTCACGATTGAAGGAGATGATCTCGCACGATACGAGTTTTCGGGCAAGGGGATGATTGGACACTTTCATTACTTCAGGGCGTGCTTCCATGACCCCTCGGTATGTGATGTTTTCATCGTATAATCTATTACAACTCACCCAGACTTGCAGATCGGACGGTTTTTGACTCGATAATTACCCTACTTGAACGATATTAATCTATCCGAGTCTATGTTCATAAGTATGTACGCACCCTCGAAGAATAACACCGTCAACTTTATCGATCTCAACGGGAACGCGCCGCGGTGGCATTGGTGTGTTGACTTGCTATCCTCATTGGTGTTGCCCTCATCGTTGCGGGCACTCCTCTGATGTTCATTCCTTTTGTTGGGCCGGTCGCCGTCATCGCTATAGGGGCGTAATCTGGCGCCATCCTCGGCGCGGGTGTGGCTCGTCTCAACGCCGACATTGCTAGTGTAGTCTGATCAAGAGTGGGGCACTTTTCAGTGCGCTGACAGGAGGTGCTGCCGCGGCGGTGGATATTGCACTGCCCGATGCCATATTCACTATGAGACGTGCTGCGGGAGTAGGCAAGTGGGAGCAGAGCACAGCGACAAACACTGTCGTGAATTTTGTGATGAAAAAAAGCTTAAAAGAGGTTGCTTTGCATGGAGCTTGTTAAGTGAATCATTTCAAGCAATGTGGGTTTCCCCTCATGCAAATCTAACACTTTTGCGAGGTGTTCTGCCTAGATATTAGCTGTTTCCGAATCTGAATGATAAACATTTATCGCGTCAACGAAGATGGGCATGGTCTTTGTTGAGCTTAAGTACATAGCTGCCTATGTCTAAAGGCTTTTGTTCGCACTTGATCATGTGAGGATATGACCAGTCCCTTTGTGCGTTCAGAGCTTGTTCTCTTACCACCATCTGCTGCCACTATGTCGTTTATCTGCCATCTGCTTTCACCACGTCGCCGACAAGTCACAGACTCCGGGCGACATCTCGACCTGAAACAGGTGCATCCAGTGATTGAGCCACTCAGCGACACATAACTTGGTCGACCTGCGCTTGAACACTCGCCACGTTTCAACGGACGTGGCACGCGTTCAAACGCAGGTGGAACAGGTTTTGCGAAGTGGCTGATATCATCGTTTGAACACGTTTGAACGCGTCAGATTGAACGCGGGGCCAACTGTCGAAGTCGTCGAGTTTGAAGGCGTCTGTTTGAATAGCGACAACGAGACCCGTTGATGTCCATTCGAACGCGTTCAAATGGCCTTCATTGCTTCTCCGAGTCTTATAGGTGGGTTCATGCATGTGAACTAGCCGTTCAAACTGCTAACTTCCACCCGCTGGCGCGTTTAAACGTTTCAATTGGGATTAGTACAGTAATACATAGTCAATAATATCTCGTTACCTTTAGGCGGAGCGTGTAAACGCGGTCCGTTCAAATGGATGTCTCAGACATGCCATCGTTCGAACATAACCACTGCTTTATCTGGGACTTTGTGGGTAAAGCAGCGTTGAGGGCCTCGCCGGCCAGGCTTGGATTTCGGAAAAAGTACGTTTTACCTGTCGTTTTTTCGTCTTTTTGAAGCTCATTTGCACTACAGCTTTATTCAAAATATGTTCCTTGATTGGGTGAGCCTTCCTTCATTTCCCGTGTTGGGATTTGCATTAATGAAGAAAGCAGGACATTCGCAAAGGAGGCGGTGCCGGTTCGCCACCGCCTGGACAAGCTGTCTACATCTAGGAGAGCGATTTCGTTGCCCTGGAAACACAGCGTTGGTTTAGGACAGGCGTGGCTGTCCTCGCCGGACCGGCTTTTGGTCCTGGCGAAAAGGTACGTATTTTCAGATCGTCTCGACTTCTATTTCTCACCCGTTTTCTGTAGATCTGATCTAATGCCCCATCAAATACGGTACGTTTCACCCTATTTATTGTGGTATTATTGAACTCATTGGTTTCCATTAGGCGAGGTGGCTTCGCCGCCTCCTCGCCCGTTCAAACGACTCGAGGAACATCACCTCGTCTTTGGATCCCGTCATCTTCCGACTCCAGCGTGTGGTGGCCTCGCCGGCCAGGCTTTTTTCTGAGAAAAGGGTACTAATATTTGCCTCAAATCTCACGACTTGAACCAATTAGTTCAAACCCCATATTGCAGCGGAGTCTAGCCCGACCTTCTTCTTTGCCAGACAATACGCGTCGCCGATCGAGATCTGAATCTGACGGGATTCGGGCTTACGGACGCATTGGGACGTTTAGGCGGAGAACTCGTTAAGGTACTTTTACCTTGTTCGTTCTGTAGTAAGGCACTAATTCGTTATCCCAGTGCCGTGATATTGACCTTGGATGCAGTGAACAGCGGCGCTTCCGCCGCTGCGCTCGCGATGCGAGCTTTTCACTGCTGGGATAGCGTGGCCAATACTTTACGCCACACTTCGATTTTACTCTCGCCTTCCTGGACCCTGGCTCCGATGGGCTGCTCTCGTCCGCAACTTGCTTAGGACTCCGTCTCCGTCTCCATTACCTTGACGCATCCGCCATCACTACGTACTCGTTGGATGTCCTCCATTCACCTGGTACCCTGGGATTTTCAGCACGGAGCTATCCTTACCCGTCCTTCGTTCGGCCAACTGCAGCCGTTGATGTCGATCTGGATATGACGGCGCTCGGATTTATGGACGTTTTGGGACTTCCAGGTGACGACTTCGTCTTGGGTACGTGATATTCATATCCTTCATTTCCTGGACTTACGGCCTAATGTAGCCCTTCAGCTTCACGTCAATTGCAGTGAGAAGCGCCGCTGGCGCTGTTACGCTCGCCCCTCGAGCTGCTGACCGCCGCAATAATGACTTTGGCTGGCTTCAAACGCCCAGAACTGTTGCAATTTCAACACGGTCTTACGAGCGGATCCTCACCCTTGATGGCGATTTGGATCTCGCATAGTTCGGGTTTACGGCCCCATTTGGACACGTTGGCGATGAACTTGGTGGGTACGACATTTTGCTTGTCTCGGCTTCTGTTGCTAATTCTTAATTACAGGGACTTGATATTAGCTCCGTTCGCAGTGGGCAGCGGCGCTTCCTCCCCTGCGCTCGCGCTGCTCACTGCTCACTGCGAGAATATCAGCAGTTCTCGTAGATTGACGCCACACTTCAAGTTGACGCTCACGCGACTTGGACGCTAGCTTCTACTACGGCATATGCATCTACCGTGCTCGGCGCCGTTCTGGACGCCAAGGAGAATGTGGATTTCCACAGCCCACAGTCGCTCCAAGGTCCATAAGGTTCGTGCCTCTAATTGCCCATCATCTCCCGGAGCTAATTCTTTTCGCAGCTGTATCCACGGAGCGTTGATTCTGCCGTGATTTGCCCTGTTCTGTCGTTGATGGCGACTCTGTAGCCATGGGTTTCGGCTGGGAGTACGATTCTCGCGTTGGGCGAACTTGGGACCCGCTAGCGCGGATGTCACTGCCTTGTTACCCGTAAAATACCTTGTATTTTGTGTAGAAGTATCTGTACATGTTGGAGCTACGTCCAGAATGAAACTATCCTTTGTTTAATATTTTCTGTGTGAATCCGATGGATGTCTGTCGGGTCGCCAAGTCGATTCCGCGTATTCGCTGGTGGGGATTAGCTCCGCTTTCTGAGGAGGTAGCCCAAGTCCTGTCAACGTTCTATCTCCTCCCATGAGACGACGCCAGAGCCGAAGCAGAAATGATTATCGGTGGCTTGCGTATTGGAACGACTGTTTACAACATATCCTGGATACGTCTCCGAAGAGATACAGTGAACCGTGTAGTATACGGGCATGACATATTTTCTCTCGCTCCTTGACCAGTGACCACCTATCCCTATTCACTTCATTCGGCGGTGGCTTCCCCGGTGCTCTTGGTACGAACATTGAAGACATGCTCGACTCGCCGTATCATGCGATGAAGATCTCGAGTCTACCCCAGTGTCCCATTGCGGGGGATGTATTTCCTCATGCGCATGGCTGATAACGCCGCAGTCATTTATAGTGATGAGGCGCAGATGATAGTCAGCGTAGTCGAGAGAGTCAAGGAAGACGGCAAGGCCGTGGTCAAGGAGAAACAGAAGTATGAGACCTTCGAGGCGATGACTACCGAGTTCGTTCAGCTTTTGAAGGAGTGCAAGGAAGGCATGTATATTAAAGGTTGAGGAGGACAGCACGAATTTACTTTGTACGTTGTACGAAGATACTAAATCAAAATGAGTGATTCTTCTATCCGATAAAAGACCCCAAAGGTATATTATTGCCTCTTCTGCTCTTCCATACGTGCTATACATCCCATCATCTGCAAATAACGAGCTGCAGACGAACAAACATCCTTTCGCGCCCACAAACATATCCAGCGTCACCCCTCCCACCTTACCCTTCTCATACTCATCGAGGTACCCCAACGCCGTTCTCCCTGTCGTTGAACACAGGGCATCCACCTTTCCATGATCGGAGGAATGACGTTGGACGCCCAACATTGTTTGCACGCGCCCGTTCGCCACCAAAAGCTCTGGGTGTACGAAGTACCTATAATGTTTGCCGACAAAGTGAACACGAGGACACGCCAAGGAACATATTGTGCTGGGATTGGACAGTTCGAGGCCTATCCGCGGGGACGTGTAAATGGTCGAGACGCGCTTTTCCTTCGACGGCGCAAGATACATGTATGCTCTCCCAACATCGAAGGCATCCAGAATATTCAGAGCTCCTGTATTTCCATCCCATATCTCTGTGACCAGCGACGAAATCGAGCTTGCTCCGCTGAGCGCCAGAATGCGGTCCACAAGAAGACGGTCCCGAGATAACTTTCCCGGTGGAACGGTCACGTACGGTTCGGAACAGAATACCTCCGTGCGAAATGGAGGAGCTCGGGACCACGGTAGTACCCATCCTTCGTCGCCTGGAAATAGGACAACACGACTGGAGGTGCCTTGTTGCCGAAGGTCAGATCAAGACCTTTACGCGTTCCTCCCTGATACCCAGTGGATCCCACGACGACATGCGAATTGTCACCCTCCTTAGAACGTCTGGGAGTACGATGAAAGTACCTGGACGTCATAAATATCACAGACAATCAACAAAATGGAAAAGATTACCAGTTACCGGCGGTCCTCTGCTCCTGGCTGCCGTGCGAGAATGGGTCACGGTGCAGTTCCGACCAGAAGTAGAACTCGATTTCAACGAGTTCCAATTTAGTCTCCTTTCCAGACTCTGCACGCACGCACGACGATGTCGTATTCATGCAAGAGTGCGGTGGCAATTGCATCAAACCGACCAACCAGAGCGTCTGAATCAGATAAAGTCAAGCAATGTAGATAAATCAGCATTGGAACCTAAAGCTGCGGTGGAAGGCGGCGGTGAAGGGGGAATAGCTCATGGTCGTTTAGAGTTTGGCGCTCCCAGCAGATCATGGTCATCCGAATCCAAACGCGTGTGTATATCCTTCATGGAAGCCCGGTTCCTCTTGAGGAAGCTTTCATTTGAAGACAGAGTATCAGCACATTTTGCCGTTGGGATACGGGCGTCCATCCTGGTTGATAGAGGCAAGTTGTTGTTGTTGGTGTTGTTGTTAAACCGCCAATTTGGCCCACAGGACCGGCGGGCCGCAAGAGGTGCGCACGCGATGTTGACATAAGCCACCACCCGTACGTCTCCTGCGCTCTCTACCCTTCCAAGAAGCCGAGCTCACCGTCGAACCACGGCGGTAGAACTTCAAGGTCAGGCAGGAGCACCAAACGAGAGAAGAATAAGAGACGTATGCTCGCAATTGGATAGAGCTCGGCTTGTTCGGCGTGAGCCTCATCCGGCCATCACCGGCAAACTGTACAGTATCTGAAGCCACCAAATGTTTTACCAACGTTGAGCCAGGCAATACGGCAAAAAAAAAAAAGGACAGATGTCTCTCGCCGTGCTCGGGTTGTGGCTTTAACCAAACGTAGCTTACGCCTATCGTGCTCGGGTCGTAGCCTTCAACGTCCTCAATCCAAGATTGTAAGCTGCAAGTACAAAACATGGTGGTGGAGAGACACGATGTTCGGCTGCTTGTAAATGATTGTCGACGTCAAAAACTAACCACGATCGTGGCTGTGCAACACTGCCACTGCCACTTTTTCCTTTCCGTTCAAGTTTCTCATCCCCACTGTTCTGACTTTCAGTCGCTGATAAATTCCTACGAGGAATTATTTCGTGCGTTCCTTCATCCTTACCATGCGCGTACCGGAACTTTTCTTCTCAGACATTTCACGCTTCGTCAACTTGAACCGATTCATGATTCCGTGCTTGCCTTGATTTTAGGCCTGGCTGATACATAGGTCCCAATTATATACGAGTTCCTACATGGCTTCGCAATTAATCGTGGCCATCCTGCATGACAGTGATCTTGTCGCGACGCACTAAGTAACTTGCGCCACACAAAATGATAACACGCTTCCCATCGACGACGAACTCCAGATTGGTGGATGGCCTGACAAGATTGTTCGTCCTTGCCGCCAACGATCGTCCTGCTATGAGACCACACTGGTAAGCTGACTTTACTTGATTCCCACTTCTGAGTACAATTGCGTACTTCTGGCGCGTTTGTTCGGGCTACGCCTTAGCACTGGCGTTGATTAGTACTCTATAAGTCTTTTTATGATGTCTATATAGCAAAACAACATCTCCAACGGTTGTCCAGACAGTGCTTCCCATCAGGTTTCTTCAGTCGACTGCGAATAACGACAAAGCAGTGTTTAAATAGCGACAGATCGCAAGTAATAATCATATCTACATTTGGGCATCAGCGTCTTCCCTAACGACTTCATTGCCTTCTTGATGGCTTCACCTTCAATCGAGAGGCAGGAAACTATCAGACGACTAAACCCCAATCCAACCATGTCTCTCAGGACAGCGTCAATCGCTTTCCACACACGACGCTCCGACTCCGACTCGACGGAGTATATTCGCGCATGACAGGTCGCAGCACGCTAGCTGTCGACCGCGCCACCACATCCCTCAGCGCCTGAACATACCTATCTAGCTCTGCATCGCGCGTAAGCCGCAACACCACTGTCGGTACATCATAAAACGGGAACACCGGCCCAACTCGCACAGACAAATGGTGATGTGTATGGTCGATCTCCAGCGCGTGTAGCATCTGAACGTCATCGTCAAGCGAGAGGGTAGGAGAGATGATAAGTTTTTTGACGTTCGTGAGCGTGAAGAGGGCGAGAAGGAGGCGATTGACAGGAGGTGGGCAGGAGGATATGTCCACGATATTCAGGCGGTTTTTGATGAGCGCCTTCTTGGGGGAGGGCGGTCCATCAGTGGGATAAGTCGCGAAGGTAATGGGCCACACGACCGAGAAGGAATACAGTACAGGCATGCTATCGAGGATGCGAGGAAGAGTGTAGAGCGATGGGATGGAAATCCCCTGCAGGCGGAGATGCCTGACATGGACAAAATGAGCGCCACCACACAGCTGAGGCGAGTCGTCAAATGGTGATCCGCCACCGAAGGTAATACTCCGGACTCTCGTCATGCAGCCCATCGCTTCCACGAACGGGACTCTGGTCTTCGAGGTAAGGTCCATGACGACGAGCTCCTCAACCCATGGCTTCCTGGGGCTAGCTCGGAATATCGATAGGAATGTCGGGTACGTGGGTGGGTCGGCGGAAAGCCAGAATCGCTTGAAGTCATCCTCTAGGTATGCTTCGGGGGATGACGGCTCCATGCGGAGGTATACGCGATGGAAGATGTGTTTGTGAGCGCGAGGGAACCATGCCTTGGAGACGAGCGTACAGGCATGTAATGTGTCGGTACGATGGAGCCGCCCATCAACGTCGTCGAGGCCGGGAGACGCGATGAGGTCGATGATGAGATCGACCAGTTCTTGCGGCATGGGAAGAGAATACTGCAAGCAGAGTCAGTCGCGACGATCAATATAGGAAGGAAGGAAAACTCGCTTCGATGATGTTTCACATTTCTAGTGGCCAGTATGGGGATGGGAGTGGGGAGATGAAGATGTTGATATTCGCCTACGCCATACAAACAGGACAATGGGATAGTCATGACCATTATTTGGTTCTGCGTCTTCGACTGCGTGCATTGTGCGCTAATTAAGGCAAGTGTGAATTCCACCTTCGGATATTGGAAAGAGCGAGTTTCACCCACCTGTGACGATAACGTCCTAGCAGCGATTCGTGTAGGATCTAGACAAACACTCCCGACTGACTGACATTCAGGTGTGCATGATGATGAGATGTGATCTTGTAGGATAGTCAGGCAAAGGAAGAAACAAGTTGTAAGAAATAAACATACATTCATCAGGCTATGACTACTGCATGTCGATAAATACGTCGAGCCTCCGAGCGCGTCACAACTGGCAGAAAGCGCGAGGAAATAATGACAAGGCCGTCGAATTATCGAGGGGCTGCCAGCGAGACGACTGTCAGATCTATCTGCTTCAGGGGAACAAAGGCGAGAGCAGAGCCAAGGAGAACATAGAGCGCCCAACGCGAGCTGTAACGTCGCTAGTTTCGGTGGATGTGACATGATAGCAGAGTTACGATACGAAAGAGCATTGGGTCCCAAAACGGTAACGCACAAAACAAAGCAAGGGGGTCGGAGAGCTAAAACTACGCGTCATGTTTGAAGATCTTTCTCATAGATGAATGGAAGGGTCCTGATGGTAATGTTATAAGGAGCAAGCGACTCCCGGCGAATGCGTACCATCAGTATTTTTGGATGTCCGATCCAACGTAAAGGAGGACGTCGCGTCAGGCACGTTAATGACTGTAGAAATCAGAGTCCTCGGTAGTTGATAGGACACAGACAAAGCCCGCGCCGACGAAACCAGTGATGAAAGTAGGACGCAAAAGCCGACACGTGGTCTACGGCGTTTCCCGACCTAAACCTGAACAGGTGCTCCTTGGGCTCTCTTTCAACTACCATTCTCAATATCAACTTCTACAAACGATCCGCTCTCGCAACTCTCTCTGGCGTTCCTGTCTCCGATTTTGTAATCATAACTGGGTAACATGTGCTATCATAGCAGGGTACGAATACGGAAATGCGTGGTCAAAGACAAAGCAAGCGCGATCTGCACTTTCACACTCTGGTCTTTTCTCTACCCTGCTGGCGTGCTTCTCTCTTGGAATGCTCATACTGTTTCCTTCTGAATTGCCGGCTCATGGCTCGACACCAAGCACTGTTGCTAAATGAACGGTAACAATCTTGTCGAGCGAGACGATAAATCCGGATACACGTGGTCGTTCATTCATCTCGAGACCAGACAAACCGACGCCCACAAACCCGCTATAATAGCACAAAAGCCTCATGTCCTCCTTCACACGCGGTTCCGGCAAATCCGCACCCACAAACCCTCGCCCCAATTTCACAATTGTCTTCACTCTCCTCTGTAATATCACATCGCACCCATCCTCCGCTCCCGGGTCTTTGTCCCTCTACGCGTCAAGCTCCTAATATCACCTCGCGCCTCCTCCCCACCCGTCCGACCGTCAAATATCTTTGATAGACGACAATGCCTTTCAACAACACATCAACTGTTTCTTCCTCGTCGAATTATAAACCTCGCACGACCAATAACAAGATGTCACTACCAACCATCCCCAGCCGCGATGTCATACAGCAACCCCCTGCACTCCTCCGTCCCCTCCTCCTCCCAAATCTACTCCCTCAGCGCACCAGGCGCTCCCACAAAATTCGCCCTCCCCAACCGCCGGCGCATCCCCCAGCGTGCGCTCGCGCCCAAGCACGGCCCACCGCAGAACCCCCAGCCGACGATATACTCCGACTACCCCGGCTTCCAGCACCAGGGCGTACCCATCAAGGCATTCGGCGCCTCGGAGCCTGCGATTATCGGCGCGAAAGACCCGGTTTTCAGGAAACCAGGCGTTACTAGGATCACATTCCACATACTGGTTAGTCAGTCCCGGTCGTGTCTTTTTAACAGCATGCCCATATTTCGATTAGTGGCCCGGATATCCGCATGTCGAACGGTACCGCTCTGTGGAGGTGAATACCAAGACGGGGCCCATGACGAGAGCACAGCTTGGTTACGTCGTCGCTGGGAACTTGATGCGCTTCGTCGAGGTGAGCTCACTGTCTGTAGCCCCATGTATTGCGCGACTTATGGACTTTTCTCCAGAAAACGCAGTACGAGTCTATCAACGCCGCAGAGAGACAGTGGAAAGTTGGCGCTGATGGGATTCGACTAGAGAACCTTGTTATCCTCTCCGTATGGAACACTTACGAGAATTCCTGGCAAGCGGAAATTGCGGTGGATTTATGATAACTTGACTCCCGAACTCTTAATTTCTATTGTGCTCTGTAATGGTAGACGTACATTGACACTTATTACTTTATTCTGCGTCGCCTCACTGTCAATGGAGAGTAATTGAAACTGGCGTGCTTCCTCAGCCAGTGTACTATTTGCCTTCCGCTTGGTGATTCTTCGTATGAGTGCGTATCCTAAAAACTTGGCAACTTCGCGCGCCAGCACGGACAAGATTGGTGCACCATGTCTTAGAGGAACTCAGGCGTGGTTCACGGGCGAACAGAACGTGTCACTGGATGCGACAAGGCGCCATTCTGGAATCCGGGCTTCAGCGTACTACGACAATTGCGCGTCCGAAACTACCAGCTTCTGGGTGAACATCGAAATGTCTATCTCTATTACTACGTCGCCACCCGTCGTTGTACGGAATGCCGACGGTCATGAGAGGAAGGACTCGGCGGACGCAACCATGGAGCATCGCTGTCTTGCGTTTCGTGCCTTTCATATATCGATGAAGCCAGCGCTGTTCATCATCAAGCACCATCAAAAGACGTCCATGGACCTTCTAATACCTTCGCTTTCTCCCTACGTCCTTTCAGCCATCGAAAAAGTCCAACGAGGAAGCATTTCGAGACCTCTTCTGTCCACTGCATTGTTCTACTATAGCGTACACAGATCCCGACGGACTAATCGTAAAACTCAACTCGGGGAAAGGCTAGTACATTCAACAGTCGCCAGACATATCGATACAACATATAATTACTCCCCGAAAGGAAGGTCGATATAAGATAACTATAGAATCTCTTGAACAACGAAGGAACTAAGTATTCAAGACGTGGTATTAAGGAAAAAGTAAGGTATGGTGCGTCTGACGACAACATGTATCCATTTTCGAAACGAGTGTTGATAGCAGAATGGAAGATCCATGCCGACGCGACGTCGACAGCGAAGAAGATGAGTACAACATGTCAGAAACGTCAACAACGATAGCGATGGAAAGCTAGAAAGGAAAGCCCGGGGGATCGCAAAAGGGGTATGGAATGTCGATAGCAGGATGGAAAATAAGAACGAATAACCAAGAAAACAGAATGTAGGAACACGTGGGCGCGAAAGAACATGGTAGCCCGATCATGGAGTTCTCGGGTTGAAGATGAGCTTGCATTCCATTGCCGAGGGGAAGATGACCTGGGGGACGTACGTGTCAGTAATGGGATTAGCGACGTGCCAAAGGACTGCTTACGAAGCTGTCTTTGATCTCCATGCTCCTGTCTCCGCGGGAGCTTCAATATTGAAGTTTCGTGCGACGGCAGCGTTTTGTTAAATTCACTATCATAGAAACGTTGGTGCGACGAATCAAGAAAGCGTTCGAGCACTAACAAGGCAAAAATACAAAGGAAAGAGTCAAATCATAGAGCTTGAACCATACTTTGCGTTATTACCCAACTCCTCATCGACGTCGTGCACCTGGATGCTAAATGGTCCGTGAGGTCCCGACTTTCCAAACGACTGGGTATCATCCCTCACTTCGTCTTTCAAGTTGTTCGATGATAGCGCCGTCGATGTAATTCCCGTACTCAGATCGTCGAGATGCACCGTCGTGACATACGCTGCAGGAGGCGGGAATGTCGCTGTCGTATCTTTCTGCGAAAACACCCACGTAGCGAACTGGAGCATCGTCGACATGGCTCCCTTCTTTCGGGACTTGGTCTGCTGCGACTCTTCTCGGATCCGTATAGCGGCGGTCACTACCACCGGGATATTGCACACGATGAGCGACACGCAGTCCTATTCGAACGGAGTGAGATGGAGCTGTATTGAATGGCAAGGCATCTACCTCAACGAGTGCAGCTATCACCACCTTTACGCCACCGAGTGTAAGGATGTACGCCGCATGCACGAGCGAGACGATTGTGGTCACGATACACGTCGAGAAGATGACCATGAGCCGATGTCTGAGTCCTACGTCCTCGAGACCCGAAAGGAGTTTTAGCGGCGCGATGATGAGAATAAGATCGGCGATAATATCGGCTGCAGGACGTCATAACGTTAATCGTTCTGGTGTATGCTGGATAGACTTACAGACTAATTGGCAGATGGCGACTTGCTTATTGAGGGTGCACTGTGGGCTACGCATGTCTTTCCATTTGGGCTCTGGCTCGCAAACCCAGAACAGCTGGCAGATGAGGATAACAAGGACCAGAAAGAAGAGGACACCGATCCACAGCAGTCGGCGCCACCGCCGCTCGCTCGGATCGAGGCGTATGATGGAGAAAAGAATGGATAGTCGAGCAGACCTATACCCGCGTCAGGTAAACCCAACCGAAAGAGACATCATGCTACTAACCAGATAATCGTGTAGAACGATGTCGCCATCAAGTAGTACGCCGCCACTCGATTCACCTTCGACAAAGCATCTACAGGACGAGTTAGCACGTATATGACATCTGAATTTCACTCACTTGGATTGGGAACATGCATGAACACAGACGCTATCTGCACGAAAAGTACCATCATCGAAAAGAGAGCCCAAGCCTAGGTAAACGTCTGGTCAGACACCGTGAATGAGCGAAAAGAACGTCAAGTACTCACATCATCCGCCCACAACCGACTTCGCCGCACGAACAGGCAGTAGAGGGTGGTCGAGATGGCCACAAAGGAGCATACCGTAGACGTTACTGTCAAGTCATACCCGCCCGTAAGAGACTATTAGCGCACCACGCGATCTTTTGCTTACTTTTGATCTGCACCAGAGGGTCTTTAATATCGAGAGCCATGGTGGTCGAGGAGCATGCTGGCTGGCCGACAAAGCGCAGTCGGCGATTATAAGACGCGCAGATGACGAACAGATATCCATCCAGGATGCGTGCAATGAAGCGCGTGGTTTTGACGCTATACAGATCTGGCACTCAAGAGACCGGCGCTTCTCGAATCAGTATGGAAGACGTAAGCCATGATGTCCGCGGGTATTAGACGAAAGCTTCATTAGTATTCAAGGGACTATAGGTTACGCTCGACGTAAGAGTTGAAAGAGACGCCAGGAAATGGGTCAAGCTGTTCAAGTTGAATTCAAAATTGAAAAGGGCAAGAGAGCTTTGAAAGTCCGCTTTCAAACTCCGAATTGCACAATTTGCACCCCTCCTCTTTTCATTTTCATTTTCATTGTACCCTCTTTCCCCCCAGGACCGTTGAAGGATCTTCCGGATGCGCTTCTTCACTTTCAACCTGTGACGCTCTACAAAATTTACTGGTAAGCGCAGTCCAGACCTGATGATCTTTGTGGGTGCAGATTCTCAAAAAGTTGGCAGGCCTGGTCTCGGGAAGACCACTGTCCGCGTCAAATGCCAATCTAGCTCGTACATTGGGATCGGTAGAGCAAATGATCCGACCTCGAGCACGGTAATATTAATAGCCCAAGACCCCGAATTGCCACACTCACGATGCCGAAGATTTAACCGTTTGGCTGTAAGCAAAGGCGCTCTTACTCACCTTGCACCCCACATCGATGGCCACTATCGCTACCCGTGAACTGCTCTCTCGTCTTGAGTCCCTCTACCCGTCAACCGACGGATCTTGGGCTATGGTCGCGGCTATCGCCTTTAGTGCGAGCAACGCGCCAGAGGCGGTGGCGGAAGTGTACAAATTCATGTCGCAAAACCTTAAAACAGATGAGGAACAACTGGCGCTAGCGAGGAAGCTCCGCGATGGCCTGTTCAAGTCGGGCATGATCTCTGGATTTCCCAAGGTGAATCATTTCAATCAAGACAGATGATGATTGAACTAACACTGTCGCTTAGGCTATTAACGCGCTCGCTCAACTTCATACCGTTGTTCCACAGCGTTTCAGAGACGCGGGACCCCTCCGGTTCGTGTCGTTTTTGCTTGCTAATCTTCTGATGTTAAAACGCGGCTGTATAGCGAGATAACCGTCGCTACCTCCGATATCAACAAACACGGTCAAGAATATTTCAATCAAACATATGGCGAAACTGCAAGTACAGTACAACCCTTTCTCAAGGAGATCAACCCCGATCTAGGTACATACGTGGCGTTATAGCCCCGTCCTTACTTGTACTAACACGCTGTGTAAAGAATTATTTTCTACGACGTTTGCATATGGCTGGACGTATGACTTTTTCAAAGTAACCTCCCCCCGCCGAGACCTCGTTCTCCATGGTGGCCGCGCTTATCGCGAATGACACGCCCCGGCACTTGCGCGGTGCCATGCGAAACGGTGCCTCTCTGGAGGAGATCAAAGCTGTGCGCCAGATTGCCATCGAAGTATCTCAGGCGTCTGGCGTGCAATTGAAGAACGAGATTCCTGATATCTGATATCTGATATGTACAGTGCTGATGTGGATGTGATGGAGGAATTAACGCGTTGGTTTGTTGGGAACATGTGACCATGCTGTGTGGCGTTCAGATCCTTTCCGTCAAGGCACGTCAAGCGTTTCGAGGCCTCGACACCACTAGCGACCTTCAGGGCATCAAGAGTCAAAATGGTGCCTGCCAGCTTGAAACACGACTTCAACAACCTTCTTCCCGCGCCTTAGGATACGTGTATGCCTGTATGTAACTGCTTGCGGAGTGGTCCGCATAAGCGCCGCCAGGCTTCTCTGATGGACTCTTTAAGAAGCTCCCGAGTACGGTACGAGTCTCATCGGCAACTCCTTACTTCTTTCCTTTGCCCATCATGACTGAGATGATGAACGGGAGCGAGAAAAGTTTAGAGAGCCCCGCGCTTGATGCCGAGCGAGAGTCAGACGCAGAGGAACTCCCGATGCCAGTCGACCGTCGTGTGCGCCGCAAGGTGGATATCAACTTGATCCCCTTAATCGCGGTTCTGTATCTTTGTAGTTTTTTGTGAGTTCCATCCCGTTGATTCGCTGACGCTCAGATGCTGATTTTTCACACAGGGATCGGGAAAATATCGGCAAGTGTTTTTTTCTCTTCTCCTCGCTCGGTTCGTAGCTTACAGCGTGTGTACACACAGGAAATGCACGCGTACGTACATTACACCTTGACTCGGACGTGGACGTGGACGTGATCTGATCCTCGATATAGGTCGCTGGTATGGCTAGCGACTTGCATCTTACCGGGAGTCGGTATCAGCTTGCTGCTGCTGTCTTCTTCGTTAGTCTCTCTCTCCATTCATGTATGAATGAGGTCGTCGCTGATCCTGATCCGGTTCATAGATACCATACAGTTTGCTAGAGATCCCTTGGTAAGAATCTCATCCATCAGTCATCGCTCATCGTTCGTTGATGGTCTCCCCAGCAATGTGGTTATGAAACTCTTACGTCCTTCGATCTGGAGAAAGTACTTACCTGATTTCTGAGCACCACTGCTGACTTCGTTGAACAGTTCCCAGTATCATGTTCTCTTGGGGCATCGTCAGTAAGTTGACATTAGTACCGGCGGCCTAAGCCCGTATACGGAGTCTTACCGTACCTTGTTGTTCAAGTGTTTTCGATGGCATGGGTGAAGAGCTATCATGGCCTTGTCGCGTATGTAGTATTTCGTCCACAACTTCGAAACGCTTCTAACTTGAAGTCTCTTTTAGAGCACGAGTGTTTCTTGGCATCGCCGAAGCAGGCCTTCCTCCTGGTGTCGGTACGTTCGCCCCAATGCGCTGTTTTGTTTACTGTTCATAAACGTGGCAGCATTCCTCATCACTCTCTGGTATCGCCGAGTCGACCAGGCTCGCCCGATCTCGCTGTACTTCTCCTCTGCAACGCTTTCCGGTTTGACACTTTTTTCTCAAGTTCTGCTTGAAGTATAGTGACAGTTTCGTTTCGTCTGAAGGTGCCTTTGGCGGACTCTTGGCATTCGCGATCGAAAAGATGGATGGGTACGTCTCGTACGCCTCTGGTTACTATGCACTGCGTTGAACAAGGCTTACTAGACTCGGTAACTTGCGGGGATGGGCTTGGATCGTAAGCTACCAACGTCCGCTCCGAGTCAACTTGCTGATGCGCTAACCATCGTACACGGCGCGTAGTTCCTCCTCGAGGGCTTGCGTGAGCATTTCCTTCAACCCATGTCTTCCCATCGATTAACACACTGGTCCGACACTGTAGTCACCATCGTTTGTTCTCTAATCGCATTTTGGAGACTCCCCGATGTAACCTCCCTCATCTCTACTAGTCTACCTCGCTGATCGTTTCCTTTCTATTCTAGTATCCAGAAACCGCAAAATTCCTCACCCCAAGCGAACGGGAACACTTGGTCGACGCTCTACGCCTCGACAACGCCGGCCAGCCATCGCACTTTGAAATGAAGTTCATCTGGGAAACGTTACGCGACTATAAATCGTGGCTCCAGACTCTCATCTACATCGGGTACGCGTATGCGTCTGTTAACGTTAGGCTAACCCATTTCTTTTTCGATAGACTGGTGATGCCGTTGTATGCCTTCTCATTATTCCTCCTGACAATCATCAACGCGTTGGGATACTCCGCCTCCGAAGCCCAATTGTAAGTGGTATCCCCCTACTTGTGCGCCACTGAACATCCCCCGCAGAATGACGATCCCGCCATACCCGGCTGCATATCCACCATCCTCATCGGGTACTCCTCAGACCGCCTCAACCTCCGCGGCCCATTCATCATGGCCTCCTCCCTCCTCGCCATCGTCGGATACTCCCTGCTCTACGCCACCAGTCCGAAGAACCTCCCAGGGGTAGGCTACACCGGGGCGATTCTAGCCGCATGTGGCGTCTTCCCAACTGTTCCACTGATGCTCGCCGGGAGCTCGTTGAAGTGGGCGGTGATTATTGGGTTGCAGAGTTGTATCGGCAATCTAGGGGGGTGCGTACCGTTATCTGGGAAAGACTCTGGTTTGAGTTTACTCACTCGTTCGCGTAGGATATGTTCATCGTTCATATATCGAACGCAAGACACGCCGCGGTTTCACTTGGGTCATGGTAAGCTGTTGGTTGTCCAAGTTCATCTCTGACGCTCTCGAACAGCCATCGTTCTGTCGTTCTTGTGCATGGCCTTCGTTGGTGCAGCGTCTACAACACTTCTATACAGTCGATTGAACAGAGCGAAGCACGAACTGTGTTTACTTGAGAAAATAGACGAAGAGCGGAAAGAAGAGTTCTCGCACCTTGGTGTAGACTCACCACTGTTTAGGTGGGATTTCTCCCTTAGCTATCTTGAATGATCTCATGTCCTTAAGCAGATATGCACTCTGATATAGTGCCTACAAACTCCCTGATATAGAATACATTTACCTTCCTTTATCATACACGCGTCGGGTTATCTATCTTGCTGTTTCTTGTATAACTACACCGCCGCCTCCGCAGCTTCGGTCGCTTTCACCCACATGCCTCCCTAGAGAGCCATCAGCTTCGAACTCCCCTATGAAGAACTGCATGCGACTTACAGCACTATACATAGTCAACGTCGTTCTCGGGCAGAACCTGTCAATGCCCTTCCTCCCAGGACATGCAGCCCACTCTGACGGGGGCCTGCACGACGGATGGAACGCACTTTCATCCAAGCTGAACGCGGAAAAGTTCTGCAAAAGGCGAACAAGCATAAACGAGATCTCGTTGTAGGCAAACTGCTGTCCTAGGCAAATCCGAGGACCGGCGTTGAAGGGAAGAAAGATGAACGGGTTGGCGACAATGTACTTCTTCACCCGGTCATCAAGGAAGCGGTCGGGGTCGAAGTCTTCGGCTACACACACATGTGTTAGCGGTATTGCCTGAAACGCAAGATGGAAGATCATACCATCTGGTCCTCAGAGGTCTGTTCGACGGTGCATCATGAAGACGGAGTACGCGACACTGTAGCTCAGGAGATGAGAGACTGGTCAATCGATATAGGGCACCGACATACCCTGTACGAGGAGGTATGTAGAATGGTTTGTCCTTGGGGTTCTCCGCAGGAAGCGTTGTCACGTTAATCGATTCCCTAATTAAAAAGTGAGCCCCATATTTGGGTATCCTGTAGTTGCGTACCGGATATTGAATGGCCTGAGAAGTGAGATTAGTTAGACGTCGAGTTGACAAAGACTTGCCACTCACACGACTGGATATAATCTAAGGTTTCTACGATGGGTTAGAGGCGCTTCCGTAACGGTGTAGAGATGGATGCACTAACCGTTGATGACAGCACGAAGGAACTTCATGTTTTTCACATCCTCGAAGGTCGGCGCTCGTTCGGGGCCAACAGTACCAAGGATCTCCTCCCGTAAGCGGGTCATGATCGTTGGGTACATGGATAAGAAGTAGATCACAAATGTCAAAGTCGCAGCAGTCGTATCTGCGGGAAACGTTGACTACAGAATTCATCTCGATTATGGTTGAACTCACCAAATGAGATGTTCAGGCTGTGGCACACCATCAGTACGATAACGGCTTAAAGGATTGCTATTGCTTACGTTTCGTCTTTGATCACCTTAGGATCTAATGCGAACAATTATAAGCCAATCCATCGTACAGGGAGAGAAGAACTCACCTGAGGTCATACCCATAAGATGATCAAGCAAAGTGTCTTCGTCTCCAATCTCGTCCTTCTTCTCCTCTACCACTGTCCCCATGCTATGCTTCTTCTCCAACGCCGAGCTAATTATGAGATCAATGAAGCTCCTCACAACGCGCATGTGCTCCTCCGTCTTATCCTTTCGCATCTCCATCAGCGGCCATATCCATCCCCGATGTTGTCGATCCGCCAAAATGTCCTGAGCCATAAGGAAGGCCTTGGCAAAGTCGTTCGAGTCTGAGCTCTGAAGAGGAAGACGAGGCACCGTATGGGTATGGCAAATTGCTCGTTAGGCTGTTGACGCATGTGCCAAAAAGGAAATCTGTCGAAGGTCCTAGAAAGATGTTAGACGACAGCAAGTGCGAAGCAGAGAAGATGAATGGACCTGGAAGTCGATGGAATATCCAGCACGGAAGCGCTCTTTCATCCGGGAGACGACTGTCTCCGCGTGGCGGTCATGTAATTCGAAGTGTGTGATGCGATCCTGAGAGAAGAAGGGGCGCGTCATTGAGCGATGGAATCTAAAAATTGGTTAGCCTAGCCCCTGACGTGAGTCGCGTCTTCGTACTTCCAGATGTCACCTATAGCACCAGCTGTCAGCACGGCGGTAGACCGCGAACAAAGATAACTGACCATCGGAATTGAACACGCCCGTTCCAAGCACGAAATACATGGACTCCTGGAAAAACGCTCCTGAGGTTCGATTGAGCACTGGAACATATCTAGCAATGAACTTAACAGCCCGCACCTTTTTCGAAATTCGCAAAGTCGGTGGCCAACATGCTCTGGATGTGTTGAGGCGAAGTGGTTATGTACAGGTTCACCCACAGCACGTGCATATCCCACAGTGAGCCCAACGCGTGCATGTAGTCCGCCATATAATCGCCTAATACTATGGTGAGGATTTGAATGGGGAAGCAAAAGCTCCGCACCTAAATACCCCGAAGCCCATACGTTCAACGTCCTCTTCACAATGTCGATGTTCCCTATTCTTTTCCCCACCGCACGCGGTGGTAATCGCGCGCCTGCTGCCGCCGCGTCTCGTTTCCATTTATACTCCTGGTACGCGATACGCAGAGCGAAAAGGGAGAGGACGCCGAGCCCTGCACGCGCCCAGATAGAGATAGAGATAGGGAGCGGTAAGAAGGATACCACTGCGATGACTGCTCCCAAGCGCAGGAGGACGAAGAATAGGAATTTGATACCGGGCGGGACCATGGTCGTTGTGAAAGAAAAAGGAACCATCGAAGCCCCCACTTTATACGAGAGTCGATTCAAGATACGAACAAATAGCCGGTGGAGATATCGACGTCCTGTTACCTGTATGGCCATGAGATACAGCTAAAGGACAAATCAAAGGCAAGAAACACGCACCCAATTCACGTCCATATCCACGTCTATAACCTTTCTGAACCCCACAAACTCGTCCGTGCCCTCTTCTGTCTCCCGCCCTTCGCGCCCACCCTGCCGCGAAGACGCACTCCCATTCCAATTCGCGACACTCGATGTCTGTAAGCGTCCAGCAATTATGCTGGTGCTGTCCTTTTCGTGTTCGTGGAAGCTGCTGGCGCGCCGATAATACCTTGCATAATACGCGGTGAAGAGGCGGAAAGCTTGAATGATGGATGGAAACGAAGGTGTAAAAAGGAGTCGATGTGGTCAACGCCATTGGGGAGAGGCTCGCCGACAAGTCCAGTCAGGCCTTTGCGCGCCGTTCCAACCACGCCAAGTCCTGCTAGATGGTTAGCACCATCAATGCCGCAAAAATTGAAATATGCACCTATTTCATTGTCCTGCTTGTCGTCGACTCCCTTGTGAGCCATAGTCTGGGCGTCGAGGAGTCGTTGTTTCGTTCAGTACGCGACTCTGTGGGATAACAGCGTCAACGCTGTGCAGGTAGCTGGCCACGGATAATCCTGCGCCTTACCTAGGACGACTGAGGGCGAGAGAAGCACCGTGGACGGCTGAAGTGTTGTTCGTCGAGCGGTGTATGTGCTCCGGCATCATGGTGGTTGCAGAGCAAGACGTTTTCCGAAATCGCCGAGACGCAGATCATTCTACTTCCCCACACACGTTGAAAGGATGACGGCAGGAAGAAAAAAGCTCCGACCTTCCTTGACCTCATTCCACCACCTTCCCTGATCACCATTAATACAACTCGAGCACCGCCGCTCAGACTCGTTCTTTCTTGTTCAGATGAAAGTAGATGCTGGTGCGTTTGCGCTTCCTCTACGTACTTTGCTGATCTAGGTTTGTAGCCAGAATCCACTCCCTCGAGGATGAGCTCAAGAGCATAGAACATAAGTATTTAAAGAGTAAGACCAAGATACGCGGTACGTCGCAGCACCGTGCTCGGTTATGAGCTCTGCAATGAACATTTTATGTAGACTTGAAGAAGACCATTAAAGCAGAGCACCGAGAGGTTAAGGCGCTCAATTGCAAGGTAGTGCTGTCACAGTTGCAGGTGAAGGTGGCGAAATGTGGTATGCTTCCATTTGTCTTTTTTGATTATTTTCTTGTCTTGACATTGTATATACAGATGCTGATGCTAAGCTCAAGGAGCGGCAGGTTCAGGTGATGGAGCTGCAAAGGAGAGTAGGGGAGTTGCAGAGGAGGAACATACAGCGGCTTTCAGAAATGAGGATGGTTTGGAGAAACAGACAGAGAGGTGAGTTTTAATACAATGGGGATTGGGCACGTACTGATGGTGATTGTAGGTGTCCGCCTCGTGTTTGCTTTGAAGGAGCGAGAGTTGAAGGAGTTTCATGAGAAGCAGATGAGTCAGCTGCACGAACGTCAGGCTGGTGAGTCATTAAGAATGGATTAGTCTATAGATGTCTAACTTTAGTAAACCAGGGATGATGGCAGAATGCGCCAGATTGACACAAGAGCGTGATGGTCAGTTTTTTCTTTCACCTCATCTCAATTACAGTATTGACACGATTTCCTAACAGTTGCTTTGGAACGCGAGCGCACTACTGCTGCCCAACTTGCTATACTCCGCCAATATCATACAGTGAAGAATGAGGGGAGTAGGTACAGGGACAAATCGTAGAGCAGCACCGAACCATGTGGCATTGGCTGCAAATCTTGAGCAGTAATCGCACGCGGCATTGTTGATTGGCTTTGCATCCTCAGTCTGTTTCCGCTTTACCATCAAGCTGGACGTGCGTCGGCGTGACCCAGTCCGAATCAGAGAGATCCACATGGTCGCTGAACATCATGAGAATGGGACATAGCTTTCCTGATGCATTTAGCTGACGCGCAGCGGTCCTGTAGATTCGGATTGGCCCGGGACTGGAGGAGGAAGCGACAAAGCTACATGCTCCATGGCTATATCCAACGACTGTATGCGACAGGTCTACAGGCGCGCTTGACGAAGGAAGCTTAGAGCGGTGAAGCAGTTCGCATTCAGAGAGGAAGGAAATCTGCCAGGAGGGGTGCCTCGTTGGTTCCGTTGAAACAGTAGGAAGCATCAAAGAAGCATTTAAATTGCCCTTGGGACATGATGTAACGAAGACATACGGCCTACAAGTCAACGCATGACGAAGTCATGACTGAAAATTTGGCAATAAAAAGAGAAATTGTCTGGTTATTTCGAGATGTCGGCGAAGGCCGAAAACACGGGTAAGTACCCGGGCCGGTGACGCGAGCGAGATTTCCAGATGCGCGTCTGTCCATGCTACCTTCACGATCTACTGGCAAGCTCGGTAAAATCAAGTTATCGTTCGACATCTATTCTCCATAGTCCTCCCTCCTCCGCGCTGTAAGTCGACCATTAAGCTCGCGTAACCTGTTTTCAACCCTCTAATGCAGTTGAGAGGAAGAAAGCCGTAGTCCTATTCATTAACGACCTGCAGGGAAAACAGTAAGCTCGTTTGCATGGCAGTAAATCCATACCGACGTGGCATCGCAGGGACTTTTGTCTGGGAATCCAATCCCAAACGCGACGGCAACCCGTAAAATTCGATTTGAGCACAATAGGGATATATAAATGTCGTTGGGATTGCAATACTTGCCAGGAGAAGTGCGTGCTCTTTTCCCTTCAAGGCTTTAGCTGATCGCATCGCTAGCTCTTATACCACATACAACTGCTCGCCTTATCCGAATACCTACCGCTAAGCTCGCGCCATCTCAAAGATGTATCCGACTCCACCCCGGACTCATTCCGAGCGCAGTACATAACGCGCAGAATCGTTACGGATCCCGTCGACTGGCCGCCCGATCTCTATTCCGCGGTCCTATCCTGTCGTCTCTGCACCCCCGCTGTCCTCAACATCATATGCACGCGCTGTGCCGCTGCCACCAACCTGCACAAAACCACCGAGCTCCCCCAGCGCCTCTTTCCACGACTGCGACGTCGTTCGATCGATGCCGATCCTCTCAGAACTGATCCTTTGCAGATACGATGCGTCGGCGCCTTGGACGCCTCCAAAACGAATACTGATTCGGTTTTATTTCGACTTTAGGATGAGAAGAACAGATCCTCATCGAGTAGAGCAGCGTGGATGCCTCGCCGGCCAGGCTTGGATCCCAGGCGAAAAGTACGTTTTTCACGTTGTTTCATTTGTGGTTTTGACACTGATTTGCCCCTAGATATGCGCCAAATGTTTCTCTCAAAACGGTCAGTTTATCTTTCTTCAGACTCGTGTTTTAGCTAATAGCACGCCCTGCAGACTGGCAGCGGTGGCTTTGCCACCGCGATTCGGGCTTGTTCGACACGATTCATTGCCATGGTTACGACGTGTTAGAATAGCCAGCGTCTGCTGTCCTCGCCGGACCGGCTTTTGGTCTAGGCGCAAAGGTGCGCATTTTGGTTCATTTCGGTCTCGAATGATCTAACCCGTTTTCCACAGATTCGATCCATTCTGCCAATTCATACGGTATGTGTTCTCCCTTACTTTGTGGTATTGTTCCCCTACTATCTTTTCTTTAGATGGCCCGAGGCGGCTCCGCCGCCTCGCTAGAAGAACCCCGCCAATGAATGCAGCAATCCTAACAGAACACGCGATTTTGTGCCTCCTCCAGCGTGGTTTGGCCTCACCGGCCCGGCTTTTTTCTGCCAAAACAGGGTGAGCATCCATTCAAATATCTTGTTGTATTCTGACTCGCTTGCGTCAGTTCCACCAACTCGTTACTGTCAAATTTCCCCAGGATCCGCATCCAACGGAGAAGATACGCCGTTGATGCCGATCTGGATCTGGTGGGATTCGGATTTATGAACAGATTGGGACATGTGGGCGGTGTCGTTGCCCAGGTACATATTTCTGGTTACACTTGATTCCAGTTCTAATTCGTTGGGCCTAGCCCAAGATATTCCATTCGACGCGATTAACAACGGGAGTTCTGTCGCCGCGGTCACCCCTGCCAGCATTTCCCTGCAGTGGTACATCCGTCTCATCGCAAATAGACGCCACGCTTCGACGTCTGTCAGGATCCTCCTCAATACGTGCCCTGAGGGATCGTTGTCGGCAGTATACACTCTCATGTCACTCTACAGTCCGCCTCTCGCTGCAGCATCCTCCGTCTTCTCTGCTTGACCGCTTGGATTCGTTCCCATTCCAGAATGGACCTATGTTCATTTGCGGCTACTCCTCGCCGCTGATCCCAATTCAGATCTCACCGACTTCGGCTTTATGGACTGTTTGGGACGTGCCAGTTACGAATTCGTCTTTCGGTACGTTATTGCTTCCTGCCCCACTTCTAGAACTAACGAGATACTTTAGCGCTTCGATATCAGTGGAATCGCAGTGAGCAGCGGCGCTACCGCCGCTGCGCTCTCGCTGCGAGCTACTCACTGCTCGTATCAGGACGGTCTTCACGAAATGGACATTACACTTGTATTGGATTTCTCCCGACATCAGCGTTGGACCACCAGGAGCTGTATGGCCTTCGAAGGTGCACGATTCCATCCCTCCTCGTGCTTTTCGTTCCCCGTCAATGGCTCCACAGTTGTCAACATTTCTCAAACCGAGCAGAACCCAACACGGACCAAACCCCTCGCGCCCAGTCTTTCCCTGCAGAACGATTAGTCACTGATGCCGATCTGGATCTGACGGACCTCGGCTGTCTGGACGCATTGGGACGTCTTGGCTACCAACTTGACGAGGTACGTTAACAGAGTGCTTACATTTTCGCGCTAATTGATTGGGCCAGGCTCTAGATATTATGACGTCCGCAGTGAGCAGCGGCGCTAATGCCGCTGCGCTCACGTTGCAAGCTTCTCACTGCGGTGGCAATATACGTGGTTTCACAGTCTCTACGCAACACTTGACTTCTGCTCTCCGATGACTATGACGCTGGAGCTCACTGCTCACATGACGAATAGAAGTTCACCAAGGACGTCGTGAACCTGTGTTAGGACGACAGTGATGTCGGCCACGGGCCATATTCAGTTTGGGTTCGTGATTTCTGAGGAGCTAACTCGTTCGTAGCGTGTCTCCACAGCGATACGCTAGGCCGTATCCTCACGTATACCAGACTGCGCGTGGTGGGGATTATGCTCCACTGGGGTCACGCATTTGGTAAGGAGCATTTGGGAACGGAGTATGTAGACTGCGGCGTCGTAGAATATGTTACAATGTTACAAACTTGATTCCGCCTACACTAAATAAATAGCTAAGGTATAATGTTGTATTTGGGGTAGATGTACATGTACTTGTTGTAGCTAAATCGCAATAAAGTCTGTTTAAATCCCCTCTATTGCGAGTATGAATGAAACCGGACAAAATTACTTGCCGAGACGTAGAAAGTAACTGAGAATGACATACAAATGCGTATATTGAGGATTACACGTCGTTGGAGCTCGCTACAGCCCCCAAAAGACCTCATAGAGTATATGTTCCCGCTCATCGTGTGTGCCGGTGTTCACTGCAACAGATTCAAAACGTGACTCGAGTAGGTTGGTTGATGGTAACACGCGGCTTGGTTCCTACAATCATCAATGACGACTTTTTTTTTTTTGGCTCGATGGTGTCTTTATCTTCCCTCAGCGTCGTCTCCCGCCCTTGTAAAGGCTCTGGTATGTCGTGTCTGCTCGTTGAGGACTTCACTGACGACTTCGACAGGATTTCTTTTTATGTGTACGTCATTGACCGTGATGTGCATGAAGTTATACCACATTCTATACGGGTTTTACGCATGTTCGTGGGTCGTTCTTTCTGCTTTTTTGTGGTTTTGCTCATTCTCCGCCATTTTGCTAGTCATCTTATGGCCTTCTTTTGACGGTGAGCCTTACTCCACTCATTCCCTTTACCAGTCTTAGCTACATACCGCCTCCACCATGGACCCCAACGATGACTACTTTTCCCCGCCAGTATATTCTTAAACTGCTCATCCTACGAGCACTGATGGATGACCTCCTATGGTACGTGGAGCTCGTTTATGGGGATCTTTGGGCTCTTACTGACGACTGTCACAGACCTCTGGAATGTAACGGACGCCAGCGGGACGTTGTCTTCGTGACACGTCCTACTTCCATTTGGTTTCGCGCCGGCGGGATCAATCAGACGACGCCGCTGCCGTGGATATGATCTTACCATAGGTATGTCCTTGGTCGTTCCCGCCGTATTCGCGACCTTACTGTTGTACCTAGGCTCGTGCTCGCTGTTGGACATAGTTTCAGTGAGTTTCTAGGATAACAAGTTCATTCACGACGCTTTCTCTTAGTCGTCGCTATGTACCGAGGCCCTACTCATCGGATAGTGCCATGCTCGTTGGCGTATGTTGGGGCTGTGCACAAAGGTACACCGCTTCCATTCATTTACTATTCGCGTCATGCTCATCTGCCTTATCCACAGCGGGACGTCCTCATTCGTTGTACCCCCGTCACATTGATCTTCCTCCCGGAGTCGTCAAGGTAAGCCTACTACTTCATTCAGATGTAATAACTCTCTAAATAGCGATTTCACAGCTTGTTGTCCACGTCGCAATACCCTGGACACACTCTCACAGCCACGAAGCGGGCTGTCACCTCTATCGGACTCGGCGAGATGAGTGGCGGGGAGATTTGTGGACCCCCATGTCTGGACAGGCTCGAGGCCTGACGAGGATTGTGCGCGCTGCGTGGTGGATGTGGACCTTTGGTACGTGTCCGACGTCATTATTGTCGAGTTATGCTGACAATGTTCTCTAGACATCGCTGTCTCAGTCTGCGCTATAGAGAGCTCGATGTCGGGACTCGGGTGGGACGACACCTTGTTTAGATGGAGATCGACATCAGGTAAGTCTGTACAACCGACTCGTTGTCTCAAGGTACGGTTTTGCAGTTTAGTCTTAATATTTAGCTCTAATGTTGTATTCTAGATGAATGTGAAACGGGAGCTCGACTGCGAGGTGATGGATATGGCAACGTTCTGTTGACTCGGCATCTCACTTTGAGCCTCGAAGACCGCTGTTCGGGTCTGTTCTCATCTTAATTCACGACTTGAATCCAATGCTCGTACTTGTGTGACGCTGTGATTACAGCTCGCGGAAGTAGCCGCTCGGGTGCCGGTCTGAGTACTCGTCGGCCGGCACCACGTATACATCCTTCACTGACAATTACGGGTTTCTTGGCAGAGGTACTTGACTAAAATACATATTTTGAAGAATTATTACAATTTATTTGACCTCAAACGAGGCCAACGTCGTCCAGAACGACATTGCATCTTGAATTTCTGCCCCAGCGGCGTTAGCCGAGCAGTCCGGCAAATGCCGGATAACGATCGCCCAGCTGCGATCGCATCTCTCTGCTTTCTCCACCACAGCACGATGGTAACGTCGTGCTCGTCGCCGCCAGAACTTGTTCTGGGGCTTCTTATACTTCTTCTCTTTCTGTTCTCTGGCTTGTCTGGTGCGGCTCGGCTGTGCGCTGGTCGCTACTCCCCCTCCACGCGACGGCACCAATCCGCCTAGGATCTGGGACGCGTAAGCCCTCCGGACGAGGCTGCAACATCGCTGGACAGTGCGAATGGGCTTGGAGCAGTCGGATTAGCTCCTGCCTCTGTTCTTTGGGCACGGCTGGACGTGTGCGCTCGTCTCTACGACGGCGCCAATTTGGTGATGACTCGATGCCACGGAAGGCGATAAATGCGCCATATCTCTGTTTGATTTACGCGCTGAGGAGTCGGAACACGGGCTGGATGGCGTCGCGGGCGCATCCAGCCTCAAATGTGCGTATTTATGACACCTTTTCTCTCTTTTCTCACAACGTCGCGCAGGCTGTCCTTGTCTGCCACGCGCCTAACATCTCCTGACGACCACTATCTCCTCGCGGCCATGTCCTTTCTTCCTCCATCGTCCTCATCCCACTTCCACACTTTGCCGAGCTGCGGTTGCTTGCACAAGTAGCCGGGGCCTTGCAAATGTGCATCGTGCACGTCGATAACCCCCGCGCAATTGCTCGGGGGCCGTCGGCGGGCACGAACTACCTCACCATTCCACATGGGTACGCATACACCCGCCACCCGTTTCATGCCCGTGAACTCGGCGAGTTTCCGCTGCAGTACCCGCCCCGCAGGTCAGACTCGCTACTGCTCTTATCCCGAATCGTTCGGGACATATCTGGGCTCATTCTGACGTGCTACTACTGTCAAAACTCGACGAATGTAGCCGCACATTGCCACGACTACAGCTCCACACCCTGCGTTTGAATTACCATTCGTCCCAACCAGCCGGCTTATCGTATCTTGTCTTCAGTCGTTCGGCTCTGTTCTGGGCGGTTTCTCGTGGCAAAATACTCTGTAAATTTGATCGATGTAGCCGCGTGAGGCTTATTGACGACCTCGGCCAGCCGCACTCGCAGTAGAAACTCGCAAAGCTGGATTCAACTCAGATGTGAAGCCGCTGAAAGCAGCATTCGACCCGGATGCGGCATTGCTGAAAACTGGGTTCGACCTGGCCGCGGCATCACTGAAAGTTGAGTTCAACTCGGACGCAGCATCGCTAAAAGTTGGGTTCGACTGGAACGGGGGATCGCTGAAAGCTGGGTTCGACTGGTTGAACCCGCAATCGCTGAAAGTTGGGTTTGACTGGAACGCGCAATCGCTGAAAGCTGGGTTTGACTGGAACGCGGAATCGTGGAATGCTGGGTTCGACCCAGATGCGGAATCGCCGACTGTTGGATTCGACCTAGATGCGGAATCGCTGTACGCTGGGTTCGACCCAGATGCGGCGCCGACTGTTGGATTCGACCCAGATATGAGTCACGGAAAGGTGGCTCATCAACATCCATATCACTGCTGGAGTCATGATGAGAGATTGCAGAGGGAAGCGCCACTGGGGGATGCAGCAGCTTAGTACGCTTTTTTAGAAGCATTTTATGGGCTTGAAGCGTCTTCTGTACAGCACTGGCAGCGAAGCGCAAAGAACCTACAGTGCACATTGGGTTAACCATGCCTTACATTATAAGTAAAGATTAAGTACATTTCGTTGTAAGTTTACGTGCCATTCTCAAGCGATATCTTGTATGCGTACTGATTGGTCCATCCTCAACAGGAGTAGGCTTAGCCTTTCGCTTTCCTAATCGTAGAATTTTCGTCAGTTAAGATTAAGAACTAAGAATAAGCATATATACCTTTTCCCTTACGAGTGTCCGATGGCCTCCCTTTCTGTGGATCCTTATGCTTTTGACACCGACAGAAAGGAATACTCGCTGCTTCATGAGCACGCAAAGCTTCGAAATCTTGTACTGCCTGCTTGCGTGCAACATCATTCGATAGAGGATCTAATACAAATAATATGAGAGAACATATCAACCTATGACAGAACATACCATCGGAGGCAATGGAAGGTGCCATTAGCCATTCATCCAGAGTATGTCGAATTCCTGGATCGTGCTCATCTGCAAAAGATATGGAGTGCAGATATTCCTTCTGAGCAACTTGAATGCCGAATACTTGAGGCATTTGTCGAAGATGTGCGACCGTCATCTGAAGCAGACCACGGCCAGAAAAGTTCATCAATGACGCCCGTGGCATGATGACAGAAGCATCCCGAAGGAAATTCGTTTCGTTGCTGTCCAAACGGTTCTCGAAGCCATCATAGCTACAGAGTAATTAGTATATGACTTAGTTTATCCGTATCACTACAAACTTTGGATGCGTATACTCCGGATGAAGTTGAGTCGCCCTCGAGGTATCCGCACTGGCGCCAAATATGAAAGATGCTCGTCCATCATGGTAGAACGACGGTGGATAGAAGATCAAAACGTCGCGAATAGCCGTTTTGGAGACAGTCATGGCACCCGGCGGTGCACGAGGAGCGGTTCCAGCATGGGAATACAGTCCCGAAAAGAAGAATAAAGTAGGTCCAGTGAGACGCACGTAAAGACCAAGCTCCAATAAATGGACTCGGCCGCCTTCGTAATTCTCGGGAACTCGTGAATACCCAAAGAAGGCAGAAGGACAAGCAGGAGAATCCCGTTTATCACGATGCTTTCCTCCAGAACGAGACATCTCCACTTCTAAACCCATTTCTACAATAATCTAGGTGAATACATCACCACTAATGCAATACTTATCGTAGACGTACCGGAGTCATTCTCGACTGCTCCGGCTAGGTTCTTCTGAGCTGAAGCCCAGTAGGCATTGCCTTCCATGCCAATCAAAGGCAGGTTCTTGGCGTCTGCGTTAGCTCTGAGAACTTCGCACGTCTTGGGCATATACGCCTCCAGCTGCGGCTTGGCGATTCCCAGAAAGAACTATATTACTATTAGCCGTCTTCGCATATCGTCAGTAATAGAACACCTACTCGTAACATTTTGGTCCTTATCTGATATGCCCACGCATCTGTTGGACGCTTTCCGGAAGCCGCTGGGGACATAACCCCTCGTGTGGCCTGGAATGTCAGGCCAAAGTTGAGACATCGTCCACCAGCGGTGTCCTCCCACTCTCCGTCGCGTTCAATTCGTGTTGATCCATCCGGGAACTCCTCTGGACTGCCTAGAATTTCCTCCTGTAAGCTCCGGTACTCCTCGCGCAATGCGGCATGAAATAAGCACTCTCTACTATATCGTCAACAATGGATGCCATTCTAGGAGCTTGCACAAACCGGTCTGGAAAGTACAACTTGGGATCATCGCTGCTGTAATCTGTAGCGCCTTGAGGTCTCATGAAGACGAGTGTTCCGGATTCGGCTTCTCCAAGACCTAATGAGGACATGAAGGTTAGGCCAGTAATGGCTACAAACAGTGCGACGCACCAAAGTTTGCCATAAATCGGTCCGCCTTCGAGGGAGCATGCACTTTGGTAAGCACATACTCGTTGAACGCGGTCATCTGGTCATCGGAGTTGTCCCAAGTATACACCAACACTTGCTTTACGAAGGGCCGTAGAATGTCGCTCACAGCTGGATGCGTGTCTGATCGACAGAACTTTGGCAAGTATTGGTCGCGACAGTCCGGCAACACCCACGGCTGCTCACTGTCAAAACATATTGGGGACGGCGCTGGCTCTGGCAACGAAGTCATGGCGGTAAGTCAACCATGATTGCTCGTTCCCTCTCCTCATTGGACGATTGGAGAGTATTCAATCATTTTGTCTCATGGTGACCTCAGTGGAGCCGTTACCGTCCAAAGTTTGGACGTTAACGGCTCCACTGAGGTCATAAGTCTTACCCTTCCCGTCGTTATTCATTTCACCTCCTTCAGTCCTTCAAGCACACGTTTGATGCCATTTGACGCGTAAAAGGTCGTTATGAACCTTCCCAGCATGTTGTCACCATAGAAAATACCCACACTGCTTGTCGCTTGTTTCCTCCCGCCATCACCCACCCATCCGTGAATCCAATCACACGGTTCTAGGCTCGTTTTGATGCTATTCAACTCACTGAGGGCCATCGTGGACTCCCCCAGCATCTCCCTACCTTTGGAAGCGGCGCAGCAGCTACTCTTTCCTCCTCCATGCCACCAAAGTTCCTATATCCATATCTTCCCCATATATCCTTCAAATCGCACCGTCCTGGGTGCGATTTGACACTATTCGACACACAGAGGGCCATTGTGGACTTACCCAGCGTCTCGCTGCATTTGGAAACGGCGCAGCGCCGACTCTCTCCTCCTCCATACCACCACCTATCCCCCATCTATATCTCCCTCATTTCTCACTGAAATCACGTCGTCCTGGGCTCGATTTGAGGCTATTCGACGCACCGAGGGCCATCGTGGACTCCCCCAGCGTCTCGCTGCATTTGGAAGCGGCGCAGTGGCCGCTCTTTCCTCCTCCCTTATCACCAAACTTCCTGTACCCATATCTCTCCCATCTGTGACTCAAATCGCGCCATCCTGGGCTCGATTTGTCGCTATTCGACACACCAAAGGCCATCGTCGACTCCCCCAGCATGTCGCTACATTTGGAAGCGGCGCAGTGGCCGCTCTTTCCTCCTCCCATATCACCTTTAGAGATTCCCGCCAATGTTCGGACACGCACAGTTCCTCAGGTGGATGCGATGATGAAAGCAGTAGATCACATCGCGAAATCGTGGCTTCAGACAGCGATTGATACATCTTACAAGACGTACCTATTGTGGAATCGCCTGGAGCCGCTGCCGCCACCTGATAAGCCGGCTCGTCGAGTAGTCTTTGTACGGCATTATTTGCGCCTCTCGGTCTCAAAGCATAGAAAAGCTCTGATTCGTCTGCTCCTATCAGACCATCCTTTTGCGCTGGAACAATTACGGCGCGCAGATAGGTACCATGCATTCGTGCCACGTAATGAACGGTGGTGCCGACTATGTGGAACGGAAGTGGAGACACCGGAGCATGCCATTCTTGTTTGCAAGGCCGACGATGATTTAGTCACACTCAGAGAGGGACTACTCCGCAAAATCGCTGTCGAACTGCCGGCGTTAGGTCTGATGTCAGGGCTCACCGAAGATCACGATGCCATCGAGGTGCTCAAAGCAATGATCTTCCAGGATAAGTGCCTGCCGTTAGTCGCCAGACTGATCTTCGAGGTTACCGAGCTGTACAAGCAGTATGAGCTCCCACGTCCAAAGCGTGGTGCTCCTCTGCCGGTGCTCCGCACATGGAAGAGACGTATACCTGGTAGAGATCTCAACGAGTCATACTCGGGTATGACTCGCGATCCGCGAAGCGAGTACTCGAGGCCAAAAGCCTCTACTCGTGATCCGCGCTTGACTCGACCCGCATTGACTCGCGGGTCAAACGAGTCGAGTACTCGCGAGGTTGGTGGGTACTCGCGCGCGATCCGGGTCATCGACGGATCTCGCGGATCAACCCCCGCAACTCACCCAAAGTTCATTCATGCCCGGCGAGCATCCCCGGGCAATGGCACGGGGACACTCAGCCGTGCATGAGTACGGACTGTGGGTGGTGTTGAGGGTGGTGGAGGTGATGGAGAGAGTGGTGGTGGTGGTGGAGGGAGTAGCGATGGGAGTGGTGATGGAAAAAATGGTGGTGGCGGAGAGAATGGTGGTGGTGGAGGGAATGGTGGTGCCAGTGGTGGTGGTGCCGCTGATGGTGGTGGTTGTCGTCGTCCTCGACGCGTAGTTGTTGCCGCGTTGTCGTGATCTGTGCTGCTGTCGCAAAGACAGCAGCAGCGGGCCTGGCACGGAGCCAAGACCCAAATCCGCGCTCCAGAGGCCGCCTGACAATCGTCAGCGCGGCAGGGACGACAATCGTCGCTCCCTGGGTCATCGTGGTGGTCGTGGTGGTAGGAGGATGAGAGAGAATCGATGCGATCACAGGCTTACGCGGCCTCTCGGCGATTGCCGGATCGTGAGAATTTCTTAGAAATTCACGCGAACGGCTCATTTGGGCGACGCATGGCCCCGTTTAACTTCAAAAAAATTTGTAAATTAAGATTAAATAAATATCTACAATATTGCGAGTCAAACCGAGTACTCGCGACGAGTACTCATGCCTCCAAGGCCGTACTCGCGATCCTTATGTGATCCGACTCGTTATTGATCCGCGGATCAAACGAGTCGAGTAGCCGAGACCCCGGGCCGGATCGAGTACCTGAGTTTCCGCGTGACCCGCGAACTCGTTGAGGTCTCTAATACCTGGTGCAAGACCTACGCTAGCTCGCCCGCCACTTGCGGGTAGTAGCGATGACGACGACAGCGACTCAGACTATGTACCATAATGTAGCATTAGCGCCACTCAAATTTATTTGCTTTTGACTTCCTTTTGGTGTTGTTTTGGCGACCGACTCTTGAGTTGGTTTCGGAGCCTTGAGCTCCTGACTGTGCACCAGAGGCACACGGCGACCTTCTTAAATGCGGAGATATCCCCGTGAGTACTTAGTGCATAGGTGAAAGCTGAAATTCGCCACTTATAACGCTTTCACACCCGGCCGTTCCTGATAGGGACCTTGTGCCGGTTTCTACCTACCTACCTACCTACCAAACTTCTCATACCCATATCTTCCCCATCCGTGACTCAAATCGCGCCGTCCTGGGCTCGATTTGACGCTATTCGACACACCAAAGGCCATCGTCGACTCCCCCAGCATGTCGCTACATTTGGAAGCGGCGCAGTGGCCGCTCTTTCCTCCTCCCATATCACCAAACTTCCTGTATTAGACTCCCCCAGCATCTCCCGACATTTGGAAATGGCCCAGTAGCCGCTCTTTCCTCCCTACTGCCACTACCTACCCCCATGTATATCTCCCCCATTTGTGCCTCAAATGGTGTCCTTCTGGGCACGATTTGACTCTATTCGACACATCGAGGGCCATCGTGGACTTCCCCGGTATGTCGCTGCTCAACGCAAGGATACTCCGCCGTCGCTGCCTGGATGCCCACCAAACACGACTTCGCCTTGGGTGGAAGATGGTTCTGGTCTATGGGCGTTCGACTGACGAGAGGTACATTGATGTTGTTATCCTCATTTCAATGTCCTCATTCTTCAACTAGGGTTTGTTCTTGACTTGGATGTATCGACATCTTGTACCGTGTTCATTTCAACTTCGGAGAAGGGAGCAGCGGCCTTCGCCGCTGTACTCGCGGATGCTCGCATCTCCCTTCTCGTGATTATTAGGTATGTTCATTAGTATTCATTTCTCGTGTTGTCAAGACTAACATAAACCTTAATAGGACATTGTATGCAATTACTATGCTACGACCAGTTCTGTTAAACCAGTTCTATCCGTTCTCCATTAGTGTGCATATATTACAGCATTTCAAAAGAATGAATCCATGAATTTACGGGCAACGAAATCCACCAGACCCAATGGGGACGAGGTAGGAATGGGCGCAGGCGGCAGGCCGGCGATACGTGTACGAGACCCCATCTTTCCCGACCGTTGTGCTTCCATGCGCCGGGCCATCTGAGGGTGGAGATGTCCGAATGGCGTAAATGAGAATGGGGAGAATGGAAGTGACCATCACTGCGTAGGTGATCTTGATGGATGGCGGGTTTACAGGCAATGAATATCACCTCGGGAGAGTGACTGGCCGATGTATGGCTTCTATCAGCCGGAGTCGAAGATCTTCTGAAAGGATACCGACCGCGCCAAGAATGTACCCCACGAAATGTTGACAAGTCGTCGACAAGTGGTTTGCACGCCCATGCGGAGTCGTGCTTGGGTGTCGACGTACCCATGACCCTTTGTAGACCTGCGGCAGACTCACACTTGAACCCGTACCCTACAGTGCGGATTTGGGTATGGCATCGGAAGCCTGAGAGGAGCGGGTGGACCTCAGAGCCCCCGTACCCTCGTGCTTTTCACTAACTGGGCCTGTGTGAGGGCCTTGGGGGTATCTCATAACGGGCCTCTGAACGCGAATCTGGCTATACTGTACTATTACGACCGCTCGTTCACATCACATGTCACAAGGCCATATAACGTGAACTGAATTGGCATTCATCACATGTCACAGAGCTCTGTGAACATGTGCTAAAATGGTCACAGACTCGGAATTTTCCGAAATTTTCGCCTCCTGAGCTATTTTTACCAATTTTTTGCCTGGTTTTGCTGTATTTGTACTAAACACATCAATTTGATTCAAAATTAAGCTGTTTTCATTGATATCTAAGTAAAAAATCAGCCTATAAGTGAACAGAGTGAATATATGTCACACCACTTTGCTGGCTGTGAACATCGGACCAAACGAGTTCACAGTGTCACACGTCACAGCCCGTGAACAAGTGGTCGTAATAGTACAGTATCAAAGGAAATACTTGGTAGACCCATATATTCAACTCCAATAAATTTATGACTCAAGTACTACTCTGCGTGAATTGCTGAGAGGAAGTAGGGTTCGATCTGGTCGAGTCTAGCATCTGGGCCGTAAATGCTTGCAAAGTGGCCACGGGGGTCGGTCTGATGCAAAAATGAGGATCCGTGATATTGACGCAATATATAAAGCACTCACTTTGGAGGGGCTCGCCCCACACATAACGCTTGAACAGAAACCAGCACCTCCTTAATAATGGTCTCCTCGCTCTCTATGAGCTGCACCTTCGACATCAGCTGATCGACTGTGGCTGACTGGCATGGATCGCACAGTCCTTCGATGGGTCCCACATCTTGAACAAGCCTCCAGATCTCTCTAATCGACTTTGGTCTGGTAGGATGAAGAAGCATCTTAGCTAATGCGCTCCATGTCGTGCCCCAAGCATCTTCACAGTCGCTACCTAGATTTCCCATGCAAGCGGGCGTACCACCAACGAAGCCCGGAATATTAAACACGATATTGCCACGATTCTTGCGAAGTTTCTCTATGGAGTTGGTAAGCGATATGATACTAGAGGGACAAATGTAGTTCCACTCACCTTGAGTAGTATATCTCAGAAAGAACACCGGCGTTCCCAGCAAGTTCACATCATCTTCAGTAAGAACGACTCGAAGAACCTCCGTAAACGATGGTTCAATCCAAGCATCAATCTCACAGTGACTGGCAAGGTAGAGTTTCTACACAGGACCAAAAGCGCTTGGGAGGAACTGTTCAAGACGCATTCGAGCTCGTGCCTCATCTTGAGTGGCCAAAAGGGGGACCGATGCCTTGAGAATGCCAACCCAGAAATCAGGTGTGCCTTCCTCTATAATATCGTGGCTGAGGACAATATATTATTGAGAGTAACCAAAATCAGTCTGATACATACAGATTATACCAGAAGCAGTATAGCTTGTCGAAATCTGGCTGATTCACGAATGTTACAGGCAAAGGATATGCCACAGAGGTCTGCAAAACCGAGTTTGAGCCAGCACAGGACTGAAGTAAGTCACGAAAGAAGTCCGATTTGTGTTTAACTTGGCCGTAGTGCATTCCATAGATACAACCGTCAACCTAATTCCTGCTGAGACGTCCACATAGAGGAGAAGCTTAGGTACACACATTAATAAACAGTGTAGCATCCTCAAAAGTGCGCTTAAGGTTAGGTAGCGTCATTAGAGGAGGCGGCTACGACGACGGCGATAAGCAAGGAGGAAATTTGAAAGTTGGCATTGGTCGTCATCAGAGCTCGGATCGAATTCCCGATGCTGGCCATCACATGCACGTATTGACCTTGCTCACGATCTCAACATCGTGTCGTACTCATGCCACGTCCACAGATCTTTCCTCCCCTGCCTCCTGTGCCACTTCATATACCTACTTGGGAACCAAGTGTATCAGCGGCCTACAAACGAGTTTCTTATGCATATAATCATGCCTTCAATATTCTGTGCCTTGAAAACAATGATCCACTGCGTCTTCGAATCAATGCAGAGAATCTTCTTGCTCGGCATGTACAAAGCCATGGATGCTCAGATGCCTGGGCAGCGTCAGTGGAACATATCCTGTGCGGGAGCCCTAATTGGCCTGATCAGCGAGTGCTTTATCGCTGCTGAAAGCGCTGATGCGGTGTATGCATCTATATTCCGAGTCGCTTATGATAGTGAATACTAAACTAATTCTTCGACTATAGAGAGGGTACTATGGTCAATACCGTCGCTCCAGTATCATTGATTTATAAGGGCCGCAACCCAGGACGGCCAAAGAAGTATATCGACATCGATTGGCTAACCAATGCAACCTCCCGTAGACGGAAACTCAGAATTGCCACTCTCGCTAGATCCCTTCACATGCACCGTAACACTTTACGCAAGCGAGTGAAAGAGGCCGGGCTCTATCATCACATCAAGTTCTCCAATATTACCAATGCCACCCTGGAAAAACTAGTTCGAAGTATGAAACGGAGCAAACCTTCTGCTGGGCTACGCTACTTAGGTGGTGCCATCTGCTCTCGAGGTCTTCGAATACAGAAGGAGCGCCTTCGTCTTCTACTTCATAAGATTGATGGACTGGGCCAGATGCTACGGAACCATGATACCATCGATCGTCGTGAATATTGCGTTCCTCGTCCTCATGCGCTCTGGCACTTGGATGGACATCATAAATTGATTCGCTGGGGAATCGTTATTCATGGTGTCATGGATGGATATAGTCGCTTAGTTTGTCCAATAGATTTTCCTGTTTACAGAAACGGATACTAATGTATCTTTAAGGTGATAGGGCTATGTGCACATAACAATAATCGAACTGAGACGGTGTTAGGAATGTTTTTAAAGGCCGTAGAACAGTATACAGCTCCTGCAAGAGTGCGAAGAGATCGTGGATTGGAGAATACTGCTGTAGCAGTCTGGATGATCATGCATCGAGGGCTGAATCGAGGATCATTCATCTGGGGAAGGTGAGTGAGTCTAATAAATGATGACCCAAGGGTATGTCGGAAGTACGGGCCGGTACACCGGGCTGGTAGGTAGGTCCGTTCTCGAGACAAAAAAAAAGTTATTTTAGGGTTGCTATATTTGCTCAAAAAATATGTCTAAAGTACACATTTAGCACTCCCCGAGGACAGTATGAAGAACTATCCAAGCACCAGCATAGGTCATGATGAGCAAGCTCAGAACTGGGAGTCACGGCATGGCGGTGTCAAACCAAGCTGCCGCAAGCTGTTCGGCAATTGCCGGATAATGATCAGGCTCTGATCTTCTTGTCTTCTTACCACGACAGGACAGTCTTGCGACCATATTCGTCGATGCCAGAACTTGCTCTGGGGCCTCTTCATGCTCTTGTTTATTGTTTGCTTCCTATGTCCGGCCCCGCTGCGCTTGCATTTGCACCAGCACGCATTCGGATACTTCAAGTTGTCTGTGTGATGGCGCCGTTTCCTGACCGAACCATGACGCGTAAGCCCTTGAGACGAGGCAGCAACATTATCAAAAGGCGTAGGAGGCCTTGAGTTTGAGATGGATCTTGGCCTGGTCGTGGACACGTTCAAGTTAAAAGGTGCGTAAATTCTATCTATTTAGAGTGTACTAATATCTATTTACTGCCACTGCGCGACGTTACCCCTCACTGACTTGCTATCCTCTTCTGCATCGTCCTCTCGCTCATCCTCCCACCCGGCACCGTCCTCCCACTCATTCTCTCGTGCATCGTGCACGTCGATGAACCCTGCGCAATTGCTCAGGGCTTGTCGGCGGGCACGAAAAGACAACCTGGGTGATGGTATTTCGTGGTATACCGTGTACCGACCCATACCCGCATACCGTCAGCGCGGTTGACAGTATTGGTAGGTTGGGTAGACGGAGCGGAAGCCTTACTCGCGGTATTACCCGCGCTATTCCTTAGCTGGGACCACTGGACCATCTGTACGAACATAGTGTCGATGTGCTGTGGAGTTGGTTGTATATGCAGGAAGCGGTACCTGTCTTCGAGTTTCAGCATCCTTGATGAGCGCTCCAAATACTGTACTATTACGACCACTTGTTCACGGGCTGTGACGTGTGACACTGTGAACTCGTTTGGTCCGATGTTCACAGCCAGCAAAGTGGTGTGACATATATTCACTCTGTTCACTTATAGGCCGATTTTTTACTTAGATATCAATGAAAACAGCTTAATTTTGAATCAAATTGATGTGTTTAGTACAAATACAGCAAAACCAGGCAAAAAATTGGTAAAAATAGCTCAGGAGGCGAAAATTTCGGAAAATTCCGAGTCTGTGACCATTTTAGCACATGTTCACAGAGCTCTGTGACATGTGATGAATGCCAATTCAGTTCACGTTATATGGCCTTGTGACATGTGATGTGAACGAGCGGTCGTAATAGTACAGTACAGCATGCTTTCCTAGTGCATCGCCAGCAGCTTGTCCTAATATAGCAGGGGATGCAAGCCGCCTGCATAGGACAAGCTAAGCATCATTAGTACCGCGAGAAGGAGAAAAATGTGTGAGAATCAAGTCCGGGCATGAAAAAAACACGGTAAATAGTGTATCACATGACTGTATAATGTTATATAGGTAGGTAGGTCCAGACTTGAGGTGCGAAAAAAGTTAATCGGCCTCGTGTACAGTAACTTATTTGTGACATACCCTTGATGGCTGATAACGAACTGTGGCGGTGTGATGACCACATATATTTAAATATTCTTGGTATAGTTCAATGCGCAATGGTCGTATTGAACGACTTTGGGTGGATGTTGGTATTGACTTTGCTCGAGTGTGGCGTGCATTCTTTTCCTGACTAGAACGACTGCATCACCTAGATCTGACGAACGCTGCTCATATCTGGTTACTGCATCTGTTATTTCTGGATGAGCTTAACGACGACTGCCAAGGTTTTATTCAGATGTGGAATCACCACCCGATCTCCCCGGCCTCGGCGATGAGCAAACTCCAAAGGTATGAGCGATCTCTAAATATAGAGTGAGAATAAGACTAACGCTACTAATATCTAGGATATGGAATTTTTGGGCAAGCTGAAATATGGAGAATACGCCACAGAGTACGAAGGTGTTCATCCAGAGGTTCTGGAGCATTATTACGATGTCGCTGAGGATGATGCTCAGGATCTGAATGAGCAAGAATTTAACTATGAGGAGATCGAACATATGGTAGCGCATGATCAGGAGGGCAACGTGCGCAATTGACTGATTGAGACGCCATCCAAGGCATCGCCATTCTCCGACGATATGGAAGGGATCTTTCTTCGGATTTTGGACGATGCAAATTTCCAATCCATCGTGCCTGAAGGCTTTCCTTTATGGCCACAGGAATGGGACGATGAAGGATACGAAGTTACAGAAACATTAAAGATGCATGGCGTAAAACTGATGAAAATTTCTCTGTCATTCATTGATTGGTGGCCTCAGGCTGTACGTTGGAGTCGGGCGTTGGAGCTTATGTGTCGTATGCTACCTGATAACATATAGGGGCTGCAGAAATTTGACATGATTTGATTATTGCCACATCTAGGTCTTTCTCTTCAAACTGCTGATGGCTGTATTTTTTCAATTTGACGGTTGGCTATCTGCCTGGCGGTTATCTATCTGTATGGCGGTCGTCTATCCGCATGGCGTGAGGTTATCATCATATGAACTTGTCATCTTTGTCGCAGTCTTTCTCTCTATTTCATCATCATGTCCAACCAGTCTCCGTGTCAAGCACCACTCAACGCCAACGATACTTGTTTTTGCTCGCATTTTAGACCGAACTCTCGATCTAGTACTCGCTGCACTTGCGGCCACTACAAAGAGGACCATTTTGACATATTGTCGTCCCCAGAGTCAGAGCCCGCAGTGCTGACGCCAAAGAAGGAGCCTTTGTCACCTCCGAACTACGATAACATCATGAAAAGCTTTGGAATCGATGAATCCCGAAGGAAGATGACAGTTTCTACTGCTGTGACAGAGATGAAGCAAGGTTTCCATCGAACAAAGGCAAGTTGACTTTGATACTTACTACATTAGCTTATCTTATGGATTTCAGTCGAAACCTGGTCGTACTAGTGATAAGACCGAAGGACTCCGCCCTGGAGATGTTAAAATTGACGGTGTTTTCCTTATTCCTACTGGACTTGAGGTATAGTTGATAACATCATAAATTGCCGCCACTTACTTGCCCTCTTCTCAGGAAAATCAGGAGGAGACCACCTTTAACGATAATACGTGTCCAACAAATGTAGATGAAGATCGCCTGGAGCATCATCTTCTTTATATAGAGAACATCGTTGTCAATGAGAACTGGTTCACCAATGGAGTAGATAAGTTTGCTCGTCGAAAATTTCCTAAAGCCTTTAAGTACATGGATTTGACTTATGGAAAGCTTCCTAAAGGACACTATCATTGGGTTTTGGCTTCGAAGAAAGGCACGAAAATCTTTCCTGTCTTAGCAAAGCCTACTGGAAAGACGCTTGTGAAACATAAAGGCGTGGGTGGGCAAGGCAAGGCTCTTAGTCGAATTCGATTCGGTAACATTCTCATGTTGTTCGATCTTACTGAACGATACTAATTATGCTCATAGTTTCCAAATACACGATTTCAGAGAAGATTATCAAGAACTGGGATGTTGCTATTAGGCATGCACTCGAGCAACGCAACTTAAAAGCCTCCAAGGACGACGTAGAGCAGGTCTCGACCAAGACGGATGACTTGGCTGATGAGAATGACTCTAAGCCTGTTGGACGAGTGTACGTGACTTAATTCAGACTCTAATGAGGACTAATAGGTAATGAGCAGAACCCGCAGTGTCACTCAAGCGACTAAGCAGACTGGACTTCATAATCGTCATGCAGAGTCCCCGTTTTTGGATTCAGATACGCTAAGAAACGAGGCTATGGAGGAGATAAGACGGTATGCAATAATCCACATATATTCATTCATATCACTAACATCTATGAAGGTAGGCCAAAGCCTAAGAAGAGCAGGAGAAAACGGTCTATTTCTCCCAAACGGTCTGCTAATGCCGCCAAGCGTACTAAATTGGGTATGTTGCTGTCGTATATATGTTGGAACACTCACTAATCTTGTATTTGTAGAGATAATTGATCTTATCAGCAGCAGCGAAGGCGACGAGTTTGAGGACTGCGAATACACTCCTAAAGCAGTTCGATCATCTAGAACGACGGTTCCACGCTTATCCGCTGTAGCGTCAGGCTCGTCGACTGTAGCGTCAGGCTCGTCGGCTGTGGCATCGACCTCGACTGCTGGTAGCGCGTCTGGTTCCGCTAGTAGGGGAGCTAGCTCAAGTTCGGCAGCTCCGCCTTTATTCTTTAGGGGATCTTCACCGTCCGGAGCTTCCGATCATGAGTGGGAAATGCATTTCGCTCCGGAGAACACATAGGCAATGACAAGAACTTGTGTCAACCTAGCTGATTTGATTGAGGCTACTGATGAAAATCCCTTTGCTTAAATAAATGATTTACTATGTCTTATGTTCTATGCAATTATATGCCTATGCCTTATGCTCAAGTTGAGTACGCGGGAGGTCGTTGAGCAGTGTGATATGGAACGCTTAGCAGAGCCGAGTTACACCAAGTCTAGGCCAGGGCGGAACGTCTTGATCACTTTTTAAAACTCCGCTTAAAATGCTTTGGACCTATGATTGCGCCTGTTGCCTTCTTCCCAGCATCACCTCTATCCGCATCGCTGCTACAAGCGGCTGCGGGACTATACACGCTACCACTGACGGGCTTGGAGCAGGTTAAGGCTGCCATATAGCATTAATAACCATAGGAAGGTTAGTCACTGTCTCATGCACGGAGGTGAATTTTATTTTCAGGTGATACAAGTCGGTTACTGAACGGCTTCTAGGACCGTACAAAACAATATACGAGTCGGTGAGGCAATGTGGAGGAGGATCACAGGTAAGGATACTCTGAAGTGCGATCTGCCTCCTCATCATCCTTCCTTCCCTTGCTACCCGTAGGCTGGACCCATAACCGTAGTCAGCAATGTTGAGGCCCCTTCTCATCATCCTTCCTTCCCTCTGTAGCCTTACACTGTACTCATAACCGTAATCAGCACTGTATAGCGTAGTAGGAGCTTATTTACTTAGTGTATTTTCTCTCTGTCTTACCGCTCTCTCTCGCTAGAATGCTCATCTCTCTCTCTCGTTCCATAGCTGTCTCGCGATTCTCGGCCTTGTCTCGTACATGCATAGTTGGTATCCTGGTCTACATGCTTGCTAATTATCCTCTCTTGTGCAGTGTGTGAATATACCTGATTTCGCAAGGCGGCATCTCTCGTGTATCTGGGTAGGAGAGACTTATTTTGAAGGATGTGTTATCTCTCGCATACCATAGTTGGGAGTTTTGGTGAGACCAAGTGATCTCTCACATACCGACGATGATACGGTGGTCTGGAGTTTCGGTGATTTTGAGACCGTGTTAACTCTCGCATACCTTAGTCCAGAGTTTCGAGGATGATTCCTGTTTCGCAAGGGTAGTGGGTCTCTTGACTATGGCAATGCAGGAACTCTCGCTGTTGAACGTTCTCTCATATTTGTGAAGTCTTTCGATTATGCATCTTCTTTCGTAAAATCGACCAATTCCGCATTCCAGATCTGAAAACGGGCGAAGGAGCACAGAAACGAGTATTGCGCACGAATATGGAAAAGGCAAAACTCTTCCGAGAACAATTCTTCCTACCACGACCTGTCGACGATTTGGTCCCGCCTGACGCAGTATACCTGCCACCAGCATGGATGTTCAGCCCACCCACCAATCCGCAGATCCTCGAGGTGTTGAAAGGAATGAAACCGGGGAAAGCTACAATGCCGGGGACAGTCCCAAACGATGTAATAAACCGGTGTGCGACAATGCTCGCCCCAATCCTAGGACCCATATTCTGTGCTATCTTCACACTGAAAGAACACCCAGCAGCATTCAGCTCCTCAGCTACACTCGTCTTTAGGAAATCGGGGAAGAAGGACTATTCTGACCCAGGAGCATGGCGCCCCATAACACTGTCGCACGGGTGGGGACGAGCCCTTAACACAACAATGACGAAAATCCTTCTAGCCGAAGTCGAGCTGCACAATCTCATCCCACCGAATAGCTTTGGAGGACGACCGGAACGATCAACCACAGACTCAGTGCAACTGCTAGTCTCGACGATTAAAGATGCGTGGCGAGCGGGAGACGTCGTCTCAGTCCTATACCTCGACGTCAAGGGAGCATTCCCCAGCGTAGACATCCCACGACTTGTGCATGACCTCCGCATGTGAGGAGTCCCACGCCAACTGACAGATTGGCTTATCAGTTGGTTCGAGAAACGCAGGACAACACTCACGTTCGACGACTTCATGTCAGAAGTATTCCAAGTAGTCAACGGTTTAGACTAAGGCGACCCCATATCACAACTCCTTTACATCCTGTACAACGCCAGCCTACTCGACATCGTGAAGGGGGAGAAAGGAAAGGATTTGTCGTCATTTGTCGATGATGCAATCACATTGGTGCGAGCGAAGAAATTCGATGGAAATGAAGGAACACATGCGAAAATGAAGCAGCTGATGGAACGACGAGAAGGAGTATTGGATTGGGCAAAGTGGCACAACTGCATCTATGGGATTCCCAAATGGCAACTCGTGGACTACACCCCGGAGGACAGGGCGGAGGACTGGCAAACGGCAAACGGCGAATAGGGGTGGCGAATGGCGAACAAGGCTTCGGCCCGGCTATCCGACCCCCACGTCCTCTCCTACGTACCACCATGTACTCCCTCGTTACCTTCATTAATTCTATCACGCTTATTACGAATAATGTCCCCTTATTACGCCATATCTCTCTTTCGTCTGTTATCCTCTTTATTCGACTATGCGTGGACCTCCGCAATGACATTCTTCTTGTTCAACAACCTACGCATGACCCGCTCATTACCCCCGTTCATCTCTCGCCCAGCATCACCATGTTCCTTGCATCTTCTTGTGATCTCGATACGGAGGAGGTCTCTTGCTTGTGGCGCGAGCTAAGAGTCATGATATGGGATGCAGATGGAGATCCACTGCTGGCATTGGTGCAGGACGCGTCGTCGTACGAGCATCTATGGCGCGACCACGGACATATATTGGGATTTAGTGTGTCATGCCCGCTATTATTCCTGCTCAGTGCTAATTGTTGCATAGCATCCTCGCGAAATCTATGGCCGCCAGTCAAGCACTGTACAAACACCTCATGTCCGCACCATCAGAAGGCTTTCAAGCTCCAGACCGCTACCCAGAAACACGCTATTCTTCTTTCTCTCGTGCATGGACCAATACCTGTATGGGCTATCCATTTCCGCTGCAATGGTTGCGACACCACCTACCATCATGATTACAGTGTACACAATCGACTACGCACATATTACGACCACATTTCAGAGAGTATTCAAATTGGAGAGCATTGCTTTGCGGAACGGCATGTTTTGGATTCGTGGAGGATCAGTATGAGCCTTTCCTGGTATGTTCAACTCTAATTCCTTTGGATTTGACGTGTTTTAACGGCAGCACGTAGGGTGTCAGCTTCGCATTGTATTGCCGGGTATTTGGAGATGTTCCCCAATGCGTGTGTTCCCGACTCATGGAACATCGGCCTGAGTTTATCGCACCATACGGCCTGGGAAGGCTTCATCATATACTCTCTTTGGCTTGATGCCATTCGACGCGACCATCCACTGCAGTTTCCACATGATCATATCCGCCGAGATCATCTCAATGCCGCCATGCGCGCGCGTAACCAGCATATCAAAATCTTCGGTCAACCTGAAAAGCGCCATCGCTGTGATAAATGTGTTTGTACTTATGCTTCCTCGCATCCTGATGAACGTATATACTACGGCATGCCTCATTTAACCATGCTGATGTTTACATTTAGCTCTGAAAACTGTGGCGGTCGTTGTTTGTGATGGCATTGCTATGGGTCGACCGCGATGTCATGTTGACTCGTGTCTCGAGCCTTTAGAAAGCCCGAAGGATCGATACTGTCTTCTACATGCTGGCCTCAATGACTACTGTTACATCGATGGCTGCACACTTTCGCGCACCGGCAAATTCACCTGTAGGCTGTGATCTTCCGGAGCACGTTCGAGCAGAAGAGGACTATGAAGAACGCGGGCGAAGTGTCTTTCAGCTTAAACGCAAACTTGAAGCTGCCCAACAACGCGCCCTCGACAACTCAGAGCTAATCCCTATGCCTGTGCTACTCGACGATCCGGACGACAATTTGGATAGTGACGATGAGGATGATTCAGATGAGGAGGACGCTGAGAAAGCGAAGCCAAAGCTGAAGAAAACGTTCCAGCGTAAGCGAACTCATAATGAACAGCTTCTTATCTGTCCTGGTGGTATGATTATCGCACGCGCAACATTCTTCAATTCCGAGTCGCTGCCCTCCGTTGCCGTATGTTGCTTTCTATGATGTTTGTACTTGCTCATTTAATCTAGAGCTTCGTCAAGGAGACGTACTGGGATGGGTGCATTCCGAATCACCTCGTTTTCGATAATAACTGTGGCTTGGCCAAGCACGTCAAGAACGACCCGAACTTTCCACAGATTGGGCTCGCTGTCGATGTATTTCACTTCAAAAGCAAGCATAAGGAAACGGATACCTTTTGTCAAGAGAACTGCAATCCCGCGGCCTTTCCCGAACTGCTCAGCGAGGATGGCAAGGGCTGGTGGTTCAATACGTCGATCTGCGAACAGGTCAACTCATGGTTTGGCGGATATAAGCCGATGTGTCAGGAAATGGGCGAGGACCTTCCATCCTTGAGGACGTCGTGGTCCTACGGAAGATTGGGAGCCAGGCGGCGAACCAGTAAGGTCAATTATGCCATCTAGGAGTGTGATAGCGTCAAGATTAAGCGGTGAGTGTGGTCGTGGAGGATCATCTCGCGGTTCTTGCTTGATTCCAAGATGGAGGAATGCTTCGTCAAGCGGTGGTGGAGACCAGTCAGGCGATGCATGGTTGGAGATTGTACGGAGTGGAGAGGATGGGGATTGAACGCGAGGAGAGATCCCAGCTGGGGATGCTGATGAAGAAGAGCGGCGCCTTGACTTCAGACGCTTGGTACTGCGCGGCGGAGTAGATGCAGATCGCTCTCGATGGTGAGCTCGAGTAGCATTAACAATATCGTTGTTATTGAGGGCTAAAACAGCTGCGCGCTCAGCGGCTAAGCCTGTACGAATGTTTGGAAGAGGAAGGGTATGTGAGGAGGTTCGGTGAAGGATAGCGTCGAAGCCGGCTGGGGCTTTCTTTAATGAAAGTGGAATAATGAAAAATGTTCGATTTGCTGGAATCTTGACCGAGAAGTTAAGTGGAAGAGGCTGAAACCATTGTCATTCAGTGTTATACAGTTTCGCATAGAAGGGCGGGGGTGTCGATGAGGAAGGGGGAAGAAGTCCAAGGAGACGAAGAATGTTGGGATTGAAAACAAAGTACGAATGAACGAAGCCCTCTTGAAATGGAAATACCTCAAGATCATCCAAGGCCTAGCAGAACATGAGAACGCGCATCACAGAATTTATAGAACAAGATCTTTACCTCTTCCCAAATATATACCTCTACCTGTGACTTGATGCGCTGTTCATTTTCCTGCTGAACGTGTTCCGCCTCTCGTTTGTCCACAGATGCCTGCGTAAGCGTTTGAGTTGCTTGAACTAACGGGCGCATTTGCGAAAAGAAGCGCGGTGCAGGTGTCGGGTCTATGAATGCTTGAGAACTTGTAGCAGGATGCGAAGAATGGGGCGGCACAGATGCAGCCGGTTGCGAAAGATGCGGCGGGGCATGGGCCCATGGGGGAGAGAAGATGCAGCCGGCTGCGAAGATGTGGTGGCCATGTTGCGTCTGCGTGGATTCGGCTTGGGATTCAGGTTATGGGATGGATATTTACATCCCCCGAGGCCTGTGCAGCAGCCTTTGCACATCATGGCTTCATTGCCATCCTCATCGACGCGATGACAGCCTTGATTTGCTGCCTTATTGCAGCCTGGCACGCGGCACCTAGAGTCGTCGGCTTGGGTGGCAGGGTGACGAATACGCAACATGATGGGGGCGGCGTCATCCGGTGGTGGTGGTGGTGGTGATGAGGGGATATTGGGAGGTGTTGGAGGGTCATCGGGAATGAGGTCGCCGTACGGCCTTGCTGCTGAGCTGTTTGGTGGGTACAGGAAGACGCAACACGTCAATCCAGTCTCCGGGTGAGAATCATGGCACTAGTCATACAGATATAGGTAAATGCGTTGAAAAAGTGTACATATGCTCTTACCATGGCCATAATACGGCCTTTTGAGTTGAACCCATATTGTATTTTGGCGTGACAGGTCGGGCAAGTGGTGTAAAAGGGTACGGGCCTAGCAGGATAAAAAGTAAGGACATCAGAGGGCAGAGAGGAGCAAGAACATACCGCTTTGATGGCATTACGGAGATAAAATAGTCGTAAGGGGTTGTCGGCGACTAGAGGGCAGTCGCAGTCGCAGCTGCAGTGGGGGAGCGCAGGTCGTGGTTGATGGTCAAGAAAGATGGGGCATCGCAGCTTTGGGGTTCGCTGCCTAATTAGGCAGTTCGCCGGCGGCAATTCGCCGTTCGCCACTCCCGGTTCTGCCCCTTTTAGACACCCCGAAAACCAAAGAAATAGTTGACCTAACCCATCCGAAGAAGAAGAGACGAGTTCCTGCAGGAGGAGCGCCAATCGAGATAGGAGGTCGGATGATTAAGGTAAAATCAGTGGCGATATTTCTGGGCTTGCTCGTCGATGCGGGGTTAAGATGGAAGGAACAGGGCGCGGAGGTGGTGAGAAAAGGCGGCGACTGGCTATTGAAATTTCGGAGGATGGCGAAGGTGATGACAGGAATACCGATGAGATACATTCGGCGCACATATCTGGGCATGGCCATCCCATGGTTTCTGTACGGCGCCGATCTCTTCCTTACACCCAAGAGGTATATGAAGAAGTTGAGGAAGGATCGACGCAGTGGGCACCCAATCATACGACAACCCGAGTCGATACACCACCAAGCAGCCATCCTTATCACGGGAGCTATGAAAACAACAGTGGGCGACATCCTGATGATTCATGCGAACATGCTCCCGATGGACCTCATAGTCGAGCAGCATCTGCACCGGGCAGCAATACGCTACGCGACACTCCCAGACACACACCTCATGTACACGCGCATCTGAAAGACAGCTTGGCACCCCGATATCAAAAGGCATCGATCCCCGCTCCACTGGCTGGTCCAGAAATACTCAATCCGACCAGATGAAATCGAAACCATTAAAGCGGTACGATACGACAGCACATGGGTGCCAGGAACATCAGTCATCCAGATAGAAGATGCCCTGCACGGGATGGAGATGGATGAGAAAGACGAAGGGTTAAGGATCTATACGGATGGATCAGGATACGAGGGAGGAATCGGAGCATCGGCGGTGATGTATGACGGGGATGAGAAGGTCGACGAGATGAGGCTTTACTTGGGACCGGCGGACAAACACGAAGTGTACGAGGGTGAGGGAGCAGGACTCGTCCTCTCAACGAGAATGCTGGAAAGGTGGCCAAAGAGAGTAGGCTTGGTGACACTCTGTGTCGACAGCGAGGCAGCGATACACGCGACACAAGCCAGGAAACCAGAACCATCGCACTACATCTTTGATGGATTTCAAAACGGTGTTGAGGACGTGAAGAAAAGACATATGGGTGCAAAAATATCAATCCGATGGGTGCCGGCACATGTGGGCGTGCCAGGAAACGAGGCAGCAGATGAGGAAGCGAAAAAAGCAGCGGAGGACCCCCAATCGAGCACCGAGATCGCGAAACTCCTGCAGATATTCCAACAGCCGCTACCGGCGAGCTCGACGGCGCTGAAACGCATATTCAGGAGAAACCTCCAAGAAAAAGCCAATGCAAGGTGGAAGACGTCCAAACGATGGTGGAAGTTTAAAAACATCGAAGACAAAGATGCCATCACCACCGGTAAACAATACTGTAGACTTTAATTCAATTCGTCAGGCCATGTGACGTGTGACCGGCCTGACGAAATTTTTGTTTCGTCAGATTACCATATATAGTAATAGCCGCCGCGGCGAGGGCCCCGCCGGGGCAATTTTCGCGAGATTTTGAGTGATACCTGTGACATTTTGTCAAATCAAGGTCGCCTGTGACCTGTGACTGATGAATTGATTAAAAGTCTACAGTACTCCATCCTCACCGGAACTCTATCATGACGTGTCACATCACTCCTCACACAACTGCGAATGGGCCATGCACCCCTAAACGCGCACCTTCACAAGATATGAAAAGTCGAATCGGCGGCATGCCCAGCCTGTCGATACCACAATGAAGATGTGCATCACTACCTTCTACGATGCCCGACATATAGCGAGCAGAGAGAGACCCTTCGACGCCGAACGAGAGCAGCAGCCGGAGACATGAAACTGTCTCACTTACTCAATGCGCAGAAAAACATCCCGCACCTACTCCAATTCGTAGCCGACACCGGTCGATTCATACACGACTTTGCACCAACCCAAATGCCAGCTCCCCCACCACCACCACACCCCACATCACTCGATCCACTACTCAATGCGATGTTCTAGAAACATCGCTCACAGCACAACCACCGTGACACCCGCCAAAGCGACTCGTTCACCGTGGTCAGGATAGTCGCACACCGACTATCTGGGGCGCCCGAAGGGCGCCCAAGCAGCAGATAGAAGTCCCACACGTGAACACATACTGTAGTATTTCAACCGCATCTTCACAAGGGTGGACACCGGACACATCATCTTCACTAGGACACATCTTCATTTCCAGTGTTGTCATTAAGACTTAAGGGTTAAGAGTTTTTAAGGGCTTAACGAAGTTATTAATGTAGTCTTAAGAAAGAGGCTCTCGTATGTTAGGCCTTAATAACTCTTAAGAGTATGTATGTTATCAGGATGACATACCCGCAGTGCAGGTGTGTCATCTTTGAAAATTTGGTTGCTGCATGCTACGTTCCCGACCAACCATTCCTAATTATGCGGGCACCAGGAGTGCTATGGAACTACTTCTACAAGGGCGAAAAACAGAATACGGCACAATATCGGGCACATTGTCTCGGCTGTATTGAAAAGGCCCGGCCGTCTGGAACTCCAATTGATGTCGATGGCGAAGGCCTTCTCGACAGCGCGGGAGAGGAATGGTTCAAGACAGGTGTGTCATAGCAGAAATACGTGTCTAGTACGTGTACTAAACACTCTCGCAGCCGTACGTGCATCTACCAAGACGGGGAGTGTGCTATAGAGATCTCAACGAGTCATACTCGGGTATGACTCGCGATCCGCGAAGCGAGTACTCGAGGCCAAAAGCCTCTACTCGTGATCCGCGCTTGACTCGACCCGCATTGACTCGCGGGTCAAACGAGTCGAGTACTCGCGAGGTTGGCGGGTACTCGCGCGCGATCCGGGTCATCGACGGATCTCGCGGATCAACCCCCGCAACTCACCCAAAGTTCATTCATGCCCGGCGAGCATCCCCGGGCAATGGCACGGGGACACTCAGCCGTGCATGAGTACGGACTGTGGGTGGTGTTGAGGGTGGTGGAGGTGATGGAGAGAGTGGTGGTGGTGGTGGAGGGAGTAGCGATGGGAGTGGTGATGGAAAAAATGGTGGTGGCGGAGAGAATGGTGGTGGTGGAGGGAATGGTGGTGCCAGTGGTGGTGGTGCCGCTGATGGTGGTGGTTGTCGTCGTCCTCGACGCGTAGTTGTTGCCGCGTTGTCGTGATCTGTGCTGCTGTCGCAAAGACAGCAGCAGCGGGCCTGGCACGGAGCCAAGACCCAAATCCGCGCTCCAGAGGCCGCCTGACAATCGTCAGTGCGGCAGGGACGACAATCGTCGCTCCCTGGATCATCGTGGTGGTCGTGGTGGTAGGAGGATGAGAGAGAATCGATGCGATCACAGGCTTACGCGGCCTCTCGGCGATTGCCGGATCGTGAGAATTTCTTAGAAATTCACGCGAACGGCTCATTTGGGCGACGCATGGCCCCGTTTAACTTCAAAAAAATTTGTAAATTAAGATTAAATAAATATCTACAATATTGCGAGTCAAACCGAGTACTCGCGACGAGTACTCATGCCTCCAAGGCCGTACTCGCGATCCTTATGTGATCCGACTCGTTATTGATCCGCGAATCAAACGAGTCGAGTAGCCGAGACCCCCAGCCGGATCGAGTACCCGAGTTTCCGCGTGACCCGCGAACTCGTTGAGGTCTCTAGTGTGCTAGGAGTGAAAACTGCCATGATTGCACATATCCTAGGCTGTAAGAACGTGTCCGAGAGTGCAAAAAAGGTGGCAAAGCGCGAGAAAGGAATAGTCGAGGATGATGAGGATGTAGCAGTAGAAGGCGATGATGAAGAAGGGCCATCGAAGAAGAAGCGGAAGCTCGTAATGCGTACCAAGAAGTCATACACACAAACCGAGCTCAAAGTCGTCACTGGTCTCAACATTCCCTTCACCCCAGCCCAAAAATCTCTCGTCGAGGCTAAATTCGGATGGGCTACCATCTCTGCCAACCTTCCTTTCCAATGGGTCAACAATCCCGAGGTTATCAAGCTCTTCCTCATGTTTCGTGCTATAGCAGACGACGTGATACCGGATCGACGACAGCTCTCAGGACGCATCCTAGATAATTTATCAGCGAAGGTTGAAGCGAAAATCAACGACACACTCAAAGGAGCCTACACATCAGTCTCCGCCGATGGATGGGACGACAATTCACGTAATAAAGTCACTGGAGTCCATGCTGCTGCAAAGGGAAAGGTGAGACGCCAGTCTTGTACTATCACAGTATGACTTACGCCCATCAGTCCTTCCTTGTGAAACTTATGGACACAAATCGTGCTCGAAAAGAAGGAGAAGGCCACTGTGACACCTTTCTGGAGATAATCGATGAAATAGAGGATGAGACGGGCTGCATCGTTATCCTGCTGTGTAGCGACAACGATGGTGGGGGTAAGAAAGGAAGAAATCTAGTCCCATTACATCATCCTTGGCTTCTAGTAGCTCCGTGCTGTGGGCATCAAGTAAGCTGGAATTCTATACAGTGCATGATCTGATCTAACTCCTTTGGTTTCAATTCAGTTTAATCTCATGCTGGGAGACTACTTTAAGGAGAGTTCCGAAGCCGCTGAGATCGCTGAGCAAGCAACCGCTGTAATCGGATGGATCCACAATCACTCGAAGGTTCGCGTCATCTTCAACGACGCTCAACGCTTGGTGCCCAACGATAAAGTTCTCGCGTTTATTGTGGCCAACCTTACGCGATGGACGTCACACTTCCTCTCTTTCAACCGTCTTCTTGTTTTAAAGGACTCGCTTCGCAAAGCAGTCGTTCTTTACCGACCGGAGATCCTGGCGGCACAGATGGGACAGGAAAAGCGAAAGCGCGAACAAGCCCAGATCACCGCTTCAGTGAACGAGCATTGCGACATCATAGAGAGTTCTGAGTTTTGGAAGGGACTTCAGATGGTAGTCGACGACATCGAGCCCATTTGTTACGGTACGAATATCAATCAGAGTGATACGGTCCGCCCAGACGAAGTACTGCTAACGTTTGCGGGCATATGGTTGCATTTCCACAAGCACAAGGACCGGCGCCTGTCTGCAGCAATGAAGAAGCGCATCGAGGCACGATGGAAAGAGCTGGATCAACCCTTGTTCATCTTTGCGTTGATTCTCAATCCATTCGAGGGATTGACGCGATTCAGGGATAGTGCAAAGGTGTCGTCGTTCACCCTGAGTGCAGAGTTTCTCAAGGTGCGGTTCCGTTGTATTGCTGGTTGCTGAAACTAAAACCACCCTAGTTCTATCAGCGTGTCAAGAGTCGGCCTATGCAAGGTATAGATGACAAGGCTGCCGCGGAGCTGCGCCAGCAGAATGAACGTGCGGTCTCGAAGGCATTCTTGGCCTATCTCTCAAGTACGGGACCCTTCCAGGCGCGATCATCAATCAATCTTCGAGGACACACTGGTATGTCTTTCTCTATTGATTTGTGTCGATTCTGATGTTGCCGAAGGGTTCTAATCCTGTCCTTGTCTGGAATCAGTTTCGTCAGGATCCGGAGACAGCTGAGCTAGCCGACTTCGCGGTGATGCTATTTGAACTGGTCGTCAATCAAGCCGGCGCTGAACGCAGCTTCTCCGACCTTGCAGTGAAGAAAACGCAACGTCGAAACCGGTTGCGTCTACCTCGGCTCGAGAAGATGTCAAAGGTGTGTGCAGCTATTACATACTTCCATTCTACATGTTCAAGCTTTCATAGACCGGCGCTGACATTCGACGCGAGCACATCGAAGACGGTCTTGCTCAGCAACGAAAACCACGCCACAATCACGACAACAAGAAGACCGAATCACTGCTCCACGTGCCCAAGCATCCAGATCTACTCGACAGCCTCGAGAACATTGACGACTCAGACTCGGAGCATGACCAACGGCCAGTTCTCGTGTCCAGCAGGAAATCCTGGCGCCGAGAGATGCAGAAATGGATGAAGGATGCTCGTGAGGTCATTAGTGACGACGAGGACACAGAGGATGCTACTACTGGGCAGGCTGGAGGTCGGACACGGAAGGGATGGTTGCCAGCACCACTGAGCATGTTATTTGGAGGCGCCGCGGCACGTCCCGTTGATGCGCCGGTCATACAGACGCGGCGTCGTGCAGCATTCACCGACGAAGAGCGCCGAATGGAGTTAATTCAGGCTGAATTCTCAGATGAGGCCCCGGACGATGGCGCGCTGGAAGGCTCGGGTGACGACTATGATATGACCTAGTGTACTCTTAATTAGCACTTAATTTGGTGCCCTTAAATAAGTCTTATATTGATTTTAAGGTGTTAACAAGAATTCTGGCCTTAATTATGGCCTTAATGACAACACTGATTTCCACCGGATCTTCACGTCCGGTGTCCGGGACACCTGTGAAGTGAAGATCTGGGCACTTTGTCCTATGTCCACAGCAGGATTTGGACCCTGATTTGCCTTTTTTGGTGGCACGGCTCCGCCGCGCTTGCCTTTTATAGTAATTTCATTACCCTTTTAGGCGAAATGATTCGTCCAAATCCTGCTGTGGACATAGGACAAAGTGCCCAGATCTTCACTTCACAGGTGTCCCGGACACCGGACGTGAAGATCCGGTGGAAATAGTACAGTAGATTATTAGGATACATACATTGACATCGAAATACTCTTACATGTACAGCAGTACAATACTGTACCGTTTCGACCGTTAATTCCCATATCGGATCACGGGGCCTCGCGAAGCGAAGCTATAGATAGAGCATATCGCGTCACGGTGAATTCTTTCAGGCACAGATCGCTCAAAATGGAAATTTTCGGGCCCGCCTAGCGGCGGGCCATCCCAATCAGGTAATTTCCGCTTATGTGCCTGGTTACGAAGCTATATCTTTTTAAGGGTCTAGCGTCACGGTAAAAGACCACGAAGTTACGGTCGAAACGCTACAGTAGAGTCTAATGGATTCAAAAAAAGAAAAAAAAATCAACCAATTGTTCTCGATTTTAAGGTGTTTCTCTCGATTTAATTAATGTGCACTCTGACACTGATAGATAGAGCTGCTTCTTCTCTACCTCCTGACGGTCGGAGTTGCGGCATTATCTGTCCCTGATCGTCCGGGAGGCCTTCCGCAAGATGGGGTCATGATTCGGGTTTCGGGGACCGATGGCCGCGAACCCGGGTCCGACCCCTGAAATGGCTCACCTAGCTTAGAAACTGTGTTTTTGGAGGGAGACAACTCATTGTGGCCGCGCTGGCAGTGGTAAATCAGGTGGCAATGCACTATGGACCGTTTACAATTCGATGTGCTACCACTATCCCCCTTTCAATGCTACGCTACGATGACAGCATGTTTAGCGGCCATTACGATCGACGGCGTTTTCCACTCTAACCGTGCTGCCACCTGTCCATTCGACAACGCCATCTTAGCGTCCTTCGAGCCCAGCTACGCGGTAACCTACTCTATACGCGGGTCGGTGCCTCCAATCTAGCCGTCTCACGCTCCCCAATATGAGGAGCGGTGTTACAAGGACGCGAGCCTTCCAATGGTGGATGCGCCCAAGCCGCTCCAGCCACATCTGTATGAGCTTGCAGCGCGCAGGTATTTGACGACGATGACGAGGAGCCACCAGAGTCGGGCGTTGCTTTCGAGGTACGTCGTCGCCGTCGCCTTCAGGATTCGTGCCTCCCGCTGACGTCGTCTGCAGAGGCATAACCGGCTCAGGCTGCCAGGAGGCCAAACTTGCAGAGCAGGTGCAAGCCGTCTCAACAGTACTTGACTCTTTCCGCAATCCCAAATGATCTGAGCCCAACGCGTCTCGCCACATACTTCCCTTTCCGACCACCATCAATCGTGCTTAGCCGCTGCCGCCGCCATTCTTAATCGCTGTCGACCATCTAGGTATCTTTTCTGTGTCCTAGTTTATTACCTTCTTAACAATTTTCAAGAATACTGGCTTCGAACGCGAGCTGGGCAGCTCGCTTCTTGTCGTACATTTACCAGCAGACATTCGGGATTTTCAAGCGAGTCTCGCGAATCGGGATAGGAGTGTGTCTTGGCGGGAGCGTAGACTCGAAGGGCAGGAGAGAGAAGAGGCTGTGGATGAGTTTGAGCGGATGAGAAAGGTAGTGAGTCTTTCCATTCCATTCCTTTCCTTTGGATGTTTCTCAAGGTTCAAGGATAGCGATATACCTGGCCTTGGACGGATTCGCGCTCTTGAGGAGTGCCAGGGTTAAATTTGGGCGAGTCGCGCGCCGACGCCTCGTCCGCGTACACCACCACCACTACTTCTCGCGTCCTCCTCCCGCGAATCGCCACCGACCGAGACGGACTACCCTCGTATACCGACTCTCAGCACCACAAGGTATCGGTGTCCTCTTCATTCCACACCCGGGCGATGTGCTTATATCAGTTTTTCCTAGTCCACCCACTCCCAACGTTGACCACACCGCCATGCGCCGTCTACATCAAGCTCTCAAAATACCAACGTACGTGCTTTATTTTCTTTTCGTGCAAGGACCAACGAATTGGGGATGTTCGTAGACGACACGCACCCAGATGTATCGACGATGGCGTCTTCTACGGAGATGGTGCCGCTAGGACCCAACCGAGTGGAGCACGGGCAGATCCCGCCAACACGTCGCGTCCAGCTCATTCGTATACCCCGTCGTCGACCGATCCCCGTTCACCTGTCAAGCCCATTTCTGCACTTCCTCCTCCGACGGGACCATGCACTCATCCCGCCAACAACCCACCCGCTGAACGGCCCATGAAAGTTCGTGTCACAAAGGTCTGCCGCCAACTGGACCGAGAGCCGGACGACCTGAAGTGGATCGTGCTCCGCCGTCTTCATCGCAAGGGTTTAACACCGCAACAGCCTAGAGCGGTGCGAGAGCGGATCGCCGGATACCATGGCGCGCGGTGTCGAGAGTATGAACGCTGAACTGGCCGACACCCCCATGCCTTGCGGAACCTCGCCACGAGGAGCATCTGTACGAAATATGGAGCTCGTTGTCGGCCTCATCGCGCCCAGGTAGGATTTTGATATTTGACCTATTTCTTTAGAAACTGATGCCGTCCTTTAGATGAACGTCAGAGCTCGTACAAAGGCGGGACTCGAAAACATGCGCTTCGTATGTGTGGTCCATGCGGTCCGTAGGGTTCTGAGATGTGCGCCGGCTCCGCCAGATGTGGCGCGATTCGTGGGCGGGAGGTCGGGATGATTCTCGAGATGGACGCTGACGCTGAACTGTATGAGGGAGCATATTAATGTAAGATCTCAGATTCAATGCCGAGTCTCGGCGTGCTCTTGTGATGGCATGGTGAGCATCCCAACTTTGATCATGCTTTTACTAACTGTCTTTTGGTTGATCCCATAGGTACTCAGACGATCAAGCGATGGCTCACGCGAGGCTGTCACACCCCCATGATTGAGTTTGGTTCGTTTCTTTTGGCCGTTCTCTTCATCACGCACTGACACTCATTGTAGATGGATTAGAAGCGAGTCCTCTTTTGCGGGATACTAGACGCCATGTCGCCGTCGAGCTGCATCGTCTTTCATTGTGTCCTTACATTGCCGATCTCCTTGTCATTCACGACCTATGAATATCACGCCTACGTCGCTCTCTTCACCGCCAGTCACTATCATGTGTTCTCCCCGTACCTGTACGTCGACTCTTTTGGTCATGCTGATGATGGGTATTGACCAGATGGATAGTCCTCTTCTATGGCCTTAACGCTGTCCGCGCGCTCCGGGTCATTGGGCTCTTGTTGGTCTTTTCGAGTAGCATCACCATCATGGTCAAGAATATCCAAGCATTCAACGCCTTCGAGGCTGTCAAGGGCACCAGGGAAGGAGGTACGTGCCTTTATATCCATACTGCTGCGCATACGCTTACACGCCTTGTAAAGGCAGCTCCGTCCCAAACCATGCCGCTGGCGTGTTGTGGGCCGTTCTGTCCTCCCTGTTAATTATCTTCCAAACCGTTGTCCTCATCAGTGCGTCCGCCTTCTCATCGCCGCGGTTTGCATTCTAACATCGTTTTCAGTGTCTGGATTCGGCTGGCCTTCCGTCTTCTTCGACCGCTACTTCCCCGTTCTCGGTGCCAACTTTGGCTTGGTTGCCCTTGGAATCTTTCAAGCTCTGTATGTTCCTCCATTCCCTCCCATACCTCCATACTGATGTTTTCTAGAATGGCTGCGCATATTCTCTCGCATCATTGTGATGATTTCCCCCTTGTCTCAGCATTCTTCCTCTTCTCCGTCGCATGCCTCAATATGCTGCTCAGACTGATCTTCCGCGAATCCGACCGCTTCATTACTGCATGGTGTTCCAGCACCAAAGGAATTCTGCCTACCTCCATGGACACGCGTCCCACGTTTGTCGCGGTCTCGCCGCCAGTAGTGTCTGCGCATTTCACTGGCGAGTCGGAGAAGTTCCCTTCTTCGATCGGGTTTACGTCGGATAAGGTGGCGTCGGGCTTTGGACGGCAAAGCGAGAAGGCTGCGGGCTTGAAGGGATTCCTATTGCGACGTCTTGTGGGTCTCTGCCGCGGTACGCGTCCCCGCCGCGCCTGACGTCGCCGCCTCAGAAGCAGGTCTCCTGCGGAAGGTCGGACCAGAGCTTGGAGTATGCGGATTACGATGACGACGACAAGCGGGGGAAGAGGGAGAGCATCTCGAGTGTTGCGAGCCGGGACTCGCAGGTTGAGGTGGTGAAGGCTTCGCCGATGTTCAAGTCGAGCTCGACGGCTATATGCTCACGACTGTGTCGCTTGGACGATATCTAGATCTTTTACGGTCGTCTCTTGATGGTGTCCTTTATTGTACTCCCCCAGTGTATTTTCGAGAAAAGGACGGTATATAGATAGCTTACATGCGTAGTTACTGTAGCATTACATAGTGGTTGGCTTCCTGCTTGTCGGGGCGAATAATATGGTGGCCGGGTTAGTGCCTACCCATTCATCGAGCGTATTTAGTTTTCTGCGACTGGTACCAGTAAAGGCGCTTCGCTACACGTACTTTCGGTATTCTAGTTGTTTTGTTGAATTTGTTTTCTTGGGATGTGCAGTATGGCCGGTATTTAGTAACAAAAGATTTATTAACACACGTTACATTTTCTTCATTTAGACACAGGCTTGGGGAACTTTTGTAAAGTGACGCACGTCCCGAGAGGAAGAGGCATTCCGACACAGGTCTGCGTCGGCGTCAAGTAATTGGCGTAGGTAGATGCGCCGTCCTATCGTCGTCTCGGTCGGATCCGGAAGCCGTGTTCCGACCATTTTCCATACATGATGGTAAGCCCGCCTCGCCGTGCGGTGTGCCTCCAAACAGAAGGCTCGAAGTCGCGATGACATCCTGACTGAAGGTAAGGTGTATCGGATGACCGAGTTAAAGCCCGGATGCTGAAACCGGAGGAAGTTTTTAGTGGGATCTAAAACCCTACTATGTGTGGCGTGCAGTACAGTATTGATCATGAAGAGACGGGCCGCCACAGAGCACATAACCAATCAACTACTCGCATAGCATCCCGCCATCACACTCTGGGTCACGAAACAGCTATGGGGATGGGACTCGGGAGCCTGCCCAGTAAGCCTGATGGATCATGTCAAGTGTGGCGTCGAGCGGGTGAAGAGACTCGGGACTCGGGAGGGAGACCGGCAGTCACTGGATTACGGCCGGCTCAGATAGCGTGACATCTCGAAAGATGTAAGTGCATACCCTGGCAACCTCCGTTGAAACCTACAAGTAATTTAGGACCTGTGTCAAACTTTGGACATGAATATGAACCTGTGTCGGAATCCGGAAGGCCAAAGTGACCTGTGTCGAATACCGATAAAAATTATGAACCTACGTATTTTTGAAGAGGAATTTGGCTCCACCATAGCCCATATCACTCAAAATTCAGTACCGTGTGTATGAAATCACATCAAAATCATTTTTGTTACTAAATACCCACCATAGTGCAGATCCAAAATAGGAAGGATTCCATTTGCTTTCTTTCCATCATCTAGTTCGCGTTGCAGGTCTTGTCGCTTCGTTTTACCACCACAGGTGCACTGATATTCCGCTTTTATTTTCTTCTCAATCCATTTACTAATTAGATATGTCTTTTAGAACTAGTACATAGTAGACCAAGCTGTTTAGCTAGGCCAAATCAATCTGGTCCATCTCCTGCAACCTCAGGCCTATTCATCCGCGCAATATCTGCCTATAACGGCCGGAGACAACTCAAACTCGCCCTCCCAGCATCGCGTCGTTTGTCTAAAGAGCACGCGCGCTGAAGTCGTGTGGAAGTTTGACGCCGCCGACGGCGGGAGGGAATGGGTTCTTGCGCGCCGCGAAGTGTTTAAGTTGAACAGGTGGGACAAGGTAGACGGTGTCCTCGACGCCTCTGGGGTTTGCGTGGGTATCCTCTTCCGGCTCTGTTATATCTTCGGCTTCGCAGGATTCGGAGTTCCTCAGATCGAAGCCTTCAGAGACGGGTTCTTGCTTGATGGATTTTGGGCTGGGAGAACTAGGACACTTCGTTAATAGAATACAAGGATAGGTATACGAGGCGATATACTCTTCGAGTTCTTCGTGGTCCTCGTTCTCGCCACGTTTGCTCTTTAGAGGAACGCGAATAGTTAATTTCGTCTTTGGCGCGCTGAGTAGTGGCTTCCTATTCAAATATAAGAAGGAGTTCAAGGGTAGTAGCAAATGAATACGTACTCTTCGCGGACAAGCTTGCCTGGGACGTGTTCGGGTAGTTTAAGAACAACGCGTCGAGAATGAGAGTAGATATTGTGGGGTGCTGAAGGATGTATGGGAGAGAACACGCTGGATAGACGAAGGTATAAGGATGAAACCGTGACTTTCATTGTCCAGTTTTCGTTTCCTTATTTAGATGCCCAAAAACCTACTGTTCTTCCCAAGCAGAAAGCTAGACGCGGAATGAAGTCGATACAGACATTGGTCCACCACAGTACGCGAGTCCCAGGTAAACTTCATCACACTTGGTAGTGTGGCGTCAGCGACTCACTGAGATAACGATCTCGGATCTCCGTGGAACTGACACAAAATCAGAATGCGCCGGACTCTATGCTGTGCACCCAATCCAGCGGAAGTATCTCCGGCCGCAGTATCAGCTAGACACACGCCCGGTCCTTCAAGAACCAGCAACTGGGCAATGTAATCGCTACGTATGGGTCCGTTTCCTTCAGAGGTTCGGCATCCTTGAGCATTCTATTAAACAACACTTCATCGATGATTTTGGCTGTCTCTGCGCGAAAACTCTCGAGTGTGATACACGTGATGGACAGATCCTCAGGTGAGGTCTTTGTCGCGTCGTATTCTAGCTTGAGTACAAGCCTTTGAATCGCCGGCACAGCTGCGATCAAACTCTCGATTTTGGACTTATGCGCATTCAGGGCAACGTCGACCTTGCGATAGATGATCTCCATGTCTATCGGTGGGGCCGGTACAAGATTGCTGGTTTCTAGAGATCGTCATCAGGAAATCGATTCCAATACTGTAGTCGCTGGGTAAGCATACCACAAGAAGCCTCGACAATCTTTGGACAGTGCGCCTTATGATTACCCTCACGCCAGTGGGTTCTTTGGCACGACGTTGTGCAGTAAATGGCCAGTAGGCATCCGGTACATCTAAGGCGACGAGTGCGCTCTTTTGTCGTGGAATGTCTGGTGGGACACTGAACAGAATGTATGAGAATTGTGCGGAGAAGAAAGGGTGCTATCGTACCGTCAAATTACAGCAGGTGACGAACGGCGCTGTCATGGCAAGGTACTGTTCGTACTCCCGCTCCTTCGCCAGGATTACGACCTTCAGGCATTTGAAAGCATCCGGGATACGCGTATCATCCGTAGGCACCACTAAGAGTAGCCTTTTAGATTCTATGTATCGAAGGGATTTCCGAATAGCGCGGGGCGTAAAATAGAAGAAGGTGCGGTTAGAAAAGCTCGAGATGCCTCTGAGCACCGCTTGCCGTAAATCTTCCCGCGTTTTCGGCATATCCGAAAACAGCTGCGTATTCCGAAGTATTTGTGGTGCATACGGGCAAGCGACACCAAGAGTTTTCCCTCCAGAGCAGCTTCGACGATTGCAAAGAACAGCAGGAGAAAAATACCGTTTCCTCGAAGTACCACTTCAACAACAACCCGTAGCATCCGACGCTCCAGTACGTGATGTCATTTCCCTTCGAGATGCGGCGTGCTCCCACACAAAGTATGCTGATAACATTACGATGAGATAGGATCCTGGTGATATTTCCGTTCATGAGGCGAAGAGTACCCATCAACATGATCATGGGATCGAGCGGAAGGGCGTGAGTTTGTCGTGAGGCGCACCGGTAACAGTGTTGTTAAGGTACTGTAAAATCGCTTCGGATGCACGTGCTTCCATGGTCTCGAAAAGTCCACAGGCGAGGTCAGGATGCCCTGGAGCAAGGCCTTCCTCATGCTGAAGACAATGCCGAAGGATATACGCAAGACTACTTTTCCTTTCATGATTATTGCATGAGAGGGTAATCCATGCCTGAACCAGGCTGGGAAATACAAGCGACGGAAAGTTTCAGTGTCGCAGAGCCAAGAGAAAAAATGTCGCAGTTCACCGAGTAGCACTTCATGCTCGATGAGTGCGTCCTCGACACCGCTCAAAGCACCCGTCGCTTCGAGAATGAGAGTAACCCAGCGGGCCAGTAGAGGTAAAAGGTCAGTGATACTGGCAAAAAAGTTCTCAGATTGGAGGCTACTACTGTCCAGGCCGCGGGCGCTGCGACCTTCCTTCTGTAGCCCTGTTCCCAGGATCCTCAACGTGGCTCGGGCATTGCACATGGGAATGGTGTCTGTCCAGTCCGCGTCGGAGGAAGATGCGGTGACAGAGGAAATCACGTCCGACGAGAGGTGGCACAGGATAATGGGCATAAGCTCTGAAAAACGAATAGTATCGACTTCCGGTTTTCGGACGGCGGCGAAACGTGTCGCGATGGCTTCAGTCGCATCAGGATCACCGTTCAGGGAGCGTTCCTACGAGAGGTACGCACAGAGGTTACAATCTTCCAATTAGGCGTACTTACTTTCAAAGAGCGCAGAGCGAGAGAACCAAGTGATTTCTTCGCGCGGGACATGATGGTGAAAACTTAAAAAGAGATCATGCTCGGAAACGAACGCGTGTTGTCAGGCGGCGTAGGCGATCACGAGATCAAAATCTTTTTCCCTTCGTACCCTCAGCATGATGCGCTATTATTTGAAGAGCTCGACATGTACTCATTCGTACCATTGCCTACAAAGACCGTGAGGCCTTACGCCCACAATCGGGGTCTGGTGCGTGTACCGTACCTCATGGTCTCTTTGTTTCGAATTGGTCGCTTTTGTTTTCGACTGTCACTTACCCTAGCCACTGGTGCAGGGGTGTAGGCACCAGCCTTGCTTTGAACTCTATCCCTACGGTAATTTTCCTCTGCTTTATCTGAGCTAGAACTGATGGCTGTTGATAGTACACTTGCTATATTGTAAACAGCAGCTCAATCGAGCCCGCGACGCATTCCATTCTCGACTTCAAGCTATTCTGATTTTGCTTTATTCGAGCTCGAATTGATTCCCTACCAACAAGGCCGTCTTACCGTCATCGACAACCCCGTTCTGTGAATGTCGCGCAGACGCCGAATCCATTTGGCGCATTTGCCATTAGAAACTCTGACCGACGTGCGCGTGTTGCCCCAATCATAGGACAGTAAACTCATACCACACCCAGATCGTCAAGTTCCTTCACCCAAGAGACATCCTTCGTTTAATACAAACGAATCATGAAACACGCGATTTTTTTCTTCGAGACTCTGCATTAAGCATTTGGAAGGCGTATATCTCCAACCTCCCTGGACCACCGTTCCCCAGATTCCTTCGAGGAACAAATCCTGCAGCGTGGCTAAAGCGACAACTGTACCGTACGTATGAAGATATTCAGTCACTGCGTCAAATTAAAGTATACGTAGTTCTGTGGAAACCCTTCTGCGGAGAACGTTATAAAGCGAGACCTAGTTCTCAGAGTCGTCTGCTGTCCGACGTGTTATCGATCAGAGTGCGTTGGGGATCTTGATCCTGCCCGAATGCTAATCCCGACGCGCAGACTCGCTACTTTGGAAGAACTCGAAGCACTCTTTCCTTCAGAGGTGTTTGGAGATGATATGGTTGCTGAGATCATGGCTACCCTTCCGACGAGCAGTGAGTACTATCGCTTAAACAAGGGCACGATTAATATATGCGTGTGTAGATCGTATCTTCAAAACGCTGGACGAAGAACCGATCGTTGAACTTGTCTGCGTCCTCCGGGATTTCAGAAAGACGTTGGGTCTTGTTCTTCCTCTTACCGATGACGACCGTCAGACACTACTCTTAGCACTCCTTATGCAGCACGTCCATTTTAGTGCGACTCAGGTCAGAACTCCGTCGTATCAACTGGTGCTTAGTTTCTAAAGCTGTTTCAGGAAGCCGAGAAGGCGGACAAATGGAGACAGCTACATATTGTAGCGGAGTTTGAGGATGTGTTGGACATACGAGAAGGTCGTGTACAGGCTCGCTTGGGTAAGTAATGTGCTTTCGTCAGTTTCGCGACTAGTTCTAACCCTTCATCAGAGTGTTTGCTAAAATGCGCACACTTGGGTACGGTCCTGAAGTAGAACTCTTCAAGGAATCACCAGCGATGCAATCTCGCTTCGATCCCAGGACAGTACATGTTGCCTACATGAGCGACCAAGGTATGCCAAATCTCAGACTTAGTAAGTGTTTCTGACCGTAGTTAGAATTGGCGCAGTTGGAAAGCGACATGGTCGCGTTCATGAAGAAAGAACGCGTTCTCAGGCTTGAGCGTGAGCGAAAGCACGCTCTCCAGATGCGCATGGACGATCTTCGAGACGAGGTGATCCTGCCGTCACAACTGCGATGGATCCAAGAGAAGCGCTTGATTACATACTCACATTTCCGATGGCACTACTACTTGGTCCACACTCATGGGAGCTTGACCGTGATCCGACTATCGAGGAAGCAATTGCGTTGTACGATGACGGTGCGCCGTTCGACATAACGTCCTTCCCCATCCAGTCGCTTTCGGACCAGCTTGATGCTGGACAGGCTGCGTGGGCGGATAGTGCTTGTCGTGAACTTGTAGAGACGGCCTACGAGGGCGAAGAACCTGCGCCGCTAGGCAGTCCGAATAATTTCTTTGCGTCTCTCCTCCCATCCAATCAACTGTAAGGCTTGTGGAAAGCCGGTCTTTTACCCAGAAATCATATTCCATCGATGCTACACGGACAAGGGATGTACCTCAGGACCTGTTCCCAATTATCCTTATACTTGGTCCGTTGCTCGCTTCGAGATATGTCAGGAGACGCGACGGCTGGTCTCCGACGTCATTTACCTTTGCGGTTTGGATCCTGCAACAGCGACGGTTTTGGACCTCGACCGGTTAGATTTGTTCATTTGGTGTAACTCGCCGGGTAAGCTGCTTAGACGACCGAGGAACGTATTTAGGAAGGGGCAGCGGTTCTATGGATGGCATGCTTTCGTGAGTTATTTACTCGGATGAGACCAGAGGCTTCGTCTGATATTGTCCTAGATTCATATGTTTTATGAGCAACCCATTCCGGTAAGGACGGCTTAGAACCATAATCTGGACCGCGCCTGAATTGCAGCAGATTGCGTACGAAGATATGCATTCAATATGCCAGAAGTTTTTCCATTGCATCCCGTGCTTGAAGGACTCGGATACCTACGCTGAAATTGGCATGGGCTGGGACCATTTTAGGGAACATTTTTCGATAAGTACGTGCCTTTACGCAGCAGCGTTAGTGATATCGAGATTGACCTTTCTTTGTAGACATCCTGACGAACTGAACGGCGATGAATTATTCAGGCTGCGTCGTGAGTTTTACACACCGGGATCGTATTTTCCACCACGGAACACTTATACAGTTAATCTTGCGGTCTGATGTATTGTAGACACGTATTGTAATAATTGAAGCGATCTCGGTACTCCGTTCATCTTAACCACGGTCCTCTCAATCGTGGCTTTCAGCACAATTTATAGTTTCTTACCCAGACTTGCCCGTACTCGCCCGTACCCGCCGCTCGCATGTTGGTAATCCCATGTCGAATAGAGTCATGTACATTGATCGACAAGTAGTAGACCCTAGTACTACTTCTTGTCAGCCACTCATCCCACGTGACCGTAATCACTTGAATCGCAACCATGTCGTATCAGTCCGATATTGCTAGCCTCCGAGATCTCCACCCCACACTCCCTGCTCCCCGCTACACTTGGGAACGTCGACATCGACCGCCAGTACAAGGCGGGCACGCCTGTGACCGGAGAACACGTCCAACACGCTTGAGTGGTTGCTATTATTCTGCGCAGCACCCGAGGTGAGCTTGGTCTCTTGGGCGAAATCAACCACTCATGCTCGTCATTAGAGGCGGGCCAAGACCCTACTGTCACTGCTGCTATCGTTCTGGACGCGGATATGCGGCGTGTTGCCATTGAGCAGGCACGTACGACTTCAAATTCGTCGCTTTCTCGTGCCCAGCAGCTCAAGCGGTCTAGACGCGTCTGCGCGCTATGGTACAGTCAATATCCAACAAGGTGCCGACATCCGGCAAACTTTGGACGACCTTAACCATACAATGCGCAGCACCAACGCTATGGCTCTCAACAACCGCATCATCTCCCGCAATTCGCGTGTCCAAGAGCCCAATCCGTTCGCGCCTCTCTAGAAAACGGTTAGCCTTTTTCCGGGTAACTTTCTTCTCTGGCACTCGACATTGTTTACAGGTTGCTTGTTCAGGACATATCCTGGCAAATGCGATTCGGAACATTGACGGTGCGATCACTGCCTTGGACCCTGTACCAGAGATTGGAGCTCTTCCTCCTGGTTTCAATGGCCGGTTGGCGGATTACTCGAGTGCTGAGATTCTCCGACTTGTTATCTTTTACCATGACGACTTTGGTAAAATTCAAGGTGATCCTTTGCCAGTCAGGATTGCCAAATGCCAGGCATATATTTCGGAACTTTAGCAGGATGATATTGCTATCGTTCGAGGGATGCTGGGCCGGCCCTGAAGACAATCTCATTCAAAGGTCATTGAGGAGAGGTTGCTCGATTAGAGCCAAGCCACACGCAACGTCCGTAATATAGAATGTAAAGGAATGTTGATGTACAATTAAGCTGGTGATGGATGTGCTTTCAGCGGACGTAGAATGCATGTGCGCGTAAAAGAAGACCGCCAGCACCAGTCTACGATATCTATAAGCCAACATTCAAAAGGAATCGTGACCCCATGACAGACCTGAATCAACACGGAGACAAAAGTCGAGGTCCGCAACGCCTTGACCGCCACAGCCGTCGAAGGAAGAAGGGCACACCGAGACCTCCGGAATAAAGCCTATAAGCTTCCCATACACCAAATAGTTAGCCGCCATGAACCCAGCGGCGGGCATGATAACCAACAGCTCAGCCGCGATGACGAGCATCGACTATTTCAAAGAATGATGCATAGCGCGAAGCCCGCCACGGCACGGAGGGAAGCAAGAAACCCCACGGGGTCTAAGCGCCCAGACGAGGTGGCCGAGAGCAAGAACGGCGTACAGAGCTATCATGTCGGCGTTGGCTGCGATACCGGATATGTATGAGAGTTTGGAATCGGTCTAGAGAACGACGTCGTGGATCTGGGGGAGGTGGTCGAAGGTCATGTCGGATGTCGGCGAATGGACGAGGACTGGAAAGTGGAATCAGGGTCCTTCCGATGCTTCCTGGTTATAAGGTCACCATAGAAAAATGTGTTTATATCATTGGGCTCTCTGAACTGGAGAAGCCTCCGGCGTAAGCAGGAAGGTAATCCAGGAAGCTACTTCCACGTATGATCACAATGAGAGGAAAGCTAGTGAAGCATAGGCTTCGTTGTCCAGCTTTTCTATTGTCTGCACTGCAAGAAAGGACGTCAGACCATTTCTGAAAGGACCAAAAAATCAAAATGACAAACAAATTTATCCAAGCTTGGGTCGGAAAGCGGGTGTTCTTCGTATTTCAGGCGGCTCAGGAAATGAAGTAGTCTGATTGAAGTAGAACACCCTCATCGTTCGATTGCAAAAAAAAACCTGTCCAAGTTCCTGGCTTCGGTACGCTCGAGTCTCCATTGCGAGTGAAAATAACGGAGAGGCAGCAGTGAGCGCCTTCAGCTGATTCACCGCAATATACGCTGAGCATTGGCATTACCCAAATTTTGGAAAAGAGAGAGCTAAGAGGGTGGTTAGAAACAAAGGTACGGATCCCGGCCCGAAACTCCGGATGTGCTTCACCAATCCATTTCAGGCAGACCTCTCATCTGCCTCTTACATTCATGTTGCTATCGGGGGTGACGGTAAGCGACGCTCTTCGTTATACTAATCATGCCGTTGCTGAAGGCGCTGTTCCGTCGAATAGATCTTCATCGGGCTGTCCAGATAAGTACATGCTCAGGTTACAGTGGGTTTTTATTTACACTTATTATAGCCTGACGCGCCTTTTCAGTTTGAAATGCCGTACATATAAACTTGGCACGGAAACATACCTACTTGCCATGGAATCTCGGGAACCGCAGCATGATGTGGAATACCTTCTTCGCCGGGACCAACTAATTCAGGACGAGGAACTCGCGAATTTTGTCTCATTGTCGACTACTCGCTGGATATTATCGACTACCTTGACGAGAAGATTTTGCAAGCCAAGGAGTTACTAGAAAATCTTCTTCAGGCGAGTATCCGGGCGAAAGCCGATCTCGCAGACGCGCGATCTCTCCATGCACGCGCTTTCAAACACGCTCCAGGCGACAGTCTTCTCTTATTACGTACCGAAATGGGAGACGGCTCTGTCGGAAGGTGAAGTCACCTCCATCGACTCAGCTTTATCTCCATGCACGATATCATTTCTGTCGTGGTCTTGGACTGTCCTCGCTTCGGCTATGGACGTATCTCCAGTTGAATATCGACACCCATCAAGCCCACATCGCTCCTCGCTAGCTCGCATACCAGATGATGCTCTTCATCAAACAGTTTAAAGGCTTGCCGCTGTTCTTTCATTTGAGCAGTACGCACGACATCTCGGACCATCTTCCCCGCTCTGGAGGTGTCGCTGCCGCGATGGTAATATAGACCTTCCTCGCTCGACGTCAGGTGACGTTTTCTCCTCCCTCGAAGGCCTAGTCATCCTTGACGTTGAGGAGGAAAGCGACGCGCGGAATAACTTGCATACACTGGACATGACAAGCAGGCCGAACCTTCTTGTGCTCGAGGTGGATATGCAGGTCCCATAGCAGCCGTTCGAGCATTTCAACGCACTCCCTTGGACTAGACATTTCGATTCCATATGCTTGTCTTAGAGGCCATATGTTCCGTATGGTGCTTGTATTTATCGAGGACATTTATGTCTGTAGCGCAGCACACCGGTCAAATCTCTTGTTGTGTTTCTTTCTATACGATAAATTCATATTTTGAAGCCACATACATGAGAATGCAATAGAGAAATGTCATACAAGATGAACGGGCAAGTAGTAGATAGAATTATAGTTTGATTGTCAAGTTCGAGCCTGAGGTCGTAAATATTCCTGATCCTCGATGTTAGAAAGTCATCATAGTCCTGCCATGTACGCAGAAGCCTCAGTCCATTTAACGCACTCCAATCCTACGTCGCCGCCGGAAACTAGTATACAAACACCAGCAACGGGAGGGAGGTCGCAAAGTATTTCATCGTTGCGAATGCTGTTCCCCCCGTGAATTGGACGAGATGGCTGCAGTTCAGGAGTCCTGTGCAGAAAATAAACGACATCATTGTCGTATCAAAGCCAATCTCCTCCTAAATGAAAGTCTTGAAAGAGGAAGTGACTCGCGTGCCATGCGGGATCGGTCTGACGTCCATGGAAAAACGCCACGCTAGTTACACGGCGCTTGAACATCGAAACTCGACAGCTTCACAAGTCCTCTTTCCAAAAATGCTACTTACTCCACGTTTCCCGAGTCGACAACCAAGGCTGGTAAGCCCATAATGTGGCTGTGCAATTATCGGACCGGTCACGTGATGTTCATTAACAAACACAACCAAGCTTGCCTGCAACGTCTACTTATGACATCGACCCACACTGAAAGGAAAGCGCGAACACAGGCCATCCTCAAAAAAAAAGTTCCCCATCTCTTCGGTCGCCGCCATCGCGGTTCCCGATCGCCTCTGATCGTGATGTCTGGTAACGCTGGTGATGAAAGCCCTTCTGGCGGAAGATCGCCAAGCGCCGATATATCTTTTTTTCCCGACAATGATGACTGCTCTGCCTCTACATCCTCACAGTCCTCCAGTGGGGTGTCGTTCCATCCTTCCACGGATAATATCAAGACATTTGATTGGACTAAATCGGCCATCGTGGAGCGCAGCAGCTTCGTCAACAACGATGTACACAATCTACCCAACTGTATGTGATTTCTTGGTATTCATGTATCAGCTTCATGGCCTCTAGATCCCCAGGATGATCCCTCGCAGATTGAGAATATTCCCCTTAGGCAACATACGCCTTCAGAAGGTACATCTTCCATCCCTTGGTGATGCTTTGGTGAGCTGACCATACACAAGGCTCACGGAGCATGAGCCTGGTATCTGCAGGCACTTCCTCCCCTGCGAAGACCTCGCCACAAGAGCCTAGTATGTCTTAATGCTGTTTCTTTTTTCATTTTCCAAATGGATGACCTCAGATTCCCCCCATTCATTCAACTCCAGCGAGTTTAGCACATCTACAAACCTGTGTACGTCATACCTTTCTTTCTTTGTACTAGACCTCAATTGGACTCTAAGCGACGAAGGAGAAAGCGGCTCAGAAAGCCATCAAACGGGCCGATGAGGAGCGTAGTCGGTTCAAAGAGGACCGCAGGCGGTTAGAGGAGGAGGTTAGGCATCATGCAGAGCGGGCGGATAATGAGCGCAAGCTGCGAGAAGAGGAGCGCAAGCAGTGGGATGCGGAGCGCAAGAAGGAGCACCAGTTGCGGGAAGAAGAGCGCAAGCGCTGGGACGAGGGGCGCAATGAGGAGCGCAAGCGGTGGGATGAGGAGCGCAATGAGGAGCGCAAGCGATGGGACGAGAACCGCAAGGAAGTGCGCAAGCGGTGGGATGAGGAACGCAAGGAGGACCGCAAACAGTTTGACGAGGAGGTCAGGCATCAAGCAGACCGGGTGGATAACGAACGCAGGTTGCGGGATGAGGAACGTAAGTTGCGTGATGAGGAACGCAAGCTGCGGGATGAGGAACACAGGCTGTGGGAGGAGGGCCGCGAGGAGGACCGCAAACAGTTTCGTGAGGAGGTCAGGCATCAAGCCGACCGGGTGGATAATGAACGCATGCTGCGGGACGAGGAGCGCAAATGGTTTGACAAGGAGCGCAAAAGGTTCGATGAGGATCGCAAAAGGTTCGACGAGGAGCGCAAAAGGTTCGACGAGGAGCGCAAACAGTTCTATGAGGAACGCAAATGATTGTATTTTATAGCGACAACTTTGGGATTGTAGTGAATGATTCGCTGGCGGTACGGGTTGACAAGTTTAGGGCATATCTTTCAGAATTTTAATCTAATTGGAATACTTTTGGAATATATGCCTTTTGTTGTGAGGTTATATGACTATTCTTAGTCTTTTATGTGAATCGACAACTCGGACGAATCGGAGTTTCAATTGAGCAAATCCTGATGACATGATGCCTTGTACCACCACGACGAGCACAGCGAGCGGCGAGCGGTGAACGCCTTGATTCATTCCTTGCGCTGCAAGTGTGCCTTTATATGCTTCTTATCGCCTTTTGGATGTTCCTGGGAGTGGCGCAACGTTTGCATGGGTCTTGGCAGCCGCGATGGCTAGCGGCCGGGCGGGGCTTAAATGCTCGGATGGAGCTGATTTTCCGTAAATGCTCACCACGAGCTTAATGTGAACCAACCTGAAACGGATGCTGGGCAACAAGGAAAGAGGTGTATACAACATCTTGGAGCACCCTTGGTTTAACAGGGTCAATTGGAGACGTGTTCAGGAGAGGAGGACGCACCCATCGTATATTCCAGAGCTGAGAGGCGACGACGACGCTACGGCGTGAGTGTTACTCCGTTTGTTGTTTACGAAGCTCACAAAGCAGACAGTTTCGGTTCACATTCGGACACCGATGCATATCTATTTGATCTCCTCAGGCGAGCCGCGACAAGCATCCGAACGCGACGAATATGGAAAGCATTTCAAAGACTTCCCATATGTCAGTGCCTTGGTCCAGAACCGGAGGTGGATATAGCGTCTTCGTCTGCATATACGTTTTCATTCGTATTCTCATCATTAAATCCACACGTTTAGTTTGTCGGCGAATGGTTACCAGACTCGTGCCTAGATGAACGCCGGAAAGCCGGACGAGACGGAAAAAGTCCCGGTGCGCCACTGACTCCACCACTCGTCGGCCAAGGACATCGTCTAGGAATGTAGGGATCACATGTAAGTCGTCTGTTCTCTTCTCTGACATCGGGGTCTAATCAATCTCTAGGATTGCTGTATATGACACGACTTCGACTTCAGGAACTGAGCCGCTTACTCTGCAGCCCCGGGCCTTCTTGAATGTGTTGTGCATTCGGTCCCGTATACCAATCCTTCGATCTCTTGGGCTTCGCGCTCCTCCAGGAACTGTTATCGCCACTCAGGCTTGGTCGACGTACCAGAACCCAGTTTCTTTCCTGCTCCAGAAACCTTCGTTGATGGAAAACCAGGCATGAACCAAGCGTCCGCAGAGACGGACGAGAGGAACATGGCAATCATTCGTAAGCACCGTCTGCCACGTCGCTTATCGCATCGTTGACACGTACATCCAGGTCATATTCCCTTGGCAGCGGAGCTGCAATCATCGAACCCGAGATACCGCGTCTTGTACCCTACGTTTTCTCACTTTGTTCCAACGTTCATCGCTATCGTTGTTTACTCTTTTGATATGCTTACCTTCACTGTCTTTGCCTTTGACATTACATTCACACGAATCTTCCGAATACGATACATCGTCATTTTTCCTACGTCGAATCGACTGACTTTCCTTGCAGCTTGCTCCTGAACTCCGCACATTCCGCCTTGATCAACTCCGTCATAGCACCAACAACATTGTCCCGAATTGATGCATTCATTTGCTCTCCATATTCAGCGAAGAGCTGCGCTCGTTAACGATCCTCCCGAATCTGCGTGAAAATCAACTTCTCTCTTCAAGCGGTAACAGTATTGATGCTGCATACCTGTGCACTGTTCCGCAGTGCATCTCGGAAATCGGAAGGGCGCAAACTGAGTTGGTCGTGCCACTGCAGGCTGATGTACTGGAAGGAGGCGGCGGAAGACGTGGACACGTGAGACAAACTCATCTTTTGTAACGCATAGTGCTTATCGGCGGTCCGATCGAGATTGATGAATGGCAGGCTCGACGTTAATACTGTGTATTGACTTCCTTCCTTAGGGCGGACCTCAAGATTTTCAAGGGTGAGCTCATTCTGTGCCTCCGATACACTGGCATTTGGATCGCCACGCCCTAGATGATGACGACGCGCCATTCACGATGTCTACAACGTCCTCCCTTAAGATCCTAGGTCTATACCCTTCTATACCCTCTATACACCTTGAGGATTACTGATGCTGTACGGCATACTACTGATTCCGATTCACGTGTCTGCTGAGGAGAGTTACGTATCTTTCTTTCGGCCCACCTCTTTCAAGTCTTGTGATTTACCCTCCGTGACGATCCACACCTTAAAAGTCCGCGTTCAAAGGTAGAGCGGCTCCATAAACGCGTCCGGGTCTCTCATCCTTTGCCATAGAAATGGAAAATTGGCGACTGGTTGTGCTTGGTGATGGAGGCGTAGGAAAAACCGCTTTAGCGGTGCAGGTAAATATCTGTAATTGAACATTTCCATATACACCAGTCTCATGTGTCATTCTAGTTCACTCTAAACGCCTTCATTGGTATGTCTATGCTATCTTCCTTGGTGCTACCCTCTTCAAGCCACATTTTCCCTCTGTGTGCCCCAACAGAGGTGTGTTTCCTTTGTGTTTGTCCTACCTATTGTGTGATTCACTTCCAGTATTGCCCATAGACATATGACCCCACCATAGAAGACGCTTTCCGAAAGCAGATCTGCGTGGATGATCGTATGTGCCACGTTGAGGTGATCGATACAGCTGGCCAGGGTGAGTCGTAGTGAATTGGTCTCTGAATGTTCCTTCTGAGCGTATTATCTAGAAGAGTATACCACACTTCGGGACCAATGGGTCCGGTGAGTCATTACTATCTTCAAAGATTTTGCTCATGTCCACCTAGCGAGGGCGAAGCTTTTCTCTTGGTTTTTTCAGTTGCATCAAGAGCAACGTTTTCAAAGGTCCAGCTTGTCCACCAGTCATTGCTACGGGTCAAGAGAGGCGGCGCTGTGTGCATGCTTGTTGGAAATCAGTGTGACCGGGTCCGCAGTCGCGAAGTCTACGAAGATGAGGGATATGCACTTGCGCACCATTTTGGATGTGACTACATTGAAACGTCTGCCAGAACAGGGCGCAATGTCGAGGAAGCCTTCCTGAATGTTATCCGAGCCTTGCGCCAAACCCAAGGTATTGATGTTGGCCCCTCGAAGCTGCCCAAGGTGGACAAGAAGAACAGATGTATCATTATATAGCATCTTTCTCTGTAAATATTGTTTATTAATATAGACCTTACCCTATGTCTAATGATGACTGGGAGGTGGAGCTCAACATTCCCAGATGGCCAATCTATACCCATCTGAGCCTGGCTTGCTCACTGGACCAGCGCCGCTTCCCACCGAGGACAATCAGCTGCCTGTGGCGGTGTGAGGTACCTGCAAATCCGTCGCAATGACGAAGGAACGTAAGACATGCCTCGGATTCTAAGCTTGAAAACAAGAGTCATAATGCACTCAAATTAATCGAGGATACGAGAGCAAGTATCAGAGCTGTGTCCTCCCCGGTCTTGGAATTAATCACCACGCGCTGACATGAAGTGCGCGGTACCAATCGTTGTTCAGGCAGAATCACGCATAGTATAATCACAAGCAACCACCGTAAGACACGTCTAAAGGGCTAGCGAAATTGTATGCATCATAAGCGGCAATATAGCCCACAGAGTTTTCACCGACAAAATCGATTGAAGAACCTCAGTACGAACGTGTCAAAGGCGACGACGATAGCGATGAAAGTGAGAACGGAAAGCGAAAGGGTATAACATGTCTATAGCAAAATTGAAAGCATGAAAAAATCAAGAAGAAAACAAAGTGGAGGAAAACGTTGGGGCGAAAGAACCTGGAAGATTGATCGAGGTGTATTGGTCGAAGATGAGCGTGCATGCTTTGCCAAGGGAAAGATGACCTACGTATGTGCCTCAGTAGAGGCATTAGCGACATGCCAAAGGGTGCTTACGAAGCCGTCACTGTTCCTCTTGTTCATCTCTGCGCAAGCTTCAATACTGCAGTCCCTTTCCACGGCAGTGACAACGACCTTTCTCATGGCCTGCACAAGGTTGTGACCACCAGAAACTCTTGATCCAACTCCAAGAGGCATAAAGTGTTGGTTGATGATGGCTAGGTACTTTGCGGATACCGTGTCGTCATCCCGCCAGTGGTTGGGAAGGAAGGTGTCCGGAGATGAGAAAACAACTGGAATGGTCTGAGTAGCGGCGACGGTTCTTGGGAGCAGCGCGAAGCCCAGGACATCGAAGCGTTCTTCCAGAACTGGAAATGGACGTGGGCACGACACGTTCAAGAAGGCTCGGGCCCGCAGAGTAAGCTCGTAGACTTGAAACAGACGTCAGACTCGAGTTTAGTTGAGTGATTGTCGGACACTACGAACCTTCCTTGTTGAACGCGTTGAGATGCATTAAGTTTGGGACTACAGTCAGCGGGACAGCGATATACGCCATGTCTTGGAGGTTGATGACGAAGGCTTTCGAAGGACAATCGGAACCTCTCTTTGGGCGAATGACCAGCTTAAAAGAGCATTAATTAGAACAGTCAAGTCGTAAGTACTGCCAGACGACTCACCTACCCGATAACCTAGTCGGACACTCCGAGCGCCTCCAAGGTCTAAGGGGTCAAGTGTTCGCATTCCACAGCGTCGGTATCCGAGAGTCGTCACTTGGATTCGTCACTGGCCCATCCGCCACTTTGAAGACAAGTCCATACTCACCGCCGCGCTAAGTCCTCACTGCTATGAACGTGTCGGGTTCAACAAGTATGATGATGAAAACACAAGACTTACGGGAGTCTCACATCGGCAACGGTGGGGGGGAGGACGACTATCTAGATCGAGAGATGGAAAATAAAAGTTATCGAGAACTACACAACATTCACATCTTACGTACCTGGAGACAGTACGAGAGGTTTTGGGATATAAGAATGCTGCCACTGTAAGCCCGATTTTTTGTAACCGGTCGGTGGAGGACTCGTGTACGTTGAGATCAGAGGAGATAGTTTGAACAAAGCGTGCACCGATACAAGACACTTGGGATCTGAGTCGACGATTCAGGTATTTCCAAGGTGTTGAAGCGTACGACTGTAAGAAGAAATGACATGTTCAACGAACGTGTGGTCGTTGCGAGACAATACACGCACCTTCAAAAGTCTAGAATAATTTCTTTCGCCGTGGTCCGAGCCTGAGGGGGAACAAGTTCCGAAGGAACCAACTATAACAGCGTCGAGTTCAACACCAGCAAGAACGTAACAATTGATGGGCTCACCGAAGAGAGGAACGAAGCATCCAAGTGCAGAACTCCATGCGCAGTCTCCGCATGGGCGCTAAACACTGTCGCCAGCGTCTACAGCAAAGTCTCGGTCCAAGGATTTAACAAACACCAAAAGACAGCGTACCGTGGAGCGCAATGGCGGCTTTAGACCGACGTATTCAAGAAAACTAACAGAAGGTGAGTACCCGACATTCGAGGAGCAACGGCAAGTCACCTACTTATGAAACCAAACTATGGAAGGCCTTTGTCGAGCAGCGCCGGCTCCGTCCACACAGTCGTCCTAGGACGTCATCCTAGGGCGTCGTTAATGCCGCCATCGTCAAAAACATGCCCCGCCTACACTTCAAGTCAAAATCTTGAAAAGTTTTCAACAACGTCGCCGACAGCAATGTCAAGAATTAAGTACGAGAGCATTTAGCAGTCGTGAAGAATGGCGTTAGCGATATCTAGAGGTACGAGGAAAGTGAGTGAGGGTCCGATGATGGTGGTCGGAAGGAAAGGCACATGGTCGCCTTTCTTTTGCCATCAATTACGAGGGGTTACGACGCCTAGAGCACTGGTGCGCCTTGCTTTACCCGCTGGAAGTGCGGAGGGAATATCACGGAATGAACACGCGCAATCATCCCGGCGACACCACGAACATCATATCCAGGCTTCGCATCACGGCTTCTAGTGTTCCTGGGCTCCTCAAGAAGGTTCTTTCAAACTTGCCGAAACTGCAGTGTCGTAAGGAGTGCCGAACGAGACGATGACGATCGCTATGCTGGCGGCGATTATCGAGACGGTCATCGTGGGGGGCTGGGGTTACTGGGGATGGTGGATGAAGCCATGGTGATACCTGTAAAACCGGTCAGTGGTAGTATGGACGGGTATCGGAAGCGGATACACCGAATCTGCTTGTCCAAGAAAAAGGTTGCGCGGTGGCCCAGGCGGGTAAGGAATCTGCATCAAAGGCAATCTGCCGAGCAGACGCTTCAGCACAGTCTAAGCACGCGCACATTGACGGTCCGGGTTGGAAAGAAAGCAAAAGCTTCATTGGTTTGGCCCTGTTTGGCGTAACCCCGTTATCACCACTTTACCGCTAAGAACTTGACACAGGTGTCAACGGTTTAGCGCTGTTCCACGTGGCAGCCTCCGCGTCCCCGCCGGTTTATGAACTTGCATATGCGGACCTCTATGGGTTTGAAAACTTGTACAGGGAGCTTGTCAGCCGTTTCTCGGCCTCCCGATTCAGACATAGCGCCACATCTTGCGACCTTGATTGTGTCATTAACCTGAATATGAGGAAATGTAGTCTCGTAAACCCGCCTCTACGAGAGAAAAAGAGAATGCGCGTTTTGTCTCTGTGTAGAGTCTGGAACGTATGAGTAGGGACCATAGTAGCACTGCCTCGGAGTTTGAATAATGTGATTGCCATAGCTGCCGTCGGGCAATATAAGTCCGTATTCGGTTGTGATTGGCAGTCGTACTTTTCCTCTAACCACGACAATGAATGCGCCGGACGCGTTGAAAATCTCTGTCATCCTCTGGGTCATCCTCTTTATCGGCTTGGTCACTGGATTGAACACGGTGCGGAGGGGAAGTCTGTCACTGGGGTGGGAGAGTATCATAGTCTTGGAAGATAATAAATATATGTATTGGAGTTCATATAGGTCGCCGGAACGAACACAATTGTGTAAAACAAGAAAACGCGTTAAAGAGAATGGTGAGGGAGTGCGATCGCATCGACGGAGATCTCCGGGGAAGGCTGCCACCATGGGCCGTAACAGCCATCAGCTATTTTCAAGCTCCGAGGCAGTGCTACTACGTTCCCTACTCATAAGGCCAAGACTAGAGGAAATGGGCTTTCAGTGGGTAAGTGATTCCTTTTCCTGGTATACTCTATCTCTCACCGACCTCTCCAGCTCGCACCGCATTGCCTAGGCTGCCTGCTCGTTCTTTCATTCTGCCAGGACTGTTGCAGAAATATTTGTAGCCTAAACTACACCTCGCTACGGGCTAGCTTTACACCGTGATTACGATCTGGATCTTGCGCGGCTACTAATTCAGGGTTTTTGGCTCGAAAGCAGGGATTGAATTAAGGGTATGAGGTCTGCATCGATTTACCCTTGGAATACCCGAGCCATTCACAGGCGTTCCTTCAGGTTCCTTTCCAAATGCAAGCCGGGTAGAGCTGGTGCCATTTTCAGGACACAATGTCCAACACAAAATGGCGCGTCTGAAGCGAGCAATGGGAGTCAAAAGCAAAGGAAAGTAATACGGAGAAACACTAACAATACCCACCTCGGAATATCTATGACCCGATCAAAATACACGAAGATACGTGTTTGATGACCGGTTGGTTGACAAAAGGAACTCGGCCGAAGGTCCTAATCAATGTGAGCTTTGGCGCTGGTCGGCCATCACTACATAACCGGCCATCTAAAAACGTTAAACGCCCGAACATCTTTCGTGACTGTGACCAACAAACAGTGGAGGCATTTCTAAGTTCTAGGGTGGGACTGGCTGGGGAAACGCAGCAGGAACGCTCAACTGCTGACTTCATTTCGGCGTCCACGGGGGCTTGGCATTCTAAAGATAACTATGCCTGGTCAAGATAAGGAGCTTATACGACGTCTAACCCCAAAGAGTCTATTGAGCTGGTTCGAAAGGCGCGCCTTAAGTACTCTCTGGGCGAGGAGGGCTGTTCAGCGCCAAAATGTGCTTGCTCCTCACGACGTGTTATATCTCCCAATCATGTCCAGAGCGACATGTCGTTCGCCGCAAGACTGACATTCTTGATTGCCATCGACCAATTCACTGTCTGGCTTCAAGCTATCACAATGAAGCATGCTTCCCATACAAACAACCAGCCCCATTTAGCCGGCATGCATGTCAGGACATGTGCACGAAAAAGTGGGTATCCTTTTCGGTCTTATTGTAGTGTTGATGTGACTTGTGGATTGCAGAGTGGAGAAGGTGTTCACCATCGAAGAGATCAAGAAACCTTGTCTGATTTGTACGGGTCGAGCGAAGCTCTGATGGTGCTCAGTAAGTCCCCCTACACTAAGTTGAACGTGAATTCAATCTTACTCGCTCTAGAATCCATGCATGAAGGGTGCAGACTCCGTCCCCCGCAATCTCTTACCCATTTCATCGAGCTTCCTTACATATTCAATGTCGTTCTTGCTTCACTTCCTTTCACGCCCTTTTCTTCTTCCATTTACTTATTGTTTACTTACGTTCATGTTGATGTTCGGAGTTTGAATTGATCAAATCATGATGACATGATCCTCTACTAGCACCATGAGGAGCACACAGTGAGCGCCGACTGCCTTGACTTTGTCCGATGATTTGCGCTGCGAGCGCGTTTGTATTTGATTGTGATCGTATTTCGAGCCACCTGGTTGACTAGGAGTGGTGATATGGTTGCCTGGGTTTGGTGGCGGCATGGCTAGCGGTGCGGCGGGTTTGGGATCGACTTAATCTTCTGTGTGGTGCGTCTCTGAGACTCTGATGACCAACTTGGTCTTTTCTTACAATTTTGTAGACACCCGCTTTTTTCACTGCAAGATATGACTTTGGGCATCTGGGGTGGGATGGTGTGCGGCTGGGGCGGGATCCAGTTGCCGTCGTGGGTTCCTTCTTCGCCAGCCCTTTCTACGCCATCGCGCGAGGGCACACGTGTGCGGACAGGTCCGGCACTTTCTCTGTTCTGTCGCGTCAGGTCGCCAAAGTTTGGCTCTGGGACACCCTTCTCCGCCCAATGTGATAACAAGTACTTGTTGGTGCGCTGCGCTTGTCCTCTCGTTATTCCATATAAATCCCTTGCTCCTCCGATCTTTAGGTCATCTCTGATCAATGCAACATGGCGGATTGCAAAACGACAGCACCGCTGTATTCCCAGAGCACCTTCAAAACAGAAAATCTGGACGTTGGGCTTTACTATGGAGACTCTATGACGCGTACGCATGCGCTTGGCGAAATAGGACAGGATACGGTCGATTGGTCCTCCAGGATCAGTATTTTGCTTCTATCAATGACACCAACACAAGCGTTCTTGACACTGGCGGAGCCGGTATCTTTGGCTTGGGATTTCCTTGTGAACAGGTACGCGCCATCCCCTCCATTTTCCATCTCGTCCTTATGGGCCTCCCAGTTTCATTTGGTCAGAAGTCTTCTTCGATACCTACGCGTCTCGCCGCCGCCGTCGCCAGGAAACCTCACGAGTCGCACACTCATAGGGACGTCGATCCTCCAACCAATTACCCGTCGTTTCTCTCTTTCTCCAATCACCCAGAGCATCTGCCGCGCCAGGCATCAAGCGCGTCTCTGAACACCCGCCATCACATCGTCCTACTCCACCATGGGTCCGTTCATCCCCCGTCTCATCACCCTCGCATCATTGGCAGCATGTTTGCCGTTACCCTCCAGCGGAATACCATTGATCGCGGCGGCAACCTCGGACTCCTCGGCATAGGAGAAATTCCATCCCCAGTCCAAAGCGATAGCCTCGCCTGGGTTCTTGTTTGTGGATACACATCGGAGGAGGGCGGTATAGCTGCCCCGCCGCTTTCGCAGGCCGAGGTCAGTCTTCCCACAAATCACGGCTTCTGATCTCATACCCGACTAGACGTATGTCATCGCATGGGAGGTTTTCATTGATGCTGTCTATTTCGACGGTCAACGCCTACCAGACTCTCAACTGGCTGATCCCTCTATTCAAATATCGGCTCTTATCGACACTGTAGGTGTATTCCTTCTTGCTCGAGTATCCTTCCTTGTTCACACAGTCTAGGGTAATTCTCTCATTCGTGGACCTGCCAATGTTATCGACGCCATCTATACCCAAACTGGAGGAACCGAGTTCGTTTGTTCAACGCCACCTAACCTGAATTGGTGGCAAGATGTTCCCTGTTGATCCCCGCGATTTCATCAGTCACGCGAATGCGGATAACATGAATGCCTGTATCGCGAACATCGCTGTGACAGATATCCCCAACGCGAACAAGGTTACCTGTATTCATGGATTTGGGCGACCCTTTCTTGAAAGGGTTGGTTCTCGTCCTTCAAACTGTCACTGTTATGGCTGATTCATCGTTGTACAGTCCTTTCCGCCTATCATTTCGGAAATCTTTCGTATCCATCGCAAGATCATCTAACAATAGGATTCCTTTCGACGGTACCCGACGATGCTGCTGCCCAGCTGTTGGAAGCTCTCGACAAGGCGAACGGGAACTTGGCTGACACGTCGCAGGAAGCCCCAACCGGCATTCCGATGGCGGGATCCACGAATGTTCTCGGCGTTCAACAAGCGGATGCGACCAGCACCGAACAGCGGTGAAGGTCTTTCACGGGGACCATGGACAGCATGTTTCACTGTGATACTTACTGTCGCCTCTGTCGTTTGATGTTCTAACATATGCCTACCTACCTTCCGATGCATATTACGATCTTTTTACTGGCCACTATTAATTCGGGTATTTTTATCATATTTCATACGGACAGACTACTACGCTATTCTCTGCTATTCTCTTTGATAGCGGCTTTCTGACGACAGTCGGTGGGAAAAGATTCGATACCATGCTGCGAGAGAAGCAGGCCCACAGCACGGATTGCATTCCTTGCACTGCAGCGTCGGCCTCGGCGTCCAATACAGAGGTGGCCATGTGGATGCCAGCTTTCGACTGATCCTGTCAGGCAGACGAGGTCGGCGTGGCGCATGGTGGTTCTCCAGGTTTCGATAGTTGTAAGCTGGTAATTACGAATAGATTGCAGTTGGCGCGTACATGGGATTTGCAGCGATAGAACCGGCGGACTCGACGACGCCCACTGGGACAATCAATGATAATGTCTGTTGGGATGTTTGTATAGTCTGACGGAATGGAACGGGGACCTTTATTAGACTGTATTCAAGGAGCTTGGACCGAAGAGTGTACGACAACACACCCAACCTCCTGGCAACGTATAAAACAAGAAACACGCGCTTCATTCCGAAACAATCTTATCAACCATATCCAAGCAGCTCCTCCAGAACCCATTATCTCTCTCCTTGTTACTCAACCTGCGCATGTTCGTCTGCCTCAGCCACAGTCTGAAGCTCCATCAAGTCAATCCCACTCTCTCGTATCGGCTGTGGCTGGAATAATTGCCACACCGGCTCTGGAGAATAAATCGACTCTAGCGACCCGTAGCGCCTGAGTCTGTGCGTTGTGAGAGGAAGGTTTCCGGTACTGGACCCGCGTCTAGGTTCAAAGTGATTGGGAAGACTAGGACGTCGTGTGCGGGAGAGAAGGACACGAGTTCGGGTAGCTTGAGGTAGCTGAGAGGCAAGAGTGGGGATGGGCATCGGAAAGTAAGCAGAGGGTCTGGGAGGAGGAGCAATATAGAGGGACATCTGCACGTGGAGATGTTATCCTTGCATGATAAAGGAACACGCCCACAACTAGCGCCACCTCACGGAATAGCAAGGTCGAGCGTCGAAAGATGCACGTGAAAGGATGTCCATTCGTCATGGCTCATCTGCGTGGCGCCCATATAAGGCGATACCGCTGCGCTATTGGTAATATTTTGCTTGACGGCGGAGTACTTCGTGAATTTCTTGATTCCGACAAGATTCATTCTACAATTGATGGACGTTAGTCTCAGAGCAAGTATAGTGTAGAAGAAGAGTTGACTCAACTCACTTATCTGTCAACGTCATTCGATCTTGGATAGGCTCGTCAATCGAGCCGCCAGTGGTCTCCAGTGAAATAATGAATCGGACGCGGAGTAGGAAGATGAGCTCCTCAGCGCCGGTACGAATTCGAGCGATCGGGAGACACATGGTCCGTGCGCATCAAAAATCAGGGGTACGCGAAAGAAAGGCAAGGTTACTTCCATCCAGCTTCCATCCAGTCGTCTTGCAACGATTCAGTTTGTTTGAGACGCTTATCTTACTGTATTCGTTTCGTGGCGGGCCTTTTGTTCGATTCGTGCCTGGTTGATTCTTGCCACCCCCACGCTCATTTGCCTACCGTACCATTGCAAATTTCTAACTAGCTTTCGCTCCGTTTTACGTTACATGCTTTCCATTCTTGCCATGGCGCACTTACCGGTCCGTACCCCTTTGAAACCGACATGATGAAGGTGTGTTTCGCTGTTTTTCTGCTCATCGCCTCCGCTAACGGTCTACAGCGATCTATGGAGACCATTCCCGCCGGACCGACGCTAAAAAGGCGCGTTGGAGCCCGACGTCGCAGGATGCATTCGCCAACTACGGCTATGGCCCCAATGCGGGCATCAACCAGCCACCCCTCCCCGCCATGAATATGCTCCGCTTTCCCTACGTCCCGATGGGAAATTTCAGCCAGGTGCGTTGCGCTCAATCTAGCACTGCTGCCAGTTACTAACGGTTTCATAGAGCTTTAATCAACAGCAGCAGCAACTGCCTTTGCTGAGCATTCCCCAATTCCGTGCTGTCGGCGCCTATTCTCCCATCGCGCTCTCTGCGACAGCGACAGCCCAGGGATGCACCGTCTACATCGGCAATCTACCCCCTACCGCATCCGTCGACGAACTTTTCAATCTCGTCCACTTTGGGCCCCTTGAATGCATTCGTGTTCTTCCGGAAAAGTCTTGCGTCTTTCTCTCCTTCCTCGACGGCCCGACTGCCGCAGCGTTTCATGCAGACGCGATCATGAAGAGGCTCGCGCTCCACGGCCAGGAGCTCAAGATTGGTTGGGGAACGCCGAGCCCTGTCCCTGCGCAGGTCAGCCTCGCGATTACCCCGAGCAATGCCAGCCGAAATGTTTATGTAGGAGGGTTGGATGAGAATATCACCGAAGAGCAACTCCGCGATGAGCTCAGCCGCTTTGGGCTTATCGACAAGGTCAAGATTGTCCGCGACAAGAATATCGGCTTCGTCCACTTTCTCAGCATCGCCGCCGCGACCAAGGTCGTCAATACGCTCCACACCGAGTCCAACTGGGCTGGGAAGCGCGTTAATTACGGCAAGGATCGATGCGCGTATATCCCCAAGTCTCAGCAAGCTGAGGCTGCCGCCCCCCAGTCGCTCATGGTTCAGGCCGCGTCGCCCACCGCGAATATGGCGTCCCCGCTCACTGCTGGTCCGAACGCTTTCCCGTCACCGTTCAGCCCGCACGGAAATCCCTTTGCGAGTCCCATGGATGGTCTTATGGGTGGTGCGGGTATGAATCGCAATGTATACCTCGGCAACATCCACCCCGAGACGTCCACCGAAGACCTGTGCAACTCGATTCGCGGCGGGGTTCTCCAGAGCATCCGCTACATGCAGGATAAGCATATCGCTTTCGTCACCTTTGTGGATCCTGCTGTAGCGTTTACGTTCCTCCAGGTCGCGAGCTCCCGGGGTATGACGATCAACAACCGTCGTCTCAAGATTGAATGGGGCAAGAATTCGGGACCCCTCCCGCCGATGCTTGTGCTCGCTGTGCAAAGCGGTGCTACGCGTAATGTGTACATTGGGAATGTGGAGGATTTCGAGACGTTCACCGAGGAGCGTCTCAAGCGCGACTTTGGCGAGTATGGAGATATCGAGCTCATCAACTTTTTGAAGGAAAGGTGAGTAGCTTCCTCTTTCTTGTGTATATCTTTTTGACGACCATTGCATAGGGACTGCGCATTCGTCAACTTTACCAACATCTCGAACGCGATCAAGGCCATCCAGGGCGTCAAGAACAAGCCCGAGTACGCGAATCTGAGGATTGCGCATGGGAAGGACCGCTGTGCGAATGCACCCAGGTCGGGCCCCCAGGGTGCGTCGGGGCAGAGGCGTTCGACAGGCAACACGGGCGCGAGTCCGAGTGCAGATGCTAAGGCGGTGCCGGCTGTGGAGGAGATGATGGAGGGTGTCGAGGATGCGGGGGAGGATATTGAGCTCAAGATGGTTGAGGCGTAAAAGGACCACGATTCGTTGGGCTGTTGCTTGATGTCTTTTTATTCTCTTTTCTTTTTTTGCTTCTTCTCTTTCTTTCTAACCCAGTTGTATACTTAGGCTTATATCATACCTGTTTCTTTTTCCTTTCTTCTTGGCTTTTTCCATTCTTGTGGCGATGCGGGGTTTATTCTACTCGTTCCGTCGCGTCCTCTCACTCTCCTTGTCTTGTCTTTTGTGCGCCTGCTGATCTACGATTTCTAATACTTTATATCTCACTGCTATTGGTACAAACAAATTTCAGCTTTCGCGCGTTTTTTTCTTCCTTTGGTGCTTTTTCGTTGCTTGCGGAGGGGTGTAAATTATCTGTATGTATGGTTAATGCGAGACGGGAGTATGATACAGGTACCGTAATGTTGTTGCATAGGCGTGTAGTGCTGCGATACGTCGCCTTGGGAGGAAAGAGTGCGCCTGTTCGCGTGGAAGGTTGACTCGTTTGATAATAAGTAAACTGGTGCTAGTACATACGATTCAACGACGACGCATCTGATGTTGCTATAGACGATGCTTCATGGATACCAGCCGATTCGTGATTGATTGGTCTGGTGACTTGATCTTCATGCCTTACATCTGACCAGAGATGCGTGCCGCATTGCGAATGGAGAGTACATGTACAGCACAGCATCGTTGGGAGAGCTTTCATGTTACTTTCTTCACATCCGCTGCCGAGGAAGTCTTCAAGTCGCGTCAGTTTCACGCACAGCGTCAAAGGTTTACCAAAGACTCTTGGAACTTTGTCCTGATATTGACGCGTCTTGAACCAGCGATTCATCCCACTCCTTCGAGCCCAAGTCGGTGAACGCGGGAGGCTTGGTGTCGGTAGGGCAGGATGACGATCATGGTGTAGACGTTGCTCCACTCCATACAAGCGCGCGTCTCGCTCAACGACTCAATCTATTCATCCCGAAGAAAGGATAGACAAGTACGACTCCGTAGGTTTGTAATGTTATCGTATGCGAACATCAGGGGTGCTGTGGCAGCGGCGTTCCTTCTCGAACGAAAGAGGGCTATATACTGAACGACATCGAAAGGAGGAGACGAGTACGAGATGGAGAGGTCGGCTATTCAACAGCGAATACAAGTCTAAGGACCAATGATGAATTCCTGAAATATCTGGGAAGATTGCGATACTGACCATGGCATCATATCGGCGCCGACAAACACCATACTACGCATGGAGACAGTAAATATATGGGGTCTTCCAACCCGCGAAGTGCTAGGTGATGTCGGGTCATAAGCCCGACGTCCCGCTCACCACCAATCCCAAGCGTACTAGACGTCTGGCGGGAGCGCCGCCAGTACCAAGACCAGAACGATAGAGTAGTATTCACCTCAAGACAACTAAGGAATAGCTTCGAGGTCGTTTCATGACCAGACAGTAGTCTAAAGTACAAAATCAAAATTATGAAGAAATTACCCTAATTTGAAAAGCTCACCACACGATAAAGAGACACCCGACACGTATGCTATTTCGTGAGCGACATGTAGGAACGTCCACCTTTCGAAATATTAGGGGATGCTTCAGATACTCGTGTCGCCGTCGCGACGTATGGCATCGGGAACGGACATCGACCGGTGGGCGAGGTTAGGCGGCGAACAGAGACGGCGAAGGTGAACCAGACGACATGCAGCAAACTATCGGTTTGTTTGAACTGGGGGATGCCTTGAAGTCCGTTTGTAATCGTGTCTGCAAAGTACTTATGATTAGCACATCCAAACCATCGGTAAACTTCAAATACGCACCCCAAGCCAACGGCGGACACAAAACCAGTCATACTTCGTACATATCATAAAAAGTATGTAAGGTCACAGGATATCGGATCGAGAAAGCTCCCGCATATCATCCTCCCGTCACCCCGCCGCACATCGCGCCCATACTTGATGACAACTTGGCGGGATGCCTGATGATAGCGGGACGTAGAGACACGGTACAAGTACGTCTAGGATGAGCGGCAGTTCGTCCTTGACATGGTCTTAATTGAGATCGGCGTAGTTCCATGTTGGAGTTTTGGATAAGGACGACAGCGAGAGCGGCGGCGCAACGACGAGGCGGCGGCGGCGTACAGTCTCAAAGATGGCAGTGCGAGCTGTGTCCATAGGCTTCGGGGTGGGCGCAGCAGTCAGTTTTCGAATTTGCGAAACTGGTCGTGGCGGTAAGAAGATACCAGGTGACAAAGTGGTCGCGTCGAAAGAATCAAGACAACTATAAGAGAGATAAGTCATGAGCTGAAAGCGGTTCAGAGCGCCACCATGAAAGAGACATCGTGCCCAGGATAGGCTGAAACTGAAAACATTCTAGCCTGTGAAACTAACAGACTTGGAGTTTAATCTACCAACAAGTTCAGAAGCGGCGAGCGAGAAAGCATGGACACGGTAGCTTACTTTCCCCGTTTCAGCTTCAACTCCAAAGACGCGGCGATGTCCCTCGAGTCATTTGAACGGGCTGTCGAATGGAGCCTCAAGCTGAATGGACATGTCCGAAGCTTCAACGCGCATTGACCACTCATCGGCTCTCTTGACGAGATCGCCTATTGCCTCCTTATTGTATGTCCATTGGTTTCCAATGATGAATTCGCCATGGACGGGAAAGAACAGACGCAAGAGGAGAAGCACACGGCTGTCGACTTGGGATTCATACTCTCGAGACCCAGGCGTGAGGTGCTTCTCGGTGAGCTTGTCACGAACGAAGTTTGGAATATGGGGTGAAGCAATGCCCTCCTTTTAAGTCGATTAATCCGTGCCACAAACAGGCCAGATAACCTACCGATATCGAATGGATGAACTCGATAGCACTCTGTAGTTCAAGCACACAGTCATCCAAGATAGTTTGTGGGACAGCCTTTGTATTGCTATGACCCTACATTTTTAACTGTGAGGCATTCACGTAAATTCAGGCTAAAGATGAACCTTGCTAGGCTGTTTCGCGATTTCCTCGAATTTGCGATGAAGGTTCTGAAGACTTGTGTATACAGAGTCCATTGAATGCATTGTTAATGAAAACACAAAAGATTCCTGATGGATTGGTATAAGAGGAAGTCCAGCACGCCGGTGCAGGGCCGGTCGCAGCAACGAGCACGTGATCAGCACAGCTTGCTTCCGAACCACCATGACACCAACGACCACAACCACCGCCCCCAAGAATCCATCGATTCGCTATTATTTCCCTCTCTACGTTTTGGGCCTTGCATTCCCAGAACGAACGATGCGTCCCATCGCTGAGGCGCTCTGCACAGCGGAAGAAATACGCGGTCGGGGAAGCCACCACGCCGCCGTCGTTTATCGCATGCGGAAGGATGGCATCAAGCAGACAATAGTCCCCGTCGTAGACCCAGAAACCAAGAACGCTTATTATGTCTGGGTTCTATCGTGCAGCCCATCAGTGAACGGCGGTCAGCCGCCGAAAGGATTACGTCTACCATTTGGACTAGGCACTAGGATTTTGGAGGGTCTGCGCGACCGCGGCGTCGAAAAGACATTTCTCAATACATTTGTGGAGCAGATGGTGGAGTGGCCTCGCAACCTTGTTCGTGCGTTACCTTGTTCCTTTATGATGCCTGCCTTTTTGATTGATATCAATGCCAGAACCCGCCTGGGTACCGGAGAAAGTTGAGGAGACCAAGCGGGCTGTTAGGGAAGCATCTGCCCGTGTAATGGCAATGAAGACCGCGGAAGTTCCGGGATTGCTGGACACTACCTGTATGTAGCGATCGCGTCCGTGAACACATGAAATACACTTTGATATCAATTGCGCAATCACGTTGAAGTACTTGTTGACGCGCTGTGGTACCACTCAAAGTGAAAGGGAAAGTGATTTGATACGTCTATGCCATACAATCAACGCGTCGTGCGCAAGTCACGCACTCACACAGGCCTGACACCCGTGACCCGTCCCTCTTCTTCCCTACCGCCATGATACCAACGCAGGCTCTCAATCCATCATGTTTCTTCCTTCCAACTCTCACCACCACCACGGTCAATGGAGTACGACCTGTCGTCAAGGCCGGAAACAACGTGATAACGACACCCGCGCCTAGATTGTGAGGCTTGAGCGGTGCATTTGGACAAGGCCGAGAAGCAAGTTCGCGTGTCGTATTGATACCTGACTGGACTTATGCTAACATGGACATGCTTCAGCCTATTAACGACCTCTCTACGTCCAGGGGAAGGAACAACGCCGCCTCCAGCTTGCGTTGGCCTCAGCACGACGATCAAAACCCAGCGGACTCTGCAGCTGCCCTCCAAGCAGAATCATCATTCGCCTTTCCCTTTTCCTTCTCCTCTCCCGGTTCGTGCTATTCCCATCTATTATACCATGCTCATCATTTCTCAGATACTCTACTCGCTATTGACGACGTTCCCGCTCATTGCATGTACCGGACGCCGCCACGACGCGTTTAAAACGTGACCGGTCATGTTGATGGCTACAGCTTTCATCTTATCACCATCATCGAACTTCCTCTTTCACCGTCGTCTTCGACGTCCTCCTCTGTACGCTCTCTCTGGTGACCAGGTGAATTGTTCATGTTTAACTCTTCGTCGTTGTGCAGCTCGTTGACAAAATATTTTTTTGGCAGAGTAGTCTTCGTCGACGGTAGTGGGCTGCGCGCTACTCCCGATCCCTGTTAGTCTAGCTGTCTTGCTTTCGCTTTCCTCCCATGGTGTGTGCTTTTCGCGTCTCGTCGGTGTGCAGCCCTTGACGGTTGTCATAGCTGTCTTCGTCATCGTCGGTCAGGATGTCGTTGGCGCCTGGATTCGTGTCTAGCAGTACGTCCTTCTTCCCTCCTCGCGTCCACGCTTTAAATGATCGTCTTCACAGACAACGTCTTACGGCGACTCAGCCTTCACTCTCCATCATGGTCTCCACGGCGGGCTCGATACCCAAAATACCTGCGAGTAGGTATGTTTACTGTTCAGTTACCACCTTACTGTGCTGATATGCCCCCCAGACATATTCACGAGTGTGCCGGACACGTCCTTATCCCATTTAGCTTCGCGCTGGTGGGAGCAATCAGATGACGCACTTTCGATATGATTTCTGAACCAACGGTGGTTTTTGAGCTTACCGCTGGTTCTAGCATCGGTCTCGCTGTTGAGACGAGAGACGATATATCGGCGCTACGTCGGGATCCCTTACATGGGCAGTATTCTTTGTGTAATTATTTTTCGCTTCTCTCAAAACAGTGCCTTGTCGCTCAATTCCAATCGACTGACATAAGGAATACCAGGGTGGCTCTATTGCTCCCTGCTACTGGAGGACAAGACACGCGAGTCGTGGAAGGGGCAAGTCTTTTGTTTCATGTCTGATGCGCTACAACTCAGCGGCAAGCGTAACGTCAAACGTCCACGGCTTCAAAGGTTTACCGAAGACTCTTGTAGCTTTGCGCTGACGTGCCTCGAATCAGCATTTCATCCCACTCCTTCGAGTCCAAGTCGACTAACGCGGAAGACTTTTGCAGCACAGGAGGAGGCTTGCTGTCGGTAGGAGAGCATGATGAGGGTGTAGACGCTGCTCCATCTACCCATCCCGACTTGCTGGAGGAGGACTAAAGTCACAAATCACCGGCTGTCTTCTTTTTTCCCCGAATGAACTGGTGCGATTACTTGAGGATACTCCGCGTGCCGGAGGAGAAGTCGGCGATCGCGACGGCTTACCACTGAGGAAGTCAGTCATACATACATCACGGTGAACTTGGACAGTGTCGCGTACATCTATGATAAGCAGCAGTCAATCAAGATGTACGACTCGGTGTCGAAGAACACACTTCAAGGTCTGATCGTACTCCAGCGCCATCCACAGACGTGTCCGTTCAACGAGCCCACTATGAAAGGTCCTGTTGAGATGGTGAGCTTGACAATAGTGGGAATCAAGCACTGAGACGAACCAGTATATACGTCCTAGAAACGGCCAACCGGAAACTGAGCAAGTATCAGCTTGAAAACCCGTCAGTCCATATGACGTGAGAGCGAAGCAAGAACTGTTCGTTGCATCCGAACGTGATGGTCTTCTCAATAGCCAAGGATGAATACAAGAAAAGTAAGGAGCAACAACAACGCTCCACAGTGGGAAACACCTTGAAATTGAAGCCGGCATCCGACAAGGTAGAGAGCATCGTCCTAGGCGCCGTCACAGCTGCCAACATCGAAAAGTATAGCGGCTACGGGCACAACACCATAGCCTATAGAAACAGTTAGCAAACTAATCATGGATGAGAGAATGGCGCCAGGAGACTAACCAAGTGTTGAGAGCGATGTCAATAATGCGCCACGGTGAAGGAACACCATCTCGCCATCCAAAAAAGGATGCCGTCCTAAGCCCAGTCAGAGCCGTCAACATCGAAGGGCAGGGCACGAAGAAATGGTTAGTAGACGAGAAGAGTGTGTAGAAGACTGACCGGTGATGAAAGAAGCATTGTACGCAGCTAGACAAGTGACGAGAGTTATGCGTCAAATATTGAGTGTGGCGTAACGTTTTGTCCAAGTCAGGCTTCTCGCTGATGCGAGAAGCCCGCGAAGTGAGCGCCCACTACCCACTACTGACGCTACCCTGAGCCATAAATGAGTAGACAGAGCCCGAAATAAAGTCCTTGGCCCAAATTTCCAAATTGGAAAGTAAACCTGAACGCGGTCAGATCCTGAATAATTTCAGAAGAACGAGGGGAGCTGCATACCTTCTCTGAGGAGAAAATGCCAGTACGGGAGGACATTGGATGCTGACCGCATTTCAGAACTGAGACACTTAATAAACGAAACGGTTCCTGCATACCCGAAGCATAGTTACGGCGTCTTGAAGGCGTAGATAACCCGTGTCGTCGAACTGCTTAAAGTATGGTCCATGTTGTCAGGAAATAAAAGAACACAATGCTCACCGAAGGTACTGGGCCGGAATGACAGCTAATCAAAATTTGCTTCAAAAAACGGCAAGAAAAGCGCTTCAACGAGGAGATGGCGCGTTGTCCCTGCGGAATTCATTTTGAAGTTGACGGTGGTGGTAAGGAGGTAAGTCCGCATTAGGAAGAACGCGATCAAAGTGCTCTTTTGATTCCGACCATCATGTCGTTGATATCATCTCCTGCTTCTGAACCCTGCGTTGATCCTTGGCAGCACTGAAAATTCGAATTTGACTTTGTGGCCCCCGCAGCCTTTGATTCTGAAGTCGGAACTGGCACCTTGAATATTCAAATGCCGTGGATTAACGATTCTGAGCTTTGCAGGATAAGTATTGGTCATGCACCTCCTGGGCACCCTTCCTTTCTCCTCACTGCTTTGTCTAGGCCCTCCTCACTGATTCTGACAGCCTCTCTCGTCCTCCTATTCTAAAAGTGGTTCTGTACGAATTGAGCGGGTTGTAAATCGATCCGACTTATGGATACATCCTGCCTCTGGACGACGTACTACGATGGGTTCATCCAGCGAACCGAGCAACTTGGACATGCGGCTTACCGTCAATGCTCCTGAATGCGTTGTAGGGCTCCGAAGACGTGGACTATATGTGTCGTACGCACAAGGACTGCGCGGAAGTTATAGTAGGCTTACTGCGTTACTTGACTGAGTTATTTATTATGCTGACGATGGTCTAGGCCGAACAAAACACCCTGACATGATAAAAATCCGACGGGAGAGCGGGGTTGAGAGAAACGTCAGGTTTCCGTTGATGTTCGCGAATCGATAACCAGGAAGGTGGGACGACAGAACATGGTGACGGGGAGACCAAGGAAAAACGTCACTTACTTCAAGGTTGTTGACCATTATCGGCGTAGTTTGAAGGTTTCAGATTTGAGCAGGGCGATAGTCGAGGTTTGGCAGACGATCCCTAAGGCGTAAGGACAGACGTTGATAGAAGAAATGACGGCGATAGCAGACTACTTATCTAGACGCTGATGTGATGTTGTATTGTGCTGAAGTACCAGTGTGGAAAGAATGTTGTGAACATTGTTAAGATTATAAGAATTCAAGAAAGCCAGCTGCCAGTCCTTGGCCATTCACAACATGCAGCGTGGGAAAAGAGGACCAAAAAGGACATGGGGACTGGACAGCTTTCAATTTTTGCTTCCTTCCTCCACCATCTCTTTCCAGTTGCAGCTTTGCCAGTCGCTACCCTTGTAAATTGCGCCGTTATGGATATTGTTACATATTTCCGCTTTAAAGGACCGACAAAGCCACCAGGACGATGACCGACATCTGCAAGGCTTTGGGCGAAAAGAGCAAAAACGCGTATGGCCACGTCGTGGTGAGTGGATAACGGCTACGGTGTTTGCTTGTGGCTCATGACTTGTAGACGATATTTGTGTTCGCGTACTATATGCCTCGCTGCAGGTCCCCGTGGTCAATGTCTAATACGACACGCCAATCCCGCGCATGACGCGTCAAAAAGAATGTCTCTAGCGATTCTATTTCACCCTATTCGTTGCGGGCAGCGAGTTAGCTCGTAGGACTACACCACCATTAAAATGCCGACCCCCCCCTAGTGCTACCGCGCCGCCGCTTTTCAGAAGCTCGTCTGCTAGTCCAGTCCGGTAAGCGAAATTTCTTCAGCTTCTTGTGATGACTCCAATCAGTTCTGCTTCCGAACGAGAGCTAATCATCCTCTTGTGGACATACTGCTTACCAAAATTATTTTTCTGATTCCACTCTTTCTGCTGTTTTGGAGACAATTGTGCTGACCGCCATTTCTCACAGGTTATACCTCTGCGTATCGAATGTTCAGCAGCGTGGAAGACACCTTCGAGCTCCGGTTGTTTCTTATTATTGGTGAGTACTTCTTTACCTCTCTCTCCACATCGCGAGGATGAGTTTAGAGGTATATGACCATTGATTTGCTTTACAATCAGTTGTTTGTACTAAGCAACTTATCTTCCTCTCTCTTCCAACTGTGATCTCATATTCTGATTCTAAAGCGCAGGCCTTGGTGCACACCTCGAACTGGCGAGATTCCCTGAGCCTACGCTAAAGTATGATGGTTCGACCTATCGAAGGTCTGCCTAGCTGACCGCTCTGCAGAACGACTCAAGCTAACTCAGTAGCTCAGCCCTTTTCGGCGCTGGAGACGGGTTTGTTCGCGTCCCTGTCCTTCTCTATAATACGATCTCATTCTTCGCTGACAACATGCACCCACCTCTCCAGCGTAGTGACCAAGCGGACGCCGTCATCCTCCACCGCGGCATCAACCACAACCCGGCGAGCGTGTTCCACTTTGAGCTGCAGCGGATTGCGGATTGGGATCACGGGGCCGGTACTGGCTGCGCCAGTGGAACAAGACCATCGAGCGGTACGGGCTCAAGTGCGTTGAGGCGTACATGTCGCAAATCAGCGACATACGCAATTGCAACGCGTTCCAGTTGTGCTTCCCCGCGTGTCTCATCGTCCCGTAGACCTCCGCCCGAAGGAACCCACACGGCAAATTATTTCGAATCCGCTCTTTTACGGCTATCCGGGTTCATGGAAGCATCTTATCTCTATGTGGACGATGTAGATGTGGTGTTTTTGTATCGACGATCGCCGCACAAGTACTTGCGATCCAGGGAGGCGTTCATCCAGGTCATGGGCTGGACGAGGGGTTGGTGTCTTTGATGAATCGGCTAATGAGGGGAAGCGCTCGGGTGTGGAGGATGAGAAGGCGAGGGTTGACTTGGACGCGTTCGGTGATGGTGGAGGGGGGCGGTCAAGTAACTTGTGCCAACGCCAGAAGGGCTCTGAGCGCCACACTCGTATTGCTTTCGTGGAATTCTTCTGCAACTGTTTATTCTATTACCGTACTGTAATTCAGTTATCTAAGAACCAGCTCTCTCAAATTCTCAAAAAGTCCTACTACTAAGTAATTAGTTCTATATAGCAGATGGTAGATACTAAGATGGTCTGTAGAGCTCATTACCCTCCATCCTTGTTTGTGTTTGTAGTGAATAGATGTAGGTATTCAGGTCTCAAAAGTCTGTAGCAGCTATGAGATGATGTAGCTCAAAGTCTTACTGAATCCTCTTGGGCACTGTGATTGAAGGCAGAATGTATTTATGTATTCTTGGAATGTCTCCCTTATCGTTCGTTCCGACGCAGTACAACACCAAGCGAACCTGTCCGTCAATCTACTACTACTAGTGATTATCTACTCTCGCAGACGGAAACACTCTTGAATCGAGAACGCAAAGCAGCTTCCCATGGACCCGTATCGAAAGACGGAGTAATACCTGCTCATTGTGCTACCAATTCAACGACTGTCCGACGAGCGTCAAGCACAGACCAGTTCCCCAGGCAACCGAGGTCGCTGCCCACGTCGAATGGGCGGTTGATAATGATCCGCAGAACACAGCAAGACGCGTTCCGCGCCAACTCGTTTTCCCACCATCACAACCCGTGCGTTATCGTCTGTTTCAGCGAACTGGAGTGTCAGACTTTTGACGGAGGTTCGCTATAAAGGCATCTTTTGAGGAAACTCATCGTCTAATGCCATACTGTTAGGACTGTATCAAATATGGATGGTGGCTTACCGAAATCGTGGCCAAGGTGGGATACGCACAACCTTTCCAAGTTTTTACCGGCGGCGACGAGGATCTGTACTAGAGCTGTGCCATCCTCGATGTTAAGGATCGTGACGCTCAGCGCGCGAAGCCCGGAGAACATGTTTAGAATCGGGGGCGCTAAACGGGAGGGGTGATTTATATCCGCGTCTTCTAAAGCAGGCATCCTAACCATGTTTTCGCTCCACTCATCAATCGCAATATTCAAAGAAAGTCGCCGTAGAGATGAATGACTTGTGACGAGGGAAAGGAACGCATTGAAATTTGGAAACTGCATGTCCTCCAAGACGAGACACCTTAGGCGCAAGGACGTTCAATGATGCGAGCGCACACTGAGAGTATCTCCCAGAGACAATGTCGTATCTCCAGGGCCTCCAGGTTCACGAGCTCGTCTAGGACACTAACAAGCGCGTCGTCGTCATCCGCCATGGGCATGAAATCCATGGCATAGACGGGGTTGGGGACGAAGGTGCGAACAAAGGGGAGGATGCGACGTTCAATTGTTTGGGGATTGAGTGGTGAGAGGGGGCTGAGGACCATCGCGATGCGCTGGAAGAGAAGCGCGCGTGTAGGGGGAAGGAGGGCTCCGCATGTGAGTGAACATGACTTGAGCGATGATATGTCGTCGAGGAGGTCGATGATGAACGATATTAGTTGTTCGGGGAGACATTGCAGCGACGCCTGTCGCGGTGGTGGTGGTCCTTGCGAAATAGCGCTCATCGCGGGAAGTGTTCATCATCTCGGGCCTGCCATATTAAATACCGTCTCGCCGCTCAGCGCCGCTCTTCAGTGGCAGAGTCCAAAGACACTCGTCTTTGCTAGTCCGAACAGACACAGAGTACCGGAATGGCCAGGGCGGAATTCTTCCGACTTCTCCCATAGACTGCTGGCAATGGGGAAGTTTAGTATCCCAGAGGATTTAACTTGTTGAGATGAAGCACCAACCTTGAATTGTACCAGCAAGGCGCGCTCGGAATTTGCCGGTGTTCGCCTTGCACTGAATCCTAGAGCTCGTTGTGCACTACTGGGGTTTAAAAAATGTCACCACTTGGTCAAGGAATCGTCGGACGAACCTCTAAAACGGCGACACAAGCGTGCCACGAAGCCACATGATGGTCTTCTCCAGGATCCGTCGCCGCACTTCCGACCCTAAAGTTCGTTCTCTCCGTTAACAATACCCTTGGAAAAGCAAGCTTATCCAAGTAGGGTAACACCAATCCCGAGGCGCGTATAGTGTAAGTAAGTAGAATTACTATTAGTAGATCGTGTACGGTAAATCTGTGTCTTTGTCTAGGTAAATCAATCAAAGAAGATCGTCAAGAAGCACGAGTCCGAGCCAGTAGATAATGATACAGTAACATTGGTAAGTAATCTTCGACTCGCGGAAACCTGACTATTGTGAGGATACAACAAAGCGAAGTGTCCAAAACGTCCAATGTCCAGTATGTCAGGTATTGTGCAACGATGATTGACCCACGCGAAATGTCCATGTGTCTTGATCTAAAGGAGCACGAGCTCCCATACGTCGCCGATGACCTCCATTTCCAGTAAGTGTTTCGCATCGAGGGAACTCTGGTGCACAAGCAACGCGCGTATACCGCACAGGACGTCATGACCGAGCTCTCCGGAGCCGTGCACGGTGCTTATATCCCATTCTCCGTTTGCGCGTACGAAGACGAGTGTCGGGGAGGGTAGAGGCGGATCTGTTGCTGGTTCATGTGCATGCGCTCGGGGATGGGGGTAGAGGGCCGTATCCTCGCAAAGGAAAAGAGGGTTAAAAGAGATATCGCCATCGGCCTGCGGTGGTAATGGTATCGCTTTACGTTTGGCGTTCATAGGTGGCGAAGAGCGTCCACGGCTCATGGTTCTAGAGTCTACGAGTAAGATTGCAGCTAGAGGAAACCTGGGGATGGGACGTACAGTGGAGTGGTGGTGGTGAGATGTCACAAGTAAAGCGCCCGTGTCCGCGATTTCCTCGCGCGAAATACGCGTCGTATCTGACAGTGATTGACGCGTTGAATGGAGGATGATAGGAATGTCGCGGCTGTTAGAATCGCAACGGTGTCAATGTTGGGGACGTTGTAGCGCATAAAACTTTTCCGTGTATCGATGCCACGCCACCGTGATCTCCTCAAGGTTGTTGTTGAGTACTGCTTGGTGCAGGCAGACAACGGGGCGCAGAGAACGGGATTTGGAACTGCTCCATCTCGCAATCGAAATAGAACGTCGCCTCAGCCTCCCATTGATAACGACCAGGTGGAAGGGTATGGGTCAAGACGATATTGATCTGGCATGGGGAGTCGGGCCAAGTAGGAAATGGTTGGAACAGGGACAAGAGAGGCGATGTAGAAAGCGCATGGAAGGAGTGTGATGACATCGTTCTCGCGGGCTATCGTGATGGCTTCCAAAGAGATGCCAGTTCTCCGCGTCAGACAGTGGTATCTAGGCGAGAGAATTAGCATTGATCTCCAAGGAACATACAGTCCACTCACCCAACGACATCCACAGTCGAATCCTCAAGGGGCAATACCGTACATTCCTGGGTCTCCTTACTCTCCTGCGCGGTCCCAGAGCGCGCTAGCTGCCGCGTATCCCGTAAAAAATCCCAATTGCGGGCGAGCGCGCTGCCGTAGACGCGATGTCCGGTATAGCCAGGTCCCGTCGACGTGCTGTCCTCTGGGCGAGCGCTACTGGTGAAACGCGGACTATCGCCGTCTTCTAGTTCTCATGATGGCGATGAGGAAACAGGCATTGTAACTAGCGCCCACAGCCAAACAAAGACACTGCCACACTATATTTAATAATATTAGGGGTTTATCTATTGAAAGTCCTTTCTACAGTACATTGGTTGTAATGCATCTGTAGTGCTGGTCAGTGCGAGAGGGCGGGAACGACATGGGGGAACGAACCAAAGTGCGATGGCCTCATCAACTAATCATCCGAGTGGGTCAACAAAAAAGTAAGCAAGAAAATTGTAATGCTCACCCTGTCGTTACAAGAACGCGCCGAGGCTCCGAGTCGAATGTGATCCTCCCATACCATACACCGTCAACGTCGAGCTCGGGAATCATCCCGACCTCCCGCTCATGAACCGCGTCACATCTGCCGAGTCCAGCACGCGTCTCATAACGCTAAGGACCGTGTACACCACACGCCCTAGTCACTACCCTTCGCCTTCAAATCAGTTCTTGCGTTGATCTAAAGGACGACATCAGTTTATAATGAAATAGTTCAGAAATCAAAATCTCACCTGGCCGCGATGAGACGAGGTTGCAGAGGATGCGCATCCAGCGAAAAGCTAATCTACGGCAAGTCGCCTATGAGGTCTGGCTAAAGTTGGGAGCACAAAGAGAACAAAGTCGGCTTACCGTGTCCCGAGCCCCCTTGAAAAATGTAATAGAACGTCCTGACAACGGTGAGTAGGGCATTGCACAGATAAAGACGGGACTCATCGTGCCATACGCAAGCCCGAAAGCGATCCGCCCCAAGACGACCGACGTGGTCAAGAAAACATGTATCCTTTCTGGAATGGCGGCGCTCTTGAAGACGCCCGTTTGAAGTGTGGTGTCGATACTCGTCGTCCTCTATCCATAGCACTGTCTCGCTCCCACTGGCACGAAACCAAGTGGGAAGAGGACACGTCACGAAAATAACGTCCCTAGGTAAAGTCGTTCTCCGTATAGAACTCGTTCCACCGGCATGAAGCCGAGTGGGCAGGACGCGTCATGAAGACGACGCCCCGAACAACGTACATAAGTCGTGTAGCATCCTGTTAAGCAGTAGTGAGAGCTTGAAGCACAAAGAGAAAGGAGTTACTTACCGCTTGAGGGAAAAGGCACTGGTTGGCGCTAGTCCAGGGGAAAAGCGCAGCGACTGGCGAGCACGACGCAGTCCCGAGCTCGAGTCCGTGGTGTTAGTCCATGTCTGTAGTACGTATCAGCAGCGGGTCCAAAAAGCAAATGAACGACGTCTACTTACAATTGCAAGACCGAATATGGTCATTGGGGTGACGAACGGGCTAACAAAGTTGCCTGAAGTCGTTGTAGTCGTCCAGGGCGCGAACACATGATGGAGACGGCGGCCAATCTAGAGCGTGGGGTTAATGGTAGGAGAAAGCAGGACAGTTCAACGTACCGTTCCAAGTGCAGCACGAGTGCTCGACGACCTGCTCGATGTCTGGAAAGAGGTCAGGGCATGAGAAGAACGGATGGAAAGACAACGCACCGAGCACACAGAAGAAGGGGGTATTTAATCCAGGAAACCAGGCGGGAAAGTGCCGTCCACGTCGTGCTAGACAGCGAGCACGAGAAATCTGAAAAAACTTGTCAGCGAGCTACTCGACGACGGCAAATAAATAGACGTACCAGAAATCGAAAGACCGAGAGAATAGGCGCTGAGGAGGGAGTTTCAGTGAGCAAACAAATCAACGATGCTGGTGGGAAGAAGGAAACTGACCTGTCACATCAAGGATCTCGTCACGTTATAAGCGCGTCGGGACGCGTTGATGAAGAAGACGGGCAACCACATAGAGACATATTGAGGGAGAAACGAAGGAATAAAGTGCAAGGTAAAGTAAGACCATGGAGAGCCGAGTAGGACGAGTGGATGAAGGGAAGAGTGGGAGAGGAGGAATGATGGGTTCCAACCGAATCCCATCGCCTTTTATACGTGTTTCCATGCCCCAAAGATCCATCAGAGACGTAAATACATCCGGGTAGTCAACTGCAGCAGTGCACAACCGTCGGACCAAACAAAATCTTTCCAATATTCGGGTGCATATTGCCACCACACAATCTCGCTTCTTCTCGATTCGCCGCCCTGTACAACAGACAGCGAGATGGATGCGAAAATAGTGAATATAATATTTGAACTTTGAGATGGGTCAGACTACAAGACACGTAGTGAACCCAAACCAAGTACAACTTACCTCCCCCACGCACAAAGCAGACCGGATTCCATTTCCTTGCGAAAATGCTCTTTCCCCATGACGGGAAACGCGAGCGTCCTGGGTTTGACGACGACCTCGACATCGTCCGTGAAGAGGGCTACAACGTCGTCCCATTTCAGCGTTGAGACAGCCGCGAGAGCGGATTCCAAGATGGCGGCGGTAGGGTGCATGGCTGCATGTAGACAGCTGAAAACTTTTCTCTTTATATGTCTTTTGAGGTGCCTAAGAAACGCAGAGACTCCCTACGCCCGCTCGGCAAGTGACGTCCCTGCACATCTCTATCAAGGCAACTGGGAATACCGGGGACAGAAGCGCCGGGGATAGAGCAGAACGAAGGTCTCAGCCCGTGAAAGTCGTGCGTCCTATCCACTTTCGGTATTGCGGGAGATTATCAGAGTTGATAGCGAGAGAGGACTTCGTTCGGTGACAAGAGATATCGGGCCGTCGCTATTGAGTTCAATTGACTTGGGAGAAGGAAAACCTAGGATGACCATGTTGGCAGTTCGAGGGAAAAGAGGAACGGTAGACATCGGCCCGGATGAAAATCGTTGTGGCAGTCTCCGGAATCGCTGACTTGATTAGGGTGCCTAGAGAAGGCTCATATGATTGCACGACTTGGCGGTTGACATGTTACGCGCATGTAATTCTGGTAAACAACGTATCCGCTAGTAGTCGGATAGCTCTTCCTTCAAGAACTCCACATGGCGTCGCTCCTCTGTACTGAGATCTACATGATACTGTTCCAACTCATGGGACGCGGTGGAGAAAATCTCTCGGACATCCTGAGCTCGGCCTACGCGCGCCGTTATTGTACACTGGAAAGGATGGGGTGACATCACGAGGTCCTGTTCAACCGAATCAGCCATGATCCAGTCAATGAGGCGAACCACCTTATACGTACGTTATCAAAAAATTCTTCCCCAAGCCCCCGAGGGATTCGCTTCTTGCTTACTGGGTCGAAAGCATCCGCGAATTCAAACGCCCATATGAGGCGCATCGTGATCAATTCCTAAATCAGCGCTTCAGAGGGAACGTCGCTCAGAACTTTGACGGCTCACCATCGATTTGAGGGCGATCCACTGTCCAGGGCATATGCGCTGTACAACTTAAATGCTGTAGCGAAAACACGAACAATAATTGGGCTCACTCTGCCACCACCGAATATGAAGTTGTCGCGGAAATCGGTTGTATCTTTGCCGGGGATCGTCCCGAATTCGGAGTGTAGAAAGCGCTCAGGATTGAAGTCATTCGGGTTGTCGTACATCGTCGGGTCACGATGTAGCGCATCTGCAACATCATGACTTTTTGCAGTGAAGAAGAATACACAAGACGCACAAGGGCACATAATGATAGTACTTCCTTTGGGTATGATATATCCGTTGTACTTCGACGCGTACCATCAGGAAAATTCTTGCGAATAAGGAAACCACTCACATGTATATCGTCCTTGGCGGCGTGCGGTAGACCCAAAGGAATTATCGACTGCGACCGCGTAATCTCTTTTATCAACGCGCGAACAAATGGCATTTCGTTGATGTCATCGTAGTCAGGTAACTTTGACCGAACAGTGGCGCTCAATTCCGCAAACGCACGTTCTTGGTAGTCCGGATGTGATGCTAGGGCGAGCACAAGGGTCTGAAAGAATGACCCCGTAGTGTCGGATCCACCATCGAGAAGAATAATACCAGTTTCGCTATACAAGTTGTCAGTACTGCATGGAAGAGCAGAGCAAACAGGAGCTGACGAAATAAGGTTGTCATCCACATCTGGGTAGATCTTCGCCACCCAGTCCATGAAGCATAGCCCGTTCAAATCTCGATCAAGTACACTCTCGTCGTCGGCGTCTGATGCGATAGCACCGTTGAACTCCTGGCGTCGACTCTTGACTTCTCCGAACAACTGTCGATGAATAGACGTCCGTTTGGTCCGCACATTGCGGCATGCGGCTATCCACGGAGCAAGTTGCTCGGGTAAATATTGGAGGATGGGAATAAGATCGATAGGCGGGTACACTCCGGGGGAAACGATGTGGACCCCAGCATCAATGTTCTGGTGGGACGACCATGTATTGAACAATGAATCGGGGACGATTAATCGAAACAGACCTCGTAGTATTGTCTTACATCGAAGCAGTCAAAGAGCGGAGCTCGCTTTCCATAGACGATGGCCTATGCGTGGTATATGGAAGTGTGGGGGCAACCGTGGAACAATAAGAACCACGAACCTTAATGGTAGAGTGCGTGAAGCGTCGAATTGATGACTGGAAATCCTGCCGGCCGCTCTAGTGATATGATAAAGATCGTAAAGGTGAGCTTACCGCTGGATCATTCAAAATTTCAAAAAGTAGCTGCGCGCTCTCGAGAGTCACGATACGCTGCATTGCCGTCTTGTACTTGGAGGTGAAAGCTGTGATCATGGTGCGCATTGTCCTGAGGTTCTCATCTAGACACCGATCGTTAGAACATACAACAGTCTTTGAAAGGAGTACTTTCTATCAGGCGAGAACGAAGGATTGTAGGGTCCAAAAGCTCGGTGTCCGAGATAGTTCGGAGGGCGTGAACTGGCAGTCCAACCAGTTCTGTCAATGATTCTGCGTACCGCAGTCGGGCTTGAGACGACAATTATTGTTTTGGATGCGGTCTTGGCCTGAAAAGGGTTCAATCCTACGAAGGTACTGACCATGACGGCTTACCGAGAAGATACCGCCGTACTGGCGGGCCCATTCGACAAACCTGAGCTACGCGATTAGATCTAAGCCAGGGAATAAAATTCCCCAATCACCGCATGGGCATTTTCGCCGTATTGGGGAAATTGTGGAGATTTCCCAACAGTGGCAGAGTCGGCGGTCCTGTTAAGTGTTAAATCGATGATCCAGGCGCGAGTAGAGTGTTTTACCTGGTGGCAGGTACCATTCTCTGCTACCTATCTTGAGTAGCCGAAAGAGTAGCCATCCCGCTACGCCTGTGAGCAGAATATCCCGGAGGGTCAGGGTCGTCATGGCCATGAGAAAGAAAGACATGGCCAACTATAAAACTTATGCAATGGAGACTAGCGACTGTAAATTAGATGACATTTGGCACGATTCCAACGCGTGCCTCGACAGATTGGTTCAATTGGAATAAGCCTCTCTGGTGACAAAATGCGAACCGAAAAGGCTATGCGATAGCCTGCGGCGTGGTTTTGGGTAAGTAAGTATGTAAAGAATGAATAGAATAGCCAACACGTCACATCGGAGAATGGACTGGCACATGGCAGGGCGGAAGGAAAACGGTCCGGCACTTTCCGAACAGGAAACCACCGTGAACTCCCTTGGTGACTCCCAACATCATCCTCTTGTCTCCACCCTTCCCCGTTCACAACCGTCCTTATTACATGATAGATATGCCTCAAAGTCCACCTGAGATCCGCCTTCTCATGTGCTGGAATTTCAGTGTAAGTACTACTTCACTATGCTTTTGTGGGTGCACTTACTTAAACATCTTGATAAATAAATCCTAGTGAGCTTCTACTGGGCTTTGCACTCTTGTCGCTCAGCGCTCAGCGGCTAAGGAGGAAATGTTTTCCGCGCGAACTGCCCTGAGTGGGACTCGATCGCGTAACCCCTGGGCGCACCAGGAACCTGGACTGAAACCGCCCTTTCTTCGCCCCGTCATGAGCTTCTGATATCAACGCTCTCCACTGGTTAAGGAGAAGTATATTGGTATCATCTTCTGCTACCGCGCTATCGAAATATACTTCTGTCCTCAATCTGGCCACGCGACTCTTGGTTGTGACGTTTGATAGGAATCTCATTTCGACCAGCTGCCCGGTTCGATAAGCTTTAACACTGGAATAGGTTCGGATATTACTAGGACTAGTGCCACGAATTCGAGGACACCGGGACTTACTGTGGACACGGGATATGGGTTAATGCTTCCAATGCGTGGTGCATCGGTCATTGGTACACGTCCCCGAAACCATCTGATTACGCGGTGACTACAGCATCCTTCGTCTACATTGGGTGGACGGAGAAGCATCGCGGATTATCCGCAGAACCTAGGCACCGGAATTCAGGTGGGCATTCAATACACTACGAGAACGTGAGATGAAAAGAGCGAAGGTGGCTCATAGACGTCCACATGCATCGAAAGTGGTCTGCTGCTGTAGATGTTTTTCGAATAGCTCCAGCTTCGTGCGATCTATTTTTATCTGCATGCTTGAACTGATAAACTACCATGTAGGCGAAAGTTTTCCGCATTCTCTTCGCTACTTGGGAATTATGCAGCGCTTGATCCCCAGTGTGAGTGCCCAAAAACCTCATCATGCAGATGGTAAATCCAACCACTTCCTTCAGCGTTATGGCAGTTTCAAATCGCGTAGAACATCCGCCCCGCATATGTCAGGCTTTTTCGCGCCTTCGAAATGTCAGCTCCAGTCGCAGGCATTTCCTAGCTGCGAAGGATGTCAATAATGTCCGCGTAGTCAATCAAATGGAGTTCGACGTGTAAGATTAATCGCTCGCCGTCACCCCTGGATCAAGTGTTCAAGGACGAAGTCCTCCAGATTCAGCATAGATGGCCTATCTTGATTGCGCGCGCACAACGCTGAGAATAGAAGAATCGGCCACATTTTTCTCCGCGCATGACAAGGCGAAGATCAAAGTTGTGCGATAGAGCTTCCAGAAGGGAGATTGTAAGTAGCTTAGATAAAGGTCCAGACGGCCGCTGAGGTGATAGTACGTATATGAGCGTTCTGAAGTAGAGAACGAGCTAATGGAGCGCCTAGAAGAGAACTCGTAGTGATGGTAAGCGGCAAACCCGGACGGCGGCAGTCCTCGAATTCGTAAGCTTCACTTTTGCGTCTTCTCATCGCTGATCAACGCCTGTTGTTCAGGTGCACGGCTACTTCTCGCGGCTTCACGCCGTCACCGATGGTACACTATGGTCGACGTATTGGATTCGTTCTTATACCTAGCTAGCTACTCGACGAGCATAACCTACGCCCATTTCAAGTTCTTCAACTTTGAATCACAATGGTGTATGATGGTCCTTGTCGTCTCAGATGTCTACTGAAATTTTATCTCTAGTCCCCCTCGTCCAGGACACGGTCCGCCACCTTCCGGCTGGCCGTCTGGTCCGCCACCACCACCACCCGCTTGGCCTGTCGGTCCTCCGCCTAACGGTCCTCCCGGTCCGCCGCCTGGTTGGCCTGCTATCCCACCACCTGGCTAGCCACCTGGTCCGCCTCCTGGTTGGCCTGCCGGTCCTCCTCCTAATGGTCCTCCGCCTGGTTGGCCTGCAGGTCCTCCTCCTAACGGTCCTCCTCCTAACGGTCCTCCTGGTCCTCCGCCTGACGATCCTCCTCATCCCCCGCCTGGTTCGAACGACCATGATGACTTTCCAGTCCATCCTCCTAATGGCGGTGGTGCATCGAATGACGGCAGTACGAAGCCATCCGGCAACGGTGACTCACAGTCGGATTTAAAACCCCATCGTATGCACATTTCTCGGGGTCTAATTTACCTCGACCGTTAATTTTATATTATAGCCTCGAGCGGAGAATTCGCTGCAGGTTACGTCCTCACGATTCCTGTAGGATGGAAAGCGATCATTACCAGCGTATGTTTTCAATGCCTGTTTCATTGTCAGATGTTCATCTTTACATCAAGTTGGCAAATCAGTCGTATTTTCAAGCCCTATCGACGGAATACGACCGCGATGGGCGTCATGTTAAGCAAGTTCTCCAGCGCAAGCCTGGCGATCCGGGCAAGAATATGCGTATTCCCAGGCAGGCTAACGATGCCATACGGTCAACGCCACGACTATGATGACGTTGAAATGGTATACGAAGGAGATCAACGATGGTTCTTATGCGGCAGGAATCTCTGTCACAAAGGCAATGTATGGGTCTACGAAGGGCTTCAGATCATTGACGCACGCGGCAGGTGAACGAAAGCTCGACTGATGTTGTGTACACGGTAATTTGGATACTTTTTCTTATGCAGAACGGTCCTAACGCAATGACAGATCAAGGTCTTCGACCAAGATGGAGCGGCGGATAATGCTGACCAGTTCGTTGCTATTGTTTAGTGCATGCGTTATACTGACTCGAGTCCGTCACAGAGAGACCACTGTTCGCTTCACACGCGTCATCAGCTTGGATCCGCTGAATCTTGTTAACATCCAATGTGACGTAATGTATGAACCATTTTCTATTCCTGGTATGTTACTACCTTCAGCGTCGGACTCCCCAAAGCTCTGGAATTCTTCTATTATTTCCAAATAACCGACATCAAACGGTTCAAGCACATCTTTCGCTCGTTCGCTCTGCCCAAGATTGTGACAACCTTTCAAATCTTGAATGATCCCCCGCCACCACCACCGAACCCAGAGCACCCCTTCCTCGGCTTCAACGTCGCATTTAGCAGTCTCGGAATCCAGCTTTTTGGACTAGACCCCGAAGCGATTGGGGATCCCGCATTCTTGCGAGGGCAGATGGCGGATGCGCACAACCTCGGCGACGCAGGCGCCCAGCGTGGAGACGCGTGGTCCCCTGACTGGGACGCAGAGTACAAGGCGAATATACACGGCATCTTCCTTGTCACGGCGTATAACGAGGACAAGGCGCGCACCTTCATTCAGGATCTTGAGGCCGCGTTCGCGTTTGGACCAAAGCGCTCTGCTATCAAGAAGGTTGTCAATCTGCATGGGTACCCGCGACCGGGCGAGCAGGCTCCGAATGACCCGTTTGGTTTTCATGGTGGCGGCATGTCGAACCCACAGGTGAAGGGTGTGACGTTTACGGACGAGAAGCCGATGCGCTTCACGGGTACGGCTGTCATACCCATGGGCGTGCTTGTCATAGGCAGGGACGGCGACGTGGACAAGGATCGGCGTCCGGCATGGGCGCTAGATGGGAGCCTCATCGCCACGCGGAAGCTGAATTGCCTCGTGCCCGAGTTTGATGCGTTTTGCGCTAAAGAGGGTGCAAGGTTGTTCACGAGTCTTGCACCGGACAAGGCCTCGGCTAAACTTGGAGCACGGCTGATGGGGAGGTGGAAGAATGGTATGTCGTTTGAATGTATAGAGAACGCTGATAACGAAAGTTGACAAGCTGGGGCGTTAGGATCCGCCGCCACAACATGCCGTATGGCCCTGAGGTGACCGACGATGAACGACTGAACGGTACAGCTGAGGAACGCGGTATACACTTCTGCACGTATCAGAGCAGCATAGAGCGTGGATTCAAGTTTATCCAATGCAGTACGTCATTTACTATTCCTTCTGAGAGCACTCCAATGTTGAATCATTACTACTAGGTTGGTATAACAACCCCATGTTCCCGCCAGGCAAGCCCACCGAGCCGGGTTGGGATCCTTTGTTCGGCCAGACGGGGCGTACGGACAAACATCGCTATATGAGCGGTGTGGACCCGGCGAATCCAACGCGGGTGACGAGCTTTATGGAGCGATTCATTGATCCACGCGGGGGAGAGTACTTTTTTGCACCGAGTTTGAAAACGCTGGAAGAGTATACTGCGGCTTGAGCTTCAGCCTTTGTAGTATAAAGGTAGTAGTGGAGAACTAGATAACTATATGTGCAATCAGCCGAGCATTTTTAACCGAATTGTACAATGCGGGGACTGTGGTCTGGAATTGTGAACGCAGACACTTAATGCGTCGTATGCATTCTTCGAAGCTCTGAACTTTCAATTGCTCGGAGCCTGAGTACTGGGAACTCTGCTTGAAGTCCGAGTCGCTGCAGATATCCCCGTGCTGACACCACTTTGTGGTATGAACGATGGCGAGGCGAGTAGCAAGCCTCCTATTAATCCTCAAACAGTTTTAAGTACTCGAAGCGTCAACAGCTCGTAATGCCTTGAAATTTACTACAAACCCGCCAAATTCTCTAAAACGGAATGCGACGATTACAGTACCTCAAAAGATGCAGCTCTCCTTCTATGCCCTGATCTTGTCTCTCTGCCGTTACCCGAGCTCTTGGATATCTATGTCTACCGCATTTGGGACGCTCAGCCCAAAGGCACCAAACTCGTTCTTGAGTCGCGTCGTGCTGACTCCCGTTACTTGGCAGCCGGAACTCATACCTCTTTGGAAGTGAAACGAACAGTGGTTTCTGCGCAAATAACAAGAATTAGTGCTAGGAATCAAGAAGGATGGGGGCGAAGTAGCGTTCCAGTTTGTCGTGGAAGTTGAGATTCGAAGCACGCCGCAGGACCGATGCCGAAATGATGACAAAGCTTCGTTGGTTCGTTTACGCCTCTTCAACGCCTCCATGGTCGGCACGCTCTCACGTCTACAACGTGTCACTGGCCGGCGATGCTCACGCTCGCTCGCCTCCTCCTGGTCCCGTCTGACTGATTTCAAATAACACAATGCGTCCTGTAGACTTCCATACGTAAATCTGCCCCCCATCCGCGTTCTCGGGCAGTATAACGACGTGGTACGCCTTTCATCCATCGACCTAGAAGCATTTGGCATCCATTACTCGGTCCAGGAATCAATCTTCGAAAACATCTTTCAGCCAACCTCGTCTAATCAATTTCCAAGTGCACTCATTCGGGATCGAATCGCTCCACACGATAAGGTACTCGCAGACCAATCTCCCACCGATGGACAGTCGACTCAGAATTGAAGGCGATGGACGACTACTTAAGGGATGGTACCTCATCGTTCTCATCCAGCGCTCTACACGATGCGACCTTCTGCTTGTCTCCTACTTGCGTTCTCGTCTCTGGCTTGTCTCGTTAACGGAGCCGCCGCCTTGGCCCTCGCCAGCAACAGCTCCATCACCTGGAAAAACTGCGGTAGGAGACTGTCGATTCTTGGCCCATTCTTCGATGCCTAACTTCTTTCATAGATGCTCAAACCCCCGTGCAAATTGTCTCCCTAGATATCACCCCCGACATCCTGACGCCTGGTAAAACCTACGAAGTAAAAATCACTGCGGCGGTCTCGAAGCCCATAGAGGTGTGGTCATGCCGCTTGACACTCACCTCGTCTCACATCCCTCTAGAACGGCGCAACCGGAGTCATCACCGTCAAATTTGGTCTCTACATAGTCCTCGGGAAGTCGTTTGACTTGAAACTTCTGTGAAGAGGCGTATGATTCCTCTGTTCATCGGCGCGAGAACTCCCTTTCTGAAACGCATTACAGAACGGACACCCACGAATGCCCTATCGAACCAGGCAACTACACCGTCAAACGAACTGTCACCCTTCCGAAAGATATCCCAAAGGGTTCGTGGCCAGCTTTTTATTGATGCTACTACTGACTCGGAGCTCACCATGTATGTAATGTAGGGAAGTACACAATTACCGTGGGCGGCGACGCAGAGGATAGTGAAGAGCTCATGTGTCTAAATATAAGCGGCGAGATTGTTAGGACACCCTAGGTGCCCATAGCGGAGTATCCTTAACACATTTCCAGTACTTACCGACACTTGTTGAACATTGTGATATTTCGAGCATTCATGTCACTTACGCCTCGGCGTGTTTCGACGGCCTTGACGATCTTCTATAGGCTAACGCTAGAACCAAGGTCTGTGGCGCTCAGGCTCTCGGCCGAACTCGGGCTTCCTATTGAAAACTAATAAGTAGACCCTCGCCGCCATGACGTTAAGCAGTCCGACTCGCTGCTTTCCTAGAACAGACATCCGTGCCAGACACGCTCCGGCTCGAAACTGAACCAGTCATGAATCACATATACTAGTACAATTATTTACAGTGCAAAGCCAGAACTAGACTAGATCATCGCCGACTGTTTCCCTGTGGGGAAACATGGATCGGGGAGACGGGAGCTGTACACTAGAGAAAACGCGGGAGAAAAACAAGAATACAATATAGAGAATCCAAGACGTCGCGAAACCAGGTACAAATCCAAAGTGGGAGTAGATGCTAGTGATACAATTAATAACGATAATGCAGATGCCCCAAAGGTGTAAGGCAGAAGGGAGCGAGTAAGTTAACGCTGCGAAGAGGAATCGATGCTTGTGGGATCGTATTGAGTCGAGATGGGTATGCTGTAACAACCAATGAGTACTCCACTGTGGTTTTTACAAAGGTGATGTGTTCCTTACAGCTACATCCGCACGAGACGTTCCCATTGGCCTATACCGCACAATCAGGACAGTGGCTGCGATGGCACTGCCGGTGAAAAGCAGCAATGAAGTCATGGTAAGGAGAGGCGATCCCGGTGAGAGGATGAATATTACGTGAAGTCTGTAGGCGGATTAGTTTCCAGTTGAAGTATCGACAACGGCGGCACGAACAGAAAGGACAACAAAGTCTATTGACGAGGGGATCAGCGATCTGCTGAGAACCGCACGAAGCAATTACATACGAAGACTAATGACTCTTTCCATTCTTGAAGGCAAGAGGAAATGAATGCTTGCCACTTGTGGCCGTACACGAATCGGTCGATGAAGAGCGTGTCGAGCTGGTCGGAGTAGCGAGCGGCTATGTCGAGCGACGCGATCGATACCATCCGTGCAACCAGGCTTGTATTTTGCGCGAGCGGCGGGTCCCGACTCAGGCGTACATGAGATTCACCGTAGTGCGTTCGGAATCGATGATCGCCTGTTAACAGTTCAACTCCTTATCTATGTTCAATAGGAAGCGCGCGTACAGATCTCAGCTTGCAGGCGAGCTAGACGAAAGTCAGATAGGATATAGATTCCGAAACGAGTGCACTCACCCACTAGACACGTCTGATGACCGTCCTCTGGATAATCTAGAATAAAATGAACAATCCATCTTTGCGGGAACACGGCTTCTACGCACCTCGAGCTATCGTCAACAATTTGAGAAACTTCTGGCAGTCTTCGGGCGAGTAAGGAAAAGTAGAGCCCTCAGAAGTCAGTTGATCTAACAACACCAGTTTAGCCCACGATAAGCGAAATACTCCTTCTACACTCACCAAGAAAAGCGTGATTGAAAATACAGATCAAATCCTCAGCACAGCGCCTTGGCAGTCCGCCGATGTGCATTGGGAAGTATTCGACGTGCACCCAGTACAAAGACTGCAGTGCCACCTCTGAAGAGACGCGTCAACGCAGTGTCAAAAGGAGTGAATAGGATGAGATTTTACATACGCAGAGCTAGTAATGTTTCTGTCATAGCGCCTTGAGGCTCTAGAAGTCGTCGGCTTCAGAGATCCTTCCATTAAGGCGTCTATCGACACAGTCGCTCCTTTTTCGGAGAAGTGGGAGTCCATGATGGTTAGCGCTGAGGGAAGGGGAATAAGTTCACGTAGTAGATGGCCCTCGACATCTTGGCCTGCCCTTATATACAACACATGGGCACCACGGCATACTGTGGCTGTGGCGTATACAGCAATACGCTTGACAATGATCCCTCAGCACTGGCCTCGCCTAAGCTTCAGCCGTGCACTGCCTTTTTCGCTCGTTATTCGGCATGTGACTTTCGCATGGCCGAAGGCCGATGGTCTAGACCTTTTGATTGCCGAGACGCGCTGCCTTGACGCGAGCTAAAGAAGATCCCAAACTTGCGTCTTACCTCCACCAGCCACTGAACAAGCGCCAGCACGATGAGCTCGACAGAAAACAAGTAGGTCGTTTCGTTTTGCGACTCGCAATTGATCTTGAGCTGGACAGCGAAACGCCCGTCGATAAAGATCCCACCGTACCCGTGAAGGATGACGGGAAGACGAAGTGTCGATGTACCATAGGCCTTCACCGCCTTCATGTCTTTGAACGTCGACTAACTCATCATCAGCATCAACATTCACCATGACCGAAGCCACCGTAGACGAAGACCGTCATCAACCCCGCCTTCAGCTCATCCACCGGTATGTTACAATGTTACAAGCTTGATTCCGCCTACACTAACTAAATAGCTAAGGTAGTCATACCCCGACGGACCGTGTATAGTAGAAAATGATACATAAATTGCGACGCAGACCACGGGTGCCTCAAAACCCTGCAAGGAAAACCTCCGTGAGGACAAAACCATTGTCAGGGAAAGCCCTTAGCCACGTTATCTAGTTCCTACAACTCGGTAGTTCTTCTAGGACCTTAGCCGAGAATAAACCTTCCTTCCTTCCTTCCTTCCTACCGGGTTGTCGGTGAGAAAGATGTTCATCGACTCTCGTTCTTAATACTCACTAACCCTTCACCAGCTTCGACGTTGGCGATGACCGAGGCCCTCGTTGAAGGAAGATCTTCTTCAACACTGCCTTCGACTTGAACAACGGGTATGTCGAGTCCTCTTTCTTGTCGTCGCGCTATCTCACTCGCCAAATACATCGCAGCCTCTTTCATCAGCTCGGATTCGCGCTGTAGGGATCGGCGCTCCTTTCTGGCGTATCTTGGGTCGCGGACGATAGAGTAGTAAGTCCGAACCTTTGCACAATGCCTATTCGTGATCTCTGACTGCGAACTCTTTAGCAGTCGCTCGGATATCGGTATGGACAGCTGGTAAGGCGCGGATTGGATCGTTGGTCTGTTGTTGATCATGAACTCTGGTCGTCGCGCGTTTGCGGGAGGTAACACATTTTGTTACCTCGAACTTCACGGCACTAATAGTTTCTCACAGAAGTGAAAGAAACCCGTTTATTTCGATACGTAGTACAAATGTAAGCTCCTTTGTATGGCGCGCGCTGTTATGCTAACGAGTCGGTTGAATAGGTGTAGATTAGCATAGGTAAATAATTAGAAGTAATGTAAGATGGCGCGTGGAATGATCAGGGAGTGGACGTGAGGTACTGGCAGATGGCGGCCTCAAGTCATCAGCGGTGCGGTGGTTGCTGCCGGTATGTCGGAAAGGGACGAGTACCCTCATGACAGAAGTCAGTGTTAACGTCGTCGTGAAGTCGTCCAGTGAGGTTATTGTGATGGCGATGTCTTGTTGAGAAACGGAGTAGAAAGCTTGCCGGCGGTGGCGTAAGATTCCGTGGCGGTGGTCTTGAGTAGTCGTAGATAGCGTCAAGGCCCAGTTTAGAGTTAGGAAGGCTGGAGCCAAATGCCAGGGAGATAGAACACATCGTCATGTACCTCTTCGTCCCGTGGCGTTGACATAGGATAGCTAGAATAAAAGTTTTTCAGTCAGTTCCTGACCTTGTATGAAGATCTGAACTTACCGTAATACGCGGTTCGCCTGGTTACGTGCACGACCAAGTCACAAACCCGTCGAGTTTGAAAGGCTAAGCCCCGGTGAGCCGAAGACGTTTAGATATAGTTTGTATATAAAGCTTACCTCGATGTTCAAGTTATATCCGATGCATCCACTCACCTCAAACATACTGGCCTGTTCCGCGGTCAACGTAAAGAGGATTTACGAGTGTCAATGTTGTTGAGGCTAAGAATCGCGTGGTGGTGAGAGTGCAAGTCGCCACTCGGGCATAGCCGAGTGATCGAGCTCACTTGGACTTGTACCACCACCAACTCGAGCTCGCTTTTTCTTTTCAATCGGATTACATACCCTACTCCTTGTGCGTCGTCGAGACCAGACTCGGAATTATCTCTACTGCTGTTTTACTTACCATCCCGACGGTTGCTGGGGCGGGAAACGCGTCGAAACGCGTCCTATTCAACTCGATGCTCGTTCCGCTGCTGTTGATACGACCACTACCATATATGACGAGGTATTCTGGTGCCTCTCCAACTCAATCTTATCGAGTCGGTACCGGCACCCTGGGAACGTGGACGGCGCTGACGCGGCCTTTCACCCTTGCCTCCATCCTCCATCTCACTTTGACCTGGATATCTTTTCTTCGGGACAGTTCTCCCCGGTGTTGTTAACGCGACTATTACGCCACTCTGGGACATTACTTTCGGCATCCCAGAAATCTCTGGAACGAGCTCCATGCTCAAGGACACGGCTGCACCCATTCTAAGGTAGGGTTCATGCGCAAAGGGGGTCATCACGTGAACCCGGGCAAAAATCATTGAAAATCTATGAGAAAATCGCATGGCCACCAAAGACCCTGAAGCTCATCGAGGAATCCAAGTATGTGTACAGGCCAAGGATCCCTCGTCGAGATTTGGAGGCTAGCGGCACTTGCAGATTTTCTAATAGGTTTTCGATGATTTTTGGCTTTGGCCGGGTCCGATCATGTGATGACCCCCAATGCGCATGAACCCTACCTTATTCAAAATTGTAAGTCCCCCCGTTCCTATACCGCATTGACCGTGACTGGGATTTCATGTTAGAGTTTTTCTTTAAAAGAATGTTTAGATCCGCCGACCGCGCGGTCTGGTGATCTGGGTAACGCAATGATGTTGCTCATTTTTTCAACTTCGCGACTGGCTCCAGGTTTTCATTCAATTACGATTTCCGTGTTTACGTGGCGGAGATACGAAGGCCTCGGCTATAATGACATGGACCACGGGGATCCATGAATGTTGGACTTGGGGAGATCTGGATCTTTATAGGTATGTTTACTCTTAGATTTGTGCATCTGAAAGTCCATGGACCTGGGCTTAGGAGGGTACACGATCTACTTTACCGGACTCCTTCGCTCCTCGCTTCTTTAAGCTTTATTCCAACATCGGCCGAGTCACCAACAAGTTACGTGTGGCGTCGATTTCAACATTCCAACATAGTACAGTATTCGGTTCGCAAACTCAAATGGACGCCCTGGAAACGGCACGTCACTCCGCTTTAAATACCAACTCCACGGATCCTCGCAGATCTGGATCTCGCCCGAACTGTTTTTGGGATATATAAAGTTTAAACCATGTCAGGATAATCCCCCAGTTTCTTCCTTCCTCTCCCCCTAGTTCGACCTCACCAGGGCCACCACTATGACGACGACGCTGTACTGCCGCCTACGTCGGGATCGTCTACTCGTCTTGTCGGGGTGGGTCATTTCTTGACCGCCATGTTGGACTTGATGTTTATCGTTGGGCAGGCGCATCGGGATGTTGACTGGCGGCGCTATTGTTGTAATCGACTTGTGATGCAGTCTCCACCCTCGGTAGGTTTCTTCTTGCACTTATGTTCAACATCGGATTAATGGCAGTGATCTTGACATGAACTTGGCGACACGTGATAAGATTACAGCGCAGGTTCTGGAACTGCGCGCGCGAGTGGATAACGCGCAGATTTCTTTTCAGGTATGTTTTCCTTCTCATCTAATATGAACACCGAACGACGCCTATGAAGATCCGCAACGATATCTCGACTACCAGGTTATTGTACGATCTCACTGTGATGCAGGCGCTCCTTATGTCGCGTGTGGACGATATCTATAAGGTCCAGAGGGTGATGGATGGAAAGCTGGATATGACATACAGGAAGCTGGACACCACGGATCGGAAGCTGGGGTGCAACTGTAGCCATTTAGGTTGAGGATAAAGCAACCCATCACAATGTACCGAAAAGCGCTTGCGGAATAGTGCGTCAAGCACCATGATTGCGTATCCAAATTGATTAGAGAGCATGCTACATGAGCCATGGAAGCGGTCGAGGTGCCAGGCGACGACTTCGCCGCGCATGTCGGAGACCTATCTGGCTTGCGGCGATTCTCTGGCCACCTCATCGGTACAACCTTGAGCAGTCATTAAACAACGGGGGACGATCCCGGCGCGAGCAGGACGTACTTTGAGTGTGAGGCACCCCTTTTGCTGCATCCGTTGAGAATAACGTGCTCTTTCCAGCGGCAGCCTGAGGGAACGTTCTCAAGGGCATATTTGAGTCAGCGAGATTTCAGAGGCTCGTTACAAAGGTGGAGGATACCCTTAAAGAACGAGAGATGGCAGAGTTTGTGGTGCTCTTCGCCGTCCGTCCGGAATTCCTCGACTCAGCTGTCATATAATCCGGCAAGGATGAGGCAGGCGGTGCTCCAGTTCGGTGAGGCTAGAGTCGCTGTTGGTTCTCTTCCGCCGAGAGTAATAGGCGTGGAAGTCACCCAATCGACAATGGCAGGCGGTTCGTCTTTTCCCAAATCTCGATGTTCCACGTCCAATAATCTCCAGGTCCCCCCTTCGACTTCATACGTGGAATCTGCACAAACGACGCGTCAAACGAATGCAGAGAATCCTGCTCAAGGGTGTGTGAGTAAACTTTCGTCCAAATAGAAATGGGATACGGTAAATTGACCTTGAAACTCGTCTCCTTGAGACTAGGGTATCGGCGTAAGTATGACGGTCCCCATCCGTCGTTCAGGTGTGTACACGGCGAGCGCTGCGAGCTATGTGTTTAGTCCCAAGACAGACTCTGAGTGGCAGTGCCAGGGATCTGCCTAGAACACTGACCAGCCGAGTCTGAGTAACCGTGCGATCGACTGTAGCAGGTTGGGTGGATCAGTCAGTACTCGTGGGTGACGATATACAATTAGGGTGGGGACGACGAGGTGGACTGGGTTCGGAATTTGTTGTCAGCATGCTGGTTTCTGCGCATCCATGGATACAAACGAATCAGAAGGATTATTCCGATGAAGCACTGGACGGTGAGACTGGTTCCGCGTGTAGCCAGAGATCTGCCGAGGCGATAATGCGTCGTCCTCGTTGTCGCTCGAACTACTATAAGATAGAATGCCTCCTTGAATTCTGTGTAAAACACAGATCGAGGACGCTTCAGTCAGGGCGTCTATGGGTCCTTGAGAGGTAGGACAGGTACTTTGATGGCCTTGCTCTTCCGTAAATAGTATTCGTGGATGGATGATAGATATCAGCCTGAGCCCCAAGTGATTGAATGGTGGATGAGATGTTGGAGGAAGCATGTTGGAGACGTGAAGTGGGGTTCACCTATCAAAGTTGGCGACATTTTATGCTGGATGTCCATTCTGTGGCTCCATCGGTGAAGTCAAGGCAGTTCCCTTTCCATAGCGTAGACGTTCGAAAAAAGAATGATGCGGAACAATTTGGAGAAATGCAGAAAGCCGTTTTTCTCAATAGCCAGGTGCAAAATTAATCAGATATCCTTGAGCAAGGTCAGGCTTGAATGTGATCTAGTGAGAAGCGTAAGGGCGGGACGGAAGGAACGTACACGACTCGGATCGACATCCTAAAGAGGAAATGCGCTTTTCTCCTTCTGACCACCATCATCCTCCAGCCAACCGAGACCGATTTGATAGTCGACAATGCCTACCCCCGCCAGATTACCTGCAATAGGCTTTACTAGGTTAACGCATTCATGGTCTGCAAGTGCGCGCCTTTGCCTGCCGGGTCCGACATCACGCTCATCGTTCGGGTAGACGTGTTAACGCTTTAGTGCCGACTCGATGGTGTGAAGCGCGACCATCGGCCTGCTGCTGGCGTAGCGAATACTATTCGGACGGATCCTCGACATCGGACGTGTTGCCAGCCCCCATGTTCCCAATAACAATCGCACTTGGTAAAAACGGCTATGACGGTCTAGTTCTCCGCCGTTGTCGTCCAAGGCGTAGACGGGTCCTTTCATGGCTGTGTTGCGCTCATACCCCTGTCTCAGGCGGCTACACGAGTCACGACAGACATGACCCGCGCCGAAGGGCTCGAAAGGAACCAGGCAACGCGATCAGCGCATGAATCCAGACATTTTCGAGCACGGATATCGTGGATTGAAGTGGAATGGAATGGCACGAGGGCCGCACCGTCCTACCTTGATGTTCTCCTGGATATATGCACGCCCTAATCATGGAAAAGGAACTATCGTCAAAGCCATCGTACGCAAATGGATCTCATTGTATCCACGTATAGCCTTTGGGTTCATATCGCCGCCTCAACAAATGGAATACAGAATTAACCGCTGAAACGACACTCGTCCAATCGGTCGTGCATTTCTTCATCTCCCACGTCACCCGCATTCCTCCAAGTACGTTCCAATTCATTCGGATTACCCTCATGTCGTCGTGCGGTAGATGGAAAGAACGGGACGAGTCCATGAAACATGCACGCTTGTATCATTTGCCGCGACGGCCAAGAACACGTCAAGCCTAGGATATCATCAAGATCGCGCTTTTTTCCACATGTCGGTAAGACACTCCCCTAGTGGCCTCGAACAGACACTAATTGTTAAGAAGTCTCGCTTATGCACCGACCCTTAGTCGCATCTCATAGGTATCACTTCGTCAAGAAGATGTGAAAGGGAAAAACAGCGCAAACAGCGCATGGCTTCTATTGCGCGGATTGCATTGGTACCATGGCTACCACCTCGCAAGTCAAGATCGTCGTGCATATAATTTTGCGCTCAATATCAAAGTCTAGCTCCTGGACTCGATATATGATCAAGGAACGTATGCGTCTTGGGTTCATACCACCTTGATCAGACGGAATATGGACAGAATGGACGTCGTATAGTGGGAGCATTTTTGCCACCCGCTCTTCCGCGCGGAGGATTTCCTTCAACTGTTATTCTTTGGGTACGTTCCAATTCGTCTCGTCCATTCGGCTCGCACTCATGGCATCTTGCGATAGATGTAGGGCACGCCAGCCCTGGAGATATGATATGTCCACTAATGACAGACATTCCGCTGAACGCGACCAGTTCCCTCAGTCCCGCTCATGGTTACGTAATGCTGGTGGATCCACGTGTCTCCTTTCTCCTTCGACCACAGACACGCTCGCAACTCTCTACGCACCCCCATTATCCAATTTCTGCCATGTTTCGCCGCCTCTTCAGCGCGATAGAATTCCCGCACGTCTCTCCAGTAAGCTCCTATTCCAGGACCGAGCCCCTTAACTTGACGCGTCCCCAGAACTACCTGACCCGCTAGATGAAAGCAAACGAGCCCATGTATCTTTTATACATCGCGTCACCCCCCGAAAACGAACAGTTTCTTCGGACGTTCCACCCCACCTTCGAAAAGGCGCGGGATGTCTTTGTGGCCAAGCTCACGATAAAGGATAGTGTGTGGGCAGTTCATCCCAGTCGTATCCGCGACTGCTCGTATTATCGCGAGCGGTGCAGGCGCGAGTTCGACAGCGCTAGCGGGGTTTCAGTCAAAGCTAAAAGTGGAGGAATCGATCCCTACGCACAAGATCCTTTCCGGAGACCATTGGGTTGCGCGTGTTTGTCGCGGGGTATTTGTCCCTCTTGTTCAAGAGTGTGGCGTATTTAAAGAAGGAGGGCACGAACTTGGACTAAGGCTGATGGGGACATTTCGTATAGGGGAGTCGCGGGAGATGGAGGTCATCACGGCTGCGACCAATGATTTCGTGACCATGCCGGAGTTGTCGAACACGGTCGCAAGTTATGTGAGCCCGACGACGATGCATGGACTACTCAGTCCGTTTAGGACTCTAGCGGGGAGTGTGCGGGGCGTAGCCCACTGGAGCACGAAGATGGCGTCTGGGTACGCTGCAGTGGGGAAGGAGGTTACGTCGCCAGATGGGTCGACAAAGGTTCGCTTTTAGCGTATCCTTGAAATACTCGCATTTGTTTACTCTTTGTGTTTTACAGATTGGAACCATTGTCAAATCGTACGATGAGATATTGATGCTTCTTCCCTTTCCGTATGGATATCAACACAACATGTCGCTCGTTGCTGGGGACAGTCTAGCAAGCGCCATTCTCCCTACAGGATCGCCGTGTATTTCTGGGTTCGCGTCCTTTGAAGACGCGCTTGCTGATGGAGCGGCGGTTTCACGGTCCAGCACCGTCCCGGCGCCGAGACCGTCGTGCGCAAGTCGCTCGTCGAAGGGCAGCAGTATACGTGGGACAGCACTGTCATTGCGCGGAGCTTGCTGTGGCGCACGATGGATGACGCGGTGTTTGATATGCGCGGGTCGGCGACGATGCTCTGTTTGGGTGATGGTGGGGATGGGGAGGCGGTGAGGATCGTGGCGTTTCAGAGCTTTCAGGCTATGTTGTAGACGAGTGGTGTGAGGGAGAGGACGGGGACGGTGTTTTTTGAGAGGTTGGCCGAGGCAGGAGGAGGAGATGGAGGTGTTTGGTATCTGATGTTGTGAGGAGTTGATTGTTGATAGTGCCGGGATCTATATATGTTTTGGGAGTTATTTGGAATTGGAGTTTGGACAGTGTATTTTTTACTTGTATAATTTGTAGAGGTGCTTCGTAGGTAAGCTGAATGAGAAGAGGTGTCTTTGACTTGGGTACTTACCCTGGAGTTGTATTCTGATTCTCTTAAGGTAAGTAACAATTTTGGTTTCATCCATCTCCTTGGAATTTACTATTATGTAGAACAGCTCCACTTTTATTATGCAGGGTGTCTTAACCCACTAGTTCAATTCACTAATTACTTACCTTGGGTTCAGGCTGACAGCTATCTGCTCTTGGAGACCAAAAGGCTACTAGCAGCTGGAAGTCCATGCAAATGTAGCAGTTGTACCACAAGTAAGGTATACGTCTGCTCGACCAACACTCAACGATAATAGTCCCTGAATGACTTCCATGACAGGTTTGGCGTCTCCAGGATGTCCACGCAAACGTAGCAGTTGTACCACGAGCGACGCATACATCTTCTCAATATGTAAATCGCCCAACATTTTCGTTGTGTTCAACGAGCATATGATAGTTCCTGGATGCCGGGTTTGGCCTACATCGACCCGCCATCCAACGAAACTTTCTGTATCCAGTAGAGGATGTCGATTTGGTGACACATAGCACAACATCGCTCTCCGCGAGACCTCGCGTCCCCTAGCCGCTGATAGTTCGACTGTGGGCGGGAGGGTACACATTGGTAGCCTTGTACTAAGCTACCCTCTTCATGCGCGCTAGGAAGCGGCGCCGGGAGGTTCGTCGTCAATCTGCATCATCGTCCGTGGCTCATCTTCTGGTCGACGTGATGAAGTGGGGAGCTGGGGGGTGCGTCGTTTGTCGGGCGGGATGTCGACTTGGTAACAGACACGATGGGGCGGGCATACAACACCAAAAGCCTTGCCACGCCTAGTTTGAGCGGTACCCTGGAGTTTGAGTTGTCGGGCAAGGTTGGGATGACCTGGCAGTGCAGCGACGGGTTGTGTTTTGTATGTGATTTGGAAGTATACGATGACCACTGCTACTCTACTGCTACTTCTCGTCTACATAGTTCCTCGCGTCGATGTCCTTCTTCAGCTCTTAGAGGTGAAGCACATATGACAGAGGGAGAGCTTACTGCAGAGTCAGGAAAGTCTTAATGCACAGCCACACCTCCCCTTCACTTTTACCACCATCTTGAATTTCTCAACTATCCCACCCCCACATACATCCCATAAATGGTCTTGATTATATAAAAATCATTTCCCAGGAAGTTGGTACCTTTGCGCTCTCTGTACAGGTGGTGACATGGCCGCTGATTTTGCGAAACAGTCAGTTGACGTTTCTTGGATTTCGGTTGGATTTCGGGCAACTGGAGTTGCTCGCCGGTGCAGGTCTTCAAGTTGTATGGGAGGAGCATACACATGTGCCAACAAAAAAGGGTCCGGATCAGCGTCTTGACCCATCTACCAGTTAATTTTGAACGTTGATATACGTCTCCCCACGCGCTTGCACACAGCAATTCATCCCACTCCTTCGAGTCGACGAACGCGGGAGGTTTTTGCAGGGATGGAGGAGGCTTGGTGTCGGTAGGAGAGGATGTAGACGTCGCTCCAATCCCGCACAAGCGCACACGGTCTCTCTCACCTCCGTCTCTATTCGTCTACCCATTCCGACCCACGTAAGGAGGACTAAAGCCCACATCATCCGCTCACTTCGTCCTCCGCCGACGAAGGTGGTGTGATTGCTTAAGGAGACCGCGGTGCTTGAAGATACTCCGTATCCGGGAGAAAGAGTCAGCGATGGGGCAGGCTTAACACGAAGTAGTGTAAGGATGTTATCTGATTAGCTTGGTCGTAGGCTTAACAATACACTCGCGGGTGAATCAAGAGACGACATGGCACATGTCGATTAAGAAAAAAGATGTGTATAGACAAGTACGACTCGTTAGGTTTGTAATGTTACAGTATGCGAACACGGGTGTCGCGAGCAACGAGAGCACAGCGGCGAAGACCACTGCGCCCTTCTCCAACGAATAAGGAGTAGATGTGTAATGAAATGGAAGGGAGAAGACGGGGAGATCAGCTATTCAACCGCCAAGGCAAGTCTGCGGACCAACGATCAATTTCTGAAATATCAGTAAGATCGAGATGCTCCCCATAGCATCATATCGGCGCCGAAAAACACCGTACTGGACATGGAGACAGTAGACATATGGAGCCTTCTAATCCGCCCAGTGCTAGGTGATGTTGGGTTATAAGCCCAACGTCCCGCCCACCACCGGTCCGTGAAGCGTCCTAAAGGTCCGACTGGCGCGCCGCCAGTAGCACGACCAGAACGATGGCGTAATGTTCACCCCGAGGCAACGAACGAATAGTTTCGAGGTCGCTTCATGACCAGGTATCAGTCTAAAGTGCGAAATCAAATTATCAAGAAATGGCCAAAATTTGAAACGCTCACCAGACGACAACCAGACACCCAACAAGTGTCATAGTTCGTAGGTCGCATGCCGGAGGGTCCATCCTTCAATATATCCCCGCATAAGTTGAAATCATGCCGCCGTCGCGACATATGGCCTGGCGGACGGACATCGACCGATGGACGGGGTTAGGCGGCGAATAGAGACAGCGACGGCGGTGAGAATGAACCACAGGAAATGAAGCACAGTACCCGTTTGTGTTGGGCGATGTCTTGAAGTCCGTTCGAAACCGTGTCTGCAAAGTACTTATGATTAGTACCAAACCGTCGGTAAACTTCAAATACGCACCCCAAGCCAACGACGGACACGAGAGCCGTCACGCTTCGTACATATCATGAAAAGCATGCAAGTAACCAGGAGATCGGGTCGAGAAAGCTCCTGCGTATTGTTCTCCCGCCGCCCCGCCGCACGTCGCACAACTTGGCGGGACGCAAGATGATAGCGGTACCTAGAGATGCGGTCCCAGTGTGTCCAGAATGAGCGGCAATTCGTCCTCGAGACGGTCGGCTCCTTTTGAAGATCTTTCTCCAATGTATCAATACTGCCGTGACAGTCAGTCAAACAACGATGTAGGAATGAAGAAGGCCGACTTACTGGTATGTACGGTCAAGGCTTCGGGCTGGCCGCGACACCAAGCGAACCATTACAAACGTCCGAGTCGACATGTCCTCTGTGGGGTGATGAGCTCACGACGGTATTAAAAGTTGTGGATACCTTTTGTCGTTGTGGATACCTTTTGTCGTTGTGGATACCTTTTGTCGTTGTGGATACCTTTTGCCGTTGTGGATACCAGCTAGTCATGTCCGGCAGCGCGCTGGTCGTGGTGGTACTGATTTCGAGCGAGGTCCAGTTGCAAAATCAGTCGAGTCCAATGCGGCGGGAAAGCGCCAATAAGCACCGAGCACAAAACCGTCATCCAAGGCGAAATCTACATGGAGGTAAGCGACAAACGAGACAAAGGAAGCACCAACGACGTACCAAGGACGCCGTCAATGTCATGAGCGGGCGGGCGCAACCACACCGAAGACGACGGCTTACCAGAGGACTTGGAACGAATAAGGGCGGCGCTAAGAGCGTGGAGAGTAAGTAAGAGAATAACAAGGTGATGAGGTTGACGTACCGTCGGGATCTTGGGCGTAGAAGCGGGATTCTAAGGACGACGGCGCACTAGCGAGTATCATTGACAGTTCTGAGAGCGCTGGAGGCGTGTCAGTCAAATGGAAGATGACCAGCTCCAAAGACGCGGCGATGTTCCTCGAGTCATTTGAACGGGCGAGGAGGTGGCGCAGCCGCCTCGCCTATGTATACCAATCAATTCAGAATTATCACAGTAAATAGACTGAAACGTACCGTTTTAGATGGCCCAATAATTGAGATCTACAGAACACGGGTGAGAAATAGAAGTTGGAATGAACGGAAATACGCACTTTGTGACCAGAAACAAAAGCCGGTCCGGCGAGGACAGTCCTAGATCAACGAATCTGTTGCCATGGCAACGAAGTCGTTCTCCCAGACGTAGTGGACGCGCCCAGGCGGTGGCGAAGCCAGCGCCGCCGCTGCGATTGTCTTGATTAATGTCAGTTTCAACACGGTGAATGCAGAAAAACTCACGCGAGGAAGGACCGTGTTTTGCACATTCCTGTAGTGAAAATGAGCTCCAAAATGACGCAAAAAAGCCACCTTTTCCCGAAATCCAAGCCTGGCCGGCGAGGCCACACACGCGGCACTAATCCCAGGATTCCGTTTATCGCGTTTTGAACTGGTAGAATAATCGAGTTGTTGTTGATTATGGAGGCGCCGTAGGCGCCGACGCATCGAGAGAGCAGGGAATCCAATTTGAACATCTTGCTGGTGATGGTAAGAAGGAAAGTATAGTTGCCGGATTCGGATATTGCCGACCGACCTCTTTCTTGTTCTTCCTCAGGCTGTCATGTCGTTGCCGGCGGTTTGGCTAACCGACGCTTCGTGTGTTGAAATTCGGCTTCCCTGGCCATCTGTTCGCTTCCATAGGTCGTCGTTCTGTTAGTGCCTGTACTGGTGCCGAATACAATGACGCACCTTGCAATACGACGTCCCTCTCAAAAAATCTAAACCCGGTTCTCGACAAATTGAGGCCCTCTCTCTCCTCGTGCGCGTGGTACTTGAGGTGTATCTGCCTTAGTAAGTAGTGACCTTTATAGCACAAGGGAACACGCACATTGTCGAGTCCGCGCCACATCGACTTTTGTGGTCTCAAAATTCTGACCACAGTTCTCGACGAATTGAGCGGGTGTCACTGTTGGCACTGTCAGAACTCTGAAGAGCACTGTCTGGACGCCTCTACGCACTGTGTTTCGATTTATTTCCCGGATCTGTACAAATTAAAGCGGTGTGGAGCTCGAGACCATCAGCGTACAAGCTGTGTAGTCGTTTACTTGGCTTACCTTGTCGACGTCGTGCCCCGTATTCCGCGAAGACTATATGAAAATTCAGCGGGCGATCGTAGTGTTTGGCCGCCTTCGAATTCCAATGAAGCCGACTGGACGTGGACCGGCGAGGTCGCCAATGCGTTAACCGCGGCGTGAGGACTCCGGGTCCCCCTACTAATCTTTCAAGGAGAGCCAACCGACTGCCTTCAAGATCTGCCAAAGGCAATGACAGCGTGGATTTTGAAGCCTCTTTCTCGCGCCACCACTAAATTTGCGTTGTCGGAAGAGCTTGGATGCCATTGGAGCGAAGGAAGGCGAGGATGCTTGAAGTTCTTTCTCAGTAGCGATACAAGTTACTATCTGTAGTACGAGTTCTATGAAATGAGGCGGATTCCGATTCATGCATTACGCCAAATATGAAGGTACTTATGGATACGAGCAGTGAACACAGAAGGTGTACGATACCAAAAGTCCGAAACTGAACGACAAGAAGAAACCCGCCGCGAGTCTGAGGCAAAGCCTGCAGCTTGATCGACTCCCTTCAACATGTCTTCTGATGTTTTGCCTTCAAAGCTCGTCACCAACGCTTCAGAATTCACGATGGAGAATGGAAGACTAACGCGAATTCACCCCCAAAGCTTCCTGGAGGGGAATAGCGGCATACAACGTACTGGCCGTCGACTCCAAAGATCGTCCCGGTGGGGCAGTCGCTTACAGCGCATGCGACAGTGAATTCGAGTCAGTCTTCCGTTCTCCTTGCGATTACTGAAGGGATTCTGACAAGCTTCGAAAGCAAAATGTTGGAAGACATGTATAAGCGAGTATGTCAAGCTACTTCCCCTTACGCCTCGAACTCGCAAGTTTATTCAATTCGCGCAAGTTTTGACTTAGCGCGCCGCAAACTTACTGCGTTCAACACTCCTTGTTATCCATTTAATCGTTCATTAATTCCTTCACAAGTGAATATTTATACCATTTCGAATTCGATTGACCTTTCAGCTATACCATTTCCAAACGCAAGTCTATCTCAGGCTAATCGCTACCGAGCAAGAACTTCAAACATCCCCGCTGCGCCTTCTTCGAACGACCTCCACGCTCCTCCTGCTTCAACCCAAATTCAGCCATCGTGAGAGGAAGACGCTTCAAAATCCACGCCGTCATCCCCTTTCGCATATCTCCAAGGCTGTCCTCTTCGTCTCCCTCGAAAACCAGTACCAATCGTCGTGGGGCCGCAATTGACACCGCCTTGTCGACCTCGGCCCAAGTCTGGCTGTCGTCAGAAGCCGCAGGTGGGTACACGCTGTTCAGGACAAAGTGTATGACAAGGCTTTCCAGCTGATGCGGCGTGTTCAGCACTGCTCGGATATTCCACAGCAATGACTCTTCGTCCAGACTGTACGCGTCGCAGTCATGTCGGTCAAAGTTGATGAACAAGCTAAACTGATAGCTGTTGAGGGTGTTGTTAGCTGTAGGATAGGTCGTATCACCTCCCGCGTGGTACTCTTCCAGACCACCTACGAATCGGAAATTATGAACATACGGCCTTGGATTGTGAATGCGATCGCAGTATACCTGCGTGAAAAGGCCTGTGTCTGGGGAGAATACGGGGTTGTTGTCTAGGTTGTTCTTCAGGACAGATCAGAAGAATACATAGGAGATACGTACAGTCATATAGTGCTAGTTGTACAAGAGGTTGAGTATATAGAATGAGAAGGAGCACAAAAGAAACGTACGAGCTTCTGCCAATAAATGCGTCCATTGCCGACTTGATCGGGGATGCGTCTTGGCCCATCTCAGCAATTCGTCCTCGAGGCGGTCTTGATTGAGATCAATGTAATTCTATGTTCGACTTTTGGCTGACGACGGTGTGAGCGTTGGAGCGAAGATGAGGCGGCGGCGTACAGCAGTGACAGGTCGAAGACTGCAGCGAGATTTGGATCCATGGGCTTCGGGGTAGGCGCAACAGTCAGTTTTCGAATTGGCGAAATTGGTCGTGGTGGTGAGAAGGCAAGAGGTAAGGGACTAATGTGATCGAACCCGCTGTTACAAAGTCGTCACGCCAAAAGAATCAATACAACTATAAGAGACGTAAGTCAACAGCTGCAAGTAGGCTTAGAGCGTTACTTGCCATTATCAGGCTAAATGCAGACTTCCAACGCTGAATCTGGTGGCTGGAAGGTAAGTATGGCCAAGTAATCTTCAAAGCTTGTTGAGTACAAGGAGGATGATCCTCGGACTGGACATGCTTACTGAAGACTCCAACTTTGCCTTGGCCGACGCTACGCGCCTCAAACCAGCAATCCATCGCCCGAGGTTATCATCCCACTCCTCCGAGTCGAAATCGATGAACATACTCGACTGGAGAGTTGCTAGGGCGGGAAGCTTCTGCGCGGGCTGTGGGTTTAAGATTGGTTTGGTATGAGCCGGAGAGAATGATGGTGTAGACGTCGCGCTGGACGTAGATGAAGCCTCGGTCTCGCCCTCCGGGGCGAAGTAGTAGCTGTAGTCGACGGGCATCGTGATTATGACGCGTGGGTAGCGGTGATGAATGTGATAAAGGCGTCAAAAGGATGCTGGGAGCTGAACGTTTTAGGAATGGGCGATTCAGGTAGTGGAAGCCTTTATACTCGCGGATGGTCCACAGTAGACGACCATTGTTGATGACGAGAACAAAGGATTCTAGGGTACAAGGATACGATTGCCAAACCAAGAGATTATACACGACTAGTTGGGACTGCGCAAAGGAAATCGGGTGTGGACGTGCTAAACAGTTCGCTGAAGAAACTAGGCGGACCGTGAATCGGAAATTCCAGGGGATTACAGTGGGAGTTGAAAGCAAAAAGTGGCGGCAAGTACACGGCATCGTTCTTCAAATTCACAGTCCGCCTTGTCGGCCCGGTGACTTAATACTTTGCGCTTTGCCACTCCACTCGTCGACGGGCGCAATGAAAGGATGCTCTGGTATCACGCTTTGGAAACCGAAAAACCGAAAATCATACGTTGTACAAGCTTAACAGAAAGGTCTCATTCACACCCCAGTACACATGGCATCCTCGCTGTCTTGGCCGACTTCCAGTCCTCTTCTCCCTTTACAGGCTTAGTGCTGCTATTTCCTTCTTGCACCTATTGCTCGTCGTGACTATCAGTCTGTGGATCTCGGAGACTTCTACAAAATGCATACCTCTTCATTCTGCGCCTTCTTCTCCTGCGCGTTATCCACTCGCTTGGCGCCTGCGACTTTTCGTTCGGCCTTGTTGTCCGTCAGTGCGCGCGCTGGAGAGACGTCTGCAGTGCTGGTAGCATGGCGTTCTTCTCTCGCCAAAAGGACGTAGTCTATGCCCGGCCTTGGCTCGAGCAAGGGGCCTTGACAGAAGAAGAGGAGCATTGTCCGGATGTTTGTGTGGCGACGGATGTTGTGGTAGTATGCTTATGGGAAAATGGAGGAGTTGACGAGACTTTATATATCTGGCCGGAGCGTTCGTCGCGTGCGCTCAAAGGAAACAATGGGCTTCCAATGGCGCGGACTTTTGCGACTTTATAAATTACCTTGACTTTAACGATCGGTTTTCCTTTGTAAAAGCGAAAGTCGATTGAGACTTGGCTCTTTTTTGTTGAAAGGAGATAATACAACCGTTGCGCCTTTTGACCAAGCGGTGCCAGACATGCTCTCATTCGTTTTCTTTCAATAGGCCGAGACGGATCACCAACGTGGACTGGTGCGAGTAGCAATCAAGGAGAACATCAGAATACGGTTTGAAGCCATGTACAAAGAAAGTTCAAGGTCATCAAAATTCTACATCCAGGTTCTTGCAAGCCTTGATCGTTGCCCAACGGCTATCCTGCTGGAAATACAGCCATCCGGCCGCGAGGCTGGGGAAAAGCAGAGGCCTGTACATGACACATTCAAGCTTGAGATTGGAAGGGCCGTCGAGCACTAGAGCTGACATAGACTTTTTCAAACTGTCCGAATGCACATATAAAGTTATATTAGCTACTACGGCCTATTCCAGCCATTGCGGAAATAAAAGCGCAACTTCTCAATCATAATCGGAACAGTATCACCTACAACAATGCCAAAATCCATATTGTAAAATCGTACTGCATTATAGAGATGAACAGTTTGAAATGTGGAATGCATGGGATCCACAGGGAATGCTGGAGGTGCCGGAATATCCCCCAGATTAGCTACTGGATTGGCTCCGAGAGGCAATCCATTGGCGGGAACTGCATGAGGCCAGAGAGGAAATCCATCTCCGGGGTTCTAACCAAGCACGTGAATTATGAGGTATACAAGTGGATACTGCACGCACTGTTTTCGCCAGCCATTCTCCTCCTGTAGAACCAGCATCCAGATGTGAGGCAAGGTTACGGCGAAATCGGCGCTCATTGGCAAAGCTGGCTGACCAGGTGGCAGTTAAGTGCTGCGTAACGTCGTGGGTTACCTGCTGAGCGATTTGTTGTGCCAGTTGGGCTAGTTGCACCTGAAGAGGGCCAGGCGCGGGATTTACGACGCCAGCGGCATGTACCATCGAGACTTGGGATGATTAATAATAGGTGAGAAATGAGCCGAATAGGTGTACGTACCTTCCATGCCCACAAGTAGCTCGTGCTCCTTCGCGGCCTCGATTAATGGTTGAGGTACGTTGACTAATGCAAATGAGACCTAGAGGGAAGAAGTGTGAACAGGCTCACACACCGGTATTCTCCAAATTTCTCGTCGAAAGACGAGCGCTCAAATAGTCACCGGGGGCGATAGCAGTTCCCGCGAGATGGGCAGTATTAATGGTCGGATTTACGGCCAGAAGATTAGGAGGAACTGGTTGGCCGTAGAGAGTGGCGGTGCTCGGAATATTTGCGATGTATGCCATGGCGCCAGTTGTTGTTGTTGTTGTGAAGATGGTGGTTGGAAGATAACGTGGGTGGCACGGCTAGGGCGGGCCGTCGGTTCGTGGTCCTTTCAACTGAGCAAATTATGCTGACATCATGCTTGACTACCACCACAGCGAGCGGCGACCACCTTGACGCCGACGCCCGACTCTTTTGCACTGCGAGTGCGCACTCGTATTTGCTTCTCATCGATTTTCTCAGCGCCTAATTAGCTAGGAGTGGCACAGCAATGGTTGCCTGGGTTCTGTCGGCGGCGGTATGGAGGCTAGCGGTGGTGCGGGTTCAGGTCCTCGGATCGGGCCAATCTTCCTGGCGGTGCGTCTCCGGAGACCTACATGGCGCTTCTCATAATCTCGTCGACACCCGCTTTCTGGACTGCAAGTTATAACTTTGGGCATCTTGGGCGGGATAACATGCGGCTAGGGCGGGATCCAGTTGCCGTAGCGCGCTGATTGTTTGTCAGGCCTTTCTCCACCATCGCCCGAGGGCACACGTGTACAGACAGGTCCGGCGCTTTCTCCGTTCTGCCTCGTCGCGTCGCGGAAGTGGATGGTGACAGTGTGTCTTGTCAGGCAATGCCCTCGTTTCATGGTACATCGCTGCCGCCTCATGATTATGCCAACGTTAATATTCATCCATAGTAACCCCTCCTTCGAGCTCCCTCCAGCCAGCCACTGCGCTTTTGTCGACATACTTCCAGGTTTGGCATCGTTACATTTCCTGTCTCAGTCATGCCCTCCTTTCCTCCACCGAATCGCAGTTTCTGATCCAGACTCCTTATCACACTCGCCGCGGCATACACTACCATTCTGGAGCAACTTTCTAAGCGACAGGAACAGCGGGCGCGATTCTTGTTCCCATTACTCGGCGGGAGTCCCGCTCTTCTCTCTCAAGGCGCAAACATGGGAGAAATCAGCATTTTGATGTGTACGTTCCATTCGACGATCATCCCGCCATTTTGGCACGTACAGCATCGGAGGTCGTCATTTCTTCAAGGTAAGGGCAATAAGTCGACGCCTTCCCTGGAACTACGTTCGTCATCCGCGGAATCGCGGAAGGGAGCAGCGGTCCTTAAGGCCGCTTTGCTCATACTCCTTGTGGGTGAGTGTCCTTCGTTAACTTTAACCGAACGTTAACTTGACGGCTAGCTGGAGTATTCGAGTTGATATCCCACGCAGAGACCGTGTTGGTGGACATGGTGACGGGGGTTTGTCGAGGGGTTTAAGCGATTGTGGGGTTGAGTATTTGGTTGGACGTCAGTTAATGTCTTGGAAGGTGCCATGATTTCTATGTTAACGAGCTTACAGACAGACAGACACTGTTATACTACGTTGTGCGATACGGAGAGTGATTGATCCGATGGAACTTGGGTACCTATCTCACCACCTTTGGCTACTATTGGTAGCATATTATACTATGACAATGTTATCTAGTTTGAGGATCTGAGTCTTAATATTCACTCGGAAGAGGTCGTTTTTGAATGACAGAATTTGGTCTATGCCGGCACACGGCATTTGCAGCACGTGAGAGCCACGCGAGCAGATCCATCTCTTCCTCCATCGACCACCCCTTAGTTTCACTTGCTTCGATAGAACCTTTCCTTGTCGCAATTTCTGCCACACGAAACAAAAGCGTGTCGTCGCTCCCACCACCAAGCCCACCCATGCCTCCTGCAATCTCCTCCTCAGCAGCGCCGGTCAAGCGGAAGTGGGACACAATCGATGTCTCGTCTGACGAAGAGTCGTCGAGGCCAAAGAGGGGCAGGCACGTTAAACACAATGGGGAAGGTGCAGAGAATCAGCCGTCAAACAGCGACGCGTCAGCACTAACCCAGCGCAACACGGCAAAGCGCGTGCAGCGCAGGCGCAGGAGGCCAGAGCCCGTGCAGGTCAAACGCGAAGATGGAGAGAATCTGCCCTCAGCTTCTGCGCCAACCAAGCGCATGCACCCAAAGCCCGACTATATTTACATTCCATCTGACGACGACGCTCCAGCACTGGCACCGCCTCCAAGTTACATCGAGCTCTCCTCCTCTGATGAAGCACCATCGGTACTGACCAGGCGTTCTAAGCGCGTGCAGCGCAGGCGCAGGAGGCCAGAGCCCGTGCAGGTCAAACGCGAAGATGGAGAGAATCTGCCCTCAGCTTCTGCGCCAACCAAGCGCATGCACCCAAAGCCCGACTATATTTACATTCCATCTGACGACGACGCTCCAGCACTGGCACCGCCTCCAAGTTACATCGAGCTCTCCTCTGATGATGAAGCTCCGGTGACCAAGCGGCCTAAGGGCATCTCTTCTCGCCGTGACGACGATTTACCAGCCTCTCAGCTCGAAAAAGTGCGTTTTTTTTTTCAAGAATCATTAACGTGTTGCTTATCCTGTCCTAGGACCTCCGTCAAGGTCAACCCGACATCCAAAGCGACATCCAGAAAGTGATTAGGGGATTAGACGTCATGGAGGATAAAGAAAAAGTGCGTTCTCTTTCACGGCCAATTCCGTTTCATTCATTTTATTTGTCCAGAAGCTGCAAGAGGAACTCGCGTGTACCATATGCTCTTGCATAATGCGTCGCCCCCATATGTATGTCTGTCCTTCCTCCCGTCCATGTTCATTCCCAACAACGCTTGCAGACTGCCCAATTGTGGGCATGCCTTTTGTGAAGACTGTATCAAAAACTGGTTTGATACCAAGCTTGACGAGTACAAAAACAGTGCCGACTATGACGAACCCGATACGCCCATTCCCATGCCCCAGCGCCTGCGGGCTATGATATCCTCCGAAAATATTTCCCTCAAAGAATTCCGCACCATCATGGCGGAAGTCAAATTCAATGGCCCGTTGCTGACATGTCCCACCTGTCAACAGCCTGTAAAGGCCGCGCCCGTCCAATCCTATGCTCTGAAGAGCGTCATCAGCATTATTGGTGCCCTACCAGGTGAAGAGAAGCCTGAAGGGAAGGGGAAGGGGCGAGAAGTCAATTCATGGTCGGCATTCTTTCCCGAATGATCTGGAAGGCTACTCGTAGACGCGACGAGCAGGAACGGGTTTCTCAATTTGGACAAGAGTCTAGACCCATGGACACAGTCTAAACGCGAACGGACGTGTAATGTACTTGTATCTCGCCATATTCAAAATGCAATACATACGAGAACAGAAGATACTGAATCCCGATTTCAATGAACAAAACTGTACAGAGGAATGGGCGATCAGCGAGGTTAAGAAACGGGGAAAGTGGAGAGACGACTCCACTAAGCCTTCCGAGCGAAGTGCCCACTGGAAATTAGTGGAGAGAGATATGGCAGTACGCCTAGGCGAGATCGATGAGGGAGCGGTAAAGCGAAAAGCTGAGGATGATCAGCAGCCAGTGAAAAGAGCGAAGAAGCAGAAAACAAGGAAGTAAATGACATGTATGTATTTACGCACCAGGGTGCCCATTTACGTACAGCAGATATCATGATTAAACTAAGCTACACAAAGATCACGCTCAAAGGATTACACGTGTCATGGAGGGCTGAAAACATGATTACAGTAGATATATAACACAACAGTAAGTAAGGAGTCCGATCTCCCCGCAGAGGGATACATGTAGCGATCTTCTGTAAGGAGTGAGGACAAGCCCGGTGTCAAAAGGTTTGACTCACTGTAAGTAACAGAAATACGCGTAATACAGCATCGCGAATAGCACGGCATGTCATCGCGACTGGAACGAATAGGGCCTGGTGACGTGATATGGCTATAGATCCCAGCCAAGAATAATGGGGCGAGATCAGATCAGTTTGAAAGTGGTAAGGCTGAATTGGCGCGATAAAATACAGTCAGAACGAGCCTATGATCAAGGGATTTGACGCACAACAACAGAACAAACATCCGCCACATTCCAAGAAGTAAGGCATGGCGTAGCGCCCTAACGAGGACTCGTGTGAGTCCGGAACGACCGGCGTTCGATTCCTGGACCTCTAGAACCCTAGGAACGAGTCCCACTGGGACTGTAGAGGTCAAATACGCATGGTAGCAGGGGCAGAGATGAAGCTGGGAGGAGGAGATAAAGGTGTAGCACCCCAACGAGGACTGGCGCCGGTCCGGGACCAACGGCGTTCGATTCCTCGACCTCTAAAACCCCAGGAACGAGTTCAACGGGGAATTTGGGCATGAGGAAGGCGGGGTATGAGTGCCGGGATGAAGCAGGGAGGAGGAGAGAAGTGCGCAGCGCCTCAACGAGGACTGGCGCCGGTCCGGGACCAACGGCATTCAATTCCTAGACCTCGAAAACCCTAGGATCGAGTTCAACGGGGAATTTGGGCATCAGGAAGGCGGGGTATAAGTGCTGGGATGAACCAGGGAGGAGGAGATAAGGGCGCAGCCGCCCAACGAGGACTCGCGCGGCTCCAAAACCAACGGCGTTCGATTCCTCGACCTTGAAAACCATAGGAGCCGGTCCCATTCGAACTTTGGGCCTGTTAAGCCCACGGAGAAAAGGCGTAAATCTGTTCCAGCTGTCAGAATGACGTTGTAGTCGCTGGGAACAGTAACGCACCTTGAAACCAGTAAAGAACATTGACAATCCATCCAAAAATATCTTCCAAGCATCAACGCGAACATGAGAGTTGAAGAGAACGTGGATGACATTGTCAGACCCGGTTAACGCCGCTTTAGCGCTAACAACTTGTCACCGGTGTCACCGCGTTAGCGCTGAGACACGTGGCACCCTCCTTGTTACAATGTTACAATTTAGATTCCGCCTACACTAACTAAATAGCTAAGGTAGTGACACCCCGACGGACCGTGTAGAGTAGAAATGATATGTAAATGTCGATGCAGACCACGGGTGCCTCAAAACCTTGCGGGGAAAACCTCCGTGAGGACAAAACCCACGTCAAGGAAAGCTACCGGGTTATCGGTGAGAAAAGTGAACATCAAAGAAACTCAATTGCTTGCGCGGAAACGACGCGCGGATATGCCATTGGATTTGGCAATCCGACGTGTGTAATCGCCCCAGATGCGTCCCGCAAGCCGAATGAAAACAATGTGCCAAGAAGAATGAATATTTCTGAGCACCCTATCTCGTAGAATGCCACTAGAAAAGGCACCCCGAGGTATGAGCCCATCAAGGGGAGGAACATGACCTAAATAGAACTGGGTCAGTGAAAGAGGCCAAATTAACGGGTCGTCAAGGAAGAGGGACTCAGCCGCGTGTTTGAGCAAAGGGAAGTCGGAGGATTTGGAGTCTTTGTTCCCAGTTTTGATTGCATTGTCAGTCACTCGGCGAATATCCTTGAGCGCATCAGAGCGGTGCGTTACGAAACGAGGGCAGTGTACGAAAGTGTGGTGCATGTCCTCGATCGCCACACAGCCAAACCGGCATAAGCTTGATGCGAGGTAGTTCCGAGAGTGCATTGTTGCCTTCGACCACAACATGGAGGCTGATCCCAATCTATTTGACACTTCATTTGCTGTGTCTTATGACTTTCTGTGTGGGTTCTGCTTGCGAAACGGGCCTAATGAAGGTGGAGAGGAAAAGTAAGTGAAGGCTGATGACGTCACCAGAGCCAACGCTAAGAGCTTGACACCGGTGTCGCCGCGTTAGCGTTGTAACACGTGGCAACCTGCTCTCACTCGAGGGTTGACACGCGTCAGCGTTGTGACACGTGGCAGCCTCCTTGTTCGTCTTCTACCACAATATGGAGCTTGATCCAGATCTATTTGACGCTGGTACGCACTTTCTTGGCTGATAAGACTGTGTCTTATGACTTTCTAGGCGCGTTGTGGTCGCCGGACCCGAAGACGGACAGTGGGCTAATGGCCTATATTGGTGTGTCTCACCCTTGTTTTATGCCTAATTTTTGAACTCGACGACGGAACAGGAGAGTATGGCTATCCTACCTTGACCTGGGATGTCGGTATGGATGGCTTTGACCAAAACTCACCCGGTGAGTTTAATTGTGGCTGTGCGCGTATGATTTGGCCGCTCACAGAGCTTCTAAGCGTTAACGCCCGCCGGCGACGATGACTTTGACCAGAACTGGCCAGGTGAGTTTGTTGTACGGCTATGATTTGGCCGCTAACCGAGGTTCCAAGCTTTACCGCCAGCCGGCGAGGATGACCAACGCCCGGAAGAGGACGACCAACCTGCCGAAAAGGACGACCAACCCTTGGAAGAGGACGAGGCTCATTCTTCGACTGGAAAACAGTCAACAGCACGCGGCCTAAAACTAAATTGGGCGAAAATCCGTAAGTCAGACTGTTCATTTGCAAGCTTTGGTTGCTGAACCACATGGTAGATAAACTCGACGACGCTGACCTAGGAGAGGAACCAACGTTATATTTGGGAGGTAAGTACTACTATGCCATTGACGTTCCCGGGACTAACTGAGCCGCATAGGCTTTGGGCCGCGTCAGACGAAGGAGGGTGAGCCGCTGGAGGGGGAATATCACCGTGCGTGCTTATGTCTTGCTGCCTGATTTACGGTGCGCCTAACGCGATATATAGCTCCCATCGTAGATTACCACTTTGGAACTACGTTCTGTAAAACAAAGGCCGTTCATCCATCAGAATTAGGGTGTATCCTTCATTGGAAGGATGAACTCCTCCGACATGGTCGTCTTCCATCTTCCGACCTGCCCGAAATCCTCACATCGTCAGAGCTAGCCCCCGATCCTTCCTCTTCTGACTTTGTTCGCCCTCAAGCTCCAACATTTAAACTAAGCGTCAACGATAAGCGGTATATTGGCGGGCTGGTATACGTCACGACAGTAAAGCCCGAGAATCATGCCGAGGAGCTCAAACGCATGCTCAACATTGAGATGCCCGTTGACGAGTCGTATGAGGTCCGGAATGACGAGTTGGTCCGGAAGCCCTTGAAGGGCTGCATCTCGATGGTCCCTGGTGTCGTGTATGCAGCAGAATTAGATCATGAGGAGTATCGGGGGTTTCCAATTACGGTGGCCTGCTTTCATGATTTGAACTCGCTTCAGCACGTCCTTTCCGAATCTGTGTACGAACAGTTCTTGCGCAATACCGACCGGTTTTTGGAGCTGGTGTGGGGTTCCGAGGACTTTGCGGGCCTCGCAGATTTACCACTAAAGCCAAATATTCGGTCAACGCGCTCGGTACGGCTGGCTAAGAAGCAGGCACCGTCGGCACCGAGATTTACGGTTCCGATGGGATCAGAGGTCGTCATTGGCGAGGACGACGATGAGCTGGAAGGAGATGGTGATGAGTCAGAGACTGAGGATGACGACAATCCAGACGTGCCAGAGGCATCGTCCACCGACCAAGGTGCAGGGTTGGTGACTGGCAACGTGTCTTCGAGTTTGGGTGGTACGACCATCAATGGCGAGGGTCAGGGTATTTTTCACCCTGCCGTCAACAACAAAGACGCTGCCTCGCTGGCCCTCATGTGGGAGATACACACCATTTTACGGTTTTTCTGGCGTCATTTACTAGCGGTCGCGGTGAATCGCTTTGAATATGAATGCATCATATTCAAGTTCTTGGATACCAATGCTCCTGCGTTAGGCGGCTTTGGTCCTGGACCTCTCTCGCTTCAGGTTAATCGCTCAAGCTCGTATAAAAAGTGGTCATCCCTCGACGATCTCCAAACAGCGATCATCACTGCCCTCATCGCTATTGGTCTTCAAGGTCACCTTCACACAGATCGGCTTGATGCTCTCGTCGTGTTCACCTTGTGCACCTTCGTTTTCCGCTTGACCAAAGATGTGAAGGAGGCATGGTACGCGGGTGGTTTCTTTCTCCCTCGTCATGGATTGGTTATTCCACAGCTTGATCTCCTTATCTGCTTTTCGGTCTTTGGAGCGCGGGATATTCATGGAGGAGAGCAACCCGGCGTGATTGAGAACATCAAGATCGCCATGAAGAACGATCCGTTGTTAAAGCTGGTGAACACGATCTGGAAGCGCGCAGGGCCTGCGAATCGTATGGTCTTTGTCGACTATACTGGAGAAAAGCCAGTTCATAGAGAAATCCCCGTCGCGTTGACGAAACCCACAGGCTTCCAAAACCATGCAATCATACCTACCCGACTCTCCTATGTGCAAAACTTTGCCGAACATGGTGCTCATCTCATGGGTACCGTACCTCATCGTATGAAGCGCTTTGTGGTGGAGCAGTTTTATCACGACACCAACTCTGCCGTTCTGACTCACCTGCCCATTCCGGCGTTGTCGATGTTGCAACAACGCCTCGACGACATCGATATGCAGTATCTTGGCAAGCTCAGTAATGAGCTTACGCTAGCTAGCATCTCCGCAGCTGACCGAACAAAGTACCGCGCTGCTGGCGAATGGCTTCGCCAGCTGTCTTTCGTATATCTTCTTCCAATTCAGACGCGTCACCTGAAGATTTACAAGCTTCGGCATTCTTTAGCCGCCAAACCTATCCACTCGTCTTCGACTGGCGCACCGCAGGAGCGACAGATCGTGTTATCGACTACTCGAGAGAAACAGACCATTAAAAGCCACATGATCATAGAGGTACGTCTATGGATCAACTTGTATCGATTTAATGACTAACCGGTATCGTTAGAATGGTCAATATGTGTTCAGTGTTTCTGCGTCAGGCGGAGACGACAATGAACTTGTTGGAGAAGAGGAAATCCAGTATGTCTGTTACGCTCTGTTTAACATGATGTACTGATATATTATTCTAGAAAGCGGAGTCTTCGAAAGGCTGCCCTGCAGTACCTTCGCCAAAATGATCTCAACATTCCTGTATCTATCGCGCTGCCGATTGAGCTCAATCATGACCTAGTGGCAAAGGTTACGGATGAGACAGCGGTTATTGCCGCCGCTAACAAGTTGTTGTCTCTCCTCAAGCAGACACGATCCTCGCCGTCCAACAAGAGTAATATCTCCACTCTCGCAAAACGTCTCCACCAAGAGGAGGAAACTCTCATGGAAATCCGCTCCAAGACTCTTCGAAACACTCCCGCTTTGGAGAGTATCGAGACGCTCAAGGGAGTCTTGGATGCGATGAAGAGCGATGTTAGTATGGATGCCGAACTTGAGAGCTTACAGGCTGTCATGACTGCCCAACGTGCTCGTTCTTATGAACTTGCAAAGGATTGGATGGTTCGCGACGCACCTGCGATTTTCCACACCCTTCTCGACAAACACCCAGGGCCTTCCCTTCCCAAAGACCCAGCGCCGCTCAGAATGCTTATCTGGCACGTAGGCTTGTGGCATGCCTACACGCATAATACAAGCGAGACTGTGCAGACTGGATTACTTGCGCGATTCAACGCGGCATCTATCAAGGATGTAGCAGACATCGATCACGTGCCTGCACACCTGTACGGTCTACTCGAACATGAATCCGGCGAACCTATTCCTCTCCAGCGATCACCAACTGTGGTGGACGCTCTCTGCACAGTGTTCGAGGATGCATATCTGCTTCCAAAGCTGCGCCGGAAGCCTGATGTGGCTCTGATGACCGTTCGCCATGATGTATTATTATTTGGCGAACTGGTTACCCAGCTCCGAGACGTCGCAGGATCTGACGTGCTGCTTTACCTTCCCATGACAGATACTCTCCTAAACGAGCCTTCCCTTCTATTGCTACAGCAGTCTCGTCTGGACCGTGTTATGCCTCTCATTTATGAGCAGGATTTGCCGCTCATCTTCCCACCCCTTTCTGATAAGGCGAAAGCAGCTCTGGAGCCGCTTAGCGAAGCCTTAATGCTTTCTCCTACCACTTCTTCAAAAGCGCCCTCAAAGAAGCGAAAGCGAGGAGCACATAAAAGCGAAGAGATGCGGTCTAGCGGTGATGCGAATACACGAATCCGGGAGATGCGTAAAGTCAACCAAATGGTCGACGAGACATGTCGATACGTGAATGACGAAGAATGTCTGATGCGGGTCACCGAAGACTTTCTCGACAACTACGATCCTGTTACAGAGGAGAGGATGAAAAGCAACGTGGATTGGATCCACCCGTTTCGAACCAAGATGAACGAAATGATCAGTGACTGCTTTGTCGAGACGATATTCACTCGCTCTGGCCTTTCACAGCTCTTGACGTTCCACGGGTTCGGAATGGGCTCTGGGATGAAGAAGACTGTCTATGCATTGGATTGGCCGTTGACTGATTTGGCCAAGGCTGACGCAGAGTTTGCCAAGGCAAAGAGCGCTGGACTGCCACTCTCAAATCTTCTCTGTTGGGGCCAGCCGACTTCTCAGCTGGCGCATGAGCAGAGCAAGAATACGCCAGAACAAGACGAGAAAAAGGCGGCGAAGCGGCGGAAGAAGGAAGAACAGGCAGTTGCGGAGGGAAAGGTGCTGAACACAAAAACGAAGGAGAAGCCAGTATGGACAGTGCAGACGAAACTTGCCTCCTATTTCGACGATGGTATTCTGGACGGATGGGAGGAGTTCCTCGAAGAGCGTACGCCACGCTCTATTACCGAGTTTCTGACATCGACTGTAGGAAAACGCGTAATTGCGCTACCCCTCTTCATGTCCGACTCACTCACGCGTCTTCAACTATTAACATCCTTGGTTCAATTGAAGATTCTCAAGCCGTATACTCCTAACGACATGGCGGCAATCGTGGTGAAATTGAACAAGGGTGCACGTGACGGACTGGAGATGCTAGGCTTTGACGTCAGTACGGACGAAGCGACGAAGGCATCCTTCAAGGCATTCCATGCTTATGTGGTTGGGCAGCTCTCGTCGAAGCAGCAAAAGGTGCTGAACTACAATGCTCATTCATCCGAGCATCTACTTTGCAAAGTTGGCCGATGGAAGGAGTACGGGAGAGGAGTTATCTGGGGGAATGCTTGGCATAAGGAGTGGCTGTCCTTGGCGGAGAAGGCGGGAGCGCTATGGACGGATATAGCTTAATCAGGTGTTATTCAGATATAAATAGATTGATTTCGGGCCGTCGTTAAGCCATTGTGAGGTATAAAAGTCTGAAAATTGTCCTTTCTTCCTTTCTTCTTCCTTCTACATGCCCGCCAAGATCACCGCTCAGGTTAGTAGTATCGTAAACTGCGTACTTGTGTTCTGATTACTATCCTAGGATCTAGACACCGTGCTTGTACCACCCACATCCGTACGTCTATTCTACATCCTAGTCTGGATATGACTGATACAGCGCTAGGATATGGAGGACGCACCGAAAAAGCAGAAAAAAGTTTGTGGTTACGTTTTCTGCATGCTCATTGGCTGACTTTGCTAGTCTGACAACGTTGACAAAGGCGGATCGGTACGTCCATCTTTGTTATACCTCAAATTTGATACTAACCCTTGTAACAGGGGAAAGCGGGTACTCGCAAGCGGTCGACGGCGAGTAGCACGCAAGTCGATCGAGTTATCAAATTTGAACCAGTGCGTATTTTCTGCTATTGGCAATGTATCTCTTATCACACGAGTAGGCGGATAATGCTCTATCGTCGGTGAAGAGGCGACTGACGAAGCAGAATCAAGCTGAAACCTCGGTTAGTCCAGTCCAGCCTGAATCGCTGTATCCATACCTAGTCTCCGGGACACAGACGCTATATACACGACAACGAGGGGGGGAGGTTGTTGTTAGTGTATAGATGTGCTAATGTATGCCTAACCCTCATGAGCTTAGAGGTGATGTACTCGGATGGTGTATCCAAGCGGTCGGCTGAATTCAAATCTCTGATATCCCGCTGTTTTTTTTATCTACGATATCTGTCATTTTCGCTGCTTCCTTGTAAATGAATATCAGTTTCACACGAGCCCACGCGTCATTTTAGAGTCCTATCATCTTAACAAGAACACCTTTTTCCATGATGGACAAGGACGCTGCCACGTGGCACAGCGCTGACGCGGTGAGACCGGTGACAAGTCCTTAGCTGACGCAGTACGCCACCAAGCACGCCGGGACCAGGAGTCACCGAGGAAGTGCGTGGTCGCATTGTCCAGAATTCAATAAAGAATAACCAGATAAGGACGGACCCACAGAACACAACGAACATCAGGAGGAGCCGAATTTCAAAGGGCCAATTTAATAGAACACCAGCAGCGACGTGATGAGAGGTCAACATGTCGATCATCCAAATCCGGAAACTTGACACTTGACATCTTGCCACCGTCACCTTGAAGCCAAGTCCTCGTATCAGCTACGCGTCGGCGCCTGTAACGCCTCTCGAATGGTCAATTCGATCTTGCTAGATATCAACACACGCAGAACGAAATCTTGGGATCCACGCGGCGTGCCTCGCGGGCCAGGCTTGGGTTTCTAGGAAAAAGTTCCTCTACTTACACCATTTTGATGTTGATGTTTCTTCTAGATACTGTCTTCGACCGCGTGTGGCTTGCGTGAGTCTCTGGTTCGCGACGACCTTTCTCTTTGTGCAGATTGAACAAATTAGTGGGAATACGCCTTGCGCGGCCCCTCCGCCGCTACGTCTATGATCATTGTGAACCAAGAAAGACGGTGCCGTTGACATGGGAAAGCAGCCTTGATGATACGGCAGCTGTGGGTGTTCGGCTTCTGGATTTGAACAATGGTACGTCTTTTGGTTCGTTTTGATCTTCAATTTCTGGCCCGTCTTCATTAGGTTACCAGCGGATCCGAGATCAATTATGGTGCGTTCTGTGACTCTTGTTAATGTGATCTGACGCCTTTGATTTAGGTAGCGCCAGGCGGCTTCACCGCCACGCAAGGAGATGATCGGGAAAAGCTAGGCTACCAGTCAACCACCCGACTCTCATGCTCCCATCCACCTCGCGCGCACGCCACCCACCTCCACCATCGCACGTGTCAGTCGCCACTTTACAGGCAAACCGAGTCAAAGCTATACTAGGAGATCGCCATTGCCAACCTCGAACGCGAACGGCGATGGCTCTAGGCGAAAGAGCGAGTAGAGAATGCGAAAGAGCAGATCGAGCGTGAAGAGGAAAAGGTGTGCTTGGTATTCACAGTCGACTACATTTTGTTGATGATTTGTTACAGAAAAAGCTCAACGCCGAACTACACAGCCTAGCCAACAACACAGAGAAGCTCACCTTACACGGCAGGTCGACATGCTGACCGACCTGCTGTCCCAGACAAATGACGATCGTCTCCGAGCCATGGATGCCGAATTCGATGGTCTCCAAAGTCGACCACCACCGGACGACCAGAACATAGAAGGCATCAGGGAAGAGCCCCATCGCCAGGCGGAATATCTACGGCAACTTGAGACGGCGAATAGCAAACTCAAGGCCGAGCTCGCACGGAACGGTAATGTCGATGTCCTGCGAGAAGAGAAACGCACATCAAAGAGGCGGATGCGTGGTATGGAGGACCTTCGTCGGCGCGTAGCCGAGCTAGAGGGGCAGGTAGACACGTCAAGGCGGGAGCGTGAGGACTGGTATGTTTTTGTCGTTTGCCTTTTTAAATGCTAATATCCCTTTCAGGGCAAATAAATCGATAGAACACAGTCCAGGGAGCATACCTGTCTCTGAACAGCTAGCGGATCTTCGTCTCGCCCTCGAAGAAGTCGGCGCCACTAAAGCCCTTTTACGAACAAAGGAAGTTGAAGTGGCTGAGGTACAGCAGCGGGAAACTGATGCCTTGTCGAAAATTTCGGATCTCCAAGGCATTGTCACGGCATTAGAGGCTAGGAAGCAACAGGTGGGACTGTTGGAGAAGGAGGTCGGTTTCCTCAAGGTGGTATGTTAATCCTTTTCGCATTTGGTCTCTTTTGACAAATCATGCAGGCAAGCTTCGAAGCCGAACAAGAAGACTAGCCTGACGAACGGGTAACGCAACTCGAAACCCTCCTAGCCGACTATAAACGCACCAACACCACTCTCAGCGTTGAACTGGATGGACTGCGAGCCATGGTTCGTACTAATCATTCTTAGTCTCATCGTCCTTCACTCTAACATCAAACAGGGTGTCGTCAGTCATTACTGGGTTAAAGGTTTGTAAATATTCCATGGTCCGCAACGTGTGGATTCTGAGCGCGCTCCGCATCGCCGTCTTTTCTTCTCCTATTCGGGGCAGTTTATCGAGGCTAAGAAGTCGGGAGAGTGAGGCGCGTACTCTGCTGCTTTCAAGAAGGAAGTCGGGAAAGTGGGAACGGAACATGACATGTACATCGTCTTCAGTTACTTGTTTCGTTGTGCTGACCTTCATTCCAGCCTACTTCCTCATCTGGATGACCTGATTCTACTACTACTCGTAGTCGTCCCAGGGCAGCCATACCAATTCACAACGATGGTGCCAGTCACAGCAGGATCCTCATGAAGACCGGCACTTGCATTGGCGGAATGATCATTGGTTGGCATAACAAGTAATAATTAATGTAGTACAGGAATTTATCAGGCACTCTTTTTGTCCGTAGAATATCGCTTTTTTAGCTGGTCCTCTCGTTTGTCAAATCTCGCCGCCACTCCTTGAACAACTTCCAGAGTTCAGCCTCTCGATCCGCAAACTTCGCCTCTCGATCCGCAAGCTTCGCCTCTCGGTCCAAGAGCTTTCGCTCACGCTCCTTGACCTCTATCTTCCACTCCGCCTCTCGCTCAGCCAACTTTGCCTCTCCCTCGTTCGCCTGCATTTTCAGCTCTGCCTCTCGCTCCTTCGCCTCCACCTTTAACTTCACATCTTGCTCCGCCAACTTTGCTGCTTGCTCCTTCGCCTCGATCTTCAAGGTCTCCTCTTGCTTCTCAAACTTTGCCGCTCGCTCCTTTGCCTCAATCTTTAACGCCTCCTCTTGCTTCTCAAACTTTGCCGCTCGCTCCTTCGCCTCAATCTTTAACGCCTCCTCTCGCTTCTCAAACTTTGCCTCTCGCTCCTTCGCCTCCACCTTTAACGCCTCCTCTCGCTTCTCAGCCTCCACCTTTAACGCCTGCTCTCGCTTCTCAAACTTTGCCTCTTGCTCCTTCGCCTCCACCTTTAACTTTGCCTCTTGCTCTGCCAACTTTGCCTCACGCTCCTTAGCCTCGAACGTCAACGCTTCCTCTCGCTTCTCAAACTTTGCTGCTCGCTCCTTCACCTCGATCTTCAACGCCTCCTCTCGCTGCTCAAACTTTGCCGCTTGCTCCGCTTCTCGCATCTCAAACCTTGCCTCACGCTCTTTAGCATCGGCCCTCAGTTCCTGGATCTCCTTCCTCAGCTCTGCTGCTTGCTGTTGGAGCGCGTAGATTTGCTTCTGGAAGAATTTTGTAGAGGTAGTGTCGGATTGCGGAGACCGCACTGTTGAGCTACTCATGAATACATGCGACAATATGATTTAAAAGCTCTTACCAGCTGGGGATGACGTTCGCACATTCTTGAACGAAGGCGCTCCAATCGACGATTGAGGGCGCGATGTGTCAGAAGCACCTGCGTCCGGATCCACATTTTGGTCTGTTTCAGACCTGCGTGACGAAGGTGATGTGGTACAGATGGACTACGTACCTTCAAATTGGCTCGACAAACGTCGCGCTCGAGAATCGGCCTGGGGTGACTTAGGACCAGAGGAGTGGCTGGATCGTGAAGAAGGACGAGACACTGGAATCGTTGTTTACCGTGGTATATGCCACGATGAAATGGCTCACCATTTGGTAAATCCACGGGAGCGGCACCCACTGATGCTTTTGGATATAGATGAGTACGATGGTAGACGACGAGAGCCGAATCCCACCTTCAGGGCTAGTATCATTTCCAATATCCTGGGGCAAGTTAGGCGTAGCTGAATGAGTCGATGATTCTTTAGTAGCGATCAGATTACGGGAGGCGGCGGGAAAGGCAGGGACAACAACCTGGAGCAACTAAACGCTGATTTATGAAGGCTCCCGTAGCATTTGAGTCGACACTTGTATCCTGGTCCATGGAAGGTGTCCATTCGAGTGACCTCGAATCTGAGACGAGGAAGCCGGGCTGGGCAGAGGAGTCGAAGAGGCTGGAATCCGACAAATCAGAGCTGAAATTATCCATGACAAGTGCAAGAGGAGAGCGTGTCAGAGCTTTGGAAGTTCGAGAGCGGGCAGATTTGGGGGGGAAGAGGTATGGCAAGCGTCGTTTCAAGACGTCGTGTCGTGAAGGCCAGTCCATGGACGTTCTAAACAAGCACGCGACCAACGCGTGACTGCAACGTCATCAACCACGTGGATGCGGTCTAGACCGCACCCATCCTTTTCCTAGCCCACAACAACGAATTCGCGGTCAACCACATCAAGGAGATTTTTTCCGAGCAAGAATCAGGCAGTGTCCTGGTTTCCACGGTACGTCGCCGCTACCATCATGATTTACTGATGTTAATGTTGACCCAGAGGCATCGTAACCCCGCTTCGCATCATTCGTCGTAGCTGCATCGCAGTGCCCGTGCAGACGCCACCATTATGGAGTAGATTTCCAAGCGACATGCGACAAGAACCTCACTGTTTCCAGTGCTCGGGTGACGGGCGGGCCTCGGCATGTCTTCTATCCAACGATTATTCTCACATTTATCCTTATGCACCATTACAGCATCGTTGACGTCTACAGAGCCAAACGACGAGAAGGACGGAAGGTTGAACCGTTCAGGCATGTCTAAGCTCCGTCGTTGACTTGAATTTTACTGATTTCTTACAGCGTTCATTCCGGGACAACGCCAACTGGAGTACGGTGGCATGAGGCCGATGCTGCTGGATTCCATGCAGCGGAGAAGCTTTTGCTTCGTTTCGCCCGTCAGTGCTATCGTCAGTGAGGTTTACTTTCCGTGTTATCATTGTATCTCAACGTCTTTTACAGCAACTGGAAATTTCACTGGGGATCAGTCAGACTTAACGTCTACTTCTTTCACGGCTCCTACCTCAAGTACTCCGGCGCCGACTCCTCTGACCCCGACTGCTCTCACGTCCACTTCGACTGCTCCATCCTTGACGACTCCAACGCCGCCTGCTGCGTCTCCTCCCACTTCTTCTTCCGCACCAAAGTCTCCTAATGCTCCCAACCAGCTTCGCCATACTCCTCGTCCCACTTCTCGTCCACGTAGTTTGGCACTCGGGACCGCTCTGACTGCGCGGCTCGCTGAACTCGCAGATGAACATCGCAAAATGTGCCTCTCGATTCTTGGCAAAATGAGCGAGTATGAACGCGGTCGCGAGCACAGTGCATACCACTTTCGTCGAGACACTTGGCCCCAAGGACCCATCGACTGCTCTTAAGGGCATCACAGCAGGGTGTCGCCTCCAGCAGGATGTGTTGCGATATTTGTCTCGGCCCGCATATCCGGGAGTAGTTACTGTACGTAGACACGACACGTGTATCTATCCTTCCTTGCTTTATCCCATCATCGTCGTTGTTCCCGTCGCTCGAGTTCCGCGCTACGCGCCGTCCTCACTCATGTGAGCCATTCGGTTGGTTCCTCCGATACCCGTTCGCAACAGGATGTCGATGCTACTGCCTTCCTGAGTCTGGAGGCTGACGAGCAGCGCCGGTTTCATGAGGAGGTCGCCGAGGCAATGCGTATCGAGCTAGAGGGGGAGATTTTGGCTGAAGAAGAGGAAGACGATGTGCAAGCCATCAGCGGCGGTCTAGGAGAAGAGGACCTCGACTCCGGCACCTTCTTCAGTTTGGAGGCAGCTCCGGCTTCACGAGGAAGTCGCCGGAGCAATGCGCACCGAGCGTGAGGAAGGTGCCGAAGCAATGTGCACCGAGCAGGAGGAAGGCTTGGTTAGAGAAGATGCGGATATTAGGGTGGAAGAAGATCTGACGACACCTACCGGACCACGCTCGCCCGTTCTCAGGTCCATTGCCGAGAACGTTGACCTTGAAGTAGAGGCACTGCACTGGGACGACACGGTCGATACCAGCAACTTGTATCCCGAGCTGGCCGACGCCTTCCGCGCGTTCAAGCGAGGACGTCACTTCCCTCAATCCTGGATCCAACTTGTCGACTCGTTCATCAACTTCGAACGTGTCACAGGCTTCGACGTCAATGGCGCCAAATTTGCCACGACGAGTCGCCCAAAAGTGGTGGCTCAGTCCATGCAAGGGGCTCGCGTATGGTCAAAGCAGTGGACGATCGGACCAGTCGACAACTTCGTTAAAAAATGGCAGGCGTGGTGGCTTGCCCACCAACCGGCGGCACGTATCGAGGGTACTCAGTTGATTCGGTCGGACAAGTTGTCGAAGTGGAATGGCTTGGAGGAGAAGCATGGGAGGAATGGGTTCTTGATGGTCATGGGAACCCTCTTGTGGTGGGGTGAAGCCGTTTTCATTCAGCCGCGGTCCACGCCTACGGAGCAGCAAGCTGAATGGGAGTTGGCTGTCGAGGACGTGATTAGGGTTATCGAGTACATGCTGCGAACGGTCAAGTTCTCAAAGAAGCCCGCGCCAAATCTTCTTCGACCTCGAGCAAGCGTAAGCGACCCAACGATGACAAGGAGAACGATGCGCCGGCATCCAAAGTAAGTCTACACTTTGATTGAGTCACTTTTTGTTGAATGATCCCTTCAGCGTACGCTACGTGTTCGTAGGTAGGTATCTGACGAACGTTATGGACACTATATGTTTTTTTATTCTACTTTGGAATTTATGGAGGGTTATTTGCATTTTGGATGCGGCATACCTGTCGCTTACTGGTGACGAAACGCGAAAGAAACTTACCGACCGATCCCGCCCCCGCGCCCAACACTGACCGAACAATCTTCAAAAAAAAAAAGATTAACCAATATTGACCAAGATTGGTTTGATGATTGTATGAGTATCAATGATAATGTTACTGCAAGAAATGCGAAGTGGGTCCCGCACGCCCGAGCAATACGCTCGACGAACCGATCGCCACCGTCCACACGGCCGGGCAGAGGTAAAAGCTAGTGACTGGACTCGCTCGGATTCGGACCGCTCCCATTTCTCGGCGGTAATTTCGCTCTCTCGAGAGGCGCGCAAACACCGGAGAAATTGGGCTAGGCAGCTATTTTGACATGTGCGTTCCATTCGATGATTATTATCGCATTTATACTTACGCGTCAGTACAGCACCTACAGGGTCTTGCTTAGCGTTTGACAGAGCCAAATACCCCTCGTCCTTGGTGCGTTGTGCTCCTGCTCTCGCTATTCCGTCTAACCGCCTCGCAGGATGGCGATCTCAAATGAGATGGACGACTTCCTCGATGCGAAATCGCAAGTGGACCTTGGGTTTAGTAAGGCGCGAGCCGAGCCACGACATGGCCTGCAGAGGAAACTAAAGGATAGACATATTGCCATGATTAGGTGGGTTGTACTATGTCTTTTCAGGATGCTCTCGAATCGGTTTTCAGTCTCAATGGTGGACGCGGTTTTCTATTTCTCTGGGTACCTCTAATCTAACGCGTTTTCGTGAACGGGCTATCGGTATAGGCCTCTTCGTGCGTCAGGTTCTCCCATTATCCGTTCGTTTAGATTAAATTTCATCTCATCTTCATCCACTTTGAGGAAGCCAGTGCCTTTATCGTCCGTTATCCTACTGCTTTAGAGGTCGAGGATTCCACCGCACAGCGATTTGGTATGCCGTATCCTCATGTCTATCAGACTTCGCATAGTGGGGACGGGTCTCCGCTGGGGCCACAAATTTAACGAGGCGAAGGTGGGATTGGAGAGTGCGGAGTGCGTCGCTGTTTCCCCAATAGAGTAGCTTGTATTTCGAGTCGATCTTGTACTTATGGTATTTATATCCAAATACCACACGTTTAAAACTCCCTTTGTTGCAAACACGAAGAAGAGTGGACACAATTACTTACCATAGTCTCGGAAAGTGTTTAGCGGAGCGAGGTGGTAAGACTCACTTTTGTATTGTGAGCCTATCGAAACAGTAAGAGGAGAAGACGATTGACGATGAACTACCTGCACGAGAATACTACTACGATCACCGTTCCCGCAGAAAGAGCAGAATGTCGTGGTGAGGTCGCTATGCTCGCCAGCATGTTCGTCTTCTGAAAGACTATAGCCTCGGCATGTTCTTACTCCAAGTCTCGCAATGTCCCAGTTCCCCGCGGACATTTCGTCAAGTCGTCCTGAGTCATGATTTCAAGAGTACGTCACAGTAAGCTCAGGAAACGTCTTGATAGCCCGTGTGTTGATGTTCTCGAGGCATTGAAACCGTTATGGCTGCTCAGTTCATCGAGAAACGAGGTCAGAATCACTAGAAGTCGGGAAAGAGTCCAGCCATTGCTATTCCGAGTGCTAACGGTCGGGGGAGTGAAACTCGCTCAAATCGTCGAGATTCGCGGTCAGAATTCGAGTCCAAGAAAGGACAGTGACATGCGCAGAGAGAAAAGGGGCGTCTTAAAGTCCGACATCATGTAGGGCTACCTCTACCTTCTTGTTAGCAGCATCATCAAGAACGGAGCACGCGAGATGCCAGAGTCACTCAATTAATCAAGAACCGGGTTTAGATTTGGGAGACGGAAGATACAGCGCAGGTACGAGGTCATATACGGCAGTATTCCAGGAAGATTGTGACATACAGACCCACAGATATCATCGAACATGAAGAAGAGCCGAGTCTCCATCAGGACCAGGGTCGAGTTGAGGAGATATGAGGGGAACGACGTGAGGGCGAGGAGCAAGAACAGGCCGATCATATGTATCCCAATCGGGTGTCCTGACGGTTTGATTCTTACCGTCACTTCAAAACCAATCCTTTGCGGATACAACACGTTGTCGCCTGCAGCACACCCAATATCAAGGAACGTTCAGCTTTGTTTGACTAGCAGGCGCGAAGAATGGAACGGCGAAGACTAGAGCAGCGTGGACGGTCTCGCCGGCCAGGCTTTGCAAGATCTAACTACTTTCAGCAGAATCAATCTACTTCGGCTACACAATACGGTATGTATTCGTGTTTGATTTCTTGTATTCTTCCTCTGTTAACTTTCCTTTACATAGCGCGAGGCGGCTCTGCCGCTTCGCTAAAAGAACCCCACCAACAGCAAATACCGCAGCCTTTGTCTATGTATGTCCACTAATAGCTCCACTTCGACGTGTTTAGGCCGTCACGGGTGGACAATTCGACGACCCGAACCTCGATAAGGATCATATCTTCGACTTTGGCGATGAATCTCCCTATCCCGAGGTTAGGTCGGCAGTCGCGAACACTGACGATCCAGAAATGCCCGCTTCAACTCTCCGCGTATGGATCATTGGGTTGGTCTGGGCGGTCATACTCCCCGGCATTAACCAGTTCTTTTTCTTTCGATATCCCTCGGTACTGGTCGGTGGCGTGGTCGCCCAGCTCATGACGTTTCCTGTCGGGAGGGCGGCGGCGCGATGGGTCCTAAGGTGGAAGGTGTTCGGGCTTTCTCTTAATCCATGTGAGTCTCCAACTCTAATTCGCGTATGCGTATTAACAAGGTGGTGGTAGCTCCGTTTACTGTCAAAGAGCATGTTTTGATAACGGTGCGTTACTATTGGGTTCTTACGTTTCTTCTCTGATTCATTCGTAGATCATGGCCAGTCTTCTCACTTTCCGTTTTACGCGTTCTGAAATCTGAGTGCCACTAGGCTTCGGTTGGCGCTGGTTCGGCTTACGCGACTGATATCATAGCAGTCCAGCGCGTGTACTACAAGCAGCAGTATAATTTCAGTTGTGAGGAGCTGCTCTAACCGTTTTACGCTCGCTAGATAACCTATCCTTTCAATAGATCAATGGTTCATCGTTATGTCAACGCAGCTCATTGGGTTCTCAATTGGCGGCATCGCGCGCCGGTTCCTTGTCACACCGCCCTCAATGATATGGCCTTCCAACTTCGTTAACTGCGCAATGTTCAACACGCTCCACTCCCAACAGTACGCCGGTATCGGGACACTCGGGGGCCTCAGTAGAGAGAGATTCTTCGTATATGCGTTTCTCGGGGCATTTTCCTGGTGTACGTCCTCGGTTCTCCCCTCCATATGAACCTTATCCTCACGGAAGCGCAGATTTCTTCCCAGGGTATCTATGTGGGTTCCGCGGCCGGACGTCTATTCAACGTGGACTGATCAATGTTACTGCAGTCCAGGCACTGTCCTACTTCTCGTGGGTGACTTGGATCCGCCCGGACGATGCAGGTATCAATTCTTCCTGTCATTCATTCGGCTGCGAGAGTAGCTCATGGTCGTCCAGTTATCGTCCAGCTCTTCGGCTATATGCATGGCATGGTGCGTTTCCATTGGTAGTAGCGAGCTGATGTGTCGCGTGCACCAGGGCATGTCAGTGATTACTCTCGATTGGAGTCAGATTGCGTTCGTGGATATTCTGTACCCGTTCCCAGCACTGTTCTAACATGACTGGTAGCTATATCGGGTCACCGTTGGCCATGCCATGTCAGTCTCAAACGCTTCTTGTGTAGCTCTTCTCACACGGCAGGAATACTAGGGTGGGCACAAGCCAACGTCTTTGCTGGTTTCGTGTTCTTTTTTTGTAAGTCACTAGTGGCGGTCCGATTCCTGAATCTGACACCCTCCTCAAGGGATATTAACACCGATTCTTTACGTGGGTGATTTCCTCCTGCCATGGTGTAGCGCCTTGAATCTGCCGCAGTTTACAAATACATGGTATGCGACCTACATGCCTATCCTATCACGGACGTCGTTCGACAACGAGATGAAGCCGTACAACGTCTCGAGGATCCTTACAAGCGAGGTCAAGCTGAACAAGGCAGCCTACGATATCTTGGGTAATCACTTTCCGTTCTAAGATTATCGTTTTGACGCTGTGCAGAACGACGTTTGCTATTGCTTACGGGTATGTGAACAGCATCACACGACAGTCAACATTCTTAATACTGTTTATAGACTTTCCTTTGCGGCAATAACCGGTACGACCACGAATCAGTGCTTCTCGATGCTGCGTTGACGGACGCCTGGTGCAGCGACGATTATGCATGCTCTGATCTTCTTCAGAAAACAGATTACGATTCAGTTTCGTCGTGCCCTTCACGAGCAGCCTGATATTCATGCCAGGCTGATGGCCAAATATCCTCAAGGTTTGGTTTCCGGTTCTCTCATGTTCGTATCTTTTTAACGCATCTCATCTTCAGTCCCGGAATGGTGGCATCTTACCATCTTCTTGTCCATGTTCGCTCTCGGTGTCGCCAGCATCGAAGTCTGGCCAACGTCAGTGTCATTTCATCCTCGAACCGAACCTCTAACCGACGTTAATTACAGTGAGATGCCCGTCTGGGCTTTCATCATTGCACTTGCCGTTGGTACGTATATGACTTCGTGTACTGTCAACGCGTTCTTTCCAGCATTCACTTACGGGATTCCCGTGGGCATGATACAAGCTCTCACGAATCAGCAAGTCGGGCTCAAGTATGTTACTCGCTTTCTTCTGAACGGGGTCTTTATTAACTACTGCAACTACAGCGTGATAACGGAGCTCATAATTGGCTATGCCCTACCCGGTCGTCCAATCGCCATGATGATGTTCAAGACCTGGGGATATATCACGATGGCGCAGGCACTGACGTTCACATCCGACTTTAAGCTCGGACACTATATGAAGATCCCGCCGAGGCCGATGTTCTGCGCGCAAGTTGTGGCGACAATGATTGCTGGAACGGTCCAACTTGGCGTTCAGTCGTGGATGTTCACGAACATAGAGTATTTGTCTGTCTATGTCTAAGACGTGGCCTGACTTTTGATTAGAGGAATGTGCACCGTGGACCAGAAGGACGGCTTCATCTGTCCGGGTACCGAAGTCTTCGCCACGGCTAGTATCATCGTAAGTCGACTATTTCTTTATTTCTACTCGCATCTCTAGCTGAAAATCTGACAGTGGGGTACGTCGATTTCGTCTTGCTGTTGCACGTCTTTTGTGAAACCCCATCTCTCAGGCGTCATCGGACCGGCAGTCCAGTTCTCGAAAGGTGCTACCTACTAGTATGTACACCGTCCTGCGTCCGTCGTCAGGCTTGCTCACCTTGCGCCTTTATAGTCGTAAATTCTGCGGAAGGCTTTTCACTGTTATCAGCTCTCATCTGTATGGGCAGCTCTCGTTTACTTCTTCTTGATCGGAGCCATCTGTCCCGTGGCGCTATGGATCCTGAATAAACGGTACCCCAACAGTGCTTTGCGATACGTCAAGTACGTCCGACTGAGCTGTACTTACCGTGTATTGTTCTGACGTGCACTTAGCTTGTAAGGACACATTCTGTGTGGACGGACGCGAATTAAAGACGGACATGCAGCCCGGTCATATTCAACGGATCGGGTTACATCCCGCCTGCCACAGCGATTAACTATCCCTGGGCGTGAGTCGAATTGTCATTTGCGCATCTTCTGCTCGAATCCTTGTTTCACAGAGCTGTGGGCCTCACGTTCCAGTACTTTATCCGCCGACGGTACTTTTCATGGTGGACGAAATACAATTGTAACTGCGTCTCTTGAATCGAATGGTTTAGCTACTGATTCGAGGCCTTAGATGTTCTCTCCGCAGCTTTAGATGCTGGTACGGCGATGAGTGTGATAGTCATATTCTTCTAGTACGTACGCTGCCTTCGTTTAGTATTCACGACTAACTGTTACTGCAGTCTTCAGTTCCCCATGAATGGTCGCGTGAGCGTCTTTCACGTTCTATCAAAGATTCATACAGAACTCTGTCGTAGATCGGCGTGGCCGTGCAAACGTGGTGGGGAAACACTGTTCCATTTCAAGGCGCAGATTTTGGTGTTTCGGGAATGGGTACCCCTGTGCGCCAGCTCGCTGAAGGCGAGAAGTTTGGGTACGTGGTTTATTCGGTCGTGTCGTGTCCAGCGTCGAATTGAGACACTGTTACAGGCCAACGTCGTGGTGAAGGGAGATCCGGATGTAAATGTACCATTGCAAATCAGACCGTTTGAGTGCTATCCAAATCGAAAGTGTTTCGTTCTGAACGATCGCTATCCATGGACCGACCCTTCCGAAGGGAAATCAAGACCTGGAAGTCTCGTTGATGCTTTGGACAGCAAGACGTGGGCGGTTAGGGATGATGCCTTCCGAATCTTAGTTTCCTCACGGGTGTTCATGTCCATGTATTCATCTCGCGCAACACGCTCGCGGCGCATCGAATCTCGTAATTGTACATACTACAACCTATCCATCCATTCATCTATGTATTTAGTTTTAACGCTTCTCCATTAATGGAAGATGTTAGGATTTTTATTTGCTTTGGTGAAATTGTTCCTTGGGAGGTCCCCATCCAAAATAGGAAGGACTCACCTTGCTTTCCTTCCATCATCTCCAAATGCCCCATTCGCGTCGCGGGTCTTATTTGCTTCGTTTGATCAGAGGTGCGCTGCTATTCCGCTTTTTATTTTCTTCTTGAACTCTTCCCTCATGAAATTTGACTTACTTTACAGAAATGGACCAAGCACAGGTCAATCTGCTATAGCCGTCTTTCTCACTTTCACGCCTACCCAGCGTCGTAAGACCTGCCTATGACGCGCAGACTGCGAGTCCTTTGGCCATTAGCCCCCGGAGACAGCTCGGACTCGCCCATATCGTCCGTCTATTCGAAACGGCGATACCCAACCAGATTTTGCGGAAGCGCTCTCAGAAGACTGCGGTGCCCCTCGATGCCAATGGTTGGGGATCAAGCGCGTCGACAAAGACATGGAGGATTTGGATGTTTCTTACAACTTCAATATCAATCCAGACCATGTCTTCATCTGCAATAACAACTTTGGCTACCTTGCTCGGCACGCTCGCTCTCATTTATGTGCAATTGGCACTCGACGTGTATCGAATCGGACTGTGCAAAACGCTAGCCGTCATTCTTGACAGAAAAGCCCATGGGAGATACCGGCGGGAGGCCGGACGTGTCGTCCCAGCCGACAGTATCGCCGCTTCTCTTTGCACATCCTCGCACTGTGCAGCGCGGTTGATTATGGCGGTCTGGTCCTCAATCCAGCATACCACCCCTCCCGTCTTTCCCTGTGGCGCGGGTAAAGGCTGAACGCGTTACCCAGATTGGCGGACAATGCGTTCCTCCTCATCCCGATTGGTAGAACAAAGCCGGGAGATGTGGACACTCCATTGTTTTTGAGCAATGTGGGCTTCCCAAATTCGGAAATTCTACACGCCATTGTACTGCCGCGCTCATGGCTTTTCTATGACCGTAAACGGCAGTGCCTATAAAGACCTTTGTCTTTCCGTCGCCACCATCATTTCCATACCATGTCTTCCCTCACTGAGCTTCTCAATTCGCTGCAGTCACACTTGCGGAGGCAGACCAGTGTCTTGCCTGCGTTACTCGCCCAGCTCGGCCTGCCGCTCGAAGATGACCTCGAAACGATCCACCGAATACTCATCGACAGTATCGAGGCCCAGATAGAGTCGCGGCGAAAAGAAGTATATTCGTGGATGCTACAGTGCGAAACCGTCGAAAACGGTTGTGTTCTCTATTCCAAGCTGTTGGGTGGGCACATCAAGAACACCGGTAACAGCGTTGGCGAGCTCAGGAAGGAAAAGGTCTTGCCTCATCGACACAGTTTGGTGTCGGATCACCAGGAGAAGCTGAAGCAGGTGAGCACTCCTTCTTTGGTATTGTTCTGGGTTGACGGTCTCTCAGATGTACAAGACGAAGCTGGAGCAGCTCCGAACACTGTCCAACCGACTGCACGCCCTGGCGGGCATCATCGGCCACGACTTCTTCACCCCAGACGTCCTCGACGACCTCGATACCTCTGTTAACATTGATGTTACGCCCGAGAGATTTCTACGAATGGAAAAGGAACTCGCGCGCGGTAAAGAAGAAGTGGTACGCAATTTCTTCAGTTGCCTGCCATGTCGCTCATTCTCGTCTAGTTCGAACGGTTGCACCTACTCTCTAACACGTTTTCAAATATCGACTTTCTGTATACCGAATTGGGAATAATTCCGCCTGGCGTTGAAGACCTGCCCTCCTCCATCTTCTCTCATTCACTCTCATCATCCGACTTTGTCACTTCCACCCCCACACCCGCATCGCACAACGCCCGCCGTGAAGAAGTCCTGGAATCTGACTATCCCCGAATCTTTGCCAACTTCGTCGCCAAGGTCGAGGAGGCCGGGGATGAAGAAGGCGAGCGTAGCGGTATCCCTATCGGTCTCGAGCACGTAGACCCCACTCTCGGTCTACTCAAGTGGGCTGCTAACCTCGCGGCATCTTTGGAGGACACCCATCGCAAGCGAGAGATCTACATACAGGCCGTGTACGACGAATTAGAGGGCCTCTGGAGGCAACTGGGCGTCGACGAGGACGACATGGACGATTTCGTCGATGCTCACGGGGGCACTACAGGCCAGACCATCAAGGAATACGAAGACGAACTGGAACGGATGCGAGAGCTCAAGCGCGAGCGCATGGGCGAGTTGATCGCCATTGCCCGTGAAGAGATTGTCAAATTATGGAAGGACCTTTTCGTTGATCACGAAGAACGAGCAGATTTTGCTCCTTTTGCCGATGGTAAACGCAATATTTTATCGTGCGGCCTGAGACTTATGGCGTTTTAGATCAATATACAGATGAACTTTTGGCGATACACGAAACCGAGCTCAAGAAACTCAAGGAAGAGCAGCAGATGAAGGAGCCGCTTCTTGCTACTATCAAGAAGTACTTTCTCATTTGCCAGGAAGAGCAGGAGCTCCCAAATGCTGCTTCCGACCAGTCTCGGCTGACTGGACGCGGTGCACGAGATCCTAGCCGCCTCCTCAACGAGGAGAAAACCCGTAACCGCATCATGAGGGAGAAGCCTCGAGTAAGTCGTCGAAGAACTACGTTGATTTTATCATCTGACTCGTTCTCCAGCTGGAACAGTATTTGGTCGCCGCACTTCCTGCGTGGGAGCAAGACACCGGCCGCTTTTTCCTTGTCTATGGAGAATCGATATTGGAAGCTCTGGTGAACACCATCGAGGAGGAGAACAAGCGCAAAGCCCCGCCTCGCGCGAGATCGGTCCCTCCACGGTCGAAGACTCCTTGTGGCGGCGCCAGTCGTATGCCCTCTGACAAGCGTATGAAACCCGACGAGTCGACGGATCGCGCTCCACTCGCGCGGAGCCACAACGGGCGTTCAAAGATCCCCGAGTTGAGGTCGAAGTGGAATGCACCTTCAGCGCTGCCTAGGGCGATACCAAAGCCAAAGCCGGGGACGCAGCATTACGCGTTGGGGCACGGACGCGTGCCGACGGGCAGTGGGGTGTTGAATGGCGGGGTACGGAGTGCGAGTGCTATAAAGAAGGCGTCTAGGGCGCGGCGGGAGAGTTTCAGGCCGCGGCCGAGTGTAGATGTAAAGGTGAATTTGGGTGGGTCGACGAGGCGTCGGGCTGGTAGGGTTACGGCTAGTCTGCGAGGGGAGGATGAGTGCTGAGGGATTTGGTTTTATGAGGGTTACGAACTCTGCCTTGTGTACAGCTACTTATATACTTATGTTCTCCTCGATGTTATCTCTGTATGCCTTATGTTTTTTCTGTATACCGTATTGTTTCCCTGGCTTCGTTGTTTATATGCGAGCGATGTAGAGTACTTACGTGGTTTTCTCGCTCTTGCCTGAAGTCCGTCACTCGTGAATTGGTCGTTGGGTAGATCTGGCTTCTACCTGCGAACGCCCTCCCGGCTTTCAGACGCCTTTCTGATGCTGGAATTCACATTCACGCCTCGCTGTTCTAAATTACTAGGCTGGTAGTTGTAAAGACTGTTACAGCTCCTTCGGGATCGATTACTTCCTCGATGCGCCATGTACGCAATATCAACCTTTCTACTGGTTCCAATAGGACTCCCGTTAGGCCCGGACTGCGAAGAATGTTCCCCATCGTCGTGAATTGTGACTTGCACGAGATGGTAGAAGGAATCATGGTTGAGGTTTGGTCTCTTCATGCTCCTCTTCTTCACAGGCCTGCCGTGGTATAAGGCGAATCGGGAAACGTAGTCGTCTAGCAGGTCGGCGGGTCCTGCAGCTCCCATCTTCTTCCTTACTTGTTCCTCCCGGCTATACACCTCCAGAGGTGCTCTCTCGACCGCGCAAATGAGCGCACAAGGCAGCTCCGTATACAAGATGATGGAGAGACCCGCGAATGCCAGGTAGGACAGTGTGAACAAAGACGAACGCTAACCACAATCCGTCCTTGGTCCAGCGGGCCCGGAGCAGACAAGATAGCCTCATATGTAAGTCGACAAACAGAGCGGAGCGATGAATGCCTGGCAAGACGTTCAAGCGCAAGCCACTCCTGTACACACCATCTCGATGGGAGAACGCAGAGCTGCGTCCATTCCTTCGCGAATGGCGCGCGGCAAGGAAACACCTCACAAACTCGCAGCTGGAGGGCCGCTGCACAGTTGATAGTCCAAGCAGTGTCTACCTTGATTTTAGCTGTGGCAGTGGGAAGGAGAAAGTGTCGAGAATCCCGGTCTGGTCTTCCGTTCTTCAAGCTTTTGGACCATATCTCAAGTATTCTGATTCCCTAGCTACATGTAAATGCGCAAGGCGATTATCGTTATGCACTCGTATAACTTGTGGCCTGCCATTGCTGGAATCTGAGAACACCGCTGCCTATGATTGTATCAAAATGAGAAAAGCTTCGACTTGTGGTAGCAGTTCTTTACTGCTCTTGAACATGAAGACGTGTTCGTATCTACTGGGGGTAACGAACTGGTACGATGTCGGAGGAGAAGCGGTTCTGTGGGGTAAGCAGCTTGTCGGGAATGGAACAGAGGCCGTAAAACAATAGCACCGTTGTTTCCGGAGCTATAGGCGCTGTGTGGCGTCGAAGTTGAAGACGCAAGGAGTAGTACGACCTGCCGGAATCGACAATGAGCCTACCCTTTTTTAAAAATAAAAGCAAATAGCTTACCGCGTTTGCCGGAGCAGGGACAGGTTGTGGAAGGGTGTGAACAACAAGCAAGAGCCCCGAGGAAATTTAGAACAAGCATTGCTTGACGGACCGCCCGAACGGCGCTCCATAGAATTCGTGAACTATCCGTGATGATGGAACCGGTGCGAGTGTGAGGGATGTTTCATAACTCGATTAAACAACATGTGGATGAAAGCTGACCGAAAGAACGGCAAGACTCAAGAAGGACTTGCCTAGTATTGCCTCCTTTAGAAGTAACTTTCAAAGCTAGGAAAGTAGACCGACAGATAGGTCAGAGGATGTGATGATTACCAGTACACCTACATGTCCGAGGCGACAAATCGAATGATACTCCAAATTGCGCCACACTAAGTACATCTAACGCCATGACAGCGTCTGGAATCCTCGCGTGACCCGTGAGTGACGAGCGAATCTGTCAGGTACAACTTTATTCACGCTGCACGGGAATACAGATGTTCGCCTGGGTAATGATAAGCAAAGTTTCACGCCATCATATCAAACTACCACACACCGACCCCCATCTAGATGGGCTTGGAGGTAGGCCGCGTCTCCTTGCTTTTGCTTCAGGCTCGCGCCAGAGTTTAAAAGAACACTTGTAAATCGAACCAATATTCGTATCGCATTCGCAACAGGCAGTACAGGCGTCTACGAGTAGTGTAGTAATATCCGACATGAGGAGGGGAAAGTTGGTATACGGAAGTGCGCCCCAGACCCACGTCCTTGAAAGACTCAGCATACACGGCGTCCGTCTCCTTCCAGGGCGTTCCAAGCACGACGGTGATGGCCATGTACGCGCCCCACAACCGCAGTCTGTGAGGAACGAAGGTCCAAAATGCGCGTCCTATGATCCTAAGAGGAAGCTAATTCCATTGGACGCGTCGGAGAATCGTATGTCGGGCCAAATCGAAGAAATAACCAACAGCCGACGAGCGTCCTTGCCAAAAGGACGCACAGATAGTATCCCACGACTATCACGCTCCTCCACTAAAAATGGTGCGAAAAAACCTTCTGAAATAGGATCAGCAGTAGTCGAGCTCGCTTGTGTCAAAACTTACAGACAAGCTTGAGTCGTCCAGGTTCTCCGGCCAATACCACAGCGGCATACGCCAGTAAACGCGTAACGATCTTTCCGAAGTCACGAAGCGTGTCGGCACCGGATATCGAGCACAACTCGTCCAAATGGTGACCTTCCGGCCGTATCATGTCGTGATAGTCGTCCACCGAGGGCGCACCCATTGAAGTCGACCAACGCGGGTTCTGCCCCGAATGTGAAGGGTTCTGCACGGTTGGGATGGAATCCAGATACGTCAGCGTCGATGGAGGCGAGCCGCGAAGATCGTTCAGCAATGATACTCGGAAAAGAGGGCTTCATCGAATAAAGGTTAACGGGGTTAATGGTAGCCTCGCCGCCGAAGTCTGTAGACGAGAAAAGCCAATTAGCAATGCGCGCCCCATTCATAGGACCAACCAGTCGCACCGTTAAAATATCATGCCCAGTCTCCAACCATGCACCATTCGCTGTGCTTCCGTATTGTCGGTCGAGTATCGAGCACGGTGCCGTCCAATGCTTTGCCCCCAGCGCGCCAGCGTCTACGGCTGATAGGACTGGTTTCCGCGTCGTCTTGGTATCCTTGCGACCAAAGCCATCCCCCTGATATGACGGTCAGCGGCGTCCAACACTAGTGGGCATTTCGCACCTGTCAGAGATTTGCCTTCCGCCCTGCCTGCTCCGTCAATTGGCCGCGATTTCCCCCTTCGATTCGTCAGAAACCCGGCAGTTGATAGAAATAACGGATAGTCGCTTAAGGCCTTGGTTGTTCAGAGCAAAAAGTCGTAGGGTGAGGATCGATAGCAGTTCGCAGGTTTCAATGTTCGGTGCGCCTCCTGGGCTCTGCGTAGTCGTGTTGTTGGTTAGTAGGTGAGGGTTTGAAAAAAAGAATGCCTTGGAATGAGCACGGACCATGGTCTGTGCGCGGATAGGCCCGGCCCGCAACTGCCGCACGGCAAGCTTTTCTTTCTTGGATGAGAGCTCTCATTGACGCGATGAGCTGCCCTCCGGGAACTCCAGAGTGCGTACTTTATGGATTCCGACAGCCGCTGGGATCGGAACAATGAGTGTATCTTCTAGAAGTTATTCTTGTGCGTTGGGTCCTGTTCTCTATCTCGGGCTACTGCCACGGTCTGCAATCGTACTCGGTCAGGCTTGACGTTCTGCTCTCCTCGGATACCTCGGCGTTCCCACTAACCAAAGTCAGTTTCGAGATTGGCCATTTCATTTTGAAATAATGGCTTCCGACAAGGGACGCCGTCAAATAAATTCGGATACAACAGACAAAGGTGCGTCGCTTATTGAATCCCGAATCTTCCCAGCTCGTAAATAAGCCCTCGCGAACGTATGCTCAAGTGTGACGGTCGCCTGATCGCCTGGATGATGAGTGCAGCCTTTATCTTCGTCTGCCTGTCCTTCTCAGGTGCATGGACGAGTCCGTGGCTGAAGAAACTCTACAAGGCGGCGAACTAGATAACACGGCCTTACAGCTATTCGACGCGGACGTCCTGAATGCCTCACGGTGTCGGTGGTGTGAACTTGGAGTATGCTGCAGAGCTCACGTTCATGTGGGACGCATGTGGCGCCATCGATGTACTTAGGCGTCACATAACCCTGTCCAACGTTAACAGCGAATGAAACATATATTCTCTACATCGTCTAAGCAGTCATATACCGCCAACCCCGTATGTACCCCGAAGAATGAGAAACGTAAGTTTGTTGTGCTAGAAGAGGGATGAGGAATCCGGATGATCATCTGTAAAGACCATAAGAACTCGATTCAAATATCAATCCAGTAGACGAACCTCCATGCATTATTTATGATCCTAGGGAGCTGGGGATGGGTTTGCTCTGGGGACATCCGCGTGGTGTCCTAAAAGTCGTTAGCCTCAGTCATGAGCAGCTAAGGAATTTGCTACTCACTCATCGTGGGCGGCTTAAGGGGAAGTCTGTGCGCCAAACGGTACGCGTTCGTATCAGGAACGGGCGAGGCCAACACAGCGCCGAAGACGGTTACAGCAAGGGTGATCAGAACAATGAACTGCATGTTGGCCGTGTCGAGAGGCGGAGGGTATGACAAGGGATATAGAGAGAGATTGGTAATCTCTGAAGATTCATGTTTTCTCGAGAGTTTATATACGGCAGGACGTCGTTCTAGTCGTGCAACAGGGGTGTAAGTAGGGTATGCCAGTACACGGACCGAGAACTAAGACGGTTTGGCATATGAAGAGTTGGTATCTATCTTCTCTGGGCCACCGCTGGGGAAGAAGTGAAGACGTTCCAGCTTAGCTTCAACTAGGAGCTTCGGCCAAACAATGACGTCCAAGTCAAGCTACATCCATTCGACAACCATGCACGACCAGCGCTGATGCTGGAAAGACACTGTACTGTCCTGTCTTAGACGTCAACTTCCAATGTCTTCCCATGTCTGGAACCCCTGACATCCGAGTCGCGGCATGCCCTGACGACAGTCCTATCATGATTGACGCATCTATTCGCTGATTCAACAAGTACCGTCCTGTAATCATTGCTGAGCCATTCAACAATATCGAAATCAATATACGAACCAAGCCGAGGAACACTTTGAAACCAGCAGTTCCTCCGCAACGCATACCGAGTCGACATCAGATGAGGACGAGTTTGTCTCGTATCTTCCTGCACCAAGAATAAACAATATGAACAAGAGATCAAAATCACTCACTACCACCATCACACCGAGTCCAAAAATACACCAGATAGACCTCCATGAAGCGCCGTTTCGATACACCAAGTCGCCTCGAGTGGAGAAGATCTCTCGCTGTAGACGACTTTGCCTGTTAGAAAAAGTAAACAATAACGATCCTCGAAGACGAGTTGCCCTTCCGCTTGACCGAATCTTGAACCGCAATACTGCAAGTAAAATAAAAGATGTCGCATCAGAGACAACACGAGGCACGCTCTATCCGGTAGGACATAGGGCCTCCGCCACTCCAGAGAATTTGAGAAAGCGACCTATTCCGACTCCAACCCGATGTCTGAAAAAAAGTTCGGATTCATTACGAATGAGACGCAGTTCCGATAGGACAAGCGCCTCCCGGACTAGAAGGACTTCAACATAGAATTACCTAGGAGTGAACGTCTGTGGGGGGAGTGAAACAAAATTTCTGAGGGTTGCCCAAGGACGACGAGCAGTGTACCAAGGATAATCAGCAGCGCATGCGCAATGCATGACGCATTTACGGAGTGTCATGCCCATTCATTCAGAAACTTGGTTTATTTCTCATATCTACACGCATCGCAAGACACGTTACCCATGACTGCGACTCCATCTAGGAGGCAAGCACCCTCTCCTTGCTTTCGTTTCACGCTCGCGCAAGAGGTTAAAACCACACTAGGAAATCGAACAAAGATTCGTATCGTATTCTCCATATGCCTTACAGACATCTGGTAGTGCAGTCGTATCAGATGCGGAAGTGCGGGCAACGGCAACGACACCGTACTGTCCGCCTCAGACCAATGTCCACGAAGATTAAAAAGCCCATGATCGTCCCTCTCCTTCCACGGCGGTCCCAGCGCGACGAGCGCGCATATCAACCGCATGGTCGAGGGAAGCGCATGCCAGTAGTAATTCCACAATAACGACTGACGGATTACAACCAACGAACGTCCGCAATCCCCATCCTATAGTCCAAGCGTCGGCCAAACCTGCCACCCGGTATGTCGGGCAGACCAAAGAATTGTGGGTGTCCCAGCTTTGTACGATAAAAGAGGCGTACAGACGATGTCCTGCGATTATGACGGTTCTCTACTACGTCCGAGGCTAAGTCGTTGGGGCAATCCTAGGTAAATGGTGCGAAAAAGCCTTCTGCAGCCAGAATCAGAGATAATCCAACTCGCTCGTATTAAGACTTACAGAGAACTCCAAGCAGATCCGTCTCGAAGCACCACGGACTACGGCCGCCCTAACGTTTAGCGAGGGCGTGCCGATTGAAGGGAGGGCGCTGTCGAGCAGAGGAAGCCTTTATAGTCATTCTGCATGCTGGGGAGAGGGGTGCTCCCGATGGAATCTGGACGCGTCTCGGAGGTACGCGAGAAAAAGCAGCGACGGTCGTCGTCGAACAATGATGTCGGAATGAATGTTGATGGGATTCGATAATCTTTAGACTAGTTAGCAGTCTGAAGCCCATACACAACGAAACAGTCGCACCATTAAAAGTCTACATCCGGCCGGTTATATTTAACGTTTCGCTCTGCTTCCGCCTTGCTTCCCGGTTTCGACCTTGTATTTATCATTGTCAGGAAGCGCCGCGTAATACAGCTTGGGGGAACATACCAATGTACTAGATCCATGTTCGGATTGCCCGTAACGCGCGACCAGATATGGGGATGGCGTGATTATATCGTAAAAGCACTGTGGATGGGTCGCAGCAACAATGCGGTATGGTTCCCCGCCGTCCAATCGTAGATGGAGCCCATATACGTCTACCACGTCGTCGTTGGAGTCGTTGACAACCTGTACGATGATCAGCAGTGTCCCAAACCCTAGAAGAATTCGCACCTGTCACCAATGTACCCTCCGCTCAGCTCCACCATACCAACCCAGACACCGGAGGATGAAAAGCATAAGACCGGGATGAAGCGGAGTCGTCCGAAGGTATAACTGCGAGAAGCCTCAGCGGAGGTGATAATCGGGAGCACTTCACGACGAACATGAACAGGCCGATAGAGATGAATCGACTCCCAGTGCTTCTTGCGCGTCATATTTGCTAGCGAATCCATGGCGCATGACGGAACGCGATGCCTTGGATGACTGTGCTCGGGGTTGGTCGGCGGAAATCCAATCGCGAAGGTATGGGGTATTGGGCGATATCATCACGAAAACGGCGGACGCGTCCAGGACACGGTAAGAGTGTCTGTTTCGAGAATGCATAAGCATCACAATAATGGCGTAAAAAGATCAACACACGTCATGTCCATACGTGCTGCTAGGCATGACGATGTCGTCAATCATAGAGACCAGGAGAGCTGAAATGGGCGCAAGCAAATGGACATCATGGTGGCCGAGAGCAGGGCGAGAACGGTAACATGGCCAAACACTGACACTGCTTGTTCAGCGCAAATGATCCGAATGAATGAGCGTTGCGGTATCTACTCTCTTCAACCACTCTTCTTTTCACCTTGAGGGACGATAGTACTCGAATTCCCCCCAGTAAGTTCGGCTAGCCACGCTGCAACATCCGCAGTCCTCGCGTAACGAGTAACGGGATGTATTGCTACTGGCTCGTACGGCTTCATTCACGAGAGAAGGGGATACAGTTCCTCGCAAGTTCCTCGTGCGTGTTCGTGATAAAGAAAGCTTGGCGCTGCCGTCATGAAACCAACCCATACACCGAGCCACACCTAGATGGGTTTGGAGGAAGGTCTGCTTTCCTCGCCGTTACGCTCGCTTCGGTTTTTAAAACCACACTTAGAAAGCGAACCAAGATTTGTATCGCGTTCTTAACAAGCAGTACAAGGTCTACCGGCAATGCAATCGTATCCGACGTAAGGACTGGCAGACGCCCTAAATAGAGGTATGCGTGACAATTGCAACAACGTAGTATTGTCCGGCTGGGACCAATGTCCACGAAGACCAAGAAGCCCGACCAGCAATACACACCGTCTATCTCGGCGTTCCAAAAGCAAGGAACGCACGCTGCTCAACGCAAACGCGAGGTCGCGGCAAGCGTACGACACTAGCGGGTATGTAGACATTCCACACTACGACTGACCGGTCTGGAATCCACTTCCTACAGTTCAACAGTCATGTCGAGTAGGGTTACTGGCACACCAGCCGCCGGGCATGTCGGGCCATAACTCGGAAGGCTAAGAAATTGTAGGTGTCCTAGCTTTAAATAAGTGAGGATGGCTGGGCGTTCCCTCAAAGGACACGTACGATATTCCGTGATGGCTACGCTCCTCTACCACGGACGACGCCAACTGCATGTCCTAACATAGTCGTTCATCGAAGGCCGCCGATTGAGGAGACGGCGGTGTCAGTCTAAGGGGCGTCGCCCGCGATGCGTTCAAGTCATTGAGAACGGTGTGGATGTGGTCGTCCATTTTCGTAAAGGAGCCCAGACGCGTCGGCGTCTATGAGGAAACATGGCTTGTTCGGAATCATGATGTTGATGGCGTTTCATGTTGTCGTCGCCCTGCAGGATTCGTCTGAAGATATAGCTGCGAAAAGTGTTAGCGAAGGTGATAATCGCGGGCTAGAAATGGACGCACCTCGCTAACAACATGAGAGGTCTCAAAACCAACACTACGTCTGGCGAAGTTGACGGTTTTCCTTGAATGTCGCATATTGCGCGTCTTGGGATGAGCGATGTCGGTGCGGCAATAGATTTCGGGACGTCTGGTAGGTGCGCTGACGCAGGGTCCGCTCGTCAGCTCGAGAATAAAAGGATAAAGCTGCCGTTTTGACAGGGTTGCTTCCACTACACGAGATTAAGCAAGCTTTTCGACTAGCTGGTTAGAAACGCACCAATACCCTTCGACAATTGTCCTTCGCCAGCAATGCCAATCGGATTGCGCTTAATCGCCTTCAGAATGAGCATCGGTTTTCCATTATGGGGGCCATACTGACGTCGAGGCAGACGCAGTAGATGAGGCGGGAGCAGGTAGCGGGTCTGGTCTAAATTCTTGGCAGCGGGCGCCTGGAGTCCTGCCTCGACGAGAGGTATCCGGGTTCATGCTGTTAGGAAACCTCGCCGACGGTGCACTATAAAGACGATCGCCTTACACAGCACCGTCGTCCAGTAGCACCGCCTGGTGCCGTGTCATGGTCATCTGTCCAGAACAGTGCCGTACCCAACGAGGCGGACAGCGACACACGGATGGCCCTATAACGCGAAGGGCAAAGGTGATAAGGGCGCGAAGCATAGGCGCCGCGGTCCTCAGCGGGAAAAAGACGAAGACGACATTCTGGTGGGCGGGATGATCGTGGTAGCAGGTCAACCTGTTTTGCGGCAGAATTCGGCCGACGCGCCGATCGACATTACTCGGCTTCTTCCCGACTATCTTCCGTCTTACACCACTGATTGTATTGTATAAAAGACTCGAGCAATACATTTTCTCGAATTCACGAACGATCTGGCCTGACATGATGAATTCTCTTTTCGAAGAGACACTCAACCTTCTTCATCTGCCAAGGAGAACCACCTGCCACTGTGCGATTGGAACCCCTGACAGCTAACGTCCTCCTGAATCGACGATTTATTGATGGTACTCTCCAACCGCTCGTTATTGATGATGGGCTCCTGTATGGAATGAACACTGCGCTCGTTGATACCCTTCATCCTTTCTACAAGCTTCTTTTCGTTCTCCGAAAACATGCTCAGTTGCGATCTATGCTGTCGTTTAGGCACTAGAGTTTGCAGTCTCCCACCGCTCCGTTGTTGGTTTCACCACCCACGACGTCTATCAAACACGAATAGTTTCAAACCATTTCCTTGAGCATCACTGTTCAAGGGCACACAGTGATCCAAAGTCCGTGTGGGATAGATCGATCACCCAGCGCGAAATGAAAGCGCACTGCCTTGTTATGTGGCGGGCGCTACTTTTTATATTATTCCGTATCCGAGTCGCTGCGTCTGAACCACTCAGGTCTCTTCCTCCCACGTAATGAACAGACGTTTATCCTGGAAAGCTTCACTCACTCCGAGTCATATGCACCTTCGTCCTACGCAATAAAGAAAAAAGACCTTTCTCTAGCTTGAATGAGCGGAATATGCAGCCATGCCAAGACCTCACGAGAATAAGCAACAGAAACCATTCAGCCAATTCGGCCGTACATACTCACAGCTATACACATTGAAATCTAAAAACACATCTCCAAGCGTTACATGTATGAAGCACCCGTTCCGCTAAGCCAAGTCGCCTCGAGTCCCATGTTATGACTTCCTTCTATACACATCATGAGAATCATCCGAGAAACCCGCAAATTCATGCCCCCATTTCAAAGACTGTACTGTAGTAGCAGGTTAACGCCTCTCCGCAAGTCCGCCCGAGCTCCTTTCTAATGACATGAAAACACCTCCCGAATGAAAATCTCCTTCAAATCAAGTTCCGCTCAGCAACAAGACGACAAGCACCCTACCGTCCTGAAACACAAAACAGTTTTCAAAACCACGCGGTGATGAGGCATGCCTGTCCGTTAGGACATACACCCTCTGTCATTGAACTCAGGCGCAACCCATCCCGAAGTCCAATCTGATTTTTGCGAAAAGTAACACGTATTGAGGCGCAGTTCCAATAAGACAAGTAGCTTCCCAGGCAGAGTATTTCAACACTGCAGGAGTGAGGAACGACCGAGCAGTTCCCCAGTGGGGCGAAGCGTCGCCATTTGAGAGAGCGAAACAGAACCGCGGACGAGAAGCATCATAATATCATCGCGTGCTCTATAAACAAAGGCGAAAGAAGTACAGCCTGTGAAACTTTCGATTCGAGATGGATTGAAGATCTTCCAGACGTACTGTCCTTCTGAAAAAAAAACTCGCTTCTCGCCGGTAGTGATAAGGCACCATGTCCGCTAAGCCACATGGGCCGCAGAGATCTCACTCCGCCACCTACTTACGATTCAAACAAGAAACCCTTGATCTGCAAGGCTTCCTGCCACGACTATCATAACTCCATCCTTATTTAGGCGAGCTTAAAGGCAAGGTTGCTCTCCTTGTTTTCGCTTCAGGTAGAGTTCACAATCGGAAATTGAACCAAGAATCGTATCCTATTCGAAACAGGCAGCAGTACAGTCATCTAGTACAGGTGTCTACCGATAGCGTAGTTGTATTCGACGTCAGAACTGCATGGAAAGTTTATACGTATAACGGTGCCTCGCAAATGCAACGACACCGCATTGTCCGCCACAGACTGATGTCCACGAAGACCAATCAGCCGGGGGTGCTCAGCCAAACCACCAGGCTGAGGAATGCGCATGACAGCTGTGGGTATATAGACATTCAATAGCGTGGTGCGATGGTCCGTTATCCACACCCTATAACCCCGAAGGCCAAAGAATTCAGGGTGTCCCGGATGCGAAAGGGCGCCAGTTCGAGCATTTCTGTGGAAAATGGTGTGAATAAACCTTCCGTAAACGGGATCAGCGTAGTCCAACTCCTTTTATCAAAACTTACGGACGAGCCACGTTCTCACCCAATATCGCAGCAGCGTGCGCCAGCAAACACCGTCGTACACCACACACACCAGACACTTTTCCGAAGGTCTCAAAGCACATCGACACCATTGAATACGGCAGGCCTAGACGGATTCCTCGCCTCCAAACTGTCTACACGATGCAGCAAGACCAGGCATCTTCCCGCGCACCTGGACCGAAGAAAGTTATGGACGCCGTTGATATCATGAAATGGTAACGGTAAACACATTTCGTCCGAATAATGTCCTCCCGGCCGTATGATGTCCTGAGCAAAGTCGTTCACCAAGGGTGCGCCGATTGAAGATGGCCCCCGCTGCGCGACCTTTCGTTGTGCTTGCCCATTGTCAGCCTTGTATTGATCAGGACGCCGCGTGATGCGGTTAAACAGAGCACACCAACCGTTTATTGGGTTTAACCATCATTAGGATTGCCAGACGGCGCTACCAGAGAGATGTAAAGATATTCGATGCAGAGGGACGTGATTGATATCGAACCAGCAAGTACCGATCAAACCACACAATACTATCGTGGATTGAGTCGCAACGACGACGCGGTATGGTTCCAGATTACCGATGACGGCATCTACGTCGATGTCGAGGGAAGTAACGCCGAGAATGGCAGCCCAGTGGTTCCCTGTTGTCGTTAGTGTCGACCTAATAGGAAGGTCAGCAGTGTCCTAAACGCTGGGGATAAATTCGCACCAGTCAGTAGTTTCCTCCCCACGATTCTCCTTGGCCGACACAGACACCTGTCTGTCAACGTAGGACGGTCGCTTGACGCCTTCTTCATCGGGATGAAAGGTAGTGACGGAAGTCAGTTTCGTCTGAAGACATAGCTGCAAAAAGCGTCAGCGGAGATGATCATCGGGGACATAAATGGACGCACCGCGCCACGAATATGAGCAGGGTTAGGCGACGTAAGGGTCCTTCAAATGGAATGTCGCATGCTGCGCCTCTCCTTGGGATGGGTGGTGTCGGCGAGGTACTAATAGGTTTTGCTTCGTCCGAGAGGCCTGGTAGGTGCGCTGATGCTGGGTCCTCTCGTCGGCTCGAAAAGTCCAACAGGATAAGGCTACCGTTTTACCAGGTGATGGGACGTCTATCGTCCACGACACAAGATTCTAAACCAACGACCGCGACGATCAGTACGACGTGCGACTAAGCTGGCTATAAACGCACCGATACAAGTTGGCCTTTCGACAATTATCCTCCGCCAGAAATGCAAACCGGATTGCGCTTAATCGCCTTCAGAATGAGCATCGGTTTTCCATTATGGGATCCATACTGACTTCGCGGGCTGGTAGGACGATATGATACGCCCAGGGACTGAAAAGGTGTTAGTATCTTGCTGCTACAAAGGCCGTCATCTTACACAGCAGCGTCGTCCAGTAGCACCCTCCAGCGCCGTGTCATGGTCATTTGTATGGACGGGGCAGGGCAAAACCGAAAGCTAGAACAGCGTCAACGTCTGCGATGTACTTGGTTAGGCGAACAACGACACATGTATAGGCTCCATAACGCGTAGGCCAAAGGCGATAATGGCGCGAAGGATAGGCGCCGCAGTCTTTGGGGGCGAAAACAACGAAGACGATATTCTGCTGGGCGGGATGATCGTGGTAGCAGGTCAACCGCAGACTCGCCGATCGACATTAAGGCAAGGCTCCTCTCCTTGTTTCGCTTCAGGCTCCCAGCGGAGTTCACAGTCACAATCGAAATTGAACCAAGAATCGTATCGCATTCGGAACTGACAGCAGTAAAGTCGTTTAGTACAAGTGTACACTGATAGCGTAGTCGTATCCGACATCTACGTGGAGATTGTACATGTAAGTGTGCCGAATTGCCTGCCGCAGACCGACATGCGAAGACTCGGAACGGGAATGAGCAGCACACGCCCTCAATCTCTTTCTGGGACGTGCTCAACGAACCGCTAGGCTGAGGAAAGCACATGACGGCTGTGGGTATGTAGACATTCCATGGCGTGGTGCGATGGTCCGTTATCCAAGAGTACCGGGTATTCCGGGGCGTAAACCCGAAGGCCAAAGATCCTGGCTTCGAAAGGGCGTTCCTTCAAAAGACGCGGACAGACGATATCCCGCGATGACTACGCTCCTCTACCATGTCCGACGCCAACTCCAAAACAACCCCATGTTCTCCGCCCAACACTACAGCGACGTGCGCCAGCAAACACCGACGTACACCACACGCACCAGACAGGCCCTTTCCCAAGGTCTCAAAGCACATTGACACCGGCATGCCTATACACAGAAGACGTGCTTCACGGCGACATGAGCGAGTACATATAAAGTCCTCGCGTCCGGTAAAGCCGTCTACATATGGACCGAAGACAGGTAAGGACGGCATTAATATCATGGAGCGTTGAGAATATCCTTCCAGCCGCTGACTGAAGTCGTTCACCATGGCTTCTCCCCTGTGCGCCAAGTTATTCTGCACAGTCCATTTCCCGATGGAATCGGGACGCGTCTGCCTGAGTCAGGACCGATGAAGATTACGCTGGGGAGACAAGCAAAGGTCGTCAACGAATGATATTTGGAAGACATGGTTCATTCGGAATGCATGTGGATTCCACGTCTAGTTAGGACAGTTAGTTATATGCGTCTCACATATACGAGCAAACAGTCGCACCATTGGAGCCTTATATGGGTGGTGCCAGACGCCGCGACCAGAGAGATATAAGGACGTTCGATGCGGAGGGGCGTGATTGATACCGAAACAGCAAGTAGACTCAAACCGCACAATACTATCATGGATTGAGTCCCAGAGACGACGCGGTATGGTTCCGATTACCGATGACGGTGCCGAGCTACGGGAAGCTGCACCGGGTCATGTAAATGCGCCACGTCGTCGTTGATTGCTTGCTACTTACCTGATACGACGGTCAGCGGCCTCCCAAACGCTGGAGATAAATTCGCACCAGTTAGAGGTTTACCCCCCGCCGTACTCTCCCATGCTTCTCCTTCGTTCAGATGCCGGAGAATCAGATAACGGATGTGCGTCGGGCCTTCGACCAGGATGAAAGGAACTGATGGACGGGCGAAAGCATAGCTACAAAAAGAGTCAGCGGAGGCGATGATGGCGGGCAAGAAATGGAGGCACCTCGCTAGGAAATGATATCACTGCGGGGTCTAAGACGAGTCGGCTGTCATTCGTCTTGCTTTTGATTTTGTACGGAAAGACCTGGGAGCCCGCGTAGATCGAAACCATGGGGAAAGACGGAGGGCGATTCTTTCGCCGACGGTGCTCGGGGCTGGTCCGAGGGTATCTAGACAGGTTGTTCTAAGCCACCGGGACTGGAGTCGGTATAGGGCGATATGATCATGAAATGGAAGGGCGCGTCTAGGACACGGAAAGCGGCGCTGTTTTGAAATGGGTTAAGCACCACAATGAAGGCGTAAAATGATATCCACACACCTCTTGTCCATACATCCTGCCGGTCATTCTGCGCTTTAAGGTCCGTCGGCGATGTCCTGCCTAAGGAAGCCGACGATTAAAACAAGGGTTTGGTAGAGCGAGATTTCCAAGACAAAACGGCGCGTCTGGACTGAAATAGGCGCAGGGATGGTCGTCGAAAGCAAGGAGACACTAATACGGACAAACACAAACACTGCTTGCATTGTACACCAAAGTCATGTCCCAGTAAAAAAGTGGTATGGAATCCGAGTTTATTTTCCGGTTAAACGCGCCGTTGGACGCTTCTGCGTTGATGGTAGATGTTAGGATTTTAATTGCTTGAGTGAATTTATTCCTTAGGAGGTCCCCATCCAAAATAGGAAGGACCTAATTTACTTCCTTCCACCATCTCCAAATGCCCCATTCGCGTCGCGGGTCTTATTTGCTTCGTTTTATAAGAGGTGCGCTGCTATTCCGCTTTTTATTTTCTTCCTGAACAGTTCCCTCATTAAACTTGGTATACCTTCCAGAAATAGACCAAGTAGCTTACTAGCCTGGACAATGATCTGCTACAGCCATCTCTCTCACTTTCACACCTCCCCAGCCGCGGAAGACCTGCCTGCGATGCGCAGACTGCGCTTCCTTTGGCTATTAGTGTCCGGAGACAGTTCGGACTCGCATCGTCCGTCTGCGGTACCCAACCGGATTTTGCGGAAGCGCTCTCAGAAGACTGCGGTGCTCCTCAATGCCAATAGTTAGTTCATCATGAAATGCCAGTTGTCCTTGCTGTGTCGTGCGTACGTTCGCTTTATGAGTCCCTAGTGCAACCATCTCATGCTTTTCAGGTTGACCGTACAATTTCGCCGAGCGCGTATGGACCGCGTCTGCTAGGTCGACTATGGCTATCTCGTACATGCCATCCCCACCGTCTTCCAAAGGGAAAACCAACCCGTCACGACATTCATCCATGCGTACGCGACGGACATGCGCTTAAGCGCGTCGAGCTCAGAGGGCGAGATCCCCGTTACCTCACCGAGGACGCGCTTACATCCTCCGACATTGATAATACGTTACCAAAGCGCTGAAAACTTTGGTCGAACGTCTAGCTGGCGGGCGGCAACCTTGGCAAGCGTGGTGCAGAAAGACAAAACCCTCTCAGGCCTCGTACTTTGGATGGGGCAGGAGATGTGCACGTTGACGGATGTAAAAAGCCGCAAAAGGTCGAAGACGAGAAAGATTTGCTGCACCTCTGTGATGCTTACCTTCCACTTGGGCAAGGTAAAGTGGTGGGAATCAAGCTGCGACGACGACGGTGGTTCTGGAGGGACATACTCCGGAGTTTCATGAAGGATGTGCTCATTCCGACGTTCGTTCAACTTTGACTTTGCGAACGTTCCCTGACTTTTTTGCAGGATCGAGCCCGTCAACGAAGAGATGGAGGATTTGGATGTTTCTTACAACTTCAGTATCAATCCAGACTATGTCTTCATTCATCTGCAATACTTTGCCTACCTCGGCACGACGTGTATCGAATCGGACTTTTCAAAATGCTAGCCGTCATTGTTGACAGGAAAGCCTGCGGGAGATACGGGTGTGAGGCAGGCTGACGAAATCGCTGGCGTACTTATCTTTGCACATCCTCGCACTGTTTAGGGCGGTGGATTATGGCTGTCTTGTCCTCGATCCCGCATACCACCCCTCCCGTCTTTCCCTGTGGACCGCCTAAATCCGGATAATCCTACACGCCATTGTACAAGTTGAATTGTCGCGCTCATGGTTTTCCCATGACCGTAAACGGCAGTGCCTATAAAGACCTTCGTCTTTCCATCGCCACCATCCTGTCCATACCATGTCTTCCCTCACTGAGCTTCTCAAATCGCTGCAGTCACACTTTCAGACGCAGACCAGTCTATTGGCTCCGTTACTCGCCCAGCTCGGCCTGCCACTCGAAGATGACCTCTTAAAGATCCACCGAATACTCATCGACAGTATCGAGGCACAGATAGAGTCGCGGCGAACAGAAGTAGATTCGTGGATCCAAAAGTGCGAAACCGTCGAGAACGGTTGTGTTCTCTATTCCAAGCTGTTGGGTGGGCACATCAAGAACACCGGTAACAGCGTTGGCGAGCTCAGGAAGGAAAAGGTCTTGCCTCATCGACACAGTTTGGTGTCGGATCACCAGGAGAAGCTGAAAGAGGTGAGCACTCCTTGTTTGGTATTGTTCTGGGTTAACGGTCTCTCAGATGTACAAGACGAAGCTGGAGCAGCTCCGAACGCTGTCCAACCGACTGCACGCCCTGGCTGGCATCGTCGGCCACGACTTCTTCATCCCAAACGTCCTCGACGACCTCGATACCTCTGGTAACATCGACGTTACGCCCGAAATATTTGTACAAATGGAAAAAGAACTCGGGCGCGGTCAAGAAGAAGTGGTACGCAATTTCTTCAGTCGCTTGCCATGTCGCTCACTCTCGTCTAGTTCGAACGGTTGCGCCTACTCTCCAACACGTTAACAAATATTGACTTTCTATATACCGAATTGGGAATAATTCCGCCTGGCGTTGAAGACCTGCCCTCCTCCATCTTCTCTCATTCACTCTCATCATCCGACTTTGTCACTTCCACCCCCACACCCGCATCGCACAACGCCCGCCGTGAAGAAGTCCTGGAATCTGACTATCCCCGAATCTTTGCCAACTTCGTCGCCAAGGTCGAGGAGGCCGGGGATGAAGAAGGCGAGCGTAGCGGTATCCCTATCGGTCTCGAGCACGTAGACCCCACTCTCGGTCTACTCAAGTGGGCTGCTAACCTCGCGGCATCTTTGGAGGACACCCATCGCAAGCGAGAGATCTACATACAGGCCGTGTACGACGACGAATTAGAGGGCCTCTGGAGGCAACTGGGCGTCGACGAGGACGACATGGACGATTTCGTCGATGCTCACGGGGGCACTACAGGCCAGACCATCAAGGAATACGAAGACGAACTGGAACGGATGCGAGAGCTCAAGCGCGAGCGCATGGGCGAGTTGATCGCCATTGCCCGTGAAGAGATTGTCAAATTATGGAAGGACCTTTTCGTTGATCACGAAGAACGAGCAGATTTTGCTCCTTTTGCCGATGGTAAACGCAATATTTTATCGTGCGGCCTGAGACTTATGGCGTTTTAGATCAATATACAGATGAACTTTTGGCGATACACGAAACCGAGCTCAAGAAACTCAAGGAAGAGCAGCAGATGAAGGAGCCGCTTCTTGCTACTATCAAGAAGTACTTTCTCATTTGCCAGGAAGAGCAGGAGCTCCCAAATGCTGCTTCCGACCAGTCTCGGCTGACTGGACGCGGTGCACGAGATCCTAGCCGCCTCCTCAACGAGGAGAAAACCCGTAACCGCATCATGAGGGAGAAGCCTCGAGTAAGTCGTCGAAGAACTACGTTGATTTTATCATCTGACTCGTTCTCCAGCTGGAACAGTATTTGGTCGCCGCACTTCCTGCGTGGGAGCAAGACACCGGCCGCTTTTTCCTTGTCTATGGAGAATCGATATTGGAAGCTCTGGTGAACACCATCGAGGAGGAGAACAAGCGCAAAGCCCCGCCTCGCGCGAGATCGGTCCCTCCACGGTCGAAGACTCCTTGTGGCGGCGCCAGTCGTATGCCCTCTGACAAGCGTATGAAACTCGACGAGTCGACGACGGATCGCGCTCCACTCGCGCGGAGCCACAACGGGCATTCAAAGATCCCCGAGTTGGGGTCAAAGTGCAATGCACCTTCGGCGCTGCCTAGGGCGATACCAAAGCCGAAGCCCGGGACGCAGCATTACGCGTTGGGGCACGGACGCGTGCCGCCTGGCAGTGGGGTTTTGAATGGTGGGGTGCGGAATGCGAGTGCTATGAAGAAGGCGTCTAGGGCGCGGCGGGAGAGTTTCAGGCCGCGGCCGAGTGTAGATGCAAACTTGGTGAATTTGGGTGGGTCGACGAGGCACCGGGCTGGTAGGGTTACGGCTAGTCTGCGAGGGCAGGATGAGTCTTGAGTGATTTGGTTTTATGAGGGTTCCGAACTCTTCCTTGTGTACAGCTACTTATATACTTATGTTCTCCTCGATGTTATCTCTGTATGCCTTATATGTTTTTATGTATACCGTATTGTTTCCGTGGCTTCGTTGTTTATATGCGAGCGATGTAGAGTACTTACGTGGTTTTCTCGCTCTTGCCTGAAGTCCGTCACTCGTGAATTGGTCGTTGGGTAGATCTGGCTTCTACCTGCGAACGCCCTCCCGGCTTTCAGATGCCTTTCTGATGCTGGAATTCGCATTCACGCCTCGCTCTTCTAAATTACTAGGCTGGTAGTTGTAAAGACTGTTACAGTTCCTAACCTCTGCCCTGAGGATAGATCAGTCAACGTCAATGCGGAAAAGCATGTTAAACGGAAAACCGACCGCTGACTTTTCATGGATTTTGCTTAAACACCTGCCATCGAGATGGCAAGGATGTTTAAACAAAATCGAACCCTACGCTCCCGTTCTGCAGGTACATCATGTGTTTAAACAGCAGCATTTAAACACTGTTTAAACATACACACTCCATTCAATCACAAATGAAGCATAATATATTCTATATCTAGTACACGGCTTAAACAGAAAGGATCACCAGGTTGAATTCCTCACCCGTTCAAACACAACCACGACGTTACACGGATGGAACGTTTAAACACAATACTTTCAACGCACCTGTGCCAGAGTGGCGTCGACGATGTAGGTACCGCAGAGCCGTAGGGGCATAAACCTCGGTTCTCGTCGTTGAGCTCGCTCATAATTCCAGCGGACAGTCCGATACAGCCTTTCATACCCGCCGTTGCATTCGAGGGCCTTGCCTTTGATTTCCGAGCGGGTCGTGGCGGCCACGCAAAAAGGTCTATAAGACGGCGGACGGGCGAGGGGGCGCGGATGATTGCGTGAGACCTGTACATGTTAAGCCCAGGATCGTCGCGAGAGGTCGCCCATGAACGACACGACAACGGACGTGTCCAGCGACGTCCACAATGCGTGAGGTCCAAGATTGACCTGAAGGGTATCGGAGAGAAGGAGTGTGATGCAAGACTCACTCGTCGACTGGGTCAGTTGTTGGCGGGGATCGGCTTGCCTGCGCCTAGGAGGTCAATTGCGCCGCCGCCACGGTACCTACGGTTGGTGTCTGTGGAAGCGACGATAGCTTTTGGGGGTCATGAGAAGTCAGGCATGGCGATATAGGGCGAGAAGAGGATAGCAGGACGACAGTGAACGGGACACCCGGCAAATTCCGAGTCTGGCGCGGAATCGCAAGAGCTTGCCGTGTCTCGAAGATGAGACATACTCACCTGTCGTACTCCCAACCGTCACCATGAGGTGTGCTCTCTTGCTTTGTATTATGGCACGCTCTAATCCGATTAGTCTTCCGCCAGAGCTGTTGGATATGGTGATTAATGAGGTTGCGAAGCGTGATTTTGGCTCTCTTTGGACGCTATTGCGGAGCGCTCCACAGTTCGGCACACCCTGCAGGAAACACCTGTACCGGAACTTTACCATCAGACCTCTCTTTGATGAGGATTTTGCGCTGCAAGATCTCATTCTCGAAAAAAAAATCCCACGCGTCGTACATCAACTGAATCTTATTCAGGCCAACATCAACCGCATGTGCTACCTGTTTCCTTCGGTTGGTCATCCGCAGATGCGATTCGATAACCTTAAACGTCTTGTCATTGATAAGCGGTTCACAAACATCACATGGTGGTCGTATGAAGCTCTTTTGACAGAGATGGGCAACACACTTGACGAGGTTATTATGACACTCTATGCAGATTCAATGCCCTGCGGTATAATTTCTTACCAGTTATTCAGCTAGATGTCTGACAAACACTTTAGATATGATGTTTATCCGCATTATTCCATCCCTCATCCTCATCACTGCCCCTCGCCCTGATTTTCATTTTTTGGGTGACGCACTGCTGTCAGAGATTGATGATTCTCCGCAGTTGAAGAGGTTGGCTTTGGTCTTTGACTGGAGTAAAGATCACGAGGATACCCGATGGAATGATCTCGCCGAATTGATTGCCCAGTCGACACTCTCATTTAGCCTTTCCATTGTCCTTGCTGTCCCACCCTCACATTCCCCATGGTTCGCATCACGTTCCTCTTCCTCTTCCCGTTCCTTGCGCTCCTCGCATTCCTCCTCGCACTCCTCGCGTTCCTCCTCGCACTCCTCACGTTCCTCCTCGCACTCCTCACGTTCCTCCTCGCACTCCTCACGTTCCTCCTCGCACTCCTCCCCCCTGGCTGATGAAGCTTCGACGGATGCCAAGAACATTGTTCAATATTTCCATAATATTGACCGAGTATGCACAAAGAGAGCGATTTTGAATCTGGAGGAGGATTTCTACAATGAGTCGACGGAATATTTGTATTATCACTGATTCACTGTACATATACTGTAGCATTTCAACCGTATATTCTCATATCGGGTCATGCGGGCCTGCGAAGCGAACTTACTCGTCATGCCAATATCAACTCGTCCAGGAAAACAACGCCTCAAGGAGAATGACTAGACACTTGATACATATACCACACCTTGGCCGTTCTTTCCAATCATTCCTTTAAGTTAGATATATAATACGGTGCCATCTATAATAAATTAGAGGTGAAGAAGTCCAACTTCTCCTCCTGGTATACATCCAGACGCGCCTTTGCCTCTTCAGGACCGTTACGAATATATCTGCGATCAATCAGCGCTTTATCCAAAAGACGCAGAAGTTCGGAACTTGTTGGAAGATTATTCGGACGCCACGGGAACCCGTTTCATACGTCCTGCGCAAATTAACCTCCCTGACCGCGTAACAGCGGCGTAAATATCTCACTTTCAAGCATCACCATGGAGCAATGAAAGTCGCTGAACCCACTTCAAGTCAGAGAACCAAACCAATAAGAATTGTGTCCTCCTCGTCAATACACTATACCAAGTAGCCCATTGTATCCATTAACATCTTCCACCTTCCAAACGAGCGGATTCGTTTCAAGGAGGCAGCCCTGACTTCTGATGGGGAGTCAGGATGAGCCGTTTGAAAAACGGAGATGTTGAAAAACTTACTGATCTCAATTTCGAGGCAGAGATGCACACCGCTTCGCGGTGCAATATACACCGTTCTGGGCGCGGACACGGCTCGCCGTTTACGTTCTGATGAAATGTCACAGGGTCAGAACAAAACTGAAGCGATTGAACAACGGAAAAGGTACGAACCTTCACCGTGCCAGTGTTCAGCGAGCTCGTCGACCAAGGAGAACGTCGACGACCTACCAGAGCGCTGGTATCCATGAGAAACGATGGCGAGACGGCGGCGAAACTGAGAGAAAGAGTGGAGTCAACAAAGTGGGATGGTGGTGGGAAGAAAGAAGCCTACCCGTGACTTTAAGCGCCGGGTCACGTTTTCAGACGCGTCGGGAACAAGATGGCGAGGACGTCGGCGACGACGACCAGAGTATGTATAGAACGATAGAGAAGTGTACAGAGTGATGAGAGGAGCAAGCAGAAGAAATAAGAGAAGAAGAGAGAAGAGGAAAGAAAGGAAGTGGGGGATGATGATTTTGGTGGAATCCTCTCGCCTTTTATTGCGTTTGGGAAGGCGGATATTCCAAGCAAAACGTAAAAGGAATACAGTAATCGGGCGCCGTGATCGTGGAACATTGGTTGACCATCGTGAAACCCACCTATGGCCTTATTCTCAAATCCAGGCGCAGCCGTGCCGACAACTTCGGGTATAGAAGAATCTTTTAACAACCGCGACGTTTCCATGAACCTCGCCTCTCGTAACGGCACGCCCACCCGCCCATCAGTAGCCGTCCCCAGTAGTAAAACGCCAAGGCGAACAAGACAAGCCCACACAAGAGCGTCACCACCGCCTTCCACTGTACTATCTGCAACCTAGCCTTTGTCGCAAGACGGTCGTACGCCGCTGTAGTCACGAGCGATGCAGCAAAACCATCAGACCTCGGATGCGGATACGACCACCAATATTTGAATGGAAATCGCACTGCCGACACACGCGTTCCACAAATAACTCCGTCATATTTGCCAGGGTATTTTCAAAGCAGTTGAGATCCTGATTGTCCAAAAGTATATTGATAATGACACCGGACATGACACCGCGGTCCTGGGACGAAAATCATTCACGAGAAAGTCATATCCGTCGTGGACAGGTGAGAAGTCGTCCCACTCGTGCGCCTTGGAAGGCTGCGTGCACAAATAGCTTTCGGGCGCTAGCAACCCGGATTGTGTGACGGCCAGAGTAGACTGTCGTCTGGAGCGTACACCCGACGGCTTGGAAATGCCACGTTTCGCTATTCGCCACACAGCTGGTGTGCTGGCGCATGTAGTTGACACTCTGCCGAGTACTTATCGTTATTGTTATCAGCGCACACGGTCAAACCAACATTGGTGGAATCGAGGGTGGTGAGGTTCACGGACGCGACCGACCCGGACGAGTGTTGGAGAAGGAGGGTGGTATCAGGTGCCGCCACGACAAAGAGGACCTGGTTCGAAATCGCTTTGAACCCAGTGTCGTCTGGCCACCACTCGTCGTACGTCCAGTTCTGCAGCAGTATGTGTACGACTGGATTGACGTCAGAGTCGAAAATTATAGGGGAAAGAGTGGACATGTCGATGTATGAGGAGTTTAGCGTTCCGTATGGAGGCCCGTTATACATCTCGGCATAGGGGTATGCGGTATTGTCTGCCGTCCATCGAACGTAGTACCCGTGGAATTGACCTGAGACATCGTCGGATCCGTATAAGAGCTCAAAACTGGTATCATCGGGTTTAGACGTGGGAGCAGTGCACGTTCATTCTTGTGCCGTTCAGATGTGCTATAAGATTTGTTAGTTTCATGGGAATGGAGCGCAAGAAAGGTACGCACGGCGAGACGACTCTGGAATATCGTAAATGGTACTGTCCACGCGATCAGGACTTGGACTCGGCATAAGCTCAGCGCCATCCATCTTTTCTTCCCGAGTATTCTCCTACACCGCCGTTAAGCAAGGAAGTTATATTAACAGAAGAGACGAGAGACTCACCGCCACATCTGGAGCATGCACAGATTAACACGCCACACAAACCTCTCAGTAATACACCTCGCACGAGCAGGGTAATCCTCGAAATCGGCTCGAGACGGAGAATCAATCTCTGGTGATGCGACTTGGTGCTCGTCCTTGTCCACGTGGGGGTGTAGCTCGCCGTCTCGCAATCAACCCACTGAAACGCAGTGTTGGATTAATCGTCCCAGCGCGCACGGGCGCTTGAGCTGAATGATGGTCAGATACGCCCCACGAACATCCCTTGTCGCTCTGAGTAGTTGCGGTGTCAAATTCATGCGCTCCTCCGGGTGGAGGGTGCTGGCAACAGCGCGTGGTCCCGTCAGAGGAGAATGTGTCGGAATGGGCTCGTTAGGCGAACTCGGACGAGTCGATTCAGACGATGGGGAATGTGCAAGACGCGACAAGTCTGCCCGTGCTCCAGTCGGAGGATGTTTAGAAATGTCCTCGGAAAATGGGCTCGGGTCGTTGTTGATAGATGATGCAAATTGCAATGAGACTGGCCATCTCCATAAGAGACGGAATCGTTCGATACATCTGGGTGCGTGTTACCTACGAAGCCTAGTCAGCGCTGAACCCTAGACGAAATAAACAAGATAAAGCACGTACGTTGGTATTTGCAGAACACGATGTAGACGGTAAACGTGGAGAATCGCTGGACTAGGAAAAAACCGACATTAACACACCGCCCCGTTGTAGAATGAGCCGAGTACCTTGAGCCACGAGTCAGTATAGGAAGGGATGCGAGCGGTGGTGGTGGTGGTGGCCCCCGCGGAATGCCCAGGGCAGGTGGTATATCGCTGTCTTGTTTAACCCGCCCAAACTTCCGCGACGCGACGAGGCAGAACGGAGAAAGCGCCGGACCTGTCTGTACACGTGTGCCCTCGCGCGATGGTGGAGAAAGGCCTGACAAACAATCAGCGCGCTACGGCAACTGCATCCCGCCCTAGCCGCATGTTATCCCGCCCAAGATGCACAAAGTTATAACTTGCAGTCCAGAAAGCGGGTGTCTACGAGATTGTGAGGAGCGCCATGTAGGTCACCGGAGACGCACCGCCAGGAAGATTGGCCCGATCCGAGGACCTGAACCCGCACCACCGCTAGCCTCCATACCGCCGCCGACAGAACCCAGGCAACCATTGCTGTGCCACTCCTAGCTAATTAGGCGCTGAGAAAATCGATGAGAAGCAAATACGAGTGCACTCGTAGCGCTAAGAGTCGGGCGTCGGCGTCAAGGCGGTCGCCGCTCGCTGTGGTGGTGGTCGTGGTCAAGGCGGATCTTACATCACATGTCGGATTTCCCTTCTTGGCACACGGTATCTTCTTGCCTTCCGTATATCATGGCGACCACTATAGCCCTCGTTGTTCTCTGCCCGCCAGGCGTTGTCAACCTCGACGACATGGCATATATCAACGTTCCACTAAAGGTCGCTGAATCTATCTGTAACCCGATCAAATATCTTCTTTACATTGGCTTTGTTGTTACGAACGAAGTGGGCCAACTCAGTACCGAGTGTAACTGCATGACAGAACTTGGAGGATCTTTGTCCGAGGCTTTACCGTCGGTAGTATACTACCACTCTGGAAAGCTTCATGACTCCAGTACGTTAGCTGCTCAATCATTGCGTGCTCCTTTCCAAGGTTCGTTAAACAGGTTTACAACTCCAGGTCCACTCGGAGGTCGTCAAGACAAGGTCCATGTATAGCCAAGGGACAGATCGTGATAATGACTTCGCCAAGGCGGTCAAGCAGCGCGATTTTCACCGGTGTCTCTTCACCGGCCTCAACGACAGCATACAGGCTCACCATATCTTCGCGATCTCAAGAGGCCAGCAAGTATGTCGGCCTCGTCGTTTCTTTCACACCTCCTGACTGTATGTTTTCAGTGGCTTGATTGGGTACTACGAGTCATCTCCGATCCTCGCGACGTCAGCTATGGATTAAACTGTTACGGACTCGATATCAATGATCCGGCAAATGGACTCACCGTGGAAACTGGTACTCATAGTGCGCTGGATGGCAGGGAAGTCGCTGTCCTTGTAGTAAGTGTAAACGGTTATGTCATAATGCATCCCTCATGCTTCCACAGACGCCGAATCCAATGCTTGACTTTGATGACATGAACGGCCAAAAGGAAGCTTTCTATCGACCGCTTCCAACGCCTGAACGCGACCCAAATTCCTTCCAATACTTTCTCACTGCATTTCAACCTGATGGGTTGCATGGTCGGCTCGGTCAGAATCGCTGTGCTCAGATCTCTCGAACCGTGGGCCCGCCGTCACCGTTGCTTTGCCATTATATCTATGGATGCACTGTGCTTAAGCTGTGGGGCCACATTCCGTCATCGTCCATGGTGCAGACACCACCTGCAGCACCCATACGAGCGTCCCGGCCAGCTTGGGACTCCCCGTCGTACACACCGCATGACCGCCAATCCACCATCGACAAACTTAACAATGCGCGCTCTGCTGGATCTGACTCTGCATCACCTAACTCGACTAGAACAGGGACTGCGACTTTCGATGCCCTTTCTGCATCGTGTGTTGGGATGGATTGGGATGATGCTGAAATGTTTATCCTTGGGTTTCAACATGAGAAGGTTGCGAACCAGGAGCGCTGTGAGAAGGAGGTGTTGCAGTCGAGCATCATGAGCTGGCTCAGTAGGTTGATACGTTGAAAATGGTAGCGAGTATGTGTCATATGTATAATAATTGTCGGCCTACCTGCCCCATAAGTTCACTCTGTCGACGACGGCAGCTGTGCCGTTCAAGTTTTGCGAGGTGTGGTGGGACGACGAGTTCGGGAGGAGTGTGCCGCCCAAGTGGAGGGTAAGGTTGCAGAGATGGGTACGCGAGGAGAAGCCTTTATCAACGAGTGGCCGTCGAGCATGGCGAGTCGCGACTTCCCGCAGTTGATGCCTGCCACAGTTAGCGTACGAAATTTGTACGAGATTTCCAGAGCGTCGTGCTCGCTCCTTCAATCGAAAGTCAACTCGCTCCTCTGTCGGGGGTAGTAACCACACAAGGCCCTCAGGATAGCAAATACAAAATCCCTGTCTCTGTGTGATAGATGTAGAGGACACACAGACAGGCGTTAAAAGCGGTAACAATTCCAGATGACGTTGGCGACCTGCACACGACAGCCTTGACAAACTTGTTCACTGCTAGCACTGAGGAATATGCTGGAGGTGGGTTGATGTAAATAAGGAAAAGTTCAGAGGCTTGTTCCCCAACATGCGGTCACACAGTCCTAGTAGACGTCTATCCATGGACGTTCTTGATCAAGGAGCAAGGAGAAACCGGAGATTCACACTTGGATTCACAACGCGCTTGTGACGTGGGAATTTACGGGCTGTCAAGGATCCGATCGAAAATCATCTTTTCATCTTTTCGCTTTACTTTCATTGTTGTTCTCTGGAGCCAGTGCTGGGTTTGGTAAAATTCAGACTGTGCTACAGACTTTTCTAGTCCTCGCTGCATATGTTTAATTCCTCCTTTACTAAAAAGAAACCGCTCTTGAAGTGTTTTAACGCTCTCAAGGTGAGCTTGACGAGGGACTGTCATGTTAAATTTGCACGAATAGATGCTTCGGCAACGTCTCAAATCGAGCATACCATCCTACCGCCCTCGCTGTATTAGATGCTGCCAAGGTGAAGAAACTTGTACGGGAAAAAGGTCAGCGTTACCCTGGCGAAAAGGGAGGCGAAGCTATATGCTCCACTGTACAACGATCTTGCCGCTGCACTCGCACTCGTATTCATCGGGAACGGAATCAAGACGCTCCTTCGCGAATCCTTCCTTGACTATACGTACATGCACTTCGTTCTCTGCGTTACGCCCCCTCCTCCTCTACTGCGTCTCCCTCTTCTTTTGTCTTCATATTATTCAAAATGTTACCATGGCGTGCGTGTTTTCCCTCTTTGATCTTCTTTCACTAATCATCTCTTAGCATCGGCCCCATGGCTCACTACCCCACGAATTCAAAATACTATGCTGCCGTTCCCCCTGCTCCCAATCCCGAACTCGACAACAATCTAACATCCAGATGCCTGTCCACAAGGAATCTCTTCCCTCTGTACTCGACCCTTCCTCCGCCTCGATAAAGAAAGCTATGCAGACATACGCGCCAGGGCGGGACGCCTTCCATCTTTGTCAATTACGACCGTCTTCGTCTTCTCAGCATGGCTGGCTGCGACGAACGCATCGCTTACTACGCCACTAACGGTATCGCTTGGGTCGCACGCACCGCACATGGTCTTAATCCCGACACCGTGATCAATGGGGACTTCGGGAAGGGCAATTGTAACAGGAGCTGGCGCTGCACATGGCGATGGAGCAGATGTTTGAGGAGGGGGTGACGGTTCAGACGCTGGGTAGTGTTCGGGAAAGGGATACACATGGGCGAGATTGTGCTGCTCGTGGACAGTGGCACCGTCGTGCCGGAGGACTGCTTGAGGGACGCCGCTCGAGAGATGGCCGTGTCTCTGAACCTCGCTATCATTCAGCACGAGTCGGACGTTATGCAGGTCGCGCATCACTACTTCGAGAACGGGATCGCCTGCTTTACCCGGAGGATCAATAGGTGTATATACATGGCGTGTGCGAACGGCGAGGTAGCTCCTTTCATGGGAACACAATGCCTTCCTGCAATGGAAAGCAGTATTGTATGCGGCGTTTATCGACAAGCATGATCGGCAGACGCGCAACAAGATTCAGGCTGGTGAGACGGCGGAGGAGCAGATTGGAGCGAGAGCAACGTTTCGCAGGATTTCGATATGGCGCTGAGGTTGCTCTTGAAGGAGTACGATATCCGGTGGGCGATATATTTGAATGACAATTCGAGGAGGGGGGTGAGTTTGACGGTGGACGATGAGCTCAACCGGTGGCAGAAGTATGCGTATGGGTGTAAGGAGTATGTTCTCCTCCATGCTTACATGCCGTTTAGACTCCTCTTCAACTCGCTCATCTCTTGGTTCAGATGCGGCCCCATCGCACCTCAGATCCACAAGTTCATGTAGATCTCGATGCTCGCGTACATGTTCTCATACTACGGTACCGCCGCCTCGGTCACCATCACCGTTATCGACTACGTCTTGCTTGGGTTCATGCTCCCCGTCGACAACTTTTACATTTGAGATATTCTTAGCGATGACCGTGGTGTTCTTTGGGTCGGGGAATGTGGGGTATCCATTGCTAGAGTATCGCTGAGGGCGTAAGGAGCTGATTCGAGGCTTCTTGGAGAATATTATGTGGGTTTCGTTCTTGTAAGCCGTCTCTTCGCTTCTTCTTCTTCTTCGGCGGCCTCTCGATTCCCGTGTCACAAGCAATCCTGGTGTATCTTTCGTCCAACATCACTTGGAGATCCTCTTTGTAAGGTCGCCAAGGACCCCTTCAGTATACTCGAAGGAGAGTGTTGTGTCCTTGAGATGTGATATGACTTGGTGCTTGAGTGTCGGTGTTGTAGGCCTCTGCTTCAAGACGTTCAAGATCATGGTATCCGACGCCGATTCGAAAGGCAAGTTCAGAGAGTGTACGATGGGGAACGAGAATTTTCCCTCAGTGATGTCCTCCGCAAAACCTTTCGTGGTTGAATACTTTTCATTTATTAGTGCTCAGGATGCGACAGGCGGATAGCGAGAGAAGACGCACGTCGTTGCTACGGAGGTTCATCAGGTCATCCCGTATCTGGAAGTAGACGCCCATGAGGTGGGTGAGCGGAATATAATCCCTGCGTAGATGGTCCTGTGTGAGTACGGGATTTGACGCTGCACACCGACTCACGTCTCAGTCTTGGTTGTCGCGCACGACATCATAAGGCGGATTCCGATTCGAAACAAACCTCCGGTTTCTAATGACATTCAGTGACCTGGACTGAGCCGAAAAGTACGCTGTTAACCTACTCTGATTGACCATGCCGACGTACTCCTGCTCAGTGGGACACCTCCCGTGGTCAGGTCTCGCCAGAACAATTCGATGCCCTGTCCGCGGTGAAGGGAGAGCATTTCCTCGTTCAGAATGGATACAAGACCGAATTTATGAGCAGCGTCCTGCTGCAGGGACTCGAGTTCCTTGTAGGCAAGGAAGTAGACGTAGTTGGCGGAATTGATGGTCTGGGCGTAGCCGTAAACCTTATGGGCGACTACGCCAAAGGGGCTCAAAAGATAGTCAATGACGAGAGCGAAGAGACGGTGCATACCTGCCTTTCCACGTCGTAACTTGGAACGGTTCTGGATGTCATCGATCCTGTACAAGGTGCAGTTCGCGGGTACACCGATAGAGCTAGGTACTCACAAGAGGCTTGCCGTATGAAGCATATTCATGATACGCGAGATACGACGCAGCGACTCTTCGGGGACGTGCAACCAGTCGTTGAAGGCACGTAGGATTTTTCTTTGCCCGGGTTGGAAAGGACATAATTGTATGGCTCGAGAACTGCCTGTAGACATAAATCATAATGAAGAACAAATTTTCACAGCAGTAGGGGTGATTCACACCGACTCGTGGGCTGCGCTCCATTCCGGGAAGGTCAATTGTTTAGACATTTAAGCTGAAGACGATGAAGGATGACGAGACGTTGAAAGAGGAGAAACTTTCCTATCATATATATCCTCGTGTAATCTGAGATTACAGGCGAAGGTCAGATTGATTGAATCCACACGGAGACAATCAACACGCCTGCCTGCAGTAGACATGACCAGGGCGGTTGCATTGAATGAAGCGGACGCCCAAGCAGGCCGCCTGCAGTCCAGCAACGAGTGGTGACGACTAAGCGTGTCCTCTAAGGCTGGCGTTACATTCTGCCAGCAAGAGTTTGGTTCTCCCGCTGAAGAATGAACTACGTCGAGACATCTTCAAGGTTGGCCGTGGTCGCAAGAGGGAACGGCAGGTCCAGGGCCGATCGGACCGGTAGATCACATGCTTGTCCATTGAACGTGCTTGTGATCGCGTTTCTTTCCTTCATACTATCAGACCTCCACCATGAAAATTCCCAGCGGATCCGCTTGAATCACTACGGTACCGCAATCAAGTATCCACGACTGGTATGCTTGAAAATTAGAGATTATGCTCTGATCTTCGTTAGTGCTGTCTGTGCGACATTGCGCTTCCGATAATTTGGCATCTCTCCCCCAGAATTGACTCTATAAATGTCGGGCACAGGCGTCGCTTTTGGTAACGGCATTGTGTGGCGGACTTACATGTAGACCTTGTGTGTACGTCGGCCCGGTCAATCTACGAATCTCAGAACACCTGGCTTTTATTGTCCTGATGTTGGTTTACTGAGTAGTACTTCTGTCTACAGCTTATGGAGTCAGAGGAACCCGCTATTAGTCTGCCTCCAACTAGACCCCGCAATCTGCCGTGAGATTTACGCGAGTTTCTAGTTACCCTTCCGCTTGGTCTCCACGCGTTAGCTAAACACTCGTTTCCGCAGACTGCAGTATTTAACAGCCATCATTCAATTCAATCCTGGTGCAGGCACCGGTCGGGTAAAGGGTAACCCTATTTTAATGCTTGGATGGTGAGTCATTCCTCGGTATCGCGAACCTATTGTATTCTTAGGGCCCTTTCCATGCCATCAGTGACAACTAGACAGAAATAGTCTATGGCATACCGTAAAAATCGTGGACTCTAGACTCAAAGTTTTATTCAAGTCGGCGCCTAGCAATGCTCCTTATGGGGAATCAGTGCTTTTGTGGCGGCGCCTTTCGTTGCCGCCGATCTGGGACAATCATTGATGGGAGACTCACGTACACCGCGTGTTCGCTTTGTAGGTGGTATTTGAACCGCGCATGGTACCGTACATGGTCGAGAGAAAGGGCCGCCCTGGCCCAGGGTCTTGTGGGTCCTTCGAAGCGCCTTTGCGTCATAACACTGACAGATACAGCAAACAAGCATCATACACGCTACATGACGGCCGAGATCGGACCTTCTCCCCTTGTTCTTTGTATGGCGATATGTCCATACGGAATGATCTACCAATTTCCTTCTCTGAAAATACCACATGTCTATCAAAAAGAACGCATAGGTGCACTGTTCTCTTTGGACACGAGTGGGACCCACTCTCGCTTGTCTCGGAGAGAATATCTTGACAGTGGCCTTTCGGTTTACCGCCGACACAGAGTCACCAAAAAAGCTGTTACGCGGGCATGACCGTGGCGTGATCCATGCTACGGTTTCGGGCTAACTATTCATAGATTCTCCTTCTCATGGGCTGATTCACACATGGTCGAAGCCTGCTACGTGTATGTTGTATCTACATTCCTTCTTGTTTCGTTCTCTCTATCGGGACATTCTTCAATTCAGCGATCATCCGTATAGGCGCCACACATCCCGGCGGTTCAACTAACAGTCACTATGGCATTCTTCTTCTTCCAGACAGCGGATTGTATTACCTTCCGACTACGGCCTCATGAGCCACTGGAAGCCTCCTGATACGCATACGGCAGGCTTGTACACTTTGTGGGCCCCAACAATATGATAGACAGTTCGGTTCCTAGAATGACAATGCGCGTCATACCGCTACCTTTTCTTCCACAAGTCCAGTCAAAGTTCCGGGCAAGATGTGAAATCCCAGACACCTGTGCGCTGCGGCTTTCACTCGCGTCCGACGCGTACGTGCTACTCTCGTAAGGACTATGGGCGGGTCTCTCATGACTCGAATGATGGCTGTTGATACCGGCGCTTTGCGACGCGTATTGATGCTCATTGTTGCTGTGTTTCCACTTGCGAAACGCGTGGTAACAAACAGCTAATCTACTTTTTCGGCCTGCTGTGGAGCGGCCCTTAAAATCGAGACCGATTCAAATCTGGAGTAACCGAATACACCAAATAGGAAACCTATACCTTTGCTAAAGAGACGTGATGGCTATGTCCGCCGTATGTCATTTTACAGCTATACTATGGTTTAAAGCACACCCATTTCCGCTGCACTCCACATCTCCAGAACGCCCATTATCCAGATGAACTCGCGCACGCTTTCTACTACTTCGGATTCGACAGTGCGGAGCGTCCACTTCGCCCGAGAGCCACACGACGAAGGTAGCTACGAAGCTACCAATGCGTACCCCCGACGTGCCTCTCAGTCGTCACAGAACCATCCGTCCTTCCCCTCTTCCCAGACTCGTATGGTCGCAGGACACAGTCGCAATATGAGCGGCTCCTCTATGGAATCGACATCTTCCACAGCTTCTTTTTTCCCTACATCGTCGAGTCACCAGTATGCCCACACCTCCCACACCTCCCGCCCGGCCCACAGCTATAATAACAGTGGTTCTTCCATGTCCTCGTTCGAATATCCGGTCTTGGAAAAGCAGAAGACTATAGACCTACCCCCGAGCGATGAGTCACCCGTTGACGATGACTGGGCGACTCGCACCAAAGACGATGCGGACCTGCAGGTTGATGAGCAGCTCCAGACCGTCACCATTCGCCCGATGATGCCAATCCCCTCCACACTTCTAACACCGTCTTCGAGTGCGACAAAGCTTGTAAAGGTCGCGTCCATGCTCGTAGTAGTCGAGGGGCTGGAGGTTTTGGGCGGTGTCTCAATTGAGGCCACAGGCAAATATCTTACTGTGAAGGAAGTCATTAAAGAGGTACTCGACTATCTTGAAGGGCCCGTCACCGCTAAGGAATTAATGGACGTAAACGAGCACTGGAACACGCAGTTTACACCGGGAACTCTTCGGTACGAGCTGCTCTCGAAAGGGAGCAAGGCAGAATTTCGGGGGTTCACCTTCGACGCGACGAGGAATGAGTGGGTGCTACGCCGCTCTCATTAGTTGATTCGGTTATATAAGAAGGCTTTTACGGACTTTTGCCTGTACTTTACATCCCTACTCAATATCTGTAACTTACCGACAATCCCGCCTCATGCTGTAGCTCGTACACTTACCCATCTCCGTCGTCACTTATCTGTAATATCATATCTTGGTGCCTTACAACATTGTCGTTGACATCGGCTGAGAGAACATAGAGCTATGCAGTTGTTCTCCTTACAATACAGGTCAACATTTTCTATTCTTCAACAAAACCAACGTCTCTCTCTGGAATACACTAAGGCTCATACAGATGGGGACTCCGTGGAGTCGCGCCTCAACAGCGAGGCGGATCATTATGCATCGGGATCTCACTCTGTCTCTGCACGTCTCCCCCTCGCTCCTGAACCCACCTTTTTCATGAACAACTTTACCTTCTTTTCTGATGCTCACGGATGGATCGAGTCGGACATCAAGACTTACCTCGTCTCTGTCTTCTCTCGTCAAACTTCTCGCGAGTTTGGATATGGACGAAAATATCGGATGGCCACTTGGCTCTACGATAAGCGTCCCCCTCCGTCATTTCCGTATACTCACGCTGTTTCAGCATACTCGGCGGCGGTACAGCTGTACGCAAGATCGGGCCAGCTGCCCAATGCTGAGACGATGCATTCGCGAAACTACCTTGCATCACCTTTGTGTCGCTTCGGGTGCGTCGCCATAGAGGACATGCATCACACCTTTGTGCACTGCCCTCGCTTCTCGACACACCGCGCAGACGCACTCAAGGAGATTGAGCGGGTGACGGAGAATGCAATCAAGACCGGGGACAAGGATTCCAAAGTCTCCAACTTTCCCTTACTCAAACATGCCGCTGAGTCCCTCTTTCTCGACAATCCGGTCATCTGGCCTCTTGCACTCACCCAATTTTATCTAGGCCACATTCCTCCTCTCGACGGGCTGATTTCTCGTGGCGCTTTCTCCAGTGGCGTTCTACGGGATAGGGTCCTCCGAAATATTTCTTCATCTTGGCACATCATCTTCATTCGGCTTGCCGGACGCATCTGGGGCGATTACACGCGCCGGGTCGCCAAATCCAATGGCATATCCGCGCGTCGTTTCCGTGCAAGCAATTGAGTTTCTTTTACGTTCACCTTTCTCACCGATAACCCGGTAGCTTTCCTTGACGCGGGTTTTGTCCTCACTGAGGTTTTCCCCGCAAGGTTTTGAGGCACCCGCGGTCTGCGTCGTCATTCACACACATACATTTTCTACTATACATGGTCCGTCGGGGTAGTATTACCTTAGCTATTAAATTAGCGTAGGCGGAATCGACTTTGTAACATTGTAACATCGAATTCAAAGGTAGCAAAACCTACAAGTCCATCACTACGTTCTGTAGATACTCGCAGCTCTCCATGATCTTCGACGAGATGACACTAATCTATAAACACGGTCAATGTTTACGCGTTGTTGAAGATTAGTCGATACACATACATTGCGCGGATGGAATGCTTGAAAGTGGTTTCCTGGAATGTCAGCAACTCGGACATCGCCGCTTACAATTCCTTCCCAGCCGGAAATACGCTCACTGCGGTCAGATAACCAGAGAGGAATATCACTAACTCCAGGAGGATTGAAAGGGTCGGTGGATCGCAGGTAAGCAAGCGGAGGGCACCTGCCGCCAGTCGCATACGGATCATAGTTCTTCAACATGGCCGAGTTCATGCTAAACTGAGCTCTAACAAGTCGGCCAACCTCGGATTTATCCTCGCCGGTCGCCGCAGCTATGAGGTCCATGGAGAGAGGTACGTGGTTTTCGGGATTGGGAGCGTCAATAAGAAGTACGCCTTTAACATTGACGCCGAACTTGACGAGCTGGAGTGCGGTTTCATATGCCACGACACCCCCGAAAGACCAACCTACAATCGTCAGATAACGGCTAGATCACTAGACAGCCTTAAATCTTACCTCCAAGCAAAACAGGTCCTTTCGCTATCTCCGAGATAACACTGGCGTACGCCGCCGCCATCTCATGGACGCCGTTCCAAGGCGCAGAAGTAAGAAAGTGCGGGTTGTGTATACCCCAAACAGGCCGGTTGAGACTTGACAGGCGCGAGTAGTAATTGATTAAACCACTTCCATCGTGGAACACAAACAGAGGGAGGTTGTTTGAGGCCGATGACGCGCCCTGAACCGGGTAAGGAAAAGTGTCGAGCTTGAGATGGGCCAACAAGTCAGGCGATGCTTGAAGAACCGGCGGCCTGGACGAGCGAAGATACTCGGCGACGGCGTTGACGTTTGAGTAGTTAAGGAAGAAATCAGGAGGAAGTTCGAGGCCCAACTCCTCTCTAATCGCATGTAAAGCCTCAAGTGAGGAGAGCGAATCAAGGCCGAGTTGCCCGAAGTCCATATCATCTTGTATGTTCGCAGCGCTGATGTCCAACGTACTCGCCAAAATGCGTTTGATATTCGGAGTACGTCCATCGCCTTCAACAGGCTCGTGCGCTTCGACAAGCGTTCCAAGTGTGGATACACCGCTCACGACAGAAGCGAACGGGTTACGGTTCGCTGCTGCCATGACCTCGCGAACAATATCACCAGCCGTTCTACACTCGGATAGAGTGCTGGGGTTCAACTCGGCGGGGAAGGCTGCCTTGAGCGATGAAAATATTTCAATAGACATTAGAGAGTCTACTCCAAGCTTCTCGAGATCTGTATCCAGCGTGAACGAAGCACCGTCATTCCCGCATGTTGCTGCTATAATATCCAGGACTGATCGCTCGACGACGTCAACGAGTTGAGACGTAGCTTGTTTCAGCCCTGAGGGTTGTGGAACAAAGGGAGGAGGAGGACGAGCGACGGGAGCTAGCTGTCCGGCGGACCTGGCCAGCAGTTCCGAGAACGAATCAAGGCGGACGCGGCGGAAGCGCATACCTTTCATGAAGGCCACAAGTCTCGAAGAATATCCCTCTTGTAATAGAGCCCATGCATCACCCGATATGATGCTCCCATCTAGTTCAAGGACATTACTGCAATAGACAGTGTAGTCGCAGTTGACATCGACCAGATCAGGTATAACCTTGACCGATCTAACCTCTGAACAGATGAACGCATCCTTTCCCTCGCCACGCAGGTTTGCGAGGAAGCCAGACACATGGAGCAACGTATCGAGGAAGACGGGATGGACGACATGTTTGTCCTTGGTGTGATCAAACGGTACGCGAACGCGAGCGACACATTCCATATGACTGGCATCAATGGCCATGCTCTGCACGGTATGATATTCTTTCGAGTAATCAACGACCCGTTGGAAGAGGTTCTCGTAGATAGTGCGGGTGGATAAGTTTTCGTAACGGATATCCCGTTCCTTGATAGAGGACACGTTGCGATTAATAGCAGGAAGCGAACGGAAGAACTTGGTAGTCGTGGAAGCGGTGGAATGGAGTTTAAATGTACCACGCGCGTGGACAGCATCCGAGACGCCGTCTACGCGTGAGCTGATAATGAAGGTACCGATGTCATTATTGAGGGTGAGGGTAGTGATAACGACACGGGCCACGGACTCATCATAGACCAAAGGATTGATAAATGTAATATCACGAAGGGAAGCGTGTTGGTCCTTTGACGGTGCCCACGTCGTGGAGATACCAGCAAACACCTGCTCCAGGTATACCGAGGCCGGGCAGAGAGGGAGCTGCGCCACACGATGTCCTTTGATACGATCTTGAAGCAGTAACAATGGCGTTTCGAAAATGGAAGTGAAGCCGTTGGCGGCTGTTGGCATCTGAAGCCATTCGTCTAACAACGCGGAATCCGAGAGTACACGACAAACTTTCTCGCCATGCGGCACGTGACTCTCCTCCTTGAAAGGGACCCAGAACTTTGTAGGAGAGAAAGGATATGAAGGTAAAGGAATACATGAAATCGACGAGATGTGGGTGTACGTGCTTCTCCAGTTGATAGCAACATTGGACTGGTAAAGCAAAGCCAGGCTATTGGTTAATGTCATCCATGGATCCTGCTGCTTCTTCAAAGACGGCAGGAAGAGCGACGGCTCGTCCTGAAGAATTGATCTGAGCATCGGCAGGCATGGCGTATGAGGACCGATCTCCAGCCAAATGTCCACCGTCTCTGAGCGCAGCAGTGATTCGATTCCGCGTTGGAACTGAACCGGCTGCAGACAATGCTGCGAGAAGTACGCCGCGTGAAATGCAGATGTGTCGCCAGGAAGAACGGTCTCTCCAAGAACATTAGAGACGATAGGAATGGTCGGGGGTTTGAGCGTAACGAGATTGGCGATTTGTGTGAGGTCGTCAACGACGGGATGCATGGCAGGGCTGTGATACCCAAATGGTACCGATAGTACAACATTCTTCCCAACGTTGTTCGCATCCAAGTATTTCTTGAACTTGGACAGCGACATCAACGGTCCGGACACTACGCAGTCCGTAGGACTGTTGAAGCATGAGACGGAGAGGTTCTCGAACGAAGTGAGGTGTTTCGCTATGGAGGACGCCGACAGATTGACGGCCAACATCCCCGTGGATTCCGTTTTGCATTTCGTGACCATGATGCGAACGCGGTTGGCTACGATAAGAAGCGCGCCTTCAAGAGACAGAACATCAGCAACAACAAGAGCCGCATATTCGCCGAGACTAGCAAGATACATTAGATATGACAACAGCACAGGCCAATCTCATACCTGTGCCCGACAACTGCGTATGGCTTTAAACCCCAGGACATCCACAAGCGCGCCAAGGCATACTCGAGCACAAATATCGCAGCTTGGTAGGCCTCGAACTCGTCCGTTTTCGACAGGGAACCGTCTACAGCATCCGGTGAAATTATGGCAAGAATACCGACAAAACCAGCCGACATGAGGAAAGTGTTGCATTCGTCGACAATAGCATGAAAGAGCGGGGATGTTTGGTAAAGAGCTTGGCCCATTCCCCGGTATTGTGAACCTTGTCCTGAGAAGACAAATACCACATTCGGGTTGGCCTTTAAAGCAGACGTGTCAACAGGTTTGCTCATCTTCAACTTTGTAAGCGCCTCCTTTCTATTCGAGGCCGAGATCGCCGTGCACCACGGGTAGAGCTGTCGGCGCGCGGTAGCGGTGTAAGCAATGTCGCTCCACGAATCTGCACATATCGGGCTCTGTATCCATGCGATATAACTATCCTTCAACATGTCCAACGCATCCTTGGCGAAATGCCCAGCACGTGACATGCGTTGGCAAGCTCTGGCGTGTTCCTCCACCAGGATGGCGGCGTTAGACCCGGAAGCGCCAAAATTATTGAGAAGGGCCATGCGCGTCTGTCCTGCTTGACTGGGGTTCCAAGTAGTCGCGACTTGATCGATGACAAGCCCATCTCGCGCACGAATATTAGGGTTGAGCTTTCGGAGGGATATACACTGAGGAATAGTGTGGTGGCGAATCATAAGAAGGAGTTTGGCCAGTCCAGCTGCGCCAGACGCCGCTTCCAGATGACCAATATTCCCCTTGATCGAGGTGACATGTAAATCCCTTTTCTCTCCACCCGCTAAGAACACCGTTTGAATACTGTCCAACTCGCTAGGATCTCCAGCGCGAGTACCAGTCCCATGCGCTCCGACAACGTTGACGCGCGAGGCGGAAATACCAGCATTCTCCAACACAGCGCGAAAGAGGTCGATCTGAGTCGGAACGTGTGGATGGGTTATGGAAGTCGCTAGGCCGTTCTGGTTTACATCGACCGCTCGAATTACGCCCCAGATATGATCCTGTTCTGCAAGCGCATCGGACAGGCGCTTGAGGACGAAAAGACCACAACCTTCAGAGCGCGAGTATCCGTCAGCGGATTCATCGAAGGACTTGCATTGGCCGGTAGGGCTCAGGAAGTGACCCCGATCGAGTCCGAGAAACATCTGAACGAGGAGTTAGAAAACTAGTGTCTAGACTGTTGAGTGTGCGTACATCCGGGCTTGTGATGACATTAACGCCTCCGACAAGGGCAGCGTTACAATCACCATTCATCAAAGCGCGAGCACCCTGGTATACGGCCACGGCGGAAGACGAACATGCGCTGTCGATCACAATGGAAGGCCTGCCAAGTTGCATAGCGTACGAAAGTCGCCCGCTGAGAAATGCTTTCAGCGTACCTGAGGAAGATTGATTTTAGCAGAGAGCAAAGAGGAGAATGTTGAAAATGAACACACCAGTACTGTAGTAGACATCGATATCATTGCGAAGATTCTGGACGTAGTCGTTCGTGGCCACGCCAATAAAACAACCAAATGTATCCGGGTTGAACGACTCGGTTGCATTGGGGACGTATCCAGCGTCCTCTAGGGCCTCGTACGCCGTATGGAGAAGCACGCGCTGCTGCGGATCCATGCTCTTGGCTTCACGGGGACTGATCTTGAAGAACTTGTTATCGAAGTCGTCCGCGTTGTCGATGAAGTTTCCGGTATGAGCCTTCATTTGTCTATTTCCCTCTCGGTAATCCGAGACTTTGAACCGACTTTCCGGGATCTACAAGACCGTTAGAATTATATACACAGAAGAGAGGAACGGAGGTACGTACCTCCGATATAGTATTGATGCCTTGTTCCAAAACTTCCCAAAGCTTCGCGACATTTGGAGCGCCCGGCATGTTCACGGCCATACCGACGATGGCGATGGGCTCCTGCTTAGTAGGCTTGACGATATCGGCAACGCTAAGATCCACCATCGTCACCGTCGTCGTCAAATCCTTCACCAGCAACTTCGTAAGTCCAATCCCAGGACCAAAGTTTAGAACTCGGACACTCGATGGGAACGACATCTTGGAAAGCCCGTCAGCCGTCAGCCACGGAGTCCCAATTGACTGGCTGGACCAAGATCATGTCGACCACAAGCTCGAGAAGCGACTTTCCATCCGCGCTGTTGGCATTAAGAGCTTGGCCTGAGAAGCTGGAATGAATGGGGACATGGACAGTGTCCAATGTAGGGAATTGAATATGCCGACGTTGAACATCGTCGAGCACTGCTTGTCGCGCGCTATGGAGGTGGGCGGGTGCGTGGTACAACGTCTCGAGGGTCGTCTCACGTACACGGCCTTTGAATCGCTGCGCAAATGAGGTTAGCACGTCCGGACGACCAGAAACCGTGATAGTGGTGGAGTCTATAACAGCAGTGATATAAAGCGCTGAGGCATCTTTTCCCTGTCATCCACAGAATGAGGAGTAGTTCCAGTAATCTAGTGGAAGTATTGCACACCTTTGTAAAGGTCATGATGGCATTCTCCAAGGTAGATTTAGGCGTCCCTATGAAGACAAGGCTCCATGGAGCTGCGCGTTCGATGAACGAGTTACGCATGACTTCGTTGCCGTAACGATGAGCGCGGAAGCCTATCCAAAGCGCAAGTCTATACGCCTCAACTGCATGCTGAAGGAACGACGGGAGTGAGTCCGACGTTGTAGCGACTACCGCAGGGAGGATGCCGGAGGAGAAGCCAACAACGCCAGCAGCATGAAAATCGATCCACGTCAGTCTGTCATTGACTGACGTGTCTGATACCTGCGCTGTAATAAACGCAAGGTAACGCAAGGCCTGCACGAGAAAAAGTGTAGACCCAGAGATGATGGCGTTATACGTGTATCGAGCGTCGTTGATGGTGAGGAGCGATTCCTTGGTCGGAAAATCGGCCAAGTCGACGCCAGATTCCGAAGCGGGTAGCGTTGACATTTCGGCACGAAACGCTTCGTGGCAGGCGGATAACAGGACCGATACGGCGGGAACGGTGATGCTTCGCAGGGCGAGCGCGCGCATCTGCGAGAGCTTGGAGTCAGCAGCGCCTTGGCCGTTGAAAACGAGAATGTCGACGAAGGCAGCCATGATACGGGGTGCGAATGGTACAGCAAAGTCGTTGTTCCTGGTTTAAATGTGGATACATAGCGGGCGCAGGAGAGACGTGTCGTATGGATTTGCTAAGGAATGGTCCATAAATATATGCTTGGACAACAATGAGAGGATGATGGAATGAAAGTTGACACACACAAGGATAACAAATGCAGTGCAGCCTCAGGCCTGTCCAGTTTTCGAAAGTTGACAAAAGTCCACTGAATTTTTTGTCCCGGAAACCAGAGACCACTAGATTTGACAAGATTGCGTAAACTGTTTTGTTAAGTCGTCAAGACGGCTCGACTGGGAAGCTTGCCTCGTCAGAGCCGAATTAGTCTTGGGCACAGTAATGTTGAAGAGTTTTAAAGGCGCGAAATATGCCTTTTCGACGCGTAAATAGCGGGAAATAGGAATTCAATGTGGTGGTTGGAGAGGAAGAAGGTAGAGGCAGACCCTGGAAACCCCTCCACGTGACATCATCATTGCGTTTTGCCTTGGCTTTTCAATTTGGTTCCGACTTCCACCTTCACATTGGACTACTATTTCGCGTCTTCGTAGTTCTTGGGTACAGGAACGTTTCATCCTTCGAAATTTTGAGGGAATGCAGATCTGGATACCAGGGAAGACGACATTCTGTCTGTGATCATCGGCTATCAGTGGCGTTTCTAGCGCGACTTTTTGCTTGCTCCCGTTCATCTGACACGCTACGTGTCAGCAGCCCGGCCGTAAGCAAGTCGCACGTAATGTAAGTACATTCTGGCAGTCGTACTTGCGTGCTTGCACGTATATACAGCTATTTAATAGGCCTCCTGACACGCAAAAAAGACAGCACCCACCTTCGTCGACCGTGATGGCCTCCTCAATTCATCACCTGGCAACTCTATTCCTTACCTGTAATATTTCGTACTTCTTACGTTCTGCACACCGCTAGATTGAACTCGCGAGAATCAAATCGCTCGTCGGAATCACGATCTGCTTCTCCCCGTACGGTGAGCCGCCTATTCACATCTCTTTCCGAGTGTACTCATCCGCGTACGCAGCGTGGGGCTTGACGATGGCCGCACGTGTCGTCCAGCTTCCACCCGACTTGTTTCTCGCCAAGTTCGGATTCGGCTTTGCCTCTGCTTGTATCATTCGCAGGTATCTAGCTCTCCCACACAAATGTAGACATTACTAAACTCTCTTTGGCGTAGTACGTCGCCTTCACTCCTTCCTGTTTGAAGATCGCTTGTAAGTTGTAATCGCCACTAGGCGCCGGCTGCGTCTGGGACGACATTATGGATCGCGATCTCGACGCTCAAGTTGGTGCGTCTTTTCGATTAACGAATAATTTCATCCCCTGATTACAATAGAACGCACGAAATCTCGTCCCATGGCGTCAAAGGCAATCTCCCTCACGAGTGCTATCATCTTTCTCGGAGCTCACGTAGCTATCCTGCTCTGGTTGGTCTGGGGTATCAATCAGCTCGCGTACGTACGCTCTTCCTCGAAGACGACCAAGCTCAGCGGATTGCAGGTTGAAAGTCCTCGTAGCCGTCGTGCCACTCGTTCTCGGATATCCCTTGATGAAGAGAATCACGTACTGGCCGCAGGCGTGGCTTGGTACGTCGCCGTTACCTCTTCCATGTTCAACACTGAATAGCTTTCTGGTTTTAGGTCTTACATGCAACATGGGAATTCTTTTCGCCTGGGCTTTAGTCACGAACGAGCTTCCCCTGATTGCATGGGTACAGTATTTCGGAGGCTGGTGGTACGTCTTCGTTTATGTATTCATGTTATACCCTAATGACATGGCTGCTCCTTAGCGCGACGGTGTGGGGCGTTATGTCCCCGTATCCTTCTGTGCAGCCTTTACTCATTTCTCAGACACCCTGTACGCTTTCCAAGACGCCAAAGAGGACGCTCAGGCCGGTATCAAATCGACTGCAGTTCTCTTCGGTCCCCGCTTGAAATACCTTCTGCCCATGTTCGGTGCCGGCACCATCCTCGCATTCACGGCCGCTGGTGTTCTCGCAGACCAATCCTACGGGTACTTTGTCATCAGTATCATGGGTGCTGGGGCCCATCTGGCGTGGCAACTGAATGGCGTGGATATGGGAAGTCCGGAGAGCTGTACACGAGCAGTGAGCGCCGGTTACCCGATTCCACGTTCCAGCGGGTGCTCATGTCATCGTATTACAGTTCTTTAGGTACGGCTTTTACTTCGGCGCCGTCGTGGAGGCTGGGCTGCTTGTCGACTACTACGTTGCCGCTGCAGTACTTGCCGACAACTAGCACCAGCCTGACAGACGGCGGAGGAGCTCAAGAAGGATGTAGGCAAGAGTTAAATATAGAAAGCTAGATAGACTATCTACAGTCCTAGCGTACAAAAGAACTGACATGTAATCGTTTATGTGTAAGTTCAAGTTGTAATCTCCCCCCTTATACTTAAACACATTAGGTCTTCTTCAGCCTGTGTGAAGCCGACCACGATAATTGTATACTTGCCTGCATTACCAGGTGAGCTCAGCAGTAGCATTCAATAAAAGCAGTCTACGAACCCATGGGGATATCATTGGGAAGGGTGACAGTTCGTCGAATGGGGTATTTGCCTGGTTCGATGGGGCATTGGCTGGTGTCCGTTCTGTAAAGCGTATCAGAAAGGGATTTCTGGCGCCCATGAACAGATGAATCATACGCCTCTTTGCAGATGTCAAACGAATTCTCAAGGACTGTGCGGCCTCTAAATTCGACGGCGATGACTCCGATTGCGCCGTTCTAGGATATGAGATGAAGGGAGTGTCGAGCGGCGGGCACACACCTCTATGGGCTTCGAGACCGCCGCAGTGAGTTTTACTGTGTAGGTTTTACCGGGCATCGGGATTTCGGGAGTGACTTCTAGGGAGACAAATTGCACGGCATTGTGAGTATCCCCTTTATGAGAAACAGTAAGGCATTGAAGAACGGGCGGAGAATCGAAAGTTTCCTACCGCAGTTCATCCATGTGAGCGATGGAGTGCTGTTGGCTAAGGCCGCTCCTTTAACGAGATAAGCCAGAGATGCGAACACGAGAGCATAGAGGAGACAGGGAGAGGGTCGCATCGTGTATAGCGCTGGATGAGAGCGATGAGGTGCTATCCTTTAAATAGTCGGCTGTTCAGCTGTGCGAGATTGAGAGAAGAGAACACGAAGGTCGGCGAGCGTAGTGCGGGGCCGAATTCATGCCCTTGGGAATTGATTAGATGAGGTTGTGAGAGAAGATTCGTTAGCCAGGGATTCCTAAACCACGCCAAATACTTCTAGGTCAATGGAGGGCGGATGAAATGCGTACCACGTCGCTGTGCGACTAACTCTGCACGAGAACGCGGAAGTAGAGGACATTTACGTATCGAAGTCAACAGGACGCAGCCTGTTGGTTGTTGTAAATGGAATCAGGAAGTCACCGACGCATGCCGCTTTTTTCGGATGCCCTGGAACTCATCGGAAGGAAGGAAGGAAGGAGTATAACCCTTCTTCATCACGGAGCATTGCGAATAAAGCCCCATCGGGTTCACCGATAACAAACCATCATCTGTTTCGTAGGTGAACAACATCTTTCGATATCATCTCACAACTCCATCTACAGGACCGAGCTTCACACTTGGTTTTCGGCGGTACACAAGGCGCGTTTCACCCACAACCAACTCTCTGACCGTTGTATCTTATGGACGTCTGGACGACGCTCAATTTTTGTCACCGGATGGACCGGAGGAAAGAAGAGGTTGGAATGCGATTCCACCTTATCTGAAGAAGCAAACGACGATGAAAAGAAGCTGACGGGGATCCTATCGACGTTGCAAGGACAGAAAAGGGTGAAATATTAGCCGAAAACTGTTTCGTAGTTAAGATCATCGCTCCCAATGACCTCATCCTCGTCAACATATTTCCCCGCTATAAAGCTATCCAAACGCGCTTTCTCTTCAGCAAAATTCTCTTCTGTACCCTCGAAGCTACCTCGGTCGAAGTCGGCAATATAGATGTGGTCAAAGTCATCAATCAGGATATTCCATGAGCGAATGTCCCGATGCAATATCCCAGCGTCGTGGATACCTCGGAGAAGATCCCAGCGTCGTGAATACCCCGGAGAACGGAACACAATTCCTTGCTACAGAATATTAAGTGCGTCAGTTTCAAAGAGCACGCTTGACAGACCTTTGCTTTGACGTGAGCTTCATTTTTCGATCAGAGTCCATGCGCGAACCAAATGGTCGACCGGCATGCGAGAGTAGGAGAACACACATCGAGGAATTTGAAGCTTCACGGAATCCTAAGACTGTAGGTATACCGGCGACTTGTACCTTGTGCAGGTGCTCATATACGCTGTATTCGTGACGGAGTCGTCGGATTCGGGCCGCCGTTGTCGCCATCTTGATAACGAATGGGCAGTACCTTGGTTTCTTCGAGGAACCATCCGGCTGAATGAGGGCTCTGTAAACCTCTCCCACCGCACCCCTACCCAGTCTCTTCTCGAGAACGACATTGATGTAATCCTCAGGCGCATACGTAGAATTCGGTTTGGTGGTTGGGGGAAAAACCAGGATGGGCGCCGGTGAGTCGAGTCCGTCGAACTGAAAGAAAAGGGCAACAGTGGGTGACGATGCGATTCGGTGTTGTGTTGCCTGAGGAAAGCAAGGTCAGTGAAAGAAACTACACGGAAAGACATCTTACCAGAACAATGTTCCGGTGTTCGGTGAAGGCAGTGCGCGACCTCTTGAGGGGTGGAAGATTGTCTGACTCAGCAGCTTTGCGCTTGAGCTCAGCGACAGTCTCAAGTTCTGGTAAACGTTGTAGAGCATCGTACACTGACGCAACATGCATGGCAGTCCACAAGCGCCCATAGGCAGGAGCAGAGCATTGACGAATGTCAATGAGCTCCGAGAGAAACAAAGTCTGGAGCCGTCGATGGCGTATCCCAAGTCGAATGAAATGACCGCAGTCAAACACGATCACTGACGAATCGATCTTCACTGCGTCAATCCATGCCTGTCATGGAAGTTGTCAATACTTGGGTGATTAAGATAAGGTCAGTACATAATATCTCTCACCTTTTGAATGTAATCTTCAACCATGGGTCGATATTGTTCTGCGTTTGGGTCCGAACGATCGATGAGGTGGACGCGACCTGCTTCGGGAGCGCGCCGCGGTAGATGGCCAAGACACTGTTTCAGTCGGGAACCACGTCTAGCATGGGCAGCTGTTGGCAGAGTCCAGAAGCTTTTCGGTGCGTCGGGAGCGCAAAGGGATGGTGGCGGCGCTTTAGAACACCGGGAGTCCAATTGCCAGGGAAATAAATCCAGAGTGGCGATCCTGAACATATCCTCCAGCAGCGGGAGAGCCTCGGGACAAAAGAACATTGTCGAGATTAGCGAGGGGGAAAGCTCTAGAAGACGCGCCAAAGTCTTGCGAGTATCATCATCCAGATCATCGAATTGAGGAGGTAATTCAGTTATCTCTAAAGACGGCGTCTGCGACACATACTCTTCGCGCAAGAGACCGAACTCTGGGTTTACTCTAAGTGAGAGCCACATCAACAAAGTCTGCCCGTTAGGCTGTGATGGCCTAAGCAGGAGACTCGAAGCAATGCGCCCTCCAGGTACACAGATGCTCCTTTTCCTAAGGTCAGAAATAGTTTGTGCGTTGACTTTCGTCATATCCCGATGCCTGGATTTCTGAAATACGAACGCGGCATCCGGAAGAGCGTGGAGTTGCTCGGAATAATTGTCGAGGGCATCGGAGATATCGTTGGGTAGAGAAGGAAGCATTTCTACGTGTTTGAGGATGAGACTGTGGGGAATATGCCGATCAACCAGCTGCAGAGGAAATGAAGGAATGACCGAAGAGGAGTCATCCTCAATGGGTAAGGTGGGAGCATGGAATTCGAATAATTGCTCCTGATAACTGCGTGGTTCCAGCACGGGGGCAGCAGGGGGGGAGGGCGCGGAAGCATCCCCATCCGGCGACACCTCGTAGGCGTAGGAGCGCGCCGTCCATGTAGGCGATGGAGAGGCCATACGCGTGCACTGTGCAGAACCAACCAACGCAGGGACCAGTCACGTTTCTTTGTCATCTTTTCGGCATCGGTCCTCCGGCCCGCCAACGACTCGAACCTGGTTATGGCGGGAGTTATGGAAGCAGGATGTCGTTGTCAATGGTCTCGTCGACGTTGGAAACGGTGAGCATTGCTATTTCGATGATCTTCTTACCAAACTGATTCGATACATCAGCCGTGGCAACGGTTACATCGACGACTCATAACTGGTATGTTTGCATTGTTCCTCGTCGTATTTCTTGTGCTGATACGACTTTAGTAGTGCATTACAATACTTAGTACACTTCCTGTAGTGTTAGATGTAGTGCACTGTGTAATACTGACCTTTCCTTCAGCCGGTGTGAGAGAGTAAGTCCCTCTAAGTAAGGAGGTTCTTCCCCTGAGTCAACCGCGATGTCAACGGCAGGCGCCACCGCACTGGCAGTGGAGTTTAGACGCGTCAAAAGTTTGATTGCCGGAAGTGGCTGTGCACCTCTGCTCATCGTCCACCGCGATGTCGACGACCCCGTCACTCGCTCCGTTCAGCACAAAACGACCTGCACACCTACAGATTGGGACGGCTTTCGTGGGGGACGTGCCCGTCGGGAAGCTGTTGGAGACCGCGCAGACGGGATGAACATTACGATTAAGGACGGCATCTCTGTGCGTCGGCTTGCGCACTCCTTTATTTAAACTGACCCGTCCCAAGGAGACGCGCTGGCGCCCTTGACCAACCCCGATCCCGACTCTGTCTGCCCATCGCTACCCGGGACGAGCAAGACACGACGTCGGCGCCTCTCGCTGTCCAGCTCAAGATCAATTGCGCGTCGCAAAACTAAACGACCTACTTGTTTTCTGTCGAGTTCATCGTGCTGGCGTTTGTTTAGTGGCTGGTGGAGCTAAGACGCAAGTTGGGGATGCTCTTCAGCGCGCGTCATGGACGCGCGTCTTGGCAATCAAGAGATCGGCCTTCGGCCACGCGAAAGTCACATACCCAAAGACGAGCGAGAGGCAGTGCACGGCTGAAGCTTAGGCGAGGCCAGTGCTGGGGATCATTGTCAAGCGTACTGCTGTATACGCCACAGCCACAGTATGCCGTGGTGCCCATGTGTTGTATATAAGGGCACGCCCGGATGTCGTGGGTCTACTACTTACCTTCCCCTTCCCTCGTTAACCATCATGGACTCCCACTTCTCTGAAAAAGTAGCGACTGTATCGATAGACGCCTTAATGGAAGGATCTCTGAAGCCGACGACTTCTAGAGCCTCAAGGCGCTATGACAGAAACATTACTAGCTCTGCGTATGTAAAATCTCATCCTACTTAAAACGGCGACACTAATCTGCATTTCAGGACGACATCTTTCTATCATGTTACTTCCCCAACATCGAAAATCGCGTCAGGCTCCAGGTTCGTGGTCCTCCCTATCCGGTTCGCAATGCTGACCTCTATCAGCTTGCCCCGATACCTCCCACCCAACTGGTCTTTCTTCGTCCAACCCGAAGGACAGCCATACTTCTTCCGCGACACGTCGTTACGTGTGGTCACAGACAGCAACCTGTACGACACGGAAACCAGACACAAAGTCGAATATTGGACGAAGCGCATCGAGTATGAGCTGGTTGAGAACGATCTCTGCTGGTCTTCCTCTTGGGAGCTCTACGTGAACCTCGACGGCGGCCATGATTGCGAATACTACTTTGTCGACCACGACACCCGCTCCCAGTTCTGGATCGGTACGACCGATATCCAAGAGCTCGGTCTTGCACCAGCGGTCTCACAGTCACATCTCGGTACGTATACTCTATTCACTCCTTTTGACACTGCGTTGACGCGTCTCTTCAGAGGTGGCACTGCAGTCTTTGTACTGGGTACATGTCGAATATTTTCCAATGCACATCGGCGGACTGCCAAGGCGATGTACCGATGATATGCTCTGTGTTTTTAATCACGGTTTTCTTGGTGAGTCCGGAAAAGGAGTATTTCGCCTATGGCGCACTAACCTATTGTTGCTAGATCAACTGACTTCGGAGGGCTCTACTTTTCCCTACTCGCCTGAAGACTGTCAGAAGTTCCTCAAGTTGCTGACGATAGCTCGAGGTGCGTACAGGCCGTATTGTAGCTTCGCCAAGATGAAGTGTTCATGATTTTATATTCTAGATCACCCGGAGAACGGTCATCAGACGTGTCTAGTGGGTGAGTGCACTCGTTTCGGAATCTCTTTCCTATCTAACTTTCGTCTAGCTCGCCTGCACGCTGAGATCTGTACGTGCGAGTCCTATTGAACATAGACCAGGAGATGAACTGTTAATAGGCGATCATCGATTCCGAACACACTACGGTGAACCTCACGTACGCCTGAGTCGGGACCCGCCGCTTGCTCAAACTAAAAGCCTGGTTGCACGGATGGTATCGATTGCGTCGCTCGACATAGCCGCTCGCTACTCGCACCAGCTCGACGTGCTCTTCATCGATCGATTCGTATACAGCCACAAGTGGCAAGCATTCATTGCATCTTGCCTTCAAGACTGGAAAGAGTCATTAGTCTTCGTATGTAACTGCTTCGCATCGTTCTTGTCAGATCGCTGATCCTCTCATCAAAAGACGTTGTTGTCCTTTCTGTTCGTGCCGCCATTGTCGATAGTTCGACTGGAAACTGATCCACCCGCAGACTTCACGGAATATTCATCCTCTCCCCGGGATCGCCTCTCCTTACCATGATTTCATTGCTGCTTTTCACGGGCAGTGCCATCGCGTCCACCGTCCTGATTGTGCGGTATAGGCCAATGGAAAAGTCTCGCGCAGATGCAGCTGTAAGAAACATCGCCTTTGTAACCGAAGTGGTGTACTCATTGGTTCGCACAGCATACCCATCTCGACTCTATACGTTCCGACAAGCACCGATTCCTCTTCGCAGCGTTGACTTATTCGCTCCCTTCTGCCTTGCACCTTTGGGGCATCTGCGTTATCGTTGTCACACAGGTGGCAAACCCGCGGCAACTCGATCGAGTTGCCGAACAGGCAACTGCTGAGCAACTGCCAGAGCAACTTGCCTGACACGAGGCGAAGGCTTGCCCTAAACGGCGCTTTTGAATTGTTGAATATTTAATAATGTTCAATTCTATTTCAACAATATCATAAAAGTAATTACTCAGACTCGTCTCGGTCAAAACCTGCATACCCGCCTCAACCTGTGAAACTAATTTTGTACAATTACTTACACCACATTATCGACATGCCTTGACACAATTTCTGTTGAATTTCTGCCTGAGCCGAGCAGTCCGGCAATTGCCGGATAACGATCGGATGGCTTCGATGTTATCTCTCTCCTCTTCCCACCACAGCACGACGGCGACGTCGTGTTCGTCGGCCTCAGAAAACTTTCTGGGGCTTCTCTGACTTATCCTTATGATTCTCTTTCGCTTTTCAGCTGCCGTTTGGTTCAACGCCGGTCGCTGCGTCCTCGGATACGTTCCGGGGCGCGTTTTGGTGTTCGTCTTCGCGACGACACTAATTCTTTTGGTACATGCAACGCGTAAGCCCTCACAAGTGAGGCGGCTATACTACTGGCCCATCTACTTTGGATTCTCGCGCGGCATTGGCTGGCTGGTAGCCGCCGGGCCATTGGATATGCTGCTGCTCGTCTGCAACAGCACCAGCTCGACCAGACGGCGCGCGTCTTCATAACGGCGCCATTTCACGTGGTGACGACGCGTAAGCCCTCACAACGAGGCTGCAACGCTACACTGGTGCCGTTGTTCCTGGGCTGGACGGCGTCGCGGACGCGTCGAGCCCCAAATGGTGCGTATTCATGTCGCTTTTTATTGTTTTCCCCCCGTTCCTCGTCACCACAGTATACCATCTCCTCACACAATCTCTTCCTGCTCGCTCTCCCCCACCCTGTCTGGCAGTGTCGCCAAATTATCGTGCACGTCGGCCAGCCCCTGCGCAATTGCTCGGGGGTCGGCGGCGGGCACGAATTATTAGTTCGGGTATGGCGGTATACCGCGGTATTGTCAGTCGGATCCTGTACCCGTCCCGCGGGCTACCCGACCCGTCATAACGTGCCTTACCCGCCATACCGTGCTGCTCCTTAGGTTGGTTAAAAACCCGCATGTAAGGGGCAGGTTATGACTCGCTGTCCCTCCCGGAGGTTAGTACCGATAGTACGATGCTGGTCGAACGATCGTTAAAGCATGTTATCTTGTAATAAATTATGACTCTTCATTGCCCACATAAGTGCATTAAGTAGATAAACTGCGGAGTCTTATGTCCTTCACAAAGCAAGGTAAGGTCCATTTTAGGATAACTACACCTCGTGTCAGGTGAGTTGCTCTGGCAGTTGCTCCAGCAGTTGCCTGTTCGGCAACTCGATCGAGTTGCCATAACTTTGCCACCTGTGTCAACTGTATCACTAGCGTCTACTCCCATGTTGGATTTATACCTGGTTTCGCGACGTCTTGGATTTTCTATGTTGTATTCTTGTTTTTCTCCCGCGTTTTCTCTAGTGTACGGCTCCCGTCTCCCCGATCCGTGTTTACAGTAGGGGAAGATCTAGTCTAGTCCTCACTGTACGATACCACGACTGTTCATCAATGATTTCGTCTCCTGCGAATGAGGGATTATCGAGGATGTAGAACTTCTAGTTGGAGCTACACTCCCGTTGTTCTAGTCGGCCGCGATCGCTCCTTGACCATGAACCACGATGTCCTTTTTCTCGACCGATTGTGCATGCGACACAGAAGTGTCTCTGTTGACAACGCGATAGTGCAGAGAAACTGTCTTAGGCTTCAGCAAAACCGCGATCAATTGACTGGGATGAGGAGGCAGGCTTGAGCGTGGGGAATCACTTCCTCTTCCGTGCAATGGGACTAAAGTGCTTTCCTCTTCTGGCTGCCTTTCGTGTCCGTTTGTTCGGCATCGCGTTTGGTACGTACGAAGGACGATTGACACTTAAGTAGAATCAGCTTTCAGACGTTGCAAGGTGCGCGAATTAAATTCACTTTTTGTTATTTTGACAATAGTCTCCCCTCCCGAAGGGCTCATGGATTGCGCAAAAGAGTATGGGTATTGCAGGGTATACTACGAAGGTGCGTGACCGGATATCCAACGCGCAGGTAATAAAAAAAAGAAATGGTGCCGGTACCAACTGTGCGGGTGCTGGGGCCACGACATTCAGTCAAGCACGTTCAGACCACCAGGGGACCGCACAGTCCAAGAGGCGGTCGTCATCACCGTGGTACCGGACTAGAGGCGGGGTAGGGAACTGACCTAGCGTAACGGCGGTATAAAGGAAAGGTGGGGATGCAATTGACGGGAATGTTCCTCGTCTTTATACCTCTGGCAATACGGACTTCTGGGCCCGATTGACTTGGCGAATGACTCATGGCGCTTGCTCGCATCAAAATAATTTATGTGGCAAACATTGCGTTCAAAAGGAATTTATGTTCCCGTGGTGCTGTTCGACGCGGCTTTGAAGCAGGATTCAATAGAAGCACATATCATTGTAGGGCGAGCAATACAAAAGTCTGTAGTGTCGAAAACAAGACCGATCCATTAGCCGCCCTTCGTAATAGAGAAGATGATGCAACAAATATTGCGGGACCCGAATGCGATCTCTGAAGCAACGTCAGACTACCCCCCATTCTTTCCCTCCCACTTACCGTCACCTTGCCCTTCCTCGTCACCAACACCGACATACGGAACTTTAGCGGTGAGCTCACCTTTGTCGTTACGCTGCTCGTCTGCTGAAGATACGTCGTCTCAGCGCATTGGAACGGAACGGCGTCACCGCTGGTAAGATGTTCGTCACCGTGTCCCAGGTCGCCCGCTGAAATTTCATATAGTATTCGCAGAGTTCGAGCACAGCGTCGACAAGGTAAGGAAAGAAAACAACTGCACAACCCGTATACTGACGGTTTTGAGGTCCAGTTCAATTCGTCGGGATCCGTCGTTGGAACGTCAAAGAAATGGAAACACGGTGCATCCAGTCGTCCAGACGGCGCTCTCCAGAGTTCTAACACTTCCAATAGTCACAGTCGCTCAATTGTTCGAGAACTGAGGTTAAAATGTGGAGGAGACAAAAGTTGTCGACGGCGAGGACAAGAAGGTGCGTGTGCTTGTTTTATAGACGTCGCTACTTACCACGGCAGATATCCTTCAAGGACGATGCGTGCTAGGAGACAGAGCCCCTCAATTTGTCGAGAACCGGGTTCAAACTCTGGATGCCGCGGTACCTAGGACGACAAGGTGTGTTCCAAAAACTTACACGACTTTCACGACTGATTTGTTTGAAGAAGTCACTGCGTGCGGCCTCAAGATACAGCCCAGACAGTCCAGAACTGCGAACCAGAGTCGCTCAATTCGTCCAGAACCGGGTTTAGAGTTCCAGGAGAGGATATGAAGCGAGTACGAGCATGGTCAAAGTGGCGGAGTCAAGGTGAGTGATCGTATTCAGCCCCATTCGAAAATGGCTGACACACGGGCGCCCACAGATTCAATCGAACACGCAAAAAGAGCCGAATATCCAACAAGCCAAGGGACAAATTACAGAGGAGCCACGTCGCGATATGATGGGAATAGGACCATGTCGATCAATCCAAATGCGGCAACTACGCTTACATTCTTACCATCACCACCACAATCCTCAAAACCAATTCACTGCTCTCTCGACGCGTCGGCGCCTACGGCGCCGTCATAATCAACCACGACTCGATTGTTTTACCAGCTCCAAACGCGACTTGCGGCATCTTGGGATTCAAGCAGCGTGTGTGGCCTCGCCGGCCAGGCTTGAATCTCGGGAAAAAGTTGGTTTTTTTGCCCCTTTTTCGCGTCATTTTAAGCTGATTCGATTGTAGATTCGCTCTTGATACCCCCCAGATTTGTACATCAATATTGCACTTGACACTGATTCGAGTAGGACGTACGGATGAGCGCGGTGGCTTCGCCACCGCCTGGACAGGCGCTCCAACATGAGGAGAACGATCGCGTCACCATGGAAACTTCGCACTGGTTGGATTACTACAAGCGTGGCTGTCCTCGCCAGATCGGCTTTTGGTCTAGGCGAAAAGGTGCCCATTTCCACTTCCTTTCAACTTTTAAAACTGACCCGTTTTCGTTAGCTCGGTTCTAATGCGCCATCGAATACGGTACGTTTCTCTCAATTTTCCTTGGAATCATTGAACTAATTGGTTTCCATTAGGCAGAGGCGGCGCCGGGAGAAGCCGCCTCCTTAGCCGCTCAAACGACTCGAGGAATATCGCCTCGTCTTTAGAGCTCGACATCATCCGACTCCAGCGTGGGGTGGCCTCGCCGGCCAGGCTTTTTTTTCAGGAAAAAGGTCCCAATATTCGCCTTCAATTTCACGTTTGATTCTGACTGGACTTCATTAGTTAAAGCGCCGGCTGACAAGCAAATTTAGCGCGAGCCCCGTTTCTACGGACCATCATTCGCCCTTGATGTCGATCTGGATCTTGTTCGTTTCGGGTTTACGGACTGATTGGGACGTTTGGGTGGCGGACTGTTTGAGGTACATTACCTTGTTCTTCTTAAATGCCAGGGCTATTTTTTTATTCCAGCGTTATGGTATTGCGTGTAACGCAGTGAACAGCGGCGCTTCCGCCGCTGCGTTCGCGCTGCGAGCTTTTCACTGCTCGTCATCACGATGTCTGCCCGTCAAATTACGCCACACTTCAATTGCACTCTCAGCTTCCAGGACCCCGGAACTGCTGGTTCTATCTCAACGGGTACTTGCTTAAGACCCCGGAGCCGTCGCCATCGTTCCCCAGCCACCGCTACTTACTCGCTAGACGTTCTTTACTCGCCGAGACTCTTCAGAATTCCCAACATGGACCTGCGGGTACGCCCAGTCTTCGGCTAATTGTATTCGCTGATGCCGGTTTGGATCTGACAGGGCTCGGTTTTATTCCCACTTTGGGACATGTCAGTTACGAACTCGTCTGGGTACGTTATGTGTTCCGCCGCGCTCCCTGGACTAACGATTTGATTCAGGCCATTGGATTCTCGTGGATAGTCACCATCAAAGACGCATCCCGTCTCTACTCCACGTCCCCATCACTGGCTACGTCCGCGTTGAACCTCCTCAACTCGCCCAGAACCCTTGCAATGCCAACGCGGAACTATCCTTACGCGCACGGCCTTCGGATATCAATGACCGTTCATGGTGATCTGGATCTCGCACAGTTCGGGTTTATGGACGCATTAGGACGTGCTAGCGACGAATTCGTCTTCGGTACGTTTGCTCATTCCATCGTTCTTCTGGAACTAATAACTCGATGTAGGACCTCGATTTCGTTTTTGCAACGCAGTGAGCAGCGGCGCTTACGCCGCTGCGCTTGCGCTGCGTGGGAGCTCAGCAGTTTTCGGTAATTCGACGCCACACTTCAAGTTAACCCTCACGCGACTTGGACATTGGCTTCTTCGACGGCGTAGCCCTCTACCGTGCTCGCGTCCGTTCTGGGCACCATGGAGAACGTCGATTGATACAGCTCACGGTCATTTCAAGGTCCTTAAGGTACGTGCCTCTAATTCATGCCATCATTTTGCGGAGCTAATTCCTTTCGCAGCTCGTATCCACGGCGCGTTTATTGCGCCGTGATTCGCCCTATTTTGACGTTGATTGCGATTGGGTGGGGATGGGTTCCGGTTGTGAGGACAATTCTCGCGTGAGGCGAGCTTGGGACCGGCTAGCGCAAATGCGCTGTATTATTACCATTAGAGTCCCTTTGCTCTCGTGTACGCGTAGATGTATATGTCGTAGTTATGCCCAAAATGAAACCATTCTTTAAATCTCTTCTGTAATAAACGAAAGTCAAACAACTTGTTAGTAGAATGGTGTTACCTGGCAGGCTCAAAGAATTCAGATATTACAATTTACAGCCCGTTAGAGGTCACTACAGCCACCAAAATGTGTCGTAGAGTACAGTGCAAGATCATACAAAAACATGGTTGGCACCCCAAGTGGGAGTGGAACACATACATGAAGATAATCCACCTACTGAAAGTTACGGAGAAGTGGATACCGCCGAAACATCCAAATTCAACTTCTCCAAAACTTCATGCAGGGTGAGCCCAGAAACCAGTGCATCTGATGCTATGAACCCTGGGGATGATGTCCGTCGGCTCGCCAGGTTGATTTCACGCAACCAATGAAAATTATTCCCTCCGCTAGCTGAGCGGGTGATACGAGTCGCGCCTGGACTGTCAACATGCGGCCAAGGTACGCCCAGGTGATCAGATCGCTTGAACTCGTACCACCACATGTCCGAGTTCAGCACACTTACACCAACTCGTCTGCGTGCTTTCCCGCTCTCTACGACCTCCAGGCGACCTAAATTTACTTGGATGTTACTCGCAGCCTTATGTAATTCAATATCCGATACTTGTTGGGGCAGAGAACGCGTCGTGAAGAGGACTTTTCGCGCCAGACGCTCAGCGAGGCGTCTGGACCCTGCACATCGATGACACGAGGATCTCGAGGACCCTATGACGCGTCGACAATCTTATCTGGCTGCCCTCGGATGCGGGGAAATGACGACAGAGGTCGTTCTCTTCCTCCGTCCCTCCGTGACGTTTGGGTAAAACACGTTTCCCGTTTGTTTTTCTTCAATCTGATGGCTAGGCTAGGTGTACCTAGCTCTAATATACTCTCTGCCGCGCTCGTATCCACTCTGAACAATTCCAATTCAACGTTAGCGCACGATTCGCGCAATGTACCCGGATTGAAGAAAAGGTTCGTACCTTTTCCGCGTTTGAACGGGCTTCAATTTGCTCTGACTCATAACAGAACGTAAGCGGACAGGTTTCTCCGCACCCAGAAGAAAGGAATTGGCAACGCGAAGCGCTGCGCTTGTCCGGCTGAAAAGACCAAGCAGTGAAGTTTTCGTTATCCCCGAGGCCAGACGTCGCATTACAACGCCCATCAGATCATCAGAATGGACCCTGCATCTAATTCCAGCGTTTTTGCTCTTGGAAGATTGGGACCAGGACGGGAAAGTTGATACAGCGCATTCTGGAGGAGGAGGTAAGTTCCATTTGGTTTAGGTTCACCACTGCCTTTGAACCTTCACCAAGTCAAGGTTAAGAATTTTTTATGCTTATCTTGCTATGCGTCTCGGTGTCGTACGCTCAGGGCGACGAATCGAAAGGAATCAGATTTGTGTGGCGGCGTAATATGCGCCGGCATATTGGAAAGATCCCATCTTGTCCGACGGGCCCGCATGATCGCATTCGCTTATGCTGTTCTATTCACGTGTGTTACGGAGCCTGGTCCTTTGAAACTGGGATAAAAGGCGAAGGAACTCCACCCAAACACATCATCTCCCATTCCCACTCTTCCTCCCTCAGTCTCTCTCTCATAGATCGTTCTCTCAACTATTATTATTCTGTCCCTTATGCTCACTTGCTTCCCAGGTTGACTACGTCGTCGTCGTTGTACCCGCCGCCATCGTCAACGCGGTCCCGACACGTTTACTTATAACGTGACGAGTTTGTTCGTGTGACAGGTAAGCCTGTTTCCTCCCACCATCAACGTCTTTTTGCCTGGCTTACTCCCACCGCTCTCAGCGCCGCCGTCCCTCGTTCTGGTCCCCTGGTAAGCAGTCGTCTTCGCTATGCTCTTCGACAACGACGCTGACTTTCTTTTCAAGAACTTTTGGCGCCTTTAGGACACGACGCCGGCGACGCTGACCAGCGACTATCAACGCGTTTTCAAGGATATTCTGCCACTGTCCTTAGTGCGACTGCAACATTCCCTTTTCTCGCCATCGTTGCTTACCTCCCGCCCAGAGACACACGTCCAGGTTGGGCTCGGTTTTGCTTTTAACGTTCGTTGGCGCTTTCCCGCATGAGCCTTGATTGATATTCTCTTAGGACCTCGAACAGCATTCAACATCACCACGACTACCGCGTAGTCGGACATCAAAACCCGGACACCGCGACAATGGGTACGTACAACCTTTAATCCTTCCCTCCGCTGTGAGCTCATCACCCGTCAGAGGACACATCGACTAGGCTCTTGGGAATGGTTCGCTTGGTGCGACTAGCTAGCAGCCGTACACGCCAGTAAGTCGGCTGTATTCCAAGTTTCCTGCATAACTGTTTGACTAACTGCTACCGCAGTGTTCGGCAACGGGGCATTGGATAAATGTCTTGAATCAAACCCGATTTCTTTCTCCAGACATTTGGCTGACTGCGGTGGTAGCGTCTTTGGCACCCCCGACGAATTGAAAGACAGCCGGTGCGACCTCTTGCGCGGGACGTCGTCTACAAGACGCGTCTCTTTCCCACTCGGCTTCATGCTGGTGGAAGCTCCTCACCACCACTCCCTTGCTGGCCGTGTCTCCCCCCCCCCCCCCCCACCGCGTGATTTAACCACCGGATGCTCTCCAATCCATGAACGCTGATACACGGTCAACTCGATGTCGTTCCTGGCTCTAGTTGAGGACGTACACCGCCGTTAGTATTTGGTACGTTCATGCTTTTCATACTTGCACTAGGTCTTGATGCTTAATAGACTTTCCTTCAAGACGTTTCGACGACATGGCTCTTTACCGTTCGGTATGAACGCTGATACACGGTCAACTCGATGTCGTTCCTGGCTCTAGTTGAGGACGTACACCGCCGTTAGTATTTGGTACGTTCATGCTTTTCATACTTGCACTAGGTCTTGATGCTTAATAGACTTTCCTTCAAGACGTTTCGACGACATGGCTCTTTACCGTTCGGTCCTCAAGCAACGACACGCTGGCGGGGTCGTGGAGTCGTCATCTGTATAGAGATACCGTTCGGTTCGAGGATAGATGGGATGTCACATCGTTGAGCTCGTTGTGTTGAGGTGCGGCTTCGAGATTTGTACACTTCCTTGATTAACTGACATTGTTTTCTAGACGGATGTGGGTGTTGACCAAAGCGGGAATGGGCCAAATACGACTCGGACACAGAGGATACATGGTCGTTGACGAGGCGGGAGGGAGTTTATTATTGATGGGCTGGTCGACGTTGGAAACGGTGAGCATTTCTATTTCAACGATCTTGTTATCAAACTGATTCCGTACATCAGCAGTTACATGGACTAGTCGCCATGCCATGTTTGACTTGTTCCTCGTTGTATTTCTTGTACATTACAATACTTAGTACCCTTCCTGTACTATTAGATATAGTGTACCATGTAATACTAATCTTTCCTTCAGCCGGTGTACGAGAGTAAGTGCCTCTGAGGGAAGAGGTTCTTCACCTGAGCCAAGCGCGATGTCAAGGGCAAGGAGTACTCTCCTCGGCGCCACCCCAGTGGAGTTTAGACGCGCGAAGTCTGATTGCCGGAAAGAAGCTAGTGGCTGTGCCTCCTCTGCTCATCGTCGGCTACGATGTCGACGACCCCATCACCCGCTCCGCTGCAGCATAAAACGACCTGTCGGGAGCGGCACACCTGCAAGATTCGGACGGCCTTCGTGGAGGACGTGCTCGTCGGGCAGCTATTGGAGACCTCGCAGACGGCGAGATTAGCATTGATATTAGGGACGGCGTCTCTGTGCGTCGTCTTGCCCATTCCTTTATTTAAACTGACCCGTCCCAAGTAGACGCGCTAGCGCCCTTTCCCAACCCCGATTGCGACTTTATCCGCCCATCGAGATCATCGTGCGCTTGTTCAGTGGAGCTACGACGCAAGTTTGGGATACTCTTTAGCGCGCGTCATGGAAGCGCGTCTTGGCAATCCAGAGATCGGCCTTCGGGCACGCGAAAGTCGCATATCCAAAGACAAGCGAGAGGCAGTGCACGGCTGAAGCTTAGGCGAGGCCAGTGCTGACAAGAGTATTGCTGTATACGCAACAGCCACAGTATGCCGTGGTTGCCATGCGTCGTATATAAGGGTACGCCCAGATGTCATGGATCATCTACTACGTGAACTTATTCCCCTTCCCTCAGCGCTAACCATCATGGACGCCCACTTCTCCGAAAAAGCAGCAGCTGTGTCGATAGACGCCTTAATGGGAGGATCTCTGAGGCCGACGACTTCCAGAGCCTCAAGGCGCTATGACAGAAATGTTACTAGCTCTGCGTATGTAAAGCCTCATACTGATTGAAACGGCGACGCTGATCTGCTTTTTTAGAAGTTTGCCGATGGTTTGCTAGTACTCATCATAAGTACTTTCCAGACATGATTACAAACGGACGTCCAGACATCCCCCAAGGCAAACAGGTACTGTGCTTCATGTCCTGTGGTTCATTCTCACCACCGTCGCCGTCTCTGTTCGTCGCTTAGCCCCGCCTAATGTCCGATGTCCGTCCGCCATGCCGTATGTCACGACGGCGGCATGACCTCAACTTATGCCTCATATCGCCTCATAAGTGGATCGAGGGACCCTTCGGAATGCCGCCTACGAAATCTGACACTTGTCGGGGGTCTCGTTGTTGTCTGGTGAGCTTTTCAAATTAGGGCTGATTTTGTATGCTAGACTGATACTTGGTCATGAAAGGACCTCGAAGCTACTCGTACATTTCCTCGGGGTGCGTACTCCGCTATCGTTCTGGTTCTGGTGCTGGCAGCGCTCCTGTCAGACATTGTACGCTCACGAACCGGTGGTGGGCGGGACGTCGGGGTTATGATCCTACACTGCCTAACACTTAACGGCTCGACAGGCTCCGCATATCTACTGCCTCCGTGCGCAGTATGGTGCTTGTCCGCGCCTCTGTCATGCCATGGTGAGCATCTCGATTTTCACTGATATTTTACAAGTTGATCGTTTGTCCTCAGACTTGTATTCGCGGTTGAATGGCAGATCTCCCCATCCTCTACATTCCATTCCATCCCATATATGCCCTTAGTCGTTCAAGAAGGGCGCAGTGGCCCTCACCACTGTGCTCGCGTTGCTCGTGACATTTTTGTTGTTAGTACATTACATCCATATACGGAATCTGAACACTTCGTACTTGTCTGTACACATCTTATCTTTTCTTAATTGACATGTGCCATGTCGTCTCCTCATTCACCCGCGAGTGTATTGTTAAGCCTAGTCGGACCAACCTGATCATACAACATCCTTAGACTACTTCGTATGACTTACTTCGTGCCGTCATCGTCGACTCCTGCTCCAGTATACGAAGTATCTTCAAGCACTGCGGTCTCCTCAAGCAATTACACCACTTTCGGGGGCTGGCGGACAAAGAGCGCGGGTTATTTGTGACTTTAGTCCTCCTCACGTGGGTCGGAATGGAATAGAGACGGAGGAGTTGCGGGAGACGTGCGCTTGTGTGGGAATGGAGCGACGTCTACATCCTCTCCTACCCACACCAGGCCTCCTCCTTCCCTGCAAAAACCTCCCGCGTTCATCGACTCGAAGGAGTGGGATGAATTGCTGTGTGCAAGCGCGTTAAGGCAAAATTACAACAGTCTTTGGTAACCCTCTGAAGCCTTGAAATCGCGTTCTAGCGGTGAAATTGGCGCGATTTCAAGGCTTCCCGGCGGCGGATGTCAAGAAGTGAGAGTGAAAGCTTTCCGGACAATGTCGTCTCTGTGCGCAATCAGGCACACGCTTCTTGCAGATCTAGTCAGATGTAAGGCATGAGGATGTCAATTAATCATGAATCGGTGTCTACAGTGTAGCAACCTAAGATGCGCCTTCGTTGAAGCCTACAGTTCGCATCTAGTTTACCTTCCAGTGAACAGGCGCACTCTTTCCTCCCAAGGCGACGTATCGCCGTATCATACTCCCGTCTGGCATTAACCATACATACAGATAATTTACACCCCCTCCACAAGCAACAAAAAGCACAAAAGAAGAAAAAGCGCACGAAAGCTGAAATTTGTTGGTACCAATGGCAGTAGTAAGATATAAAGTATTAGGATCGTAGATCAGCAGGCGCACGAAAGACACGGCAAGCACAGAGAGAGAGAGGACGCGACAACACCAGTAGAATAAACCCCACATCACCACAAAAATGGAAAAAGCCAAGAAGAAAGGAAAAAAGAAAGAGGTATGATATAAGCCTAAGTATACAACTGAGTTAGATGATAAACACATTTTTTAACGTCAAACGAAAAGAAAGAAAGAGAAGAAGCAAAAAGGAAAGAGAATAAAAAGACATCAAGCAACAGCCCAACGAATCGTGGTCCTTTTACGCCTCAACCATCTTAATCCACAGGCTCCGGCTCCGGACTCGAACTCGGCGTAAGCTTACTCAACACGCTCTCCATGTCCCACATTCCAGCGCCGTCCTTCTCGTCCTCATTCTCCTACAACGCCGATTAGCCAGTGGCCACCAAGTCACACCAACGGAAAAGACAAGAAACTTACCGCCACAGCAGCAGGAGCAGGAGGATCGTCATCCAACTCCAACGCCTTCCTTCCTCAATCCGAAAACGACAACGTCAAAGCCCGAGGATCGCCAACAAAATATCGTCTCCGCTTCTTCGGCGGCTCGGCACAAGTCGGTTGTTGGCCACACGTAGACGTCGAGGCAGACGCCTCTCCCACCTGAGCACCCAGCAACGATCCTTCACCACGCACCACACGCTCCCGCGCAGATGCAGGCCCCTCCCTCCCCGGCTCTGCCAAGCCCCACTCGGGCACCACAGCCCCCACATACACCCTCTTCCTCTGCACATACACCTTCGCTCCTTCACCCCATCCTTCCTCCTCCCCACCCTCCTCATCCTCCTCTAACTTGCGCTTCGTAGCCGGCACCCACGCACTCCCAACCCTCACAGCATGCTCAGCGCCATAAATTGCGCCCCAGTACGCGACGCCTCCTCCCCCCTGTTGAGCGGCGGCTTCTGAAGTCGATGACTCGCTTTCCTCGACAACCTGACCCTTCGCAATCCGCGCCTCCACAGACTCCCACATCGTCTTACCCGACAATAACCCCGTCCGGGTCTTAACCACCGTCCTCCACCCCCCCTTCTCCTTCTCCTTCTCCTTCTCCTTCTCCTTCTCCTTCTCCTTCTCCTTCTCCTTCTCCTTCTCCTTCTCCTTCTCCTTCTCCTTCTCCTTCTCCTTCTCCTTCTCCTTCTCCTTCTCCTTCTCCTTCTCCTTCCCACCCTGCTGCTCCTCCACAAACCTCTCAGGGCGCTTCCTCTGCCTCGTCGGCCTACTCAGCTTTGGCGTCGTCACCTCCTCCTCCTCCACCTCCTCGTCCTCCTCCGCAAAATTCTGAACCTGACCCGTACGCGGACCCCAATACACCTCACCCCTCTTCGGCGTACATTTATCGCACGAACATATCCCCTCGCACGCAGGACACATGTCAACCTTGCCTTCGACAAACTTGTACTCGTCATACCTAGTAGCATACATATAATCAGCAAGGAAAAAGATAAAAACACGCCACACTAACCTTTCCGTAATACACCTCACACAATAAATCTTTCCCTTGACCTCCCTGCCGCCCCTTCCGCGAGTACACGCCACGCTCTGACACTGCATATACACCATCCGCGATTTGTGCCGGCACTGGTGGCAGTTTATTTCGTGTCCGTTAGGGCGGGTGGGGTACTCGATGACAGGTCCCCATCTGGGTCCTCCTCTGCCTCGTCCCCTGGGCCTTGGTGCTGGCGGAGGAGCTGGAGAAGGATTGGGAAGAGGAGCCGCAAGGGGATCGGCTGGAGGCAGGTCGTTATCGGGTTGCGGCGGTGAATTAATCTCGGGTGACGCGACTTGGCGCTGGTCCTTCTCTACTTCGGAAGTAGCCCGCCGCCTCGCAACCAGCACACTCAACGGAACATCATCCTCCCCATCCGTATCCGTATCAGCCTCTGGATCATCATCCATCGTCTCCTCAAACTCCAGCGTCAGAATCTTGGCAGACGACTTTGAATGCGGCTCTTGCTCTTGCGCTTCCTGCACTCTCGCCTTCTTCGCTACATCACTGCTCACCCCATCCGCGCGCTTTCTCTTCTTACTGCCCGCGGTTTCAACCGAAACTACCACCACCTCGTCATCGTCGACCGCCCGTGCTTTGCCTTTCCCTTTGTCGACCTTTTGCTTGCCTGTATCCGCGACCATCTTGCCCTTGTCCTGTCGCGCAGAACCCCCAAGCGCCTGATTATACGCGGCTGCGAGATTGCCAGTGACGGGTACAGCCCTAGATGCAGGGTTGGTGTGGAGAGCACAAGTTTTGCTCGTCGACGCCACAGGAGCCTTGCTCTTTGACGGTCCTGCCTCCTCCTTCCTTGGAATATGCACCACCCTCTCCTCCACCTCCACAACATCATCATCATCATCCAGCTCGTAAAACTCGTTCAACCGGAAAGCGTTCGTCAGGGACTGTTGCTCCTCAATATCCACAAACGCCTTTTGCTTCGCCTTGCGCTGTGGGTGGTGATACGACGCGGGCAATGACGGAGCCAGATGTGACGAGGAGGATGGTGGATATCGAGACGACGATGAGGAAGAACGTTGTACGGAAGCCGAGGAAGACTGCTTTCGAGGTGCAGCAGACGATGAGCGCTGCACGGTGGAAGACGAAGACGAGCGCTGGACAACAGCAGACGACGAAGCACGCGGGGCGGAAGACTCAGAGCGTCGTCGCAGGGAAACTAAAGGCCTAGACCCCAAGGTCTCCTCATCCTCTTTCTTGTACGTCTTCCTCTCCGCCTTGCTCAACCGCGGAACCACAACGCAGACTTGCAGCTTCTTCTTTTTCTTATCCTTGGCTTTCACCACCCGCACCACGACCGGCGTCTGCACCCACCGCGCGATAGGCTCGGGAGACGACAATGGTGAAAGGGGTGAACTCGGCGGCGTAAACAATGCCACATCCTGTCCTTTAGGCGGCGTAAAAAGCGGGTCCACGTCGTCGTCGCCACGACGTAATGATGGTCCGGGCTTTGCAGGACGAGTAGGCTTGCTGGGGCTTGGACGCTTCGTCTCATCTAAGCTGCGATTTGATGTTCGGTGTTCCGCTGAAGAAGGACGTTGGCGGGGAGAGGTAGTTGACGGCCCAGGTAAGAAGGGCTTCGGGGATGGCGGACGTCCAGAGGTAGGCATACTGGTGGAGGCAGCTCCTTCGCGTACAGTATCCTTCAAAAAAGTGAGCACCAATACCACGTTCCATCAAAGGACGTACATCGCTCGATTTCTGCACGCCCGTAGTCCAACTATCGGCAGTCTGTTTCTGAATCAATCTCTTGAACGTTGGCAAAGCCTTCTTTCCAGCCGGCTTCAATTGAAGCATTGGAGGCGAATCGGGCCTCTCCCTCTCCCTTCTCAGCTAAAAGGAACTCGTCAAACAAAAGGAATCGAAAGGAATATAAATAAACGCGAACCTTCTCCACTTGTCCCATGTCCTTGGCCTACAAGAAACATGAATATTACCGCCAAACCGAACAAACAGAACCAGTTCTGTACCTTGTCCGCATTCGATTTGATTAACGGTGGAGGCTTCTCAGCCTGATTGGTGGTAGACGTTAAAGACGACGAAGGCGCTCCCAATGCCGACCCTGACCCGACCGAATCCTGCGCTGCAACTTGCATCTATAGTCGAGAATTAAAACCAGCTATACAACATAACAAAGGTATACTTACCTCTCGCCTCTCTGATCTCGGCTTCGTACGACCGAAGCCAGAATCAGACATACGACCCTCCGTCGCGGCTCTAGGCTGTCGCGGTATCGAAGGTGGTTGATACGGCGGCGGGGACGAAGAAGGCAGAGCGCGTTCCACCTGAGGTCGTCCCACTCTTGGTCCAGTTGGCGGGAGACGCTTGGTGACGCGATCTTTGATGGGCCGCTCTGGGTGTAGGGTGTTGGCGGAATCAGCGCGTGGTGCCGTCGGAGGATGGCGCTTAATAGGTGAACTGGGACTAGTCGGTTCCTTGGTGATAGACGACAGAGCACGAGCATGAGCCGGACGCGAAAGAATGCCGCATACCATACGCTGTGACTCAGAATACGAGGGTAGTCGATCTTTGTCGATGGGTAAAAGCCTGAAGGATGATGCGCTAGAGGAGGACGCGAGCGGTTGTGGTCGTTTACGTGGGCGAGATGACGTTCGTGACTTGGTCAAATTTAGGACCTGCTCCCCATCTTCACGCGCGCGAATCCGTCCAAGGCTTGAACTATCGCCATGCTGTTCACCTATGAGAGACAGCCCAAGGATTAATAAAAGTCAAGAAACACGTACCATATCCAGGTCCGACTTTCTCATTCGCCCAAACTCGTCCGTGCCCTTATCTCTCTCCTGGTCTTCGCGCCCACCCTGTCGCGAAGGCGCACTTCGATCCCAATTCGCGAGACTCGATGTCTGTAAGTGTCCTCGCATTACACCGGTGCTTTCCTGTTCGTGTTCGCGTAGGCTGCTGGTGCGCCGATAGTACGCAGGTGAAGCGTGCGGCCGTGTATAATCCAATGGCGCCTGGATGGCTTTCCGTGTAACTGAGTGTGATGAATGGTTGGTGTTGAATAGAAATGACTATGGATGGATGGAAAGGAAGGAAAGCAGGATCTGGATCTAGGCCTGGGAATCAAGCGCCGGATGTTGCCGAAGGCAGGCTTGAACGATTTCTTCTGAAAGTTCAATGAGCCTCGATGTGCTCAATTCAAGTGGCTCTACGTGCTATAGTTTCGTATTTGCGAGGACTCGCCACGAGCACCCCAAATTTCATTACCATCGACATCCAAATGACAGACTAAGTACCACTTTTTTTGAATCATCTGGGAAGACGAACGCTTCTCTAGGAACCAATCTCTTCGTGTCTATCGCGCAAAATAAGTACGACCTGTTTCATTCTGTACTTGTTCCTCTTCAAGTATCCTCCAAGGTCTGCATATTCCAGAATCAATACCATTTCAGCTCCAACTTATGTACCAAAGGACGCCGAGTACAAGCTCACGCTATCACTCTAATTGACGTACGAATGGCACTGGACCACAACCATGGGTGTTTCGTCCCATTCCAAGCACTCTTCTAAAACCAACCCCTCGAATGAACACCTCTAACAACCACCCCCACGGCTCGCTTGCAGAATATCCGATGCATGTAGCTTGGCAGGTGGTACAGCGATGAGCCATGCGAGTACTATGGAGGAGATAAACAGGATAGGATGACTTCCTTCAAGGCTTTGTCGAGGACGATGAGGGCTGTACTCCTGACAAGCGGGATTGCAGTCGTATACGACGCCTTCAAGGACAGCCACACGACGGTGTGATCCAAACAAGTTCTCAGGGGCTGATTCCCAAACGAGGACAAGTGCCTGCCGATGCGCCTATCTCAGGTTCTGTAAAACCAGTTGAACACTCGATACGATATCAGTAACTGGGAGGAAAACAGTCCGAAAATGCCTCTATGACGCTCACCCTGTATGGATCCTCCAATCTTTAAACACCTCTTTTCATGTACACTTCCCCGATACTCTCCACGGCAGGCTGTGGAGTAGAAGATACCGCTGCCGCCGCATACCAAGCAGCACAGTATCGAGGAGGCTAGCTTCCTCATTCAAAGGCTAAGCCACCAAATCAACTGTTGCGTTTCCGGTAATAACAACTCTTGCTACAAAGCCTGGTAAAAATGACGCAAGCTCCTTAAGGTTTTGCCCAAAGGCTAGGTAACGACGTAGGGTTAGGGAAGGTTTATGTTGACGAAGGATACGGCCCGGTGTTATCTTTCAGAAGTGATTCTCACCTGACGAAAAAATCGGTCGTCTAGGAACCATGGCTTCCAATAAATTCGTCGAGGATAAAACCCGGAGTGGCGGGAGTTAAACATCAGTGCTACGTGCTCGGTGAAAACCTGTTTCCCCTCTTAGGCTCTACCGCCATCGATCTTCGGGTAATCTAATCCATGTTAAGCTTTCTCTGTGCGCCATTCGACGAAGGCAGGTTGAAGAGACCGGCCGGCGTAAGCATCTGTGAGATGAAGAACAGGAAAGGGTCGTATGGATCCCGAATCCAGAGGACGTGGGCGTGCGGAGTCTGTTGGAGCGACGGAACTTTTGAAGGAGGACAAAACGATAAGAACAACCATCCAGTAGCGAATCTCGTACAGGCCAGCGGCACAGCGGTGTAAGGTACATCGGGAGCAAGATACATCATCCACGACTATACGAAGCAATACCTTGTCCCCAAGGTCTCCATTTTGGCTTCTATTAGTATGGGCTTCCGAGTCAAGCAGATCATGTACGAGTTGTAGGCAGGTAGGAATTGTCTCCCCTATCCGCGAGTTCGTTTCAGCGTTCGTGCAGGCCTTGCAGGTATGTGTTTTAGGGAGATAGTTGGACAGCCTGAGGAGCGCCGGTCTATCATGTCGGGCCTAGAAGAAATTGGACACATCCAACTCAGAGGAAATGATTACCTCTAATCGATTTATGGTCGAGAAATTGTTAGCGAGATGTGATATGAGAATGCAGTGGTACTCCTCCATCAGCGTCGTGGTTGAAGAGAAGAGAGTCTCTAAGAGAGGTCGATCCGACTTGATCGTCACGTTACTGTACAGCCACCAAAATTTGTTTTGACTCCGACCATCCAACAACTTTTCTGGGATATTCTGACGCGCCAATGTCCGCGCATCCAACGCCGCCAAGCACATTGCTACACGCGTGAACTTATCTTGGCGACTTTGACTATCTTGAGTCGAGTAGGTTATGGGCTTTAAAGTTCACGATTTTCGCCTTATTGTCTAGGACCTGGTCATATCTCCTCGTTCTCAGGAATCCATGGCTTGGCTTTGAAGCGCTATGATGCTCGTGATCTACGTAAGCTCTTCCTTCTTCATCTTATCTCCATCAATTTCGTGACCACTTCGCCGACAGCGCCTCATGGAACGCCATATGTTCCCTCGCCAAATACAGTAGCAGTGGTGTCAATACCACCTTCGCGCTCAGCCTTGGGAACAGAAGGTACAAGGATGCCTGCAGCATGTGGGATCACTTATCATATATCCCCGGACTAAAAATATCGAGCAGAGTATATAACCAGCGACGAGACTTCAGAAGCCGGGTTGGTATTCGGGAACGGAATCAACGATGGCCGACCACTCAAGCTCAACGGCAAGGACGCCCCATTACCAGCTCACCCGGCACACTCGGAACTCGGCGCAATTCCGCGAATCGACAGTGGAGTCGCGCATCCTTGAATAGATGGAAAAGGACGCCGAGGAAGGTCAATAGTAGTCTTTTGATTGTGCGCTACATTCATCTTTCCTTTCTTCGACTGACCCGTCATGACAGCGGAAATCATCTATGTATGTCTATTAGCTCGGCTTCGAGGCAGTCCCAACTTCAATTGTGTTTAGGCCGTCACGGGTGCGCAATTCGACGACCCGAACCTCGATAGGGATCATATCTTCGACTTTGACGATGAATCTCCCTATCCCGAGGATAGGTCAGCAGTCGCGAACACCGACGATCCAGAAATGCCCACTTCAACTCTCCGCGTATGGATCGTCTGGGTGGTCATACTCCCCGGAATAAATCAGTTCTTTTTCTTTCGATATCCCTCGGTACTGGTCGGTGGCGTGGTCGCCCAGCTCATGACGTTTCCTGTCGGGAGGGCGGCGGCGCGATGGGTCCCAAGGTGGAAGGTGTTTGGGCTTTCTCTTAATCCATGTGAGTCTCCAACTCTAATTCGCGTATGCGTATTAACAAGGTGGTGGTAGCTCCGTTTACTGTCAAATAGCATGTTTTGATAACGGTGCGTTATTATTGGGTTCTTACATTTCTTCTCTGATTCATTTGTAGATCATGGCCAGTCTTCTCACTTTCCGTTTTACGCGTTCTGAAATCTGAGTGCCACTAGGCTTCGGTTGGCGCTGGTTCGGCTTACACGACTGATATCATAGCAGTCCAGTGCGTGTACTACAAGCAGCAGTATAATTTCAGTTGTGAGGAGCTGCTCTAACCGTTTTACGCTCGCTAGATAACCTATCCTTTCAATAGATCAATGGTTCATCGTTATGTCAACGCAGCTCATTGGGTTCTCAATTGGCGGCATCGCGCGCCGGTTCCTTGTCACACCGCCCTCAATGATATGGCCTTCCAACCTCGTTAACTGCGCAATGTTCAACACGCTCCACTCCCAACAGTACGCCGGTATCGGGACACGCGGGGGCCTCAGTAGAGAGAGATTCTTCGTATATGCGTTTCTCGGGGCATTTTCCTGGTGTACGTCCTCGGTTCTCCGCTCCATATGAACCTTATGCTCACGGCAGCACAGATTTCTTCCCAGGGTATCTCTGTGGGTTCCGCGGCCGGGACGTCTATTCAACGTGGACTGATCAATGTTACTGCAGTCCAGGCACTGTCATACTTCTCGTGGGTGACTTGGATCCGCCCGGACGATGCAGGTATCAATTCTTCCTGTCATTCATTCGGCTGCGAGAGTAGCTCATGGTCGTCCAGTTATCGCCCAGCTCTTCGGCTATATGCATGGCATGGTGCGTTTCCATTGGTAGTACACGGTTCGACGAGCTGATGTGTCGCGTGCACCAGGGCATGTCAGTGATTACTCTAGATTGGAGTCAGATTGCGCTCGTGGATATTCTGTATACGTTCCCAGCGATGTACTAACATGACTGGTAGCTATATCGGGTCACCGTTGGCCATGCCATGTCAGTCTCAAACGCTTCTTGTGGAGCTCTTCTCACACGGCAGGAATAGGGTGGGCACAAGCCAACGTCTTTGCTGGTTTCGTGTTCTTTTTTTGTAAGTCACTTGTGGCGGTCCGATTCATGAATCTGACACCCTCCTCAAGGGATATTAACACCGATTCTTTACGTGGGTGATTTCCTCCTGCCCTGGTGTAGCGCCTTAAATCTGCTGCAGTTTACAAATACATGGTATGCGACCTACATGCCTATCCTATCACGGACGTCGTTCGACAACGAGATGAAGCCGTACAACGTCTCGAGGATCCTTACAAGCGAAGTCAATTTGGATAAGGCAGCCTACGATATCTACAGTCAGTTATATATCCCCTGGGTAATCACTTTCCGTTCTAAGATTATCGTTTTGACGTTGTATAGAACGACCTTTGCTATTGCTTACGGGTATGTGAACAGCGTCACACGACAGTCAACATTCTTCATACCGTTTATAGACTTTCTTTCGCGGCAATAACTGGTATGATCACGAATCAGTGCTTCTCAATCCTGCGTTGACGGACGCCTGGTGCAGCGACCATTATGCATGCTCTGATATTCTTCAGAAAACAGATTACCATTCAATTTCGTCGCGCACTTCACGAGCAGCCTGATATTCGTGCGAGACTGATGGCCAAATATCCTCAAGGTTTATGTCCCGGTTTTCTCATGTTCGTATCTTTTAACGCATCCCATCTTCAGTCCCGGAATGGTGGTATCTTACTATCTTCTTGTCGATGTTCGCTCTCGGTGTCGCCAGCATCGAAGTGTGGCCAACGTGGGTGTATTCCATCTCCGAACCGATCCTCTAACCGACGCTAATCACAGTGAGATGCCTGTCTGGGCTTTCATCATTGCACTTGCCGTTGGTAAGTCTACGACTTCGTGTATGAGTCAACTGTCCATGCGTTCTTTCTAGCATTCACTTACGTGATTCCCGTGGGCATGATACAAGCTCTCACGAATCAGCAAGTCGAGCTCAAGTATGTTACTCGCTTTCTTCCGAACGGAGTCTTTATTAACTACTGCACCTACAGCGTGATAACGGAGCTCATAATCGGCTATGCCCTACCCGGTCGTCCAATCGCCATGATGATGTTCAAGACCTGGGGATATATCACGATGGCGCAAGCGCTGACGTTCACGTCGGACTTCAAGCTCGGCCACTATATGAAGATCCCGCTAAGGCCGATGTTCTGCGCCCAAATTGTGGCGACAATGATTGCCGGAACGGTCCAGCTTGGCGTTCAGTCGTAGATGTTTACGAACATAGAGTATTTGTCTGTCTATATCTGAGCGGTGGCCTGACTTTTGATTAGAGGAATGTGCACCGTGAACCAGAAGGACGGCTTCATCTGTCCGGGTACCGAAGTCTTCGCCACTGCTAGTATCATAGTAAGTTAACTATGTCGTTATTTCTGACCGCATCTCGAGCTGATAATCTCACAGTGGGGTACGTCGATTCCGTGTTTTTGTCGCATGTCTTTTGTGAAACTCCGTCTCTCAGGCGTCATCGGACCGGCGGTCCAGTTCTCGAAAGGTGCTACCTACTAGTATGTACGCCGTCCTGCGTCCGTCGTCAGGCTTGCTCACCTTGCGCCTTGATAGTCGTAAGTTCTACAGAAGACCTCTTACCGTTTCGGCTCTCATCTGTATGGGCAGCTCTCGTCTACTTCTTCTTGATCGGAGCCATCTGTCCCGTGGCGTTATGGATCCTGAATAAACAGTACCCCAACAGCGCTTTGCGATACGTCAAGTACGTCGGACTGAGCTGTACTTGCGGCATATTGTTCTGACTTGGTTTAGTTTGTGAGTACACGCGTTCTTTGTGGGCGGCCCCGAACTGAAGACGGTCATGCAGTCCCATCATATTCAACGGGTCAGGTTACATCCCGCCGGCCACAGCAATTAACTATGTTCCTTGGGCGTGAGTCGGCTTGTAGATTGCGCGACTTCTGCTCGACTCCTTGTTGAGCTGTGGGTCTACGTTCCAGTACTTTATCCGCCGGCGGTACTTTTCATGGTGGACGAAGTACAATTGTAACTGCGTTCTCTTGACTCGAATGTCGTGGCTACTAATTGGAGATCTCAGATGTTCTCTCCGCAGCTTTAGATGCTGGTACGGCCATGAGTGTGATAGTGATATTCTTCTGGTACGTATGGTGCCTTCGTTTAGTGTTCACGACTAACTGTTACTTCAGTCTTCAGTTCCCCATGAATGGTCGCGTGAGTGCTTCACGCCCTGTCACAAGATTCATACAGAACGCTCTCGTAGATCGGCGTGGCCGTGCAAACTTGGTGGGGGAATACTGTTCTGTTTCAAGGCGCAGATTTTGGCGTTTCGGGAATGGGTACCCCTGTGCGCCAACTCGCAGAAGGCGAGAAGTTTGGGTACGTGGTTTACTTGGTCGCGTCATGTTCAACGTCGAATTGATTCATTGTTATAGGCCGACCTCATGGTGAAGAGGGATTCTGATCTATCGCGCGACTGTACATCAGACTGTATGAGTACTTCTCAATCGACAAATGTTTCGTTCTGAACGACCACTATCCATGGAACGACCCTTCCGAGGAAAATCAAGACCTGGATGTCTCGGTTTGTGTTGATGCTCTGGATGGTGAGACGCGAATGGTTAGGGATGACTGTCGGATCTTCAGTCTCCTCCGTCTTCTCGCTAGTGTTCATGTTGATGTATCCACCTGGCGCAACACGCTCGGGGCACATCGGATCTCATACTGGGACGCACTACTAATCGTGTACACTTCCCGGCATGCTCTGCTGACGCCGACATCATTGTTTCCATAGCGTTGCTTATCCCCACTGCTTCTTAGCCGCGATGTTGAGCGAAGGTCCACCATGTGCCGCCGAAGCTCTGAATGCTCACCTCATGGCGTCGCTGTTGGAGTCGTGGTCCGGGGGCAGGATGGTTTGCTGTGTTGAAATACGACATCATCTATTAAGTACATTTGACAAAGAGGCAGGTTACACCAATGGTATCATGCTATTGAAGGACATTCTATGAACAGGCTCAGATGGTACTAGCTCTTGCTCGTTGACGTTAATTCATAGATGTATTTAGTTTTCCGAGGCTAGTTAAACGCGCGCCGCAGCGCGTACTTACGCCTTTAACGCTTCTACATTAATGGTAGATGTTAGGATTTTAGTTTCTTGAGCCTTAGGAGGTCCCCATCCAAAATAGGAAGGACTCAACTTGCTTTCCTTCCACCATCTCCAAATGCCCCATTCACGTTGCGGGTCTTATTTTGCTTCGTTTTATCAGAGGTGCATTGCTATTCCGCTGTTACTTCTTCTTGGGCGGTTTCCTCATTACATTTGGCATACCTTCCAGAGATGGACCAAGCAGTTTATTAGCCAGGACAATCTCATGCAACCATCTCTCTCACTTTCATGCGTACCCAGTCGCGCAAGACCTGCATATCATATGATGCGCAGACTGCGAGTCCTTTGGCCATTAGCGCCCGGAGACACCAATCCTTCTCGACATACATCTATGCGTACGCGACGGACATGTTACTATCACCTTGTTAACCATCCGCTTAAGCGCGTCGAGCTCACCTGGTGGAGGGCGAGATCCCCGCTACCTCACCGAGGACGCGCTTAAGAAAGACGAAATCCAGACCGCGTACTTTGGATGGATGGGCGCGTTGACGAGCGTAAAAAGACGCAAAAGGATTGTCGTCAGTCAAAGACGACAAAGATTTGCTGCGTCTCCGTGACGCTCACCTTCCACTTGGGCAAGGTAGAATGGTGGGAATCAAGCTGCGACTCTGACGGTTGTTCTGGAGGGACATACTCCGGGTGGGCTTCAGAGGTTCGTTCAACTTTGACTTTACGCACGTTCCCTGACTGTTTTGTAGGATTGAGCGCATCGACGAAGACAGGGAGGATTTGGATGTTTCTTACAACTTCAGTATCAATCCTGACCATGCCTTCATCTTCAATCAAAACTTTACTCACCCATTTATGTGCAATTGGCCCTCGACGCGTATCGAATTGGACTTTTCAAAATCGCTAGCCGTCATTGTTGACAGGAAAGCCTGCGGGAGATAGGCGTGAGGTCGGACGTGTCATGTCGCTGGCGCACTTCTTTTTGTCAGGCCCTTCTACCGCCTTCATCCTTTTCCAATCCCGCGCGTATGGACCCTCAACATATGCCAGTTCACCATCCACATCCTCGCACTGTTTAGCGTGGTGGCTTATTGCTGTCTCGTCCTCGATCCCGCATACCATCTCTACCGTCTTTCCCTGTGGCGCGGGTAAAGGCTGACCACGTTACCCAGATTGGTGGACAATGCGTTCCTCCTCGTCCCGATCGGTAGGACAAAGCCGGGAGATGTGGACACTCCATTGTTCTTGGGTAATGTGGACCGCCCAAATCGATAATCCTAGATGCCATTGTACTGTCGCGCTCATGGTTTTCCTATGAACGTAAACGGCAGCGCCTATAAAGACCCTCTTCTTTCCATCACCACCGTCATTTCCTTACCATGTCTTCCCTCGCCGAGCTTCTCAACTCGCTGCAGTCACACTTGCAGAGGCAGACGAGTCTATTGCCTCCGTTACTCGCCCAGCTCGGCCTGCCGCTCGAAGATGACCTCGTAACGATCCAGCAAATACTCATCGACAGTATCGAGGCCCAGATAGAGTCGCGGCGAAAAGAAGTAGATTCATGGATCCAAAAGTGCGAAATCGTCGAGAAGACTTGTTCTCTCTATTCCAAGCTGTTGGGTGGGCACGTCAAGAACACCGGTAACAGCGTTGGCGAGCACAGGAAGGAGAAGGTCTTGCCTCATCGACACAGTTTGGTGTCGGATCACCAGGAGAAGCTGAAACAGGTGAGCACTCCTTCATTGGTATTGTTCTGGGCTGACGGTCTCTCAGTTGTACAAGACGAAGCTGGAGCAGCTCAGAACACTGTCCAACTGACTGCACGCCCTTGCCCGCATCATCGGCCGCGACTTCTTCATCCCGGACGTCCTCGATGACCTTGATACATCTGCTAACATTGACGTTACGCCCGAGAGATTTGTACAAATGGAAAAGGAACTCGCGCGCGGTAAAGAAGAAGTGGTACGCAATTTCTTCAGTTGCTTGCCATGTCGCTCACTCTCGTCTAGTTCGAACGGTTGTGCCTACTCTCTAACACGTTTCCAAATATCGACTTTCTGTATACAGAATTGGGAATAATTCCGCCTTCCTTTGACGACCTGCCCGCCTCCATCTTCTCTGCCTCATCCGACTTTGTCACTTCCACCCCTACACCCGCCTCATGCAACGCCCGCCGTGAAGAAGTCCTAGAATCCGACTATCGCCGAATTTTTGCCAACTTTGTCGCCAAGGTCGAGGAGGCCGGGGATGAAGAAGGCGAGCCTAGCGGTATCCCTATTGGTCTCGAGCACGTAGACCCCACTCTCGATCTACTCAAGTGGGCTGCTAACCTCGAGGCATCTTTGGAGGACACCCAGGGCAAGCGAGAGATCTACATACAGACCGTGTACGACGAATTAGAGGGCCTCTGGAGGCAACTGGGCGTCGACGAGGACGACATGGACGATTTCGTTGACGATCACAGGGGCACTGCAGGCCAGACCATCAAGGAATATGAAGACGAACTCGCACGGATGCGAGAGCTCAAGCGCGAGCGCATCGGGGAGTTCATCGCCACTGCCCGTGAAGAGATTGTCCAACTATGGAAGGACCTTTTCATTGATCACGAAGAACGAGCAGATTTTGCTCCTTTTGCCGATGGTAAGCGCAATATTTTATCGTGCGTCTTGAGACTTACAGCGTTTTAGATCAATATACAGACGAACTTTTGACGATACACGAAACTGAGCTCAAGAAACTCAAGGAAGAGAAGCAGATGAAGGAGCCGCTTCTTGCGAATATCAGGAAGTACTTTCTAATTTGCCAGGAAGAGCAGGAGCTCCCAAATGCTGCTTCCGACCAGTCTCGGCTGACTGGACGCGGGGCACGAGAGCCTGGCCGACTCCTTAAGGAGGAGAAAACCCGTAACCGCATCGCGAAGGAAAAGCCTCGAGTAAGTGGTCGAAGAACTACGTTGATTTTATCATCTGACGCGTTCTCCAGCTTGAACAATATTTGCTCGCCTCACTTCCGGCGTGGGAGCAAGACACCGGCCGCACTTTCCTTGTATATGGAGAGTCGATGCTGGAAGCACTGGTGAACACCCTCGAAGAGGAGAACAAGCACAACGCCCCGCCTCGTGCGAGATCGGTCCCTCCACGGTCGAAGACTCCTTGCGACGGCGCCACTCGTGTGCCCTCTGACAAGCGTATGAAACTCGACGAGTCGACGACGGATCGCGCTCCACTCGCGCGGAGCCACAACGGGCGTTCAAAGATCCTCGGGTTGGGGTCAAAGTGCAATGCACCTTCGGCGCTGCCTAGGGCGATACCAAAGCCGAAGCCGGGGACGCAGCATTACGCGTTGGGGCACGGACGCGTGCCAACTGGCAGTGGGGTTTTGAATGGTGGGGTGCGGAATGCGAGTGCCATGAAGAAGGCGTCTAGGGCGCGGCGGGAGAGTTTCAGAAAAAAAGGCCGCGGCCGAGTGTAGATGCAAACTTGGTGAATTTGGGTGGGTCGACGAGGCGCCGGGCTGGTATGTTTACGGCTAGTCTGCGAGGGCAGGATGAGTCTTGAGTGATTTGGTTTTATGAGGGTTACGAACTCTTCCTTGTGTACAGCTACTTATATACTTATGTTCTCCTCGATGTTCTCTCTGTATGCCTTATATGTTTTTATGTATACCGTATTGTTTCCGTGGCTTCGTTGTTTATATGCGAGCGATATAGAGTACTTACGTGGTTTTCTCGCTCTTGCCTGAAGTCCGTCACTCGTGAATTGGTCGTTGGGTAGATCTGGCTTCTACCTGCGAACGCCCTCCCGGCTTTCAGACGCCTTTCTGATGCTGGAATTCGCATTCACGCCTCGCTCTTCTAAATTACTAGGCTAGTAGTTGTAAAGACTGTTACAGTTCCTTCAGGATCGGTTACTTCCTCGATGCGCCATGTACGCAATATCAACCTTTCTACTGGTTCCAATAGGACTCCCGTTAGGCCCAGACTGTGAAGGATGTTCCCCATCGTCGTGAATTGTGACTTGCAAGAGATGGCAGAAGGAATCATGGTTGAGGTATGGTCTCTTCCTTCTCCCCTCTTCTTTACAGGTCTGCCACGCCGTCCGAGCCGTGGTATAAGGCGAACCGGGAAACGTAGTCGTCTAGGAGGTCGGCGGGTCCTGCAGCTCCCATATTCTTCCTTACTTGTTCCTCCCGGCTATACACCTCCAGACGTGCTCTCTCGACCGCGCAAATGAGCGAACAAGGCAGCTCCGTATACAAAATGATGGAGAGACCCGCGAATGCCAGGAATTCGTATACTATCCGTGATGATGGAACCGGTGCGAGTGTGAGGGCTGTTTCATACACGCGATTAAACAACCTGTGGATGAAAGCTGACCGAAAGAATGGCAAGACTCAAGAAGATTGCCTCCTTTAGAAGTAACTTTCAAAGCTAGCAAAGTAGACAGACAGAGAGGTCAAAGGATGTGATGATTATCAGTACACATACATGTCCAAATTCCTTGAGGCGACAAATTGAATGATACTCCAAGTGCGCCACACCAAGTACAGCTAACGCGATGACAGCGTCTGGAATCCTCGCGTGACCCGTGAGCGACGGGCTAATCTGTCAGGTAGAATTTTATTCACGCTGCACGGGAATACAGATGTTCGCTTGGCTAATGATAAGCAAAGTTTCATGTCATCATATGAAACTACCACATACCGACCCCCATCTAGATGAGCTTGGAGGTAAGCCGCGTCTCCTCGCTTTTGCTTCAGGCTCGTGCCAGAGTTTAAAAGAACACTTGTAAATCGAACCAATATTCGCATCGCATTCGCAACAGGCAGTACAGGCATGTACCAGTAGTGTAGTAATATCCGACGTGAGGAGGGGAAAGTTTGTATACGCAAGTGCGCCCCCGTATTGTCCACCCCAGACCGACGTCCTGAAAGACTCAGCACACACGGCGTCCGTCTCCTTCCAGGGCGTTCTAAGCACGACGAAAGCGCGTAGCGCACGGTGATGGGCATGTAAACGTCCCACAACCACAGTCTGCGAGAAACGAAGATCCGAAATGCGCGTCCTATGATCCTCACGGAAGCTAATTCCACTGGATCGTCGGATAAACGTATGCCGGGCCTAATCCCAAAGGACCAAATGTATGCAGTCTTGAAGAAATAGTCAACAGCCGACGGGCGTCCTTGTCGCAAGCACGTACAGATAATATCCGACGATTATCACGCTCCTCCACCAGAAATGGAGCGAAAAAGCCTGCTGCAAGTGGAATCAGCAGTAGTCGCGCTCGCTTGTGTCAAAACTTACAGATGAGTCGTCCAGGTTCTCCGCCCAATACCACAGCGGCATGTGCCAGTAAAAGGTAAGACCGCCTACGCTTTGCAGTAAGACGATATGTCTTGCCGCGCGTATGGACCGAAAGAAAGTAAGGATATCGAACACATCTCGTCCAAATGGTCGCCTTGGCCGTATCATGTCGTGACAGATTCGTTCACCGGCGGCGCACCGATCGAAGATGGCGGTGTCGACCAGCGGAGATTCTGCACGCCGGGGATGTGGCCCTCCATGTTCTTGATGGAATCCAGACGAGTCAGCGTCGATGGACATTGCGGTGGAGCGAGCAAGATCGTCCAGCAACGGTACTTGAATTGGACGCTGGTCAGGGTATCCTCGTCACCGAAGTCTGTGGATGAGAAAAGCCAATTAGCAATGCGCGCCCCATTCATAGGACCAACCAGTCGCACCGTTAAAATATCACACCGTCTCCAAACATGCGCCATTCGCTGTGCTTTGCCGTTGTCGACCTTGTATGTGGACTGGCCTGTGGCAACGATGCGGTATGGTCCGACGGTGCCGACATTCCACGAGCGACATACGGCGGCAAGAGAGGTGGGTGGAATAAGGTAGAAGCGGGACGGATTTTTGGTACTGCGTGCGCAAGCAAAGAGGAAGATTTCAAGGAGAACATCGGCGGGAAGGCGGCGAACAGGATTGAGCAACAGACGATGGTGCTGCACTTTCCATGCCAATGCATCTCGCCCAACCATCACACCCTCAATGGTCTGTTGTAACTCCTCAACAATCGTGTCTAGGTTAGCTAAATCCCTCGTTGCATCGACGCAGATCTTGCGCAACTCCTCCTCTTGAATGATAGAGGGAGTCGTTTGTCGCTAGCAATTGCGCGATATCGGGAGACGGTTCCGGCTCGCCTGCAGAATATCCGATGCATGAAGCTTGGCAGTGGTTACAGCGATGAGCCATGCGAGTACGATTGACGAGATAAGAAGGATAGGATGATTTTCTTGAGGACTTTGTCGAGTAAGATGACGACTGTACTGTTGACAAGCGTAGTTGAAGTCGTATACGAGACGGTGTGTGTTAAACAACTACTTAGGGGCTAATACCAAACAAAGTGCCTGCCGGTGGATCTGCCGTTTCACCTCAACCGCCATCGTCAATTTTCGCAATCTGTGCGTTCTATGTAAAAGTATGTGCATGAATAGGCAGGATTACACTGCCGCCGCTTACGGATACCTATCCGTTTTTATGATCGCACTGCTTATCATCTACCATGTGTGTGGGCGTTCTCGCTCATCGATTCCTTTTTTTGATGAGCTGATCCAGACTAGATTGGCGGAAGTGTGGAGGACACGAACGGTGACGAAGCTGATGGATATGACGAAGGTGAGGCCAGTCCCGTTCTCGTCCGGTGTATTGAATTAATGCTTGATTCAAGTTATTTATCCTGTAGGTTCCTCGACCGCTTTCATCTTGAGTTATGCATCTTCATACTCCTTGTAGGTTGAGTACGAAGAAAGCGGTCACGTTGTCGACGACGTGAGTGTACGGTACCAAGGAACACTCCAGCTGAAAGGTGTTTTCAGGACCTGCACGACATTCTGGTGAAGCCTTTACCGGCTGGTTGTCGTCTTACAGCCATATTCGATGTACGTGCCGTTATCATTTCTATGTATTGCCTGCTGTTCATCTTTCATATGCTGACAGTCATGTTATTCGGCGACTGCGCTAGGTAAGACTCGAAACGCCATCACTTCCTCAGCTGTACTGACCGATAACTCCAGATCTGCCTTACGTTGTACGTCCAGATCTTTTCTTCACTTCGCCTCCTGACACGTTACAGTACTCAACCGAAGGCAAAATCAAGGAGCCCAACCTCATGGCCGAAGCTGGAGAAGGGCTTCTCTCTGCAGTGTCGTCGTACGCTCGGGGAGATACTGGTGGAATGTTTCAATCTGCGATGGGCATCTTCAAGATGGTTACAGACGCGGGCGAAAGCAAGGAGGCAGACGAATACACCAAAGCAACGAAGACGAGCCCCGGCGACGTCATCTCCTGGAGTGGATGTAAGGACTCGCAGACAAGTGCTGATACCCAAGAGGCTGGGCGAGCTACTGGGGCAATGAGTTATGTGAGTCGCCACACCCGTCTTCGCCTTCCCGATCGACCAACAGTCACCAACTGATGTGAATTTGAAAGGCTTTTGGGACGGTCCTTACACACTGAGTTACACAGAACCCCAACCAAAGCTATATGCAACTGTTGAACAGCATCCGGGATATTCTAGTGAACGAGTACAGTCAGAAGCCTCAGGTACTCGCGGTCGTCCTTGGAGTTGTTCATTCTACTGACTCCATATCATTAGTTATCTAGCTCTCATCCCATGGATACAGATTTGCTTTTTATCGCTTGACTGTACGACAAAGTTGTACTATGTGCTACGGTAGAAGTCTTTCATGTATCAATAGGTACTAGTAGGAATAGTAGAATAGTACTGTGAATCGGGAACGCCATGTCTGAAGTTGGGCTGAATGTATGACCCTTCGTGCTAGTTGTAGTCTGACATTCCAACATTATCGGGAACGCTGTCGAAGATGGGTTCTTCCTCCATACAGAGAGCAGATCCTGAAGGGCCGTATGATGACCCATGGTCGAAATCGTGCAAGTCGAACTTTTCCGGTGTAGGAAGGAAGTGGCTGGGTGGTGTATTGAAAGGACTGGGCTCGCGATCCAACATGGGGGTGCTGGGTCTCTCTTCGAAGGTATCGTCGTAATCCCAAGGCGTATGTGGGGATGCATAACTCGCTAGGCTACATTAGTCACGAGTATCAAGCAAGACGAGGCACGACTCACCAATAGACGACACGCGTAGCGCCCGTAGATATGAGCCCGCCTCCGATTCCATCTCACTCTCGTGGTCCGTGTCGTATGCTGGTGCTGCCTCCAACATCCTGAACTGATTAATCGGGACGCTGTTGAAAGACACGAAGGTTGAGGACAACGACATGGTCGTCAGCGGTGAAGGGGAGTGTGAAAGACTCTGGATATATTGTTTCATGTTTGGCGAGCCTGCGTACGCTGCGCCACGGTATCTTACCGCCCGATACTGGTCGAGATATTCCAAGTCTAAACATAATAGGGCGTCAAGGATCGCGACTGCTGACGGCCGCTTTTTTGGTGATGGGGAGAGGCAGTGAATCAGGACCATATTCCAAAGATCTGGTCGCAGAACGTGCGGCGGAGGCTGTGAAGGAACCTTTCTTGAGGCTAGTCGTCGCATGACCGCTGCATCGTTGCGCACGTCCGAGTAAGGTGGCCGACCCGTGTAGATCTATAGAGCTTTCAGACGACAGAAACAATGACCGTAGTAATTATCTACATACCTCGATGATGGTGCAACCAAAAGAGTAAACGTCCACTTCTCGAAGAAGGCTGGGGTCATATTCCGAGTCGGGTACCATTTCTGGAGGAAGCCATCGGATATTTCCTCGGTTACGCGATGAAGACCCTGGCATTTGGGTCTCCTCAAGAACAAGGCTTATACCGAAGTCGGCGAGATAACAGTGCAGATCATTTCCAACGAGAATATTTGCCTACAGAGAACAGTCGTTAACGTGGTCAACAAACTGCACGACGTCAAAACTCACGCCTCAGATGTCTTTGTGTATTATGTATACACGGATCCAGACTGTGTAGATACTGCATCCCTGGGGCAACGTCCCACACCTATATAATAGAACTCAATACAAGAGGCGTATCATCAAGAAAAAGGGGCGTACGTGTCCCAATCTGTTATGGAGAGGGTTCTTCTCACGGAGAACGCACCCCCGGAGTAGCTCACATCGTCGTATTTCACGAGAGACAACAGCGGGATGTAGAACTGGGACGGAAGAGCGTTGTATCTCTTGCTTAACGCGCGCAGACATTTAATGCACGTCCTCCGATATTCATGGTCTGATGAGGGCATGAGGTCCAGCTCCTACCACGGCATGAGAAGACGAAGTAAGAAGAATACGATCGCGAATACATACCGACTGCAGCTCGTCTATGACCGCATAGACAAAGTTCTCCGATACGTTTTTGATTCCTCGCCAAGGGGTGGGTAGCTGGAGGATGGCCCGGATTGTTTGAGGTTCGTCAGTTCTGAGCTGAGATCATCGCTGCGAGGCGTTCATAGACACTGGCTCTGGCATGATGATCAATCGAGCGTACGCAGAGATGGTCGTCTTGTATGAAAAAAGAGGGCTGTGAAACTGATTGCATTTGACACGCGCGTGTGCGGAATGATAGGATGATGAGAACAGCAATTGGTACCGCTACTGGAGCCTATGATTTAATAGAAGAAGCTCAAGAAGCACCAGACACAGCATACAGTGGGCCCGAGCGTCTATTCGAGGTACCTCGCCACATGGATTCATCACAGTAACGTAAACCGCACCTACTACCTGTCTCCTATAGTATCATTCTGCTGCTCATCAGTAAGATGATCGCTATACCAATCAATCAGTCAACGTACACTCCGACACCGAAACAACTTACCACGCCATCTTTTCGAAGTCAAAACACGGCCTCCTTTATACCGGGACATCGATCCTTCAACATCGCCAAAAACTCCGTTCCCCATGCTGCTCGGTCCGTCGCTGGCCACACGTTCAAGCTGCGCACATTCGGGAAGTGGGCCACGGAGTCGACAATCCTGCTCATTCGCTGCTGGGTCATGTGCCATCCAATGGGCAGTCCCATGTCCAAGCGACGTATTCCCGTCAGTTGCGTCTCAGCTCGCTCTGCCGTAGGCAGTGACAACCATTCGTCGGATTCGCTGAGGTGGCAGAGAGGTAGGTGAAGCGCAGTTACGGTTGGTGGAAGGCGAGAGAGAATGAACTGGAGCGTGTCCGTAGACGGTCGGCTTTCTATACGCACATCCCGCAGACAGGCGAGCGTACCAGGTACGGACAGCCATGTGGAAAAGAAGGAGGAGGGTGCGGTAACTTCTTCGAGGTTCGGAAGGGCGTTCTCACGTATAGCATGACCGCGCTCCACGCTGTCTTCTACAGAGATACGGAGTATGATGAGGTCGATGAGGGATGGATGTCGGCATAAGAAAGTATCCAGTTGCGTCTGGGTAACGGAACGACTGCAGACGACTATATCCTGCAGTGAGTCGAGCTGAAATTCGCAGAGGTAAGGTCCGATGTCGACATCTTCGAGGACCAGCCTGCGGATACGCGAAGCATTAAGCGAGGCAATCGTCCAGTTGACAATTGGAGGTAGGAATAGGTAAGGGCAGTAGGAGAAGGTGACCAACGTTGGCATCGTAAGAAGAGGCCCATCATATGGAGGGATGGATTCTGTGTCGTCGTCGATTGGGATTCCTTGCCCAAAATCCATCATGAGTTCGTCACCCATGTAAATGCTGTCTGGTATGATGAACGTCAGGCTGCGCAAGAGGTCGTACACTGCCAGACGATTGTTGCGCAAGTCCTGGGGCGATAGCTGATCCCTCTTATTCCTCCATTGGAACCCGAGGCCTGGCCCGTAGGGTAACTCGATGGACACTGAATGCAGCGTCGGCTTGGTCTCGAAATATTTGGTGATCTACTTTACTTCGGCGGGGAATGAGGACAACGAGAAACGCGTGTTCAAGACGTTGATCTTGGGTTTCGCGAAGAAAGCAAGGCGGATAGCTTGGAATGTAAGGAATGACCATGGACTGAATGTAGGCGTGGATCGTAAGCTCCCAACGTAGAATGTGGTAGGATCATGAACAAATGGGATTGGGGCTGTTTCGGGGTGGGACGGGGGGGAAAAGTGATGATTGAACGCAACCTGGTTAAAGCGTCGGCAAAGTATGCCAACCGAGATGATGTCGTGCTCGGTTATGTCCGAAAATATAAGCATGAGGACTTCATTTGGCAGATCCAGGATCTTGTGAGACCCCTCGCGTGTCGACTGGTCATCGCAGTCGACATGGTCTCGCTTAATGCGCTTGAGAATAAACATGTTGACTAGAACTCCTTTGTTAGGCGTGAAAGGTGATGTCTGATGTATAAAATCACCTGAAGCATGCGCTGAAAGTATTAGCCAGTTTCTAACGAACCACCTCGATACTGAGCGTTATAATTGACGTTAGACAGCAGTGAGTCAAGGTCTGCGCAAAGAGATCTCAATCTGGCAGAAACGAGCATAAATTAGTAAAACGCACCGTGTAAGAAATTCTAGCATTTTTCGTCTACTGTACTAAACAGATGAAAGAGATGATGATGGTAGAAAGAGAAAGTTGGTGCCGGCGAGCCACGTGACGTGGCTCAAAATGCCGAAGGCAACTTCCGCTTGGCAAAGTTCCCTTGCTCTGCATTTAAGTAACGTCCGTTTGCGCTCATTTCTCTATCGTGATCCTCTTGCCCCTTCCATATTAAGACACGATTCCATGGAGTTGCCATCAGTATGAGCCTTAGCAAATTCAAGAGACAGATGTTTCGTGCAGAATTGACAGAAGCTATCGATAGTATGAGCGCCCAGGGAAGTTCCGGAGACGAGGCTGTATATCTACAATCGTCTGAGAGTCGTCGACAAGCTGTACCGTGAGTAGTCGACGTCTGGTATTGGGCCCGAAGTCGGAGGCAATCAGAGAGTCCATAATCTGGCCAAAGACCTCAGCATGTAGGATCGATTTAGCCATCCCAGCGACGAGAGTACGAGGTCCAGTGGCTGCCGCAATAAGAATCTTAGGATCAAGAAGTCCCGCTGACGCCGGACTTGCTGATCCGTCAGAAGCCCAGACCGTGACGTCACCCTCTTTCGACTTGACCTTTGACGACGACATTGGCGATATCGACGCCATCCAGCGGATCCAGCTTTCTGCCGCCGTGCGCCCTTCCAGTCGTGGTTTCAATAGGGACATCATTGAACACGCCGACCATCCTGTCCCAGGCCACGGACGCGCCGAGATCAGAAGCACGATGGGTAGGAAACGGTGGATCAGTGCGAGGAGAAAAGGTGCGAGCATTCCATTCACCAACTTGACTGAGTAAACTCACCCCTTTCTTGCGCAGCAAAATCCAAGTGCGTCCGTGTGGCACCTTCCCAGCGCATACGCCTCCGTCTTCTTCCATTGGGTGAGCCATCCGTACGCGAACTGGAACCGCTCCATGGAGAGAGCGAAGTACATGAGCCCAGCTTCATTACGTGCAAAGAGGTAGGAGTCGTCCATTGCTTCAGCCATCGAAATCCTAAGCTCAATGTCATCATTAGGGAGGTGTGGTCGCCATGTTCCGCTTTCAAGGACCAGAAGACAAGACTACTTTCGCTATCGGAGGCCAGATTAGAGAGCCAACGATATCCGAGACTGGTCGTGAGCGTCGACTTTAGAGGAGACAATGGACCACCTTGTTTCGTCACGCCAGATATGAAGATCTGGTCGGTCATTCCATGCGCTGTTCGTATCGAGCATTTCACATTGTCCTGCGCAGCACAGTCGAGCTCGATAATCGAGGCGGGTAGTCCGTAGGCAGTGACGGCGTTGTGAAACCCTTGAGGTGCCAGGTAGTCGAAGCCTTTCATCTGGTCGCGCTTGAGACACCAGACTTCGGCTTTATGACGGTGAGCCCAAGTTTTTATGCCCGATAGAAAGCTGACAAGATCCCTAGCCTGTACCCCCTGTTGTGTCGCGACTTGTGTTTCTGGAATGATACCTAGCCGAGCGACATAAGGAGTCAAACAGTAGTTCAGCCAAGTCATCGGTGAGTTCGCCAGAAAATTCGATATCTGCAAGCCGCGATAACGGTTGTTCCTGATGTACGTCGTCTTGGTCTTATTAATCCCTTCGTTAATCCCACGTAGGACTGCTTCCATAACGCTGCGTTCGAGCTCGTCCAATGCCCCGACGTGAGTCGGACGTCATGCAGGTTGCGCACCAATACTTCGAAAACGGCATCACGTACTTTACGCGGAGGATCAAAAAGTGTATATCCATGGCTTGCACGAACGGCGAGGTCGCTCCCTTTGTTGGGCACAGCGCGTTCCTGCGGTGGAGTGTGATCCAGGACGCGGCGTTCATCCACGAGGTTGATGGTGTCAAGAAGATTTGGAGCGAGAGTAACGTCAGCGAGGACTTTGACATGGCCCGACAACTCCAGTTGAAAGGCCATGTTATTCGACGGGCTACATATTCCAACGCCGGCTTCAAGGCGGCTGTCAGTCTTACGGTGGCTGACGAGCTCAAAAGTATTCTTATGGTGAGCGTCTCTTATGTTTGTTAGACTCCATTAACTCGGCGTGCAGGCTGTAACGAGCTCATATTCAACCCGCTCATCTCATGGTGGCGCCTGGGTCCTATCACAAAGCAGTTACGCACGTTCGCGTTGTCCAACGCGCCCGTCCACTACAGGATCTCGATGATGTTGTACATGTTCTCGTACTACGGTATTGCGGGCGTGGCGATGCTCTCGCTTCTCAACTATCTCCTCTCGGGTGGCGGCTTCTACATGCACTCATTCGAAATCTGGCTCGCCTGTACCGTCGTCTTCTCTGGCGCGGGTAATCTCGGATACACGCTGCTCCTCGGGAAAGAGAAGTATTCTCAGCTCGTTAATCGAGAACATGATTTCTTGTAAGAATCCTTTTTGCTGTTCTTTCTTTCGTTGACTGATGTTCTGTTGAAGCTTCTTCTTCGGCGGTTTATCGATCCATTTGTTGGTCGCGCTGTTGGCGCATATGTTCTCGTACACTATTACGTGGGGCGCGACGGCGAAGGAGCTTGAGAGGTCCAACTTTTTTTTGGAGGTGCCGAAGATCTGGAAGCGGTATTGGCCGTGCTGGTAATGTGTACGCTCGCCATCGTGGGGATGGTGGTCCTGAGTGTGACGCTGGTGCCGGATACGTGGCGGTACTGGAGTGTTATCTTCCCGCTTGCGTGAGTGCTTCTCTTTGTCGTTCCCGTCTCCTTGTACTTACGCGGGCGCTTCAGAATCGTAACCGCGAGTGATATACCGTTCCTGATCGTCCCCAAACCCGTGGCTTATGATATTCTCTTATCTGTCTTTTCATTCCATCTTGGCCTCGGGCTTCTTGTGTCGTGTTCTATTTACTTGTTTACTTATGTTTACGCTACCTTACATGCCGATATGCAAATACGAAGCCTCATGGCCCTCTTGGCTAATTTATTACTGTCGGAGTTCAATGTGATTACTTGTAGATTTCGGCGAGTTGTGTGGTCCGGCGTGGATCGACAGCAACGATGAGAGTAGACACTTGTATAGGAAAAGATCGATGCGCCTGTTCTTCGGGACTATGAAAAAGGATAACATGGTACACATCTAGCTAAGCAGATACGGCGCATGTGGCACCACCTTTTGAGGGAAGTTCCTGGGTCTCGTCTTGAATCAACGAACCCCGCTTACAAGTACAGCAAATGTGAAACGTGTTCGAGCGTAACGTACGCGGAGTCCACGCTCTGCATTAGAATTCATTTTGGTGTACTTTTACTTACTGTGTCTTCCGATTCGGCGCTCTCAAATGACTAGTTCGCGGGGTGAGGATGATCCCGGATGAAGTGCCTTGAGCTCCTCCCCTATTGACTGCATCTTTAGCCTAGAGGATACTTGAGAGGATATCATACAAGTAGGTATTCAGGAGTTGTTTTTTTAGCTCGGCTTGAGAACATTTTTCTGGGATCCGCTTCGCAAGTACCTTTGATAGTCTCGAGTTTACTAGGTAGGTAGATGTTTATTGGTCTAATTCAGTTCAACTGTTGTAACGATTGGTACAAGTGAATTGTCAGTCAGCACGCTGCACCCGAATTTCGAATTGCTACACTATCTTGGCCCGAGGGTGGCGTAAGTGGGTTATGTGCTTGGCGTATACCTTGGTGACGCCAGCCTTCGGTATTGCTATTGTATGTTGTTCGTTGGTGATCTGAGAGCGCGTCATTAGGGAATCGGGGTTCACGAGTCATTTAATTTGAATGGCCGAGCAGCGTTGATCTCAATTGGAGTTTTTAGATTCAATTGCTGGTGGTATACTCAAACTCAAACTCAAACACATGATGGCGGAGTTACAAAATTCGGCGCTCCAGCTGGCTTCAAGTGTCTCGACAAGTCACCAGCTGGACATATTGTTCTCCCCAAAGAAAATGCAGAAGCTACATGATACAAGGGAATGCATATTGAATATTGAGATCGAGGCCACAGCAGGTGAAGGAAGGGCATATTTGTAACTCCGCGATCATGACATGGCGACCAGGCGCCTATCGTTTTGCAAATACCCTTGACACTAATAGTAATACAGACAACTCTTCTTTCTAGATTCCACAAACATCGTCGACACGTGCTCTCATTTGCCTTTGTTCCTCTCAGTACAACTCATCTTTGTTTATGAGCCGCCTCAAACCTGTGTTCGATTGGAGTCCGAACGCACCCCCTGGATCTCATGTCGACATGTCGAGCCCACCGTCACCTGCTTCTGCATCTAGTCCAACCCGAAACGTCCCCCGCCCGCGTGTCATTCGGCGTAGTGCGGCTCAAGCCACGGAAGCAAGCGATTTAGCGTCGATACTAGCGCAGCGTCCGAACGAGAGCTGGAAAGATTTCTTCAACCGCCGTGCATCGACGTATAAGGATTCGGAGCTTTCTGAGAGTGAGGCAGTCAAGATACAGCGGTTGGCGAGGGGGATGGTGGCTAGTTGGTTTCAATGCCCTAGGACGTACGAGTGGATCCCGGGCAACCGGTTCGGATACGGAAAGAGGGTCTTGGTTTCTTTTGAGAAGCTGCCGGAGGTGTGGAAAAAGTATGGGAATACGCACCGTCGGTATGATGCGTGGGCGAACGAGTGGGATTTGAATATTGAGTTTGATCTGGTGCTCAAGTATCCTGAAGATGAAGGTACTGGTGTACAGATATCTTGCGTGTGTTGAACTAACGTATTCTGTTTATATAGCTCCTCGATATGGCGCATTAGTAGAAATTCGGACCTTGCCGGTCAAGAGGATTCTTCAGCTTCGTTATGGCTATCACGTCTCTACGCCTACGACTGCCGACTCCCCTATTTCCCTCATTTCGCCCGCCGTCTTCAAAACCTGCATGTCTTACATCGGCGCACCCAGAGCCACCGAGCCCAGTACAGAGATCTACAACATCATCTGCACGCTCGAGACGGAATGCACTTCAAAGGCGCAGCCCAACATCCAGAACGACTTGTACTACCACATCCACTACCCCTCCAGCTTCATCTCCAACGTCCAATCCACATCTTTCCGATTCCAAAAGGTTGACGAGCATCCGTGGTACTGCATCCGGTGCATCGACTCCCCCCCCTCATCCGCCGTCGAAGTGCTCGTCGGCACCTCCCTCGACCTCGTGACGATCCTACGCAACACGAGCGTGTGCACCATATCCAATATAGTCTTTTTCTTCATGCACAACGGCCTGGCGTGGACGACGGCCCTCAGGGAGCCGCTTCCCGTGATGTCTCATCCGCGCAGCTGGCCCAGGCTGAGCGCGGACGACCCTTACACCGTCTATGTCCAGAAACGCGCAGAGATCCTGGGGGATCCAGCTGTCGCGCGCGCTGCGCTGATGCACGGCGGGATCGTATGGCGCCTCGCAAGGGAACACGTCGACGTGTGCTGTCTCCCTATATGTCCCCCGCGCGCTGTGGTGTCGTGCAGCATGCCCGCGGGGTACGTCCATTACGACATGCTCACTGCTGAGGAGGTCGATGTGATATGCGGGGTGTATCAACAGGGCGAGTCGTGGTTCCCCACGCCGGAGGTGTGGAGGGAGAGCGCGATGGAGCTGGGCTTCTGGACGGCGGACGCGGAGAACTGGTTCCAGGGGTATGTGATGAGGTGTGTAGAGGGTGTGCAGTTGTTTCCGAGGGCGCAGGAGGTTTGGAGGGTGGCGTTGAGCGAGCACGGGAATGGGAAGGGGAAGGAGATTATGAGGGTGATGGAGATGATGGCGGGTGAGTTTGTGGATCAGTATTTGGATGTTTATGCTTTCACAGTGTAGGGGAGGAGGGGTGCGAATTCTTTTTACGTTGTGTAAATAGGCAGTAGGATTTGCGTGTTTCTTAGCTTTTAGTGAACAGTCCAGGTTAAATATTATGTGGTGCATCAGCAAAATCACAAGTACTTATGGCAGTACTTACGCCACTTATCTAAGTTGTTCAAGTTGTCCAAGTCGGGTAAGTGTGGAAGTGATTCTTACTTAGCTCGTTGATGTTGATTTACTCATCAAGTGTCCATGGACTTGTATAAGTCTGATAATTTTCCTGTAAGTCAAGCTCCAAGTCAGTTCACAAGTCACTCAAATCTCACAGTTCAGATGGAATCACGCCATGGTATTACACGAAATAGGTATATTGATAGAACGAAATATATACTACTCAGGGCCTGAACGGCCACTACCATCAGCCTCGCCCGGGCCCGCACCCTCATGAGAATCACTGTCAAAATCCGAATCATGCAACTCCTCCCCGCTATCAGGATGCTCGCCGTCGGAGCCATCGCAACGACGACCTTCTTCCGTGCCTGCAGGAGCTCCAGGGCACGCTCCGTAATGGTATCCCAGTGAGCCTGCTTCATGGCCGCGATGGTCGTGAGAAGCGCGGTAGCTCGTCGTTCGTCTATAATGGCTCCAGAGCTCGGGTCCTTATACTTCAGGTCCTCAAAATTGGTACCAGAGAACTCGAACGGAGACGCCCTAGCAGGTTTCACCATGAGTCGCCCGTGGAGTAGCACAGTAGCGCGCGTTGAATCTAATCAGGGAGGTCAGCATCTTCTTGTGGAATGGGGAGAGGAATGATGGTACGGCTTGTACTGAGATGGTAAGTGCCCCAACTGGATTTTCATCGCGTTCTTCGATTTTATCCGCGGGGTTGGCAGCCCCAAGGTGTTCACCGTAGACAGTACATACGAGGCGATGGAGGAACAGACCCTGGAAAATGTCAATTAACGTGATAGAAATGGTGGATTGGCGGCGGCGACAGCTTTGCGCGGGATCAACGAGCCTTCGATGATCTCCGTTTTGACGATGGACTATAGAAGTGTAAACATGAGCTTTACATTATCTAGGAACTCGAATTTACCTTGCGTGCACGGACAGTCTTCTTCGCAATGTTCTTGAGCTCATCAGCATTATCTGCCTCGGATGAAATACCGCATTCATTGAACCCGTGTTCCGAGAGCTCGCCGTCAGTGTTAGGTTTGTGTTAGGTGGTAGGGAGAGACCGTCGGACTGGTCAGGCGTGGGTGGACGGCGTTGGCTTCATTTGCCTTTGGACGTCCTGGGAGGTTCAACAATGGTTTCCCATCCATCAATCAAGGCTCGGGGCTTAGACGCCCGCGATTTCTTCGGCGGATTGCTGTGAGAGAATTCGAGTTAGGATGGAGTTAAGGTGAGAATAGAAACATACTCGTCCTCGCGATCCGAGGTAGCTTTACATTAATACATTTGGCGCCTTCATTGTATTGATCTTCTGGGGTGCCGTCACTCCTTTCTTCTCCTTCACACCACCATTGCGTTTCGCTTTTCTGGTCTGTTTCTTCTGTTTCTTCGTCGTCTCCGCGTCGTCCAAGTCGTCTGCCGTCCTGGTCGCTATCGGACTCGCCTTCAGAAGAGCTGGGCTTCGTATAGTCGCCGTCATCGGGCGAATCAATATCTATGGGACCAGACATTGACGAGGCTGGGCGCATTTCGTCGTCGTGGGCGTCGTCATCTACAGTCGGTACGTTGATTATTCAGTGTCTTTTCGAACAGCAATAACATGAAGTACAGCACCTCACTCCTTATCCATGTCTTGACGCGCTGCCCGACGACTTGACCGTCGTTGAGGTACGTCTGGTTCTACTTCTAAACAAATCAATGCTTAGACTCCCATATTTCATAGTCCTCATACCGGAAAGGCTTTTGATGGTTCCATGGGAGGCTCAGGTGGCGGACTGACGGGCGCTTCAACGGGCTGTAGCAGCGGACGCGTCTTTCAGGGCTGTTTGACCCCGTCGGGAGGGTGATGTGCAACAAGGTCAGTCTCCTTCGCTTCTCTCGCAATACGCTCCTTCATCTTTGCTGTCTCGGCGCTTCCCGTCTCTCGTACCTCCTCCTCCGCTGCCTTTTTTGCCTTCTTCGCGTCGCTCTTTACCTGTTTCTCACCTTTTTCCTTTGCAGCTTTCTTCTTCTTGGTGGCGGTCTGTTCAGGCGTCAGCCCAGTCACCGTACTGTAATCAGCCACCTTCCCAGGATGCATCAAGTGTCTTTTTGCGAAAACTATACGCAGGCATGATAAAGGCAACAGGCGATGGTACTGGTAGAATCAAACGATGTGCGTGACGGTGGTTGATGATGACCAAGCCAAAAAACTTATTAACCGTGGCGAACGTACGGCCCATTCTTATCGTTCTGCACCACATGCTTACTTTTTTTCCAGATTTCATCTCTCGTTGGCTCCAATGCTTCCTAGGTGTCTTTGACAAAGCTCGATCTTCAAAATCAACGATGCCGTTAACACTTTATTTGTCCTATCTAGCGCCCTGTCTTTCTGTTTCTGTTAACACGTTCAGCCTGATCAGTAAGTTCGGACCCGTCTGGTCGCGTCTGGCGGAGGTCGCCGTCTGGTGCTGCGTGGTGCCATGCGAGCCATACGGGTACCATACCAGTTATGCAGCCAGACACAGTGCAGTCTGCTATACACTGGTTGGACTTTTTTTCTCTCAAAGTTAATCACTCACAATATAAGCTTCTTTCATTAATATTCGACTCCCAGGCATGATACTCGATGTCGTTTTCGACTGACGCGAACAATGCGAAGCAAGCAAGAGCTATCCGGGTTCGGGTATAAGCCGGTCCGAGGCACATGGTCTGTGCGCGAGCACGCAATTGACCTGTTGGCTTTCGACGCATAAGTCCAAATCTCCCACTTCCTCTGAGCACTCAGCTGAGTTTCTGTGACTATGACCAGGAACTGTTGACCGCCGCTCGATTCACGGACCATGCCACGAAGGCTCTTATGACGATGATACGACTACCGACACACCAAGCTACGATTAGCACAGCGACGAAGAATGGGACCGCAAGCCGGGATGGTTCGCTCGACGATTTGGACCGCAAGCACGATGAGTTTAGCCCGTTTGATGACCTACTTTTCTAACTACCACCCGACGTCGGCGATCTTCACGCCAGCATCGACGAGGATAATGGACAGCGACGGCCCCCAATGGCGACCCGACTTTGGGAGCGACAGCCGGGATCCAACCCACACGACCGCCTGAGTAATAGCCTCGACTGCAGAGACGACGCAGGCTGTCACTGCCAGGCATTAGGACTCCGCTGACACGATCGGCTGCCAAATTCACCAGCTTCGTGCTGAGACAGGCCACGGATGAGGGCGCGCCCAGGCAACGGCACAGATACCCTAATGGCGATAACGCCGCCCACGGACGAGGTAACGAAGGCGGCTTCGTTGCCGAGACATAGACCAGGACCAGGACTGTCTGAACGACAGGATTGACGATGCGGGGAGGGACAGTGTGGCGTTGTGGAACTCGGTTGCGTCGTTTCGGTCGACGAGCACGCCCGTGCAAGGCGCGCGAGTTCTGCTGTCACCTTGCACAGGCCAACGTCCTCAGTCAGTACCCTGTACCGCATCTTTCGCTGGTTTCACACCTTTCTAGATCTGCCACCGCGGTAAATTTAGCTTCAGAGAATTACGACCTTCCCTTCGACGTGATATGTTATCGCTACCTTGAATCCGACGTCCCGAATCTACTTCGTAAAAACTATGGTCTGTTATCAGATTAAACTTCCCGAAGTCCAACTAATCACTTTTCCAAGTCGCATGCCGCCGTTCCCGCCGTTCCTCCCCCCACAGCAGACTGATGAACACAGCAAGCACGAGCACGACGGCGAGGCTGACGACAACGAGGACATCGAGGACAACTGCTGGTGGCCCCGACGCAGAGAGCGATGAATACGGTTACAACCTTTAGGTAAGTTGCCATCCGGTCTCTCTTTCATTGAGCTGACTCGTTCCATAGTCGGCTTGCTTCTGCAGTTCCGCCAGGTGAAGATGGAGATTGCTGTTGTTGACTAGTTTATCTCCTCCACACTAGAACTATGTTATTTATATCAGTCTCAATACCATCCCATTTTACACTCTACAGACCGAATAATGTGTAAGAACCGGATAACGAGCTGTACGGGAACCGTATACGATCATCCGGATGCGTCGTAGCCAGTACAGGGTCCGTCTGGTACCGCATGGCACGGATGTCTGGTTCCGTCTGGTTGATTCGTCGGAGGTGCATAATTTATGCATGTCGTTTCTGGCGCCAGACGCGTCTGGTGAGCATGGTTGGTCTGATGCCATGCCCACCAGATGGGTGGCTACTTACTGATCGGCGTGACGACGTATACCGTTCATAGTCCTCATTGGTGAAGCAGCCATAGCAAATGAAAAGTTTGTACAAATCCAATCCTGTCGCGAAATTGCGAAGAGCATCTGCAATCTGGGCTGCAGCACATGCTTCCTCATCATATGAGTTGCTATGCTTAAATTACCACACAAGAAAGTCTACAAGCTGCGATATATTTCAATGTACAAACGCAATATATAGCCTTAGGGAGATTGTATAGAAGCCAAGAAACTGTCGGGGGAAAATGACCCGGGCACATACTCTCTGGAGAGATCGGTACGCGGCTTGTCGTCATCGGTGTCTGAAGGAGGTTAGTACAAGTATGGTAGATGTACATAATTCACGTACCATATTCCTCGCCGTCAAAAGTGTACCCATGTTGACCTATCACCGCATTGCATTCACGGTTAAGGTCGGCAGGTAGGACAAAGTTGGGCGGAGGGCGCCGAATACGATGTTTGATTAGCCACGGCTGGAAGATATCGCATATGCAGTACCACAACGGTTCTGCGTACGCGAGAATATCGTTGAGAAATGGCTGAGCAGCCTGCAGAATCAAGCGATTCAGCTTGTCGTACCCTGCTCGGCCAGAGTAGGCGAAAACTCCAACCCGGTGAGCTATCATCGTCGCCTAGAAGGAATTATTAGTAGGCGCAGAGTTAAGAGTAGAAAACAATGTACAGCAAGTTGAGAGAGAAGGATAAATCGCAGTGTAGCGCGCCTTTGGTCGTAGGGGTGGCTGGCACCTATCTGGGCATGCCGGATAAAGACAGCTCTGAGGCGTACGAGTGTGTCATCTGCCTGAGATGGGACGAGAGACATTGTGAGAAGGTGGCAGTAAGCGATGAAGCCACGATGCCGTTATTTTGGTTTAAAGAAGCGTCTGCGGGATCGGCGCTGACAGTGCTTTCTTCTCTACCCAAATTCACCTCAACATTCTCTCTCACCACGACCACGATGGACTCGACGACGGGCGGATTTCCAAAGTACGGCAGAGATGCAAACGAAGGTCAGACAAGTCGAACGCGGCGAAGAGTGGCTTCCGGCACCAATATTGTTACGCTAACGAAGAGCTCAATTGCAGCTTTTGTACATGATCTGCTTGCTTCTTTTTTCGCGCCTTAAAAAGACGAAAGCCTCCCAGGATTTATCGTGTATGACAGCGACAGCGGCAACCGCACGATTGAGTTTGACGGAGATAACATTGATGCTGACTAACGATCTCTTGTCTTCTAACAACGACATGCAGCGCCAAGTTTGCTTGTCGTAACGCTTCTTGGCTCCGTCCACGCATACCCATCTCTGATCAATGCAATACAGCAGATTGCAAAACGACAGTACCCCTATATTCTCAGAGGACGCTGGACTTTACTATGGGGACTCGATGACGCGTACCCATGCCCTTGGCGAGATAGGACAGGACACGGTCGACCTCGCAGGATTGGTGCTCCAGGATCAGTATTTCGCATCCATCAACGACACCAACACAAGCGTACTTGATACTGGTGGAGCCGGTATCTTTGGCTTGGGTTTTCCTGTGAACAGGTACGCGCCAATCCCTTTGTTTCCGTCTCCCTGCTTATTAGCAGACCAGCTTTGTTTGGTCCGAAGTCTTCTTCGATACCTACGCGTCTCGCCGCCGCCGTCGCCAGGAAACCTCACGAGTCGGGTCCGTTCATCCCCCGTCTCATCGCCCTCGCGTCGTTGGCCGCACCCATGTTCGCCGTTACCCTCCAGCGGAATACCATTGATCGCGCCGGCAACCTCGGACGCCTCAGCATAGGCGAACTTCGGCCCACAGTCTACAGCAATAGCCTAACGTGGGTACCTGTTCGCGGAATTCGCAGGCCGAGGCCAGTCTTCCCACAAACGACATCTTCTAATCTCCCGAATAGACGTATGCCATCGCATGGGAGGTGTTTGTTGATGCCGGACGGTCAGCGCCTGCCGCACTCTCAACTCGCTGGTCCCTCCATTCAAACCTCGGCTCTCATCGACACTGTGCGTCCGTTCCGTCTTGTTCGAATTGCCTTGCTCACGTCCTCCAGGGCAATTCTCTTATTTGTGGACCTGCCGATGTTATCGATGCCTTAGGACGTTCGAAATTGATGGCGATGTTCCCTGTGGATCCTCATCATTTCATCAATTGGATAGCACGGAGGGTTGTATCGCCAACATCGCTGTGACCGACACGGACAAGGCTATGTGTATTCGTGGAGTTTGGGCAATCCTTTCTTGAAAGGGTGGGTTCTCGTCCATTGAACTGTCATCCTCGCCGCTGAGCCGACGTTGTAAAGTTCTCTCTCTCTAAGACCCTCCAACAATAGGATTCCTTTCGACAGTGCCCGATGATGCCGCCACTTCCCTATTAATAGCTCTCGACGATGCACACGGAAACTTGGCTGGCACGTCTCCGACTGGCGTTCTGACTGGGGGATCGACGAATTCCCTGGGCGTTCAATAAGCTGATGCGACCAGCACATCGTCGACAGCACCGAACAGCGGCGAAGCTCTTTCACGGACACCATGGATGGCATGTTTCATTCTGATACTTACTGTCGTCTTTGTCGTTTGATGTTCTAACATATACCTACTTACCTTCTGAAATCTTTTTTACTGGCTATTAATTCGGGTATTCGAGGAATTCTTATTATATCTCATATGGACACACTACTATGCTATTCTCTTCTATGGCGACTTTCTGACAACTGTCGGTGGAGGAGCAGATTTTGTGCAACGCCGCGAGGGAAGCAGCCAGCACGAATACCGTTCTTGGACTACAGCCTGCGTGCGCATCCGAAACACAGATGCGCATTCTGTATACCATCTTTCAATATCTCCCAGGCGGACGAGGATGGCGTGGCGCAGCTCAGTCCTTACAGTGTCAATGGTGGTAGGCTGATTTACACGAAGAGATTGTTCGAGAACGGTTGGCGTGATATGTGTAGAGGACGCGTACGGACTCGGTGAGGGATGCGACGCCAACTGGGACGATGACGATGTCTAGCTGCTCAGTGTTTCGGCTACTTTGACGGGGATACCAATATCGGTCATCGTCCTAGTGCTCGCAGGTCATTGCGAGTGTCAATCCAACGTTGACTGATCTGGAAAGGGAGTGGTACCAGTTGAGCGTCGTATCATGACATGAATATATATGTGAAGAAGGTAGACGGTCAATGGAAGGGACATGCACCTTCATAAGCTGATTAACTGCTGATCTTGTTATAAAGTTGGGATGTTTGTACAGTAGGACAGAACTTTATTAATTCAAAGAGCTTGGGCCGAAGAGTACGACAAAACTAATAAATTAAATGTATAAAGCAAGAAACATGCACTTCGTTCCGACACAATCTTATCAACCATGTCCAAGCAGCGATCCAGCCAGTTCCTCCAGAACCCAACATCTCTTTCCTGGTTGGACTCAACCTGCACAAGTTCATCTTCTCCAGCCATAGCCTCAAGCTCATCCCAATCTCGCGTGTCGGCTGCGGTTGAAACAAGTGCAGCACCGGAGGCTCTGGGGAGGAATAAATCGACTCTGGTGACTCAGGCGCGATGTAGCGTCTACTAATCTTCGGAAAGGTTATGATGGGATCCGCGTTGGAAGGATCCCACTACGGGTATGTGCGTTTTTAAGCAAGGTTCCCAGTAATGGCCCCAGATCGAAGTCGTCGGGGTTCAATTCGATTGGGAGGACTGGGGCGTCTTGTGAGGGAGAGAAAGAGACCATGGCGGATAGATTCAGGTCGTAGCCAAGAGGAGAGTGGTGAGCTACATCGGAGGGGAGGAAGGGGAGGTAACTGGTGTAGAGGGACGTCTCCGTGTGGAGATGTTATCCTTGCGTAATGAAGGAACACGCCCACAACTAGCGCCATTTCGCGCTCGTCGCAGTTGCTTCATGGGATAGGAATGTCGAGCGTAGAAAGATGCGCGTGAAAGGATGTCCATTCGTCGTGGCTCATCTGCGTGGTGCCCGTATAAGGCGATGCCGCTGCACTATTGGCGATATTTTGCACTGCAGAGTACTCCGCGAATTTCTTGATTCCGACGAGATTCATTCTGTAAATGGTGGACGTCAGTCTCAGAGCAAATGTAGAAGAAGCGCAGAACTCACTTCTCTGTCAGTATCATTCTGTCTTGGACAGGCTCGTCGATGGTGCCGCCAGTGGTCTCCAGTACAATAATGAACAGGGCGCGACGTAGGAGGATGAGCTCCTCAGCGCCATTCAGATCCTCATTCGTGAGGTCTGTGAATTCGTTACAGAAGAAGCGGTCGAGAAAGACGAGGGTGTGGAAGAACCCGAACGGCGTCTGATTGCGCCAATGTAATAAGATCGTACACGGCCTTGAAGATCGCGTTATAATGTGAAGAGAATACAAAGTCACTGATGATAATTCAGAACATCGTTGGACGTGCAAAGAAAAGAGCTGGAAACTCACAGAGTGCTATCGCTCCGGACATTTGTCCCGGATGCTACAAACGACACCAAAGTAGTCACAAAGTTGCTCAGTGTCAGAGCGCAGGCATGTCGATCCATCGTGTACGGCGAGCATCAAGTGGCCATCGTTCATGTAGCCGGAGAGGAAGAAAAAAACGCGTCGGGTTCCACATCGCACAAGAGCTGGTGGTCTTATATAGGCGTTCCATTGTTCGCGGTCGAAGCTACTTCAGCGGCAATAAAAGCTGGGTCGCCAGAGGGCGCGTCTACCACGTGCGGACTGTGGACGTGCGTGTCGTGTTGCACTTTGACCACTCTCTAAAGCAGGTTTTAACCTTGGATAGCAACGCTGGAGCTTCTGGACGCTAAAGCAGGCCGGAGGCGCATGTTGAAAAGATACATCCTGCTTTGGACCCGAGATCGCTTTGAGCATAAATCATCTTCAAAAATCTTGTGTTGCCTAATAGATCATCGAGCGCAATACTATAGGCCATCGAGCACCCCAGGAAACGAGGATGAATAAGAGGTGATGAAGATGCCGAGGGGAAGAACATGGTGGTACGGAACCAAGAGTCGATCGCCTGATCATCACTAGTACTGGTACCGCTTGCACAAATTCAAGTCAATCTTGGAAACCGTAAAGATCCCGATACCCTCGAGAAAGAATGCTACAATTCAAGTCAAACATACATCACGTTAAACGGCCACCGGACCAGTAGGCTAAATCACTTGTCGATGGGCACCGTTCAACAGATCCTGAGAGAACACACGGATAGATCCCAAATGCGATTATCCCCGCGGCCAAGGACACTCAACCACCGCCCACCTCTTCTCACGCGCCCTCCCGATGTTCTCCTTCTGCATCAACCCACCGAGGTACACCTTTCCCGAAAAATCATGCCACACGCGATACAGAACCCCTTAACGAGATCGTTCAAGTCCGTTTCTTGGTGGATGGAACATAGCTGATGGATGATATCGCACCACAAGGTGTGAGGAAGCCGTCCTTCGGGACATTTAGACTCCAGCTCCCCAAAGATGCGCATGAAACATTCAGGAGGAAGGAATGTAACTTTGCACAGCAAATGAGAGATGACAAGTGGTGTATCATTTCAGTCTGTTCCTTTCCTTCTCTCCGAAAGATAGCCCAATCAATATATTTTCGGGAACTACAACAAGACCGGTGTATGGTATCTGAATGGTCGAAACTGAAAAGGAGTCATATCGCATCCCAGGTCCATGACAGTCTACACCTTGCTCAAGTCAGTCGTTGTAAAGTGAGGTTGATAAACCGTACCCTCCAAGCAGCAGACGGACGCGAATCCAAGAAGAAGCCATCGATTTTCATAGACCAGCTCGCCCGCTGAAATTCTGTCATCTCAGCGCATTCACAGAATTAGTGTGGTGTTCCCGACAAGATATCAAGTTCACCTCGACACTGGCACCGCTTGGGAATTACAGATATGGGCCTTTTTTGTCGCCGGTGGCGTCGTTCGAGTTGAGTTGAGGGCTAACCTGCACTCACTCGATAATCTCACCGTCCGATTTCCGCTTGATAAAGTGCGACTCGGAGATGGCATTGATGATTTGGGCGGACGGCGAGGAGATCATGTTGCCAATCTGGTAAGCGATAACAGGGCGACAGCTCGCTCAAGTCTAGCGGTGTCGGTAAGTACGGTCGCCTCGAGATGGGATAATGGAAGGCTTACGAATAGGAATAACACCCCAAGCACCTTGGACGAAGAACGGCATAAAGAAACCGGAGGCGGAGAGGCTGCGCTCGGTGGAAGGCAATATCCAGGCCGGGATCATGCAGCAAGAGATGATGGCGGCCCCGACGATGGTACGACGACGTCCGACGAACTGGGATAGCCAAGATGATCGTTCCGCCCATGCAGGCGCCGGTCTTCATGAGGATACTAGCGCGACTGGCACCGTCGTTGTCGAGTCCCTTCTGCGCCTTCATGAAGATGGTGTAGCTGTCCTGCGACGAGTGCGAGTAGTAATTGAACCAGGTCATCAAAACAATGCAGTAGACTGAATTGAATAAAGGTCAGCACGAACGAACAAGAGGCGTTAAGCACAGCATACACATCATCTTCCACTCCTTTCTGAACACCTTGCCAATTTCCTTCTTGAAAGCAGCAGAGTGTGCGCCTCGCTTACCCGACTTCTTGGCCTCACCAACTGCCGCGACTGGGGGAACAAAAGACGGACGAATCCAACAGCAATCGAAGCACCAGCGGCTCCCCAGAACGCAGGCTTCCACGAATCAGGCGCATCACCGACTCTGAGGTTAACGCAAGCACCGATAACATATCCAAGCGAGTATCCTTGTTTAAAGGAGGCTTGGCGAGAAACATACCAATTCTCCAGGGCCATCGCGACAGCGTTCCCGTATACACCTCCCATGGCCAATCCAAAAATAGCACAAACAGCCAAGAACTCTTGGAAAGTACGGCAGTAGATGGTGGCGATTTGGAGTGCGCCCAGAATCCACATGTTGAGGACCATGGGGTATTTACGACCCCAGTAATCACCAGCGACACCCTAAAGGTTTGATGTTAGAATGAAGGACGATGAAAGTCGGAATGGTTCGTACTAATATGGCAGCTCCGACAGATCGCAGGAGGAGCGTGAGGGTTATCGCAGTGGTGACGCTCGTCTTGCTAACGTGGTAGTACTTGGAGAACTCGGTCGTCTTGATGGAGAGGGTGTGGAAGTCGAGCGCTGGGAAACGGTTAGGTACTATCGAACGGGAGACTACGAAGAGCTTACCATCAGCAGTTAAAGCAGCTAAACCCACGAGGAAGAACAGCCAGTTCATCGCGGTGAGTTTGCCAAACAGGGATACGGGATTTTTCACTACGATCGCAAAGTCAGTAAACAATCGGCGAGAAGACGAGAAGGACTTACGCGGCTGGGGCGACTGCCACTCCACCATCTCATTACCATGAATGTCGATGACATGAACGCGTGTCCTCCATCGGAACAGGTCGGCGACGTTGTTCTTCGCCTTTGTGAGGAGCGATTCGCGTTCTGAGGACGTGATAAGAGGGGGGAAGAGCCAATGCTGGGTTCTTACTTCCTGAACTTCTTTTATACGAGAACCCCGGCTACAACAGGTACGGGTTTGAATTCTGATCACATAATGGAGATACAGGCGAAAAAAGAGGACCATGTGGGAGGGGCCCATCGCGGGGTCATGTCAGTGGGGATGCGGGGTCTTCTTGTGGGGAGACGCATTCGCGTTGGCTTGGAAGAGGCCTTGGCGGGCTGGGCGTTCGTAAGGCGCCAAGAGAAAGGGTATTAAGTCGCGTCAAATTGACAAGCGCTTATTTCCCCCAATGGCGACAAGGATCGTGATAAGGGAGGTAAGCTCAAAGCTCGAGTCGGCTTGGAGAGTTCATGTCTTTGTACTGAGGATTTGGTGAGTACTTCGAAGAAGGGGAACTGCTTAAGTAATGTACAGGGGTAGAGGCGGATATATCACGTTGGCGCGCCTGTTCGCCGTTCCCAATAGGGTCCAATTGAGGGTTTTCAGGGATAAGCCCAGGGCCGGTGCGATTCGGACCGTTTGAGGAGAGAGAAAGGGCGGCATCTCGGACCAAGAGTTGCAAATCAGTGAACCTCGGAGTTCTAGACATGGCTGGAAAGGACAGATGTTATCAGCGGAGGGCCATTGAGGCGTACCGCGAACAGCTTCCACTCGAGATGGCGTAGAATCTAAATGTCAAGTTGAATTCATTGGGGAAGACGCGGTAGACTGGACAACAGATGGCGCCTAACGAGGTCCGCAGTGACTTGAAGAGCGGGAGGACCGATGGAAGGTTCCTGGTCTGGTCGGCGTTTATCCAAAGAGAACGGCAGTTTCACGATGGCGTACAGTTTTTGCAATACAGCGGGTCATCGTCTATGTAAGGAAATCGAGGGCGCAAAGTAAAACCCATTCGGACAAAGCACACGGTAGACTCGAGGTGAAAAGATGAAAAAGGTCGTGGCGCGAAACGAGCATGATGGACGAGCGCAAAAGAGCCATTGATTTGAAATCACAGCCGAGATGCCGAGTATGGTCCAAAGTATTCGATGAACTGCTTTGGCGTTGGTCCTTCAAAAAAAAAAGGATATTCAAGAGAAGTATTTTCCTGTTTGTGACGAGGACGATCAATCATTGACATCGAGAGCTCAGTGAAGAGGAACAGAATGCCCTTCCCCGGCATCGAAGGCAGGACGTCTCGAGCGGATCAATAGCTTGACGGATCAAAGTGCCAAGCAGTCGTCGTCTTTCTAACCACCACGACAAAGGAGCGTTCCCTGCTTATTGACTACGCCCATCCATGCGAGCAACGAACCCTACTTATTGACATGGCACCCATCTCTTGGTTCCAGGTAAGCAGCTATATATAATTTCTACCAGCCGTTGGTCGTCAAACCGATTGCACTACTCGTATGACTGCTGTCTTCATCATCTTCGCGCAGTCGACGTCGTATCACGGGCGCGCTCTGATGGGCATTTCTATTGCCGCAGTTCACTCGATCTTCCGACTTTCGTCAATTGTTCTCATGTCCATCCAATCAGGTCTGATTCCAAAAGATGACTCTCTTCCACAACGTGCCACACGTCAAGGTCGTCCGCTGCAACCAATTTCACGCACGTTACTTGGCCATTTTTTTCGTGGAGACCTACAGTGTCCGACCCATTCGATTGCGGCTCTTTTCCTCTGGATTTTACGTGCTTCTTCGTCTGCGAGCCATTTGATGTGGACACGTGAGTTCTGTATGTGCCTTGTAACTGTTGTAATAATCTGAAGGAGGATTCTCATATTCTCTCTGCAGACCGCTTGCCCAATGAATGGATGTCAAGCATGTGGATAGCGAGCTCATCGTCACATGTGGAACGTGCGCGCCGGGGGCGTAAAGAACCCGAGGACTGCTTATAAGAGACGGATCGACGGGGGAAAATCCTTTGAATCCTGTTCGTTGTCGAATATGGTTCACTCCACGATCGGAGCCGCAACTCTTTTCTTGCTTCTGTCCCAATCCTCCTTGTCAGCGACCACCTCTGGAGGGTTCTTCTTACTGAGCCTGAATGTCGCTGGTCTCCCTGGTATGTGTAGTTATGAACGTCGTCGAAAGTCTCTGATGATCGCCCAAGAACTGTTGGCAAGCGGAGACCCTGCGGTGAATACGCCTCTCATATCTGTCCGGCTCGCACCCTACAATGTTATCAACGTCCAAGAGGATTTCGAGTACATCAACTTGGAGCGCACCACTTGGGATGACTACAACTCGAACGACGGAGACTGCCTGACGCCCGAGGGCTTCACGTACGTTCGCATCCGCATGTCCGACGGGATGTGGTTTGACCTGTACGACCTCCACACGGACGCGGGCTCGGACGACGGCGACCCCGTCGCGTCCGCGGGTATGCCGATCGTTGTCATGGGCGACACCAACTCGCGGTACACGAACGCAGTTGACGGGGCGTCACTCCATAAGTAATCTCATTGACAGCACTGGGGTTGTGGATGCGTGGGTATCCAATATCAGAGGCGGATCGTTCCCCGCTGCCGGCACCGACGCGCTCGTCTGCGCATTCCCTTTCCCTGATGGGACGACACAGGCGCAGATGGTGGCTTGTGAGGTGGTGGATAAGATCTTTGTTCGCTCTGGGACCGCTACCACGCTTACCACCACTACCTTCACGAACGAGAACGACGCGTTCGTGGATGATTCCGGCGCGCCTCTCAGCGATCATTACCCCATCTCCGTCACTGCATCTTGGAAGCTTTCCAGCACGCTTCGTATGGCAGATCCCGTGGGTGGCCCTCATGGGACGCCATTCAACGATCTCGGCTCCGCCCTGACTGCGTCTGCTTTTCCCAAGATCACCTCCATCACCATTCGTGGCGGAAATTGCGTCGACGCCGTGTCATATACCCTGTCATATCCCAGCGGATCGTCATCTACCATCACACACGGCGGTACAGGAGGAACAGCGAACACCTTGTCTCTCGGCTCTGACGAATACATCACCAGCGTGTTCGCCTGTAGTGCAGAGTGCAACAGTCACACGCGGGTGTTCTACCTACAGTTGACGACTAACCGGGGCAACGTCGTATCCGCTGGGAAGACAACGAGTGATTGTTTGACCACCACCGTTCCCACTGACGCCGGAAGTGGAGGCGCTTGGGGTTTGGTCGGATTCTGGGGTAGGTTTGGGGATAAGGCGGATCGATTGGCGGCAATTTTGGGCGCCGCGTATTAATTGTAGGACTCTCTATTGTTGTTGTACGATGCGTGGCTTTACCTTTCCTTCACCTGGACTTACTTTATGTGTCTCGAAGCTCGTCGATTACGGTTTATCTATTATGTCGGGTAGGAAGAGTGGTCTAGGTGTTGTTCGGAATCTATTATCGCCTTTCTTCCTTTGATCATCGTATCGAATCATATTAGCAACATACCGGTCGCGGTCTAGCCTGTTACCATGTTCTGTGAAGGGACAGAAAGAAAGCCTTCGATTTGCCTTGCGCGGTTAGATAGGATAACTTTTGTCCTCTTCTTTATCGATCTCGGACGACGACTAAATGTTTGTGTCCTTGAAACTGGCGAACACACTAAAATCTAATGGAGCATTTATAGACAGATGATGGACGTGAGCCACAAGCTCAATAACTCGTGGATCTGGGATGTGGAGGCATTCCCCGAGGATGCTCAAGCCGTCTATTTCCCGGCGCGCGCCTGCGCCATACATGCTGTCGCGTACTTGAACGAAGGCGACCAGGCTGAGGTTGCAAGACCACCCGTAAATCACTGGGCTTTCATCGTCGACCTCATACCCCCTAGCGCTGCGCCGGCGTCTCTGCGATTCAGCATGATGTCTGGGGAATCATCAAAATATGCGGGCTCGCTGAATCTCGCCATGCTGGCTGCCATAAATTCGGACGCCTTTGGTCTCCACGCTCACAGGACCTCTGGCGAGTTCACGTCTACCGTGTCTCTACAAGACATCCTCGCATTTATGATGCAGGTGCGTGTTGGCCTTGTTAACGACCTAGGACGCCACTGACCAGGCGTGAAGAGCCATCTCGATTGTTATAAATTCACAGATCATCACGAGGGATGCGCGTATTGGGTGAGCTCGGTGTTGAGGAGGTTAGCAGAAATGCAGTGGATACGGAAGGAGATGAGCGAACGAGTCGATGCTGCAGTTCAATTCTATTATCCCGACAGTCGCGGGAAGTATGGCCAAGCGCACGCCATTTCTAAATACTCTCGTGGGTTTCATGGCGTCGTGAAAGGCAGTTTCTTCAGTACGTGTTGTTGTCAATATTGTCTATGAGACTGACTTTCTTCCACAGTGCCCCAATGAATGACTCCGAGACATCTTGAAAGGCAAGATTGTATCTACTGTGCTAAAGTGCTGTACATTCCAAGAAACGGCTGTCTTTTGAATTGCTGTATTTGTATCATTTTTGTGTACTCATGCTGTCCAATAAATCTTGGATCAAAAAACCTTTCCCTGCGGAACTCCCCCCGTTCAACGTCGAACATTTTATCGACGCGTTAGAACGAAGGACAGGTACGACATATCGAGATTCGAGCAAGAGCTTCTTCGCACTCCAAGCAATTCATATTCAACGGACCTGCTGTTGACAGTGCGGTGGATGCCCCATAATTTTCAAAGAGTTGGGTCTGAGTAATCATACCTGTTCTTGTTCGGTCGAGGCGTACGGAAGAAACAGTACCAGTGTAAGGATTAAATAGGTTGTGCATAAATAAATAACAATGTAGTCAAAGAATGTTCAACGGAAGCGTGGTTTCAACAGGAAAAGAGCGGCGAATACGAGCATAAACAAAGGATTGAACACGACCAAAGAAGACGCAGTATTACTGTCATTAGAGCCCGAGCCTGAGCTTGACGAACCCGAAAGTCGACGAGGACCCATTTCCCAAAGACGATGATGCGTCCGACAAGTTGCGCGGCGCGTACTCGGAAGGTACCGTGAGTACAATGTAGTCAAAATCTACGAGTCGTCAGCCGAGGAAGAGGAAAGATTAAAGGACCGACCAAAGAACGACTGATTCACCCCAGCAAGATTCTCTACTCTCAGCGTATGCACCGAGGCATCAAGATTGGACGCAAAGTACTTGATGGTTGGCTGCTGCTCTTCGCACGTTTGTCCAAACGCGCCGCCGCATCCAGAGGTCGCGTTGAACGTCTGCGCGGTTCCATTGTCCAGGTATACGTTGTACTCTCGGTGATCATTCTTTTTGTCACCGAAAAGGTATATAGCAGAGGCTGGATGATTGATTTAAGTTATGTGGGCATTACGTGAAACAGAGAACAAACCTTGGAAATCGAGACTAAAGGAAGCAAGGTTGCCATTGGTATAAGTCGTGCCTCCACCGCTGAAGTTGGCAGACGAATTATTGTCCCATTCGCCAGAGTATGTGATGGAAGGGTTGGTCTCTTCAAGGGTCTTATTCGATATGGTCGCGCTAAAACGTGTGTGTTACCCAAGGGTAAGTCGCGTACCCTGCAGGTGCCATTTGAACAGTCATGTCCAGGAAATCGAACAGGAAAGCGTTCCCGCCCTTGTCCTCGTCCAATTTACCGAGATTTTTAAGCGTCAAGGTGTGATTCGAGTTGTCGGTGGAATAGAGCAGATAAGGAGCCGTCCCGTTCTCCGCCGCGTACGCAGACAAGGTGGTCTTCTTGTCGTCTATATCGACTTCAAATGAACCATATTCCGGTCCTGCCATGCCGTAGACGTAAATAGCTGGGCCTAAAACTTGCCGTTAAGCTTTGAAATAAAAGGACAGTATTTCAAGACAGTACCCATGAAATTCAGGCTGATAGACACGTCAACCTGTTCCGTTTTGTGGTAGGTGCCCAGCCACCAAGGAGTAGTTTCGAGGTTCACATCGGCGCTCCATAAATCTAGCGTCAACCAAGGCGCCTAGTCAGGAGAGTAGGAGAGGATGCTGTCGAAATCGTCGATAGAGACGTTGACGGCAGAGGCGTCCATGGTAGTGGTGGTGGTGGTGTCTGTTCAAGAAAGTGCCAAGCCCATGCATGAAACGTGATGATCGGAGGGGGACAGAGGCTCGTGGACCACTTGCCAGATCGTGTTACGGTTGTACTCATGATTGACTCATTGATCCAATATAGGCTGTTTCTTATCCTTCCGTCTCTCAACAACATGGGGGCTGTCAATGCCCTTGATCTTGCGCTGTCTTATGCGTACTATGCAGGATACGCCCACCGTGACTGGTGTTCATGCCCTTGAGGATCGAAAGAAGGCTATTGCACGAGCTATTGGGCGCCCTGACTAGTGTATTGGTTTCGATTTAGGTAGTGGAGTAGTGAATCCTTCCCCATAGAGAACTATTCAGCATCATTTCACGCCGCGCTTCCTGCCACCATCCCTCACAAATAAAATGTGCATGTATATTCATCACCCACCGACGTTGGATCCAGCATGTATGATTTATCTGTCTATTCGTCTATGGGTTAAGCCCATTCGGTCAAGCGGAATCGGTGTTTCGATCGAGCAAATAATGATGATGACCTCACGCCTCGACTACAACAACGACGACCACGGCGAGCGGCGACCACCTTGAGCTTGCCCGATTCCTTGCGCTGCGAGTGTGCTTTATTCTTGTATTTACGTTTTGGAAGGGCCTGATGACGTCGGAGTGGTGCAATATTCGCCTGGCGGCAGGATGGCTAGCGGTGGGGCGGGTTTAGGTGCTGGGATCGGCTTAATCTTTGCTGTGGTGAGTCTCTGACGACCAACTCGGTCTTTTCTCACAACCTCGTAGGCACCCGCTTTCTGCGCGGCAATGTATGATTTTGGGCATCTGGGGCGGGATGGCGTGCGGCTGGGGCGGGATCCAGTTGCCGTAGCGGGTCCATTCTTCGTCAGCCCTTTCTACACTATCGCGCGAGGGCACACGTGTCCGCACAGGTCCGGCGCTTTCTCTCTCCTGTCGGTTCGCTTCGCGCAAGTTTTCTCGACACCTATGCAGGTCCGCCTTTGTTTGACGCGCGGTTTCCAGCGACTGCCAGGCGACATGAGTCTCTTCTTCACCGCTCTCATCGGTAATCTGTGCCTGGCTCTTATAATATCCAGCGTGTTCTACAACCTCCCGCCAAACACAAGCAGCTTCTACAGCCGTAGTGCTCTTTTGTCTTTGCCATCCTTATGAACGGCTTCGCCAGTATCCTCGAGGTCAGTTACCATTTATGGTTTCGGTGATGTGGGATCTAACCCTTGTTCAGATTCTTTCGTTGTACGAGCAGCGGCCTATCGTCGAGAAGTATGCGCGCATGGCATTCTACCACCCCTTCTCGGAAGCCGTAGCGTCGATGATCACAGACCTGCCATACAAGATACTCAACGCCATCGGGTTTAATCTGGTCATCTACTTCATGGCGAACCTGCGACGCGAAGCAGACCACTTCTTTATATTCTTACTCTTCTCGTTCCTCACGACCCTCGCCATGTCCATGATCTTCCGCACCATCGGAGCACTATCACGCACGATCTCGCAGGCAATGGCGCCTGCCGCGATCATCATCCTCGCCCTAGTTATTTATACGGGCTTCACCATTCCTGTAGACGGGATGCATCCTTGGTTCCGGTGGATTAACTATATCAATCCGATTGGTGAGAGTCCCATGGTCAATGAATTCGACGGGCTGGCGTTTGCGTGTTCGGTGTTTGTACCGTCTGGGCCGACGTACGACGACATGCCGTTGGCGAATCGGGTGTGCTCGACGACTGGCGCGCAAGTGGGGTCATCGGTTGTGTCTGGAACGCGGTACTTGAATTTGACGTACAAGCACTACAAGTCACATTTGTGGCGGTACGTTGGTGTTATTCACAGTTTTTCATTTTGTGTTTACTTCTTCGTCACTAGGAATCTGGGCATCATCGTCGCGTTCGTTTTCTTCTTTTGCGCTTGCTATATGATGGCCACGGAGCTTGTTACTTCGGCCAAGTCCAAGGGCGAGGTGTTGGTGTTTCGGCGCGGGCATGTTCCCAAGACTTCGGTCAAGGGTGACGACGAGGAGGCAAGGGGCGATGCGCAGGCGGCTTTGGCGGCGGATTCTAGTGACCCGGGACCCATCAAGCTCCAGAAGCAGACTGCCATTTTCCACTGGGAGGACGTGTGCTATGATGTCAAGATCAAGGGCGAACCGAGTCTTCTTTTGGATCACGTTAATGGCTGGGTCGAGCCTGGGACACTTCCTGCTCTAATGGTATGTTCTTTCATTCTGACTTGTCAGAGTTGATGTTGATCTCTTTCGTAGGGCGCCTCCGGTGCTGGCAAGACCACGCTCCTCGATGTACTCGCCAGTCGTGTTACTATGGGTGTCGTGTCTGGTTCCATGCTTGTCGACGGTCATCCGCGTGACGATTCGTTCCAGCGCAAGACTGGGTATGTGCAGCAGCAGGATTTGAGTCTGCAGACGTCGACTGTCCGGGAAGCGTTGGAGTTTAGTGCGAGGTTGCGTCAGCCGCATGATATCCCGAACAAGGAGAAGGTCGAGTATGTCAACGAGGTTATTCGGCTGTTGGAGATGGAGGCGTATGCTGATGCGGTCGTTGGTGTCCCCGGCGAAGGTGAGGCTTTCTCAATTATCGTATTGCATCAGAATGCTTATATTTCCGGCAGGTCTTAACGTCGAACAACGCAAGCGTCTTACGATTGGCGTCGAGCTCGCCGCGAAGCCTCAGCTCTTGCTTTTCTTGGATGAACCCACGTCTGGTCTCGACAGGAACGCGCTCGCCGCGTGCGACTTTGTACAGGCGTGGAAGACAAGTAGCGAATTGGTCAGGGTCAAGGAGGAGCTCCAGCGGAAGAGGGAGATGGCGAAACCTGTGGATGTTGCTCACGACAGGTCGGCGGCGGACAGGGTGTTCGCTGCGCCGATTGTCTATCAGTATTTGCAGTGCACGTACCGTGTCTTCCAGCAGTACTGGCGCGCGCCGTCCTACATCTACTCCAAGTTTGCGCTCTGCATGCTCACGGTATGTGATCTACCTTTGATTTTGCTCTTTGGTTGTCCTTTTTCTTAATATATTTGTATCAGGCTCGGTTCTCGTTCTGGAAGGCAGACAACACTCTCCAAGGCTTACAGAACCAGATGTTCTCCATCTTCATGATGTTCACGGTCTTTCGCAACCTCGTGAACCAGATCATGCCGCACTTTGTGACGGAGCGGTCGCTGTATGAGGTACGCGAGCGCCCGAGCAAGACGTATTTGTGGCAGGCGTTTATGCTCGCAAACATCACGGCGGAGCTGCCGTGGAACTCGCTTATGGCGGTGTTCATCTTTTTGTGCTGGTACTATCCGATTGGGCTGTATAGGAATGTGGAGCCGCCGGGAGAGGTGACGGAGCGGAGTGGGTTGGTGTTCTTGTTTGTGTGGGGATTTTTGCTCTTTACGTCGACGTTTACGCATATGGTTATTGCTGGTATACCCACGGCCGAGACGTAATGAGGCGAATTTGTTGTTCTCGCTGTGTTTGATATTCTGCGGGTACGTTATCATCCTTGTGCTCTAGGGGGCTTCTGGAGCTGATTTGTTTTTGTGTGTGTTTTAGTATCCTCGCTCAACCAGACGCATTCCCGCGGTTCTGGATCTTCATGTACCGCGTGTCGCCGTTCACGTACCTCGCGAGAGGGCTCCTGTCCACAAGCCTTGCGAACAACGCCGCGCGGTGCTCTCCCATCGAGACGTCGACCATTCCGCCTCCAGCGAACATGAACATGACGTGTGGGGTGTATCTCGCGGATTATATTCAGCAGGTTGGGGATGGCATTGTGTATAACCCGGGGGCGATGAAGGACTGTGAGTTTTGTGGGATTACGACGACGAATACGTTTTTGAGACAGGTTGGAGAGAGTGTGAGGAATTATGGGATTTTTTGGGTGTTTATTGTTTTTAATGTCTTTTGCGGCCCTTTTCCTTTATTGGGTGGCGAGGGTGCCGAAAGGGGGGAAGGGGAAGGAGAAGAATGTTTAGGTTTTTGTAGATACTGTACTGTTTCGACCGCATGTTCGCATAACGCGTCACGCGGGGCCTAGAACTGAACTTAGCTTAAATGATAACGCATCACGCACCTTAAATCCAGGGACAGATCGCCCAAAATGGCAAAAATTTCGCTCCCGCCTACGGCGGGATGGCCGAATAAGGCAATTCGGGGCTCCGCGCCTGGGCACGAACTTAGTTCCTGTAAGTTCGCAGCATAACGCGTCACATGCCGCGAACTTACGGTCGAAACGGTACAGTAGATTAGCATTTTTAGAATCCTCGTTGCATTCTAGACGTTCGTTACACAGTTTTTCGCTATCGTTTACTTAGACGTACTTCCATTTGTATCAATAGATATTGTATAGTTAATGCATCGTTACTTGATGATCTTTTGTCTTTGGTGTTTATGATGGTGGGGTGGCGGGAAGCTCTACATACGTAACGCGCTGTGAGAAGAGTAGTAGTAGTATACATTGTATAGAAATATGGATCTGGATAGTACCGTGTCATGCCGTCGAAGCCACGGTCGTGTCCGAATCGGTACGGTATCCAGCCCTAGTCCGACTCTTTACCTGGGTAAGTAGTTCAAACGTTCAAGCCTAAGGCTAGGCGTGTGCGATAAGTAGTAGGGAGTGGCGAGTAACCCGGACCGCGGTATCGGCCCCTTTTCAAGCAGAGAGAGCGGGCGATCTTATGTGGTGCGTTGTGTGGCGTATGGTTTTCAAGTTTGGGGTAGGGCAGTGTCGACGATCTTGCTGCGGCGTGGCGGAGGTACCAGGAGAGTAGATGGTGTGAAATTCAAACAGACAAACTGGGCTCGTGTCATGGTCGTGTTGGCGAAACTGGGCCGGTGTGCGCGAAGGAGCAAGTGTACACTTTCATTATTTAATTTCGTCTCTTCCACGGACTGATGTTTATACATTGCAATGCAGCTAGATCTACTTGGCAAGTCCGAGAATATATTCTTAAGAAGCAAGATCCGTGTAGTGGGTGTATCGCCAACTAGGATCTATTCGTAAATACTCATGCCCTCGAAGTTGTTCAGCAGAAAGCCTTTGTTCTGGGGAACTAAGTATTCGAATCGGTCCTGGGCTGGGGTAGTAGTAATATTACTCACAAGGCTAGGCAGCTCTTTCTAAAGTCGTCTGCAGTCTCAGGAAGGACGAGGCCCTTGGGCGGACGGAGAAATTCGTGATGCGCGGGATGGCTGCCCCATTGCTGTGTACAAGCGATCAGGTAATTTTTAAGGAGAGGAGGAGGGAGGAGGATCCCAGCCTACTTACCTCCAAGACGCAGCTCAGTATACTCCGGTAGTGGCATGGCTTTAATCCCCTCCACAGCGCGTATACTATCAATCCGAGACTCCATATCTCGACAGCGGGATCGGGAGCATCGGGAGAACCGGAATGATACCTCATATCTTCTGGGGCGGCGCAGAATGCGGGAACATCGCGTATGGGCTGGACCCGCCGCCGATCGGAGGGACTGCCAACGCGCTCGTGGGTGATGTACTTGGAGATTGAAAACCCGGATATCTTGCAGAGCCCGTTCTCATTGACGAAGACGGTGTCTATTCAGAGGTCCTGTATGATTACTACTAAGTCATTGAAGGAAAGAAGACGATGATGTTTCGTACCTAGTGAACGATGTCCTTTGAATCTAGAAATACTTATATGAGCCCGCTTACGATTTGACCTAAGAAGTACTTGGTGACTTCCAAGTGACTAAGCTTTCCGCGGTTTTTGAAAAACTGTTGCAGTGTTTGACCTGGAAAGTATTCCATGAAGCTGAAAGAATTAAGTACTAGTTTAGCGGAATGACGAGACTAACATGTTAGTTGACGGTGCCCAGATGGTCCAGAACCTTGGGATGCCAGTCAGAAGCTAGGAGGGTATCGGAAAAACGGCGAAGAGTCTGGGACAGCGTATCGTTGAGATCAACAGTCTGAAGCTGCTTGACGACGATCCGCTTTCCTGAACTGTTGTTAATGGCGCGATAGATCTGTACATAAGGCCCCGAGCCGATGCGAATGCCTCGTACCCAGCGGAATGAGGCTACGTATACATACATTAAACCAATCACTTTACGACAGAAGATTACTTACACAACTTCCGTGATGTCCTAATGCTTGCATTGGGAATGAGCTGATGCGCGTTTGCCGGAGAAGGAACGACCAACGCCGGGGTGTGTAATGCAATTTCGAGGAATAGTGGGTACTCGGCAACGTCGTGGATGGGATTTGGCTGCGTTGAATCTGGTGGAAGTCCGCAATGGTAATAGTTCTGTCCCTTTATGGGATGATGTGGAAGCTTGCCCAAGAGAGGATACTGCACAACGACAAAGCTAAGGGATGATATGAGTTCTGGAAACAACAGAAAGAGTGAAATCGGAGCGTGTTACCTGGAAGTGGGGATCTGACGATTCTCCTTTGAAGCCGAACTTTGCGCGCTCTTATCTCCGTTGGTGCGTGCCATGACGAGTGGCTCTGGGAATAAGATGAAGAGTATGTGGGTCGACATACCGATGAAATGAGAACAGTTTATGTAGTCGCTCAGATGCAGTCAAACGGCGATGGATTGCCACAAACGATCACGATGGAAACTCTGTCGGCGCCAAGAAGAAAGAAGAGCATTTTGGAAGGGCTTTTGTGTTTGATAAGGAGAGAAAGAAGCGTCCATTCATGGGTCGACGCACAGACCATATAAACCGCGTTTGTTGCGTATCTCAGGAGAGGATATGGCCACAGGAACCGGAGACGATAGCAAAGGTCCCTGCGTGAGAACATTGATGCCGCTCCGGCAATTCATATCCTTCCGGCTTCTTCCGTCTTTCTTCCTCCTGACAAGTATGTCGACAAATGCCTGTACTGCATTCAGAAGCTGTTTAGCGCCGACTGATCATTCCCCATGTCTCCTCCTTTGGTGTACATGCCTCTTGACGAAATCGACGCGGTACTGTGCTTGGCGATGACTAGCTTACCGCCGTTTGGTTCGGGATGACCTTGATGCCACATTCCGCTCTGGTCGCCTCGGCTCCATCGACTATCGCAAGTATCTGCTGACAGCATACATGCCCCGCGACAATACGGTCACCATGGAGGATGCTTTGTTTAGCGACCTTGGGAAACCCAAGTTTGAAGTACGAGCATATAACACTTTCGCCGCACTCACACTGGGTCAGGGTAGGTCAGGGTCAACACATCCACACCGACGTGACCACACTCACACACTCACACTCGGACCTATCCTCGTTCGGTTGGCAGGGTCGGAGTGACTGTTTAACTCAGTAGAGATATAAGAATTAATTAAATAATCATGGTCTGAACCACACTTTGATTTAAACCAAATATTGATTTAAGATGATTATCTACTACATACACCACATAAAGCCACTAGCTTACCAAGTCAGGTGTAGTTTGAGTGAATACTTATTTAAATAACTTGCTTTAAAAACATGATTTAAATACAATATCATTTAAAACATCTCACCTAGCAAACTCATTATTGAGCAAGTTAGATAAAGTGTCAGGCCATCCAATACAACTCTCCCCGGTAGGCAACAATGACATAACCAGTCACAAATCGGAGGTGCTCACACCACCGGTAAACGTCAATGAGATTGAAACCATATCCGATGTGGTGGCAACTTGAACCATGGTTGCAGCCATGCATGCTTAACAGTCATGCCCCACCACTTGCCACCACAGCCTACATCAGCTCTCCGGTGCAGCAAGCGGTCCATCACTAGCAACGACGGATGATAGAGCGGAAGCGGACGCAGCATCGTCTGCGACAACGGCAACTACTGCGGCGGCATCGATGGGATGGGGGTAGAGTCAATGGTAGGCTCAGGCGTCGATGCGATACTGTCCGCGCCAGCTCGCCTTCCAATGCATCCGGCATAGGCAGGTCCTTCGTTGTCATCCGTCCTCTCAGCCTTGACGTCTGGCGTGTTCGGACTGTCAAGCGGCATTTCGCCCCATGTTACTGTTCTCGAGGAACATAAGCTACCCATTGAGATGTGAGCTACAGTCGGGCAGCGGTGGTAGGGAGGGCAGAATGGGCATCAATAGTGGGTGAAAATGGGTGGTGGGCGCGTCTGGAAGTACACGTCCCATTGAAACGAATAAGACAATGAAAACAAGCATATTTATGGTTGGTTTAAGCTGGGTGATCATCCCGCTGTACAAATACTCTGAGATCATGGCGGACTTTGCGGGGCTGAAAGATGCACTCGAGCGACACGTTCTGATCATCCTGCGCAACGAGGCACGCCCATAGAGCGACATGTCCTCGGCAAGTCAACTTGGCCGGCATAAATCTGGTGTAGACGTAGTGAGCCACCGATGAGCTGGCCCGAAATATCAGGTTGAATGTCGAACGTGAGATCCAGGTTGTTCTGCGTAGCGTGGACAACGAGCGTCTTGAGTATATCTAGAGCTGACCACGAGTGCCGGGTGTTTGCGAGTACTCGAGTGGATACCCGGCACTCGCACCCGGGTGTCGAGTGTAAGCGTCACACGAGTAGAGTGTCACGACGGGTGCCTACTCGAGTGCGGGTGTCTGGCTTTGGGCCGCGAGTGCCCATGCGCAGACACCTGTGTAAACACTCGACAATCAATACACATATTTAAACTTAATTTACCAAATTTTTGTAACTCAAACGGGGCCTTGTGCCCCATAAACGAGCCATATCCACTGATTTTTCCGAATCCGGCAACTCGGACCGAGTGCCGAAGCGACGCGTAAGCCACCACCACCACTACTCCCGACACGTTGCCCGACCTTGAGTCGGCAACGTAGACACTGGCGCTCGACTTTGAGTCGGCGTCTGTGTAAATGGAGAACGACTTTGTGTCGTCTCCATAGAAACGACTCTAGGAGGACTGTGGACGCGTAAGCCCCCGCAACCGGGCAGCAAACGACAACGGCAGCAGCAGCAGAACGAGTTGTGGCACCATCCGCCGCGCTCAACAGCGCGCTTGAAGAGCGGGGCGGGGGATTTTGGGCTACCATGTCGTCTGCTGGCGACGTGGCAGATTAGTGTGTTGTCTGTTGTTCTTTTTTACTATTGGCGGCGTCTGCAGACGTCGTCAACTGTTCTACTAATTCTTTATTATAGCTATCAACCTCACGGGTAAGCCCTTCAAGTAGGCACCATCCACCGCTTCTCCCTACTCCCCTCACCCCACATCCTCACACCCCTCGCATCATTGGTGTCATGCACCGCCGATGCTCCTCCCGCAATTGCTGGAGGATGCAGACGTGGCATGAGGTGACCGCGAGTTGAGGTGGACGATGTGGGCCGACACGAGTGTCGACACACTCGAGTGTGTCAAACACCCGCGAGTAGGGTGCGCACTCGAGTGCTGTACTCGAATGTCACTCGAGTGCGGGTGTCCGGCTTAGAGCCGCGAATGACCCGCCTCACGAGTGCGAGTGCACCCGAGTGTGCACTCTTGGCCAGGTCTAAGTATATCAAAGACGATTTGACGAAGGGAGTAAGAAACCGCTTTCATGGTCATACGACCAGCCTCGACTAGAAAAGCGATCAACAAACATTTCCTATCCAACGACAGTGAACGTACTCTTCAAAAATCCAAGATGTCGTCGAAGTTGTGCACAAACAGCAAGCTCTCACGCCCCGCGAGCGATCCAAATCACTGTCAAGCGTCAACTCGGTCATACCAAATGATACCGTTTATCGGCGATCTGTCGTAATGTCAGCCACTTACAGTAGGACCATAGCCGGTGAAGAGGACGTACCGTATCTCGCGGGACATGTTCGCAAAAGCTCACTCTTACTCCTATTCACCAACTTTGTGCTTCCCCCACTAAGACTGACATTGTCAGTCAACGCCATTTACAACAAACTGCGGGGTCCTAGGGAAACTCACTCCACATCCCATCAACACCGGGCACAACAGCCTGTCCTCCCAACCTATGGTCGAAACTGAGAGACCGGAGAGCAAATAAGGTGTAGCACATCAACAACTGCATGAAGAGTGTTAGCAATGGTGCGATTCAGTTGACGAACGAACCGGACTTACTACCTGCATTGAGGCGGTGTAGCAACGATGAGGGTGGGTATCTAGACATAAAAAGAGAAGAACTGAGCACTATGGACAAAGATGTTATTGAGAAGGAGATAGTATAACGCTGGGCATACCAAAAATGTACAGTTGCCATAGGACTCGAGAGGGCGGGTCAGTACGGCCGAGTCCAGAATGGTTGGCAGCGGCGTCGATTCAGAGAGGGCGGATGCAGACGCCCAGCGTGGGGGTGATAGGAAGACGACGGATTGAAAGATGAGTCGAATTCTGGGTCGCGATGAGTAAACGAGACATGTGGAAAGGAAACTTCGACGTACCAAAACGTCAGCCGTAGACAGGTGCACTGTCGAGCCCGCCTCATTTGTTGTCGTTGTAGAGGCGCCAGAGGTATAAGAAGTCTGCGGGAAAATCTGTTCAGCGACCTCGCCCACCACAGCAGAAGTAGACGACATACCAGTGCATTGCTGCCATGAACGACGGCGTCCAGCGAACTGAAAGGAGAATCGAGGTGAACCAAGGGAGGACGTATATCAGTGAAATACTCACAAGGATGACTTGCTTCTTTCTAGCTGCGCGAACAGCAGCACGGAAGTCGGCGTTGTCCCACACGTTCATCTCGTCCTGATACCATTAATTGCGAGTTCCTTCAGCGTGGAGCACGGCACTAACCAGTTTCCGCCTGAGTAGTGATAATCGTGGTCCGCATAGATTGCCGTCGCAACGTGCACGGCAGCAGACGGTACTGTTACCGCCACGACATCGTCCAGAGCCCATACTGCAGCTTCGACGTGATTCGCGTTAAGCGCGTCCATCCGAAGTCTGAGGAGAATCTTTACTGCAGTCAGGAAGCCATGATGGTTGGTAGGGCATAACGACGACGACGAGACAGTGAAGAGCAGAGCGAGTAAAGGTGAAGCACGTCCATCCGTGATGGTGGTAGATGACAAGGAGGGAAAAGCTTTGGCTGTGTTTGCCAAACGACCTTCTCCAGTGACGAATCTGCTCCATTGTGTACCCGACGGACCGTTCGGATATCCGGGTACACAATGGAGCAGATTCGTGTCCGCTCACGTTGCCGACGCCGGCATCAGGCCCGGTTTTCCATCTTGCCTCCCACCACCACGATACAACATTAGCTCATCTCTTTACACAGTGCTCGAATGCGCCCAAGAGGACGACCACGACGCCAGGACGACTTTTTTGTGCTCTGCTCTCTCGACAAGAATGCATGGCCTCCCGAGGGAGCCCCAAACGCTTTTTGGAGGACGACAGCGGGTCAAGAGACTGGATGAGGCCCTGTGCCATCGTGTTTGTGCCTCCAACGACGAGGCGGAGGTTAGTTTTTTGGGGGCTGGATGGCTTCACGGGCGTAATCGGCCCAAACGGTACATATCTTTTCATCCTTCATTTTTTGTTCAACTTGAACTTAGCTTGCCTAGGCTCTTCTTTAGCCCTCTCTTACCCGTTTCCTTCGCTTTTTCGTGCTTCGTCGATCCCAGATTCGTGAGGATGGCTCACGACAGCCGCCAGGAAGACTTTTTCGCGCACTGCTCTCGTCGAGCATCCGAACGCGTAAGCCTCCTAAAGGAGCCGCAACGTTTTTCTGAGGATGGTAGCAGGCGTCAAGGGGTTCGATGAGCCCTCGCGCCATCGCGTTCGTGCCTCCAACGAGGCAAATGTTGAATTATTCGGGGCTGGCTGACGTTGTGGACGCAATCAGCCCAACTAGTACGTCTCTTCATATTTCATTTCTTCTGCAACTTGAACTTACCCTCTTCTCAGCTCTCTGGCCCGCTTCCTTCTCTTTCTCGTGCTTCGTCGAATCCCGATTCGCAAGGGCGGTTCACGACAGCCGCCAGGATGACTTTTCCGTGTGTATGGCGTCAAAACCTATTCTACGAGCTGTTCAGAACGATCCGTGACCTAGGCCGTCTTAGCGTCATCGAGGAATTTCTAGCGACTGTTGATCCTGGCACCTGTCGTCCGTCGATGTAGCTACGTTGCGTCTCTTACACGCACCTTCGGTCTCGCGCCATTTGCTCGAAACGGACTCTTCAAATGGACACCGGAGATGCTGGAGAATTTCTCGATTTAATAAACTGTTTTTGGTGAGTCATTCGTTGATAGTCTTGAACCGGGACTGACGACTCAAGCTTAGATCCACTTGTGTTGTACTTCCCGTTCGATACGGGCGACTTACACGCCGACTCGCCCGTTAAAGGCTCCAAACACTCTCAAGAAATGACAAGAACGGGTCAGTTGCAGTACCATTGCTTTGACCAGTCGGGGTACTGATGATACGTTTTAGCAACATGTTCATTTCGAGTCTTGCCGTTGAACTCATGCAAACACAAATTGACGCCGTCAACCGACTGGTACGTTTATCCTTTACATACATACTGCTTGTATCATTCCTTGCTTCGCAGAATCGCAGCGTCAAGACGGGGCTACTTGGTATCCCCCTCTTCGTGATGCTCCGGGCCATCTTCTCGAGACTACCTACCAGAAGGGAGCAGCGGTGGTTTGTAGTCCTTACACGCGAATCGGACCAGCTCGAAAGGGTATGTTGTACCATCGTTCGATATTTGACACGACTGACTCGTGATGTCAAGTGCCTGTGAAACTGGGCTGCTCTCGACTCGTGACGCTAGCATACTGGGGACTGATCTTACCCTCACGGTTCGCGTCTCATTTTGTTTCTAGTCCAATTCAGACTGTCAGTACTATCTCGCACTTGTTTGATACGTCGCTAACACATTGAACAGACTTCAACGACACTCATTGTCAGGCTACCAAGGAAGCCGGCACAATTGCTGGTTTCCAGGTCCTCCGTATCATCAACGAGCCTAGCGCTGCCGCTATCGCCTACGGGACCAACAAGAAGGATGGTGAATCCCAAATCATCCTCTACGATCTCGGTGGTGGAACTTTCGATGTCTCCCTCCTTTCCATCGACGGCGGTGTCTTCGAGGTCTTGCAAGACGGCTGCACGATTAACTTCAACATCCGGGCGCATGTCAAGTGTTATTCCTGGCTTCCGTAACTCCCTCCGTGAATCATTTCCAATGCCCCTAGACGCACCTTCAGCGTCTACGCTACCACTAGTCACTGTCAAACCCCGAGCATCGGCGGACAAGACTTGGGCGGGATGTTGTCCGCAGCCTCGGGATCTCGACGCCCTATTCGGACATCTGTGCTGTCAGTAGAAGGGTTACATGCTGAATATGCCATACACGATCTGGAGTCCGAGCAACAGGGGTTGCGGCTGGTTTGGGAGAGGCGGTTCATAGCGAGTTGGAATGGGAGACGGGGATGCTGTGTCTGCCGTCGAATGCGCCAGGTGTATGGTTTGAAATCAGAAATTTTAAACTAGATGTTTTAAACCTGTATTTGGATAGAGGCTTTTAAATTTTCAATTTTAAATCTTCATTTTAAACAAAGTGTTTTAAACCAAGTTGAAGCCTGTACACCTCATTATGAGTAGTGACAGGGATATTGAGTGGTGGCCTGAGGGTTCAAATGTGATTTAAATCCAAGTGTGGTCCAAACCTTGATTATTTAATTATTTCTTATATATATTCACGTTTAACTTTGAAGAAGGAATGCCTTGGCACGGACCCGTGGTCCGGATGTTTCCACGGCTTTCTCTTGTATTCTTTGGACTCGTTGATAAGACCCTCTGGGGAACGCCAGAGTGCGTACTATTCCAAGAGCTGCCAACATCGGAACAACGATTATCTCGGTCATCTTCTAGAAGCTATTCTTGGGTGACTCTCTATCCTGAGTTACTTTCTCCGTCCGAGTCTACTCTCGTACTGTGACGACTGAGCTAGCATTTACGCGCCGCTTGAGCCTTGATTCCCAAAGCTTCTTACGTATATGGGCACTCGGGGATGTCTTCTCAGGTGTGTTTTTCGTTCTGCGCGAAGCCTTGGTCTGCTTCCGCCTCCTCTTTCTTAGGTACATGGGTGAATACATGAATACAGGAATGATACGAAGGGGAGAAATGGATTTCGGTGCTTATCACGATCTTGCAACTATACGGCATGTTCATCGTTGACACGCGGAAAGACCGCCTCGCAGGGTTGATATCGAAAACATACACTACTGTTCATGTGAAAGATATGGGACGCCATCGAAGTATGCGTTCCAATATTCAATGTGAATTGAATCTATAATTTCTATCCCATAAACCTTGAAACCATGTACAATGGAGAAATGTAAGTTCTTGACAGAACGGGTATAACGATCATGATCTTCAACACGATGAGGACTTCATTCAACAGCCGACCCTCTATGGATCTAGGGAGCTGGGGATGGGTTCGTTCTCGGGAGATGCAAGTGGCGTACTGACCGTCGTCAGTCTCACGGGTAGTACGGGTAACAGATGCTACCACTCACTCATAGTAGGCGGCTGGAGGGGAAGCCCGTGCGCAAACCGGTATGCATTAGGAACGGGGGTGGCCCACGTTCAGACGAACGAAGTTCTGGAAGATCCCAGAGTCTGCAAATCCCATTGCACGTCGAGTAGCATTCCTTCACCAGCGTAATGCTGGGAATGGCAGCCCAGCCATTTCACATCATCGTTGGTATCCATGCTAACAACCTGATAAACGGTCAGCATTGTCCCAAAACGATAGGGGAAATTCGCACAATTCAGAAATGTACCCTCCGCCCTGCTCTCCCATGTTTCGCGTCGACACAGACACCGGCGGATCAGATAACGGATGCGCAGAAGACCGAGTTGAAAAGCATTGACGCAAATTGGATTGTTCCAAAGGCATAGCTGCTGCATAAAGCGGCAGCGGAGAAGATAATCGAGGGTCAGAACCGGAGGACGTACCTCGCCAAGAATACGAGTGGGTTTCCAGGCAAACGGGATGACACCACTGCGGGCCTAACGCTTCTCGAGGGGAACCATTCTCTCGCTCGTGGCATGTTAACCTGAATCCTGCTTCATAGCCCGAGGAGGACGGTGCTCAGGCATTGTCGGAAAGCATCCAGACGCGCAGGGATGGAGGTGTTCTAAGCCATTGAGATGGGCGTTAGGCCATCAGAAGAGAAGAGGAATGCATGACGCGGAAAGAGTACCTGATTTTAACTGTCTTAAGCATTGCAATGATGCGCATAGAATGATATCAACACGCCTCATATACTGGGCACGGGCCAATTCTCAAAGCGTCAGCCATGTCCTGACTAACCAAGTCGACAAGAGATTGGTACGACATGATGTCCAAGACAACATGGCGCGTCTGGAAGGCGTAAATGAAAACGAGAAGTCATGATATCCGCCTAAAACATGGATTATTTTCCGGAAGTCCAGTAAATGGCATTGCAAGTTCATTGAGTTCACGTGGTTCACGAGTTCGCGAGTTCGTTCGGTTTGGCGATCACCAATATTGCCTCGCGCTCCCATGCACTAGATACCACTCCTCCGCCTTTGATTCTGACACCGATTGTCCAACGCGTACTGTAACTATACCAGTGCTAGTCCACCGTCCATGCTGTCAGTCCTTCTTTACCCGCGCTTTTGCCTTGCATTTGATGCTGCCCGCCCGTTTAGCGCCTAGCGAGCGGGGATCGTCGTGATAGCACTGTTGGCTACGCTGATGGGCGACGAGGACCAGTGGCCGATGGTACCCAGGGCTATGAGTGTCCTGCCGGAGAGAGAGATGTACGTCCCGCTAGACCGTGCGACGACCATGAGCATACCGCTAGAGCGTGCAGTGGCGGCAGCGATGAGCGTACTACCAAGAGAGCGGGCCTCGTCCCTGACGGTGCCACCCACGACGCAGGACGGAGACAGTCTGAGTTTGACAGAGGCAGAGGGTGCTACAGCAGTAGATAAATCCGCGGCTGAAGGGACTACAGCAGTGGATGAACCCGAGCAGGAAAGGGACAAAGACTGGTGGAAGACTTCCTACGCAGCTGTCTCATGGGCATTTCCCTCCTCCATCATCGGTCCTCTTTTTCCCTCCGCCGTCGAAGCCTCCCCTCCCGCCACCTCTGCCATCGACCTCAACCCCTCCCTCCCAGGTGTGCGAGGCGCCCTCGACACGCTCTCCCGCTACGAAGCCGACGTTGGAATGCATTTCTCACTGTCCTCTTCCCCTTCCTCCTGTCCGTATCCGCTGTCATATGTGTACTCACCGCCATCCCCATCCCCATCGCCTTCACCTTCTCCCTCACGACACACAAACCTCCTCCACACATTCTTTGACGGTATCCCCTCCCCGTCATCCCCAGTGTCTTCTCCCTCATCTCAGTCATCGACCTCTTCCTCGTCCCCTCCGAGAACACCCACAACACCCGCACCCCTCAACCCCGCTGCGCGCACCTTTGTCTCCGCCCGCGTCCGCCGAGATGCACAAGTCGACGAGCTCTCCTTGCAGCCATTCGAGGATGACGAGATGCCAGGGGGGGACGTCTTTGGCAGCAGCCACAGCGACGAAGCTGACCCGTTCGTTGTGCGCGCACCTAAAATGCCGAGGAGGAGAAAGGACATGCTTGATGTGCTTGCAAGGAGGGGCATGCCTAGTCCCAGGATGAGGAAGAACGCGTCGGGTGGATCGGTGTTGGTGAACCGGGGTGGGTTGACGTGTCGTCGCCTGTTAGGTCCCAGCAACAGCTGAGGGGTGGGATGAGGCGGCAACAGCCGCAGACGCAGACGCAGATGCAACAGCAGTATGGGAAGCTTGTGGGGTGTGAGTGGAGGTGAAAAAATGTTTCATGATGTATGCTTTTTTGACCGATTGTGCTATTTTGTGTGTCTTGCTTGCTTGCTTACTTTGTGAAATGAAATGTAGCGTGTTGCGGAACATCACACCATACGTCTGGTTTGTATAGGAAATGTATGTAAAATTTGTAGTCTTGTTTATAGTGTACAGTAGTAGGAAATTTTATCTCGTCGCCTTGCTCAGCGCACCGCGAACGTCCTGGACATGTCCTCAAGAGCTAGTGAATCAGCAAGAGTTAGTGAATAGCGCGGGTGTCCCGCGGGTATTTTGGTTTGGACCCCTACCCGCACCCGCAACTTACCCTATCCCGTGGCGCGGGTGCGGGTTACCCGACAAAAACATCTCGGGTTAGGCCTAATCGGGCTAGGCGAGTACCCGCCTCTTCAGGCCGCATATTTTCATGCCCGCCGACGAGCCCCGAGCAATGGCGCGGGGTCCATCGACGTGCATGATGCACAGAGTCGAGCCCACCCTGCCGTATATACCGACAGGGAAGGGACACGACATGGGAGGTGATGAGTGGTGGTGACAAGGAGACGGTAGGCGCGCGCGAGACGAGAGATAATGGGCAGGATGGAGCAGATCCCAAGATGAGGCAAGCGAGGAAATGGCGGGAACGTGCGGCGAGGACAGACTGTAAATATCACAAAAGAGAAAGAAACATATAGCAAATACGCACCTATGTGGCGGGATGCGTGCACGACACCCGCCAGCCCGCATTCCAACTCCTCGCAGTATCATTGTAACGACGCAAACGAGCGCCGCACGTTTCGAGCCCACACAGTTAGAGTGGTGCCGTCGTGCAGACGAGCATCAGTGTATCCGAAGGCGGAAAAAAGTCCAGAATTATCGCTGCCTCGCTTCTGAGGGCTTACGCGGCGCGATTCGTCGTCCTGATGCGTCGTCGCAAAGACGAGCATCTCAAAACACCCTGGAGCGAATCCAAGGGCATTGCGGCTACCGGGAAGACAAAGCGAACAACAAAAGCAAAAACAGCAGTAAGAAAAGACATTAGACAAGCCCCAGACGTAGTTCTGGGGCCGACGCGCACGACACGGACGTCGTGCAGTGATGGCAGGAAGGAAGAGATAACGATCAGAGCCGCTGATCGTTATCCGGCGATTGCCGACGGGTGTCCACGGGTTACGCGGGTGACAGCGGGTTTTCGGATCGAGACCCCTACCCGGACCCTGACCGACCCGCATCCGTGACCCGGACCGGGTGGTCCGACCCGGGCTATTCACTAGCAAGAGTTCCTCGCCTGGGTGTTCATGTTTAAATGCGAGGGCGTTGTTTGAGGAAAGTTGGTCAAGTTATTTGTTCAAGTTTCTAATCCGGAATCTGCACGGAATCATTCAGTCCGTCCACTGATCCTCTTTGGGCGCGCAATAGCGCAATCCTTTGCTTGGGGGAGGTACTCGGATGGTGTCTGCCAATTCCTCTCCAACTGCCCTCATATCAAGAGCCTCTCCATCTATAATATGGATCTGAGTCTTTCGCTCATTCGGAAACTCACTTTGGGGGATGATGATCGGGACTCTCCCGCCGTCGAAGAACTCCTTCCTCATCTTGCCAAGTTGACCGATAGCGTGTCCGATTGTCATCACGAGGCGGTCTACCAAATGGTTCTGTCCAGAAATAAGAGGTCCAGGCCGCTGCGCAGGCTTGCACTGAAGTCCTCCCTTTCCTTGTCTGGCACTTCAGAGGTAGGTTGGGAGACGCTACGACAATCGCCAGAATTCACATTTGTGATATATTAATAGTGTTCCTAGTATGTAGCGCGTTCTTCTTCAATTTGTGTCGTTCTGTACTCCTCTCAAACGAATGTCTGGTAAATACAGCATAATTTATATTGCCTCAAATGGCGTTAGGCGGTAATCTGAACATCCTCGAAGAAACCCGCCTCTTCTCTTCCGCCATCTTAGCCTCCAACCTCCCCTTCTGGAGCTGCATAGCATCGTGCATCATAATCGCCCACTCCCACGGATTGTTGCTGTCGGGATTTGAATTGAAGTATTCCCAACCACCTACGCCGCCCCACTCTGTTCCATACTTGCTCATCAACGACTCGATACTCTCAACCACATGGTCTGGGGACACGTAACCGTACCCATTCGCCGAGTTCGTGAGGACGGTGGCAGTAACACGACCGGGGTCAATGCCCTGGTCGTATTTGATGATGGAGATGTACTGGTCTTCGGGGACAAGGGAGGAGAATACAGAAGCCCACCACTCCACAAACTTCTGCTCCTTCGCCAGATCGAAGAAATTCCTTGGTTCGTAAGGAGAGTTAACAATGCCGAACTGGAGATGCTGAATGTGGAGGCCGCCGAGAGGGAGTGCGCAGTATGCGACTTCCTCCGAGATATCCGTGTCATCTGCCTCATCGACAAAGTCTAGGGCATCGTCAGCATGATGAACTGCCGTAAATAGTTATTCACTTGCCACATGGGAGGTTAAACCTACACTCCTTCACCGGCGGGAATCCGGTCTGGAGCAAATCGCACCACCGTACCAGATTATTGGCACTGACCATGAAAATCTCAAAACGGGAAGCTAGCTCATCGCTGAGAGAACCAATAGTGGAATCGTTGCTCATGACCCAGCATCTCAATGCAGATGCATTCGACAAGCGGGAGCTGCAAGACAGAACGGTCGACCTCAACGGGATCATCGCTGGACTCTCAGAATTGTAGCCATCTACATTGATTCTCCTGATACCGGTCCCTTTCAGAAGCGCGAAGATGGACTCGAAATCTTCTACATGACTGACTTTAACCAAGTCCAGGATCAAGAGGGGTGTATGGGGTAGGAAGCTGTGAAGCAGGTGGACAAAAGGCTGATTGGACGTCTCTTCCCACATGGAATCTGATATTACAACAGAGTACGACACTCGGTTCAATGCACCAGCAGTGCGAATACCCCGCTTCTCCAGTCCTTTCGCCGATACTGGATTAGAGGAGATCTACATGGGAGCTCTGCAGCAGGTTATCGCTCATGAGGTCATCCCCCGGAATTATGGTATTCAGAGGGAAGAATGGGAGAATGGTGTTTATCTTCCCTACGAACTTCTTCGTACAGGCCGAAAGGCAACACAGCAACTTCGTGTCGAGTTGCCCAACCAGATATGGCGACCTCGGGCTGAACTATGGGTACAGGCTGTAGATACTATGAACCGTGTACTTGGCTGTCAAAGACATTATATGGGGAAGAAGAGTAAGGATAGCGGTAAGGCAGGTCATATAGGCATTGCATGGTACCTCTTCCTTGTAAGGTTGGGGGGGATTGGTAAATGATAAGAGACCGAATGAGTCTGGAGAGATGGGGAGAGCATGAGATGAGGAAGGAGTGATGCCATCCTCGAATAAGAAGATAAGTCGATATGCCGGAATAAAATGCGTTGGGTAGCGCCTGCCCACGCTACAGAGACCAGCGCACAGTCTCGCAGTTGGTCTTCCTCGCCTTGAAGATGATTGATGATCTAAGAAAGAATGTGACATGGCTACAGATTGATCAATACCATAAAATGAGATGAAGAGCCAGGTTATACCAAGCGCGAGCAAGAGGAAATGTGGATGCCAGTTAACGACTGTCAGTGTTCGGGTGAAGGCGAGTCGATCACGCACGATCAAGGAACCTCTTGGCCAGCATTTCCGGATTGGAAGTGCTCTGACAATTAACCAAAGGACTAGTGAACCACGCTTGATTGAGACATGCTTGAATGCCATAATTGACTTAAAATGAATGAAAATGCGGCCATAATACATGTCGGTTAGCACTAGTTTAGGCTAAGTACAGTTTCAGCTCTCGACCAACTCGCCATCTTAAACTATTCCTTCCTCACGCACGCCCTCGCCCCTACATTCGAAACCAGCACCGAAAATTTACCGTTCTTCTTCACATCTCCCATCCTTCTCCTTTCCCATATCTGCTCAACTTTTCTTTTCAATAAATGTATGTCCCTTCCTTCATCCCGCATCTAAATACCAACACTCAACACTTTTATCCAGTTTCTTTCTTTCATTCACATACCTTTGCCCTCTTCTTCAATTCGTTTTATGTTTACATTTCTTTATTCTTTTGTTTTTTTCTTTCCTTTCCTTCTTCTCTCGCTGTATGACCTGTGACCGACGAATTGAATAAAACATCTATAACCCCCAACTTTTATTCAAACAACAAACCGCATCAAATCCTATATATGTTCATTCACCATTTTATCACCTTTGTTAGTTTCAATCACCTACACCTCTTCCACTCATTCCTTCCCCACGCGCTCACTCCAGCGTCGAAAATTTACTATTCTTCTTCACATCCGAAATCCTTCTCATTTCCGCATACTCGCTCAACATCAAATACCTCATTCACATCGCTTACCATCCATCCACATTAACTCTTTTTTTTTTCTTTCACCTTCCCGCCTCCCTCCTCTAAACCAACGCCTTACAGACTCACCCTAACCGAACGCACTTGCTCGCAGACTACTGGTCAATGGTCGCAACCTCAACTCAAGACCGAGATTTGACGTGATTCTACATACTTGACTGAGAAAGCTGATCGTCTCTACAGTCGACTGACCCTTCAGAATCAGGAGCAGGTGCCACTGCCAGGCTAGGCATCCGCAGATGTGAATCCTGCGAAAGAGCGCCACGATCATCGCGAAACACAGACCTTCAGCATTATTACTAAAGGAAGCACGCATACGAGGCGGGGATGCAGAGTTCCAGCAGTCATTTGGATGCGCTTCCCCCGCCATGACACGTCTGATGATTAATGACATTGCCGCCACCTGCCAGCATAATGTCAGTCTCGTTTCTGAGTTTGAAGTTTGAAGAAAGCACGTAACTTTACAGCACTGAGTATTCCATCTACATATAGACTCGCATCTCCATCGGCAATCGGGGCATCCCGTAAATATAACACAAGTTAGAGAGATCCAGGATGGCAAGGAGAAAGTGGTGGAGTTCATAGATGGCGGCTCGGTCCAAGCAGACTGCGTAATATCATGCACAGTGTCTCGCCCGCTCTCCGCACCGCTCCTCAGCCTCCCGCCACGGGATACATCCGCGTCAAACCCACTCTGCAGATCCAGCCTTCCTCCGCCACTGATCCCTCATACCCTAATGTCTTCGCTATCGGAGATGTCGCTGATACGGTGTGGAAGAGTGCCCTGCAAGGCACATCAACCACGTCTGACTCCGTCTTTGCCTGCCGGATCGGCTCGGCACTTTTCTCTTGGACTTTCTCTTCCTCGCGCCCGCATCATACACGACGTGCGGTTTCACGCGTACAGCACCCGAGCCCACTTACCTTCTCTCTTGGACTTTCTTAGTAGCCCAAGCACACTCACCCATAGGATGTCTAGCCCAGTCATTACTGCAATCACGGACCTGTCGATTAGTATTTAACTACTACTCGCTTCTTTTCTTTCTTTGTCTTAGTACCACCACCTACGCGAATATCAACATTTTATCTACGACAATATCTACGCTAAGCTTGCTCTGTTTCGACTCAGAGCTTATCCTTCAAATTACTCCACTCAACTTGCCACCATTCCTCCTCCAACCCATCCTACTCGCTCTGCGGTTGTGCAGTATCCGGACGACGGTACTCTCGATTTTGACCCGCGTGGAGATACATCCACGCGACGACAGTGGAGCCCACCGCGAGGGGAAGCCGAACGTTTACAGCAATTCGCTGAGCGTTGTTCCTTTTACAGTTATCGGAAATCGAACGGACAAACCATCACATACGCTCACTATCCCGCGCCATTTGGTGAACGTCAAGCACCTATCGGGCACAACAACGTTATAGTTGAGCACAAATACGCAGACGGAACCTCACGCTTTGAACCTCTTATCCCTTTAACTTCTCCTCCTCCGACGCGTTAACACGCTCATCTACGCGACTTTTTCCCCATACATATGACCAACCCGACCAATCCTACCCCTCCTACAAATCCACCAGCTACGAACCCCCAACAGACAGCTCAAACTTCAACTGCGACAACTACCTCCACTACAACTTCCACCATGCCGACGCAATATGCTCAGATCTATGCCCCCATGCCCATTCCTGGCATGCCTACTGCACCAAAGTACAACGGCTATAGCACAAAATTCTTCCTTGACACACTCGTCTTGCACGGCCAAGCGGCCAACATCACCAACAAAGACGATCTTGTTCCTTACATCGTCAGGTATGCCTCCGATGAGGTGCGGGAAAACATTCAACTCCTTGATGAGTTTGACGAGGATTCCACTACCAAAACCTGGGACGCTGCTGTCAAAGTACTTAACCAGCTCTACGCTTCTCGCAATCGTCCTCGCGAGACCACGGTCGAAGAGCTAAAGGCCTTCGTCAAAGCCTCCGCGGACAAAACCCCATTCACTTCCAAAATTCAGATCGAGTCGTACTATCGCGACTATCTGAAGATTGCCGCACCTCTGAAGAAGAAGAAAGCGATTACAGACGTCGAGTACAACGCGTACTTTGTTGATGGTTTACCTTCGACTATGAAGGAAAGCTTCAACAACAAGCTTCCTGACCAGAACAAGAAGCGTACATCCCCTCCTTCCATTACAACCAGCATCGAGATATTGGAGAAACGCTTCGACAAGGACAGCTTCTTGTACGAAGAGTGGAAGAATGTCAAAACTCAACGGACGGTCAACTTTGATGAAGACGGAAACCGAATCCACTGGGAACGAAATGCTTCAGAGCAGAAGGAGACAGTCATAGAAACGAAGCAGGATGAGATTCCTCGGTCTAAACCTCCTGTCGCTGATCCCAACTCCATCGAGGAACTCACGCGCGCTATGGAGGAAATGAAGATCCATCTTGCCAAACTTCAAAACGCAGGTCTCGCGCAACTCTGTGGATCTGACACTCCTACCTCATCTACGCGTTCTCGTACAGACGGACCCGACTATTGCTTCTGCTGCGGTAAAGAAAAACCGGAGCATCCGAAAGGAATCCGCAACTGCACTGACATGAAGCAACTCCTTGCAGATGGCCGGGTCAGGTACAGTCAAGATACTGGACTTATAGTCCTTCCAGATGGATCCAAACTGCCCTTCATTCCCCGTGGCACTGCTGGAGGACTCATTTCCTTTCTGAACCAGAATCTCCCCACTCCCCCTTCTACACACGCTGCTGCAGCATCCCCGTTGTCCGTTATTCTTGAGAACGGTCATGCTATCAACACGTCGACGTACTCTAACGCGAATCCTGCACTACGTGATGGCAAGGATACCTCCAATCGATTTGATCCAATGCGGAAACCGGAAGCTAAGCCTGACAAAGGCAAAGCTCCAACAGCTAAACCGACTCCAGCCACGAATCCTCCGACTGCTCAGAAAGACGCGCAAGTGCCAGGCCCATCGCCTGCACCCCAGCCGGCTCAGCCGCAGAAGAACGTCAATATCCCTCCTCCTACCAATCCCATCAATCGTCAAGACGGATGGAAGAAGTCACTTCCTTCGAAAGACGTCGAGATGAAGGATGACACTAGGCACAACTTGAAGGACAGACCAACGCAGAACGGACCACAGTACCGTATCACCTCGGATATGCAAGAGAACGTCAATTTTCAAGGCGTCTTCAATCGGATCATGGAAAAAGAAGTTCAGATTCCGATTCGCGACCTCATTGGCATTTCGCCTACACTCCAGAAGATCCTGAGCGAAAGTACCCGTCCAAGACGCGAATACACGTCACGTCAGACTGGGAACTCAACAGCGCAAGCAGCAGCATACTGTGACACATTCGACAAGCAGGCTTTGGAAGACAACTATCTCAATAACGAGGTAACCGAAGTCATCTACGCAGATGGAACGGAGGTCGAATCACGTTATCGTGGCGCGTCTCTCGTTGTCGATAATCAGGACATCGAGTGGACTACCAATTTCATTCGTCGCAATGCTAGTGCAATGCCTGGACCTGCTAAACCTTATTTGGCCATGGTTACAGGCTCCTTCATGGTGCATATCAACGATGTTCCCTTCAAAGTCATGATCGACACTGGATCCGAACTGAATATCTGCGACTACAATGTTCCAACCCGTTGTGCATTGCCTCTTGATCATGATGGTTCCAAATGGTCACTGAAAGGGATTCATGGTGGACCAGAACGCCTTTACGGTCTATGCTCAGAAGTCGGATTCCAGATCGGAAGCCACCTTTTCCCGATCTCCATGTTTGTCTCCCAGAGCGAAAAGATTGGTAACTTCGACATCATCCTAGGACAACCCTTCCTTCACTGGTTCTCTTCCTCCATCGACTATGATCGCTCTGGCGAAGTTCGTCTTACCCTTCGCAAGGCAGGCGAACGCAAGACCATGCCAACTCTCTCCATTGTCATAGTCGCAGCAAACGACTCTAGGAATCAGACAGAGATACAGACCACACGCCCCAGCCAATCGGCCAGAATTGAAGAAGTTCCGGACAGCGATGATGAAGATGGAAAGGAGGATTTTTAGCACAGGGACGGAACACGAAGGTTTTCCGTTCCCATCCAGTTGTACTGGGAAGATCCTTCGAATGTTTGATGGGAAACGACGACTACTCCGACTTTGATTCTTTACTCCACTTATCCCCACCTGAACAATACGATTCTCTTATTCACGATTATCTCCGCGTGAATGCACTCGACCCTCTATCCGTTCCTTCAACACCTTGGACAAACCGCGCAACCACTACCTACACTGCAAATCTGTTTTCAGCTTCTGAGGAACGACCAAAGAAGACAGGACGCAAGTACAAGAGCGAACATCAACGTTATCGACCTGTACCATCATACATGCCAGATCCGACTGCACAGATTTTTCAGCCTATCCCAATCCTGCCAGAAACCATCCTACCTACCCACCCTATCCCCTATGAGCATCAAACGTACAATCCCCGCATCACCTGAGAACGTATGGAAGCTATGTTAGCCAAGTCAGACCTCACGCCCTTTCACAAAGAGGAAATCGACCTACTCGTCCATGTCATCCTTGCACGTTCTCAAGCTTTCGCCTTCCATATCTCAGAGAAAGGACTCTTCAACCCCAAGTACTACCCCGACTATGTGATCCCAGTCATTGAACATACACCATGGCAACGTCCTCCTATGAGACTATCTCGTGCGGTAGTAGACGACGTCCGCGAAGAGATCCGACGCTGTGTAGCGATTGGGAAATTCGAGCCCACAGTATCCAGCTATCGATCACCTATGTTCACAGTCGCAAAGAAGCCCGGGTCCAAGCCTCCAATACGCCTAGTTCTAAATGTCGAGGAACTCAATGCAGTCACCGTCAGAGATTCATCACTACCTCCCAATATCATCGACTTTGCCGAATCATACGTCGGATATTCCATCTATTTCCTCGGAGACCTCTTCTCCGGATTTGATGCGTGTATGGTTGATAAAGTCTCTCGACCGATGCAAGCATTTTCCAGCATTGAAGGTGCCTATCAGCAGACCACACTGGTACAAGGCTTTACCAACTCTATTCAAGAGTTTATGCGACGCGTAATGCATGCCCTGAAGAATGTTCGCGATGAGGGTATCTGTGACAACTACATCGACGATTGTGGTGTCCGCGGTCCTCCATCCCGCTACAATGATGAATCTATTGAGGACAACGAGCGCATATGGAAGTTCTGGTGGATTTTTGTTCAGAACATCGACAAGTTTCTCGCTGCGCTGATAGCTGCAGGCATCACCATATCCGGAGCGAAAGCAATACTCGCAACTTTGGAACTCAGCGTAGCGGGTGCTTTAGTGGCACTCGCTGGTTGGATCCTTCCCCCAGATCTCATCTCCAAAATCATGAAATGGCCCATACCTATCTCAGTCAGTGAAGTCCGCATGTTCCTAGGACTTGCTGGAGGTACACGCCGTTGGATTCGAAACTTCGCGATGATTGTCAAACCTCTTTCCGTTCTTCTACGTGACAATGTCCTCTTCCAAATCACAGATGATGTGGTCAAAGCAGTCGAAATCTTGAAGAAGAAGATCACCTCTGCACCTATCCTCACACGACTCGACTATGAGAAAGCTCGACATGTCGTTCGTCCACCTCGATCTAATGATGACGGCCTTCTGATTCTAGGCGTCGACTCGAGCTGGATGGGTGCAGGCTGGGCTTTATACCAGGTCTACGATGACTTGAAGAAGCCAGCTATGTTCGGATCCTGTACATTCAACTCGACACAGCAAAACTACGGCCAACCGAAAACCGAAGTCTTTGGAGTCTTTTGTGCATTGAAAGATTGGCGTCACAGACTTTGGGGTGTTCATTTTTGTTTGGAGCACGACGCAATCTCCCTCGCAAAGATGCTACGAGACCCGGATGATGTTCCAAATGCACCTATGTTACGTTGGATTCATTGGATTGCTCTATTCGACTTTGAAACCCGCCACGTACCGGCTACAGCACTGAAGATTGAAGACGCTTTATCACGTACACGCATTGACACCGACTATCCTAACTCGGCGGACGACGCAGAAGAATTCCTGGATGCCTATGATATGGCATACGGATCTCGCGATCTCGTACCTCCATCGCAACGTTCACCCACAGCCCTAGTCAAATTCGTCCTAGCAGCACTTCAGTTGAAGTACTCAAATCCATTCATCACTCACTGGAATCGCAACTCACATTCATCTGTCCCCATCTACCAACTTTCACTTGCTTTGAAATACGACAACACCACTACCCCCGACATCTTTCCCTCTATCCTCGCAAACCAACCATATTCTCTCTTCACTCATGCAGCCCTTCGCAACGTACAACCATGGAACACACGTCAATACCCGGAAGCACGCCTACCTCGCCGAATTGTACGTACTGCACTCGAGTACGCGTACGACGGAGACATCTTAACACTGGAGACCTATGTATATGGCGCAGATATAGCCACCGTCGCCCAGATGTCCGCAGATCCCCAGACAGATACTCCTACAATCTTCACCTTAGCTCCAGCTAAGAAAGAGGACAAAAACGCGCCTAGGCATGTTCACGGCAGAAGAGACAAGGAAGACGGCGAATTCTGGGACCACATACGCGAATTCCTCCAGTCAGAGCGCTATCCAAAGCATCTCATAGCAGACACAGAGCGACTTCGCTTCTTGAAGAAATCACGCGGGTACTTCCTCCAGGATGGACGTCTATGGAAAGCACCTAAAGCCAATACTGGTTATCTCCCACGCATCGTTGTAACAGACAAGAACAAACGAGAACCACTTATCGCCAAAGCCCACATGCAAACCGGTCATCGTGGCAGGGACGCCACTTATAAAATTTTGGTCGATAGGTTCTACTGGCCGAACCTCTATGATGATGTTTCGTGGTTCGTCCGGTCGTGCATAGAATGCCAGAAAGCGATGGTCAAGCAGCCAGTTCTTCCATTCCATGAATCCCAGACCGCACCGCTATTGCGCCACTTCGACCTTGACACTATCAAGATGCCAACGGGTGTCGGAAATGTCGAGTACATCATCCATGCGGTAGAGCGAACAATCCTATGGCCAGAAGCGCGTGCTCTCAAAGCAGCCAATGCGAAATCAGTTGCCAAATTCATCTATGAAGACATTGTTTGCAGGTACAGCTGCGTACCTGTTATCACGATTGATGGAGGCAGCGAATTCAAAGGCGAAGTTATGTTCCTCTTGAAGACGCAATACAACTGTACGGTGATCATGTCAACGGCCTACCATCCACAAGGAAACGCACCAGTAGAACGTGCACATCAGCCGTTAGTATCCGCACTCTTCAAACTCGCTGGAGATGCCAAAGGGAATTGGCCTCTGTTCCTATGCGCCGTCCTATTCGCTATCAGAACGACTATAAGCCGTGCCACAGGCTTTTCTCCATATTTCCTTCTCTATGGTCAGCAACCTGTATTCTCGTTCGACTTGGACGAAGTCACCTGGCAGATCCTCGATTGGGACAAAGTCGAAACACACGAAGACTTGATCCTTATCCGAGCGCGACAGATTACCCGACGCAATGAGAAGATGGTCGAGGCACTCAAGAACCTCAAGGAGAGCAGACGTCGCGCTATCGACGACCTCGCGAGACGAAACCACTTCAAGTTTGACTTCGCAGACTACCAAGTCGGCATGTATGTCTGGCTCCGCGAGTCGCAGCTTGATGAAATCAAAGGCGGCAAAGGAGAGTGGACGTACTCAGGACCTTACATCATCCACGAGAAGTTGCCAAAAGACGCGTTTATTCTCCGGGAGCTGTCCGGCGCAGTAATGCGAGGACACGTCAACATACACCGACTTCGACTTTTCTACTTCAGGCCGGAGAACCAAACCCTACGTTCGAAGTTAGCCGCGCCAGTCGAATCATCGCGAGAGACCAACGCACTATGCAGACTCGACCGCGTCTACGAGTATCGTGCCAAACACGGTCTCTATTAGGCGCGGCGCGAATATTTCCATCACCACGATCTAGACAATACACGAGTCAGACGATCTGAACCGAATCCACACAAGCGCACTTACCCATTCCCAATTTTATCTCACACATTTCACCAAGAACTCTTAGCTGAATCCAGTTCCACCAAGCCTAACCTTCCACACTCGCTATAAAACCCACCCATTCCAAACCACTTTACACATCACCCCGACCATCCTCGACATCATGAATCCCGTTCCCGTCTACAACGTCGATGCCCCCCGCAACGGCGGCCAGTATCCATCCGAGCCCAAGCAGTATAACGAAGTCTCGATGTTCACGCGCGGCTTGTATCCCGATGAAAAGCCTGAAGCGTGGTTCACGCGCGCTAAACTGTGCGAATTCTACAAATGCACGCGTGAGTGCCCTGCATTCCCCAAAGGACTTTACCACTTCACCTTTTCCAATACACCCCCACGAGAAGGCATCCAGCTCGCCACCGTCTTCGACAACACCCTTTCCCTCTCCAATTCCACCCTCATGTTCCCCTACTCCAAGAAGCATAACCACCCCATTCCTAAAAACGCGTTGTCCGACGTCCCACCCTTCTCGCTCGCAAAGATCGACTTCTCACGTCTGATAGTCGTGATCAACCAGAAGGAGCTTCGGTCCGTAGTCTGGGTCCGCGATCCATTCTTGACACCCAAAGAAATGTGGAAATACTGTGTCAAGGGAGATATACCTGACCGGTATGAAGGGACAGGATTCGACGACGACGGCTGGTACTATCCGTTCAACCTCAGCTATTTGGAGATGGTTGAGAAGCAGGTCCGAGTCCAGGGAGATTCATTACTCACCGCAAAAGGAGGACACGAATTCGATAACGGACTTTGCTTCAACCAAGATCGGCGCGTCTACTTGCCAAAATTTGCAGGTCCACACATTTTCACCTACAGGCAGTTCAACGATGCTCTAAAGAAGATGGAGAAGGAACTGAACAAACGTTACCTTGACGGCTTTGCTCTCGCACTGCACGAACATCTCTACAACGCTGTACATACTCCCCCGCACCACAACGATCGCCGGAAGCAAAAGCAGAGACGGACATTCATTCCCTCCGATTGGCCACCGGTCATAGCCAGAAAGATCGATGCGAAAATCAACGGATTGCCGGAGACAGATGATGGAGAGGAAAAGGACGAGGAGATGGCTGATGATGAGGACGATGACGACGAGGTCGGGACGACCTCATTTTTCTAATGGTCACTGTAGAAGAGTGCCCTGCAAGGCACATCAACCACGTCTGACTCCGTCTTTGCCTGCCGGATCGGCTCGGCACTTTTCTCTTGGACTTTCTCTTCCTCGCGCCCGCATCATACACGACGTGCGGTTTCACGCGTACAGCACCCGAGCCCACTTACCTTCTCTCTTGGACTTTCTTAGTAGCCCAAGCACACTCACCCGTAGGATGTCTAGCCCAGTCATTACTGCAATCACGGACCTGTCGATTAGTATTTAACTACTACTGTACTATTACGATCATAGGTTCGGTCGAAGGCAAATTTTTGGTCAAAATTTAATCAGAAAAAATCAGATTAATCAAAAGAAAATTATTGGCGTAGGCCGTTTTTTTCAGCCGTGACCTGTGACCGAACCTATGATCGTAATAGTACAGTACTCGCTTCTTTTCTTTCTTTGTCTTAGTACCACCACCTACGCGAATATCAACATTTTATCTACGACAATATCTACGCTAAGCTTGCTCTGTTTCGACTCAGAGCTTATCCTTCAAATTACTCCACTCAACTTGCCACCATTCCTCCTCCAACCCATCCTACTCGCTCTGCGGTTGTGCAGTATCCGGACGACGGTACTCTCGATTTTGACCCGCGTGGAGATACATCCACGCGACGACAACGGGTGCACACAAAGCTGCTCGTCCTGCTTTCCCGCAGATTGAGGTTATCGTGTCAAATATACCGTATACGCAAGCTGATGGAGGGAAATGGGGAGAAGCTAGACGAGTATATCGTGCCGCCGGCGAGGATACATCTCGCAGGAGTATATACAACTCTCGTAAGATTAGTTATATACAAATAACTAGATTCTGTCTGAATAACTAAAAGTGGCTCGAATAACTAACATTGGACAAAGCTCTTACAGGGCTTGAATTCTGTGACTGGCAACAAGATTGCTCCAACCCGACTCCACCACAACCTCGCCTCTGGACTTGGAATCCCTTCGTTCTGATCCCGCACACGGGCGTAGACAGCGTTCTGGTGGAACGAGGCAGCGAAGGCGAGGAACATGCCAATAATAGACGAGATGTATGGGAGTCCGGCAATACCTTGGCTCCAGCCGTGGTTGTTTTGGTACGTGAGAGGAATGACAGCGAAGAAGAGGAAGATAATGGCCCATGCGAATGCGAGCCAGAGGGAGAAGAAGAACACGACAGGTTCTCGAACGAGAAAGATGAAAGCACGTGTGGTAGATGCAGATAGAAGGGCGCTCAAGGAAGGAGTTTCGAGTTCAGAGGCTGCTTGGTAGCGCGAGTCGCCTGTGTCTTTACGTAGCTTTTTAGCACGTTGGGCGAGGATAAGACCGCCGCGAGTTTCTGACAGCAGCAGCAACTCGACAACAAGAAGGGCGCCGTTACAAATGAGTTGGATCTATGCACACGTAAGTTTACTTCTCGAAGTCGTTGGGAAGGCGTTACCCATTCGATCCACCTCCATCCGATGTTCTCGTTGATGAAGCCCGTCCACAACGGCGCTGCGACAGTGCCAAAGACGGCGACAAAGCTAAAGAGATTAATGGGAAGACCACGCTCTTTCGTGCTCCATATATCGGCCAGTGTTCCAGGGATAATGGTTGTACCAGCAGCACCAAAGCATCCTGAAAGAAGCCGAGCTACGATGACGGTCTCGATGTTCTTAGCGAGGGCGATGGGTATGAACCAAACCCTAAAGAGCGCGTAGCATCTGAGGTAGATGGGATTTCTGCCGATAAACTCGGAAAGAGGACCCAGAAACATGGGCACGACGGCAAAGGAAGCTAGGGAGTCAACGATAAGGAAAGACGAACGTCCTGGAAGCATGGACACGGACCGTTGAAGACGAACATGCCCACCTGACCAACTTCTACGGCAACGCCGAACTCTTTACATACCTGCAGAAAACGATGCAGTGGCCAATCCACTGAAAAGTGTTAGAACATAATCCGAGAATGAAAATGATATCGTACATGAATAGACACATGAAGCAGAGAAGAATAGTCGTACGCCACTTCTTCGCGTTGGACTACTACAACTTTCTATCAGGATTCAGATGAGCAATGCGAGGTAAAGAATCGGTTTACATTCATGGGGTCGTTAGGATCACCAGGCTCGAAAGTAACCAGGATGACATCGTCTTTGCCTTGAAGACCTGCGGCTGGTAACGAGGATAGGAGCGGGTGTCTGTGTAGCCGACGTCGTATCGGGATTGGATGTCCCAGACGCATCGTCGACGTGCTCTGATTCGCCAACGACAACTGGCTTAGCTACAACAAGGAAACATTAGTAGGTAGTTGAAAGGAGTTCAAAAAGCAATCTACCATGCTGGATATTGGCGGGGTTACTTCCCGCTATCATGGGAGCCATACTTCTGCGATAGTGGCGGTGAGAGGATGACGAAGACTTTAAGCTAGTACGCATGAACGAGGTCATTTATGTACCCGAACTGCCACGACGAAATATCGGAGCAACACTTCAGGATCATCGATGAGTCGTCCGACCTAGTGCGGCGCGGCAGAAAGTGCAAGCCACAGCATGTGTCAACTGAGGCACCGTCACCCCCAAACGATGGCAGACTGGCTGAGTCCACCACTTGGGGCTTCGCGTTGAGATGCGATCTACGCTCGACCAAGTTCCGTGGAGCCAAGTCTTGCTACGCAGGCGTAGATTGAGTCTATCCATGAGAAGCAAAGTTATCGCCCCTCGCGGAATTCCCTCTTTCGGAATCGGTTCTCACTTTCTCCCGCCGTCAACCAATCGCAGAAGCCGTTGCACAAGCTTAGCGGTCCTTATAAGTGAACACGAACACGTTGTAGAAATGTCCGACATTCATTGTACCGAGCTACCTTGAATACTCATACAAAAAGAACCAAGATAAGTGCTGAAAGGTGAGTAACAGGTTACAGGTCCAGAATACCGTCAGTCCCAAAACGCGAATCCAACTTACGTCAGGACTCCCAGGAGCGGTAACGGTCTGGAGTCTGGTATGCTTTAGTGCCCATGCACTCGAAGACGGTACCTAAGTTATATCCCAAGCTTGTAGTCTTTAGATGAGGCCGGACAGAATTTCCAAAGGCGTGTGGCCGTACTTGTGGTGCAGAACCAGTAGACTGTCGCAGTCAGTTGCCAGGATGTCCTCATACCACTGAAAGACCTCACCATGCCGACTTTCCAATCAAGAGAGTCGAAATCCCAAATGGCGATAGCCTGCCGAAGTTCACGAGCGACTCGTTGTGCCATGGGGTAGCAATTTCCGAATGCTGCAAGACGCGTAGAGTGGCTTGAGGAGTTTCGCCGAGCTGGCGGCTAGGGACTATCATGAGTTAATTCGTCAGCCCAATTAGGAAAAGACGCAACCGGTAATGATATGGCCCATCGTCCTGGAGTCGCATTAGCTCTATCATCAAGGCGTGGAAGAAAGCCTTACAAAAGTCAAAGCAATACTCGAGTCTGAAACCCGCAGAGGATGCATCAATTGAAGTGCACGAGTACGTATTGAAGCAGTGGCACTCCCGGCATCGCGACAACGCGGTACACACCAGGTTGGAGTATTAGGGGAACTCGAGGTACTCGCCCCACCAAGAAGACGTGGCGATCCATCGACGGCACACTCGTGAATGAGACTCCAGTCGCTCGAAATCGGGGCTAGGCTGCACGTAATTAGGGCTCCCGTATACAGAAATATACCACCCAGTTCCGAATAGCTGTTTAGAGAGTACACAGGGTGGAGCATCCATCGAGGCTAACAGCTGTATTGTAAAACGAGGCGTCCTCTAAGCCAACAAGAGTATAACCCTGCGATGTGCAGAGGACAGTACATGAAGCGAGCGTCTGAGTCGTGGTCGTGCTATCTGAGGAATACTGTAGTGTTACGACCCCATGTTCACATAACACGTAACATGGGGTCGTGAACCGAACTAATCTGTGCCTCATAACGCGTAACACTCGATATTTTGCTTGTCGGGAGGCCCAAAAAGGAAATTTCGGCCCGGCGGCTAACGCCGCCGCTCCTTTTATAGCAATTGAGCCCTGAATGAACTAAGGTTTTGTTAGTTCACAACAGTAACGCGTAACACCCCATGAACATGGGGTCGTAACAGTACAGTACGTAGTCAAAATGCGCGTCGAGGAGTCGACAAGTGCATCGTGCTGCCTGCCAAAGTAGGGTCAACGCGCACTCAATAACAACCTGAAAATTCTGCTAACTATTTCATGGGAACGAATTTCTTACGTGTAGAAGTTTCACAAGCTGGATAATCGTCCACGGTCAAGTTGACATCTAGAACGAAAAGAAGGATAAGCCTTATTCTGAAGGGAACGGATCTTGAAGAAGTGTGGCACACTCCAACATTCTATCGCGTGTCAAGGAGGATATGCACTGCTCATGATGGTGAGCGTGAAGACGAAAAACGGAATTTTTGGCTCGGTCTTGCGGTCCGATGTTGCCGCCGGCACTTCCTAAGTAAGGCCAGCGACTCCTATCTTTCTTTCCTCAATTTTCTTCAACGATGTCTAGCTGAAGGACCCTCGAAGACGGCTGAGAGTTTCTCTGTCTAGAAGCTGCGCCGCGGGTCGGGATGCGTTTGCTCGCTGGCTGGTCCAGACAGAAACTGCGTGAAATCTTTCGTCAACCATGGTTCGTGATGGTCCAAAGTCAATTCTAGGACGGTCGCCTTCACGGTATTTTTCAGTTTTTATGAATGGAAGGCGATGTTCGCTTTCTCTGTCAATCAGTCTTCCAGTCGGTTGGCCCGCGTTCATTATTGCGCATTTCATTAATCAAAGCTCCGCGATAGATTCCTGGTCGTAACCTGACTCTTAGTGACGCCGAACATCGGCTGTGCGCGTGCCTCAATGCGCTACATAGTCTGGAACCCTGTAATGACTGGCGTCTACTCGACCATGTTGGCAACTGTGCACAGAATATCGTACTTCGCGGGTTCGACCAATGACCACAGGTTGTTACTTTTTGAGGAGCCAAGCTTCAATTTCATGTAGGTTACCGTCGGTGCGCCAAGGTATACGGATTACGGATAAGTCAAGACGCTTCAGTATTCACGAGGTCATCCGAGCTTGTACCTTAGCGCTTACAGTACAACACGGCGTCCTACTAGTTAGCGTGCGGAACACAAACTAGAACCTGACAGCTACTGTCAAGCTCTCAAATGCGCCGTGTGAAAGAACCGAATCGATCCCAACGGGCAAAAACCAGAAACACGCAAGTATAACATCCGCTGTCGTCGTCCTTCAAGATATCTCTCGATGTGCTTCTGTTTCTTTTGAAGCAACAGAAGGATTCGAACGGCAGATACGCACTACGTGATCGTGCTCTCTTTCTTTTGCGCCATCATGATCATCCAGGTCAGCGGCGTACTGGTTCTCCTTGCTACCCACGACGGCTACAAAGACCGCGCCCACCAACTGATCCGTATGGTGTAGGGCATCTTTGAGAATTTACCAGCATAAACGGACAACGGAGGACTGTTGCCGAAGGGCTAGCTGCATCCTGAGTCGACTCCGGACGCCTTCACGAGGAATAGGGAAGCAAGCGTGGATTTTGCGAAAGGCGCAAGGACAAATTTGCGTACAGGTGCGCACACAGGCTTGTAGCTCGACTCACCGTCGACTTCATTTCATGAGACCAAATCCTGTGAGCTGCCTCATAAATGTTCTGTGACAATGTCGAGTTCTTCGGGAGGCGCTTCTCGGATTGTTCTGTAGCGCGAAGAATAGGCGGCCTATTGTTCTGCCACTGATTTAAACTTATTATGATCTGCATCGCTTTCGAGTACTTATTGTCTTTTTGTTCATAATCGGCCCAGATCATGAGGCTCAATTATATCAGGCATGATAAAAAGCTCTCGCATTCCTCCAGAGTCCAGCCTCATGTGTATCTCCATCCCCCATGTATTCCAACCACGTAAGTTCTCCCCATCGCATTTAAAACGTGTTCAATACTCACCGATATGCAGTCTATCCACAATTTACCACCCGAGCTCAACCTCGAAATCATCGACCATGTATCCCGCGACTTTCCCAGTCTGAAAGCTCTTTTCCAATCCAGATTGTGGCATCGAGGCTGTGGCGTTTACATCCAGAAGCAGGTCTTCAAAAACATCACTCTAGCGCTAAACCAAGCAAAGACGCGATCCCTACGAAAGCTGTACTTGCATCTCTTGAGAGAGCACAACGTCTCCGGGCTCACGTTCAGACGATGATCCTGGAGTGTCCAAGGAAACATCGAGTCGTACCCTGACACAATGACGAACGTCGCCCGCCTCGCTGCGCGAATCGCCGACCTGCCGCGTTTGGAACCGGTCTCCTGGAAGGACATCTGGCCTTCCGTATTGCGGGGCCCGTCAGTCCGACATGGCTGGGCGGCGCGCAGGAGACATGCGACATCCGCATCAACGCTATCTTTCGATGGTTTGTGTGTCATTCGTTGTCCTTACACACTTTGAACAACTCTGGAGCACTCGTTCATGCAGGGTACGCTGTTTAACATGTCGCGCCGTAGCCTCACTTTGATGTGACCTGCGCCGTTGTACCCCCAGGATTCCATTCGTTGTGCTAGATTAACGCTTGTCAGTCGAAGTAGCTACGCCATGCATTGGTTCTTCTCTTCTACGTGTACTACAATAGCTTCTAGGAATAACATCTGCTAACTCCTTATACTCGTTCGCAAGAAATTGACTGGAGCGTCTTCACAGTTCATGTACGGCCATGAGGCCGTTTACAGAAAACAAGATCCACAATACGAAAAATCAGGCACAAAAGGGAAATGCGTATCATATTCACCAATTCGTTCTAGCAAAAGAGGCCCCCATCAATCCACAATAGCACACATATATCTACGCGCACTCCCTCCCCGTACTCCGTCCCATACTCTCCAAAAACTCCCTCACCCTCCTCTCCCACATCGCCGAATACTTGACCATCTCAACATCCACAAGCAAATAACCCACATCGCAATACGCCTGAACATGGTCTATAACCTCCACGGGCATCGAGGGCGTCAACAGCATACGGAGGCTTCGGAATCCGGATATGCGGCCTGCTGACCGCCACCACCACACTAGTATCCTCCTCCTCCACCTTTCGTCTTGTGGGGTCTGGGTCTGACACCCCGCAGGGAGCCTAACGTCCTCTAGGGCCAGCTCGCGGAGATACGGACACCCCTTCAGGATCTCGCCAAAGTCCGTAGACAGCCCGCGGATGGAGAGACGTGTGAGGTTGGGGCACCGCCGGATAGAGGACGCGCCGGGAGACGTTGTCCTCGCCCCCGATGGAGGGGTAGCGCGTCTCGAGCCGTACACTGGTCAGGCGCGATTGGAGGAGCGTCATGATGCGCGTAATGCGCGATGAGGTGATCTCGTTCATGAGCCAATTGGAGAAATGCTGGATGGGGCGTCCTTTCCAAATTTTTTGGGCCCGGTAGCGGTCGTAGGTAGTGAGGAGAACGAAGGACACCAAAACCGTCATGATGGCGAAAACCAAGGAGAGTACGATCACGTGCGGCGTTTCCGTCTTCCTTCCACCGTCATGTCCGGTACCTACAGTAGGAATGAAAAGGTGACGACCATTCTACGCCCTTATAACTTTATCTTCTCGAATTTCTATGTGATTATTAGATGGCAGAGGTTTTCATAGCTTCCCTGGGCCGATCCAGTTTTTTTAGTATGGTTCATTGGGCATGCCCGCTCCTAAGCTTCAACCATGCAACATGGGGGTATGTGTGGGGGCCCATATGATAGAGCTGCTTGTTGTGTGGACATGGGAGGACACCACCCACCTTTTTAACCTTCCGCGGGTCGTCGACGGTTGTAATCGATAAACGATAGAGATTTTCGCATTTGTATGCGCCAGGTGGGAAGAAACATCGGCGGTCCTTGAGAAATTTACGACATGAAAAAACACACAGCAGCGGTGGTAAAACGCAAAGGGTGGCGTCGAGCTCCTTCGCGCTAGACTTGCTCTCCTACCTCCAAGGCTCAAGCGCGTCATGCCCTCAGGGCGTCCGTTATTACGTCTCCGTCCACGCAGTGTACGAGAGCGCTTCAGAAAATACCCCCCATCAACCATCACGCTGGCCAACGTTCACATCCACCTCCTACCCAAGATCGTGAACCTGAGAGGTCCCCGAAACACGCGGCGTCTGGGCTTTTTACGTTTCTTTACGTTGGACACTGAATCAGAGATTGATTTTCGAGATTATCCCAGTGGTAGCTCGCAGCCTCGCTTGCAGACGGTCCCGGACGCGGTCCCAATGTTGGTACCTGCAGGTCCGGACGGTATGAACGATATGAACTGATATGACGCGAGTCAGCGTTCGCGGTTTACATAGTAGTTTGGCGCAAGTTCGTGGATGTATGTTGAAGAAGCGGAGTTTGTCTTGAAGAGGCTTGGCCTTTTTCCGTTGAGGAACACATAGAGTGAGAGGTAAGTGGTAATTGCAATATGATACATACAAGAAACGACGTTCGGCCAGCGGCGAGTCGCACTGGAGAAGGTCAAGTGATAACCCAGCAAGATGGAAATACAAAAGAGAAGATACGGATACGAGACCGGTTCCGTGAAACATAGCAAGAAATATTTGTCCTCGCAATATTTGGAGTCCTTAGGCTTCTGTCTCCGTCCATTTGAGATGGGACTCATAAAAGTCGATCATCTGATAATGAAATGATGAATGAAGACCAGAGTGTAGAAGAAACTGCCTCACCTTTTGCGGGAACTTGTATCGACAGACAGAAGATTCCGCGCGCACGCGCTCGCCTGTATTTCTATGATAAGCGCGGGGCACAAGGTGAGTACAAAAGTAGGGCGAAACGCAGATAAGGAAGGACTTGCAATGTGAAGAAAATGTAGAGTTCATGGCTCTCGACATCGCGTTCGACGGTGGTAATTTCCTCGACTACTTTGTCCCAGTTCTTTAGGTCCTTGTACTGGACGACATGGCTTATCTCGAGGATGTCAACCACAGCCTCGGAAGGCGATTGCTGTTTGGCGGTAGATTTGCGTGCGGCGTTGGTGAAAGTGCTCTTGGTTGTAGCCTTTGACGATGTAGAACGAGCCTTTTTCAGTTGCGTATCCTCTTCCTCCTCCTCGTCTGCATCCGCTGTTGACTGTTTGCGGGAACGCTTAGTTGACCCTCTCGCCGACGCACTGTCTCCGTTCGAAGCGCTTGCACGTTTCTTCTTTGGGTCTTTGGCCTTTTCCTCTCGCCTTTTTCGCCAGAATTCGTCTATCAGTTCCTGTGCATTTCTGGAGAGTTATTCAGCAAAGCTATACATAATCGCGCCCTCGGGGAACCAGGCGTACCCGGCATCTTCCTCGGAGACCCAAGTGTTGGATTTATCATCGTAGTTCTTCCATTTGACCCAATAGCCCGTTTTTCCCTGGATTGGGGTGAGCGGAAGCAGCGCTGTATGAAACTGAGAACACGCACACCCTCAAAGGCGTCTGGATTGACGTCGAGAATTTCCTCAATCTCGTACTCCTCCTCATCCTCTTCTTCGCCGTTCTCAGACTGGGGCTCGTCGGGCGTCTTCTCCTTTGAAGGCGAGTTTTTGCCTGCCATGGTGGACGGGAAGTGATCAACCGTGGGAAAATTATGATCGCGAGCTCAACACGTTTATTGACGGAAAGAAGTCTATCAGTGAATTTACATCGTTGGGCTGTAAAACAAAGGCAACACAAAGGGTATACTGTGAATCAATTTTTAAAGGTAGTCGCGTAACACCCTTTCAAGAATATTGTTGAGCTCAACTCAGTAACTGCAAAAAAAGACAGGGATTCAATTAAGTACAAAGGTCGTTTCTCGTACAAATGGCAAGGAAATAGATGGTGGTACAGATGGAGATCATCGTCGTCTACTCAGGCTGGCACTGCGTCCGCGCGCTCTGCCCTTCTTGGGACCCGATGGTGGCGGACGAACAAAGGCATAATCACATTGGATCGTGTTCTTGAGGAGCGGGGTACCAGATGCACCGTCTATTGCTGCCTGGGCCTCTGCCATCGTCTCATACTCCACCAAGGCATATCCCTGCAACGCGACAAGAACGTATCAGTTCTACAAGAACAGAGAATGTATATTCTCTCAACGTCTCACCTTGACGTACCCGCTCCGACGATCCCCGTCCGTGGTTTCAATTTGAACAACTGTGAGATCAGGTGTACATATCGCAGGTGGGACGTCGTTCGCCATTAAGTATATCTATTTTGTCGTCAATGCACGTCTACCAGCAGTTCATTTAGCTCACCGGGAGGTTCGAATATCTGCAGTTTGACTCGACAGGCGCGATGTCGTGTAGCCAAATTGTGGTAGCCCTTGTAAGAAACTGAAGATTTTTGTTGATGATCGTTAAGGAAAAGGCGCGCACGTGGCGGCAAACGGTGATCACTGACTGGAACCGTTTCACAGGCCAAGAAATTGTATATATCTCGCGACTCGTGTCATTGGAAGTGAATTTCTTATACTCGGAATCCATGAAGACGGGAAGAGCAATTTATTTAATACATGATGAACGCAGGAAAGAGACAGAGATATAAGAGAGAGAATGCAAGGGAAAGATAATCGTGGAAGCGTACTCATCTCGACTCTACTCGTAATCCCTTCCGAATCTTGATCTCACGCCAACGGTCATCCTCCTGCGAATATAACCATAGCGGCACCCACAATTTCCGCAAAAAGACGCGTGGCGAGGAACTGGGTCCCTCACTGGTAGGTGCGTTGTGCGAAACGTCGCGGCACCTAGACTCCAGCATATCGAGGATTGCCGATATATCAGTCGATGGCGTGAATGGACACTCTGAAATATCGAGGTAACGAAGATGAGGTAGCGTCGAGGCAGTAGAAGAGTACCGCAACCCGATGAGAAAGGGTCCCTCTAGCGGAGTGTCCTCAAGATTAAGCGAACAAACACGGGGGAAAGAGAAGAGAAACTGTAGAAGATTCACGGTATTATCGGGATGTCCGCGGGTAGTACATTTGATGGTCAATGTACTCAGCTTGTCTGCGAATACACCCGTAGTGGGGAAAATCAGACGTCTCGGAGTGAGGTATTCGAGGCAGAGGTTGGAAAGAGCGCCCGCGCCCAGCACAAGAGCCGACATGAGGCCCTTGATGCATCCTGGTTCCGCATCTTCGTCTTCGATCAGACTGAGCTGTGTGAGTTTGCGAAGGGGTATAACAGTCTCGGGGGGAATACAGGATCGGAGGATAGTGACTGCAAGGTATTGGATATCCGGAATGTCCCGAAGCCTTTGAAGGTCAACGTTGTCAAAGAGGGGAAGCTTGTAGACCCCACTAAGCTGCCAGGGTATGGCAACATACTTCAGACTCTCCCAGCGAACATCATAACACGACATCCTTCGCAATTCCGGTGCACTGACGGAGTTGAATGTATCCACTTGCACTCTGTCATAGTCTACGTGGGCATTGATTACCGCAAGAAGACTCAGGTGGGAGAAAACAGTCCCCGACAACGCTTGCAAACAACGGGTAGACGCTTCGGCCGCTACACGTTTGCAGCGCGACATGGCGAGTTTTAAAGCAGGTAAGATCTCTCCATTCTAGGTAGAGACTGGCCATCTCCGCACATTTTTGGCGACTGATCTCTGCATGTGAACTTGGGCTGAACTGGAAGTACATCTATAAAAGCGGAGAGGAGATAGCAAGCGCCCTCCAGCTATGACAGACACACGCCAGTGTCCACGGTGCGAAATGAGGATTGAGCGAGTCAACACCAACTAGCTCACTGGATATCTCCCATGTCGGAACGCAGTAGGTGAAAATCTCGTGGAGGATTTCGTTGGGCAAGGAGCGAATGGGATGGAGGAGAGACTTTGCGTCGGCTAGATGGGATTCTGCTTGGTTTCGCGCAGCGGAAAGGCCGTCGAGGATCTCTCTGACGCGCGCAATTCGCTGATCTATTTTCCGAATGATCTGAGGCGACTGTTCGATAACATTGCGTAAGTTGGCGAGCTCCGCCTCGCATGGGAAATGATTACTCCGGAGAAGGTCATGAACCCGTGAAGTCCGCGGTGTCTGCGCTGACTTGAGCGACTCTGACAGCAGCAAGGAACAAGAACAAGTAGGGGGCAAGAAATTATTGGCCATTGTATCTGAATGGTTCGTGAGCACACGCGTCTAAGGAATTAGATACAACTCACAAGTAGGTTCTATGACTGAAGGTTGGCTGTGCATGCTAATTCCGCCTAGGCAGATCGTGGTGGCCTTTGGAAAAGCTAAATAAACCTTCCTTCCTTCCTTCCTCACCCTTACCAAACAAAAGCGATGGCACGTGGCCTCAAAGTGCCGATCGCCGGCTTGATGACGAGCCACCTCTTGAAATTAAACCTCTTCCCCTTCAACGTCCAATCCCGGAGGCTCTAGAATCTCCTGAACGCTGAAGTTTACCCCTCAAACAAGAATTAAGCCTTTATTTCATCGCGACTCACGATCTGGTGAAATAAGTAGTCGTCTATGGTGGCAACATTCCTTAGTCTGTGCTAGTAAGAACGAATACTGGCTCCGGCCAGTTTGGCTAGTTAGACAGGTTAGTCTGACAAAAGACTCTCTTGCTTTCTATGTACACTTGACCAATCCTTTTTCGAGCTCAATACCGCAGCCAACGACGCAGGCCTTGCATACTTAAAGTAATGGAATCATTCGACCGACGCATTCTCCAAAGATTCATTCACAGTAAACTCGGTAACTCCCTGGCCGGATGTCTCTTGAGATCTATCATAGAACGCGTCTATTTCCACGTAGGTCGTATAATCGTTAATTGAAGCCGTGTATCCATTTCACAAAATAGCAGGCAAAGATCATGGCGCGCACTATTGTAGTTGTCGGCGCGGGCGTCATCGGGCTCACCACTGCAATCCGTATCCTGCAATCTTCATCTGATACGAAAGTCAGTAGATCCTACAAGTCCTTTCTTACCTGACCGTTTCTCTTAGGTCGTTATCCTCTCCAAAGATCTTCCTGGTGACCCCCTCATACCAACCTATGCCTCACCATGTGCCGGCGCCCATCATTTATCTTTCGCCGCCGACGACGATATCCTCCAGAGGAAAATCGAAAAGCGAACCTTTGACGTGATGTGGGCCCAGATCAAGGCGGCTGAAGACAGCGTGTCAGACGCATGGGAGAAGGCTTACGGCGAGCATCTTCTCAAACTCAAGCAGACCGAATTCTATTGTCATCCCGGCGACAAGCATATCGCGTTTTTTGAAGATCTTCCCGATTTCCAGGTCCTGAAGCCGCCGGTGGACGCCCAGCCCCCGATTTTGCACTTACGAGCATGACGATGGAGTACCTCGATGTCTTAGTCAAGCACTTCAAGGCGTTAGGAGGCATGCTGGAGAGGGCTGAACCAGGCTCCTTGGCTGAATCGATTAACCATCCGGCGGTGGTCGCTCTTACTTTGGAAGCCCTAGACATCAATAAGATGGTGCGTACAGCCATTTCTCGATTTCGCGTATCTAACGTATATAAAGGAGTCAAATAAAGTCGAGGCTATCATCAACTGCACCGGTCTGTGGTCTATTCACCTCTCCGACGTCAACGACGCCTCGATGTATCCTGTCCGAGGCGCGCCGCATCAGCTCTTCTGGTGGTCGTTATGACCGAGCCTCCCGACCAGTTCCAATTCCTTACAGCATTGCTACGCCTGGCTCAAAGCATCAAATCTGACTTGGCGGCTATGGTGGGGTTGCATTACAGTCTACCGCCGAGACGTACGTTCTTCCGTCGACTTGGTCAATTGTCATTCTTACATCACGTGAAGGCTCATACGAGAAAGATCCAGACTGACTCGTATGGCCTCAACAACGAAGCATAGCCCGCGTGAATGCTCTGGGTGTCTAAAGGATCGTTAGTTCCAAAATGCGCGTATAATGATCGACGATTGTGCCCACGCGGTTAGAGCGCCTGCAAAGAGAAATATGATGAATGCCGCGATAAGCCTTGTCAACAAAGGTATGAACGTACCTGGATACAAGGAGGTCCTACCGAATCTTAACCATCTATCGGAAGAACCGCGTTATAGGCAAAGTACGTCAAATATGTTTCAGACTGAGATACTCGAGGCTCTCCTCCTTCAAGTCCGTGTACAAAGCACTGGTACTCCAAACGACAGAAGCGCCCCACACGGCTTGCGGGATGTTGCCATGCCGTAGTCGGCGAGGAAAAGCTGGCAGGAGACGCTGAACATACATTGAGCGCGTCGAAAGAAGAGCGTAGCGCACTGTCCGCATTGGTCGCTCCGGCATTCTGGACAAGAACAGATCCTCCTGCATAACCTGTCAGCCTGGTACAGGACAAGGTAGAATTCCTCAGAGAAACAGCTCCGCTGCTGGAACGTACCCAGTGACGGATCGTTACGACTGATGAGCTTGTCAGTCGAACCAGTATGTCTTGTTGTAAGCCGGTACGGGTAAGCAGGTCGGGTGTATCTATTAAGTCCATCTTGAATAATCGGCGAGACGAGCGCGCTTCTCAAGAAAAGGATTACAGCGTGAACGGATGACAACGCCACATCAAGACGACGGACTGGGATAGCAAAGTCGCGTCAGCCCACTATGAAGCGCCTTTATTGGAAAAGTTAATACCTTGGAGCCGATACGACGCAGTGCGCCCCGCACTCCCTGATATTGTTCCACGGATGTCTAGTCATTTCTGCAAACACGCCGTCCGTCCCCAGCAAAAAAGCATAAATTTCGACTGAGGCGATCCGCAGAGCCGAAGTTCGCTGCTCCATGGTGGCCAGGATCTCCATGCTTCAATCGAGAACACGAGGTCGTAGGAGACGGAAGAGGCCTTTGAAAAAAGATGTGATCAATGGAGGAGCCTTAGACGATGTATAAAGAAGGACATGATAAATGAGTTGGGAAACCCAATTGTGCATAAGTATATCGAAGAGCAATACAAAGTGAAGTGTGGGAATGCAACGACGAGGGAAGAAAGGTTTGCGCAATCTAACCATAAGGTAGCTAGACCTAGAATCAGACCGCAGAATCAAAGATGAAAATTTCCAGCCACGACCTGTTTCCAAGAGCTCGACGACACGGATGTCAAGAAACCCATCATCGTCATGAACAGCCGATAATTGGAGAAGAGATACGGCCAGACTCCCGACAGCGTGTCAGGTCAATGTCTCGTGTACCAGACCTCTGCATGCGCACGAGACACCACCTTTGACTTGAACGCAATCTTGTTTATCGTTGTCGTTGTCGTCGGCGGGTTCAACCGCTCCGTAAACCGCCCAATGCGCACAGCCACATCGCCCTAGTGTCGAAGCGCAAGGCACAGCGCGAGTCCAGGTGCGGTACAAGCTGTATGCAATGGGTTGCGCCAACACTCGCGCTCGGCACTACGGCTGCCGGTGTCGTCAGTACGTTCACAGCACCGCCGCTGCGCCGCCTCCTGAGCATGCCCATGCCGCTCATGATGTTCCGACCGACTCCGCCTTTGAGACTGGGACTCGGCGGGCCGTTTGGGTCATGGCTGACTTCGCGCTCCTGGCTTTGGCGTCGTCCATGGAGCAAGTTAAAGTTTAGGATAGTAGAGGCGCGAGGAGGAGGAGGAGAGTCCTGGTGCGTAAGATGTAATGCCGCGGGGTGCAGCGGTGGATCCATGGGGAGTGTTGGGGCGACCGTCGTGTGCGATCTGGGCGACATGGGCAGGGGAGTGGATTAGGCTGGAATGGAGTATGCTGGGCGACGCGAGGGCGGCCTCAGAGTCCGCTGGGTGTTCTTCGTCGTGCTGGGGCTAACGCAAGCTGGCGGGGCTGTTCCTTGTCCTGGAGGTACTCTGATTCTGGATCTGACTGTGATGAAGGAATCCGATACTGCGACGCCAAGTGCTGGACAATCCGCGGCGGCTTCTGGCGATGACGTAGTCGTATGACTCTGATCTTGGTTCTGGCTGTGAGCTCGTTAACAAGCTGAAGGATGTCCATGTCAGCGTTAGTCAAGTCAGGTATCTAAACAACCCACACACATCTATAGCGATCCCTTCCTTTGGCCCGCGTATCCTTATTCGATCCCGACGTCTAGTCCGACTGCACCGCTCATGCGCCGTAATCCAACGCGCCGGTGTCGTTACCGCGTTACGCGTCTGCCTTGACGAGGAGTGATTCCAGTGGTCGTAATCCATGGCCGTAGTGGTGATGAGAGGAGGGCTTAGAGCCTACATAGGCATGAAAGGAATGCGACGTGATGGAGAAAAAGAGGGACGGGCGTCGGGTCTGTGTGGGTGAGTGACTTAATCAATACCTATCGTTCCTATCCAGGACGACGTGTAGGCTTTCCTCTAGCCCGATCTGCAGGCTCTTGAGAGAAGGTAAGCATTAGGCAGAGCAGCCATGAAAAATGCGCACTTTTTTTTGGCTCCTCGTCGAGACGGGTATTGCAGCGAAAGTACCTTGCGGCACGCTGAGGATGAATGGATTGTGGCAAAGTGTCTTGGAGCTCGAAGGTTAGGGTTAGTTATCAGACGCTGTCCTCCGACGCGTTTGTAGTCATTGCCCGAGGCGTCGGCGTTGACACGATGGCGAGAAGAGAAAGGCGTTGATCGGCACCAAAAACAGCAACCTGCAATAGATCCGCACGCCGGTACCCGGGCCGGTAAGGCCGTTCTTCAATTGTTCTTTCCATGTTACCACGATCTGGTAGCAAGCTCGCTTCCTCCTACGCGTGGTAAGTCGCGCATTGAAACTTCGCGCAACTCTCGGAATCAAGCGCCAACCGCGACGAAGTTCGATGTGGAACATGATAGGGATCGGATATATCAATGTTAGGATTACAGTATTTGCCTGTAGAGGTGCGCATTTGTTCCTTGAAGAGACGGTAGCTAACCGATTCGATAGCTGTTATACCACATCCAATTAACCGCTCTGTCTGAACACCTACCGTTAACATCCCGTCACCTCAAAATTGTACTCGATTCCAGCCCAAACTCATTCCGAGCGCAATACATAACGCGCAGAATCGTCAAAGGCCCCATCGAATGGCCGCCCATTCTATATTCCAGGCTTCTACGCTGCGCATCGGCCACCCATCTGCACCTAATCACCGAGCTCCCCAAGCACCTCTTCCGAAGGCTGGATGCTCGCCAATGACCACGCTGGTACGCGGACGATCCTCTCCCATTTCTACGCCTAATCGAGGCAAATCCAGCTATACCTCCTCTCAACATGAACATGAACACCCACAACGGCTTCGCGTTGACCATGGTCGTACACTCCTCGTTTATTCCACTTACATGTTACCTCCTCGAGTCTGGCGCAGATCCTGCCGTGAAGGACGCCATAGCCGTTATTGTCGCCATACGAAACAAGGATCTTGAGCTCGTACGCGTGCTCATTGAGCCGAAGTATGGTCGGCAGAAGAAGAGGCGGCGCATCCTGGATAGGCTTCGACTTAGCGATTATCCGGAGCTGCTCAAGATTGCGATCAAGGTGGACGCGAGAGCCCTTGGAAGATCGCTTTGCAAGATTTCACCACCGCCGGCTACGCTCTCTCTGCAGCGTGCGCCATATCAGATTCCATCTCAGGCTTCCGACGAGGATCTCCGTGTCTCGTTGCGTTTCATGGATAGATGGCCTGAAGACCTCTTCGCCGACAAGATATACGCCTTCAATCTTAACCGGGGTTTCATTTTCGGTACAAGGTGCGTACGTGCATCTAGCTACTCGTTTTTAGCATCTGATCCACGTCCAGTCCGATATCGTGGTACGAGACCAGTGATAAAGAATTGGAGCATGGTCCATTCTGGGCCTTAGCCAGGACTGATAGGGAGGCGGTCGCCTGACACGTTCACAAACATAACGAGAGGGCGAAGAAATTCTGGTTCCCCTGCTATGCTACAATCTGCAGGGAAAAACACTGATCAACGTGGTTCTCGACACGGTTCTCAATTATCGCGTACCCCATTTCGAATTGTATCCACCTTCTGGGAATACGCGGTGGAAAGACCGAGTTCGTTCTTTTCACCTTAGCTCTTCGTGGAATGACCTATCTTCAATTAGGTGTACACGCACATTTTAGGTGCCCTGTTTACCCACAAGATCGCCTCTTTTTCCATCTGGCGCATACAACTCGCATGCTCTCCTATGCTCTCCTACTTCGGTTGCCCTTCCCACGACTTCATCGACCAGCTCGCACTCAAGTGTCTGAGCGACGACGTCAGCACCGCGACGAGCTCGAGAACCTCGTCGATGGCTTCGTTCTTCATCTTCAGGCTGCCTGGCCTCTGATCACGTTTAACCGCAGACTCGCGTAGAGAATTTCTAGGGTTGGTGCACTCAGAGCGAGACTCCGTGGCTACAAGGCGATGTTAGCGTATGCGGCGCAATTCCATGAGCGCGCTGCCTCGTGGACCATACATGTGGCACCTTCTCCAGTGGCGATATTCATCATTTGCGAGAAGGATGCGGATGCGAGTACTTTCGGCGGCACTTCTCCGTTCTCCAGACGCAACATTCGCGTCAACGCAGGCCATTTAGACTCTGTGTGAGTTTGAAGACCCGCGCTAGTATACTTATGAACTGCGTGGGTGGTGGTATACCTTCGTTTCTTCTCCATTCTCTTTCCGCTGTTTCCTTTCGATAGATCATGGGCATTCTGTTTTGTTTCCTGTTCTGATACTATTTATAAACGTCGTGATTAGACGATAGATGATGCTTTTGGATTTAACTATCTTTCTGTGTAGTTTTCGGGAATCGCGACGTTCAGGACAGAGACCCTACCTCAATTAGGATTGCAGATTCGCCAGATGGACACGTCACGATTAGTGTTTACAGTAATACCCTTTCTGAAATGTGCCTCCACATGGAATACAGCTTCCACAGCTGCATGATCCGGGACCCGATAAAAATTTCCCACGCTTAGTGTCCTTCGTTACCTGTCCGCGCGCGCCACATTTCCTTTCTGCGAGGCTTCCCATCCCCTTCCTCGCGTAACTCGAAAAGCTTCACTGCACCTTTTCATTGCATATTTTTCCCAGTTAATTGGATTAAGCGATTATACCTTTTTGGGGTTCCGCGCCAGCTGACAAGTCGGCATGTACAAGGTCACCAGTTTAAATGGGGAGGCTCGTCTACACCTTCCCTGGCCTACAGATAGAAAGGTCTACACATTCTGGCCTCGCTGAATGCAGTGTAAGAATGAAGTTCTGATGGTCATACTGTACTATTACGACCATAAGTTCACAAATATTTAATTTTTTTGACCTTCCCACGCCCGATAAGTGATCGGAGGCGTTTTCCGGTGCCCGATAAGGAGATAAGGAGGCCTTGTGACCTGTGACGTGAACTTATGGTCATAATAGTACAGTACCCTAGACACACGACGCCGTCTAAGTACTAACACACTCTTTTCTAATTTGTAGACTGACTAACATTCACGCGCAGCGCTTCTTGACATTGCCTAACATGAGTTCTCCGACCTTCTGGTGATAAACATAAACCAAAGAGCCTTCGAGTCCGAGGAACCAATGGATTTTAATTGAACGGAGCCCTTGATGAGTAGAAACGGCGGCAGCTTTCACAAATCGATTGAGAAGAGATATACATACATGTTCCAGAGCAGCTCCACGATATCACGAATGCAGTGGACTCTTCCAGTTATCTAGCTATTAAATGTCGTGCGAGCTCCCGTTACATGGACAGCTTCGTGAATTTACACCAAAACCGCATGCGAGAACCTTCGGCCATCCCTACCACACACATCCTTTCCTGCGCTCAAGAGGGAGCATACTCTCAGCGAAGTATTCAGACACCATCCGTTTCCGCAACCCAGGCGTCGTCCTTCAACGAATCAGTGGCAGTGGAGATTAACGCCACCCAGCAAGTTCACTAGCACCTACACCCCTCGACGCTCCATGTCTCCGAGAAAGCTATGCTTAACTTCAGAACAATCACCCTCATTGTCCATCTCTAACTTCATTTGGATATGTTCCAGAGATTTGGGAATGATACATATAGTAAGTACAGTGAATACAATTAGACACAAGACACTTTACACCTTAATCACAACTTTCCCGACGTGGGCTTGCGAGTGCAGATACGCGTAGGCCTGGATCGCCTCGTCAAATGAAAAGACTTTGTTAATAACAGGGCGCGTCGTCTCGGGATTCGATTCCAACAAATGGTTCATGTCTTTAAACCTGGAAAAATGTTTCATTAATCGACATCACAGGTAGAGAAACAATACTTACTGGGTGACTCAACCGATGAGGATGCCCCGCAGAGTGGAACCTCTGAATACACTCAGGCCGACGACATTCGCGAGAGGCTGGTCAGTCTAATTATCGAAGATCATGAGAAATGTCTGCAGATAGACAGACGTTACGACGCACAGAGGCAAGGAAACCGATAAGATGAATCGAGCTGCCGTATCTGATATCCTTCATCGACTTCTGCAGTGTACCGGGTCCTCCAACCTGCGTGATAGGTGAGCGATGAAATGGCCCTGAGAGAAAATGAAAACGTACCTCCAAGATATCATCCAATGATCCACCCCGCGCCCGCCCATAAGTTTCAGCACCTCCTCGTCCCACGCCGGGGTTTTGTTGTAATTGATAACATGTTTCGCACCGAGTTTTGTAGCGATCTTTAGCTTGTCGTCTGATGATGAGGTAGCGATGACCGTCGCGCCGGATCGGGTGTCCATTGCGACGCGGATGCCTGGCGCGGTAGATGTTCTGGGAGATTGGACAAGGAGGGAAACGATGGGCGAGTGAAGCCGAAGGTGGGGAATGTGGTTCTAGCCTGGTTGGAGGGTCGACGTCCCCATGAGTGTACGGCTCGTGAGGTTTCCTGACGGCGGCGGCGACGAGACGCGTAGGTGTCGAAGAAGACTTCTGACCAAATAAAGACTGATAAGGACGAGATGGAAAACGAAGGGAACGACGCGCACCTGTTCACGGGAAATCCCAAGCCAAAGATACCAGCTGCGCCAGTGTCGAGTACGCTTGTGTTGGTGTCGTTGATAGCTGTGAAGTACTGATCCTGGAGGACCAACCCCGGAAGGTCCACAGTGTCCTGTCCTATTTCGCCGAGCGCATGCGTACGCGTCATAGAGTCCCCATAGAAAAGTCCAACGTCCAGGTTTACTGTTTTGAAGGTGCTCTGAGAATATAGCGGCACTGTCGTTTTGCAATCCGCCGTGTTGCATTGATCAGAGATGACCTAAAGATCGGAGGAACCAGTATCTGCAAGGGATTTATATGGAATAACGAGAGGACGAGTGCAGCGCACCAATAAGTACTTGTTATCACATTGGGTGTCCCAGATATTCCGATTCGAATGCGGCAAATGACTCATAGGCAGGAACGTCAAGCGACACTGTCACACTGGATGCTTAAAATGATAAATAAGGCTGTTGTCAATGCGCGGGACGACGTACCAGATGGAGGACCTGCGGACGTTCCCCAATGCGAGAGCGGGGAGCCGCCTAAATATTGAAAGTGTGTCAGTGTTTAATGATCGAAAAGAGGAAATAATATCTTGCCTGTAGAATTCCGTGGGCCGTCCTCCAGAAACATGTCACACAATCCTTCACATTGTACCATCGTGACGTCCCCCATCCCTCCCGACTGTTGTGTTCCAGGTCACCGTCATCCTCTAAACGTCGCGCAAAGTTGACCCACTGGTACTCTTGTCGCTTCTTCAAGCTTTCTGGAATGGAGTTTAAATGTACCACGCGCGTGGACAGCATCTGAGACGCCGTCTACCCGTGAGCTGATAATGAAGGTGCCGATGTCATTATTGAGGGTGAGGGCAGTGATAACGATATGCGCCACGGACTCATCATAGACCAAAGGATTGATGAATGTAATATCACGAAGGGTAGCGTGTTGGTCCTTTGACGGTGCCCACGCCGTGGAGATACCAGCAAATACCTGCTCCAGGTATACCGAGGCCGGGCAGAGAGGGAGCTGTGCCACACAATGTCCTTTGATACGATCTTGAAGCAGTAACAATGGCGTTTCGAAAATGGAAGTGAAGCCGTTGGCGGCTGTTGGCATCTGAAGCCATTCGCCTAACAACGCGTAATCCGAGAGTACGCGACAAACTTTCTCGCCATCCGGCACGTGACTCTCCTCCTTGAAAGGGACCCAGAATTTTGCAAGAGAGAAAGGATATGAAGGTAAAGGAATACATGAAATCGACGGGATGTGGGTGTACGTGCTTCTCCAGTTGATAGCAACATTGGACTGGTAAAGCAAAGCCAGGCTATTGGTTAATGTCATCCATGGATCCTGCTGCTTCTTCAAAGACGGCAGCAAGAGCGACGACTCGTCCCGAAGAATTGATCTGAGCATCGGCAGGCATGGCGTATGAGGACCGATCTCCAGCCAAATGTCCACCGTCTCTGAGCGCAGCAGTGATTCGATTCCGCGTTGGAACTGAACGGGCTGCAGACAATGCTGCGAGAAGTACGCCGCATGGAACACAGATGAGTCGCCAGGAAGAACTGTCTCTCCAAGAACATTCGAGACGATAGGAATAGTCGGGGCTTTGATCGCAACGAGATTGGCGATTTGTGTGAGGTCGTCAACGACAGGATGCATGGCGGGGCTGTGGTACCCAAATGGTACTGATAGCACAACATTCTTCCCAACGTTGTTAGCATCCAAGTATTTCTTGAACTTGGACAGCGATATCAACGGTCCGGACACTACGCAGTCTGTAGGACTGTTAAAGCATGCGACAGAGAGGTTCTCGAAAGAAGTGAGGTGGTTCGCGATGGAGGACGCCGACAGGTTGACAGCTAACATCCCTGTAGATTCCGTTTTGCATTTGGTGACCATGATGCGAACGATAAGAAGCGCGCCTTCAAGAGATAGAACATCAGCGACGACAAGAGCCGCGTATTCACCAAGACTAGCAGGTCATGTTAGAAATTACCAACAGAAGAGGTCAATCTCATACCTGTGCCCCACTGCGGATGGTTTTAAACCCCACGACATCCATAAGCGCGCCAAGGCATACTCAAGGACAAATATCGCAGCTTGGTAGGCCTCAAACTCGTCCGTTTTCGACAGAGAAACGTCTACATCGTCTGGTGAAATTATGGGGAGAACGCCGACAAAACCGGCCGAGATTAGGAAAGTGTGACATTCGTCGACAATGGAATGAACAAGCGGTGATGTTTTGTAAAGAGCTCGACCCATTCCCAGGTATTGTGAACCACCTTCGGGTTGGCCTTCAAAGCAGACGTGTCAACGGGTTTGCTCGTCTTCAGCTTTGTAACCGCCTCTTCTCTGTTCGAGGCCGAGACCGCCGTGTGCCACGGGTAGAGCTGTCGGCGCGCCGTAGCGGTGTAAGCCATGTCGTTCCACGACTCTGCACATGTCGTGCTCTGCATCCATGTGATATAATTGTCCCTCAACTTGTCCAACGCGTCCTTGCTCTTCGCTGAAATGCCCAGCACGTGACATACACTGGTAAGCATCCACAAGCACCACCATCATCATCTACCACTTCGGTGAGGACTCTCTGTGGTGAGACTACGCAGCTCTTGCTGTAGACTCGGACAGCGGACAGCGGACCCTTGACACACAGACGTGCCCAGTCGTATCGCTGCAGTTTCCATGTCGACTCGTGAATCGTCAGCGCATCCTTCCTTTCCCCATCCCCGCCCGGCGTCGCGACCCGCGAGGGCATTCTTTCCGAACCCACGAGACCGAGCTGCGTGTGCTAGGTTTAGGCTACACCGCAAGGTTATGAAGAGCCGGCCTTACCTGCACCCGCATCGTCAATATGCCACGTCGGAGGACCTTGCCAAAGTTGCCGGACACGTTGAACGGCTGTACGAGCTCATTGTGTGCTTGCAGAGGACAGATTCAGAGTGCATGGGTCTCATTCATTCCATGGTGCGCGACCTCTCCAGTGTTCTCGCATCTGCCTTTCCACCCTCTTTGCCGCTATCCACTCTCTTTTCCTCCCCCACCGCACCAACTCAGGCAGACAGCAGTACACCACCCACCCTTCCTTTTCCTGCACCCTCTGGTTCCCTGCCTTCGTCTCGTTCACCATTACCAGCATCGACACCCGACGCAGTCCCGCATTCTCCCGACCTCGTTTCGGAATCATCTCCCGTATTACCCCCGCCATCACTCAGGGTTGACCCTCCATCTCCATCTGTACCTCCCGAAGACGTGCGTCCACGCAAACGTCCACGGCCGTCTGGTGCAAAGAGTTCGCTCCCTGGCTTGAAGGGTGTATTTAACCGCCCACTGCCCATGCCTACCGCCATCCGTGATGTGTTACCGAGTGCCAGTGGAGCGTCGGTCATGCCCGCGAAGGATACACTCAACCAGTCACTGCGCGGTCTCAAGGGAATGTTTAAAGGGAATTCGGTTCTCGGTTCGTAGCAGCTGACTTCGCATTATGTTTATTTCTTCCCCACGATTCATCCCCCCCTCATTCTGTGCGACCTTGCTTGTGTCATTGACACCACCTTTCAACAGTACCCTCTTCCGAGTGAGAACTGATTGTTTGGTCGAACTTCGGTTCATTCGAGTTAGGCAGGATGTTGGCTGGTTAATTTTGGGTTTATTCTACTGCGGCGAAAGTATTTGTTACCTTATAGGCACATCGGGGATTTTCCTTAGTCACTTGTATGACGTAGATGTGTATCAAATCACCTTCACCTTCTGGCGTGTTCCGGACATGTTCCTCCACCAAGATGGCGGCGTTAGACCCGGCAGCACCAAAATTGTTCAGAAGAGCCATCCGCGTCTGTCCTGGATGACTAGGGTTCCAAGTAGTCGCGACTTGATCGATCACAAGTCCATCTCCCGCACGAATATTGGGATTGAGCTTGTGGAGGGATATGCACCGAGGAATAGTGCGGTGGCGAAACATAAGAAGAAGTTTAGCCAGTCCAGCAGCGCCAGACGCCGCTTCCAGATGGCCTATATTCGCCTTGATCGACGTGACATGTAAATCCCTTTTCTCTCCACCCGCTAAGAACACCGACTGAATACTGTCTAACTCGCTAGGATCGCCAGCGCGAGTACCAGTCCCATGCGCTTCCACGACGTTTACGCGCGCGGCGGAAATACCAGCATTCTGCAACACACTCCGAAAGAGGTCGATCTGTGTCGGAACGTGAGGATGGGTTATGGAAGTCGCCAGGCCGTTCTGGTTCACGTCCACTGCTCGAATTACACCCCAGATATGATCTTGTTCCACAAGCGCATCGGTCAGGCGCTTCAGGACGAAAAGACCACAACCTTCGGAGCGCGAGTATCCGTCAGCGGACTCATCGAAGGACTTGCATTGGCCGGTAGGGCTCAGGAAGTGACCACGATCGAGCCCGAGAAACATCTAAACGAGGAGTTAGAAAACTAGCATCTAGACTGTCGAGTGTGCGTACATCCGGGCTTGTGACGACATTAACGCCTCCGACAAGGGCGCCGTTACAATCTCCATTCATCAAAGCGCGAGCACCCTGGTAGACGGCCACGGCGGAAGATGAACATGCGGTGTCGATAACAATAGAAGGCCCGCCAAGTTGCATAGCGTATGAAAGTCGCCCACTGAGAAAAGCCTTCAGCGTGCCTGAGCAAGATTGATTTTAGCAGAGAGCAAAGATGAGAGTCTTGAAAATGAACACACCAGTACTGTAGTAGACGTCGATATCATTGCGCAGATTCTGGACGTAGTCGTTCGTCGCCACGCCAATAAAACAACCAAATGTATCCGGATTGAACGACTCGGTTGCATTGGGGACGTATCCAGCGTCCTCTAGGGCCTCGTACGCCGTATGGAGAAGCACGCGCTGCTGTGGATCCATACTCTTGGCTTCACGGGGACTGATCTTGAAGAATTTGTTATCGAAGTCGTCCGCGTTGTCGATGAAGTTTCCGGTGTGCGCTTTCATTTGTCTATTTCCTTCTCGATAATCCGAAACTTTGAACCGACTTTCCGGGATCTACAAGAGAGTTAGAATTGTATACAAACCAGAGAGGAACAGAGGTACCTACCTCGGATATAGTATTGATGCCTTGTTCCAACACTTCCCAAAGCTTCGCGACATTCGGTGCGCCCGGCATGTTCACGGCCATACCGACGATGGCGATGGGCTCCTGCTGAGGAGGCTTGACGGTACCTGCAACGCTGAGATCCACCATCGTCACCGCCGTCTTCAAACCCTTCACCAACAACTTCGTAAGCCCGATCCCAGGACCAAAGTTTAGAACGCGGACAGCCGATGAGAGCGACATCCTGGAAAGCCCGTCAGCCACGGAGTCCCAATTGACTGGCTGTACAAGGATCATGTCGACCACGAGCTCGAGCAGTGACTTTCCATCCCCGCCGCTGGTATTGATAACTTGGCCCGAGAAGCTGGAATGAACGGGGACGTGGACACTCTCCAACGTGGGAAATTGAATATGCCGACGCTGAACATCGTCGAGCACTGCTTGTCGCGCGCTATGGAGGTGGGCGGGTGCGTGGTACAGCGTCTCGAGGGTCGTCTCACGTACACGGCCTTTGAATCGCTGGGCAAATGAAGCTAGCACGTCCGGACGACCAGAAACCGTGATAGTGGTGGAGTCGATAACAGCAGTAATATAAAGCAATGAGGTGTCTTTTCCCTGTCATCCACAGAATGAGGAGTAGTTCCAACAATATAGTGGAAGTAGTGCACACCTCGGTAAAGGTCATGATGGCATTCTCCAAGTTAGATTTAGGTGTCCCTATGAATACGAGGCTCCATGGAGCGGCGCGTTCCATGAACGAGTTGCGCATGACTTCGTTGCGGTAACGATGAGCGCGGAAGCCGATCCAAAGGGCAAGTCTATACGCCTCAACCACATGATGAAGGAACGACGGAAGCGAGTCCGACGTTGCAGCGACGACCGCAGGGAGGATGCCGGAGGAGAAGCCAACAACGCCAGCAGCGTGCAAATTGATCCACTTAAGTTTGTCATTGACTGATGCGTCCGAAACCTGCGCTGTAACAAACACAAGATATCGCAAGGCCTGCACAAGAAAAAGCGTAGACCCAGAGATGATGGCGTTGTAGGTGTATCTATCCTCGTTAACGGTGAGTAGGGTTTCCTTGGTCGGAAAATGCGCTAAGTCAACGCCAGATTCCGAAGCCGGCAGCGTTGACATTTCGGCACAAAACGCTTCGTAGCAGGCGGATAACAGGACCGATACGGCGGGAACAGTGATACTTCGCAGGGCGAGCGCGCGCATCTGCGAGAGCTTGGAGTCAGCAGCGCCTTGGCCGTTGAAAACGAGAATGTCGACGAAGGCAGCCATGATGTGGGGTGCTTATGGTATAGCGAAATCACTGTTCCTGTTGCTAGTTTATATGCGGATGCATAACACGCATAGTAAAGACGTTTCGGTTGGATTTGCTAAGGAATGGTCCATTAAGATATGCTTGGACAAGAATGAGAGGTTGATGGAATGAAATTTGACATACATAAGATTAACTGAATGCACAACGGCCATTGGGGTGCCCGTTCCTGTTCATGAGAGATTTAGTCGACTGCATTTTTTACCGAAAGGTATAGACCACTAGATTTTGAGAAGATCGCATAAACTGTTTTGTTAATTCGTGAAAACAGTTCGACGTGGGAGACTTGCCTCGATACAGCCGAATTATAGCCTTATGAGCGCTCAGTGATGCTTAAAAGTTTTAAAGGCGCGAAATACGCCTTTTCGACGCGTAACTTGCCCGGAATAAGAATTCGATGTGGTGGTTGCAGGAGAAGAAGGGTTGAGGAAGACCCCAGAAACCCCTCCACGTGATCATGATCAGTCTGATTTCTTGGCTTTTTCAATTTGGTTCCAACTTCCACCTGCACATTGAAATACTTCAACTATTTCGCGTCTTTGTAGTTCTTGGATACAGAAGCGTTCTATCCCTCCAAAATTTGAGGGAATGCAGAATCACGATTCGGGTCATCGAAGACGAGCGGGGAGCCGCGACATTTTGCCTGCGATGATCTGAGGCATCGCGTCTGTTAGCAGCATCGTTCTCAGCGCGACTTTTTGCTTGCTCTCTTTCATCTGACATGGTACGTGTCGGCAGTCCAGCCCTAATTGCTGCAAGTCGCAAGGCATGTAAGTACATTCCGTCAGTCGTACTTGCCTGCTTGCACACATATACACCTATTTAATAGGCCTGCGGACACCCAACAACACAACATTGAATCGCGTCAACTGTAATGGCCTCCTCGATTCACCACCTGGTAACTGTATTCATTCCCTGTAATATTCCGTACTCCTTACTGTGTTCCGGACACCTTCATATTGAACTTGCAAGAGTCAAATCTCTCATCGGAATCACGATATGCTTCTCCCCGTACGGTAAGCCGCCGATTCCCGTCTCTTTTCTAGTGTACTGATCCCTGTGCGCAGCGTGGGGCTTGACTATGGCCGCACGTGTCGTCCAGCTTCCACCCGGCTTGTTTCTCGCCAAGTTCGGATTCGGCTTTGCCTCTGCTTGCATTATTCGCAGGTAGCTACTATTGCATCACAAATTTACAATTTACTGAACTTTCTTTGGCGTAGTACGTCGCCTTAACTCATTCCTGTTTGAAGATAGCTTGTAAGTTGTCGCCACTAGGCGCCGGCTGCGTCTGGGACGACGTCATGGATCGCGATCTCGACGCTCAAGTTGGTGCGTCTCTCCGATTCATGAATAATTTCATCCCCTGATAGATAGAACGCACGAAATCTCGCCCCATGGCGTCAAAGGCAATCTCCCTCCCGAGTGCTATCGTCTTTCTTGGAGTCCACGTAGCTATCCTGCTCTGGTTGGTCTGGGGTATCAATCAGCTTGCGTACGCTCCTTCCGCCTTCAAGAAGACCAAGCTCAGCGGATTGCAGGTTGAAAGTCCTCGTAGCCGTCATACCGCTCGTTCTTGGATATCCCTTGATGAAGAGAATCACGTATTGGCCGCAGGCGTGGCTTGGTAGGTCGCCATTACCGCTTCCACGTTCAATGCTGGGCAGGATTCTGTCGTTAGGTCTTACCTGCAACATGGGGATCCTTTTCGCTTGGGCTTTAGTCACTAACGAGCTGCCCATGATTGCATGGGTCCAGTATTTCGGAGGTTGGTGGTACGTAGTCCGTTATGTATTCACGTTGTACATTAATAGTGCCTCATCCTTAGCGCGACGGTGTGGGGCGGTATGTAACCCTATCCTTCCGCCTCATCTTTTACTCATTTCTCAGATACCCTATATGCTTTCCAAGATGCCAAAGAGGATGCTCAAGCCGGTATCAAATCGACTGCAGTTCTCTTCGGCCCACGCCTGAAATCCCTTCTGCCAATGTTCGGTGCTGGCACCATCCTCGCATTCTCGGCCGCTGGTATTTTCGCAGACCAATCTTACGGGTACTTTGTCATCAGTATCGCGGGTGCTGGCGCCCATTTCGCGTGGCAACTGAACGGTGTAGATATGGGGAGTCCGGAGAGCTGCACACGAGCAGTAAGCGCCGGTTTTTCCAATTCCACGTTGTGTTGGGTGCTCAGTATATCACAGTTTTTTAGGTACGGCTTTTACTTTGGGGCCTTCGTTGAGGCTGGGCTGCTTTTCGACTACGTTACCAGCGTAGTACTTGCTGAGAATTAGCAGCACGGCATGACAGACGAAGGAGGAGCTCAAGAAGGACGTAGGCAAGAGTTTAATATAGACGGCTAGATAGCTATATAGTATGTAGACGCCCTAGGGTATAAGAGAACTTGATGTGTAAATATCACTGGATGCGCAAGTTACCATATACATATCTCTTTTCATCTCATTGAACAAGCGAGATGAAAGACTCGCTGTTTGCGTCAGAGTCAGCACAACACGCTACTCTCTGATCGCGTTAAATACATACTTCACGTTCGTAGCCAGATAACTTTGTCATCCCGCTCGTCGGGATGAACGATGGAGATCGCACCTCCGAGATGAAGTCGTCGGTGGAAAAAGAAGGAGAACTGTCACTCGCGTCTGTTGCGATGATTGTGGGTATGATACTTTTTATCTTCTTGCCTTGTTTCCCGTAGTGTGATGTCTATTCAGACGTTTTGGCGAGACGGCGATCTGTAAAGTGTACATGTTGCTTAATGACATTGTTGGCCCACCTCAAGGTGATGGCGGCGAGGGTCTACTTATCGGCTTGTAATACTTAGGAAGCCCGAATTCGGCCGAGAGCGCCACAGACCTTGGTTCTAGCGTGAGCCTATTGTTGAAGATCGTCAAGGCCGTCGAAACACGCCGAGGCGTAAGTGACATGAATTCTCGAAATATCACAATGTTCAACAGGTGTCGGTAAGTACTGGAAATGTGTTAAGGATACTCCGCTATGGGCACCTAGGGTGTCCTAACAATCTCGCCGCTTATATTTAGACACATGACCTCTTCACTATCCTCTGCGTCGCCGCCCACGATAATTTTGTACTTCCCTACATTACATACATGGTGAGCTCCGAGTCAGTAGTAGCATCAATAAAAAGCTGGCCACGAACCCTTTGGGATATCTTTCGGAAGGGTGACAGTTCGTTTGACGGTGTATTTGCCTGGTTCGATAGGGCATTCGTGGGTGTCCCTTCTGTAATGCGTATCAGAAAGGCAGTTCTCGCGTCGAGAGGTGAGCGCACACCTTTATGGGCTCCGAAACCGCCGCAGTAAGTGCTACGGTGTAGGTTTTACCAGGCGTCAGGATGTCTGGGGTGATATCTAGGGAGACAATTTGCACGGGGGTTTGAGTATCTATGAAAGAAGTTAGGCATCGAAGAATGGGCGAAGAATCGACAGTCTCCTACCGCAGTTTTTCCAGGTGATGGAGCTGTTGCTGGCGAGGGCCAAGGCGGCGGCTCCGTTAACAAGATAAGCCAGAGACGAGAATGCAAGTAGGAGACAAGAAGAAGGTCGCATCGTGTAAAGCGCTGGATGAGAGTGATGAGGTACCATCCCTTAAGTAGCCGTCCATCGCCTTCAATTCCGAGTCGACTGTCCATCGGTGGGAGATCAGTCTGCGAGTACCTTATCGTGTATTGTGGAGCGATTTGATCACGAATGAGTGCATTTGGGAATTGCTTAGACGAGGTTGGCTGAAAGATGTTATAGAAGGTTGATTGCTGAACCGAGTAACGGACGCCACATGCTTCTAGGTCGATGGATGAAGGGCATACCATGTCGTGAGTGCTGCACGAGAACGCGGATGCGGGGAAGATTTACGTATGGAAGTCGACAGGACGCAGTCTGTTGTTTGAAGTCAGGAAGACGGGGCCAGGAGGAGGCGAGCGAGCGAGAGAATCCCTGTCCAATGTCACGTTGTAAGTAGACGTGAGAGCGTGCCGACCATGTAGGCGATGGAGAGGCCATACGCGTGTAAACGAACCAACGTAGTCACGTTTCGTTGTCATCATTTCGGCATCGGTCCTGCGGCCCGGAGGGCCGGAATGCGATTCCCCCCAAGTCAAACTGGAACGCTACTACTGTACGCCTCCATCCTTCTTGATTCCTGTGTTATTTTGGCAGAAGATACTAATCACTTTAATTCCAAAGAGGTACGAGTTCTGCCTGCCTAGTAGTAACGGGAGTCAGCATACGACGCGACTGAACAACGAGTTTAAGTACTGTATGTCAATCTCAATTCACAACGAACGAAAACAGATGGATTTAGCCGGAGCGGAGAGACGTAGCATCAGAACTTGACACAATAGCATTCCAGAGAATTGTGCGACTCCAGCGTTGCCCGCCGTCTAGGCCCTTTTCTTGTCATATGTCACAAGATTTCTGATTGACATACTTGTTTATAATCCTCATCATCTAACTTATCTTGAATGTCCGCGCTGTGTTTACCATACTCGTCTCATGCTCTCCAGAGGACTTCATTAGCTCTTTCGGAAAGACAGTCTTCACATCGTCCGTGAGCGTTCTTCGCGTTAATTCGGCTAGGGTAGGCTTCGCCTCCTTTCACCGGCTGCTCAGCAATACATCCCGGTATTCATCGTGAAACTGTCCCCCACATATCACCCTCTATGACATCGCCTCCCGAATGCATAATACGCCGTCCCAGCACTTGGATGGCCAGGTGATTTATTTTCTCATACGATATCTTCTCGCTGACAAGTAGCAAAATGTACATATACATTGAACAGGAGGCGCCTTGCATACAAATTTGTTTTCCTACAAACCGTCGACCTTGGATGTATGGCTTCTATACAATACGGTCCGTATCCATCTATGGGAAAAATCCTTCGTTACTGCGAGGCGCGTCTTAACCACTCGGCCATAGACGCTCAGCTTCTGGTACCCAAACCATCCTATTGTCGGCTATGTGCCACGACTCAAGAGAAGAATGGAAAACGAGTCAGCCTATCCACCTGCAATCCACCTGTACGCGCGCGCACGTCAAAGCTTCACGGCGTATCAGCGCTGTCATGCGTTGAATATCAAAGACTATGGGATGTCCCACGGGGTGCGAGCGCAGCAAGCAACCTCATACTCCCAGCCCATTACGCTCCCTTGTCTTATAAGTACTGTAATGTTCAAACAATGTATTACCATGTAAGTCAATATGATCGGCGGCGCGACGAGGGACAGCAGCTGTCAAATAGCAGCCAAAAAGTGCCAACCATACAGCAGCGTAGGGCTAGAGAAACATACTGTCAAGTCCACTAAGGATACTGTGCCCGTGTTGCATGACTGAATGTGCCGAAAAGGCCACAGAACCGTAGCTAACCAAGGACAAGCTAAAAAAGGCTACGGTTGACCAAAGATCACCGTTCACAAGGGAGCACCACGCGTATGGGGTAATAAAAGGGCTCTGCACTCAGTATGAGGGAGATTCATTGAGAATTGACGACGATACGGGTGATACAGCCCAAATGCCATCTCTGCTTCAGACAGTTTGTACTTGTTTACGTGACACCAAGAGAAGAGAAATTGTGATACACGCCTCCGTCATACAAGTGACTAAGGACTAGTAGTAAACTACTGCCTCGGCGTGCCTAAATAGGAGGATACCCCTGCAAAGTAAATAGAAAGTGTCTACAACCTGTCAAGAACCAATATCCAAATTCCTTTTGGTAAACCTTCCCTTCAAGCCACGCAATGACTGATCTAGCGTATCCATCAAGTGGGCATCATCCAAGGACCCCTCCGCGCAAGTAGAAACATGTACGGAGGATGGGAGTGCAACGACACGTGATGACTTTGGCGTAGGTGAACGGCGTGAGCGATTGAAAGCTCCCCTCAAACCCGGAAGTGATGAACTACCTCTCGGTGCCTTGGATGAGAGCGGACGTGGGTCATTTGATGGAATAGCATGCGCGGATGGAGGAACGACCCTTAGGGATGTTGGCGGCAATATGGAGGACGAGGGTAATAATGTGTCGGATGAACGCGGGACTGCGTCCGATGATGGCAACGAGGCTGAGGCAGCGGGTGAATGCGGGGCTGCGTCGAGCGAATGCTGGGGTACGTCGAGCGAGGATGCGGGCAGTGACAACGAGGAAGGAGTGATGGGAGTGGTGGAATCTGCTGCTGTTGGGGATAGAGAGGGAGAGGGAGTGGGCAAGGAAAGTGGGAGAGCAGATGTCAGAGCACTACGGACGTCTCGTGTCATGGTCCGAATGAGCTGAAGGCACTCTGAGTCGGCCTTCTGTAAACACTGAACCAGCTCGTAGAGGTAGTCCAAGTGTTTGTAGACGTCAACGAGGGCCGTCGGCGACGTGGCATTTCGCTGGGGAACTGCTCGGGCCTTTCGTCGTAACCGGAATCTGGCACATGCTGCGCGGTCTCGTACATCGGGATAGAACGTGCCGCTAGGGTGTGGCTTCCAATGAAGAGGAGAAAAGGAAGGACGTGGCGATGGTTCACCAGTCGAGATGGGCATGGCGACGGGAGGGTCAAGCATGTTTCTGGGTTGATAATGTTGGTCCGCAGTCCGTGAGCGTAGCGTGTGGTCTACAGTGAATGAACACTGCGTAGTCTCACCAAAGGAAACCTCACCGAAGTGGTGGTGGTGGTGGTCAAGACAGAAGCAAAGACCAAAGCCCATTGCTGACCTCACACACCAAACCGGTTGCTCGCTGCGCTCGCAATCAATCTATCTACTTACCATCGGGACAGACGTAGGCCGCGAAGTGCACGAGAAGCACCGCCCATGCACTCCTGTACAGATGTCGTTGTTCCGCTTTGCACTTCGTTCTAATCAAGGCACCTCTTACTGGAGTTTTGTATGAACTAGTAGCGATCTATTTTTGCGATCTCCATTGAACGGTTCAAGAGATAGAAAGAAAGGTACTGCTACAGGGCGTGAATCTGAGTCGCATGGCAGGCCATCCATATCCTGGTGCCGACGTAACGAAGATGAGGCGGCGAAGGATGCCAATAATGTCCGCGTAGTCAATCATATGGAGTTAGACCTGAAAGATGAATCGCCCGCCGTCACCAGACCAATTGGTTAAGGATGAAGTCCTCCATTCAGCATCGATAGCCCATCTGGATTGCGCGCGCAGAACGCCGAGAATAGAAGAATCGGCCACATTTTTCTCCGCGCATGACAAGGTGAAGGCGAAGATCAAAGTTGTGCGATAGAGCTTCCAGGAGGGAGATTGTAAGTAGCTTAGATAAAGGTCCAGACGGCCGCTGAGGTGATAGTACGTATATGAGCGTTCTGAAGTAGAGAACGAGCTAATGGTGGGCCTGGAAGAGAACTCGTAGTGATGGTAAGGGGCAAACCCGGATTTAGCCGGCGGCAGTCCTCGAATTCGTAAGCTTCACTTTTGCGTCTTCTCATCGCTGATCAGCGCTTGTTGCAGTGTTCTTTATGGACAGGCATCTCTTCAGGCGTCAATCACGCCCACGCTATCACAATTCCTCAGGTGCACGGCTGCTTCTCGCGGCTTCACGCCGTCACCGATCGTACACCATGGTCGACGTATTGGATTCATTCTTATACATACCTACCTAGCTACCTACTCGAAGAGCATAACCTACGCTCATTTCTTCAACTTTGAATAGCACATTCACAATGGTGTATGATGGTCCTTGTCGTCTCGGATGTCTACTGAAAATTCATCCCCAGTCCACTTTGTCCAGGACACGGTCCTCCACCTTCCGGCTGGCCGTCTGGTTCACCGCCACCACCCGCTTGGCCTGTCGGTGCTCCGCCTAATAGTCCTCCTGGCGCCGCCTGGTTGGCCTGCTATCCCACCACCTGGCTGGCCACCTGGTCCGCCACCTGGCTGGCCTGCCGGTCCTCCTCCTAACGGTCCTCCTGGTCCTCCGCCTGGTTGGCCTGCAGGTCCTCCGCCTAACCGTCCTCCGCCTGGTTGGCCGGCACGTCCTCCTCCTAACGGTCCTCCTGATCCTCCTCATCCCCCGCCTGGTTCTGCTAGTCCTTCTCCTGACAGTGCTCCTGGTCTCCCACCTGAAGGAACTAACCATGATGACTCTCCAGTCCATCCTCCTAATGGCGGGGGAACATCGAATGACGGTGGGACTAAGCCATCCGACAATGATGACTCACAGTTGGATTCAAAACCCCATCGTATGTACATTTCCCAGCGTCACATTTACTTCGCCCGTTAATGTTATATTATAGCCTCGGGCAGAGAATCTGCTACAGGTTACGTCTTCACGATTCCTGTAGGATGGAAGGCGATCATTACCAGCGTAAGTTTTCGATGTATTTTTTATTAACAGATGTTTGTCGTTACATCAAGTTGGCAAACCAATCATACTTTCAAGCCCTATCGACGGAATACGACCGCGATGGCCGTCATGTGAAGCAAATTCTCCAGCGCAAGCCGGGCGATCCGGGCAAGAATATGCGTATTCCCAGGCAGGCAAACGACGCCATACGCGTGCAAGATTTCAACGCTACGACTACTTTGACGTTGAAATGGTATGCGAAGGAGATCAATGATAGTTCTTATGCGGCGGGAATCTCTGTCACAAAGGTAATTCATGCAGCTATGAAGGGCTTCAGATTATTGACATATGCGGCAGGTGAACGAAGGTCCGACTGATATTGTGTACATGGTAGTTTGGATCCTTTTTCTTCTGCAGAACGGTGTTGACGCAACGACAGATCAAGGTCTTCGACCAAGATGGAGCGGCGCATAATGCTGACCAGTTCGTTGCTATTGTTTAGTGCATGCGCTATACTGACTCGAGTCCGTCACAGAGAGACCACTGTTCGCTTCACACGCGTCATCAGTTTGGATCCGCTGAATCTTGCTAACATCCAAGGCGATGTAATGTATGAACCATTTTCTATTCCTGGTATATTTGTTCACCAGTACCTTCAGCATCGAACTCCACAAAGCTCTGGAATTCTTTTACTATTTCCAAGTAACCGACGTAGAACGGTTCAAGCAGATCTTTCGCTCGTTCGCTCTACCCAAGATTGTCACAACCTTTCAAATCGTGAATGATCCCCCGCCGCCGCCGCCGAACCCAGAGCACCCCTTCCTCGGCTTCAACGTCGCATTTAGCAGTCTCGGAATCCGGCTCTTTGGACTGGACCCCGCAGAGATCGGAGATCCCGCGTTCTTGCGAGGGCAGATGGCGGATGCGCACAACCTCGGCGACGCAGGCGCCCAGCGTGGAGACACGTGGTCCCCTGACTGGGACGCAGAGTACAAGGCGAATATACACGGCATCTTCCTTGTCACGGCATATAACGAGGACAAGGCCCGCACCTTCATTCAAGATCTCGAGGCTGCGTTCGCTTTTGGACCAAAACGCTCTGCTATCAAGAAGGTTGTCAATCTACATGGGTTCCCGCGACCGGGCGACCAGGCTCCGAATGACCCGTTTGGCTTCCGCGGCGGCGGCATGTCGAACCCACAGGTGAAGGGTGTGACGTTTACGGACGAGAAGCCGATGCGGGCACAGATAATTTACCGTGTAGGCGGACGTGTGGCCGTGTGGCCGTGGACGTGTTGGCCGTGTACAGGGCCGTGGAAGTGGCTGCGTGGACGTGTAGGGACGTGAAGACACAACCCGTAACGCCGTGACCCTCAAGCAGTAACGCCGTGACCTTTGAGCTTAACCTGTGACTGCGCGTAGGTCTTCGTAGGTAGATCAACGCAGTTTTACAGTGGTGCGCCATTTTATCGAAACCAGCCGAACTTGCCGCAAGAAGCTGCCGGCGCATACGTAAGTGCGGTTTTAAGGCGTTCGATGTGTCTTGCTGTTAAACCACCGTCACCTAGCGTCTTAGGCGCGTTTTGTATTCGTGCTCCACTCTCTGTTTCTATCTGTAGTGCCCAATGGACAAGTTTCTGTGTCACCTTTGTTGCCTGCTGATTAATACTGGACTGATCTTGGCGTCAAATCAATCCAGTGTGCTTGGATTCGTTGTACTTGCTCCAGCTCCGAATCGACGCGTCTCGACAGTTTGCTCTCTACATAACTCAAGTGATGCTCAGACCTTTGTTCTTGTAGCTCTTCCGGCATCAAGAATACTTATGTATGTGGTAAGCCATTTCATCGTTGAATTCCTCCTAATTCAGTTGATAGTGCGGTGTGGGTAAATTTCTCCTGAACACTTTTAAAGAAAATTCTGGTAACGAGATGGGCCAACCTGCACTCAGCATCTGGTGGCTCTGTTCCCTTCCGTATGGTGGTACATTCACCTACAAAGTTCGAGAATCGTGAGGTCTGTCTGACGACAAGTCTGATTCCGGACGCCCTCTGAGAAGTCCCGCACTTCGATTGGGAATCCAAGCGCCTTCATTCCATTTAGATGAAGACGTCAAGGACACACTGTCCGGAGAAAGCTTAAGAAGACCCGCGTCCGCCACTCCCTTGACCGCTGATCACCATCATTTTCGTCTCTCACCTGTCAGCCTCTCCACCTCCGGCACCACATCGATACTCCAGCCAGACTGCTGAACTTCCTGTGAACTCAGTGCAGCTTTCCATGAAGAGCGATTGGTTACACGGGATGGCTCCCCGAAACATGATTTCGACATCGACCCCGTACGGCACTTACCGGAAAACCAACTGTTCGATGGATTTGGATGTCCTGGCGACAAACTTGACAAGGTACGGTGCCGTAGTAGCTCTATTTTCGCGCCAATCGAATGTGTTATCCTCTAGATATTCCCTCGACCGCAGTGAGCAGCGGCGCTACCGCCGCTGCGCTCGCGTTGCGAGCTTCTCACTGCGGTGCCAACATACACGACTTTGCGATTCTCTACGCCACACTTCACTTTCACCATCTGACGACTGCGACGCTGGAGCTCTACTTGTCCATGACGAGTAAACGTTCACCAAGGACATATTGCTGCTCCGCTACGATGACGGCGATGTCGGATACGGGCCAGGTTCAGTTAAGTTCGTGCCTTCTTATTTTGATCATTCTAAAATGCTCGGAGCTAACACGTCTGTAGTGCGTATCCACGGCGATTCATTATGCCTTCTCCTCGCGTGCAGGCTACTTGGCGTGGTGGGTATTTGGCTCGACTGGGAGCATGAATTTGGCGAGGAGAGTTTGGGAACACGGAGCATGCAGATTGCAGCGCCGTAGAATACGTTGTATTTTGAGAAGATATTCCTGTACTTGTTGTAGCTACATCCGAATAAAGCCCATTTAAATCCCTCTTTTGTTCTATTGCTTCTTATATTGGCGCCGGATATCCTCGACGCCGTCACGGTCTGGATGCCTCAGATTGGGAGTCTGGAAAGCCTTCGATGCGCAAATGTCTGGAGAACATATATGATCCTGCCTCGATTCGCCTCCTTCTGACAGCGGACGACGACTTTTGAAAGCTTGTGATGGAACACCCCAAGTTTAGTCTCTTAAAGTTGGTTATTGGTGATCAGAGACATGCAGATATCTCTCCCGCTGTTCTGAACGTGTCGCGTTGGTCAAACGTGCCACTGATGCTTCCCTTAAGTCGTTGACTTGAGGTGAAGAACGACCCGCCAAGCCATGAGGACCTCGAGAAGGTGGCAAATTCACTGGGGAAATAACACTTCCGGCGTGCCCGCCTAATTTATGGTGTATTTCCTTTGCTATTCCTCTAGAAGACAACGATGACTTCCTTGGACTCTGTGAGTAGCTCTGAGTTGTTTCCAATGATCACTTTCCGTTGTATTGCAACGAGTCTCGGAGAGGTTCTCATCATGATATCAAGAAATTTTTGCACAATGCTGTTATTGATGTACAATACGGTATGTGAGATTCGGAACCACAGCAGCGCGCAAACGACCTATCCCTGTCCATCGCATCATGCGGAGTCAGCGGGTGAGGAGGTTAACCGTGTCACTCCATCGTCACGCCCAAGTAACGCTACCGTGTCGGCCGTGTACTGTCCCTGACGTGGCCGTGTGCTTGGACGTGTGGCAGTGTAGCCGTGGCCGTGTCTACCGTGGAGGCTACCGTGGACGTGTAAAGTGTGGCAGTGTTACCGTGTTTACTACCGTGTTGGACGTGTACACGGGCAGCCATCACATATCCCGTTGGGCATTTCTTCACTTAGATCACTCACTGGCAACCTCCGGAACAATCAATGTAAGGTTTTCATTCACAATTCTACATTCTACAATGCTCAACAGCTACTGAAAGCATCACTTTGAATGAGTTTCGAGCTTCGGCCGTGAGGACCCTACCGTGTAGGACGTGTGGCAGTGCACGGCTACCGTGTCTACCGTTGGACGTGCACGGTAAATTCTACCTGCCGAGCCGATGCGCTTCACAGGTACGGCTGTCATCCCCATGGGCGTGCTTGTCATAGGCAGAGACGGCGACGTGGACAAGGATCGGCGTCCGGCTTGGGCGCTAGATGGGAGCCTCATCGCCACGCGCAAGCTGAACTGCCTTGTACCCGAGTTTGATGCATCTTGCGCCAAAGAGGGAGCAAGGTTGTTCACGAGTCTTGCACCGGACAAGGCCTCGGCTAAAGTTGGAGCACGGCTGATGGGGCGGTGGAAGAATGGTATGTCTTTCGAATGTATAGAGTACGCTTTGGCTGAATCGACTACTACACAGGGACCCCCATTACAATGTCTCCGGACGACGATGCGCCCGAGATCGCAGCGGATCCATCCAAGATCAACAACTTCGCCTTCGACCAGAGCGATAAGGCACAGGAACGTTGTCCGTTTGCTGCGCACATACGCAAGTCGAATCCGCGGAACGATGTCCCTCCTGAGGAGCAGTTAATCCACTTGTGAGTCATTTAGATCTTACTCAAGAACGAAAGTTGACAGGCTGGGGCGCTAGGATCCGCCGCCACAATATGCCGTATGGACCTGAGGTGACCGACGATGAACGACTTAACGGTACGGTTGAGGACCGCGGCATACATTTCTGTACCTATCAGAGCAGCATAGAGCGTGGATTCAAGTTTATACAGTGTGGTACGTCATTTTCTCCTTCTGACATCTTTTGTACTACTTAGTGTTGAATCATTAGGTTGGTATAATAACCCCATGTTCCCGCCGGGCAAGCCCACCGAGCCGGGTTGGGATCCTTTGTTCGGCCAGACGGGGCGTACGGACAAACATCGCTATATGAGTGGTGTGGACCCGGCGAATCCAACGCGCATGACGAGCTTCATGGAGCGATTCATTGACCCACGCGGGGGAGATATGGCCGGTATTTAGTAACAAAAATGAATTTTATGCATGTTCCAACACACGGTCCGTATTTCGCTACAATTTCAACACCAGTTCAACCAGAAAACACTCTGAAAACACACAGGTTCGAATTTTTTCTGTCAATTCGACACAGGTTCCTTTTATGTTCATTCTTTCGACACAGGTTCTTTTTCATCGCCGGATTCCGACGCAGGTCGTGATTTGATCAAGATTCGACATGGGTTAGGAGTAAGTACTAGTAAGTACTTGATACTTTGACTGCTGCTACTTGCCGCACTTCCGGTCCACACCGAGTCCGCACCCGGCCAGATGGCGGTCAGCCGCCCCGCCCATGCCTCCCCCCCTGTTCTCCTCAGTGCTCAGCTTCCGCGATGCTCTTCCAGTCTCAATCGATTCAAATTTGGCCCCCTCCCATCTAGACAGATCCTACTTACCTCTCTTGTCCTCTTGTTACTCCCTGCATCATGCCGCCGCCTCCCTCTTCGCTCTCTCCCTACTTCTTTCCCCTCCTCTTTCCCCCTTTCTTCCTCCCATTACCTCCGCTTTGTCTCCTTTTCTTACTTGGGTAAGCTTGCTGTCAGAACCCTCCTGCGTTCAGGTGAGGTCGCTTATCGAGTCGGACTTGCCATATCTGGAGATAACCATTCGGGTGCCGGCCGCAGTCTCGGTCTGTCGTCGGGAACAGCTCGAAGGCAACTTGTAGGACCAGTGAGCTGTTCACTTCAATATACTCACACCTGTTTTTAAATGACTGACCTTCGAGAGACCTGTGTGACTTGTGAGGATCGGTTGAGACCTGTGTCAAAATCGGCGAAATAGAACGTGTGTGAAAAAATCTTTTGTTACTGAATACCGGCCATAGGGAGAGTACTTTTTTGCACCGAGTTTGAAAACGCTGGAAGAGTATATTGCGGCTTGAGCTTCCGACTTCGTAGTACAAATGTAGTAATGGAGAACTAGATAACTATATGTGCATTCACACAAGCTTTTTCAAATTGTACCATGCGGGACTGTCTGGAATTGTGGACGCAGATAGTTAACGTGTAAGTAGTATGCGTTGTGCGAACCTCTGAACTTTCAATCTCTCGGAATCTGAGATGTCGAACTGGTGCATTCTTAGAATATCCCCGTGCTGACACCACTTTGTAGTGTGAATTGGAGGGCGGCGACGCGGGTAGCAAGACTCCCACTAATCCTCAAACCGTTGTAAGTACTCGAAGCATCTACACGTAATGCCTTTAAATGTACTCCAAATGCACTACTTACTCTAACATTGAGAAGTAAGTAGATACAATCGATAACATGCACACAGAGTAAATATGCGGATGAGGATATTACAATTGGCGTGAGGTGACTCGACGTAACGACATAGATGTAAAACAGTAGATCTGACGTGGAAAGTTCGGATCTACGTGCGTAGTATCATGAGACGTATCTGCACATTATACATTCTTTTCGTCGATTGACTGTACACGTGTGTCCATGGGCACTGACGGCCTGCTACTCATCTTCGTACCATAAGACATGTACACCTTTTCGCCTAAACGCGGAGCGGTAGTAACTGCCGACGCGGTCTAGGTCGTTGCTGCGGCGTATGGCGATTGCGCTCGAATTCTTCGGCCATATTTCATCAGGATAAACTACGCCACATAGATCAGCCTCACATCGATTATCATTTCACATCAGATCACTTACTGGCAAAGGGACCATGACGGTAGCGATCAGAGCACAAAGCGTTCCTGCCCACTGATATCCCATGTTCGTAAACATCTGGGTACTGTATAATGGGAACGATGCGGCGAGCATGTTTCGAATGAAGCCTTGGGCGGAGATAGCAGACGACGCGTATTCTCCATAGCCGTCAGCGAGGTAATTCTGTACGGCGTCAAAGATTAAGTCTGTATGGTATAAGGATTAGTCAAAGGAAATTCGGCGTCGAGAGAGGAACATACAAATCGAAAACACCATCGGGCACAGAGCGAGCGTTGGTACGATCCAATGAACGCTGGCGAACTGTGTCCATGAAAACCAGAAGAGCGATACTGGAAGCAGTATTGCTCCGACGCGACTCCACCACAACCTTGCCTCTGGGCTGGGAATGCCTCCATTCTGATCCCGCACACGGGCGTAGACAGCGTTCTGGTGGAAAGAGGCAGCGAAGGCGAGGAAGGTGCCAATAATAGACGAAATGTAGGGGAGGCCGGCAATACCTTGGCTCCAGCCGTGATTGTTTTGGAACGTGAGAGGAATGACCGCGAAGAAGAGGAAGATAATAGCCCATGCGAAAGCGAGCCAGAGGGAAAAGAAGAACACGACAGGTTCTCGAACGAGAAAGATGAAAGCACGTGTGGTAGATGCAGATAGAAGGGCGCTCAAGGAAGGAGTTTCGAGTTCAGAGGCTGCTTGGTAGCGCGAGTCGCCTGTGTCTTTACGTAGCTTTTTAGCACGTTGGGCGAGGATAAGACCGCCGCGAGTTTCTGACAGCAGCAGCAACTCGACAACAAGAAGGGCGCCGTTACAAATGAGTTGGATCTATGCACACGTAAGTTTACTTCTCGAAGTCGTTGGGAAGGCGTTACCCATTCGATCCACCTCCATCCGATGTTCTCGTTGATGAAGCCCGTCCACAACGGCGCTGCGACAGTGCCAAAGACGGCGACAAAGCTAAAGAGATTAATGGGAAGACCACGCTCTTTCGTGCTCCATATATCGGCCAGTGTTCCAGGGATAATGGTTGTACCAGCAGCACCAAAGCATCCTGAAAGAAGCCGAGCTACGATGACGGTCTCGATGTTCTTAGCGAGGGCGATGGGTATGAACCAAACCGTAAAGAGCGCGTAGCATCCGAGGTAGATAGGATTTCTGCCGATAAACTCGGAAAGAGGACCGAGAAACATGGGCACGACGGCAAAGGAAGCTAGGAAGTCAACGATAAGGAAATGACGAATGACCTGGAAGCATGGACACGGACCGTTGAAGACGAACATGCCGACCTGACCAACCTCTACAGCAACGCCGAACTCTTTACACATGTCTGCGATACCTGCAGAAAACGATGCAGTAGCCAATCCTCTGGAAAGTGTTAGAACATAATCCAAGAATGATACTGATAACATACATAAATAGACACATGAAGCAGAGAAGAATAGTCGTGCGCCACTTCTTCGCGTTGGACCACTACAACTTCCTATCAGATTGAGGTAAAGAATGGGCTTACATTCATGGGGTCGTTAGGATCACCAGGCTCGAAAGTAACCAGGATGACATCGTCCTTGTATTGAAGACCTGCGCGGCTGGTAATGGAGGTAGGAGCGGGTGTCTGTTTAGTCGACGTCGTATCGGGATTGGATGAGCCAGACGCGTCGTCGACGTGCTCTGATTCGCCAGCGACAATCGGCTTAGCTGCAGCAAGGAAACACTATTAGTAGGTAGTTGAAAAGAGTTCGAAAAGAAATCTACCATGTTGGATATTGGAGGGGTTACTTCCCGCTCTCATGGGAGCCATACTGCTGCGATGGTGATGATGAGATGATGAGGAAGAATTTGGGGCACTTGTAGGTATGAACGAGCTCATTTATGTACCCGAATTGCCACGACGAAATATCGGAGGAACACTTCAGGATCATCGATGAGTCGTCCGACCTAGTGCGGCGCGGCAGAAAGTGCAAGCCACAGCATGCTACCAACCCAAGGCACCGTCACACCCAAACGATGGCAGACTGGCTGAGTCCACCACTTGGGGCTTCGCGTCGAGATGCGATCTACGCTCGACCAAGTTCCGTGGAGCCAAGTCGTGCCACGCAGGCGTAGATTGAGTCTATCCATGAGAAGCAAAGTCTTCGCCCCTGGCGGAATTCCCTCTTTCGGAATCGGTTCTCACTTTCTCCCGCCATCAACCAATCGCAGAAGTCGTTGCACAAGCTTAGTGGTGCTTATACGTGAATACGAACACGTTGTAGAAATGTCCGACATTCATTGTACCGAGCTACCTTGAATACTCGTACAAAAAGAACCAAGATAAGTGCTGGAAGGTGAGTAACAGGTTACAGGTCCATGAGCTACGAATACCGTCATTCCCAAAACGCGAATCCAATGGTAAGAGAACTCACGTCAGGAGTACGCTCTGGACTCTGGTATGCTTTAGTGCCCATGCACTTGAAGACGGTACCTAAGTTATGTCCCAAGCTTGTGGTCCTCGGATGAGGGTGGGCAGAATTTCCAAAGGCGTGTGGCCGTACGTCTCGTGGTGCAGAACCAGTAGACTGTCGCGGTTAGTTGCCTGGATGTCCTCGTACCGCTGAAAGACATCACCGTGCCGACTTTCCAATCAAGAGAGTCGAAATCCCAAATGGCGATAGCCTGCCGAAGTTCACGAGCGACTCGTTGTGCCATGGGGTAGCAATTTCCGAATGCTGCAAGACGCGTAGAGTGGCTTGAGGAGTTTCGCCGAGCTGGCGGCTAGGGACTATCATGAGTTAATTCGTCAGCCCAATTAGGAAAAGACGCAACCGGTAATGATATGGCCCATCGTCCTGGAGTCGCATTAGCTCTATCATCAAGGCGTGGAAGAAAGCCTTACAAAAGTCAAAGCAATACTCGAGTCTGAAACCCGCAGAGGATGCATCAATTGAAGTGCACGAGTACGTATTGAAGCAGTGGCACTCCCGGCATCGCGACAACGCGGTACACACCAGGTTGGAGTATTAGGGGAACTCGAGGTACTCGCCCCACCAAGAAGACGTGGCGATCCATCGACGGCACACTCGTGAATGAGACTCCAGTTGCTCGAAATCGGGGCTAGGCTGCACGTAATTACGGCTCCCATATACAGAAATACACCATCCGGCGAATATGTGTTTAGAGTCGCCAGTACACGGGGTGGTGCATCCATCGAAAACGACGCGTCCTCTAAGCCAACAAGAGTGTAATTCGATGCGCAGAGCACAGTACATGAAGCGAGCGTGTTAGTCGTGCTATCTGAGGAATACGTAGTCAAAATGCGCGTTGAGGAGTCGAGTAGTGGATCGTGCTGCCTGCCGAAGTAAGGTCAACGCGCACTCAATCACAACGTGAAAATTCCGCCAACCATTTCATGGGAACGCACTTCTTACGTATAGAAGTTTCAGAAGCTGGATAACCATCCACGGTCAAGTTTCTTGAGGTACCCGCTCAATTCGTCCAGAATTGAAATCAAAACGCGACGTCAAGTTTTAAGGGAGGACACGAGGAGGGAGATGCAGAAGTTCGAGTTGAGGAGATTTACAGAGCTGTGGAGCATATACAAGGTGCGTCGCAGTCCGGTTTCGCGAGTACAATGTTAAAAAAGCGTCCTTTCCGTGCAAGAAGACGTCCAGCGTGTCCAACTTCAAAATCCTCGCGATTAAATGTTCCAGGAGTCGTTGGGAGTCGTCTGGAGGAGGAGAAAACAAATTTGGGCATTCCAGACGTCCAGAGGGTTCGACGACATGATAGTTCAAGGTTGAGCAGGACGTCGATCACATCGGGCCGAATACCCGCAAGGTCATTCTTTACTTCTGACCACCATCTTCATCATTGACTCTTCTTTCCAGACACACGTTGTAAGCGTCGCCGGTCTTCTTATTCGCCTTCCAGGAGTTCAGGACCACAAGCAACGAATTCCTGGACTTCGGGGAACGCTGCTCGCCCCAGAGGCATCGATTTTCTTGAAAAGGTGCGTTTTTCTTTAAAACATGACTTTTCAAATTATGAAACTTTCAATAGTTTTAAAGCTGGTTGGCTGTCAGTTTCTCATAGGATCGACGCTTTGCTATTCTTGAGCTCAAAACCCGCGAGGGACGACGTTGGCGCATCGTGGACCCACCCGGCACAACAACTCTGGGTGACCGGAAGAACTTGACGCGCGATTGAATGCCGGATCGTTGACAGAGGACGGCGTGGTGTCGCCTCGCCGGCGCGGCTTTTTTCCCCGATGATTTGGGTGAGTTTTGGTTTGTATATTGTTGATGCTGGTCCGTTGACCTCAAAGTTTGCAGCGACGACGATCTCGGCGGCTTCGCCGCCTCGTACGCGCTCCCAGTACTACTCCCCGTCATGGAGTACGAATTCTTGAAGCTTGGGCGGCGTGGTGTCGCCTCGCCGGCGCGGCTTTTTTCTCCGGCGATTTTGGTGAGTTTGAATCATTTCTTGAAACTAGTCGATTGACCCGGATTTGATTAGTTTCCCTGGATTCGTATTTGGACATGACCTTCGGTATGTACCTCACGTCTATTTGTGCCTGCGTTCAGTAACGCATTCGGTTTCATAGGAAGCGCGGAGGCGGCTTCGGCCGCCTCTCCGCGATGGAGAGTTCTCCATTCGGATTGCGTTAATTAACGTTGATCTCAGCCTTCTGTGACTCTTCTGGCCCTGGAATATGGAAATCTTGACCTAGGACGGCGTGTGGTGTGCTCGCCGGACCGGCTTTTTTTTCTGGCCAACTTGGGTATGTTTTCCTCCTTTCTTGAGGTCAATTTTGACGACAATCCTCCAGTTTGAACCGCATTTGAATGTCAATTTGGTGAGTACCTTCCCCCGCCTCTCTGCGAATTGATCCTGAACTCATTTATTCAGGGAATATCGAACTCGACACCACATGCGCACAGGACGCCGCTTCTGCCACCAATCACGGATAAATGGGACCGCGTACTGCAGATCTGTATCTGGCCAAATTCGGCGTCGATATCCCATTTGGAAGTTTCGCTGGACAACCATTCGGGTACGTATCTTTATCTCCCTTCATTTTACCGTTAATAACTCCCCTTCAGAGCGTTGACCGCAGTGAGCAGCGGCTCTACGCCGCTGCGCCCGCGTTGCCGGCTTCTCACTGCGGTGACAACCGTGACTTCAACAATGATCCCGCCACGCTTGGAGAAAGTATTTCACGACGGACATAGCCTGGACCTGGGACCATTTCGGGAGCATTTGGAGCACTGATCCCGATCTGGATCTGAGGCATTTCGGGCTCAACGGACGAATTAGGAAACTTCAAGACGGGGACCTCGTTCAGGTATGTTGGTTTTGTATCCCTGAATACTACTAGGGCTAACGGAGAGCCTGGAGCCAGTAATACGGCTACAGCGAGCAGCGGCTCAACGCCGCTGCGCCCGCGTTGCGGGCTTCTCGCTGTTGGTCGAACTCGGACGTCAAAGCGGAATTAGCGCCACACTTCAAGATTGTCTTAGACACGGCGGAACTTGGCGGGGACGTGGACCCTGGTGAAGAGGGCGGTACGGACTACTTTCATGGACGCTTTTGCGCTGTCTGGTCAGGATCGCTCGCTCGCTTTTGGAAGCATGAGGTTAGTGCTTTCAACATTGCTCGATCACTTCCCGGAGTTAACTCATTTGTAGATGGTATCAACGGCGACTGCGTCGCCGCATCGCTTCCCTGTGGCTCGTATATTTGGCGCTGTCTTCTGCGCTGTTTCGGAAAGGGGACGTTGATGGGGTGGAAAGTGGCGTGAACGTTCTTGCGCCGTCGCGACGCCTTGGCCCATTCTGTACCTTTGAATTCGTGTTCTCATAGCCGTCTACGCGTAGATTATGACCAGAATAAACTTGATTTTTATACAAAAACCACCTCCGCATTTGAACACATAAGAAAAGAAGCAAGCAAACTTGTCGGACTAGCCTTCAAATAGTGTTACTGCGAGCTAGTACAAAATGTCTATTGCAAAATTAGATACAATGTAGACTACTAGAGAACCCCATAATACTGTAGAAAGGTTGGTACAGCATCCTACTAAAACATAGTAAACAGCCAGACTCGGAGAAATCGACGGACTTACCACTATACCAAAAGTTGCTGTTACGACGAAGTCAATCCTGCCGAAATCTCCAAAACCAACTTCTCCAAAACTTCCTTCCAGGGCGACCAAGCGACCCACACGATCGATGCTTAGAACCCTGGAGGCGATGTTCGCGGTGTCACCAGGATGATATTCCGTGTTCAAGACGGGATATTTCCTCCGCTCGTCCAGCGGGTATACCAAACTGGGTCGACGTTCGAGACGTCCTATGCCTTGGGAATTGAGGGGGAAATGATGTCTTTCAAGTGTTCGATCCAGGCTGGGTAACGCCAAGTGATCGGCTAAACTTGTCCTTGTACCACGACCATCCCGATCTTGCGGCACTTACACCAATGCGCCCCCTTGCTCTCCCACTGTCTGGCGACTCTCGCGGACCCGAATTTACCTGGATTTTGCTTTCTATCTTACGTACCGTGAATTCCGACGGTCCTTGGAGAACTGGACGCGTTTATACCCCTACTTTGCGTGTCTGCGTCTCTGCAAGGCGTAGTGGACCCTGACAATCGATAGCACGAGGATTTCCTGGACCCTGTGACGTGTCTGGGGCCTCGACAGTCTGATCTCGGCTCTCCTGGATGCGGGGAAATGACGCATGACGTGGTCCTCCTCCTCCGTCCCTCCGACACTTTTGGAGATTGCGCGTTTCCCGTCCAAACTGGTCCGGTCTGACGACGGAGGCACTTGAATATTCTCTGTCTCGACTTATTCCAGGCGTCATATTGGCCATCCATCGCATTTACACGGCAATATTCCGCAATTGGATGTGGCACGAATACGGTTCGTGCCTTTTCCACTCTTCAATCACTTCAGTTTTATCCTGACCCTGTACCACTTCATCAGAACGTAAACGGCGACCTATATCCGCGCCCAGAACGGAGAGTAGAGCGCAACGCGAAGCGGTGCGCATCTCCGTCTCGAAATTGGAGATCTGTAAGTTTTCAAACTTCTCCGTTTTTCAAACGGCTCAGTGTGACCGCCCCATCAGATCAGGGTTGACTCCTTGAAAGAGATCCGTTCTTTTGGAAGCTGGAAGATTTGAATGAGTACAATGGGATACTTGGTGCTGTATTCACACCGGGACACAATTCTTATTGGTTTTGGTTCTCTGAATGGACGTGGCTTCGACGAAGTTTATGACTCAAATGTTATGCCTCAAGGTCGAATACTTTCGCCGCCGTTACGCGCTCAGGGAGGTTAATTCGCGTAGGACGTTGGAAACGGGTTCCCGTGGCGTCCGAATAATTTTCAACAAGTTCCGAACTTCTCGCGTCAATCAATGTTCCAGGATCACGGCGCCCGATTACTGGACTCCTTTTACGTTTTGCTTGGAATATCCCCCTGCCCAAACGCAATAAAAGGCGAGAGGATTCCACCAAAATCATCATCCCCCACTTCCTTTCTTTCCTCTCTTCTCCTCTTTTCTCTCATTTCTTCTGCTCACTCCTCTCATCACTCTGTACACTTCTCTATTGTTCTATACATACTCTGGTCGTCGTCGACGACGTCCTCGCCATCTTGTTCCTGACGCGTCTGAAAACGTGACCCGGCGCTTAAAGTCACGGGTAGGCCTCTTTCTTCCCACCACCATCTCACTTTGTTGACTGCACTCTTTCTCTTAGTTCCGCCGCCGTCTCGCCATCGTTTCTCATGCATACCAGCGTTCTGGTAGGTCGTCGACGTTCTCCCTTGTCGCCGAGCTCGCTAACCAGTTTTGCCCACAGAGTTTCTTGACCATCCGCTACCTCGACAGCGACAAAGGAGGCGGGCTCGACGGCGCTGTGGACTCAGCAGATATACTGGCTGCTCGGTACGTTTGTACCGTCTTTCCACCTATTTCTTGTGCTCATCGTTCCCCAGATTTTGACTCATCCTCCAAAACGTCGCCCTTGTATCACTACCACGTCGAGCATGGCCTTACGCTCTCTCTGGACTCGACGCCGACGCTGGCCATCATAAACCTGGTCGTATTCACCCGCCCTCGCTGTGGATTCTTGGTACGTCTCAGAGCCTTCATACCGTCTTCATCCATACTAATGAAATGACCTTAGTGCGCTGTTATCTTGGGCCAAAGCCCTACCTTGGCCCTCAGAATTGAATTCCTCCTACAGCGAGGAGGACACCTGGTCCCAAGGTGAGCTCGGTTATCCCGTCGCCGTGTTTATCGTCTGACTGATTGTCTCCCTTGTAGCCTTTACGATTCGCGATATTTGAACGCCTTTAGTCCTCGACCAGCCGGCTGGGATCCTCAAGCTATCATACTTGGTGTGTTGTTTAAGTTTATTGTATGTCCGTGTCAGCTAACCATTCGTTGAAGCCCTAATCGACCAGACTGTGAATAAACTCCACGAGTAAGTTGACGCGATGTTTCCTTAGCCCTTGAACTCACCCGTAACCCGCAGACTCGCTTTGATTTGGTTTAACTCTTAATGGTACGTGGTTCGCTTCACGGGTTATATCTACTGACTCGACAAAGACTAGCCGGACACAAACGATTCACCAGTCCCTTCAGAAATGAGCCGACAACCTCACGCGATGTCCCTCATATTCACCCAACGAAACAGTCGCGTCTACGTCAATCTTGAGGACTGACTTGACGGTGGTAGGTGTGTCCGGTTTAATTTCCTCAAACCATTCGTGTTACTGACTATCCGGGTAGACTCTACTACACTTACCGGGAAGTTGTGAACACCCGTATATCCCTCGAGCCATCACACCAGTACGTGGTCCAAGTTTATCGCAAAGCCGTCAATTAACCACCCGTTGCAGGGATCCCGAATACAACTTGACTGGTAAGTCGACACGTTGTTTACTCGCGTGTTGAACTAATCGTTCATGAACAGACTCGCCAGGATCTGAACTCCCTTCGGCTACAAGACTTGTGAGTGTCGCTTTTGTTGTCGACTTAAACCGAAACCTACTTGACATCAACCCACAGATTATAACACTGGTACCCTCATGAGATGGGCGCGGGCTCGCGCACACCAAGACGGTCTTCGCTACGAACGGTCAAGTTTGCTTTTTGAGGAGAGCAGTTCACTCTGCTTCATGCCGGTGAACAACAGTACGGCTACACGCCGACTGTACATTCCTTGCAGAATCCGGATGGAAAGAGTCGACTGGTAGGTCGATACACTATTCATTCGGACCTTGACTCACCCATTCGTGCACAGACCCACTTGAAACTCGGCTTACCACTAGCACTGTAAGCTCGTCACTTCAACGAGCTTCTTGGAGACTAACTTGACATTTAGTCTCACCAAGGACGGACATCGTCGCTGTAGACGTGATCTCAAGTGAGTCCTTGACCATCATTGATCCCTCACTTGACTGACTGACTCTTAAATTGACTAGTAGGACTCTCGAGAAGGCAGACGCGAGCAACGCGAGCACCTTCGCCGCTGCTGCCTTCTGTCCTCCAACGAAAGGTCAGTTTCCCGTGATAAGTATTGACGTGGGACTCATGGTCCTCTCAGATCTTCTTATCTCACTCTCGGCGTCGTACTGGGCTCACGTCGTCGTCGTTCTGGTATCCGGGACTTGGATTGTGTTTCCGATTCGGTCTTCATTGACTATTGACTCTGGTATGTTGTCTCTCGAGTCCTTTGTGTTCGCCCAATTCCTGACACGACTCGATTAGTTCAAATAGGTCTACATCAATGAGACTTCGACTACACGAATTCGAGTCGAATTTGTAGTCTCGACTGACTGGTAACGCCAACGCGAGCCTAGACGCCTCTACCATGCAGTTGTAGATGTGCGTAGTAGCCCGCCGTACTTGTGAGTGTCAACTTTATTATCGACTCAACCCGAAACTTACTTGACGGCTAGCTTGACTATTCGAGTACTACGGCGACGGACGGTTTAGCGATACCCGTAGAAATGGACTTCTGTTCTCGGACTACTTTACATTCAATGTAGTTTAGTAATACTTACTGTAGACTACTCGCGACTCATCGCTGAGAGAATACTGGTGAGTACTTGTTAGCTCGCTGTCTTGTACTTGAACTGACCTTTTTACAGATTGTTTTGACTGTACCGTGTGCACCTGGTGAGATCCTCCGGTTACCCGATATCGAAGGAATGGGTGCGTTGCCGATTTCTCCTTTGGGTGCGTTGCCGATTTCTCCTTTGCTTTAAAGTTGTTTTCATATCAGTCTCTCCGTCCTGCGCGATTCGACCATGGAACGCGACAGGTACGGAGAGTTCTGCCTTTTTCTTTCTGTTCCACTTTCTCTGGGCTCGACTAACCTTAGGCTAACGCCACCGTGTGTCGCGTGTTGAATGTGGGAGCTTGAACAATTGTGTTTGTATTCGTGTGAAGTTCCTCCGTTTACAAGGCTATGCCTAGTATTAGCTTTAGACACTAGGGTACCGCACCCATGATGAAGGTAATCGTACTTAATAGTATTTACTGTTCTTCTGTAACACCAAACCTAGCTAGGACTTGGAGGCGGCAAGTCGGGATGGAAACAAATGGTTGCTGCAACTCGAGAGCAGCATGTCCCAGTGTCGCGTTCATCTGCCTAGCCGTACAAGCGCGTTGTGGTCTGATCTTGACCACTTTTGTAGCTTGTACAATTTGTGTTCAAGTAGTGACCTGTGTAGCTCTTCTCGCTGTTCAATGTTCCTTACTGCTTTACTGTAGTCAGTATTCAACTCGTAGCACCAGAATTCATTTCCTTCATCTGCTACATCGTACTCAAAGTCTTATCTTCAGCTGTGTGAACAACTCTCTCCAAGTTCAAGTGCACAAGTCCACACCTTGCGTAGACTTCCGACTATCTCAATGACACAGCGTCACCAATCCGCACACATCGCGCATGTGGCGCAAGTCACCACCAATCAGACTCCCCTCGCAGCCAAAAACGAATCAATTACAATACCCGACTCCGTACATACTCGCATACTCATAATTACCTATACAATACCCACGTCGTACATTACAGAAATCCAATAAGATATCACCAAACCACTACGAAGACGGCGGCCCACCGCCACCACCCTGCGACCCCTCACTACTCCCATCCCCAACACCCCCACCCAACAAACTCTGCAAATCAAACGACTCCACCGGCTGCACATAAAACCCCTGCACCGAATACGAACTAAGCAGCTCATCAAGCGAGCACGTATCTACCCAACCGCACAGTCAGCAAACATCCTCCCAACGAACACAGGGAACACTCACTCGACTCTGCAGCGTCCTTCGCCATCGACGCCCTCAACGACGTCTCCGTCGGCGGCGCAGTCTTCAAATCCCGATCTACCACACCGTGAGCATCACCACCACCACATCCACAATGACACTCACTCGTAAACCTCCTCAAAAGTCCCCTATCCGGCAACGAAATAAACGTCTTGAGATTCGCCTGACCCGCCTCCCGTGCATACCCCAATGCCGCCGCCTTATCGTCCAGCACACTGCTCACGTACGATATGCCCGACCAACAGTGCTCCATATGATGTATCGCCTTGATCAGCGCACTCAGATTCTGCTTCGCGAGCGACGTGAGAAGCTGATCCGCCGTGCGCGCGCGCTCCAGCGGTTCAATGCCCAACGCGCGCCGTCGGCTGATACCATCGTGCCAAAAAATGTATCCAGCAGCGGGAGATGAACATGGGCCCGCCTCGTCAAACATGGCTTCTGGGGGCTGGCTTAAAATGTATCGTGGAACCGGCGCGCCAGCTGTCGTCTTTGGCTGGAGTTTGAGTGAAATCTGATTTATCCCAGGACTGGAGAAAGGTCAAGGAGATGGACATTGTTAGCATACTGTATTGCTGTGGATCCGGGCTAGTAAGTGTCAGTTTTGGGGGTAGCGGAGGGGATACGAACAAATCTGTAATAGTACAGCTCGAGGCCATCTGGTTTGGAAGGATCATTATCGATAAAGGCAACAGGCGACTCCAATGCGCGCACGAGACTAGCAGAATGCTTTTCTGGCGGACGAGCAGGGAGAGGAAGGGAAGGGACCACGTCGGGGTGCAACGAGGGAACGACAGGCTCTGGCCATAAACTGTGGGATCGCGCACTCGGTGGTGGAACACGCACGACGCCATAAACCTGCTCCTACGCGATCGACCCTCTGGTTTAAAACCTGCAGTTGATTAGTCCAGCACAAGCACATATCCTGCTGCATACACACCTAAGACTGTTCCCATCTCTCCATTGCTATATATCCGCCTGCGTCTTCCGTCTGTCTTCTGACTATGGTTGCCCGTCTGCGCTGCTGAACTATCCGCTGCTGGGTGGTGTCCTGAGGCTGGATTCGCGTCACTGTCGTCCGAGTCGTGCTGGGCGGTGTCCTGAGCGTGGATTCGTGTCTGCTCGTCGACGTGGTGGGAAGAAAAAAGCGTGGGTAGGTGGCTGTGCTGGATTGATGGGAACTTGTGGCGTAGTCGAAGTACGCGTTGAGAACAAGAGAGAGAGGGAGTAGTATTGCTGGGTGTGTTCTGTCTGGTAGAGTAATTTTGTCTGTTCGTGTCTTCGCTTTATTAGACTGTCTTCGCGGTGTACCGGGACCTCTTTCGTTGATTTCTCGCGTGATCTTGGTAGTCAGACTCCGGCACACCTCTGCCGTCTTTCCTGCAGGGCGAATACTCCATACAAAGCAATCCTCAAGGGTTAAAACGCCTTATACGGGCGTCCCTGAGCAAAACGAAGAGAAGTTTATTATGTTTGGTCACGTGATGGTACAGTGAGTTCATATTGCCTAGTACAAATGCTACTACAAAAAAAAGAGTCCCCCTCAGGCAGAGCATCTCCACCAGGGGGTGTCCAACTCGAAGCCTCCTCCCAACTCCAACTCTCAACCATGGCAAACTCGGATATGTGGCGCAAAAACTCGAACAGCCCGGTCCTCGCTAGTCGCGCTGTAACCCTACCCCGAAACGAACATTGTCGAGTCGTTCTGCGGACCCGGGTAACCGCTTATCGCAGCCAAGTCGTGTCTGCAATGTAGGGTTAATACACAAGCTTGTCAAAACCCGAATCTCGAACTTACCGAGACTGTGCCGTGTTGAAACCCGAGCTCGAATATGGGGACAATTTCGCAGCATTTTGCGGGCCCGGGTAAGCGTGTATTGACAGCGAACCCGACTCCTGTCTACAATGACCAGTTAGCTAAACAGACTTGCCGAAACCCGAATTGAGAACTTACCGTCAGAGATTATTCGGATGTCAAATTTGACAGAGCTCGTCAAGGCGCCGTACCTGATGAGAACATGAGTATTTCACCGGGTATAGAAGAGAAAGAGCCATACCGGATACCTAAATAGACCGCGAATTGTTAACACCGTCGAGGCGGCGAACAGCCTAGACTCGAACCTATGAATAACACGATCAATGATGAGCCACAACAAACCGAAGAATGAGAACTTACTTGATAACCGCGAGGCCTGTCCCAAAGCGGCAATGACCTCTTCACGTTGAGGACGGCGGCTTGATGATGGTCGAAAGCGAGGCCCATGATGGCGGAGACAGCGATGGCAACGGTGACAGCGACGACGACGAGAGAGCAAGGGAGATACGGGCATCACGACGACATGGTGGGGGGAGGAATGAAAGAGCAGGATGAGGGTGGACGGCATTATATACCGTTTCGGCTAAATGTCCTCCGTGTTAGAATCGAGCTCCAGACTCCATGGTGATGCAAGCAAGGTTACAGAGTCGATCACAAGAATATTACGCGGAGATCTTGTCCGTGTCGAATTGTCCATCCTCCGTGAATTCTGAACAAAGAACACAGTTGGAAAGAGCGGCGGTTTCTGCGCTCTCAATACATATATACATTGTCGAGTACAAGGAGGTAGTTGTGTAGCCAAGAACAGCATCCAGTGAAGGTGCAATATTTGGAAGGTCCAGGGGTGACACCGCGCCACAATCGCGATCCTCGGATATTTCGGCGCTGACAGAATTTGAGGGTTTGAGCGAAAGAGGAAAAGAGGTTGAATAGCATTCATTGGTGTCTATCTGTTCGGAAAATTAAGCCCGAGCACGTCGTAATAACGGGAAAAGCATTCCATTCAACCAGAACACACAAACAAGAGCTACACAAAGAGTCGGCCAGGGGAAGCCGCCTGAATATGAGAAGTGTGTCAGCTCTTGATGATCGAGGAAAGGAGAAATGTTCTTGCCTGTGAAACCCCGTCCGCCAGAAACTACCTTCACATTCTACCATCGTTACGCCCGTTCTTCCCGAGAGCCGAGGTCCAGGTTGTCGTCGTCCTCTAAGCGGCGCGCAAAGTTGGGAAGTCACAAACGGTACAATTGTCGATTCTCCAAGGTTTCCAGAGCTCAATGTTTCTTTCAGTACCCGCTCAATTCATCCAGAATTGAAATCAGAACGCGCCGTCGAGTTTAGGAGGAAGAGACGAGTAGGGAGATGCAGAGGTTCGGGTTCAGGAGATTTACAGCGCTGTGGGTCCAAGACAAGGTGCGTCGCAGTGCACTTTACCGACAAAATGCTCAAAACAGCGTCCTTTCTGTGCCAGATACGTTACAGCGCGTCCAGATTCAATATCATCGCGATTGAAGGTTCCAGCAGCCTCGTGGAGTCGTCTTGAGAAGGAGCAGAACGAATCCGGTCATCGCAGACGTCCAGAGGTTTTCACGACATCGTTGTTCAAGGTTGAGCAGGACGTCGATCACGTCCAGCCCAATATGGTAGGAGCCTTTCTTAGATCCTCACCACCATCTTCATTTTCGACGCTTCTTTCTGGACACGCGTTCTAAGCATCAGCGGGCTTCTCATTCGATTTCCAGGAGTTTAAAACCACAAGCAACGAATTTCCGGACTTCGGGGAGCGCGCTGCTCGCCGCAGAGGCATCGATTTTCTTGAAGAGGTGCGTTTTTCTAACAAACTTGATTTTTGAAATTATAGAACTTTCAATAGTTTTAAAGCTGTTTAGCTGTCAGTTACTTCTAGGATCGATGCTTTGATATTCTCGAGCTCAAAACCCGCGAGGGATGACGTTGGCGCTGCCTGGATCCACATGGGACAACAACTTTGGTACCCGGAAGAACTTGACTCGCGATTGAATGCCGGATCGTTGACAGAGGACGGCGTGGTGTCGCCTCGCCGGCGCAGCTTTTTTCCCCGATGATTTGGCTGAGCTTTGGATTATATATTGTTGATGCTGGTCCATTGACCTCAAAGTTTGCAGCGACGACGATCTCGGCGGCTTCGCCGCCCCGTACGCGCTCCCAGTACTACTCCCCGTCATGGACTACGAATTCTTGAAGCTTGGGCGGCGTGGTGTCGCCTCGCCGGCGCGGCTTTTTTCTCCGGCGATTTTGGGTGAGTTTTGGATCATTTCTTGAAACTGGTCGATTGGCCCAGATTTGATTAGTTTCCCTGGATTCGTATTTGGACATGACCTTCGGTATGTACCTCACATCTATTTGTGCCTGCGTTCAGTAATGCATTTGGTTTCATATTTTCAGTCAACAAACATTATCTCCAATGGGAGCGGTTCGGAGGTTATCGTAGTAATACGAAAACGAGAAATTGGACGACAAAGGCTTTAAGTAATAGGAGGTCACATGGCGATGTTTGCTGGCCCTTGTTCACTCGGGCCGCTTGTTGGTGGTAAAATGAGTGCCTTAGGTAGTTCGTGCAGCAGTCCATTGTTTGCTACGGGTCAAAATAAATGTCCGATGTAACCAGTCCACAGGAGCGCGGGTCTCCTTGGGGAGAGTTTCATAGAGATTGCTATGTGTGGCGCAAAACAGTGCACATGGATAGACTTGAACCAAAGGCGTGTTAGATGGGATGCAGCGCCTTAATATCTCTTACCTGTAAGCAACGTTACGAGTACCAAATGATATGTAAGACGTACGGTATGCAGCGAGATTGGCACCGAGGGTAAGGCGTCCGCAGCGTATTGTCGACGCCATGTGAAAGTTGAAAGTAGTACTGGAATACAATTCGATGGCTACAGAAAGTAGTAACGTGACAATATAAACGAAGGAGCTAATCAGAATAGGCTACGACGAGCTTACTTAGATACATCGCTTTTTGACCTGGGCAGAACAATCACCGAATGAAAGTTTGAAAGATGACCAGAGCGTCATAGTGCGACCATACAGATCCATTTAGGCCTGCTTTAGTATCCTCCAAGTGAGGGCGCATCTGCAAGTTTGGACGCCCGGGACGAGCTAGCCATGGCGGAGAATGATGGACGTTATGGGTAAGGAAGGAAAGACAGAGTTATCGGAGCTAAGGGCCGTTGTCCTTCCGCGATCATGTTCAAAAGACCAGGCTACACTTACTCTGGCTCCGGAGCAAGCTCTTCTTTTCCTTACTTCCAGGTTGGTACACTACGATATTGTCCGTAAGTCTCATCCCCTTTCGCGCGCTATTGTCTCTCACACACCCACAGCTCTCGCGACAAGCCTATGATCAGGGCATGCATGTGTCGTTCGAATACATGGGAGACGCTAACGAGGCCATATTCTACTCCCCCGCCCACAAAAGCATGGACCGGATGAAGGTGACGTTCAATGCACAAAACTGGCTGGCCATCGTCCCTCAGAAAAAGGTGATGCTTGTGGAGGTGCCGTTCTACGGGAGCCCAAAAGCTTTGGTGAACGGCGACGAGCCTGTCGATCAGAATATGGATTCGAAGAGGATTCATGTTGTCCAGGTTCGTGTATGACTTGCGTGCCGGCGCTGAGCTGACTTACTTTGTAGTCCGAGAAGACTCCTGGCACATTTGAAGGAGGCATTGATTACATGACTTTCTTCATGTTCGTCGAGGATACAAACACTGCTAGCACGAATTCTGAATCCTACTGTGTGAAAGGAAGAGGTCCATTTACCCGGGGCGCGGTGTAATCAGGACGTCGTCGCGGTAGAGCGCTCGTTTGCGAACTCCAAGTCTGTTAGTTTTGTGTATCCATCCTCACAGGCTAGAATGTTTTCAGTTACAGCCTGAGCACGATGTCTCTTTCATGGGAAGAAGTTCAGAGCTAGGAAACCTCTGCGACATAAAACCGTGTTTCCCATTCGTAAAACCACAACTTTAGTTCTCGACGAGGTCATAAAAGAATCATACTCCCCCGAACAAAACACCCCACCAAACGACATCCTCAACCTCTCCCACGCACCTCTACCCTCCTCCTCATCATCATCATTAAGATCCCTCTCACTGACCCACGTAAAATCCGGACACGGATCCTCCTTCCCCCCATCCCAAACTGGAACGGTACCTCCGGCTTTGGATGCTTCGGCTGCGATGCACACTATGTAAGCCACGGCGCGGGTGCCTCCCTTCGTACGAGTCTGTCCCACGTGCTATATTCGAGTCAGTGAAAGGAGGAGGAGGGGACGAGAGAAGAGGGACTGACATGTCGTGGAAAAAGCTGAGTCGCTTTCCATGCACACGACGGTCGGTAGCCTTGACATGTGGAGAGCAATTTCATGAGAAGCTTGACGGCTGCTTCGTCTACTCCATGAAGATCTGGGATGATGCCCTCCTCGTGCTGGAGTACTTCTTGCTCATTTGGATTGATCAACGACAACCAAAATAAAGGAGAATTGAATCACACCTTTCCCGTCAGCATCCGATACAGCACCACGCCAAGAGCCCAAAAGTCCGCACAAGAAGATATGGGGTGGTGATAATAAATCTCGCAGCGCAAGGACCGCTGTGGAGTGTTCACTGCGATGTCATAACTGTCCTATCCTGGCTGAGCGAATCAGCAAGAGAGCCTAAGTAGAGGAACATAACGTACCGCTATCTTTGTCCCCCATGCATAACGATCTACATGCGGACGGGGTCGCTGTCTAAAATATCGCAGACAAGACATCGTAAAGTGTTGACAGGGAGCCGTGTGATGATGGGTTGGGCGGCGAAGAGTGTCCCAGATATTCGGATTCCAATGCAGGAACGTCAAGCGCCACTGGATGCTTTAAATGAGAAATAAGGCTGTTGTCAATGCGCGGGACGACGTACCAGCCAATGCGAGAGTGGCCAAACTTGCGCGAAGCAAACCGACAGGACAGAGAAAGCGCCGGACCTGTCCGGACACGTGTGCCCTCGCGCGATAGTGTAGAAAGGGCTGACGAAGAATGAGCCCGCTACGGCGACTGGATCCCGCCCCAGCCGCACGCTATCCCGGCCCAAATGACCAAAGTCATATCTTGCAGTGGAGAAAGCGGGTGTCTACGAGGTTGTCAGAGAATCCAGGTAGGGAACCAAGGACGTACGATACGGAAGATTAACCCAATCCGAGCACCTAAACCCACCCGAACCAGGTAACCATGACACTACTCCCAGGTCATAAGGCGCCTCCAAAACGCGAATAGAAGAATAAAGCGCACTCGCAGCGCAAGGTATCCGGGAAAGTCAAGGCGTTCACCGCTCGCCGCGGGAGCAGGTTACGTCGGTATGAGGAGATAATGTCCTCGCCTCGCGTACCAAGATTGGCATAGGCTGCTGAGGAGAATTAGAAGAGAACATGAAAGTAAGCTAGATACGCACTTACATTCCCGTCTGATTCCCGTCGTCGCCATCGCGGTCGAGAGCAAGGGGGAAATCATTTTTGGATATGGTCCGTGCGCAGTACACGTGTCGTAGCTTACTACGTCCATCAGGCTCCATATAATATAATCGCGGTCCAGCGATGTCCTTCGTCCCTCTGGAGTTTGTCGTGGTTGGCGCGAGCATAGCCGGACTCACGGCCGCCTCCATCCTGGCAAAGGCCGGCCACGACGTGACCGTCGTGGAGAAAAGCACCCGTTTGGAAGAAAAAGTACGTGCTCTGCGTGTACAGTGCCATCGGAACTTATACGTTCGTTTCCAGCATCGAGCTCGAGATGGTGGCCTACGCGTCCCACCGAGTATGACGCGACTCCTTGCACATGCATATCCCGACATGATGAAGTCGCTCGACCAAAAGTGGATCAAATGCACTGGGTATGTTTCTTTTCCATGGTGCTGGAATTGTCTAACTGCGTATGCAGAATGGAATTTCGCTCAGGTCTTTCACCATCGTCCTCTCCTCGATCCGCGGCTACTTACGAAACAACGCAGTGAAAACTTCACATCTTATAGGACTCATGCGATTCGATCCACAAGTTATGTCCGACCTAGGCTCAGATTACTGTCTCATCACTGTACGTGCATATCTTTGGCGTCCAGTACGCTTTTGACCTTTCAACTTAGTATTACGACCTGTGCTGTCTTCTCCGCGAGCAATGTGAGAAGCTCAAGGTCCGATTTCGATATAATTTCCAAGTCGAGCGAGTAGAAATCAGCGACAGCGGACCATCTTCTGTCATATCTCCTACGGGAAAGCGAATCGAGGGTGACATTGTACGTGTTATTGTCATTCCTGGTCTCGAATCATTTCTACACGGTTCTAGATTGTCGGCGCGGACGGACGAAACAGTATCATTCGAGATGTGGTCGCGTGTCGGGCAGAGGAGAGTGATGTAGAGGATTGCGTAGATGCGAGTGAAGCGGATCCTCTTCCCCTTCACGAACTGCTTTCGTACGTCCATGCTCCAAATCACGGGAATTCTCTAACGATGTATAGAACAAGCATTCCAATACCTATATCTTCCCTTCTACAGGACGAAGAGCTCTCCGAATTAGCCAACTCATCAATTGTAGGGCTGCATATCGCATTCTTTGTCCAGAACTAATTGTACCGGCAGTTCACGATCTGGATGGGAAACAGCTACATTGTTTCGGGTTCTCGAGTGGGCTTCCCTCAGCTTGTACTGCCCTTTCTCATTACTGAGCGCATCGTATTTTTCTAGCACGGGGATCTGTACATCTTGGGTCACTCGAAAACGACGTCCCAGTTAGACAGCGATCAAGACGAGGACTATATCACCGATGTCCCGTCGTCAATATTGCAGTCATCTACGGTTGACTATGGACCCTTGTAAGTTGTCTATTTTTCATCCTGTCGTATTCTCATCTAGCGCATTAGATTAACAAAACTCTTCGAACTCTCGAGTATTGTACACCCGACTATCCAAGTAGTCCACCGCCTCGACAGTTTCGTGGATACGCACGGCAAAGTCGTTGTTATCGGAGACGCAGCGCATGCATGTGTGGTACGTATTCCGGCTATCCTTTTGCACGACCTTCTCTGATATCCCTCGAGAATACCTGGTCGTATAACGCGTAAGTCGTCACCGTATCGTGCCTCATGACCTTGATGTGTTAAGATGTCACACACTTTAGGGCGCTCGCAGTAAGTTCGACCGCTTCTTATCACGGATACATTAGTCTCATCCATACCTTACCAGATGGAGGATGCGTATACCCTTGGACAGCTGTTTTCCAAGATCACCAATCGATCCCAGATACCATCCCTGTTTAGTGCATACGACGCCATCCGTCTGGACCGGACGAGACAAACCGAGTTGCATGAGATGGAAGGCTTCTTGACGGCTGCGATGCCCCCGGGGCCGATGCGAGATCTACGTGACGAGGGCATGAAGCAGATGATCCATCTGCAGAACGCTCCAGATGAGCACGCGGAGGAGCTGGCGGCCCAGTGGAGCTCGTGGATTCGGCTGTTCAACTATGATGCTAAAGACGCTCTAGAGGAATGGTGGTTAGACTGGGGGCGCCACTATCTGCCGTTGCAGGGAGCTTTGTAGGTCAAGACGCTGTACCAGGATGTGCGAGGCGTCTAGATGACTTTCTGATTGTATTTTTTTTGTTCCTGTGTATCTCGGGTCTCTGTCAGGACGATAGATAGATAGATTTTAACCTGTGTCTAGCCCTATATAGAACACCGCAGGGTCCGTACTACGTCTATATACGCTACGGTACCGAACTACTACCCTCCCTAGACGATTCCGAGCACTCCCCTCAGGGTAGGACGTCTCGACTTCAGAAAGGTAGAGTGAGTATACAAAAACCAAAACTGAGTGCCACCTTTTCGCGTGCCGCACCATGGGTGCGTCAAAACCTATTGAAGAGAAACCACTATATGTAAAAACCTCCTTGAGGAAACTCGACTGTGGGCAAACTCTCAAACAGGAAAGCTACCATGCACTGCAACCCCAGCAGCATCTAGAATTTTTTACCATCGCCAACGTAAAAGCATGGGTAGACTGCAGAGCGTTGCTCGATGCAATGAAACATGGTAGCAGAGCCTAGCTCAATGCAACGAAAACCCGCCAATGACATCTGATCAACATGAGACCCATCCAGCGCAATCCCGATGCTGCCTCCTCAACAAACAGCCTACTGGAAGACTGGTGGAGTATTGACAGAATATGGGAGGCTTGGGCGATGGGGAGCACGACAAACGCAGACGTCGAGTCATTTTTGATTTTTGGCATGATGGTGAGCTGCGTTCGTATTGATGTAACGTTGATGTTTGTATGTACCATGCGAACAAGGCTTTCTCCAAACAGCAATCAGTGTTGCATGTCAGTGGGGACACTTCAGGTGTGATGTTCGGTGTGAGTCTAGATGCAAAATATGAGCGATTTCGTCGGATAGTGAGTACGAAATCAAACAGCTCTCCAGGGCGTCCAATCCTATTAAACTGCTGTTCACATAGATGACGGCTTTCCAAGCTCACGACGAGCTGGAGCCACGGACCGCTCAAGGGGACCGCTCTTAATGGAACCGACAGGGTCGATGCCGGACGGAAGTAAACCCTTCGATCACGAAGTTTTCTCCTTTTACCATCAAGAAACACACATCCACATTGGTACCTAGTCTGTCGAGTCCACTTCCAGCACAAGGCCGCTACAATCACGCAATCACGGCTGCGCACTTCTCTCAGCACATATCCGTGCTGATATACTTGGCTTAAATCACTGTACCACTGCGCCAATCATGACGTGGCGACTCAACTCAATCATCCTTCGTATACAGGTACTAGTCGTCCATCCTTCCTTCAAAGTCTCGGCGATTACGCGTCTCCTTTGACTAAACCCTAGACTTGCAGCATAGGGCTCGGCGGCACTGGCACTCCCGGTGCTATAACTATAGGGACGCGCTAACTGCGTGCAGGACCATCAGAAGATGGGCTTTCGTGGGACCTTGGATAGCTTCGATACAGCCTCGGGATTTCGATCTCCCTTCATATCTACCGTAACTGGCTGAGTAGTCACGCTTGACATGTGATGATGTTATCTTCTTCTTCAAAAAGGCCTGCCTTCATAAGATGGATTTCCTCGCCCCTTCTCCCTCTTCACCAGCCACCCTCCCGCCATGAAGTCCTCCCCAGCCATGACACTCACGACCTACGCCCATGATGCATTATCGCGTGTCCTGTATGGGATGCATACGATTTTGCTCTTCTCGAAATCGGATTTAGTACCGGTTATCACCCCGAGCGTGAGCATTCCTTCTTTGGTTTCCCTTCATCGATGACTTATCGTTTCTCAGATGGGCATGTGTCTAGTCTTGGGAGCCCCGACTGACATGGCGTCGTTCATCCAGGGAGTTTTCTGGTTCCAGCTCCACATCCTCTCATTCGAGGTAGGGTGATTTCTACTTTCCCAACCATGACCTATATTGACCATCGCATCAGGTACAGAACCAGGTATGTCTACATGGAGTGAGTGTATCGCTGTTGTACTGATCGCCCTCGCAGATCACCGGCTATGATGAAGATCGCCTATCTAAACCTACGAGGCCGATTGTGTCTGGACGTATCTCGCTGGACGACCCGCAGAAGCTGTACTACGCCGTTCTTGTAAGGGTTCGGCCGAAGTTCGACCGAAAGGAGGTAGTCAATGACTCATAAGTTTGTTCTCGTAGTTTCTCTTTCGTTCCACTTACTTCTTTCTCGTCTATGACCCGTATGACTCTTACGATTGTTCGCCTCGGTTCCGATAGTAGTCTTATATAAAAGGTTGATTAGGGTAGAAAATTTGATATCTCTTTTACTACTTTAAACTTTCCATCTGCGTGAACATTCATTGTGAGTGGCCCGGGTTCGGAGCCCATGAATAACGCGACGAAAGGTGAGTCTTAATTGATTTTGATCACGCGCGGAAGTCTTCGAACAGACGTTCCATTACTAATCTTACAGGTCTGAATCACACCAGTGGTTCGGAAATTCTATCTATTCGCGTCCGCTAGCCTACAAGTGTACGTAGCGTTCCCGGCAATAGACTCGATTCTAGCGAGCTCTTACACTGGTGGACACATTGGGAACGTAGTACTTCCCTAGCCGACGTGAATTTCGTCAGCTATCAGCAATAAGAACGACATCAATATGCCCAAGAAGAAGAAGTCGAGTGTGCCTCCTTCTCCCGATCCGGAGCCTTCGAGTTCACGCTCCAAGGGTAAGACTCGAGTGGGTTATGCGGAGCCGACGGCAGCCAGCTCCTCTAAGAGCAAAGGGACACCATCTCCGGCCACTGACAAACCCTCCAAGCCGAAAGAGAAAAAGCCAGCTAGGATTCCTAGAGAAGGAACAAGGAGATCAACGCGAAATAGGCCCAGTCAAGATCCTGAGTCAGAAGTGGTACAGGAACCCGAGAATCCGCGATCGGTATCTGCAAGCGAAGAAGACATGTCACCTAAGAGGTTGATGTCGAAGCTCTTCGCTAGGTATTATCACGAACCATTGGGCCCGGGTGGTCAGTCCGTTATGACACAGGTCGGGTTCTATGAGACGTATCATCTGACCAGAGATGACATTGAGCAGCATAATTTTGCTCGGGCCGTACGGACGCCACGGTACAACCTCAAGCAAGAATTCCTACAGCCAATCAATGACTTGGTCTTCGCTTTACAAGTGTTCATCGACGAGGCCGCAGGTATTATTTTACAGGAACCGCCATGGAAAATCGATCCCAGGGGTTTGTATTTGGGTACTCTCTATGAAGGGTCAAACAATTATAAGACTCTCGTAGCCGCTTGGAGGATATTGGCCGACAGGTTAGGACGAGGACGGAGATTCTTTGAGAAGTACGTTTTAGAAGTTCAGCCGGAAACGGAGGGATTAGATCCTCCTCTTCGATCGCCAGCGACAACTAACAGGGATTTGTACGAACAGGTAGATCAGGAGCTCGATACAGAAGCGAAGTTGTTCGCGTCATACGCCAAGATTCGTTCATTGAATCAGACTCTCTCTGCTTCGGGAAGAGAAGCCCTTATGGTTGAAGGAAGCAAGCAATGGGAGAGGATTATTCCGATCGACCAGACTCTGTCCGAGTTCGAAGCATACTCTACTGATTCCAGACGATCGAGTTGGAGGCCGGAACGTCCAGTAGTCGCGCCAGGTGTAGGTCCCTCAATTTCAAATCCATTTGGTGCTTCCGCCAGGTTGCCGACCTTGTTAGAAAGTGACGAAGAGGAAAGCGAGTCGGGAACAGATACAGCAAGACCTCCTGAAACGCCGTCGAGACCAAGTGCAACAAGACAATGGGCTTTCGGAACGGCAACTCCCAGTCCCGTAGGTCAGTCGACAGCTTCATTTAATTTTTCGATGGGTGGTTCAGCACGGTACAAACCATCTCGAAATTTCTTCGGGGGACCGTTAGGTCAAGGAGCTCAAACTGGTGAGGAAGAAACTGAAGGAAGTTCTCATTCACTAAAAGGAAGTAGGTTTGAAACTCCTAGGACTGATAAGCAGCCAGAATCGGGTACATCGAGGCCAAGGAGCCGATCTCAACGCTCAGAGACAGCAGTATCGGATCAACCCTCAATTTCGAGTCACCGCTCTCAAGGATCGAACGCCGATGATACGTCGAGGACGCGAGTCCATTCACAACCTTCCTCCCATGATCATTCGCCAGCGTCTACGCGAAGATCCTCAGCAGCAAGTCGACAGCAATCTTCATCAAATTTTGGTTCTAATCGAGCCAATCCGTCAAGTCATGCTTCTACGACAAGAAGAGACATACCTTCATCAAGACACTCTGCTAGTGCAGACGGTCAACAATCTCCTTCGATGTCAAGACCAGCTTCAACAGTATCCTCGATTCATTCTGTTCGCATATCCTCGGGTCCCACGTCAAGAGTATCAGGGTCACGGCGAGCATCATCGACTAGCTCTCCGACGACGCAGACAGGTCTTACATCACCGCGACAAGGTTCACAGCATTCGCAAAGGACAAGGCAGGATGACAACCCTCCATCGCATCACTCCTCGAGCTCCTCAAATTCGTCGTCCCATCACAGCGATGAATCTGATCCTCCAAGTGATCATGATCCTCCGGACAACGGAAGTGGAGGAGGATCAGGTGGAGATTCGCCAAGTGATCCTAGTTCCCCATCCGATGGAGATCCGAGAAGAGGTCCACGCGGCCATCGAGGTCATCGTGGTCCAAGAGGTCTTCGAGGCGAACGAGGAATGCAAGGGTTAATGGGTCCGCGAGCTCATCGTGGAGAACGAGGTGATCCAGGTCCTCCAGGTCCTCCAGGGCCTCAAGGTCCTCCCGGTGGTCAAGGAGCAGGGGGGCCAGGCCGTGATCCTGGCGATGTTTTCATCAAAGCTGAATTGAAACCGGAAAGTATTCCCACCTGGGACGGAAACGCGTATAAGGCGGTCGAGTATTTCTTCAAGGTCATGCATTTAGCTCGACTTGGACCGCGTATGCCTGAATATCTAGGGGCCTGGCTATGGAAAAGCTTCGAAGAAGACTCGGACATCTATACCTGGTATAATACACTGCCTCCCGAAGATCAAGTATTGGCTCGTCAAAATGTCTACAACCTGCTAAACATGATCAAAGATGATTTCCTGGGAGTAGGATGGCAAACCTTGATGAACGACGTATTCGAGGCCCAAAGATTCCGACAAAGAGGTCATGAGAACGAAAAGCCTCAAGCGTTCATCACTCGCCGCGCCATGTATAGCCGTATGTTGACAGAAACAGAAGTGGGAAGCGCCGAAGAAGTACGTGTAATTCTCCGCCATGCACCCATAGTTTGGAGACCTCTGCTGAACACGTCAACGATAAGGACAACTAAGAAGTTGATGGCACGTACGATTGAGCAGAGTAAGGCACTGACCATTGCTTGGAAGCAAGACACGGGACGATCTGGAAGCGCCGACGTCAAATCTGAGGTCGCCGCGGCGCTGAAACAAATGGGATACGAACCTAGGAATCGATACAAGACATCAGGACCGAATGCTAACGTTAACCTTGCCAACATTTCCGACGAGCAGGACGCTGCGGTCTATCACGTTCATGGTGAGGATCGAGACGAAGTGACGGTTGAGCCAGAGACAGACTTGTACTCAGAGGTGTTCCAGGTAGCTGCACGTCGTCAACGGACTCCCCCAAAGCAGTTCTTCTTCAAGAAAAACGACACACCCACAAAGATGAGTCGTCCGCCGCCCTCGCCGTGCAAAGTTTGCGGTAGCGAGAAGCACTGGGACAAGGAGTGCCCGCACTGGAACGATTATCAAGAACTGATCAAGAAGAAGTCAGCGAACGCGATCTCATCTGAAGATGCGTATAACATGACATACCAGGCGTTGCTAACGGAGCAACAAGTCGAGGAAACGTTTGATACGTCCAAGCTGGAGGATTTTGAAGAGGCGTCTCGAACCGTTCAAGCCGCAGAAGTCTTGAACATAGAGAGTAAGTCCGAATCTGCAGGAAAAACTTCTGGAAGACCAACCGGGTGTGTACAAATAGAAACTGTATTCGAACCAGACGAATTAGAACGTGATAACCATTATCTGTCGGAGCGATATATCGTTGAGTCAATATTTCCTGAAGAAGAGGACAAGCCAGACCTAGTACCGAGCCAGGTAAATCGCAATCAACCTTCAAACGATAGGCCGTATAAGGCAGACGCGACCGGTCAACAGTCGAATGAACGACCAGAAACCTCGGACGCGACATGCTCAGCAGCCGAGTCATTACCGGTCGATACAGAGTTTGACCCAGGCCAGGTCGACCAAACGGAGAAGCCGACCCCATCGATTCTACGGAGACTGAAGAAGAAACGAATAACACAGAGTGGATCCTCTGCCGTAGGTGTTTCAGTACTTGCTGTAAAGGGATGGGTAGGGAACCGAGAGCAAGATTCCATCTACCTAAGGCACGATTCGTGTGCCAACATCTCGTTAATCTCCAAGGACCTGTACGACAGCATTAAAGACAAACCGACACTGCATCAAGGTCAGAAAATGAAGCTGTGGCAGGTCACAGACAAGGATAGTACCTTGCATGGTTACGTGACTCTGCTCATATTCACCGAAACCGAACATGGGGAAATCGTCGAGACAGAGGTAGAAGCCTACGTGCTATCCAACATGTCAGTTCCCATCTTGTTAGGGGAAGACTACCAATTGACATACGAGATCAGCACCCGGAGGAGCGTGAGTGAAGGAACTCGCATTTGCTATGAGAATAACAGCGACTTGACCGTGAAGGCGGAAGCTGTGATAAGATCGAAGGATATAGGCAAATTGAGAGCCAGCGCATTCGCTCTGCAGAGTTTCGTGAAAGCTAAAACGCACAGACGAAATAAGCACAGGAGGCAACATAAAAAGGCTCGAGCAAGAACGGATCAACTCACCATACGAGCAGTCAAGGACGTCAAACTGAAACCGCATCACACTTGTAACATAGAGGTGAGTGGACCCTTCGAAACTGAAGAAGAATGGTTAGTGGATCGTACGTTGTTAGAAGAAGCGAAGAACTCGTACCTGGCCATACCGAATGTACTAATTTCCTCCAATCGTCCGATAGTGCCAGTCTCGAATACAACCAATCATCCCAAGATAATAAGGAAAGGAGAAGCGCTGGCGGTAATCTCGAAAGCAGCTGACGTCCTCCAGAGACCGATCGACGAGAACGAAGCTGCGGCTATGAAGAAGAGCGCAGATTTAATCGCATCGGTTATCGAAGTCCAGCTGAAGGAGGACGCCGACCGGGAAGCCCAATCCGCAGAATCGACCGCAAGTGCTAATGAACCTAGCTCTGAAACGACACCAGAGGAAGACAGAGATGAAGAGTACGGACCAAAGACAGCGGCAATGCCTGATCCTACGGTTTACTCGTCATCCAAGATCAGAGAAGTACTAGACGTAGGCGACTTGCCTGATGATCAGAAGGAAGCTGCTTGGAGCATGCTCGAAAAACATGTCAAAGCCTTCGGGTTCGACGGTCGACTAGGAAGCCTAGAAGGCGAGGCGAAAATCCGGGTGAAAGATGGAGTTCAACCTATCAGTATGCCGATGTACAACGCTTCTCCGGCAAAACGAGAAGTGATTGACAAGCAACTTGACACATGGTTCGAGCAGGGTGTCATAGAACCTTCAAAAAGTCCTTGGGGAGCGCCAGTAGTGATCGCCTATAGGAACAATAAGCCTCGATTTTGCATAGATTACAGGAAGCTCAATGCCGTGACCATACCTGACGAGTTTCCGATTCCACGTCAGAGTGACATACTCGCAGCTTTGTCCGGTGCGAAAGTAATGTCAACACTCGATGCGTTGTCGGGCTTCACCCAACTAGGCATGTTCGAACCAGATATCGAGAAAACTGCTTTCCGAACGCATCGAGGCCTGTTCCAGTTTAAACGTATGCCGTTCGGTCTACGAAATGGGCCGTCAATCTTCCAAAGAATCATGCAAGGGATACTCTCGCCGTACCTCTGGTTGTTCACGCTGGTTTACATCGATGATATCGTCGTATACTCAGCTAACTTTGAAGAGCATATTGTCCACCTGGACAAGGTATTGACAGCCATCGAAGGGAGTGGTGTAACGATGTCGCCGACAAAATGTCACTTTTTCTATACGTCAATCTTGCTGTTAGGACATAAAGTATCACGTTTAGGACTGGCTACTCACGACGCGAAGGTGGAAGCCATCATGCATCTGAGCCGGCCGCGGAAAGTGTCCGAACTACAAATGTTCATCGGAATGCTTGTATACTTCCAGTCGTTCATACCATACTTCGCCGACCGGATGGGACCATTATTTCAGAAATTACGGAAAGGAGCTAGCTGGGAGTGGACAGCCGAACACGAATATGCCTGGGAGAAAGCAAAGGAGGTCCTAAAGGAGGCACCGATTCTCGGCCATCCAATTGAAGGTCTGCCGTACAGATTGTACACGGATGCATCAGACGAAGCCTGCGGGTGTACCTTGCAGCAAATCCAGCAGATCAAAGTAGGGGACTTGAAAGGGACTAAGGCATATGAAAAGTTGGAAAAGGCTTGGAATGAAAAAGCAAGCGAGGTACCGAAATTATGGTCGACTTTGAATACGAAGATACCTGACCACGGATATCAGCAAGAGTGGGGAGAAACTCTGGATGACACTGTGGTCTGGGTAGAGCGCGTAATAGGCTACTACTCGCGAAGATTCCGCGGAGCAGAAACACGTTATTCGGCAACGGAGCGAGAGGCCCTGGCAGCAAAGGAAGGTCTCGTTAAATTTCAGCCCTTCATAGAAGGTGAATACACTTCACTGGTAACGGACCACGCTGCCCTACAGTGGGCCCGAACGTACGAGAACTCTAATCGTCGATTAGCCGCGTGGGGCACGATATTCTCTGCCTACGCACCTAATCTAGAGATCGTACATCGCCCAGGAAGAGTACATTCGAATGTCGACCCATTGTCGCGACTACCACGAGATCCTCCGGAGCACGTCTCACCATTAAGCGACGGGGCGAAGTCCCTGAATCCCAACAACGACTTGGCCGAGACGCAAGAAGCGGTTCTAAACTCACAGCCAGCGAAAAGAGTAGACGCGATGTGGATTATTGGCGACACTTATGTCGTAACGAGGAGCCAAGCCAAGCAGACAATGGTAGACGCCCCTGATTTCGATGTGGGGGGCCCAAGGATGGAGCAAGATTCGCCAAAAACAGGAAAGGACATTGAAGATCAAGAGCAAGACAGATTTGATCGGAGCGCGAATCATGATCACACCGATACTTCACGCGTCAAGACTCAAGAGTTTCATTTGGATAATTTGTCTGAACTATTGTGGAATTCTCAACAGGAATCAGAGTTGGAAGAAGCACCTGCTCACATAACGATGGTGCATGTGAATCCCGAAGTACGGGTAAAATGGACCGACGCGTACAAAAAAGATCGAGAGTTCAAGACGGTATATCAGGAAGCTCGGCGAGCAGCGGATAGTCGTTCGTTAGGGAAACGATTCCTGGTTAATGAGCAGGAGTTGCTATTCTTCATAGATGCAAATTTCCAGCCTCGATTGTGCGTTCCTCAAGAAATGAGACAAGAAATACTGACGGAAGGACATGAAAGTCCTGTGGAAACCGCGCACCTGAGCCACAGTCACCTTTGGCGAAAGTTAAGTTCGAAATTCTATTGGGCAAGAATGAAAAAAGATGTCATAGAGTTTTGCAGTTCCTGCGACATCTGTCAGAAGACCAAGAACGCCACATTCAGCAAATACGGCTTCCTAATTCCCAATCCGATTCCAACTAACCCATACCAGTCGATATCCTTAGATTTCATTGTTGACCTGCCATGGTCAGGAGGATACAACGCTATACTGGTAGTGGTGGATCGACTTTCCAAGCATGCTCAGTTTATCCCTACTACTACTGGAGCGGACGCGGAGGAATTCGCTCGTCTATTTGTCAAGAACGTAGCGACGAGATTCGGACTACCTGACTCAATCGTCGCAGATAGAGATCCGAGATGGACATCAGACTTCTGGAAAGGAGTGTCAAAATTCTTGAAGACGAAAATGAGCATATCCTCGGCCCATCATCCTCAGCATGACGGACAGACAGAGATCATCAACAAGCAGCTGGAGACAATGTTGAGAGCCTATGTAGCTAAAGACAAAAAAGACTGGTCCGAATACCTCCACCTTCTCGAGTTCGCTTACAATTCCCACGAAAGCGCCTCGACAAAAGATACTCCCTTTAATGTCCTATTCGGATTTCACCCGGTATCTCCGTTGGACCGTCTGAACCTGAATAGGGCCTCGCTAGTCGCGAAAGGAGGTATGCTTAATGCACGAGGGAAAGATTACTTATCACAGCTGGAAACTCACCGTGTGAATGCGCGTAACGCAATAGCAAGAGCACAAGAGACGCAGGCGAAGTACTACAATCAGTCACGGAAGGAAGTGCCGGAGGGTTTTCAGACAGGAAAGCTAGTCATGGTCAATCCGCATTCGTTAAAATGGAAGGAAAGTAAGGGCAAGGGTGCCAAGTTCAACCCGAAATGGATCGGACCATTCGAAATCCAGGAAGTTATCAATCCCAAAGTCTTCAAGCTACGCATGAGCAACAAGTACCCAGGTTCTCCGGTGTTCAACATCGAACATTTAAAGCTCTACAGATCATCAGATGCGTCGCGATGGTCAGAACGCACGATCATGACAGAGACTCGGACAGGGAAAGAGAAGCAAGAGGATGTCATTGAGGAAATCGTAGGTCATCGGTACCGAAGAGGGAAGCTAGAACTATTGGTCCGGTGGGAAGGGTATGGCCCCCAATTCGACTCGTGGAGGCCTCAAGTCGCGCTAACAAACGCGCCTGAGATTCTCCGCGCATACAAGAAGGCTCATGACCTCTAAGAATCCGCTAGAAACCTGTCGAAGGCTCGAATGACTCGATAATTTAATAATTTAATCAAGTCCCACCTGTGAGGTGACATAAAAGTATGCCAGGATGCAAAACAATGGGTAAAGTGGGTCAGGAAGGAGACGATAAGACTTCGCGAACCTGTAAACGCGTTAAAGTCGTGTCAGCGATGGACGAGTATAAAAAAGATGTTGGACAGACGACATACCTCAAGCAATAGCTTAACCTCCTTCCCACAAATCAACGCGACGATGGCTCCTTCTCTCCTCATTCTCAACGGCATCCACAAACTGCCGGTCGCCGATCCCCTTCCCGCTCCAGCCAAGTCAGGCCTTTACGACCTCGTCTCCATCGACAAACACCTTTCGGAACATCCAGGATGGGTGTCGACGCGCTCCAACAAAACCGCCGATGGGCTGAGCGAAGTAGCCTACAACGTCGGGGTCATGAACCGAGCATCCGTAGATCCATCGTTGTTACTCCTGCCAGTCTTGGACTCTCAAGACCATTGGTACGTAAAATACGGATCGAGGGTCTCCTCCGCCACGGGTAGCCGATTGGAGGACTTGAAGGGCGAGCGACCATTGCCTGTGGTGGAAGTCGAAAGACGCGTCTACAGAGTGGAGAGAGGAATCGCTTACGAGCTGATCGCCGAGTTGGAAGCGCTGAAGAAGGTTTACAAGGAAGTGGTGCAGAGCCGCGGTTTCGCCCCACGTAAGCTCCCATATCTCTTGTCCTCTACTGCGCTACTCGAAGACAGTATGACCCTAATCGCCGCCTCCAATGTCGTCAAGCTAGCCAAAATCTCATACTACGACACGATGGCCGTTATCAAAGGGTGGCTCTGTCAGGCGGGCGAGGCGAGGTGGAAAGCATCGTTGTCGGCAGAGTCGTTAAGCCTGATGGAAAAGATGGGGATCAAGGCGATGGAGTGCAAAGGGGCGATCTTTGATTTTGATGAGTCCTCTCACAGGCCGGCGGTTCGGAATCTATTACGCAATAACATCCCCTTTTCATTCAGGGACTACGGATTAGATTTGAACGGCATCCGTCGTGCATATCTCCGAATCGATCCTTCCCTGCTCAGCTACGCCCATCAATGCTTCGAAGCCTTTGGAAGCGACATCCCTCTTCGCCGCCTCGAGCTTTTCCAAGACGAGGAGCTCGTCAATCTCATTCTCTCCCACAACGAATATCTCCTACCCATCCAACGCGAAGCTCGTTTCAGATACCCCGAACCTATTCCTGCGGGTTTCTCTTGCGTCCTTCGAGTTCAGGATGACTGGGCTGACATCCCTTTGGATCCGCGTCTTCAGTCGCTGGCTAACTGGCTGTTTCGTCGCTCCTTAGACGACAGCCCTGGATCGCGGGTCATTCGGTGGCACCTGAACGTTCAGTTGACATACAATGGAGCTCCTACGCCTATCCTTAGAGGGTTTCAAAGAGCTCTGGACGCGTCTAGAGCAGATGGCACCTACAGGGATCTCATCCGTCTTCCAGAGGTACATCTTCCTTCGTACGGTCCTCGACCCGCCATCCAGGAGATCAGCGAGTTGTACTTCCCCTGCATGGAGATTGTAAACGATCGAGGATTACCCGTCGTATGGGACGCCCCAGTGTGGCCTTTACCCGAAGGAAACGGTACTCAGGTCAGTCAAGCCTTATCAAAGCAAGGAATTTCTCGATCTAATTCCAACCTCCAGTTGACGGGACCGATTCGCTGGGAAGATATTCCCACATTGGAATATCCGCCCTCTGATGAAGAAGGCGTCTTCTCCTCATCCGCCGGTTCATCTTCCGTTCAGCTGGACTCTAGTGGCCCTGTTCGCGCAACACCAGTTCGCGCGAAAGCCAAGCCGTACGACCGGAAGGACCCGAGGAAGAAATCGGTCGGGCAGCCCAAGGACTGTGGAGTGTGCTCCCAGACACAGGGACACAAGATGTCGTGGTGCCATTTATCGGAAATGCCTCAACCGACGGGTAGCGGATCGTCTTCGGGCAAGTCTATCGAGGCGACCAATAACGAGTAGGGGGGCTCTGTAAGGGTTCGGCCGAAGTTCGACCGAAAGGAGGTAGTCAATGACTCATAAGTTTGTTCTCGTAGTTTCTCTTTCGTTCCACTTACTTCTTTCTCGTCTATGACCCGTATGACTCTTACGATTGTTCGCCTCGGTTCCGATAGTAGTCTTATATAAAAGGTTGATTAGGGTAGAAAATTTGATATCTCTTTTACTACTTTAAACTTTCCATCTGCGTGAACATTCATTGTGAGTGGCCCGGGTTCGGAGCCCATGAATAACGCGACGAAAGGTGAGTCTTAATTGATTTTGATCACGCGCGGAAGTCTTCGAACAGACGTTCCGTTACTAATCTTACAGGTCTGAATCACACCAGTGGTTCGGAAATTCTATCTATTCGCGTCCGCTAGCCTACAAGTGTACGTAGCGTTCCCGGCAATAGACTCGATTCTAGCGAGCTCTTACAGTTCTCTCCTCTATAGCAGCGACCATGGAACCATACACTTCACCATTCCGTACTTGATTACTATTATGGTTTACAACGAGGGCGGACTTTCGAAGAACTGATTCATGAAGTCCTTCTTGGGTGCGACCAGTTACAGTACGTACATCTCGGGGACTACGAGAGTGTTTGGTAGGTGCCATGTCTTTATCCTGCCATCGCAGTATCCTTCTGACACGACGTCTTCAGATCATCACCACCCGCTCTCGCCTACATCCATCATGGCCGTCCTATTCAGCGCCACCATCCACACCACGACTGCAAGTCCATCCCACGACTCCATACAAGCCAACACTGATTTCTGTATCTAGGGCCACGCCCAAGACTTCCGCGACCGCTCGGGTGATGCTGCGATTGGCCGCTTCACGCTCCCCCACATCGAACCGCAGTGGGTAGGCCGCGGCTCCCTCACTGCTCTGGTGTGCGCGTGGACCGTCGTCTTGGTAGCTTACTGGGAGCCGCCCCTCCCTGTATCCATTGTGCTCGCTGCTCTGGGCATCTTTTCCAGCTGGAGGTACTGCTATTACCAATCCGAGGAGGCGGATCGCGATTCGTACTGGTGGTATAGCGTACGTGGATACCTCCCTTGTCTGAAACCCCATCACTCATGACTTTGTTGTTGCGTAGATCTGGCTTCTAACCGCCCATGCCCTCCCGGTTTTCAGACGCCTTTCTGAGGCCAGGATTCGCATTCCCGTCTCGCTCTTCTAAATTACTAGGAGTGTAATTTGTTCTGTCGCTCGCGAGGTACTGCATAATTGTATGTAAATGAATTGTACGACGCGGTAATTGTACAACTCGGACGCCGAGCCTATATCACATACCTGTACTATATAAACATGTGAATTACTTTTTTTCCCTTCTTGCTTCTGGAGTCTGGAGTGATTAAATGAAATTCACCGTCGGCGGGAAACGGATTCCGACCGTTCTACAACAGACCTGAGGCATGAGGACGTTATACATCTAGGGCGGGTGTAACTCAGCCATCCAACAAACGTCTCCTCGTCGACGAGTATACGTTGAAGTGATCGCTTAATCAAAGATTGTTACAAAGTTCTTTTGGGAACAATGACTGCCTCCCATTCGCCATGTACGGTCCTCCTGGACGAGTACATGTTGAAATGATCGCTTGATTTAAGGATGAATTACTTCCTCAGAAGTGCAATGAACACCAATATCAGCCTGTCTACCCTTTACAATTAGGGTTCCCTTTTGGCCCCAACTTCGAAGGATGCTCCACATCATCGTGAGTTGTGACTCGCGGGACAAATCTGCAGTATCTTCCACATACAGCTCTCTCAATGCCCACAAGAATTAATTTATTCCGCTCCTGTTCGTGATACATATACTACTAGTAGACTTTCATGAACATGTCACACAAAGCGCTACGCATGACAACTTAAAAGTTGGAACCTGTACCAAGTTTACTTCTGATTCATCTTCTCCTCGATGAAGCCACGAAGAAGTTCGGCTTGAGGGTTATCTTCTACCGCAAGGTGTTCGCTCTGTCTCAGCAATAGCCCATGCGCCACGTCTGTCTTCAATTTCACTGCTTAGTACTTCTTTCCAACCAGTCTAAGGTCAGACGACCCATAAGCATTCAATAATCCCTTAATCACATCGACTAGAAATGCTCCGCATATGTACTAATGCCGAATCCTCTCCCTCAACCTTTCTCAAACCCAAACATGATCCTCGCCACCTCCCTCTCGCCGCCCAGCTCTGGAACAGCATACGTCAAATTATAATAGCTCAAATCATTAATACTCCCTGATCCATAGACGAACATCCTATTCCCACTTGCAACGTTGCCAGACACGGAAAGCCTGATCCCCGACAAATCCGTACTGATCCCACTCGCTAGGAAATCGCTGGGTAACGAGACTCCATTGATCCCCGAGAAGAGAAACGTCATAACATGCGAAGATGTCGCATGTCTTGCGGGAACGCCCGGGACGGTGGATACGTGAGGGTTAGATTCGTGGACGTGGCGATCACGGATATGGAACTCGACGTGGGGTGGTGCTACCAAGCCTCAGTTCAACGAAGAGAAGAGCCACAAAAAGAAGATGACTCACGAGCATCCAAGCAACTCCACCCGCTTCCGTACTCCAAATAAGCGCCGCAGAAACAAACGTATTAACATTCACCGCTGGCCCCCGACAACCTTCTCGTCAATCTCCATCCCTCCCACACTCAACCCTTCTTCATTATACGATGTGTAGTTTCTCGGATACGCCGGGTCATCGAATGGCGGCGATACGGCCTGCGCAAAGTATGTGTGTGGTTCTGTAAGAGTTTGAAGACGGGCTAGAGCTTCGGCAGAGACGTAGGGGTCATTGAATTTTGCGGTTAGTGGCGTTCTGTAGGAGGTTAGACATGGATGGAGGAAGGTGGAATGGAAGGCGACTCACAGAGCGACGGCTGCTGCATCTCCATAGTGCTCGCTTCCTACTAGAGGGTACGGTATGGGCGCCGTACCCTCATTGATACCGCCTAGAAAGCCAGCGATCTACCTGGATGAAGAGACATACCATGTCGTACCCGTAGCACGATCCCAAGGTCCACCGAGGGTATGAAGCGTCGGGTTATAGAACGCGGCAAGCGTATCCCACGTCTTCGTTATGATATCCGGCGCACGAGATGCAATGGTAGAGTTTTCAGGCATGTAACCCCATAATGAGAGTGCGTAGAGAGTGAAACCGCTGTAGGTACCCAAGTTGAACTGCAAGAATCGGTTCCATGCGAAAACTTGGAGGGTACAGACTTCATTGAGGGTGTTATATGTCGAAGGCAGTGATAGACTCCTGCGCCCAAACTTCTCCCCAATGCGTCATGTTGGAATCGCCCATCATATTGCCGACATATGTGGCTGCCATGACGCGCATATACCTAGCCAGATCAAGTACGTGGCCTTGAGAGTAGCGGCATAGCTTACTATGGAGTGTTGATGGAGTGCTATAAATAGGATACACTTTAGATGGCGTCAGTGGGAAAGCAATTCAGGACGACAAGCAAACATACAATTATCATCGTTGACACCACCGACACGATATCCATCACCCACTGTAGCGTTGTACATACTGTCTTTCATCAGGCTCAGCACATCCGGTTGGATCAAGTCGGAGAATTCCTCCGCGGCGATGATCCAGGACGTGCACACAAATAAACCCATATTGGAATCGTACGAGGTGTACAGCTACACGAGAGTCAACACAACCATCTGTCTCGCGTTATAAGACTCGTACCTTGGGTGGATACACATCTCCTGCATCTGGTGCGCTTGGATTTGAATGATAGGTCCCAAACCAGAGTTTAGTCGGATCGTTATACTGAATTCGAGGGGAATCAGCATCGAAAAAGCTAAGAGCAGCGCATGTACCTGAACAGAAATGCTAAAATAAAGAACATTATCAAGAGCCCAAGAGTACGGCTACATATCGTGATCGTAAAAGACCAAGATGCGGATATCCGGTCCGGAAGTCCGCAAACACAAACAGCCTCGCTCTTGCTTGCCACACTTAGTGACGAGTAAGCTGATAGTTCCCTGCGTGCTGTTCCACCGTGCCTAGACCTCATTCTATATATCTGTCTGTCGAACCGGTGGCGAGAAAGTGGTGAGCGAGTCTGACTAGGGCTCCGCACCGTAACCGTAAGATACGGCTTACGGTTACGGCTCGTACGGGTACCCGTAACCGTCCCGTAAGAGCCTCTCTCGCGCCTCCCTACGGTTACGGTAACGGTACGGGTTACGGGTCCTTACTTGCCGTACAAGCATGACAAGAAGAAAACCCACTGTAGAGTGATCCTTAGGCGTGGCATGCACCTTATTTCACCTCCCAACGACACAACAACCCCATCCGAATCGCCACGCAGTTCCCAGGAGGCACGCGGAAGCTAATCGAGCACCCGTATCGTGACCGTATAGTGTACCCGTAACCGTACCGTAAGAGGTCCTGGGCGCGACTTTACGGTTACGGGTCCGGCACGGGTCTTAACCGTATGGCGCCGTAAACTGTACGGCCGTAACCGTATACGGTTACAGTGCGGAGCCCTAAGTCTGACTCGAACGTAGAGTCGGGTGTCTGTAAAATGATTTCCATGATGTGCCCGATTCTTGCTCTGCACCGCTTAAGCTCACATCGCCCACAAGGCTGCAATCAAGTGCATCTTATTCAAATCCATAAAAATTTTACATAAACTACAATCCCAGTTCAAGTTCACGGCATCGGTACTCCAGATTGTGGTTGTTAATCTCGTTCATGTACTGCAGAAAGGCCCAATAAGTGACTTCTCCCCCAAGTGTCTCGTTGTCGACTGTCGGCTTCGCTTTGAAGGCCGGTAGCTTGATATGGCCAGCTTTTATGGCTGCGTCTAGCCTATCGTTGGGGGTGAAAGAGCGCACTGACGCTTCGGTTGCAACCTTTTTGAAAAACCTTCGGAAAGAACCTCCCAAAGGGAAATGACCCAGTGCTCAAACACTTTGAAGTTGGGTACGATGGACGATTTAAGGATGTCTTCTGTCCGCACATCGTTGAAGAATACGATCTTCGTCTTCTGAAGCTGCGCCCACGATTTTGTGGAGTTTAACTAATCCTCGAAAGGTGGGTTGTTTTGTATCTCCTGGATATACTTGTCTTTGAATACAATATCACGGCGACAGACAAGCATGACAAGCACGTAAAAGAGGGATTCCAGGTCGTGCCGATAGAGATGACAGACTTCAGAACTATAGGGATCTTGGAGGTCGAAGGCCATGAAAGGAGGCGTTCCTGTGTGCTGCAGCGACGTACTGCCAGTTCCGGATTCGGGTTCACAGAGGAAGGAGATGAGATCGAGGTCATTCGAAACGCTGTAGACATTTCCCGCCTCATCCTCGCGGACCATGATATTCGACATGCTTAAATCGCGGGGCAGGATTTTTGGGACATCGTACAACCATTTATGTGCTACGAAGTCGTTAGAACGTGAGAAGAATGAGCTTGTAGAACTAACCTTGGAGGATATCGAAAAAGCCTTGAGCAATTTTGAGTGGGCTTGTCAAACTCGTGATGGCGTGCAGCTCTTCGGACACGCAGATACGAAGACATCGGTCCTCATAGTGATATTTCTTCCCATCCGCGTATTCTGTGCTCTTGAGAAAGTCGCGCATACGGCCTTGAATAGAAATCTCGTCAATCTTGACGTCTTTGGAAGCAACCATGTTCGGCAGATGGCTTAGAACCCAGGTGTGTTTCTCGTCCGATCCGGCATGGTTTCTCACGCGCTGGATAAGCTACATCTCCGGGACGCGCGCCGTAGCCGGACAGTTAATCTTCACAACGAAGCGCTTCTCTTCGGATAAACGGATAGCAGGGACGACGTATGTAGTGCGACCAATCAGACCTGGTTGGCGGAAGATGACGTCCTTCAGAGTGTACATCTCGTTCTCAACCTCCATTCGCTGGTTGTAGAACAATCTGGGCAAATCCCTGGAGCCAGTTGGGTCCTTGTCATGATTTGCCGTGCAGAACGTCCACGCATCTTGGACGACGTTGCGCAGCCCGAGATCCTGGGGACTCAGGCGGCGCAGTAGGGCTCCGCACCGTAACCGTATACTATGGTCTACGGTTACGGCTTTTACGGGTACCCGTAACCGTCCCGTAAGAGGTCCTCTCAGTCCTCTGTACGGTTACGGTCACGGTACGGCTTACGAGTCCCCAGTTGCCGTACAAGCATAGTAAGAAGAAAACTCACTCCAGAGCAGTCCTGAGGGAAGCCATGAAGCTTCTTCCCCCTCCAAACGATGACACAGTCCCATCTGAACCCCTTCACAGTCCCTGGGATGTGTTGAGACCCGAATCCAGCACCCGTAAAGCGCCCGTAAAGTGCACCCGTTACCGTACCGTAAGAGCTTCTGGACGCGACTTTACGGTTACGGGTCCGGTATATGACACAGTCCCATCTGAACCCCTTCACAGTCCCTGGGATGTGTCGAGACCCGAATCCAGCACCCGTAAAGCGCCCGTAAAGTGCACCCGTTACCGTACCGTAAGAGCTTCTGGACGCGACTTTACGGTTACGGGTCCGGCACGGGTCTTTGCCGTATCGCACCGTAAAGTATACGGTTACGGTGCGGAGCCCTACGGCGCAGACTGTACATCATCAAAATGAAGAGCGTCTGTCCATACTCGGTCGAGAGATCGACGTAGGAAGACACCACGAGTACACTCCGGTCAAAGTACTCAAACTGAAAACAGTTGCCGTCGAACAAGGTGAGTATGCTGTGGGAACGGAGAATGACGTCGGAGAGCTGCTTCAGTACATATCGAGCGCACTGCATCTGAGGATCCTCGCTATTCTGCGCCTTGTATATACCCCCGCTTGACCTGAATTTGCATCTTTGTCTAGCAAGTCCTGGCGCGGGTCCAATCCTAAAATTAACGAATTAGACTAAGATTTGTTGGAATGAATTCAGCTGTACCTTTATGTAGGACCCGAGGATCGTTGTCGCCAGGGCATAAGGAGCTATCAGTGCCGTTCCCCTCGACGACGTGGATGAGATGGGAAAAGGACAGCTCCTCATCGTAAACACTGAGGGAGTCAAACAGTGATTTCATGTCGGGAGATAGGCGTCTAATCACATTGTGACCATCGAGGTCGCTGAGATCGTTCATGGAGAAGGCCAATTTCAATGTCCTTCAATCATGGTCGTTGAGGAGAGGATGACATTGATTAAGGAGCTTCAAGACGACGGCGTAGATGGATATAACGAAGGGATAAAGACTGTGCTCGGTACCAGGACCATTCATTGACGCACTGGAGAAAGTCGTTCAAGGCCTTCTTGAAGACGTTGTGGGAAGTGATAAACGTCTAAACGTCAAGACGTCACGGCAAGATGGATCTTCCGCACAGTTGGCAGGCGTTCGAAACACCAGTTCCGTGAACTTCTCCGCGTGCATGAAAACATGATTGTTCGGCCAATCATACTTGAGGTATTTGTCATGGCCTTTCCTCTGGTAAAGACTAGTAGTGCCTGTCTCCTCGATGGCGTCAGAGGCATCGTAAACCGCAGAGCTAAGAGCCTGAGGTATAGTATTCGATGACATATTAGAGCGAGAAGCCTGCAGTCGGCCCTCGAGCCTGTCATTGTCGAAGTCAGAGTCCATTTTCAAGTCTGAGGACGATGGTGGAGCCATAGTAACAAGCAAGAGAAAGATGGAGAGCCATATTGAAGTCTCTGTGGTGGGGTAGATCTACTTTTAGAATGCCAAGACCGAAATGAAGTCAGCAGGGTTAACTCCGCTCCAATCAGCGGCGTGCAGGACCTCGAATACCCGGTATCGAATGAGGTAGAGTCCTTGATAATGTAATTACTACTGTATATGGTTATTTTTACAGAGGACCAGGGGAAACGAGGTGGTTGTTGTTGTCTGGAGAACAGAGAAAGTAGAGACCTCAACGAGTCAGCGGATCACGCGAGTTTATCCGTACTCGATCCGCTCGGGCTTCTCGGAGATCCGATCCGTATGATCCGTGGACCCGTGGCGGGTCAGATCAGTAATGGATCACGGATCAGGCCTTGGAGGCACGAGTACTCGCCGCGAGTACTCGTGTTGACTCGTGAATATTTAGGTATATATTTAATCTTAATTTAGAAATTTTTACCAAGTCAAACGGGCCCTTGAGTCGCCCAAACGGGACGTACGCGTGAATTTCTCACTGATTCCCACGAACCGGCAGTTGCCGAGAGGCCGCGTCAGCGTCAGATCGGTTATCGATCTCGCATCTCTCTCTCTCTTACCACGACCACCATCACCTAGTGAGCGACGATTGTCGCCACTGCCACTCTGACGATTGTCAGGTGGCCTATGGGGTGTGGATATTGGTCTCAGCTATGTGCCGGACCCGCTGCTGCTGTCTCTGCGACAGCAGCTAACGACTACATCGATCTGACGACTGGTGACGCCACCGCCGACAACGATAACGACGATCGCGATGACAAGGACGCAGCAATGACGAGGACGGGTGATGTAGCGGCGGTGGTGGGCGATGAAGACGCGGTGATGTTGATAATGGCGACGCGTCGTCTACCACGGTATGTAACATTTCCACTACTACGGCTACTGTCAACACCACCTCCACGCGCCACCACTACGACTCTTACCCTCATTCCCACCTCCACCACCCTCAGTCCTTGCTCATGCACGGCTGAGTGTCCCCGTGCCATTGCCCGGGGATACTCGTCGCGCATGAATGGATTTGGGTACTGGCGATACTCGAGTAAACTCGAGTACTCGATCCGCTCGGGCATGTCGGCGATCCGATCCGTCTGATTCACGGATCGATAGCGAGTCGGATCGCTTAAGGATCGTGGATCAGCCCTTTTGGCCACGAATACTCGTGTAATGGATCACGGATCTCACTCGAGTTTGACTCGTTGAGGTCTCTAAGAGAAAGAGAGCGATGACGCACCTTAATGTCCGATCTCTGCAGATCGGACATTGAGGTGCGTCATCCTCCCATGCTCTTGCAGTCTTAGCTCCTCCCTCTGAGGAAAGTGCGGAGCTCGACGCTTGACTCGACGGCCGGGACGTACCACGTACAAGTTCTCCAAGTCCTGGAATATTTTCGCCAGATGTTGCAGCACGATATTTATTGCTGATGTAACGAATAGTGGGGCATGACGGCACGTACATAGCTCAAATCTGTGTGTACACAGTCGACAAGCGCGAAATTGGTGTCTATACGACTGCAAAATCAGTGAGAATCGCAATATCTATTTGCCACAGAGAGGACCTTCCCTCTCAACGAATGCGCCACGAAAGGATTTCAAGACGGGCCTGGACAAGGTGTTAGTCAAGGCAATAATCAGGCGCCAAGATATCTCTCACATGGAAATATTCGTCCGCCGGGGACCTGAATTCCTTCTGTGGACGCATGTCAGATTGGAGTCCCCATTCCTTCTATCCCTCCTACTGTCACTCTCTCCGACACCGTCGACGCTTGAAATGTGTAAATTCCACGTTAAGCTCGTCTACATCTTCGATGCTTGTCTGCTGAACATACATAGTGTCAGCGCGTTCTGAGAACTAAAGTGGCGTCAACATTGTTCTTGACAAGATGAGCAACTTCACCTCGACATGGTCACAGAAGCTAACAGTTCGTTCAACAGATAGAACGTTTCCTGTAGCCGGTGCGCACAGTCTCTCCCGGGAACCCGTTCCCATGCTTAGTCTTCACGGTTTTCATCCATGAGAATATGAAAACTACTGGGCAGGGAGCATGTTGTAGCGAGTATTCGAGTCGGAAAGAGCTGTGCAGTCGCTCAATTTGTCCAGATCTGTGGTCAAAAGTTGGTCAAGGTCTGGAAAGTCGGGTGCGTGGCATATGTCCATTGAGCCGAGTCATACGGTGCATGGCTGAGATATTCCGCAGAGAGAGATCGACTTAATTTGTCGAGAAACGAGTTCAGATTTTTTGAGAAAAGACAGTGCAAGATAAAGATTCAGGAAGTCTGGGTCGCGTTACGCATTGTTGCAATGTAACGGATGAAGGACGGACCCATTGGTGCCCGTCAGTGTCAAAAGGCGCCAAATTGAAGGTCGGTTAGGAGAGACGCCGGAATTGACACAAGATTGACATGACGGGTGGAGGTAGAAGGCATCAATCGTGTTTATCCCAATCCGGCAACTCAATGGTGTGTCTTTAACCATCACGACCTTGGTCCTTCATTGCCAACTTATGTTTTACCATGCAGGAACGACACGTCGACGCCTCAAGAATCAAGATTTCGACATGATCGGAACTCTGGATCGTGGAAAACGGAGCTGTGAGGATAATAGCAGTATGGATGGCCTCGCCGGCCAAACTTGGATTTCGAGGACATATGCGTTTTGCAGTTCTTTTTCGCGTTATTGTTCTGCTCATTTTTACCGTAGGCTTTTTGCACGTCAGTCGCTTGAAGACACGACTATTTATTTCTCAACACCAGGTACGATTTCAGCCCCATTCGAGGTAGAGAGCAGATACAGAAAGGCTTCGCCACCACCTCGAGACCTTAGCTTACATCCTGGAAAACGACCGAGTTACTTACCTTGGAAATGGAGCATTGAATCTTCTACATACGTGGCTGTCCTCGCCGGACCGGCTTTTAAGTCTGACGAATGGTGCGGATTTTGTGGTCATTTTCAGGTTCAATCTCTGAGCCATGTTCATTAGATCTGAAGGGTCAACGCACATGTAGATGTACGTCGCCGTTGTGGACTCAGATCCTTGCTGGTCACTGTCACATAAGATGATCAGGCACAAGGAGACGCGTTAAGATGGCCGGTTGATTGACGCGTTAGATGACCGGTTGATTGATGTAGGCCTCGGCACAGACCTCGGCTGGACATCTAGTTCGGCATGGTATGATACGGCACGGACACCGTCATGTACTTGGCAAACGGGAACGTGTCATTCAATGACACGTCAAGTCCAGGGTCTTGGGCAAAGGCTGAGCATCAAGGTGGGCATGCGGAATGCCTCAAGGTAAACAACCGATAAGAACAATGGCGGGAATCAAAACGTGGTCTACCCCAAAGAAAATTTGAGGGCTCATCTTAATTTAGGACCATGATGCAGCCAAACAGAGGCAACTTTCACTTCGCGCTTTTCTTCTGGACCAGTTCTGCACAAATGTTGCTCCAAGCATCAACTGCCGTTGAGCGACTATGGAAACCTTCAAGAGCCTGCTGTCGCCGCTGGCGATGAATACTAGCACCATCCAGGACACCCTCGTACGTCGTTCCCATTTCAGCGTGCCCGTGTTCCCCCATCGCCGGCCGTGGTGCTACCCAAGTGCTGTAGAGCTGTAGAGTTGTTATTAATTTTATCCTGGCTGTAGCTTGTGCCGAACGCTGACCTGGTATCTCCAGAAACTCGTGGTCATCGGGGGCACCGTCGAGACGGCTCGCCGAGCGTCCGTCTCTGCGTGGAATGGATTTGTGGACTGTGAGTATAGTTTACCTTCCGTGTCATCCATCATTAATAATTCTCGCAGCGTTCTTCTTGACCGCGCACTTCAGCCAGGAGGATTATCCATACGATTGGCTGATGCACTGGCTTTCCAAGGTGCGTCTTCGTCCCACTCCAAGCCACCCTTCTCAATCATAATACATAGCAACCTGCTTGGGGCCGCTCGCGAGACTTCGACATTTGTACGCGCTCCTCCGGACGTATTAGCCTCACGACCAGCACCACCGGACAACTCGATGATGAGGAAGAGGAGGAAGAAGATACCCTCGTCCACGGATGTAGGTCGCGTGAGGTCGCGTTTATGCCTAGCGTGGGTGAGTGGATTAGTTGTTCCCTATCCACCCATTGTGCGTACTGACTCGTCTTTTTCTCGCATGCAGACACGACCCATACCATTTATTACTGCGGGCACTGGCTTCGCATAACTCGCACCAAACGCTATCCCGACTACGGTAACGGCGGTGCCTTGAAGATTAGGTGTGCATTCGTTCCTTCTCGTCCCCGCGCGCTGGTGACGCAAGTGGTACGGAGGAGCGAGAACTTGACTTTTCTCTTCCCCCACCCTGCACCTGCACCTGCTATATCCTCCGCCTTTTGATCTTATCGCATTATTCGGAGCGTGGCCTAATCTCTGCTTTTATTGGTTGTCCCTCTCTTGCTTACCATATTGCCTTTTATTAGTGTCGTAGCACGGAACAATGATATCCTCAAGAAGCTCGTCCTCGAGGCGAAACGCGAGTATAAACAGGACACGGAGAATGTTGTGAACATCTATCTCGCCGACACGTGAGTGTTCTATCTCCCTTTCCGTTGTCTATTCAACTGTGTGTCTGTGTATCCCTTCCACTGTCCTCTTGTATTACATTCATCGCGATCCACCGATATGATCCGTTCCCTTCCCTTCCTGTTCGTTCTCATGACATGCTGATTGACGTCTTTTCTAGGACCTACCCTTGTTGGCGATGGAACGGCGCTCGGCAGAAGCGCCCCATGTCATCTATCGTCTTACAGCCCGGTGTCAAGGACATGTTACTCGCCGACTGCAAGGACTTTCTTCAGAGCGAAGACTGGTGAGTTGACGCTATTTGCACCCATTCACACGCATTAACAACGTATCATCAAGGTACGCCGAGCGTGGTATCCCATTCCGCCGCGGCTACCTTTTGCACGGTGTTCCTGGTTCGGGAAAGACTTCCCTCATTTACTCGGTCGCCGGCGAGCTGGGACTTGACATTTATGTCGTATCTCTGAGCAGCAAGGGGTCAGTACCTGTGCTACGGCTATGTCACGAAAATACTGATGTCCATCAAGGATGTCTGACAACACGCTGACAACACTCATGGGACACGTGCCCTCAGGTTGTATCCTCCTTCTCGAGGATCTCGATGCCGCTTTCACTCGAGGTGTCTCCCGCGACGAGAAATCCACTGGTGTGCCCACCGCCGCTACCTCCAAGGAGAAGGACAAGACTAAGGCTGACGCGACGGATGGAAGCACTCTCTCGCTCAGTGGATTGTTGAACAGTCTCGACGGTGTCGCCGCCGCCGAGGGTAGGTGAGCCTGTCCCCCTACCGCTAATCCAGTTTCCACGCCTTTCTAATCTGTCATTTTCGTCGTGTAGGCTGCTCTTTGCTACCACCAACCACATCGAGCGTCTCGATCCCGCCTTGTCGCGTCCCGGCCGCATGGACGTTTGGGTCAACTTTACGCATGCAACCAAGTGGCAGGCCGAGGGCATCTTCAAGTGTTTCTTCCCATACAGGAAGGAGGTACGCTAGTCCGTTGTCGGTGATTTAGCAAGTGCCAATGACGACATGCAGGAAAAGGAAGCCAAGGACCGCGAGCTCGCTGCTACCTCCGATAAGGGCAAGGCGCGCGCTATCGAACCCGCCAAGGATTCCTCGCAGAAGAACTTGCCCGGGTCCAAGAAGAAGTTTGCCCACCAGATCCCACTACTTAGCGAGGAGGAAATCTGCGAGCTCGCCAAGCGTTTCGCGGATGCTATCCCCGAGGACGAGCTAAGTGTACGCTATTGTCCTAGTGCCCAGAGCTCTACTCGACGCTAACATCCGTCTAGGTCGCCGGTCTTCAAGGCTACCTCCTCAAGAACAAGACACGCCCGCGTGAGTGCGTCGAGGAGGTCGCCGCGTGGGTCATTCAGGAACGCGAGATGCGCGAGAAGTTGAAGAAGGAAAAGGCCGAGAAGGAAGAGAAGGAGAAGAAGGAGCGCGAGGACAAGGAGAAAAAGGAGAAGGAAGAGAAAGAGAAAGAGAAGAAAGAAAAGGAGGAGAAGGATGCTAAGGAGGCCAAGGAGGTGTGTATCGATAGTCTTTCTGCGTCTCTATTCTCACTGACATTGACACGCCATAGAAACTCGAACGCAAAGAGGCGCGCGCCGCTGCTAAGGCGAAGAAGGCCGCCAAAGTCGCAGTCTCCACTCCCGCCAAAGACTCATCAGCGACCCCCACCTCGTCGGCGTCGTCGGATGCAGACACCAGCACAGGCGTCGAGGCCGACACGGAGGAGAGCGTCACATCCGAGGAGGAGGGCGCTGCGACCCAGAGCAAGAAGGAGAAGTGGGTCGCCGTCACGCCGCAATCGGTCGAGGCGTCGGCGACGACGGAGGAGGTCGTCGTTGTTGCTGCGGACGCGTCCATTTGATTTTGCGCCGTGCTCCTCACCGTTCGTTCGGAGCTTGGCCTCGGACGTCGTCGCCCTCTCCTTCAGCATCATCTCTTTCCATCTTATCCCCAATATCGTGGATCCCATCTCATTTCCCCGTCGTGTTGCTACCATCTTATAGCATGTATAGTATCATTGTGTCTCTTGTTTTCCCATTGCTGTCGTTGCAAGTAGTATGTACTGTACCATTTGTCTCAATTATGCACCTCGTTCTGAACTTTTTCCAATTGTTTCTATTTCGTCTTCTACTCTGCTACAAGCGTTCACCTGTGAGCGAAGGGTGCTATTGTAACGAACGGAACATGGGCGAGGTGAAGCATGATCCGGAGAGCGAGTTCTCCTCCTCGAACAAGCTGAATCTATGCATAAAATCTGGATCTGTTTTGCGCCACTCGTCAACCAATTCCTCCAACGAGTGATAAGGATGTGGAAGATGATCGAGGACCAGATGACGGGTCTACGACGCGGGCCTGTCGCACGAGGCGCTTGGCCTCGCGATAGTAATGCGCATTCGACTTTTTGTCCGCATCGATAAATACAAAGTCGAATGGCGGATCCGGTGTCATGTCTGCTAGCGTTTTGGCTGCCGCGCCCACGACGACTTTGACCTTGGACGAGAGTCCCGCAATATCGACATTTTCCCGGGCGACCTTGGCGCGTTGACATGAGCACGTAACCGAACGCATGTTAGGACTAGTATTACTCACCTGTGCATATTCCTCGCTTATTTCAAGAGTCGTTAGACTACCAGCCTTCGGAAGTCCTCGTGCCATGTATATCGTCGAACACCTATAACGGAGCATTCAGTGCAAAACGGAAACTGTTGGTCACGAACGTACCCGCCGAGTGTCCCAACCTCCAAGATCCTACGCGCGCCCGAAGTCTTTACCAGAAGCTCCAGAAGCTTGCCCTGTTCCGGCGGGACAGCGATCTCTGCAGGCAATCCTCGTTTTACCGTGTTCGCAATGACGGCCTCCATCGCCGGATCTGACGGCAGACAATACGAGTTCACGAGCGCGGCCGTCTTTTCCCAGTCATCGACAGTAGTAGGACGCGCAGTCGGGTCGATACCAGCGAGGTGCTTGGGCATTGCTGTGGTGGGTAGACGGGGTTTCACTGGTAGACATCCAACAGTTTAGCCTTTTATCTTGGTCTCGTGGCTTACGGGCGCCCACCAACGACCCGTTCTATTATGTGTTATAGTCCGTATTATGCGTTACATCCTGCAAGGGTCCGTCTCGCGCTGTCGGCTGCCGGCGGGTACCTTTTTGTATGGTGGTGGTTGGATTTGAGAGCTGTTAGACGGTATGCGCTGAGCATCGGCGATGCGCATCGGTCGGCTCGTGAGTCTATATTATTGGATTTTGGCTCCGTCTTAGACACGACCTCGTGAATGTCATGTAGTGAGACACGAGCACGTTTACAACTTTAAATTAAGCTTTTTGCGGGATCCGACTTAGGTTCGGCTTCTAGACTTGGTCCCGCAAGTTTGTACAAGACTAAGTATGTGCGCCACAATTCGCATATCCCATAACGTTAAAGAAGAGCCTCTTCTAGAAGCATTGATACCACCTCGCGGTCAAAACCCATAAGACTTCGCACCCTCCAACCCAACCCTCATTCCCTCCATCGCCTCCGCCCGAGCCCTCCTCAACGTCTCCACATCCTCACCCATCGCCTCTTCCCACCACCTCTCCTTCTCCTCTCTCCACCCGCCCGTCAAAAACTTCTTTATCGTTCCCTCACTCACCATCGCCTGCATCCGCCCATACGCATCTGCACCAGGGCCGAACCCATTTAGCGCCATGACCAATGCAGGCGGGATGGTGACACGGCCGACCTTTACGCACAGTTGGGATATGGACACGCAGTGCACCACGGCGTTGTCTGCTTCCTCAGACAGTGTAGGGAGGGATAGACGCTTGGCGAGCTCTTGAAGTTCCGAGGCTGGGGGTGTGGAAGTATCGGGCGTCCCTTTCGAGGTCGCCGCCTTCTTCTTCGTCCCGTGCTTAGGCTTAGACACAAACTTCGCAACACCATAGAACTAAACGCAAGTAGTCTAGTCAGTGATAACATGGAAGCACTAGGCGGACGAACCCATTTCTCTCCCCACGTCGCCATCGATATCCGTACCTCATAAGACGCCAGGATAGGGATCTCCTTCAGAAACATGTAATGTGCCCCTTTACTTAAACCTCAGGCCACCGCCTTTCCATTATTCGCAAAAGACATACCTCCCAAAGCGACATGCCCTCCAACCTCCTCCCGAAAGAGCTGAGGGCAGTACTTGAGAGCCCATTGGAATCGCACGTAGTCTAACGTCTGAAAATGCATACTCAGTATATCGTCATCATTGATTGAAAGAAGTCACCTTGGCGTACGATGAATTACTGAGATGGAAATTAAAATCACAATCGTCTAGACCTACGAACATCACTCACGGCCACTCGAATCATGATGAACTTACTAGCCCACGACCGGAACACGAACCCAACCTCAAACGGACTGCGCCCCACCGGAGACCGTTCATGCTACCACCTCTGTATCCGCGCCTTCTTCGCTTTCCTGGATCGGAATATGAGGGAGAGACGGTGTAGTCTCTTGAGCAGGAAGAACCGAAAGATCGGCGAGAGTGTGCGGACTGGCGATGCTTGTTAGAACGGTAACAAGTAACACGAAGGAGGTCCTACGTACAGTGCCATGACAAGGGAAAAGACTTGATGTTTAAAAGGACAAGTGCGACAGCCGCATACTGGGCAGAGGCCAAAAGTCGCGGCGGAGTGACCTCCATCAATCGCTTGTAAGTGACTTCCATGTCGCCGAGAGGGCTAGAAATCAAGCGACACGATGCCACCTTTATATTCCCCGGGATGACATTGACAGACTGACCGGCCGATGCCCCACAACAAGTTTTGAACTGTCATCACGTCAACATTTCCGTGATCATCATGTGGCGATGACTAGGAAGGAATAATGTTACGGCAAGATGGCAAGATGGAGCTTGTGATAACTTATCTAGAATTGTCGCGGGTGAATATCTAGCATCCGAATCAGTCTAAGTATACGCGAAAGACGTACAAAGCTCTGGATCCATTTACGTTCCCCAACGTATCGGTCTTTGCGACCCGTTACAACAGAGCGCCACCCAATAGATTCGCGCAAGGCTTGTTGATGGAGTTCCACCGATGGGCGCCGCGTCTCAGTGAAAGGCACAGCCCGACAACCCCAGCCGCAAGTCGACATCGTGTTGTATAATAGCGGGACAATCACACCCTCGTGCGCAAGTTACACTACTCCGCTTGGAAAAGAACAACTAAAAGCTAATGTCAGAAAAATGCACGCATAAGAGAAAAACACAAACTGGATATAATTGCGCTATCACCTTTCTTGCATTGTCTATCTCTGCCCGCGCTGAAGAGGATCTGACACTCCAAAAAGTAATGGATGTCACCGGGGCAAACCCATTGCAGTCTCGTTCAAGGACTGACGCGCTCAGGAATTCATCGAGGCGACCGCTAAAAAACAGACATACAAATCGAATAACGGTGCTTCCAAAAGTCGTGTTTGTATGAGAACAAGAATTCACCGTATTGGTGGCAAGAGGCAAGAGGCAAGATGTGTCCGATCATCAGGTTCGGTCTCCTCGGCGACCTAATCTTATCCACACAAGATTTACTTTTGACGCCAAAGCCCTCCTCGAATTAGGCAATCATACTTCCTCCCTTTTCTCTCCCTACAGCGAGAAACTTGAAAGAGACGCCGCAGACATGCCGAACACCCCCACCCTCCCTAGTTGCATTACGACACAACACAGTATCAAGCGAACAACGCCACTACCACGCGCCGACCAGCCCTGCCCTACTCGGAAAAAGTACCTACAAAAAAGTAGAGTAACGTAAGGAGAAACATTATAAAGGCTCTAGCACGACGGCTCCTAAAATAATAATCGACAGGTCCGAGAGGGAAAATAATACGAGGCTCCTCGTCTTCAGTTGAATATATCCACGGTCGCTTAGACGACATCCATATCTACATCCGCTCTAGGACGAACCACACACGCCGTCCCCGCCTTGTTCGATTCAATAGTGGTGATCAAGGTAGCACTTCTTTGCCCATTATTGTAGCATTATTCGTCCACTTCTTTACATACCTGTACTAGCATTCAGGAGATTTAACGGATTAATGGGCCATGGGTGCCCATTATCCTATTACTTTGAGATTTAACAGCTCACTCATTAATAGCATGCCGAGATTTCAGACTCCGACACTTCCGCGCCGTCACATCAAACCTTTGTGCTGCCTCTTTTGCTCTTACCTCCACCCCCGACCATGATATGGCACATCCAACGAGCTTTAAATAGTCAACTCAGGTGTGGCCCAAGACGTCGGCCAAGTTCAAGGGCAACAAGCCCAATCCGTGCGCTGCAATTTAGATTCCGCTTTGAGCCGGGCACGGCCGCTTAGGGTTAGGGTACTATTAGAGCAGCTCCAAGTACCGTTATTTGTCTCATTATTCGCGATTAGCTTGACCCCCCTGTCAAAGTAGCCATTATTACACCATTAATTGACTGATGCTTTGGCAGAGCACAAATTTTTCCTCTGCCAAATTCTCAATTCAGGAAGTCATTAATGCTACAAAATACGCCTCGGCAACTATCCACCGCAGATCAGCCTCATTTCCCTCAGAGAAGAGTAAATCTTACGAACACTCTTCTATCGATGTGATGCCTTGAGGTAGCTCTGGCTGCGGCGCGGGGTGTGTTACGAAATGCGACACAGGGCGTCGCAGGCTGGGATTACTCTGCGTAAGCTGTACGCAAAGCATTTAGTAAGAGGGATGGAGGAGGGGTGATACGACGTACCTCAATGATAACGGACGTGATACCAGGATTCCGCCCGTTGAGAAACCCAATGTACTCGAGAGGATAGTTGAATTCCGCCTTGCACTGCAAAGTGTCAGTCCATTGGGCAAACGACAGCCATAAAGTCGCATACCAAAGGAGCCAGATACATATCCGCCAAAACCTGCCCAACAGCGTACGCGTCAAAGAGCTCCGTCTCAAATTGCCCAACACCCTTGTAAATCTCCGGCGCATCATACCCTGGGGTCCCATACGCATCACCCGTCGACGGAAACGCGATGTACTCGGTAGTCATCCCAAAGTCTATCAGGCAAAGGTGTCCCGCGTCGGTGATCATGACGTTCTGGGGCTTGATGTCCATATGATAAAGGCCGCGACGATGGAGGAAAGAGACAGCTTGTACGAGCTCGGCAGACCAGTATCCGAGTGTCTCGTCAGGGATGTATCGGGTGTGGGTGATGTATCGCAGGATTTCGTCGTAGAGACTTCGCTGGTGGAGTGTCTGTACATCATGAGCACAGGTGAGAGACCAGCAGAGATAGACTCACCATGAGCATATAGTAGAAATCACGATCCTGCAAGAAAAAAGTATCCTTGGGAAAAAACGGATTGCCTGTTTCGCCGAGCATCTGGAGAACGTGCTTCTCGCTAACAACGGCGTCGACAGAGAACCTGCGGTCGGGGTCATCCGTAGGCTCAAACCCTGGGGTCAAGTAGACGCGCCTGGGGAATGTCTTGACGGCAAGAAGGGTGGCGGGGGATTGAGCGAGGAGGACAGTGCCATATGTGCCCGAACCAAGTCGTTTCAAAAACACGATAGGGACGCCTCGGATGAAGATGGATTGTGGGATGGGGACGACATTGTCGGTGGGTTGGGTTTGAGGCGCTTCAAGGTTGGGTAGAAGTAGTGGCTGGCGATGCACGAGTCTGGGGTGAAGAGAGGATGTATGCAATGATATCGCAGTGTCCTCGTCTGGGATTGTGGGGCACGATGCTGGGGAGTACAAGACCAATGCGCCTTCCGTCTCGACTGGGTGGCTGGATGACGATCCACCAACGAACTCGTCCGCGTCGATCGGTAACAATTCGGTTTGAACGCTGGCGTGAGCATAACGCTTCACTAGTGGGGGTAGGGAGATTGGAGGAATCGAGGACGACGAAGCCGAAGTTGTCGATGAAGACACGACGGATGACGATGCATCAGACGATATGGAGATGGTGGTGGAGAATGTGGAGGCGTCGCTGCTGCAAGTGCTCTTGGCCGGTCGTGTCGCCTTTCGGAAAAGACGAGACACTATGGAGAGTTTGCGAAAGAGGGTCATGATGGGAATGTAGATGGATAGCTTGTTTCCTTCCAGCAATTATATGGAATTGTCAGTGGCCAAAGAGACGGCAGTGGCGATCAAAGGTCGGTGCCACTGGTCAAAGGGCAGTGGTGTCAAAAGGTCGCCGCGTAAAATCAAAATGGTGAGCGATTCCATCCTTGCGCTGATATGGACAGATGCTGGTGTATAAGAATGGAGAGTGTCGAGATGTCTGGATGTCGGAGAGGCATTATGACAAGATGGGCGGCACTACCAGAATCCAAACGAGGAACAAGGCAGCAGCGCAGGGCCATTTCAGCACTTTGTCCAGTATGACCCTTGGCCTTCGGGACCAGTTCAGTTTGGGATGGATCCGGAAAGTGATATCAATTTGAATGACATACCCAAGCCCAGTTCCGTGCGGCGTGGCATGACTTGGTCGTGGTGCAAAGGCCGTTCAAGGGCAACCTTCTTTATCTCTGCCCCGGTGGCTAGTAGAGCATGCGAGTGCGTTGACGACCCATGGCGCTAGCGAATTCCTGATATCAAAGACCGTCAGGTGGCGTGAATACGGACATGAGAGACGCGGTAACCTTTGTCCTAGACGATGAAAAGCGGGTAGAAAACTTGGGGGCGATGATGGGGGCAGGAAGCAGGCGTCGGCCGAGCACGTGGCGTCCAAATCCATAATTGGGCGCTCTCTCCAGGCTCTCCCTAAACTTTGTTCGGTATCCCCCGGGCCTTTCCTGTTCGCTGCTGTCTTGGTTTCAATGAAAGGACCGCTACTGATACTGTGGGAAACCTCACTGCACTACTCTTCATCCTACTACTCGTATACTTTTTCTGTCCACCGCAGCTCCATTGGAGTAGGGATTCAGGTCCTCCTCCTACGCCTCTTAGAAATCCAGTATTTTTTTAGCTTTCAACACCACCATATCAACTGCGCGATATAGGTCACATTCAAATGCCATCACAAATTGAAACACCGCCACATCGTTCGTGTTTCCGACTCTGATCTTTCACGTCAAACGCCTGGTTACCAATTATCCTCGACGTTGATCAACTATGCGCGCCTGGTAAGATCGTCGCTTATGATCCGCCGAGGCCACTTAAGTATCTCTCCTCTAGTAATCTCAGCTTGTCTTCCTGGCGTCAATTCCAAGTTGGGAGGCGCGTTTTATCAGGAGTACTGGGTCCATCATCTCATCCTTGGGAATAAACAAGAATCACTCCTATTTCCACCAGCTATCGACTGCGCGTTCCAGTTTTCACATCAAAACGGGGTGATGGACGACCAACGTCCGCAAATGAACATCTGCACGCCTATAAAGCATTCCCTCTATGCTGCGGAACGACAAGCAGGTCTCTTCGTTCCTTCCCCCATGGCGCCGGCGCTCCTTCCTAACGATTGGCACCCAGATTCAGCGCTGGCGCTAGCCATCGTTTTCGCTACTTGCTATCTCCCGCTTTCCGGGTGGTTCACGTTTAAGGCTGTTGAAGGAGCGACTACTGCGAAGATGCTGTTGGTGGGGTTTTGTTTAGGTGCGCGGAATGTTATAGCAGCGATTGTACCGGCTGATCATGGAATACCAGTTCGTCTTGCAGGATTCATATTACGAGCTGTTGACATCAGTGTTATCGGAGGGAACTTTACGATCGATATGATGGACAAAGTCCTTGATTTGACCGGACTCTTCGCGCTGCTATACGCGACTTTTACATCTGTGGTGCAGAGGTACATCTCCAACATTCTTCTCTTGTTCCCTTCTTCTACTCACACACACTTGGATAGAGACCATCTTCTTGACATTTCACCTCCTTCATCACGCGCCCTTCAGCGCTTCTTGAAGCTGCGGTGTCCGATATTTATTTCGCTCGGAACGATTGGCATGACACTAGGCATTGCCGCCGCTACCCAAACTCCCATGTCCCACCAAATATTGTCTAGTAACGCAGTCGACATATTCACGAAGACGAGCTCGACCATCTTTCTCGCCTTCAGCGTTTGCTTGACATGGCAGACCACAGTTCTGATTAAGCACGAGCGAGAACGTGCGTTTCCAACTTCTACTTCCCCGTTCCTTCTGACCTTCCACAGGCTCCTACAAGTTCGCGCCCATAGACCGCTCAATCGGCGGAGAACACGGCGCGTTTATCTTCGGTATCATCTCCGTGCTGATGCTCATCCGAGAGATGTTCATGATGATAACCGTCGACGAACGATGGAGGCAGACGGATGAACGTTTCGCTTACCCACTCGTAGCGCTCCCAGAGCTTCTGGCGGTGCTGCTCCTATGCGCACCTGGGTTGTTGCGACGGAGAAGTGGTGGGTTACCTACCTAGGTAGCTGTAGTGTATATTTATGTATCATTTGAAGAAGTGTAACTTGAAAAAGAACTGTTGTATTAACTATATCACCCCACTCGTACTGTAAGTACCTTCTAATACCTTTCTATAATTTGTACAAACCATGTCAGTACCTTGATAAACCAATCCTGTATAGATATCCCACATTCGCCCCTCCTCTGCCTCTATCAGCAACTTCGACATAAGTTCAGCCGAGATGCAGTTCAGCCAACTGGTCCACGATCGTATCACCAAACAGGTCCTCCAAACAACGATGAATAACTAGAAAACACCATCGAGATCCGAGTCTCCCATCCCCGTATCTGTCGTTTTTGTATCACCTACTGCGTCGGAAAACCTGTACTCCTAGGAACCTCCCCAACCTCACTCCGCGTCGTAGCAGTCTGAGCCATACTCGCAAATCTTAAATCACCCCCAACACTCATAGTCGTCCCCATACGCGGCATCGAGCTCCCCTTCCACTCATCATCCGGGCGCGTCTCGCCCGACATGACACGTCCCACAATCATCGTCGGAGCGACCGCCTTCAACACTTTTATCAGCACGAAACCTCTTTAGGACATGAGGATAGCAACATACCGTAACAGCATTAACCACCCCCTCAACATAAAAGAACGCATACCCCTCGCTGCCCACATGCAAAATACACGATATAGATCCCAGAGTAGAGGAGGGCAGACTCGATCATGAGCTCGAGGATGCCTCGATACGTCCGGGCGTGTTTGAAACCGCTGACCAGGAGAATGCGAATGATAATCAAAGACGTCGTGAGGATGTTGATGGAGGCTGTGATGGCGTAGTACACGATCGTCCAGTCTATCTGGGCCCAACTGGCGGTGGTAGCCGGGGATCCCTCTGCTGGGAGAAGTGTCACCAGGACGAAAGCGTGGCTGACTGCGCAGGATATCAGTTAGCCTCTGGAATCGGAGGAAGTAGAGTGAAGATATCTCACTCAAACCAGCAATAACGCCTAGAAGGGGAACGACAACGACAATCCAGCGACGATGATACAACTCCCAGCACCTCCAAATCTACACAGTGCTACCGAGTCAGTGCGTACTTCACAGAGCAATAGCACATACATTCATCAACTCCGCAAGCATCGCATTAACCGCAACCGTCGTTCTCACGACAATATTCAAATCACGTCTCTGCGAAGTAAAGTTCTCACTCCCAACAGCGAATACATATCGCAGCAGCGAGTCCTGCGTCTGGCTATGCGCCACGTAGGTGGTATACACCGAGTTCCAATATATCCCGAGATTGACTGTCGCCAATGCCCAGATGAGGCATATGATACAAGTCAAGGCGCTGCGCCGGAGGTGCCATTCGCCACGCGCCACTAGGGTGCGGTGCTGGCGTCAGCGAAAGCCGCTAGAGACTCGGAGTCGATGTGGAAGCATACCTACCTATGTGGCGAAGAGTAGACCCGAACACCATAGCGTAGATTGCATACGTGAAGATGCCGATGATGTCCTCGTTGAGGTATGCGCCGAGGATCGTGTTGACCTCCTGATCTGAGAGGCCAAGTTCGTCTACGAGTGAAGACATGAGATGAGAGATAGCCAGTGCGCTGAGCTGTGCGTAAATATGAAAGTTCTGGTTGAATCTGACAGGTAAAATGTTCCTCACAGAAGCTGCGGTAGGAGAACATGACTGTTGACTGTTGATCAAGACATAGAGTTCAAGTTTGATAGAGTGCAGATGATTGTCAGAACTTCAGCAGTTGGGACATTATTAAATATTACATGTAGTTTGGAAACCACGCTCTGCGGGGCCGCCGCGAGATTCGATGTAAGTAGAGCTGGGACGAAGCCATTCAAAATACGTAGCAGACCGTGTATGCCGCCATCGTAGGGACCGAGAATGAGATGTCTTCAGTTGATAGATGTTGATTGGAGGCTTCCATTGAATTAGCGTAAGATCCCAGTGGAACATTTGACAAACAGACAACAGAGAAGTATGGACGACAGCAAGTGGAATACAAACCGACTCGGAACGATATACTCGTTCAATTCGAAGAGCAGACAGGGTGAGTTCCGCGGGCGGAGACTGTGCTCACAGAACAAGCAAAGCGACATCGTGGTGAAGAGGAGAGTTGTGCGTCGATCAGGACTCAACAAGGGTAAACAAAACTTGTTGAACGTTGATCTGTCGATCGATCAGTGGCGTCCTCTTCGCATCTATGTCTACTATAGAAATCACATATCACTGGTCTCTATCTCTTTTCCACTTGAGCATAATATCTACATTGTAGCGCCACATCGGCTCGGGCCGCCTAAGGCATAAACATCACACCGATGGTGAAGCGGTTATCATGCTTGCCTTCCATCCATAGCATAGCCCCCAAATTGGTAGCAAGCGGCAGGGGATCGACTTCCCTTCGGTGTATTCTGAGGGATTGACCTCCAAGTATCTTTTTATCCTTAGCACCCACCCGGAATTTTCAGCGCGCCTGAGTGCGGCGCTGGCCGCCACCAACGTCTCTGATAGTATATCGGTCAGTACACGCGCCTGTCATGTTGAAATTCGATGAGGTACGCGCGCGCGAAAGCTGGGTTCGACTCCCAGTCAGAGAGTAGCGTCCCGGAATGTTCATTTTCCCATGATGGAATGAATCGCAGACGCCTGCATATATTTTCTGCCCACTACGGGTACTTCAGACTCCAGAGCGCACCAATGAGGTTGAATGTCTTGTTGATTATTGCGCCACATCGAATAGAACCACCTAAAGTCGGCGCATAACACTGATGGTAAAGCGGTTATAATGCTTGCGTTATGTACATAGTACATGTATTTGAGCAAGCAACAGGGGTTTGATTCCCTTTCAGTGTATCACACTCTTTTCAAGTTTCACTTTTCTCAAGTGAACAGAGTTATAGTTTAATAGGACTTGGATGCAAACTACTAGTGGACAGTAGAATCAGAACATCTGCTACCTACAGTGATAAAAGTTTTTTCACATGAAAGACCGCAAGTAGTCTATGGAAGCCATGATAGGCGAAATATATCATCTCAAAAACCCACTACCACCCAAATATCAAATCCGACACCTGCCCAAGCACGCCCTTACTTGGACTCTCGCCCGCCACCACAGCCGGCTGCGCCCTCACAGGCGTCCCCGCCGCCGCCTTAGCCGGTCTAAAAATCGACGAACTCGGCGCCAGCTTAATCGGCGTGCCCACACTTCCCGGCGCATCCACATCCATATTGTCCGCCTCGTCATGTACGTTCTGATGCTGCCTGTACGTGCCTAACCCAGCAGACTGCGACGGCGACGACACCATATTTGCAGAGGCATCCGCCCACTTGACACCGACCATCCACCCACCTGCGCCGCCGCCTCCGCGGATAACGTCCCCGTTCTTGCGTAGCGCGCGCACTGCGTCAGCGGGGTTCGAGTACCCAAGCTTGAACGCGTTGCAGACGTCGTAGAGTGATTCAGGCTGGGTGGTGCCTGCACTGGACGGGGCGTTGGTGGACATGGAATATTCGGAGGAGAGGGAAAGGAAAAAGTCGAGGGTGGAGGTGTATTTGTCTGGCGGATAGCCGAACACGATGATATATGACGGGTCGGGGGACGACGAAGAGGTAGTATTGCTGCGGTGTGTAGGCGGGGAGCGGTGAGAGAGAAGAAGGGAGGACGATGTGAGCCGCGAAGAAGAGGCACCAGTGGCGCTGGGTATGTCGTTAACGCTCATCATCGGTGGCGCATCCTCGTCTTCCGCACGCACACCGGCGTAGTCAAACATGCTGTCCATGCCCCAGCGGCTTCCGCCCTTCCTATCGTCCAGCTTGCTGCTGTTCATTTTCGCTTTGGTGGATACCGTCGGGAGTGGCTCGTCAGACTCTTGCGGTCCGCCAGAGGACAGGCTTGTGCCCATCATGTAGCCGCTTTGGTAGCCCTTCGACCCGACGCGGCCGCCCGTGGAGGTGTTTAGTGTGTTCAACGTGTTCGAAGCAGCGTCGACGAGGACGGCATTCCCGCCACAGAGAAGCCTAACGGCTGTTGGTGATGCTGGCTGGCGTACATTTTCGTCGCAGAGGTGATGGTGGAAGGCCAAGCGGTGTGGGTCTCGACAAATTGTGAAGCCGATGACAAACAACGCGTCAACAAAGATTTTCGGGTTAGGGTTACCTTCCTCTTGCGACGCTTCTTCATATCCCTTTCGCCCATTGTAAGCATAGCCCGATTCTCTTGTTACGGAAGGGCTATTAGTATTCAAGCTCGTTCTTTTTGCTGCCACTCACACAGCTTATGTGATTATCGATTAAAACCAATGCTTGATTTTCTAGTACGCCGCTCGGAGCATCCATGTCCATTCGATAAACATGCTACCTGTCAACTTCCGTCGTACTGCCAACTCCTCTCCGCAGCCGAAACCATTTCTGGACGTCTGTGCTGTATTATCGGATGAACCCATGACGGCCACATGGCCGAGTCTTCTTCACAATCACTGATGAACTGCCTTGCACCTGGCTGTATGAATCGAGGACTTCGAACTACAGCGGTGCCAGAGCGCTGAGAACTTTGCTTTACACATGTGGTCATGGCACAGGTCCATGATTCATCCTTCCTTCCTTGCTTCCACACCTCTTACCCTTTCCCCAATGTATCGACGCTTCGTTTCAAGGCCGCACCACGAGAAGGTACCTTCTGCCTTTATGGCGGCGGCGGCGGCGAGCACCACTGGACTTGTTAAAGCAAGTCGCACATATAGTTTAATATGACCCGGTACCTCATTTCGAACCTGCTGCTTCAGAAAACCACTGCTTGCGCGCCGCTGGCTCTTACCCCAACGCGTACATCCTTTCCCACAGGGAATGGAAAGAAGCTAGACGTCACCCTTGCCGTTGTCGCGGAGGCCATTAGGGCTGTTGAGGTGACTTCCGCGCAAGCCTCCGAACCCGCGGCTCATCCCTAGCTCCTCCTGTAGAAAGTAGCTGGCTCCTTGCCATTTCTCTCGGTGGCCACTGGACTCACGCTTACGACTATCGACAAGCTACTCGCCGCCAGAGAGAATAAAAAAGAGTGCAGCGCCACCGCGCAGCGTATCGCGGAAGTCTTCCTGGCAATCGCTGAAACTTTTCGAAACGATGATCAGAACAATATCCCCCCAAGAACATCGGAGAGAATTGACGCACTACAGACGTACGCCTGTTTCCTGCGCATGTACTTCAACATGATATTGACAGCTCCTAGTCGCCTGGAGGAATTCTTGAGCCACGTCGAGAAAGTAGCAGCAGCGTCTAAGCGCAAACATTATTTTTTTCCGAGCACATTAAATCCGACCTCAGTGATCTGAACTCGAAATTCGACCACTGCATTCGCGTTTTTCAAGTGCGTTTGCCGTCGTCCTCATTACCAGTATTGGTCATTAACAACGATGTCACAGCTTTCATCCACCCTCGCAATCCAAGCTCAAACGGAGCGTTTAGGATGTACTTCCCAAGTCGCTAACTCCACTGCACCAGGGGTTCCAGAGGTGCAATATCCATTGTCGCCTCTTCACACAATCCCAATAACACCTTTTCAAGATGGCAAGAAGGGAATTCGACTTGAACGACATTCTACGTTCCCAATCGATATTCGAAGTCTATGAAGCGTCTTGTGGAGGCAAGGTCGTTTCGGTGAAATGTTTTAAAGGCGTCAACGCCAAAAAAGTGTGTCGAGTCATGTTTCTGACCCTCTAGCCGCGAACCTGACATGCATGGTATCAGCACTGGACGCGATATCTGGAGTATGACAGTCGCGAAATGTACGTTTAGGTTCTACGTAGCCAACAGGGTCTCACGAGAAATTCTTTTACAAGGCATCCCAACGTGGCGACCGTAATCGGGAAATCCAGCGCATTGGAACCCGCACCCTACATCGTCTATGGTGCGTCTCGCCCCCTTTGTAATAGTGGCTTGATTCTCATTGTCGTTGGTAGCTGCTATCGAAGGCTTTCTTGAAGAACAACTGGCGAAAGCACTGAAATCTGACCCGGACGTTGTTGTTCGCTCGTGTATTACACTTGTAAGGTCTTCCTCGACGCTTTAGATTCATTCCTGATTGCTCAAGCTAGATATATGGACTCTCTGTACTCTTCGCACTCGGTGTACCGTGTAGGGCACAGCGACACACTTCCCCGATGCGCCTGTCGTTTCATAAATCGCCATCATCACGTTCTCAAAGCATGTCCAGAAATACACTCCCGCCGCCCATGGGTGCCTACTCGTTTTAGAGAGGCTCGGTGTGTTCCGTAAAGTACCCGACTTGGTAAAGATGCAAAAGTCAGTAGAACAGAGGCAGAGAGGGTAATACACCTTGAAACTTACAAGTTGGACTGAGATTCAGTTTCAGAGTATGTTGTGTATACTCGGCTGAGCATTTGTGTGACAGCAGCTCATGTATGTTTAGCGAAATATCAATACCACCACGATGATTATAAAAAGGGTCAGGAAGTTACGGAGACCATTTCAACGATTCATTCGGGCTTTGTCTGTAATATAGTACCATACAAGAAAAACAACGGCCATGCATGATGTAAAGAAACCAACAATTCATACCTACACTGAAAGTTCATTAGAAGCAGAAGTCAAAAGTGCCAACTTGTCCTGCAGTTCCTTGATCTCATTCCTCAGCTTCTCCTCTCGCTCCTCCAGCCTCTCCACTCGCTTATCAAACTGAGCCTCTCGCTTCTCAGACAGCGCCTCTCGCTGCGCCGACCTTGCTTCTCGCTCCTCCGACTTCGCCTCCCGCACCTTGAAGTCAGTCTCCAGTGTCGCCACTCGCTCTTTGAACTCATTCTCCCGCTTCGCATCTCGCTCCTTGAATTCCTTCTCCAGCTTCGCCTCTCGCTCCACCAACTTCGCGTCTCGGTCCTTGAACCCGTTCTCCAGCTTCGCCTCTCGCTCCTTGAACCCATTCTCCAGCTTTGCCTCTCGCTCCGCCGACTTCACCTCTCGCTCTTTGAACTCATTCTCCCGCTCCTTGAACTCGCTCTCCCGCTTCGCATCTCGCTCCTTGAATTCCTTCTCCCGCTCCTTGAACTCGCTCTCCCGCTTCGCATCTCGCTCCTTGAATTCCTTCTCCCGCTCCTTGAACTCGCTCTCCCGCTTCACATCTCGCTCCTTGAATTCCTTCTCCCGCTCCTTGAACTCGCTCTCCCGCTTCGCATCTCGCTCCTTGAACTCATTCTCCCGCTTCGCCTCTCGTTCCTTGAAGTCGTTTTCCTGCTTCGCCTCTCGCTCCTTGAACTCGTTCTTCAGTTTCGCCTCTCGCTCCTCGAAAGCCTTCTCTCGCTTCTCCTCTCGCGCATACATGGAGGAAATTTGGTTCTGTAAATGAACTATTGCTGCGTGGGGCCCAAAAGCGTCCGGATGCGACTGCACTGCCAAGGAATTCAGCCATACATCTGACAATATTTACCGAGGCACTCTTACCAACTAGGGATGAGGTTTCAACACCGTTGAATGATAGTGGCGCCTCTGATGACCGAGACTGAGACCTAGAAGCCACGCCCGGTCGGATATTTTCGTCTGCTCCAGAGATAGATCAGGATTGTAACATGGTATAAACGCAGTCGCCACACCTTGTGATTGGCTCCGGGTCTGAGAACCAGGGTTTGACGACCTCCCAGAGGAGCGATGGGAACGAGAAGAAGAACGAGAACCTGGAACCATGTTTTACATCATGTATATTCCATGTAGTGTCTTACCTTTCTGCGAGGCAGCACGAGCTGTGCCATACAGAGATGCTTATGGATACAGATAAGTACGACGAGGCAAAGAAAACAAAATCTCACTTTGCGACACAGTACTGGGATCATTCCCGACATCTATAGGGGTGACGTTCAGGATAGAGATCGCTGAAGCAGGTACCGCTTCCTCGGCAGCGGTGAGGCGGATACACTAACCTGGGGGATTTATTGGCTGATTTATGAATGCGCCAGTGGAGTTTGAGTCCGCGCTTGTATTCGGGCTTGAGTCCGGTGACCAACCGTCGTCCTGAATTGACGTTGAATTTGGGGCGAGAATCTCGCCACGTGAGTCAAGGCTGGAATCCAACGAATCATGATTGATATCAGCCATGACAAGTGCGAGCGGAGAGCGCGACAAAGCTTTGTAGGTTCGAAAGCGGGCAGACTTGGTGGGGAAGAGGTGAGGCCAGCGTTTCAAGACGTCGTTCGATGGCATGGGCGTTTTAAACGAACACGCTGGCCACACGCTGCTAACATGTGATCAACCACGTGGTTGCTGATGGCGTACTCCGAGATGATCGGGGAAAAGCTAGGCTACCACCGACTCTCATGCTCCCATCCACCTCGCGCGCGCGCCGCCCACCTCCACCAAAAACCCTACGCAAGGGAGCGGCACTTCTACACCAGTCGCCACTTTACAGGCAAACCGAGTCAAAGCTATACTAGGAGATCGCCATTGCCAACCTCGAACGCGAACGGCGATGGCTCTAGGCGTAAGCGCGAGTAGAGAATGCGAAACAGCAGATCGAGCGTGAAGAGGAAAAGGTGTGCTTGGTATTCACAGTCGACTACATTTTGTTGACGATTTGTTACAGAAAAAGCTCAACGCCGAACTACGCAGCCTAAGGACTTCCTTAACGTGAACGTCTCCGTAGACGATTTCGACAGCATACTCTCCTAGTCTCCTGATCAGGTGCCTTGAGTGACGCCAGACCCATGGAGCGCGGATGTGAACCTTGAAACCACCCCTTGGTGGCTGGGCACCTACCACAAAACAGAACAGGTTGACGCATCTATTAGCCTGAATTTCACTGGTACGTTGTCTTGAAATACTGTTCTTAGGTCCAGCTATCTACGTGTACGGCATGGCAGGACCGGAATATGGCACATTTGAAGTCGGTATAGACGACAAGAAGACCACCTTGTCTGCGTACACGGCGGAGAAAGGGACGGCTCCTTATGTGCTCTATTCCACCGACAAGCTGGCGTACTCGAATCACACTTTGACGCTTAAAAATCTTGGTAAATTGGATGGGGACGAGGGCGGGAACGCTTTCCTGTTCGATTTCCTGTACATGACTGTTCAAATGGCACCTGCAGGGTACGCGACTTCCCCTTGGGTAGCACACAACTGAAACCGTTTTAGCGCGACCATATCCAATAAGACCCTTGAAGAGACTGACCTCCATCACATACTCTGGCGAATGGGACAATAATTCGTCTGGCAACTTCAGCGGTGGAGGCACGACTTACACCAATGGCGACCTTGCATCCTTTAGTCTCGATTTTCAAGGGTTGTTCTCTGTTTCATCTAACGGCCACATCACTCAAATCAATCCTGCAGCCTCGGCTATATACCTTTTCAGTGACAAAAAGAACGACCGCCGAGAGTACAACGTATACCTAGACAATGGAGCCGCGCAGACGTTCAACGCAACCTCTGGATGCGGCGGCGCGTTTGGACTAACCTGCGAAGAGCAGCAGCCGACCATCAAGTACTTTGCGTCCAATCTTGATGCCTCGGTGCATACGCTCAAAGTAGAGAATCTTGCTGGGGTGAACCAGTCGTTCTTTGGTCAGTCCTTTAATCTTTCCTCTTCCTCGGCTGACGATTCGTAGATTTTGACTACGTTGTGCTTACGGTGCCTTCCGAATACGCGCCCCGCAATTTGTTGGACACATCGTCGGCTTCAGGGAATGGGTCCTCGTCGACTTCGGGTTCGTCAAGCTCAGGTGCGGGCTCTAATGCCAGTAACCATGCGTCTTCTTTGGTTGCGTTCAATCCTTTATTTCTGCTCGTATTCGCCGCTCTTTTACTGTTGAAACCACGCTTCCGTTGAACATTCTTTGACTATTATTTATTTATGTAGGCGCTCTCGGAGTATAGAGGAGTTCGTGCTTAATATATCGTGTTATCATGACTGTCCCCCGCCCCGCCCATTGCCCTGTAACCTCGATAAGACTTCATTGGTTAGGCTTATCGAATCCCGGGAGGTGGAAGTTTTTCTCGTCAAAGATTTCTTGATTACGCTGAGTGCTGTTAGCACGATGCTGCGGTATTTCGATGCCGGTGTGAATGGTACACATACAGACATTCAAAAGGCGGCCGTTTCCTGAGAGAGAGAGCAGGCTAGCTGCAATCTTGGCTTTCAAGGTATCTCTAGACACGTTCCACGCACCATGGCAGTCCGATAAAATATCAACATGATTCAAGGCTAGACGATGAAGGAACCGTAAGTACATCGGGCGTGGGTAGCTTGAGAAACACCTCGACCAGGAGGACGTCCGAAAGGATTGAATGTCGCTGTAGAGGACGCCGGACAAAACTGTCCTTGTTGAAGAAACCTGAACAACAAATGTGAAGTACAACGGCGTAAACTCCGGGCTCATGACAAATGACCACAGTAAAGGAGGGACTGGAAAACGGACAGGTGACTGGGAACCGGATCCAAGAAAGTAGTAGTTTCAATAACAGCCGACGCATGAATAGCGGTTCATTTTGAAAGAAACAATCTCCACCTTCCGACAGTAGCGGACAAGCTAGAAGGTAGATTGCTTACGTAGGGCGATTTTCATGCTCGTACTAATGCTCGTTGTGGGCTTGCCGAAGATATGATCATAACCACACTGTATAGACGATGAGGCGTAAGAGCATGATCAGGGAGAAGGCGAACCCAAAGGGCATGGCTTTCGCGTGCCAGTCCTTTCGCATCGCATGGAATAACTTCCACAGACTTGGTACACCAAATAGTACGTGCTGTAACAGCGGCTCCTGCTCCACGTTTAATGAAGGATCCCATACAATGATACCTCGTCTACAACGAGACATCTAAGTCAAGAGTCATTCATTGTCGGGAACTGTGGACGGAAGTCAGTCTCATAGACGATGTTGACGATAACACCTACCGAAGAAATTGCCTTGCACGACTCCATGAAATCCAGGAGAGTATTTAGAAACGGGGCGCACTCCGCGGTACTTCCCGCTACTGTCGGGATAGTAGAATTGAACTGCAGCGTCTACTCGTTCGCTCATCTCCTTCCGTATCCACTGCATATCTGCTAACATCCTCAACACCGAGCTCACCCAATATGCGCATCCCTCGTGATGATCCGTAAATTTATAACAATCGAGACACCTGGTCAGTGGCGTCCCAGGTCGTTAACAAGGCCAGCACGCACCTGCATCATAAATCCGAGGAGCTCTTGTAGAGACACGGCAGACACGAACTCGCCGGAGGTCTTGTGAGCGTGGAGACCAAAGGCGTCCGAGTTTACGGCGGCCATCATGGCGAGATTCAGCGAGCCCGCATATTTTGATGATTCCCCAGACTCCATGCTGAATCGCAGAGACGCCGGCGCCCTGCTAGGGGGTATAAGGTCGACGATAAAAGCCCAGTGATTTACAGGTGGTCTTGCAACCTCAGCGTGGTCGCCTTCGTTCAAGTACGCGATGGCATGTATGGCGCAGACGCGCGCGAGGAAATAGATGGCCTGAGCATCCTCAGGGAGCGCCTCCACATCCCAGATCCACGAGTTATTGAGCTTGTGGCTGACGTCCATCATCTGTCTATAAATGTTCGATTAGATTTTAGTATATTCGAGGGTTTCAAAGACACAAACTTTTAGTCGTCGTCTGAGATCGATAAAGCAGAGGATAAAAGTTATCCTGTCTAACCGCGCAAGGCAAATCGAAGGCTTTCTGTCTGTCCCTTCACAGAACATGGTAACAGGCTAGACCGCGACCGGTATGTTGCTAATATGATTCGATACGATGATCAAAGGAAGAAAGGCGATAATAGATTCCGAACAACGTGACCTAGACCACTCTTCCTACGCGACATAATAGGTAAAACCGTAATCGACGAGCTTCGAGACGCATAAAGTAAGTCCAGGTGAAGGAAAGGTAAAGCCACGCATCGTACAACAACAATAGAGAGTCCTGCAATTAATACGCGGCGCCACCCGAAAGATCAGCCAGCAACCACGATGGGCGAGGTAGCCCAGGCCGGGAAGGTCCCAAAGGAGAAAAAGACCAAGGGAAAGAAGCAGGAAGAGATAGAGGGATTGGGGTGCCCGGGTATTCAGGTATTGAGTCGGGTACACAATGGTTGCAGAATCCCGAAGTAGAAGTAGTGTCCGTTTAGAGACAGCACAGCCACCGAATCCATCGTCTTACCATCATCATCCTTCGCGCGTGTAAGGATCCCCTAGGCCAACGACATTGGATGCAATAATAGTCCGAATGGGTGCCTCCTTGTCCGTTCCAGCCGCAACGACAGCCTCGTCCGACAATGCATGCATCGCAATGGACCAAGGTGCCTTTTAATTCAGCTGTTCGCAATCCTTTCCTAAAATGTACATAGATAAACCGACACCTGTCTCTTCACCACCCCCAAATACAGTCACTCGCATCACAGACGTCGTTCCCGCCAACTTTCTCTGCGATACTCAGGCGCTGGCCAAAGTTGCCGAGTCAAAGTTGCTTGAGGAGAAGGAACTATTGGCACTGGACGATGAGCTGTCCATTCTCGAAGCTCGCCGACAAGGGCTTAAGGACAAGTTGGCTACTGTAGAGCAGCTCGTTGTCAACACGATAGCCAAGCAGACACGTTTACGCTCATCCATCACTACGCACGCAACCCTCCTTTCCTCCTCTCTTTACGCGCGCCCTCCCAGGCGAGGTTCTGAGTGAAATATTCCTTCATTATCTTGCCCTTTTTCCACCCGCGACTAGAGACGTCTTCGAGGACATTGTTGCATGTCACCGCATCCAAATCCCTCTCCTCCAAGTCTGCCGTAGATGGCGTTCGACCGCATTAGCCGATCCGCGACTGTGGACCACCATTCCTTTAGTCGGTTCAGCCGCTGAACGCTCTCTCTTCGCTCACCCATTGATATCAGGCAGTCCTGAGGCGCGGACTGCATCCTGGCAGGCTCTCGAGGACCGGATAGAGCGTTCCGCCGCCCTTCCTCTTAACATTCTCTTCCACCTGGATGCAAGTCGTCGAATCGGTCATATCTCATTCACTCTTTTTTCTTTCGAGACCTTCATTCGTCTATTCCCACGCGCCAATACCATTTCTCTTTATCTTCAAGTGGCTTTTCTTTCAGTTGTCCCTGCCGTGGCCAAAGCTGAAATCTCACCGGCAGTCGGCGTTCATACGGCGAGCATAGACGTTGACGACAAAGTGTTGCGTCGGAAAATTCTAGCCGCAATACCGAATGTCGAGATCCTGGAGATAGGCGAGGTGAACATCAGGCAATGGTTTTCTGATACACCAAATATCGGACACCACTTGCGCAGCTTGCACGTGCATAGTGCTCACCTACATCTTGTTGCGGTCCTCTATCTTTTGGATCATGCACCGCTCCTTGAGACTCTGAAGCTCTTCCGCGTCATGGAGCCCACTGCTGGCGATGACCTCCATGTTGTAATCCACAACGTGATTTCCACTTTTCATCTCAATGTGTTGTCTCCGCAGGAGAATGACATTACGTTCCGGTATCTTACGTTCCCATCTCTGCGTTCCCTGTCGTGTTCTGCAGAACATCACCTGGAGTTGACCTGGCCTCAACCAAGTAACGTCGACTTTCTTAAGCGCTCTGACTGCGCATTGACGAAGCTTTCCTTCTGTCATTGCAATGTCAACGAGATTCTCTTCGTGGAAATGCTTCAGTCTCAAAATGACCTCACTATCTTGGAACTCAATGTACTCCCCGAACCTAGATCCATCCTCGATCATTTGCCCATTTCAACGTCCTTGTTGGACTTTCTGTCGATGAAACGCAGAGACGTATCACAACGCCCGCGCCGGCGGTGATGAAACGCAGAGGCGTATCGCGCGCGCGCGCGCCGGCGGTGGAGGTCATTCGGGTTGCAATACTGCCAAGACAGCTGAAGGTGGTGAAACGACTCGTCCAGTCTCGTTTTGGCGACCAGGCACGAAATGATGGTGTCGCGGAGTTGCGAGAGGTTGATATTGTAGTAAATACGACGCGGACAGTGAGTAGTGTGAAGACGGCGGAGCATGAGGCTTTCTTTGAGGAGTTCGTAAATGCAGGCATGAACGTTAAACTTTCTGATGGGTTGTAAACACGCTGTTGTGATTTTTAGCAATATGTAAAGTCATTCTTGTTTGATGGATATGTGGAGGGGGGGTTGTTATGGGTGTTTATTCGATGGTTCGGTTTTAGAAGAGAGAGGCCGAAAAAACGATCTTTCCCAACGATTCTGTTCCAACTCTATCGGTACGGCGTCCATTGGAGCATACAGTAAATTGGGACTGAAATGATATCGGCCCCGCTTCTGGAATATGCAGACCTACGAGGATCCTTGAAGGGGAACAAGTAAAGAAGGAAACAGGTTATATTTTGTGCGATAGACACGAAGAGATTGGTTCCTAGATAGAGCAACTCGATTCAAACAACATCGGACTTGCAGTGTCATTTGTATATCGATGGTCATAAGCTTCTGGTTGACAGCGTGACGATCTCCTACGGCTCGAGCGCGTCCATCCTGAGGAGAAAGATGTGGTTGACGCTGCTGGGCGGCTGTGGGGTACAGTACCATTTCCGAAATAGCCCAGTTCCGTGAAAGGGCGGCCAAGCGGGAAAGAGAAAAGATGCGCGAGGCCATGCCGCCGGTGACGCCCAGTGGACCCAAGATGCGGGAGTGGGGCAAGCCACAGCAGCAGCAACAGAGTCAGCCCGCTCCCCAGGCATTCGGCAAAGGAGTACAGGGATACAGTAAACCTGTCGGCTTCGTCAAGGCCGGTGGTGGCGATAGCGACAGGTTGACTCCAAAAAAGACGGACGAGGAGATGGAGCGGGAGCGAAAAGAGGCTCGGAAACGGGATGAGGAGGTTTCATTCAGAGACGTCTGTGAACTACGTTTATCTTTTGCTTTCATTTACTGACATATGTGCAGCGAGAACGACGCTATGAGCCCCGGGAGCGATCTCGCATCAATGCTTTAGAACGCGCGCGATATTTCGAGTACAGGCCAACAAAGAAGCCGAGGAGCGCGACCGAATAGAGATGCGCGCCCGTCTTGACGTTTGGGACGACGATGAAAGTGATGAGCTTTTCTACGTCGACCGGCCCCGGTGGCGCCAACTTCGTGCGCGCGTCGTCTGGAAGCTGAGGAAGCCGCGGATGCCAAGTCCCGGCGGTTCGAGGAGCAGGAAGCAGAGAATCTGCGTCGGGAATCGGAGGACTTTTTGGCGCGACAGATGGATGAGATGCACGCTCTTGCGGAGGAGCAGCGCAAAGCGGGCATGCTGCTGGATGATGGAGCACCGCTCAAGTTGACGGTCAACATGGCGAAGGAAAAGGAAGAGACAAAGGAGAAGATTGAGAAGGCAACAGTCTTTGTGCAGGATGAGGAGGACGAGGACGCGGTCAAGAAGCGCAAGGTGCCGTTGGTGAAACTCGACTTTAGTGTGGCGGGAGAGCGGGGGGGAGCAGGCGCGCGCGAGGCTGGAGAAGATCCGGGAGAGTGTGCCGACGGACAAGGAGACGCTGTTCAAGTCGAAAGTTCGGTGGGACGGGCTGTCGGACGTGATGATTGACAGGAAGCTGGAGCCGCGGGTGAAGCGGCTGATGGTCAAATACCTCGGTGAGATGGAAGAGGAAGATCTAATCATGTTTGTTTTGGAGCATCTCAAGGATCATAAAGGTCCGCAGAAGCTTGTGGAGGGTCTTGAACCTGTATGTGTGCCGCTGTCTTATCCCCGCCCAACTAACTGCAAGTGGCACAGGTGCTTGAGGAGGAAGCGATCGAGCTCGTTGTGAGCGTGTGGCGGCAGGTCATCTTTGAGAGCATGGCGTATGGGGAGGGGCTGCATAGTGAGAAGGTGTTTGTCGATTCTTCTGCGGTTTAGGTGCGTTGCCATCCGAGTATACTCTGAGGGCTCTCTTGTGATTGTGCGCCGAGGGAGGATTGGGTGGGTGGATGGGTGAGTTCACTATTTGAATGCTATCCCATAATGATTATTTCGTTTCTTTTCTTGGTCTGATGATGAGCGAGAAGTCGTGTTTTCTTGATTGATTGATTGATGCGAGTAAGTAAGTTAAGCGCGAAGTGAGCGGTGTGAAGCTGGTGGTGCACCCGCACGGGACGTGAAGCTTGCGGTAGACTTGGCGTGAGCAGTACCGTGTTTTACGCCACATCTGCAATGTGTGCGCGGATTGAACAGATGTACATTGTCGGGCACTCGTGCTGCTTGATGAAGATCTGTATCATTTGTTTGTGCTATGTACATTCTACATACTGTGGTACATACATGAATATCGCGATTGACTTTCACCAGCGGCGGTGTCAGTCGTGCATCCGATTCATGATCAACCTGCCCCAGTACCGTGTTCACTTTTCACCTCACATCGTTCCCTCCCCTTCAAGGGTGTGAATGCTCGAGGAGAAGAACGTCGGGAAACCTCGCGTTGAGGCAGTAGGAGTCGTACTTGAGGCGTTTAGCGACGTTGATGGTGGCTTGCTTGCTGGTGTCGAAATCACACTGAGAGCAAGTAGAGCTCAAACCCTGTATACTACATACTTGTCAGAATCAAGGGTGTTTAAAGAATGAAAGACGACTTACTAGGAGGTACCCGAACAGTCCGCCAGCGATACAATCTAAACTAACACTACTGCGGCTATCTTAGTATCTAGACTACACGACAGGACCGGGAAATATCTAGTTGAGTCTACGTAGAAGGCAGTAGTATAGACATACTTAAGATATGCATCTTGATCTGTAGCTCGGCGTAGAGGCCAATAACCTCTCGCGTAACACCAGTCGAAGTCTAGTAAGACGAAAAGTTAGTTTGTATTCAACATTAACAATTGTCGCGACTTACCTGTATGGAAAACATCATCGCGTCAACAAGAGAACAGGTCTAGTCGACGTCGGCGCTCGACATAAGTCTAAAGTATAAAGGGTCAGTTTGGTACAAATGGACCCGAACTGGAAAACCTTACCAAGACGTTCTGAGAGCACAGCAGTTCTCCCGTCGTGCGAGAACATTGGCAATAATTTTCTCCTTCAATAAATCCCATCGCTTTCCATGAATTGAAGACCCATCCCGACCTCCCGCCCACGACTAGCGCCACATCTGGCGGGTCCGGCGCACATCGCAGGACCAAAACGACGGCGTGCCCTTCACGAGACAATCGTAATCCATCGACTCCGACAGTCCTGCGCCCTCGTAGTCTTGTCTAAATCAAGATATCAGTTTCTGACAAAATTGGTCAAACTTAAGAATCTCACCTTTTTATGACGACGCTGTTAGCCACATCCTCGCTGGGCACAGACAGTACTAGATCCGGTATCCTTCAAAGCGAGGGGATGTCACCCATGCCGGGGCTATAGTCCCGCCGTCGCGCCGTACATTATGGCGGCACGACATCGTCCAATCCGTGGGTGACCACAGCGAGTCCCGACAGAGACGACGTCGGAGACGGTGCGCATTAGACCAAATACCGTTGACGTTGACTGCCTAACGGCTCCCAAGCTGTCTTGAGAGTTAGTACAAGGAAGTTCACGTCAACGTTGAGAAACTTACCGAGGATCAAGAACCAAAGAGACCCCGTCGATACTCCATACAAGGAGTCAATAGTATTGAGGCCATCGACTCATGAGGTGGTTATAGCGCCCGCAGACTGTCCCCGCCCCGCCGGAGGTCATCCGCCCAAATGGCAGGCACGATGACGGCAAGACCAAAGAAGTAGCGTATCCATATGTCCTACAACAAGTAGTCGCAACGGGTAGGTATAAGTAGAGGGGTTGACTAGAGTATCAGGTTAGTTAAGAGCCTAAAGAGAAAATAGTTGACTTACTCCGCGAGTCCAATGGTGATACAGCGACGCGTGTCGATAACACGACGTGGTCGAAAAGCCTAGCAAGGATGATGAGTATGGCATGGTTCACGAGTGGGGAACTCACCTTGAATGATTGCGCGCCGTGCCCGATAACATCAGAGCACGTAAATCCAAGGGTTTACAGGCGATACCCGCCAGCGCAACGAGTTCCGTCCGTGTAGTCAAGAAACACCCGTCGTCGTTGACGCGGTGCTCTGGTATCGCGAAAAGTTGTCCACAGACGAATCCATCGTGAATATGGCGGCGGTCTTGTTGAAGACATCCGTTTCGGCAATGCTGAGTGTGGTGGTTAAGGACGGGGCGGTAATCTGCTGTCCTCCGTATAGCTATGATTGTCGCTTTCCCATCAGCGCGAAACCAAATGGGAAAAGAACGCATCACGAAACAACGACCCAAACATCAGACAAGGCATCCCGTAGTCCCGAAGTCTATCATAGATATTAGGAGAGGCCGAACAACAAATCAACAAAGTCTGCTCACAATCCAATATCGAACCTTGGTACTTGTGTCGGCGCTAGTGGTCAACCGGTTCTATGCATGAACAATTAATTCAAGGCTTGAGGAAACAACGCGTCGACTTACCAGTCGGGTCCTTTCATGCAGTACTGTCCGTAACCAGTGGTTAGTCGACACGGCTTTATGGTCAAGTTGGAAACACACCGATATGTAACATAATGGCTGGAAGGACACAGGATTGTACAGTCGGCGTGTAGCCGAACTGTTGTTCACCGACATGTAGCCGAGTGAATCGTTTTCTCCGAAAAGTAGACTTGACCGCTCCAAACGAAGACCGTATTGACGTACACTGTGGCAGGGCTTGGCCGTTTCCTGGAGGTAGTGGTATTATAACCTCCGGTTCGTATTGCGAGGGGCCGTGAGTGCGTCGTGTAGTGTGGGCTTTAATGAACAGAATTGTCAGTCAATATGTGTAGCGACCAGACCGTCCTGCTTACCTTGTTGCAGGAATCCCCAATGCAGCTTCTTGGTTCAGGCTTCGTGCTTGAAGTCGTGGATCAAAGGCCTTTAGAGGTCGAGAGTCGTCGCGGCTATAAGTAGTCAGTCAATGAATAGGCATCGGTACCGTAAGGCGCACCTTTTATATCACGTCGTGTCCCCTGCCATAGTTGTTGTCCAAATTGGGTTCTGGGATGAAGGCCGGGCGTCTGGGCAAAAGAAGACGACGCTGTGAACAGGACTTAGTGCAAGAGCGGTGAAGGACGGGTCAAGGTGCGCATACCTTGTAATCGAGGATGACCACGAACTCCAGGGTCCAGCACGGCACAAAACAGCGGTGTAAGCTAGTCGGCAGCGCCGAGTTCAACGAGTAGCGAGGTAAGAGCACAATGGCGAGGCCGGTGTAATACTATGAAGGATAGGTCGAATTCTGCTGCGCGATGAGCAAAGGAGACACGGGGAAAGACAACCGCGGCATACCAAAAATCCAGTCCCAGCTGCGAAGACAGCAGCGCCGTCGAGTCAGACTCATTTGTCGTCGTCCTAAAGGCGCCAGAGAGGATAAGAACTTCTGCGGGAAAAAAACTGTTCAGCGGACTCGTTGAAGACGGCAGAAGGAGACGACGTACTAGAGCACTGAACGCCATGAATGACGACGTCGGAGGCAGCGAACTGAAAGAAGAAATCGAGGTCAACAAAGGGAGATGGTGGTGGGAGGAAGGAAGGCCACCCGTGACCATCAACGACTTAAGCGCCGGTCACGCTTTCAGACGCGTCGGGAAGGTGATGGCGAGAACGTCGGCGGCGGCGATGATAGCGTCTATAGAACGAATGAGACTGGTATGTAGAACAGAATAGAGAGACAAACTGTGAGAGAAGGGGAGAAAAGGAAGGGAAGGAAGTGGGTGATGATGGAATTGGTGGAATTCGGGCTCCTTTTATCGCGTATCCAGTAGCAGAGGTTCCAAGTAGACGTAAATAGAATACGGTCATCGGACGCCGTGATCCTGGAACATTGGTTGAAACGAGAAGTTCGGAACTTGTTGGAAGATTACTCGGACGCCACGGAAACCGTTTCCAGTGTCCTACGCGAATTAGCCTCCTGAACGCGTAACAATGGCGAAAATATCTCACCTGTGAGGATGTATTTTGAACTACAAAACTTGTCCAGCCCCAGTTGAAGGCAAGAACACAAACCAAATGTAATTGTCGCTTCTCGTGAATACGGTGTACAGAACATCGTATTCATAGCAATCTTCCAACATCCAAACGAACGGAATGGTTTCAAGGAGTCAACCCTGAATTCTGATGGAGGAGCCACGATGAGCCGTTTGAAAAAAGGAGATGTTGAAAACTTACAGATCTCATTTTCGTGGCGGAGATGCGCACCGCTTCGCGTTTGCGCTCTCCTCCGTTCTGGGAGCAGACACAGGTCGCCGTTTACGTTCTGATCAATGTCCACAGGGTCAGAACAAAACTGAAACGGTTGAAGGACGGAAAAGGTACAAACCTTGTTGGTGCCACATTCAATTCGGGTTTATTGGCGTCAAATCATGAATTGTAGCCAATACGGCACCTGAAATACGTCTAGACAGAGAATATACAAGTCCTATAGTAGCCATATCTGGCCAGCTTTGGCGGGAAAAGCGAATTCTCCCAAAGTGTCAGAGGGACCGAGGAGGACGACCACATCGTGCATCATTTCCCCGCATCCAGGAGAGCCGAGATAAGATTGTCGAGGCCCCAGACACGTCACAGGGGCCAGGAAATCCTCGTGCTATCGATTGTCAGGGTCCACTACGCCTTGCAGAGGCGCAGACGCGAAAAGTAGGGGTAAAAACGCGTCCAGTTGTCCAAGGACCGTCGGAATTCGCAGTAGGTAAGGAATAAAGGAATATCCAGGTAAATTCGGGTCCGCGAGAGTCGCCAGAGAGTGGGAGAGCAAGGGGGCGCGTTGGTGTAAGTATGGCAAGATCGGAGTGGTCGTGGTACGTGGTCAAGTTTAGCCGATCACTTGGCGTTACCTGGCCTTGATAACACTTCGTAGACAACATTTCCCCATCAATTCCGGGCCAGTAAGACGTCTGGAACGACAACCCAGTTGGGTATACCCGCTGGACGAGCGGAGGAAATATTCCGTGTTGAACACGGGATATCGTCCTGGTGACTACACGTACATCACCTCCAAGGTTCAAACAATCGATCATTCAGGTTTCCAGGCCGCCCTGGAAGGAAGTTTTTGAGAAGTTCGTGTTGGAGGTTTCGGCGGTACTCACTTCGTCCGTAACGTTAACATTTGGCATATCAGTTAGTCCGCCAGTTTCTCCGAGTCTGGCTGTTCACAGTGTTTTAGTAGTATACTGTACCATGCTTTCTATACTATTTTGGGGTGTTCCAGTGGTCTCCTTCGTGTGTAATTTTATGATACAGATTTTGGAGATACACCCAAGTAACATATTTGAAGGACATTCTATCTAGTTGAGTTCAGTTTTCTTACATTCCTACGGAGGTAGTTTTGGTCAAAATAGATTTACTCAGTCGTAATCTACACGTCGACGGCTACGCGAACGGGCAAATCCAAAGGTACCGTACAGGACAACGGTATCGCAACGCCGCCACATCATTCCCATCCCATCAAATTCCCCCTTCCGAAACAGCGCACAATCAATCGTCCAATAGACGAATGAAAGGGTAGCGATACGGCGACGCAGTCGCCGTTGATTCCATCTACAAATAAGTTAACTCCGGGAAATGATCAAGCAAAATTGAGGACACGAACCTTATGGTTCCAAAATGGAGCGAGTAATCCTGAGCAGCCGGCGCGAAACCATCCATAGGAATAAACCATCACACCCTCTCCTCCAGAACCCACGTCCCTGCCAAGTTCGAACACGTTGAAGGCAATGTTGAAGTGTGGCGCTAATTGCGCTTTGACGTCCTAGGTCGACCAACAATGAGAAGCCCGCGAAGCGGGCGTAGCGGTGTCGAGTCGCTGCTCGCTGTAGCCATAATCCTGGTTCCAGGATCTCCGTTAGCTTCAGAAGTATTCAGGAATAGAAAAGCCAACATACTTGAACAAGGTCCCCGTGTTGAACCTTCCTAATTCGTCCTGGAAACCGAAACTCCTCAGATCCATCGTCTCACGGAGGCTCAAGGTCGTATACCCGTCTCTTGAGGGTAGCGGCGATATAAACGCGACGTCCTTATTGCGAGCGCGTCGAGGGAGGTGGGTGGCTCTTTGAACAAAGAGGAGAAATATATGTAATTGCGAGTAACGGCTGGACAGCTTACCTCGAGATTGCCGAATCAACGACACGGCGTCTTGGACAAAGTTTCGGGCTGTCCCTCGCAGCTACCAAAGCACATTAAACAAAGAAATCGAAAACAAGTAAGATTAAAACGCGTACCTCTTCCTCCAGTTGCGCCATGTCCTTGACCTAACGGTAAATGGTTAATCTACCATCAAACCGAACAAATAGAACGAGTCCAGCACCTTTTCTGCATTGGACTTAATTAACGGCAGAAGCATCCCAGTCTGCTTGGAGGCAGATGTTGGTAACGACTACGTGGGCATCCCCGACCCTGAAGTGACCGAATCCTTCTGCGTCTGGCTCTATACAAGAAAATTAAAATCAACCATGCATGACATCAAAGGTATACTTACATCTCGCCTCTCTGAGCTCAGCTTCCTCTGCGAGGCCTAGTCAGAATCAGATGTACCCCACGAACGTTCTTCCCTCATGGTTCTAGGCTGTTGTGGTGAGAGGAGCACAGGATGCGGCGATGGTTCTTGCGACGAAGACCGTCCCGCTCTCGGTCCAGTTGGCGGTAGACGTTTGGTGAAGCGATCTTTCATGGGTTGCTTCGGGAGTGTTGGCGGGATGAGCGTGTGGTGCCGTCGGAGAAGGATGTACAGAAATGGGTTTGATAGGCGAACTCGGGCGAGGTGACGATGGGGCATACGAATGAGCTGGGACGCGACGTGTCTGCTCGTGTCCCAGTCGGAGGATGTTTAGATACATCTTTGAAAGGTAAACTTGGTGCCTTGTTGATAGACGATGACGCAGGCACAAATAGATGTGAGGTACATACCGAAGGTCATGTCCAAATACGAATCCAGGGAAACTAATCAAATCGAGGTCAATCGACTAGTTTCAAGAAATGATTCAAACTCACCAAAATCGCCGGAGAAAAAAGCCGCGCCGGCGAGGCGACACCACGCCGCCCAAGCTTCAAGAATTCGTACTCCATGACGGGGAGTAGTACTGGGAGCGCGTACGAGGCGGCGAAGCCGCCGAGATCGTCGTCGCTGCAAACTTTGAGGTCAACGGACCAGCATCAACAATATACAAACCAAAACTCACCCAAATCATCGGGGAAAAAAGCCGCGCGGGCGAGGCGACACCACGCCGTCCTCTGTCAACGATCCGGCATTCAATCGCGCGTCAAGTTCTTCCGGTCACCCAGAGTTGTTGTGCGGGTGGGTCCCCGATGCGCCAACGTCGTCCCTCGCGGTTTTGAGCTCAAGAATAGCAAAGCGTCGATCCTATGAGAAACTGACAGCCAACCAGCTTTAAAACTATTGAAAGTTTCATAATTTGAAAAGTCATGTTTTAAAGAAAAACGCACCTTTTCAAGAAAATCGATGCCTCTGGGGCGAGCAGCGTTCCCCGAAGTCCAGGAATTCGTTGCTTGTGGTCCTGAACTCCTGGAAGGCGAATAAGAAGACCGGCGACGCTTACAACGCGTGTCTGGAAAGAAGAGTCAATGATGAAGATGGTGGTCAGAAGTAAAGAATGACCTTGCGGGTATTCGGCCCGATGTGATCGACGTCCTGCTCAACCTTGAACTATCATGTCGTCGAACCCTCTGGACGTCTGGAATGCCCAAATTTGTTTTCTCCTCCTTAAGACGACTCCCAACGACTCCTGGAACATTTAATCGCGAGGATTTTGAAGTTGGACACGCTTGCCGGAAGCTGCTATTTAGAAATAAAATGGCCAATCTCGAGACTTACTTTGGTTAGTGGGAACGCCGAGGTATCCAAGGAGGGCAGAACGGCAAGCCTGACCGAGGATCATAGTAGGTCGTAAAAGTAACCCATGACAGAGGACCAAATGCGCCGAAGAATAGCTCGTAGAAGAGAGACAGTCATTTGCTCTGATGTCAGAATTCGGAAAGTACGCGCTTTAGAATTCCTGGAGGGCAGCGCGTCGCATAAACGCAAGTCCAAGAATAAGAAAGTACAATCGCCGTGGCGGCGGTCACGGGACGGATATATCCACGCACAGACCATGGTCCGTGCTCATCATTCCAAGGCATTCTTTCCCCAAACCCTCACCTACTCACCAACAACACGACTACGTCGAGACCAGGACGCTCATCCAGCATGGAAATTACCCGCGTTCCGCTGCCGGCCCTCGCCCTACGAGTTTTGTTCTAATCGACCAGGGCCTTACGACGGCAACTCGTTAGACAGCTGCCTCTATGGAGGATCGGATAACGACCAGTACTCGGTCGACGAAGGGGAAAACATCGCGGACAATTGACAGAGCACGGCGTAGGGTAAATCTCTGACAGGTGCGAAATGCTCGCCAGTGTTTGGCACGCGGCTGACCGGACGACGTAGAACCACTGCTGGAAGGCCTGCGCTACGATTCGCGTAACGTCTCCGATGTCGATGGGACGTATACGCGTTCGATACCTACTAGGGAGTTGGACGACTGCATTCCTATCCTCCATAACCACCCGGCTCGCTGGAGGCAAAGCACCCTTTATGTCGGCATACCGCATCGTCGCCACAAACCGGTCCACGTACAAGGTCGGCGACGGCAAAGCATTGGGAATGCGGAGGGTTGGAGATATTTTAATGGTGCGACTCGTTGGTCGTATGTACGGGGTGCATTGCTGATTGGCTTTTCTCGCCCACAGACTTCGGCGATGAGGGTTCCATGACCCCGTTAACCTTCATTTGATCAAGCCATATTTTCCAAGTAGCGTTGCTGGACGATCTTTGCTGCCCGCTCCACCGCACGCTCACACGGCTACTTCCTTTGTTTCCAGTCGTCGTTATCTTTGCGTTGCACGGTACGTCGTCGTCTTTTCCGCGCTCCTTCTCATTCTGACATTCGCGGCTTAGAGATCCGTCAACTTGTTGATCATCTCTTCTGCTTTTATCACCAGGCCCCTTGCCCATTTGCCGACCTTTACCTTCACAGGACGGCGTGTCTCGCTTCGATTGTGTTTTGGCGAGTCCGTGACAGTCGTGTGTCCCCGAATGCTTGTCAAGGTAGTACTCGGTATGTCTGTTCTTATCGCGGCTTTCTTGAAATCTGACGCGACCATCTTGCAGGAGATTTATTGGAAGTCCTGCGTACTTGTATAATAAGAGACTCCAAGAATTTGACTCTCGTAAAGGAACCTGGATGAAACGTCAACGGAAGGAGCCGTGCGCGAAGCAGAGTAACGCCGCCTCCGTTGACATAGACGATGATATCACTTATGCCTCGGACGACACGACACGCCTTGGCTGCGTCCTCCACCTTTGACCGCCACCCCAATGAAATGTCCGCCTACATAAACAATACCCCAACCGACTCGGCACGCCGCTAACTACCCTATGGACCGAGTCTGTTCTGATGCCATGGACCAAGCGATTTATTGTATTTACTCCTACAGACACTACACTGCACTAGACATCCTGTAAATATTCTGTTAGCAATTGTACCATCCAGTACAACCGAATATACGTACCATTCTCTTGAATAGAAAGCAGGTCCTGGAAACCAGTTCAGATACTTCCTGAGGGTATCTAGATCACTGTCAAGGTTCCCATCGACCACCTTGTCCTCCATCATTACCGACTTCATTATAACAATGTTCCCGCGCAAGTTCCGGTCATCTTGGCGTCGTCAATGTGACCGTCTGTAAAACGATGCACAGCCGAGTTTGGCTTTGACGCATAGGGCCACCAGGACATGGCTAAAAACGCGTGTTAGAGCACATACAAAACGTGTCGGGAAAATACGTACTGTAGCGGAACACACTCTGCAATTCAATCATTGCAGGATATATGATATGGTGCTCAACGAAGTGTAGTGGATGTTGGGGCGGTTGCGTGATGCAGAAGTTTTGAAGAAAGTTTTTCACTGGGCTATACGGTTTGCCGTCGTCATTGCACTCGTACTCGATCTCGAGCAGCTCGGGTCCCTCGCCATCTTCACGAAAGACGATTGTCTGTATTTTTTCGGCTATATTCGCGTGATTAGATGCGTCGGAAGGAGGACTTGAACGCACTTTTTATCTCCGGTTCCGAGTCCATGGTGGTAAGAAGGCTCGCTGACCCTACGTCATCCGCAGTCCAAAAGCTCGTCGGAATGCCGTGCAGTTCCGGGCCGGGTGTATCCGCGCACAGACCATGGTCCGTGCTCAGCTCGTCATCCTCCCTCACTTACTAACCAGCATCACGAGCACGCCGATAGTGGGAGGCCAGCATGGAAACCTGTGTGCTGTTGCCCACCGAGTTTTGCTCTGATCGGCCAAATCTCTGACAGGTGCGAATGCCCGCCAGTGCCTGGGACACCGCTGACCGTCGTAGCAGGCCGAAGGATTTGGGTTACAAGGATACCAAGGACGTACGGAAGCACTGGTGGAAGGCCTGGCCTGCGCTACGATTCGCGTAACGTTCTTCGATGTCGATGGGGCGTATACGCATTCGATGTAGGATTGGACGGCTGCGTTCCTATCATCCATAAGCGCTGGGTTGGGGGCGGCACCGTCATCGAGACTCGGCATCGTTGCCCCAAACCAGTCCACGTACAAGATCGACAATAGGACAGCATATCCAATGGCGGAGGGTTGGAGACAGGGTACGATATTTTACAGTAATGGTGCGACTCGTTGGTCATATGGGCGCGCATTGCTAACTGGTTTCTCTGGTCGACAGGCTTCGGCGACGAGGATACCACCGCACAGATACCACGACACGGACCCCTTTGACGTTCGTTTCACTGAAAACATATTTTCCAAGTACCCGCGATCTTTGCTCCTCGCTTCTCCGTCGACGCTGACACGTCTAAATTCCATCGGAAAATATGGACGGCCGCATCCCCGCCATTATGCGCCATCTTCGATTGGTGCGCCGTCGGTGAACAAATCTGTCTCGCGTCCATATGCGCGGCAAGATGTATCGTCTTGATCCAAGGCGTAGGCGGTCTTACCGAAATCCAAGGGTTCGCCATGACCGGTACCGACACGCTCGAGACTTTGGAAAGGGTCTTATTGTTACGGTGTTTTCTGGCGCATGCTGCTGTGGTATTGGGTGGAGAACGTGGAACGACCCAAGCTCTTCTGTAAGTGTTGACCAAAGCGAGTTCGACTTCCTCTGATGTTCTTACAGAGAGACTCGTGGGATACTATCTGTGCGTGCTTTCAACGATGAAGCACGGCAGCTGTTGACTAGTACTAGTACAAGACATGTTGGTCTTCCGGCCTACGGTCCTCTCACGTATAAGGCAGCCATAGTCAGTGGTGCCGACGTGTGCTTGCAGACCTTTCGAACGTGTCTTTATCTGTAAGTCCTAGTAAAAGCGAGTTAGACTATCGCTTATCCTTTCTGCAGAAGGCTTTTTCCAAGATGCAAAGCAGGCACTTTAGCCTTTCAGGTTACGGCTGGACATGCCCGGTGGTACTCGACATTCAATGGTTTCTTAGACAATAGGGCGGGGGTTGCCGACCTTCGTTCCTCGCCATTCGTTGGTCGTTATTGTCGACCTTGCGGTTGCGTCAAGCGGAACGCCGTAGAAGGAGATGGATGTTTACCTAGCGTCGTGGTCTTCGTGACGTTGGTTTGAAGCGGACAATACGGCGTCGTTGCAGTTCCCGGGTGCTCTTACGCATCGGATACGACTGTACTACCTGTACCAGACTTCTGTACTACCTGTGGAGAATACTATACGACTCTTTGTTCGATTTCCTAGTGTGGTTTTGGCGCAAGCGTGAAACCATGGCAGCAACGAGAGGATGCTTGCCTCTAGATGGGGGTTGGGCGGAGTGAAACCATGAGCTGGATGGTCTCACGCGGCGACTGGTGATGTTGTCTTGACTTGGTGTGGCGTAATTCGCGTCCTATTCGATTTGTCATCCCTAATCGCGACTTCCAGATAATAAGTAGTCTGCGCGGTAGTTGTGGAAAGAACTTCTTGTTACTGTGTCTTGCGATGCGGGTGGATGAGAAATAAAGCAAGTCCATTTGTTATAGATGAATTGGCGATGACGCTGAGTATAGTGTGCCAAGCGCTGCTGATTATCCTCAGATACGCGCTTCTCGTCGTTCGGAAGTCCTCTTGTCCTGTGAGGCGGCCGCTTGTCCTATCGGAACTGTGTCTCATGCGATGCGAGATCTAGAGAGATCACTACCACTTTTTTGCGGACATCAGGTTGGAGTTGGGATTCGTTTCATTCTCCTATTCTCAGGACTGGCAGAGGCCACATGTCCTACCGTGTGGAGCGCCTCGTATTAAATCTGGAATTCAAGTTCTTTTATTTTGCGTACTTGCGATCGTCGACAGATGGCCGGGAGTGCTTGATTTGCCATAGTCACCCATTTGACGGATTTACGTTAGGTCAAGGCATACTGAGGGAGACTGAGCGAATAACGTCGACATCCAAGTGGCGCTGCTTTTTTCCGCAGACGAGCTCTCTTCTACTCGAGGTGACTTGGCCTATCGGAACGGCGCTTCATGACAACTTAGAGCGTTTTTTGCCGTGTGACGGCGGTAGTGAGTGACTTTGATCCGGGCTTGAAGAGGATCGGTTCGATATTGATTTTGATATCGCTGAATGATTGCAGGACGAGTAGAATGTCAAGGGTTTCAGACAGTGGCAGACATGGCAAGTTAAAGTCTAATAAGTAGAGTAGCATAGTGTCTTTTTGGTGTCTTTCCAACGTCAGCGCGCCACGGATGTCGAATGGATGGTCAAACAGTCTGTCACGTCATTGTTTGGCCAAAGGCCCTAGTTGAACTTCTTCACTCTAGAGCTCGAGTTGTCAGACATCGAATCCCCAGCGGTGGACCAGCGAAGATAGGTAACAACTCCAAAGATGAATCGTCTTAGGTGGGCCCGAGCATAGCCTACTCGTCGGGGGTCACCCCTATTGATCGATTAGAACAGCCCTGCCGTGTATATAAGCTCACAGGAAAACATGAACTCCTCAGAGAATACACATTCTCTCTCTATATCCCTTACCACACTCTGTCGCGGCAGTCAACCGATGCAACCAGCATGCAGTTCAACATCCTGTTCGCTCTTGCTGTAACCGCCTTCAGCACTGTGTCGGCTTCTCCCGTTCCTGATACGAATGTGTACCGTTTGGCACACAAACTTCCTCTCAAGCCGCCCAGCATGAGTGAGTAGCGAATTCATTACCTTATTTCTACTCGTGAGACTGACGATCTTTTTAGGACGCCACGCTGATGTCCCCAGAGCAAACCCATCGCCAGCTCCCTAGATCATAATTAATGCAAAGAGGTTCATGTAATGAATTGGTATTCGAATCGAGTTCTTATGGTCTTTACAGATCATGATCCGGATTTCTCGTGCCCTGTCTTTCACAACGAACTTACATTTCTCATTCTTCGGTTTACATGGATGGTTTCTGTATTATACGGGTTAGATGATTTAGAGAATATATACCTGATTTGCCGTTAACGTTGGACAGCCGTGTACTTGGATGGCCATGTCTTCCAGATGAAGATCATGAGCTCTTTAGCGCACCACAGGTTTCAACACCAACGTCGTGAGGCGATCTTTCCGCGTGTCAAGAATGAACATGTCGCATAGCTGCAGAGTGTGTTAGGCATCACGCTCTAGTGCGCCCGTTCCACTACAGTATGCCCACGCACTTGAAGAAGAGTAGGCGGAGGAAGATCACACAATACCTAGGAAATGAGATACACGCTCGCACACGCTCCTCAAGGTGTATATCGTCGTGTATGCGAGCTGAGAGTTTGGATTCATCAATCGACGCACTGTTGTCGGTTTTGTCCTGATTTAGTTGAGGTCTTACCCTGGAAGCCATCACCTAGAAAGGAAATGGGTGGGCCTGCCTGGGTATCCGAGAAAAGCAGAACGGCAAGGGTGACCGGTCACCGTGTACGATAGTAGAAACCCATGATATAGAGCTGGACTCAACGCGCCCAAGAATAGCTGCTAGAAGAAACACGATCCCAGCGGAATACATAAAGTACGCGCTTCCGAGTTCCCGGAGGGCAGCGCGTCGCGTCAACGAGAGTCCAAGAATACAAGAGTCCATGGTCAAGAGAAAGACTGCGATTACCGTGACGGCAGTAACGGGCCGGGTATATCCGCGCATAGACCATGCTTGTCATGCCATTCTTTCTTCAAACTGTCACCTGCCCTCACCAACAACACGAGTACGCGGAGACCGGGAGGCTCATCGAATATGGAAACTACCTGCGTACTGCTGCCTGCCCTACGAGTTATTCTCTGATCGACCAAGGCCTTACGCGCATTGAGCGACTGTCGGTTATGCGATCCTCTGTGACCGCATCCCCACCACCATTCACATTCGGGGCAGAGCCTCCGCTGGTCGACACCGCCATCCTTAACTCTTCATTGTGTCGACGGTGTCCTTACCTCTTTTGGCCCATACTTATCTGCATCATCCCGCTGCAAAGGCGGTCTTACCGGAAACCTGGGTTCGCCATGGCCAGCTTTGAGACTTCGGAAAGGGTCTGCCCTGCTGCGTCTTATCGTTATATGCGTCGGTGTTCACTGGGGCATGTTGCTATGGTATTGGATGGACGACTTAATCTCCGTAAGTTTTCGAAGTGAGTTTAACCACCGCTGATGCTATTGTAGAAGGCTTCTTCGCTCCATTTACAGAGGATTTTCCCGGCCAGTTGACGTCGCCCATGGTAGAGGAACATGATACTCCTGGGTTCCTATCTGTAAGCGAGGACGCACGGCGGCTATTGATTCTTTCGGCATCCGGCTGGAACGACACTCGAAAAGGACCCTCTCCTACACAGTCAATAGAAGCACACTCGTGGACCGCAGGACGCAGATTGCGGACCTTCTTTCCTCGCCATCCCTCGCCCGCATACATGCCTACTCCTATCACGCATCACGCGCTCCCCTCGGCCTTGTGGTTGGGTTGCGGTAGGCGCATGCGTCGCCTTTGGAACGCATTGGAAGGAACTAGCGCCGTCACGATTGAAAAGGCTTTCCTTACTGGTAAGAATCTCGACGTTACGCGCACTTCAGCTGAAACAGAATGCTTTAGACGCGCTTCCCGTGAGCTTGATTGGCATGAATGCGCGCCTCATGTGCCAGTATATTGAGTTTGTGGCGGACTATCTTCTCGTTTCCTTGGGCGCCGAAAAAGTCTACCACTCTAGGAACCCCTTTGACTTCATGGATATGATATCGTTACAAGGCAAAACTAACTTTTTCGAAAAGCGCGTTTCAGACTACAGGAAGGCCAGCGTCAATACAACCGGTGGCGGCGCGTCGTTCAAGACTTTGTAAGTAACCTTAGCGACTTGGCCAGCTCACCGCTGATAATTCTACAGCACGACAAGCGACGACTTCTGAAAGACGGGGCCCCTTTACCTTGCGGTTTCGATCACCCTTATGTTGACATAATGTTCCCCTTGCAATGACACGAATGACCTATGTGCGATCACGCCTAACTGTCAATCTTCTACGCCCCCTCCATATCTTCCGAACATCCCTGGGGATTAAAATGTGAATGGCGTCGTCCGCTCTGACGTATACACGCCACATACCCAGCGGCTCTCTACAGATTGTTTTACTGCCCGTCTCTCTACTGGTGATTTCTGAATAATACTACTTACCCCGACACCATCCCCTCAATAATGACATTCGCCCCTGCGTCAGACGTAATCGAGCTCACCCATCAACGTCCTACAACTTCTCTTGAGACGAATGTGCGCGTGAGTATTATTTAAGATATAGATCACTTCGCAACCGAGCGTACTGCGGGCTCCCTATGATTGCCTTTACGAATGAGCTGGTCACCGCTATTCTCAAGCTGCTTTGTGCCGACAACGTTCACATCCACAAGCACCTTCGCCTCGTTAATCACACTTTTGACCACTGCCTTTTTCCATTGCTTTTCCGCCGCGTCACTTTCCCGAGCCGAGTCCAATCCGAAGCGGAGAGATTGTCTTTCTTGGAGAATCATATCGAGATTCAGAAGGCTGTACGCGTGGTGGGCCTTTACCCATTCCAACACTGGGATATATGCCTTCGTTTCGTCCACCTGTGCGATACATCCCAGCCTGTACAATCCATGACATGGCATGCTCGTGTTAACCCCAATCGCATCACTCCCTCACCCGCCTGTGCCCAATTGTCATTCAGGCCATCTCTAAGTATTCACGCTCACATTCTTGAGACGCGCACAGTGGCATGGCTATTGGGAAATGCAACATTGTTGGAAGATCTGGAACTCGACGTTAGTCGGTGCTACGTAGTCAAGGACGACATTCCCATGAACACAGCAGTCGCACCTCTACGGCGCTTTGTGTGTGTGGGACCTCTAACCAATCTATCCTTTCGGCTGTTCAGAGATGATGCCATTCGAAATCATGTCATCGTGGCATGCTCCCAATTGTTGTCCCTCACACTGTCCGTAACGGCGGATGACATGGAGATGCTGGCAGCTATTATAGCCAAGTGTGCTCCGACCTTGACCAGGTTGTCAGTGATTTTCGTGGCCCGCCACGCTAAATGTGAGACTAAACGTGATGATATCTCTTTAGTCGTATTGATTGTTTTATTAGACGCGCCGCCGAATCATGCTCACGTTGAAAATGGCCTGGATCTTACCCACCTTCCCTGTTTAAGATCACTATTTTTCGACGGTGAACGAGTCCATGCTCAGTATATTGCTAACAGCGTGTCAACTTTAGCCAAGGCCCCTAGCCTTGCGCTCTTGGATATCCAGATGTCATGCCCCGGAGCCGTCGCGCTCCCATCCCATACGTGGATGGTACTCCAACACGCGTTAAAGTCAATTCGTTCCGACGCTACCAGTCATATCGTCGTGTGGCTGGATGATGATAGGTTCACTGAATCTCTCGTTGCACCGATGCTACCGCTTCCGCAGAATTACTCGTACATCCGTATGATAGTAACACTGACATCCGTAAAGTGTGGTATAATTAACAGAGGCTGAAATGGAATTCACGTGGTCCCGCCTTGGAATTTAACTGCTTCCCTTTCATCACCGTGTTCGCGCCACATTCCTACAGTTCCTCATCACGAATGCCTTCTTGTACTTCGCCTTGCCATCGATAACCTTTGACATATAATAATGATGCCCAGCTCGGTTTAATAGATTGCTCACATATACTTCGGCTTTTGTCCCATCTCATAGTACTAGTAGCTGGCATTAGCACGTGCGGTTTATACCTTAAAACATAACGCGTCACACGACTTAACTCCCACCACGCCCATCACCTACGCCGACACACCCCTTCATCGTAGTGAGTGATATCCGTGGCCTCGGCATAGCATGTTTCGGCTGACCCTGGCGTATAGACATGCAAAGACCCTTCGGCGATGCATCCTGTCTTTCTGTCGAGATTATGGATCACATATTGCACGAAGCGTTCGCCGACTCGTGTCCCCTACAACAAAGTCTCGTTAATTCAGCCTTTAGACGTCTGACACTACCCATGTTGTTTCCCTATATCTCGTGTGGCCAGCCATCAGTGTATAGACGCAGCATCCGGCTGTGGACGGTCCAACTTGCGGACTGTCCACATATAGCTGCCTGTGTTCGACGCATACATGTAGTCAGCGAGGACGTTGGGCCGATTGGCGGCCTAAAGCGATTGGTGTCGATATGCAAGGAAGGCAGCTCGCTACAAAGCCTCTTCTTGGTATCCCTCGATCTAGATCTCATAACCACCTCACGATATGCCCCCGACATCCTATACCCATTCACAAGCATCTCACTCTCCATCTGTTCCGTCACTGTCTCTCAAGTCATCGCGATTCTCGCAGTGGCCACAGCTCTTACCGTGCTGCGAATCAGCTTTGATACGGGCGATCCAACACAGCTATGCGCCTATATGCATAATTCATTGGACGACGATGTCATAATACCTAGTACCCTTGCCCAAAACATCACCACCCTCATCGTCGGCCTCAAATACTCGTCATCAGCAGGCCTTCTTCCTTTTCTCGCTAAAGTCCAGGCGAGGGCTTCTTGGAAGCTGACCACCCTGTCCCTATACGTTCCAGGAACCGCGTCGGAGGGAGTTCACAACCTAATCAAGTATGCGTCGCGATATCTGACCACTCTCGAACTGTACATATCTTCCGAAAGTAAGTAACGGCTATGCTTTAACTTCTAGTCCCCCTGCTCATTGCGTTGACCAGGCCTTCATGGAGGCGCCTTCACTCTATCATCGTGTCCCCTCCTACGAAACTTACGACTTGGATTCCAAACAGAAGAAATAGCAGTCGTAACGGACATTATAGCATCACTGCCGGCCAAAACGGAGCTCTGGGACCTCTCCCTCTCGTTTCAGGCACGGCATCTATCCTAAACATATACTTCCCGCTTTTAGCCCTAAAAGGACTGGAACCCTAATATTGGGTTTACCTGTCCAAATAAGGAAGGTACCTGCCTAATAAGGAGATTACCTCGGTCACCCTCTCCTTTTAGGTTCTCCTTTTCACTTTTAGGGTTTCCTTTTCGCTTTTAGGGTCTCCTTTTAGGGTTTCAGCCCCTCCTTTTCGCTTTTAGGGTCTCCTTTTAGGGTTCCACCCTCCTTTTAGCGTCTCCTTTTAGGGTTTCAGCCTCCTTTTAGGGTCTCCTTTTAGGGTTTCACCCTCTCCTTTTCGCTTTTAGGGTCTCCTTTTAGCTCTTTGGCCCCTGCTCACTATTGTCACTCCAATCCTGCTCATCGTCATGGTCTCCTACTACGCCTTCTCATCGGCACTCTCCACTCCTTCATCATCGCTTCCTCACCACTCTCATCACTAGTGCTTTCGTTATCGTCGTCGTCGGCTGCTGTTATCGTCGCTGTTATATTCTGCTCCTCCGCCACCGTTCATCCTGTCATCGTCACCATCTACATCATCGCCACTATCTACTCCTTCAACCTCATTCTCCATCACCTGTTTATCGTCGCTGTCATATCCTGTTCCTCCGCCACCGTTCATCCTGCCATCGTCGCCATCTACCCATGCATTGTTCTCTACTCTCATCACGGTCTCCCTCATCAACGCGGCCTTTTTACCATGCTCTCACTCGGTAACATATATTCGACTCTACTTCAACCCTTCAGACTTTATTCGCAGTCTTCTGTATAATAACTTTCTCATAGAGAGTGCGATTCTAACCCTACATACCTTTATTCCCACAGAGTCTCACCCAATCGTATTTCCCTACGTGAAGATTCTTCAACACATTGTTGTAGCACATTTTCCAAAGGATAGTTTCTGTGATTCGGAGGTCCGATTGAGAATCAATGCAATAGAAGAAGATATCTGGACCGTTCTGCTCTGCTTTCAGTCCTATTCACCTCTAATGCCCTCCCAAAGCTATCCTGCATATCACATAATTAATTTACGCTGCAAGTTTCTGCCCAAAACGAGCCATTCTTATGTCAGCTACATTTGGCTGACATAAACCTTCCCACGCTTTTCTGCTATAAAAGGCTATAGACCCAGGTATCAGATAAGAATTTGCTTCTTAATCTCTTACCATCATCATCATGTCCAGCCCCCAATCTCCACCTCCCCTCTCCTGAAAAGCGCTCTGTGGATCCAGGAAACTCTCCTGTCCATCAGAAGCGCACTAGACGTACCGATGATCCTCATTATCCTCGGTCACCTAGCCAAGAGGTGTGTTTTTTTCTTATGCTCACCAATACCTCCTTTTCAAGTCCCCCATTTCAGAGAGACGCAGTTCCCAAGAAGACGCTCAATGAAGCTGAAGAGTCTTCTTCTGAAGAGGATCCTCCCTTCAATCCTCAGCTCATCGCTCGGCCTCTTTTTACAGAAGGCTCTGCTCGCTCTGCTCCTCTCTCTCGTCGTGGCACTCGCGGTCGTGGTGGTCGCAGCACCAGCGCTCGTCGTGGAGCTGCTGCCACTCATCCTCTTCCACCATCATCCTCTGCTATCGTCACCGGTCCTGCTGCTCAATCTTCCACCATCACTGCTCCTGCGCCTACCTCTGTTGATGCAAGTGCTTCTTCGGAACCTCCTGTTTTCTATGCTATTCCTCCGTATGAAGAGTTTACAACGTGCAATCTTCTGGAGGCATGCGGCATGGGCTACAGCAAACAGTTGCACTGCCTGATATGCATTACCTGTGGTGTCGTCGTACCTCACAAGTATAGCTCATTCAAGCAACACGTCACCAACAAACACGGTAAAAAACTCGGCGTTCAATGGGATGTCATTCAGTCTATCTTGAGGGCCATAGACGATCTCATCGATATCGACTATCCCGAAATCGATTATAGCTCCTCCACTCCTCATCCTTTCATTCAAGGCCTTGCCATTCACTATGATGGGTTCGGTTGTGCTCATTGTCGTCGTACCTCGACTCTGGAATCCCAAATGCTCCATAATCATCGCCATCCAGAGATGCAGCCTCCTCCCCCCGTTCAAATACTTCGCAATGTCATGTTTCAACAAGTCTCCACCCAACGAACTCACACTGCATTTCGTATCGAGTCTCCTGCCTCCAAATACATCATCCGTGCAGCATCACCCATACCTACGGGTGACGATATCCCTTCTTTTATTCATAACCGACAAGAGGAGGAGGATGCAGACCCAGCGCAAGCTCTGTTCAAGCAGGGTATTGCGGCGCTCATTGCCGAGGCAGAACAATACGACATGAGTGGCGCCCTTACTACTGGTCCTGTCGATGCTCGTCGCGTTAGCCCTCTCCTCAATCGTACTCAGTGGCTCACGCTACTTGAGGGCAGAGACGTGACCAAGCTCAAGCAGCAGAGTGATCTTGCCGCTCGTGGTACCAGACTGCATGCCATTAGCAAGCTGCTCTATCGCTACTTTGACAATGCGGTCGGACTCTTGAAAAAGTCGGAGATGCTGCTTCTTCAACTTATTAACAGCAGTGATCCGGAGCATGAGTACGTTATCATTCATTTGACGTATAGATCAATTGCTGAATATTTTTAAATCTAGTGGCATTAACAATAAACCACTCGACCGCCACCAGGAGCATCACACCACGCTCCAATCCTATGTCCTCGTCATCCATCATCTTCTTTGCTGGCTCATCTTCAAGCCTGCTAACGGCAACTGGGATGGCTACTTTAAATATCCTGGTAGTCCACAGCTCACCACCGCCGTCGCTCAATTCCGATCCCTTTTCACCACTGGTCATTTCGATGAGCCGCCTACTCAAGAGCAGTTCAACACTGCTGTTGAAGACGTACTTCTCGCAGTCTGGCACCACACGTGGCCTATTGTTCGAGATGACTCTTGGAATGATCCCACTGCCTGCTTCCTCGCATTTCACGCACTCAAAGATAGCGGCAGCTTTATGACGGCTACTGAGCTTACACCTGTCCTCACTCGTCTTATGCGGTCTATGCAATTCACCATGCTCTCCCGCGTTCACGCCCTCCATCGCCGCGACAAGAGCAAGACGCAAGTAGAGCATTTCAAGGACATTGCCATTTACGTTCAAGCCAAGGCGGGCACAACCTACAGCTATCTGCACAGTCTGATGCAGTACGCCTCTGCCGTCAGTCGCAACAGCCAAGCGATGCCACGTGTCTTTTGGACTGATCACAAGCTCTACACCTCTATGATGTATTGTGGTCAGGCCATCGCTCTTCAACAGCTGCGCAATATCGTCTATCGCATTCAAGACGCAGCTCAAGCGCTTTGGACCGAGCTGCAGTTTGGCATGGACCTTCGAGTCAACTATACTCAGTTCATGTCTGACAACCTGGTCGAGCACGCTCCCGGCTACTGCTTCCTTAATGATACACGCAATGACACCTTCCAGTTGAAGAAGCAACGACTCTATGTCGAGCTGTTGAAGCATGGCACCGCTTCTTCTTACTTTGTTCTCCCCAACGGCAAGTTTAATGCCGCCGCTGGTCGCAAGTGGCTTCAAAAGCTGTCTAAGCTTGAGGGTCTCGTCATGGTGGGCATCCATTTATCCAGTGGAGGCCCTCCTCGTGGTACGGAACTTGTATCGATGCAGATGCGCAATACTGCTGCACGCCAACGCAACTGCTTCATTCTTGGGGAACATATTATCATTGTTCGGCAATACACCAAGACCACCAGTCTTCTCGCTGCCGATCGCCTCATTCCCAATGCACTCGACTCTTTCTTTGGCGATCTTCTCATACAAATCCACGCGCTCGCTCGTCCTATGGCATGCAAAATTGCAAAGCAAGCCGTGCCAGATATGCCTGATGCTGCGGCTCAGTATCGGGACATGCTGTTCATGAGCTTGGGCAAGCCATTTGAGTCGCATCACATTACGGATATCATGGGAGCACAGTCCCAGTTGATTCTTGGCTGGGGACTTGGCTTAGGGTTAGGGGTTAGGGTTAGGGTTGTGACGAGCTTGTAGTAACACAGCTAGAAAAGGGGCGAAGTAGGATAAGGCGGGGTGTTATTGAAACACACCTGGGACCTTTCGCTTTTATGCTCTTCAGATCCTATCTATAGTATTCCCAGTTTGACGCGCTAAATTACCTGGGGTTACTCGGGGTTACTTGGGGTTTTGTTGTCGACAAAAGTTGTCGCTATGCAGCGTCTGCCTAACAACGGCTGTGTGCCTTGCGCGGATTGCCTATTTCAGGCATATTTAGCATGCTCATCGTCTATTCTAGCTTGGTCGTCGTCTATTTTACCTTGGTCGTCGTCTATTCTACCTTGGTCGTCGTCTATTTTACCTTAGTGGTCGTCTATTCTACCTTGATCATCGTCTATTCTACCTTGGTCGTCGTCTATTCTAGCTTATTGTTGTCTATTCTAGCTTGGTTGTCGACCACTTCTGCCTGAGTTGTCGACTACTCACTTTCCGAACTCTCAGTCATCGACTAATCTTGCCTTATCAGTCCTTGACGACTCCTTGGTCGTCGAACACTGTCCTTTGGTCGTCGGACACTGCCCTTTGGTCATCGTCCACTTGTACCTGAGTTCTCAACCACCACTTGGCCATCAAATCCTTGGTCGTCGACCAATACCCTCTGATCATCGACAAATACCCTCTGGTCATCGACAAATACCCTCTGGTCATCGACAAATACCCTCTGGTCATCGACAAATACCCTCTGGTCATCGACTACGCTTCCGTGGTCGACGTTCACTATGTCTGATTGTTGGCTGGTCGTCGACCACTCTCAGTGTAATGCCGGATCTTGCGGATCTATCAAATGTGTCAACAAATTGATTCCCGCCTCCATCACGGTTGCATAACAGGGTGTTGCCATCGAGTTAGATGGTCTGATGAGATGTCCCGCTCTTGTCTTCATTGTCTGCCCGCCCTTGTCCTCATTGTCTGTCCGCTCTTTGTTAGTTTTTGGTTGTCAACTAGTGATCAACCACCACCATGGCGTTGTCGTCAACCACTGATGACTGAGTTATCAACTACTCTCCTGTGGTCGACGCTCACTATGTCTCCCGCTCATTGACTACTCTCGCGCTCATTGACTACTCTCAGGGTACCGCCGGATCTTGCGGATCTATCAAATGTGTCAACAACTTGATTCCCGCCTCCATCACGGTTGCGTAACAGGGTTTGCCATCGAGTCAGATGGTCTGATGAGATGTCCCGCTCTTGTTCTCATTGTCCGCCCGCCCTTGTACTCATTGTCTGCCCGCCCTTTTTTGTATTTTCATATTAATGAATTATAATGCATTTATTTTACATACTGTTGTTATGTTACCTAGTAATGGATGCTCAATACACGACAGGGAGCGCCTTTTAAGCATTGTTCACTCGCCCCGCCGCGGGCGCTGAAACACTGTTACATTATGCCGTACCCTTGTCTACTGGTCTCTAAATTGTTAACTCAACTTGCCTGGTCATCGACGACTCCCATTTACTCATCCCTGAATAGCCTTTGGTCATTGGCCAACACTCTTTGGTCGTCGACCACTGCGATGAGCTCACTGTCAAGGTTAGGCCGGATCTTGCGGATGTATCAAATGTGTTGACAACCTTGATCCCCGCCTCTGTCATGATTGCACAACATGGTGTTACCATCAAGTTAGATGGTGCTGATGAGATGTCCCGCTCTTGTCTTCATTTTCTGCCCGCCGTTGTCCTTATTGTCTGTCCGCCCTTTTTTAGCTTTTGGTTGTCAACTAATCTCATTCAGTGATAAACCAACACCATGGCGCTGTCGTCAACCACTGATGGCTGAGTTATCGACTACTCTCCTGTGGTCGACGCTCACTATGTCTCCCGCTCATTGACTACTCTCACGGTAGCGCCGGATCTTGCGGATCTATTAAATGTGTCAACAACTTGATTCCCGCCTCCATCACGGTTGAGCACCAGGGTGTTGCCATCAAGTTAGATGGTGCTGATGCGATGTCCCGCCCTGGGGCTCATTGTTTACCCGCCGTTGTCCTTACTGTCTACCCGCCCTTTTTTGTGTTGTCATAGTAGAGTTATGGAGCAATCTTGCCTGGTCATCAACAACTACCTTTTGGTTGTCAACTAAATGTCATTCACTGATCAACCACCATGGCGTGGTTGTCGACCACCAGTGCCTGAGTTATCGACTACTCTCCTGTGGTCGACGTTCACTATGTTTGATGGTCGTGCATTGTGTCCTGCTCGTCGACTACTCAGGGTAATGCCGGAGCTTTCTGATGCATCAAATGTGTCCAGGACTTTGATTCCCGCATTCATGACCGTTGCATAACAGCGTGTTACCATCAAGTGTGATGATGCCGATGAGATGTTCCGACCCTGTTTTCATTGTCTGACCGACCTGGTGCTCATTGTCTGCCCGCCTTTGTTCTCATTGTCTGCCCACCTTTTTTCAGCTTTTTGTACATCAGTCATAATGCATTTATGTTATACTACTAAGTACTTTACCTTGACTTCGATAGATGCTCAATAAAGGACAAGCAGCAGCCTTCAAGCACTATTCACTGGCATGGGCGCTCAAACACCCTTGCATCATACTCCTTCGGCGTTGAGTGACCGTGGAGGCATCAGATGTGTCAATCAATCTGATCTGCCTGGTCGAGACTCGGCCACGCTAGCGTAGTCGGTCATTGACGGAGGGACAGTGGTAGGTCATGGATGTCCCGTCATGCATGACCGACTACTCTGCTATGGTAGACATTGACGGTGGACTAATCTGACGACCATTGTCTCTTGCTCGTTGACCGCTCTCAGGGTGACGCCGGATCTTCTTGATGTATCGAATGTGTCGACAACTTGATTCCCATCTGCAAGATGGTTGCATAGATATGAATGCTGGTGGGTTGTCCCGTCTCTCCTCAGTGTCTGCCCGCCCTTTTTTGTCTGTTTATAGTAAAGAGTCACTTTAGGCATTTGGTGATGAACCAAGTGTTATGAGGTCATTGACAATTCATGCGTAGTCTTTGAATACTTTTTGCTAGAACCTGAATCGTGGCTGCTTCGTGTTTGGCAAATTTCTCTTGCTTGCTGACAACTTGTGATCACAACAACTGTGATTCATTGTTACCCAACTTAAATAAGTATGCATTGTAGTGGTTTGAAAAGGAATGTGCAAAGGTGCCTCTAAGCAAGTCTTATGTGGTTACCAGAGGGTGGCGAGAATTGCTCATGAAAGCCAACTTGCCTTAACAGGGAAGACAGATGATCGGTTTGATTATGTAACTTTGGACACGTCTGCGCCATACATGCGTTGGATTTTTTTGGAGTCCACTATTCTACTACTAGCTACCTTTGGGAGGCTTGTGCGCACATAATTATATTCATTAACACCAGCAGCTGGGGCATGGTCGTCTAGCATCCTTACTTGCTCATCAATCAACTATTGGTTACTGATGCAGGGCTAGAGTTCTTCGCGCGGCATGACAAGGAGAAGGCTAAGGCGGCTCGGTCAAAGACATGGGTTATGTTTTCAGTGGGGCAGTTCACTGGCGATGTGGCACCGGTGGTGGCGAAGAGGTTGATCTTGCTCAGGTAGACCCTCATCTGACGAGTGGGTGTGAGGTCGTCCTGGATGTTCGTTCAGCGCATGTTCGCGAGTTGGAGCAGGTTCAGATGGAGTTCTGGCGGAGGGCGTTACGTTTGTCAGCACGGTGCGCACGATTGTACTATTCACAGAGACAGGTGTGATGCCGCTGCGGTACAGGGGCTTGTCGATAGCGCTGCGTTATCTGCGGTACTTAGCGCTGCTGGAGACAGAGCGTATAGTGCATCTCACCCAGATGAATGTCTTCGACTTGGATCGCAGCGGGTCCCCCTCATGCCGTGCGCGGTCGTGGTGGCATGGTGGAGTGACAGCGATCTCGCAGATCCTGCATGGCATGGCGGGATTCAGGATAGGCTGGTGTCGGCGTGCGAGGAGTACTTACGGGGTGAGTGTAGGAAGAGTGCGAAGTCATGGATAATGCAGCGGAGAATGGCGATGGTCGACTCAAAGGGGACGCACGTTGATGGAGTTTCGCAAGGATTTGCTCATTTGGTGTTTCAGGTCTTTGGGGTGTATGCGACAGCTCCCATGTTCATCCCGGGAGAAGTGCTGTTTGCAGCTTTCCCAGAGCTGGACAGCGACGTGGATCGTGAGGGTGATGGTGACGGTGATGGTGAAGGGGATGTTATGGGTGTGTGATTGTGGTACTTGTCGTTGTGGAGTTACAGTTTTTGTATGCCTGTGTAAAACAGTTTTTGTCTATGTCTATGTAGTTTTCACACCCCCTCTGGGTCGGGCGAAGTGTGCTCTTGAGGTGCCTCGCGTGGTGCTCTTCGGGGCATGACGCGACGGTTGCCCGTATACGGAGACTGGCTTCCGTGACAGTGCCAGTGTTCGAAACCCACCACAGTCCCGAGGCGCGAGATTCGCAAGTTGCGCTGAAAACGTTAACGGCTGTGGTGCTCTGCAGCGTGTGACATGCGGTGCAGAACTGGGTGATTGAAGCGCCAATCATTGGGATTTCATTCCTCTTCTTCTGCTTGGTTGTCGACACTTCTCACGTGGTGATCGACCATGCTTAGTTACCATTTCGGGGTTAGAGGTAAAGCAACAAAATGTGTCGGCGCCTTTGATAATCATAATTGCATAACTTGGTTAACCTCAATTCTGTGGCTCGCGCGATGTCCTTCCTCTATCCTCATCATGTGCTTGGCTAGGTTACTGAGTCTGGTGAATAGTTTATGACTATTTAAATATATTTGGAATTGTCAGCGCTAGCGACTGGTATTGGTCTTTACCATTTGATCATCGCCGACAAATCGAAACTGAGTGGGCAACACTACGCGAAGAAATCGCAGGTTATTATATGACTAAAAAGTGGTGGGAGCGTCTTAGGAAATCAGCCAGTGATGAGAAATTCAGAGAAGCGAGACATACCAAGGAAACACACAGCGAGTAAGTATTTCATTCGACACCCGATAAGACCCTATCATACATGATTCCCTCTTATTATAACCATTGAATTCATACAAGACCGCGTCTAATCAGAGGGCAGGGACTTAAGTCGTACATGATTCCGTGAAGTGTGTCATATATGATCTGTCCCGTACTTTACTCGCGGTACTCCCGCCTCGTCCCATATCGGGTAGGACTGCTGAATATCGCGCTTCTCCATCTATCGCGAAGAAGACTGATTTCGTTTCTCTCGATCATGATCGGGAGGTCGTATTTAGCGTCCGAACAATTGTGGCGCAGCATTAAAAAATAGTATTATAGCTATAGTACAGAGGTGAGAGACAAGACTAACAGTAGGGCACCTCACATTGCGTATAACGTATCTAGGCCCAGTGGATCCCCCCGTGGCGTCAATAATCGCAGCGCAATCAGCTTGCGCCTGTGCAAAAATGATGCAGCGGCCTGCCGCGTTGAACATGAATCCATGCATCCTATATTCGGCGCTTGGTTCCCATAATTCGGATATGGTGGTGGTGCTTGCCATTGCCAGACAGATAGTCTCGGCACTGGGCAGTCCAGTGATCCGCAACTGTACAGCTTCTATGAACTCCGCTCGGCACCGTCCGAACGATGTTCGGTCCGAATGCCGGGTACGCGGAGGGTTGCATTTCTGTGAATTATCCTTCTTCAGAGCGGAACGGCTGTGATTGCAGGCTGTAGAGGTAATATATATCCAAGCTTTCACACTTATTCTGTCGCAAATTGGCTTATGGAGGGTCAGGTTGGCCACAGAACCCGTTATGAGCCTTGTTGGCCTCTGAAACCGGTGCGACATATTTGAACATTCAGACGGTCGGTACTAGTGTTGGAATATGAAGTAGGGACATGCTGAACTTCATTATATTGTTTCCGGATTTTCAGAGGGCTCGGGATAGGTGACTTTGAGTTTTCGTCCGACGAAATCGTCACCTTGATCGAAAGGCGCTTAAGCACTCGTACTGTAACCTCGATGTCAAAGCCTCGCGAGAGTGAGTCACCTCAAATTTTTTTGGCAGCACTATCAACTAGCTCATACTTGTCCTTCTGACTGCTTTGAAGGTGATTCAGCTCAGATTCAATGCGGATGGAATATACACCAAGATTTTATTCTCCAAGTCCTGCTGGTGGCTATAGTGTGATGTCGTGGCCCAGAAACAACAACCTACCTCCTGCAACAGTGACCCTCGGCACTGTCAACACACTTGACTCCCGAGCATGTCGAGGCTCGAGCGCACTCTGCATCGGCATCATTGTCATACATCTCCTTGCGACTGCCGACCGCGTTCCATGTGGACTCTCTTAGTCTATCACAGTCACCGAGCTGCGACTGTATCATCCCCGGTGAGTTCCCTTACTTGCATGTTATGTTGTTCATTGCCAACATCGCAATGTTGGCTGAAAACGATGTGGGATGCCCCGATCACTGGTATTGGTGCCTGGTAGGATGTTATCAATTTATCGTTGACCCGTTGACAGAAGTTCGCCGATGACAAGGCTTATCTAGATTCGTGAACTCGATTCTGGATGGTTCAGTAACACTGAGCGCGATCCTATTCCATTCCGGGTAATGGACGCTTTCTGGGGCCCGATTTGGCAAGGCGGGAGGGATTTGAATCATCCCAAGTGATGTACGATTCGGTGAGTCATGTATGACCTCCCTCACTTTTAGCTGGACTACTAATTAGAGGCGGTCTTGTATGAATTTCTTGCTTGTAATTAGAGGGGAGTCATGTACGGAATGTCTCTTAGGACCTGCATTCGAAAGGCGGAGGCATACAACTTTAATGACTGAAATGATTAGCCAGATTATGCAGGGAGCACCGAGTCAATGGAATATTATAGTTACGACTCATTTGTATCAATCTGTCGTGGACTTGTAACGTGGTATGCGTTTCCACGAAGAATCTCTCATCAACTGCTTGCCGCAGCGCTAGTGGTAGGAGGACAGGTATCGCGCACAAATCTAGTCGGCGCGTTCGAAAAGCTTTCTTCACCCTCGTTTCCTAAAGACGACTCCAACTCGACCAAGAACTTACTCCAAAGGCCCGGAAAGGGTATGTCGTCATTGCGGGGACCGTGAGTGCAAGTGCGTTAAGAAAGCGTTCAGAACGGCTCGAACACGGCTGGCATGGCAGACAGACGATGACTTATGAGAATTGACTTCTTCGTTCCATGTTGCTGGTGGTCGCGAGCCAGTCGAAGACCGCCGCACCCGAACAGGGAGTGGGTACCTGGACAAGTGGTGCAGTGGGATTCGAAGCCGAGACCTATTTGCAAGGGTTCCTAGCCCCTCCGAATCGCTGTTTTTCCCTTTTCATTCATCGAAACTGCGGTGATGAAAATGGTTACATTTATATTATACATGTTTGCGCTACTACGATCCCAAGAGAAAAGAGGTGATGAAACTTTGAGATACGGGTACAATCAGATCGGGAATGGTGATGGAGGAAGGAGAGAGGCCTGGGGGCGGTGCCGGCATCCCAGAGCCCCGTCGATGTGGTGTACCCGCACGGCTCTGAATAAGCGTTCGGGTGGCTTGTGGGGAAGAACGGCATACTGTACTATTACGACGTGGTCTTCACATAACGCGTAACGGCGGAGTCATTTGATCTTATCGGACCCCGCCGATCGCCTGGAAATCCTAATCGGGCTTCCATCAAAAAAAATTTCACAAAATCTGTGAAGATTAGATCGAAATAGTACAGTAAAAGTACAGATGTGAGGAGCGGCGCGATTGGTTTGATGGGAAGAGCGGGCAGTTACGTTGACTATGATAGATCAATAGACGCGACATGACACCTGGATGCACATACCGCACACACTTCGCAGCGATTGACGGAGAAAGTTTCTTTTTGCGGTAGCTTCGTCTTGTCGGTAATATACCTGGTGCCGATTCAGCACCCGACCCAACGGCCGTCGCTGTCCATGCATGCACCAGGGCACTCCTTAACCCACCGGAAGAAGTGCGTACAGCCCATCGTTTTCTTCCAGTACACACACATCCTGAAGAGCATCAGCATCATGGAAGGCAAAAGAAATACCAAGCGTACTTTTGAATGAAGGCGAAACGGCGCCCTTATTCACGCAAGAGACTCCATACTTATAGCATCTCGACGTGACCACTCTACCCGCGCTCTCCATACATATTGCACTATTTAAACTACATCACCTACGTACATCTTCAGGATATCACACACCTCATCGGCCGTAGGACGCCCCACAGGTGAGAGAGCAAGGCAACTGTCGACCAAACCTATGTACCATTCTGGCACCGCGGGATTTGTCTGATTCGAGTGGCGTTCTCCGAGGAGAAAGTCTTCCTCAACGTCGGGAACCTCTTCTGCTAGGCACCATAGGACCAACCCTAACGAAAACACGTCTCCAGCCATGGACTTCACATCCCACGCCTCATTCTCCAATTCTGGTGCGATCCAGCCGGGTGTTTTACCTGCCGGTGAGTAATCTATGAGCCTCAACTTGTCGTCCTGACAGAGGACAAGATTGTCCGTTTTCATATCCCCCCAAGCATGCCCAAGGCGATGAAGCCATTGCAAACCCTGAGATGCGTCCATTGCCCAGCCCAGGCGCCTACCCCATGATATATTGCATGAGATGCAATCACGGATAGTGCACTGCTCCTTTGCCCGGTAAACCAAAGAAATTGAGAATGCCGGCTGAAACGGTAACAGATAGCCGATCAGTCGCTCTCCTTGTTCATCCAGCTCAACCACTCCAGCGCTGGGGCGAAGAGCGTAGGGGGACACCGGCAGGCTGAGCATAAACGACAGTTCCGCCACAAATGCATCATCGTGCGGAACACTTGATTCTTTAAGAACCCAATGCTCGCTTTCGGCATCAGCTACCACGGTGATGTGCCGTGAGGACGTTGAGTGTAAAACAGGGTGTAGGGTGGTCACCGGAACCATGCGAATGCCCATGTCCATCCTCTCAACACGTGCTCCATATCGCTGGAGCGAGATGTCGACAATGTACATCTTGTTACATTTCCCATCGAATTCAAGTGAGATACGCCACGTTCCCACTCTAGGTGCCAACGATTCCCTGGCCATTTCGATAATCTTTGAGGGTATATTAGTGCTGGCCGTGGCCTTGCTACAAATCACACTCACGCGATGAAATTCACTACTGCGTAACCACCGGTCCACCTGCTTATCCATCTCCTCGCGTGTGGGCACGTCCCCACGCCCCCGGAAGATGAAAGATACTTCCTTTTTGGGTCGTATATCCTGACGTCCCACCACATATCGATAAAGCCACCCCAGAGGGCCAGTTGATTCGCCCGGAGTAACTGTTTCGAATAACAGCAGCGTCAACACCCCGAACCTGTACCAGCTTAACGAGTGGTGATTCGCAGTGCCTGTGAATCATTAGTGATTCCTCACAGAACGTAGTATTTGGGCACTCGCTCAAAATATCCTCGAGTTGCATTGTCAAGTCAGGAAGGAAACCAACAACGACCAAACAAACTTCAACAATGCTTAAACGGGCCGGGTCGCCGAGACCGGGAGACTGACACCGAATTCGGCTTCATTCTGCGGTTAACGGAACGCTGCTGCAAGGCTACGGCTATAGAGTAGATACAAACGGCCTCATGATGTTCTTAAACATTTTTCGCCGCCATGTCTTTGCGGGTGTTCACAATTTAGACTCACACCATGACAGGGCGGAATTCATCAGTTTGGTAAATCCAGTGAATATTTGATGTTCAGTGGTATTCCATGGATCGCCCCTTCAGTGGATTCCAGCAAATGTGTCAGTGGGATAAACAGGTCGATCCGCTTACTGATTGGGCAAATAATGCCTCTGTGGATTAGGGTATCTTCCCCTATTCCTTCGCACAGTAGGCCTCTCTTCCTCGTATGTTGGTCGCAGCCGCATACTACCAGACTAAACCACTGAAGTGCAAAGAATTCTAGAACCTGACACTTCCTCAAAAGCGCTCATCTACGCCTTGAGCGGGGTACATAGAAAGTAGCGGGAGCCCTTGCGGGAGTGTGCGCTAGTGCATCCTGCGATCGCGCGGGTTACACTAGGGTTGCGCTAGGACCCGAGTGAGTAGTGGGATTTCAGTGAGATTGTGCAAGGTCAAATAATGTTAGGAATTTTGCTGCCAATTTTTGGTCTTCTGAAATGCAATAATGAGTATTATAACCATCATTTACTGTCTTCCCGCCCTCCCCACTAACTGGAATCGGGATCTCGCTCTCGATAATCCTAGTCGGGATCATCGTAACCTATTACCAGGGCAAAATTGAGGCTGCTGAGTTGACTATCAGGCAGAAAACGCTGAACCTGCGTCGTTTGGAAGCACAACGGAATGCTCTTAATGCGCGGCATACGTATGTGAATCGGCGTTTGTGGCTAACAGCTCATTCTTTAGTGAAATTCTTCAGAGAGGAGCTACAGCTCTTACAAGAACTTGGCAGCTACGTCGGCAAAGTGGTCAAAGTAATGGGAAAGAACAAGGTTCTCGTTAAGGTACAACCTGAAGGAAAACTTGAATATAGTGAGTGCCGTACTTAACACGTCTGTAGACAAGATCTTCTCGTAGACTTTGTACATGATAATCACCGTATTTAATTATTTCACTGTCCAAGAGAACCTGCAGTGATGTGCACCGCCAACATTCACCGACATGACAAAGGTGTCATGTCTTCTTCTCACTTGATTCATTCCATTGGATCTACATCTTGTGTAAATGTTTCCAAGCGTTTCACTAAGGACAGCTTTAGAAAGATACAGGCGTTTTGGAGGCCTGTTCTGACTTTGGATGCTGGGAGACCTCTTGTTAATGTAGGAAAACGGAATGCCACAATTCTTATTCCATAATGCAACTTCCATAATGTCCGTGGGATTCTGTTCAAATTCAGAGGGAAATCGATGAGGACGCATTGCGGAGAAGCCAGCTTTCATGGTGGACGCATTGACGATGCAGACATTGCCTGCCTACTCGGATCGACTTAGATATTTATGGACTTTCTTGATATGCGACCACCTCATACACGACGTGCGGTTAGGCGCGTAGTGTAAAATTAGTTTGTTTCTCTTCATTTTTGGACTTACCTTGTAAAACAGTACCACTCACCCGTAGAATTACTCACCCGGACACTACAGTACTCTATTCTTGGACTCTTCTTTTAGTATTTAGGCTTTAGCACGCTTCTTTTTTTTTTCTTGTCTTCGTACCACCACGATTTATCTACGCATTATCTACGCTAAGCTTACTCTGAGTTCGACTCAGAGCCTACCCACCATATTAGTTCACCCGACTTGCCATCATTCCTCCTCCAACTCATCCTTCTCGCTCCGCGCCTGTGCCGTATCCGGACGACTGTACTCTCGATTTTGACCCGCGTGGAGATACATCCACGCGACGACACCGTCCCTACTTCAAATTATTATTTTGCGACTGTCCTGGTGCTGACAGTCTGCAAGGACTTTCTGCATCCACGCGCAGGAAAGGAAGCTTTTGAAGATCTCGGCGACCATGATCCTCTGCCATCCATCTCAGTGGCATCTATCCTGGAAGAGATATTGCAGGAAGAAGTGCACAACATCTTCCATCTCCTGCTTGCTGCTCTGACGTCCCCGACGCGTCTAAGGTCTTCCATGTTTCGTGGACAGCACCTGTATTGGGCGGTGAATATGTGCCATGATGTGTAGGCTTGGTTGGATGACTCGACTGATGCTCCCATGGCAAATAGTCTGTTTCCGCTTCGTTTGAAAGCTGGAGATATACTGGATAGTATCCTTCGCTTCTCATGCAGACACTTAGAATGTGTCAGTAACAGTGTAACTTGTCTGGTAGGCTATATAATAGAAATCTATGTCCATTATTTATTCTGAGTGGTTTATTTTGGCTGTTCAAACAGTTGAGAATCGCATTTTTTGAGATCGAAAGTATGGAAGTGCGTTGAGTTATTCGCCTGCCTCGCCTCCTCGCAACCATCATCCTTCACCGCCATTTCCTACCTTGCCTCCACCTTTATGCACTTTGTCGGGCTGCGGTTCTTGCTCTCGCAAGTAGCGGGGCCCCGCAAATGTGTCTCGTGCACGTCGCTAACCCCCGCGCAATTGCTCGGGGGTCGTCGGCGGGCACGAAATCTAACACCAGCCTCTTAGGGTTATATAGGAAGAACAGAAGCAGTAGGGTTTGAACCCTGGGTGCACAAACCCTGGAGGACTCAACCCAGAGTGCTAGCTGGAGAGGCCTCAATGAGCAGCTAGTAAGGCTATCAGCGGACTCATGACACAGACCTCCGCACTACTGCAGCATGTATGCTAGCTGAATTGGCTAGAGGTCCCAATGCACTACAGTGCTCATAGTGTATACCTCTGCCTTGCTGCAGTAAGTATGCTAGCTGAATTGGCTAGAGGTGGGCTACTAGTAAGGACATCAGTACACATATCGGATATCTAAGACCTCTGCACTTCTGCTGCATGTATGCTAACTGAATTGACTAGAGGCCTCAATGCACCACTGTACTTATGACATACTGCAGCAGATATGTTAGCTGAATTGGCTAGAGGCCTTCATATGCCACTGCGCTTATGACATACTGCAGCAGGTATGCTAGCTGAATTGGCTAGAGGTCTCAATAAGCCATTGCACTCATAATGTACTGCAGCATGTATGCTAGCTGAATTGGCTAGAGGCTTCAATGCATCACTGCGCTCATAACAACAGAGACCTTTGCACTGCTGCAGCATGTATGCTCACTGAATTGGCTAGAGGCGGCAAAGAGTCATTATACTCATAACGTAGACCTGTGCACTACTGCAGCATGTATGCTAGCTGAATTGGCTAAAGGATTCAGTGAGCCACTGACAGCCCTTAATAAGCCACTAGTAAGGACATCAGCACACTTACCGAGTATCTAAGACCTTGCACTGCTATAGCATGTATGCTAGCTGAATTGACTAGAGGCCTCTCTATGCTACTGCGCTTATGACGTACTGCAGCAGGTATGCTAGCTGAATTGGCTAGAGGGCTCAATGCACCACTACGCTTATGACATACTGCGGCAGATATGCTAGCTGAATTGGCTAGTGGCTCCAATGCATCACTGCATTCCTAACAAAGACCTTTGCACTGCTGTAGCATGTATGCTAGCTGAATTGGCTAGAGGCTTCAATGCATCACTGCGCTCATAACAGAGACCTTTGCACTGCTGCAGCATGTATGCTCACTGAATTGGCTAGAGGCGGCAAAGAGTCATTATACTCATGACGTAGACCTGTGCACTACTGTAGCATGTATGCTAGCTGAATTGGCTAGAGGATTCAGTGAGCCACTGACAGCCCTTAATAAGCCACTAGTAAGGACATCAGCACACTTATCGAGTATCTAAGACCTTTGCACTGCTATAGCATATATGCTAGCTGAATTGACTAGAGGCCTCTATATGCCACTGCGCTTATGACGTACTGCAGCAGGTATGCTAGCTGAATTGGCTAGAGGTCTCCATATGCTACTGCGCTTATGATGTACTGCAGCAGGTATGCTAGCTGAATTGGCTAGAGGGCTCAATGCACCACAGCACTCATGACTAAGACCTTTGCACTGCTGCAGTATGTATACTAGCTGAATTAGCTAGAGGCCCCAATGCACCACAGTGTTTATGATATAGACCTCTGCATTCTTTATAGAGGCGGCAAAGAGTCATTACACTCATGACGTAGATCTGTGCATTACTCCAGCGCGTATGCTAGCTATATATGCTAGCTGAATTTAGTCTCTCATAGACAGATGCTATACTGTAGGCTTTCGACCATATCTTCACAGCTTGTGATGCGTTCTTGGATGCGTTATGGTTGTGAAGATGTAGTAAACATCTTCATTAGGCACAAAAATCATATACTGTAGTCTTTCGACCGTATCTTCACGGCCTGTGATGCGTTATGGTTGTGAAGGTGTAGCGAACATCTTCACGGGGTCTAGAAGCATCGAAAATTTCCTTATTTGGATGCTCCGGCGTTAGCCGGAGCGGAAAATTTGCCTATTTGAGTGAACACTACCAACTTTTGGGGTCCGTGATGTGTTATGATGTACCTGGATCTTCGCTTCACAGCCCCGCGTGACGCGTTATGTGAAGATGCGGTCGAAAGACTACAGTAACTTACCATATTGTACACTTTCAACTGGATGTTCGAATAATGCATCACGTGGGCCTTTGAACTGAACTTATCCCCTTTCATAACACATTACGGACCTCGATTTCAGGGCCAAATGGCCTAAAACAGGAAAAAGTTCGCTCCTGCCTGTGGCGGGACATCCAAATATAGTAAGTCGGGCCCCGTGCCTGAGATTGAACTTAGTTTCTATAAGTTCTTTGCATAACGTGTCACGAACAGCGAACATCCAGTCAAAAGTATATAGTATTTGGAGACTTTGGCGTTAGCTGGAGCAAAAAAATTGGCATTTTAAGCGAACATCAGCAACTTTTAGGGTTTGTGACGTGTTATGATGTATCTGGATTAGGGTTTTCGAGTCAGGTTAAGCTTGACTGGTCAAGTTGCTTAACTTGACTGGACCTGATCGAAAATTTGACCAATGACCGTTAACCGGTCAAATAATATGACCGGTTACGATCATAGGTCAAGGCTTGAGCAGGAATCCTGCGTAACCACAGATAACTGGTTAAACAGTTATGACTGACATTTTTCGTGCCGTACGAGCATGCCAGTGCTAAATAGTACTAGCTGCAACTCGTAATTTCGTAGTACACGACAACTCCCACACCTCTCTGTCACGAATCGCCCTTCTCGCGACTTGAAGACCGGAGTCGCGGACCGGTTACCTAAGGCTGTGCACGCAACTTTTGGCCCACGGGCCAAAAACCTGCGTGCACAGCCACGCAGCCACATGGTGCAACGCTAAGACGGTGACACCGGTGACAGACTCTTAGCGTGCGGCACATGACTTCCCACATGTATCCTCTTATCATCCACTCTCATCCACCTGCTGATTCTCCTTTTGGGTTTCCTATTGTTCACATAGCCACACGATCCAGATATATATGCATGACCCTTGTAGATAGTTCCCCACTCTGTCCTCTTTTGTCTCCGTACTACACAGTCCTCTCTGTACTACGTCGAGCTAGCACAGCGTCTCTTACGCTTATTCTATATCATCTCTATCTGCTCTCTCTCCCATCGCTCCCCTAGTCGCGGCCTGAGCGGTCTTGTGCTCACGTGGTCACTGTTCTTGACATTAGGACAGAGTCTTCATTACGCTCACCCCGCGTATGTCCTGCACCGAGGACTCCTGCACCGCTGATTACGATCATCTTCCCAACTGCCCACGTCGTCCCCGAGCCACCAAGCTTACCTTGAAAAAGGTGCCTCCTGGTAAGAAGGTCCTTGATAACCACGCTGCCTTCTGCTTGCACCTCCCCATAGTGGCCCAACACCGACAATATCTTCGTCGAGATCAACGCGATCAGCAGCGATCTCACCCATACCGTCGTCCACCCCCCATCTTTGTTCCTGCCAAGTACACCTCTGCCTAGAGCCCCATCGCCACCACGTCTTTCAAAGCGCCACAGTACATCACTGAAGCCGACTTCGTCAATCCCAAACCCCTTCCCACTTCCACTGTCGACGGCAACGGTAAACGTTATCTCGTTATCAAGAACCGAGGCCGTTGCGAAATCAAATACTACGACTCTGGAAACCCTGACAAACAGAAAGGGTGGTACTATATTGGCGAAGACGAGTCAGTCTTCATCGCAACCCATCATCTTCCAGATCCACCTAGCGAAGACGAGGAAGAGGAGAACCAAGCTGAGTCTACCCCTATACAGCCAGTAATCGTCGCTCCAACCCCTGTCGTAGCATCAGGACATCGTGTTGGACGATCTCCAGCCCTTCCACACGTTACTCCCCCTGTCAGTCCGCCGCCACCATCGGAACCTTCCTCCTCCTCTGACGAAGAAGGCCCGAACTCACCTGAACGTACCACTGTATCCCCTCCCCCATCTCTGTCACCGCCATCATCCCCATCGCCGCCACCGCCACCACCCGCTGTCGTCGCTGTTATCCCTCGACCAATGTCTCGCTCAGATCGCGGCACCAAGCCTAAGCCTTTCGCAGGTGATCGCAGCCAGTCACGCCTTTTTATCCAAGAACTTCACAACTTTCTCCGTCTTAATGCTGCCAACTATACCACTGAACCTGACAAAATCTCCTTTTTCTTCACCTGCTTCGAGCGCGACACCACTGCTGGAGAATGGGCCTCCAATGGCATGGAAGCCTACGACAACGAGACGGCAGCCACATTCACTGGCACCAAAGTTTGGAGCACGATCGCAGACTGTGTTACCCAATTCACCGCCGCCTTCGGTGCACTCGATCCCACCACTGCCGCTCGCAATGACCTTGACGCTCTGCGCCAGCGGGGAGAGTTTGCCAAGATTGACGCGTTCATGACGCGCTTTCAAACTCTCTCGCTCAAGTCTAAGTACGAGGAAGCCGCCCTTATCCACTTCTTCAAGCAGGGCATTCGCTCTGAGACTCGCTCCGTCATCTCGAAGCAGCATCCCCAGCCTGCCGATTTGGCGCAGTGGAAGGAACGAGTGGTCAACTTCGAGAACGCCGAAGCGGCGCTCAAGGCTGAGAACGCGGCTAGGTATCCCTCGCGCTTTTACAGCCAGCCTCGTGCTACAAACACCCCTTCTCAAGACATGGGTGTTCCTATGGATGTTGACGCCCAACGGCGCACCTCAGGTGCAACTTCTAGTTTTGCTGGGCTTACGAGACTGACCCCCATGGACAGAGAACGTCTCCGTCGTCAAGGTGCTTGCTTCCGATGCCGCCGACCTGGTCACATGTCTCGTGACTGCCCAGGACGCGAACCCGACCCCGCGCCTGCACCCGCACCCCGAACCTCTGGACGCTCCATTCGTAGCACGGACGTAACTCCTGCTACCGACACCCCCACTGCCTCCACATCGACGGTCCAACCCGTCGGCACTCGTGATGCAATCAAGGAATTGAGCGACGCGTTCAACCGTGTCAAAGGGCTCCAGGGAGAAGAGAAGGCAGAGGCGGCTAGTTATTTGAAGGATCTTGTTGCGCATATGGATTTTTAGAGCACTCCCCCACCGCAACGTTGGGAGGAGTTGTACAATATACTGCTGGAAGTGCCGGGCGAAATAAATTTTCGGTTTTGTCATCCCTTTGTGAGCGTATCCATCCTTCAGAACTTCGGATGTCAGCAATCACAAGAAATCGACAGACACCTTCGCTTGTACTCCGAACCGAATTCATCAGAAAAGTCTCCGGCAGACAAATCGTTGCTCAGGTGCTTATTGACAGCGGCGCCGAAGGAATCATCATCAACAGCAAGTTCGCTAAACGCCACCACTTGACCCTTCTTCCTGTTCCCAAACCCTTTCCCGTTCGAAATGTCGATGGATCTGAGAACATCATGGACTACGTCACTCATTTCACTCTTCAGCATGCACGAATTTACAACCATGACCGTACAGCATACCATGAAGAGGAAATCAAGCTCTACGTCACCGACATTGGTGATCACGATGTAATCCTCGGAACCGACTGGCTTGACGAACACAATCCCGAGATTGACTGGGCCGGTTATGAGCTGCACTTTACACGGTGTCCAGCCTCTTGTATTCATAGGCCTAAACCGCCAGTCACTCACGTACGTGCCAAAGCTAAACAAACCCCCGTCATCGCTCATACCATTCCCCATGATCCTCGACTCCACCACCGAGACTATGAAGTCAAATGGAGTGACCCCATTCCAGGCGCTGTTGCCAAACCAGTGCAACGACGCGCTGGAAGACGTCTTCCTGTTCGCGTCTTCAACCATGTTCAAGTACCGGTGGTCCTCTTCACCGAGGACGAGGACGAAGAACCGGAGGTTGACCCTATTTGGACGCAAGATGTCTTCGAACAACATTACCACCACGATGACTATCCTCGACCCTCTTCTACTCCATTAGACCCCACTGATGTTCACATTCGAGCCACATTCACGAACTCACAGAAACTGGCTGAAGCGGCTCAAGCTCAAGCCAAACCGGACGATCGTCCGCTCAAGGAACGTGTTCCTTCCCCGTATCATGCGTTTCTCACCGTCTTTGACAAGCGAACCTCTGAACGACTCCCTGCTCATAACACTTGGGACCATGCCATCGATCTCAAACCAGACTTCGAGCCCAAGACTTGCAAGACGTACCCGCTCTCTCCAGACGAACAGAAGCAGCTTGACTCGTTTCTGGATGAGAATCTCAAGAAAGGGTATATCCGACCTTCGAAGTCGTCCATGGCGAGTCCTTTCTTCTTTGTCAAGAAAAAGGATGGATCATTGCGCCCTGTACAGGACTACTGCGAACTCAACAAGGGCACTGTCAAGAATGAGTATCCACTTCCGCTTATTCCAGAACTCATCGACAAACTCAAGGGCGCTCGTATCTTCTCCAAGATAGATCTTCGTTGGGGGTATAACAATGTACGTATGAAGGAAGGAGACGAGTGGAAGGGGGCCTTCAAGACTAACTGAGGGCTTTTCGAACCAACGGTCATGTTCTTTGGACTCATGAACTCCCCGGCGACCTTTCAGGCGATGATGAACAGTATCCTCAAGGATCTCATCGACTCTGGGAAGGTCGTCGTCTACATGGACGATATCCTGATCTTCACCAAGACCCTGGAAGAGCACAGACGCCTTGTACGAGAGGTCCTGCAGCGTCTCCAAGACCATGACCTTTACGCCAAACCAGAGAAGTGCATCTTCGAAGCTGAGTCCGTCGAGTTTCTAGGACTTATCATTTCTCACAACACACTTCGCATGGACCCGGTCAAAGTATCCGGCGTAGCGCAGTGACTAACTCTGCGTCAAGTCAAGGATGTCCAAGCCTTCCTCGGATTCAGAAACTTCTACAGACGATTCATCAAAGACTTCTCGAAGATTGCTCAACCACTATTCGATCTTACCAAGAAAGATCATGTATGGGATTGGAGTTCCGCCGCCCAAACAGCCTTTCAGGCTCTCAAAGATGTGTTTACCTCTGCTCCTGTTCTAATCATGCCGGATCCTGATAAACCCTATCGCGTGGAAGCAGATGCATCTGATTTTGCGACCGGAGCCACGCTCTACCAGCAGGGAACTGACGAGCAATGGCATCCGTGTGCTTTCCTGTCCAAGTCTCTCAACGAAACCCAACGCAACTACGACATTCACGACAAAGAACTCCTTGGCATCATTCGAGCGCTAGAGGATTGGCGACACTACCTCGAAGGCGCGCGCCATAAGGTCGAAGTCATCACTGACCACAAGAACCTGGAGTACTTTACCCAGTCCCAGAAGCTGAGTCGTCGTCAAGCCCGATGGGCGTTATTCCTTACGCGCTTTGACTTTGAACTGATTCATAAACGAGGAACCCTGAACCATAGCGACCCTCTCTCTCGCCGACCAGACCATAAAGAGGGGGTCGAGGACAACAACGCAGATCGCGTACTGCTAGATCCCACATTCTTCCGCATTCGTGCTGTACGTCCAGGCGCAGTGACGTCCATTGGAGATAACGAGTTAAGAAAACGAATTCGAGAGTGTCCATCAAAGGACAAGGAAGTCCTTAGTGCGTTAGACGTCATTCTTAACAATGGACCTCGTTCGCTGGTCAAGAATCTACAGGAATGGAACTACGAAGAAGGCCTAGTACTCTTTCGGGGAAAGGTTTATGTTCCTAAGGACGCCGCGCTTCGTCGAGACATTGTCAAGATGCACCATGACTCGGTCGTTGCTGGACACCCTGGGCGTTATAAGACCTATGAACTCGTGAGCCGCGAGTTCTGGTGGCCAGGCATGTCTGTTTTCATCCGCGACTATGTGCGAGGCTGCCCCACTTGTCAGGTTACCAAGGTCAACAATCATCCGCCACACATTCCCCTAGTCCCCAATGAAATCCCCACTCGACCCTTCGGCATTATCACTAGTGACTTCATCGTTGGACTTCCCGAATGTGATGGGTATAACGCGATACACTGCGTCGTCGATCGATCCACGAAAGGAGTCGTCGTCACCCCATGTCGCGACACCGTAGACGCTGACGGTACCATCGATCTTCTCCTGAACAATACCTATCGACGATATGGACTCTGGGACAAGATGATCACTGACCGCGGTCCCCAATTCGCTAGCCAAGTCATGCAAGGAATCCACAAACGCCTTGGTATTGTCTCCGCTCTCAGCACTGCCTACCATCCCGAGACGGACGGCGAGACCGAACGGTATAATCAAGAGCTAGAGCAATACCTGCGCGTGTTCTGCAATTACCGCCAGGACGATTGGGTTAAGCACCTTCCCTTTGCCGAGTTCTCCCATAACGTTCGCATTCACTCCGCCACAGGGAAGTCACCGTTTGAATTGCTACATGGATTCCTCCCACGACTATTCCCACCACTCCGCACCGACTCGCATCTTCCAGCACTCGAGTCCCGCCAACAGACGTTGAAGGAGTTACGAGAAGAAGTAGAGGCGAGTTTGAAGAGTGCCGCCGAAGTTATGAAGGCGCAGCATGGCAACCACCTACTCGACCATCCGACATTCAAGGTCGGGGATAAGGTGTTGCTCGATGGGAAGAACATCGCGACAACGAGGCCCAAAGCTAAGTTGTCAAACAAGCGCTACGGTCCATTCGAAATCACTGAAGTCCTCGGCACAGTGAACTTCCGCCTCAGACTGCCGAACAACTGGCAGATCCACAACGTATTCCATGCTTCCCTCCTCATTCCCTGGGTCGAGACCGATGCTCACGGCCCTCCCCTTCCTTCCGAACTCCCTGACCTCGAGAGCGGCACCAAGAAGTTCGACGTGGAGGCCGTTTTGGATTCACGCAAGCCGAGCAATGGACGAGGAACGAGCTACTTGGTAAAGTGGCTTGGTTATCCTAGCTCCGAGAACACTTGGGAGCCAGCGTCCAACTTTAACGCTTGGGCGAAAGAGTTGGTCTACGAGTTCCACCGACAAAATCCCACTGCCTACCGCGCTCCCACCGCTGATGACACCCCAGTAACCCCACCTCGAAGAAGTACACGAATTCGCACTCGTGCCCCTCGTACACGCGCGCTCTTTGGTCTTACAATAGGCGATATTTGGCGCTCTACTCCTGTGCTCCAGGCGCAAGCACAGCCTAAAGAGGGGGTATTGTCACGAATCGCCCTTCTCGCGACCTGAAGACCGGAGTCGCGGACCGGTTACCTAAGGCTGTGCACGCAACTTTTGGCCCACGGGCCAAAAACCTGCGTGCACAGCCACGCAGCCACATGGTGCAACGCTAAGACGGTGACACCGGTGACAGACTCTTAGCGTACGGCACATGACTTCCCACATGTATCCTCTTATCATCCACTCTCATCCACCTGCTGATTCTCCTTTTGGGTTTCCTATTGTTCACATAGCCACACAATCCAGATATATATGCATGACCCTTGTAGATAGTTCCCCACTCTGTCCTCTTTTGTCTCCGTACTACACAGTCCTCTCTGTACTACGTCGAGCTAGCACAGCGTCTCTTACGCTTATTCTATATCATCTCTATCTGCTCTCTCTCCCATCGCTCCCCTAGTCGCGGCCTGAGCGGTCTTATGCTCACGTGGTCACTGTTCTTGACACTGTCGACAATGCAACATTGTGGACAACGCCGCATGACGTGAGGCAGTGAGGGGTAGGTGGGGGGTAAGAGAAGGCGAGCTGTCGTGAGACTGGGTTTCATTATTGCCACGTCGTCGTGACGAGATTGTAGTGATGGTGGTGATATTGCGATTACAGGCGTTGACTTGTTATGGCTGTTGTGGCGGTGGCTTTATCATCATCATCGGTATGAAGAGGTGGTTGTGGGCCTTGCAGTGGGGTGGTCATTCTCATTGTGTAGTCCTGTTAATGAAGGTAAGTTGGAATTGAAATACAGTAAAAATTGCCCACCTCGACAACGTCGGCTGTCAGCAGACAGCACAGTGTTGAACCACTAAGGAATAGCCTGGGTAATACTGCGGGTAACGGCCTTACTCCGTCTTTCTGACCCGCCAATACCGTATACCGCCAGTGCGGTATGCGGGTGCAGGTCGGTATACGGTATACCGCACAATACCGTTACCCGTCAACTAAAACTTACTCCCACCATATCACCGATGTAGAAAAATGCTATTCTAGTCACTATCGCTGTCTGTAAGTACTATGGCCTCGTAACCGGGCTCAAAATCAATATCATCCTTGTCCATGTCTTCCTTTGAGACATGAACAGCACCATCCTTCGTAATATCCAGCAGAACATCATTACTAACGTACCCGAGAATACTCCAAGCTCCAAGGCACATCAGTGCACGAATACTCTGAGGACTGAGCCGGTTGCGCTCCCATGTAATCAGTCGACGTGTGCGACTACTGTATTATTACCATCTTATCTTCGCATAATGCGTAACGCGGACTTGTGAAATGAAGAGTAAGCCTTACCATAACGCATAACGGGCAGGATTCTCAGGCACAAGAAGCTTAAAAAGGAAAATTTTTGGGCCCGCCTAACGACGGGCAACCTAAATAAGGAAATTATCTCGGTTTTGAAGAGCTACTCTTGTGAAGAGTATGCGTAATGCATAACACCCTGTGAAGATAAGGTCGAAATAGTATAGTAAACACACGCTCCACGTTGACCGACATTGCTGTAAAGACGGCCAGATATTAGTGTAAGCAGAAACATAGAACAATGCCAACTCACCTGGGATACTGTAGTGTTTCGACCGCAACTTCATGGTCTTTTACCGTGATGGTAGACCCTGACCAAGATATAGCTTCGCGCCCAGGCACACAGGCGGAAATTACCCAATTGGGATGCCCCCGCCACTAGGCGGGGCCGAAAATTTCCTTTTTGAGTGAGGCGACCCTGAAAATCTTGACCGTGACGCGATATGCTATATGTATAGCTTTGCTTCGGGAGGTGCCGTGATCCGATATGCGAATTAACGGTCGAAACGTTACAGTAGTATGATAATCGAGAGCCATCTGCGCTAATTGAGGAAACTCGAGCTGGTGCTTTGTTCACCAATCGATTATGTTGTCGACGCGGATTGTCTTCATGTTGGGGTACCGCTCCAATTCATTGTCGTCATCCTCGTCGTCAACTGCTTCAGCACGGCGTCGCAGTGAAAACATACTTAAACAGCTCTGTAAAGGCACATTAGGTCAAGTCAACGTCCAATAAGGCCAACCGAAGCGTACCGTGTCAGTTTCTTGTGCAGATTTTTGAGTACTCTTGGGAAGAAGATCGACTCGGTTGGCATAACACGCTTCGTATCGAGCGCGTATGATGGTCCGAGCCTCGTCAATCCAGTGGTCTTCCCAGTTGTGGTCCCGGAAGTACTTCATCAGGAAAAGTGGTCCTACCATTGAGTAGACTCAGGCAAACTAAAGGGCATATAGTTACCTTAGGACATACAAGCCCAGAATCCTACCGAGTCTCCTCAAGCCACAGTCCACGTGTGCCCCATTCTTAAGTCAACCTCAAATTGACTTAAGTTGATTATTTACAACTTGTATCTAACTTGAGTAGCTTTAAGAATACTGTAAGTACACTTAAATTAACTAGAAATAAACCTATACAAGCATAAAGCAGCTATGAACCAACTTTTAGCAGCGTAAAGCAGCTATGAACTAACTTTTAGCAGCGTAAATCAACTATAAAATAACATACAATAACATAAGTTTATTCTAAGTAATCTATAAACGACGTAATTTTACTAGAAGTTTGTTACTAACTGACTTAAGTCTTACTTGAAGTTACCGACTGACTGACTTCAAACTTGTTATTGACTAACTTCAAAGCACGAAACAGAAGCAGAAGCAGATCCAAAAACCAATCCCTATTATTGAGATATACTATTAATTGCAGGTAGTGTAGAAGGCGAATATGTAGCGACTGAAATGTATGCATTAAATGATAGTAGAAATTTAGGCGGTGGAGACACCCTTAGCAGCTTGCTCAGCTTCCTCCTCTGCAATAGCTTGAGCCTCCAGATCCTCAAACGCGACGTTGGACATGTCATTGGAGCTCATATCCAACATAAATGCTTGACTAGAATGAGTACTGTTAAGAGGTCAGTAACAAGCAGCATATAAATCATATCACTCACATAATGCGCTCATAAGTCTTGCGCTGAAGGCGAGTCGCATACGTAGGCATTTGTTGAAGCATCATATTGAAGGATGAACCATGAGCGAGATACCTAAATAATAATCAATGGACATATACAATAAAAGAAAAAAGCCAGACCTTGGGCGAACAGCAGCTGTGAACTCGGCCCCATCATTCATGCCACTAGACCATGAACGAATAGCGAACTCATACTAAACAATATTCAGCGAAGTATGTTTATAAGAAAAAAACATACCATAGTAGCCACCAAGACGAACATCTCCTTGGGTACCGATTTCTTCTCGATCATGTACCGAAAAACCTCAGAATCCAAAGAACCCTTGCCCGAGACAAACTGAAGACGTGGAAGAGTATCAAAAATAGAGGACGCCCAAGGCTGTCTAACATCGACGGTCATATTCTAATGTGGTATTAGTAGAGTTATATGATTAAGAAGAACATACCTCAAGATCGATACCGCCATACTTGAAGTGGCCTTCGTCCAAGAGCCAATGAACGCGAGCTTTGATTTCGGGAGGAGTAAGCTTTCCTGGAATACCGTAGACGCCGTTGATATCGGTGCGCGCCTTCTGAATGCCAGAATTGATCAGACTGTCGCGTCCATAACCAATCTATAACAAATGAGTAGTGTGCAATATGAAAGACATACACATACATAAGTAGCACTGTTCGCCAGGCGCTCTGGATCTGAAATGATGCGCTCGTAAGTCTCCATGAGCTCTGGGCCTCCAATGTTGGGATCCTCAGCAGTCATACGCATAGTCTCCATTACAAAGGCCATCTTCTCATCAGCAGACGGATAGGCGTTCTCGGTAGCTGTTCGACGACGAGCCATCCTCTTGCCCGCATCTGAAAAGCGCACCTGACGCGGAGTCATATGCTTACGCGTAATCTTGTAAGTCCTTGGTTTCGCAATAACAGGACGAGTAACAGTAAGACGATGACGACGAGTAGTTGGTGACTCAGAGGTGGAGGTTCGAGGACGCTTGGCAATAGGAGAGGAATCAGAGTCAGAGTCTCGACGAGGGCGCTTGGTCTTTGGTGTAATGGGAGTGACGTCTTCAACGTCCATCTATGAAGCAATAAGCAGTTGTTTATTAGTTCAAAGAACACTCACCTCCTCATCGCTGAAATTGCGCGACACATCATCCTCCTCCTCGTCATCAATCTCCTGCAAGAGTGGCATGTCCTGATCGTCATCGGGTTCCGGCTTGACGAAGAAATCCTCCTCGTCCTCGTCTTCAGCAGCGTCCTCGTTCTCCTTAGTCCAGGTCTTGATGCAGTTTTCCCGAATGGCCTTCACCGCCTTCTCTATGGATACAGTGTATTAGAATATAACATATCAAGAGAGTGTAATGCAGCACGTACTGTCAACAAAACCATTGGAGGCTGACGGTCCAAAGAAAACTTTCAGTCCGCTGTCAGGAGATGCAGGTGCATTGTCGTCGTCGTCGCTGTCCTCATCATTCTTCTTGAGAGCGTCAGCGCATTCTCGAATAGCTAAAATCTGATTAATAATGGCAATAGGGAAAAAAACATACGCACCCTGCTGACGCTTCTCTTCTGCAGCCTTGGTCTCCTCGCGCTTACGCCGTTTCAGCTCAGCAAGCTGAGCCTTCTCGGCTTTAGTAAGAGAAGGGGGAGAAGACGATGTGCTCGGTGACGCTGTGCTCGATGATGGCGAAGTCGATTTGGAGGCGACCTTTCCATGCGCTCCAAGAACTGCCGGCGCCAAACGGGGCTCAGGAGCGACTTTGACCTTGGCCTTGCTAGACGCGGAGCCTTTCTTGGCGACGTTGAGTGGGTCGGCGAGTTTGGCGGAGGGCTTGGTCTGACGCTTGCCTGCCATTGGACGAGGATTAGAAAGTGAAGGGGAAATGGAAAGAAAGAAAGAAACGGGCGAAACACGAACTGGAAGCCCTTATTAAATAGTCTCAATTTCTGCCTCATGTTGCGGCCTCGTTGCCCGCCCATATAAGCGACTCCGCGATATAACGTAAAATTGTAGCGTGTCTGGGCGGTGGGTTCAGAGAAAGCCGCCAATGAGAGACGACAATAGGGATGGTGGTGGTTCGAGAGAAAGCCGTGTGACGTGGCCGATCAACCTTTCTACCAATCATGCTTACATGGTGACTTTCCCAGATATTCTCCTAGCGTCAAATACTACTGCTACTATACAAATTCTGACCATTTAGAAAGTTTATCAAGAGCATTAGCCCATCTCGACCGCCTATCCGCCCACCATGAAGCTTTCTCCTCCTCCGACATCTGTGGCCAGATGTGTTCCATAAACTCCCGATCAGTCATACACCCATTATACACGTAACGAAAAAGACCGCCAGCAGAGAAATGAACAACAGACATACGCTCTTCGTGTTCTTGAATATTCACGTTGGAGTGGGTGAGCAGAGCAGACGGTAGCATGATAGTCGAGCCGGGGGGGGGAACCGAATGATAAGGCCTAAATCCCAAATAATAAGATGACCCCCTTTATCTGGGTCGTAATCCCCCAACGCTGTGACCGCACACCAACCCCAAGCTAAATTGCCTTGGTCAGTGTGAGGCCAGGTAACAGTCATACGACCGGTATTGCTAGTCTCGCACGCCCAAACACCACCTAGAATCCCTCCTGGAAATGGATTGGCCAACCTAGGTAAAACACCAACTAGCGTTCGAAGGTCCTCCATACATTCCTCATGGATCTGCGGTTGATACGTCTTAAACAAATCTTTAATATAACATCAGACAATCAATAAATGAGAACAGTTTCGACGCTTACGATTTGTCCATCCTGCAATTCGCTCCATGCCTGGATCTGAAAGAACCTCCTCGATACCCTCAGCGTCACCAGGATACTGTCGAAGAATACTAGGCTCTGTCTGTCCACCGCCGTTGGAAGCTCCAGCAGTAAATTCCTGAAATGGGCCGCGGCGATGTTCTCTATACCTTGTTTTTGCTCGAGATCGTCGAAACGCAGCCTCAGTACTGGCAATTGCCTGAGAATAAGACATGCCCGTCTTCTTCCCAGGCTGGTCGCGAGGACGACCACCCAAAAGCATAATAATACGGCCTTGTGCATCCACAATAGCGCGCGTTTTCCTGGGAGACGAAACAATTAATAATATAAAAATAATATAAATTCAATGTCTTACCGACCGTCCCAGTAAACAGACTTTAGAGTACCTAGCTTGAGAGCTTCGTCTAGAGAAAGGTCTGTACGAGGCAGGTCGAACGTTTGCCCAATCCATCCAGGAGCGGTAATGGGTGCATCCTCATGGTCGTAATCCTCCAGCTCAATAGGACTATCCATTTCGGCAAGACGTTGTTGAGTAACCTGTTTAGCACGAGTCTGAGAGGTGGAAGGGCCTGGACCTGGAAGCCCATACTCCTTGGCGCTCCTCTTAATGCCCTGCTTGCGGTTTTTTCAACTACGATAGGGTAGCTTAATAGCGTCACCTAAAGTGAATGTGGAAGGAGAAGAGGACCGCGAAGGGGAACGTGAGGAGGAATGGGCATCAACAGAAGGGGATGGAGAGACAGATCGAGAGGCTAATGGGGATGGGGATGGAGACGGGGATGGGGATGAAGACAGAGATGAAGCATTAGGCAGGAGAAGAGAGGATGAGGATGAGGATGATGGCAACCAGCTCTGAGGCGGGGGAGCACGAGATTTGCCCTTGACCTCAACACCGTGCTCGTATCCCTCATGGTCGAAGTCCATAGACGAGGCATCCTCGTGGGTAAGAGCGTTCTGCATCCATGTCCTCTCTTGCTCCTCGGCAGTAGCCTCAAGACTAGTAGACAGATCGTATGTCGGCGCATGGATGGGAGTGCTGCGGTCAATGTCATACTCAGAGAAGACACGATTTGATCGCATCGTCCTGCCAGGGTATACAGATTGTGAGGGCCTCCCGGCCGTGGGTGCTGTGGATGGCATCAGCACTCAGTCTCGAAGAAGGACAAAGAATAAGATGAGACAGGAAGCAGAAGAAAAAAGCAAAAGCTTTGACAGCGGGTCTACAAAGTCCTGCTCAAGGTCGGCCTTACTCTACATAGGCACCCTGTCAAAGTCGTTGCTCCGGCCCTCTGCTTGCAGCAAATGAGAAAAGAAAAATCAAAGGTCACCTTTGGGCATGTCTTAGAGAGCAGGAGGATGAGGGTGGATGTGGAAGGGGGGACTATGATGGTTGGAGACAAAGTGGTACGAGTCAACAAAAAGGCAAACAGAAGACCGGCACCCGAGCCCTTGCATGGTGACTTTCCCATATGTCACCTCACAGCCTGTCGGACAGTTGGATTTGAAGATACTTCAGGCTTAGGTTTAACTCATGTCTAGTCAGTAAATACACGTTCCAAAATGTCCTCCTAATGATGAACACAGCGCAAACATCGATTTAGATCTATCCACAACACGATCTTGCATTGAACACGAATTAATCTACAATCCCAGCCGCTAAACGCTCGCGAGCTTCTCTGGCACGAGCCCGCTTCCATTCATTCCGCTGCTCATAGAACCCACGTTCATCCTCGTCGTAGTCATCCGGACACTTGAGGCTGCCCGGACGAACGACAATGCATGGCTTGGCGCTGGAAAGAGGAATTAAGAGAAATGTACGAGGACACATCGAAGACGAACCTTAAACGACGACGCTGCTCATTGTTGAGCAAACGGACTCGATTGTTCTTGCGATGTGTTGCAGTATATCCTTTCCTTTGCGATTGGGTAGCAGAACGTTCCTCAGCGGAAAGAGCTTTCTGCGCAGCACGTTTCCTGTATCAGATATCATAAGACTCAGTAGATAGCATGTATCTAAAGAAATACACACCTGGCTTGATATTCTCGTGCACTGGCCCGACGCTTCTCCACGTTCCGCTGCTCGTATCCCTTCTCAGCCTTTTTCTGTGACTCGGGTCGTCCATCGCCTTGTTCAGGCGGTTCTTGACGGCCAGGCATTTTGCCCCGCCTCTTTGCCATTTGGAGGCCGACTTTGTGAAGTGCTGGTCGAGACGATGTGGCGGAAGACTCGGATCGTGCGGATGGTGGTGGTGGTAAGAGGTGAAGTTGTGATCTATGCACGATCACAAAGCAGATCACCCCGAACAAGGTCTACGTCGAAGGAGGCCCACTAAGTAGAGACAGCGATTGTCCCAGAATCATCCAATAGGCCGTGTTATCGAGGATTAAGTGGGCGTAGAGCTGTACGCCGTCTCAAGGCCTCTGCAAGCAGCGGAAAGCTTACATGGTGACTTTCCCATATGGAGTCACCAGCCATTTACACCGCGTGCTCGGTTTATTTCTCTGTGTTCTTTTCATGCCAGGTGCGCCACCCTCGAACAACTGTTCGGGGCATGGCAATCGTGCATGTCGACACAGAGAGTCGTCCCGTACGACACACACCAGGACACCGATCCCAGTCGGCAACGCCAAGAACAGTCGGAGAAGGTAAGAACCGGAAAGATAATTTCAAGATCGCGTTCAGTTTCCAAAGTCTAGCGTCCAGAGGATAGCGCGCCGCAGAGATTCGAGGAGGTGGTAGGAGAGAGAGTCAAAGTGATCGAGGACCAGATTCGTCCTCTCGTCCTACCATCACGGCCGTCTTCACCGTCACCAAATGACGGCGTCTGTTTAGGAGTCCGGCTACGTGCTGACCCTCTCTGCACGCCAGGCTACGAGCTAGCATTACAGCACCGGGCTAGCGAGCATCGTTAAATTCAGGACGACTTACGGATTACGACTTTTTGGATCCAGGATGGTGCGCGCCTGCGAGGAGACGACGCGAAAATGTTTGGGCTGTTCGCGGGTGCGTTCTGTCAATTTTTTTGGGCTTGTTATCATGTTTAGACTTTTTTTTATAGGGACCCAGCTCCACATATCCTTCGAGCGCGACGACCTAGGGCCAAGGACGTTGCTTCTATCCGTCGTCTTGCTCAACGATTCAGTTCGTTGGAGACGGTTTGTCTTATTCGTTTCCTCCTCCCTCCCTTAGCCTTTTCCCGCTCAACACCTACCCGGCAGTACGACGCCGTCGCCCTCCTGCTCGCCGTCCATCATCCTGGACCCCACATTCTTTTATTTACGGCCTCTCCTTACCGCAAAACGCCATGCTTAACCGTCTTTCTGACCACAAACTGCTCCGCGCGCGCCAGACTTCTTTGGGAGATTTATTTCCAGGTAATTCTGGCAATGGGAACGGAAATGGAAATGGAAACGGCAATGGGAATAGCGCCGCGGCGTCGTCTGTGTCGTCGCAGCCGTCGACTGGTGCTGGTATGTCAATAGTAATTCGAACTGAGGCCTACTACTTATTACTGGTATTAGCATCTTCACAACCACCCGGTCAGCCTCTCCGTCATCCACGCCTGTGAGCGAGTATTCTCCCGTCGCGCTTTCCGCTGCCTTACCCGCGACAGCGGGAATCTACTCCCTACCGCATCCATTGACGAACTCCTCAATCTCGTCCACTTTGGGCCCCTTGAAGCATTCGTGTTCTCCGGGAAAAGTCTTGCGTCTTTCTCTCCTTCCTCGAGGGCCGCGGCGTTCCATGCAGACGCGACCATCAAGAAGCTCGCGTTGCACGGCCAGGAGCTCAAGATTGGTTGGGGAAAGCCCAGCCCTGTCCTTGCTCAGTTAGCCTCGCGATTACAACCGTTGGAGGGTTGGACGAGATGACGCGTTTTCCATGGTAAGTCGTTTTTTGCTTCTAAACTTGCACAGAATAATGGAGTTGCAGCTGCGTTGGACCTCTTTCAACGCCGGGCTCTGCGCCATTGTCTACCATTCCACCACGACTTATGGACCGTTTCTCTGAGTTGGATTGAATCTTGAGCGCCCGACTCGCACACAAACAGTGCGTCAGTGTCTTCTCCCGTGTATCTTTGTCTAACAATTTTCAGTTCTGCACAAAAATACGCCGCCGTCTTATTGTCCTCCCACATGGCTTCCCTTGACGGCCTTGGGTCCGTGGGATGGCGCTGTCCTTGGCCCATTATTTCTCCGGAACTCTCACCTCAGGAAGGATTATTCTAGGCGGAGTTTCGCCGCACTGTCGGATTACCAACATCCATGGATGCCAGCCTCATGACTACAACTCGACTCATTCTTCCGCTGAATGTCGCTGTTTCTGTCAGTTGTTTGATATGCCCTTCTAGTCCATTTACTGATTTCTTCTGTAGCATGTGGTACCAGCCTTGTGCCCCGCCGCTTTAGCTGTCTCAATGGCGGATATCCGTCGGAGGATATGCGGATTCCAAAAGGTCAGCGTCTTCATGTGCTTTTGTCATATGATTTTCGAACTTCTGTTTTAAGGTCGTCCCAGCTCGTCCCAGCTCATCACCCACCCCACATTCCTCCACGCGCACTCTTACCCATGGATCTTAATTCGCTTTTCTGTCCCGCTGGCTGTGGCCGCCACTTTGCTACCATGCAAGGCCGCAACTCTCACGTTCGTATGGCGAAGACGTGCAAATGGTTCCATAGCTTCGAGAAGAACAAAGCCAGTGCGGATACGGAGGATGATCCCTTACCGCAGACTGGCGACGACGATGACGAGGATGACGGGCTTCCTATGGAGAATGCGGCCATGCCGGATTTGCGGGATGAAGCTGATTCGGATGATGAGGACGAGGATGGTGAAGGAAGCGAGCTGGCAGAGGATGAGCCTGCCGAGGTTCTACGCGAGTTTGAAGAAGATAACAACATCTTCCACTTCGTTCGCCTGGAGACCTCCAGTGAGCCTGCCATTGGGGAGGCGGGTCCTGGCCCCTCTACCGCGGAAAGTCGGCGCCTTGGGACTATGCTTGGTGCTACTCGTCGTATCTTGGATGACGACGACGATACGCGGGTAGAGGTTGAACACAAGACCGGAGGACGAGTTATCCGGATGGACGAGTCTTTGCATCGTCGGTGGCGTACCATCTTCGGTGAGGCTGGGCCCTCTTCGGATGGAGACGTTGAGATGGATAGTCCAGAGGGGGGTGCCGACACCAACATATATGCGCCGTTTGCATCCGAATTGGATTGGCGAGTTGCTCAGTGGGTGGTTAAGGATGGGATTGGCCACAACTCCTTTGACCGTTTGCTCAAGATACCTGGTGTTAGTTCCCTTTTCATATTGATCTCCTTTATTCTAATCTCTTCTTAGGTTAAAGCCAAATTAGGCCTCTCATACGATAACATACGTGGACTGCACAAGATCGTCGACTCTGTTCCTCCTCGCGCTGGCAAGTGGCGCACCAAACGTCTCTCTTTTCCGGACCGTCCGGATGACAAGTTCGTTCTTCGCCATCGCGATATCCTCCAGGCTATCAAAAGTCTCTGGGGAGATCCCTCGTTGTCAAAGCATCTCATTTATCGCCCCAAGGCTGTGTTTTCCGACAAGACGAAGAGCAAGAGAGTGTATAATGAGATGTGGACGGCGAAATGGTGGCCGTATATTCAAGTCCGTTTATCTTTTATCTTTTAGATTGCATTTTCATTTTGTCGTCACAGGACAAGCTACCTGAAGGCGCTACTCTCGCTCCGGTCATTCTCGCCACCGATAAAACCCAGCTTACCCAATTCTCGGGCAGCAAGCAGGCCTATCCTGTATACCTTACACTCGGAAACATTCCCAATGCTCTTCGTCGTAAGCCTTCTCAGCAGGCTTGCGTTCTGGTGGCCTACCTCCCAGTGGAGAAAATGTCCAAGGGCAAGTTGACCAAGCGCGAACACAGCGCACGGTATCAACGCCTCTTTCATCATGCCATGCGAATCATCGTCTCTCCCCTTATCGCTGCTGGGAACGATGGAGTGGATATGGTTGGTGGTGACAGCGCTGTTCGCCACGTCTATCCTATTCTTGCCAGCTATGTCGCCGACTTTCCGGAGCAATGTCTGGTGACATGTAGCAAGTATGGCACCTGTCCGAAGTGCAAGACAGCGGCCTCAAACCTTCAGGATCCTGTTGCTGCAGAGGTGAGAACCCAGTCGTGGACGCTGGGTGTTATGAGCGATGCTCGCTCTGCCTCGACCTCCAGCGCGCAGTACTTCAAGGCGTGTATGGAGCAGGAGGTTTCTGGCTATGTTACTCGCCCTTTCTGGGAGGGTCTTCCCTATACCGATATCCACTTTTCCATCACTCCCGACGTCTTGCACCAGCTCTATCAAGGCGTTCTCAAGCACCTCATCGAATGGTGTCAGATTATTCTCACCAAGGAGGAGCTTGATCAGCGTCTTCGCTGTTTACCCCCTGCCCTTGGTCTCCGCCATTTCAAAAACGGAATCTCAGCACTTTCCCAGATCAGCGGTACAGAGCGCAAGAATATGGGGAAGATTTTACTGGGCTGTCTAGTCGGGACTCGGATGTCCAACAAGGGGATTACAGCATGTCGCGCCATATTGGACTTTATCTACCTTGCTCAATACTCCACCCACGATGACGAAACTCTGACCTACATGACCGACGCTCTCAAATTATGGCATGATAACAAGGATTATTTCATTGTCTGCGGGATTCGCTCCGACTTCAATATTCCCAAATTCCATTCCCTCCTTCATTATGTCGACATGATTCGCTATTTAGGCACGACCAACAACTTCAACACCGAGATGTTTGAGCGCCTGCATATTGATTTCGCCAAGAAGGCCTGGCGAGCTTCCAATAAGCGAGACGAGTCGCCACAAATGACTTGCTGGATCTTGCGGCAGGAGAGTGTTCATATGTTTGAGCGCTATATTGAGTGGGTCTTAGCTCAACGATCCGCTGCCGCTGCTGCCACCGCTGCTCCCTCCGCTACTCCCTCCATCGCTCCCACCGCTGCTCCCTCCACCACTCCCACCGCTGCTCCCTCTACCGCTCCCTCCACCGCTGCTACTGCGTCTACATCATCTAGTCTTAAGACTCCTCAGCCAGTTCTACTTCCCAAGTTTCCCACTTCCCCAAATAAATCTATCACGCTCATTGAGAAGCAACATCGCATTCCTCTCTTCGGTGCACACCTTAAGGAATATTTGGATCTTCTACAGACTGCAGCATCTAGAAAGCCTGCTACCTCCCATTCTTTACCCTTCAAGGGCGTCGACATCTACCATTCATTCAAATTCGGTTTGGAAAGTCTTGATGATACCTCAGAGGAGCGGGATGTCGTCAAGGCTTCACCATTAGGTGGCGGACGATTTGATACTGTTATTGTGTACACTGGTGATGACGCGGAGACTGCTGGCCTTACTGGTATGTTACATTTTGTCGGTCTTTATTCTGTACTGATTCAACGAATAGGAACTCGCATTGGTCGCGTTCACGTTATCTTTCAACTTCCGGCACGCTTTAATATCCATGGCTTAGGCATGCACGATAGTCCTGGATACTGGCCACGACATGCACTAGCATATATCGAGTGGTATACGCCGGCGAAGTTGACGACCAGTGATGCGAAAACTCATAACATGCCTACTGTTGAACCTGCTTATCTTCGAGATCAAACAACACGGGCATGGTCTATCATTCCTCTTACTAATATTCGCCAAAGTTGTATGTTGATTCCACACTTTGGTAAGTACGAGCAGTTCGACGACTCATGGACTAGTAGTAATATACTTGATACTGTTGATATTTTCTTAGTTAATAATTGGTTAAGTATGTATACATACAAGACAGTATATAAAGTCTAGTCTACCTAATACATTTGTAGTTGTTGTAATGCAAAGCTTGATTCTCAACGTGAATATAGCTGTCTGGAGGTAGCTTAGGTATAGGACCATAAATTCAGTTCCATAGAGTGTACTTAAGTTAGCTATGAAGTCGTGGCAAGTTGCTTATGAAGTTGCGGCAAGTCAACTATGAAGTTGCAGTAAGTCAACTATCAAGTTGAACTCAGTTAGTTAGAGTGACTATATGCACTCTGGTAAACTAGACATATAGTCATATCTTTGAGTCAACTAAATGCCAAAGTGATTTTCCTGATGTTAGGGTTGTACTCCGGATGCAGCACTATATAGACATCAGTCCGCTAATCTATCGGTTGAACGTCAGACACGTACCCATGGCAATACAATACACCTCTGAGTCATCGGTAGTCCAGTAATACTTGTTGAGCGTACGGCATCCAAGGGCCATGCTTGCCTGGATCGACTTTGAGAGAGTCTTCTTGATAGTGCGAGTGTCGTCGTTGGGGTCCGGCTTCTCGATGCACATAGTCGAGAAGACATCGTCGACAACATCCATCACGGGGATAACGTCAGCAAGACGAGGCTCATTCTTGGAGAAGAGAAGAGTTCCCTCCTTCAAAACCTAAGAAAAATAAAATTAGAGAATCCAGCAACGGCTGGAAATGAAGACATACCTCCAGCACGTCGCAAATCGACTCTACAGTGTCCCACTCCTCCTCAACCAACTCGAATTTGCGTAGGCCGTTGGCAGCAACAGCGGTGAAGTCGTCAATGAGTTCCCGATGAGCAAGAATGAAGCGGAGCATGTCGTACGTAGAATTCCAACGAGTACGAACATCGCGGGGAATCATGAGGACCTTCTCGCTGCGACTCGCAAGAAAGGCCTTCCAAGCTGGAAGGAGTTTGGTTGATGAATTGATGATCTTGAACGCGAGTGCACGAATCTGCGCCAATGGTTAGTATAAGAACAATCAAGAAAACTGGTGAAGAGGAGAGAAAATGGGTAAGAAAACGCGCCGTTGCAAAAGATAAGTGCACGGCACCGCCATCGTAAAGATGAGTGAAGAGACACGCCAATCGATAGCAGCATCGTCATGAAGAAAGAGAAGACATGGCTGTGTTGACCGATGCCCCACTGCTCGCTACAAGTTCGCGAGAAGAGATGCTGTCATAAAGACAAGCGAGAAGAGACGCTGTCATGAAGACGAGCGCCAGCACTGTCGTGAAGACGAGTGCAAGAAACAAAGAGGTCCGCGGGGTTAACGTAGGGGAAGAACACGTTCAAACGGGGATAACGTGAGCAAGAACACGTTCAAACGGGGATAGTATGGGAACGCGAACAAGATTAAATTGCTCACCTTGATTAGCGCCCATCGAATGGGCTTTAACTCTTCTTCTAGCTCCGCTCGTGCCTCGGGTGTGAGCTCGGGCATTACGTCGATTAAGCCATCTTCGTCGTCCTTCTCGGTGGCATCCTCCTCCTCCTCCAACTCTTTCATGAGCTGGTCCAACTCTCGAGCAGCTCGTGCTAGGTCATCCTCTCCGTCATCCTGCTCTTTGACATCCTCTTCACCGTCATTGTCGGCGTCGTCACCATCATTATCAGTGCGCTTTTTCGACTTCTTGGCCTTCTTTTTCTTTGGCTTTGGCGGCTCGAACAGGAGCAAGAATGCCTTGGCTACAAGGTTCAGCGTATGCATGAAGCATCGCACGAATCGCCTTCCTCGTGACCTAGCACCCTTTCCTTTTCCATCATTGGTGGCGCATCAGAGTGCCTAGACACATGGTCAAGTCATCCGCATGCTATGCACGGTCCGGATCCTGTCAATCACTAGAGCTGACCACGAGTGCAGGATGTTTAAGTGTGCACCCGGGTACATCCGGCACTCGCACCCGGGTGTCGAGTGTTTACCGGTGCCGGGTAGGGTGTTAGCACGGGTGGGCACTCGAGTGCGAGTGTCCGGCTTTGGGCCGCGAGTACTCGTGCCCAAACACCCGTGTAAACACTCGACAATCGAGACATATATTTAAACTTAATTTACAGAAAATTTTCAACTCAAACGGGTCCATACGTCGCCCAAAAACAATATCCGCGTGAATTTCTTGTCATCGGGTGAATCGGGCCGGAATCCGAAAGGCCGCGTAAGCGTGCGATCGGGTCAGTCTTCTCTCTCCTACCCACCACGACCACCTCGGACTCGACCACGACTCGTCCCTCGACCTTGAGTCGGCGACGACGACACCGGCGTTCGACTTTATGTCGACGTTCGTGTACATGGAGAACGACTTTAAGTCGTCTCCATGGAAACTACCCAGGCAGGACGCGTAAGCCCCGCAATCGGGCAGCAAACGACAACACCAGCTGCAGCAGCAACAACAAACACGAGTTGTGACGCCAGCCGCCGCGCTCAACAGCGCGCTTGAAGAGCGGGGCGGGGATATCGGGCTGCCACGTCGTCTGCAGGCGACGTCGTAGATGTGGTACGTGTTACTCATTTTCTTGTTCTCAGTCGCGTTTTCAGGCGCTGTCAACTCTCCTTCAGTTGTTGACAAGTCGTTCTGTATTAGCTATGTGTATCTTACGGGTAAGCCCTCCAACGAGGCACCATACTCACCCAACCCACCTCCCTTCTGTCCTTATGCCTTCACCTCCCCACACCTTCGCATCTTTCGTGTCATGCACCGCCTATGCTCCCCTAGCATTTGCGAGGGGATGCAGATGTGGCATGAGTTGGTTGCAACTTGTGGAGGAGGTGAAGGAGGTAGCGGGTGTATCCGTGTGCAGTGTGCACTCGCCACTCTACTCGAGTGGCGGCATACTCGAATGTGTAAAAGACACTCGAATGAGTGCCGCACTCGAGTGCCGTACTCGAATGTCACTCGAGTGCGGGTGTCCGGCACTGAGCCGCGAATGACCCGCCACATGAGTGCGAGTGCACCCGAGTGGGCACTCTTGGCCAGGTCTATCAATCACCATGGGACTGTCACCTAGACAGCCTGCTGATATCCCGGACTGCTGCCTCAGACCGCCCGGGTTACTGGATGGACAGGTGGATTGGATGTCGTCGCGACGACAGGTTAGATATATATACACACGGTCTTGTAGCTAGTTCCCCACTCTGTCCTCTTTTGTCTCCATACTACATAGTCCTCTCTGTACTACGTCGAGCTAGCACAGCGTCTCTTACGCTTATTCTATATCATCTCTATCTGCTCTCTCTCCCATCGCTCCCCTAGTCACGGCCTGAGCGGTCTTGTGCTCACGTGGTCACTGTTCTTGACATTAGGACAGAGTATTCACTACGCTCACCCCGCGTATGTCCTGCACCGAGGACTCCTGCACCGCCGATTACGATCATCTCCCCAACTGCCCACGTCATCCCCGAGCCACCAAGCTTACCTTGAAAAAGGTGCCTCCTAAGATCCTTGATAACCACGCTGCCTTCTGCTTGCACCTCCCCATAGTGGCCCAACACCGACAATATCTTCGTCGAGATCAACGCGATCAGCAGCGATCTCACCCATACCGTCGTCCACCCCCCATCTTTGTTCCTGCCAAGTACACCTCTGCCTAGAGCCCCATCGCCACCACGTCTTTCAAAGCGCCACAGTACATCACTGAAGCCGACTTCGTCAATCCCAAACCCCTTCCCACTTCCACTGTCGACGGCAACGGTAAACGTTATCTCGTTATCAAGAACCGAGGCCGTTGCGAAATCAAATACTACGACTCTGGAAACCCTGACAAACAGAAAGGGTGGTACTATATTGGCGAAGACGAGTCAGTCTTCATCGCAACCCATCATCTTCCAGATCCACCTAGCGAAGACGAGGAAGAGGAGAACCAAGCTGAGTCTACCCCTATACAGCCAGTAATCGTCGCTCCAACCCCTGTCGTAGCATCAGGACATCGTGTTGGACGATCTCCAGCCCTTCCACACGTTACTCCCCCTGTCAGTCCGCCGCCACCATCGGAACCTTCCTCCTCCTCTGACGAAGAAGGCCCGAACTCACCTGAACGCACTACTGTATCCCCTCCCCCATCTCCGTCACCACCATCATCCCCATCGCCGCCATCACCACCACCTGCTGTCGTCGCTGTTATCCCTCGACCAATGTCTCACTCAGATCGCAGCACCAAGCCTAAGCCTTTCGCAGGCGACCGCAGCCAGTCACGCCTTTCTATCCAAGAACTTCACAATTTCCTCCATCTCAATGCTGCTAACTACACTACTGAACCTGACAAAATCTCCTTTTTCTTCACCTGCTTCGAGCGTGATACCACTGCTGAAGAATGGGCCTCCAATGGCATGGAAGCCTACGACAACGAGACAGCAGCCACATTCACTGGCACCAAAGTCTGGAGCACGATCACAGACTGTGTTACCCAGTTCACCGCCGCCTTCGGTGCACTCGATCCCACCACTGCCGCTCGCAATGACCTTGACGCTCTGCGCCAGCGGGGAGAGTTTGCCAAGATTGACGCGTTCATGACGCGCTTTCAAACTCTCTCGCTCAAGTCTAAGTATGAGGAAGCCGCCCTTATTCACTTCTTCAAGCAGGGCATTCGCTCTGAGACTCGCTCCGTCATCTCGAAGCAGCATCCCCAGCCTGCCGATTTGGCGTAGTAGAAGGAACGAGTGGTCAACTTTGAGAACGCCGAAGCAGCGCTCAAGGCCGAGAACACGGCTAGGTATCCCTCGCGCTTTTACAGCCAGCCTCGTGCTACGAACACCCCTTCTCAAGACATGGGTATTCCTATGGATGTTGACGCCCAACGGCGCACCTCAGGTGCAACTTCTAGTTTTGCTGGGCTTACGAGACTGACCCCCATGGACAGAGAACGTCTCCGTCATCAAGGTGCTTGCTTCTGATGCCGCCGACCTGGTCACATGTCTCGTGACTGCCCAGGATGTGAACCCGACCCCGTGCCTGCACCTGCACCCTGAACCTCTGGACGCTTCATTCGTAGCACAGACGTAACTCCTGCTACCGACACCTCCACTGCCTCCACATTGACGGCCCAACCCATCGGAACTCGTGATGCAATCAAGGAATTGAGCAACGCGTTCAACCGTGTCAAAGGGCTCCAGGGAGAAGAGAAGGCAGAGGCGGCCAGTTATTTGAAGGATCTTGTTGCGCATATGGATTTTTAGAGCACTCCCCCACCGCAACGTTGGGAGGAGTTGTACAATATACTGCTGGAAGTGCCGGGCGAAATAAATTTTCGGTTTTGTCATCCCTTTGTGAGCGTATCCATCCTTCAGAACTTCGGATGTCAGCAATCACAAGAAATCGACAGACACCTTCGCTTGTACTCTGAACCGAATTCATCAGAAAAGTCTCCGGCAGACAAATCGTTGCTCAGGTGCTTATTGACAGCGGCGCCGAAGGAATCATCATCAACAGCAAGTTCGCTAAACGCCACCACTTGACCCTTCTTCCTGTTCCCAAACCCTTTCCCGTTCGAAATGTCGATGGATCTGAGAACATCATGGACTACGTCACTCATTTCACTCTTCAGCATGCACGAATTTACAACCATGACCGTACAGCATACCATGAAGAGGAAATCAAGCTCTACGTCACCGACATTGGTGATCACGATGTAATCCTCGGAACCGACTGGCTTGACGAACACAATCCCGAGATTGACTGGGCCGGTTATGAGCTGCACTTTACACGGTGTCCAGCCTCTTGTATTCATAGGCCTAAACCGCCAGTCACTCACGTACGTGCCAAAGCTAAACAAACCCCCGTCATCGCTCATACCATTCCCCATGATCCTCGACTCCACCACCGAGACTATGAAGTCAAATGGAGTGACCCCATTCCAGGCGCTGTTGCCAAACCAGTGCAACGACGCGCTGGAAGACGTCTTCCTGTTCGCGTCTTCAACCATGTTCAAGTACCGGTGGTCCTCTTCACCGAGGACGAGGACGAAGAACCGGAGGTTGACCCTATTTGGACGCAAGATGTCTTCGAACAACATTACCACCACGATGACTATCCTCGACCCTCTTCTACTCCATTAGACCCCACTGATGTTCACATTCGAGCCACATTCACGAACTCACAGAAACTGGCTGAAGCGGCTCAAGCTCAAGCCAAACCGGACGATCGTCCGCTCAAGGAACGTGTTCCTTCCCCGTATCATGCGTTTCTCACCGTCTTTGACAAGCGAACCTCTGAACGACTCCCTGCTCATAACACTTGGGACCATGCCATCGATCTCAAACCAGACTTCGAGCCCAAGACTTGCAAGACGTACCCGCTCTCTCCAGACGAACAGAAGCAGCTTGACTCGTTTCTGGATGAGAATCTCAAGAAAGGGTATATCCGACCTTCGAAGTCGTCCATGGCGAGTCCTTTCTTCTTTGTCAAGAAAAAGGATGGATCATTGCGCCCTGTACAGGACTACTGCGAACTCAACAAGGGCACTGTCAAGAATGAGTATCCACTTCCGCTTATTCCAGAACTCATCGACAAACTCAAGGGCGCTCGTATCTTCTCCAAGATAGATCTTCGTTGGGGGTATAACAATGTACGTATGAAGGAAGGAGACGAGTGGAAGGGGGCCTTCAAGACTAACCGAGGGCTTTTCGAACCAACGGTCATGTTCTTTGGACTCATGAACTCCCCGGCGACCTTTCAGGCGATGATGAACAGTATCCTCAAGGATCTCATCGACTCTGGGAAGGTCGTCGTCTACATGGACGATATCCTGATCTTCACCAAGACCCTGGAAGAGCACAGACGCCTTGTACGAGAGGTCCTGCAGCGTCTCCAAGACCATGACCTTTACGCCAAACCAGAGAAGTGCATCTTCGAAGCTGAGTCCGTCGAGTTTCTAGGACTTATCATTTCTCACAACACACTTCGCATGGACCCGGTCAAAGTATCCGGCGTAGCGCAGTGACTAACTCTGCGTCAAGTCAAGGATGTCCAAGCCTTCCTCGGATTCAGAAACTTCTACAGACGATTCATCAAAGACTTCTCGAAGATTGCTCGACCACTGTTCGATCTTACCAAGAAAGATCATGTATGGGATTGGAGTTCCGCCGCCCAAACGGCCTTTCAGGCTCTCAAAGATGCGTTTACCTCTGCTCCTGTTCTAATCATGCCGGATCCTGATAAACCCTATCACGTGAAAGCAGACGCATCCGATTTTGTGACCAGAGCCACGCTCTACCAGCAGGGAACTGATGAGCAATGGCATCCGTGTGCATTCCAGTCCAAGTCTCTCAACGAAACCCAACGCAACTACGACATTCACGACAAAGAACTCCTTGGCATCATTCGAGCACTAGAGGATTGGCGACACTACCTCGAAGGCGCGCGCCATAAGGTCGAAGTCATCACCGACCACAAGAACCTGGAGTACTTTACCCAGTCCCAGAAGCTGAGTCGTCGTCAAGCCCGATGGGCGTTCATCAGGAAAAGTGGTTCTACCATTGAGTAGACTCAGGCAAACCAAAGGGCATATAGTTGCCCTAGGACATACAAGTCCAGAATCCTAACGAGTCTCCTTAAGCCACAGTCCACGGGTGCCCCATTCTTATGTCAACTTCAAGTCAACTTCTACTGACTTGAGTTACCCTTGATATGCCCTGCATTAACTGCTAAGCAACCGTAGTGTGCTCAAGTAAGCCTAATATACATCTAATTCCACTCAGAATCAAACATAGCTCACCCTGGGAATAGTAGGGATAACCAATAAAGTCTTAAATCATGAAGAATGTAGTCAACAGAAAGGCACTGATATTGAAGTAGATACAAAATCATAACAGTAGCTATCTACAAACACTACAGCTCCAGCGGTCCATATTCTCACTCTTGTCAAGTGGCAGTACTCACAGGGCACTTGCGTCGTCAGTTGCCAGTCATCGTGATTCGTAAGCATCATCCTCGTCATCGCTTGTGGACATCGTCCTTGACAGGACGTCAGTATGAATGATAGAAAGATATAGCAATAACATACCAAGACTGACAAACCCTGCATATGTAACCTTCAGCAATCACTCCGCTGATTACTGCGGTTGTCCTCATCGCGGTGGTCGGAGCTTTGCTGGGGGTAATTCAGGTCAAGGAATGCGTGAACAGTTGGAAGAGTGCTCATCGCTGTGTGCCAATGAGGATGGCACTTACTTATGGTCGAGTCGTCCTCACCATGTGAAGTCGTCCTTGTCGTTGTGGTCGAGTCGTTTTCATCATGGTGGTTGAATCGCCTTCAAGGTCATCATCAAGTGGCGGTCATGGTCATGGTCCAAGTCGTGGTCGTCATGGTCGTCGAAGTCGTCGTGCTCGTGAAGTCGTCATCCTCATTGTGGTCTAAGTCACTGTCGTTGTCGTCGTCCGAGTTGCTGTCCTCGTGGTGGTGTTCGTGGTCCAAGTTTCTGTCCTCGTCATCATTTACATTGTGGTCCTCATTACAGTCACCGGTGTGGGACTCACGCATAGCCATTGGAATGGGCTCGTGGCGGTGGCGGTCGTAGTTGTCGTCATCGTGGATGTGGGACACGGACACGGTCGTGGTCATGACAGGACATTGTCGTCTTGTTGGTAGGAGACGAGAGTAAGGCACAGTGGCACTAGACCTGTCAGCGATGTCGTTGCATGAAAAAAAAACTCACCAAGCATGCTACCTAAAGCGAAGAACATGGTGGTAAGAGAGGAGCAAAGAACGATCATACCCGAATCCGCGATCAGAATGCCAACCAACACCCACGTGATGCTGACGTGGCATCTTGTACTGGTCTTGACTCCAGAAGCAGAGCTTGTAGCTAGGAATCAGATAGACAGGAAGAAGATAGGAGCTGGAAAGCATGTACCTCCGACTGACCCTTCTGAATCCAGGGAAAATCCTGCCACCCGTCAGTCCAGGAGCGAAAATGCTGCAGGGAGAGCAGAGACAAGCTTAACAGCTGGCCCACAGAGTCCTGCTCAAGGTCGGCCTGACTCTACATGGGCCGGCTGTAAAACCGTGTCTGCTGTGGAAGAGGTGGCTGCTTGTATTTGTCGAATCTGATCATGGTGATGGTAAGAGAGGAAGCTGTTGGGCATCGGATCGGGGAGTCGATCAGCCTCTAAAGACTGATTGAGAATGCAGACACGGACGTCTATCACAAGGGTAGACACTGGTAGTAATAGAACGACTATATTTCATGATAGGACCTCGTATATCCCTGCAAGAAATACTGGAGATACAGCTTGAATATTGCACACCACGTTATGTGGTGACTTTCCCATATCCCGTCAACTCCTCGCTTCGCTTCAACACAACGTCGCTCTAGACACAAAGACGGCCGTTCACATGAAGCACGTTCACAATCTCTAACTGTATCACCTTTCAAGGTTTATGTCGCGTCCTTGCGGAAAATGGTGCCGTCGCGGAACGAATATAAGACAGCCCATCCAGAAATAGTTGGTTAGAAAGAGATCAAACAGACCAAGAAACAAGGAGAAGCAATACAGAAGATAGCCAAGAAGTTCCGAGATCAGAAGTACGTCGTCGTTGACGTGCCATGGTGGGTGAAGGAGAGAGATCAGATGCGACGTACGTTGTGTCTGGTCAGTTGGACTTAGACCGATAACCGATAACCGATCATCTCACTCTTGTCTTAACACCACCACCTCGCTCAGGTGCTTCCTTCCGATTCGACTCATCTCATTTGCGACGCGACTTCCAACAGCTACATATGGAGAGACTGACTTCCAACAGCTACATATGGAGAGACTGACTTTCGCGAGGCTGCTCTCACAGCGAGCACAGGGTGAACGTGTCAGCCTCCCGGACGGAGCAGCAACGCTTGGAATGAACGGCGCAGAACTTTGGCAGCTTCCAACAGCCATGGATGGAATGGCCGACTTTTTCGCTGCTCTGCTTTCTTGGCGAGCACGACAGAAACACATAGTCCCCAGGAGGTTGGCACGACGCTTTTGGATGACGGCTCCAGGCGTTAAGATGCTGGATGAGCCCTGTACGCCTTCACGAGCTAAAAGGAGGAATATGGGCACAGAGGACGCTGATGTGCAGTATAGGAATACGCCACAGAAATACACACACTCAAACACACAAAACAAAACAATCACTCGAAACTTCCGAAGTTTCTAATGGACAGGTATAAGGATCCGACCTTATCACCCGTAACGAATTACAACTTTAGTCAAGATCGAGTGACTCAAAGAGGTTCCAAACGGAGGGGGTAGAGGTGTACTTCCTAGACTAACACAAGTGCAAGTTCGAGGGAGCTTGGGGAGTTAACTTGTGGGATTCCGGAAGAAGGGGTAGCTTCCGATGTCTTAGCCGAAAGGTTGACACGCAAGTACGCTGAGTCTCGAGGACTGCCGGTTGACTGTCTTGTGCACTCAATCTTCAACTCAACAGAACGCAGGGACCAAGATCGCCTTTGGGTACGTAAAGATCCGCGGGGCTTGGGTACGTTAAGTCGGTCTAAACTAACACGAAAGGCCTGACTTCTTATGTCTGAATCCGAAGCAGTTGCAAGCGCGGTGGCTCCGGGTGTTCTCAAGTCACTTCGTTACCGATACTTGCTTCTGTCGTTTAAACTCCGTCTTGGGACAGAGGGACGTTCACAAGTACGGATGGCAAAGCTTCCGGGTACTAACTCGAAGTTCACCAGGTAACTATCACTGGTTCACGTTGTTCTGGCTGGGTTCTTAACTTAAACTGAGGTGGACACAAAAGTTCCGAGTTAAATAAACACTGGTATTCGCTTGTATGGCTATATACGCGGGTGTAGATTAACTACCGACTACGACGTTTTACAGGTACTTATATACTACAGAATCAGGTACATACGGTGTTATTCTTACTGGTGGGTGCGATTCGGTAGCTGCTGTCGGTTCCTCAGACCTCCGGGTGACTCGTATGAGTCCGCGGATGGCGTGCTTTCCGTGGTATTTGATATAACACCTTGTGCTCGTCTGACTCAACCATGTAGATAGTCCGGTTGGGACCTGGTTGGTTCCGACGTGTCGTAGTGTAGTTAGCTTTCTAAACTTTGTCTTCTGGGTTTGATACTTCGGTCCTTCATGTAGACCTGAGTTATAGCTTTCGAATGATACCCCACTTTTGAAGTGTATCTGTCGAGGCTGTTCTGATAACTGGTTTTTCTATGTTCATAGTGGCCACACAGGGTGCCTGTCGAGTTGCGGTTCCGGTTCCGTTTGAGTCACTTCAACACTGCGGTACGGATGTATCTGTCTGCATCCGCGTGGTCTTTTGTTCATAACGGAGGGATGATGCAAGATTGCGTGATTCCGGAGTCCTGTCTGACTCACAGCTTTCGGGGTTGAGGGTCCGTATGGATCCCAAGTTCAAGTAGATGAATGCAGTAGTCTCGTTGCAAAGGTCTTTCTGAACGAGCTCTGTGGTTCAGAACATGTCCCTAGTGTTCGGGTGGATACTATAGTGAATACATCGTATCCGAGTACTTGGAAAGGAAACAACCAGGATTGTAAGTCCGATTGTCCGATGGATGCGTGTGTTGCATCCGGGCGCATTGAGTATTTGATATTCAGGCACGTTTAGAGTTCTGTAGAACGTTACGGGAACTTCCGGTTGATTCGGGAGTTCGGTCCGTAGGCGCGTAATGGCCACCTTGGAGTCTCTTCGCGTCCTAAGAGAGTCTCCTAGAAGTCTTTGATAGACTTCTCAAGTACTATGATGTATTCGTATACATGTCTTTCCTACAAGAGGTCGTACAGAAATCGCAAAATATGCCTATTCTGTAGCCAGTTTGTACTGTGCGTATCAACGTGTCAGCCTCCCGGACGGAGCAGCAACATTTCCGGATGACGGCGGGGTGGGCTAGTCGTCATCTTGCCACCGGCTTCCAATAGCCACAGATTGACGGACGATTTTTCGGTGTTCTGGCCTTACAGCACGCGAAGACAGCGTCAACGCGTAAGCCTCCCGAATGGAGCAGCCGTACTTCTCGACAAGGGTGACGTGCGTAAACTGTGGCTACTGTGAGGCCACATGAGTTAGGATTTGGGCTGGACAGCGTCGCGGACGCATCCAGCCCTAAAAGGTGCGTATTCTTGCCTTCATTTTGATTTGAATCATCTAATTGCTGTCTGCTAGGCCCGTTCTGGAGAGGATGACTTTGTGCTGCTCTGCTCTGACGACGAGCTCAGCGCGAACGCGTAAGCCTCCGCGACGGAGCAGCAACATTTAGGGAACGACGCTGATGGGCTGGAAGAGGCCGGATTAGCCTGCGCCGTCGTGTCAGCAACAACGAGCCCAGAAATTTGTTTGCGGGACTTTCTTGATGGCTTCCAACAGCTGTAGATGACTCATTGCAGGGAGAGAGCATCCGCACTCCTGCGAATGATGGCGTCTGGCTTTAAGGGGCTGGGTAGGCATCTCCGTTGTCTATCAAGACTGGGAGCTGGTATTTGGGGTGGATAGTGTGGCAGACGCGTCCAACCCAGCACGGTGCGTCTTTTTTGTTGACTTGTTTCATGTTGATTCAAGTTGTGTTGTCTAGGTTCTCATCGTCTTGCCTATCCACAACAACACTGCTGCAACAATTTGAATGAGGAAGATGGCGTAGCGAAGAATAGCTCGTTCTCCCGCGACGGTGTGTTTCCTTTCACCCTTCTTTCCCTGGACCGCGATTCTATTCGAGTGTGAATATTATTCTTCATTTTACTTTCTTGCGGAGCACTCTATACTATAAGTACGTTTACGCTGACGCTTCTTCCTGAAAATGATGGCCGTCTCACTGCGAGTCCACCGCTGCTATTTTGACAAAGCCGCTTCAGGACCTCACACACACGTACTTGCATGGACGCAGCTTCAGACGGTCCCCTGGCCTAATACCGCGTCACTTTGAGTCTGCCGTTGTCGGACCTCAAAAGGCCTGCGCCGCCATCTGCATACATTCAGGAACCGTGATTTTTGGGTTAGATCCTGTTGGGGATTTGGCCGAAAAAGGTGTATCATTCTTCTGAGTGTCTGTACAACCTTTTGTGTAAGATTTCCGATGATCTGAGTTTGTAATGTACATATTTAGTGTCACTAAATACACCTTGAGTCTTGTTGACTGACCTGGTAGCATGGCAAGTGTACTTAATGTAAGGAGAGGTTTCTTAAGTATATGGCATATTCTCCAGTCAATTTGAGGAAACCCAGGGTGACTATGAAGTATACTTGAGTTGACTATCAAGTCTAGTCAAGTTAACTTGATAGTTGACTATCAAGTCTAGTCAAGTTAACTTGATAGTTGACTTCAGTTATCCAGAGTAGCTTGATGCCCTCTGGTGAACTAGATATAGAGCCATATTCTTAAGTCAACTCAATGCCAAAGTGATTTTCCTGATGTTATTCCTTACGCACTTTGACTTTGAACTGATTCATAAATGAGGAACCCTGAACCATAGCGACCCTCTCTCTCGCCGACCAGATCATAAAGAGGGGGTCGAGGACGACAACGCAGATCGCGTACTGCTTGATCCCACATTTTTCCGCATTCGTGCTATACGTCCAGGTGCAGTGACGTCCATTGGAGATAGCGAGTTGAGAAAGCGAATTCGAGAGCATCAGGAAAAGCACTTTGGCCTCTGGGTGACTTAGGGAAATAGCTGCATATATAGTTAACCAGAGTGTGCTAATGCCCTCTGGCCAATCTAAGTTCCCCCAAGTTAACTCTTGCATGACCCATCTACCAAAGTTAGCTACAGGCATCCTGAGTGGGTTCCAGTTAACTCATTATTTATACATAACCTTAAGTAGCTATGAGTTGACCTTGAGTGTATCCGAGCAGAAACAAGCAAGAAGTATTCAACTTGACTGCTATTACACCTGTATCACACTACATAATCAGAGTGTAGCAAATATTCTTCTACTATTGAACTAAGGCAGCCGGAAGTAGCAACGTCTCCGCGAGATGGATGACCAGTAAGGAGTGCTGTTATAAATAGAGACAATGTATGCAACGACATCACCGGAGTCGAGTACGAGACCGGGAGTACAAGCAGACAAGAAGACATGAATAACAACGTAGAACGCGGGGGCGTTGTTGATTAGTGCGATGCCAGACCTTCTCCGGATCGTCCCAGTCGTTGACAAAAGCGTGCTCGACCGGGTACTTCAGTGTGAGGATACCACGCTTCGACTGGGCCTCAGCACTGGAAAGGGCTCAGCAGTGGATATCGAGAACTGATGGTAATACGCACCCAACGCAGGAGTCCTTCTGACCCATTCCAACCATGACATGTTTGTGGGGACGAACGACGATAGACCTGGCAATGAGTGAGTAAAGTGCTCGGGTACTCGTTAGAGAGGCTGCTCAGACTCTGGGACGTTCTCGTAGTAGGCAGGAAGACGAATTGTCCAAAACACTGTGCTCCGTTCCGAATGCTCAAGCGCTTGCATCGCCCTCGCCGTTACAGCAGAACGGTCAAGTCTGGGTGAAGTTGTCCTCCATTCGTGACTGAAGAAATCAAAAAGCGACAGGAACAAAAGTGAAGCGGCCAGCGCATGAGAGGTCCTAGGGACACCGAGTCTGTATGGTGTTCAACCAAAATGAAGGAAACATTCACAGAACCCTGTCCGAACACCGTAACGGCGCAGCGAAGCTTACAGTCTCCCAACGTCGAGAAATATTGCTGCTCCGTCCTGGATGGTCCCCCGTTCCGGCGCTTACGCGGCTATTAGCATCTGCGGGAGTGCCGCGTGGGTAGGGCTTACGCTGAGCGAAGGAAGCGCAGCGTTCCAAAGGGTAACGGCAACGAGATAGAACATGTTCTGCCACGCTGGGAGTCCTGCCTCGCTGAGGCGTTGACCACGGACGGTGGAAACAGGGCAACGAAAGAGCTTGAAAATAACAAGTTCAACAAAAGAAACGAAGCCCAAAGATTACGCACTGTTTGGGGGTGGACGCATCCGCCACGCCGTCCAGCCTACAGCCGGGAGGCGACACGGCCGCTAACGTCGTTGCTCCTTCATACGGGCTTCGAGTTAACGGCGGAGAAAGTCCGGCGACAGTGGGACTACGCATTTGAGGACGTGGGGGTCGTGCTCGTTGGGGCTGCTGGGTTTCGTCTGGAGGAGGGCTTGAGCTTGCCGTGTGACAAAGAAAAATACAGTTGCCCAAGCCGGCTCTGGAACTTGGTGGCCGTGGTCAGAGAGTGTTGCACGGTCGCGTTGACGGGACTCGGGAGGAAGGGGGTGAACTCGTTGTGGGCGAGAAGCGGAAGGATGAAGGCTTAAGGAGAACAAGTTAGAGGTAAATAGGAGGAAAATAGTGTACAAATATGCACAGTTTTAGGGCTAGCCGCGTCCGCGACACCGTCTAGCACGACTCCCAACTCGTCGCCTCTTTTTCGGTGCGAAAACAACAGCGGGGGTTGAGACTGCGTCCGTCGTCCGAAAATGTCATTGCGACATCGACCAGGCTTCGATTCCACGCTCGTCGTTTGAAGAGGCACTGCGGTCCACAGCGAGAGACGTCAAAGATGCAGGATGATGGTGGTATGAAGAAGAGAGATGATCGACTTCGATCTCGGTCATTGAGAGGCGATCAGATAGCATCTCTGCCTCTTACAACAACAGCACGTCAGCGACGATGTGTCTCTGACCTTAGGATATCTTCTGGGACCTTCCTGTTCTGCGTTTCACAGTATCTTGTTGCTCTTTCGCTTGCCAGATCTATGCTGGCATCTTTGGCTAGACAGTTTGGCCACTCCTCTCCTTTTCTCGCCGTTGGTTCATCCTGCGACCGGCTTGAGCTTATGATGGACGACAGACATCGACAATTATCTATCTGGGCACGACATCTCAGTCAGTCAACATGGTACTTGTTCTAGTATGACTGGCAAGGCAAAACGGATGTGGAAGGCATTCCTGCTCCCTTGCCTCGCTCTGTCAGTCAGTTTTTTCTTCTGCTTGACTAAGTTACTATTCATATCCTCGACAGTTACTATCGAGACCTTCGATTAGTTATTCGATGAACCCGTGGACCCAAGATGGACACGTCGTATTCGCCGCGTTGGTGTACAACAGATTGGTTTCATGTTACTTGAATACTTTCTGTCTATGCGACAGCGGATATCGATGGGTGACTTGCACGAGGATATCTGTACTCTCGTTGAAGCCCTTAATGGCGACGTTCTCGGGTGTTCATCGCACTCGACTTTTTGTGCTATGCACCATTACTGCGGCAAGCAGGCCTCGGTCACTTTATAAACACTGGCGAGGGCTCGGTCTCTATCCTGCGCAGTTGCTCGGGGATGGTCGGCGGGCATGAATAATATTCCCTTTGATATACTAGTCTGGATCGTTGAGTTGTCGACCGGGCTGCAGAGTTTCCCGTCTATGGGAAACTCACCATGTAAGAGTTGTGGACACCTTGTTGACCAAGTCTGATCACAAGTGTCACTCTTTGTCTCCTGCATGCCCGGCTGTTAGACTTTTCTCTGTCCGTTTTGAATACCAATCTCCGCATTATTTTTTTCAAGTGCACTGCAGCGTGTGTAAAAATCGGTCCAAGTCCGTCGAAATGGTCACGTGGATGTCGGCTTACATTTGATCACAGGTTCAAAGTCCGATCACTTCCTCTTTTCCTCTTACCACAACAGCTGTTTCCCTCCCATGTTCCCAGCTTCGCGACTGGTGCAGGAGGCTGTTGACAGGTGGTGCCAGGTGCATCCGTCTGTTGTAGCTGATATCTACCTTTTGCTGACCGCTCTTAGGACACGACGACGACGCACATACAACTATGATGAGCAGCCCTACCCATCAAGAACGCTGAAGCACGCCCACCAACGAGGACTACCAGCGCAGCCATAGGATAACAATGCGCAAGTTCTTATTTTTACCGCTGATACGCACAGTACAAACTGGCTACAGAATAGGCATATTTTGCGATTTCTGTACGACCTCTTGTAGGAAAGACATGTATACGAATATACCCTAGTACTTGAGAAGTCTATCAAAGACTTCTAGGAGACTCTCTTAGGACGCGAAGAGACTCCAAGGTGGCCATTACGCGTTTACGGACCGAACTCCCGAATCAACCGGAAGTTCCCGTAACGTTCTACAGAACTCTAAACGTGCCTGAATATCAAATACTCAATGCGCCCGGATGCAACACACGCATCCGTCGGACAATCGGACTTACAATCCTGGTTGTTTCCTTTCCAAGTACTCGGATACGATGTATTCACTATAGTATCCACCCGAACACTAGGAACATGTTCTGAACCACAGAGCTCGTTCAGAAAGACCTTTGCAACGAGACTACTGCATTCATCTACTTGAACTTGGGATCCATACGGACCCTCAACCCCGAAAGCTGTGAGTCAGACAGGACTCCGGAATCACGCAATCTTGCATCATCCCTCCGTTATGAACAAAAGACCACGCGGATGCAGACAGATACATCCGTACCGCAGTGTTGAAGTGACTCAAACGGAACCGGAACCGCAACTCGACAGGCACCCTGTGTGGCCACTATGAACATAGAAAAACCAGTTATCAGAACAGCCTCGACAGATACACTTCAAAAGTGGGGTATCATTCGAAAGCTATAACTCAGGTCTACATGAAGGACCGAAGTATCAAACCCAGAAGACAAAGTTTAGAAAGCTAACTACACTACGACACGTCGGAACCAACCAGGTCCCAACCGGACTATCTACATGGTTGAGTCAGACGAGCACAAGGTGTTATATCAAATACCACGGAAAGCACGCCATCCGCGGACTCATACGAGTCACCCGGAGGTCTGAGGAACCGACAGCAGCTACCGAATCGCACCCACCAGTAAGAATAACACCGTATGTACCTGATTCTGTAGTATATAAGTACCTGTAAAACGTCGTAGTCGGTAGTTAATCTACACCCGCGTATATATAGCCATACAAGCGAATACCAGTGTTTATTTAACTCGGAACTTTTGTGTCCACCTCAGTTTAAGTTAAGAACCCAGCCAGAACAACGTGAACCAGTGATAGTTACCTGGTGAACTTCGAGTTAGTACCCGGAAGCTTTGCCATCCGTACTTGTGAACGTCCCTCTGTCCCAAGACGGAGTTTAAACGACAGAAGCAAGTATCGGTAACGAAGTGACTTGAGAACACCCGGAGCCACCGCGCTTGCAACTGCTTCGGATTCAGACATAAGAAGTCAGGCCTTTCGTGTTAGTTTAGACCGACTTAACGTACCCAAGCCCCGCGGATCTTTACGTACCCAAAGGCGATCTTGGTCCCTGCGTTCTGTTGAGTTGAAGATTGAGTGCACAAGACAGTCAACCGGCAGTCCTCGAGACTCAGCGTACTTGCGTGTCAACCTTTCGGCTAAGACATCGGAAGCTACCCCTTCTTCCGGAATCCCACAAGTTAACTCCCCAAGCTCCCTCGAACTTGCACTTGTGTTAGTCTAGGAAGTACACCTCTACCCCCTCCGTTTGGAACCTCTTTGAGTCACTCGATCTTGACTAAAGTTGTAATTCGTTACGGGTGATAAGGTCGGATCCTTGTACCTGTCCATTAGAAACTTCGGAAGTTTCGAGTGATTGTTTTGTTTTGTGTGTTTGAGTGTGTGTATTTCTGTGGCGTATTCCTATACTGCACATCATATTATTGGAGCCCACCGCGAGGGGGCTTAATTTTGTTAACTTGCGGATTCAGAATCCAACGGTTGCAAAGTCCAAAAATCCAAAATAAATCCCAAAAGAACCTCTGGTTCTCAGTCTTCGCGTTACACGCCAAGTCAGAACGAGCATTCACCCCCTCCTTCGAGATCGCAAGCAAGTTCGTCAAGCACTGCTGCATCTTCTGGACGGAATCTACGGCCGAATCAGCATCCACCCGGTTACTTAGTAAACGGTGGACCTGAAGACAGAGCAAGAGCCATTGCACGCGCAGCTCAGTCTAGCCAAAACCAAAATACATCTTCACGTCGGAATACTCCAACAGTACCGGCTCCAGTTACTCCTCCTAACAGGACTAACGAAACAAAAGCACCCAGTGCACCCAAAAAGAACAAGTCTTCGCTTGTTCCACCTACCGAATCCCCTGCAGACGGAGCAGAGTATAGCCTACCCGGTTATTCACTAGCACCACACCCGTTATTTACTAATCTAAGAATCAGTATGTCTGGATTAGACCCATCCGCGTATCCGTCGCAAGCTCTTACGGAGAAGTTAGACGGTGCGAACCTACCGATTCCCGGTACCAGACATGCACCCGAGTTCCTGGCTACTCAAGCTGGAGTAAAGAGGTACTTCAATGCTATGGACTGGTTATACCCAGCGAAAAAGATCAAAGATGACGGTCTTAAGATCGAAATAGCGGTCAGCTATGTCGACGAAGACGTCAGGAAGCAGTGGTTCGCCATGCCTGAGTACCGAGCTGGTGTCTACGAAGGCTTCAAGAAGGCAGTGTTCGAAAGTTACGGTGCAGGCGCCGAAGACCGAGAACATACGCCTAAAGAACTAGAAGAAAAGCTCAACATTTACCGTGCGAATCCGATCTACAACAAGACCGGATGGGTTGAGTTCAAACGAGTCATCATGCATGTTATGTTGTACTTAATCGAGAGTCAAGACCTCACGGAGAAGACCGCAATCGAACACTTAGTATCTTGTATCCTGGGACCCTCGTGGGCCAGCATACAAGTCGAGTTGAAACGGGTCCATCCCACTCCATCCGAGGCCGCCAAAAAGATTGGTATCAAATAGTCTCTGACTGAAGTTGTCGAAGCCATTAGCAGCTACTTCGGTGATTTAGATGTGTTCGGACAGATCGCAGAATACACTGAGGTATCCGGTCGCACCTATGATCGAGCGCTAGTGCCCGCATCGACTTCTAGAGTTAAGACAGAGTCTTTAGCTCAACAGACGGAGTCCTTATCAATCTTATTGGACAAGTTCAACCTTGAAGCCAAGGCTAGACAAGCGCATGAACAAACTCAAGCAAGACAACACGAACAACTGTTGACTCTGTTTAAGGATGCACTTAAGGGCAATCCTCACGGAAACTCTAGCCTCCGCACTCAACATATGCAGTACGATTATACTCAGGAGCCTCTGAGTTACCCGTATAATGTTGTTCAACATCTAGCACAAGGCGCACCTAACTATCCGGGTGGACCACCTACCGTCCAACCGAATGGGATGATAGTACGCGCCCCTCAAGGAAATCATAATCATGGCAATAATTCGAGTCATGGACACAAACCGCACCCTCCACATCAGCACCAGCATACGGATGGAGGGTTGTGTTTCTTCTGTGGCGAAGAAGGACATTTCGTCAGAGAGTGCCCTCACCAAAAGAAGATGGAAGCGGAAGGCTGGATCTACCGGCCTAACGGCGTCAAGTACTACTTCTTGAGAAATGGTGTATCACTCTCAAGCAAGGCGAAAGCTGGTATTTGGCCAGCGTGGCAAGTCTGGAAGCTCATGAAAAAGATCACCGGAAAGCTTCCACCCGAAGCCGCTGTCATGATTAAGGCGCAGAACTTCATGATAGAAAATGAAGACGAAATGTTTAGTCCCGAAACCGTAGTTGATTTCAACGTGGCGCAGGACGTTCAGTCAAATTTCGAGTAGGCTCGAGGATGGAGCGGACTCCGGAAGAACCGGAGGAGAAAAGGTTTACATTTATGGAGAAACAGCTATTGGAGCACTTGCTCGAATCGCAGAGACAGTCTTGGAAACAAGACAGTCCTTCACAAAATCTAAGCCTTTCCCCTTCCCCGGAGTCTGGGCCTGTTAACACGATAACAGAGCCTCTTGAGAGCCAATTTGTAAATATGCGTGCACAAACGAATAACGGAAAACATATCGAAAAACCTATAGAGATCCTAAAAAGAAAACCAGGTCCCAGCTTTCACGGAAGCAAGGACATCCGACCTACCACACAGCGAGTGGAAGTGGTCATTCCTAAAAAGAAACAAGTCAGCTTTACCGAACCGGTACCGGAAGAGCACCCGCCTACCGGCGCTCCAGAAGCTGACACGAGAGACAAGTCCACTAGTACACTGATAGATCCTGAGCTTAAGGAAATCATTGACGATGCGTTGCAAGCCCCCGGGCCAGTAGTATCGGTCAGCGAGGGAGTTGAGCAACAGAAACAGCGTACTTATCAACGGATCTCGAAAATCAGAGCGTTGCTCAATGAGAATCCGGAGTGGCGATCTCTTTGGAAACAATTCTTACCCTTCGAAATGTTGGCTACCAACGAAGCCTGGCAGAAAGACTTGCTAGAGCTATTGAAGGGTAGAAATGTTAAAGTAAATGTACAGATGGAGTTCGCAGCAGCCGAACCCGAGACTGTATATATGATAAACCAGGATGGAGGGAGTGACCTACTGCGGGGAGCCGTTGTAGTACACGACCCTATCCTTCAGTTGTACCAGTTCAATAACGGTTATGCTGGACCTTACTTCAATGTGAACTTACCCGCTGCCAGTGTGGCACCGGAAAGTGCCGAACTAAGAACGGTGTGGCCGATCATTGGCGGTGCAGGAAGAAAAGAGTGTCTGTTAGACAGCGGATCGCAAATTGTATCCATGTCTCTTAAAGCAGCACTAGAACTAGGTATTCCATACGATTCGGGGTTCCGGATAACGATGGAAAGTGCAGACCAAACCCGTACGGAAACGGTTGGTTTAGCACGCAACCTACCATTTATTTTCGAAGGTATTACTTACTACCTGCAAGTACATATTCTGAAGGCACCCGCCTACGAAGTATTACTCGGTAGACCCTTCGAAAAAGTATCAAACTCGGTTACTTCAACCTCAGGAGACTCGGTGGCAGTCACGATTACCGAACCAGGAACTGGTCGGAAGTTGACTCTACTGACGTACACTAGAGGAGAAGTACCTAGATACCTCAAACCTGTTCAACAAGAGGGTTTTCAGAGCTGCTCGAGGAATTGATCCCCGATCAAGGAGAGGTGGCTCTCTATATAACGGTTGACGGGAAAGGAGGTTATAAAATCAAAGAAACTTATGTTCCGGGTGAAAACAGAAACAACTTCACCTCCAGCGACTTGACAAGCCTATATCTCAAGAAGTCAAACGAAGGAGTACATCGGGCGGTCAAGCCGCTTAGACGAGAATTCATGTTCCGGGATCCTAAGGAACCGTTCATGATACCAGTTAAACACCCCATAGAGACGTATGAACGCCGGAAGATCGATAGTTTCCGGAAGGTATTCAACATCCGGAAGCCGGTTGACGCTACCGAGCAAGGCGACCGAACCATAGTAAACACTACACAGATGTTCTATGGCGTCCCGCAGGAACTACAAGGCGTATTCGGCCAGTTCACACTCACTATGGCAGAGACTCTTCAGAGACAACAAGAAGTATTCCTACAAGGAATCAAGAAAATGGCCAAACCCAAAGGTATTTTCGAAATGCGAAAGGCCGACGTCTATGTAGCCAAGAAATACAAACCGGTTGCACTTAAGACTAAGCCGCATCTCGGAACGTTACCTGATGAGTTCAGAATCGTACGAGACATACAAGGAGATCCATTAGCGACTCTACCGAAGTTATCGATGAACCCACCGGCCTTCGAGCCGACGGGTAGATACACAGCTGAGCGAAGAGAACAGATCCAGAGAGACCACGAAGGTGACTTCTTATGGCCTGAGGAACGGAAGCTAGTAGATCAACTAATGTGTCTACAGAACGAAGGGTTCGCATGGGATGAATCCGAGAAGGGCAAGTTTCGGGAGGATTTCTTTCCATCCGTGGACATGCCAGTCATTCCGCACACCCCTTGGGTACTCAGAAATATACCAATACCACCCGGCATCTACGATGAAGTATGTAAAATCATCAAGAACAAGATTGACACGGGTGTCTATGAACCTTCGAACTCGTCTTATAGATCAAGATGGTTCTGTGTACTCAAGAAAGACGGTAAGAAGCTCAGACTAGTACATAGTCTGGAGCCCCTCAACGCGGTAACAATTGCACATTCTGGTCTACCTCCCGCAACCGAGGAGTTAGCAGAGGCATTCGCAGGGTTATCGTGTGGAGGAACATTAGATTTATACGTGGGATACGATGAGCGGTTGTTAGCCATATCGTCTAGAGATATGACTACCTTCTCAACGCCCTACGGAGCCTTAAGACTAAGAACATTACCCATGGGATGGACGAATTCAGTACCGATATTCCATGAAGACGTAACCTACATACTACGGGACGAGATTCCTGCCTATACTAGACCCTACATAGATGATGTACCGGTAAAAGGACCTACCACCCGGTACGAAGACAAAGATGGAAACCCAGAAGTACTCAAAGAGAACCCGGGAATTCGTCGCTTCGTGTGGGAACACCTTAACAACATGAACCGCATCATTCAACGGATGAAGTATGCAGGAGGAACCTTCTCAGGTCACAAAGCTATCATTTGTGCAGATGAGATAGTAGTCGTAGGCCATGTATGTTCGTATGCCGGGAGGAAGCCATCCGCGGAACGAGTGAAGGTTATACAAGACTGGCCAGATTGTGAAAATCTGACGCATGTCAAGTCCTTCCTCAGTACCACAGGGATCTTCTGAGCATTTATCAAGGACTACTCAGTGAAAGCGTACGCTATGAACCGGTTGAATCGTGGTTCCGTACCCTTCCAGTGGGGTCCCGAAGAAAAAGCTTCGATGCAAGCACTTAAGGATGCTATCACAAACTGTCCAATGTTGAAGCCCCTTCGCTATGACTAGGAAACACCTATAACATTGTCGGTTGATACGTCCTACCAGGCAATAGGCTTTTACTTGTCGCAGAAAGATCCTGAAGACGAGAAGAAGACCTATTTCGCCAAGTTCATGTCTATCACCTTGAATGACACGCAAGCAAGGTATTCACAAGCTAAACGAGAGTTGTTTGGTCTTCACCGAGCACTCATGGCTTGTCGGTACTACCTGCTCGGATGCCGGAAGCTGCGTATCGAGGTAGACGCGAAATATATCAAGGGAATGTTATCGAACATAGACTCCCTTACGAATGCCAATCTTCAACGATGGGCAGAAGATATTCTAATGTATCACTTTACCTTGGCACACGTACCAGGCAAAGTACACGGTCCTGATGGTCTAAGCCGACGACCTGCTTCGGATAAGGACGTGGTGGTACCATATGATGAAACCGACGATACAATGGAACTAGAATATGAGGAAGATCCGAACTTAGCAAGCGAGGACCGACCTCTAGACTTTCAAGAATTCAAGAACAATATCGATACCCGAACAGGCTTCGTACAAACCATTAACTCGGTAAGTACCGAAGCCTCCGGACCGATATCCGAACAAGAACTCCTTCAAGCCACGGGCGTCGCGGTTGATGACATCGAGAAATGGGTGGATATTCCCAACTTCCCAGACCAAAACCGGTCGGAAAGAGAGAAAGCTTGGGAACTCATGCTACCGTATGTCCAACCGTACTTAGAGGAAAAGCCACACACGGAAGAGGAAGATCTACCATCCGGTGTAGCCACTAAGATGCAAGCGTGGGCTGATAATGAGTTCTTTATCAGAAATAACAGACTATACAAGATAGATAAGAAAGGAGAACACAAACGGGTTCTACAGAAGCCTGAACGAATGGCGGTTTGCAAGGTCATACATGACAAGAACGGGCACAAAGGACAATTCTCGGTGAGGCATCTCATCCGGTCAAGGTTCTGGTGGCCAGCTCTTGAGACCGATGTAAACTGGTATATCAAGACTTGTGTTCTCTGTCAGAAAAGGCAGAAGCGAAACATACACATGGAGCCAAGGATCACCTCCACCCCAGGGATCTTCGAAAAGGCCTATGTCGACACGTTTCAGATGCCTAAGTCTAGCGGTACACCTAATAAGGACGGTAAGACTTCGAAGAAAGACTTAAAAGCAGAAGAGTCAAAGTATTCCGGATACAATGCCGTTACCGTAGCACGGTGTGGATTATCCGGATGGCCTGAAGCCCGAGCCTTGAAGGAAGAGACAGCCGAAACCTTAGGAGATTGGTTGTTCGAAGATGTACTATCAAGGTGGGGTTGCATTCGCGAGATAGTAACAGATAATGGACCGTCTATCAAGAAAGCGATGCGACATGTAGAACAGAAGTATGGTATAACGGGAATCCTGATCTCGCCTTACAACAAACAGGCTAACGGCAAAGTTGAGAGGGGACACTGGGACATTCGCCAGTCACTCTTCAAGGTGTGTAAAGGAGACCCTTCAATGTGGCCAGCGTACTTACATGAAGTACTGTGGGCGGAGAGGATCACTGTGAAACGAGGATTGGGCTGTTCGCCCTTCTACGCGGTAACCGGATGCGATCCCATCCTTCCGCTAGACTACATGGAAGTGACATGGTTAGTCGATGTACCAGACAAAATTGTATCACACTCAGAGCTTGTGGCGTACAGGGCGCGTTTGATAGCTAAACACGCGTTGGACGTAGCAGAGATGAAGAAGCGGGTAACGGTAGCTAAGAAAAAGGCTGCCGAGCGCTTCATGGAACAATTTAAGAACACGATGCCTAACTGGAAGTTCAACACGGGTGAACTAGTACTGGTAAGGAACACGCGAATCGAAGACGAATTGAACTCAAAGTTCAAGGAGAGATTCATGGGTCCTTACGCAGTTGTTACCAGAACTACAGCAGGTAACTATGTCCTCTGTGATTTGAACGGAGAACTCTTGGACGGAAAGATCGCCGGATTCAGAGTGCTACCGTTCTACTCACGAAGAGACCCAATTGAATTGGGAAAATCATTCCATGATAGACTACACGCTATTAAAGGAAGCGTCAGTAAGGTATACGACAAGGTAGCAAAGAGTGCCTTGTGGATCCTCAGTCGTACTGCTAAGACCAGACGACAAGGCTAAGTCGAAAACTTGGCTGCAGAAGGACTCGAACGCAAAAGATTTCCAGTGTATCCCAAACAAATGTGCTGTGGGAGACTCGAACTCCTGCGAAGCTTACCACTAAGCCACAGCAGCGCTGGGAAACACGTTGAGTCCAGTACCGAATGAGTTTGGTCAACCTATCAGCTTGGGTGCCAGCGCAAAAAGATTTGTAGTTGCACTAAAATGCTGGGGGAGAGTCGAACTCCACAGACGCTTACCACTAAGCCACAGCAGTGTGAGAAACAACTTGAATCCACAATCGACGAGTGACTCTGAAAAGAGCAGGTTAACTCTGGCACCGGATGCATGACCGCATCCGATGGTACAGAAGATTAACTCTGGCACCGGATGCATTTAACACATCCGATGGTACTGCAGATGGCGCGGACGCCATGTAAAGAAAAACAAAGGAGAGGGGTACAATAGTATCCATCGTTTATTCTACCAGAAATTTTCGAGTTCTACCGAAATTTAGAATCTAGTAACACAGTTCAAAAATGGCAAAAAGCAGTGAGCACTGGGAGACAGAACTAGCGAGAATCGAACTCGTGACATGTCCAGTTGAGAGACTTAAACACGTCAGGTTACCACCAAACCATAGGACTGCAGAGAACTGCAAAAAGCAATGGATTCTGGAAGACTGGAAAGTCCTAGCGAGATTTGAACTCGCGACCTGTGTGAGTACAAGACAGGCCAGTTAGCCAAGTAAACTATAGGACTGTATGAACCGATGCAAAAAGGGCTCTTGAAGGGTTAATTTTGAGAGTCCTAGCGAGATTCGAACTCGCGGCCTACTCAGATGAGAAACAGGCCAGGTTGCCACTAAACCATAGAACTACAAAAAGCAGTCCATCTTGGCTGTGCTAAACAGCCAAGATGTACTGAAAGTTCCCGCAAGAGTCGAACTCGTAACCTGTTCAATTAAGAGACAAGTCAGTTTACCCACTAAACCATGGAACTGTGAACATAGAAATTAAAACCGAACCGAGCGGACAAGTTGAGGTCCGAGGACTTGGTAAAATCCCTGAAGAAGTTCGGCGATCGGCGTTTCCAGAAAAAGGAAGCGTGGCGTAAGTCTTCGAAAAGCATATATGAGCGCGGATCCGGATGGAATCAGATGCAAGATATATAACAAGAGACATAACATACAGGGGCGGATGCAGAGAATCCCCTCCCCGCAGCCGACGCCCTCCCACCAGTCAAGTCCACTTAGCAACCTTCGATCGCTCAACAATGTCTTCTTACGAGTATTTTTACATCGGAGAGACTACCGTACCAGAGGAATGGTTCTGGGAGCTCGACGACGCAGTTGCGGAAGCTTGGCTAGCGGACCCGATTGCCATGGCAAACCACGTCGCCTCAGACACGGATACGAAGGAGCGACGCGCTATCCTTGACGCCATCGCACAGCATATCCTAGCAAATCCTGAAGAAAGAAAAGAACACGCCACTACTCTTCAATGGATTGACAGCCTCTTCTTCTCCGCAGTAACTTCACTTGCCGGATGGGTTCCTCCCATGGGAACGACGGGAGAAGAGGCACCGGATGGGAAGCCCTCTGCACCCGAACCCACTTCCCCTGCCGTCAGCTCGAGGCCTAGCCCTCAACCCATGGAGGACATTGCTCCTACCGAGTCTCCCCCACAGAGGAAGAAGGATAAAGGCAAAGGGAAAGCGGTAGACCCTCCCACCCGTGCACCTGCGCCCAAGAAAAAGCGCGTCCCCACTCCTCCCCCGGTAGCTGGACCTTCGGGTAGCCAGCCATCCGTACGCCCTCCTCCTCGCACCCCGAGTCCTAACCCTTGGGAACAGCTGATAACAGCAAAAATGCAGTACATCAATGGGTCGGATGAGAACTGGCTGTGCTGTTGCTTCCGGTTGACCCCTTCAGACGTGACGGCCTTGATACTGGATCCCCAGTCACTGTACACGCAAGTAGACGAAGACCGACGACCACCCACCGAAACCGAAAGTACACACGCTCGGTACTTCTGCAGGATGTTCGCTAACTACGTCGTGAACCACCGCCATCTGGTCGATGAAGGAAGGTTCGACCATCAGGCGATCTTGATAGACGAATCTCTCAAGGCAGCGCAAGACATAGTCCACCCGGAAGAGGTAGACGACAGTGTAAGATTTTGTTATCAAAAGCTAACCAAAAATGCTAACGCTGTAACTAGCACAAGGAATACGTCCCAGGGCAAGAGGACGCAGACATGGAGCCGGATGAGAGGCCCCGAAAGGAGAAGCAAGGGAAAGCCAAGTCCAACAAGATGGACGTCGATGGCCCCGGTAACGATACCGCACCCGGAACGCCCGCACCTTCCCCTCCTTCCCCCTCTTCCCCTCCTACCCCAAAACCTCGAAGCAAGGCGAAAGGAAAGGGTCGAGCAAAAGACTCCGCGCCTTCAAATGAAGACGCGTCGAAGTCCTCCCCACCCAAGCCCAAGAGGAAACGCAAGGAGGCCTCGGAAGCGGGAGACGCATCCGATGACGAGCCGGCTCCACCCAAGAAGAAGCGGGTTCGTGCCGCCCCACCTGGACGAACGGCTATCACTCAAGGCAACAATAGCAAGAACGTTCAACGGTGGATTAGTGGAACTTGTCTCCCTTGCGAGAAGAAGGGACTCAAGTGCGTCTTCGGGTTCCACAAGAACATCCCCGGTAACCGGAACTGCGCTTGCGAGTCTTGTATCAAGAAAAAGACCAAGTGCCTCAAGACTCCGTTGAAGCAAGGCGAGAACGGTTTCCTTCCCCCAGACCAGACGGTCTACCCGCGAGGCAGAGATGAGGACGGCGAAGAAGAGTTCTTGGGATGTGGTGACACTCCCATTCCTCGTTTTCAGTCCACTGCCACGCCTTCAGGTCTCATGGCCCCACCCAAGGGTGCGCCTCCGATTCCCGGTGCCGCTACCGCCCTCCAACTTCAACAAGCACACATTGAAGCTCTGGACCGCGCGGTACAAAAGCTCAACCGGAAAATGAAAAGGATGGAGCTAGCGCAGAAGGACATGGCCAAGTTGATGAAGGGAGACAAGGATGGCAAGGGTAAAGGCAAGGACAAGGACAAGTCATAGCATAGACAAGCCGGACTTGTAGTTTATTAGCAAAGTGTACATTTAGAACGCGTGTTTGACTTCAAAGATGTAGAGTTGAACTGAAGCAAGCGTGAACTTAAGAAAATGCAAGCGTGATAAGTCTTGAATAAGAATAAGTCAAGACGCGGTAACGGATGCAACCCGCTACCGGAACCACCGACGAAAGGTAGATAGCTAAGACTTGGACTTAGCTATAACCAATTTCGTCTATTAGAAATAGTACAGTATCAGAAGCGTTTTGAGCGCGCCAGTACTTATGAACACTAGTCAAGTCAAAAGTCTTATCAGTGGTAAGCTCACTTCGAGGGTACCACCAGAACCTGAGAAGCACCCTGTATTAGGAATCTATAAATATAATGCGCAGATCCCCCTATCCCATGAGAAAGAAGTCACGGGACGGCGATTCTGAGAATGCATTTAAAGAGGACCTCAAATTTGGAGGACTTAGAACGAAAATGTCTTTCAGCATCCACCCAGAAGTCCTCAGGCGAAGACGCCAAGCCGCGGATGCGGCCTCGCAACCGGCGCCACCTCCTCCACCACCTCCTCCTTCCCCGAAGCCTTTCAAGTACTTAGGCAATCCACGTGCCATGAAATGCAGGGATTACCTTCCGTTCACGGCTCAACAAGCGGAAGCAGCGTTAGTGAATCCGGAGACCATCCGAAGCTGGCCTACCACAGCTGCACAGTCAGATCGTCTCCTGGACTTCGCAGTCCAATACGCCAAGTGGAGTGAGTCGGATGCCAACAAGTTTGAATCTGCATCACACTGGATGGACTGGGTGATGCACCGAGCACTCAGAGTCCGGGTTAGAGTCGATAACCTAGATCGGGCAGAGTTACCATCCGAGGACGACGAATTCGGGGACCTTCACTATTTTGGCTACCTCGCGTCTGAAGTCCCTTGTTGTGGGTATCTCTTCACCAACGAGCAGGCGAAAGTGTTCTACCAGAACCCGATACGCCTTCTTGAACAGAGGACACCTGGCAAGTGTCAACAGTTCCTTATCCAAGCCTTCAAACTCTCGTCGCTGGCGGATGCAGAGCCACTTACGAGTTTTAACTCGCACTTGCATTGGCTGGACCATTTCCTAGGCCTAGCCGTCTTCAAAATCCATCCCGAGTTAGAGGTAAGGAAAGGTTTGTCGAAGTCCTTGGAATCAGAACTCAAGGACGAGCCCAAGGGTGACACCGCGTCTGACGACATTGACGTGGATATGCCACCCAGGAACTTCGACGAGGACTCTGACGTCGAGATGTCTCCCCCGCACCCGGAAGAGGATTCCCATCCGGGACCATCTCCACCGAAAGAGAGTCCTCCTCCCCTTCCTCCCCACCAGAAGGAACCCCCACAGCGAGAAAGCCCTTCGCGTGGCTATTCCGTTTCCCCTCTGGACTATCCACCATCAGAGGGTTCCCCCGCACCTCCACCAGGAGAGAAAGCGCCGGAACCACCCCAACCGGCCCCGCAACCGGAACCAGTACGACGAGCTCCTCCGCCCCCGCTGCAGATACCCACGTTTAACTGGTTCTCGACTCGTGAACCAAAGGTCACGCCTCCTCCAGAGAACAAGGATAAGGAGGAAGTCCTCCGGTTGAAAGAAGAAGTCAACCGGCTGCAAAAGGATAACGAGGAAATCTTTCGGTTGAAAGAAGAGGTCAACCGACTGCAACAAGATAAAGAGGAAGCCCTCCGGATGAGGGAAGACGTCAACCGGCTCCGAGAGGAGAAAGAGGCCAAGGAAGACGAAGTCGACCAACTTCGCGCCAAGAACAAGAAGCAGAAGAAGGAGTTCATCCGACTTCGAAAAGAGAACGCGAAGCTGAAAAACGTTCTCGAAGTTCAGACGCGTCAGATGGAGCTCTCGGATACGCTCTTGATGTCAGCTCGACAGCAGATGAAGGAAGCCGGAAGCGCCTTCCGTACCCAGGAGGACGCTCTGCTTAGCATCGCTCCGCAGATAATGGCAGCTCGCGAGGCCTTCAACCAGCAAACTGTGGAGGCCAACAAGTCGGAACGAGTCACCCTCAAGAAGATAAAGGACTCGTCTGGCGAGATGATCGCCTCCGACTACCTTCCTCTCGCTGAGCACATGAAGCGCATGGAAGAGATCGTGGGCCCCCTCTTCGAACAAACGTTGGCAGGACGAGGTTAGCGTCCCGGAAGCAGTGGGAGGCTCACCCGAGGAGGTTGAAGATCCCTTCACCCGTGAAGACGAAGATCCCTTCACTCGTGAGGACTCGGTAGACCCCCAGCCATCCGGAAGCGGTCCTGGTACCCACGACGAACCCATTGATATCAGCGACGTAAGTCCCAACTTGCCTTGATTTGACGCTTCTAAAAGTTAACAAGGACGACAAGTAGGACTAACGTGGCGACGAACGCAGCTGTACAAGTAGTAGCATGGACTTAGAAATCGCAGACTTTTATGTATATTCCACGGACTTAGATTTTTCGATACCCGCATACCCCAAAAATGTGACATAGATTTCAAGCGCTACTCTAAGTTGAGAAGAGTAAGGAATTTATCTAAGTTAAGGGGAGCCGGCTAAGACAAGACTACACGACCGAAAAGTCCAAAGTTTAGGGCACATGAAATAAGCTCAAGGCAGGACTACGGTCGCAAGTCCAAAGATTAGGGCAGACCAAATAAGCTTTAGGCAGGTCTGCGGCGTCATAAGAACAAGTTTAGGGCAGAGAAAATAAGCTCAACTGGAGAAGGATACTCTCGGGAGGAGCCAGATGACGACGGAAAGTACACTTCGTCGACATGAACATGTTGTGGTGATCCTCCCACCACTTGACCAACTCTGCATCCGGATGGTTCAAAGCGCCATCCGGGATGATCAGATTGTCGCAGGAGAACAAGTTCGGAACCAAGAGACGGTACATGCTATGAGGATCAATCCCAGCGATGTCCATCATGTACAACTAGGTGAAGGTAGTCAGCCGGTAGCGGAAGCATAGACATCCGAGCAGAGACTTACCGCCAGATTGTCCATGGCCTCCTTGTAATTCTCCTTACGAGTTTCGAAATAGTTGTAGTAAGGTCTATCCAAGTAGTTCGCGAGCCCACGACCATTGATGGTGACGTCGTATCTCTTCAGGAAGCGACGCACAAGAGTGTCGAGCGCCACGAAGAAGGTGCGCGCCCACAACTTCTCGGCATCAGTCATGGTAAAGCTCGACTTGGTGTCCCAAATGGAGACGGCGTTTTGCTAAAAGAAATAAGTTAGCAGGGCACCGGAAGCGATAGAACCACCCGTACCAGAGAACGAATAGAGTAACGAAGAAGAGGCGAGTCGTAAACATGACTCTCTCCAAGTCGCGTACTAGGACGTAGATGGTAGAGGTTATCTTGATGACCAAAACCATTAGTGGTACGGGTAAGGATCATGAAGCTACCGAAGTCGCGGTAGAGCTGGAGCGCCACATTCAAGTCGAGAATGATAGTGGCGGCACGGTACTTGTCAGCGGACCGTTCGAGGTCACTGAACTCGTACAGCATTGACAGCTTGAAAGCAGCGAAAACGGGAACACGAAACATGGCGCTGAGCATATGGCACGGTAGCCCATCCTTTTATACCCACCCGGGAGAAAATTTCGCGGAGTCATACTCTTCTGAGGCCGCAGTAGCCCCTATCCTAGAGATAACAAACCAAGAAGAAAGTCAACAAAACTTCATGGATTGACTTTAGGAGATTCAAGTTATAAGAGCAAGTTAAACACCAGTAGCATTGCGGAGGGTATCTAAGTCAAGAGACTACTCTACAAGCTATAAGAACGGGATACCAAGCATCGCTAAGTCTACGAGAAGAGCAACAAACGATGAATAAAGACTAAGCGGACAGTTTTACGGAACCTTCAGACTACCGAGCACCACTACGTCTACAAAGTAATATCGAGACCCTGGGTAGTTGCAATGTAAAGAGAAGAAGTACGGTGGAAGCCTTGCATCTCGCCGTAGATACGGTTGAGCGCGATGATCAGGTCAAGCCTGTACTGAGCTTCAGCCTTGATGGCACCGGGAGAGACATCGGTAAGCTGGGTAGAATCCTTAGCAAGATGCTCAAAGATGCGACCCAACCGGTTGACTTGGTTCCGGTAGCCTTCAATAACCGGTGGTGCTACGAAAAACCGTTAACAAGAAAAGAAGACAATAGAAGGCGAGTATTCACCTTGCGTAAAGTAGCCGAGAGAAGTACTATCGATATGAATCGAATCAATCTTGGTGTACTTCCCCTCCTTGGCAGCATCAGCCTGGTGAGCGGTACGCTTCTTGAACGGAGGCAGCTTGGTCCCTTGAAAGGAACCGATGGTCTTCAACGCCTTCCCATATTCATGAGAAAGGACGTCCATACCTTCGACATCAGCGAGAGGCTGGTAGCGGGTACCGGAAACGTTGGCGTCCTAAGAAAACAAGTAAGCAAGAAGACAATGAGGAAAAAGAGCCGGATGCACTACCTTTCCGATCCTCTTGTCGAGATTAGCAGCACGGGTACCGGAGGCAACGCGCTCCGTTTCGTCGACCTGGAGTTGCGAGAAATTAGAAATCAGACGGCAATCATACGCTTCTGAGATAGATAGTGAGCTTACGTTGGTACCAAGAGGCTTAACGGTCTCACCATCTTCCATAGCTTGCATATGGTCAACCCAAGAGAATGGATAGGAGAAGGGAGCGGGCCTACGTATATCCTCGTCGGGTTGCTCACTCTCATCATCCGACGTCTCGATGATGAGTTCCGGAGTTTTCGGAGCCTTCTTGGCGACCTAAGATAAACACGGAAGGCGAAATAAGCTTCCGAAGACCAGATAAAAGACGAAAAACTTGACACTTACCCTAGCTTTAGACTCCTTGGGAGGCGCCCGATAGAGAGGATGATCGGTAGCGAAAGTAGGCAAGTGTTGATTGACCATGCGGTTAACCGTCTTGATGAACGGCTGGCACAAGTTGGCAATGTGCATCCTGCTATCCAACGGATTGATGCCCAGAGACGCACAAGCGCAGGCAAGGAAACTGCGCAGCGCAAGGCCGAACTCGAGCATGGACGAAGTAACCTCAAGTTTGCGAAGGTTGCTGAGCGTCGGGTTTCGGTTCTAGAAAAGAAACACACGGATGAGTTAGACAAGCATCCGAGGATGAAAGTACGCCACGCACGATGATTTTGTTCACCACGGCTTCTAACTTCTGGCAGCGGACGGTCAGAGGAGTATCCTCGTCCTCGAACGTAGCCATGAGCGCCTGGGCACGAGGAACGACAGTGCTGGTGAAGATAGCGAGCTCGTCGGTGATGTTGTCGGGTAGGTCCGCGACCTTGGCACAAGCCTTCGTCAAAGACTGGCCGGACTCAATAACATGACGGTTGAGCGCTTCGGAAGCCGGCTGCGACGGTGCTGAAGCAGCATTAGGGAAGATAGCGAGAAGGTTGATGGTTTTAAGATTGCGGGACATAGTGAAAATAAACGAGAGTAGCGGGTGGTAAAAGAAAAACTAGGACGCATCCGAGTTCTTTTATACCACCACGCGAAGTCCAGGATGGAACCACCAAAGTTTGCCCGAACCTGAGCGGATATCGCGGACGATATCATCTTAAGTTAAGGGGAGATGATACGCACAGTACAAACTGGCTACAGAATAGGCATATTTTGCGATTTCTGTACGACCTCTTGTAGGAAAGACATGTATACGAATATACCCTACTGTACTATTACGACCGTAAGTTCACAAATAATTTAATTTTTTGACCTTCCCACGCCCGATAAGCGATCGGAGGCGATTTCCGAGGTCCGATTAAGAGATAAGGAGGGCTTGTGACGTGTGACGTGAACTTATGGTCGTAATAGTACAGTAGTACTTGAGAAGTCTATCAAAGACTTCTAGGAGACTCTCTTAGGACGCGAAGAGACTCCAAGGTGGCCATTACGCGTTTACGGACCGAACTCCCGAATCAACCGGAAGTTCCCGTAACGTTCTACAGAACTCTAAACGTGCCTGAATATCAAATACTCAATGCGCCCGGATGCAACACACGCATCCGTCGGACAATCGGACTTACAATCCTGGTTGTTTCCTTTCCAAGTACTCGGATACGATGTATTCACTATAGTATCCACCCGAACACTAGGAACATGTTCTGAACCACAGAGCTCGTTCAGAAAGACCTTTGCAACGAGACTACTGCATTCATCTACTTGAACTTGGGATCCATACGGACCCTCAACCCCGAAAGCTGTGAGTCAGACAGGACTCCGGAATCACGCAATCTTGCATCATCCCTCCGTTATGAACAAAAGACCACGCGGATGCAGACAGATACATCCGTACCGCAGTGTTGAAGTGACTCAAACGGAACCGGAACCGCAACTCGACAGGCACCCTGTGTGGCCACTATGAACATAGAAAAACCAGTTATCAGAACAGCCTCGACAGATACACTTCAAAAGTGGGGTATCATTCGAAAGCTATAACTCAGGTCTACATGAAGGACCGAAGTATCAAACCCAGAAGACAAAGTTTAGAAAGCTAACTACACTACGACACGTCGGAACCAACCAGGTCCCAACCGGACTATCTACATGGTTGAGTCAGACGAGCACAAGGTGTTATATCAAATACCACGGAAAGCACGCCATCCGCGGACTCATACGAGTCACCCGGAGGTCTGAGGAACCGACAGCAGCTACCGAATCGCACCCACCAGTAAGAATAACACCGTATGTACCTGATTCTGTAGTATATAAGTACCTGTAAAACGTCGTAGTCGGTAGTTAATCTACACCCGCGTATATAGCCATACAAGCGAATACCAGTGTTTATTTAACTCGGAACTTTTGTGTCCACCTCAGTTTAAGTTAAGAACCCAGCCAGAACAACGTGAACCAGTGATAGTTACCTGGTGAACTTCGAGTTAGTACCCGGAAGCTTTGCCATCCGTACTTGTGAACGTCCCTCTGTCCCAAGACGGAGTTTAAACGACAGAAGCAAGTATCGGTAACGAAGTGACTTGAGAACACCCGGAGCCACCGCGCTTGCAACTGCTTCGGATTCAGACATAAGAAGTCAGGCCTTTCGTGTTAGTTTAGACCGACTTAACGTACCCAAGCCCCGCGGATCTTTACGTACCCAAAGGTGATCTTGGTCCCTGCGTTCTGTTGAGTTGAAGATTGAGTGCACAAGACAGTCAACCGGCAGTCCTCGAGACTCAGCGTACTTGCGTGTCAACCTTTCGGCTAAGACATCGGAAGCTACCCCTTCTTCCGGAATCCCACAAGTTAACTCCCCAAGCTCCCTCGAACTTGCACTTGTGTTAGTCTAGGAAGTACACCTCTACCCCCTCCGTTTGGAACCTCTTTGAGTCACTCGATCTTGACTAAAGTTGTAATTCGTTACGGGTGATAAGGTCGGATCCTTGTACCTGTCCATTAGAAACTTCGGAAGTTTCGAGTGATTGTTTTGTTTTGTGTGTTTGAGTATGTGTATTTCTGTGGCGTATTCCTATACTGCACATCACTGCGACCACGACATGATACCCAAGCGTGGGCCCATGGAGAGCCAGGCCGACCTTGAGCAGGGCTTTATGGGCCCATGGTTGGGAGGTAGTGTTTGACGCATGGTCTCTCCCGCTCAACCCTCTAGATCATTTCCCACAGTAGCCAGACTATCATGTTGATCACCTTCCTCGCTAGACGTGAATTTCTGCGCTGGAGTACGCAACCGATGCCACGTCGTCGTTACATGGTTGTTGGTTTTTGTTCAAAGTGCGTGATCATTTACCTTGTCCTTTTACCACCATCCTCCTAGCGCTGACCCATTATGACAGAGATATGCAACCAACGACAACGATAACGACAAGTACTGCAGCGAAGAGGATGAGAACACGGATGAGGACCATGACCATGACGAGGACCACGAGGACTACGAGGACCGCGACCATGATGAGGACTACGAGGACTGCGACCATGACGAGGACTACGAGGACTGTGACCATGACGAGGACCACGCCCATAATGAGGACTATGACCATAATGAGGAGGACGAGGACCCCGACTATATACGAGGAGGACGAGGGTTGCAATCATCACAAGGACCAGAATGACTCCGCATTATGGCAGCTATTCCAAGTCCTGTTCCAGATACAGATAGACAATTGTTATATATCCTTGTTGCATTGTATTACTGAAATGTAGGATATCTGGCTTTCAATATTTGTTACATATATATATTTTCATCTGTAATCTTGTGGAATTCTAACTGAATTAGCTTACTGGATGTCTGTTATGGTTGCTGTGTGTTGACTAAAGCTTTTTTTATACTTCTATAAGATAACCAGAGCGCAGATTAAGGTAGTCTAGGATAGCTCAACTCTGGTCAACTATAGTTCACCTAAGGAACTATGGTTGACTTGGAGCTAAAAAGTTTAACAAGTAATTAAGTTAACTAAACACACAGTCCACCCCTGACCTATTCTTAAGTTAACCTCAAGGTAACTTAAGTCAGCTTAGATTAATTTGAAGTGAACTCTAGTTATCTTATATCATCATTGAGTGAACTGTAGGCAGATTGTGGTTAACTCTATCATCGAAAGTTCTTAGCTCAAAGAACCTAAAGATATGCTGAGAGGGCAGTCATACCCAGAGCTCAAGCAAATGAATTGAATGTTTATACAGACTGAGTGTACATATTAACAATAAGCTACAAATGATGAGAGGTCTATATACACTTGCATTATACTGCAAGAACAGTAAAACAATACCTCTTAAGGAGGCTAATACTAACATGCTTCATGCTGCGGGGCCGGCAGTGTCCTTGTGGGGTAGTCGTGGCACCTAGTCAATCATGATGCATGGCAGTCACTGACATGGTGTGCAGTCCTTCAGCTTATAGTGCATGGTCGTCTCATTATAGTACTCGGTCATCGTGGTCGTGATACTCGGTCGTTGTCGCGGGCGTGATACTCGGTCGCTGTCGTGCTCGTAATACTCAGTTATGGTCGTGCTCGTGATACTCGGTCGTGCTCGTGCTCGTGATACTCGGTCGTGCTCATGCTCGTGATATTCGGTCGTGGTCGTGGTCGTGGTCGTGGTCATGGTAGGGGTACTCAGTCGCGGTCGTGGTCGTGATACTCAGTCATTGTTGTGGTCGTGGTCGTGGTACTCAGTCATTGTCGTCGCCGCCGTGAGGCTCGTGGGGTGTCCTCATCACCGTGGTCGAGTCGTCCTCATTGTGGGGGTCGAGACATCCTTGTCCGGGGTAGAGACGTCCTCGTTGACGTGGTCGGGTTGCCCTTTGTCGCACTGTACCCGAGTCATCCTTGTTCTTGTTCCTGAGGTTGAGTCGACATCTGGACTTACGGGTCGTCCGAATGTGTCAATATTGTTCTTGGTGCTCATTGACATCACCCTTGATGCTTGTGATTGTCGTCTTCGGCATAGTGCCGGGCTTGTCGTTGTTGTCCATGAGTCATAATCAGTAGAGAGCAAGCAGCAAGACCATGAAGACACACCTCAGTCAGAAAAATGTTCATTGCGGCCCCGACACCAGTTGCTGACCTCATTGCGCATCACCCATCACCATGGCGGAGGCAGTGGCATTGTTCGTCGTCGTTGAAGTGCCGTAGCATTGCTGTGATTGAAGCGTCATTGTTGTGGTGGTGGACACGTCGTCGCAGTAGTGTCGTCGTCATAGTTGCAGTATCGTAGTTGAAGCATCGTTGTGTTTGAAGCGGCGTCATCGTGGTAGGAGCCGTCATTATCGTAGTTAAGGGCATCGCTGTCGTGGCATGGCATCGTCTTCGTTATGGTGGAAAACAGCAGCGTTGGGCAGCACGGTCGGAGTCGTGATTAAAGTGTGCGTGGTCGTAGTTGTGGGTAAAGGTCAGTGTCGTCGTTGGAGCAGCATACTTGTTGGTCAGCTTCGTGGTGGAGGTTGCAGGTCATCATGGTGGTTGAAGCGGCAGGCGGCGCACTGTTGCAGTGGTTGTCCTAGAAAAATACAGTTAGTGGTTACAGTGAAATACAAGAGGGCACTCGCACCAGTTTTCGACTAAGTATCTCGTAGAACATGGTGGTAGAAGGAAAGGGCAGGTTGATCGGACTTGAAAGCCCAACAACCAACATGCACGTGACATTAATGTGGCTTTCTGGCACCGACGGTTGGTAGGCGTCGGGACGGCGTACTTGAATAAAATTGTCAGCTGACATGAGAAAAAACGAGGAAGAAAAGAACAGACACAAAGCTGACAGCTGGCCTACAAAGCCCTGCTCAAATAGGCCAGCTGTCAAATTGTGCCTGCTTGTTAAGGTAGGTGAGCAGGACGCGGCGGCGCAGATGGTGGTACGAGACAGAGGAGTAATAATTTGATCGAACTTGGTCAGCAAAATGTTGGCGATGCTGTTACATGGTGAGTTTCCCATAAATGGGAAACTCAGAGGAAACTTGCTCTGCAACCTGGTGACAACTTGTAGCATCGAAGGGAATATGTTATTCATGCCCGCCGACCATCCCCCAGCAATTGCGCGGGGGACAATCGACGTGCATGATGCTAAAAGGGAAGGGAGATGACCTGCTCCTGGTCTCCATCTGTATCTGTACCTGAAAGTATTGCAGAAAGTGGCGACCATCGGTGACGAGTTGAATGAATAGACGTACCCGTGTTGTTGGTCCAGATGCACTGCAAGACACAACGGGACGCGACTGAGGACTCATCCGGGCTCAGACCTTAAAACTGTTGATGAAGCAACGTGCAAAATCAGACGCTACGAAAAGTGTCAGTGGAGATGATAGTCGAGGTCAGAAATGGATGCACCTTGGTATGAGATTCTCGCTCCAAGGTTAAATATATAACAGCGAAGGATGCCTACAAGAATTTCTAGGCCAAGAGACACGTTGGTTGACGTACGCGGTTGTGAGAAGGAAAGAGATGGCTAATCATCATCTGAGGACGGCGTACATGGTGACTTTCCCATATGAGAAAGAAAGCCACCTTTGTATCATTATATCGTCCAGCGCAAGCTCACCCACACTCTCCAGAAGTATTCCTGTTGCGCTGCAAAGGCCCATAACGTGAACGAAAGGGCGCCGCCCCGAAGGCAAACACCAACGGTGAATCAGCGGTGAAGATTGGATCGAGTCCAAGCACCGACCGACTGCAATAAAAGAAAGTCAAGAGAATCAAGAGAACGAGATCAAGAAGGCCTGAGACGAAGTTCTACGGCCAAAGAGTACGTCGACGTCGACGTTGAAGTAAGAGGCAGAGATATTGAGATTTGGGTTGATGACGGAGATACATAATGCCCCGATCATCTCTCTTTTTCTCACCACGAGCATCTCAACGCTCGAGGTGCTGTAGGACTTTGCGTGCAGCGTGGGCTCTCTTCGGCTTCGTTATTTTTTCTTTTTTGAATTGCGGCGCTTCCTCTGCAGCTTCCAACAGCTGGATGAGAGGGCGAGATGATGGGCGCTTGAATGCGCGAACCAAAACAATAATGCGGCGCCGGGCTTGAAGAGGCTGGATCAGCCCCCAACGTCGTCATCTCTGGACCTCCTACGAGGCGACTTGTTGATATTTGGGCTGGGCGGCATCGCGGACGCGTCCAGCTCAGAACGGTACGTATCTCTTCATTTTGTTTTCTGGAAACTTATGCCATGCACGCTTTCATCGGCCAGCCTTAGCAACGAAGACCGAAGATGACGACCTTGACGAATTTATCGATTGAGAGGCGATAACCTGAGCCAGAATGGTGTCGACAAGGATGTGATCCCTTGTCCTCTCCCACCACAGCACCTAGACGAGGTGCAGCGATACGGCCTCATGTAGAGACCTCAACGAGTCAGCGGATCACGCGAGTTTATCCGTACTCGATCCGCTCGGGCTTCTCGGAGATCCGATCCGTATGATCCGTGGACCCGTGGCGGGTCAGATCAGTAATGGATCGCGGATCAGGCCTTGGAGGCACGAGTACTCGCCGCGAGTACTCGTGTTGACTCGTGAATATGTTACTATATATTTAAAGTAAATTTACAAATTTTTACCAAGTCGAACGGGCCCATGCGTCGCCTAAATGAGCTGTTCGCATGAATTTCTCACCAATTCTCACGATCCGGCAATCGCCGAGAGGCCGCGTAAGCCTGCGATCGGATGGTTTTTCTCTCTTCCTCTTACCACCACCATCACCACGACCACCCAGTGTGCGACGGCCGTCACCACTGCTGCTCTGACGACTGTCAGGCAGCCTCTGGGGTGTTGGATTTTGCCCTGGCTTTGTGCTGGGCTTGCTGCTGCTGTCTGTGTGACAGCAGTGGATGACGACGACCTGTGGACGGACGGACGACGACTCTGCGCGAGACGGATGGTTTACGCGCGAGGACGGACCATGCCGCCGCAGATCCGGCAACGCTATACGCGTAGAGATGTGGATCGTGATGGACGCGATGCGAGCGAGGATAGGGAAGCGGCGTAGGCATAGTGAGTTTTTTTCTTTCTATCTACTACTTTAGTATCCCCACCTCCCCTCCCACACCACCACCACCACCACCACTCCCACACCACTACCAGCACCACTCCCACCCAGTCCCACCACCCTCAGTCATTGCCTCATGCATGGCTGAATGTCCCTGTGCCATTACCCGGGGATGCTCGTCATGCATGAATAGATATGGGTGGTGGAGTACTCGAGTAAACTCGAGTACTCGACCCGCTCGGCGATCTCGGTGATCCGACTCGTCTTGATCCGTAATCCGTGGCGGGTCGGATCAGACAAGGATCGCGGATCGGCAGTTTGGGCCATGGGTACTCGCGTGATGGATCGCGGATCTGACCCGGGTTTGAGTCGTTGAGGTCTCTAGCCTCGTGTCTTTTTGTAGTGCCAGTCTTTGTTTTCCTTCCCTCCTGGATCCACGACATGCGAGAACGGCTTCCGGCAGCCGAGGGGACGATTGATGAAAGTCTGCTCTCCAACCGAGCGACATCGTCGCTAGGGTTGTGCGGGCTCGGGCTGGGCTCGTAGTAGAGACTGCCACGGATCGCGAACCGGATCGATCCGCGATCCGGTTCACGGATATCCGTGGTCTCCAACCACTGAACGTGACCGTACCACGATCCGGATCGCTCTACAATCCGATCCGTTAGCTGATTCGATCCGCGGATCGACTTACGGATCGCAATCCGGATTGCCACGTATCAACCCGTAGAAAGTAGAAACAAGTTCAATATAAGAGTAAGTATTGTAGTAAGCTTGTATGCTAAGTAGGTATATGAAATCAAAGTAAACTAATCCTCTTCATCAGAGGAATTCTCAGCAGAATCAATCTCAATAGTACTACCATGCTCATCATCCTCCATTTCGACGTCCCCATCCGAGTCGACGTCTATCACCTCCGGCTCTACCTCATCATCTAGCGGTTCCCATTCCTCCGGGATCTCCTCCGGATCCGTCTCCTCTTCCACCTCTCCACGCCTCGCCTTTGCATTTAGATACTTGATAATCTCCTTCCGCGGCACCAATCCCTCGACGCCAAACCAGTTCTGAAGGCTTGTCCGCTCTCGAATAGACTTGGCAGTCAAATTATGCCGCCGCTTCGTAACCACGAGACCGCCATGGGAAAATAGTCGTTCTACATCGGTAGAGGTAGCGGGGCGGCGAGGAAGTCCAACGCCATTCGAGCAAGGGCGTTGTTGGGGGTGATGGTCTTCGACTTCGGGTCACGAAGCATAGCCGTCCAGTGCGCAATCGGTTCCACCGGGTCATCGTCGTCGTCGATCTCCTTGTTGATGTACTTTTCGAATGGATCCGGGCCTCCTCCCTGCTGCTTCTTCTTCTTCCTCTGGTTCATGTAAGAGTCGGAATCTGAGTCCGATGAAGTGTCCGCCGCCTTCCTCTTCTTCGCCGCAGGCGGTACATCTTTCTTCTGCGTGATCGTCGGCTTGTAGTACTTGGTCCAGGTGTCGCGAGCCATCTTGACGGCAGTGGAAATCCATGCCGGCTCCCAACCATGTTCCTCGAAGTACTTCGTCTTGTAATCAGGATGTATAACTAAATCGAATCCTTCAGAAAGCATAAAGAGGCAGATAAGAGGCGACTTACTCATAGCAACCTTCCACATGATAGAATCGTCCGTTTTCGAGTAGTACTTGTCGAGTACAGCAAGAGCGCGCGCAACGCCGTGTGTGATGATAGCGGGTTGGGTGATGTCGTCGTGGATCTTCTCGAGCTTGCGATTGAGTGTATCCATGTAGGGAATGACTTCGTGGAGGGTGGGATAGGAGGATGCCGACATTTTGACTGTTATGCGCTCGAGAATGCGAAGGACTGGCAGCAGACTCTCGAAAAGGCCCCATTCTGCGTCTGTGAGCCTGAAGCGCTTCAGGTGCGTCTTCGCCTCGCCCTGGTTACACTCGGGAAGCATAACGAGGCGGTCAAGGGCGGGTCGAAGTTTGAGAGCACGCTTGACGACGCCGTGCATGCTGTTCCATCGCGTTGCCACCCGTTTGACCATCTTGCGCACCGTCAGACCTTCCTCCTCGCAGAGATTACCGAGTAGGGTTTGGAGGGTCTTCTTGCGGGCGCAGCGATTGCCGATCTTGACGAGCTGGATGCAAAATATTGAGAAACGAATAGAGAAGGAACTAAAGAAAAATACCTTGGTCATCGCTGAGACGGCTTCCTTTTTGTCCTCGGGGGTCAGACCAACCACGCTGCGCAGGCCCGTACCAATCTCGGCCAAAAGAGCGTCCTCCTCCTCATCAAGGCGCCTCCTCCTCCGTGCGGTCAGGTACTCCTTATCCGCCTCATCGTCCTCATCATCCTCATCGTCAGCTAAAGGATCCTCCTCCTCGTCCTCCTCCTCCTCATCGCTCTCCTCATCGCTCTCCTCTCCATCTGCCACTGGCACAACATCATCATCTTCATCCTCCACTTCCACCACTGTCGCTTTCTTCGGCTTCGGCTTCGGCTTCTTCGCTTTGCTCTTCGCTTTGCCCTTCTTCTTCTTCTTCTTTTTCTTTTTCTTCTTCTCCTTGACGAAAACCGAGCACAGGGCCTTGTAAATCAGGTTGATGATGTGCCCAAAGCAGCGGACTTGGGTCTGCGTGCCCGCGATATCTTCTGCATCGAGGAGCTTGTCGAGAGACTTGAGCATTTTGTCGTTGTTGTACGCATTGTCGGCGACGAAGGCAAGGGTGCGTTTCTCGAGTTTGAACCGCTGGAGAAGGGAGAAAACGGTGGTGGCGAGGTAGTCGCCGGTGTGACTCTCGGTAAGCTCGACCAGGTCAAGGACGATGTTGTATGCCATGCCGTTGTGAATGAAATTGGCGATGACACCAAGGAACTCGATGGCGTTAGGGGAGGTCCAACCGTCGAGAATGATGTTAACGCGCCCATCGTACTCCGCAAGTAATTCCTCCACCGCCTCCTCTGTCATGCGGTGACACTCGCTGATATCGCGACGAAGCATGTTCCCGCTGGGAGGTTCGGCCGCTGGATTGAGATAAACCATCAGATCGCGAAGCTCGGGATCTTCAATAATCTCGTCAGGGCGATGGCGCCTGGTCACCCACTCCGCAACGCGCATACGCAGACCGCCTCGGGTGTACGAGGAGAACTTCTGATCAATCTTTTGCTGCGTCCCATTTTTGGCGTTATCGTCTGCCTCTGCGTCACATGTGGTTCGATGACGGCCAAAATTGCTCGTCGAGCCTTCCTTGGCCGGGCGGAGAATGGCTTTGCGTGTGCTGTAATCGAGTCAGAAATAAAATGAGACGTTTGAAAGGTAAACGAACCGACGACAGATGAAAGCATGAACAATATTGCCATCCTTGTTGCGCCTGATGAGAATCTCGTCCTCAAAGTGCGAGTACACCGAAGCCTCTTCGTTCTTGGGCTTCTTCCTCGAAGCAATTTGATGATCTGTGGATAACTGATCAGTAAAAATGAATCTGGGCTGGAGGAAAAGGACACACCCAAGACTTTCTGTGCTTCCTTAAGCTCCTCGGGTTCCAGCTCTGTGACTCCGGCCGGCCAGGTAATCTCAACGGGGCAGTCATCCTTCGTCGTCTTCTGTTTCTTCTTCGGCGGCGGCTCGTCTTTCTCGCCATCTTTGCCGCCGAGCTTGGGAAGGCGTTTCTTGACATTCTGGGCGGTCCCATTCGGCGCAACCTCATCTTTCCGGCCTGCCACCCGCTTCGGAACATCAGCGGGGGGCTTCTTGACGACCTTGGTCTTCGGTTTCTTGACCGAGTCGCGAGCCTTGGTAGCGGGCTTGGAAGCTGCAGTTTTCGGCGCCATTATTTTCGATGTAGTGAATTACTGTGATACGTTAAAATTACAATACATACGAGAGAGGACTCACAATGAATGTAGTGTTCCAATTATAACTAAAAGAAAGTAAAAGTGGTGAGTAAAACGTCTTATCGATAAAAGGCGCCACCTACCAGAAAGAGCGACGAGTGTGTATTGTTCCAACCGTGGATACGACCTGGCGGATGGAGCGCGCGCTGGAGCTGCATAGAATAAAAGAAATCGGTAAGGAAAAGAAGCAGCTTCAGGTAAGTAACGCGTACCAGAGCACGAAACACGACTTTGACGCGTGCTGTGGTAAAGATCCGGTGTGTTCGAGAAAACCTGTAACCAATGAGCGGAGCACTACAATGAAAGACAGGGAATATCTACCGAAGTGCGACCCGCAAGGCGTGAACGTATCCCAAAGTCGGAAGAAAGCAAAACCAAGCGTCTTGAAGACGCCCAGAGACGACCTCCGAAATGAATTCAGAGGGCGAGAATTCTGCGCCGAGATTAACTCGACAGCAGAGAGCAGACCGAAATAAATTCGGCACTGCTCGAAAAAAAAGTGGGAATAAAAGTGGGAGGGAGAGGATGAGCTATGACTAGGCAAAACACCAGTGGTCACCTTTGGCAATGCCTTCAGTTACAAACAAAGGCAAAGCGAAGTCAGGGGCTTGACACGCCAATTAAGGCGGCGATCTTCCTTTCTTGCCCTCCCTTTTGACCCCCCGCCTCTCTCCAACGTTGTGCCAGCCCCTACCCTCATTACTTTCCGCTGGCGATTTAAAATCGCTATTCGGTCAACTATAGCGTCTTAAAGACACTTTAGTTTCTCCTTACTGTCTTAACGACGGCAAGGCTGTCTTAAAGACGGCATTTTCTACTCCTTGCGTTTTCTAGGCCGTCGGGATCCAGTGCGCGGAGCAGCGGATCACGGCTTCAAAAAAGTGTGTCCCTATTTTATTTGTCCTAGCCCGGATGCTGATTTTTGTCCAGGATCGATCGGGTCCATCGCGTAGGACGAGTGGAAATATCTACCATGACAGCGCCGACATCCCCTCCCAAGAGTACGTCCGTCTCCATGCATTGCATTGAAAACAAATTTAATCCTTTGATAGAATCTGTCTCAACTCTTCTCCACTATCACGACGGACAAGTTGGTTATCGCGACGCTAACCAGAACGTCGTTGTGACCTCACCGAATACGCCCTTCATCACCATCCCCTTCCTCGGCGAGCGCAACCTTTGCATGCTCGCGGACCGCCACTTTGGTCTGGATGACCCCTTGTTTCATCCTCAGCCATTCAACACATCTGTTGCCCATCTCGCCTTCATCCGTTTCCCCGTCGACTTTCCATCCATTGATCAAATGCTGTGGTTTCTTCCCCAACCCGACCATTTCGACTCGTCTAATGCAAGCAACGCGCCGCCGCCGGCATCGGGCTGCTAAGGCGTGACTTTGCGACATTCTCAAAGACCGTGCTCGCAGCGTTCAAAAGCGCCTTTCTAACGCCGCGACTGGGCGAGTCCGACGATAACAGAAAGTTGCTGAGGGAGGATGCTTTTCTGAGGGCGTGATGCCTCGCCTCAAGCATCTTGTCGCACGGATTGACCTCCCGGCATCCTTTGAGGAGAGTGTGATGGTATGGTGTATGATGCAGCGGATCATTCTGGAGGTGGAGGCGCGCCTTACTTGGCTGCTCGAGGCGCGACCAGTCTACTACGACCCGGCAAGTTATCGTCAACCTTTGCGTAATGTTGTAGGCGCTTTCACCGACCAGATGGACGTCGCCGAGAGTCTGTATCGCGTACGTTGTAAATTGACAGGTTGTGTTTTTGTATTAATCTTGTTTTCCAGGTCGGCTGTCCTCTTTGGCTCATTCGCAAGCAGGGCAGCGAGACCGGCAGCAAAGTGTTGAAGTGGATAGAGAACGAGCCTCCCGAGCGACCGATGGACATCCGGATATCGTATGAGCATGCCTCGCCGCCTTACCCCGTCATTTTTACCGGCTTCTGTGGGTCCTTGGAGGCGTTATCGTGCTATGGGCCATTTCATTCGAAACTCGCCTCCCCGCCAACCATCATCCATACCACTGGAATTGCTTTAATTTCTTCTACGACAATTTCTCCTCCTTCACAATCAGCCGCTCCTACCCCACCCAGTAGCTCATCAAAAGCGCCATCGCAATCGTCTCGTTATACCCCTTGTAAGTTTCCTTGGCGATCCTGGCGACAATGGATTAATCTGTCATTTAGACCCGCTAAAGCCAAAGCCCAAAACCAAGTCAAAGTCCAAGCAGCCTGCAAAAGCCGAACGCGACAGGTTTTCTGATGCTGTTTCGACGCTGATTCCGCCTGCCCTTCTTGCTTGGACGACTGCCATGGATCGTATCAAGCGAGAGCACGACCCGAAGAGACAGCCGCCGCCTGGAATGGAGAGAGGATTCGCGCTGCCCAATCCCAACGTCATCGCGAGCGTTGAGAGTGATGCGACCCGCGGCGCTTTGTTCTCGGCGTATGTAAAGCTACGCACGCTCCTCCATTATCGTCTCCAATCGCCGGCGTTCAAGCCGTGGGCAGCACCCGAATGGCGCAGAGTCCTGGGACTCGAGATACACCCCTCATCGGGCGGAGGTTGGGCTTCACAAGCTCACGCGCAAGTCAAGGCAGACTTGACACAATGTTTGACGGAGGGGCAGCTGCAGGTAAACATTGTTGTCTTCATTTGCCGTTTTAAAGGTTAATGTGATTTGCAGGGCACCGTCAATCTGGCTAACCTTAACGAGACGCCAGTCATCTGGCGGGGCCTCACGCTAACCGCCAACGCAGTACCACCTCCCAACGTCGCCCAGCAAATTCTGTGGGAACTTTTCGAGGTCAATTTTCGCTACGACCTGCTCGTTCTCGACCGCGCCTGCTACGACCTTAAGCCCGAAGGTTTCGACGCTCCTCGGCCCGGCGATGAGGATGGTCAAGTTCTGCCTTACGACGAACTTGACGCATCATCATTTGGAGATCGGCAAATGCGCGTTTTGGGTGCCATCCCCCACTTCAAGAGCAGGATGGTTCCAGAGGACACCGACGACGGGCACAATGGTTTTGCCTCTCCAGATGCGGTGGTGCGGCAGGAGGCGTTTTGTGGGTTGTACCAGGTGATGCGGAATTGGCGCCGTATTCCACCCCTCAGACAGGATACAGCTGCGGCGGCAGAGCGACTTTTGCATAAGTTTCTCGCGACAGACCTTGCCATCGCGGAGGTCGGCCTCGCCTATCATTACGCGAATTGTTATAATACTGTTATTGGACGTCCGCCTCTCCTACCACACGGACTTTGAAGATATATTCTCTATGTACTTAACTATACCATTGACCGACCCCGTTGCTTTTTTGTTGTAGATGTAGTGCACATTTTTTATTGTTCTTTTTTTTTCTGAATCAAGGTGCTTAGTGGACTGGATCCGGACACTAAGATACCTGGTCTTTCAAGACCGTCTGGCCTAGTGGTAAAATGACTCATGCTATTTGCAGGCTTCTGATGCCTGGCCTTTGGATTGTCAGAGCTCCGTGGGTTCTATACTCACGGGGTTCATTTTGTTCAAAAAAAATTATTACTACTAGCTCGATTATAGTACGGAAGTTACGGGTATTGTACGGATATCCGTGGTAGCGATCCGTACACCCGCCAGCCTGACCGTGACCCGTGGCCCGATCCGGATCGCACGGATCGGATCGCAAAAACGTGATCCGATCCGCGGATCGGGTATGGGATCGGGTAGCGGATATCCGCCGATTTACCCGATCCGTGGCAGACTCTAGCTCGTAGCCCGGGGTTGGGCTGGGCTCAGGCGGGCTGGGCTCATCAGAATGTAAGCCCCAACCCTCAGCCTTGAGCCTCTGAGGCTTGGGCTGGGCTGGGCTCAAGCCCGGGCTTAGCATGATGTTTTCAGCGCTGCGCGGAACGCTCAAGAGAGCGCACCGCATACCAGCGATGAAACAGCAGTGCATAAGAGAGATGGAGAGAGGTGAAGGGAGGTAGACAGGCACAATGTCGCCTTGCGTCCAGTGTCAAGGTCGTCGGCGGTGTCGTATACCGTGTCCTTGTTAGTGTGATATATGATAGAAATGAAATAGCACGTACCCGTTGATTCTGCACGCGTCCGCGATGCCGTGCAGTCGAAGATTCAAATCATTGACTTGCGGGAGTGCGATTACAATAGCGCCATCGCCTGTCAACGTTGGTTGGTTGTCCCGCGGACAGCAGCGGCCGGCGCTGGACTATATCTGGAAGAAAAGTGTTGTCCTGTAGCAATGCCACCTGTTCGAGGGCTTACGCGGTCCAAATGTTGGTCTAACTAGTGCCGTCGCGCAGACGAGCACCAGAATGCGCCCCGAACTGTATTCGAGGGCGCAGTGGCCAGCGCAAAGCGGAACCGCGTCAGAAAAGCAAGACAGCACAAAGAGAAGAAGTAGGGTAGGCGACAGAACATTCTGGGGCCTACCGAGCACGACATCGACATCGTGCTGTGGTGGAGAGAGCAGAGTGATGTGATCGCAACTGTGCGATTGTTATCCGGCAATTGCCGGACAGTTCCCGATTCACTCGGATTGTCGTTTCTGGACGACGTCGAACCTCCCAACTAACAGATGGTGACGGTTTGAGAGGTCACTGAGCCCGGGCTCAAGCCTGAGGCTTGGTCTGAGCCTTGACCTTGAGCCTCACTGAGCCTACCTCTAGGGCAGGGCTCAGCGGGCTGGGTTGGGCTGGGCAGGGCAGGCTCGGGGCTCAAGCCCAAGCCCGCACAACGCTAGTCGTCGCGTAAGCCTCCAGAACGGAGCAGCAACATTTTCAGAAGACGATGACGGCCTTCACGAGCCGGATTAGCCCACGCGCCGTGTCAGTTGCGCCTCCAATGAGGTTGGTTGGTTTTGGGGGGCCTGGAGGGCGTGGTGCACGCATCCAGCCCAAAACGGTGTGCATTTCTTCCCTTTCTCTCTCTTTGATTTCGTTGAATTTGACTTGTTTTCGGCCATTCTTAAAGGAAGACGCACAGCGCCAAGCCGTGTAAGCCCTTTGAGCAAGGCATGCGCCGTGTTACCGCCGCCTTCCTGACATGGGCGATGTTACGCCCGCTCGTTGTGCCACCTAGGACTATATTGGGCCCCAACGATGCCTATCGTTTTCGCGGCCGCGGCAGGCCTGTTGTCTTGGTATTCTTCAAGAGCATACACACCAACTAAATGCATGGCTGCCCCCGTCTCCTACCATCACGATGAACAATCTTTCTGCTCTATCCCAATTCTCTCTTTTAGTGAATTCCACAGCTGGAAGATACCCACCTAAAGGTGTGTTCTTCCTTGCATTTTCGCGGTCTCGCTTACCTGCTCTCAGAAATTCCTGCCCATTAGCAACTGGTACCGAGCGGCGAGCACATGCGAATGTGATTTTCCATCATTGCTGGCCTCCCTGTTATTCGAGTCCTCCTGTAATTACCATTCGGCCTACGTGCCATGTTCCTTTACCTTGTAGCCCTCTCGGTCGATCCATATGTATCTAAAGTATGATAGTTCAAGTGGAATTCTGTTGACTGAAGTTGGAAGACATCTATTCTTAGTGAATGTTATTACCTGAAGCTATTTCAAGGGTATTGTACATACTTGAGTCAACTCTCGAGAACTTGCACCCACTTTGGAAGAAGGGCAATGCCTGAGTTAACGCTTGAGAACTTATACCAACTCTGGTGGCAGGGCTAATCCGTAAGTTACTTGAAGTTACTTTGAGTTATCTCTGGCAACTTAGGGTCCTTGGGTCAACCAGAAAATAAGCCCTCAACTTAAGTCAACCAGACGCTAAAGTGCTTTTCCTGATGTAAGATGTACCACGACTCGGTTGTTGCTGGACACCCTGGGCGTTATAAGAGAACTCATGAGCCGCGAGTTCTGGTGGCCAGGCATGTCTGTTTTCATCTGCGACTATGTGCGAGGCTGCATCAGGAAAACCGTTTGCTCTCAGGAGAGCTAGTGAGTGCTACTGAGGATTCAGTAGCCCGTAGCATCCGTAGCTAGGTCCCCGCTACGAAGTGCTACGATGGACTGTCAGAGCTTTCCGTAGCAGGTCGGTAGCCTACGTAAATGCTACTAAATGCCACGGATTGCTGCTTCTGGATCTAGATTCTTTTAAAATCACACCGTAAAAGCGAGATAACACAGTATGTTGCAGTAATAACATGATACAGAGATGTAAACAGAATGTAAATAGCAACTGAGATAAGTAGGAAGGCCAAGGCGGAAAGACAAGATAAAGGAGGCATCCCGGTGCATGCTGTGGAATCGAGTAGGCCCGTATGGACGCGAAGTGCGCCGCTAGTGTGATGTAGTCCTGAAGAGAGGTTAGCGCTGAAGACTGACAAAAGCGCGAGTCGAGCACAAAGTGACGAACCCGGCTTCTCATCGGCAGCCGAGAGTGCCATCCACAACGATGGTCCTCGTGTCTGCGAGGAGCTGGTCAGCAGTTAATTGAGTCATACTTGGAACCAATGACTCACCAGTGCGACATTGGATGAGGAAGGTAAAATTGGTCGTGGTCGTTAGCTATAGCCTAAGACGCATCTCAGATGGTGCATGGTTTGAGGCGGCGCAGCACTCACAATAGTCGATGAAACCGGGGTGGCGTCTGAAAAGATGCATGAGCCCGACGTTTGTATGGAAATGAAGGAACGAACTGGTGTTGAGGTGAGTCCATCGACCGTGTTTATGACAGAGGTGGGGAAGACGGCCACCGTGCTCATCCATCCTTATCGTCGGCCATTCCCAGCGCCATATCTTCGTCGTCGTGGCCATCGTCAGTGTTATGCTTGCTTGACTCAGTCTCGGGGATCTGGCTCGTCGTCGTCCATCGCTTTCGTAGGTGCCTCTACGCTGGTATTTGCCATCGTCGCCATAAATACTTTGGGGCTAGACCATCTTGTCATAGGTGGGGATGAGGAGAGGCAGTGGCGAGGCGAGGTGAAAGCGAGGTGATGGTAGAAGGTAAAGATCAACATGAGTCACGCCATGGTTGAACCTGCCTAATATAGGTTCAGTGGCTGCGCTGAGCCCCAAAAAATTCTCCAAGTCCATAATGGCATGACAGCGACCGGTTTAGCAAAGAGGTAAAGTGTATGAAACCTTACCGAAGGTTGTGGTACGGCTTTCAAAGTGATCGGCAGCCTACCATACCACCGATCGCTACCGAACAGGCATTTCGCTACGACTCAAAAGCGGTTTTCCTGATGTGCCCCACTTGTCAGGTTACCAAGGTCAACAATCATCCGCCACACATTCCCCTAGTCCCCAATGAAATCCCCACTCGACCTTTCAGCATCATCACTAGCGACTTCATCGTTGGACTCCCGAATGTGATGGGTATAACGCGATACACTGCGTCATCGATCGATCCACAAAAGGAGTCGTCATCACCCCATGTCGCGACACTGTAGACGCTGATGGTACCATCGATCTTCTCCTGAACAATACCTATCGACGATATGGACTCTGGGACAAGATGATCACTGACTGCAGTCCCCAATTCGCTAGCCAAGTCATGCAAGGAATCCACAAACGCCTTGGTATTGTCTCCGCCCTCAGCACTGCCTACCATCCCGAGACGGACGGCGAGACCGAACAGTACAATCAAGAGCTAGAGCAATACCCGCGCGTGTTCTGCAATTACCGCCAGGACAATTGGGTTAAGCACCTTCCCTTTGCCGAGTTCTCCCATAACGTTCGCATTCACTCCGCCACAGGAAAGTCGCCATTCGAATTGCTACATGGATTTCTCCCAAGACTATTCCCACCACTCCACACTGACTCACATCTTCCAGCACTCGAATCCCGCCTACAGACGTTGAAGGAGTTACGAGAAGAAGTAGAGGCGAGTTTGAAGAGTGCCGCTGAAGTTATGAAGGCGCAGCATGGCAACCACCTACTCAACCATCCAACATTCAAGGTCGGGGATAAGGTGTTGCTCAATGGGAAGAACATCGCGACAACGAGGCCCAAAGCTAAGTTGTCAAACAAGCGCTACGGTCCATTCGAAATCACTGAAGTCCTCGGCGCAGTGAACTTCCGCCTCAGACTGCCGAACAACTGGCAGATCCACAACGTATTCCACACTTCCCTCTTCATTCCCTGGGTCGAGACCGATGCTCACGGCCCTCCCCTTCCTTCCGAACTCCCTGACCTCGAGAGCGGCACTAAGAAGTTCGACGTGGAGGCCGTTTTGGATTCATGCAAGCCGAGCAATGGACGAGGAACGAGCTACTTGGTAAAGTGGCTCGGTTATCCTAGCTCCAAGAATACTTGGGAGCCAGCATCCAACTCTCTGATCTCCTCTGCAAGTTCCTCGCCTGTATGCCGCTGACAAAACGTGTTAGCCATGAAAAGAGGTGAGCATTCATGATATCCACCTTTGCAATCTCAATGAAATCGATTAGAATTGTTTGCACCGCGCCATCAACGAGAATGTCGGCGCACAGAGCCCTGTATGCGCCATGATTTTCGGATGTCCGCCCGTCAAACTCAAAACTGATGTCACCATCATAATCCTGGTACTGTACTGTTTCGACCGGATATTCGCATAACGCATCATGCAGGCCCAGGAACCTAACTTAGGCTAAAGGATAACGCATCACGGACCTTCCTTTCAGGGCTGCATCGCCCAAAACGGTAAAATTTCGGGCCCGCCTGCGGCGGGCGCTTCCATACTGTACTATTTCGTTCAATTCGTCGCACCATGTGACCTGTGACTGGTGCGACGGAATTTTGGTTTCGTCAGATTACCATATATGGTAATAGCCGACGCTGCGGGGGCCCCGCCGGGGACTTTTGGGGGAATTTTGCTGTGACCACTGTGACTTTTCATCAATCCGGAGGTCGCTGTGACCTGTGACCAACGAATTGAACGAAATAGTACAATATATAGTAATGTCACGCATGGTTCCTGGCCGCAAACTTGTTTCCAAACAAGTTCGCAGCATAACGCGTCACACCCTGCGAACATCTGGGATCCATTAGCAGAGTTGTCGCCAAATACCAATCTGACTTACCCTTAGGAGTCGTGCGATATCTTGCCTCATTCGCGCGACACTGTCGTCGGATGTGGGATGTAGTATTTGGGTCGACCGCTTTTCTGCAAGTCGACATACATATTGAACGGACGGCCATCTTCAGCGCACCATCATGCTGTCTTTGCCCTAGTGAGTAGCGCGGGTATCCCGCGGGTATTTCGATTTGCACCCCTACCCGTACCCTCAACTTACCCGGTCCCGTGGCGCGGGTGCGGGTTACCCGCCCTCAACATGTCGGGTTGGGCTCAATCGCGCCGCGCGAGTCCTAGCTGCATAGCTTGCACATTTTCATGCCCGCCGACGAGCCCCGAGCAATTGCGCGGGGCCCATCGACGTGCATGATGCACAGAGTCGAGCCCACCCTGCCGTATATAACGACAGGGAAGGGACAAGACATCGGTAGGTGGTAGGTGGAGGTGACGAGGGGACTGTGGGCGCGCAAGAGACGAGAGATAATGGGTAGATCGCAAGATAGGGTGAGCGAGGTGAGCGAGGAGATGGGAACGTGTGGCGAGGACAGACTGTGTAAGATCTATGACAAAAGAGAAGAACATATAGCACACACCTCTTGGGCCGGATGCGTCCACGACACCCTCCAGCCCGTGTTCCAGCTCCTCGCAGCATCATTGAAACAGCGCCGTCATGCAGACGAGCGCCGCACGTTCCAAGCCCCAATAGTCAGGTCGAAGTGGCGCCGTCCTGCAGAAGAGCACCAGTGAATCCGAAGGCGGTGGAGTTGGCGCACAGCCAAACGCGATCCAGAATCCAGAAAAAAAGTCCGGAATTGTTGCTGCCTCGCTTCTGAGGGCTTATGCGCCGCGGTTTGTCGTCCTAATGTGCCGTCGCGAAGACGAGCATCTCAGAACACCCCGGAGCAAATACAAGGGCATTGCGGCTGGCGGGAAGCTAAACCAAACAAGAAAAGCAGAATAACAGGAAGAAAAGACATTAGAGAAGCCCAGATGAGGCCGACGCGCACGACGCGGACGTCGTGCGTGATGGTAGGAAGCAAGAGATAACGATCAGAGCAGGCTGATCGTTATCCGGCTATTGCCGACGGGTATCTACGGGTGACGCGGGTGACAGCGGGTTTTCGGATCGAGACCCCTACCCGTACCCTGACCCACCCGCATCCGTGACCCGGACCGGGTGCTCCGACCTGGGCTATTCACTACTTTGCCCTGAATGGATCTGTCAGTGATAATTATTGCTGTTTGCATAAATGATGGCACTCGCCGACGCTGTGATCAATCAAATTTGTAACCCTAAAGTCAGTCTACCAGGTAGGGTTACTGCTTATTTTACCTTAACACAGCAGCTACACTCCGAGGACATATAACTTGAGTAATTAGAAGGAATAAAACAGTGTATTGAAGTGATATTTTGAGGTGAGAAACCTGGAAATGGGCGTCCAAGATGGTCTGAGGTGGCAGCCTAGCTTAGGGCTCCGCACCGTAACCGTATACGGTTACGGCCGTATACTTTACGGTGCGATATGGCAAAGACCCGTGCCTGACCCGTAACCGTAAAGTCGCGTCCAGGACCTCTTACGGTACGGTTACGGGTGCACTTTACGGGCACTATACGGGTGCTAGATTTGGGTACAAACACATCCTGTGGGCTGTAAAGAGGTTCAGACGACCTTGTTACATCATTCAGAGGTGGAAGAAGCTTTGTGTCCTACCTCAGGACCGTTCCAGAGTGCATTTTCTTCTTGCCGTGCTCGTATGGCAGCCGAGTGCCCGTAAGCCGTACCGTTACCGTAACCGTACAGAGGCCCGAGAGGAGCTCATACGGGATGGTTACGGGTACCCGTACAACCCGTAACCGTAAGCCGTAGCTTACGGTTACGTAGGGTTTACCTTATTCTAGGGTTAAGTAATTACATGATCGAATGTCCGGCGAGTGCCATCATTTTTGCAAACAGCAATAATATGAAGAAGGTGGATATTACTGACCGTGCCTCTGCAGGAGTATCCGGACGAGTTGAGAAGGTTTTGACACCCTTTCGCCTTGCTTGCTCGCTGAAGAACGACTTGATATCCTTGTCCGGATGCTTGTCGTGCTTCTTGAGGGCCTTTTCGGCGCCTTCACCAGTCGTGCCATCGGCCTCCTTGACAATCTTTTCCCCCCAGCACGACTTCGAGTGTGTGCGCAAATTACTCGGTGAGTTGCGATCCTTTGGCTTGACATCTTGATAACGAGGTACGGAGTAGGTGCAGCCTCGCGCTCGACACTTGAACATGTGAGCCTTGCGACCGTTGTGAATTGCGACTACTGGCTCCTCGTAGAAAACATAGATCGATGAGGTCCATTTCTTCCGGGCCTTCTCTGTATACATGGTGAGTTAACGGCTTTCAGAGAGAGCTGAGTCTTACCGAGCTGATCACGGTCAGCTTGGGTGACCTCGAGCACTTCCGGTGTGTCGCTTTCACCGGCTGCTGACTCCTCGCTGACCACTGTTGCCCTCTGAGCCTTCTTGCCTTTGGACTTCCTCTTGCCCTTGGCTTTCGATGTGCTGGCCGTGCCATCCTCCATGGATACGTCGCCGTCGCTTGGACTGTCATCTTCGACACCAGAGGAATCAAGATCCATGACCTCTGGACTCTTGGAGCGAGATCGACAACGACGAGGGACACCTACGTGTGGCGGTAAGTATGCCATCTGATTTATCGAGATCTGCACCATCGACTGACCTCGGACCTCTTTTCCGTGATTCAGCAATGTGCCTTTCATGCCCCGTCCCGCGTCAACGGGTTCTTTCGAGGAGGATGCAGCAGGAGTAGATGTTTCTGATTGTGTAGCAGGAGCACCGGTGTCGGATGGTCTTGCCCGTTTTGCTGGCTGGGCCTTCTTCTGAGTGGCTTGCTCGGCAGCAGCAGCGCACGCGGTCTTGATACGCTTTCGCATACTGTACTATTACGACCGGATGCACACGTCACACGTCACAAGGCCTGATGACGCGAACCTAATTGGCATTCCTCACAGGTCACAAGGCCCTGTGAACATGTGTCAAAATGGTCACAAAACCGGGATTTTCTGAAATTTTCGTCTCCAGTGCTGTTTTTACCATTTTTTCCGCGCTTTTGACTGCATTTGTACTAAAAGGATTGATTTGAGTCAAAATGAAGTTGATTTCACCTCTAATTAAGGAAAAAATTGACTCGCAAGTGAACACTATGAACATGTGTCACAGCACTTTGGCGGCTGTGAACATGGCACCAAACATGTTCATGGTGTCACATGTCACAGGCCGTGTGCATACGGTCGTAATAGTACAGTATCCTCGGTGATGAGGTGATCATCATGATCGGACATGGTAGTAGTAGACTAGCAGTAGTACTGTAGCGTTTCGACCGTTAATTCTCATATCGGGTCACGGGGCCTCGCGAAGCGAAGCTATACATAGAGCATATCGTGTCACGGCCAATTTTTTCAGGCACAGATCGCTCAAAATAGAAATTTTCGGGCCCGCCTAGTGGTGGGCCTTCCTAATCAGGTAATTCCCACCTGTGTGCCTGGTTATGAAGCTATACCTTTTTAAGGGTCTAGTGTCACAGTAAAAGACTGCGAAGTTACTGTCGAAACCCTACAGTACTGTACTGTTTCCTTAGTTCGTAACTACTGTACTATTTCGATCAATTCGTCAGGTCGTGTGACCTGTGACCGGTCTGACGAAATTTTGGTTTCGTCAGATTACTATATAAGGCAATTGCCGACGCGGCGGAGCTGCGTCGGGAGGCTGGGGGCCCCGCCGGGGACTTTTTCGCGAGTTTTGCTGTGACCACTGTGACTTTTCGTCAATTCGGAGGTCGCTGTGACCTGTGACCAACGAATTGATCGAAATAGTACAGTAGGCATAAGGTTTAAAATTACCATCTTTAGATGCTCCCGCCGTAGGCGGGACCGAAAATTTCCTTTTTAAGCAATACAGACTCTGAAAAGAAGGTCCGTTACGCGTTATCCTATGCTCTAAGTTAGGTTCGGACTAGCGTTGTGCGGGCTGGGGCTTGAGCCCCGAGCCTGCCCTGCCCAGCCCAGCCCAGCCTGCTGAGCCCTGCCCTAGAGGTAGGCTCAGTGAGGCTCAAGGTCAAGGCTCAGATCTGGTGAGCCCAAGCCTTGGGCTTGAGCCCGGGCTCATGAACATATTTTAAAGGATTTATCTGAATTTCTCTGACCTGAAAGGAGGCCAACGTCGTTCAAAAACGACGTTGCGCTTGAATTTTGGCGGCGGCGGCGTTAGCCGAGTAGTCCGGCAAATGCCGGATAACGATCGCTGAGCGCAGATCACATATCCTGAGCTCTTCCCACCACAGCACGACCTCTGTGTCGCGTTCGTCGGCCTCAGAACTTCTTCTGGGGCTCGTTCTACTTCATTTATATGTTATACTTGGCTTTTCTCGTGCGGTTTGGCTTGCGCCGCCGGCTGCGCCCTTGGATTTGTTCCGGCGCGATTCCTTGCGTTTGTCTACACGACGGCGCCTTCTGGACCGCGTAAGTCCTCAGGGCGAGGCTGCCCTATCACTGGACATCGCGTGCGGACTCGCAGAGACCGACTTTACTCTGCTTCGACGGTTTCTGCTCGCACCTGCGACAAGCATCACTGCACAGCGACATATAGCACTCGCCCGCGCGACGGTGCCGATTCGACGTGGACGCGCCACGCGCAAGCTCTCCGGATGCAGTTTTAATACTACTGGAGACATAGAGGACTGGTCTGGATGGCGTCGCGGACGCATCCAGCCTCAAATGATGCGTTTATTCGAATCTTTTGTTTCTATTTAAATCTCCACTATAAAAGTCACCCCTTCACCTCCCCTACCCACCACTGTTTCGTCGCCGGTATGCGGTTAGCTCTCTTGAGCCTTCCGCGCCGCGCCGAACCAACGATCTTCTCGTTGCCGTCATGTTATCACGGTTGTCTTCTGGCCTCTCTCCTTCTCACCCTCGCCCTCTCTCCCACCCGGCGCCCCTACTAGCTGTGGCTTGCATGGGAGTAACCGGGGTGCAACCATGTGTATCGTGTATGTTGACAGCCCCTGCGCAATTGCTCGGGGAACATCGGCAGACACGAAATAAACGTGTGCTGAGGGTGAGCCCGGGCTTGAGCCCAGCCCAGCCCAAGCCTGGGAGGCTCAAGGCTGAGGGTTGGGGCTTGCATTCTCATGAGCCCAGCCCGTCTGAGCCCAGCCCAACCCCGGGCTACGAGCCCAGCCCGAGCCCGCACAACCCTAGTTCGGACAACTGCGTGACGCGTTATGTATAATACAATGGTTGCTATGTTCTGCAGTATATATCGGGGGCCAAGTCGTTTGAAGTGGCGGCTGGGTCAAGCTAACTTCCTAATTGGGCGAGTCGCGTCATTTTCAAGCCGAAGTCAATCAAAGTCAAGCCAAGCTACACCAAGTCAAGCCTTCGACGCACTAAGCCCCGCTGTAGGTGGGACCGAAAATTTCCTTATTTAGAGGGCTGTGCCTGGCCAAAGGGGCCTGTGATGCGTTATGGTCTATGTATAGCTTCACTTCAAAGTCCAGCGTGACCCGTTATGTGAATTTACAGTCGAAACGCTACAGTAGCTTTACTTTAAAGGGCCCTGTGACCTGTTATGTGAAACGCTACAGTAATCAAGGGTTTGTCTATCCGGCTCACTAGAATTCAAAAAGGATGTACCAAACGAGGCAGGACGCGAGTGTACGAAAACTGAGAATATGTCGTATTGAAACTGAGCTTATGTGATCACTGCCGAAATAAGCCAAACAGACTCTGAAACCGAAAATCGAAAATGAAAATGACCGTTTGAAAGTGGGATTTATTTTTGTCCTATATGGACACCCATAGGAGAAGTGAAGAAGATGGACCGTAACCACTATTATAAAAACCTGATGCTCTCGCAAGACACATTTCCAGGATACTGTAGTAATACGACCCCATGTTTACATAACGCGTAACATGAGGTCGTAAACTGAACCAATTTGACTCGCATAATGCGTAACAAGTCAAATTTTTAGCTCGGGAACCCTTAAAAAGGAAATTTTGCACGTGACGGCTTGCCGCCGCTCCTGATAAGGAAATCAGACCCTGAGTGAACTAACACTTTGTTAGTTCACGAGCATAACATATAACACTCCTTGAACTTGAGGTCGTATTACTACAGTACTGTAGCGTTTCAACCATAGGTTCGCGTGGGTGTGCCTGGCCCAGAAGCACCATGATGCGATATCCGATATGTATAGGTTCGCTTCGCGACCCGCTGTGACCCGATATCTGAATATCTGGTCGAAACACTACTGTAGTATTACGACCGTATGTTCACGTCACATGTCACAAGCCCTCCTTATCTCTTAATCGGACCCCGGAAATCGCCTCCGATCACTTATCGGGCGTGGGAAGGTTGAAAAATTCAAAAATTAATGAACATACGGTCGTAATAGTACAGTACAATACTTATAGATAGTGGATGGAGGCCCATCGATGTTTGCGGCCCTGCGGGTAAGAAGTTGACTTCGCCCTCAGGCCAGGTGTCGTGGATATTGCACACCGGTGTGAGCTTCGAGAGGCTAGGTTTTTTTTTTTGCAGAAAAAGAGTTAATCGATGAACAAGCCACCACAACATCTGTAGCCATCGTGAATAGACTTTCCGCTGCGTGCTTTTTTGTTGTGGTTGCATCGCTAGACGACTGACATGGTTGTGAAAGGAAGGGTTCATCCGATGGTAAATTGTACTGTACTGTTTGGACCGTAGGTTCGCGGGGTGTGACACATTATGCTATGAACTTATACGAACTTAGTTCATAATCAGGCACGAGGCCTAAAATTACCATACTTGGATGCTCCCGCCATAGGCGGGACCGAAAATTTCCTTTTTAGGTGAGGCAGATCCTGAAAAGAAGGTCCGTTACGCGTTATCCTAAGCTCTAAGTTAGGTTCGGACGACTGCGTGATGTGTTATGCGAATTTGCGGTCGAAACAGTACAGTAGTCTCGTAAACCGACTCTACGAGGAAGATGGGATGCTCACAATCTTCTCTAAGTAGAGTCTGGAACCTATGGGTGGGTACCCTGAGTCAGAGGGTCACTTCGGAGTTCGAAAAATCCCTAATGCCGAGTCTTGCCATCAGACCGTGCTCATCCGAGATCTCGATTCGGGTAACCGTATTTGGTATGACGTCGGGACTAATAGCTTTTCTTTTTACTTCCACCGTCGACGCGTCATAAACCTTGCTGCTACCATTCAATAATCAGGCTACGCCGGAATAGATCCACCGCTTCTCTTGAAATAGATTCATTTAATATCTCCATGATGACCCACTCTCCTTCGCGCAAACAATCTCGTACCTGGCTCGACTCTCTTCTCTGTGAGAAGTGCGAAGTGAACGCACTTCGTCCACATCAATCCCAGCATGCCTATGATCTTCTGAAGGGCCGGGATCTCTTTCTCGTCATTGCCACCGGAGCAGGCAAAACCTTAATTCTGCTGTCTCCGCTTATTGCGGCGCAAGCATGCAAAGAGCGTGGCGTAGGATTATTGTTGGTGCCGACGAAAGCCTTAGCTGAACAACATGTAAGTAATCATATGTATATATAATTCTATCTCAGAAATATCTCTGATCCTGCTTCCAGGACCTCACTGCCAAGAAATATGGTCTTGCAGCCTGGATCATCAATCAAGACACGCTCCGCGACGCGAACTGTCATGATCAGAATCTGTTCAAGGAGGTTCTTGATGCATCCGGGATTCGACTGGTTATTATGACCCCACAGATGGCATGTAGTGACTCCTTCCGCACTCATGAAGACAAGTGTAAAAAACTGGTCAAGTGGTCTCTCCTCAATGAGGCACATCTCACGGGGCCAGAATCCGGCATCTTCGAGAAACCATATCAGCAATTGTCTTCTCTACGATGACGCCTGGCGCCGGACGTAGTATGGGCTGCCGTGACAGCAACCGCAACACCAGCTGAAGCCAGATGTGTTGCGCGCGCTCTCGGCTTCACAGATTGACATGTACATGCCTGGTACTCTGTTGATCATCCCAACATTAAATATATACCGCGTTTCTTCCGATACCCACACTCCGGTGGCAAATGGCTCGATCTATCGTACTTGATTCCTTTTGGAATGACAGACGCCAGCCAAATTCGCCAAACTCTCATTTTTGCGACGCGGGTCTCAACAGGGGACAGTATTATGTGATTCCTTGATTCCCTCATACCCCAAACTATTCCAAATCGCAGCAACCTCATCTACACTTATACTTCGGTGACCTCACTGAAGGATCGTCTTGCTTTTAAATGCGAGTTTGAAGCTGATTCCATACGTATTGGCATTGTCACGGATACTTTGACATATGGATTGGACATCAGAGTGGCGCACGTTATCAACGTTGACCTGTTCACCGGTGCCGAGGTCTTGTCCCATGCAACACTCAAGCAGCGGATTGGGTGTGCTGGAAGGGATGGTTTGTATGCAACGGCTGTCACATACGCGCCGTCTTGGGTTAAGGACATTGTACTGTACATGGCAGTTGAGGCGGACTTCTCTCAACAAGAGAAGGAGAGGATGACAGGAGCTGAGGAGCATGGTGACGGGAAGCCTAGGGAAGAAGAGGAGGCAGACAACGCCGCACCGCGTCCGGCACCCCGAGTTGTTCTTAAGCTCTCGAACGTGATGAACCGTGTAAACACTGACTGCGAACCAGTATCTATCCTTGGAAAGCGTGCCAATACGGCAGCTCCTGGTGGATCTAAAGCGAAGCGAAGGCGCCAGACGGAGAATGAAGCACCATTATAATACCATAATATTCTATTCTACATCGACACCATAATTAGTACCTGTTACATCGCCATTTAGAAGTGTTCGTGCTACGAATTCATCTACCTTCCCTTGCAACAATATGTCACGTCCGGTGTTGAATTCATCACTGACAAGATAACTCTCGGAGCGGTTGGCCTTGAACCGAAGAAGATCATACCGTCTGTACACAGACCCCAACTTGTTGATATCACTCGACTTGTCAGGATCAGGGTGTGCCCCGCTGTTCTTTCCCAATCCCATCCAACTTGGAAAAAGATCCCGTAGGAACTTGAACCCTCGAAGATTGAGACTGATTGATCGTGCGAGATGAGAAGAATCGAATGAATAGCTCTTTTCGTTGAAAAGATTCTTGATGAGGAAGTTGTGGTGTTCCTGAAGAAGATCAAGCTCCGAAAACATGCCCAGTTTTCCGGTGAGGTTCACTAAGTAGTTGTTGAGGATAGCAAGAATGAGATCCTTAGGGTAATCGTAGAGGAAGTTGCATGCTAACTCCAAGAGCTCATTCCCGTAGTTCGTTGATCCGGCGCCCCAGAACGAGTAACGCAGAAGCTACTTGACTGTAAGCATATCATGGGTTGTGATAGAGGTATCGGATCACCTTGATGATCTCAAAGACGCGTCCAATATCTCCCTCCGAGATTGCGGCGCAAAGTTCAAGATACCAAAAGGTACATCGAAGGTTGAAGGCGATTGAATTAGCAAGGGCCTGATCACCACCGGCCTTGTTCTGCTTCTCTGCAGTCTTGCCTTTCTTCCGGCTGCTCGCCGGCTTCTGTGTGGCACGTCGCTTTTTCGAAGTACCCGTCGCTGATGTTTCCGGTTGATCTGATCTGATCTGAGCCACAAGTAACTTATCGAGTGTGTAGAAGTTCGTACCGTCATCATCGGAGTCTGACGAGTCATCAGGTGGACCATATTCGCTTTCATCGCGTGGATAGTGTCCCAGGGCCGCCTCGTACGCGTTGTTGGTTAAGTAACGCGTGTAGATCGTCTCCGCGAACTTCTGCAGGTCCTCCAACTCATAGTGGGCGAAGGGGCCGTTTTTAGCGAAGTAAAACTGGAGAATGTCCAATAAGTTTTCCGAAGACACACATCTTGTCGTTGTGTTCTCTTCACACTGCAATCTACAAATAATTGAATTACGAGCAGATAAGAAGGAAGCCGTAAACATACCGAAGAAGCTCCAGTACCATGGTATCGAATCTATCTTCTAATATCGCATGGGACGGATAGAAATCGCCTCGATCAGGATTGAACGTATCCCGTCCAAGCGTCTTCGCATCGGCATGAAGTCCAAAGATGTCCTTGCCAGTTGTTGGCCACCAGTGTATGCGGAAGATTGCCTTCTGCCATGCCCACTTGAGATGCCACAATTGAAGCAGCGGCAGAACCCAGGTGTAGCGGTCGTACACGGAACGGCTCTTTCGCTGAAGATAGCGTAGGTGGCGCATTCGATCAATACTTAACTGATCTCTACCAACAAACCACGTCCACTTCGAAACCCACTCCTCCACCGCGCGAAGCTGACCAATGACAAGATTATACAGCACATCCTTCACTCCGGAGTATGTCGATTCCTCGATGCCAGAGGTTTGCAGGTAGGCGGCGTACCGCGTATGTCGTTGTAAACATCTCCTCGACGGCATTTTGGAATCGAGAAAGAGCAGGAATATGCTTGATCCAGGTACGAAGAACGGTAGCAGCCCCGATGCCATGAACATGGTCCCACTTGATATCTTCATCGAGAACTTTGACTGTTAAATTCTTTCGTCCACACTCAGCCATTTTTTCCTTCAATCGCGCCGGATCCAGCGTTTCCGGCGAGACATTCTTCAACATGACTATTGTTGCGGCTGTCCCGCTCTGTACTTCATCGCGTGTCCCAAGAACCTGCTGCCATGCGCGCCGCATCTTATTGATGTTGTCGAATACAATTTGAAACATGGGAGGGTTCTTCTCGGTGCGCCGTCCCATGCCGCGCAGCTTGGCACCTGCGTCGCTGGCCAGAGTCTTCAGGGCACTACGAACACCATGATCACCCATCGAGATTCCGAGTCGAGACAAAAAACCATGAATATCGCGAGGGACATTACACGAGAAGAGGTAAATGCCGACTATCGTAGGAAAGAGGTTTGCAACACGGTAACGTAAATGCAGGAGGGAGAGAATAAACACTGTGATAGCCTGAACACTGAAGGTTAGCAAATTCATGTTTAGTGATAAGCGCGCTTAAACGCACTAGCCATGGGTCGCGTCGTGAATGTGGAGGAACACCGGCAGTCGGGGCTCGGAGTGTCTGTCATCCGGCGGTACATCGTGTGGAGACGCATGAGTGTCCTTGTCGGATTCGTCACCCGTCTCATCGGAAGACGAGCTCCCGTCATCTGAAACGGCTGTCCCAATCTGGGTGAGGCGCTTACGCGTTACTGAACCAACGCCCACGATCGCCATCTAAGCGAAGAGAGCAGGCGCTTGAGTTGCGAAGTGTTCTTGCATTGCCGGCATGTCCCAGGACAAAAGGGTTTCCCAGGTCAGCGTGCTTCCCGGTTGGCGGAGCAGTCGCTCATCCTCCAGAAGTAGCTTGGCCTCCTGGTCAATTTGCTGCAAAACCAGACCAAGAGAGCGATTGAGGATCGCGTTCCGAGTAGTTACGTTTGCCGCGATAGGAGGATCAGTGCGATCTAGTCGTCGACTTGGAGGCAGTGCATAACACGGAAGATCAAAAGAGGCTGGCGGCGCATTCGGTATGGTGGAATGGGGATGAGTATAGATGAGATTATATATGATATGGTGCGGTTGCTCATTCGCGAAGCGCGTACTCTGCTGGAGGAAGTTTGAGACAGTTTTCGCGACAGACGGATGATTCTCGAATGTCTTGTGCCGAAACAAGACACTGAGAGCGTGTCCAAGTGTCCGAAATCCAGCGCGACGCATACAGTTAATCAAGATCTGCGCACGGTCGTCGTCGGTTACACGGTCTCCGTACATGTCCCACTGGAACTCGGCCTGGCTGATAGGCGCCGAGGATTGGTGTTTACCAGGGAAAACACCACGGAAAAGGCCCTCTGAGAAGCGAAGCTCCATACCTTTGAGAGGATCTGATGGCTGCGCAGATACAGGAAGAATTGGCGTTTGAACTGGAGGAGCAGAGGAGGGCAAGAATAGTGGAGGAGGTGAATAATAATGAGGAGTCGGAGCGGCAGGGGGATGGGAAGCAGCGTAGTACGGGGCCGTCTGCATGTAATTTACTTGCGGAATGGAGTTCCATGGACTCTGTAACGCAACTGGAGGGGCATAAACAAATGTTTGCATCCGCGGCGCAGTTGGGGTTGAAAATGGAGAAACTCCTGCTGCAGAACCAGTTGAAAACATGACTTAACTATCAATTGCTGGTGGGATTTACCTGTTCCTTGAGCTGGGTCGCCTGCTTCACGTTGCATCTCCTCGATCTCTTCATTCGGATGGTTATCTTGAGGTCGCGACGAGTAAAGACATCTTTCACCACATTCACAGCCGCGCGTAGCGCGCACACCCACACTGGGGGGTGCACACTCACACTCGGGCATGCCAATCACAATCCGAATGGCATGTCAAGACCTTAGACACTTCGGCTCGGTTTCCTGTATGACCGTGCCACGAGTCCTGATCCTACAAGGTAAAATCAGCACAATCGGATAAGCGGGGAGAAATGAAGGACGAACTGAATCCAGCAAGAGGGTGTCCGGTGTAGCGGGTTTTCGGTCTCGAAGTTCCACCTTGTCATACTTGGTATCACGAAAGTCAAACAAGAACGCGGTTGCGATATCGGGAATTGGAAGGTACGAGGGTAGTGATGAGCCACTGACACGCTCAACACGCTGAACGCTAACTTCGCGCGTAATCTTGATAGGCTTGCCGTCGCGTCGGGTCCATGAAGTCGACGAGATGTTGGGATCCATCTATTTGACCGGTGAAGGGGCCTCGTCATCTATAGAAAATTCATCGTCACAAATGTGTCCAGTAGTAAATAGATGAACATACCCTCCACTAGCTCGACCATCTCTAAATCCTCATCAGAGTCGCAGGCTGCATCGACAGGTTCCTGGACCGCATTCGAAGCTAAAGCAAAAGAGTGAATCCAGGATTCCCATACAAAAGAACGACATACCCTTTACAGTTTCGCTGTCGGCATCCTTTTCGTCACGGTCGACTGATAAACTGACTGGCAAATAGGTTAGAAAAGGCACAATCAAACAACTGGACCGATCGAACCAGCAGGCAACAAAGGCGATGACGGTGTCGGAGAGGGGACCAATAGTTCTGAGTACAACTGAATTAAGCCTGCCGTTCACGAAGCTGGGAGTAAGACGTACCGTCAAGCTCATCAACATAATCCGGGGTATCGCCGTTGTAAGCTTTGCCCTTCGCATCGTCCTATGGCTCCACCTCCGAGCCGGAACTGTCCAGAATTTCCAGAACCTCATGGCCGTTTTGAACCGTTGACCGTGTTTTGACGTCCTGTCGGGGGATGCACGTTGACGTCGTGTCAAGCTCAAGCTTGATGGCAGTTTCCGGCTCCTCTTTAATGGGGCATGGCGCCAATTTCAATGATTCGGGGACGGACTGCTTTAGGAAAGTTTGAAGCATCAACCCAATCCATGTCTAGGAATGTCGTGGGGTTTTGCAAGATGTGGCATGGGGAAAAAGTCTAAATTGGTCAGCTTGCGGACCGACAACTAAATCCGGCACATACGTAGTCGCGGAAAGCCTCCAGGTCCCGGTTGCTGACGTTGTCCAAGAATGCGCTGTCGCTCTTCATTCGAGCGCGCCGCCGACTCATTACTCAACGCACCAGAGACCTGAGGAGCAGGCGGAACGGTGATGGACGGAAGGAAATAATTCTTGAATTTCAAATGAAGAATAGCGCGACATTACTTTCCAGGACGCGACTCGGGCCTAGCGAGCACGGATGCGCGTGCCCGAGTGTGGGTGTGCACCCCCGGGTCTGGGTGTGCGCGTCCTAAGCTGCTATGGATGTGTCTATAGATGTATATACTCGGTCGCGACTGAGCCTGTGGGGCCGCGGGAAAGGGCTGAGGATTTGGATGCCAGAGTGACTCCAGAGGTATAAATGGAGATTGGCCGTCCATAACGCGACATAGGCTGTTGAGTCGGCGCTGCGAGTTATATGAGATGAGAGTGAGCGATGAAGATCCGATCGTCAAACGCGTCCTAATCAGGCCACGGACATCTCCGAGTGCCGACCACCCGAGGTGCCATCCTGCCGTTTCAAACTCCGAAGTGACCCTCTGAAGGTACACGCAGTTGATCGATTCCTAATTCGGGAAACTTGTGTAATAACTTCGCCTACGGTACCGACCCGATCATAGCGACAGACTAGGCCAGATGTCCAATTCGAAAGTAGCAATTCCGCTACTACTCTGCAACTGAGTATATGGCGAAATGTTGCTGCTCTACAATTAGCGGGTCCTTGCGCTGAAGTCCTTCAACAAGTTCTGTCTTGTGAGCACGCTGACAATGTCTCCGCATGTTCGACTTCACGTTGAATGTACGTCGGCACACAGCATATGGACAGATAAACGCTGCAGGTCATAAGTTCAAACTTAGAATTCACATACTATACATGATTAAAAGAATGTACATACGTTTCGCTCCGGTGTGTATATTCATATGAATTTGTAGGCTGCTTGGACGGCAGAATGCCCTATTGCAGATCTCACAGACGCGAGTTTTTGGCCGCGTACGATGAGAGGCTGTCCCAGGACAGTGATCAGTGTTGGAAGGAAGTTGGTTTTGCTCCTCCGAGTCCGACGTGGCGCTTTGACATATTTCACGAAAAAGGGAATCTAAACGTGGTTAGTACCCGACAACTGGCGTGAATAGGACTGTTTACTAGCCTGGAAACATTTCTTGAATTGTCGGAAGTTGAACTATTTTTGACTCCTTAGTCGATGGCATACTGTAACGGACTATGTCTGCAGTGCCTCATCACCTCTGACACACTTATATATGGAGGGTTGTGTCTGCGACATTACCTTGATGTTGACGTGATGGATCACCATCGTGCCATCACAAAAATGTTATTGTCACACTATCATCTGGCCTTAGAGGAAATGAGGTACACACGGCGGGGAGAAGAACCTGTTCCGAGACAATGCCGTCTACAGTATGTCGATTCTGCGAATCAGCGATCGAGACTCCCAAGCACGCGCTTCTATCATGCAACGGCAATGCTGTGGTGGTAGAAGAGCGGAATGTGGTAATGCGAACCTTCTGCGATGAGATTGCGAGTCTCGGTGATCTGATCAGGCAGGAACAGTCAGATATCACGCTCTTACAACGGATAGTCTACAATCAGTCAACAATAGCGCTGCTTGCTTCGTATACTCATAGGGTCTAGAAGCCGACAGCTGTTCTGTTCCGCCTTGCCGACAATACATTACCTGTGAGACCAATCATAGTCCTCATGCTAATTAAAACAGCAACAACTCTACCCACATTCAACCAACAGCGAAAAGTAGCTGAAAACATTCCCATCAACAACCAAATAAGTAGTAAAAAATGGTAGCACAGATAGCAATAGTAACAGATCAACATATAAGCAACAGAGAAGGAAACTCAGTCTTCACCAATGACCGCCTGTATATGGCGCCCCCAATCCAACCACCACTCATCCACAGCATCCTTCGCATCATAGTTCATCAGCTTTAGCCAGCCTTGCCACATAGCAGCAAGGCCCTGAAAATGTTCTTCAGCCACATTTGCGAGGGTGAAAGTGTGGTTGAGAGTTTGATTGCGCAATGCAAGGTCATCGCCTGGTGGCAGCTGACTGTTCAGCATCGAAGCGATCTCGCTGGTGGCGCATGCCTTGGAGCGCGGCAGCCGAAGCTCGTTGTATCCTTTGAGGAGGAACGGGATTTGGGAGCGGCTCTCAAGATGGCTGAACAGCGACCCGAGGGTATACGCGTCCTCGCACTGTAAACAAATGAGTACATGGGTGTATTGAGAAAGCAGGCACTTACAGCCAGCGCAGAGTTGTACGTAGCATGAATCTATAAAGCATTCGTCAGATATCGTAGAGCGGTTTTGAGAAAACACGTACTGGTGAGCAGTGAGCGGCATCGCCGACAAGAACCGCACGCTCGTTCATGTCGACATAGCCCTCCAAGTGGTACATGACCTGCGTTGTCGGATGAGCTCGGTCGGCCAGGCTGACGAGTTTCCGGACCCTAAAAGAGTCAATAAACGGCTGCGGAGAACATTCAAACACTCACAAGGGGTTGTAGTTTGAACGTGTTCCTCGCAAGAAGTTGGAGCTCGGCGTGCTTTGATGGAAATCCAAGTCGGGATCGACAGCGTCCAACGACTTGGATTTGGTCAGTCCAAGGACGTAGAGGTCGCCGTGCTATATGAAAAGATCGTTAGCTCGGAACTCGTCCAGTAAGAAGGATACACACTCTTCCGCCCGTGATGCTGTCACCATCTCCCATCCACACCGTGAACTATAGCGTCGAAAGCTAGAAATGGAGAATCTCCCAGCAGCGATTAGAGGGCGCACCGTGGTGGATGTGGCCAAAATCTTGAGATCCTCGTGCTCCATCATATCGGATACTTTGATGGAGAGCGTAGCGCTACGAAAATGCTTCAGACAGAGAAAGGTCGCATGAAAGAGGAGTCACTTACCCGGGGATGTCGCGCACTAAAGCGAGGACACCGGGACCTGCGCTATTCGAGCAAGAGTCGTCTTCGTCTTCGTCCTCCCGGTTCTGATTCATCATGAAGTCCCGGACGACGCTATTTCATCCATCCGCTCCGACAATCTAGCCGAATTGTCAGCCCGGTCAAACAATGAGGACGCCTTTGCTCACCATGTCACCCTCCAGTCGTTCTCCCTTGGAAGAGACCACGACAACCGGGCCATCCCCAGAGGTATGGATATGTCGTACTCGGAAGCCGAAGCGAAAGGACACATTTGAATGCATCCCACAGTGGATCCTGGCGTGGACACAAAAGTCGTAGTACTAGATACAATAGTCAGCGAAGGCAGCGAGGCGGCAGTGGAGAGAGACATACAGGGACAAGGTAAAATTCCGAACCAAGGTCGGACATGATCTGTGGGTCGAAGCTCATGGCGCCTTCGATCTTGGACGTTTCTGCTACAGACCAGTAAGCTGTCCGTCTCCGCGCGCGTGAAGGTACTCACCCGTACGGAATTCCAACCTAGGTGGGGAAATTGAGTACAACAGTCAAAGGAGGATATCTAACACATACGCCGTGAGCTTTGTGCCCTTTTCGTTCAAGATGGAGTCGACGCCAGGAAACTCCCTCATCAGACGCGCCATGTTGGGTGGCACGCGAATTCCGCCTTCATGCCGGACACCGAGCTGAGTCTCTTCGACTGTTAGTCCTCATAAGTCGCGAAACCGTCGCGATGACTCACCTCGGTGGCTGACTCTAATACAACGACTTTGTGGCCAGCGCTGGCCAAAGTGTAGGCCGCCGAAAGCCCTGCGACGCTGCTTCCGACCACAAGGAATTTCAACGGAAGCAGTTTCTCCATCGACGAACAGGCAAGAGCAAAGACAGCGTTATAATTATGGTGGTAAGAAGTTAGGCGTAGAGCAACCTGTGGGAAGAACAAACAAAAAGTGGGTTCCATTAGAAAGGAAGAGCAAGTCTTGACCGAGAGATGTAAGAAACGACCCTAAGGTGATCCGGTAATCTGGGACATATATGTCGTCATTACTCGGCGTGGACCAATCTAGATCGCCGGACACTACGTCCTGGAAGAAAAAACTATCTGTCGACGAGCTTGATAAGTCTACCGGGTTCAGGCTTTTTTCTTCCCTTTCTATCTTACGCCTTGAAATAGTGCTGGCAGGTTCAACGGCGAACTCATCTCGTAACAAATATCTATCACCGTGGGGTAACAAGTTACACGTTTAGATACCTCGCCAAATCAGTAAGGAACGAGCCACGCAAGTTGTGGCTGATGTCTGGCTGCGCAATTCTGAATTTTCTCGGTCTGACGTCTTCTTTACAGTGATATAATCCTGGAGTGCTACAATGTTACAATGATAGATTCCGCCTACGCTAAATAAATAGCCTCCTTTCTCTATCATTCTGGTCGCGCTCTTCAGCAAGCATATACTGTATGTCTTTTTGTCTGTTTACGCTATTATCATATGCTGAAGCCATCGCTAGATTAGCATCTCATGGAAACCATTCATCCCGAAGGCGCACAGGATGACCTTGAAAATGAGACGCCCTTAACGCTGCTTATTGTGCCGGCCGGAATAGGCATCGGCCTGGACTTGACCACCACATCCTTGTCCACACCATTGAGGTTTGCGGAGCTCAACACACAGGTGCGGTTAGTTTTTCTGTGTTCTGAAGAAAAAGTAGAAGACTAATAGTAGAAGGTATTCGAGCAAATTGTTGGCCGTGTAGCTAGAGCTCGGCCGAGGCGGCAACCTATATTGGTGATGGTATGGCTAACTACCAGGACCACAAGATACACTGTCAGAGCAATGTACAGGTAGAATGAGGGGAATCGAGCCATAGATACAGAAACGGTACTTCATATATTGTGGCCACGGTCAGATCTATGGTCAGGTGATCAGACAGGTAGAAAGGTCAATTGGGGCACAGGCGCAGAAAACATTGTTATGCGACCATGTTACAATACAGTACAAGTGAGTCTAACCTCGTCCAATCCAACACGCAGTGTTTGCCAGTTCGACCAACAACTTGCGGAAGTATTTTCCTGATCGCCGAGCTGACCGAGTATCCCGGCAATTGCCGGATGACGATCGCACAAGTCAGATCGCTCTTACCACCACAGCACGATGACAATATCGTGCTCGTCGGCCGCGGAAAAGTTTCTGGGCCTTCTCTGACTTCTTTTCTCGATGTCTGGCTGGTTTACTTGGCGTGTTTCGCTTCGCGCGCGCCACTACGCCTCGGATACGTTCCGGCGCGATCTTGTGTGCTTGTCTTTAGAACGGCGCTCCTTTGTACGGATTAGGACAACGTAAGCCCTCGCGACGAGGCCGCCACACTACTGGATAGCGAGTGTGGACACTTGGCAGCTGGATCTGCCCTACCTTCTCGTATTCTCTGGCGGCTGCACACAAGAAGTATCAGGACGCGGCGACGACCACGACGACGCTGGCAATGGAAGGCGACGGGGGTAGTTCCAAGGCGACGGGTAGTTCCAAGCGCGACGCGGAATTTCTGGGCTGACGATGGCGTACCCAGCTCAAAGAGACATATTCTGCGCACACATTCAGTCTTTCAGGTGCGTCTTCAGGCCTAATTTCTCGTTGTTACTTACATTCCATCCAGGTCTGAATATTCTTTTGATGTCGCTACCCTTGTGTTCCTGCGCGCCGGCATATTCTACTTGCCCTTGCCACCCCACCTTATCCCCTACACTTCAGTTAGCCGCGGTTCTTGCTCATGCAAGTAACCGGGGCTTCACCGATGTGTATCGTGCACGTCGAAAACCCCCGCGCAATTGCTCGGGGCTCGTCGGCGGGCACGAAATGTAGATCAAGGCTCTTCATTCTGGTACACCAGCCACCCGTTTCATACCCGCGGGCAAAATAGCGGGTCACCCGCACCCGATGGTCCGGGTACGGGTCGGGCGAGGTCTCAAGGACCCGTACCCGGATTGCTCTTACGACTCTGAACAGCAACAGGGAACAGTTGAGTAAATACTTGATCCGCCCCAAATCGTTCTCCGTTCCTATACCCGCCTTTGCGCAACAAGTGACCAAGATCTCGCCCACATACTCTCCGCAGCCCTTCTCTCTTTCTGATGCAATCCATTAATCCCGATGACCGTGTCGACCTGAACCGTTGAAAGGAATATATCCACTGGCGGTAGGTAGCGGCATAGTCCGAATTACAGCGTTACGACTTCGTTCCTGGGATGAGTTATTTGATTATCATAGGCGGAATAGATATTGTAACATTGTAACAGTTTAGGAACGGTGTTGGGCCAACCCAGAACTAAACCGTTCCTTGTTGCCGCTCAGAGTCGTAGTACAGGATGGCGCGGTCGTCGGTCGCCTAGAATAGATTACCCGTCCAACTATTATACCCACGTGCTAGCGTTCCTCAGGAACTGCTGCAAACTCCCTTATGGCTGGCAAGCCCATCCTCCATCGGAAAAATATAGATAACTCGTATATATCCGACTAGACGCCTGCCGCCTCTTTCCTGCCTCTCTCTGCCTAAGCGTGCCAGGCTCTTGCTGGATCGTTCAGTGCTCCGACATCCCTCATATTGATCCTTTTATGTACGCCTCGTACCATTATTTCACAAGTTCGCTGCTGACCCATGTCCATTGCAGACCTCTCTTGTCGCTCTCTCTGTCTTTGGAGTGCCGTCCTTACTGCAAAGAGTCAAGACGACTTCAAGTGAGTTATCTCCACTCACACGCTATAAATACTTGGCTCATTCCATTTTTGCGCCTACAGTCTCCGACTGACCATGCCACCGAAGTCAATCCCCCGCTGGGAACCCGGAGCGCGCCTCGTCCTACCTCCAGAACCCAAGACGATCACCTACCCCGCGCTCAGCATGATGACAAAAATGCTGGTTCGCGCTCCCCAACTCACCAAGCCTGCCACGGTTGTCGTCGATAGTAAAGTGGTAGAGCGCCCGACTAAGTGCGCTCGCATCCTCGAGGAAGCTGGGGTCCCGCCTTTCTGGGATCCTACCTCTCATTGTCCAGAAGAATTCGCACCATTCTTCGACGGCGAAAATGGCTGGAAAAATATTTGCGCGGCGGCCCAACGGATTGGCGACATGAATACTGAGAAAGAGACCACTACATTTAGGTGGGGTGGCAAGCAAGCCCATTCTCCCTTACGAAATTTCAATTCTTTTGCTCGTCGCTATCAATGGGGCGAGGTTCTCCTTAAAACCGTGAGTCATGTTCATTAGATCTTCGAGCATCAAGTACTTACACACAAGAATAGCTTGCTACGACACTGGAGGACTGGAACTGCACCATCCACGATATGTGGAGGCGTCCGTCTTTCCGCAGTCGAAACTCACCTGAAAAATTTCCCCCAGCGGGAGAGTGGAATTTCAAGAAAGCGGAGATCTTCACGAATGCCTTCGGATCAGAAGTTAGCGATGGAATGAGCTTCGTCCAAGGCGTCGACGACTTCTTCGACTATCATATCAGAACTGCCACCAATGTGCAACGCCATGTGCGTCGAAAGTATGAAACCGAACTGAATCAGACGATCAAGGAAATCGACAAGATCTTGGGGGTGAAAGCTTTGGAGGAGGGAAGCATTCCCAGCACCTTGACCGTCGCCATTTGTCGAAGCATTATTTCCAAACTGGAACCCTGGAACCAACTCGTCAAGTGGGTTCCGTTAACGGAGGCTGACGTCAAGGCGTTGGCCCAGGAACTCGACCTGACAGGGCCCGACGCTCCGCAGGTGGCGCAGAAGCGATGGCGAGAACTGTCTGACGAGGCGAAGAAGGTGGACTACTGTCCCACGCTGATCGGCTACCTGACAGCCGTCCTCGAAGCCAAGACTGGGCAGGAAATTCCGATCGACTTTGAGGACGCGAATGGGTACAGTGAGTCACCATTTAATATGTTATCACTCTTGCTGATCGGGCGAAAAGAGGAGAGAGGTGAATACCTTGCACGCTGTGTCGACCCACAGATGATCGAAAAGTTGGAAACTCCCACTGAAAATGATTTGCGGGGTTATGCCGAGACAGTAACCGATTTTGCAGAACGGTATACCGGACGCGCTGCGGAAGCACCAAAGACGTTCTCTTGGGAAGATCCGGACGCCATGGAGGAGATGCTGAACACCTTTCTGGACTCGGAGGATGATTGGATGCTTGGCGGAAAGGAGCTTCGTCAATTATCCAGGGAGGAGCTGCTAGACTATCTTGGTTTCGACAAGTTTCCCGACGCATTTCGGCGTCACATCTGCGCGGATTGGAAGGCCGCCGATAAGCACACGGGCCAAAAACCTTTCCCCGGCTCACAGGAAATGAGTTTCATGCACCACCAACTGGTGGGGCCCGCCGCCATCCTAAACCGCATGAACGGTGGCAATCTTGTCTCTGTTCCCGATCTCTTTCCTACCTCTGTGGATGCAGAACTGGTTCCGCGCGCATTGCGCGAAAGCTGGGTTAGTCTACCTGGAGCGTTGTTAGGCGATGATGTTGGCTTGGGAAAGACTGTCCAAGCCTTAGTGATAATCTCGGCCCTAATTCGCGCTCGAGAGCTGCAGATGGAAGCTCTGAAATCCCCCAGCAAGCACTGTCACTGGCGTAAGGGTGCGTTAACCTCGATCTTGTTGATTTGGCGAGAGCTGACAATCTAATAGACAAATGGGGTATCGACGGCACTGTTCCAGATGCCGCGCACATAATTGTCGTTCCGCCAGCATTGATCAATCAATGGCACGGCGAACTCCGGAGATTCCTTACCGACAAGAACGTCAAGGTTTTTCGTATCCGTCCAGCGTCGGCAAATTTTCAAAAAGATCTGAATGAATTCAACCATTCGGAGCTTCCCGCATTCCGCCGAATTCTTCTCGTCCAGCATTCGGTGAGCCATTCTCGTTGATTCGGAGAGACTTGTCTGATGCTTCTATTATTAGACCCTAAGGAAGATGGCCGAGATGGCGAAGGCGCCCTCTGTGGATGGCGAGCCCCGCATTGCGATTGGGCGGGGAGCCAACACGGTCTTCTCGACATCGTTCTTGTCTGCGCAGATCGATGAGGCGCACGAGTGCCGACGAGGCACCGGAATGTGGCGGGCGGTTTCGATGTTATTCCAATTGTCACTGGTTAAGGTCTTGATGACCGCTACACCATTAGTCGAAACGCCTATGGTATGCCTAGCTTCTCAGCATGAACTGAGGACTCACAAAATACAGGATCTCTATTGGATGTGCTGGCTCATGCGACCTCCAAGGTTTGATCTCACTGAACGAAGCCAAATTAGCGCCCTCTGTCACGATGTTGCGAAGAAGAGGAACAAGGGACGCGTCGCAGCGGGTGTCCGACAGGCGCCATTGAAAACTGCAGCCGAGAAGGCTACGGAGGCCGCGTCGAAAGCTCCCGGGGACAATGGAACCCCAAGTCAAGCCATACAGCTCGTCAAGGCTCTTCAAGCCCACATGTCCCACAATCTCATACGGAGGACGGGCACTAGCACAGATAACCTTGGTAAACCAATCAACGCGGCACTCCCGCCGCTCAGTGTGCTGCTCACACTCGTTCCAATTACGGACAAAGAGGCCGATCTTATTGGGCACGAGGCTACGAAGGACACGGTCATCAATATCTTTGATGTATCAAAGTTGGGGGTACGTTTTATTGTCTCGCTGAATTGGCAAGAACTGAATGACAACCTTTACCAGCCGTTCTACTTTGGTGCCCGTTCTCTTCTTGCGTTTCCCTGTCGTATGGATAAGCTGGGCTTCACTCTGGACATTCTTCTACACGGGCTATGCTCGAAGGCGCGCGCCCTTGGCGATTTGCTGAGAGATCTTCTCCAACTCGGGCCGGAAAAAGTGGTTTCTCCGGATCTCATCGGCCAACGGAATGTCAAGATCGATTTGAAGACGCTTGGCCTTCCGGACACGACGAAGGACTGGACCTTCAAGAAGATGCAAAAAGCCTTGCCGGGCGAGAAGGTCGTCGTCCATACGACTTACATCACGCATCATAGGCATCTCCAACAGTTATTGGCGCTCTACGGCATTACCTCAATTACTATATCCCATGCAGATTCTCAGGCAGAGCGTACTCGACGCATTGAACAGTTCAAGAAGGATCCCCTCATTCATGTGCTCATCATGAGCAACATTGGTCGCGTAGGTCTGAACTTGACGGAGAGTCGGATGGTGGTCTGTTACGTGAGTGATCTCGCTGAATCGACGAACTGTGTCAAATTATATGTTTGTAGGAGTGCAATTGGTCGGCCGTCTTTGCCGAGCAGATCTATGGCCGCTTTTATCGCTATGGGCAAAGTCGCCCGACTTTCGCTTTCCAACTCATCTCCGAAGGGACTATTGAAGCCCTTCTTATCTCCGCCGGCTTAATGAAGCTGGATCTGCTTCAATCCTTCCATGAAGTTGAGCGAAATGCAGGTAAGTGTTTGAGGTTTTACTTTTGCATTGACAAGCAGCTGACTATATTTCTAGACACTTTCCGCCTCCTTACCGGAACCGCCACCAAAGAAGAGCAGGTCCAGCTCTGCAAAAACTTCGGCTTCACGAGAGTAGTCGACAGCAGCGACGACGACGACGACGTCCCTGTGCAAGAAGGCGACCTTCCGACTGATCACGAGGAAGGCAAGACTGTTCAGAAGACGAAAAGACGTAAGCATGCACAGGCAGTCTCCGACGACGAGATACAGCAAATTCCGGCAGAATCGTCCAAGGGGGCGAAGGCTCCTAAGAGCGACTCCGAGAAGACGCCGACAGTAAAGCACAAGGGGAAGAAGGCAGTAGGCGTCATTCGAGCCACAGGACTCTCACAGCGTCTGAAGCCAGAGAAGACAGAGGCGCGTCACAAGCCCACTTCCTTCCAGTCCCCTTCACGCGATCCGATGGTCGTCCAGACTTCGGCAGTTTACGGCATCGGGACGGGCTCTGAACATGGCGATGATGTTCTCGTCAAATCAGGGAACCTTGATGTTCCGCCGCCTCCAGGTGTTCCTCAGGCGAGCGATACGGGCAATCTCTCGTTTGACATGCCCAGCCCGTTCTCCGCCGGGTTTCCGTCACCAGTCTTTCCCACCTCATTTGACATATTCGCTCCTCGTGACCTAGGCCGCGATGGTCCTGGTCCGTCTTCAGGCGAACGTCTCGCCAATTCAGCGAGCAGGTTTCCGTCACCAGTCTTTGCGACCTCATTTGACATATTCGCTCCTCATGACCTAGGCTGCGATGGTCCTGGTTCGTCTTCAGGCGAACGTCTCGCCAATTCAGCGAGCAGTACCATCAACGTCAGAGACACTCGTTCCCCACCTTTTCCGCCGGCATCCGATATTACTCTGACTGACCTGGTTGATGGGGGTCATTTGCCTAAGGACTTCATTGATCAGCTCAACTTCGCATCATCAGGCCATCCGCCATCCTCCCAAGCTCCGTCAGAGGACTTCACGGCGGGCGATTTTAGCCAGTTTTCGCCAATGGCGGAAATGACCGATGTCGACATGTTTCCTCCTCCGAATATACATTCCGCTGTGAATGATGATCGAGTCCTGGATGAGCGTCAACGGCACAAGCGCGCGCGCAGTACGAGTCCGTCGGAAGTCCGTTCGTCTATCTCGCAGGAATCGAAACGAATGCGTCGTCACGGACGTGATTCCCCAGATTATCAAAATGAGCCTGGGCCTTCCCGTACCGGAAGTGCTGTCCCAGTGCGTTCTGCCCAGGAATACAGGTACTTACATCCTCCGACCCCTCCTCATCCCCCTCCAGCCCGAATGCCTGTACATCGTCGAAAGAATCAATTCGCTAAACCAGCACGGAAGCCGTAATGCTGGTGTAGATTATGTTTTCGTTTATAAATATTATGCTTGGTTGTAGTGCCAATGTTTTGATGCCACTTAGTAATTCTGAGATCCCAGAAGGCCAGAAACAAGAAGAAACACAATTTTAAAATCGACACGAGGTTATCAGAGGTTTTGGGACTACCGATCGGCATGATCCGAATCCGGCAACTTGACGCTTACGCCTCTTTACCCTCTCACCACCACGATCTTCACATCCGATTCATTTCTTCAATCGACACGTCGGCGCCTACGCCGTCTCCAGAATCAATAACGACTCGATGGTTCTCCCAGCTCGAAACGCGACCAACAGAATCCTGGGATTATACCATCACCGTCCAGACTTGGATCTTGGAGCAAAGTAGGTTATTTCGCTCTGTTTTGCGTTATTTTAGGCTCCTTTTATGATAGATTGGATCCAAATACGTCCCGACTCTGTGAGTTTTTATCTGGTCTTCAGTTCATTGAACGCATTCGCAAAGGCGGCGTGCTTCGCCACCACCTGGACAGGCCCCCCAACACCGGGAGAACGATTTCGTCGCCATGGAAACACAATGGTTGGATTACGATGCGCGTTACTGTCCTCGGGGGACCGGCTCCCTGTCCTGGCGAAAAGGTGCACATTTCCCTTCGTTTCAACTTTTATTTCCCACCTGTTTTCTTTAGCTCCGATGATCTCATGTGCCATCAAAAGTGGTATGTGTCGCTTCATTCGCCGTGCTAGTATTGAGCTAACTGGTTTCCTTTGGGCGGAGGTAGCTTTGCCGCCTCCTCCATCAAAATAACTCGAGGAACTTCGCCGCGTCCATTCCGAGTCCAGCACGTGGTCACTTCACCGGCCAGGCTTGGGAAAAAGGTGCGAATATTCACGTTGAATTTCTCCTTCCAATTCTGACGGTAGTTTATTAGTCCAAACCTCCGTATTGTGGAGTCGGGCCTGAGCTTCTTCACCACACAATAAGTGCCTTCGATCGAGATCTACATCTGACGTGAATCGGGTTTACAGACACATTTGGATGTTTCCGCGACTCGTCAAGGTACTTTTACCTTGTTCTTCCAGTGTTAGCGCGCTAATTCATTATTCCAGAGCTGTGGTATGCGGTGAAAAGCGACGCTTTTGCCGCTGCGCCGCGACCTTTTCACTGCTTGCATTGCAACATCCATTCGACTGTGTACGCCACACTTGGATTGGAATACCAACCCTCCCGGAATACTTACAATGCCAACATGGATTTATGGGCAGGCGCCTAGCCTTCCACAACAAATAGCCGCAAATTGTGATTTGCATCTCGCGTCTTTCGGACTTATGTCCCATTTGGACGCGTTGGCGATGAACACTGTGAGTACGAGGTTTTCCTCTTCTCGACTTGATATTAGCTCCGTTTGTAGTAAGAGAAGTGGCACGCCCGCCGCCATTTCCTCACTGTTGGCATCATGCCGGATTCCGACACTCGACGTCGGCGTTTTCAACGCCAAGGATGACGTGGCGCGGAGCGAAGGCGACGATGTGGCCATTGCCAATCAGATCATTCGGGACGTGTAGGTCGACTATCGCCTATCAATGTCTCTTGTTTAATGCTCTTTATTTTAGTGTTTCCGTTCAGGTACCTGCGTCTGTACTGTTAACTTGTTCGATGCTGATCTCTTCGAATTTAGTTTAACGATGCGACTAAACTCTGGTTTGGGACCTATCGTTCAAATCCAAGCGCACCAGATCCAGGAGACGTGTATCCGCCCAATGTATGAGCCTCATAACGCGAGACAGATTGTTGTGTTAATTATCCTGTAGCTTTACACCTCGTACGATTCCAACATGGGTTTATTTGTGTGCACGTCCTGGATCATCGCCGTGGAGGAATTCTCCGACTTAATCCAACCGGACGTGCTGAGCCTGATGAAAGACAGTATGTACAACGCTACCGTGGGTGATGGATATCGCGTCGGTGGTGTCAACGGTGATAATTGTACGTTTGCTTGTCGTCCTGGATTGCTTTCTCACTGACGCAGTCTAAAGTGTATCCTATTTATAGCAATCCATGGTATGTTACACCGCTACTCTCAATGCCGCATCATTAATCTAGCCTAGGTATATGCGCGTCCTGGCAGCAACATATGTAGGCAACATGATAGGCGATTCTAACATGACACATTGGGGAGAGGTTTGGGCGCAGGAAGCTATCACCGCCTCCGACGAATATGACACCCTAAGCGAAGTCAGTACCCACTTCTCCTTGACAGGATTGGCTTTTAAATGGCACACCTAGTTCAACTCCGGTACCTATAGCGGCACTCTCTATGCGCTCTCGTTATGAGGCTACAGCCCGAAAACTCTACCATCGCGTCTCGTGCGCGGGATATCATCACGAAGACGTGGGATACGCTTGCCGCGTGCTATAACCCGACGCTTCATACACTAGGTGGACCTTGGGATCGTTCATATGGATATGACATGGTTTGTTTCCTTCAGCTCATCGATGCGGCTTCCTACTAATTCGTGAATTAGTGCACATACTTTGGAATACTCGGCGCACAGATCGCCAGCCTTTTAGGCGGTATCAAGGACGGTACGGCGCCCATACCGTACCCTCTAGTGGGAAGTGAGCACTATGGAGATGCAGCAGCCGTCGCTCTGTGAGTCGTCTTGCATTCCACCTTTCTCCATCCATATCTAACCTTCCACAGAACGCCACTAACGGCGAAGTTCAACGACCCCTACGTCTCTGCCGAAGCTCTAGCCCGTCTTCAAACCATTACGGAGCCACGCGCGTACTTTGCACAGGCCGTCTCACCACCGTTCGATGACCCGGCGTATCCGAGAAATTACACGTCGTATAATGAAGAAGGGTTGAGTGTGGGAGGGATGGAGATTGACGAGAAGGTTGTCGGGGGCCCAGCGGCGAATGTTAATACGTTTGTTCCTGCAGCGCTTATTTGGAGTACGGAGGCGGGTGGTGTTGCTTGGATGCTTGTTAGTCCTCTTATTCTTGTTGTTCTTGTCTTCGTTGAACTGAGGCTTGGTAGCACCACCCCACGTCAAGTTCGATATCCGCTATCGCCACGTCTACGAATCTCACCATCACTTATCCCCCATCGAGGGCTTTCCCGCAAGACGCGACATCCTCGAACGTTATGACGTTCCTCTTCTCTGGGATCACTGGAGTTTCTTTACCCAGCGATTTCCTGGCGAGTCGGATTAGCACGGATTTGTCGGGGATCAGGCTGTCCGTGTCTGGCAATGTTGCGGGTGGGAATAGGACGTTTGTTTATGGATCAGGGAGTATCAATGACTTGAGCTATTATAATTTGACGTATGCCGTTCCGGAGCTGGAGCAGGGGGAAGTGGCGAGGGTAGTGTTTGATTTTGAGAAGGTTTGAGGGAGAGGACTCGGCATTATTATATACGCGTAGAATTTCTAGTCGTTGTGATTGGGTTATTATTGAATACTTCTGGGGCATTTGGCATTGAACTGGTTGGAGCAAAGTACTCAGTGAAATCTAAGAAAGGGCCGCATGATAGTCGTTTGGCAATCACTGGGACAGAGCACTTGGAACAAATTCCGGTAGAAGTGAAAACTCTACTCGCTTCAATCCGAACCGCTTCGTCGCTTCAACGAGGGAAAGATGTATCACCACAATACTAAAGTAGTATGCATTCAATTTGTGCCATGCGTATCTCTTCGTACGACACGCTCACGAATCAAGCACTGCATTAATCCTTGAGGGCTTTGAGAGAGACCATGCTGAAAGTTTACATGTGGAGTATCCTTCTACGTTCGAGCCCAAAGAGAGTCCTAATTGGAAAAGGTAGAAAGGCTCATATTGGCGTACGTGGCGCATCGGAGGAAGTAATTGATCCCAAAGAAACTGAACCGTCTTTAATTAAGCGATCCCTTCGACGTATAGTATATACTGGTCGATGAGGAGACGTTTGCTCGACATCTGGGGCCGGATCGAGCCAAGACCACGTAGCACTTACACCCGTCCTAGATGCAACAACGAAGGCATGCAAGAAATTCTGTATACATAAAAAACATAAGGCATACAAAGATAACATCGAGGATAACATAAGTATATAAATAGCTGTCCACAACAAGACTTCCCAACCCTCATAAAACCAAATCACTCAATACTCATCCTCCCCTCGCAGACTAGCCGTAACCCTACCAGCCCGGCGCCTCGTCGACCCACCCAAATTCACCTTTACATCTACACTCGGCCGCGGCCTGAAACTCTCCCGCCGCGCCCTAGACGCCATCTTCATAGCGCTCGCACTCTGTACCCCGCCATTCAACGCCCCACGGCCAGTCGGCACGCGTCCGTGCCCCAACGCGTAATGCTGCGTCCCCGGCTTTGGCTTTGGTATCGCCCTAGGCAGCGCCGAAGGTGCGTTGTACATTGACCCCAACCCGGTGATCTTTGAACGCCTGTTGTGGCGCCGCGCCAGTGGAGCGCGATCTGTCGACACGCCGAGTTTCATACGAAGTGCAGAGGGCACACGAGTGGCGCCGCCGCAAGAAGTCTTCGACCGTGGAGGGACCGATCTCGCGCGAGGCGGGGCGTTGCCCTTGTTCTCCTCCTCGAGGGTGTTCACCAGAGCTTCTAACATCGACTCTCCATAGACAAGGAAAGTGCGGCCCGTGTCTTGCTCCCATGCAGGAAGTGCGGCGAGCAAATACTGTTCCAGCTGGAGAACGGGTCAGATGATAAAATCAGTGTAGTTGTTCGATGACTTACTCGAGGCTTCTCCTTCGTGATGCAATTACGTGTTTTCTCCTCCTTAAGGAGTCGGCCAGGATTTTCGTGCACCGCGTCCAGTCAGCCGAGACTGGTCGGAAGCAGCCTTTGCGAGATCCTTCTATTCCTGGCAAATTAGAAAGTACTTCTTGATAAAGAAGTGGCTCCTTCATGTCCTTCTCTTCCTTGAGTTTCTTGGTCTCGGTTTCATGTATTGTCAAAAGTTCATCTGTATGTTGATCTAAAACGCCGTACGTCTCAAGTCGCACGATTAAATATTGAGCTTACCATCAGCAAAAGGAGCAGAATCTGCTCATTCTTTGACATCAACGAAAAGGTCTTCCCATAGTTTGACAATCTCTTCCCAGGCAATGGCGATGAACTCGCTATGCGCTCGTGCTTGAGCTCTCGGATCCATTCCAGTTCGTCTTCTTATTCCTTGATGGTCTGGCCACCCCTGTGAGGGTCAACGAAATCATCCATGTTGTTCTCGTCGACACCCAGTTGCATCCAGAGGGCCTCTAATTCGTCGTACGCGGCCTGTATGTAGATCTCTCGCTTGCACTGGGTGTCCTCCAAAGATGCCTCAAGGTTAGGGATACCACTACGTTGGCATAGATTCAGTGACAGTCGGATTCCAGGACTTCTTCACGGCGGGCGCGGGTGTGGGGGTGGAAGTGACAAAGTCGGATGATGAGAGTGAATGTAGGGTAGATTTCGATTTGGGTGGGCCGGGTAGGGTGTTTCGGCCCGATCGAGGGTTCAATTCACGTCGATGCCATGTACCAAAAATCATTAATATTTATGTATCTCCTGGGGGACTGTGTCCTAAGCGAGATAGCGGTAGGAATATTCATATAATATGTGTATCTGTGTCTGAGAGGGAGATTGGGTACACCACTGCTCTGTGGGGCTCGGAAGGTCATGTCTCCCGGGAAGGACAGGTCGATGTCACGATCAGTGACAGATGTCACATACACGCGAACCCTTAGAAGATCAGCCTCGACAATCCGGGGGACTGTGTTCCAAGTGAGGTTAAGGCACTTTCAGTGTCTTATATATGTAGTGCATCTCCTGCCCGCGCTTGGCGTACACTACACCGCTCGTTGTTCTTTAAGATATTAATTACTGCTGATCTGCCCTGTGAGAGCGTGTTCATCACATCATGTGAGTGCTCATGTGGTGTGACTGTTGACAGCAGCTTGTTGATTCCTCTCCACCACCATTTACTGGGCCCGGACTGCTTCCTCTCTAGATCTGTCTGCCCTACCATGCCAGAGTATCACGAGTTGTTAGCTTTCTGTCTCCTAGCTTGTTTCTGGTTCCGCTCTCTGAAGAAGGCCAAGCCTGAGCAGACCCTTGTCCTCAACAACATTTTCGTTGATCCTACCGAAAAAGAGCAAGAAGCTGCTGCTTCCCAATCTCCGGACTCGATCCCTGAGGCTGCCTCAGGCCTTCCTTTTACCATTTCTCCTGGTTGCACCATTCAGAGAGGCTGTGGAACATTGTCTCAAACTCCAGTCTATCCACCTATCGATGTTCCTGTGTCTGAGGCACGACTAGAGCTGAAGGACATTCACTTCAACCCTCGGAACATGATACTAGAGCTCTGGTCGGAACCTCTGCAGCAACAACTCTGGATTCAGGTTTTTCATGAATTTCTGTGTCTACCAGTGTGATCCTGACGTTATCGCAGATCCAGATGTTAACGCATACTGTTGTACAAGTCTACGACTCTAAGCAATGGCAGGGCTCTATTTGTAAGGTTGATTGTGCGGTGAGCTTTCCAGCTTGTCAATATACCTATTGTACTTATTCTGTGTCAGCTTCGCGGATTTCGAGTTGCGATTGCTTTCGATTTCGGAGACTGGATACTCGCTTTTCTCTCGATTGATAATATATTTCAGGTATGCTCTATTTTCCCTTGATTTTCACATGTTAAAGCATCAATAGATGCACTACGCCTCCTCGAGAGACGCTCTACCAGCTCAACATGTTGATATTTTCGAAAATTTCGAACTCTTCGTCGAGCAAGCTGTGAACTGGGCCGCTTGCTCACTCGTCTCTCAGAAGGCTACGCAGCCTCCTCATCTTGAAACTCATCGCCCAGCTGCACGAACGCGTCTCGCTATCACCGCTATCAGGGATAGTTCAACAGTATGGGGCGGAATTGGAGTATACACTGTTTGCGAGATTTTCTTCCGTGCTGGTATGTTCTTGTTGTACTGTGTACATGCTTCTCTAAACAATACTTTAGGTCTCTCACCATGGTTGACTGAAGCGGAAGTGTTTGACGTGCCATCTCGATTTGCGCGCCTTCTTGAGGCGTTCTATTCTCATGCAGAACATGCACATACTCATCTCTGGTATGAGTTGTCTTGATCTTGACGAATGCTGGAACTAAAATTACCTTTTAGGGATAACCTACTGCGTCGCTTTCTGCACAATAACTTTTTCCTTGCTGTGAAGAACGAGCAGCGGAAACTGTACGCGGATTGGCTATTCGTCTGGGCGAAAGACCGTGTTCTTGTTCCGAAACGAATGAAGGGGATATGGGAGACTGTTACGGTATGCCTTAGATCGCTTCGTTGTACCATGCTTCTTCTCAACGTGCTTGTAGCGTTGTCTCAAACATCTCTTAGACGACACCTTCGTTCGCGATCAAGATGCGTTCTTGGACGATATTTTCGAGCCAACCTATTTGGAAGCTGGGCTTCGTAAGGAGAAAAACTTGGGTCATATCATATTTGGGTATTCTGCTGCTCAATGGACATCTATGGGCTACTCCGCGTGGCAGCAGAATCCTCTTGAAGTGTTTTATCGACGTCGAGGTACTCTTTTATCTATTCTTTGCCATACCGGCTAACTCATAGCCATTTTTAGGTATTCCTCTCGACGAGGCGGCCACGACCTTCATCGATACCACGATGTATTCGCCTCTACTTCTCGACAGCTCTGAGATGAAGAGTGCATGGATTGCTACTCGTACTTTCATGACCTCGTCGTCCTCAAGCGCTAAACGTGTATGGACGATCTCAGATCAATTTCCGGAGCATTCAATACCGTACGCATTCGACCTGTCGAAGAAGTAGGTCTTTCACTACATATGTTTCGAATTCTCACTGTATTCATAGGTTTACGCCTCTTCCTCGCGCCGTTGAAACGATCGGAATGGCTCGAGAAATGTTGCTTTTCAAATGGATTGTCGAACACACACATCAGTGGGCGGTCGGTCCTCTCGACTTTTGTGGAATCGCAAGAATTATTCATAATCAGTGGGTGTTTTGACGATTTTGTCTTCCTCTTGCTAACACGTTCATCTAGGATTTTCATATGTCGACATGATCCTCAAGCTAGCGCATACCTTACCAACCGATTGGAACGCGGAATCGAGGCTCGACTTCATACAAAGCCAGGTCATCGAAAGGGTGCATATGCAGCTGTTTCGAGTCGGAAGCGAGATAAGGAGGTTGCCAAGAGACATCGAATGGTGAAAGCACGAATGAGTGTACTGGCAGTGGAGGATGCGAAGCGAGTCGACGAACCAGCAAGACATAGAGATGAGAACGAGGTTGATACCAACTCTGGAGGACTCCCCAACTCTGATGATACCGTGATCGTATCCATCGATTCAGATGATACGGTCGTTGCACCAACTAGTCCTACTCGGCGCATCTTGGCGGATACCACGAATCAGTCTTCTTCACCTTTGAAGAGAAAGTCGCCATCACCGGTCAAGGTAACGGCGAAGCGTCGTCGGGTTTCTGCTGATGAAAAGATTCGCTTAGGACTATTGTAGCAGAAGCTAGGTATCAGTGCGCATTTGTAGATTTGAGCGAATTCAGTTCTCTATATTTATATCCCATAAGTTGTCTGGTCACTTGGAACGCAGTCCCCCGGATTGTCGGATTGTCGAGGCTGATCTTCTAAGGGTTCGCGCGTATGTGACGTCTGTCACGATCCGTGACATCGACCTGGCCTTCCCAGGAGACATGACCTTCCGAACCCCACAGAGCAGTGGTGTATCCAATTTCGCTCTCAGACACAGATACATATATGTTATGAATATTCCTACTGCTATCTCGCTTAGGACACAGTCCCCCAGGAGATACATAAATATTACTGATTTTTGGTACATGACATCAACGTGAATTGAACTCTCGATCGCGGCAAAAAAAAAAAAAAAAACACCGGCCATGTACCCAGCATATTTTGGTGGTGATCACTCGGTTTCAACACAGCCTGTGTCGTTTCGGGTGTGTTGCAATCTAGGACATGCCGCGCGGATGCACTCAAGGATATCGACCGCGTAACCGAGAACGCCGTCAAGACTGGAGACAAAGAGTCTAAAGTTTCCGACTTTCCTCTGCTCAAGCACGCGGCTGAGTCCCTCTTTCACGACAATCCTGTTATTTGGCCTCTCTCACTTACTCAATTTTATCTAGGTCATGTTCCTCCCCTCGATGTGCTCATACCTCGTGGTGCTTTCTCAAGTGGCATTCTGCGGGATAGGGTTCTTCGAAACATTTCTTCTTCATGGCACATTGTCTTCGTTCGACTTGCCGGACGCATCTGGGGCGAATACAAGCGTCGGGTCGCCACATCCAAGGGCATATCCGCGCGTCCAAGGGTTTTGTAAACACATTTCTAACCGATAACCCGGTAGCTTTCCCTGACGAGGGTTTTATCCTCACCGAGGTTTTCCCCGCAGGGTTTTGAGGCACCCATGGTCTGCGTCGTCGTTTACCTATCATCATTTTACTATACACGGTCCGTCGGGGTATTTATACCTTAGCTATTTATTTAGTGTAGGCAGAATCAAGATTGTAACATTGTAACACAACTTACTCTCAGCCAAATATGTTTGGGTCCTACATCAATTGGTTCTTACTTTTCATTCTACTCAGATGCAGCTAAATAGATGAAGCACAGAGATAGCACACAATCCATTCATTAGCCTTATCAGTACTTTCTTCCACCTCCTCCCCGGCCCCCACCAGGACCTTGATACGGACTATAATCCAGCCCAGGTCTCGTGCCTGGAACTACATGTCAGCAAACCACTTTCCGAAAGTTGGCACAAAAAAATAATTTACCTCCTCTTGGGGGGGGTGGCGGACTCCTCACTCTTGCACCACCTCCACCTCCACCTCCACCTCCAACACCTTGCCCACTCGCTGGAATAACCGCCCCCCGAAACAACCCCATCAAATCATCCGTCCTAAACACCGGCCCATCGAACCCAGCCGCAGGTGGCAGCCGCGCCTGGAACCAATGCACTACCCCTGGGAGCACCACAGGCTTCTCCTCCTCCCTCCTTGGCGGCAGCTTTGGCGGGGGCGCACTCGTGTACCGCCTTCCCTGGTCCCAGTTGCCTCGCCCCCTCACCGGCGAGTTCGCTCGCGCGCGCTTGTGGTCGTCCCGGTTGGCATTCTTCCTGTAGTCGTTCCCCGGAGAGGCTGGCCTTTTCACCCCCCTGCCGCCGCCCTTCTGCGGTGGAGCCGGCGCAGGCTGCAGATTGTCCTTGCGCGCCATGGCGAATCCAATGTCGCGGTTCGCGATGGCGTCAAGGTTCAGGTGAATGTGCCGCATCGCGAAGCGCTTGATGGGTGGGTCGCTAGGGAATACCTCCGCCATACGTTTTTCGAGCTTGAGCGAGGCTTCGAGATCGCCGTACTGGTACTCGTATTTCGCCCAGCATTCCCAGATTGGACGACTCTGGTCCGGTGTAAATTTTTGAGTCGACTCCTCGAAAAGTGTCCGAGCATCTTAACAAACAAGTATAAGCAGGGAGGGAAAGAACTGAAGAGGGCATACTCTTTTCGTCGCCTATCGAAAGCAGATAGTTGAGGTAGCGCATCACGAATTCGACATCAGTGCCATAGTCGGAGTTTGCCTTGACGAAGATGTTTGTCGCTACCTGCTTATCGGTCCCACAATGATACTCAATCATGGCTGTCAAGCTGGTGAGCATCGAAGCATAAGAAAGAATGGAACACGAGTACCTGACGCCTCGTACACAAGCCACGTCACCCGTTTATCAACCCTCGCCCTCTTGAAAATGGTCCGCGCCCCAACAACGCCGTTTATGCGCCTGATGAATCGCATGTAATTGATGTAAGCCAACGAATATTCTTGACGCTTTTCGAAGAGCTCGTTGTTGCTGCGAGACGTGCCCTCTGAATCTTGAGAGCCGGTTTTACCGACACAATTGACGCCACTTGGGGCAGCGGTGGTCTTGTGGCGCTCTTCGGTTGCATCGAGGTCGGCTGCGAGACGCGGTAGAAATGCATCGTAGACTTTTTCGACTTCTTTGAACCGCTTATCGAGCTCGAGCGCCTCTACATATGCGTAAGTCAAAAGGTGACTAAATTGGGATCAGCGATTGCATTAAATGGAAAGTTCGAGTTGTGTCACCTCAGAGGATTTGCCTGTAGACCATTCTCCAAAATAGTCATAGCTTCGTCTTTCTTGCCGACATTCTTCGTCCACGAGTACGCCATGAACCTACCACAAGGGAATATCAACATGCCAGAGATCACACAGGATACCAACGCCGCAGAGCTGGACCGCAAAAACACACACATACCAGATCTCGGAATAATATCGCATTCGGACTAAAGCTTTTCGATACACTGTTTGTAATCTGAGAATTAGAAAGGGTCGGTCCTTTTCCTCAATCTCGAGGGGGTTGCTTTCTTCCCATTTGAGGTATGCTTTCCACCTGCCGACGAGCGCGCGGTCTTCCAGGTTGAACGTTGGGAGAGTCGGAAGATACATCTCTTGCGCGCCTTGTCCCGTTGCAGGTGGATATAAGCCGGTGACGTGATTCATCAATAGACGATAGACAGTCCTGGCTTGCATATGGGCTGGTGAAAGGTCGGTCATGAATTTCTTGGCCGTGATGCGATTCAATTTCATCTCGAAAGCCTCGAGGTCTTGCCACAGTCGCTCGACGTTGTCCAAGGGAATTTGTACGGCGCGGTGGTATACTTTGCGAAGGGCATCCATGTTTTGCTGTTGGTCCCACGTTGTTGTCGTCTACGCGTCTGTTCAGTAGGGAAGAAAAGAAACCAGAAAGACCCACGCACGTCTGCTTCGTTGAGGAATTGGATATAGTCTAGCCATATACCGCTACTGTCTTTGTCCTGGCCGATGCCGTGGGGAGGATTAAGCGCGAACTCGTACGCCTTGCGAATCGTTTCGCGTTTCTCGGGATCCCTGCGCGTCGGGTCGGCGTGTATGCAACTTCAGATTGGTCAATAAAGTAGAACAATATCATGCCTTGGTTGCGCACCGAATATACGTCAAGTAAAACCGGAAAAGCTCAACCGAAGGCGAACTTTTCACCCAGCGCTTGAGGAGTGATTCGGCCTCCTGCACAGATTCCAAAAGAGTACGCGGCTGACTCAGGTAATGCTCGATGTATGCAACTTGAGCTGCTGCCTGACAGATGATAAGAGGCAAAAAGTTTGGATGGCGCAGCGCACGGACCGTGTTGGGGTACTGCCGTAGCAGCGCCTCGTATGCTCTCCGAATTTTGTGAGTATCGCCACTATCTTGAGCGATGCCGACGACCCTTCGCCACTTGATCGGCTGGTGAGGGTTCTCCTTGAGTTGGGCCAGTAGCACTTCGAGCTCGGACTGTGGCGGCGTTGACCCGCTGTTTTGGTTCGAATTTTTCACGAGTTGGTCGCTAGTGGGCGGATTGTCGCCATAAGTGACGTCTTGAGACATTGGGCACGATTGAAGCAACAAGAAATGGAAAATTGCAAGGACGAGAACAGCAACCCTCAACCTGAGTTCGCAGCCAACCGATGAATCGGAGTCACACGCTAGTCGGAAGGGTTCCCTTTTAGGGTAGGTGTCCGCTAGTAAGTATAACTGAGCTCGGCGGAGATAGTCTTGTGGGAGTAGGTGCATGGCTGGAGCTAACGTACATTGAGGCCTACGTAAGTACATCGTGTCATTGTATCAAGCCGGTGTTCCTGAATCCTGATGGACGGAGCCGAGTAATTTTCCTTTCCTTTCCAGATATCGCTTGTGTGTCTTCGGGCATTTGAACAGCTACAAAGCCTTCGCTGCCAGAAATACAACACATCCGCTCAGGCAGCATCGTCGGTCGACCCTCTTCAAGACTTTTACGCCTCGTCTCTGCTTTGTTTCTGGCGTCAAGGCGAGGCTTCATCTCGGCAAAAGAGAGGACTAATCGACTAAATGGAAATGGTACAGGTTCGCCGTCAAAGGTCCAGGAAGCAAGTAAGACCGAATGTGGTCAGAACCATATCGGTATCGACATCACTTCCGCGCGAAGAGTCCAAGTCTGGTCTGCCGGTTGTAGCTCCTCGCGCTAGAATCAGTCTAGAACTCGAGTTCCTGTTGTTCCTGAAAAGTAATTAGCATCCAAATGCCCCATTTAGATAGAGGTGATCGAAGTGGGCTCTTGTTTCCTTTCGTCGTGTCCGTGCAGCTTCCTAGCCTTGTGTCGACTTTAATACAGTTTCATCACCCTCAGGTAGGAACTCGTGCTGGAATGTTGGGCTCCAACCGACCTTTTACGCCTAAAAGATGGATTTGACAATGGGGTTTTCTCACTCTTCTCCGTTGTTGGGTATTTCCGTGGTAAAATCTGAACCCGGGATCTGGAGGAATTGAGTTGGTGTTCTCGACTCACGCGGCGACTTTCCATTGAATCTCCTAAAACTATTAAATGGAACCCGGCGTCGCACCTATAACGCTTGCTGCTTGGACTCATTCCCCTGCCTTCTAAAAATTCTGAGCTTGGATCTAGAGTCTGGAGAAACTGAGCGGCTGCTGGTCTTCACGATTGCACTCTTCGAACTCACGAGGCTGGCTGAAACGACAGCGAATTCTCCATGCGAACCGATATATGAAACGTGAGCTGAGGAATCGTAGACAGTGGACTGTACAAGTTCTCCTGCCCGTATACGATGTATGGGCACTGAGCTGCGTAGAATTCGATGCAAAGACGCGCCGAGACAACAGAATTTGAGCAGACGAGCCCTTTCAGTATTGCCGTGGTCGTACACTGCTTGAGTTGACCAACGGTGGGCGTATGATGGCGGAAGGTAGGATTCTTGAGGGCGGGGCAGTATGGGGATTGCCGAAGAGCCGAACGACCGAACGACCGAGGTCCTGGCCGAAGTCCCTATCTCCCGCCAGAAGCGCCTTGGGCGCGCGCTAACGCATCCCCCGCCCTCGCATCGTCGTAACGCGCGCGCGAGATACCTTTCACTGTCGAGCGGTGTTTGCTTTTTTATTTCGATCGCGCCGTGTTTGATCACTGTCTGGCCATCATTCTCTTCTTCCTCTCACCATCAGCTCACGCGCGAGATGCATTTTGTCTTGACATCCGGATGGAACAGTCCCCAAGCTATTCGTGCGCAAGTGGGTTCGTGATCGAGAGCGCGTATTTCAACGTGTCTTGCTTGGAGCTACGACAGCCCGTTGGGCGGAACAAAGCGCACGCCAGTCTCCGCGTTTACTACTTAAGCAAGAGTAAAAGTGAATATATGTGCATGTCTCGAGACTTACAGTTAGATCTACTACTGTTCCGTTGGCGTTCGACTTCAGCGTTGGTCGCGACGTTGTGTGCGGTCTGGCCTTAGGCGAGAATAGCGAGGGTGTTGGAGGGGACAAAGGTGGGAGGGTTGGATGAGGACAGTTCGTGCAGCGATGATGGTGTAAGGGACGAGTACCCCCCTCAGAAGGACTTCGGCCTGGATGTCGGCCGTTCGGCGTTCGGCATTCACCATATGGCCCCTTCGTGGGATTCTTGACGTCCTCGAGAACATATTCCCGGCTTTTGGTGGCAATGTCTTTGACTACCTCTACTGTATTATACCTCTACTGTATTACTTGGTGTTCGGGTTTCACTGCGGATGAAAATCCGTCGCCCAGCTCTTGTTGCGCATCAGATTTATGCGCCGAATCTCATCGCGGGCTTCCTCCCGCTCCCGCTCAGCCAGGATACGTCCATCCACAGGTGCCTTCTTCGTCGTGAGCTTCACCACGCTCGGTATAGTTGAGATGGCAGTGCGGTTCTTGTTCCTTGGCGGAGGCGGCATGAGCTGCTTATCCATCTTCCGCTGCCACAGTAAATTCGTACGCACACTCTCTGACATTTCTGTACGTAGCATCCACTGCCGCGTAGTGCGCGGCGACACAGGCATCGCAGACACTGGGAGGTTGTACGGAAATGTCGGCACAGCGACAGGTTCCGTCATCGTGCGCTGCAGCACTGCAGCAGCAGCCGCAGGTGCGACCAGGCGCTCTGCAGGCACCGTAGGTTGCGTCCTCGGCGCGGCCTTCTTCTCCCTACGCTCCACATGAGGCGGTCGTATAGGCTCCACCTTGTTCCTATTCCCGTTCACACCCCCGCAGCACATATTCCCAAAGATGGCCTTCAGCCTCTCCTGGGCGACCGAGTTGGACACATTGAGCGAATTGTCCTCACCATCGGCCTCGTCTTCCATCTCCTCTTCGTCGGGACGAGCTTTCGAACGGTAATCGCCCATCTTCATCGTACCACCGTTCCTCATGCTTCCCACGTACACCTTCGCGGCCACAGGCAACGCTACCGCACTCTGGCTGGGATGAAACTGAGGCGCGCACAACCGTGGTGTCTCCGTCACACCCCTACTGGAATAGCCCCGTCGATACAAGTCGGGTAAAGCCTCCGGATCCGGATGCATAAGCTGGCTCAAGAGACCAGAATTCGTCCGCAATACGTTGGGATAGTAGCTCCGCTTCGGTAGCTTATTAAAGGCAAATGTCACCATCTGGCGCTCAGCCTCCTCGAACGCGAGATGAAGCTCGTCCATACGTAGACGCTTCTGCATGTCGGCAGGCATTTGCCGACCACTCTTTGTGGTTCGATGATTTATTGGTGGTAGAGGAGAATGTGAACAGGCTTTTGGGCGAGTCTATAAACATGTAGCTATGATGTTCGATAACAGTAAACAAGGGCGCTTACTGAGGCCTGAAGCGCCACTACGTCCGCGAGCTCGTCAGCCTCATCGGCAGACGTCCAATCATCGTCATTGTCTCCGTCCTCCTCTTCGCCAGAGGACAATATGGTGGCTGCCGCCGGAAACATCGAGGTTTTGAGCGGACTAAACGCATCGCTAAGACCAAACCGTCCTGTAGACGCCGTCCCGCGCAATAAACCCTCTAGCTCCGCCTGTAGCTTGGTGCGCTCTAGTTTCTTGAGTCTCTCAGCTCCTCTCAATTTCAGCAGTTCTTTCTCGCTCCCCTTCTCCTCCTCTTCTCTCTCCTTGCATCTCTGCCTCTTAAGATCGATGTCTTTGTCCCAGGTATGTCTTTCGTCGGGAGAGATGGATTGCAAGACCTTGCGCGTGTCATAGAGGTCTGCAGGAAGCATCTCCGGAGCAACGTCGGAAGTCGTGGTAGAGATTCCTAATGATCTGGACGACGATGGGGTAAGCTACGTGTAAAAAAGCCGGGGAGGGCGATGAATGTGTGTCTTCTAGCATCTTCTCCATGCCTACGTTTTGTATGCGCGATGGTCGTGGGAAGCAAAGGGACCTGTGGCTGTGCTGATGGGAACTTGGTGTTTAGCTTCCACCAATCACAGGTTCCAAAGCGCTCTCGAGATTAAAACGGCATTCAAAATTTCTACGAAGATTGCGGCAGCGGAGGTTGCCATTGAGCCTGGAACGATTTGGTGCGGATGTGGTGTTGACATCTCCTTTCTATCCCGGCAACCATGTAAGAGGTACATCGAAATCTTTGCTTTCAGCGACCTTGCACTGACCACGAGCAGTCACCTGCATTCAGTCGATGGCGACTGATAGTGTTATTTAGTCTATTCCTTTGTCATGTCAAATTACTTCAATCCTGCTCCCACAGTTTGGTACGCTTTCGTTGTCTCATTTCCTTGATTTACGTTCCTTCCTTCCTTGGAATATCCCATTGCCAATTGCTTCCCGGCTCGAGGTACTCTTCAACGGCATCACACTTTTCTCATTCCAGGGTAAGTCTGCCACTGCTCCGATAGTGTTTTCCTTTGACTAATCGTACCTTTAGTTTTCTTGCCATGCATGTCTGGCATCGCATGTTGCCCCCTTCATGCATCTGGTGATTGTCAAACGTACTTTCCGATGGTAGTAACATCTGGCTTACTTACTGGTCTAGGTGTAGCGCTTACCTTCTTCATGACACTGGACCTAATTTGTTTCTAGCTGTGACAGGTAAATTCGGTCTCCTCTCGTTTCCAAAGACTCAACTAACATGCGAATTTGTTCCGTAGGTTTCGTTGTCGATACAATTTGTTCCTCAGTTCCCATACTTCAACTATTCCCAGTGATCATTGTCTACCTCTCATCCATGTGCAGACCTTTCAGGAGCTCGGTGAACTCACAGTATGCATTCCTCGTTTCCATTGCCACTACAAAGCTGTCATGCTCTTAGGCGCTCTCTGCCCTCGCTGTGGTCGGAGACGAAATGATCCCAATTTCGGTCAGCTCAGAGTCGGCCCGACCTACCTACCTACCTACCTACCGGGGCTACGAGAACTACCACGCTCGCGATGAGCTCACTACCATCTCCGATGCGGCTGACAACATCACTCGCACCGCATATGATAAGTCTTCCTCTCCGCCTTCTCTTCTTCGATTCTGGCGATGACGTCTCTACCTCCATCGGCGTCGATGTCATCAGCGGCACGACATACTACTATTCCCTCTCCGAGACGCGAGACGATCGACGCCTTAGACGCTGCTCAGAATTCTGTGTAGGAAGTCTGCGAACTATATGGGACCTGCTAGGCTGTAAACCGCACTCCGAAACGCCCATCGAGAACCGTGAGGATACCCTGCACGCCGTGACTCTGCTGGACTATCGCTTCCCGTGATTCACCGTTGGACCATTCTCCTCGCTGATTTGACGAGGGAGATCGGGGTTAAAAGGTATCAGTGGCGATGTCCATAGTAGGCAATAAAATCTCTCTTTATAAGAACGCTGATTCTGACCCTATTGAACCTTTCGCATCTCTGTCCCTAAATGTCTGTCTTTGAATCCCCCAGTCCTCCACCGCGTCAAAGTGTCTATGAACGTGTCACCGTTTCTTTGGAAGACATCGTAGACCGGCTTTCCGGTGCTCGCTACGCCATTGAAACAAGTGGTCATGGACAGGAAGATCTCAATGCTGCTAGCGAATGGCAAGAATATGACAAAAAGCGGATGCAAGAATTCATCAATCTTGCCCTCACTGGCATTGTTGATCTGGACGACGCCGCGCAGCAGCTCGATCTCGCTCCAGATGAAAACAATGTCGGCGTTCTTGATTCACCTGACTCCAAGCTGTTGTACGACATCGACTCAGCTTTGTGCTTTAGTGATTCGTTCCCGTGGATGAAAAGCTACGATGTTTTTACCACTTACTTTCGTGGAAGTGGGCTGAATGCTCGGTTACATGTCAAAGTTCCCTTTGAGGTAAGCCTTAGATCGTCACTTTTTGCTAACCTTATTAAATTCTCGTTAGGATCCAGACAGTGAAGGCGGCGTGGTGTACCGCGATCCAGGCGTTGATCCGAACATTTTTTGGGGAGTCTGTGGTGTGAATGGGCGTTACCGCATCTATCTGATGATGCCTAACATGCCCCCTGACACACAAGATGATGTTATTCACGAGGCGATCTACAAAGCATGTCACGACAGTGCTGCACGCTATCTCCCCGATACAGTTGCCCAATGGAATGCGGAATGGGCAGCAGAAGCTGACCGAAGTCGCCAGTTCCGCGCGGGTGGCAGAGTCACTCAGTCGCGAAAATCAATTCCGCAGGACAAGGGTTGGAATTTTGCTCGACAGGTTATGCGCGATGTTCGTGGTCATGATTGGGGCCGCTCCGCCTACTGGTTCCTGCAGATCCGCAATTCAAAAGACCTCACGCGGCATGAAGAGCGCCCTGACTCGTGGAACGACTGGACAGAGTACGCTCTTCGAGGTGTCTCTCCATGGTGCGACATTGTGTTCGTTGACGTAGGTATGGAACTCCACCTACCCCAGGGCTGGAGTGCGCTACCACTCCGAAACCACTTCCAGCTCCCTGAGGATATCTTTGGATTCCCGAACGACGAGTTTCTCACAGAGAATTGGCAACCTGATGTCTGGGCTGGTGTTCGTGACCTGGCGGGTTTCCGGGCAAATTGTTCGCATGCACCCATGGGGACCGCACAGATCCATTATCTTCAAATGTACTCGACGGACAAGTTTGCGACGTATGCGCCTTCTGGCGCGAACTACAAAGCATATCACCTTCCCACCAGTCAGCTTCTGCAGATAAGAAAACCGGACGACCTCTTGGACCAACCGGCACGCGTTCTGAACACTCTACGGGACAATCGCAATACACCAGTCGTTGTGCGCTTGGAAGCACGTGTCTTGAAGGATCATGCTGCTGGGGTCTTCATCCCTGACCTCCAGCCAGCTGACTTGCGTGATCATGTGCAGATTCTGCCGACAACAACTGTATGGTGAGTGTGCTTGCGGATTTGGCGAGTGACCACTTACCACTAAGGCTAGGGACTGGAGATTCCATCGCATGCTTGCCCTATGGTACCTCATGCGCTACACAGCCCTTGTACCAGGGAAAGGACGTCTTCATCTCGATGCCTTAACTCTAGGCGCTGCCGCTGTGTACCTTTTCAACTCGTTAAACTCTCGTCCCGGTGAGTATCACTGGGATCGGCAGCTCACCGAGGTCGTTTTTGCGACCAAAACGATGTCTGAATGTGATTCCACTGACATTCGCCAAAACGTAGCGTGGGTTAACTGGCGATCTCCCAATGCTCCTGCGCCCATGATGCATAGAGGCGCATTGTGGTTCCCAAATATCTCTTATCCATCGGAGGCGCAGCGTACAAATAACCTGCGCTTCGAATGGGGCGTGATGACTGCTACGCGGGAGTTGTTATGCAGGCTCTACAACAAGAAAAAATGGGCGGAGCTAGAGACCATCTTTGATCCAGCCAAGGCTCGGGACAAATGGGCATCAGGAGAACTGACACGGCGCAATACAAAGAAATCAGTAACTCTCCCGAAACGTCCCGCCCTTCTACCACCGGGTCACCGAGATTCCCTTTTGCCCACGCCCATCGAGTTCTATGATCATGCCCCTGATCTTCCCGCCGACGCTGTTGAAGGCGATGTTCCCACCGGTGAAACTGCAACCGTCGCGCAGACCGTTCTCAACCTCCTAGGACAGGTCTATCAGCGTATCGGAACTCGAATGGATCACACATCCTATCAAAGGCTTACGGACGCACAAAAACTCGACATCTCCTTTGCCACGTTCAGGCACATGAACCTCTCATCCTACTTCGACGACTATCAATACAGGCGAAGCGATCCAGATTGGCGACGAATTGCTGACCTACTTTTCCCGCCACCTACGTTTGACACTTCCTACATCGCCAACCAAGGGTGGCGAGCCATACCCGCTCTGGATTCGTTCCTTGTCCTCCGTTCTCAGTTAATCGATGAAGATCCGGTAAGCTACACGCGCCTTCGTACTTCCTGCATAGAAGTCTTCAACACTTTGAAATGGTTCCCATCGGTTGTTCGGGATAGGGCATTCGTAACTAAATGGAATAACGGCCAAACCTGGAATTGCCTGTATATCGGCAACCAGCGACCAAAGAAGGGAGTCGTGATCATTCTCAATCCGGGCTTTCAGGATGCGGTGACGACAGATCGTAATATTCCTCCTGTCTTGGATAGCCGCGGAGAAGATGGGCGGAGAGCAGAACGGCAAGCACAGCATGACCGTATGACTCGACACAACCAGGATATTCCGGGAATTTTCAGAGCCATACGGGGCCAGTATAACGAGGATGGTGACGCGGAGGACACCCCAGGTGAACGAGTGACGGCTTTCGATCGTAGAACTGCGGCATTGGCGGCGCTCCACGCCTCAAGCCAGATTCATGGCAGAGTGACTCCGGATATACGGATGATGGCGCGACGCCTCGAAGAAGAAGTGGAAGATGCAGACGAAGAGGAAGAGCACGAGGTCAGACGGGTATTGTTGTAGGAGACAAAGCTTTTCCTTGTGGAGCGAGCTTAGTTAGAATTAAAATCTGTTGCTCGGGAACCAGCGTGGTTATGCTGCTCGCCAGATTGGCGAGTGATTAGGAGACCCAGCAGCATGTGGGATTGATTTTGCAGTGCGTCCGAGCGCTGCAATGAGAGTTTTGGATCAGGAAGTTCCCGACGGAATCGTGACGTCACTTTGATTCCGCTTTCGAAACTTTCCAAATACAGTAACACAGTAACTTAAAAACGTCTTAGGGGTTTGGTGATACTTACCACCAGATCATGTCAAAAAGGCTGGAACTTTCAACCAGGTGCAGGCGGAGTAAGTGTCGGATTCGACGATGTCGTGAAGCATGGGTTGCTGCTACGAAAGTTGTGCCACCGCGAAGCCGGACACAAAGATGAAGATGTGTGAGCACTTGCGCACCAATTTAGGTCATCGTATCCGTCGACATGAGTGGCAGAACAAATGATCAAGGAGTGGAACATAAAAGTTAACAGAATGAAAGCACGGGATCTGGTGGTATTTGTGGGATACGAAGAGGCTGGACTTCGGCAATCACTGGGCGGATGTGGCGGTAGCCACAGTGTATGAAGTACCTTTCCTGCACTACTAGGTGGATTGGTCTAATTCGACTTGTTCTGTACTTTCATACCTGGAAGCCAGCTTCTGGTGCTGTTTCTGGGAAACGAGGAGGCATTGACGTACAACCACGTGATCCTCGGCAAATGCCGCCGCTGGGCCAAATGTTCGTTCAAGTCTATCCCAATCTGCGAGTCACCTTCCTTGCCGTTTCGCCCCAAGCTCCCAGAGGAGAAAGTGTTGAAAGTACTGTAAAAATGACTACATGTATCTTGTAAATGTTTAGATGACATCCAAATGTTAAAAATCTCCAATTCATGCTTCATTTGAGCTCCATCTTATGGAGTTCAGAAATTCTACTAGTACATAAATGTGAATACAGGTCCCATATTGCCTCCAGACATGTGTGTTCGCACCTCAGCGACTTCCTACAGGAATGGTACTTCATACAAACCTCACGCACGCCAAAGAAGACCTCCTTCCTAATTGGGATTCATCACCGCGGTCGCGTCTTCCTCTTGAACGATCATGTCTAAATATCCAATAATATCCAATCTCGATGGTCCCAGTTCCAACAGACCGTTCTGCTGTCAGACGCGGAGTCTTGGCTGCGTGTTAGCGGTGTAGCGTGCAGAGTTTCGATCAGCCTTCTTCGCCCGCGTAGTCTCCCTCCGCCTTCCTGAAACTGTGAACTTCTGGATGTCCTGCATCAGGGCACTGGCATCTTTGCCAGTGTTCCGCCGGTGTATGCTCTTCACCCATAACCCACGAAACTCGGCCCCCCCTGACGACCGTATTCAAGACCATCAGATTGATGGCAGGCTCTCCGGTTTTCGGTCCTTTCGAAAGGAAGGAAGGAGGCTTTATTCGTACTTCACGATTAATCCTCCGCGTTCACATGAGGCTATTGCCTTCCCGCTTAGCGGCGGATTGGTTTTCTACTATATAGGCGCGTCGCTTCACTTCGCTTGTCTCTTCTCTTCTATTCAGTGCAAGCATCGATGCCCCAAAACACAGCTGTACGTCCTCATCAGTTTCGCCAAGCATCGCCTAATTCTTATCCTCAGGTCGTGACTGCGCAGCGTGGCGCCTTCAGTGACGTTTACCCACGCGTCGAGAATCTATCCTCGAATACCGCGCTGCTGGTGCAAGAAAGCATCGACATGCCAGTCTCCGTTGTACAGTACATCCTTGCCCCTGAACTTCTCGAGCGGATATTCTCTCACTTGGTTCATGACCCTTCCGAGATGACCTGCAAATCCGTGGAGGACGCCGACTTCGCGGACAGCCTCGACACCAAAATCGGTATATGGGCTTTGTCCCATGTATGCTCTCGGTGGAGAAGGATCATCACCGAAACTTCCTCCTTGTGGACCACCGTCGGCCTTCCATTGGACAAATACCCAAAGTCCTCCGCTACTGCTTCCTTCCTTGCTACATACCTACAGCGGTCAAACGAGCGTGCTCTCGATGTCATCATTCGCTCCGAAGAGGAAATTTCTAAGCACCCCGCCATGGATATCTTGCTTCAAACCTGTGCGCGATGGCGCGCAGCTTGGCTCGCACTTCCAATAGCCACTTTCCTCACCTGGGAAGCTCCATTCCCCTTCAAGCGCCTGCACAAACTACTTGTCTGCATTCCGCAGGCATATGAGTCGCTTTCGGCCGCGCGGGGAGGGCAGAACTCCGCTATGTGTCGCGCATTCCAAGATGCACAGATCCTCCGCGATGTCACCATAGACAACCAGGTCATCTTCTTCCACCTCTTCGAGATAAACTGGACCACTCTCCTCATCTTCTGCCAGCAAAATTTCCATGAGGGCTATCCTTCGAGGGACATTTTTGCTTCTTTGATGATCCTTTCCAAGGCATCCTCCATGAAGATCGCCCACTTCGACTACCTTCCTTTCGATGATGGCTTCGAGCCCCACTGGCAGAATTTGGTGGACGTTTTCAAGAACCTCCTTGGAGGTGATTTACGGAATACAGCGCTAGAGTTTCTAGCCCTGAAAGGTGCAACGGAGAGTTGGAGGAGGATGCTCGCCAACATCGACCTCCCTAACTTAAAAATACTCCACTATCATCCGAGCTTCAGTGATGAGCCATTTCCATATCCCCTTCCCGCAGCTACAGGCAGTGGTCTTCGCCAACTGGTGGTGCATGTGACAGACAACGATGACACAGCTCACCTGAAAGCATTTCTAGAACTAACGCCCAACCTCCTCGAGTTGAGCGTGTTCTTTCACGAGGCTTTCGACATTGGACCAATGTGCATCGAAGTCTTTGGGATGACGCCCCACTCGCAGCTGGTGCCGCGACTCGCAACTCTTACCTTGACGACAGTCGGACACGCCAAGGTCATCATAACCTCTGACGTTATCACTGCGTTGAAGCAACGAGTGGCCGGGCGGAATTCAAGCTTGAAGGTCGTGATCACCCGATCCGAGCTCATTATGGACCCCACCGTAGAAGGCGAGCTTCAAGGCCTGCTCGATCTTGATCAAACTATGTAGTTTTAGAATCAGTTTGTATGATAGACATCGCGAGAATAGAAGAATTTGGGGCGCAATGGAATTAAACTAAGTACAGAGTGAATTATCCAGCAGCAGAATAAAGAGACTGCGACCCCGAACTCGCTGAATCCGCGAGAAACAACCCCAGTGCAAGATTGCTTGGCTTGTTTAATTGGATGGGAGGGGCTCGCTACATTGGAGAGTCTCTACTACAGGAAAACGCTTGAACGGGAAGTCATGCATAGGAGCACTTGCCAATTCAGCGAGAACGTGCAGGCGCATTGAGTGTCATGCTTCGGCTAGCGGATTCTAGGCCCCTGTCTGGATTGTCTCCGAGTCTCGGTGGCCACAAAGTGGAAGTCGAAGTCGGCGGGTATCAAGACATAGCCATAAGGTCCCTGTTGGAGGGTTCTCCCAACGGGGACCTGAATTCGATCTCTGATCTCTGAACGATGAGATAATCTGCCGTACGCGCGGGCTTGCAAGAAGGCGCCCAGTAGATGGTGGTGGAGAGCAATAAGTAGTGGCTGATCTTCTGGGTTCGCACGTATGTGACGTCTGTCACGATCCGTGACATCGACCTAAGAGACATGACCTTCCGAGCCCCACAGAGCAGTGGTGTATCCAATTTCGCTCTCAGACACAGATACATATATGATATGAATATTCCTACCGCTATCTCGCTTAGGACACAGTCCCCCAGGAGATACATAAATATTACTGATTTTTGGTACATGGCATCAACGTGAATTGAACCCTCGATCGGGCCATCAGAATCACGGGGATACGGCAGGCACGAGCTACTCAATTTGTCCAGCTCGGGCACCCCTTCTCTTCCTCCTTCATTCAACGCAAGATCTTACCTGTCTCTGAACTTGATGCCCTTGTGAGTGGTACACGAATTTTCTTACTCGCAGGACATTGCATAATCGTTCGCTCAGTGTCTGCGATATGCCGGCATACTTTCCCCAAGAGCTGTTGGACGCGTTCGTAGATGAAGTCGCGTATCGAGACTTCAGCTCTCTAGGGCGGCTGTTGGAAAGCAGTCGAGTCTTTGGCCGGCGCTGCAGGCTGCACCTCTACCGTGAGGTTACGCTCCGACCGCACAGACCCCAGCCCATCGACTTCCATTCCTTTATCACACAGGAAGACGTCGTTCCCTTCGTCAGGAGCCTTCAAGTTATTTTTGCAGGAGATATGTCGGCGCCATTATGGACCATGATCGGTGATATCATGGTCAAGCTCACGCGCCTGGAGGTCGTCACCTTGTCACAAAAGCCGCCGCACCGGATTCCATTCACGTTACTCCATGCGCATCTGCCAGCATTGAGCTCTGTCAAAACGCTTGTCCTGCATTCACTTCAGGACGTTTCCATAGTGTCTGTAGCGCGCCTTATGGCAATCTATCAAAATCTTTCACGCCTAGAAGTCTTCAACTTGGAAATGCTTGACCCCGAGATAGACCTAACAACACCGCCACGCCAAGTCACGGTCGAGGAGCTCTGTTTGACAGATGCGCGGCCCTTCATAACTTCCGTCTTTGGAGGTACAGGTCCTCCCATGATTGCCCTCGATAAACTTCGCCGCTTGTTCGTTAGCCAGCGGTTCAATAGGCAGACGTGGCCGGCATATCAAGCCATTCTTAAGGAAACACAGAATACCCTTCGGGAAGTCATTATGGAACTCTTCTATTACGCTTTGCCAACGGGTAATGGTTCTTTTCCATTTTTCAAAGATGTGTCTGATAAGCAACCTAGACCTCTCCTTTTTTCTTGATATTCCATCCCTGATCATTATCCCTCCCTGGGACTCGGATTTCCAATTCATGATTAAGGCACTGCAAGTTGAGTGTCAAAATATCGAAACTGGTCATCGTTTGGAGAGATTGGCACTGGTCCTTGACTGGCATGCATATCAGGACTCTCTCGGCTGGGAGGATCTTGTTGAGCTGCTAGGAGATTCCATGCTCTCATTCACGATGTGTATCACGCTTGCCGTGCCGCCCTCGGTTGCAGGAAGGAAGAAAAAAAGGAAGGAAGTGTATTATTCGCCTCGTCAAGCCTCGACGGATGCCAGACTCATTTACAACTGTTTTAATGGTATTGAGCGACGCGTACGTATCCAAACCGCTATATTGGATTTGCACACTTTTCATCGAGAGTCTACGGAATTCTTGTATTATTGATACATTACATAGGTAGGTAGAATCCAGCTAGCAGTCCCGTTACATAGACTACTCTATCCATTTCGCCAATGCAGTCACAATCTCGGTCAAGCGCTCTAACGACGGTCATATCTACGCTAAATCTATGGCAAAAAGCAATCCGCCAACTCGCACGCGGCGGCCTGAACACCAAACTTCACATCACCCGCTCCCACAGCAAAATTTCCCGAAGAATCAGGGAGATAATGCGGCGAATTCATCGCCGGAGATTCAATCTACGAACGTATTACTCCCGCGAAACGATCGGGAAAAGAAAGAACTACGTACCAATATTGCCGTGTCGCCAATCTCGAATGCCCAGTCTCGTACGGGCGCAACCACATGGTCGGTGTGGGCGAGAACACTTCCTCCAGGCTACATCAACCGCGCTATATCATATCCAAGACGGGCTCGAGGTCAAAGTTGATCCATGTAAGTGTGGCGTCAAATTTCGTCAAGTCGTCCTAGGATTCGGAGCAGTCAGGAGCTCGCAACGCGAGCGCAGCGGCGCAGAGCCGCTGCTGACTGCGGTCTCTATGGCCATCATGCTTGAAGTTATTAGCCCAGGAGCACAGACATACGGAGGTAAACGTACCCATTCGAGTTCTCCGTGATGTCAAATTCAAAAATAAAGCCGGGTGTGCTCAGATCCAGATCGGCATCACTCGGTGTCAGTTACGGGACATTAGCCCAGGCCTGGCGTGGGTGGAAGGTCCGTCTCCAATCGGAGATGTTGAAGGCGGTTTCCAGGAAATTGGCCTAGTACTGAGGCAGCGCGACGGCTGGAAAGAGAATATTTTGAAGTCAGGAGAGAAATTATGGACAAATGACCAGACTTACCGGTCCTTAGCTGCAGGGATGTATCGAAGATGTTCGAATCCAGAACACGGCTTGGCTCGAAAAACGCCCAGATCAAACGTCAGTCCGCCGAGGAGCCTATCGCAGCTCTGGGTTCGTAATCTCGATATACAAAACTGCAGAGGCTTGATCATAAAGGCGGCGCGAACAAGACAAGCTCCTGATCCTGGAGGCCGCGAAGTGGCCGACTCGTTTCCTAGCGCGCTCTGGGACCCTGGGAGATCGAATCTGAACCGTACAAGCCGATATTGATGGAATAGTTTTGACCCCTGGAAGAATCAATGTCAGAACTTTGCTTGAAACGAGATGAATATTTCTGACCTTTTACCCAGAAATAAAAGCCCGGCCGGCGAGGTCAACAAAGACGCGGAGTAGTTGCTCGGTCGAGTGAGCGCCGTATATCGAAGGTCAAATGGTCGGAAGTTCGGGCGAGCTGTGGTGGCGTGTGGCGGCTGCGCCGCCACCCAATTGGTATACAAAGGTAATTTCAAGGTCCACGCAAGACAGAATGAAGTTGATTGTCAAATTAACGAGAAACTGGGGAATACCAGTGAGAAATTGAAACAAGAAATGTGATCAAAACTTACCAAACTTCCCAGATGCAAAAGCCGCGCCGGCGAGGCGACACCACGCCGCCCTTGACGCCGCCCAAGCATCAAGTATTCGTAGTCCTTGAAGGGGATCAGTACTGGGAGCGCGTATGAGGCGGCGAAGCCGCCGAGATCGTCGTCGCTGAAAGATTTGAGGTCGTTGACGTCGTTCTGGACAGTTAAACGCGCTTCCTACAAAACCGGATACGTTATTAAACGCAGGCACAAATAGACGTGAGGTACATACCGTAGGTGATGCCCAAATACGAATCGGGAGAAAGTAATCAATTCTACCTTGATTGTCAAATATCCAGCATGCACAAATGATCAAAACTCATCCAAATCTTCGGAGAAAGAGGCCGCGCCGGCGAGGCAAAACCACGCCGTCCTGAATCAACGATCCGGCATCCAAATCCGCGTGAAGTTCTTGCGGTTCCCAAAAGTTGTTGTATCTTGTGGATCCACGAAGCACCTGCATCGTCCTCGCGCGTTTTGAGTCTCGAGCATTTCAGGCATTCGAACCTACCAGAAATGAAGTACAAAAAGCGATGAAACTGTTAAAGCTTTCGTAAAATGGAGCCCCAAGTTGATTACAAGAACGCACCTTTTGAGAAAACCAAACGCCTCCGCGGCGAGCAGCACGCGCTGCCCAAAGTCCAGTAATTCGTATCTTGTGTATCCAAGGCCCTGACAGTCGAAAAACAAGCCCGGTGACGCTGCCAACGCGTGTCTTTTAAAAAGAGTCAAGAATCAAGATGGTGGTAGGTGACAAGAAAGGGTCTTACCGTATTGGGCAGGACGTCGATCACGTCCAGCTCAACGTTGAACTGCCATGTTGTTAAAACGTCTGGATGTCTACGACGCGCGACTTTGCTTTTCTCATTCCCCCAATCGAATGTCTTAGTCTCCTGGAACACGTCCTCGCAAGCATATTGAATCTGAACGCGCTGAACGTATCTTTTTGAAGACGACTGTGTACTTTTGTCAGCGTTTTATCCGCAAACTGGACCGCGACGCACCTGACTCGTTTTCTACGACGCCCTAAATCTCCTGACACCGATCCTCTGCTCCTGCTGCCTCGTCTCCTCCTCTGAAACTCGACGGCGCGTTTTCATTTCGATTCTGGGCGAATTGAGCTGGTACTACTAGAAATTCTTAGCTCTGGAAAGCTTGCAGAAGCGACAAACGTACCGATTGCGATTCGAATTTGCGCGGTGTTCAGAGGATGGCAACGACTAGTTGGAACGCGGATCTGGAGAGGAACAGCGGGCGTCACGATGGTACTAGTTCCAACGTCTGTGTGACTAGTTTCTGTAGGACGGCCCACGGGATTCTTCAGGCAAGATATTTTTTCCACTTCTCCATCATCAAACACTGACACACTTCCAATATTCAGGCGGCTCCCCCGGCCGACTCTTCGTAGCTCTTGTTTCTTGAATTTATTGCGCTTTTCCATTATTGTGGTGAACTTGAGCTTTATTTTCCGAACAGATAGACACCGCCGAGTAGTATTGAACTGTTTTATTCTCTTGCTTCAGTCCTCCAGTTATTTCCGCGCCCAGAATACACAAGGTACGCTTCCACCATGTCGTCGTGATGCCTGTATCTCCTTTGCTCTCTCGTCGTCGTCGTCGTCATCGCTGTCGTTGTCTCCGCCTCTACGGGCCTCGCTCTCGACCATTCTCAAGCCGCCGTCCTCAACGTGAAGAGGTCATTGCTGCTTTGGGACAGGCCTCGCGGTTATCAAGTAAGTTCTCGTTCTTCAATTTGTTCGTGCTCATCGTTGATTCTGTTCGTCATAGGCTTGACTCTTGGATGTTTGCTACCTTGACCGCCTCGACAATTTGCGGTGTATTGAGGTATGTCTCTTTCTTCTGTTTGGGCTGCTAAAATAAGTACTTACTGAGGTTCTTTCCAGATGGGGCACACCTGTCAAACTCGACATCTGAATGGACCTTCGGCCTATTTATGGCTGACTCTCTGGCCTACAGCCTCGGTAAGTTCTAAATCCGGGTTTGGGAAAGTCTGTACTATATTGAAACTACATTGTAGACACGAGTCGGGTTGGCTGCCACATGTGCTTACCCGGGTCCGAAGAACGACTCGAAAATGTCCGTTCTACGCAATCCCGGAGCTGGTTACAGTCGCGGTAAGTCTGAGCTTAGGGTTCTGGATAGTAGCCAGTTTATTAACGGGACATTGTAGAAATGACTTGGGTTCGCTGTAATATGCGCTACCCGGGTCCGAACAATGAGTCGTTCTACGCCGCAGTCCAGCTACGCGACTACCAGGATATCCAGATCGGGAGTATTCGACTTTTGCGCCACATTCAAGTTTATGGTCGTGAGTTGCAGGGCTACGGGGGGGCTCGGTGGGAATACTCGATGCTACCTCATTGGAAAGGGCATCCTTTCTTTGTAGTAGTGTGTGTACTAGCTAGACGCCGCAATATGAAAGTGAAAGTGATTTGATACACGTCTACGTCATACAAATGACTAAGGAAATCCCCGACGTGCCTACAAGGTAACTAATACTTCCGCCGCAGTAGAATATAAGCCCAAAATCAACCAGCCAACATCCTGCCTAACTCGAATGAACCGAAGTTCGACCAAACAATCAGCTCCCACTCAGAAGAGGGTACTGTCGAAAGGTGGTGTCAATGACACAAGCAAGGTTGCACAGAATGAGGGGGGACGAATCATGGGGGGAGAAAATAAACAGAATGCAAAGTCGAGTCAGCTGCTACGATCTGAGAACCGAATTCCCTTTAAACATTCCCTTGAGACCGCGCAGCGACTGGTTAAGGGTATCCCTCGGCGCACTTGACGAACGCACTGTACCATCACGTGACCGAAAAATAAAAAACTTCTCTTCATTTTGCTCAGGGACACCCATATAAGGCGTTTCGTCCCTTCAGAGTTCCCTTACAGGGAGTATTATCCCTGCAGGAAAGACGGCAGAGGGGTGCCGCGGTCTTACCATCAACAAAACGCGAGAATCAACGAAGAGCTTCCCGATACACCGCGAAGACACGAAGATGCAGCGAAGACGCGAACAGAAGAAGTTACGCTAACACCCAGAACACACCCAGCAATAATACTTCCTCTCTCCCATCTCCTTAACGCGTTCCAACAGAGTTCGGTTCACGCGCCACATGTTCCCATCAAACCAGCACAGCCACACACCCACGCTTTTTTCTTCCCACCACGACGACTCGGACGACACAAATCCACGCTCAGGACACCACCCAGACGACGAGCAGATACGGATCCAGCCTCAGGACACCAGCCAGCAGCGGATAGTTCAACACTCGGAAGGGACAACAGCCAGACGGGCAGCCATAGACAGAAGACAGACGGAGACGCAGGCGGACAGCGATGGAAAGATGGAGAAAGTCTTAGGTATGTACGCAGCAGTGCAGATGCTTGCGCTGGACTAACCAACTGGCAGATAGCGTTGGTTTTAAACTACAAGGCCGATCGCGTAGGAGCAGTTTATGGCGTCGGGGGTGTTTGGAGGAGCCCTCATGTATTCCGAAGCAATAAAAAGATTTATACCCCACATCCGAGTGCGCGATCCCTCAGTATATAGCCAGAGCCTATAGCAACCCCCGTCAAACGCGTGTTGTCTAGCGCATTTTGGGCGTCTAAATTGACCGACTTTTGATTCCAGGTTCCGCCGCCGTGTACGACGACGCCGCCGGACAACAAATTCTACATCAAGAGCGAAGATGGCACCATCCGCGCCAATCCACACATACTCCGCGACCACTTCTTCCACGAGGGACGGGTCACAGAGATCCAGGCCATCATATTGGAACAGGCGACTCAGATGCTCAGCCGCGAGCCCAACCTTGTCACAGTCCAAAGTCCTGTAACTACCCAACCGTATGTAATACCTTCCAGTATGCGGCGACATCCACGGCCAATATGTATGTTGATATTGGTCCCCCGGCGATATCCTTACTGACGCGTCGGCCAGTACGATCTTATGAAGCTATTCGATGTAGCCGGGAATCTAAACGACAATTACTATCTATTTCTCGGAGATTATGTGGATCGGGGTTACTTTGGTATCGAGGTATGCGCCACACTTGTCCTGCGGCCCTTCTGATCCCTCTCAGTGTCTGTTGTATCTCTATGCGCTCAAACTGTGCTATCCTACAAAATTTGTGCTATTACGTGGCAACCACGAGTGTCGCCATCTGACTGAATATTTTACGTTCAAACGAGAATGTGCGTTTCTTTGTCATTTCTTCTGATCGCCTCTGACTCCTGCCTAGGTTTACATAAATACTCCCTCAATGTGTACGAAGCATGTATAACATCATTCCAGGCTCTACCCGTTGCTGCAGTCGTCGACAATCGGTTTTTCTGTGTCCATGGAGGTATATCCCCGGAACTCATGTCGCTTGACGATATCAAAAGATGAACTGCTTCGAGGAGCCGGGTGGAAAGGGCCTACTCTGTGACCTGCTATGGTCGGATCCCGTCGCCAACTTGGGCCATGAACAGGAGCCATCTTCGCAGGCTCCACAGCTAGCTCCGAGGACGACCTTCTCAATAATCAAACAAGAGGCTGCTCGTTCTTCTTCACGTTAGTCCTCTTCTTTTAACTTTGCCGACCCTGCTAATCCTTTCTAGATATGAAGCTGCCTGCCAGTTTCTCGATCGAACAAATCTCCTGGGTATTATACGCGGACACGGCTCAAGATGCTGGATACACCATGCATCGAAAAACGCCCTCCAAGAAATTTCCCTCCGTCATCACCATCTTCTCCGCTCCCAACTATCTCGACGTTTACCACAATCGCGGTGCCGTCATCAAATACGCCGACAAGAACATTACCATCCGCCAGTACAACTCCAGCTCACATCCATACTGATTACCGAATTTCATGGACGCATTCACATGGAGTCTGCCGTTTGCGGGAGCCAAGATTGCGGATATGCTTCTAGCAGTATTCAGTGTGTGCAGTTCCGAAGAGCTCACCGAATCGGATTCGGATAGCGACGAGGTTATGGTCGATTCGAAGGAGGTCGATGTTGAACAACGGAGGCAACAGATCAATAACAAGATTCTTGCTATTGATCGGATGCAACGCGTATTCCAGATCCTACGTGAGGAGGCCGAGTCTGCGTCGGAGCTCACGCTTTCCGAGGAAGGAAACCTCACCAGACCCTTTGGTGGTGACGCGCTCGGTGTACAGCAGATTAACCGCAGTATACGGAGCTTTGATGATGCGTATGTGTTCATTCTCTCTCTTCCTTCTCTCTTCGATTCAACATCGTTTAGACGTAAATCGGATCTGATGAATGAGCGTTTGCCGACGTTCCATGATTCTGGACCGCCGTCTCTCGGAGCAATGTTCCCTCCGCCTAGTATGCGGCTTTCATCGAGGCGCGGGAGTGCGGACGGGGACAGCCTGAATATGGAGTATCTTATTCGGAAGACGCTGGAGGAGGATGATAGTGATGAGCTTATTGAGGCGCTAGCGGAGAAGGTGGCGCATTCGCGGCGGATAACGGGACGGCCGTCTGCTCTCAAGAGACATGAGACGACGTGATGGGTTCTCTTTTTTCTTTCTTGTGTTTGGGATATATACCTCGTCATATAGTCACACACACTATCCATACTATTAATCGATGTACAGGTGTCGAATGGGAGTATTTCCTGTCCTTGCGGAGTGATGAAGCGTGGGGCGACGACATCGATAACTAACTTGTGAGTAGGAGTGCCCGTTGGAAATTGTTCATTTTTTGGCTGCGAAGGGAGTGTGATTTGCGCCACATATGCGATGTGCGCGGATTGGTGAGACCGTGTCATTGGGATAGTCGGAAGTCCACGCAAGGTGTGGAGTTGTGAACTTGAACTTAAACGAGAGGTTGTTCACGCAGCTTCAGTCAAGACTTCACGTCGGATGTCGCAGGTGAAGAAAATGATTTGATTTGAATACTGAATACAATAAAGCAGTGAGGAACATGAACAGCGCAAGATGAGAAAAGCTACACAGGTAACTACTTGACTTCACATTGGATGAGACAGAAGTGGTCAAGCAACCGTAACGCGTGTGTACCATTACGCTGACGAACGCGACTCGAAAAATACTTCAACGAATGAAGCTCGCTTGTTACCGGTCGACCCACTGGAGAGCTTCACGCGAATATTAACACAAGTGTTCAAGCTCGCACATTCATCGCGCGACACACGGTGGCGTTAGCCCAGAGAAAGAGAAGGAGAGAAAAAAGGCAGAACTCTCCGTACCTGTCGCGTTCCATGGTCGAATCGCGCAGGACGGAGAGACTGATATGAAAACAACTTGAGTCAAAGGAGAAATCTGCAACATACCCGTTCCTTCGATATCGGGTAGGCTCACTAGGCGCACACAGTACAGTGGAAACAGTCTGTTAAAAGGGCAGTTCACGTACAGACAACGAGCTAACAAAAGACTCGCGAATATTCTCTCAACGAGGAGTCGCGCGTAGCGTACATTAAGTATTACTAGACTACATCTAATGTAAAGTAGTCTGAGCAAACTTAAACAAGTCCATTCCTGGACCGTCAGTCGCCGCAACAAATACACGGAGGTTCCATCTAGCCGTCGAGTAAGTTGCAGTTCAAGTTGACAACAAAAGTGATACTACTCACAAGTTCTATAAGCCGAAGGGAATTCCGAGCAGCGTGAGCATGGCGGGCTGCTACTCCCACCCGCGACTGCATGGTAAAGGCGTGTAGTCCCACGATGGTATCTCAATCGGTCAAGCCTACGAGTTCGACGCGAATTCCTGTAGTGAGGTCTGGTTACTGCAGACCTATTTAGACTAATCGAGTCCTGTGAGGAATTGGGCACGAAAACAGAGGACGGGGGCACATACCATAGTCAACGGTCAAGGAAGACCGAATCGGCAAGACAATCCAAGTCCCAGATCCCAGATCCCAGAGCGACGACGGCGTGAGCACAGTATGGCTCCGAGAGTGAGAGAAGAAACATCTAGGAGGACCATAAGTCCCGCGTCAATACTTATCATGGGAATCTTACCTTTCAGTGGAGGAGCAGGCAGCAGCGGCCTTCGCCACTGTGCTCGTGTTGCTTGCGTCTGCCTTCTCGAGAGTCCACTAGTCAATTTAATAGTCAGCTTACTTGCCATACCAGTGGTAAACCGAGATCCCGGCGAGTCTACGTTGATGATCTCTTCAACGGCTGGTTAGTTGACACGACTTCGTCGTGAACTCGAAATACGCACTGGCATGCAACATAATGCACAATTGCGTGAAGTGTATAGGCGTGTACGGTCGGCGTGTAGCCGAACTGTTGTTCACCGGCATGAAGCCGAGTGAATCGTTCTCTCCAAAATGTAGGACCGTTCGAAGAAAGCCTGCGAGAAACAGAGCACTTGAATCAACTGGCCGAGTCGGGGAAACTGATTACTCACAGAGAAGTCGACGTAGACACGACTGGGTGAATATAAATGACCGCCGAGCATCGCTTGAGATCTCGGCCCATTTCTCAAGGGACTGGTGAATCGTTTGAGTCCAACTAAATGTTGAGTCAGTATATACGACCCCGTCGAAGCCGAACGCGTACCGTGGAAGAGTCAAGGCGAAATCGAAGCAAATCTAGGCAGTAACCATTGAGTCAAGGCCGAAGTAAACAGCACATCCACCCACTAGTCGAGTAACCTTCACACAGTCGTGTCGATGATGTCTTTTAACGAATGGTTAGCTGACACGGCGAGACCTTCGACTTGGTCAACGCGCCGTTTGAGGGACATATGGGTATTCATCCGGCTCGTAGCCCAGCTGTCCTTCACCAGCGCGGAACCAAATGAACAATCCAAAAAGAAGACGGCAGACCCGAGCAAACACCGTCTTGTGTGATCGTGTCTCTTGGGGTAGTCGTGTAAGAAAGTCCGTGGTTGTATTGCGGGGAATGTTAGTCTTTAATGAAGAGTATTGTCAGTCAACTTGTGTAGCAAACGGACAGTCCAGCTTACCTTGTATAGAGAATCCCGACTAGAGCAACGTTGACGCTTGTCGTCGTTAATCAATGACATTCAAAGGGCGGAAATCATCAACGCTACAGCAAAGACAAGCAGTTAGCCGACAAGCACGACATCGGGACAATCTAGCGCACCTTTGGACGAGGTATATTCCATCGTTGTAGTCCTAATTAAATTCAGGGTCCAAGGTAAGGCGTCGGCCACTACGGGCAGATATGCTATGAGGAGGGACCGAGATAGTACCAAATTAGGCGTACCAAGAATACGGCCGCCGTAGCATTCGCGAGGGCGGGTCAATACGACCGGGTTTAGGATGGCCAGCGTCGGCGTCAAGTCCAGAGAGGGAGTAAGGAAAGGCCCGACGTAGGAGTGATACTAGGGCGATGGTTTGGCGGACGAGTAGGAGTCAAAATCTGGCGAACAGTGAGCACATGAAACATGAGGAAAGACGGCGTCAACGTACTGAGAAGCCAGTCTGTCTACTACGACGACACCGCCGTCGAGTCCGCCTCATTCATCGTCGTTTTGAAAGCGCCAGAGGGAAAAGAAAGTTTGCCAGTCTGTTCAGTGGACATGTTGACTACGGCAGGAGACCACGTACCGGAGCGCTGAACGCTATGAACGACGGCGTCGAAGGCAGCGAGCTGAAAGAAGGATAGCGGTCAACAAAGGGAGATGGTGGTGGGAGGAAGGAAACCCACCCATGACGATCAACGACTTAAGCGCCGGTCACGCTTTCAGACGCGTCAGGCAGACAATTGCGAGAACGTCGGCGGCGACGATGACATTGTCTACACAACTAGTGAGAGGAATATGGAGAAGGAAATAGAGAGGCAGAGTATGAGAGGAGGAGAGAGGAGAAAAGAATAGAAGTGGGCGATGATGACTTTGGTGGAATCCGGGCTCCTTTTAACGCGTTTCCAATGGCAGAGGTCCCAAGTAAACGTAAATAGAATACAGAAATTGGGCACCGTCATCGTGGAAGATTGGATGAGGCGAGAAGTTTAGAACTTGTTGGAAGATTATTCGGACGCCACGGGAACCCGTTTCCAACGTCCTACACGAATTAATCGCCCTGAACGCGTAACAGCAGCGAAAGTATTGAACCTTGACGAATTACTTGTGAGCCGTAAAGTTATTGAGCGCTCTTCAACTTAGAGAACCAAACCAACAAGAATTGTGTCCCCGGTGTGAATACAGTACCAAGTAACCCATTGTATTCACACAAATCTTCCAGATTCCAAACAAACGGAACAGTTTCAAGGAGACAGCCCTGACTTCTGATGGAGGAGTCACGATGAGCTGATTGAAAAAATGGAGAACTTTGAAAACTTACAGATCTCAATTTCGAGGCGGAGATGCGCACCGCTTCACGTTGCGCTCTCCTCCGTTCTGGGCGGGGACACAGGTCGCCGTTGATGTTCTAATCGAATATCACAGGGTCATGATGAAACTGAAGTGATTGAACAACGGAAAAGGTGCGAACCTTGTTGGTGCCACATTCAATTGTGCAATATTGCTGTGTATTTGTGAATTACGACCAATACTTAGGATGCCAGTAATAAGTCGAGACATAGAATATACATGTTCTATAGCTGCCAGATCGGACCAGTTTGAGCGGGAAACGCGAATTCACCAAAAGTGTCAGAGGGACGGAGGAGGAGGACCACATCGTGCATCATTTCCCCGCATCCGAGAGGGTCAAGATAAGATTGTCGAGTCCCCAGACACGCCGCAGGGGCCAGGAAATCCTCGTGCTATCGATTGTCAGGTCCAGTACGCCTGGCAGAGGCGCAGATGCCAAAAGTAGGGGAAGGAAGGAAGGAATGAAGTAAAAGCACGTTCTGCCATCCAAGAACAGTCGGCAATTCGATTACATAATGCTAACAGTAGAATCCAAGTAAATTTAGGTCCGCGAGAGTCGTCAGAGAGCAGGAGAGCACGGCGGCGCTTTGGTGTAAGTATCGCCAGATCAGAGTAGTCGTGGTACGTGTTCAAGTTTAGCCGATCACTTGGCGTTACCTGGCTTGGATCGTACCATTCCAAAACAACGTTTCCCCGTCAATTCCGGGCCAGTAAGACGTCTGGAGCGTCCACCCAGTTGCACATACCCGCTGGACGAGCGGAGGAAATATTCCATGTTGAACATGGGAGATCGTCCTAGTGACTACATGGATATCACCTCCAGGGTTCAAAGCATCGATCGCGTGGGTTTCCTGGCCGCTCTGGAAGGAAGTTTTTGAGAACTCGAAAGTTGACGTTTCGGCTTGACTGACGTCGTCCGTAATGTTGCCAAGTGGTATATAGGTTAGTCCTTGGATATCTCCGGTTTCGACTGTTTTCCATGTTTATGTAGAGTATCCTACTGTGCTTTGGGTAGTAATTTGGGAATGTATAGCCTGCTCTACGGGATGTTATTTCACCAGATAGATTTTGTAGCTAAGTCCAACCAAAACTTTTGAAGCAGAGTCTACCAAGTCGCCTTCGCTTTCAAAACATTCACGCAAAAGGAATTTCGGGGTAAATCAACTTTATCCCGGTCGGATTCTTCAAGGATACGTCTGCGCGAAGACGTATTCAAAGGTCCTTAATGGGATGAGGGCGCCTCCACGGCGCGACATCGTTCTAGCTACTCCCAGCTTTCCCTGCCGAAACCGTGCAGAATAGCGCACCAAATAGAGCGATCAGAGGTAGTCGTTGGAGAGCGCATCACTAACTACCGCGTCTCCATCAAGTGCGGTCACGTCCCGGGCAATGTTAAAGTGTGGCGTCAAGTCCCGTTAACGTTCAAGTTCGAAGAACGGCGAGAAGGCCAGCAGCGCGGAGGCAGCGGCGTTGAGATGCCGCTGGTTGTAGTCGTAATTGTTCCCTAAAATATCCCTGTTAGCTCCAGTGCTCAGGGATAGAAAGTGAACATACCTGAACGAGGTCCCCGTGTTGAACCTTCCTAATTCGTCGTGGAGAATGCTTCAGATCCAGATCGGGATCAGTGCACCAAGTTCTCCCGAAATGACTCCAGGTCCACCCTGCATCCGTCGTAAGGTGGTGTCTCCAAGCGTGGCGAGACCGTTCCGTAAAGCCAAAGTACTCATCGCAGTGAGCAGAGGCTCTACGCGCTGCGCCCGTGAGAAGCTCGCGCGGGCGCAGCGGCGTAGAGCCGCTGCTCACTGTGGTCGAGGTTCTGAAGGTATTCGGGTTAGTGGTGGTAAACCGAAGGTGGAGAAAGGTACGTACGCGCAAATCGTTGTCCCGCCAAACTTCCCAAATGTAATATTGAGGCCGAATTGGCTCAGATCCAGATCTCCAGTCCGAGGGTCCATTTATCCATGATTGGTAGAAGAATCGGCGTCCTATGCGAAATGAGTCGCCGCATTGCTATTCCCGGAATAAATAGGTTCAATTCCGACACGGCGCATAGAGGAGGAAGAGACTCACCAAATCAACGTTCCAATGCTGTCCAAACTGGAAGATTGTCGTCAAAATAGACCGCGAAAAAAGGAGCAAAACAGACCAAAGTTTCCCAGAAAAAAAAGCCGGTTCGGCGAGGACACCACACGCCGCCCTAGGTCAAGATTTAGTGGTTTCAGGGCTAGAAGAGTTTAAAGAACGCTGAAATCAACGTTAATGAAGATCGTCATGTAATGCGAATGAAAACTCACCATCGCGCGTACCGAAGGAAGAAAGTTGTTGACTGTTATGGGTCCAGGCGGCGCCAACGTTGTCCTCGTGGGTTTTGAGTCTCGAGAAATTGAGAGATTCGAACCTGGAAGAAATGAAGTTCAAAGAGCTATGAAACTGGTCAACTCAAATGGCAAGTTTGATTAGAATTTGAACGCACCTTGTAACAAATCCAAAAGCCTCTGCGGCGAGCAGCACGCACTGCCCGAAGTCCTGTAATTCGTTTCTTGCGAATGAAAAACCCAGAGAATCGAAAAAGAAACCTGGTGACGCTGCGGACGCGTGTCCTTTGAGAAGAGTCAATGATTAAGATGGTGGTCAGAAGAAAGAGGTGACCTTGCGGGTATTCGGCCCGGTGTGATCGTTGCGCTCAACCTTGCACTGTCATGTCGTTTCACTGTCTGAAGGTCTGGGATGCGCGAGTTGGCTTGTCTCGTTCTCAGAACGACTGTCTGAGGCTCCTGGAACGTTCTATCGCGAAAATACTGATTCTGGAAGAGACACTGCGTTGAAATCTTTCGTCGCGTTCTTCATTGCGCTTTTCATTAATCAAAGCTCCGCGATATAGACTGGGGAACGTATCCTTGTTCCCGACTAAAACAGCGTATTGGGCATCTACCGCGGCGTGCTCCCGAAGTAGGTCGCGTCCACTTGATCGAACCTTTTTCCGGACCAAGACGAAGAACAATATCGACCCGTGGCTGAGGATTATATTCAAAAGGTGAGAGATATGCATGTTGCGTCAGTGTACGATGCCCTACAGCGCTTACCGGAACTTGAAACGGTCGCTGAGCTCAAGCGCAAAGCTGCTGGACCAGACAATCTTCCACCCTCCAAGAAAATGCGGACTGCCTTCACAGAACACCGGAACATGCTCTTGGTATGACGTCTTTCCATTTCTTTCACTGACCTTGCTTTCAGGCAACACAACAGCGAATCATATCGTCACCCCCTGTTGCCCTTTTCTTTCAGTTCGACGGACTCGACTCGCCGGCGCCCATCCTGGTGTTTCCTCCATCCACCAAAACGAATTCTACGTAGGCGCCTAAGGATTACATCAATGTCGTTCTCGAGAAGAGACTGGGCAGGGGTGCGGTGGGAGAGGTTCACAGAGCCGTCATTCCGCCGGATGGTTCCTCGAAGAAACCAAAGTACTGCCCATTTGTTATCAAGATGACGACAACGGCATCACGAATCCGACGACTGCGTTCCATATCCTCCTGGTAGAGTACTGGAATGTACTGTAGGCTCTACGCCAAACTCCCTTCCAGCTTTTTTGAACTTGGGTTATTTTATGCCTTGGCCAAATAAAATGCATGAATAGTGTCCTATGTTGATCTTACCTTCCTGCCACCACCTTGCATTCTGCACTGACAGTGCTTGTGCGCTTGCAATTCCGTACGACGATGCTGCGACTTGGACGACTATGGCTAGGCCAACGACACCTGACGAGGGGGATGGGACCAGCCTGCCGACGACGGCGACGATAAGGACTAGCTGCGATCATCCCGGACGAGCAACGGTGAGAACTAGCCAAAGACACATCCGGGCAACGACGACATGATGACGATGTTAGAGTACTCAGTAGTGCTCCTGAGTGCGTTCGGTTTTCTTGATGTGGCGGCGACAACGTGTACAACGACACCGAATCTACCGACCCATGGCTCCAGGAGATTAAATTCGGAGCACGGATAGGAAACGCAGATCTCTGATGAGAAGCAGAGAAACATGCCTTAGAGATGCCTCGTTTGTAGAGGACATGTCCAAGAGTTGGCTTCACTCTGACGCGTGCATTTATTTGGTGCTATTGACGCGCCTGTCCAAATTTGGCATGGTACCACACGTTGGCTTTGAACGGTCACCGCGTTCAATCCGTGTGAATTTGCATTAATATCAGCCAATGGTAAGCCTCCATTCTACTAGCCAACATGGATTCATTATTCATTCTGTGTTAGTTTTGTCAGGATAATCATGAAAGACCGAGGACCCCATTCCGTAAAACTACGTATTCAAACACCCTTCCAACTTTCCCGCTTGGAGGAGCTCATGCTTGAACACGAAAATGCCAATGTCCGCCGTATTTCCTCGTTTCTTCCTCCCACCACAGATCTGGGAAATTCAAATTTGGATTCACAGCCCACAGTTGGACCGTCCGCGCACCCTCTCAGTCAATCACGGTCACCGTGCCGGTACAGTCGACGCGAGAAACGAGGGTGTTTGAGATCGAGAAGGGTATGATGGGAAAATCAGGCAGTGAAAGCGAGTTCGTACGGTATATAGAGCAGGAAGGGATCTTACGCTCAGTACATGTTCCATGCCACGTCGTAGTAGCGAAGAACCAGCATGTCACTCGGACAACTTGAAGGACTCGTCCACATCGCAGCATGTCCGCTGTAAACGTCTAGGAAACATTGTTCAAGAGAGAGGCAAGTATGAAGAGTGAGAAAACTTTGTTCTGTGCGTCTGTTGGCCATGAGAAACTCTCCGAGATAGGAGGTAACATTGAGATAAGAGCTTCCATCCGATGCAGTCATCGTTTAGAAGAGCAGATACTCCAGCACGCAGAGCGAATTCATTGAATCAAAGCAGACCGTTTAGCGTGAAAGCCATGAGTTGTCGGAGATGAGAAAAGCGAGAGAAGTTCTTGCTTCAACCAAATAATGATCTGAGAGGTATCCTGGCGGTACTATCTATCCGCGAAAAGATGGGATATGATCATACATAACATGCATATGTATAAAGCTAACGGCTCGGCAAACCTCACAGCCTCATGCCTCAGTGCTTTGTATCTACCTGCCTCGTTCATCTCACAAAGCATAGCCTCTACAGCTTCCAGAACTTTGATCATGTTTGAGTCCTCTCCGTCGAAGGATCGAATACATCAGCCCATGCGCACCACGAGCCACGCTATTCACCCAATGTGTAAAAATGCCTGTCTTAGGATCCTCCTACAGTCCGATGTCGATGCGACACAATTGATTGACGGAATACGTCCGTTCGTCTTTTCCTCCATCAAGCCGAGGGTGTGTAATGTCGTCTCGGCGAACCTAGTAAGTGCAAGGACTTCCTTTCTTAGATCAAGCTCGCCGTCTGGCTCCAAGGAAGGCGATTCGGTGTCACTGTCCACAGGTTACTCTTGTTTAGCTTGTTCACTGAAGTTGACAGTCAGTTCTTCCAACAGTCAGCGGAAATAAGAAACCCATACTTCCGTAGAGCGAGGCTCCAGATGTCCATACTCTTTACGGCTCGCCACACACCATGTCTGTCCTTCTTTGTCGGGATGATACAGACAACCTTTTCCTGCACCAGAATATGGGCGGACTGTATCCCTCTTTACCGCCCCTGGGGCAAATGACATATGGAATGCCACCGCCTCGTGGGATGTGGGAGCAGCACCAACAGCAGCAGCATTTTGCATTCGTCACCAACCCCATGAATCTGTTGTCCGATCGTCAGTGGCCTTGACCCATTGCGCGCGCTTTGAATTTTCTTTTTCCTTGCGTAACGTCGAGGCTTCCCGTCTACTTTCTCTCCATCTTCACGAACGCTGTTGTATTCTAACCATTTATATTGTTATACCAGTACACTGTTACAAGTACCCATGTAAGTAATAACAATATGATGGTCGCTTTATATATACGTTTCTGATTCGTACAGCGTAACAGCTTCGCGAGGTGCAAGACTGTTATACCATAAGGAAGGGAGGCCGGTATCAGAAGCGTTCAACGATTTCATTCACTGTGGTCGTTCGTATTCCAACCAGTCCATAGGTAGTGGCCGTCTCCACCAAACTTCAGAAACCCGTCGTAATAGAATGATTCTATCCAGTCAGTAGCATTTAATTCTCCAAGTACTGGAATCCGACATCACTTTGTTCCGTCACCTTGTTGATGTGGCGCAGTATGTCGTAGAAACCCGCCGTACTTTCGACCGAGATGCCGACCCTCAATTCTGCATGAGAACTGGAGCCGCTCGTGGTGTTGATGAAGTGCAGGCACCTCTCTTCAGTCGGGGGTGGTTCTATAGTGTATTGTCAACGACTCGACAGAGATCACCGGGAACGATAGTCAAGTTCATCCTGATCCAAGAGCTTGTCCTGTGAGCCGAGGCCGATAATAAATCCACTTTGCGAGCTCCTAATCGATGTGCCATGCCCTCTTCTCTAAATTGCTGCGTACATGCAACTGTAGTACGTTAATATTCAGATAATCACCATGGTCAGCGCGCCGCATTTCATATACACTTCAGTCCAACCAAAAGTTCCGACATTTGTCGATTATCATTATACGTTGGAGAGCTTTTCCATCCGAGTTTTCCATCCGAGTTCCCTATCCCTTGAGACAACATTGTCGTCAAAGCTCCCGCTTAATGATATAGTTGACGCAACTTGGCGGACATAAAAGTACCTCCGCCAGCTCGATCCATCCTTGATTTAATACAGTGGCTGCGATCTCTCCCAAACAAACTGGCATAGCAGGATCAGGTTGGCTTGGCATCCTCCTGAAGGTACATTCGTGTCTCAAGTACCACGAGTATATTACTACTCGATGAGATCCTATGGGGGCTCGCACTCCAACGATATCCGAGTCTGAGAGTACGATCTATGTCCAACCAGACAACCTAGCGAGGACTCGGTGACTGGTCACTCCGAGTAAGCTGATGCTAAGCGCAGGACTGTGTAAAAATACTGGAATGATGAGGAAACGAAGGCGAGTCGTGGCGTCCAACGATCTTTTCCATTCGAGGGATGGTCAGTCTCTGGCGAAGGCACGTATCCTGGTATAGATAACGAGTAAGGCCTGATTGCCGCCGCCTAAAACCACGCAACGCTAACATACCCAGATCCTGGCGTGGCCAGTACGCGTACCGGGTACGTTCAATGTTTCCCAGTTATACAGACCTGTACGTCGCTAGTGCGCTGCATGTCCACAGGTGGATGTAAAGTGGGCACGTAACTCTTGCGTGATTCTGCGACGGCACATTCAGTGACGCATAGTAGAGATCGTCCAAATGGCACCTACGCTCCAGCGTCTCTAAGCCCAACCGATTCGCAACCATAGCGACGATGTTGTCGTCGTCCCATACGAAGAGCCAGCGTAGGTCGCACAAAGCTTCGTAATCTGAATCCTCCTAGCCAAATTCATTCCGCTGGTCGACTAAGCACAGACGTCCAACAATTATGTACGACCCTACGAAGACTGAGGATCACCGCAGATAGCATTCCTAAACCATGATGGAGTCGGTGGTAAATAGCACGCAGAATATCCACTCCAAGTATGTGTCTGCGTTCAGTAGAAGGATGAGGGCGATTCGCCGCATTTCGTTGTAGTGAGAATGACGTTGACCAAGTGCAGGTAGAGCAGGGCGTATTACAGAAGGTCTGAAAGGCGAGAAAGTGGGCTATGGGCAGGGACTTCAGAAGGCTCTACGAACAACAAGAACGCCGCTTGGAACGACGATGGTGGTATGAATGTATTAGACGCAGTATTACGCAGTTGTCTTCGGAGTACAGTAGTCGAAATCAGGCCCATAGAGTCATGAATAAGGGATACATCCAGTCGTATTTGACCGTTAGTTGAGTCCTGGTGAGGTTCAAGACGAGGGGAAAAGAGAAAGACCACGCCGTCGGCACTTCAAGCCGCCGGCCGATCATCCTTTCCAGGCCCCTAACTCTCCTTTGTCGCCATCGCTCACTTGGTGCTCTGAGTCTTTCCCTTAGTCGCCGCGCAGGTCTATAATGACGACTACTTGTTGACTCTGTCTCCTTCTCTGGAATACCTCGTTTGTTTTGCCTTGGCCTCGTCGACTGCCGAAAAGCTTCCTAGAACATTTGGACGTCGTTATTTTCATCATATCTGTTTCTTTCCATGTCTAGACGAATATTGGATTAGTCGTTTTCCTTCAGCTCATGCCTTCCCGGACCCATCGCAGCATCTATTCTCATGCGTTTCTACGGAGCCGTTATAGCACTGATACCGGGCCCTTTCGGGCGGAAAGACTATGTCGATTATGCGCCGAAAAAGTGGAGTCCCCGGAGCACGCCATCCTCCTGTGCAGAGCACATCCAGAGCTGGTCGAACTCAGACAAGAAGCACTCAACGAGATCGGCAGAGCATTATACACACTACAGCCTAGACTTCAGTCCTTGCATTACGATAACGAGACGGACGCACTAGAGGTGCTAAAACTACTCATATTTCAAGACATCTCCCTGCCCCGAGTCGCAAAATTGGTATACGACGTGCTGCAGTTCTTCAAATACCGGAGACTGCCGCGGAGACGACGAACAGTCCAGTCGCGCATCACCAACAGTACGGCGCGCGTCCAAGAGTTATCGGAGTCAGAATCAGACTCGGACTCTGAGGAGGAGTAAAGGACAACTGGGGTGGCCATGTAAGGCGGGCGTGTATGAACTATCACGATGTAAAGGAATCCACAACATGATGATCAATGAAAGAAAGGCGGACACCCAATTAGGAAGTCGTAAGAAAGTCTGGGGTAGTGGGGCAACTGGCTGTAGGTCAGTGTACAGAACAACATTACGTTGTTCTGACTCGCGTGCAAGACGCGGTAAGGGACCGTATGAAAAAGGACGGGACTCTTATCGCACTCCGTACGTGGGGCGGATGCCGGACTCTTGCCCAGTCATAAAGCATCCGCAACCGGCAGTTCCATCACTCGGGACCGTGCGCCGTTTAACCACCACCACCACCACCATCACTTGGACCTTTGACAGCAAATCGAAACCGACCTCAAATCCAGACGCGGACGGCTTACAATAAGGCCTACAGACCAGCTCGGCTCCCTCCTTTAGACAAGGTTGATCATCCTCCTCGCCTTGTTAATGCGGAGACGTTCCCACGCTCTTTCCAATGATCATGATCTTTAACACTATCGACAACATCCTCACCAAACGCACCCACCCTCAGGACTACTCGGCGTCGCATGCTGCGAATGGCCTAGTTGGACTTTTCCTACCAGAGATTCTCGATCTGATCATATCCCACTTCGTCAACGGCTTTCCCCGTCCATTGCAGCCATAACCTGTACGTCGATTTACGCGGGAGCATACCGGATTGCCTTGAACTGCGGGCTTATTTTCGTTTTCACACTCTCCATGGTTCGGCGTTGGATCGCTTCCGCTGATGCGTCGTTGCTCACGGGTAGAGGAACTGCGTTGATGAACGGTGGCTTAGGACGCGTTGGCGGACGATCCTTATGGCGAACCTCTCGAGGATGACAAGTCCAGGGTGGATTGATCCAACGGATCGAATCACGGTGAGTTCCCTCGCATATGCGCTCGCGCCTAATTAACCGTTCTTTATGACATAGGGTATCCGGCTGTGGCGTCGTCTCATGAAAAGATGTTCCTTACATCCCGTCATACCATCAAGATCCTCGGCCTTTCGAAGCGTGGATTCATCTTCGAATCTGGGGCCTTTGTGCCCTTAAAGTTTCGCCAAATCCGGCAAGAACAATGGGCGAGCGAACCCATTCAGGACGTCAGTGGCCTGACGCGACTATAAAGAGGAGTGTCGGTGTTCGTTGCGCCGCCACTACACATATTTCGAATTTCCTCCTCCGTTTCCTTACAGTTATGGCCGAGTTAGTGTCCGTGTAAAGCATTGTGTCGAAATTCTAATGTTCTTGCAGGTCCACGACGTGCTCTTCATGCCACAGCGCCTTCAGGTCTTATATCCAACATTAACCCGTCGTTTTCATGCCCCAGGATACAGTTCCGTTCCGATCTCTCACCAACCTGGCGTCGGGTTTAAATCGTTCTCCGCAGAGCAGTGAAATCTGTGTGGCGTTCGAAAGCTTGTCGGACGGCACCTCTATCTCTACATTCCTTAACCCCCGTATCCAGACGCCCCCACCTTCAAGCACACTGGGCGCCGTCATCGCGTCTGTACCCACCAGATCAACCATCTCCGGCCTCCCTACTGAACTGATGATCCTCATATTCCAATACGCGTGCAACGACATCGAGCACTGGCTCACCGCTCTCTCTCTCAGTCTCGTCTCCCGCGAATGGCGTTCTATTGCTCGCTCTCTGCCGAAGCTCTGGACACATGTGATTGTCCATGGCGCACGTTCGAGATTGTGTGGTGGTACCTGCACCTAGCGGGAGAGGCGCCGCTTCATGTGAAGCTGGATATCCTAGCCATAGACGGGGATAGGGAATTTGAGCGCGCGATGGCTTTGCTCGTGCAGAAGGCGGCGAGGTGGGAGTGGGCTGATATCAGATGTGCGTCTGATGACCTTTGCAACTTTAAGGAGATCTTTTATGTGGATGATGGTGTGTGGGATGGGAAGCGGTATAAGGCATTTCGGGAGGTTGGAGGGGTATTCCCTGGTGACGTGAGCCCGATGGAGTGTGTTGTGCCTTAGGATCAGTTGAAGACGGTTATTCTCACGGACTTTTTCGACTGTGACCTGTACGAATGTCTCAGGGATGCATCGACCTAAGTTAGTGGTAAACAACCTAACGTCAGATTCCTACGCCACACTTCGACTCGACCCTCAGATGACCTGGATATTAACACTATGTCCGTCCTCGACGGAGTACACATCCACTGTGCTCGTCGCTCTCTTCAACGCCAAGGATAACGAGGAATAGCACCGCCCAGAGGTGTATAAGGTTCGTGCCCCTACATAATCTATTACAATCATTTCACGGAGATAATTCTTTTCGTAGTGAGTGTCCACGGCACTTTGATTTCCCCGTGATTCGCCGTTGTCCTGACGTTGCTTGCGATTCGTGCGGACGAGTTCCGGCCGGGAGGACAATTCTGGCGATGGGAACGGACAGCGTGCTCTAGGGCTCTTTGTTCGCAGTGGGATACTCTTTATTTCGTGTAGATGTGTATCTAAATGTCGTAGATGCACCCCCAATGATTGGTAAACTTCTTCTGCGCGATTTTACATGAAATGAAGAAGAATACTTGTTGTAGACAAAAAATTGAGGTACTTACCGCATTCAACAAATGCGTATATCATGATTTATAGCTATCTACGAGCGCCGTAATACGTCCTAGAGCATAGTACAAGACACCAATAAAACTGGGTGAGCACGATAAATCGAAGAATTATTTAGTTAGTGTAGGCAGAATCAAATTGTAACACGTATTCGCCGCCGCCATCATCAACGCGATCCCAATAACGTGACGAGCTTGTTCGTGTGACAGGTCAACCTCTTTCCTCCCACCATCACCATGCTTTCATTTGCTCATTCCCGCCTCTCAGTGCCGCCCTTCTGGGAAGCCGTCGTCTTCGCTGTGCTCAACGACACTGACTTTCTTTTCAAGAACTTTTGCCACCTTAGGACACGACACCTGCGACGCTGACCGGCCACTATCAACACGTTTTCACGGATATTCTGACGCTGTCCTGCATATTGCAACGTTCCCTTTTCTTTCCGTCCTTGCTTATCTCCCGCCCAGATACACATGTCCACATGCTTTCCCCCCACTGACGTTGACTGATCTATCCTTAGGGCAGCCTTCCGCATCACCACTACTAGCGTGTAGTAGGACAGGAAACCCGCTTGAGTTTCACCGTGAGTTCATCACCCCCTAGAGGCTATGACTAGGACCTTTGGAACGGTTCGCTTGGTCTCACGAGTAGCCTGCAGCCTGGACCTTACATGCCAGTAAGTCGTCCTTGTTCAATTTCCTGCGTCGCTGTTTGACTTACTGTTGCAGCAGTGTTTGGCATTGACGCATTGGATCACTGTCTTCAAAAGGAGGTGACTGTTTCTTGGGACGTTCTTTTCATGCCGCGTCCGTTTCCCACTTGGTTTCGTGCCGGTGGAAGCCCGCCACCGTACTGGATATCTGTTCTACTGGCTATTCCCCCACCTGCCCCTTCGCTTCCGCCGCTACCGCTGCCAACCGTCGAGAGTGTAGCTCATAGTATGTATTCTGTGGACTTCTACACAGTCAACATGTTGATAGGTTGCTTCTAGGATGGCGAGATGGTGCTCATGAGCGCGACGTCGAGATTTCGACAGAGCCGGACGACGCCCCTTGATTCGAGGATAAGTAGACTTCTTTAGGACTGTTATTCCATGCAAGGACATCGAGCTAAGGTGAGGTTATCGAGTATAGCCTGTTTCTTTATTTACTGACGTTGTCCTTTCAGGCGAATGTGTGGACGTGCGGAACCAAGGGCACTGGACGCGACAAGGACACGGCGGATACACCATCATTATGGTCACGCCAGACGCAGTGGCGCGACTCATGGACGGAAGGTCGGGGTTAATCCCAAGTTGAACCCCGACGTTGGCGCGTCAACGACAGTCAGGATTCCTTGTATAATGAATAAGTCAACATCTTGATATGTGTACTGTAGGCTGGTGACTGTGCCCGTGCACAACGCGGATACGAGATCACTTCAACGTTGTTTCCTGGTCGCCATGCTCAACGCCGAGGACGGAGGTTGTTAGTGTTTGGTAAGTTGATTTCGAGTGCAACCTTGTTTTGATACTTCCTTGAACAGAACAGGCTCGACATCACGACTTCACCGGACTCCATCCCGCCGTTCTGACCACGAGAGAAAGCCTGTGAGGGTTTCAAACTTATTCCTTTTTGTGATAAACTGATATTGTTTTGCAGACGAGTGCCGGAATGGGTGAATTGTCATTCGGACATTCATGATGATCGCTGGAGCCCCAGATGCAGCGCGACTTGTGAGCGGCTGGTCATGATGATCCTCGACTTTGCTGGGATGTAGGCAGTCGGATATTGATGACTATCGCACGTCGACACTGGGAGCTCTCGTCACGACACGGGGAGCATTTGTATTGCTACAGTATTGTTACAGAACTAACACCGCGTTACTTTAGGCTTACTTGGACGATTTGTCACATCGGCTACCTTGTAAGTTTACTTCTTCTTTTCGTGGTATTTGCCGTGCTGGCCTCGGATGTTTATCAAGATGCGCAGACGTGGTGCGAGCCAAAGGGCCGGAGGTAGATGCTGGGATGGATGAGCTCGCTGAAGTACAAGCTCATCACGCAGCGGTGCCAGTGTTCATTTGAATCTCGTTACAAGCATATTCCCTAGCATACTTGTCACGCTTACTTACCCTCGTTGTAGTAGAAGAATTAGTGTATAATGTAAAACTGACCTTTCTTTGAGGCTGCACGTCAGAGTGAGTCTCGTCGCGCTGACCGCCTGCCGCAAATGTGTGTGCGACTTGAACAGTGCTTGCGTGATATTCTCCACGTCTTGCGAACGGCGCGGTATCCAACAACTATCATTTATATCTTACTACCCCAGAGGGTATTGTTCTGCAGGCCTTCAGACTTTCAGCAAAGCTGTCGCAACCGCTACTCAAATCAACGGCCCGACTCTTGTGGCCACATCTCATAGAATCGCCGCGTGGTACTATCTCCAATCGTTCCATTTCATTTCATGAACTTCATGCAGTATGCTTATAGAGCGGCCGACTTTGTTTCTACATTCTTCTCTTGCTCCAAATGGTGTGCCACCAATCACCATCAACTCCATCTGACAATGGAGACTCCGAATCAACTCCAACCGCCACGAATCCAAATCTGCAGTACAAAAGCTCAATCTCTTTTCGCGGTATGACGTGTTCTTGAACACTTTTCTTAACGTCTACTTTCAGACCGCCCTCGTCTCGGGCTAGTCACGCCACGCAAAGTTGGTCAGAAATATATAATGCAATCAGACAATTTACAATGAGATGCAGTACAATCTACTCTTCCAAGCTGCGCTGCTTCGACCTCACCGCCTCATAACACTCGAGCGTCATCGTAGCCATAAACCTGCGAATGCACTGCTCCGTCCCCACCCAATAATCAATCGCAGCAGAGAGAGCCTGCGGCCCCTCTTGACCCTGCGCGACTAGTTGCATCTGGCCCTTCTCCGGCGACAAGAACACATACGTCGCCTCCAGATTGTACACGGACGTCACCCTCGTCTGCCCGTTCGGATAAAACGCGAGCTTGACACCCAACAGCGCCTCTACTACCTCTCGGAACTCTGCCGATTTCTTCTGGTGTATCTCCTTGAGCCGTTGTAGCCGTATTTCGCCTTGCTCCACCTTTTCCTTTAGCTCGAGCTTCTCCTTGTTGACAAGATCATAGCTCTCGTGCGAGACCATACCACCGTCGTCTTCAGTGGAGGGCGTGGAACGGACCTTGGCAAGGCGCCGCTTAGTAAGAAGCACCTCGTTCTCGTGCTGCAGACGCTTGACGACTTCCTCGCAAATATCGACCCACTCTTGGAACGGGTTGTCGCGCATAGTGAGGACGCGAACACCGGAAGGAACATGCCGTCTCGCCCCTGAGGTCAAAGAGTTCCTGCTCGAGCTGGTCGATACGTTTGGCTTGCTCAAAGCACTCTATTTGAGATCGTCCAAGCGCTAGAGACGAAATCAGCAGGTTGACTGACGGGAAATAAAATCTCCTACCCGCTTCAAGAGCTACTTTTGCGTCATTCGCCTCCTGTACCTCGGCCTGGGGAGCCATGGCTCGCAGTCCATCCAATTCAAAGCTGAAAGCTGACTTATAGTGGCCCTGGTCAGCAGTTTCAAACACGAATCAAGGCGGACGTGGCGGAAGCGCATGCCCTTCATGAAAGCCACAAGTCTCGAAGAACCTGCCTCTTGAAGTACAGCCCATGCATCACCCGAAATGACGCTCCCATGGAGTTCAAGTATATTACTGCAGTAGACGGCGTAGCCGCGGTTCACATCAACCAGATCAGGTAGAACCTTGACAGATCTAACCTCTAAATAGATGAACACTTCTTTTCCCTCACCACGGACACTGCTGCGAGACGTACGCCGCACGGAACAGATGTGTCGCTAGGAAGCACGGTCTCTCCAACAACATTCGAGATGATAGGAATGGTCGGGGGTTTGATCGTAACGAGATTGGCGATTTGTGTAAGGTCGTCAACGACGGGATGCATGGAAGGGCTGTGGTACCCAACTGGTACCGATAGCACAACATTCTTCCTGACGTTGTTCGCATCCAAGTATTTCTTGAATTTGGATAGTGATATCAACGGTCCGGACACTACGCAGTCCGTAGGATTGTTGAAACATGCTACGGAAAAGTTGATGAACGAAGTGAGGTGGTTCGCGATGGAGGACGCCGACAGGTTGACGGGCCAGGATCCCCGTAGATTCCGTTTTGCATTTTGTGACCATGATGCGCGCGCGGTTGGCTACGATAAGAAGTGCGCCTTGAAGAGATAGAACATCAGCAACGACGAGAGCCGCGTATTCACCGAGACTAACAGGTACAGGTTATGTTAGAAATTACCCACAGAACAGGTCAATCTCATACCTGTGCCCGAAAACTGCGGGTGGTTTTAAACCCCAGGTCATCCATAAGCGGGCCAAGGTATACTCAAGCACAAATATCGCAGCTCGGTACGCCTCGAGCTGATCGGTTTTCGACAGGGAAGCGTCTACACTGTCTGGCGAAATTATCGCAAGAACACTGACAAGAGATGAGGAAAGTGTGACATTCATCGACAATGGAATGGACGAGCGGTGATGTCTGGTAAAGCACTTGGCCCATTCCCAGGTATCGTGAACCTTGTCGGCCTTCAAAGCAGACGTGTCAATGAGTTTACTCGTCTTCAACTTCGTAACCGCCTCCTCTCTATTCAAGGCCGAGATCCGTGCGCTATGGGTAGAGCTGTCGGCGCCTCGTACTGGTGTAAGCAATGTCGCTCCACCAGCTCGTGACATGCGTTGGCAATCTCTGGCGTGTTCCGGACGTGTTCCTCCAGCAGGATGGCGGCGTTAGACCCGGCAGCACCAAAGTTGTTGAGAAGGGCCATGCGCGTCTGTACTGCATTGCTGGGGTTCCAAGTAATCGCGACTTGATTGATGACAAGTCCATCGCCCGGACGAATACTGGGGTTGAGCTTTCGGAGGGATATGCACCGAGGAATAGTGCGGTGGCGAAACATGAGAAGAAGTTTGGCCAGTCCAGCAGCGGCGTCTGGCGCTGCCAGATGACCTATATTCGCCTTGATCGACGTGACATGTAAATCCCTTTTCTCTTCGCCCGCAAAGAACCCCATTTGGATACTATCCAACTCGTTAGGATCGCCAGCGCGAGTACCAGTCCCATGTGCTTCGACAACGTTCACGCGCGCTGGAAATACCAGCATTCTGCGAAAGAGATCGATCTGCATCGGAACGTGCGGATGGGTTATGGAAGTGAATTACGCCCCAGACATGATCCTGTTCTCCAAGCGCATCGGCCCGGCGCTTCAGGTCAAAAAGACCACAACCTTCGGAGCGCGAGTATCCGTCAGCGGATTCATCGAAGGACTTAGGGCTCAGGAAGTGACCACGATCGAGCCCTAGAAACATCTAAACGAGGCATTAGAAAATGGTGTCTAGACTGTTGAGTGTGCATACATCGGGGCTTGTGATGGGCGGCGTTACAATCACCCTCCACTTCACTCTGTCATTGACTAACGTGCTCGATACCTGCGCTGTAATAAACACAAGATAGCACACGGCCTGCACGAGAAAAAGTCTGGACCCAGAGATGATGGCATTATGCGCGTATGGATTGTCGTTGATGGTGAGGAACGATTCCTTGGTAGTAAAATCGCCCAAGTCAACACCAGATTCCACGCGGGCAGTGTTGAGACCACTAGATTTTGACAAGATTGCATAAACTGTATTCGTCAAGAAGGCTCGACGGGGAAGACTTGCCTCGTCAGAGCCAAATTAGTCTTGTAACTGCACAGTAATGTCGAAGAGTTTTAAAGGCGCGAAATAAGCCTTTCCGACGCGTAAATAGCAGAAAGTCCACATTCAATGTGGTGGTTGGTAGGTAGGTAGGTTGTAGTAAAAGAAGGGTACAGGCTGAGGAAGACCCTGGAAACCCCGCCACGTGACATCATCATTTCGTTTTTCCTTGGCTTGTTCGATTTGGTTCGAACTTTCACCTTCACATTGAAATACTTCGACTATCTTGGCGTCTTCATATTTATTCGGCCCGGAAACCTTCCTTCCCTCTAAAATTGAGGGAATGCAGAATCACGATCCGGATATCATGGAACGCGACATTCTGCCTGCGATGATCTGAGGCATTGCTTCTGTTAATAGCATCGTCCTCAGCGCGACTTTTGGCTTGCTCCAGCTCAACTGACATGGTACGTGTCAGCAGTCCAGCCCCAGGCAAATTGCAAGGAATGTAAGTACATTCTGTCAGTCGTACTTACCTACTTGCACGCATATACAGCTATTTAATAGGCCTGCTGATACGCAAAAAAGCATCCAACCTAGTCGACTGTAATGGCTTCCTCAATTCACCACCTGAAAACTATATTTCTTCTCTGCAATATTCTGTACCCCTTACTGCGTCCTGGACGCCTCTAGATCTAGATCGAACTTGCAAGAATCAAATCGCTGGTCGGAATCACGATCTACTTCTCCCCGTAGGGACCGCCGCCTATTCACATCTCGTTTCCGGTATACTCATCCGTGTACGTAGCGTGGGGCTTGACTATAGCCGCACGTGTCGTCCAGCCCAAGTTCGGATTCGGATTTGCCTCTGCTTGTATTATTCGCAGGTAGCTACCTCTTCCAGCACAAATTTACACATTACTGAACTCTCCTTGGCGTAGTGCATCGCCTTCACTCCGTCCTGTATGAAGATAGCTTGTAAGTTCAAAGGTAATCGCCACTAGGCGCCGCGCCGCGTCTGGGACGACATCATGGATCGCGATCTCGATACTCAAGTTAGTATGTCTTTTCTGATTAACGAATAACTTCATCCCCTGATTAGAAAAGAACGCACGAAATCTCACCCGCCCCAAAGGCAATCTCCCTCACGAGCGCCATCGTCTTTCTCGGGGTCCACGTATCGATCCTACTCTGGTCGGTCTGGGTATCAAATCGACTGCAGTCCTCTTCGGCGCGCGCCTGAAATCCCTGCTATCAATGTTCTGTGCTGGCACCATCCTCGCATTCACGGCCGCTGGTGTTCTCGCAAACCAATCCTACGGGTAGTTTGTCATCAGTATCGTGGGTGCTGCGGCCCATATGACGTGGCAACTGAACGGTGTGGATATGTGGAGTCCGGAGAGCTGCACACGAGCAGTGAGCGTCGGTTTTCCGATTCCACGTTCCAGAGGGTGCTCATATCCTCATATTACACTTCTTTAGGTACGGTTTTTGCTTTGGGGCCATCGTTGAGGCTGGGCTGCTTTTCGACTATGTTGGGGGTATCAATCGGCTCGCGTACGTATGTTCCTTTGTCCTTCAAGACGACCAAGCTCAGCGGATTGCATGTTGAAAGTCCTCGTAGCCGTCATACCACTCGTTCTCGGATATCCCTTAATGAAAAGAATCACGTATGGCCCGCAGGCGTGGCTTGGTACTTCTGCCTCATCTTTTACTCATTTCTCAGACACCCTATATGCTTTCCAAGACGCCAAAGAGGACGCTCAAGCCCACTTAGCCGAGCGACAGATAGCGGAGGAGCTCAAGAAGGACGTAGGCAATACGCAAACATAGACGCCTGATCGACTACACAGAGTCCTAGCGTAAATCACCTCGATGTCCTTGGTTCGGGGGAATGGTAGGCCTTTAACAGTTGCTCATATGCGAGTACTATTTCCGACTAGCGCGTCCACCCGGGCAGGTAGCCATGACGGTTGGCAGGTGGGAGACGGACGGCGACGAGGAGAGCTCCATCCATGATGGCGGTGGGTGACAAGGAGGAAAAGGCTTTGGCTATGTGTGCCAAGCGACCTTCTCCAGCGCCGATTCTGCTCCATTGTGTACCCGACGGACCGGTCGGATATCCGGGTACACAATGGAGCAGATTCGTGTCCACTCACATCGCCGACGCCGGCGTCAGGGCCGGTTTTGCACCTTGCTTCCAACCACCATGCGCCGTTGCCTCCTCAGCTCTGCGCCGTCGCCATTCTCCGCTCTCTGAACGCTGCTGATAGAAGTGCTCGAACGCACCCTAGAGGAAACCTGCGACCAGGACGACTTTTTCGCGCTCTGCTCGCTTGACGAGCAGCGCGAATGCATAAGCCTCCTGGCGCGCTTTTACCACGTCGTGTTGATGCCGATGGCGTCGCGGACGCAACCAGCCTAACATGGTACGTATTTTTTTCTTTGTTGATCTTTTGTCTACTCAATTTTACAATATCTAGCTTCTCTTACTGCTTTCCGTCCGTCACTTGCAAGGACACCCTTTTCTCACTCGCGACTACGCCTCTCTACCCTCTAGGCTGGACTGGATTTGCGACAATGGCCGCGTCTATGACTTTTTCGCGCTCTGCTCTCTCGACGAGATGCGGGAACGCGTAAGCCTCCCAAAGGAGCAGCAATGTTTTTCCGAGGATGGTAACGGGCTTTAAGGCGCTGGATTAGCCCCCGCGCCGTCGCATTCGGGCAAATGTTGGATTATTTGGGGCTGGCTGGCGTCGCGGACGCAACCAGCCCACAAGTGGTACGTATATTTTTATCTTTCATTTCTTGTTCAACTTGAACTTACCGTGTCTAGGCCCTTTTCACTGGTTTTCAGCCCTCTCTAGCCCCTTCCATTCTATTTCTCGTGCTTCGTCGACCCGGATTCGCGAGCACGGCTCACGACAGCCCCCAGGACGACTTTTGCGCGGGCTGCTCCAATGCTCTGTCGACCAGCAGCGCAGCGCCGTCGCTGTCCCTTCCCTGCGCTGTACGCCATCCCATTCGATTGTGGCTTAGAGGTGCTCGAACGCACGCAAGACGACTACCGCGACGGCAGGATCACTTTTTTGCGCTCTGCTCTCTCGAAGAGCAGCGCGAACGCGTATTCCTCCCGACGGAGCTCCAACGCTTTTTGGAGGAGCCCTTGCCTCGTCGCGTTCGTGCCTGCAACAAGGCAAATGTTGGATTAATTGGGGCCGGATGGCGTTGTGGACGCAATCAGCCCAATCAGTACGTCTTTTCATCTTTCATTTCTTCTGCAACTTGAACTTACCCTCTTCTCAGCTCTCTCGCCCACTTCCTTTCTCGTGCTTCGTCGACCACGGATTCGCAAGGATGGTTCACGACAGTCGTCAGGACGACTTTTTCGCGCGCTCTACTCGAACGCGAAGCCGCAACACTTTTTGGGAGACGGCAGCGGGCCTCAAGAGGCCGGATGGGCCTCCGCGGAGTCGTGATTGTGCCTCCAACGAGCAAACGTTGGATGATTTAGTACTGGATGGCGTCGGGGACGCAACCAGCCAAACGGTACATATATTTTCTCTTGTTCTACTTGAGCTTACCGCGTCTAGACTTTTCTCAGCCCTCTCTAGCCCGTTTCCTTCTAGTCCTGGTGCTTCGTCTATCCCGGATTCGCCAGGACGCCTCATCGCATCCACTAGGACGACTTTTTGCGTTCTGCTCGCTCGCCGAGCAGCGCGACTCCCCTAAGCCTCTCGATGCTCAGCATCCGCTGACGCTGCTGCCATCCATGCGCGCCGTGTCACGCATCCTCAGCCACGGTTTCTTCAGCCTCAATGTCCTCGTCGACGACCTGGATACCTCTGTTCACCGCGACGTCATACGCCTGAGAGATCCCTTGAATGGAAATGGAACCTGTCTGTGATAAAGCAAAAGTGGTATGCAAATTGTTTTCTTGATTATGATGTTACTCACTCTTCTTGTCTAGTCCAAATGACGGCGACAACTCTCTGCAGCGTTTGTACACAATGACAGGCTGCATACCTGCCATCCCCTCCTCTGCGCTGTTGCCGTCCCTTTGCTGTACGCCATCCCATACTATCCGACTGTTTTGAGGCTTACATTTCTCACAGATATACCCAAAGGCGGACTATCGTGCCGGGACGACTTTCTCTCGTTCCGCTCACTCGCAGCGACATCCATCACCCGGTACTACACCTCTGTGCCCTCGACGATGCCCGTGGACTTGCGATGGTAGCTTATGACAGCCGCGGCCATGACTTTTTCGTACTCTGCTCTCTCGAGGAGCAACACGAATGCGTAGTAATAAAGATGTTTCGTATCCCCCTGTGCTCTTCTTACAGTTGACGACAATGTCGACAGGGCGATGAGCAGGATTCGGGTGATGAGACCGCCACGCCAAGTCAGTGTTTCACTGCACTGGATGTTTGATGTCTCACTTCCGTGGATGAAGTGAAAGTGCATTATTCACGCAGTGCCTCCAGTAGGGCTTCGCTATGGGTAGGATACGTGTGTCAAAGTGGAGGATTTAAACTACAGATTTCAAACTTGTACTTGCATGAAATGTTTTAAATTCTGTATTTTAAACTTAGATTTTAAATTAGTGATTTAAATTAAGTCTAAGTGTTCTGTTAGCAAGTGTTCTCAACTGGCAGGAAGATCTGTATTGGGTTGCCTTCAAAAAGTGTTTTAAATCAAACTGCAATACTAACCAGGATTATTTAATTATTTCTTATATATATTCACCCCTCCAGGAACGCCGAGACCTGAAAAAAGCTACATGCTGCGAATCCGGACTTCGTGGCACCTCATAATCCCACCGATCACGCCTAGTTAGGCAGGTCAAGTGGACCCAGTTGACCAGTCTAATTAGGCAGGTCCCCCACTCATGCCCTCAGTGCTTCTGGAGCGCCTCAAAAGCCGTTCAAAGCTCTTCTGGCTCGGAGGACTTTGCGAACGCAAAATTCTCCTCCTCTGCCGGATATCCTAGCCGGCACTGTGGGTCGGCATCCTCGTCATCTTGTCGCGTGCTCTCTCGCTTCGGCCCCATGCCCGACCATCATTCCGCCCATCAATCATCCCTCGAGCTCGTCGTCTCGCACGACGAGCTCACTCCCCTCACTATTTCACTTAAAATTTTGTAAGAAATTGTACTACTAAGTAGAAATAATTTATTTCTCTGCTGATTATACATCTAGTTCTCTGAATTACGAGTCACAAGCTCTGGTCAGGACTTCTTGTGAATCTTCATCCTGTTCTACATTGCTCTCTTCATCCTCCTCGTCATCGTCATTGGATTGGGCGCTCTTCCCGGTGATGGGTGGCGCAATGGGCTCGCCTATATCGATGGGGGATGCCTTGGACGCGCTAGTAGCGCTCCTGGTGCTGACCCACTGCAACTTAACTCCCTCTGCCCGGTGTTAGAACAGCCATGCCCATCTACGATTTAGAAGGATATGTATTTGCCGTTCTTGCCGGATGCTCAAACGACAACGTGTATGTCTGCCGACACGGAATTTCAGTTTATAGTGAGAGCCCAAGCCGATGATGAAGAGTGGATGGCTGACAATTTGGACGCGCATCGTCGTGGCGCTTTCGTTGCCATAAACACCGGCATAACAGCTGGCGGAGGCCGACTTGGCCCAACGAACGCGCACGACTGGGACGACACCTTGTGTCGGGAGATGGAACTTCAACTCCGAACTTGTGACTTTGAACAGTTGGACTAGAGACTTTGGTGGAACTTGTATCTAATTACAATCATAATATTTTGCTACTGTTTGGGTATTGGGGTGAAGCGCGAGGGCAATATTACATGGATCAAAATAAAAGTCAAGTGAAAACATGAGCTAGAGCCAATACCTTGTCAAGTGATCGATACCGAGATCACTTTACTTCACTCTTGCTATCAACACTTTCCTACTCAGATCCTTCATCATCGACTTGGACCATCGTCTGGTGCGCCGAACAGCGTCTTACGGGATGGAAAGCGAAATATCACCCGCTGGAAGCAAGGCAAGCAGCGCACTGGTGGTATCACAAGTGTGTTCTATGCATCTCGAAACAGTCATATACATCGGAATGCTGTCCCTCCCGAACCACCTTACTGCGGGTTGGATACCTCGATAGGCGGCGCGGTCCCGTACTCAGACAGTCAGAACCCAGGTGCATTATATTCTGTGCTTCATACATTGTCATACTCAACGTCTTCATGTAAACAGCTACACCATCCAATTCAGCGCCTTCGCGAAGCTTGGGTTCCATCCGATCTGGCGACACCGCCGCCTTCTGTTGTAGTCTTGTTGACATATACGCCCAGATACGCCTCCTTGGCTACGGAGCTTGCTGTGATGAGGAAAGCGGTTGCGGATGGTGGGATGACTGGCAGAGAACAGACGCGCAGCATGTCGGAGAGCAACAGCGAGGAGGACGGCGAGGAGCACAATCCCAAATCAGCAAAGAAGAAGATGGCTACAACAAACAAGGCAGGGGTGACGATGAGGGGAGGCGGCAATGGTACAGAAGGTGATGGCAGCAAAGAAGTCTGCAGAGGCTTGAAGGGCGGGGCACGGCAGAAGAGGCTTATGGATTTCCCCCGCCAAAGAGCATTGAGGGCGGAGATGGCAGCACTGAGCGCTAGGTGATATCGCCGGCACCATTACTGGCGCTCCTTGTTTCTCCCGCTCGTCTTGATCCCGGACATTCAGTATTACATTAAACACATCTTAGATCCTTAAGCCAGTAATATTTGCTAATGAATACAATATTTTCAAATTTTTAAGTAGGGGAGGGAGCTCGTCGTGCGAGACGACGAGCTCGAGGGATGATTGATGGGCGGAATGATGGTCGGGCATGGGGCCGAAGCGAGAGAGCACGCGACAAGATGACGAGGATGCCGACCCACAGTGCCGGCTAGGATATCCGGCAGAGGAGGAGAATTTTGCGTTCGCAAAGTCCTCCGAGCCAGAAGAGCTTTGAACGGCTTTTGAGGCGCTCCAGAAGCACTGAGGGCATGAGTGGGGGACCTGCCTAATTAGATTGGTCAACTGGGTCCACTTGACCTGCCTAACTAGGCGTGATCGGTGGGATTATGAGGTGCTTCGTGGCAGAGCGCGAGAGCGTAATGGCAAAGTTTAGAACGGAGATAAGTACCGGGACTTGATACGCCGATCATGCAGGGGTGGTCGGATGTGGCAATTCTCCAGTGGATCGTGCTTAATGACGACGGTATTCAAGACCGTCGCATTCGTAGTGATGGCAGGCTATCCGGTTTTCGGTCCTTTTGAAAGAAAGGAAGGAGGCTTTATTCCTGCTTCCCGATTAATCCTCCGCGTTCACATGAGGCTATTGCCTTCCCGCTTAGCGGCGGATTGGTTTTCTACTATATAGGCGCGTCGCTTCACTTCGCTTGTCTCTTCTCTTCTATTCAGTACAAGCATCGATGCCCCAAAACACAGCTGTACGTCCTCATCAGTTTCGCCAAGCATCGCCTAATTCTTATCCTCAGGTCGTGACTGCGCAGCGTGGCGCCTTCAGTGACGTTTACCCACGCGTCGAGAATCTATCCTCGAATACCGCGCTGCTGGTGCAAGAAAGCATCGACATGCCAGTCTCCGTTGTACAGTACATCCTTGCCCCTGAACTTCTCGAGCGGATATTCTCTCACTTGGTTCATGACCCTTCCGAGATGACCTGCAAATCCGTGGAGGACGCCGACTTCGCGGACAGCCTCGACACCAAAATCGGTATATGGGCTTTGTCCCATGTATGCTCTCGGTGGAGAAGGATCATCACCGAAACTTCCTCCTTGTGGACCACCGTCGGCCTTCCATTGGACAAATACCCAAAGTCCTCCGCTACTGCTTCCTTCCTTGCTACATACCTACAGCGGTCAAACGAGCGTGCTCTCGATGTCATCATTCGCTCCGAAGAGGAAATTTCTAAGCACCCCGCCATGGATATCTTGATGCGAACCTGTGCGCGATGGCGCGCAGCTTGGCTCGCACTTCCATTAGCCACTTTCCTCGCCTGGGAAGCTCCATTTCCCTTCAAGCGCCTGCACAAGCTACTTGTCTGCATTCAGCAGGGGTATGAGCCGCTTTGGCCGGTGCTGGAGGAGGAGAACTCCCCTATGCGTTGTCGCGCATTCCAAGATGCGCAGGTCCTCCACGATGTCACGGTAGACAACCACGTTATCCTCTTGTACCTCTTCATGATGAACTGGACCACTCTCCTCGTCTTCTGCCAGCAACAGAAGCTCCCAATGAATTGGTTTCAGGGCTATTCCTCGATTGACATTTTCGCGTCTTTGATGATTCTTTCCAAGGCATCCTCCATGAAGATCGCCCACTTTGACTACCATCCTTTCGATGACGGCTTCGAGCCAAACTGGCGGAATTTGCTGGACGATTACAAGAGCATCCATGGAGGCGATTTACGAAATACAGAGCTAGAGTTTCTAGCCCTGAAAGGTGCAACGGAGAGTTGGAGGAGGATGCTCGCCAACATCGACCTCCCTAACTTAAAAATACTCCACTGTTATCCGCGCTTCCCTCATGATCCATTTCCATATCCCCTTCCCGCAGCTACAGGCAGTGGTCTTCGCCAACTGGTGGTGCATGTGATGGACAACGATGATACAGCTCACCTGAAAGCATTTCTAGAACTAACGCCCAACCTCCTCGAGTTGAGCGTGTTCTTTCACGAGGCTTTCGACATTGGACCAATGTGCATTGAAGTCTTTGGGATGACGCCCCACTCGCAGCTGGTGCCGCGACTCGCAACTCTTACCTTGACGACAGTCGGACACGCCAAGGTCATCATAACCTCTGACGTTATCACTGCGTTGAAGCAACGAGTGGCCGGGCGGAATTCAAGCTTGAAGGTCGTGATCACCCGATCCGAGCTCATTATGGACCCCACCGTAGAAGGCGAGCTTCAATGCCTGCTCGATCTTGATCCAACTATGTAGTTTTGAAATCAGTTTGTATGATAGACATCGCGAAAATAGACGAATTTGGGGGCAATGAAATCAAACTACAGCGTGAATTATCCAGCAGCAGAATAAAGAGACTGCGACCCCGAACTCGCTGAATCCGCGAGAAACAACCCCAGTGCAAGATTGCTTGGCTTGTTTAATTGGATGGGAGGGGCTCACTACATTGGAGAGTCTCTACTACAGGAAAACGCTTGAACGGGAAGTCATGCGTAGGAGCACTTGCCAATTCAGCGAGAACGTGCAAGCGCATTGAGTGTCATGCTTCGGCTAGCGGATTCTAGGCCCCTGTCTGGATTGTCTCCGAGTCTCGGTGGCCACAAAGTCGAATTCGAAGTCGGCGGGTATCAAGACATAGCCATAAGGTCCCTGTTGGAGGGTTCTCCCAATGGGGACCTGAATTCGATCTCTGAACGATGAGATAATCTGCCGTACGCGCGGGCTTGCAAGAAGACGCCCAGTAGATGGTGGTGGAGAGGAATAGTGGCTGATCTTCTGGGTTCGCGTATGTGACGTCTGTCACGATCCGTGACATCGACCTAAGAGACATGACCTTCCAAGCCCCACAGAGCAGTGGTGTATCCAATTTCGCTCTCAGACACAGATACGTATATGATATGAATATTCCTACCGCTATCTCGCTTAGGACACAGTCCCCCAGGAGATACATAAATATTACTGATTTTTGGTACATGGCATCAACGTGAATTGAACCCTCGATCGGGCCGAAACACCGTACCCAGCCCACCCAAATCGAAATCAAACTGCTGACTACCTTAGCGAAGTACCATTTCTGTAGGAAGTCGACTGTGACATGGAGTTGCTTAATGGAACAGCGCGCTTTGCTCCCTATCTCGATGTCGACATGTCAGAAGTAAATAACTTGGATCAAACGTAAATACACCTTACTTGGAGCGACATGCCTGCTGACGGTGCGACAACTTCCAAGGCGGGAATGAGTACTAAGGACTCAAATCGCACGGTGAGAGACTAGGAGGCGCGATGTACGACAGGAACTGCTGTTGATTGTTCGAGAAGAACTTGGCAATAGAAGGCCGTTTGGATTCAACATATGAACTCATCAATTGAAGAAGAATTACATCCAACCAAAACTCGTCACTCCAAGAAGCTGAACGTGCATTTTCTCGTGACTGCCTAATAGTGCAATCTCAGAACGGGGCAGTCTAGTCAAGCCCCGCCCTAGGTAAGTCCTTCATCCTGGTACGGCCTGCTTCGCACGCGACTATTGTACAGTCAGTCTGCGTTCGAAGAACCGAGGGAGAGGCTTACAGTTTACGACACTCGTCATTCCACTTCCTGCCTCGTCTGCCTGGTTCGCCAATCATTGCCCTAGCTTGGTGTTTGAGCATAGCGGGATCGGGCAACGCGTCGTCTTCAGATGGTGGGAGGTGTATGGGCGCCGAAACCGATTTCCAACAGAACCTCGCGAGGTATGTTAGTGCTCTTCCCACATATTCAGCAGTAAAAACCTACTGATGTTCTCGAGCTCGCTAGCAACCATCATCTACACAGCGAACCAACAAATCGAAAAGCCTTCGGTTATCAGGAGCTTGATTAGCGGCGTAAGCTCCGCATTATCACCGCCGTTGTAACGAGTGCGACGAAAGTGATTGTGAAATCTACGCGTTTGTATGGTTTCCTGGAAGTACATGAGATGGGTGTAAGTCCTGGTCCAGAAAACGTACGCGTACAATGCGGCAGTCATGGATGCGCGCGACATTCCCATAATGATGAGTCGAGTAGTCCACAAAGTCACACTTCGGCCATTTCCCAGAGCTGAAAAACTTTAGTACGGCACGCTGAATAAAAGGCAGGTGGTCGTACAAAGGCGATAATATCCGTCTAGCGCGCTGAGAGGTCGTCCATGACACGTATGCTGGCAATAGAACCTACAGCCTTTCTGGCTCAGAAGGGCTTGATGGTAAGTGGAGTAGCATCCATGTAACAAGAGAAAGGTATCATATCCTGCAACTACATTTAACCGTCAATAATTGCATTAACGACAAGGAAATCGCGCACGGTTGTACCGTTTGGAATTATCCTCTGGCATAACGCGTCGAGAACGCCCAAGCAGATAAGTTCAGATCAAGCAGCGATCCAATCCCAAAACTCTTCCCAGACGGCGTAGAGCGCGTTCGTCAAATTCTCTGGTGTATCTCCGTTATCGATTTTCTTCTTCAAGCTTGGTAGAGCGCGACGAAACGGAGGACACGATCTGGAGGAAACGGGTTTCTTGCAGCCGTAAATGGCTTGCCGTGCTCGAGGGAGTCGCCGACATCGACAGAGATTCGGCCGCTGATTCGGCGGCTCGATAGGCGGATCTACAAGATTGATTTGGCCGGCAGACCAGTAAACTTGTTGGTCTAATTCTGGAAAGCATGCTTAATGAAGAACAGATTAGGAGGGTAAAAAACCAGGCGGAATAGGAGCGCACGTTATGTTAAACGCAGAGACAAGACCTGGAATACCAACTAGGCCTTTCTAACTGGTGGCAGGAAAGCAAGTTTGAGGAGCGTGACACTTGACGCGTTGTGACGGAAACCTTCCTTTTCTGCACTACCATGGCCTCCTCCTCCCCTCGCGAGAAACCGATGCGACAGATGACCTAGAATCTACGGTGAATGTTTGGACATGAAGAGAAGAATTACGCGCGGCGCTGGAAGCGTGTCCTTGCTCCTTGCTTGTCCTTCCAACTTTCATCCTAGTAAGAATCTTTCCTTGCAGCTCTGAGCTCTTTGCTATAAGGGCCTAGATAGCAAACCCACGGACGAGTCAGCACGCAAGGACTGTTATTGAAATCAACCATTAACCGTGACGGCAGCCTACAACGTTTGATCTGGTCCAGGATAGAGACATCTAAATATTCTTAGGATTGCAATATAAGTCTGTAACGGTGCGTGCTCCTTTCTCTTTAATGCTTGAGCTAATCGATTCGATAGCTATTATACCTCGTGCAACAGGTCACCTTATTCGAACAGCCTCCGAAACGTATTCGACTCTAGCCCAATCTCATTCCGTGCGCACTATATAACGCGGAGAATCATCACGAGCCTCGTCTATTGGTGGCCCAATCTCTATTCCAAATTCCTCTGATGCCGCATCTGCACACTCCCATCCTCGACATCATATCCACCCGATACGCTTCTGCCGCCAACTTGCACAAACCCACCAAGTTCCCCAAGCACTTCATCTGACGGCTGTGACCTCTCACGGGCGATGCTGAGCCTCTTCCTGATGCCCCGTCTTGACGTGAACGCCCACATGGATTCGCATTAACGTATCCCGGGACCATCCCAAAAACGAACTTGCTTCCTTCCATAAACCTTCTATTGGCCGTGTTCGTCGACGGCAATCCGCTATCCACCGTGGATTCGACACATACAGCGTCGTTTCTGCCGAGTCCCAGTGCACGCATCTTCTGGCTGCGCACTACGCGTACAAAACAGCGCTCTGTGCACCCAAAGTGCTAGACGCGATATTTTTTATCCTCCTACCACCCCTCGCTAAACCGGCGAAAGAGCGTTCCCCGCGCGATGGACAGGTCATAAACGTTATATTATATCTTTACCAAAACCTCATCCGACATCATGCGCTTGCTGGCCACCCATGTCACAGATCTCCTTCTCACCATTTCCGCGAACACCTCGCAGGACCCTCTGTTCTTCTCCCTCAACGCCGTGGTGCTCGAAAACTTGTACCTCCTTACACGATTCGTTCCCCAGCTGTAACCCAAGCTACCAAATCCGCGGCATGGCACGCTTCGGAACCACCATCCAGGTGACATTAAAAGACAGGGCACCATCCAAGCCATTCGTATTGCATAGTGGACACGTCGGTCCCAAAACGTCTGTGACTTCTCTCTCCCAAAAAGCACGCGCTTGCGATCCGACAAAGGTCCCATTCAAAGAGATGGTTGCCCCTCCAGCCGACAAGGCTCTCCGCGAGCTCATGACCGGATTCCTTGAGGGTGCCTTCGACATCATCAAGGACATACTTGCGGAGCGCCCAAAGATTAATGGGGCGACCACCTTCGGGTTCTACGCTTTTCTTCGTGGGTCCTGGTTTTCTTCCTCTCGCGACCAAAGAGCATTGCAGAGGTTACAGAGCGCACGTGGGTCGCTTGGGTGCTGTGCCGCATTCGCGACACACTCCGAACGACAAGCCGAAACGCCTTTGGCGATGCGACGCTGGCGCTGGCGTGCTAAAACAGTTAATTCTGGTGATACGGCAGCTCGAGGACAAGGACACGTTAGTGCGGCAGCTAGTCTATAATGGTGAAACGCTGCATATCGCTCTCAAGCTGAGAATTGACGGCTGTATTCGATTGGTCTACGAGATGTTGCGGGTGCTTGAGGGCAGCGACAAGATGTTCCGCCGAAAGGAAGGTGGCGAGGGTGAAATTAATTGGAGCTTTGACGAGTTTGAAAGTGTAAGCGTATTTCTGTTATCGAAATCATTTCCTAACGAATTTGCCGCAGAGATCCGTTACGCCGCATCCACTGAAATACGTGCTCTCCCTGATGCACAAGTGGTCAAACTCAAGGCGGAAGGTCTCCATTTCAACGTTTCTACCCTCATTCTTCCAAGCGCTCCTTCCGCGAGCTGCCCAAAGAGAAGCCCGTACATTATGTCCTTCGCCAGGTCTTCCAAGGTGTCGCGGAGTACGACTTCTTAGCCCTCATTCTGGAGCAGCAGTGTACGGCCTGGAGGATGGCGCAGCTTCGAGTTCTGTCAGTTCATTTCATTCGGTACAGGATGTCACACTACCATCCCAGTCCCAAGCATCACTGTTGACGTCGTCAAAGGACCTGTTCTGTTGGGTAAGGCTGCGGTGGAGTCATGTATTACCGGCGTGAAAGCGCGAGATTGGAGGAACTGGATTGATTGGTGTCGCGTGCAGGTGTAACGTCCTGTAGAAATATGTTTACTCTTCAGTGTAGAATCGTATGGACTCGTTACAATATCTCATTATTACCTACATCCAGTAAACTTTATTGCTAGTGTTGTTTTGTCCGACTAGTGTCAAACATCTTCGCTTGGTGTATTGAAATCAACCTGTCATGTCACCGAAGTATGAGTGCGCAGTTGTTGTCTTAATGGATAACTCTATCTTTCCTGGGCTCCATCCTGTCACCATTTCGTTGACTGGACACATGTTATTTCCAAATGTTCTTTACTGTACTAAGTACAGACAAGGCTTCAGATGAAATCATGGTAACTGTCCGAGGCAGAAATGATGGAAATATCTAAGTAGTCAGGAGCTGGAACTGAAAGAGACACAAGAATCAGAAAACCCTAAGCCAGAATCTGAGAGTGGAGAAGACACGTCATTCAAGAGACTTATGTCTAAACTCTTTACCAGGTACCACTATGAACCATTGGGTCATAGTGGTCAGTCCGCTATAACCTAGGTTGGGTCCTATGAGAGGTACTGATGAATCTCTAGGATGCACCATCTGTTGTTACTGTAGCGTTTCAACCATAGGTTCGCAGCTTGGGACCCGATATGCCGCGAACTTACAGCGAATAGGTTCGTAACCACTGGCACGAACATGGGAATGACCCGATTTGGACTATCCCGCCGCAGGCGGAACTGAAAATTTTCATTTTTGGAGTGCTGTGCCTGGTTCAGAGGCACTGTGACGCAATATGGGATATATGTAAGTTCACTTCGCCAGCCGCCATGACCCAATATGCAAATATCCGGTCGAAACGCTACAGTATTTCAGATGTCCTCCAGTATAAAGGTTTCAGGCGGTGGAGTGGCGAATGTCTAAGGGATAGATGAGTGAAAGGCATTACTAGTGGTCTCGACCTCCAATCTCTGACGCGGTCTATGGTGTCGATGCAAAGGCGTATCTGGTATGGCATTGTTCCAGATCTGCTCAATGTTTATGACGCTATGCGAATGCCAACACCTAAATTCTGCTTTTCTCGACCTCCAATCTCTGACGCGGTCTATGGTGTCGATGCAAAGGCGTATCTGATTTGTTCAGATCTGCTCAATATTTATAACTCTACGTGAATGCCAATGCCTAAATTCTGCTCCACGTGTATAACTGTGTGAGGTACTGTACTATTACGATCGTAGGTTCAGTGGGTGTGACCTGTGACCCACTGAACCTATTTGGGACAAGGTTCAGGCCGGTCTGAGGTCTGTGACCTATGTAAAATAAGTTCATTCTTATTCTTATCAGAAAGCCAGTAGGAGGAGTTCTTAGCCTAATTCTGACTGCACTATATGGAAAATCAGTAGAATTACACTGTTTTAGGCATAAAATAAGGTGAAAAGTAGGAAAAATGGCTGGAGAGCCTGAATTAGAAGAAAAATCAAATTTGTGACTAATTTTGAACAAGTTCAGAGGCCAAAAAATCCAGTGACCTGCTTATGTAATAGGTTCATTTTTAGGGCCTGTGACCCGTGACCTGAACCTACGATCGTAATAGTACAGTACCTCATTCATAGTACTGTAGCGTTTCGACCGGATATTCTCATATCGGGTCACGCCGGCCTGCGAAGCGAACCTACTGTACTAACGCGACCGTAAGTTCACAGCATGTTATGCATTACGGTTGTGAACCAACTAGCCACTAGTTCATTCAGGGCCCATAGACCATATTGGGGGTAGCCGCCGCGCTGAAATTTGCTGCATTAGGACAGATCCCGACAAAATTTTTGCCTGTTACGCATTATGCAGGCTGATTTAGTTCAATTCACGGTGCCTTGTTACGTGTTACGTGAATTTATAGTCGCGTTAGTACAGTATACATAAAGGATATCGCGCAACGGAGTCTCTGAGCCAGGCACGGCCATCCAAAAATGGAAATTTTCGGTTCCGCCTGCGGCGGAGTCATCCAAATCGGGTAATTCCCACATCCGTGCCTGGTTACGAACCTATCCGCTGTAGGTTCACAGCATATCGCGTCACATGCTGCGAACCTACGGTCGAAACACTACAGTATGACACTCTTAAGAGCTCTCACTGTCACCAGATGTAAAGTTAGGTTCAGAACAAGCCCGCTTATGGAAGCTTTCAGATGGGACCTCATTACCTCGGTCCTAGCTTCATAAGGGGCTTGCTTCAAGATGACAAAATAAGAGGGTTCATTGTCGTTGGCCTACTGGTCTACCACTCACTTCTCCTTACATACTTAAGTGACCAAAGGTGTTCCTAAGATGTATATTGAAGACTTCGACTATGTAAAATACTGTAGTGTTTCGACTGTAGGTTCGCAGCATGTGACGCGATATGCCGCGAACCTACAGCGAATAGGTTCATAACCAGGCACGGATGCGGGAATTACCTGATTTGGATGACTCCGCCGCAGGCGGAACCGAAAATTTCCATTTTTGGATGGCCATGCCTGGCTCGAAGGCTCCGTGATGCAATATCCTTTATGTATAGGTTCGCTTCGCAGGCCGGTGTGACCCGATATGAGAATATCCGCTCGAAACGCTACAGTATTTTATTTTTTGTTTGGTGGCTGCATAGAAGAGTCTGTGTCTGCATCACACACTCGGAGATCCCTCTACCTGTAAGTGCATGAACACTTACAGGAATCAGGACTTTCGACAGGTTATGATGATATATGATAGGAATATGCTACTGTACTGTACTATTACGATCGTAGGTTCAGGTCACGGGTCACAGGCCCTAAAAATGAACCTATTACATAAGCAGGTCACTGGATTTTTTGGCCTCTGAACTTGTTCAAAATTAGTCACAAATTTGATTTTTCTTCTAATTCAGGCTCTCCAGCCATTTTTCCTACTTTTCACCTTATTTTATGCCTAAAACAGTGTAATTCTACTGATTTTCCATATAGTGCAGTCAGAATTAGGCTAAGAACTCCTCCTACTGGCTTTCTGATAAGAATAAGAATGAACTTATTTTACATAGGTCACAGACCTCAGACCGGCCTGAACCTTGTCCCAAATAGGTTCAGTGGGTCACAGGTCACACCCACTGAACCTACGATCGTAATAGTACAGTAGTATTTCGATCAATTCGTCGTCCTATTTTCGTGTGACCAAGTGATCGAGATTTTATTTTCGTCGATTTCCTTATATAGGTATTCCCGATGCGGCGGAGCTGCGTCGGGGGCGTCGGGACACCGTCAGGGGCCCCGCCGAGGCGATTTTGCTGTGACTTATGTGACATTTCGTCAAATTCGTTGGTCCTGTGACCAGTGACCAACGAATTGAATGAAATAGTACAGTATCTAGGGAATTTATAGGAGCTCTGCGATCCATATTTTTGGATGCCTGTGCTTGGCTAAGAAGCACCGTGATCCGATATGCTATATGTATAGGTTCAGTTCGCAGGCCCGTGTGACCCGATATGAGAATATATGGTCGAAACACTACAGTATGTTTCATCAGAGGCTTACGCTGCAGCAAGCCTAACAAATCATTAAAATAGCGCGTGTTCATCACATCTGGAAACGGAGTTACTATTGAGTACATCATGGAAAAGGGATCAGCCTGCGTGGAAGCATTCTGTGACATTACTCACCTGGTAGCCAACTTCTCTGATGACGAGGATCGCTTAAGGCATTTCCAAGGAAGTTCGCTGTAATGAAGACATGAGAGCCCTTGTCGAGGATATAATCATGAAAGGAATTCTCGACACATCAAAAGTTCCAGGCCAGAGTCGCTTCATCCCAGCTCTGCAGAAACCAACCAAATCAAAAGTCCCGAAGCCTGTTCAATCTGCTACTGTACTATTACGACCGTATGTTCACGTCACAGGTCACAAGCCCTCCTTATCTCTTAATCAGACACCAGAAATCGCCTCCAATCACTTATCAGGCATGGGAAGGTCAAAAAAAATAAATATTTGTGAACATACAGTCGTAATAGTACAGTATCGTTGATATCATCGCGGAAGGCGCACAGAGCTGGCAAGATGGGAAGTGGACAGATTTCTTGAAAAGTACAACTTTTGATCCGGCGGTTGGATATCCTATCACGGATGAGGGTCCACGAGAGGCATTGAGGGACATTCACCTCGACAATGGTACTGCTTTCGACGCAGTCGACACAAATCCTCTAGAATTTGACTCCCACACGAAGATCTTTTTGGCGATGGCAGACTAGGAGGAGGCGACGAGTTTAGCACAGGTGAAATTGACCTCCAATAGATCATGGATTCTTGGGAGTTGAGCCAGGAGTAGGATAGTTGAGGAGATGCAGATATGGATTGCGGGGTTGTGGTGTTGAGGGTGGCGCAGACGACGGAGTGGCAGGTATTAGTGGTGGAGGTTAATTATGAGTAGGAATAGGTATTTGTGAAGATGTCGAGGGTCGTGGTGTATATTGTCGAAGGAATGAGTATAGATTAAGAGAACTCTGAGATCTGGTTCCAGATGTCTGCAGCGGCGCAGGAACAGAGGAAGCACCAGCAACTGGTGTTAAGGGCATTGTTGCTAGTAGCATAGAGCAAGACACGAGTTTCGGCCAAGGCAGGTAACTCGCAGGTAACCTGCGACTCGCGACTCGCGACCCGGGTCGCACGCAAGTTGCAAGTTTGACTTTGGAGAATTCGGCAGGTACTTGCGTAGACTCACCTCAAGTTTCTTTAGTAAGATACTGTATAATAGTAGTGATTTAAGCATTGTTATAGGTAGAACATCACTCAATAAAGCTTAAACACACTCTAGAGATGATGTGTGACCTCACTTCATACTCATATTAGGAAGATTTAGCTTGAAAAAAACTCGCCTACTCGCGAGTTTTGGACCCGCGACTTGCAAGTTGGAAACAAGTCGCAAGTCCGGCTTTCAATTGTGCAAACTCGCGCAAACTCGACCCGCCAGACCCAGGTTTAGACTCGTGGCATGCTCTAGTTGCTAGCTTAGAGCTCTTACCTGTGGCGCGTGGTACAGGACGGGAGACACTAGGAGTTGCCAGACCACCTGGACCGGTAACTGCCTTACTCGGGGCAAGCTGTGATAGAGGTACATACAGTACACTTGTGAGAAGTACATCAGCATGCTAGCATCTGTATGAGAGTGTATGTGGGGGTATGTGGGGGTATGTGGCATACCTCACATACCAAAATCGGCGGTATGTGGCAAAAGGGACGTGCATGTGGGGTATGTAGAATATATACCCCACATACAGCTCACATACAGCTCACATACCCAGTTCATACGGTACCATACCGCCATACCATACTATTCTGGACAATTCGTTGATATCAAATCATACAGTGTGAAGAAAGAAAGCAATCCATTCAAGCTATGGTACGAAACACAGACTCCAGAGTACATAACTAGTGGCTCACAGGAGCCAGCACGACTGCTCCATCGTCATCACTCATCTACAGTGCTGAACCCCTGGCAACCACGCACTCTGAATCCCGTTACAACTAGTCAAACATTAGGAACGATGCAACCAGAAATAAAAATGGCTTACAATTTTGTTCGGCGTGCACTCGAGGCTTGAGCGCCACCTTGGGCTGCCTGGAGCGTGAGCGTCATCGCGGTGATGAAGGGCAGATTCGGTATGAGCTGCGCGCGCACCTGCGCCGTCGCAGATCCCAGTGATCTCGACCCACACCGGAACACCGACACCCGTGGAATACCCCAATGAAAAGTTCCTGGTCTCTCCATCCTCAGAGAAGTGGCAGCATCGTCGTTGACCATCTGGTTAATCGTGCCGTCTACCGGTTATCGCGTCATCGTATTCCCTGATCATCGTGCGCGAGGTCCTCGTCCATTAGCCTCCTCGTCCGTTGGTCTCCTCGTCCGTTGATCTCCTCGTCCGGTGGTCTCCTCGTCCGTTGGTCTCCTCGTACGGTGGTCTCCTCGTCCGTTGGTCCGTTAGTCTCCTTGTCCATATCAGTTGTCGTGGTCGTGGCCTCGTCCATCGGTCACTCTGAGTCGTCTCTCGGTCGTCCTCCTTGTCACCAGTCCTTGTCGTCATCCAGTTCACATCGTCATCGGTTGTCCTCGTCCACAAATTATCGGTCATCCTCAGGCTGTCCTGGTCCTGGTCGCTTGTCCTCGTCGGGTCCGCAGCCTCGTCTGGTCCTTGTCCTTCATCCTCGGCGCATGTCCGTCCTCATATCCGTCCTTGGTGCATCGTCCACATCGCTTGCTCATGCTCGCCCGCATTGCTGATCCCTCAACAGCGTCGTTGAGGACTTCCGACTTGAGTAATGATGAGCGCGGGAGGAAAGAAGCGTAGCTAGTCGGACTTTGAAAAATCAAAATGAACATGCATGCACGTGTACTGATCCGGTGCACGGACCATGCTTTTACCGAGACTAAATTGAGAGTTGACATCCAAATCGGTTGCTAACATTGCTAAAAAGCCTGAAGTTCCCGTTACGACCAGCAGAGTATGTCGCAGACTGCTCTTGTGCCTGTTTGCAGGATTGGAAACATGGCACAGTGGCGCATGTCGATGGGCCTTGGTTGTTTGATGTATGCTACGTATGTAAGGCATGTAAAGTCTGACCGGTATGTGACTCAACTTCGCACATGCTGGACATACCAAGTTTATACCATCCATACCAATATATACCGCTCACACAGATGCTAGAATGCTGTAGTAGGCATGAAGAGGTTGACAAGATCATCGTTAATGCCTGAGGTGGTGGGAGGAGGTATGGGGGTCTGAAAAGAAGTTGATTGTATTCGCGAAGACGAGCCTGATGCACGAGGTGAAAAGGTAGGCTGCACCAGCCGTGGCCACGAGGGTGAGAGTAACATATTGATGATATTATCACCAACCCACTGCTTCTTTAATACTTTAATACGCGCCATTGAGATGGCGGTGTTGCGACAATGACAGGAAGAGAGTCGCGCAATTTGTAATAGCCTGTGCAAGTTCTGCAAGATCGAAATGCGACGTGAAATCCAGTTTAATAACAGCAAGAATTGATTTCATCATCCTACTTCGCTGCTTAGTGAAAGCCGGAGCAGCCTTCACTAAAGCGTCAGCTGCTTCTGCAGCAGGAACACCTCTGGTGTAAGGAATACACTGCAGCTGTGAGATCGCCACATGAGATTTTGCTGGTCTTCCAGATCCTTTCGAAGATGACGGATCTCAGTTTCTGGAAGACCTCGCCCTTGGTATGATGTATGAGCACGATAATAACTTGATGCACTACCTTGCGATGCTCCAGAAGTGACAGAGAGCGAAGATGAAGGACGAGATGGTGGAGCTGTGACACTCTTGAGAGCTCTTAGTGCCGCAGATGCAACATTACGACAGAGGTACATCTGTTGTTGGTTTGGATGTCCTCCAGTATAAAGGTTTCAGGCGGTGGAGTGGCGAATGTCTGAGGGATAGATGAGTGAAAGGCATTCCTAGTGGTTTCGACCTCCAATCTCTGTCGATATTTATAGGTGTCGATGCAAAGGCGTATCTGGTATGGCATTGTTCCAGATCTGCTCAATGTTTATGACGCTATGCGAATGTCAACACCTAAATTCTGCTTTTCTCAACCTCCAATCTCTAACGCGGTCTATGGTGTCGATGCAAAGGCGTATCTGGTATGGCATTGTTCCACATCTGCTCAATGTTTATGACGCTATGCAAATGCCAATGCCTAAATTCCGCTCTACGTAGATACCTGTGTGAGGTACCTTATTCATAGTGTGACACTCTTGAGAGCTCTTAGTGCCCGCAGATGCAACATTACGACAGAGGTACATCTGTTGTTGGTTTGGATGTCCTCCAGTATAAAGGTTTCAGACGGTGGAGTGGCGAATGTCTAAGGGATAGCTGAGTGAAAGGCATTACTAGTGGTCTCAACCTCCAATCTCTGATGCGGTCTATGGTGTCGATGCAAAGGCGTATCTGGTATGGCATTGTTCCAGATCTGCTCAATGTTTATGACGCTATGCGCATGCCAACACCTAAATTCTGCTTTTCTCAACCTCCAATCTCTAACGCGGTCTATGGTGTCGATGCAAAGGCGTATCTGGTATGGCATTGTTCCACATCTGCTCAATGTTTATGACGCTATGCAAATGCCAATGCCTAAATTCCGCTCTACGTAGATACCTGTGTGAGGTACCTTATTCATAGTGTGACACTCTTGAGAGCTCTTAGTGCCGCAGATGCAACATTACGACAGAGGTACATCTGTTGTTGGTTTGGATGTCCTCCAGTATAAAGGTTTCAGACGGTGGAGTGGCGAATGTCTAAGGGATAGCTGAGTGAAAGGCATTACTAGTGGTCTCAACCTCCAATCTCTGATGCGGTCTATGGTGTCGATGCAAAGGCGTATCTGGTATGGCATTGTTCCAGATCTGCTCAATGTTTATGACGCTATGCGCATGCCAACACCTAAATTCTGCTTTTCTCAACCTCCAATCTCTAACGCGGTCTATGGTGTCGATGCAAAGGCGTATCTGGTATGGCATTGTTCCACATCTGCTCAATGTTGATGACGCTATGCAAATGCCAATGCCTAAATTCCGCTCTACGTAGATACCTGTGTGAGGTACCTTATTCATAGTGTGACACTCTTGAGAGCTCTTAGTGCCGCAGATGCAACATTACGACAGAGGTACATCTGTTGTTGGTTTGGATGTCCTCCAGTATAAAGGTTTCAGACGGTGGAGTGGCGAATGTCTAAGGGATAGCTGAGTGAAAGGCATTACTAGTGGTCTCAACCTCCAATCTCTGATGCGGTCTATGGTGTCGATGCAAAGGCGTATCTGGTATGGCATTGTTCCAGATCTGCTCAATGTTTATGACGCTATGCGCATGCCAACACCTAAATTCTGCTTTTCTCAACCTCCAATCTCTAACGCGGTCTATGGTGTCGATGCAAAGGCGTATCTGGTATGGCATTGTTCCAGATCTGCTCAATGTTTATGACGCTATGCGCATGCCAACACCTAAATTCTGCTTTTCTCAACCTCCAATCTCTAACGCGGTCTATGGTGTCGATGCAAAGGCGTATCTGGTATGGCATTGTTCCACATCTGCTCAATGTTTATGACGCTATGCAAATGCCAATGCCTAAATTCCGCTCTACGTAGATACCTGTGTGAGGTACCTTATTCATAGTGTGACACTCTTGAGAGCTCTTAGTGCCGCAGATGCAACATTACGACAGAGGTACATCTGTTGTTGGTTTGGATGTCCTCCAGTATAAAGGTTTCAGGCCGTGGAGTGGCGAATGTCTAAGGGATAGCTGAGTGAAAGGCATTATTAGTGGTCTCGACCTCCAATCTCTGACGCGGTCTATGGTGTCGATGCAAAGGCGTATCTGGTATGGCATTGTTCCAGATCTGCTCAATGTTTATGACGCTATGCGCATGCCAACACCTAAATTCTGCTTTTCTCAACCTCCAATCTCTAACGCGGTCTATGGTGTCGATGCAAAGGCGTATCTGGTATGGCATTGTTCCAGATCTGCTCAATGTTTATGACGCTATGCGCATGCCAACACCTAAATTCTGCTTTTCTCAACCTCCAATCTCTAACGCGGTCTATGGTGTCGATGCAAAGGCGTATCTGGTATGGCATTGTTCCACATCTGCTCAATGTTTATGACGCTATGCAAATGCCAATGCCTAAATTCCGCTCTACGTAGATACCTGTGTGAGGTACCTTATTCATAGTGTGACACTCTTGAGAGCTCTTAGTGCCGCAGATGCAACATTACGACAGAGGTACATCTGTTGTTGGTTTGGATGTCCTCCAGTATAAAGGTTTCAGACGGTGGAGTGGCGAATGTCTAAGGGATAGCTGAGTGAAAGGCATTACTAGTGGTCTCAACCTCCAATCTCTGATGCGGTCTATGGTGTCGATGCAAAGGCGTATCTGGTATGGCATTGTTCCAGATCTGCTCAATGTTTATGATGACTATGCGCATGCCAACACCTAAATTCTGCTTTTCTCAACCTCCAATCTCTAACGCGGTCTATGGTGTCGATGCAAAGGCGTATCTGGTATGGCATTGTTCCAGATCTGCTCAATGTTTATGACGCTATGCGCATGCCAACACCTAAATTCTGCTTTTCTCAACCTCCAATCTCTAACGCGGTCTATGGTGTCGATGCAAAGGCGTATCTGGTATGGCATTGTTCCACATCTGCTCAATGTTTATGACGCTATGCAAATGCAATGCCTAAATTCCGCTCTACGTAGATACCTGTGTGAGGTACCTTATTCATAGTGTGACACTCTTGAGAGCTCTTAGTGCCGCAGATGCAACATTACGACAGAGGTACATCTGTTGTTGGTTTGGATGTCCTCCAGTATAAAGGTTTCAGGCCGTGGAGTGGCGAATGTCTAAGGGATAGCTGAGTGAAAGGCATTATTAGTGGTCTCGACCTCCAATCTCTGACGCGGTCTATGGTGTCGATGCAAAGGCGTATCTGGTATGGCATTGTTCCAGATCTGCTCAATGTTTATGACGCTATGCGCATGCCAACACCTAAATTCTGCTTTTCTCAACCTCCAATCTCTAACGCGGTCTATGGTGTCGATGCAAAGGCGTATCTGGTATGGCATTGTTCCACATCTGCTCAATGTTTATGACGCTATGCAAATGCCAATGCCTAAATTCCGCTCTACGTAGATACCTGTGTGAGGTACCTTATTCATAGTGTGACACTCTTGAGTGCTCTTAGTGCCCGCAGATGCAACATTACGACAGAGGTACATCTGTTGTTGGTTTGGATGTCCTCCAGTATAAAGGTTTCAGGCGGTGGAGTGGCGAATGTCTAAGGGATAGCTGAGTGAAAGGCATTATTAGTGGTCTCGACCTCCAATCTCTGACGCGGTCTATGGTGTCGATGCAAAGGCGTATCTGGTATGGCATTGTTCCAGATCTGCTCAATGTTTATGACGCTATGCGCATGCCAACACCTAAATTCTGCTTTTCTCAACCTCCAATCTCTAACGCGGTCTATGGTGTCGATGCAAAGGCGTATCTGGTATGGCATTGTTCCAGATCTGCTCAATGTTTATGACGCTATGCGCATGCCAACACCTAAATTCTGCTTTTCTCAACCTCCAATCTCTAACGCGGTCTATGGTGTCGATGCAAAGGCGTATCTGGTATGGCATTGTTCCACATCTGCTCAATGTTTATGACGCTATGCGCATGCCAACACCTAAATTCTGCTTTTCTCAACCTCCAATCTCTAACGCGGTCTATGGTGTCGATGCAAAGGCGTATCTGGTATGGCATTGTTCCAGATCTGCTCAATGTTTATGACGCTATGCGCATGCCAACACCTAAATTCTGCTTTTCTCAACCTCCAATCTCTAACGCGGTCTATGGTGTCGATGCAAAGGCGTATCTGGTATGGCATTGTTCCACATCTGCTCAATGTTTATGACGCTATGCGCATGCCAACACCTAAATTCTGCTTTTCTCAACCTCCAATCTCTAACGCGGTCTATGGTGTCGATGCAAAGGCGTATCTGGTATGGCATTGTTCCACATCTGCTCAATGTTTATGACGCTATGCGAATGCCAACACCTAAATTCTGCTTTTCTCGACCTCCAATCTCTGGCGCGGTCTATGGTGTCGATGCAAAGGCGTATCTGGTATGGCATTGTTCCAGATCTGCTCAATGTTTATGACGCTATGCGCATGCCAACACCTAAATTCTGCTTTTCTCAACCTCCAATCTCTAACGCGGTCTATGGTGTCGATGCAAAGGCGTATCTGGTATGGCATTGTTCCACATCTGCTCAATGTTTATGACGCTATGCAAATGCCAATGCCTAAATTCCGCTCTCACGTAGATACCTGTGTGAGGTACCTTATTCATAGTGTGACACTCTTGAGTGCTCTTAGTGCCCGCAGATGCAACATTACGACAGAGGTACATCTGGTGTTGGTTTGGATGTCCTCCAGTATAAAGGTTTCAGACGGTGGAGTGGCGAATGTCTAAGGGATAGCTGAGTGAAAGGCATTACTAGTGGTCTCAACCTCCAATCTCTGATGCGGTCTATGGTGTCGATGCAAAGGCGTATCTGGTATGGCATTGTTCCAGATCTGCTCAATGTTTATGACGCTATGCGCATGCCAACACCTAAATTCTGCTTTTCTCAACCTCCAATCTCTAACGCGGTCTATGGTGTCGATGCAAAGGCGTATCTGGTATGGCATTGTTCCACATCTGCTCAATGTTTATGACGCTATGCAAATGCCAATGCCTAAATTCCGCTCTACGTAGATACCTGTGTAAGGTACCTTATTCATAGTGTGACACTCTTGAGAGCTCTTAGTGCCGCAGATGCAACATTACGACAGAGGTACATCTGGTGTTGGTTTGGATGTCCTCCAGTATAAAGGTTTCAGACGGTGGAGTGGCGAATGTCTAAGGGATAGCTGAGTGAAAGGCATTATTAGTGGTCTCGACCTCCAATCTCTGACGCGGTCTATGGTGTCGATGCAAAGGCGTATCTGGTATGGCATTGTTCCAGATCTGCTCAATGTTTATGACGCTATGCGCATGCCAACACCTAAATTCTGCTTTTCTCAACCTCCAATCTCTAACGCGGTCTATGGTGTCGATGCAAAGGCGTATCTGGTATGGCATTGTTCCACATCTGCTCAATGTTTATGACGCTATGCAAATGCCAATGCCTAAATTCCGCTCTACGTAGATACCTGTGTAAGGTACCTTATTCATAGTGTGACACTCTTGAGAGCTCTTAGTGCCGCAGATGCAACATTACGACAGAGGTACATCTGGTGTTGGTTTGGATGTCCTCCAGTATAAAGGTTTCAGACGGTGGAGTGGCGAATGTCTAAGGGATAGCTGAGTGAAAGGCATTACTAGTGGTCTCAACCTCCAATCTCTGATGCGGTCTATGGTGTCGATGCAAAGGCGTATCTGGTATGGCATTGTTCCAGATCTGCTCAATGTTTATGACGCTATGCGCATGCCAACACCTAAATTCTGCTTTTCTCAACCTCCAATCTCTAACGCGGTCTATGGTGTCGATGCAAAGGCGTATCTGGTATGGCATTGTTCCACATCTGCTCAATGTTTATGACGCTATGCAAATGCCAATGCCTAAATTCCGCTCTACGTAGATACCTGTGTGAGGTACCTTATTCATAGTGTGACACTCTTGAGTGCTCTTCGTGCCCGCAGATGCAACATGACGACAGAGGTACATCTGTTGTTGGTTTGGATGTCCTCCAGTATAAAGGTTTCAGGCGGTGGAGTGGCGAATGTCTAAGGGATAGCTGAGTGAAAGGCATTATTAGTGGTCTCGACCTCCAATCTCTGACGCGGTCTATGGTGTCGATGCAAAGGCGTATCTGGTATGGCATTGTTCCAGATCTGCTCAATGTTTATGACGCTATGCGCATGCCAACACCTAAATTCTGCTTTTCTCAACCTCCAATCTCTAACGCGGTCTATGGTGTCGATGCAAAGGCGTATCTGGTATGGCATTGTTCCAGATCTGCTCAATGTTTATGACGCTATGCGCATGCCAACACCTAAATTCTGCTTTTCTCAACCTCCAATCTCTAACGCGGTCTATGGTGTCGATGCAAAGGCGTATCTGGTATGGCATTGTTCCACATCTGCTCAATGTTTATGACGCTATGCGCATGCCAACACCTAAATTCTGCTTTTCTCAACCTCCAATCTCTAACGCGGTCTATGGTGTCGATGCAAAGGCGTATCTGGTATGGCATTGTTCCAGATCTGCTCAATGTTTATGACGCTATGCGCATGCCAACACCTAAATTCTGCTTTTCTCAACCTCCAATCTCTAACGCGGTCTATGGTGTCGATGCAAAGGCGTATCTGGTATGGCATTGTTCCACATCTGCTCAATGTTTATGACGCTATGCGCATGCCAACACCTAAATTCTGCTTTTCTCAACCTCCAATCTCTAACGCGGTCTATGGTGTCGATGCAAAGGCGTATCTGGTATGGCATTGTTCCACATCTGCTCAATGTTTATGACGCTATGCGAATGCCAACACCTAAATTCTGCTTTTCTCGACCTCCAATCTCTGGCGCGGTCTATGGTGTCGATGCAAAGGCGTATCTGGTATGGCATTGTTCCAGATCTGCTCAATGTTTATGACGCTATGCGCATGCCAACACCTAAATTCTGCTTTTCTCAACCTCCAATCTCTAACGCGGTCTATGGTGTCGATGCAAAGGCGTATCTGGTATGGCATTGTTCCACATCTGCTCAATGTTTATGACGCTATGCAAATGCCAATGCCTAAATTCCGCTCTACGTAGATACCTGTGTGAGGTACCTTATTCATAGTGTGACACTCTTGAGTGCTCTTAGTGCCCGCAGATGCAACATTACGACAGAGGTACATCTGGTGTTGGTTTGGATGTCCTCCAGTATAAAGGTTTCAGACGGTGGAGTGGCGAATGTCTAAGGGATAGCTGAGTGAAAGGCATTATTAGTGGTCTCGACCTCCAATCTCTGACGCGGTCTATGGTGTCGATGCAAAGGCGTATCTGGTATGGCATTTTTCCAGATCTGCTCAATGTTTATGACGCTATGCAAATGCCACTGCCTAAATTCTGCTTTTCTCGACCTCCAATCTCTGGCGCGGTCTATGGTGTCGATGCAAAGGCGTATCTGGTATGGCATTTTTCCAGATCTGCTCAATGTTTATGACGCTATGCAAATGCCAATGCCTAAATTCCGCTCTACGTAGATACCTGTGTGAGGTACCTTATTCATAGTGTGACACTCTTGAGAGCTCTTAGTGCCCGCAGATGCAACATTACGACAGAGGTACATCTGGTGTTGGTTTGGATGTCCTCCAGTATAAAGGTTTCAGACGGTGGAGTGGCGAATGTCTAAGGGATAGCTGAGTGAAAGGCATTATTAGTGGTCTCGACCTCCAATCTCTGACGCGGTCTATGGTGTCGATGCAAAGGCGTATCTGGTATGGCATTGTTCCAGATCTGCTCAATGTTTATGACGCTATGCGCATGCCAACACCTAAATTCTGCTTTTCTCAACCTCCAATCTCTAACGCGGTCTATGGTGTCGATGCAAAGGCGTATCTGGTATGGCATTGTTCCACATCTGCTCAATGTTTATGACGCTATGCAAATGCCAATGCCTAAATTCCGCTCTACGTAGATACCTGTGTGAGGTACCTTATTCATAGTGTGACACTCTTGAGAGCTCTTAGTGCCGCAGATGCAACATTACGACAGAGGTACATCTGTTGTTGGTTTGGATGTCCTCCAGTATAAAGGTTTCAGACGGTGGAGTGGCGAATGTCTAAGGGATAGCTGAGTGAAAGGCATTACTAGTGGTCTCAACCTCCAATCTCTGACGCGGTCTATGGTGTCGATGCAAAGGCGTATCTGGTATGGCATTGTTCCAGATCTGCTCAATGTTTATGACGCTATGCAAATGCCAATGCCTAAATTCTGCTTTTCTCGACCGCCAATCTCTGGCGCGGTCTATGGTGTCGATGCAAAGGCGTATCTGGTATGGCATTGTTCCACATCTGCTCAATGTTTATGACGCTATGCAAATGCCAATGCCTAAATTCCGCTCTACGTAGATACCTGTGTGAGGTACCTTATTCATAGTGTGACACTCTTGAGTGCTCTTAGTGCCCGCAGATGCAACATTACGACAGAGGTACATCTGGTGTTGGTTTGGATGTCCTCCAGTATAAAGGTTTCAGACGGTGGAGTGGCGAATGTCTAAGGGATAGCTGAGTGAAAGGCATTACTAGTGGTCTCAACCTCCAATCTCTGACGCGGTCTATGGTGTCGATGCAAAGGCGTATCTGGTATGGCATTGTTCCAGATCTGCTCAATGTTTATGACGCTATGCGAATGTCAACACCTAAATTCTGCTTTTCTCGACCTCCAATCTCTGACGCGGTCTATGGTGTCGATGCAAAGGCGTATCTGGTATGGCATTGTTCCAGATCTGCTCAATGTTTATGACGCTATGCGAATGTCAACACCTAAATTCTGCTTTTCTCGACCTCCAATCTCTGACGCGGTCTATGGTGTCGATGCAAAGGCGTATCTGGTATGGCATTTTTCCAGATCTGCTCAATGTTTATGATGCTATGCGAATGCCAATGCCTAAATTCCGCTCTACGTAGATACCTGTGTGAGGTACCTCATTCATAGTGTGACACTCTTGAGTGCTCTTAGTGCCCGCAGATGCAATGTTACGACAGAGGTACATCTGGTGTTGTTTTGGATGTCCTCCAGTAGAAAGGTTTCAGGCGGTGGAGTGGCGAATGTCTAAGGGATAGCTGAGTGAAAGGCATTATTAGTGGTCTCGACCTCCAATCTCTGACGCGGTCTATAGTGTCGATGCAAAGGCGTATCTGGTATGGCATTGTTCCAGATCTGCTCAATGTTTATGATGCTATGCAAATGCCAAGACCTAAATTCTGCTTTTCTCAACCTCCAATCTCTGGCGCGGTCTATAGTGTCGATGCAAAGGCGTATCTGGTATGGCATTGTTCCACATCTGCTCAATGTTTATGACGCTATGCAAATGCCAATGCCTAAATTCCGCTCTACGTAGATACCTGTGTGAGGTACCTTATTCATAGTGTGACACTCTTGAGAGCTCTTAGTGCCCGCAGATGCAACATTACGACAGAGGTACATCTGTTGTTGGTTTGGATGTCCTCCAGTATAAAGGTTTCAGACGGTGGAGTGGCGAATGTCTAAGGGATAGCTGAGTGAAAGGCATTACTAGTGGTCTCAACCTCCAATCTCTGACGCGGTCTATGGTGTCGATGCAAAGGCGTATCTGGTATGGCATTGTTCCAGATCTGCTCAATGTTTATGATGCTATGCGAATGCCAACACCTAAATTCTGCTTTTCTCGACCTCCAATCTCTGACGCGGTCTATGGTGTCGATGCAAAGGCGTATCTGGTATGGCATTGTTCCAGATTTGCTCAATGTTTATGATGCTATGCGCATGCCAACACCTAAATTCTGCTTTTCTCAACCTCCAATCTCTAACGCGGTCTATGGTGTCGATGCAAAGGCGTATCTGGTATGGCATTGTTCCACATCTGCTCAATGTTTATGACGCTATGCAAATGCCAATGCCTAAATTCCGCTCTACGTAGATACCTGTGTGAGGTACCTCATTCATAGTGTGACACTCTTGAGTGCTCTTAGTGCCCGCAGATGCAATGTTACGACAGAGGTACATCTGGTGTTGTTTTGGATGTCCTCCAGTAGAAAGGTTTCAGGCGGTGGAGTGGCGAATGTCTAAGGGATAGCTGAGTGAAAGGCATTATTAGTGGTCTCGACCTCCAATCTCTGACGCGGTCTATGGTGTCGATGCAAAGGCGTATCTGGTATGGCATTGTTCCAGATCTGCTCAATGTTTATGACGCTATGCGCGAATGTCAACACCTAAATTCTGCTTTTCTCGACCTCCAATCTCTGACGCGGTCTATGGTGTCGATGCAAAGGCGTATCTGGTATGGCATTGTTCCAGATCTGCTCAATGTTTATGACGCTATGCGAATGTCAACACCTAAATTCTGCTTTTCTCGACCTCCAATCTCTGACGCGGTCTATGGTGTCGATGCAAAGGCGTATCTGGTATGGCATTGTTCCAGATTTGCTCAATGTTTATGATGCTATGCGCATGCCAACACCTAAATTCTGCTTTTCTCAACCTCCAATCTCTAACGCGGTCTATGGTGTCGATGCAAAGGCGTATCTGGTATGGCATTGTTCCACATCTGCTCAATGTTTATGATGCTATGCGAATGCCAATGCCTAAATTCCGCTCTCGTAGATACTTGTGTGAGGTACCTCATTCATAGTGTGACACTCTTGAGTGCTCTTAGTGCCCGCAGATGCAATGTTACGACAGAGGTACATCTGGTGTTGTTTTGGATGTCCTCCAGTAGAAAGGTTTCAGGCGGTGGAGTGGCGAATGTCTAAGGGATAGCTGAGTGAAAGGCATTATTAGTGGTCTCGACCTCTAATCTCTGACGCGGTCTATGGTGTCGATGCAAAGGCGTATCTGGTATGGCATTGTTCCAGATTTGCTCAATGTTTATGATGCTATGCGCATGCCAACACCTAAATTCTGCTTTTCTCAACCTCCAATCTCTAACGCGGTCTATGGTGTCGATGCAAAGGCGTATCTGGTATGGCATTGTTCCACATCTGCTCAATGTTTATGATGCTATGCGAATGCCAAGGCCTAAATTCCGCTCTACGTAGATACCTGTGTGAGGTACCTCATTCATAGTGTGACACTCTTGAGTGCTCTTAGTGCCCGCAGATGCAATGTTATACATCTGGTGTTGTTTTGGAGGTCCTCCAGTAGAAAGGTTTCAGGCGGTGGAGTGGCGAATGTCTAAGGGATAGCTGAGTGAAAGGCATTATTAGTGGTCTCGACCTCCAATCTCTGACGCGGTCTATGGTGTCGATGCAAAGGCATATCTGGTATGGCATTGTTCCAGATCTGCTCAATGTTTATGATGCTATGCGAATGCCAACACCTAAATTCTGCTTTTCTCGACCTCCAATCTCTGGCGCGGTCTATGGTGTCGATGCAAAGGCGTATCTGGTATGGCATTGTTCCAGATCTGCTCAATGTTTATGATGCTATGCGAATGCCAATGCCTAAATTCCGCTCTACGTAGATACCTGTGTGAGGTACCTCATTCATAGTGTGACACTCTTGAGTGCTCTTAGTGCCCGCAGATGCAATGTTACGACAGAGGTACATCTGGTGTTGTTTTGGATGTCCTCCAGAAGAAAGGTTTCAGGCGGTGGAGTGGCGAATGTCTAAGGGATAGCTGAGTGAAAGGCATTATTAGTGGTCTCGACCTCCAATCTCTGACGCGGTCTATGGTGTCGATGCAAAGGCGTATCTGGTATGGCATTGTTCCAGATCTGCTCAATGTTTATGATGCTATGCGAATGCCAACACCTAAATTCTGCTTTTCTCAACCTCCAATCTCTAACGCGGTCTATGGTGTCGATGCAAAGGCGTATCTGGTATGGCATTGTTCCACATCTGCTCAATGTTTATGACGCTATGCGCATGCCAACACCTAAATTCTGCTTTTCTCAACCTCCAATCTCTAACGCGGTCTATGGTGTCGATGCAAAGGCGTATCTGGTATGGCATTGTTCCACATCTGCTCAATGTTTATGATGCTATGCGAATGCCAATGCCTAAATTCCGCTCTACGTAGATACTTGTGTGAGGTACCTCATTCATAGTGTGACACTCTTGAGTGCTCTTAGTGCCCGCAGATGCAATGTTACGACAGAGGTACATCTGGTGTTGTTTTGGATGTCCTCCAGTAGAAAGGTTTCAGGCGGTGGAGTGGCGAATGTCTAAGGGATAGCTGAGTGAAAGGCATTATTAGTGGTCTCGACCTCCAATCTCTGACGCGGTCTATGGTGTCGATGCAAAGGCGTATCTGGTATGGCATTGTTCCAGATCTGCTCAATGTTTATGATGCTATGCGAATGCCAACACCTAAATTCTGCTTTTCTCAACCTCCAATCTCTAACGCGGTCTATGGTGTCGATGCAAAGGCGTATCTGGTATGGCATTGTTCCACATCTGCTCAATGTTTATGATGCTATGCGAATGCCAACACCTAAATTCTGCTTTTCTCAACCTCCAATCTCTAACGCGGTCTATGGTGTCGATGCAAAGGCGTATCTGGTATGGCATTGTTCCACATCTGCTCAATGTTTATGACGCTATGCAAATGCCAATGCCTAAATTCCGCTCTACGTAGATACCTGTGTGAGGTACCTCATTCATAGTGTGACACTCTTGAGTGCTCTTAGTGCCCGCAGATGCAATGTTACGACAGAGGTACATCTGGTGTTGTTTTGGATGTCCTCCAGTAGAAAGGTTTCAGGCGGTGGAGTGGCGAATGTCTAAGGGATAGCTGAGTGAAAGGCATTATTAGTGGTCTCGACCTCCAATCTCTGACGCGGTCTATGGTGTCGATGCAAAGGCGTATCTGGTATGGCATTGTTCCAGATCTGCTCAATGTTTATGATGCTATGCGAATGCCAACACCTAAATTCTGCTTTTCTCGACCTCCAATCTCTGACGCGGTCTATGGTGTCGATGCAAAGGCGTATCTGGTATGGCATTGTTCCAGATTTGCTCAATGTTTGTGATGCTATGCGCATGCCAACACCTAAATTCTGCTTTTCTCAACCTCCAATCTCTAACGCGGTCTATGGTGTCGATGCAAAGGCGTATCTGGTATGGCATTGTTCCACATCTGCTCAATGTTTATGACGCTATGCAAATGCCAATGCCTAAATTCCGCTCTACGTAGATACCTGTGTGAGGTACCTCATTCATAGTGTGACACTCTTGAGTGCTCTTAGTGCCCGCAGATGCAATGTTACGACAGAGGTACATCTGGTGTTGTTTTGGATGTCCTCCAGTAGAAAGGTTTCAGGCGGTGGAGTGGCGAATGTCTAAGGGATAGCTGAGTGAAAGGCATTATTAGTGGTCTCGACCTCCAATCTCTGACGCGGTCTATGGTGTCGATGCAAAGGCGTATCTGGTATGGCATTGTTCCAGATCTGCTCAATGTTTATGACGCTATGCGAATGTCAACACCTAAATTCTGCTTTTCTCGACCTCCAATCTCTGACGCGGTCTATGGTGTCGATGCAAAGGCGTATCTGGTATGGCATTGTTCCAGATCTGCTCAATGTTTATGACGCTATGCGAATGTCAACACCTAAATTCTGCTTTTCTCGACCTCCAATCTCTGACGCGGTCTATGGTGTCGATGCAAAGGCGTATCTGGTATGGCATTGTTCCAGATTTGCTCAATGTTTATGATGCTATGCGCATGCCAACACCTAAATTCTGCTTTTCTCAACCTCCAATCTCTAACGCGGTCTATGGTGTCGATGCAAAGGCGTATCTGGTATGGCATTGTTCCACATCTGCTCAATGTTTATGATGCTATGCGAATGCCAATGCCTAAATTCCGCTCTACGTAGATACTTGTGTGAGGTACCTCATTCATAGTGTGACACTCTTGAGTGCTCTTAGTGCCCGCAGATGCAATGTTACGACAGAGGTACATCTGGTGTTGTTTTGGATGTCCTCCAGTAGAAAGGTTTCAGGCGGTGGAGTGGCGAATGTCTAAGGGATAGCTGAGTGAAAGGCATTATTAGTGGTCTCGACCTCCAATCTCTCTGACGCGGTCTATGGTGTCGATGCAAAGGCGTATCTGGTATGGCATTGTTCCAGATTTGCTCAATGTTTATGATGCTATGCGCATGCCAACACCTAAATTCTGCTTTTCTCAACCTCCAATCTCTAACGCGGTCTATGGTGTCGATGCAAAGGCGTATCTGGTATGGCATTGTTCCACATCTGCTCAATGTTTATGATGCTATGCGAATGCCAATGCCTAAATTCCGCTCTACGTAGATACTTGTGTGAGGTACCTCATTCATAGTGTGACACTCTTGAGTGCTCTTAGTGCCCGCAGATGCAATGTTACGACAGAGGTACATCTGGTGTTGTTTTGGATGTCCTCCAGTAGAAAGGTTTCAGGCGGTGGAGTGGCGAATGTCTAAGGGATAGCTGAGTGAAAGGCATTATTAGTGGTCTCGACCTCCAATCTCTGACGCGGTCTATGGTGTCGATGCAAAGGCGTATCTGGTATGGCATTGTTCCAGATTTGCTCAATGTTTATGATGCTATGCGCATGCCAACACCTAAATTCTGCTTTTCTCAACCTCCAATCTCTAACGCGGTCTATGGTGTCGATGCAAAGGCGTATCTGGTATGGCATTGTTCCACATCTGCTCAATGTTTATGATGCTATGCGAATGCCAATGCCTAAATTCCGCTCTACGTAGATACTTGTGTGAGGTACCTCATTCATAGTGTGACACTCTTGAGTGCTCTTAGTGCCCGCAGATGCAATGTTACGACAGAGGTACATCTGGTGTTGTTTTGGATGTCCTCCAGTAGAAAGGTTTCAGGCGGTGGAGTGGCGAATGTCTAAGGGATAGCTGAGTGAAAGGCATTATTAGTGGTCTCGACCTCCAATCTCTGACGCGGTCTATGGTGTCGATGCAAAGGCGTATCTGGTATGGCATTGTTCCAGATCTGCTCAATGTTTATGATGCTATGCGAATGCCAACACCTAAATTCTGCTTTTCTCAACCTCCAATCTCTAACGCGGTCTATGGTGTCGATGCAAAGGCGTATCTGGTATGGCATTGTTCCACATCTGCTCAATGTTTATGATGCTATGCGAATGCCAATGCCTAAATTCCGCTCTACGTAGATACCTGTGTGAGGTACCTCATTCATGGTGTGACACTCTTGAGTGCTCTTAGTGCCCGCAGATGCAATGTTATACATCTGGTGTTGTTTTGGATGTCCTCCAGTAGAAAGGTTTCAGGCGGTGGAGTGGCGAATGTCTAAGGGATAGCTGAGTGAAAGGCATTATTAGTGGTCTCGACCTCCAATCTCTGACGCGGTCTATGGTGTCGATGCAAAGGCGTATCTGGTATGGCATTTTTCCAGATCTGCTCAATGTTTATGATGCTATGCGAATGCCAATGCCTAAATTCCGCTCTACGTAGATACCTGTGTGAGGGACCTCATTCATAGTGTGACACTCTTGAGTGCTCTTAGTGCCCGCAGATGCAATGTTACGACAGAGGTACATCTGGTGTTGTTTTGGATGTCCTCCAGTAGAAAGGTTTCAGGCGGTGGAGTGGCGAATGTCTAAGGGATAGCTGAGTGAAAGGCATTATTAGTGGTCTCGACCTCCAATCTCTGACGCGGTCTATGGTGTCGATGCAAAGGCGTATCTGGTATGGCATTGTTCCAGATCTGCTCAATGTTTATGATGCTATGCGAATGCCAATGCCTAAATTCCGCACTACGTAGATACCTGTGTGAGGTACCTCATTCATAGTGTGACACTCTTGAGTGCTCTTAGTGCCCGCAGATGCAATGTTACGACAGAGGTACATCTGGTGTTGTTTTGGATGTCCTCCAGTAGAAAGGTTTCAGGCGGTGGAGTGGCGAATGTCTAAGGGATAGCTGAGTGAAAGGCATTATTAGTGGTCTCGACCTCCAATCTCTGACGCGGTCTATGGTGTCGATGCAAAGGCGTATCTGGTATGGCATTGTTCCAGATCTGCTCAATGTTTATGATGCTATGCGAATGCCAATGCCTAAATTCCGCTCTACGTAGATACCTGTGTGAGGTACCTCATTCATAGTGTGACACTCTTGAGTGCTCTTAGTGCCCGCAGATGCAATGTTACGACAGAGGTACATCTGGTGTTGTTTTGGATGTCCTCCAGTAGAAAGGTTTCAGGCGGTGGAGTGGCGAATGTCTAAGGGATAGCTGAGTGAAAGGCATTTTTAGTGGTCTCGACCTCCAATCTCTGACGCGGTCTATGGTGTCGATGCAAAGGCGTATCTGGTATGGCATTGTTCCAGATCTGCTCAATGTTTATGATGCTATGCGAATGCCAACACCTAAATTCTGCTTTTCTCGACCTCCAATCTCTGGCGCGGTCTATGGTGTCGATGCAAAGGCGTATCTGGTATGGCATTTTTCCAGATCTGCTCAATGTTTATGATGCTATGCGAATGCCAACACCTAAATTCTGCTTTTCTCGACCTCCAATCTCTGGCGCGGTCTATGGTGTCGATGCAAAGGCGTATCTGGTATGGCATTGTTCCAGATCTGCTCAATGTTTATGATGCTATGCGAATGCCAACACCTAAATTCTGCTTGTCTCGACCTCCAATCTCTGGCGCGGTCTATGGTGTCGATGCAAAGGCGTATCTGGTATGGCATTGTTCCAGATCTGCTCAATGTTTATGATGCTATGCGAATGCCAATGCCTAAATTCCGCACTACGTAGATACCTGTGTGAGGTACCTCATTCATAGTGTGACACTCTTGAGTGCTCTTAGTGCCCGCAGATGCAATGTTACGACAGAGGTACATCTGGTGTTGTTTTGGATGTCCTCCAGTAGAAAGGTTTCAGGCGGTGGAGTGGCGAATGTCTAAGGGATAGCTGAGTGAAAGGCATTATTAGTGGTCTCGACCTCCAATCTCTGACGCGGTCTATGGTGTCGATGCAAAGGCGTATCTGGTATGGCATTGTTCCAGATCTGCTCAATGTTTATGATGCTATGCGAATGCCAATGCCTAAATTCCGCTCTCGTAGATACCTGTGTGAGGTACCTCATTCATAGTGTGACACTCTTGAGTGCTCTTAGTGCCCGCAGATGCAATGTTACGACAGAGGTACATCTGGTGTTGTTTTGGATGTCCTCCAGTAGAGCGGTTTCAGGCGGTGGAGTGGCGAATGTCTAAGGGATAGCTGAGTGAAAGGCATTATTAGTGGTCTCGACCTCCAATCTCTGACGCGGTCTATGGTGTCGATGCAAAGGCGTATCTGGTATGGCATTGTTCCAGATCTGCTCAATGTTTATGATGCTATGCGAATGCCAACACCTAAATTCTGCTTTTCTCGACCTCCAATCTCTGGCGCGGTCTATGGTGTCGATGCAAAGGCGTATCTGGTATGGCATTGTTCCAGATCTGCTCAATGTTTATGATGCTATGCGAATGCCAATGCCTAAATTCTGCTTTTCTCGACCTCCAATCTCTGGCGCGGTCTATGGTGTCGATGCAAAGGCGTATCTGGTATGGCATTGTTCCAGATCTGCTCAATGTTTATGATGCTATGCGAATGCCAACACCTAAATTCTGCTTGTCTCGACCTCCAATCTCTGGCGCGGTCTATGGTGTCGATGCAAAGGCGTATCTGGTATGGCATTGTTCCAGATCTGCTCAATGTTTATGATGCTATGCGAATGCCAATGCCTAAATTCCGCACTACGTAGATACCTGTGTGAGGTACCTCATTCATAGTGTGACACTCTTGAGTGCTCTTAGTGCCCGCAGATGCAATGTTACGACAGAGGTACATCTGGTGTTGTTTTGGATGTCCTCCAGTAGAAAGGTTTCAGGCGGTGGAGTGGCGAATGTCTAAGGGATAGCTGAGTGAAAGGCATTATTAGTGGTCTCGACCTCCAATCTCTGACGCGGTCTATGGTGTCGATGCAAAGGCGTATCTGGTATGGCATTGTTCCAGATCTGCTCAATGTTTATGATGCTATGCGAATGCCAATGCCTAAATTCCGCTCTACGTAGATACCTGTGTGAGGTACCTCATTCATAGTGTGACACTCTTGAGTGCTCTTAGTGCCCGCAGATGCAATGTTACGACAGAGGTACATCTGGTGTTGTTTTGGATGTCCTCCAGTAGAGCGGTTTCAGGCGGTGGAGTGGCGAATGTCTAAGGGATAGCTGAGTGAAAGGCATTATTAGTGGTCTCGACCTCCAATCTCTGACGCGGTCTATGGTGTCGATGCAAAGGCGTATCTGGTATGGCATTGTTCCAGATCTGCTCAATGTTTATGATGCTATGCGAATGCCAACACCTAAATTCTGCTTTTCTCGACCTCCAATCTCTGGCGCGGTCTATGGTGTCGATGCAAAGGCGTATCTGGTATGGCATTTTTCCAGATCTGCTCAATGTTTATGATGCTATGCGAATGCCAACACCTAAATTCTGCTTTTCTCGACCTCCAATCTCTGGCGCGGTCTATGGTGTCGATGCAAAGGCGTATCTGGTATGGCATTGTTCCAGATCTGCTCAATGTTTATGATGCTATGCGAATGCCAACACCTAAATTCTGCTTTTCTCGACCTCCAATCTCTGGCGCGGTCTATGGTGTCGATGCAAAGGCGTATCTGGTATGGCATTGTTCCAGATCTGCTCAATGTTTATGATGCTATGCGAATGCCAACACCTAAATTCTGCTTTTCTCGACCTCCAATCTCTGGCGCGGTCTATGGTGTCGATGCAAAGGCGTATCTGGTATGGCATTGTTCCAGATCTGCTCAATGTTTATGATGCTATGCGAATGCCAATGCCTAAATTCCGCACTACGTAGATACCTGTGTGAGGTACCTCATTCATAGTGTGACACTCTTGAGTGCTCTTAGTGCCCGCAGATGCAATGTTACGATAGAGGTACATCTGGTGTTGTTTTGGATGTCCTCCAGTAGAAAGGTTTCAGGCGGTGGAGTGGCGAATGTCTAAGGGATAGCTGAGTGAAAGGCATTATTAGTGGTCTCGACCTCCAATCTCTGACGCGGTCTATGGTGTCGATGCAAAGGCGTATCTGGTATGGCATTGTTCCAGATCTGCTCAATGTTTATGATGCTATGCGAATGCCAACACCTAAATTCTGCTTTTCTCGACCTCCAATCTCTGGCGCGGTCTATGGTGTCGATGCAAAGGCGTATCTGGTATGGCATTTTTCCAGATCTGCTCAATGTTTATGATGCTATGCGAATGCCAATGCCTAAATTCCGCTCTACGTAGATACCTGTGTGAGGTACCTCATTCATAGTGTGACACTCTTGAGTGCTCTTAGTGCCCGCAGATGCAATGTTACGATAGAGGTACATCTGGTGTTGTTTTGGATGTCCTCCAGTAGAAAGGTTTCAGGCGGTGGAGTGGCGAATGTCTCAGGGATAGCTGAGTGAAAGGCATTATTAGTGGTCTCGACCTCCAATCTCTGGCGCGGTCTATGGTGTCGATGCAAAGGCGTATCTGGTATGGCATTATTCCAGATCTGCTCAATGTTTATGACGCTATGCGAATGCCAATGCCTAAATTCCGCTCTACGTAGATACCTGTGTGAGGTACCTTATTCATAGTGTGACACTCTTGAGAGCTCTTAGTGCCCGCAGATGCAACATTACGACAGAGGTACATCTGGTGTTGTTTTGGATGTCCTCCAGTAGAAAGGTTTCAGGCGGTGGAGTGGCGAATGTCTAAGGGATAGCTGAGTGAAAGGCATTATTAGTGGTCTCGACCTCCAATCTCTGATGCGGTCTATGGTGTCGATGCAAAGGCGTATCTGGTATGGCATTGTTCCAGATCTGCTCAATGTTTATGATGCTATGCGAATGCCAACACCTAAATTCTGCTTTTCTCGACCTCCAATCTCTGGCGCGGTCTATGGTGTCGATGCAAAGGCGTATCTGGTATGGCATTTTTCCAGATCTGCTCAATGTTTATGATGCTATGCGAATGCCAACACCTAAATTCTGCTTTTCTCGACCTCCAATCTCTGGCGCGGTCTATGGTGTCGATGCAAAGGCGTATCTGGTATGGCATTGTTCCAGATCTGCTCAATGTTTATGATGCTATGCGAATGCCAACACCTAAATTCTGCTTTTCTCGACCTCCAATCTCTGGCGCGGTCTATGGTGTCGATGCAAAGGCGTATCTGGTATGGCATTTTTCCAGATCTGCTCAATGTTTATGATGCTATGCGAATGCCAACACCTAAATTCTGCTTTTCTCGACCTCCAATCTCTGGCGCGGTCTATGGTGTCGATGCAAAGGCGTATCTGGTATGGCATTGTTCCAGATCTGCTCAATGTTTATGATGCTATGCGAATGCCAACACCTAAATTCTGCTTTTCTCGACCTCCAATCTCTGGCGCGGTCTATGGTGTCGATGCAAAGGCGTATCTGGTATGGCATTTTTCCAGATCTGCTCAATGTTTATGATGCTATGCGAATGCCAATGCCTAAATTCTGCTCTACGTAGATACCTGTGTGAGGTACCTCATTCATAGTGTGACACTCTTGAATGCTCTTAGTGCCCGCAGATGCAATGTTACGATAGAGGTACATCTGGTGTTGTTTTGGATGTCCTCCAGTAGAAAGGTTTCAGGCGGTGGAGTGGCGAATGTCTAAGGGATAGCTGAGTGAAAGGCATTATTAGTGGTCTCGACCTCCAATCTCTGACGCGGTCTATGGTGTCGATGCAAAGGCGTATCTGGTATGGCATTTTTCCAGATCTGCTCAATGTTTATGATGCTATGCGAATGCCAACACCTAAATTCTGCTTTTCTCGACCTCCAATCTCTGACGCGGTCTATGGTGTCGATGCAAAGGCGTATCTGGTATGGCATTTTTCCGGATCTGCTCAATGTTTATGACGCTATGCGAATGCCAACACCTAAATTCTGCTTTTCTCGACCTCCAATCTCTGACGCGGTCTATGGTGTCGATGCAAAGGCGTATCTGGTATGGCATTGTTGCAGATCTGCTCAATGTTTATGACGCTATGCGAATGCCAATGCCTAAATTCCGCTCTACGTAGATACCTGTGTGAGGTACCTCATTCATAGTGTGACACTCTTGAGTGCTCTTAGTGCACGCAGATGCAATGTTACGACAGAGGTACATCTGGTGTTGTTTTGGATGTCCTCCAGTAGAAAGGTTTCAGGCGGTGGAGTGGCGAATGTCTCAGGGATAGCTGAGTGAAAGGCATTATTAGTGGTCTCGACCTCCAATCTCTGACGTGGTCTATGGTGTCGATGCAAAGGCGTAGCTGGTATGGCATTGTTCCAGATCTGCTCAATGTTTATGATGCTATGCGAATGCCAACACCTAAATTCTGCTTTTCTCGACCTCCAATCTCTGGCGCGGTCTATGGTGTCGATGCAAAGGCGTATCTGATATGGCATTGTTCCAGATCTGCTCAATGTTTATGATGCTATGCGAATGCCAACACCTAAATTCTGCTTTTCTCGACCTCCAATCTCTGGCGCGGTCTATGGTGTCGATGCAAAGGCGTATCTGGTATGGCATTGTTCCAGATCTGCTCAATGTTTATGATGCTATGCGAATGCCAATGCCTAAATTCCGCTCTACGTAGATACCTGTGTGAGGTACCTCATTCATAGTGTGACACTCTTGAGTGCTCTTAGTGCCCGCAGATGCAATGTTACGACAGAGGTACATCTGGTGTTGTTTTGGATGTCCTCCAGTAGAGCGGTTTCAGGCGGTGGAGTGGCGAATGTCTAAGGGATAGCTGAGTGAAAGGCATTATTAGTGGTCTCGACCTCCAATCTCTGACGCGGTCTATGGTGTCGATGCAAAGGCGTATCTGGTATGGCATTGTTGCAGATCTGCTCAATGTTTATGACGCTATGCGAATGCCAATGCCTAAATTCCGCTCTACGTAGAGACCTGTGTGAGGTACCTCATTCATAGTGTGACACTCTTGAGTGCTCTTAGTGCCCGCAGATGCAATGTTACGACAGAGGTACATCTGGTGTTGTTTTGGATGTCCTCCAGTAGAAAGGTTTCAGGCGGTGGAGTGGCGAATGTCTAAGGGATAGCTGAGTGAAAGGCATTATTAGTGGTCTCGACCTCCAATCTCTGATGCGGTCTATGGTGTCGATGCAAAGGCGTATCTGGTATGGCATTGTTGCAGATCTGCTCAATGTTTATGACGCTATGCGAATGCCAATGCCTAAATTCCGCTCTACGTAGAGACCTGTGTGAGGTACCTCATTCATAGTGTGACACTCTTGAGTGCTCTTAGTGCCCGCAGATGCAATGTTACGACAGAGGTACATCTGGTGTTGTTTTGGATGTCCTCCAGTAGAAAGGTTTCAGGCGGTGGAGTGGCGAATGTCTAAGGGATAGCTGAGTGAAAGGCATTATTAGTGGTCTCGACCTCCAATCTCTGACGCGGTCTATGGTGTCGATGCAAAGGCGTATCTGGTATGGCATTGTTCCAGATCTGCTCAATGTTTATGATGCTATGCGAATGCCAACACCTAAATTCTGCTTTTCTCGACCTCCAATCTCTGGCGCGGTCTATGGTGTCGATGCAAAGGCGTATCTGGTATGGCATTGTTCCAGATCTGCTCAATGTTTATGATGCTATGCGAATGCCAACACCTAAATTCTGCTTTTCTCGACCTCCAATCTCTGGCGCGGTCTATGGTGTCGATGCAAAGGCGTATCTGGTATGGCATTGTTGCAGATCTGCTCAATGTTTATGACGCTATGCGAATGCCAATGCCTAAATTCCGCTCTACGTAGAGACCTGTGTGAGGTACCTCATTCATAGTGTGACACTCTTGAGTGCTCTTAGTGCCCGCAGATGCAATGTTACGACAGAGGTACATCTGGTGTTGTTTTGGATGTCCTCCAGTAGAAAGGTTTCAGGCGGTGGAGTGGCGAATGTCTAAGGGATAGCTGAGTGAAAGGCATTATTAGTGGTCTCGACCTCCAATCTCTGATGCGGTCTATGGTGTCGATGCAAAGGCGTATCTGGTATGGCATTGTTGCAGATCTGCTCAATGTTTATGACGCTATGCGAATGCCAATGCCTAAATTCCGCTCTACGTAGAGACCTGTGTGAGGTACCTCATTCATAGTGTGACACTCTTGAGTGCTCTTAGTGCCCGCAGATGCAATGTTACGACAGAGGTACATCTGGTGTTGTTTTGGATGTCCTCCAGTAGAAAGGTTTCAGGCGGTGGAGTGGCGAATGTCTAAGGGATAGCTGAGTGAAAGGCATTATTAGTGGTCTCGACCTCCAATCTCTGACGCGGTCTATGGTGTCGATGCAAAGGCGTATCTGGTATGGCATTGTTCCAGATCTGCTCAATGTTTATGATGCTATGCGAATGCCAACACCTAAATTCTGCTTTTCTCGACCTCCATCTCTGGCGCTCTCTGGCGCGGTCTATGGTGTCGATGCAAGAGGCGTATCTGGTATGGCATTGTTCCAGATCTGCTCAATGTTTATGATGCTATGCGAATGCCAACACCTAAATTCTGCTTTTCTCGACCTCCAGATCTCTGTGGCGCGTGTCTATGGTGTCGATGCAGAAAGGCGTATCTGTGTATGGCATTGTTGCAGATCTGCTCAATGTTTATGACGCTAGGCATTAATGCCAATCTCTAAATTCCGCGTATCTATGGCATAGAGACCTGTGTGAGGTACCTCATAGAGACCTGTGTGACATTCTCTGTGAGTGCTCTTAGTGCCCGCAGATGCAATGTTACGACAGAGGTACATCTGGTGTTGTTTTGGATGTCCTCCAGTAGAAAGGTTTCAGGCGGTGGAGTGGCGAATGTCTAAGGGATAGCTGAGTGAAAGGCATTATTAGTGGTCTCGACCTCCAATCTCTGACGCGGTCTATGGTGTCGATGCAAAGGCGTATCTGGTATGGCATTGTTCCAGATCTGCTCGTAGAGATGTTTATGTACCTCATTCATAGTGTGACACTCTTATGCAGATGAATGCCAATGCCTAAATTCCGCTCTACGTAGAGACCTGTGTGAGGTCTACCTCATTCATATGGTGTGTGACACTCTTGAGTGCTCTTAGTGCCCGCAGATGCAATGTTACGTAGAGACAGAGGTACATCTGGTGTTGTTTTGGATGTCCTCCAGTAGAAAGGTTTCAGGAAAGGGTGGAGTGGCGAATGTCTAAGGGATAGCTGAGTGAAAGGCATTATTAGTGGTCTCGACCTCCAATCTCTGATGCGGTCTATGGTGTCGATGCAAAGGCGTATCTGGTATGGCATTGTTGCAGATCTGCTCAATGTTTATGACGCTATGCGAATGCCAATGCCTAAATTCCGCTCTACGTAGAGACCTGTGTGAGGTACCTCATTCATAGTGTGACACTCTTGAGTGCTCTTAGTGCCCGCAGATGCAATGTTACGACAGAGGTACATCTGGTGTTGTTTTGGATGTCCTCCAGTAGAAAGGTTTCAGGCGGTGGAGTGGCGAATGTCTAAGGGATAGCTGAGTGGAAGGCATTATTAGTGGTCTCAACCTCCAATCTCTGACGCGGTCTATGGTGTCGATGCAAAGGCGTATCTGGTATGGCATTGTTCCAGATCTGCTCAATGTTTATGATGCTATGCGAATGCCAATGCCTAAATTCCGCTCTACGTAGATACCTGTGTGAGGTACCTCATTCATAGTGTGACACTCTTGAGTGCTCTTAGTGCCCGCAGATGCAATGTTACGACAGAGGTACATCTGGTGTTGTTTTGGATGTCCTCCAGAAGAAAGGTTTCAGGCGGTGGAGTGGCGAATGTCTAAGGGATAGCTGAGTGAAAGGCATTATTAGTGGTCTCGACCTCCAATCTCTGACGCGGTCTATGGTGTCGATGCAAAGGCGTATCTGGTATGGCATTGTTCCAGATCTGCTCAATGTTTATGACGCTATGCGAATGCCAATGCCTAAATTCCGCTCTACGTAGAGACCTGTGTGAGGTACCTTATTCATAGTGTGACACTCTTGAGAGCTCTTAGTGCCCGCAGATGCAACATTACGACAGAGGTACATCTGTTGTTGGTTTGGATGTCCTCCAGTATAAAGGTTTCAGACGGTGGAGTGGAGAATGTCTAAGGGATAGCTGAGTGAAAGGCATTACTAGTGGTCTCAACCTCCAATCTCTGACGCGGTCTATGGTGTCGATGCAAAGGCGTATCTGGTATGGCATTTTTCCAGATCTGCTCAATGTTTATGATGCTATGCGAATGCCAACACCTAAATTCTGCTTTTCTCGACCTCCAATCTCTGGCGCGGTCTATGGTGTCGATGCAAAGGCGTATCTGGTATGGCATTTTTCCGGATCTGCTCAATGTTTATGACGCTATGCGAATGCCAACACCTAAATTCTGCTTTTCTCGAACTCCAATCTCTGACGCGGTCTATGGTGTCGATGCAAAGGCGTATCTGGTATGGCATTGTTGCAGATCTGCTCAATGTTTATGACGCTATGCGAATGCCAATGCCTAAATTCCGCTCTACGTAGATACCTGTGTGAGGTACCTCATTCATAGTGTGACACTCTTGAGTGCTCTTAGTGCACGCAGATGCAATGTTACGACAGAGGTACATCTGGTGTTGTTTTGGATGTCCTCTAGTAGAAAGGTTTCAGGCGGTGGAGTGGCGAATGTCTAAGGGATAGCTGAGTGAAAGGCATTATTAGTGGTCTCGACCTCCAATCTCTGACGCGGTCTATGGTGTCGATGCAAAGGCGTATCTGGTATGGCATTTTTCCGGATCTGCTCAATGTTTATGATGCTATGCGAATGCCAACACCTAAATTCTGCTTTTCTCGACCTCCAATCTCTGGCGCGGTCTATGGTGTCGATGCAAAGGCGTATCTGGAATGGCATTTTTCCGGATCTGCTCAATGTTTATGATGCTATGCAAATGCCAATGCCTAAATTCCGCTCTACGTAGATACCTGTGTGAGGTACCTCATTCATAGTGTGACACTCTTGAGTGCTCTTTAGAGACTGCCACGGATCGCGAACCGGATCGATCCGCGATCCACTTCACGGATATCCGTGCCCTCGAGACCATGACCGTGATCCGTAGTACGATCCGGATCGCTAGACGATCCGATCCGTTAGGGTGATCCGATCCGCGGATCGACTCACGGATCTGACTCGGATCGCCACGTCAGGAGGATTTCGTTTCAGTCAGGCGCGGCATGCTCAAATGAGCAAACCGCATACCTGCGCTGAAAGGAAGGTGATGGAGGGTGAGAGCATCCGCATGTATTGCCGTTGTCGTTCCCTGTAGTCGTTCACTGCAAATTTATGAGCCAATGTCAGTCGAAAAAGCATTAAAGAACGCACCTGTCTGCGCGCCGTCGTCTGCAGACGCGCCACGCCCGTATTCCCACCCATGTCACCGCGGTCAGTCGTGTTCATAGTCTGTAAGAGTTGTGAGCCAATGAAACAAGAGAGAAAGCGTGGAAAACGCACCTGTCTGCGCGACGTCGCGAACAGACGCGCCGCACACCCATAATTCCGCCGACTCCGCTCTTGAAGCCTGCACTACGGCAAGGCAGAGGCGTATCCCATCGCGTTATAACCTCTTGAGGGTCGTCGTCGTCGTCCTGCGTTGTCTGCCGCCCATGCGAGGGGCTTACGCGTCCTTGCTGGGCCGTTGCTAGGGCCGCGACGCCGTAGTAACGGCCTGTGCAGTCGTCCTAGCCCTCTTGTGGGGCAATCCAGCGGGTGGTGGCCGTCGTGCTGCTGTCGGAGAGCAGCAATCCTCGTGTGGAAAGGTGCCGTCGCAAAGACGAACACCGGAATTCACCCCGGAATGTATCCGAGGGCGTAGCGGTCGGCGTGAAGCCAAACCGCGCCGGAAAAGCAAGAAAACAGAAAGAATAAAAGTAGAATAAGCCTCAGAAGAAGTTCTGAGGCCGACGAGCACGACGTCGCCGCCGTGCTGTGGTGGTAAGAGAGAAAGAGCAACCATCCCAGTTGATCGATCCTTATCCGGCAATTGCCGGGAGGTTCGGTCAGCTCGGCGATGGGTAGTATTCAGTCGCAACGTCGTTTCTGGGCGACGTTGTGGCCGTTTGGGGTCAAGTAAAATTCTATAAATCTTTTTAAAATATACGCTGAAAGTCTCTAGGAGTACGGATCACGTACGGATCGGTGGCACGGATATCCGTGCACACCTCAGCCTGACCGTGACCCGTGGCCCGATCCGGATCGTACGGATCGGATCGCAAAAATGTGATCCGATCCGCGGATCGGGTATGGGATCGGGTAGCGGATATCCGCCGATTTACCCGATCCGTGGCAGTCTCTAGTGCTCTTAGTGCCCGCAGATGCAATGTTACGACAGAGGTACATCTGGTGTTGTTTTGGATGTCCTCCAGTAGAAAGGTTTCAGGCGGTGGAGTGGCGAATGTCGAAGGAATAGCTGAGTGAAAGGCATTATTAGTGGCCTCGACCTCCAATCTCTGGCGCGGTCTATGGTGTCGATGCAAAGGCGTATCTGGAATGGCATTTTTCCAGATCTGCTCAATGTTTATGATGCTATGCGAATGCCAACACCTAAATTCTGCTTTTCTCGACCTCCAATCTCTGGCGCGGTCTATGGTGTCGATGCAAAGGCGTATCTGGTATGGCATTTTTCCGGATCTGCTCAATGTTTATGACGCTATGCGAATGCCAACACCTAAATTCTGCTTTTCTCGACCTCCAATCTCTGACGCGGTCTATGGTGTCGATGCAAAGGCGTATCTGGTATGGCATTTTTCCGGATCTGCTCAATGTTTATGACGCTATGCGAATGCCAATGCCTAAATTCCGCTCTACGTAGATACCTGTGTGAGGTACCTCATTCATAGTGTGACACTCTTGAGTGCTCTTAGTGCCCGCAGATGCAATGTTACGACAGAGGTACATCTGGTGTTGTTTTGGATGTCCTCCAGTAGAAAGGTTTCAGGCGGTGGAGTGGCGAATGTCTAAGGGATAGCTGAGTGAAAGGCATTATTAGTGGTCTCGACCTCCAATCTCTGACGCGGTCTATGGTGTCGATGCAAAGGCGTATCTGGTATGGCATTTTTCCGGATCTGCTCAATGTTTATGATGCTATGCGAATGCCAACACCTAAATTCTGCTTTTCTCGACCTCCAATCTCTGGCGCGGTCTATGGTGTCGATGCAAAGGCGTATCTGGAATGGCATTTTTCCAGATCTGCTCAATGTTTATGATGCTATGCGAATGCCAATGCCTAAATTCCGCTCTCGTAGAACTGTGTGTGAGGTACCTCATTCATAGTGTGACACTCTTGAGTGCTCTTAGTGCCCGCAGATGCAATGTTACGACAGAGGTACATCTGGTGTTGTTTTGGATGTCCTCCAGTAGAAAGGTTTCAGGCGGTGGAGTGGCGAATGTCTAAGGGATAGCTGAGTGAAAGGCATTATTAGTGGTCTCGACCTCCAATCTCTGACGCGGTCTATGGTGTCGATGCAAAGGCGTATCTGGTATGGCATTTTTCCAGATCTGCTCAATGTTTATGATGCTATGCGAATGCCAACACCTAAATTCTGCTTTTCTCGACCTCCAATCTCTGGCGCGGTCTATGGTGTCGATGCAAAGGCGTATCTGGAATGGCATTTTTCCAGATCTGCTCAATGTTTATGATGCTATGCGAATGCCAATGCCTAAATTCCGCTCTACGTAGATACCTGTGTGAGGTACCTCATTCATAGTGTGACACTCTTGAGTGCTCTTAGTGCCCGCAGATGCAATGTTACGACAGAGGTACATCTGGTGTTGTTTTGGATGTCCTCCAGTAGAAAGGTTTCAGGCGGTGGAGTGGCGAATGTCTAAGGGATAGCTGAGTGAAAGGCATTATTAGTGGTCTCGACCTCCAATCTCTGACGCGGTCTATGGTGTCGATGCAAAGGCGTATCTGGTATGGCATTGTTCCAGATCTGCTCAATGTTTATGACGCTATGCGAATGTCAACACCTAAATTCTGCTTTTCTCGACCTCCAATCTCTGACGCGGTCTATGGTGTCGATGCAAAGGCGTATCTGGTATGGCATTTTTCCGGATCTGCTCAATGTTTATGACGCTATGCGAATGCCAACACCTAAATTCTGCTTTTCTCGACCTCCAATCTCTGACGCGGTCTATGGTGTCGATGCAAAGGCGTATCTGGTATGGCATTGTTGCAGATCTGCTCAATGTTTATGACGCTATGCGAATGCCAATGCCTAAATTCTGCTTTTCTCGACCTCCAATCTCTGACGCGGTCTATGGTGTCGATGCAAAGGCGTATCTGGTATGGCATTGTTGCAGATCTGCTCAATGTTTATGACGCTATGCGAATGCCAACACCTAAATTCTGCTTTTCTCGACCTCCAATCTCTGACGCGGTCTATGGTGTCGATGCAAAGGCGTATCTGGTATGGCATTGTTGCAGATCTGCTCAATGTTTATGACGCTATGCGAATGCCAATGCCTAAATTCCGCTCTCACGTAGATACCTGTGTGAGGTACCTCATTCATAGTGTGACACTCTTGAGTGCTCTTAGTGCCCGCAGATGCAATGTTACGACAGAGGTACATCTGGTGTTGTTTTGGATGTCCTCCAGTAGAAAGGTTTCAGGCGGTGGAGTGGCGAATGTCTAAGGGATAGCTGAGTGAAAGGCATTATTAGTGGTCTCGACCTCCAATCTCTGACGCGGTCTATGGTGTCGATGCAAAGGCGTATCTGGTATGGCATTTTTCCGGATCTGCTCAATGTTTATGATGCTATGCGAATGCCAACACCTAAATTCTGCTTTTCTCGACCTCCAATCTCTGGCGCGGTCTATGGTGTCGATGCAAAGGCGTATCTGGAATGGCATTTTTCCAGATCTGCTCAATGTTTATGATGCTATGCGAATGCCAATGCCTAAATTCCGCTCTACGTAGATACCTGTGTGAGGTACCTCATTCATAGTGTGACACTCTTGAGTGCTCTTAGTGCCCGCAGATGCAATGTTACGACAGAGGTACATCTGGTGTTGTTTTGGATGTCCTCCAGTAGAAAGGTTTCAGGCGGTGGAGTGGCGAATGTCTAAGGGATAGCTGAGTGAAAGGCATTATTAGTGGTCTCGACCTCCAATCTCTGACGCGGTCTATGGTGTCGATGCAAAGGCGTATCTGGTATGGCATTTTTCCGGATCTGCTCAATGTTTATGATGCTATGCGAATGCCAACACCTAAATTCTGCTTTTCTCGACCTCCAATCTCTGGCGCGGTCTATGGTGTCGATGCAAAGGCGTATCTGGAATGGCATTTTTCCAGATCTGCTCAATGTTTATGATGCTATGCGAATGCCAATGCCTAAATTCCGCTCTACGTAGATACCTGTGTGAGGTACCTCATTCATAGTGTGACACTCTTGAGTGCTCTTAGTGCCCGCAGATGCAATGTTACGACAGAGGTACATCTGGTGTTGTTTTGGATGTCCTCCAGTAGAAAGGTTTCAGGCGGTGGAGTGGCGAATGTCTAAGGGATAGCTGAGTGAAAGGCATTATTAGTGGTCTCGACCTCCAATCTCTGACGCGGTCTATGGTGTCGATGCAAAGGCGTATCTGGTATGGCATTTTTCCGGATCTGCTCAATGTTTATGATGCTATGCGAATGCCAACACCTAAATTCTGCTTTTCTCGACCTCCAATCTCTGGCGCGGTCTATGGTGTCGATGCAAAGGCGTATCTGGAATGGCATTTTTCCAGATCTGCTCAATGTTTATGATGCTATGCGAATGCCAATGCCTAAATTCCGCTCTACGTAGATACCTGTGTGAGGTACCTCATTCATAGTGTGACACTCTTGAGTGCTCTTAGTGCCCGCAGATGCAATGTTACGACAGAGGTACATCTGGTGTTGTTTTGGATGTCCTCCAGTAGAAAGGTTTCAGGCGGTGGAGTGGCGAATGTCTAAGGGATAGCTGAGTGAAAGGCATTATTAGTGGTCTCGACCTCCAATCTCTGACGCGGTCTATGGTGTCGATGCAAAGGCGTATCTGGTATGGCATTTTTCCGGATCTGCTCAATGTTTATGACGCTATGCGAATGTCAACACCTAAATTCTGCTTTTCTCGACCTCCAATCTCTGACGCGGTCTATGGTGTCGATGCAAAGGCGTATCTGGTATGGCATTTTTCCGGATCTGCTCAATGTTTATGACGCTATGCGAATGCCAACACCTAAATTCTGCTTTTCTCGACCTCCAATCTCTGACGCGGTCTATGGTGTCGATGCAAAGGCGTATCTGGTATGGCATTGTTGCAGATCTGCTCAATGTTTATGACGCTATGCGAATGCCAATGCCTAAATTCTGCTTTTCTCGACCTCCAATCTCTGACGCGGTCTATGGTGTCGATGCAAAGGCGTATCTGGTATGGCATTGTTGCAGATCTGCTCAATGTTTATGACGCTATGCGAATGCCAATGCCTAAATTCCGCTCTACGTAGATACCTGTGTGAGGTACCTCATTCATAGTGTGACACTCTTGAGTGCTCTTAGTGCACGCAGATGCAATGTTACGACAGAGGTACATCTGGTGTTGTTTTGGATGTCCTCCAGTAGAAAGGTTTCAGGCGGTGGAGTGGCGAATGTCTAAGGGATAGCTGAGTGAAAGGCATTATTAGTGATCTCGACCTCCAATCTCTGACGCGGTCTATGGTGTCGATGCAAAGGCGTATCTGGTATGGCATTGTTCCAGATCTGCTCAATGTTTATGACGCTATGCGAATGTCAACACCTAAATTCTGCTTTTCTCGACCTCCAATCTCTGACGCGGTCTATGGTGTCGATGCAAAGGCGTATCTGGTATGGCATTTTTCCGGATCTGCTCAATGTTTATGACGCTATGCGAATGCCAACACCTAAATTCTGCTTTTCTCGACCTCCAATCTCTGACGCGGTCTATGGTGTCGATGCAAAGGCGTATCTGGTATGGCATTGTTGCAGATCTGCTCAATGTTTATGACGCTATGCGAATGCCAATGCCTAAATTCCGCTCTACGTAGATACCTGTGTGAGGTACCTCATTCATAGTGTGACACTCTTGAGTGCTCTTAGTGCACGCAGATGCAATGTTACGACAGAGGTACATCTGGTGTTGTTTTGGATGTCCTCCAGTAGAAAGGTTTCAGGCGGTGGAGTGGCGAATGTCTAAGGGATAGCTGAGTGAAAGGCATTATTAGTGATCTCGACCTCCAATCTCTGACGCGGTCTATGGTGTCGATGCAAAGGCGTATCTGGTATGGCATTGTTCCAGATCTGCTCAATGTTTATGACGCTATGCGAATGCCAACACCTAAATTCTGCTTTTCTCGACCTCCAATCTCTGACGCGGTCTATGGTGTCGATGCAAAGGCGTATCTGGTATGGCATTTTTCCGGATCTGCTCAATGTTTATGACGCTATGCGAATGTCAACACCTAAATTCTGCTTTTCTCGACCTCCAATCTCTGACGCGGTCTATGGTGTCGATGCAAAGGCGTATCTGGTATGGCATTTTTCCGGATCTGCTCAATGTTTATGACGCTATGCGAATGCCAACACCTAAATTCTGCTTTTCTCGACCTCCAATCTCTGACGCGGTCTATGGTGTCGATGCAAAGGTGTATCTGGTATGGCATTTTTCCGGATCTGCTCAATGTTTATGACGCTATGCGAATGCCAACACCTAAATTCTCTGCTTTTCTCGACCTCCAATCTCTGACGCGGTCTATGGTGTCGATGCAAAGGCGTATCTGGTATGGCATTGTTGCAGATCTGCTCAATGTTTATGACGCTATGCGAATGCCAATGCCTAAATTCCGCTCTCGTAGAGAGACCTGTGTGAGGTACCTCATTCATAGTGTGACACTCTTGAGTGCTCTTAGTGCACGCAGATGCAATGTTACGACAGAGGTACATCTGGTGTTGTTTTGGATGTCCTCCAGTAGAAAGGTTTCAGGCGGTGGAGTGGCGAATGTCTAAGGGATAGCTGAGTGAAAGGCATTATTAGTGATCTCAACCTCCAATCTCTGACGCGGTCTATGGTGTCGATGCAAAGGCGTATCTGGTATGGCATTTTTCCGGATCTGCTCAATGTTTATGACGCTATGCGAATGCCAACACCTAAATTCTGCTTTTCTCGACCTCCAATCTCTGACGCGGTCTATGGTGTCGATGCAAAGGCGTATCTGGTATGGCATTTTTCCGGATCTGCTCAATGTTTATGACGCTATGCGAATGCCTACACCTAAATTCTGCTTTTCTCGACCTCCAATCTCTGACGCGGTCTATGGTGTCGATGCAAAGGCGTATCTGGTATGGCATTGTTGCAGATCTGCTCAATGTTTATGACGCTATGCGAATGCCAATGCCTAAATTCCTCTCACGAGAGACCTGTGTGAGGTACCTCATTCATAGTGTGACACTCTTGAGTGCTCTTAGTGCACGCAGATGCAATGTTACGACAGAGGTACATCTGGTGTTGTTTTGGATGTCCTCCAGTAGAAAGGTTTCAGGCAGTGGAGTGGCGAATGTCTAAGGGATAGCTGAGTGAAAGGCATTATTAGTGATCTCGACCTCCAATCTCTGACGCGGTCTATGGTGTCGATGCAAAGGCGTATCTGGTATGGCATTGTTCCAGATCTGCTCAATGTTTATGACGCTATGCGAATGTCAACACCTAAATTCTGCTTTTCTCGACCTCCAATCTCTGACGCGGTCTATGGTGTCGATGCAAAGGCGTATCTGGTATGGCATTTTTCCGGATCTGCTCAATGTTTATGACGCTATGCGAATGCCAACACCTAAATTCTGCTTTTCTCGACCTCCAATCTCTGACGCGGTCTATGGTGTCGATGCAAAGGTGTATCTGGTATGGCATTTTTCCGGATCTGCTCAATGTTTATGACGCTATGCGAATGCCAACACCTAAATTCTGCTTTTCTCGACCTCCAATCTCTGACGCGGTCTATGGTGTCGATGCAAAGGCGTATCTGGTATGGCATTGTTGCAGATCTGCTCAATGTTTATGACGCTATGCGAATGCCAATGCCTAAATTCCGCTCTACGTAGAGACCTGTGTGAGGTACCTCATTCATAGTGTGACACTCTTGAGTGCTCTTAGTGCACGCAGATGCAATGTTACGACAGAGGTACATCTGGTGTTGTTTTGGATGTCCTCCAGTAGAAAGGTTTCAGGCGGTGGAGTGGCGAATGTCTAAGGGATAGCTGAGTGAAAGGCATTATTAGTGATCTCAACCTCCAATCTCTGACGCGGTCTATGGTGTCGATGCAAAGGCGTATCTGGTATGGCATTTTTCCGGATCTGCTCAATGTTTATGACGCTATGCGAATGCCAACACCTAAATTCTGCTTTTCTCGACCTCCAATCTCTGACGCGGTCTATGGTGTCGATGCAAAGGCGTATCTGGTATGGCATTTTTCCGGATCTGCTCAATGTTTATGACGCTATGCGAATGCCAACACCTAAATTCTGCTTTTCTCGACCTCCAATCTCTGACGCGGTCTATGGTGTCGATGCAAAGGCGTATCTGGTATGGCATTGTTGCAGATCTGCTCAATGTTTATGACGCTATGCGAATGCCAATGCCTAAATTCCGCTCTACGTAGAGACCTGTGTGAGGTACCTCATTCATAGTGTGACACTCTTGAGTGCTCTTAGTGCACGCAGATGCAATGTTACGACAGAGATACATCTGGTGTTGTTTTGGATGTCCTCCAGTAGAAAGGTTTCAGGCGGTGGAGTGGCGAATATCTAAGGGATAGCTGAGTGAAAGGCATTATTAGTGATCTCGACCTCCAATCTCTGACGCGGTCTATGGTGTCGATGCAAAGGCGTATCTGGTATGGCATTGTTCCAGATCTGCTCAATGTTTATGACGCTATGCGAATGTCAACACCTAAATTCTGCTTTTCTCGACCTCCAATCTCTGACGCGGTCTATGGTGTCGATGCAAAGGCGTATCTGGTATGGCATTTTTCCGGATCTGCTCAATGTTTATGACGCTATGCGAATGCCAACACCTAAATTCTGCTTTTCTCGACCTCCAATCTCTGACGCGGTCTATGGTGTCGATGCAAAGGCGTATCTGGTATGGCATTGTTGCAGATCTGCTCAATGTTTATGACGCTATGCGAATGCCAATGCCTAAATTCCGCTCTACGTAGATACCTGTGTGAGGTACCTCATTCATAGTGTGACACTCTTGAGTGCTCTTAGTGCACGCAGATGCAATGTTACGACAGAGGTACATCTGGTGTTGTTTTGGATGTCCTCCAGTAGAAAGGTTTCAGGCGGTGGAGTGGCGAATGTCTAAGGGATAGCTGAGTGAAAGGCATTATTAGTGGTCTCGACCTCCAATCTCTGACGCGGTCTATGGTGTCGATGCAAAGGCGTATCTGGTATGGCATTGTTCCAGATCTGCTCAATGTTTATGACGCTATGCGAATGCCAACACCTAAATTCTGCTTTTCTCGACCTCCAATCTCTGACGCGGTCTATGGTGTCGATGCAAAGGCGTATCTGGTATGGCATTGTTGCAGATCTGCTCAATGTTTATGACGCTATGCGAATGCCAATGCCTAAATTCCGCTCTACGTAGAGACCTGTGTGAGGTACCTCATTCATAGTGTGACACTCTTGAGTGCTCTTAGTGCACGCAGATGCAATGTTACGACAGAGGTACATCTAGTGTTGTTTTGGATGTCCTCCAGTAGAAAGGTTTCAGGCGGTGGAGTGGCGAATGTCTAAGGGATAGCTGAGTGAAAGGCATTATTAGTGGTCTCGACCTCCAATCTCTGACGCGGTCTATGGTGTCGATGCAAAGGCGTATCTGGTATGGCATTGTTCCAGATCTGCTCAATGTTTATGACGCTATGCGAATGCCAACACCTAAATTCTGCTTTTCTCGACCTCCAATCTCTGGCGCGGTCTATGGTGTCGATGCAAAGGCGTATCTGGTATGGCATTTTTCCGGATCTGCTCAATGTTTATGACGCTATGCGAATGCCAACACCTAAATTCTGCTTTTCTCGACCTCCAATCTCTGACACGGTCTATGGTGTCGATGCAAAGGCGTATCTGGTATGGCATTGTTCCAGATCTGCTCAATGTTTATGACGCTATGCGAATGCCAACACCTAAATTCTGCTTTTCTCGACCTCCAATCTCTGACGCGGTCTATGGTGTCGATGCAAAGGCGTATCTGGTATGGCATTTTTCCGGATCTGCTCAATGTTTATGACGCTATGCGAATGCCAACACCTAAATTCTGCTTTTCTCGACCTCCAATCTCTGACGCGGTCTATGGTGTCGATGCAAAGGCGTATCTGGTATGGCATTGTTGCAGATCTGCTCAATGTTTATGACGCTATGCGAATGCCAATGCCTAAATTCCGCTCTACGTAGATACCTGTGTGAGGTACCTCATTCATAGTGTGACACTCTTGAGTGCTCTTAGTGCACGCAGATGCAATGTTACGACAGAGGTACATCTGGTGTTGTTTTGGATGTCCTCCAGTAGAAAGGTTTCAGGCGGTGGAGTGGCGAATGTCTAAGGGATAGCTGAGTGAAAGGCATTATTAGTGATCTCGACCTCCAATCTCTGACGCGGTCTATGGTGTCGATGCAAAGGCGTATCTGGTATGGCATTGTTCCAGATCTGCTCAATGTTTATGACGCTATGCGAATGCCAACACCTAAATTCTGCTTTTCTCGACTCTCTCAATCTCTGACGCGGTCTATGGTGTCGATGCAAAGGCGTATCTGGTATGGCATTGTTGCAGATCTGCTCAATGTTTATGACGCTATGCGAATGCCAATGCCTAAATTCCGCTCTACGTAGAGACCTGTGTGAGGTACCTCATTCATAGTGTGACACTCTTGAGTGCTCTTAGTGCACGCAGATGCAATGTTACGACAGAGGTACATCTGGTGTTGTTTTGGATGTCCTCCAGTAGAAAGGTTTCAGGCGGTGGAGTGGCGAATGTCTAAGGGATAGCTGAGTGAAAGGCATTATTAGTGATCTCGACCTCCAATCTCTGACGCGGTCTATGGTGTCGATGCAAAGGCGTATCTGGTATGGCATTGTTCCAGATCTGCTCAATGTTTATGACGCTATGCGAATGCCAACACCTAAATTCTGCTTTTCTCGACCTCCAATCTCTGACGCGGTCTAGCAATCTAAATTTTATTCCTATATTTAAGGAATCTACCTCGGTCTTTTCAGTTCCTAACTTTTTTATTTTTATAGGAATTCCTTTCATTTTGAATTAGCTTTATAAATCTTTAAGTAATCTCTATTAATTCTCTTAGTTTCTAACTTTTTATATTTATATAGGAATTTTAAGTTCCTAACCTTTTTTATAATTCTTAGTGATTATTTATAATACAAAATTTATAGAATCTATACTGATTCTTTTAGTTTTTACCCTTCTTGCATATGTATGGAACTTTATATTAATTCTTTAACTTAATAACTATTCCTCTAAATTTTCAACATATATAGAAAGAAATACTGTAGGCTGCATAAGTCTGTGATCGAGTCAGATCTTAGAAAGCAATAATTATCATCTCTGCTGTTCTGAGGGTTATCGAATAGCTGTGAGAGGTTTCTCTGAGTCGGAGCTCTGTGCTAGGCCTGCTGCTGCTGTCTTTAAGATAGCAGTAAAATAATAATGCATACAGCTATGACTATGCGCTGCTAATGATAACAACAATAACAGCAATAATGACAATAATGATTGTCACTACTGCTGCCATTACTATTACCACTACCACTCCCTCTCTCATCAATACTATCACATCACTACTTTCTCTGTTTACTTCCATTACTACTACATCATCACTTTCTCCATTACTTTCACCACCGCCACTATTACTTCCTCTTTGCTACTACTGTTTCCTTCATCACCTCTATCTTGATAACTCTTAATCAGTCCTCATACATAGCCAAGTATCCTTGTGCTATTGCTCGGAGATGCTTATTATGCATGAATGAACTTTCAGTAGTTGAAGAGGGATGATGAGATTCGTTGAAAACTTAGATTACGTGTGAGTATCTGCAAACTTCATCAGTATTCAATTTGTTTGACTCACGAGACAATACAAATCCAGTTAAATATGATTTATAAGTACTTACTATCTATTTATATCTTATCTCTTCCTTGTCGTGATAAACGGCAAGGTAGGCTCCATTCTGTGCATCATGCACGTCGATGAATCTGCACAATTGCTTAGAGCTCGTCAATAGGCATGAAAATATGCAGGCTAAGGGATATAGACTCATACGAGATAGTCATATCTACGAGTGTTGGGTGTACCTGGGTGCATTCATACTCACCAGCTGGATGTCAAATGTTTACCGGTGCTGGGTGGAATATTTATATGAGTGTGTACTCGAATATGGGTGTCCAGCTTTGGGCCGCGAGTACCTATCTATAGTATTCCCAGTTTGACGCGCTAAATTACCTGGGGTTACTCGGGGTTACTTGGGGTTTTGTTGTCGACAAAAGTTGTCGCTATGCAGCGTCTGCCTAACAACGGCTGTGTGCCTTGCGCGGATTTCCTATTTCAGGCATATTTAGCATGCTCATCGTCTATTCTAGCTTGGTCGTCGTCTATTTTACCTTGGTCGTCGTCTATTCTACCTTAGTGGTCGTCTATTCTACCTTGATCATCGTCTATTCTACCTTGGTCGTCGTCTATTCTAGCTTATCGTTGTCTATTCTAGCTTGGTTGTCGACCACTTCTGCCTGAGTTGTCGACTACTCACTTTCCGAACTCTCAGTCATCGACTAATCTTGCCTTATCAGTCCTTGACGACTCCTTGGTCGTCGGACACTGTCCTTTGGTCGTCGGACACTGCCCTTTGGTCATCGTCCACTTGTACCTGAGTTCTCAACCACCACTTGGCCATCAAATCCTTGGTCGTCGACCAATACCCTCTGATCATCGACAAATACCCTCTGGTCATCGACAAATACCCTCTGGTCATCGACTACGCTTCCGTGGTCGACGTTCACTATGTCTGATTGTTGGCTGGTCGTCGACCACTCTCAGTGTAATGCCGGATCTTGCGGATCTATCAAATGTGTCAACAAATTGATTCCCGCCTCCATCACGGTTGCATAACAGGGTGTTGCCATCGAGTTAGATGGTCTGATGAGATGTCCCGCTCTTCTCTTCATTGTCTGCCCGCCCTTGTCCTCATTGTCTGTCCGCTCTTTGTTAGTTTTTGGTTGTCAACTAGTGATCAACCACCACCATGGCGTTGTCGTCAACCACTGATGACTGAGTTATCAACTACTCTCCTGTGGTCGATGCTCACTATGTCTCCCGCTCATTGACTACTCTCGCGCTCATTGACTACTCTCAGGGTACCGCCGGATCTTGCGGATCTATCAAATGTGTCAACAACTTGATTCCCGCCTCCATCACGGTTGCGTAACAGGGTTTGCCATCGAGTCAGATGGTCTGATGAGATGTCCCGCTCTTGTTCTCATTGTCCGCCCGCCCTTGTACTCATTGTCTGCCCGCCCTTTTTTGTATTTTCATATTAATGAATTATAATGCATTTATTTTACATACTGTTATGTTACCTAGTAATGGATGCTCAATACACGACAGGGAGCGACTTTTAAGCATTGTTCACTCGCCCCGCCGCGGGCGCTGAAACACTGTTACATTATGCCGTACCCTTGTCTACTGGTCTCTAAATTGTTAACTCAACTTGCCTGGTCATCGACGACTCCCATTTACTCATCCCTGAATAGCCTTTGGTCATTGGCCAACACTCTTTGGTCGTCGACCACTGCGATGAGCTCACTGTCAAGGTTAGGCCGGATCTTGCGGATGTATCAAATGTGTTGACAACCTTGATCCCCGCCTCTGTCATGATTGCACAACATGGTGTTACCATCAAGTTAGATGGTGCTGATGAGATGTCCCGCTCTTGTCTTCATTTTCTGCCCGCCGTTGTCCTTATTGTCTGTCCGCCCTTTTTTAGCTTTTGGTTGTCAACTAATCTCATTCAGTGATAAACCAACACCATGGCGCTGTCGTCAACCACTGATGGCTGAGTTATCGACTACTCTCCTGTGGTCGACGCTCACTATGTCTCCCGCTCATTGACTACTCTCACGGTAGCGCCGGATCTTGCGGATCTATTAAATGTGTCAACAACTTGATTCCCGCCTCCATCACGGTTGAGCACCAGGGTGTTGCCATCAAGTTAGATGGTGCTGATGCGATGTCCCGCCCTGGGGCTCATTGTTTACCCGCCGTTGTCCTTACTGTCTACCCGCCCTTTTTTGTGTTGTCATAGTAGAGTTATGGAGCAATCTTGCCTGGTCATCAACAACTACCTTTTGGTTGTCAACTAAATGTCATTCACTGATCAACCACCATGGCGTGGTTGTCGACCACCAGTGCCTGAGTTATCGACTACTCTCCTGTGGTCGACGTTCACTATGTTTGATGGTCGTGCATTGTGTCCTGCTCGTCGACTACTCAGGGTAATGCCGGAGCTTTCTGATGCATCAAATGTGTCCAGGACTTTGATTCCCGCATTCATGACCGTTGCATAACAGCGTGTTACCATCAAGTGTGATGATGCCGATGAGATGTTCCGACCCTGTTTTCATTGTCTGACCGACCTGGTGCTCATTGTCTGCCCGCCTTTGTTCTCATTGTCTGCCCACCTTTTTTCAGCTTTTTGTACTAATCAGTCATAATGCATTTATGTTATACTACTAAGTACTTTACCTTGACTTCGATAGATGCTCAATAAAGGACAAGCAGCAGCCTTCAAGCACTATTCACTGGCATGGGCGCTCAAACACCCTTGCATCATACTCCTTCGGCGTTGAGTGACCGTGGAGGCATCAGATGTGTCAATCAATCTGATCTGCCTGGTCGAGACTCGGCCACGCTAGCGTAGTCGGTCATTGACGGAGGGACAGTGGTAGGTCATGGATGTCCCGTCATGCATGACCGACTACTCTGCTATGGTAGACATTGACGGTGGACTAATCTGACGACCATTGTCTCTTGCTCGTTGACAGCTCTCAGGGTGACGCCGGATCTTCTTGATGTATCGAATGTGTCGACAACTTGATTCCCATCTGCAAGATGGTTGCATAGATATGAATGCTGGTGGGTTGTCCCGTCTCTCCTCAGTGTCTGCCCGCCCTTTTTTGTCTGTTTATAGTAAAGAGTCACTTTAGGCATTTGGTGATGAACCAAGTGTTATGAGGTCATTGACAATTCATGCGTAGTCTTTGAATACTTTTTGCTAGAACCTGAATCGTGGCTGCTTCGTGTTTGGCAAATTTCTCTTGCTTGCTGACAACTTGTGATCACAACAACTGTGATTCATTGTTACCCAACTTAAATAAGTATGCATTGTAGTGGTTTGAAAAGGAATGTGCAAAGGTGCCTCTAAGCAAGTCTTATGTGGTTACCAGAGGGTGGCGAGAATTGCTCATGAAAGCCAACTTGCCTTAACAGGGAAGACAGATGATCGGTTTGATTATGTAACTTTGGACACGTCTGCGCCATACATGCGTTGGATTTTTTTGGAGTCCACTATTCTACTACTAGCTACCTTTGGGAGGCTTGTGCGCACATAATTATATTCATTAACACCAGCAGCTGGGGCATGGTCGTCTAGCATCCTTACTTGCTCATCAATCAACTATTGGTTACTGATGCAGGGCTAGAGTTCTTCGCGCGGCATGACAAGGAGAAGGCTAAGGCGGCTCGGTCAAAGACATGGGTTATGTTTTCAGTGGGGCAGTTCACTGGCGATGTGGCACCGGTGGTGGCGAAGAGGTTGATCTTGCTCAGGTAGACCCTCATCTGACGAGTGGGTGTGAGGTCGTCCTGGATGTTCGTTCAGCGCATGTTCGCGAGTTGGAGCAGGTTCAGATGGAGTTCTGGCGGAGGGCGTTACGTTTGTCAGCACGGTGCGCACGATTGTACTATTCACAGAGACAGGTGTGATGCCGCTGCGGTACAGGGGCTTGTCGATAGCGCTGCGGTATCTGCGGTACTTAGCGCTGCTGGAGACAGATCGTACAGTGCGTCTCACCCAGATGAATGTCTTCGACTTGGATCGCAGCGGGTCCCCCTCATGCCGTGCGCGGTCGTGGTGGCATGGTGGAGTGACAGCGATCTCGCAGATCCTGCATGGCATGGCGGGATTCAGGATAGGCTGGTGTCGGCGTGCGAGGAGTACTTACGGGGTGAGTGTAGGAAGAGTGCGAAGTCATGGATAATGCAGCGGAGAATGGCGATGGTCGACTCAAAGGGGACGCACGTTGATGGAGTTTCGCAAGGATTTGCTCATTTGGTGTTTCAGGTCTTTGGGGTGTATGCGACAGCTCCCATGTTCATCCCGGGAGAAGTGCTGTTTGCAGCTTTCCCAGAGCTGGACAGCGATGTGGATCGTGAGGGTGATGGTGACGGTGATGGTGAAGGGGATGTTATGGGTGTGTGATTGTGGTACTTGTCGTTGTGGAGTTACAGTTTTTGTATGCCTGTGTAAAACAGTTTTTTGTCTATGTCTATGTAGTTTTCACACCCCCTCTGGGTCGGGCGAAGTGTGCTCTTGAGGTGCCTCGCGTGGTGCTCTTCGGGGCATGACGCGACGGTTGCCCGTATACGGAGACTGGCTTCCGTGACAGTGCCAGTGTTCGAAACCCACCACAGTCCCGAGGCGCGAGATTCGCAAGTTGCGCTCAAAACGTTAACGGCTGTGGTGCTCTGCAGCGTGTGACATGCGGTCCAGAACTCGGTGATTGAAGCGCCAATCATTGGGATTTCATTCCTCTTCTTCTTCTGCTTGGTTGTCGACACTTCTCACGTGGTGATCGACCATGCTTAGTTACCATTTCGGGGTTAGAGGTAAAGCAACAAAATGTGTCGGCGCCTTTGATAATCATAATTGCATAACTTGGTTAACCTCAATTCTGTGGCTCGCGCGATGTCCTTCCTCTGTCCTCATCATGTGCTTGGCTAGGTTACTGAGTCTGGTGAATAGTTTATGACTATTTAAGTATATTTGGAATTGTCAGCGCTAGCGACTGGTATTGGTCTTTACCATTTGATCATCGCCGACAAATCGAAACTGAGTGGGCAACACTACGCGAAGAAATCGCAGGTTATTATATGACTAAAAAGTGGTGGGAGCGTCTTAGGAAATCAGCCAGTGATGAGAAATTCAGAGAAGCGAGACATACCAAGGAAACACACAGCGAGTAAGTATTTCATTCGACACCCGATAAGACCCTATCATACATGATTCCCTCTTATTATAACCATTGAATTCATACAAGACCGCGTCTAATCAGAGGGCAGGGACTTAAGTCGTACATGATTCCGTGAAGTGTGTCATATATGATCTGTCCCGTACTTTACTCGCGGTACTCCCGCCTCGTCCCATATCGGGTAGGACTGCTGAATATCGCGCTTCTCCATCTATCGCGAAGAAGACTGATTTCGTTTCTCTCGATCATGATCGGGAGGTCGTATTTAGCGTCCGAATAATTGTGGCGCAGCATTAAAAAATAGTATTATAGCTATAGTACAGAGGTGAGAGACAAGACTAACAGTAGGGCACCTCACATTGCGTATAACGTATCTAGGCCCAGTGGATCCCCCCGTGGCGTCAATAATCGCAGCGCAATCAGCTTGCGCGTGTGCAAAAATGATGCAGCGGCCTGCCGCGTTGAACATGAATCCATGCATCCTATATTCGGCGCTTGGTTCCCATAATTCGGATATGGTGGTGGTGCTTGCCATTGCCAGACAGATAGTCTCGGCACTGGGCAGTCCAGTGATCCGCAACTGTACAGCTTCTATGAACTCCGCTCGGCACCGTCCGAACGATGTTCGGTCCGAATGCCGGGTACGCGGAGGGTTGCATTTCTGTGAATTATCCTTCTTCAGAGCGGAACGGCTGTGATTGCAGGCTGTAGAGGTAATATATATCCAAGCTTTCACACTTATTCTGTCGCAAATTGGCTTATGGACGGTCAGGTTGGCCACAGAACCCGTTATGAGCCTTGTTGGCCTCTGAAACCGGTGCGACATATTTGAACATTCAGACGGTCGGTACTAGTGTTGGAATATGAAGTAGGGACATGCTGAACTTCATTATATTGTTTCCGGATGGTCAGAGGGCTCGGGATAGGTGACTTTGAGTTTTCGTCCGACGAAATCGTCACCTTGATCGAAAGGCGCTTAAGCACTCGTACTGTAACCTCGATGTCAAAGCCTCGCGAGAGTGAGTCACCTCAATTTTTTTTTGGCAGCACTATCAACTAGCTCATACTTGTCCTTCTGACTGCTTTGAAGGTGATTCAGCTCAGATTCAATGCGGATGGAATATACACCAAGATTTTATTCTCCAAGTCCTGCTGGTGGCTATAGTGTGATGTCGTGGCCCAGAAACAACAACCTACCTCCTGCAACAGTGACCCTCGGCACTGTCAACACACTTGACTCCCGAGCATGTCGAGGCTCGAGCGCACTCTGCATCGGCATCATTGTCATACATCTCCTTGCGACTGCCGACCGCGTTCCATGTGGACTCTCTTAGTCTATCACAGTCACCGAGCTGCGACTGTATCATCCCCGGTGAGTTCCCTTACTTGCATGTTATGTTGTTCATTGCCAACATCGCAATGTTGGCTGAAAACGATGTGGGATGCCCCGATCACTGGTATTGGTGCCTGGTAGGACGTTATCAATTTATCGTTGACCCGTTGACAGAAGTTCGCCGATGACAAGGCTTATCTAGATTCGTGAACTCGATTCTGGATGGTTCGGTAACACTGAGCACGATCCTATTCCATTCCGGGTAATGGACGCTTTCTGGGGCCCGATTTGGCAAGGCGGGAGGGATTTGAATCATCCCAAGTGATGTACGATTCGGTGAGTCATGTATGACCTCCCTCACTTTTAGCTGGACTACTAATTAGAGGCGGTCTTGTATGAATTTCTTGCTTGTAATTAGAGGGGAGTCATGTACGGAATGTCTCTTAGGACCTGCATTCGAAAGGCGGAGGCATACAACTTTAATGACTGAAATGATTAGCCAGATTATGCAGGGAGCACCGAGTCAATGGAATATTATAGTTACGACTCATTTGTATCAATCTGTCGTGGACTTGTAACGTGCTATGCGTTTCCACGAAGAATCTCTCATCAACTGCTTGCCGCAGCGCTAGTGGTAGGAGGACAGGTATCGCGCACAAATCTAGTCGGCGCGTTCGAAAAGCTTTCTTCACCCTCGTTTCCTAAAGACGACTCCAACTCGACCAAGAACTTACTCCAAAGGCCCGGAAAGGGTATGTCGTCATTGCGGGGACCGTGAGTGCAAGTGCGTTAAGAAAGCGTTCAGAACGGCTCGAACACGGCTGGCATGGCAGACAGACGATGACTTATGAGAATTGACTTCTTCGTTCCATGTTGCTGGTGGTCGCGAGCCAGTCGAAGACCGCCGCACCCGAACAGGGAGTGGGTACCTGGACAAGTGGTGCAGTGGGATTCGAAGCCGAGACCTATTTGCAAGGGTTCCTAGCCCCTCCGAATCGCTGTTTTTCCCTTTTCATTCATCGAAACTGCGGTGATGAAAATGGTTACATTTATATTATACATGTTTGCGCTACTACGATCCCAAGAGAAAAGAGGTGATGAAACTTTGAGATACGGGTACAATCAGATCGGGAATGGTGATGGAGGAAGGAGAGAGGCCTGGGGGCGGTGCCGGCATCCCAGAGCCCCGTCGATGTGGTGTACCCGCACGGCTCTGAATAAGCGTTCGGGTGGCTTGTGGGGAAGAACGGCATAAAAGTACAGATGTGAGGAGCGGCGCGATTGGTTTGATGGGAAGAGCGGGCAGTTACGTTGACTATGATAGATCAATAGACGCGACATGACACCTGGATGCACATACCGCACACACTTCGCAGCGATTGACGGAGAAAGTTTCTTTTTGCGGTAGCTTCGTCTTGTCGGTAATATACCTGGTGCCGATTCGGCACCCGACCCAACGGCCGTCGCTGTCCATGCATGCACCAGGGCACTCCTTAACCCACCGGAAGAAGTGCGTACAGCCCATCGTTTTCTTCCAGTACACACACATCCTGAAGAGCATCAGCATCATGGAAGGCAAAAGAAATACCAAGCGTACTTTTGAATGAAGGCGAAACGGCGCCCTTATTCACGCAAGAGACTCCATACTTATAGCATCTCGACGTGACCACTCTACCCGCGCTCTCCATACATATTGCACTATTTAAACTACATCACCTACGTACATCTTCAGGATATCACACACCTCATCGGCCGTAGGACGCCCCGCAGGTGAGAGAGCAAGGCAACTGTCGACCAAACCTATGTACCATTCCGGCACCGCGGGATTTGTCTGATTCGAGTGGCGTTCTCCGAGGAGAAAGTCTTCCTCAACGTCGGGAACCTCTTCTGCTAGGCACCATAGGACCAACCCTAACGAAAACACGTCTCCAGCCATGGACTTCACATCCCACGCCTCATTCTCCAATTCTGGTGCGATCCAGCCGGGTGTTTTACCTGCCGGTGAGTAATCTATGAGCCTCAACTTGTCGTCCTGACAGAGGACAAGATTGTCTGTTTTCATATCCCCCCAAGCATGCCCAAGGCGATGAAGCCATTGCAAACCCTGAGATGCGTCCATTGCCCAGCCCAGGCGCCTACCCCATGATATATTGCATGAGATGCAATCACGGATAGTGCACTGCTCCTTTGCCCGGTAAACCAAAGAAATTGAGGATGCCGGCTGAAACGGTAACAGATAGCCGATCAGTCGCTCTCCTTGTTCATCCTGCTCAACCACTCCAGCGCTGGGGCGAAGAGCGTAGGGGGACACCGGCAGGCTGAGCATAAACGACAGTTCCGCCACAAATGCATCATCGTGCGGAACACTTGATTCTTTAAGAACCCAATGCTCGCTTTCGGCATCAGCTACCACGGTGATGTGCCGTGAGGACGTTGAGTGTAAAACAGGGTGTAGGGTGGTCACCGGAACCATGCGAATGCCCATGTCCATCCTCTCAACACGTGCTCCATATCGCTGGAGCGAGATGTCGACAATGTACATCTTGTTACATTTCCCATCGAATTCAAGTGAGATACGCCACGTTCCCACTCTAGGTGCCAACGATTCCCTGGCCATTTCGATAATCTTTGAGGGTATATTAGTGCTGGCCGTGGCCTTGCTATAAATCACACTCACGCGATGAAATTCACTACTGCGTAACCACCGGTCCACCTGCTTATCCATCTCCTCGCGTGTGGGCACGTCCCCACGCCCCGGAAGATGAAAGATACTTCCTTTTGGGTCGTATATCCTGACGTCCCACCACATATCGATAAAGCCACCCGAGAGGGCCAGTTGATTCGCCCGGAGTAACTGTTTCGAATAACAGCAGCGTCAACACCCCGAACCTGTACCAGCTTAACGAGTGGTGATTCGCAGTGCCTGTGAATCATTAGTGATTCCTCACAGAACGTAGTATTTGGGCACTCGCTCAAAATATCCTCGAGTTGCATTGTCAAGTCAGGAAGGAAACCAACAACGACCAAACAAACTTCAACAATGCTTAAACGGGCCGGGTCGCCGAGACTTCGGGAGACTGACACCGAATTCGGCTTCATTCTGCGGTTAACGGAACGCTGCTGCAAGGCTACGGCTATAGAGTAGATACAAACGGCCTCATGATGTTCTTAAACATTTTTCGCCGCCATGTCTTTGCGGGTGTTCACAATTTAGACTCACACCATGACAGGGCGGAATTCATCAGTTTGGTAAATCCAGTGAATATTTGATGTTCAGTGGTATTCCATGGATCGCCCCTTCAGTGGATTCCAGCAAATGTGTCAGTGGGATAAACAGGTCGATCCGCTTACTGATTGGGCAAATAATGCCTCTGTGGATTAGGGTATCTTCCCCTATTCCTTCGCACAGTAGGCCTCTCTTCCTCGTATGTTGGTCGCAGCCGCATACTACCAGACTAAACCACCGAAGTGCAAAGAATTCTAGAACCTGACACTTCCTCAAAAGCGCTCATCTACGCCTTGAGCGGGGTACATAGAAAGTAGCGGGAGCCCTTGCGGGAGTGTGCGCTAGCGCATCCTGCGATCGCGCGGGTTACACTAGGGTTACCCGAGTGAGTAGTGGGATTTCAGTGAGATTGTGCAAGGTCAAATAATGTTAGGAATTTTGCTGCCAATTTTTGGTCTTCTGAAATGCAATAATGAGTATTATAACCATCATTTACTGTCTTCCCGCCCTCCCCACTAACTGGAATCGGGATCTCGCTCTCGATAATCCTAGTCGGGATCATCGTAACCTATTACCAGGGCAAAATTGAGGCTGCTGAGTTGACTATCAGGCAGAAAACGCTGAACCTGCGTCGTTTGGAAGCACAACGGAATGCTCTTAATGCGCGGCATACGTATGTGAATCGGCGTTTGTGGCTAACAGCTCATTCTTTAGTGAAATTCTCAGAGAGAGGAGCTATAGCTCTTACAAGAACCTGGCAGCTACGTCGGCAAAGTGGTCAAAGTAATGGGAAAGAACAAGGTTCTCGTTAAGGTACAACCTGAAGGAAAACTTGAATATAGTGAGTGCCGTACTTAACACGTCTGTAGACAAGATCTTCTCGTAGACTTTGTACATGATAATCACCGTATTTAATTATTTCACTGTCCAAGAGAACCTGCAGTGATGTGCACCGCCAACATTCACCGACATGACAAAGGTGTCATGTCTTCTTCTCACTTGATTCATTCCATTGGATCTACATCTTGTGTAAATGTTTCCAAGCGTTTCACTAAGGACAGCTTTAGAAAGATACAGGCGTTTTGGAGGCCTGTTCTGACTTTGGATGCTGGGAGACCTCTTGTTAATGTAGGAAAACGGAATGCCACAATTCTTATTCCATAATGCAACTTCCATAATGTCCGTGGGATTCTGTTCAAATTCAGAGGGAAATCGATGAGGACGCATTGCGGAGAAGCCAGCTTTCATGGTGGACGCATTGACGATGCAGACATTGCCTGCCTACTCGGATCGACTTAGATATTTATGGACTTTCTTGATATGCGACCACCTCATACACGACGTGCGGTTAGGCGCGTAGTGTAAAATTAGTTTGTTTCTCTTCATTTTTGGACTTTACTTGTAAAACAGTACCACTCACCCGTAGAATTACTCACCCGGACACTACAGTACTCTATTCTTGGACTCTTCTTTTAGTATTTAGGCTTTAGCACGCTTCTTTTTTTTTTCTTGTCTTCGTACCACCACGATTTATCTACGCATTATCTACGCTAAGCTTACTCTGAGTTCGACTCAGAGCCTACCCACCATATTAGTCCACCCGACTTGCCATCATTCCTCCGGACGACTGTACTCTCGATTTTGACCCGCGTGGAGATACATCCACGCGACGACACCGTCCCTACTTCAAATTATTATTATGCGACTGTCCTGGTGCTGACAGTCTGCAAGGACTTTCTGCATCCACGCGCAGGAAAGGAAGCTTTTGAAGATCTCGGCGACCATGATCCTCTGCCATCCATCTCAGTGGCATCTATCCTGGAAGAGATATTGCAGGAAGAAGTGCACAACATCTTCCATCTCCTGCTTGCTGCTCTGACGTCCCCGACGCGTCTAAGGTCTTCCATGTTTCGTGGACAGCACCTGTATTGGGCGGTGAATATGTGCCATGATGTGTAGGCTTGGTTGGATGACTCGACTGATGCTCCCATGGCAAATAGTCTGTTTCCGTTTCGTTTGAAAGCTGGAGATATACTGGATAGTATCCTTCGCTTCTCATGCAGACACTTAGAATGTGTCAGTAACAGTGTAACTTGTCTGGTAGGCTATATAATAGAAATCTATGTCCATTATTTATTCTGAGTGGTTTATTTTGGCTGTTCAAACAGTTGAGAATCGCATTTTTTGAGATCAAAAGTATGGAAGTGCGTTGAGTTATTCGCCTGCCTCGCCTCCTCGCAACCATCATCCTTCACCGCCATTTCCTACCTTGCCTCCACCTTTATGTACTTTGTCGGGCTGCGGTTCTTGCTCTCGCAAGTAGCGGGGCCCCGCAAATGTGTCTCGTGCACGTCGCTAACCCCCGCGCAATTGCTCGGGGGTCGTCGGCGGGCACGAAATCTAACACCAGCCTCACGGGTACGGGTATCCCCGCCACCCATTTCATACCCGCGGGCAACATCCGTAACCGATGCTCCGGGTGCGGGTGATCTGCGCGGTACGGGTCGGGCGAGGTCTCTAGGACCCGTACCCGACCCGCGCTTTATTGTAAGTCGTGCTTGCGAGATGTCGACAAGAGTGTTGTATTATACCTATTAAAGCACTGGGAATATCTGAGGATTTGAGGACTTGTCGAGTGTAGCAATGACATTGGACAGCATGTATAGTCTAGGGGTTATGCACGCTATCCCTGTACACTCGGCAGTATATCTTTTGTCGGATCCGCAGTTCGACTCCTGCGTTGATCTATTTACCTTTTTCTAGGGTGGCGCAGTAAGGCTCCCGGTGGTGTTAGTAACGGTATCGATACCGACCCCTCCGGGAGGCTCTGTGGTTTTGATACCAGCACGTGATTTAACACGTGATGTGGGGCCGCGCCGCCCTGCCGCCCCCATCCCGCCTCTGTCCTGCTGCTCTCAGCTTCTTCCTGGGCTAGCAGGCCATCACGTGAAAGATCACGTGCCGGTATCGTCGACCCCGGGGGGTTTCAATTATCAGAATCGATACCGTATCAATACCGTTAAAAGCTACAATAAACCCGAGGTGTATCAAAACCTCGGGTTTACTGCCCCACCCTACTTTTTTGACAGGTGTGCATCGGTGGACACTGGCAGCCTGCCAATGGACACATTGTTAGGCAAATATAAATTGTGTCTAGGTATTCAAACTTCGTTTGAGTTTCCTGCTCTTAAGATGTTCAGAGGGGATAACGTTGTGAATTTGATACAGACAGCAGGACAACAGGGTAAGTAGTATACTAGTAAAACAGGAGAACAATTATCGAAAAGGCAAGCCTCACAGAAACGTACAGATCAAGTATAAACATATGATGTCCGGAGAGATGCGGACTCACTTCCTAGTATAACACAAGCGATAAAGCACTTTAATTTTACATCTAGTCCTTCTTCCTCTTCCTTGTGCGCTCCCTCCTGGTGTCCAACTCGTGCCACTCACCGTGGACACTGGCAAGTGTACGAAATCGTCAGCGCACAATTAACAATACAAACCTCAAAAGCCTACCTCACAGGGCGCTCTGGGTTGGGCTTTTCCTCTAAAAAGTACTCCGTCTCCAATGCTTCAGCTGCAGATATTCGTCTCAATGGATCATAGTCCAACAGTTTCTCTGCCAGATCCAGCGCGCGAGGGGTCATCCACCTCCAACTAATTAGGATCACCAGCCATAATGGAAGACGTCAACCCACTTGGAAAACAACGCTCTAAACTGATTCTCCTGCGTGTGGCACGGCTTGAGAAGCTCATACCATGCGAGACCTTCAACCTCAGGCCACCGTTGCACATCCGGCGTCCCAATAATCCTAAATATCGTATCAAGCTGGTGTATCTCGTCGTTCCCCTGAAACACCGGCTTCTTCGTATACAGTTCCAGCATGATGCACCCCGCACTCCACATGTCCACCTCTGGTCCATACACCGTAGCCCCCAACAGTAGCTCCGGCGGTCGATACCACAGCGTTATAACGCGATTCGTGTAGTGCGTGCGCTGCCGCTTCTGGTAGAACCGTGCGAGCCCAAAGTCGGCAAGTTTTAGTTCGCCGCGCTTGTTCAAAAGAATGTTCGAACTTTTGATGTCCCGGTGGATCACCCCTTTGTGGTGCAAATACGCGAGCCCAGAGAGCATTTGCTGGTTCAGTGATTTGAGATGTGCAGGTGTGAATGACAACTGTGACTGGGAGAGTATACCGGTGAGATCGTGGTCCATATACTCAAACACCATGTACACAGAGGCTGCTCATTATCAGTAATGAATAGAAGCATGAGAGGGAACCCACCACTTGCAACCATCATCTCAAATAACCGCACTACATTAACGTGGTTGAGACTCTGTAGGAGCCTGATCTCCCGTATCGCCATCACAGGGAACCCGTCCTTTTCTACATCCATCCGGATACGTTTCAACGCCACATACAAACCCGTTTGCGTGTTTAGCACCTTGTAAACCTTGCCAAACGTACCCTCCCCCACCTGGTTCACGAAACTGTAAATTCCTTCTGCAGGCCGGGCGTCTTGTGGTGGAGGAGATGGCGAAGGAGTCTCCATGTCCATCGGCACAGGCTCGGTATCGGGCGTGGGCGTTTGTCCCTTTGGTGTAGGCGAATGTGCCGGTGGCGGTAGCTCACGCGTTGGAGGCTGCCATACAGCTTCCGAGTGCGCTGGTTTCTCAGTCATCACATCGCGGACCACATACGGGTGAGGTGGCCCTATTGCCAAGTGATTGTAATGGGGCGACCGCCATCTGGGTTCTAGCGGGTAGGCAAGTTGTGGCATCAAGGACTGGGGCCTGGCTGGCAGTCGGGCAGGATTCTCTGGTAGACCACTCGGGAAAGACAGAGAGGACGGCAGCTCCATATTATCTTCATCCCTAAAGAGAACTCGATTCGTGCTGGTTGCAATCGGGTTAACGCCCTTCTTTGGTAGAAATACATTCTCCTCTGGTGTAGGAGTAGGTACCAACATTCGCTTTGCAGGTATTGACATCGGTAATGTTATCGGCGGCACCATCGTCACATTATTAGCAGCATTCGCCTACGACTCAGTTATCAAACGTGCTATTGGGTAGACGATCGTTGAAAACACACTTTGTTATTATTGTTACGTCTTTTCTTTCTTTTTTTTTTGGATGAATTGTTGCTGTTCCTGATGTTGTTGTGAGAAGTCTCTGGCCTTAGTGGTGGATAATTGATTATGGATGTAGATGCAGATGGCAGTCGATAAATGGCATTGGGTGGTGGAACAGGACTTTGGCCGCGAGTGCTCTGGCTCGACAGGGACCTGGAAAGAGTCCGTTGGCGCTCCCACTCTGTCTGCGGGGTTGGAGAGTCAGATTGCCAATGTTGTGGTGGTGGAGGTGTCCGCACGGGACTAGGTTCAGCACGTCGTTGTCGCTTCTGTGGTGGAGGTGATGCAAGCGACCGACTATGCCCTCGGGAGTGGTACGAATATACAGAATCTGACCAATGATAGCGGGTTGGTGAAGAATGTTTTTCATGTTTGTGCTTTGTTGGTAACTCAGATTCGTTGCTAGTAATGCTCCGCCGGCTCCTGCTACCGACAATAGTCAGAGAAGTACAAGAACAGAGAGAAAGCCCTACTTGTTACAGTCAGAAGACTGATGGCTTCCACGCCAGTCGCTCTCAGCGACATGCTTGGGTTTTGAAGACTGGGTTTGAAGACTTCTGTTGGTGTCACCGCTCTTTGCTGTATATGAATCATGAGAGCTTACGCTATACGAGTTCCAGTAACTATTCATGCTGTTGTGATTGCGCTTTTCTGAGCGGCTATGGCTGCGTTGGGTGGGCTCGGTATCACGATGCGAAGATTTCCACGTCGGTGTGGAATGCCAGCTACGCGCCCCCGCATCATCGAACATTGCGGCGGGGGGGTCCACAGTTCGCACAGCATAGCGATGGCGGAGCCAGCCATTATTGCCCTTCCAGTTAGGCGAGTGCTCTTCTGCGCCTCCGTCTGTGGCACGCGACTGTTCCACGTCGTCGCCAACGTCAGCCCAACGTGCCGATCGATGGGGAGGGCGTGTTGGGAAGTCGCGATTGTCCTCCTCATGTCGTTGGTTGAACGAACTATTGTGTCCATCATGAGCATTCCACGATGGATGTGGGTAATCATTGGCACGGTTACTGGCCGAATTGTTGTTGGGTTCTCTGGGGGGCGGCAAGTAGTAGTTGTTTCCGTGGTAACGTTCCTCATCGGTAGAGGAAGCAAAGGCATATTGGTCGAGCGGTACGTCGGGTGGACGGCAAGAATTGACGTCTTGGGATGACCTGTAAGAGGATTTTTTCATTTTTAGACTGACGCAGAGGGCTGGGAGGTGCTGATGAGCGCGGCACGTAAATTGACTTTGTCTGGTGGTAGTGCGAACAGTAAGAGACCTTCCGTGGGAAAACAATGCCGCGATGCAACCATGACTGCCATTGATTAGAGAAATTACGATATGCCCATGGCACCCTGATATTTGATGAATATGCTCTGGAATACTCAGATACAGAAGACCTGTACTGTGTTCCGGATTTGGCACGTCGACTCCAATGCACGATTTCGTGCTTTTTCTGGTTATCATCGCGTCGTTGAATGTTTCCTGCGAATACCTTCTCGTTGTTCAGAACAGGCTCGACTCGTACATTGTCTCCATCGGTCCATGCTGGCATGCTAGAAGTCCCAGTGGCACTGGGGAGCATGCGACACTGTTGGGCACAAAGGATATTTGGTCTGTCTATACTCACATCTCGCATGCTTATGCTTTTGAATGTAGGGTTATTGTGCCCCACAAGTACCGCCTGTTGCATGTTTTTCTCTATGGACTAGCCGTTTTCATATTATTCTTCCTAGTGGTCGTCTCCATGACATACAAAGCCCTAATCTAACCCTATCATATTGACTGATGATAACATTTCTAGCAAACCTACCTCATTTTTCCAGTCATTATCCGCACAACTATTGGTTACTATGCATTTAATGCATAGCTAAGTATTATCACAGGGTGGCGAAAACGGAATGCCTGTCATTAATGTCACACTATGATGTAGTATCCCGAAAGCAATGTAAATGGAAGTGGTAGAACAAATCTGCCAATAAATGAATGAAGAAGGAAATCAAACATGAATCTCAGAGACTGGGACTTGACCATTTAATAGTTTTAAACACGGTCGCACTGCTGTTCTTGTTGAGGGAAATCGAGAGGGGTTTCCTTTGTTTAGGAAGTGCCGGTGGTGGTTCCTTGCAATGCTTGACGGTATCGCCGTGGCACAATAAGGCTCCGTCATGCTTATCAGCTCTACTTTCTGAATGTCAAAACTCGGACAAGAGATTCCAGAAAATGCTTGATCTGGGGACATAAGTTACAGGGCACTTATCACAAGTGCGTTTTTGTCTGAAGGGAATGAAGTACTTGGACATATGTGTGTCAGAGCTTCAGATGGCGCCTGACGTTGGCCTAGACGGCAAGAGAAGAACTCTGGAAGCACTCGCTGACAAGTTCCACTACGTCGTGAAGGAACACGTCGACAAATACACAAAGACCGTTCATGCAGAAGTAAGTACGTCTCGATGTGAAGAAGAGATATATGCGCAAGAGCTGCATGCATACGTCGTCCAGAGTCCGCTCTCATACACCGAATGCCAGGAGTGAAGGAATTCCCATAACGTGATTCAGCATGTATGTCATATTCTGTCCAATGGTCCTGCTAGATCCCAATCCTGTCATCAAAACCCGAGAGGTCTGCTTTGTGAATCTTGCACATTAGTAGCTGTGTTGGCATTCGGTGGGTGCGCGGCAGCGGGTAGTTTCCTGTATCGAACACAAGAGGAGGAATACGTTTGGTCAGAGTATTGGATACACCGCAAACGCATCATGGCGATTGCGGTTCTACGTACACATTTATATAGTTTACCAATTATTCTGGAATGTTCTTTATGGCTCATACTTTCGAATGTACTCTTACTGTCGAGTTGCTCCGTCAACAACTTGTAGCAACGTCGTTGATAGAAGGGACCATGACCTGTTCGTTCAATGCAACCTGCAGAGCCTAAGTATAAGGATCGAAATGAAGAGCTTTGCAAGAACGCAGGATGAAAAGTTTGATGACGAAATGGTTGAACGACTGGGAGTCATGTGGGTTCGATTCAAGCTCGCCCCATTCACGCCACAATACTTTCAAAGATTTTTTTTGTCTTGTGAGAGCGAATGGGAATGAGTCTGGCCAATACCGTATACCGCCACCTTGTAACCACCACCACGACCACCGGAATACGGTGAGTAATTTTTTTTTTGAATCCAATTTTATACTCTTTTGTACAGCAGTACATGGCCGAGTCTTGCTACGTATGTATATGTCCATGGTATGGTATCTTACCGAGCGGGGAGTGCGATCCGACAATTGCCGGATAGCGATCCCATTTCTGTGCTCTCGCCACCTGTATCAGAACAACAAGAACAACAACAACAACAGCAGCATGGTGGCAACTTCGTGTTCGTCGGCCACAGAAAAATTTCTGGGGCTTCTCATACTTATTCTCATTCGATTTTCGGCCGCGGTTTGATTCAGCGCTGGTCGCTGCGTTTTCGGATACGTTCCGGGGCACGTTTTGGTCTACGTCTTGGCGACAACGCTAAATGTTTTGGGACACGCAACGCGTAAGCCCTCACCAGCGAGGCAGGTATGAGGTATGCTTCTGTACTATTTACTTTGGATTCTTGCGCGGCGTTGGCTGGCTGCTAGCCGCCATACCATCGGATATGCTCGTCTACGAGCTCGACCAGACGGTGCTCATCTTCACCATTTCATGTGGACTTGCTTGGACGATGCGCAAGCCTTGAGATCGAGGGTGCAATGCTAGTTGCCGTTGTTCCTGGGTGGACGCGTCACGCACCAAATGGTGCATATTCATTTCTCCTTTTATTGTTTTCATTGCGTTCCTCGTCACCACGGTCCACCATCTTCTCACATCATCTCTTGCTGCTCGCTCTCCCCCACCCTCTCCCAAAGTTATCGTGCACGTCTGCCAGCCCCTGAGCAATTGTAATTAGCTCGGGTATGGCGGTATACCGTGGTATTGTCACTCGGATCCCGTACCAGTCCCACTGGGTACCCGAGCGACCATACAGCGCCTTACCCGTGATACCGTGCTGCTCCTTAGTCTCAGTTCTGTATCCATGAAGATGGAACAAACTATGTCGCGCTAGTGACCAAGGGAAGTGTACAATGATATTACAAGCAGGTTACAGCAGTCTCGCACTACGTATGCATTGTGAAAAGACGTACGGCTTTCGACGAAAAGCCTTTGTAGCATTCGCCAACCCCACAACTATTGGTGGTAAGGATTGTACGGAGTGGGTTGTGGGTGTGAGTAGGAGGATGGCGCTGGAATCCATCCTTGCGCAGGATCTTGTACGAGTTGCTGCCCGTTGAGTAAGATCCAGTGGGGGGAAATGGCGCCTGGTTGGGGGTTGTTTGGAAACAACGCTGGTGCATTGTAGGATGTATTTTGTCCTTGAATGGTGGTGGGCAACCCCCAGGGAGTGGATTGGGGCGGAATGCCCCCTGCTGCGGGGTTGAACGCTGGGGAAAAAGATTGTTGCGGAAGTGGGGCTGTGATGGTGGGATGGATCCCTGAAGGCCCCACAAAAGAAGATGCATGGGGGGATGGGGGGTAACTGTGCACGTTAGCAGCGTACGGCGCTCCCATAGATGGGCCATGGGAGGTGTAAGGTGGTCCCATAGATGGGCCATGGGAGGTGTAAGGCGCTCCCATAGATGCGCCGTGGGAAGTGTAAGGCGCTCCCATAGATGCGCCGTGGGAAGTGTAAGGCGCTTCCATAGATGCGCCATGGGAAGTGTAAGGCGCTCCCATAGATGCGCCATGGGAAGTGTAAGGCGCTCCCATAGATGCGCCATGGGAAGAAGCGGTGGAGGGGAGGTAAGTAGGCGTGTTTGAAGAGTAAGGCGCTCCCATGGATGTGCCATGGGAAGAGCGAGGTGCTTCCATAGATGAGCTTGGGAAAGACAACGCCTCTCCCTCCCTTTTAGGCCTACTCCGCCTGGCTTGTACTGTATATAAGAGGGTATTCAGGCTGTGGGGGTCCATGCGCCATCGGACTTTTTCCATCACGTCTGCCGAAAGGGTTTCGGTTTTTCCCTCTTTGTCGCACAAGACGCAGGCGATTTTTTCGTCCGCTCGGAACCCAGTGTGCTCGTGAATGGCATCGAGATATAGTATAAAATCTGCTCCTTGCGCTACGGTGTTATGGAGCTTTTGAATGTCGCGTCTTGTTCTCTTCAAAAGTTGGAAGCTGGTTCCATCCTTATTATTTTTCTGAGTATGCATGATTACTTATCGGGAGCTAGTGACTTTCATTGGGACGAACCATGTTGTTGGCTGATAACGACATCGGTAGAGCCTGGCAGGTGTCGCCATCTACAGTCAAAACGACCCAAGGTCGTACTTTTTCGTAATTTGTTTTGGACCCGGTGGCGGGTTTCCAGTCCGTGAGTGGTTTACTATGGATGACGTCGCCAGGCTGTACTCTCATTGTGAGCGTTCTGGATAGAGTTTATGGGGAGACGGATGTATATCGGCGATTGAGGTTACATGATGTTCGGCAAAATGCGGACCTTTTTTGGACGTACCACCATGATCTACAACACGTTGGTTAACGCGCAGCTTCTACCGCCTTTGCTTGGGACTGCATTCCGCGATCATCCAGCTAATCAGCGTCTCCTTCCACCATTCACAGCCCTCCTAGTAGATTTGCGTGGGAAAGAAGGTTTTTCGCATAGAGGTGTGAAGTACGGGGCATGTGCTACTCTCTTCATTGTTTCGCCAAACCTTCCCGAACCCCCTTTCAGCTCCTTCTGTGTTCCATTGAGGAACGTGGGAGTGCCCATGTTTATACATGTTTTCCCCCCTATTCCGATTTCTCTGCAGGACATGGAAACGCCTATCCACCCGCTACGCGAAGCGGTATCTTGCGTTGTAGAGGACGTCGTTACGTCTGTTTATTCTTCCCTCAAACAGTTTCTCATGCTGGATTCCCACACTGCATTTCCTCTTGATATCGGCCCAACTTGGCCCATGTATCCACCCCCCAGTCTGTGGTCACCTTACTATCCTGTCATTCTCTCCGGCTCGCTGCCCACAAGTAATCCCCATTATCTTCATATTTGGGACTACCTGTCCTATCGAAACTCCGTTCTTGCTGAATTTTCGTGTGATGGCCTTGAGGCATCGCTCAATTGGCTGCGGAAAGTACGCTCTCTACGGAAAATCTCGTCGTCTTTCACCAAACCTGAACCAACGCAGCTCTGCAAGACCGATTTGTCGAGTCTCTTCGAATTGCAGAGTATCGTGTTATCCGAGGACGATGACGAAATGAGCGATCTGTTCTGCGACGAGCTGCAGCCGTTTGTTATTCCTGCACCGATTCAACCTTCTGGGTTTGATCTGATCGTTATTGATATCACCGGGGTGCTTCAGGTTAGTTTTGTATCGGCTGACTTGAGCGCTGCTGATATTTGCCTTCAAGGATCGGATGGGTGCAGCGCAATCGTGTATTGGCCTACGTCACGCGCAGCGTCTTCTAGAGTTGGAGATGCTCGAATTTTTAGACGTTGGGGGTACGTACGACCAAGTTGTACGTCGCTCTTTGCGACGTTTGGCCATGGAGGTGCCTGAACTACCATGTTTGGATGGGAAGGAGGTTTTGGAAATGCTCGTTCGGAGCCGTCCAAACATCGATGACGAATTTAGGGTGCTGGTGGATTCTGGATTACCCATCATTGGCTTCAGTACCATCGATGGCGCGAGCCTAGAACGTGGCGGGTTTACACCACCAACGTGGGTCCGTTGGGTGTATACACCCGACAATGCTCAAGGTCTCTATCGTCAATGCACTTTGCATCTCGCTGCTGTTCTGGAATATGCAAAACAGTCCTTTACGCACGTTGACCCATCGAGAATTCTTCTACTTTCCCCATCTGTCATCAGGTGTATTGTTCCTGCCACGAATATGGGAATGGCGACCGTTATTCCTGATATAGCGTGCGATCTGGAAATACAGGCGTTATACGAATGCTCGGAACTGCGGCCTTGGACGCATCTTATACGATCTTGTACTGGTTTTCTCGATATGAATCGAACGCCGGTAGATCAAAGCTATATCAACACAATCCGCCATGTGTACACAATCGAACATGGCTATAAGGATCTCTATAGTGAGAGCCCAACAGTCGTCGTTCTGGCTCTCAATCTACTCAACAACAATCACGTCGTAATCAAGCACTCTGCGGGTTCGAGGACGAATTGTGTTATTGAGCGTGAAGCTCTGGTTTACCGACGGCTTGCTGACAGCAATTTTATACCGCGGATCCTCTGGATGGACCGCATTGGTCCTATTAAAGGATTGTGTCTTGAACTTCTGGGTCCAAATTTAGATCGCGTCAGGCGTTTATGCAGAGGTCGGCTGTCCCATCGAACTGTGATTATGATTGCAATTCGTTTGGTGAGAGCATATTATTCGTCATTTTTTATTCATGTAATGACATAGTATGTGTTAGCTGTCGTTTTTGAAACATGCGCACTCGATGGGTATTGTCATCGAGGACATTAAGCCACAAAATGTTGCTGTAGGACTTGATGATCCTAGTCGCATCTACGTGTTCGACTTTGATATTGCTCGCACATTCATTGATCCTGCCACTGGAAAACATTCAGCTTATAATCACAAAGCTTCAGATGCTACGCGTTTGTTTTGCAGCCACTGGGCACACTGCGACATTGGTAGTCATTCGTTGTTATTTCATGTTTGCACTTTGCTTATTGCGTTTCTAGAGGGTACACGACGAGACGACATAGCTATGCTGGGCCATATGCTCCTTAAGCTTTATCATGGTGTTCTTCCTTGGGAATCGCTCTCCGCTCCTAATTTCGTTTCCTACGATATGCAGATGGCCTACATGAAAACGCCGGGCAATGCGGAAACATTGGGATGGTTACAACGCTCACCGATGATCATTAGTGATATTCTTTTCCATGCTCATGGGCTACGTTATGAACAGGAGCCTAATTATGAGGGTCTCCTGCGCAGGTGCCAGCGCGAGTTGGAGTTGCATGGGTGGCATGATGACGGGAAATTTGATTGGACTGGGAGGGATCTTGCTCCTATGGGCACCCTCTTACCAGAAGAATATCAGGTTATTGGAAAACGTCATATTCTTCCACTGATAGGTTATGCATAGTAATTAGGTTTTGTGTGGCCAATATAGCCAGGTTTGATTTTGGCTAATGGTCAGCGTTGGTAAGTAAAGAAAGTACTGTGCGGGCTTGTTGAAATGAGTGCAAACTTATATGACGTTCAAATTGTAAGAGTCTCTGAATTGGGGCATGGGGAAAAGTAGTTAGTGAACTAGTAGTGTGCTAAGTTGCGACGTTGTGAGTAGCGTAAGTTGGTGTCATGTACAGTTTGTTACTTGAAGGTGGGAGGGAGCAACGCGAGCGCAGCAGCGCGAAGCGCTACTGCCGCCGTCAAATGCTGTAGGGGGAACTGCTGAATTGAAATATAAGGGCGAATGAATTGGAAGGATGTGTTAAGTTAGTGGGTGCGGGCAATCAGATTCTTTGTTGCGTTTTACACTTCTGAGGTGCAGAAATGCTGTTTTGTACGGGAGGTACAATGTGAAAAGACGATTGCCATTGCAATGCGAATATGTTTGTCAAATGCCACGTGGGTATGTAGTGCTTTTTTTGAGCCATGTGCGCAAGTTGTGCCACGTAGATGTTGCTTGAACTGGGGTGCTAAATGTAAGTAAGCTAGGAATGTCTGTTTGTAAGGTATTTGCAAGGTATTTGTAAAGGCATGATGATGATACGTTTCAGGGAGAATCATACGTGGGTCTCCGATGGCCTAGGGTGGTCGCCCATCATGCATCCTGTATGAGTATGATACGTCTCAGGGATAATCATACGTGGGTCTTCGATGGCCTAGGATGGCCGCCCATCATGCATCCTGCCTCAGTATAAGTAGGTGGATTTTGTGGCATCAATTTCCAGATTTAAGAATATGTCGTCAAGCTCATCTGTTGACGTTAACGCTGTGGCTCTGGGAGTCGATGATGCAGGCATCGGTGAGGTCGTCGAAGCCTCACTCTCCGGCGAAGAAGATGACCTGGTTGTTATTACGCATGGTGCAAGTGGTAATGTCGCATTCAGAGTATTTGCGTTTATGATTTAATGTACATTTACAGATGGTTCGCTTCCATTGAGAACGCCGACACCGGGGATTGTGGTTTCTGGCACCCCGAACGTCGACACAGTCTTGAATGAGGTTCGACCAACCACATGGAGACCAACAGAGCATTGTTCGCGAAAAGGTGGTATGCTGTTATCAGAGGCCGGTACTTGGGCGTGTTCATTGACGTGTAAGTGCGCATTGGAAGCCGTATGAAAAGTAACTGAGACCTGCTGCTGATCCAGGACGCGTGCACATGAAGCTGCGACGAATGTGCCTACGGGAGTATTTTACGGCTTCAAGTCTCAGAGTGCGGCGGTAGCTAGGTTTAATGCTGCGATTGATGCACATGAGCTGGCAGTAGTTGTATAGTTTTATGTGAATGTGCGAAAAGGCCGAGTTCGTAGGCGTTGTTCTAGAAACATGGAATGTCTTCATTCGCGTTGGCGGTTCTAAGGGAGGCGCAGTGTTGGCCATGGCGACCAAGTGTCCTCACGGTACGGCGGGTAGTTGAACTGGGGACACAATTAAAGCCGCGGCATACGCCGATACTGTCTAAATGTGGATTGATTACATCATGCGGCACGTATAAAAAATTTTGATTGCGGCTGTCGATTTCTTTCCAGCACCACCACATCTTGGGCGGCTACCCTGTCAGGCGATGGCGGAAGACCTTGGAACTGATCACTCCAAGGACCCTTTCGTTGTCTTTGGGGACTTGATGCGCGGGTTCGGATCGTGGCGTAGCTGCAGCCACGATTGCCTGCGTGTTGATAACCATTCGGCTGTTATCTCGCTCCGAGGTCGACTCGTTCAGTGCGCGCTCCGCGAAATAGCTGGACGAGTTGCCGTGTGTAATTGGGTAGCGCTTCTACATTGTTTGGGCGGTTGCGATTGTACAAACGCCGTCGTGAGACCTGTAAGTAAATGCTTCCTCTTTTTGTTTTGCAACGCTAATAATTCTCGTCGCAAGTGTCTGGTCTCCCTCTTCCTGTGAACACCGTTCTCTCGGGCATCCTCATTCTCATCAGTGTTGTTTTATCGTTCGTTTTTTTGCATGGCTGACCATCCTCATTAGAAGTCTGCGGCCCCTCTGTTTCTGTGAATGCGCTCTTGCAGCTAACGTGTCGATTAGGGTTGTATTCGCCGCATGGTTATTCATTAACGTGTAAACGTGAGTTGGTGCTTTTGTGCGTTTCATTCGGTCTTACTCAATGATTTCAGAAGGGAAACGGTTTTGATGAATGGTACTTTTTTCGCCGGTGTTAAATGCCACTGTGTTTTATGGGGCTCGTAGGTTCCGCGGCATGCAGGAGCGCACCTCAATTTATCGTGAGACTTTGTTTAGAGGTGAGTTTTAGTTTGCGCTGCATCATTGTTACACTGAAACTGACATCATTCAGTGGAATCCTCCTTTGGCTGTAGGTAAGGTGAACGCGTTGCAGGTCTTATTGTTTCTAACAATGTCAGGAGAAAACGAGCTGCAGTCCAACGTCGATCACAAGTAAGTCATCATTACACTGTCAAGTGATCTGCGGGATGCTCATCGTTGGTGTAGGTGCAAGTTTCTTGGTTGGTAGGTGTTTGCGTTGTCGCGCGCGATGAGTTGATTGTCTGATTCCATACGATTTCCAGCGAAGGTACTTATTGACGCTGTGTCCTAATGTGGGCCTTGTCCTGGTGTTTGGCCACACCAGTGCAAGGACCACATTAGGACATGGCGTGTTAAACTTATTGGTTGGAAAGCATGGAAGGGAAAGGGAATTTCTTGCATCCTGGCTGTCTGTGGTCACGTGCCCTCCGTCTATGTCGAAAGTTATGACTGCCGTAATTGTATAATCTCTTGACTGTCTGCAACCTTTGTCCTCGCTGTAGCACGTATGAACTCCGGCGTGTGTAGTTTTGGCATTGAGCCCAGCAGGTCTTCGAAGAATATAATGTCACGACCAATGAGAGGTGTGTAGACACTGCACACCATGGGCAGAGCACCTTCCACTTCATTCCTAGCGCGACTGCTACGCTCCACAGTTCTTCCAAACGTACCATGTTGCATAACATGTCATATTGTCATGTTTTATTGCTCGTATGTCCAGCATGCGCACGCTATGGACACTAGCGGAACCAACTCTTCACGCCATGTTACTCGTTACGCTCAGTCTTCACTCGGGTAAGTCTTCACATGAGGCATATATAGGGAAATTACCTTATTGTGATCAGCGGCATCACCCGCCGCACCAAAAATTCTACATAGTGCTCCATTCACAGTAGGCGACATCTGACGAACACAGACTGTGAAATATCTGTTTGGTACGTCCTGCGCCAAATCCATCATATCAAGGCACACTGGCATGTCTTTGTCGGCACACAACCCTTGCTCTTATTCTTTGACACTAAGTGCAAGCCGTACGCCTACACATTCGCATACGATGTCAGTCAAGGCTAAACTCATCAATCTCCTGACGGTCTTGGTTTTCTGAGAGTTTGAAACAATCGCCATGCGGAATCTACGAATCTCACATTGTAGGCATGTTGAAAATACATGTATTGGCGCACACTTCCTAGTCAACCATGACAATCTCCAACCCACAATTAGGTGCATGTAGTTATGTGCGGTGTGTCTATGACAGTTGGTACTGCGGGAGAGTTATGACTGTGGTATCATGTAGTGACTGTCTACCAGCTTTGGGGGTTGTGCTGGGCCCATGCGCCGAGGGTCTGTGTACCAGTCTGTCACCGGTATGAACTCGGGTGTATATATGTTTCGAATTGCACGGGGCAAGTCTTTCCAGAGTATAATGTCATGGCCAGTGAGACGTGTGTACGCGCTGCGTAGCATTGGCAGAGCGCCTTCCACCTGTATGCTGATTCCTAGCACGACTGCTAGGCCATGTATTTCCCTCCATAGTTCCTCCAAAGGCAACATGTTGCGTAAGATGTCGCACTCTGTATTGTCGTGCTGTGTTGCTTGTAAGTCGAGCACGCGCCGCACTCTCTGGAGATCGTCAAACACGCGGCGGCATCTGGATGGCCATTCGTCTTCAAGTTTACGCGACCATTGTCGGGATATCCAATCTCTGTATTTTATGTCAGAGGTCCACGAAACATGTTCGGGAAACATGTTGTCCTTGTGTCTGCTACGCAAGAGTGCGGACACGTAGCGTTCAGAATGTGTATATCGCTCTAGGAGGGACCTGATAGGATGTGATGTCCTGAGGACATATTGTAGTCCCGCCGCAAAAAACATCCACGAATTGTTGGTTGCCATTGGATCGTCTTTAAACAAGTGATCAAAGCACCATGCTCTGCTCATTGATTGAGCCTGCGGTAGCACAGGAGTACCGTTAATGCGGAGGTAAGCATCAGGGAAAGTGTATGCGTGCGGGTACGTGAGAGCGAGCAAAGGGTATGCCATCGCTCTTAGTTCATTGTCGGTGACCGTAATTAGTTTCATTGTGGCCTATTGATCAAAGCTCAGAATTGGTGTGAACGATGGCAATGTACGAGAATGGCACCTCATAGATGGACCAGTCCTTAGCGCGCATGTCGGCAAAGAGATATGTTGTGGCGTGACGCTCCCTTACGTTCCAGTGGACATCGCCGCCTTTGACTAGGGCGCAGGTGGAGATGTAGTGTTCCGGGGTCCACAAGACGATGAAAATCTTTAGAGTATGCAGTTGATGAGAGATGAAGTGGTGTCGTTCACTTACTGTTGCCACAATGGCATGCTGTAGCCTTGTGATCGACAATTGTCGAACCACATTGCCTAATCCTGGGAGGTCGTCCATGGAAGGGGTGTTTGGGAGTATGCAGGTTTTATGGCTTTTACACTCAGTTGTTTCATGTTTTAGGATTCCGACAGATCATTGTCTTAGTGACTGTACCGTCCATATTTCTGGTTCGGAGACTATCTATGTGGATACGTTTTCCGTGGAACGGCCTTGTTGAAATTGGTAGTTTCTTGGTCCTACGTAGTGCTCCATTCACAGTTTGTAACGTCTGACAATCACAAGGTGGGAAAATTTTCGCATTTGAGGTGATCCCGAAGAATATTTTAGCTGTTACACGTTATGCAAGGTGAATAGGTTCACCTCACGGTGTCCTGTGACGCGTTATGTGAACTAACGGTCGCGTTAGTACAGTACAACCCTTGGTGTAATTGGTAGAAGTCGTTGCTTGCACGGAAACCGCGCGGATATAAAGTTCCCTTGTTGTCGTGGTTTTGGTTGAGTTTAATCTCAGCGCTTGGTGCTGTTACATTCGTTTCGAAGTTGGTCTAGTCGTGACGTGGATAACTGGACCATCTTTCCGAAACGTCTCGTGCCGCTCGCTAGTAGTCGCCGCCACCGCATCAACAATTGGCGATTGTGCTATTACGTGTTGCCTCTACTGTGGCCGGTGACCTGACGATGACGGTGAATTTTGTTTATGCAGCTTGATACACGCTCAGACCCGTCCTACTGAGGCCAATTGGTCGTCATTGCAGCAGATAGTTCCAGAATCAGACTTCAGCGTCGACATGACAAGATGCTCATCTCGAAGAGCTTCGAAGGGAGATGGGAACCTCATTAGTTTTACTAGGACGTTTTTCCAGAATAAATCTTCCTCAGTACAATGTTGCAAACTGCATCTCCGGCATCGACCTCAGTAATCCCAGTGCCGGCGTTTTTACTCGTCTGGCACAGTTACACTATCTTCTTCAAGGTTGTGTGTACCTCGGCATTGCCGTATATCAATGCGCTCGTGTCCGCGGAGGAGAGGTGAGGAGAAACGAGAGGACTGGCGAGGGTTTGGGAACAAGATGGTATTGTGGGAAACCGGTTCTCGGGTGCCCGAAGGGGGCAACCCCAGCTAACTACGGCGGTATGTAATGAAGTAGGTAGGTAATGTAATGCAGAAATAGTAAAAAAATGTTCAGAGGAGGCGGGTGGGGAATTTAAAGTACGCGATAGCACGGAACTGCGAGCAGTGAGCGAAGAAACGAAGCTCGTTAACCGCACGCAGGGAATATATATGAGAAAGACAAAGGAGAAAACGAGACAAAGAGAAAGCGTGAACGCATTGGAGGACACGACAACTATATAGATTCAAGTTATAATCGTTTCTGACACGCCAAGCTGGCCACGCTTCATCACTTATGTCGTGGCCATGTACTGGCCATGCCATTGAACCATGTCAGTCCACCCAAAGTATTACTCAGAATCAATGACAGGTTCAAGGTGATCAATTTAAACACTACCAAGTACATGCTCAGATAACTAAGTAAGCTACATAGACTAGTCAGAATGAATGAGGACAGGGGCAGGAAAAATGTGAAACCAATTTTCTCACCTCCACATACATAGGTTGGTAGGCAACATCTGCTGGAGCGGGGTGAAAGGTTACCATTACCATATGTTGTGGTCCAGGTCAAGTCAGTCATGCGCATTGTCCCGGGTAACGTTGTTCGCAAGAGCATCCAGTCGTATATCCTCCCTCATGTTAATGTGATGGGGCATTGTTGCTGCCACATCCTGTCCATGGTTGTCGTGGTGCCTGCGCATGTTCTTGCTTTTCGCCAGGCTCCATATCCTCACCTCGGCTCGTGAGACTCTGCGTACTCGTTTGTATCGTGGGTTCTGGAGGCTGTCATCGTCGTCCCGACTTGTCGTATTCTATTCGCTAGGTCGTGGTCCGGCTAAGTGGTTGCCCCAGTTGTCAGCCCTACAAGGCAGGCTGTTTGGTATGGTATCTTCAACCCAGGTAATTTTCCTTATTGTGCGCGCCGGCGGGGGATGAGCGCCGTGCTCGGTGGAAGCTGAACAATCATCATCGAAAGGGCTGTTGCGAAAAGGGATGATCAATCGACATGAATAGCCAGCTGAATCATCAGAAACGTGTACGGAGGCATCGGCTGTAACGTCCGGTACCCTCCAGTTACTTCAATACAATCACAGTTATAGGTGTATAATAGCAACGTTTGTAACACTAGTAATGCGCGGGAGGGCTTTGTGGCAGTGTGAATGTACGTGTTGGATGTAGGTGATCAAGGCGGATTTGAGGCTGTGGCCGGCATCTTCAGCACGGCAAAAATGCTCCGCTCCTTGACTCCGCTCGATCACATTTGTCAGCGGGATCCTAAATTCTCACGGGAAGCATTTCTTGTATCTTGCGGCCATGTTGGAAGAGAGTTGAATGGCGTATTTTAATGGCACATTGTGTGATTGCAAGGCAAGTAGTATTGGAAGGTTATGGTAGGATGTTATTTGCATAAGGTACAAGTTCTACACGTTCTGGTGGTGTTGGTTGTATTGTCCTGTGGAAATTTGGTCCTTGGATCGTTGTTGCTGAATGTCTGACATGGCTCTGTTTTTTTCCGTCATTCAGAATCATCCCACAGCCATTCACTGGGTGTGCTTTCTCTTGATGATTCTTCTGCCCATCGAGATAGTATGTCTCATTTTCGAGAGTCTCGGACCTGTAGCGCTGCGTCACTGTTCGGTGGTGTGCAGGCAATGGAGTACGGTCGCCCGGCCTATGTTGTATCGGTCGCTCGTTGTCCCAACTGGATTTGTTGTTTGACGTGGCAATCTTTCTCGCTGGCTGCTTGGACGGTTCAGCACTCTCATAAGGTCGCCTGTCATCGGATACATGCGCAAAGTCGCGCTGTACTCTGTGGCGGGACAACGTGTAAAGGAGGAACGGTTCGACGTTCTTCTTTGGCGGTGTCCTCTAAAACTGAGGAGCTCGCTATTACATTGACGCCATGTCACCCCTACCTACATGCCGTGTCGTTCGGTGCCTGGTTTGCTATCTGGCCCAGTATTCAGTTCGCTGCACAAGTTCACGTACCTGAGTACGTTGGAAATCATGGATATTGGGGATCTTGGACCGAATCTTGCCCTCCTCTTCGTCATTAGTCCGCACACAGTTCGCAACTTAAAATTTTCGAGGATCGATGGGGCCACTCCGCGTCGCCCTGTCGCTCGTCGTCCAGCGAATGGCGTTCTTCCACATTTGGAGACGTTAACGATATTCAACCGGGACATGGCGCTATTGAGGTGTTATCCGTGGATTTTTAGACTTCCCCTGATATTCCCAACGCTCCACACGTTAACTCTTGGTGTGTTGCATAGTGAAGGGATGGAGAGTTTAGGGGACGTACTCGACGAGGAAAGTTTCCGAAACCTGCGACATTTCAGGGTGATATGGCATGATTGTGGTCCGTACAGGATTGGTTCGCAGCGTCGCTTCTTTTGATATTGTGATACTGACTTGAAGTGTAGGCAGGAATGGTCTTACTGAGGACCACTTCTGTCTTTTGACGTTGGGAGAATACGCTCACGTCGAGCTGGAGTTTCCTCCAGACCCTTTTAACGATATTGCTATCAAATGGTGGCTTCGGGTTCTCAAAGGGTTGGAAGTCAGCCGTATTCGACAACTTGACCTCATCGTATATCATAGTGGTGGGGATGCTAGCTCTAAGGAGGATTGGGAGGCTTTGGATGAGACGCTGTCACAGTCCGTGTTTTCTACGCTAGAGCGAGCGATGGTACACTTTCATACGATGACTGGTTTTTCCCCCACTCGGTTCATGCATCGCATATCACTACATGAAATTATTGGGATGCCTCGGAAGTCGTGCTTGACATATCGCGTTCAGGAATGTTGGGGAATGTCTCATTGGTGGACCCTTATGCACGATTGGTGTGGTTGAATGTAGCGATGTGGGTATCCTGATTCACGGTAGATAGAATGGGAAATGTTGTTTCGCGTTGGTGGAGTTGTCATATTTTATTGAGAAGTCAAGGATTAGCAAAAGTAGGACGGACATACGGGGCAGGGTATCAGAGCTCCGGCGGCGGTTGGGTGAGCCAAAAGCTGAGCGCGGCGTAATGGAACGAGACGAGCTGAAGGCTGGACGCGGCTGGAGCCCGCTTCCACATCCATGTAGTGGAGGCATACGCCAGTAATGTCCCGCGATAGGCCAAGATGAATGCGATGACATTGCATGGTTTTGCGACAGGGAGCGAGTGCAGCGGAAGGGGGCACAGGTAATGTTTGTGTTTGAATGCAGGAGAGCTGAAGGAAGCAGTCGTAGAAGGTGGGGACGAGGAAGGGCGTGAATGAAGGATTCGGAAAGGCGTTGGGTTAGGTGCTTAGCTCTAGGATAGCATGGCGTGGAGGCCGTGTATGGGGCATGGCGCTTTCGAGGTACTAAGTCAATGAGTAAACGCGACAAGACTGGAATTAATGGCGCGGACTTGAAACCATAAGACTCATGCATGGGGAAGGCAGACTAGCCAACGCACGTAGGCACCACATACGTTTGGGATTCGGTTTTCGGTTAGGTACGTAGGTTCCAACTTCGCGGGTCGTGTCCGCGGCATTCGCAGCGGCGTTGGATGAGGAGTTCAAGGGCGAGATGATGGGTGCTGGGACCTGGGCAGATAGGAAAGCAAAGGGGGAATCCTGAATGGAAGATTAGATTTGGGGGGTCGTGGGCAGAAAGACAGACCATGTGGATCACGCTTCCTCACACGATTCAGCGACGCCAAGGTTCTTTCAGCGTTTTTCATCGTATAATCTGTCCATCGACGTGCGCCGCTTTCCGGAGATGGGCCTAGGTTGGAGCCTGGGCTTGATTTTTGTAAAAGGTCAATGTTCCTTACCGGACTCGGTTGCACTCTCCGTGTGAGCACGCATCGGGGTTGATTGTGTTCGCTAGCGCAGCAAATATGATGCTGTACAGATGACGTGAAAATGCGTTTCGGGGTCACTGTGCCGCTCGCGAAGTTTCTTTGGTTTGCAGGGTTGTCAATGTCAGATGAGTCTTCTTGAGGTGTCGGCACCGGTGTTGTCGCCGTTTGACACGTAACCCCTCCTATGCAGTGTAGGTGAGATCTTTCAAGAGGTCGAGATCATCGCTCGTGCCGTACGGCCAATACGCGGTCGTGAGTACCAAGGTACGGTGGTTCTGAATGATGTGGCCTGACTTACGTCGGTATCGTTAGGGGAACGCAACCCCAAATATTTCATGAATTGAATGGAGCGGATTGATGTCACAATGGGCTGGATGGTGCGGAACGACAGGCGCTTTTTCCATCGAATTCATCGGATGGCTGGAATAATTGTATTTCGCTGGGAGAGCAGGTTGAAGATGTATTCCTATTAATGGGCATGGATTTTGTTGCGATTTTCTTGGAGCATGAGAAAGGGGAAGATCATTTTATGTGTGCGTGGCGTTACACATTTCAGGGCTTGGGCGTATGGGCGAAGCGCTTTAGTGGGTTCGCAGGGCGCTGATTATGCAGCAGGGTGGTCATGTAGTGTGAGAGTCAAAGATGCGGCGTAGTTAGGCGCCAACCCAAAATGATGGAGAGGACGGAGTAGGTACGCGGCGAACTCGAGAAATAGTTTGCCACGTGGGTAAAATGCGCAATGGCGAAGCCATGTGGGTAGAATACTCAAGTGCGATGGCACGTTACGGCGCTAACTCCGTTCCGGATTGCAGGGGTCGAGTCGTCGGCGACATTTGGGGGATCGTTGTGGTAATGATACTAATACAGGACAAGCGCTTTGCTGGGTTCATATTTTGAATGGCGCCTTCTTCTGAGTTCGATGCGCTTTGTGTACGTTCCATTTCAGTCGCTAAAGCATTTGTTCATGGCACATGTTGTGTAGGTTCGAATAGAGGCCGGGGACCTCAATGTCCTTGGAGACATGAAGCGGACGTTGATTTCGAATCCATCGCTTGTGGTCAAGGTCGCACAAGTGGCGGGTCGTTTGGTTTACAAAGAAGGATACCTCACGGACGAAGTCGCTCACGAACACGTTGATGCCGTTTTTGAGGTCTTTGCGGACCACCTCATTGTTGCCAATCGTTCCGGTGGGCGGGCATTCCGGGAGTTTTTCCCCAGCCGCAGAATTTTCGTCGAGGCCGCTCAGAGTGTGGCAGCGGTCTTCCATGTGGCCTGTCACCAGTACGTCTGCTGCCACCAAGCCTGCTTGCCCGGGATTAACCTGTTGAGGAATTCGGCGCACGTCCTAGGCCTTATGAAGGATGGCAACCGATTCAATGTTGGCTTTATTTGGTCGGCTATGGCTGTCGAGGCTTGGGTCAACGTCGTGGAGGTACACTGGCGCGACTACATGCTGTTGCAGTGTGTTGCTTACTGCGCGGCATCTCATTCCAACGTTCAAGATTTACTGCATACGTTCTTCGGAAACGATTCTGGCCGCGTGGAGCGCGTCGTTGCGCAACTTGTGGCGATGCTTGGGGCATTGGTCCAATCACCGTCGGTGGAGCTCTTGAGGACTGTCGTTGCATCGTTGCCTGTGGCGAAGCACGGGCTGTTGAGCGCGCCAGAGGTGTGGGTACCAGCAATGTCATCAGGCGACTCTATGTGGTGCCTGATCCGGGCGGTGAGGTTTTGTGTCTCTCCGCGCTTGGAAGCCATGGAGGGAGGAACGATGTCGGTCGAGTTGAAGCGAAGCGTGTCGACACTTGCTGAGCAATGCCTTGGTATCTGGCACTGTCTCTTGGTGTCGAAGAGTTCGAACGTGGTTGTTTCGGTTCGCTATCATGGACTGTTTCAGGTCGTCCGCTTTTCTAGGAAGTTCCTGATGCCTAGTGAGGATCTTCTTCGCAGTCTCCGAGGAATAATCGGGTGCTTTCGCCGCTTTTCCGTGTACCCCGAAGTCGCTCGGTCGTTGAATCGTGACATGCCACGCATTCCTAGTTTTGGAGTTGAAGCGCCGTTTGTATTGGAGGCATTCACGCACTTGAAGGAAAGGATCGATTGGGTATGGAAGCACGTGACGCAGAACAAAGGATTTTATCGATGTTGTAGCGAGGTCAGTATGTATGGTATGAATACTGGGTATCTTGACTGATTTTAATATTGATGCAGTGCGGACAAGCGAATCCTAGGCTGCGTTGTTCGGGGTGCAAAATGGCTCTCTATTGTGATGAATCTTGCCAGCGCCGTCATCGACCGGGTCATCGGGTGTTGTGCGATGGTTGCACGTCGCGTTTTGATGCGTGTACGTGTACTAAATGTTGCATGGCCAAGGTGCAGCACTGACATGTTGACTTAGATGGTCGTATGTGTGATGCCAGTCAAGAGGCTTGGCTTTTGAGGTATTTCATGGGCCTGGTGGTGGAATACCTTCACATTTCCGAAGGTGAAGTGGTTGCTGCGCGTGCGCAGTATGCACGGTGCAATGGTGTACCTTTGGACGACTTGGTGATCGTCATTGACATGTGTACTGATGAGATGTCGTTCACGCTTATCGAGCCGGCAGATAGGGAAATCATCAACAAGACCACTCCTGGGGAATACACTTCGCAGTTGTACTACCCGCCGACGTCTCCGAAGAGAATGGTTAGGTGGCAATTTAGCTCGTTGTTTGAGAGCGCGTTTTCGTTGAGAGGTGTATTTTATTATGTATAGGTTAACGGTAGTGCATACTTGGACAATTAACGGTTTTGAAGTACTAGCCGGAGTTTGCTGTTGTGAAAGTGATGCTGTTATGGGAGAAGCGGGTGCCATGTGGTAAAGATTAACGTGAATACGTTTGATATTCGCGTTCACCATCACAAAGCTGAGTGATCGTTCGCCATGCGGCTAGGAAGTGCAAGTCCGCTGCGACACTATGGCGTTGATGTATGTTGTGAAGTCCGGGGGCGACTGTTATGGTATTAGTATTAATAGTGGAGAATTGATTTGTGTGGTCGGTATCTCGAATGCAGCGCTCTTCCAACTTTCGTTCTTTGTGTGTACGTGACATTTCTTGCTAAAATTTCTCTTTCACGAACATGTTATGTAGAGTCGCCTGGGGCGCGGAGATGGGGCCGTTGATCTCAAAGTGAAGAGGATGTTAGCCTTGCATCCGTACCTTTTGGGCGAAGTCGTTGGAGCGATATCTCCTTTGCTTCTCTCGGAGGCGTATCTCACGGACGAAGCTCTTTACGCACGCGTTGACGTTGTCTTTGACGTTTTTACGGAGCCGCTCAAAGTCGGATATCATTCAGGCCGACTCAACTTGGCAGCATTTTTTCCCACCTCTGTTGGGCTTTTCGAGGCGGATCGCATTGTGCACGAGGTGTTTAGCGTGGCGTGTCGAGAATATGTTCGTGCTGAACAACCATGCACATTTTGCATCAACCTCCTCAGACATTCAGCGCTCGTGACGGTGATTATGATGCAGTCGGACGTTCTGGCAGCACGAAACGATGTGCGCATTGCGGCGTCTTGTCCGAGTCTAGCGGTCGACGCTTGGATAAAGGCGACAGAATTATTTCGTGGAGATTCTGTTCTATTGCAGGCTGTGACTCATTATGCTTTGCGGCATCGAGACCTGGACGCTTTCATCGTTCGTTTCTTTGATGATCATCCTAGCAGTGTACAACACATCGTCACGCGACTTGTCGACATGCTTGGGGCACTGTTCGAACTGCCGTCGAACGAGCTGTTCGGTAATCCGATTTGCGCTTTGCGCATTGTGATAAGTGGTGTGTTGTATCGAGAACATGTGTGGCTCTCAGTGCTGTCGTCGGCAGAGATCATTCGGTGGCTCATCCGGACGGTACGGTTTTGCGTTAGTCGTTCCATAACGCAGGAATTGAAGGAGAGCGCGTTAGCGTTGGCTACCCAATGTCTCGATGTTTGGGAGAGCATTTTGGAGTACAAGCCTTCAAACGTGCTTGCATCGGCTCATCATCATGGATTGTTGCAGATTGTTCGACTTGTTTCGAAATTCTCACCGCTTCCATCGGACATTCGTGGATCTGTGCTGCGAATTCTCAAGACGATGTTCTACTACTGCTTGTACCCATCTGTTTGTCCGTCCATTTTCAGGGACTTTGAACACAGCGCTAGTGCGGTTCTAAAGTCGGCATCGATATCAGCCGGGGACAGGGAGGTAATGTGGGCGCTGGAGAATGTGTCTACACGCGTCGGATGGCTTTTATCCGCGTTGTGAGGAACAAAGCTTTCTACAGGTGTTGCAGCCTGGTGAGTAGCTTTGAAGCGGATGTTTTTACTTATTTAACTTGGTATGCAGTGCGGTAGCTGTCCTGTCAAGCTGCGTTGTTCGCGATGCAAACTTTCACTGTATTGCAATGTTTCGTGCCAGGAGGTTGACCACAAACGCCATTCTGAGTTTTGCATTCCGAACATGTCAAGGTCTGATGTGTGTACGTTCAGCCAATGTTTATGTGGTGTGCGCGGAACGCTGATGAAGCGACGTAGATGACCGGATGTCCGATGTGCGGGACGAACCTTGGCTGTTGAGGTATTTCACAGGGCTCATTGTGGAATATCTACGCTTTCGGGAAGTTGAAGTTGTGCATGAGCGCGCACAATACGCTAGGGAGTCTGGCGTTGTGTCTCCTTATGACATTGTAATGGTGGTTGATCTCAGCGGTGCTTGCGACGATGTGTCGTTTAGTGTTGCTGGTCCTCGAGAGCGCGAGCTAATAGTTAACAGCAGTCCCGAACGTTACACCTCCGAGGTGTATTATCCAGTGACGTGTCCGAAAACATTGGTTCAGTGGCGTGTCGCATCGCTGTTTCGGGTGAATTTGTTTTTGGAAAGCGTCATTCATTATGTGTAGCGTCGATGTGTGTATATAAAAGCAGCTTCAAAGTACCATGTATCACTCTTAGTTCACTTGTTAAGAGATTCAATGTGAAGGTTGTTTGTATGTCTGAGTTCTTGGAACGGCCCATAGTTGTGGCGGCGAATCATTTCATGGTGGCCGGACGTAGAGTGACTATTCTTGAGGCAGTTGGCAGAGCTCATTAGTGCTTCTCCCACGAATTTTTGCAGTTAGCGTGATATGTGATCTGTAGGAGCGTTGATGGTATGGTAAGAAATCATGAAACACTTTGGATGGTAGAGGATTGTATTGCCGATTAGTACAGATTGGATTCAAGGAAAAGTTCAGGTTGCTCTTTCACTTTCAATCATACTACTGCCCAACGTGCATGAAACCGGCACGTTACAAGTTTATTTATCTTTTGCAAAATAGTGTTAGATATAATATGAACGAGTACGCTGAAAGTACTATATGATAAGATGCAGATGAAGATGAAGATGTGTGATATTCGCCTACGCCATACTTCCGTTCTCACAGGTCACGCGAATGGGGCAGACTTTCAACATTAAAGCCTAAATGACACATAACTTGTAGGGCCGGCTCGCGGCAGCACCCGAGGGACGCTTCCTTAACCGAAGGTAAGACATTCTCAGTTCTGGCATGATTTGCGTGATAACCACTTCTAACAGGGCAGCATGGATTGAACTTGCGTATGTGCCAATCAATAAGTTGCTTGCGCGTCAGCGGCGTTGGCGGATCCTTGGACGACATACTAGCTATGTTCGTCTCGCCTCCACAAGACATGGTCATGCATCGCGTGGAAATTCGCGTTTGAACGTGGAAGATGTATCGACATGGGGAGCGTTCGTGGCCCAAGTCGCAGCGAGGTGCGCCGGGGGGAGGGACAGCATCGAGATCGTGTTGGTGGAACCGGATTCTACAGCTGATCATCCCATGGCCCGTTATTCACAAGACATGCAGCGTGGTTTACGAGAGCTACGTATCAGGTCGCTACGGCAAGAGGATTGAACTTTTATATCAGACAAACCGAACTGTACAACATAATTCAATCATATAGCTACCCTTCAAACCGAAAGTATGCATCGAGACGTGCAGATTTTACAACGTATGACAACGTCGAACGTATCTATGAAACCTTTCATATTCTCCTGCCATGGCGAAGTGCTCCAATAAAGAAAAGCCAGGTTCAGAGCGGTGCGTACGCTGCGCAAAGTTAGTGGTGGAACAATACTGTCACAGAAAGCTCACCGGTTGGGGAAGAGACCCTTCGCTGGGAATGCCATGGAGTGGCGAACAGTCCGTGCGAATGGCGTTACGTGCGTCATACGTGTGCCAACGCGCCACGCATTGAGCGGAAATAACGGATAGCGCAAGGCGAATGTTGTCGGTTAAAGCACATAGTGATGTATGTTCTCCGGCGAATACATACGTTAGCGTCAACTGAAACGCATGGCTGGAGGTGCTGAGAACGAGATCTACTGAACGAAGCAGATCAGTGAAGGTGATTGTGATGGAAGGAACGGTGGATAGTTGATCGACATAAACATCAGTGGTCAGTATTAGGTGCGCGAGGGAGGGAGGAAGGATGAGAGTCGACATGTGTCGAATAACTCTTGTTAATGCAAGAATCGCAGTTATTCCCTGTTCACGTAATGATCCCGGATATTTGGTCTGGCTCGCGATGTGCAGGTCAGAGACACCGTCCAGTTCGCTGACGAAGCGTCCGAATGCGCCAAGAAAAGCGGTATCCGCCGTCGTATCAATAAAAGTCATTGAACACTCAGACAGACGTATATCTGATCGTCTGATAAAGTTGGCCACTAGGTGAAAGTGTTGAACATTGCCACCGATAACGGTGAAGGATAGGTGTACCAAGGATGGCAAGTTCGTGACGGCTAGCATATAGAATGATGTGGATCCGAGGTCGAGATGGCGTAAATGGCTATTTTTCGCGCGTCGCGGGGAAGGTAAGAGATTGTGAGAGGAGCATGTCATTGTTTCCAATCGAGATGAACCGACACGCAGCAAAAGGCTCTGTGAAAGAGGCGACATGGACGAACAAAACACGGACTGGCACCATGGGAAGAAGCCCAATTGAATGCTGGTGTTATGCAGGAGAAGTCGTCGCAAACGTGGGGCGCTGCGAGCAGACCATAAAGACGGACAATCTGACGGCACAGATAAGCATGTTGAACAAATGGCGGCAATGTACTTGCCTGGCCTAACGTTAATAACATCAATAATAGCGACCTCCGTGAGGCGGGGAAAGTACACGGAAGCGGAGGTCACGCGATGGTGAATTGGATAGCATGATAGAAAGGTGACTCTTTGCCATCGAGCGGCAGCGTTCCAAATGGCGGCGTAGTCGCCGAGGTGATTGGGAAAGGTATAATAAGGTGATGACGCGAAGGTAAACGACAACGGAAGGTCTGCCGACCGTCGTAGTACCAAAGGCAATCGGGTGGCGTTTTTCCCGATGGGCACCACAAAATTCTGAGCCCATATAGTAGGCGTGCCAATCACCACACTATGCCATTTTCGACAGACCAACATTGTGCTCCACGGGCTATCTGAACCATCGATACTCCATTGCTGTGTGGTCGCCGTTAAGATGAGCACCAGTAGCTCATCAGGAAGTTGGGAGAAATGCCTAGCAGTAGCCTTGTCAGCGTGGCGGCGGGGACATGTCGGCTGACAGGGATGGAGGCCACAACATTCCAAAGGAAGGAGAACATCGGGACTCATGAGAATGTCGGCACTGTGTAAGGCGTCCATCAGTTGACGACAGAGACGAAGAACGCGAATGAACATACAAAATACCCTCGTTATCGGGTACAAGAACAGAGCGCTCCATGAAACGAGGTGTCGGTATCCAACAAACAGGACGCGCCATATACAGTCAAAATGATAAGTGAGCAGTCGGCCGATGCCTGAAAACACTGTGCGAAAAACGGTGTGTGCGGATGAAAGTTAGCTGCCGGGTCGTCGGTTAGAAATGTGGCTGTAATTTGTATTAGGTCGAATGGGCTGGATGCTTGGTCGTAGATTTTGGGCGCTTCGATTAGGGTGCTAAGTCTTCAATTCAAGGTCCCCGTGAAGGGTAGATTATATGGTATGTGCCTGTCGACAGCCGATTCAAACGTTTAGTGATTATGAGGGTGATGTAGTGTGGTAATTGCCGCGACACATTAGGGGATGGACGTGGGAAGATTTGCATGTTAAATGACATTGTGTGCAGAGAAACTTTATTGGGGGTCGTTGATGTGACGGCATGGCCGTTTCGGTATCATAACAAAGTGTCGTAACCTAATTTCCGACGCTGTCGGCTTCCCGTATTGTATGGTAAGTTCGAAGATGTTTCCAAGCGGCTGCGGTACAGAAGTGTGTGTTAGCACATCGGTTTTTTGCCCATGTTGTAATGAGGCGTGTCAGGAAGCGTTATGTCTTGTAGGGGATGCTGGCTGTTATATTCAACTGGCGGTGGTCGGTGGCGGGGCGCGCAATATGACTTTTTTTTCTTAGTATGAAAGGATGAAGAGATCATCGCTTTTCAAGTACCGAATGGCCAGGGCGTTCGTAGTGGAAGGGCGACACGTGCTACTTATAGTCCTATCTGCAGATTTTTTTCACCAGATTTTTTTCACCACGATGACAACATACTACTACGGCGAGTACACGGGCGCTGCACGCACACCGTTCTCGAGTGCGTTTGATCTCGCCGCGGACGATCAGTCGTTGCTGGAAGGCCTATCGCGGGATGCCGAGGTTCACCAGGTGGTGGGAGCATTTTCTGTTCTGAAGCGCAATATCGCAGGTTTGCTGTCGTTATCGCAGGTGCATATGACTTGGTTGCAACGTGAGCGCGACTGGAGCTATGTAGATCAACTCATCGTCAGCTTGAGGGAGCATGATTATCTGCACTTGCCTGACTACTGGCCTATCGTTATTGTGGCGAAAGAGTCCTGGAGGGAGTTTCAGCACGCGGCGACAACAGGAAGTTTGCATGACAATGTGTTGTCGCTGGCGCCAAGAGAGTTAAAGTTTTGGGAGTTCGCTGGTGGGCATCGTCTGGAAGCGCTTCGACGGGAGAACCGCGAGACGTGTCAGGCCGTCTTCCTTCACCCAAGTGAGTGTTGTGTTAAGATTTTGTATTCATGTTCATTTTGTCTTAGGTGTTCTTGACGTGGGCGACGCCATGCTTGCATCCTTGATGATGAAGCACAATCTTGTTCTTCCGCAGCTTCGCACTACTCAGACCGACCTGATCTTTGTTGCGCTGCTGGAGGTTTGGTCGTACATGAACCGCAATGACGTGTCAAGGATCGTCGAAAGTATCCCAGTTCTTCGCGAGGCAGGCCAGAATTGCCGCGGTGGCGTGGCGTTTATGCTCCGCTATGAAAAGTGGTTTCGGCCGGCGTTCCGTAAAATGGCAAAGGAGAAATTGAGGTATATGCGCGGGGTAGGTAAGGCGTTGATGAGCTTTTTGGCGCACAGCCGGAACCCTGTGGTATGTGTGTTATTCTTTTTCAATGAGTTTTTGTGTTGAGCCTTGGTGCAGTTTTGCAGCTGGTTGCTGGACGATTTCTGTATTTTTTTGTCGCATTGGAACGGCGGCGATGATTATAAGCCCGAGGCCGCGTATTTAGCTGATGTTGGTGCTCTCCGCTTTCCACATATCGTGAGCATTTGATGCGCGTGTATTTACAACTAGCTGATGTCCTGTGCAGATCATGACGCCAGATGTTCTGAAGGATGTCACGGCGTTCTCCAGGCGCGAACACATATGGCCTGGTTTTAGAAGTGTGGATAAATGGGGATGGTACGACCATGAAATTGTGGTCAGGGCGGCGTTTAGTTTCGTAGGTTCTATTTCTTGCTTGATCGTATGGGTATGACATGGTCGGGGCAGATGGTACTTCTTGTGCTGGGCCACGAGAAGTATAACGCAACGGTGCCGAGTACGAATGAAACTGGCCCAGGGCGATTCCAAGCGGCAAATCAAGACGACCAGTCTATGTTTGAGGCTTTGTATCGATTCAACTCCCAGGCGACAGAGGTGTGTGCGCGCGGCAAATTTTATGGTTGTTGTTTACGTGCGCACAGCTATACGTTCTTGAGCTCCAGAAACCTGACACACGGAAGGCATTGTCGGAGACTCTTGCCAAAGTGCTGCAGAGCAGAAAACGTTATGAAGAATACGTGATCTGGGGTGCTTGCGCTAAGGGCGTGCTGCAGGCATCTCGAGCGGTTTCGGAACAACAGCATTTAATCGATGTTGAGAGTGCTCTGAAGGATGACAACCTAAATGCAGTCAGGCTTGCGCTATTTATCGAGGTTCAGGTGTCTATCGCTTTGTCAACGTGCGCAGGATTTTACCTACCTGACATTCGTCAACGCTGCCCTTCATCGGTTTCCGACATCCATGCAAACGTTTTGCTCGGCTACCGAGGATACTTGGTCGACCAAGATAATGGGGCAGAGCTATTGAAACAGTCTATGAGAGGGATTCGACTGTCACAGCAGAGAGGACTTGCTGTGGAGGATGCTGCAGGCACCCACGCGGACGCTGCGAGGCAGTACGAGTTGGCGACGCAACAAGTACAGAGGGAAGTGGGGACGATTACGTCGATGGAGCGTGCCGCGGCCGGAAATGTTCGGTCTTATTTGGAACAAGGCAGAGCGCAGATTCGTACCATGGAGAGTTGCGAGGTAATCGATCCGTCGCTGAGGAGCGTGTCATCACGGAGGGAAATGTTGGGTGCGCTTGACAGTTTGGAAGGGTCGTCCCTGCATGCGGGTACCGCAATGGAAGGCGCCGCTCTTCGCTCTGATGTCAACAACGGATTGACGTTAGGCGCTGGTCTGCATCCGCCGTATTTCCCGGAACCATATGTTGGGGCGAGTACGCCAGCTATCTCGATAGTCTCTTTCGCCCCAGCAAGTAATGACGATGACAAGCCAATTTTGGACGGCCTCCGCGAGATGGCAACAGCCATCGAAAAGCTGGATGACAAGTTCAAGAGTCCTGAACTCAAGAAGCGTGTGATGGTGGCGATTTGCTGTGTAATGGGCGACCTTGATGGATCTAAGGTGTTATCGTTGGTTCATGGGGAGCGTACTGAAGATGCGGCGCGTCTCATACTGTGGAGTTTCGTTCAATTCGTCAGGCCGTGTGACCTGTGACCGGCCTGACGAAAATTTGATTTCGTCGCGGCGCCGCAGGTGCCGTGACACGGGAAAATTTTTCGTCATATTACCCCGATTGGGCCAAGTTTGGAGCCATTTTTGATGAAATTTGACAGCCAGATTCGTCAGATTTCGCCGGGACCAGTGACTGGTGTGACATTTCGTCGATTTCAGGTCCCTCGTGACCTGTGACCGACGAATTGAATGAAACTCGACAGTAGATGTCTTGGAAAGCGGTAGAGTCTATTTTAGCGCGACGGATAGTGCGAATGTGGAGGGCGCATCTGGTGGTAGGCGCCGTCACAGGGACGGGGAGGAGGATGGTGGTGGGCGTCGCACTCGAAGGCGGACTGATGTATCATTGGGTTGATGGTTGGTTGTGAGTAGGTATCGTAGTGCGCCTAAATAATGTATGCTGTCTGGTGTTGGACAAGTTTTTTATGCGCAAATACAGGCGGGACAATGCCGAAGAGAGATTGTAGTCGCCACGTGACAATACAATATGAGAGTGTCAATCTTCATTTGTAGTGGGAAGGGTGGTTATGATTATGCATGGGCAAGTTGAGTGTACAAAAAGGAAGGTCGTTTCGCTATTGTTACACTGTAGCTGTGATGAGGTCTTTTAGTGGTCGTTCCCCTGTATGAGCCGTTTTAGATTTGCAAAAACGCGTCCTTCACTTCCTTCTCGCTGTGGTTCCGTCCAGAGTTTTGACGCTTAAAATGGGGGTAACCACCGTCCTGTTTCAAGTAGAACTTGAATGCGAGAACAGTAGTAAGACAATAAAAAACATACTTATTGTAGCTTCTTGAGGGCAAGCACAGTGACAGTTGGAAGAAGGAAGGAAGGAAGGAAGGAAGTGTATTACTCAGCTGGGTACCGAAGGCACTGCTGAGGTGTAAGGACTATTATCTACTATGGCTATCGTACGCCCCTACGCCAAACTCCTACCCATGGGACGAGCTCGGTATTGCCAATAATACGGGTGCCTCAAAACCTTGTGGGGAAAACCTCTGTGAGGATAAAACCCTCGTCAGGGAAAGCTACCGAGTTATCGGTCAGAAAGACATCAACAAATCAGCCCGGAAACGACGCGCGGATATGCCGTTGGTTGTGGCAACCCGACGTGTGTCCTCGCCCCAGATGCGTCCGGAAAGTCGAACCAAGACAATAAATGTTTCGTAGCACCCTATCCCGTAAAATGCCACTTGAGAAAGCATCACGAGGTAAGAGCGCGTCAAGAGGAGGAAGATGGCCTAGATAGAATTGCGTCAGTGAGAGAGGCCAGATCGTCAAGGAGGGACTCAGCCGTGTGTTCGAGGAAAGGGAAGTCAGGCAATCTACACTCTTTGTCTACGGTCCTGATCGCATTGTCGGTCACTCGTTTGATATGCTTGAGCGCGTCCGAGCGGTGTGTCGAGAATTGAGGGCAACACATGAACGTGTGATGCATAGTTGGTAAGAATGAACTGCAGTGAAAGTGATTTACGCACTAAAGTTTTTCGATTGCCGGAACGCCAAAGTCCAAGCGGGGTCTCTGTTGCAGTTGCGAGGAATGACTTTTGTTGTTCCAAATGTCACGCACGAACCAGCCAATCCAGGCCTCTACGTTTCCATGTCATGGGCCAAATTATGCGTGTGTACACTTAGGACGAGCACGCTCTATCTACTTTCGGATGTGCAGGCGTGCGCTCTGTGTTGCCCTTGCAAGTGTTGTATCATGTCAGTCATCAATCTTCATGTATTCATACCCGAGTCTTGTGATACACTTGAGGAAGTCCTTGCGTCGCTAGCACAACGAAGCCTTGGAGCATCCGCCCCGAGCACAGACCTTACCAGTGTTGTCCCACCAAATCACCACGCAAGCTCCGGTATCAAAGCAAGGCCCACTCTTCGCGGCACAAAAAAGCTCATTGTTTTGCGTAATGGCATCGTCAAGCCCGCTATCCTGCGTAGCGGCACAAACAGCAAAGGACGGCGCCCAGTGCATCATTTTTCTTGCCGCCGCCAACTTCTGCTCGATGCGACGTGAACCACTCGCGCCCTCATCTCACGGAGCACTTGAAGCCGTGGACAACGCCGCCGCAGTCGCCGCCTCCTACATCGAGACTGATAAGTCTGATGATGATGAGCAAATAAGTTATTGGCGCGTCGAGTGGGACTTACTTTTCGATGCGAAGCTTGACACGTTTCATGGCGCCCTCCTTGTTAGCTGAATGTCGCTGTGGGAAGACGGCCACGGCAATACGGTGGTACGCATCCTTTTTCTTGTCACCAGACGTTTTTTTAACGAGGGAACCAGTATTTAACGCATCTGTCCCGGTTTCAATCCAACAATGACAATTATATTGATGTCCTTCTCTCTCTCTCTCTCTCTCTCTGTTAGCACCAGCCAAACATTTGTCGCATTGTTCGAGACCCAGTTGATATCATCATTTCTCGACTTGGCCTTGCAACCCTGCTCCGTGTCCTCGTCGCTCGATTACAACACTTTTTTTGGGTGGCTTCGGTGCTGCTGGAGCCTTCTTCTTCTTTTTCGGCTCAGGAGCCTCTACAGGGTCTGTAGTCTTGCGCTTTGGTGGCAACCTCCTTGTCGCGCGTCGCAGACTCGGAAGTAAAAGCGAAAGGAGACAACTGCGTCTCGGACCGAAAGAGTCGAGACTCAGTCACATATAGGTAACACACATCACACTGTAAATCTTTCGTAGAGCCTGCGTAGAGTCTTACCGTAGATCTCGCGGTAGAGCCTAGTAGAGTTTTAATTTTGAAGTAGGCTAGTCTTAAACGCGGCGAGCTCGCCCCTTGAGTAGGAGCCTGGGGTAGAGGTGGGACACGAGCCATGTTAGAAAGCCTTTTGCATCCGAGCCTTGTTGCTGTGATGCTTGAACGTGCGACTGTTTGGTAGAGCAGAACAATGTGATGTACCGAGCCGGAACGGGCCCGGAAGACCGAATCTGTTCACCGATGTGTATATAGCCACAGCTTCTGACTTCTTTCCGTCACTCGTACTCGAACGTTATGAATCTTATTGATACGATACGACGTTTATGTTCTTGTACTTCAACAGATCTTCCAAACTGCTTCTTATCACAGCATCACGCGAACATTCTTCGCCTGCCCCTAGAGGTCTTAGATCTGGTTGACTCTGACGTGGATTGGCTTTCCCTAAGCCTCGTTTGCTCTACATTTGCAGCTACGTGTTGCCGGCACCGATTTGCAGTTGTTCGCTGTGGCCGCCGTGTTCGCGGCATTGGGCAATTGATATCGTTCCTGACGAGCTATCCAGCCGCAGCGTGTGCTGTCAGACGTATCTGCTTCCACAATATTGAGGATAGGGCTGATGAAGTATACCGAGTCATCAGACTGTGCGATTCCGGAGGTACAGTCGACCGTCTACGGTTTTATCACAGCAACCCCTTGAGTACGCACTGTCATCTTCAAGTGATGTCTATGTTGCAGTTGCTTGAATGTGTGAGCTCTCAAATGGTGCTTGCCAGTGTGCAATCTACTGATGGGAGGATGTGGTCGAAGGCTGGCTATAGCAGATCATCCAGAACCACTCCAATTGTTTCTTATGCTCTTGTGTTTCTTTGGCACTCGAGTGACCGTAGGTCAGTTTCGGGGCCTTGAGCCCCTGACTGTGCACCAGAGGCGCGCGGCGACCTTCTTAAATGCGGAGATATCCCCTCGAGTACTTAGTGCATGGCGTGAAAGCTGGAATTCGCCACTTATAACGCTTTCACACCGGGCCGTTCCTGATAGGGACCTTGTGCCGGTTTCTACCTACCTACCTACCTTCGGCTAATACTGGTAGCATATATGTCAATGTTATCTAGTTTGACGGGCAGTTGGATCTGAGTGTTGATGTTCACTCAGAAGAGGTCGTTTTGGATGACAGAATATGCCTAAGCGCGTTTGGCGTATACCGAAACACGGCATTTGCGGCACGTGAGAGGTACGCGAGCAGATTTATGTCCCTCTTCCTCACCGACCACCCCTTGCTTCGATAAAACCGTTCCTTGTCGCAGTTCTTGCCGCACAAAACAAAAGCCAACACGTGTCGTCGCGTCCGGCACCAGGCGCACCTATGGCTCCTTCAATCCGCCCCTCAGCAGTGCCGATCAAGCGGAACAGGGAGACAATAAATCTTGTCTCGTCTGACGAAGAGTCATTGGCGCAAACCACAGCGCCAACCCAGGTCAAGAGGCAAAGGCGCGGTAGACAGCTGCCGTCAAGCGGCGAGGCGTCAGCGGCAACCCAGCGCAACAAGCCAAAGCCTGCGCAGGCAGAGCCCGACATAGAAATCTCGTCTGACGACGACGCTCCAGCGCTGATACCGCGCAAGAAGCCTAAGCGCGACCAGCCAGAGCGCAACTACATCGAAATTTTGTCGTCTGACGATGAAGCTCTAGCGCCTGCACTGACCAAGCTGCCTAAGCGCGAGCAGGGCATCTCTTCTCGCCGTGACGACGATCCACCGCCCTCTCAGGCGCAAAAAGTGCGTTTTTTTCAAGAATCATTAATGCGTTGTTTATCCTGTCCTAGGAAATCGCTCAATGCCGAACGGCTCTCGAAGAAGCTGTTAAGGAATTGGAAGCCGTCAAGAATAAAGCAATAGTGCGTTCTCTTTCACAGCCAGTTCCGTTTCGTTCATTTTATTTGTCCAGAAGCTGGAAGAGGAACTCACCTGCGAAATATGCACTTCCCAAATGTGTCAACCCCACGTGTATGTCTGTCCTTCCTCCCGTCCATGTTCATTCCCAACAACGCTTGCAGATTACCCAACTGTGGGCATGCGTTTTGTGAAACCTGTCTCCAACAGTTGTTTGATACCAAGCTCAAAGAGTACAAAAATAGTGTTGCCGACCCCCATAGGCACATTCTCATGCCCCAGCGCCTGCGGTGTATGCTCTCCTCTTCACATATTTCGCCCCAACAATTCCGTAACATCATGGCGGAAGTCAAGTTCAATGGCCCATCTCTACTATGTCCCACCTGCAGGGAGCCTGTCAAGGCTGCACCAATCCAGTGCTACGCTCTGAAGAGTGTCATCAGCACTTTGGGTGCCCTACAACGTGAAGATGATACGGAGAAGTGTGAAGGGAAAGGGAAGGGGCGAGAGAAGAATCCATGGTCAGCATTCTTTCCCAAATGATCTGGAAGGCTACTCGTAGACGCGATGCTCTCTTGTATCCCGGACAATGTGAAGAGCAGGAAGAAGTTTCTCAATTTGGACAAGAGTCTCGACCCACGGACACAGTCTAAGTAAACGGAAACGGACGCGTAATGTACTTGTATCTCACAGTTTCTTGTACCTTCTTTCACAGCTTTCAGTAGTCTCAGGCTATTTCCCATTTATTATTACTACTTGGACAGGAATTTAGACCTGTATATAAGGTAGAACATCTTGTACCGTGGTACTAAGTTGACATCAATGTATTTGTCCGCAATCACCCTGCTGGTACGAAATCACTATAGTTTCCTTGGACATAGAGTAGGAAAAGAGAAACAACTGGGTATTTACTGCGGTGATAAATGTGAGGCTTATATACCTCTGCAAGTATTCTAGTATGTTGTGAAACAGTGAATGTAAATGGTAACTGTCTGTCAGAAGAGGTAAGAGAAACTTCGAGAATAGACGCGAGAGTACGCGTCGACGTGGCGATGACTGAAGGTTCCAGATCATACCCGCGGTCAAGTAGTCGGCTTATTCCTCTAAGATCGTCCTGGATGGAAGCTGCTCATAGACCTGCAGTTGGTCTTCTTTCAGCCTTTAAGGAAGCTCTCGCCATGTCGAGAGGTGCTAACCCACAGCCGCTTGATTCTTAAATTAAATGAGGTCGCAAGTCTGTTTAATCAAGACTCGGTAGAAGCGTCGTCCTTCACTTTTTGTCAAACCACCCACAAACGTCTGACCGCAACGGTGATGTACTACTGCCGTCTCTGTTCATCTAGCCTGGTAGTCAATGGGGTTGACCTCCCTTACGGCTATCTGGAGCTGATGTCGCGGTTACATCTTGTGTCGTGTGAGGAGCGCAGTGGGTCTTCCAGAAAAAAGATAGGCCCAGCAGTCCAATGGGTTGACCTTCCTTACGACTGTGTGGAGTCGATGTCGAATGAACATGAATAGCGACTTGCAGGTTGATTGTTGTGTTATGGCTGGATACCCTCATATTCGGACCAGCGCCAAATTCTACACGTTCACTGGTGAGATCCGCGAGGATGACCCGGGCCTCACCATTCATTGGATCCTCAGGCGTTGTGACATTACCCAGGGGAAAACCTGCCGCGAACATGCCTTGAAGTTGAACGTTCGGCGACTTGAAGTTGGTGGTGACGGGAGCATGGGGGGTATGGAACACAAGTGGTGTGGCTCGAGGTTGGCAAGCGTAGATATCGTCGTGTATTATGGAAGTGATCATCTCTTCTGGCTGTTCAGCGGCTAGCGCGCGCTGGAAATTTGATGGCGATGCCATCAGTTGACGCTTTTCTTGAGGCTGGACCTTGTATGGGGCTCATGGCTGGGGGAGGATCATCCAACCGATGGGCTTGTCGACCTTGATTGGTGGGGGTTTGGTAAATGTTCGTAGCATGCTTCGAGGGAGGCGCGGGCTCGACAGGCTTCGGGGGAGCCATGTAATTCGCAAGTTCTGGTATTTTGGATAGCGCATGGCAAATAGACGACTCGGGCGGTATCTGGACGATGGAGCCCTTGCAACACGTCTCAGTTGGGCGCGGGTACGGTGGCGCGGGAGAGCGGCGATGCAGGGGGCGACGGGTTTGAGGATGGCCCCAAATCGTGACTTTGACGAGAGAAGTCGTGAAATCTTGAAGCTCGGGCACAGAAACAGATCTTCGTTTGGATTCGCAAGGGATAAGCTGGACGTTAAACGTTAAACGTTAAACTGCCCATGCTACATGCGGCATTCCGGCGATCTGCATCGCATCAACGCGCGGACTTTTAAAAAATTCCTACCTTCATTCTACTCTGACTTTGCAATGATGCAGCGTTATAAAACATTGCTGGATCTGCCACCCGAGGTTGTGCGCCTCATCGTCGATGAGGTCGCACTCTTGGACTTCCACAGTCTCTGGTCCCTCGCCGCCAGCGGTCGCGTCTTCAGTCCCCATTGCCGCGTGCACCTCTATAAAAAAATATCGCTAACGCTTACCACCCCTCCTTCTTCCTCCATCCTGCCCTTCGAGCGTATACTATCCACGTCGCTCCACACCCACTCCTTGCTTCGCTCTATCATGTTGCTCATGCTCTGCGATATCGCTTCCAATATTACCTGCATTCGCCTGTTCATGCCCCTCCTCATTCCCCATTGCGGGGTTCGCCAAATCCTTCTTGGACTTACCATCCCCTTGTCTCCTTCCATTGTCCCCATTATTATCGACTTTCTCTGCATTCTGCTCCTCCACCACTTCTTCGCCCAATATATGGGTAGCCTAATATTTAGCATGCGTCTGGCTGTGTCCAATTCGCTATTGTGGTTCTTGCCCCATTCCCGTTCCCGTTCGCCCTTTCTCCTCATTCACGGCCTCCTGCAGTACGACGATGTCGAGTCGTACGTAGAAACGCTGATTGTGACTTTAACAGTTGTTGATCTTCGACAATTCTCCAAGATGGCTTCTGACATTATGAGCAAGTGTCCGCGTCTGCAGGTGGTGGCTTTTACACAATCTCCGCCGTACATCTGGATGTACGCGCCATTCACCACATTTTATCAAAGCCTTCCAAAGTCGACTCTACTGCATACCATCACATTTTCTCATTTTTACAGGCTTCGCTGGAAGGACCTTGTCCACATCTTATCCTTATATCCCAATCTCAAAGTTTTGGAACTCATCAAATGTCATATACACTACAACGAACCAGAGCGAACACCACCAGCAGCGGTGCAGGTCACTCTGGAGGAGCTCATATGTATAGGGACACCAGATTTCGCGAAACTTGTCACTACTGCTTCCCCAGCCCATCCCATCTCCTTCCGACACTTACGGCGCCTGGTTCTCAAGGACGTATTATTCTCTAGCTGTTGTGAGGGTCTCTTCCAAGAGATCAGAATGAGGGTGCATGAAGTGGTGATATACGAAAGAAAAGGTGATCTTGCTCCAGGTAAGTGCCCCTTACACCCTGTTGACTACAATATCTCACCGCACTGTTAGCTTCATCCTTCTTCCTCTGTGTCCCATTTCTTATCATTGTAACGGTGCAGAGCCTGTTCCCGCGCTGTCTCCGAACCATTATGGCGTCTCCACATGGAGGCAATCATCGTTTGAGGAGGTTAGCCCTTGTGGTCGACTGGGACTGCACTGCATTCTGGTGGCGAGACGTCGCAAGCATACTCGATGCTTCTGCTATTCCATTTACGGTATACATTACTGTGGCTGGTAATGGGAATGACATTGAGGAAATCCGAAGCTATTTTGAAAATAGTGTACATGAAATGCGTGTTCAAAGAGCACAATTCAGTTTTCAGAGGGAGTCTGTTCACAAGTTTTTACACGAGTTGTACTTTTGATTGTATATATGATAGCAAATACAACTAGCAGAGACCCATGCGTAGCACGGGCGAACACTGAAATTTTGAATTCAGGCTGCCCATACTTGCTGGGTGTTGGAATGAGAGACTTTGCGCTGGTCGGTGACCGCACTAGTGCTTGAACATAGTACGGATCGAAAAGGAATTCGATGCCCCATGGTTCGCGGATGACGAGGTGGAGTTTGATCTTGTAGAAGAGGAGGACGAGGAGTTGTTCCCGAATGTGCCATTACTCCAGGACATCAGTGACAGCGAGGACGGAGATATGGATGAGGAAGACGACAGAGATGTCTTCTCGGATCTGCCGGACCTCCAAGCTGACGATAATGAGAAAGAACTGTTGACAAGCCGGAGGCTGTCAGGGCGAAGGAGTTTGCTGGAGAAGTTGTATCTCTTACCTCCGGGGAAATCGCTGAAGCCGCCGCCGCCGCCGCCGAATTAGACAGTGAGAACGATGCCGATATCATCGACTAGGGGGGGACACAGCCAGGGCACCGTCGGGAAAACGATTAACGAATTATGTGGTTATTGAGTCGCGGGGAACGAAGGCAGCTGCCGACAAGGATCAACTCGTTGAAGGAATAGAATTGGAGAATGAAGAACATACCTCGAAGGGGCAATAAGTCTGCTGTTCCGTTTGGTCTTGAATTGTGTCTCACAGTTCTCGCACCAACATCCAAGGTAGTATAATCTGGGATCACGACTCAGAGGCTCTGTATGTAGTCCGTGAGCGTCCGTGAGCATTTGACTAAAAACGGCTGACGCAAAACAGCCTCATGCTCTCGTTCGCCTCACGTTGCAGGTGGTACTCCTGGGCACTTATGATCTGCCTATTGGACCTGACAATAACCGTTGTATATAGGATTCCTGTACCGACTACGATATCATAATCAACAAGCTAATCAAGTTCCGTACTAGTACATGAAATTAACGGTGGAAAAATAATACTTCAAAGGAGCAAGGATCAGAAGGTTTACGAACGCTCGCCGCGGATACGCCTGGCAAGAGCAAGGTCCTTTGGTTGGCTACAGGCGAAAATTAGTAAATCTGTCAAGATGAAAGTGATATCCAGTACTTACATTGTCACTCGCTTGGCGTGAATAGCCGCCAAGTTGGTGTCCTCAAAGAGTGATACGAGGTAGGCCTCTGCAGCCTCTTGCAAGGCCATAACGGCGGACGATTGGAATCGTAGGTTGGTCTACCAGGACATCAAGACCGCGTCGAATAAACGGAAGTACACCAAACTTTGAAATCTTGGGCAATTTCACGAACGAGACGCTGAAAGGGAAGTTTTCTGATGAGGAGCTCCGTCGACTTTTGGTATCGCCTAATTTCACGGAGAGCGACAGTTCCCGGGCGGAACCGATGCGGCTTCTTCACACCGCCAGTCGGAACCTACTAAATCACCTCGGACAGCGACGACGAGGGCGGCATGCCGACATACCGGGGCAGTCTTGCGGGAGACTTTGGCGGCGAGCTCTTTCCGGGGAGCCTTTCCTGCAAAACCCAAGTCAGGCACTTGACAGAATTTCTGATTTATATTCACCTCCGCTAGACTTGCGAGCTGTTTGCTGTGCACGATGACGACGGCTTGAGCGACAGAGGCGAGAGTCCAAAGAGAGAGGAAACAGACCTTGGTACGGGCCATGAGTACGAGACGCGGTCTACCAGGATGTACAAGAGGAACAGTGTTTGAAACCCCTCATGCGGATTTATAGCCGATTGGGTTTTCCGGCATCTTACAACCTCTTCGAATCTTCCAAGTTGCTAGTTACAGCGGATTGCAAAACGATAGGTGGGTTCTGGTTGCGATGTTGTGACGGCGGAGTTCCAAATATGCCCTTCCTTCGCCTGCCGTGAGCTGCCGTAGCCTTCATCTCAATATTTTCAATGTGCAACTAACATACTAGTTACTTCCCTATGTATTATATAGCTTCTGCATTTCCTTGGGGGAGAGCAGCATGTCTCGCTAGTGACTCTTAGAGGCTCCTGAAGACAGGCGAGATTCGGCGGCTGAGCCAATTTTTGTCACTCCGCCACCCTGACATGGCAACCAGAACCCGCCTATCGTTTTGCAATTGGCTGTAGAATTTTAGAAGGTCACTTTATACAATGCAGATCTTTCAAGTTACCAAGCGTCGTCTTAGAACATCATTCTTCTTTGCAGCTTCCAAGTCGCCTTCCGGCACTTCCAATGTATTTCAAGGTTGTGTAGTTGCTTTTTCATGACCTTCCCAGGAAGTCTAGATGAACTAGAAAGCGTTCGATTGAAATCCTGCTTTTTGGGTCAATATCACGTTCTTGACAAGAAGAAGAAGACAATGAATCGGGTTTAAACGTTTAAACGTCTGTTTAGGTAGGATGGACTCGTTACGACCTGGAGTGGTTTGGGTGTATGGACTGAGCCCTCTGCTCTTGACTGGCCTCTGGTTGTCTATCCTAAGGCGACACAGTGAGACCTCATGAGCCTACTAGTTGACTTAAGCTCTCCGTTCTCTACTTGGATATTCATTGACTATTTCGAATAGGAAGCTGTGGCGTGAGAAGCGTCATATTTTTCCATTTATATGGATGCGGCACAGTCACCTTGACGATACTCAGCGCATCCTCCGACATGGCAAGGACAAAGCACTTCCCTCAACCAAGACGATAGTCCCGGCCCCCCTCTAAATTGGAACGTTTGCGCTCGTTGACGCGGCCCGCTATGATAGCGAGACGCCCTTTTGATACTGTTGGTAAGCTACTGGAGCTATGTTCATTGCTACTCACTGACTTGTACGACCAGAGAGCGTGATTGGCGTGCGACGCACAGAAGCTGGCCTGGAGTATAAAGTGTCCTACTGGCGGGGACTTCACGATCACCGCACGTACGTTTGCCACTGTTGGCTGACCTTTCACTGATGGAAATGTCTTAGCTGGCAGACCCCAAGTTTTTTTGAAGCGAAGGCGGCGAAGAAAAGGACGAGGAGCAATAGTGGTTTTCGGGGGAAACAGTCCAACAAAGAGGGACAGCTCAGTCGGTTCTGGTCTCATGTCGGTGAACGATATGAAATCAATCGCGAGGACTTTGTTTGCGCCAGGACAACATACACGAGTTTGTGGTGCTCGAAGCGCTTTCTTCGTAAGTGCATATCACTGATAAAAGCTGACTAGCTGACTTCCTACTAGGAGAAGAAAGTGCTCGATGCAACGATGAACTAGACAGAACGGTATGTATGCTTGTGCGTTGGAACCTCAGACTGGGCTGATGGCGAATGTACAGCCACATGTATCTGACGAAGATGACGATAATGAGGTGGTGGAAGATGCAGACGAGCTAAGAGAAGATCTGTCCCGGGAGCTCGGGCATCCTATTCCCTGAATGGTTCCAATGTCGCGACTAGCTATTTGTCTCTCAGGTCGGTACAGTATGAATATTCGCGCCTCGATGGTTTGTATGTATTTGATCAAATGAATTTTCCATGTGTACAGTTAATTTAGAAGTGTCGTTTGCAGTGGGCGAGGACTCCGACAGATCGGAAGTCTAGGTGACAGTGGTGTCTATTTTAATATTGCTTCAATTTGCCTACAGACTCGCTTGTTGTTGGATGCCCATATCTCTATCGCAGTGACGGCGCGACTATCTGATGAAACCACTGTCACCTCACTCTCACGGACAATTCCAACAGCTCCGACCACGAACGGGATCTCGTATGACTCCCTAACCCAGACACCTCACAAGCTCAACTCCGCCGCACACCAGAGATTCGTCGTGCTGTCCTGGAAGCACTTTCCGAGGGCGGGGCAGTATGGGCATTGCCGAAGAGCCGAATGACCGAAGTCCCAATCTCCCGCCAGAAGCGCACGCTAACGCGTCCCCTGCCCTCGCACCATCGTAACTCACGCGCGAGATACCGGTTAACATCGAGCGGTGTTGTTTAGATCGCGCCGTGTTTGATCATGCTGTGTTCAATCACTCTCCGAGCCAACATTCTCTTCTTCCTCCCACCATCATCTTATGCGTGAGACACCCTCTTCCCTGACATCCGCCCGTTCCTTGCATACCCCACTTCATCTCTGTACCCGCCTGGCTCTACAACTCTACACCAGAGAGCGAGCGTCAACTGTTTCACCAGCGGCCGTTTACGTGCAACTCCTATGAACATGAATATGAGATAGAGCACTGACAGTCGCGTACTGTCTGAGTGTAGACGGTGTAGAGGTGTGTAGATAGTTTATGGAGAGATGGTCCAGGTTGGGGAGAAAGGTTAGAATGACTGGTATTACAATTTAGTCTGCGGTGAGCCATGAAGCCGAGGTACGGACGTGAACATCGCTGGAAAACACGAGTTCCGCGCTCACGTGACTGAAAATATTTGCGCCACGCACAAAATAGACACATTGTGGCCCCGTAATAGCTCTCAGACTTAGAATAAAGGTATTTACTGCTATAGCTCCACCTGAAATAACGTACTCAAAACAGTTCGGCCGTATATGTTTATAACAGCAAGCCAAACATAGCATGATCTTCCAGCCTTCATACCGTACTTTAGATATTCTCTGGAAGACATTAAAGTTCAGTTGCAGAAGGTGACTGCTGTGGACATTGACCGCGTTTGCTCATTCAGACTCTGCCTACATACCTTGCAAAATACAATTAACATGTCAGATGTTCTGGAATCCTAACAGAACTTGTCGCGCGAGCGACGTCGTTTCCGTCATCAATAACGACGCCATTCGTTCGCTTCGAAAACTAAAGGTGAGCAAATCATCAATCCAATAGCGGAATGCGCCCGCGATAAATTGCCAAGTCCAACTTCCAGTTTGCCGAAGGCCAAAACGGATTCGATAATATTATTCCAGCAGATGACAATCAATTGTGACTGTCCTCGAGACCCGCGGGTTTGCACTCCAAACACAAACACTTCGTTACAAGTAACGGTAAATAAAAACTAAAAAACATGGACCAGAGAAGCGGCTATTCAAAATTTATTTCATAGCAATCCTGCTGAAATGCGACTGTACAATACTCGACTAGAAACGAGGATCTACCCGTACCTCCCCATTCGGATCATCTAAAAGGAAGACGAAATATCTTGCTCTGAATCTATGTATGGCAAAATATTCCAGAACCACAATCAGTGCATGAGAGAAACGACGATTATCATAGTCACGTTGTGCCCAATCCGCATTTATAAACGCATCCCAAAATAACTTCATCTTTTCTTCAAGAAGATCCATACAATCGACGATATCGCCCATATGAGTCTTCATCATAGCAATAAGTGTGGGGATGTCGTCTACAATTATAGAGCGCTTCCCAAATCCTACGAAAGGAAGGAATTGAAGAACGCGCAAAAGGTACATGGAGATAGGTGACCAGCTGATCTCTTGGACAAGAAGTTGGCCCAATTCGTCGAAACGAGGACCGACCATCAACATGGTTTCACGAGCAGTGCGAAACATCATCGACATGCGGTGAAAGTCTTGCTGAGCGACATGATCAAGCGGTGCACCCGGCGAGGAACGACCAGGGAAGGTTGCGTGGCAGGCATGCAAGAACTGATAAGCGTGGGCCGAAGCGTCAATGGACGTGTTAAGAAGCTTGCGACATGATGCCCTCATTTCAAGGAGTACTGGGTGACGTTGGTACGACACATATTGAGCTATCCGTGCAGAAAGGAACTGCACGTCAGCGTGGAGGGCTGTTTCAGCTTGAAGAAGCTGCGACAACAAGTCCGGAATACGTAGGCAGTGTTGTGTATTGTCATCGAAAACAGGCTAAAAGACGATGAACAACATGACGTCCACACGTTGCACAGACTTACCTGTGACGCGCCCCAACTTTGAGTATTCGACTGAGCAGTAGGGTGTGAGGATGAAACCTGAAGGCATGTTATTGATCGTAGCATTCACCAAGAAAAATTTGGAACCTCAAATCCCGGACGAGGGATCATTTGAAGTGTCGTGATGGTAGACGATGAAGAAGCGTTTTAACATCTTGTTGATGACTAACCACCGGACCGTAACCCGAATTCCGTTATGATCTCCATCCACATCAGAACGATCATCAAAAGCCTGGGATGCGCGCTCCTGTTACATAGAGGCATCTTATTAATTGACACTGTACTAACCATCTTACCGTAACTAAAAAAACGTGTTCTTGGTTGTGAACCTCCGCGCTCGAAATTTCCATTTTAAGCCTCCTGACCCGCAAATTTTGCAGTGTTACATGTTATGAGGTGCAAAATAGTTCAGTTCACAGCACACGTTACGTGAACGTATCATCCTCGACGCTTTGAAGTTGGAAACGCCGAAGCTTTACTTCACGATAATTAATTTCAGCGCGCAGATGCTGAAACCAATCTTTCTCTATATATGAATGAATCATTGAAGTTAACTGGATAAGCTCGATACCCAGTGACGTCCATAGCTTGTTGGATCTTCTTTACAGCGTAATGCTCGTGTACGCTGTGAGCATCTAGAGTACCGAACTAGTTAAATACGCGGCCTTCGCATGCGTCTTCGTATCATCTCACCATCCTAATAATGTCGAAACAGCGCTTTCCGCCATCCAATGCCACCTACGATGACGTTGCCACTCCGGCCATCGATAACGAATCAGACGATCTCCTACGTCGCGTCGACAACTCCAGCGGTAATAGACTCTCAGCGGAGCTCCTGAACGCACTTCGCCAAAAAAATGACGACACAACTCCTGCATTTTCGATGGTGGCCAGCATCCTACATAGAGGCGTCACCGATGGGTTCAATTATTTCGATGAAGTTACCGCGGCCTACAAAACGCTTCTCGATGTCCACGGTGACGTCGAACATAGTTCCATCGCTTTGTGAGGCCTACATCGAATACCACAATTATTACTGATAAATACAATAGTATGGAACACACACAAAAGGATTTAAAACGAATACTTTACGGCGCACTTTTCGTGGCGGACTCCACGCAACAGATGAAGAGCGACGTAGAGATAGTCATGGCCCAAATCCTCTCTCTCCTCGATAAGGAAGACTCAAAATCTCCCTCACATTCGAATACACAGCAAGCCCTCTCCAAATTAAACGATTTTTCGGAATCGGCCGTCCTCGACATTCATTTCTTCCGAACAACTATGGAGGACATACAGGGCGTACGCGATAATCGGTCAAATATAGTAACTGAATGTTCAAGATTATCTGCCGTTTCAGGTCGACTTCCAAACTCGAACGGCGTTCACGGTTCTGTCACATAACGCGGTAAAAAGCCTCAGCATTATCACAGCAATTGCTGGCGCGGTAGTCGCCATATTCGACGATCTCAATATCGGCAAGATCATGGCCGTTGCTGGCTTGCTTGTATCTTTGGGGGGTAAGTGGGATATATTACATCTCTAATAAGTATCATTTATAAAGTCACAAACAGGTTTCGCGACGACAACGATTTCATCGCAAAGAATGCTGCAGATACAACGCAACGCGCGGCGTCTCCGGAGTACGCTGGAAATGGGGTTTCTGGCCTGGGACCAAATTCGTCTGCTATGCGAAAGACTACAGTCCAACCATATGTGGGAAGGTTTTCTTACCGATGAAGGCCAAATTCAAAGGGTTCGCACTTTGTGCCGTTCTTTTAAATTATGCGTGCGTTTCTTCCCGCGTGTCAGTGGATTTAACCTCCGTGTTTCATACAGTTTCTGGACGGATCCGACCGCTTTTCGAATTTCGTTGACACAGTCCTATCCAACACGCACGCCATCCACCAAAATCCTCTTCCCAAATCAATTGAATTATCGATGATCACTTACTATCGGGAAAGAGAGAGCCCGTTCCGAAGAGTTCGACTTCCGCTGACACCATCACCCCATTCCGATACTCTTATCACGCAACTCTTGCGATCAGAGGTGATTGCATGGCTTCGCTTTCGTCGTCGAGCCAAGAAACAAATTAGCGAGACAGAAGAGCAAGACGCATCAGCCTCAAACACTGCTGTACGCGCTCTGTGTAGTTGCACTTACACATTTATATTAATTTTCTACCCTTTAGGATGCGGAAACGAGCGAACACATCTCACGACTCGGAGAAGGCAAGATGTCGAAGAAAAGAGAGAAACGCCACGAGCAGCTGGGAAATGATTCACGAGTTTGAACTAGTCTCACATTGCCTTTATCAAATTATATGTCTTTTGTTCCCTAAACGCTCTCAATAACTTCGAAACGGTGACTCGAAAATCGAGATCAAACAAAAAATTGAACCCTGGACTTCCCGCCAATGGTAGGATAAGGGATGTGCATTGTGTGATGGAAGTAAACTGAAAAAGTACTGGGAACCTCGTTGTGGCCACTGGCGGTACTGCTTGGGTTTGGGATTCGGCATCTAAAATTTTGAAATTCCGAAGTGAGCGTCACAAGTTACCGAACTTCGGACTCTACTCAGAGACGTGTATTCCATTGACATTGTGTCATGCTGAGTCATTTTACCAGACTAAATAACGAGCACTGCTGGCATTGTTCGTTTCTTCTCGTCTTACTATGTCGGCCATGATCTCTGGTACTAAGCATGGCAGAGACGACAATGCTCTACCCCAGATTGGGGCTGATATATATTTGCAAGCCTTCACACACAAATCACTTCGACCGCCAGGTGCTAGTCCTGCAGAGTTTCAAGACAATGAGAGGTTGGGTATCCTGGGACAGAAGGTGTTGGCGATGGCTGTTCTGGACACGCTCATGGGCGAGCGCCCGATGCTCAACTTGCCCGAGCTCGAGGTGAGCCGCAGTAAAGTTTCGGACTGACGGAATGTTGACCGGATGGCAGACAAGACTTCAGGACACGATTTCCTTCGAGTTGAACATCAATGGATGGGTCACCATGTACTCGATGCGCGAGAAATTGAGATGCCATCCTGATTGTGTTGAAACGTTGATGTCGCGCGAGGTGAGCGACATTTTCCATCGACGTCCGGTTATGTCATTCACAGCGAACGCTACCAGGAAACATGCAATGTGTTCAATGCGTACGTCGGTGCTGTCTTTACCGAGCATGGTCTTAGTGCTGTCAAGCACTGGGTTGAGTCACTGCTCGGGATGGAGCGATCCAGAAAAGTCAAGAGTCTGCCCACTGCATCTCCGCGAGTAAAGTTTGAACGCACAGTGCAACGGCATATGGCAGTGTCCCCAGCGCCACCTCCTCGGCCTCCTGCTAATGTTTCGCAGGTGGCGCAAATGTGGTCGCCTCCGCTGCGGCACGACTTGTTAGGCTATTCCTTCCAGAATAAGCCGTTTATGTTGCAAAATACTGCCTTTCAAACGTGGCAGGTTCCTCGTTCGCAGCTGATGTCCCAGCAACCACGGTCAAGCTTCCAACAGCCTCCCAGACTTTCTTTACAACCATTATTTCGGCCGACACCGGTCCCGACAACGAATGTGTTCAATGCTGGTGCCATGAACAAGACTGGACCGCCGGAGAGCGGCGAGCAAACGCTTCCGTCCCCGCCTTACCAGGGCAAGTCGTCGGCTCCGAATCCGCTGGCTCCGGCTCAGCCTGAACTCGATTTTTTGCCGGTTTTCAATCAGATTGCTTCAAAACGAAGAGTTAACGTTGAGTACAAAGCTGAGTTTTCTGGCCCGGATCACGCAGGCAAGTGGACTGTTACTTGCGTTGGTGAGTAATTGTCGTACCTGTATAGACTTGAAGTTTAATTAATTCTATAGTAAATGGAATTGCGAAGGGTACTGGTTTGGGTGGCAATAAACGCATTGCCAAGGTTGAAGCTGCGCGCGCGGCGTATTATAACATGAACTGGAGTTAGACGCAGTAGTAAGTGTTGGTTAATGAATGTGCTTGATCTACATATTGGCGGGCCTCCCGGCATTACACTGCGTGGCGGGAAGGCATGCGCTCTACGTCCCGCAACAGGGTGGTGCTCTTCTACCTAAAAGAAGCTCAATAAGGGCATCCTGCACAGTGTGGTAGAGCGGCTGGTATTTTACGCCGTTTTGTTGACTGCCGCTTGAGTTGGCGTAGATGTGTATCGAATCACCTTCGCCTTCACGAGGAGGAAGAAGAAGAAGAAGAATGAATTTTCAGCCATTGGCAGTTCAATCACCGAGTTCTGCACCAGATGTGTGCGCAGTGACATGCTGCAGAGCACCACGGCCATTGACGTTTTGACCGCGACTTGCGAATGTCGTGCCTCGCATGTGACAGATATGGCTGGCGGCACTTTACTTCAAGAATCGTAGAGATCTACAGCGTAAGCGCATGCGGTTAGGGCTGCAAGGATTACGGTGGTATACGGCACTTATTTTGGAGGTGTGGTGCGGTATAACCCATAGACGAATAGCAAGCATGACAGGCTCGAGTTACGGGGCGGTTACGGAAGCGGTATAAACACTCGCCGTAAATCGATGGTACGGTTACGGTGCGTTTCCCTATGAGTCAAGATCAAATGGTTCATGCAAGTGACAATGCCTAAGTTGTATCCGTGTTGGGTGGCTAACTGTATTCAGCGGTGGCTAGGAGCATGCATTTCTTTGGAATGACAATCGCTCTAGGTAATAGAGAACTCGCTTGTTTGACAGATGTTAATGTCAATGGATCCTACAAACATTGAGTGCTGTCTACTTCACATCAATAGTGTGCATCCATGGTGGAAGATATATGATGAAGGAATGGGTATATACTTATTGTACAAGAGTACACCACATGAAGGTACAACAATTACAAATCAGCATAACAAACCGGACCAAGGGGCCCCCTGCGAGGGTAATGCACGTTTAATTGATTGATCAACGGATCCAAGTACAGCAGAGTGGGATCGCCTTCACACTTTCCACAATGCAGGCGGTCAATGAGCTCCTGCGACAACTTGTAGCGCAGAGTACCGCCAAAGACAGAATAGCCATTGCCGCTGCGGGGCGACCAGACATCCGAAAGTGTACGAGGCATTATGTTCCAGTGACGCCTGTTGAACATGGTATGATCCGGTTCGATTATGATGGGTACATGAATGGATGGAAGGCCCTTCCAGTTCCTCATCATGAGAATGGGAATGTCCATGTTAGCAATAGTGATCTGGGAGAAAGGAAGTTGGTATGATGTACTGTAAAAGCAGGCAGGCATGAAACGCACGACAAAGCGCAGGTGTTCCAACCGACGGAGAATGGGTAGTCGAAAATCGTTTGGCGGCGTTTTGAAGTTGCGTTCTAAGAGATGTTGGAGAAAGTTACAGGAAAATAGATTAACCAAATAGTCTTACCCAAGTTGAACTCCAAGTCATGCAAGGTATCCATGCAGTTAAACAACAAATCAGATACGTGATCCATTTGGTTTGGATTTATCTTGAGTGTCAAGGTGGATAAATGACTGATACCAATTCTGTTGCAAAAAGGCAGACCGGTGGAAATCGAGGACGGTATTTGATCAATCCCATAAAGCATGTTCAGTTTGAGGTCTCTGAAGAAGTCCCAATTGTAAGAGCCTGACATGGTAGGATCGGACATTGGACGAGTGCGCATGTCTAGAGTGAGATTTCTCAAGCTGGGCATCGTACAGTCTTCGGGATGTGAATTCGCAATTCCACCAAGAGTCAAACCGTGTTGAGCCATCCATCGTTCCCAGACGCCAGCCATGATGGTGGTATCATTAGGAATACGCTACAAGATGGGATAAATGGGACGCTATACAGGATAGGACATAATGAGAGACATACCATGGCGCCACCTTGAACGCCAACCATTATGAGTGTATGCAGTCTCGTACCGGGGGACAGCAGGTTTTGAATCGAGTGATAGTGCAATGCGCAATACGACAGGCTGAGGGAAGTTATGGTGTTCGGCAGGATGAAGCTTGGAGGTATAACTGTGGGCTGAACATGATATCGATCGCTTTCGAATGTGACCGACTTGACACGTTGAAGAATTCCAGTGAACCAACAAACAGCGGTATCTGAAAGGAACCAATCCTGGAAGACAACATGCTGGACAGCATCGGAAAGTCCGCGCTTTACAATAAATGCCGCTATAGCGAACTCCCAGTGCTGGCTATCATCGCTTGCGAGACGGAGGTCGCACGCCATGCAACCAGGCCATCGGGAACGTCGGGACAGCTTTATTGTACGATGAGTGACAGGGGTTATCAGCTGGGCCCATTGTTTGGACAAGAGGCGCCAAACACACTTGTCCGAAGTTGAGAGGTACGACAAAATTTCAAGGAAAACGTCGGGGGGAATATTTATACGGATAGGCACGATGTAGTCGATATTAGAAGTAGTGATGGGGGACACAGCCAGTGGTCCCGGGTGGTGGCCAAAGTGTTCCAACAGGGAAGTATAAAACTGCTCATCGTGACAGGCCGTATCGCAGATAGCGTCTCGCCGAATGTGGTGTGGTGCACCGCCTTCAACCATGGAAGTCAAAAAAAGAGGAATAAAAAATGTGCGGACACGCGAAGCTTACCACGAATCAACTCGGAAAGCGACTGTTCAATCAGCAGGCACTCTGCGCGTGTAACGATGGCGAGTCTCTTCGCGGCTTCAGGCGATAAAACGAGGGTCATGATGGCCGGAGGGTGAAAGCTGGGACACGGAGTAAAGTAAACTTTTTTCACACGTTAATTGGCCATAAGGAATCCAGTCCGAGTGAGCGCTGCCCGATGCATTCGGCAGTTTTCTGGAAATTTGTATAGAACGGGATGCGTGAGGTAACACAAGGGCCATAGGCAGGATGTCGTACAGTATGCAGCGCCTATTGTGAATGCATAGACATGGTCAAAGGAAGGAATTGTAAGGCTGTTGCGCGAAAGATGCGTAGGGATATGCGGTATAGGAAGCCGAAAAGAGAAGGCGGCGATCCTGTGTACAATGTACATGCTGCACATATAGGCGCTAGACTTGAACAAACGTTACAAACCAAACCTGACATGACCTAGGGCATTTGTGTTTGTAGCATTCCAACACTGGAGCTTACGCACGCTGCGCTCGTCTTTCACGTCGCTATCATTACTTTCAGAAAGATGCATCTAGAATTTGTTGTTGTCAAAAAAAGGATGAATAGGCATGCTGGCAATCGAACTGCTGGAAGCCATGACAAGGGATTGTCTTTCATATCTAGCATCTGCTTCATGCCGTGGTCCATATCATAGCGCATGATGAAGGCAGTCATTGCTGCTTCGCGGTATGACAATGCAGGCAGAGTTTGCGCCAAGGGGGGGTAGGAGGGAAGAATGAGTGAGGGGAACTAGGAAAGTAGTCAGCTTGCAATGTATTGGACGAAGAAAACGAAATGCGCAACCCGGCGAGTTGCCGCGCGAGTCCGCGGATAGATAAGTGAGCATGTGGTTTGTTGAGAAGGACGGTTTAGTATTCAGGAAAGGGGACAAATGAGGTGAAAGTGCGGTGTTTTGTTTACGGCGATGATGTTGACCTGCATGTCGACAATATGAGATCTGGATGCACATAACGCGCTCGTAAATTTATCGCTAAGATCGTCGCTATATGTTATTCCTTTGGAAAGCTCAGATCTGGAAACGCCTTCTGGCTACATAGAACTATGTAGCAGAGGGACTTCTACCATAATTCTATTTTCTATATGCTCTACCAGGCGATACAGCGCGATATAGAATTCAGGCGGAAATGAGATGTTTCACGAGAATGATGGCAGGTACAGCAAATCGTCGGGAATCACGGATTTTCGCGTGGGATAGTGCTATAGCACTCGTAGAGCAGTAGCGTCCTTTGCCTCCCACCATCTCTCATGACAGGCAATGAGTACTGATGGACCAGGCGCACCGCCGCGCACGGATGGCGACGATCAGTCTCATTTTTTTCATCAAGTCCGTCAGTCTATTTTCTATAACTAGTCCAACACGCCCTGGCGTTCCCTTGCGCACCTTCGTCTGCCCTTCGCTTACTCGACTGGGGACTGGTTCGCAGATGGATGACCTGGAAGTTTGAGTCGAGCCATGCGCGCTCACACTGCACGTTGATGATGTTGGGCATGATTGGTGCGTTTGACTATCGCTTGTTCTCAGTTTGCTAACATGATTACTTCGACCACCCGTTCTCGCGATATTACCTACCCTGTTTACTTCAAGTTGCCTCACTGTCTATATAACTTACATTGCCCCTCCGTATCCGAGTCGTATTCATAACGTCAACTTGATTTTCAACCTATTCTCGTTTCCGTCTCGTAAATCACTCGCCATTGCAACGCGACTAGCATTCAGAGCATAGTATGGGGCGAAGGATCGCTTCTCTGACCTGCTCAAATGGTTGCCAATCCCACTGCCGTGGCTGCCCAACTGGGTCGGATACATAGTGTGATAGATCTATAGCGTCGTAGGACTATAGTGCCGTAGAGCCAGGTACAACGCGCTACTGTAGAATCGGTGTTTCTATAGAGCTCTATGTAACGGGGGGTAATCTACGAGTACTATAGGCACTATCAGGCTACTGTAGAACTACATAGAGCATGAGCATTTTCCAGAAAGGCTCCCCATGGTGCACCGCATCGCAATCGCTCAGCGATGAAGGCTACCCCCTGCCCCGTATGCATGCGCCCCGGCCGTTCCATCACTCGGGACCGTGCGCCGTGTAACCACCACCACCACCACCGTGGTACGCCTTGCGCGTTACTACGCCGGGTTTGCACCACATTTAGTACGAACTGGGTGAAGTCGTTGTCATGGATGATGAGGTATGTACTGATACACACGTCCGCATCCCACACTGATTCACACAAAGGTGATGCAGAAGACATCTCCCGAGGCACTCTATACGGTGCGGCGAACGCTTGTTTTCAAAGCTTCAAAGACTGGAATGTGCCCAACACGACAACCACGATGTCCATTTGTATGATCCACAATGCGAAACATGTCTTCTTGCAGACGGGCTCCACTGGATGCGACGAACCTGCCACAGAATCATGAGATTATACGTAGACAAAAATTTATACTGAGATGAGAGTGATCTGTACAGATGTTCCATCGCATTCTTTAAGATCTCGCAGCCAGGGTGACTTGTCTGAACGATGTTCTGCGTAATACTTCACACACCCGAACTGTATAAAGTAAGAAGTGCACGAGTTCAAACCTCGCGCTCCATCCATGTACCTTCGCAGATCAGCACGCCTTGCAGGAGGTCTCGCTCGTCCACCGTCACTTTCAACAACGGATCATGACGACAGCGTGGACAATCGTCGTGGTCGTCAGATAGTCCGCAGCAGACACACCTTCAGACCTTCTGTCTCCGCCGCAACAACATCTTTAAGGAGTGGCCAGATGCCACAATCCGGTGTACGCTTCAAAGCCGTTTTGTCCAAAGAGAAATACGCTGGAATGCCGATGTTGTTAAACAACTGTGCCATCTTTGTGAAATCGATGGCGCCGGGAGAGCCCGACTGGTACAAAGTTTGTACTACCGTTTATGGGATTGATCACTTTGAATACGTCGTCAAACCTGTGCGTATTCCTACACCTAGCGGACAACACATGCTCACTGGTTTGCCTCAGGATGTCATTGACATAAATTCCCTGGTGAGGTATGATGAGGCAGAACGTTTCGCAAATTGACGGTTATGCACAGGAAAGCGTGCAAGACATAGCTCGTCGAGAGCTCTACAAAGCAGTATGCGCATTCCATGATTTCCACGCATGGGAAAGTTTGGATAACGTTACAACACTGCACGCATATAAGGAGAGTTGTGAAGCGTGTTTTCTGGGCATCCCTTAATGCGGTGCCACCTTACACACGGACCGTCGAAAATGAATGAACAGTTGTTTTCTTTAGTGACCACTTGCATATGAGAATCGGCAAAAGTGATAAGTGAAAAGCCCATCTTCATTAAGTATGATTGTGCAAACGCGGCAGCGCAAGCAGGAATGGAGGGTCACGTCAATTTCACCGAGGGCTTTTAAAGATAGCTTGGCGCAAAGAGTCATAGCTTATCTTCGCAAAGATTGTGCAGCTGATACGCAGGTGTGTGTGGCCCACAATAGTAGACAAGCACATGATGAGCTTACGTCATACGGTGCCTTTAAAAAAATTTCACGCGTTGGCTCCAGCTCTTTCCCAACACCACCATCATCTTGGGCGGCTATTCTGTCAAAGCGATGGCGGAAGACCTTGGAACTGATCACTCCAAGGACCCTTTCGCTGTCTGTGGGGACTTGATGCGCGGGTTCGGATCGTGGCGTAGCTGCAGCCGCGATCTACTGCGTGTTGATAACCATTCGGCCGTTACCTCGCTTCGAGGTCGACTCGTTCAATATGCGCGCTCCGCGAGAAAGTTGAACGAGTTGCCGTGTGTAATTGGCTAGCGGTCCTCGATTATTTGGATGGTGTGGTTTTCACAAACGTCATTGTACCATGCAACGCTTGTAAGTCTTGTTTCGTGTTTATTTTTCTTGCGGCACTGACAGTACTCATTAGAATTCTCTGGTGTGTCTCTTTACGCAACTGTCATGGTCTCCATTAGGCTTATATTGTCCGCCTGTTTGTTTCTTCAACGGTGTCGTTTTCACAAACGTCATTGTATCATGCAGCGCTTCCAAGTCTTGTTTTGCGTTTATTTTTCTTGCGGCACTAACAGTACTCATCAGAATTCTCCGGTGTGTCCCTTTCTGTCCATTAGGCTTATATTGTCCGCCTGTTCGTTTCTTCATGGGTGCTTTTCATTCGGCCACAACTGGCATGTGATGTGAGTTCGGTATTTGGTACATTCAAGTCTTAATAACTAACGCTTTACGTTCGGCAGTCACTGGCATTCAAAGTCTGCATTGGGCATTGCGCTCTTTTGGGAGGTAGCCGGGTCTCATCGTGCGTCATGTGTTTTGCGCGACGTATGCAGTTCGCTTATTATTGTTGTCAAGTTTCTCCGTGTTGCGTTCGCTGCGCTTGGCGTTTCTGCTATTGTATGTAGTGAATACGTCGTCCAAGATCTGCATACTGATTTTTGTCATGCTTAATGACGGTCTCTTTACGGTGTGCTGACATGTCCCTTTTTCTGGTGTTTGGCCACACCAGGAAGAGGGCCATGTTTGGACATTTGGAAAAGCCATTGGCAGAGTAATCTCTGATGTGTGTGGATGTATATTACAGTGTTACGGGAGTGCAGGAGTACTGAGTAATGCATTGAATTCACTCTGTGTCCAGGACCGAAAGTGCCAAACGCGGTGGAACTAGTTCTGAAAGAATTGAGAGATGAGGGATGTGTTCCTCAAGTGATGTAGCTACACGCACCGAGTTAGAGGATATTTTGTGAGTGCGGATGGGGGTGGGATGACGGTAATCTCTGCTTGCCATCAGCTACCGAGTTCCCGTTCTCTGTTACTGCCAGATCCTGGCTGTTACGCACCCGAACGGTATCAATCCGGAACCTGATTACTATGCTAAATTGGGCTCTGGGATTGGCCACGAAACTACTTGCCGCCTCAGATACTGGTCCACAACTTAGGTTTGCCATTCATCACATAACCTCTAACTCCATGGCGGCTACATCGTCTTCCTGACGTCCTTTTTCATAGGGTATGTTAAGACGATATTGAACGCCTTGCGTTTGATCCACGCAGCGCGTCAAGGCATCATTCCGCGTATTATGCGCTGAGCCAAGATGCAGCCGTACCTAAAGCTACGGGTACCCGAGCTGATCTATCAAATCATTTTCCGCATCGCTGCCCTCACTAACGACTAACGACGTCGTCCTCAACCTCTTCATCGCTATCGTCCGCAGTCGGCCGGGGATCATCGTCTTCAAACTCCTCTTCCTCCGACTCGCCCTCTCCTTCATCCATAATCCAACCATCATCAATCTCGGGCTCAACTGCTGGCCCCGTCTCTTCCGCATCGCTGTCCTCCGTCTCCAGCTCATCCATCTTGTTTCCCTCCCCTGGAACATGCCCCATAATCACGGTCACACTGATCAAGGAATATGCTTGTAGCTTCACATGTGGACAATCCCATTGCCAGTGAAACGGTGAAACATGTCACGATCGACGAAACTGGGAAATGCGATTCAGTAGGGACAAACCTCGCAAGTAAACCGCTTACATGTTCACATATAGAATCCGAATCAATCTAGGTCGCCGTCGATAGGCCGCCTGGCTATGGACTTGTAGAGCCCATGGTTCGTTTTAAGGCGACAATAATTCGGGAGTAGCTGCACAGCCCGAAGCCCATTGTCCGGACTAGCGAAGCCAAACGCGCCAGGATCGTTGGCGTCGGCAAATCCAACTTGATAAAGACGACGATGGTGGAAACCCGCAGGCTGTACTTCATCAAGAGCAAGCCAACGGATCCACAAAATCTCGCGTTTTTTGATCGGCTGCGAGCATCAAGATGTCGGTTTTGGGGGATGGCTTAATGATGTCTCGCTATCAGCGACGACCGTACGAAGTATAGTTGAGGCGCAGGACCTGGTGAAAGTACATCGTGTCCTTGTTGAGGTGAGCTTGAAGGCGCTCCTCGTCAGAAAATGAATATGCGGCGCTCGAGAATGCGGATGTTGGGCTTGCGAATGAAATTCTAAGTATGGTGTCAGTATACGCACAACATATGCCGATATCAACGCGCCTTAAGAGCGATATCTTCTGGATCCTGGCGAGCAAATTCGAGCAGCTGTCGCGGGTACCTCGATATGGTGGTGCGCTTTGGGATCAGAGGCGGCTCCTTCTTCGTCTGTATCCTTGCGTTTGCCATCCTTCGTCCGTCTGTCGTGGCCTCGAACGTGTCGCATCCAGCGATCTCGAAGCTCGTCCTTTTCACGAATGATCCGCAAGCGCCGTTGGCGGGTCTTGATTTTCTTGATCTGGAAGACAAACTTGCGCTTGTTGGTACGAACTCGATATGTGGTTTGAGGACGTGCATGCTCGCACTCTCACTGTAAACGATAAGGCTTGTATTCTCAACAAATGAACACCTTGGGCTTACCGCCATAGTGCTATAACCATTCGTAGTACCAAACTTGCAGGCCGGCACATCTGGGATCGCGCGAATCTTGTACGGTAATACTCTGTCTTGACGGTCTTTTTACGCGTCTTTTGGGTCGACGGAGCTGCGACCGGGACAGAACCTGATGCGGATGTTCGAGCCGTCCCACGAGCCTCACTGAGCCGCCGCCTCCTTTGGCGTCTGCGTAGTCTTATACACTCTACAAGTATGCCATCGAGGTACGCAGCCATGAACACTTCGTCTGACAGAAGTACCGACCACACAGCCTGCATGAGTTCCCTGCGCAGGTGCGTTAGGACCTCGGGCGAAGCTGCAACTCCGAATTCCTTCATGTACTGGACTTGGATCCAATCGGGCAGCTAGAGATTCATAAGAAGAAGTTGCAAAGGCAAATACAATACGTACCGTAGGAAAGTAGGCAAAGGGATATCCTGCATAAGAAAACATGGTTAGTATGACAGTACAAAGGTAACGGCCTTAAAGGATGAGTTGAGAGCTATTGAACGATAAGCAAAAAAGGTAACGTAAGAGTAGTGTGGTGGTAGAAGGTGATGGACTTAAAGGACGTGTTGATAGCTAGTGAACAATAAGCAAAAGGTAAAGCAAGAGTAGCGTGACGGTATGAAGGTAACGGCGCTAAAGAACGAGTCGATATCTACGGAACGATAAGGAAAAAAAGGTAAAGCAAAAGGTTATACAAGATTCTGCAAAAGTTGAAAGACAACGGACGACCTGCGCTCCACGCGGAACACCAAGTGTAGCTGCAACATCAGCACAGGCATTCGTAAGGAGGTACACGCTATCGAGTGTCGGGCTTATGTATTAGCAGACAGAATCCAGAAAATCATCGATAATGTCTTCAACGACTGGTTAGTTGACACAACTATATGGTGAACTTGAAGTATGTACCGGTAGACAACATAATGCATAATGGCTTGAAGGGCATAGGAGTGTACAGTCGGCGTGTAGCCGAACTGTTGTTCACTGGCATGAAGCCAAGTGAATTGTGCTATCCAAAAAGTGGGACCGTTCGAATCGAAGACCGCCTTGGTAGCGCGCGCTCGTTGCCTGAGGGTAGCAGTATTATTAACTCTGTGTGAATGTCAAGTAAGTTTCGGTTCAAGTTGACTACAAAGGTGACACTCACAAGTCCTCGAGACTGTTGTTATCGGCTTTCCATTCGCCAAGAAATCCTGCGAGAACAGAATGCTTGACTAAACTGTCCAAATCGAGGGAAACTGTTTACTAGAAGTAGATGTAGACGCGACTGGGTGAATATAGATGAGCGACGCCGAAATCAGAGCAGAGAGAAGCGTTACCGATGAGGAATGGCTTGCGCCATTCGTCCCTCGCCCATATGCTCCACATCATAGTGTTAAAGAATACAACGCGTTACCCAAGAGTCGTGACATGACACGACCCCAGCGAGATCAGGACAATGTCCTTACTGCCGTACAAATCAGGCAATGCTTGTCTGAACTGGCGGCCAAGGAAAGGCAAGACGTTCTACAAGACTTGTTGGAAATTGGGAGACAATTGACCAACGGCAGCGACTTACCCTTCATGCCCAGCCGACTGCGCTCCTCGCGGAATGCAAAGCGTAACCGCGACATCGACTCCAGACAGTCGCAAGGGAAGTCAACCCCATCGACTGCCGGGCCTAATTAGAATAAGAACCGACTACGCTCCTCGCAGAACACAAAGCGTAACTACCAGGGAGATCAACCTACTGGGCCAAATGCTCTCCTGGCAGAACACCAAGTGTAACCGCAGCATCGACTCCACCAAACGAAAGGGAGGTAAATCCCATCGCCTGCTGGGCCTAGTCGTAAGGGAAGTAAACCCCATCGACTGCGATGACGGTGAAAGCCAAGATGCTTTGCTTATGTCAATATTTGGCATCGCCTCTAGATCTTGATCGGTGTAAACGACGCGTCCGGATTTGTTACCCTCAGTGATCAGTGAGTCTTGAACTCGAACTACATCGACACCGATTTACTTGATATACCACTGACTTCGACAGCATGACCGCTCGCGGCGAAATCTTTCGCAGATTGGCACAAGAGCGCGTTCACCTGGCCCATCACGGCTGGGGATGCAACATGCTACCATTTCTGTTGTCTGGGACGCGCTGGAGCATGAAGGCCCGTAGGTGAGCTCGTTGGGACGCTCGCGCCAGTCGTCTTGACGACGACGCGCTGAACGGCTGGCAAGAATTCGGGTATCTGGAGTTCTTGTTTTTCGACAAGGTTGGCAAGAGGATTCAATCGCTCACAAGCCTGGCCGGCAAGGCCGCCCACGCTGCTCGACCTCAACACCCTCGTAATGCCGCCATCGTCGCTTCACATGCTGAGACCCCTCCAGCTAGAGGACTTGGATTGTGTGTTTGTACTCATGTGTGTGTTCCTTTCTTTAGATTTCATATTTCTGACCTGTTCTGGCTCCGAGACCCGCATGCCTCTGGTCTGCTATTAGCGCAGTGTTCGACATGTCGTCGTCGTCGTCGTCTCCTCTCCTATGGTTAACCTCTTCACTCGCGGCCGTGCTTGGTAAGTTCATTATTTTGACTTCAACTGTTTATACCTTGTGCAATGAGGTAGTTCACAGCTGAGTTTCATGCCTGGCCGGCGCTATGTACAGAACTTGCCGTAGGTTCATTACTGGCATATAACATTCTGCAGTTGGCGTACGCTATCAAGTACCCGCGCCAACCTTTTCTTCCGCTGTCTGCCAAGAAGCGCAATGTCACTGCCACTCCCAGCAAAGGCAAGCGTCTTTCTGAACTTGTCTCCAGCCCGCCGGTAGGGACATTTTCTTTCAACGTTTTCCTCAATTTACCTAATCCTGCGTTGTATGAACGCGGCACAAATCCAGTACCTTTCTCCCCAAGTTCATCTTTACCACCAAACCCTTACGCTGCTTCGCCACTCCGTTATACCCTTCCTTCATCGTCGACAAGCCCCTTCGCGTCCACGGGTTCACTTCCACCAACACCCAGCCCAATCGTATCCGCGTATCGCGGACGCATGCAGGGGAGTTCTTCCAGTCACGTCCTCTATTTATTCGGTTCTCAACTTTATATCTAGGTCCGATCGACGGGTCTTATGTCGAACTGATGAAGCCAGTCGATTCGGACAAAGAGGATCAATAATGAATGAATATTTATAGATGTATGATTGGCTACAATCTGTTCTTTCAAATGTCTACCACCACATTCCAATATTTGACCTTCATATCTTCACCCTTGGCTGCATTCGCATCAGCAGGCCTTGCAGCAAGCGGTCCAACAGCGATACATCAGCAAAGAACGACGTTGGCTCTCGGAGACCGATCCTCTCGACCTCATGGCCGTCCATATCCAAGATGAGGCGATACACCGTATATTCCGCTCCATTCTCTGTTGTAGGAACGATAGTCCAATCCGCCCAATCGTTGCAACCGACGGTACTGATGAACGTCTCGTCGTGGTAAAACTCGACACCCGTTTTGACCCAGTTATCTTTGGGGCCTGGTTTGGTGAGATGCAGCAGAAGCCCGCCATGGTCATAGAGGCACTTCAGTGGCAAACTAAGGACGCTTGTGTGCCCCCGAAGGACGACAAGGCGCCGGATGAATGGGTGGCCGAAGGCGCATTGAATACGTCGGTTGTAGGCTGTTTATGCCAGACGTCCGTGGATGGTGGCGCGGAAATGGTTTTGCTATTCAGCTCGAACCTGTACGTCGTTTCGCGTTAGCGACATAAAGCTTTTCGGAAATATGCCTGGGAAGCTTACATTGAAGTAAGAGGCAACCAGTGCGGGCGATTCGTGATGGAGACGAGCTCCTTTATAACTTATCATTCGTTGCGCGTCATTCTTCGACATTGAGGAACATACCACGTATTGTACTCATGTTTATAATGTGTCCACTGCCACTCGCATCGAAACAGTGTAAAGCTTACCAGGGCTAGATGTCAAAGACCATTGTACAACGCAACCTGCCTTTGTCGGTCTTGTACATCAAACGCGAAGTCCAACCCTTGGAAGAACGGTGGCCAACGGAGGTACGGGAAGGCGACGTGCAAGTATAGTATGCTGAGAAATAATAGGCCATTTGATGAGAAGAACTGAGGTACGAGAAAACTTTCGTATGTAGATCAGAGAGTGCCGTCTTTTGAAAAATTCCGTGTCCCCGCGTGCCTGACTAGTGAGGAACATAGAGAGATCCCCGACGTAGAGCTATCGTCGTGTAGACGGTGCTGAAAAGGACATTACTGGTAGGTAGGTAGGTAGGTAGGTAGAAACCGGCACCAGGTCCCTATCAGAAACGGCGGGGTGTGAAAGCGTTACGAGTGGCGAATTCCAGCTTTCACGACATGCACTAAGTACTCACGGAGATATCTCCGCCTTGAAGGAGGTCGCCGTGCGCCTCTGGTGCATAGTCAAGGGCTCAAGACCCTGAAACTGACCAATGGTCAGTCGCCAAAGAAAACAAGAGCATAAGAAACGATTGATGTGATTTTGGACTATCCGTTATGCCGCCAACTCCGGCTCGAACACATCCTGTCACTAGATTGCACACCAACAAGCACCACTTAAGAGCTCACACAACAAGCAAGTTCAACATCAGCTTCACTTGAAGATCTCAAGCGCATAGCCATGGAACAGTCTTGCCGATACATTCCCTGTAGTGGCTCAATTGACATAGTCCACCGCGCATTTGGCCCGTCTGCCCGCAGCCTCATGAATATTCCGGCATGTACACTGCCCAGAGTGAGCAGGTAATTCAGCCACCAGAACATACGAGGACTCATGATGAGAGTGCGCTCGTAGCTATGAGATTCGAGTGGGTTAATATCAAGGTCATTGTCTGGCGGTAAACTGGCGCGATACCGTATTCACAACAAGCAACCTATATTTGATGTTGGGGCCGTGAGGAGTTGAGCAAGAATGGTGTATTTATGTCTGGGCAATACTGCGACTTGAAGTCGGGCAGTACGTGTAAACCGCCGACTCGTAGTCGAGCGACAAGAAGCACATAATGGTTCGAATCTGTGTTTCGAGAAAAGTGTAGCTGTCGCTGTCCATGAGGATATCAGCGCCCACCTAGAGCGGAGGACAGTTGGCGGCGACTTGTTGACAATTGCCAGACTGAATCAGAGTCAAAAGTGCAAATAAGTGCAAGAATAAGTGCCTGGCGATAGTACCGACATATGGAGTCGAGTCATGACGAGTAGTGGCGACGTGAAGTCAACCAACTGACCAGCCATCCCTCTTTGCCGGACTGAATCCGAGGTCAAGAGTAGTGGTAAAGAGCGGGATAAGGGCATCAAGTATGTTGTTGCTTAGTCGGTCCGGCCAGCCGGCATTGTCCACTTTAGGACAGGTCCCTTGAAGGCTGCTTCTTTACTTTGCATTGTCACTCGACTTCAAGTTGGTGATTTGGATCTACTGCCCGACTTCAAGTCGCAGCAACAAATAACTCGATTTTGGATGGTTAAACGCAAACAGTCGGATGTCAAACGCAAGCGCGATCGCAGCCCTCTGGTGTATCCGCCCCCCGCGATCTTCCAGGAGCCACAGCCCCCGAATGAGATTCGCCTATATGAAATAGGTATTTCAGCTCTAGAGGCATTTGGAGCAGTGCTTTAATGGGAGACCATAGAGACAATCTTCGAAGTGCGGAAAAGACTATACCAGCCCAGTGTCAGTATCTTTCGTTCTTGCGGCTGCCGTTAATAGTTGCGATTAGATCGAATATTTGGTGAAGTGGTTGAACTACCCTGAGAAGGAATCATGGTATGCGTGCACAATACATTAATGGAGCATGCTGCTGACAGGAAGTTCCAGCTGGGAGCCGGAATGGAGTTTTCCCGACAACTCTTATATTATTTCAGAGGTTTGGCTGGACTTGGAAGAGACAGGATTGTCCAAAAAGGACTTCACTGGCCTGCGGAAAGAGGGACATATATCTATGGACCCGACCTGGATTGGTACGGCACTCTCATCTTGTCAAACCCTTCGCTGATACTAGAAGCTGTAGAACAGCAAAGCGCTCTATCCAAGGCATGGTGTGCAGAAGACCTTGTTGATGTTGTTCGTATGATATTCTTTTACAATAGTGTCAAACTCGCTGACAATCTGCCAGAAAAGCGAAAAACTGTCTATTTGCGTGCCAAGGCCCGCTCGCCGCCCAGAGAAAATTTTACGCACCCTCAGACCGTGCCACTACGTGACACATGCCGAAGATGTTGGGTGGGCTGAAGAGCAAGCAAGTGAAGGAAGCGGTGCAACTGTAGTACATTACGATGATATCCTCTCGAAACCGTGTCCAGCAGAATATGACGTCGATAAAAGATTTTCGGTGCGCGTTTTTTTCACCTCGACCATTTATACAGGACTCAATGTATCTCCAGGTGTTAGAGCGTGTCCTTGGCAGTGCTGACGCCAGGAGGATTTGTAAATCAGCGAACAAATCCGACAAGGAGCCCAGTCAACGTGGCTGGCGCAACTCCAACTGTGCAGTATGTTCAGTGTTGTCTGATTAGGGTGAGCTCTCATATTTTACCAGGTCTGTACTTTGGATGCCCCGACACACCTACCCTCCTGTGGGAGCTGCCTTGGAAAGCTGTATCACTTGGTAAGTCCATACACAGCTTCTTGGGGATCGATCATTTTTTGATTGTCAAAGTCGTGCGTACAAGCATGGTGGTCACTTCAAATGGATGCAAGGGGCAAATGTAAGTCTAGTTCTATATTTTATGTTTTAATTAACATGGCCTCAAGGCCCCATCTGTAAAACGGCAAAAGTGCGGTTTGTACACATGTCGTGGGTGCTGCAACACCAAATTGAGCAAGATGTCAATGGACGAATGGGAAAATCAAAACGGCGGGCTGACAGGAGGATGCGGAGGCGACAGCTCAAGGCTATGCACAGTGATGTCCAAGAGCAAGCACCGTTCGACGCAGCGAGGGGAAGGGAAAAGGCACCTTCAGAAGAGGAGGAGGAGGCAGAGAAGTGCGAGTGGGCTGTTAAGCGGCGCAAGTGGGCTGAGAAGCTTTATTCAGGTAGTTTGACAAGACATGAAGGGAATCTCCATCCAATTCTAGACAGAGCGCGACTGGCTTAGTATGGTGAAACGTGGAGAAGTCGGAATGTCTTGTCATTTGTACATTATTTAGCGATCTTACTGTTGATGGTAATGCGTTGGATGAAGATTTCGTTCTGGGCGTCAGACGCGGAATAGCCGGAGAGCCAGGTAAACACGCGCGTTGTTTCAAATTCTATTTCGAATCTCCATCACGAAACAGGCTGTAGCCTCATGTCAACTCAGGACTCTCAAGGTGCTCTGGTTAGCTTGAGATTCATATCTCCGGACAACCTGTGTCATTGCAAGCTGACTGGAGTCATAACCCACTCCATGTCTGCACCTCAAACTCACTCTAGGTAGTCAAGACTTTGACTCATGATCCCGAGTGAGCTCAGGCTGTCACAGGCTGCCATCGAGCACCTCAATGACACCGAACGTCGAACGATGATTAAGTGTGGAGCCGTTTTTGCGTTCAGTGTTGACGAGAGTAGCATAAAACCATGGACCGGTTAGCGTGTAAGTACACCGACACCGAGTCTTATTTAGTCTAACGGACTGCCAGACGGTCTACTTTGGTCACCCTCGCGAATAGTTGGAAACTTCCTTGTAAGCACTGCACGTCCACTGGAATAGGTCGATACTCACTGGCATCCTGCAATAGGTCTATCGTGAAATCAATTCGTATACCATTAAACGCGTTCGTATACCATTAAACGTACGCTCAACCACATTTTCCTTACGATACGATAAGTTAAGATATTGTTGAATTGAACTTGAACTTGCCTTTATTTTCGATATTGTGTGATATCTCGACTGATATCCGTTGATATCACGCAGTGGTAAGTGCGACTCTTGAGACAAGCTCCTACGATATCGTAGGATATCGCAAGAAACCAAATACACATCAAAGTGGCGCACCTCGATATCGCAGGATATCTCAGAACAAGGAAAGATCAACCTGTATAGATATCACAACATATCGTAACATACATGATATATCGTAGTGGATCGTATCGTATCATTCTAGCTCAGCGGCGAGCACGGGGGACGTCCTCGGCCTCGGCCCCGACCACCATTCGCGGCGGCTCTCTTGGCAGGCGGCTCTTCATCGACACTGGTGGGGTTTCAGTATACAAGAACACCAAACTAGATAAACATACCTTTCATCCTCTCGGTCCCTCTTCTCGCCGATGCCACTGTCTGTGCCTTGCTTAGAACTTCTCGTCTGTCGGGTGGTTGGCGGTATCGCGACACGGCCGGATCTCTTGGTCTTCGCCTTAACTGGTGCAGAAGTGGGTGAGTCGGGCACTTCGGGTACGTCGGAGAGAGATGAGAGAGCTCTATCCGCATCGGCAAGCAGTTGGCGCGCGGCGGCTAGCTTCTCTTCCTCTACTGCCCGTGCCCTCTCCTCCTCCAGTCGCTTCGTCTCCACCTCCTCCTCCATTTTCTCAGCTGCCTCGACTTCAGCGCGTTTCTTTGCTGCAGCCTCATCCTCGATACGCTTCCTCTCCTCCTCTTCCCGTTTCTTCTCCTCCTCCTCTGCCAGTTTCCTTGCCGCCGCCGGCGCCTCTTCCACCCGTTTCTTCTTCTCCTCCTCCGCCAGTTTCCTTGCTGCCTCGTCTTCGGCGAGCTTCTTGGCCGCTGCCTTCTGCTCCGCCAGTTTCCTCGCTGCATCCTCTTCGGCGAGCTTCTTGGCCGCCGCCTCATCCTCGAGCTTCTTCATCGCCGCCTTCTTCGTTGCCTCTTGCTCCTCAGCGAGCTTCAGCGCAGCAGCCACCTTCTCCTCCGCCGCCTTCCTCACTGCCTCCTCTTTGGCGAGCTGCTTGGCCGCCGTCTCCATCCTGTCCTTCGCAGCTTTCTCTTCGTCAGGCGTCGTCAGCGGCTCCTTCGTGGCTCCGTCTCCTACAAGGTCTTCTTTTGCCTTCAGAGCCTTTACCTCCAGAGCCTGACGCTTCGCAACATCCTTCTGCGCTTGCGCTGCCTCGGCGGCCTTCTCAGCGGCTAAGCGGTCCTCCGTCTCCTTCAAAAGCGCCGCTTCTCGGAGTCGTGCAGCCTCCGCATCTTTGGCAGCCTTAGCAGCATCTGCTACATGCTGTCGCTCCTCCTCACACTTCCGACGCAGCTCCTCGACCTTGGGATCGGACTCAGCGGTCTTGACGAGTCCCTGTAATTGCGCATCCGACGGCATGGGACAGTTTTGTCCACCTAAATCCTTCTTAGTTACAAACAATATACAGGAAACTCCCACTTACAATTGAAACCTTCTTGAGCAAAAGCTAAGACAGCAGCATTGTAATCCTTATGCCGGCTTAACGCATCGTAAGTCGGAAGATCTTTCCACGAGGCGTCGGGAGCAACAACGACACTATCAAACTCATCAGTCAAGAATAGCCACATTGACGCAGACTTACTGTTTCTGTTCAACTTTGTGCTCAGCACCCTCGTAGACCACACTGACCGCCATGACCATCTTGCCCATCTGGCCTTTACCAAAACCAATCAGGGCACGCAGAGTTCGATCGATAGAAAGCGCGGCATAGTTCTGAAGTCTAAACGGATCCATCAGCATCGCCGTTCGAACATTGAGTGCAAGACATACTCGTAGACCTCATCGAGAGCGGGGGTCATGCCGGCGTTGACTTCTTCCGCCATTTTCTCAAAGCCCTGTTGATCTTCCGGGGACAACAAATCCCAACGTTCCTTCAATGCGAGCCAGTAGTGGTGAACCGTCGCTTTCTCTGCACCCTTGATGGTGTTGGTGCGCTCTTGGATGACATTCGGCCGGTTCTTGGAGAATTCCTGCAACGCGTTCGTTTTGCGAGGCCGTTTGAAGTCGGGATCTCCGGCTGTCTTAGGCACGTTGGGATCGTCGAACTTGCCTGTGGCGATAGCTAAGGCCCAATGATTCTTGTAGTCGTTCTTGAAGAGATTGTCGAGTTTCTGCATAACATTGAGTCAAAGAAAGCCAATTTTAGAGAGTCGACGCACCGCTAACAAGACGTCGACCTTCACCTTCCCGCTGTCGACATCTGCTTGCCGAAACTTCTGCACATATGGGACCAGTACATGCTCCTTCACAAAGTTCTTCTTCGTCCCCCGCGCCCCGTTCCGGTGATTGTGGTAGTCCATGGCGAAACACTTGAAGAATTCCTTTTCGGCGCTGCTCCAGGTGGCGCGAACGGCCTTATCCTTTTTGGCGTTGACCGTCGTAGTAGCGTCTGAGGCCATGATGATACTGTCGGAGGGTGAAGGGATCTCTGTTAGCGATGTGATGATGGGGGAAAGGTAGGACACAAGCGACATACCACAGAGCCTTTATCGTCAAATACCGACACCCCCGATTGCCCATTGTCCTCGTCCACATCCTATATCAAGAAAGTTTTTGGATCTCTAAGTATTGTACACATAGCATATCGTGCCTAAGTCAAGAGTATCGGGGAATAACTGAGTACAGATTGAATATCTACGAGCATGCATAGGTAGATCACAGCGCGGGTATATATCACATGACATCGTGGACCCATCGTGCCGGTAGAGGCCCATTGTAAGCGTGTACGAAGATTGGCCATGAGATGTTTTCTGGTGTGTCGAAAAAGTCGTGCCAGCCTATACGACTCCAGTCCGTCTCGTCAGCGGACAGTAATCCCCAAGTGTGAAGAATGCCGAATGATGGACGTTGCGCAACACCAGCCATAGCTAGCTGAAGCCGATAGTCGAACAAGCGAATCCTGGGGGCAACGTCTTGTAGAATCACTGTCTGTACGCGATTACTCTGTTCGCAGTCGCCACATTAGTAGCTTCGTAGTTCAGACCACGAGATGACGCACCGCTAGGTAAAATATCAACCGAACGTTGCGCAGTTTGTCCTTCAAGGCGCGTTTCGCGTGTTTCTTCTGGTCACCTCTAAGGAGCTGCTGCTTCTTCTCAGCCTTCAAATGAGGTGTAATCGTCGGCTGGATGAGCTCGTGTTTCGGACCGCCTCGAGGAGCCATGACAGTAGAACTAGCGGGTGACGGTGGTAGGTAAGTGACCCCAATACGTTGAACAAAGACTACTGACCGTGACCGCCCATTGTTCATGTGGATGCCCCTCGCAGACTTAGATGTTCCGTCACGCGGGGGGCTAGCGTTGTAAAGAAATTATATAGTAGTACATATGACACGGCGAATCAAGTAGTAAGATGTACAAGCGCAAAACTATCTACTCGAATAGATCTGGTCTCTGTCCATATCGTCAATGGCGAAGCTTTGGAGGCTATTAGTCACTTTCTTCTTGGAACCGATGCGGCGATCCGCAAAGCCAGCGTTCAGTGTCTGCGTTTCGACGCTGTCTGCGATCACAACGAAGTCCTCGTCCAAAATGAGATCTTGGATGTTGGTATCCTCATCAGGCAATCCATCTCGCAGCCGAACTTGAAACGCAGCCCATTGACCTTTGTCGGCTATAGGCGCTTTGTCGGGACCCATACAAGCAGACGCGTGGTATTGGATTCCCCGCCAAAATGTTCCCTTCCAGTAACCATTGATGCACATCCATCGGTTCTTCTTGTCATCCTTGCGCCCAGGGTGCTTCGCTTCCAAGCTATCCGGCGCAATTCGCCTCCCCGCCCTTCCATCATTCAACCTTTGATAAATGGCGATGTCCTGACCCTTCTTGCCCTCTCTGACCTGCTGGACCGTAATTGCCTTGGGCCTGTCGGCGACCGACTTCTTTGAAAACACGTAGAACATATGTCCTTCCAAACACGCAAGTTTTGCCCAGTGCAAGACTTCCGGATCCGCCGGTGTCGAAGATAAGGATGGTAAAGGGTGTGGCGCATTTGAGATCTCCATGATCTGCTTCCAAGAGCGGAACATCTCGGCATCGATGAAGTCGGCCTTATTCCCAAGGAAACCGCGATAGACATGAGCCTTACTAAGGGGGAATGCGACGCGTAAAGGCCAGCGAGTTCTGAAATCAAGTAAATGGAGAGTTCATGTAATAGAACAAAGACGTACTCTTCATCAACGACCATATGATAACCGACTTGCACTTCGGCTGCTCCTTGAGTATTCGGTCCATATAACTGCACCGTCACACTCAGGCCGCTCTTCTCTCTCTTATCCAACTTCACATCGATGATGTATCCTTTTCGCGCCTTGTACGTGCCTTTGATGATAAGCACGAAAACTTTGCTCCAAGGTATCGTCCCAGTGTAATATGCTGGAAAGCACATGAAACGAGGCAGTTTTTTTTTTTTCTGGAAGGGAGGTATCTGCGGTGGGGGATCGGGCGGAACTGGTGCCAAATCTTTCGGAGACCAAAACTCACTGTCGACGACTTGGCACGCATTCCTATGACACGTAACCATCTGTAAACAAAATTAATTCAAATCAAGCAAACAGACATGTAGAGTCTTACCTTGGCCATCCGCCCATCAGCGCTGTCGATATGAACCAGCAAATCTACCAACGTCTTGGACTTCACGTTTACAACCCACCCAGCAGCCAAGATCGAACCCGAGTGCATGACGCGAACGTAGTCGAAAGGTTCAAAAGCTTTGGCGAGTGTCGCCCGCTTCGTCTCGAAATCAAATTGAGTGTCCCCGTCCCCTCTGCAGACCAGAAAAACTCGGCCGTCCTTGATGTCCTTCACCACTCCTTTGATCCCGGACTTGGTATCCTCAACAGCTTCCCCAATGCGCATAAACCATTCGGCAGGGGCAGGAAGAGTGTTTTTGTTGATGTGGATATTCTCGGAGTCGACGAAGGCAGCTCGGGGGCCGGCACGGATGGACAGCGCGGGGGTGAGGAGGTCATATCGGCAGCTTATCAACTGCAGGTCGTCGGAGAACCATTTGCCGGGGAAGATGGTGTACATGATTCGTTCCATGGTTTTGCCCACCCGTGTCTCCTGGCGCTCTAGTCTATCGCCGGCGCGCATATTTGTAGAATAACATTTGTTCACCGTCGTGACTTTCCTGCGGGCAACAAACATCCCCCTGGCATCCCAGAGCCTTGCTTTAGGCCGCACTCCAAACTGCCGACATGCCGCTTCCACATCTTCATCCATGCCTTCCTGGTGGATTCGAAGTCGAGTTCGGCGGTCCCGTTCTGCAACTGAAGTACGCTTCCCATTCTCATTAACCTTCTCGTCGAAGTCTCTAGCAGCGACATCAACGACAATCCGAGGAACTACGAGGACATCGTAGTAAAGATCTCCATCGACGGCGAATCCAACATCGCCGTCGTATGATCCTCCGCGAATGGAGACCCATGTACCCACAAGGTTTGGTCGTGTAGGCCTGCGAGTACGCAGAAATCCCAGGCGTTCCGATACGTCGTCGATGAGATGTCGAGTACGCACATCTACTGTGACAAATTCTCGGCGCAGAAACGTTTCCAGAGTAACAATGTGAGGCTCGGGCGATTCTCGAGGGATTGTTGAATGGCGTTTGGAGAGGCGAGGGGAACAGAATTGGGCGGCGATGAGAAGGGAAGTGATCTGGCCAATGCGAATAACCCAGGCATCGACAATGTCGAATCGAATGTTCGGGTGTGTTTTGTGAGTAGCACGTAGTCGGCGTGCTACCGTATGCGCTGTGCCAAACTATGCAAACATTACAATCAGAGGAGGGAGAGAGATTCCAAAGCTCATACCATATTAAAGCCGTACTGCACGATCAGACAGTTTGGATCGATTGCAAGTGTATGGTGGTGAGCCCGGTCTTCATCGAGGGTGTGATCTTGAGCGTCGTCGGCGCCAGCAGTCTCCTCATCGTCGCTATCATCCTGTTGACCCGATGCGTGCTCAACGCCGTAAGGAGAGGATGCCTGCATTTGGCCCGCCGTTGTGCTTCCCGACGCCTGATCCGTAGAAGGGCTACGCGCATATCTCTCGGCGATGGCATCCAAATTGTCTAGGAGGCGGCCTTTAGCGCCTGCTACACGCGAGTTGACATCTCCTAGCGCGTCTTTCACAGTAAGGCTGCTCGCTGTAACCCCGATGTCCTCTTCAACGTCTTCGAAATCTGTGGCGCAGTTAGTAGCTGTTTTAAAAGAGCACATCGCGAAATTGACCTTCGACCTGGGCTTCGTCCTCTATCGGCTCTAGCTCCTCTTCGGAGTCGTCGCTAAGGGCATCGAGGTCGAGAAATAGCGTGGCGGCGGACATGCGGGATACTAAAAATTGACATTAGCGACATGGATTTTCCCTGCCATTTTCAATATTGTACACTAAAATTCACTCTCGACGCCCTCGAAGACACCAAAAAAAATGTATTGACATCTACGTGGCTACGGCTACTGAGAATTGGGGAGTACTTACCAGGCGTTGCTTGCGTCTTGGTGGTGGCTCTGGGAAAGCCGGAAAAAGCTGTGCACCTGCTGAGGCCGGATAGATCCAGATGCCCATCAATGCACATTCGGGCATCTCGGAAATGATACCGGTAATCCGAGATGCCCGAATGTGCATTGATGGGCGTCGGTATCAGTATTGCATCAATGAATTAGTCAGCTTTTCCATCTTGCTTCAAGACCACCATGTAGCTGGCGCCAGCTCCCAGCTAGGGCGGAGGGAACGTGCTCCCGTTCACGCTTCCTGTAAGTACACTCGACTTTCGCTCTGGATGTGACAATATTGTTTACAGTCAAATCCCACAAATTGGAGCGGGCGTTTCGTTAGGCGCGCGCTTACCCGCCTACCTTCTGCTTTCCTAGATTCTATTACTTGTCTTAGGTGAGTACGTATTCCCTGGCCTTGGCCTGGAGCTCATTGTTTTTAGATCGCGATCGGATCGATTGCGCCAACAATGCCTCCCACTGGGAGGAGGCTGGGTTAGACGATGGCGACGACGACTCGCTGTTGAGCAACGACGACGGCGATGTTGATGTACGTGATCCTCTGGTCGAGGGACCGCGTCGACCCATTGTCCTTCCTTAACGTCATTTGGACGGAGGTACTGTTATGCCAGATATATATCTAACAACGTTGTAGACAGATTCCCACCCCGATTTCTGTATTCTCACCATCCGCTCCACTCGTGCTCACTTGGTTGCTGTTACCTACATGCGTAGGATAACTATCGTCGCCTGGACACCTTCTGCAATCGCACGGTCGGACGATTATTGCGGTTTGACGTCGCATCAGGAACTTGTATACCCTTTGTGTACGATACACCTATCTTCGTAGATCGTCGTAGGCTGCTAGTCTTACGTTCCAGCTAGACGATGGTATCCCGATTATTGCTTAACGATATCCTTACGCAACACTCCCATCCGAGTATTTACCGATCGTCACAATGGACAACTTCTTTTACTATTGAAGTATTTCGTAATGTAGACCACATTCATTGTTCTCAGTTATTGGACTGCTGGCATAAAGTGATGTCAACAATGAGTGAGTTCTATAAATCCTTCGTAAACTGCCGACCTGACCATTTTACCTGTTAGCATGGCCCTCCCACGTACTCGCGCTGAAGCTGGGCTCGGTCCTCAGCGCCTTAGAGCTGGAAAACGTGGTACCTCGAACGGGTATACTGCAATGGACCTCCTGTCGTCCAAGTACCGCGATGACCCTGATCCGATCTTACCGACTCTGAGGTCGGCTCCCTCTACCCAACAACAAGAGATCAGCGCCTACTTTACCCATGTCCTTTCCCTTCATTTCTGCGAACAACATGATCGCCAATACCCTCCCATGCCCACGCGACAATGCCCGGTCAAGACCTGTGACGGCGTGTATACAATCGCAGTAAACGTTGGAGCCACAGAGAGGATTGCCGTTCCCGAGGACGAAGGCTTTGAGAAGCTAGGGAGACTGCTGAAAATTGTGCGTATCCATCCATCAATATCAACTTCAACTGCTAACAATTCTTTAGTGTGGGTCTTGCGAACACAAACAATATGTGTCTGCCTCCGGCTTCACTATGGCAGAGCTCCTTGCGGATCACGAAGCTCGTCGTCTAATCGCATTGTGAGAGAAGATGATGCAAGACTGTCCAGTCGTTCACCGATCCACCCCAAAGTCCACAAAGTCTTCTAGCCAGCACAAGGCAGCTCCTCGTATCCTTGATTCTCCATCTTCCTCGCCTTTACGCTCATCTCCGGCTCCTGGCGCTCGCATTCCCCAGACTGCTCGTCCTCCGAAGCGCGCCAGAGCCTCTTCTCCAGAACAAGCACCCTCGAACCCAAAGTCAAAGCATCCTCGTGTAGGCGATGTCATCGAGATGCCCGATGACGAGGATAGCGAGGTGGAATTCCTCGATACTTGGGAGAATTTGACGTTTGCCGTGTTTGAGAAGGTGAGCAATTTGTTGTGGTAGATTTTCGTCTCTGATCCTATTCCTGCAGTCCCACAAGCCGCCGGCTATCTTCACACTCGAAGTGCTACCCGTGGGACAGGTCATACCACGCAAACTGGGAAAGGATTTCAAGCGCTATGGTGTAGAAGTCGGCGGCGCCTATGAGCGATTTATACCGCATCTAGGCATATGGAAATCGGTGCCTTGGGATCACCCTCTGGCTGTGTTGAACTCGTCCCTATGGATAGTATTGAAACGCGCGACGCTACAGTAGAACACCCAGAAACTGCGATGACCTTCGAGGTCATGGACAACTATATCATGCATAATAATACAAGCAAGAAATCAGCATATGATTATTGCTATGCACTCCACCGCCTCACTAACCCTATCCAACCGGACAAGGTTTCGGTACGTGTTCCTTATTCTAAATGAATTTTTTCTCACCCCACAAGCAGGACGTCTATCCAAACCTACGACTAGCAGCACGTGTGATGCGAAAGCTGGCTTCTCGTCGACGCAGTGGACAGGAACACGGGATCGATAAGCACATTACTCATCGCCGACCCGGTAGTATGTCGATCTTTTGTCCCGCTTGTCCTCAGCCCAGCTTCAATATAGACAAGGAGGTGCTGGCCGCAGCGAAGGAAGATAAACGGTAGGTGGTCTCATACGTAAAGGTGGCGATTATCCGTCTGATACTCGGTGAACAGGCACAAATACACTTTGAATCTTTCTGGCGACGGAACGTTCAACCCGCCTCGTATCAAGAAGCTGGATGATCCCGATGACGACGCCCTCAATGCTGGTCTCTCCCACATGGCGGAAGAGACCAAGTATCAACAGTATCTTGATATTTGCGATGGAGAACAACCGGATGTAAGCTTCCTCTCTCTGGCCATAAAGTTCTTCTGTCATTGAAATTTATTTAAAGCAATGTACATGTGCCCGCCTTCGGGCGATGAAATTACAGTCTCTCCTCAAGTTTGTAAACTGTATCGTGTCCGGCATTTTCGGTGTGGTCTGCACGCGCCACGTCTTCTTCCAGGACAACGCCGTCGTGGATATGTATGGCGGTGAACGGTACGTATGCTAACAAACTCATGATATCTGTGACTGATATGTTGCAGCTTCTGCTACAGCGATCGTGCGTTCGTCGGAGCCCTGGAATATCAAGACAGTCAACGTTGGATAAACTTTAGCTACGACATCTGGTGCCTATATTGGAAGAAACTGTTGACACAAATCACCAAAGAGAAGTTCCCTGATCTACCAGAGAGCTTTTGGGAGCTCCTTGGCAAGGTCACAGGCGGAATCCCCGGAATGCACATTCTCGGTCACATCGCCCTCTGCCGCACGCTGTTCGATTTCGCTTATATGAAGTGCACCGGCAAGACGAACTTCGAGGCTGTGGAACAACTCTGGAGCAACACGCGGCTTGTCGGCGCAAGCGTCAAACATGAGAACCACGGACAACGCCATGACAGCCTGGATGCTGTCTTCGAGGATTGGAACTACAACAAGTTGATGAAGCTGGGTTAGTCGTGATGCCCAATCATTTGACAGCGAACTCATTCTGTTAAATTAGGCAAAGCCATCGCTGACAAGTATTACGAGGCCATCAAGAACTATGAGACGTTGAAGGTTGATCAAGATAGCAAGACCGCGTCCACTCCGGCCGAGGTCCTCGAGCAGTGGTGGGAGGAATACAATAAACCACTGCCCAGTCCAGACTGTAGCTCGGCCGTTAATCGATTTGAGGTCAATTTCAAGGGTTTGAGTAAGTCTTACAATATTGATTGATATCCTTTTATTCACTTTGTGCAAAAGAGGTGCCCATACGCGAGGACTTTGTGAAGTCTCTCGACGAAAGCGAAAAGAAGGAAGGCCTGTCCGCCAATCCTACTCCTGGCTTTATATCGGGGGTTGGCGAGCTTTGGGAGGAAAGAGCGCGACTGGATTATGAACAGTACGTATTTGGTATTTCCTGTGACACAGACTTGGCACGCTATCCAGGAAGAAGACATCTCTGTTGGCATCATTCGTCCGCAAACAGAACCACTACGCTGAGCCGAGTGATATCGAGCGACTTCGAAACTTATGCGAAGTTTTATACGACGACATCGTCACATGGCTGGACTGTGTCGTCGGGGTGATCCCAGCGTTGAAAGCCGAATTGAAGGACATATCCCTGGAGGAGCCAGAGAAAGCTTTCCTCCCATTGCCCAGCCGACTAGACGACGCGAAGTGCCAGCTGTACCACATGGCCTACAGCAAGACGATCGAGTATGATATCCATGTGGTGCAGGCTCACCTTCAACTCAACGAAGTACGCGAAGCCGTTCTGATCCATAAACAGGCGGTTGACGACAAATCGACAAACATCACCGGCCAGAGTGCTCTGACTCGAGCCAAGAGGATTGTCATACGCCTGCAACTCGAGAAGCAGGACGCGCGTGCCCTGTACAATCATGTGCGCGGACGCCTCTTACGCTTGGGTCTCAACCCAGAGGACTTGTCTCTTCAGCCGCTGAAGAGTGAAGATCTGCGCGTCAAGAATGTGGCGAAACCGGCAGAACTCGGTGAGAAGCGTGCCTTGGAAAGTTGGATATGGACCGCGTCTAAACCAGATGGATTGGACGAGGCTGGGGAGAAAGAGTGGATGATGGAAGGTACTTTTTTCTATTGCTGGTACAATTCACGTCACTAAGTATAGTCCTGCAGTAAAGCGTGTTCTTTGGATGCGGGGCCAGGCTGAGGTTGAAATTTCGCACGAGAAGACCGGTAACGTGTGGATGATTATGGCGACCGACTCGAGTGGCGGGAAGCGTGCTTACGCGTGGAAACAGCATGCCTTCTACGAAGGGTTGAGGAAGCGCCACGAGACTGAGTGGATTCGTGCATGGGAGAAGGTTGAGAAGTTTCGCGCGGGGCTTCGGACGAAATTGGAGAAAGGAGAGGAGGTCAGTGGAGAGACCAGAGAGATGCAAGAGAAAGCAAAGGTGGCTCATCGTGAAGCGCGAGCGGCCGAGGTCGAGGCCGCGGCTCCAAAGTGTAACAAGCGTCTCGCGGAGGAATTGAAAGGAGTAAAGAGTCGGTTGTCCAGGGAAGAGGGTGGCGAGGATGATGGTGATGATGGCGACGAATCAGAGCAGGAGGAACAGCCCAAGCAGAAGAAGAGGAAAGCCAACTCGAATGGTAACAAGAAGCGGACGACAACAGCACGCAATAGGAAGGCTAAAAAGTGATATTGTAAGATATCCTTCCTGGTGCATGGTTGTTATCGCTGACTATCACGTCTAGCTGAATATCGTTGGTTATCACACGAGCAAGCAAGGTGCAATATCACACGATATCGCCGGGGATATCGTAGAATATCGGTGGTGCTCACAAAGGGGCAGAGGAGGGGAAGATGGTGGAATATCGCTTGATATCGTAGGATACAATTTGGTTGTATGGCCTCGGGACTGACTTATCACAAAATATCGTTAACCCATTGCCTTATCGTATCGTAAGAAAAATGTCTCGTTACGATATCATAACACATTCGGTTGCTGCTACGCTAGATGCAGAACGTGGCACGACGAAGAGAGAGAGAGTAACTCTAATCGCCGGGAAAAAAGCACAGAGTAATGTAGAGAGTGCATTGTTGGGCGCTGATTACATTGGTCATTGTTACTGTAGGAGCATACATGTTATGTGAGACGTTGACAGACAGAGTAGCTGCCAAGATTACTCAAAGCACTTCAAATTAACTGACTAGTATGCGTTTATTGCACGTCACGTTGCAATGTGCGTACTTACTTGATTTGATCCTAAAAATCAGTGTTTGACCATCGTTACTCAGACAATCAACCACATCAGCTTCCTCGGTCGTTATCGTTACTTGTGCCACTCGCAGCTACTGGCTCCCTCAAACTTTCTTTTTGTTTTAATAGGCCCCCAACGCAGAATTCCGCGTGCTACAAGCACCGGGCAGGCTTCAATAACGCTACTTTGCAACTTTGCGCCGTAATTCTCAACGCGGAATGTGTTCAGTTTGGGGAGATATTTCGGAGTGAAATCGTCGAACACCTTCAATAGAGGCGTCGTTGAGGCGTCATCTGGTCCAGTAAACCGCATGGTAACAGTCTGAAGCTGCGGCATTCCCAATGGAATGCAATTACAGAACCATTCGAAGTAACTGTCGGTGATGCGCAATGTATCAAGATTTGAGAGAGGTAATGGAACGAGGGCTGTTTTAGAAAAGTGTTAGGTTGCGCTGACTGGAGAAAAGGGTAATTACGATTTTCAGACAAATCTTCAAATCGCACCCAACGCAATTCCAGTTCCTTGATACCAGACTTCTGAAGCAATCGAGCAAAGGATGCTCGCCTCATTTCAACAGAGGTAAGTTTCAGAGTATGCATATGCCCGATTTCACATCTTTCGTTGCCTACGCTGTCAAAGATTGCAGACATATCGGAGGAAAAGCACGAAAGCGTCTTTAAGAAAGGAAAGTGAAGGAATGGTGCTCCCGCTTCAAATTCCAATGTGAGGGAGGGGTTAGGGATATCATCGATGTTGTGCAGCTCAAGGTTCTCCATGTGAGGGAAACAGTTGGTGGTGCAAAACAAGAAGTTACTGAAACTATAAAACGGAACTGTGCTGAAAGCGACATGTGTGATAGCCTTATCGGCGAAGATCTGTAGTGCTGTGGGACTCCATTCCATGCCTGCACCACCCCATATTTTGATGCACTTTACGTGCACAAGCAGAGACATAGCATGTACCGCTTGGGCATGCAATGGAACCAGCGGGCCCCGTTTGCGCTCTAGGATGATATTGGTTACGGAGAGGATGATATCGGTTATGGAGTGTATGATATGCGGCGATTTTGATAGCATGTCTCCCAACTGTTCCCAACCGTCAGGCTTTGAAAGGGCGCGAACATCAGCAGGGTTGAATCGGCGGAAGAGATGGCGGATGGTTCGGGGGCGAAATGAATGTGAGACAATGGAGCATGTGATGAGAGCGTTGCGCGACTCCCGTTCAAGTGCTCCAACTGGGGTCCTTGTTGCGAGCTCGTCGATTATTTTATCTATGAGCTCCTGTGGAAGGGAAGCTGGTGCTTGAAACAGCAGACACATTTTCTTGTAACTTGGCTCTTTGAATTCATCAGGAGATTTACAAAATGGAAATGACGATGAGCTTGCCTTTGATGCTGGAGGGACTGCTTTTGAACTGTACGAGCGGTAATCTGTGCACAGGAACAGTTAGTTGGCACGCGCATGTGGCAAAGGAAACAATTTACGATGGCAGTGATAAGTAATAGGTAGCAGATGTCCAGGTTGCAAAGTCAGGTTTTTCGTAGCGGCATCGAGGGCTATTATGTAGCGGTGGTCCAAAAAAAAGTTGAAGTTCCCACGGCCAATATTAAGGATGTGTTCATTTTTTTTGTTGCAGCAGGTTGTGCGTGCGCCGTAGACGTCATCAAGCCACGTGTAGGTTCGGTTTCCTTTTCGTAGACGTGTATGAAATCACTTTCAGTTTCAGTTTCGCTTCTATCTCCACCTTCTTTCCTGTCCACGCTTGCGCACCGCTGCACCAATTTTTCTGGCAGAGGCCGACAATGTCCACAGCGGATGGCGACAGCGCATACAGCGAGACCACGACCGCAAGACGATGCTCATACGCACAATGGCTACTCGCCACGAGCTAGGACAACTGCAACGGCGAAGACCCGGTACCCGCCCAGAGCAATCCTGCTAGCGGGGACGCTAGCAGTGCTCTTGACGTCGTCGCCGACACGCTGTCCATCGCCATCCCGATGCGTTCGAACAGGTTACGTTGATCGTAACAGGTGGGTTTGAGGCTTGGCGCGAGTGGGAGGGCTCTCAGCATGTTCTACGCCGGCATTTGTGTGGCGTGATCGCTGCATTTCTTGTCTTCATTGCTCACCTCACGACAGTGTTCAACACACTTCGAGTGTTCTAATCGCTGATTGTCGGTATGTTATCTGCGGGCCTCGTTCATCGAAAGACTTACTTTGCGGTACATGGTAGTGCCGTCGTTAGACACGTTTGCTTTGGAAGACCGCCGTCATCTGGGAGAACTCGGACCGTCTTGTTCGATCCCGGCGCGCGTACGCACCGCTCCAGAGTACTGCAGCCACAGCATTCGGTGTGAGACCGTCTCTCCGGATGTAATGCCCCGTGGTTCGTCCCTTTCTGTTTTGTTGTTTTGTTACCTGGGACTAATCTTATCCCTCATGCAGATTCTGTTTGTTCTCGATGTTCTTGTGGTGTTGCAATTCCGTTTCCTCGTTACCTTCCTTGTAGTAGTTGGACTTGTCGTGTCATCCTATATGTAGTCAATCGAGTGATTTCGCATGCTAATGAATGGTCTGATGAGCATGAATGGGCAGCGTAGATTTAGAGAAATAGTATAGCTGGTATAGAAAGTGAACCAACAGAGTATAGGATATGTATAGGCTGTCACGATGTCTATACCATAGAGGAGCCTAGGATTATGAGATCCCTACTCCCCGGAAAGGGTATAGACGGTGCAGCCTATACCGTCTACACTCCTTGGGATAGGCTGGCGAAATAATGCGGGTCACGCCGTTGGCTACCTCCGTCGTTCCTCGCGTTCAAGTGTTCTTTGTTGGGCGGTGACAAGATGTGTGAATTGGACGAATTTGTAAGGTACAAGTACAAGTACGCGGGAATGTATTCTACGTATGTTTTATGCGTTTCTGGGCTCGGTTTCCGATGGAGGGCGGGATGACGAGGGGCGCGCCGCTATACAACGGTGAGGACAAGATAGCGAGCGGGGCGGTGGTGTACAGCGGCTTTTCGTACTTTTGTTGGTATGAGAATGGTGTAAGGATTAATGACTTGTTGAACGTACCCGTTCGCGAAGACGTTTCGGTCGACGCGTGTGCGTGTGTGACATTGGCAAGGCAGGCAAAATCGTAGTGGTATAAAGCGGGAGCTCTCTGATCTATTCAGCGTGAGCGGGATCGCGGAGCGCGTTTCGCGAGACGTACTGGATACTGGACGAAAATGAAGTTTGTTGGCGTGGCAATGGTGGGGAACACGGTGGTGGCGGCGGCGGGTGTGGAGGGCGCATGAGATGAAGTCTGAAAGCATGAGAGGGGAAAAGAATGTCAACGGAGGCCTGGAGAGTACCAAAACACGCACTTTTGTTTCCAAGAAGAACTCCTTCTTAGCATAGGGCCGCTTGGGGGGGTGCTCCTGGCAAAAATAAGCGTTTTTCGGGCGGTTTGAGGGGGCGCGCGTACTGTAGCGCGTAGAACAGTGTCCATGGCGGCCGTTGGGGACACGCTGGGCGCTGGCGCGAGGAGGCGGTGACCGTCCTGGCAGGGAAGAGGAAAACATGAAAAAAGAGGGGGAAAAAGCAATTTAATGGTGTTACATACCTTGTTGGCCATGGTTTGATCACTTTCTCTGGCATAGAATGGTTTGTTCATGGAAGTTGCCAGGGGTGGAGCATCTGGGGAGGTCATGGTGGTGGTGAGAAGAAAGGTGTCAACGTTTGTCCTCGTTTGCGCAACCTTCAGGGGCTATGGCTGGTGATCAATGGGTGATGGCTATGAAAATGTCGCATTTTCTGAACACAATTTGTGTGTCAGTGAATGTCAGAGTGAGAAATTGAGACTTAGAGGCTTACCTGACATGTTAGGTCCTGATGATAACGAGGCTATGATGCCATTAATCAATGTTGCGACAGAAGTATTTAATTTTAGAATTGAGAGGCATATGAACGCGAGGTGATGCTGGGTGGCCGATGTGGCGTCAAACACATGGAAAATCGTGTGACGCAGAGTGGAAGTGTTACGAGGATAAAAGCGTCATCAGGCCAGAGAATACTGGACTTTTGGAGTGGCTTGGCGTTGTCGGATGAGAAGCAAGATGGTTCATTTTCGGTTTTCCGACGTGGTCAGCGGGGAGAGCAGGTGTGAAATGTACGTATGGCCGAGACAGTCGTAGTGTCGGGGAGACCATGACAGGTTCGTCCATGGAGAATCTAGTAGCGAGAGTTCGGGATCATCTTGTAGAGGTCCTCAAGGGGGACGAGATGGGGCCGCAAAAAACAAGAATGAACAAATTCCCACGGTAATACGATTATGGTGAAGGCAATCATGCCGTGATGCCAATCTGTTTACGTTTATAGGTATCATTGACGCGGCTGTATTTCTGACATCTTCATACGCACTAAGGCGTGAAAAGCAAGCCCTTGCTGGCCAAATAAAATAGATACAAAGAGAAGCGGTGAAGGATGCTTCGTGTATGTCGTTGTTTGGCATCACCTCAAACTGCCGCACAGCGGTGCACACGGCCAACCTCATCCTGAAAGTCCGGTTTGGCGCAGTACATCCATTTTCCAAACCTCGGTCAAGATTACCATCTAACACCTTCATAGGACGCCCTCTTCTACCACCAAAAACGCCGACTGGGAATACAAAGCACCGACGACTTTACCAAACGCATTGTTCAAGTAACGCAAACCATCGAAGAAATCGCATTTCCTTACCTTCATGAACTTATGCCTTATGCAGCGAACCAATGGCGATATCTAGTAACGCCTTGGTTCGACGAATTGTTCGAACAGCCTATTGCGATTGACATCGCACGGTTGCCCGAAGACATACTAGCCTGTCTGGACGCCATACATTCAACTGTATAGCGAATTTCTAACCAACGACATTCATTGTCAGTGAATTTTACTTGGATCAACCTGTGTACCCACCACTTTCATCAGATGACGCGGATGGCGGAAGTGGCTTGGGAATGTCATCCGTTCTTAGTCGTGCAACTGCACGGAGGCCTTCAATACTCGATAAATCTTGTGCGCTTCCCCCGGTGCTAGAGGAAGGCAAGTGGCACAGCCTATAAGCCGAGTATGTGTATTGCGTGTTTATAAAGATTTATCATGCTAATCCTTTCAGCCGGGTGGCGAGGTTTATTGCGGAAAGCAGGCCTTATGCGTCGTAGTCCTGCATTTGCAAAGGATGTCTTCAGATTGATTGAGTCCAAGAAGTTCACTGTGTGATAATCAGCTCTTTCTACAAAACGATATGCGCTTACCATAGTATACAGATGCAACATGGAGAGCAACAATGCGATCGATGTCGCGTCCGGCGCAAAAACAATATCATTCCGGATGTCATTCCCACAGCAGGCCCTGCAAGCGAGCCTTGTTTGATATGCAAAGTGGACAAGAAAAAATGTCGATTTTCGTCAAACCTCGGCGCAGATTCTGATTTTCCATTGCTTGACAAAGAGCCAGGACATCCGGCTGGTGAGATGCGTCAGGGAAAGCTGTGTCGCCCAGAGCATATTCCGGAACACACACTGAATGCTTGCCTGGCGGTGTAGATGAAAGATGAATTCGCCCCGATTCCTTTTACTACACCAGATAGCACAATCCATTATCCCCGCACTGACATTCGCTACCAATTCACTGAATGTTTAGCATGTACTCGAACACACCTGCCCGGAACGGACGAACCTACCAACGGGGAGAAGTGGCGCATTAAGCGCTGTCACAAAGACAATCGCACGAGCCGAGAGCCAGAGTATGCACCGGGGCTTAGACCCATCACGCAACTGTCGGGAACGTCGAGCGCTTGTGTCACAACACAACAAATATGAGTCCGGGTTTCCAGTAAGACTCAACAAAGAAGGAACGAAACATACGAGAATGAAGGGTCATAAATGAGCATACCGCACATATGTCTCAGACAAACAGACTGTCCGAGGCCAGATGGCACTCTAACAATATATTCCGAAGAACCAGCATCGAATAGCATGGAGAAGAGCATGGACAAGAGCACGGACACGACTACGGACAAGAGCGCGGACACAAAAGCACGGACGCAAGAGCACGGAGACAGAACCACGGATGAGAGCACAGACACGAAACCACGGACACGAAACCACGAAACCAGGGACATGCGACGACGGACAATAGCAGATCCAAGAGCACTTCAACAGCACTCAAGAGCCGTTGTGGAAGAGTACCGTTTCGATCGACTTGGATATTTATGTACTTTGTTGATACGCCTGATACGCGGCCACCTCATAGACGACGTGCGGCTGGACGCGTAGTGTATATTTACTACGTTTCTCTTATTGTTGGTGTCATTGTAGTGCGTCCTCCATTCCAATACCAACAGACTAGGTGCGCCCCCTCTTTGCTCTTACGGTGTCGTCGCGTGGATGTATCTCGACGCGGGTCAAAATCAAGAGAACCGTCGTCCGGATACAGCACAGGCGCGGAGCTAGAATGGGGGAAGGAAGGAAGGAAGGAGGGTTTATTCTCGGCAAGGTCCTATTAGAACTACCGAGATGTAAAGGCTTTCTAACATGGCTAGTGTCCTACCTCTACGCCAGGCTCCTACTCAAGGGACGAGCTCGCCACGTTTAAGACTGTAGATCCCAAGAGCGGTGGTCCAGCTCAGAAAATGATAACTCAACCTTACCCCCTGCCATCCATCAGGAGATGGATGACAGAGAGTTTGGGTTAGGCTATCACCCTCGAAACAGATTCACACAACATCAAGAGGGTTGCTCAACAATGACTGACAATAACTGAGAGCTCCGTGCAGGCTCGCATAGCCGTGGCTCATGTCGGGAGTCAGAGGAACAAGTCTCAAACACTATGCACAATCTGTAGCCATTTAAAATTTTATTGAGTTGGAAAGCTGTACACTTTGAGCCTTTTGACACTACACCCGTTGAACGCGACGACACACAAGCGACGGCGATAGTCCGCCAAGAGAAGTGACGTCAGAGCTGACCCGGAGGTGACGTGTCAGGGCGCACGACGAAGGCGCAACGAAGACGGCAAGGGGGCAGCACAAGCTCGGAGCGCGGACAGCTAACGTAGCATGATGCGGTGGCTAGCAACCGATTCTCTGGGAGTCGATGCAGTGCCAGGTCTATGACATGGACGGATGGATCCGGGGACAATCTCGATGTAGGCGGCGGCGGCGGCGTTGTCCACGGGTTCAATGCTCCATGAGATGAGGGCGCGAGTCGTTCACGTCACGTCGAGCAGAAATTGGCGGCGGCAAGAAAAATGTTGTGGTAGATGCACTGGACACCGCCCTTCGCTGTTTTTGCCGCTACGCAGGATAGCGGGCTTGACGTTGCCATTACGCGAAATAATGGGCTTTTTTGTGCCACGAAGAGTGGGCTTTGGTCTGATACCGGAGCTTGCGTGGTGTTGGAAGTAGCATAGCGCTCGTTGAGACACGAGAGGTCCTAACTGGTGGTCGTTGTAAGGTGTATGCTTGGGGCGGATGCTCCAAGGCTTCGTTGTGCTACCGAGGCAGGTTCGTAGGCTTTTTGGTGCCGCTACGCATGATAACGGGCTTGGTTTTGACGTGTTCCGTGCAAGGGGTCTCCAGAACTCTAATCGACTCAGCCAACTAGGTGGCGCTGGGTGGGTAGTCGGGGGATTGGGGGACAAATGATGACAATTGGAGTGGAGTAAGATGTTGGGTGTCGCCGCGAACGTAGCAGGAACAAGCTTAGCGTAGATATTCCGTAAATAAATCAACGATATTTGCTGTAGTGGTGGTACGAAGACAAGAAAAAGAAAAGAAGCATGCTGAGCCTCACTACTAATCGAAGTGTCCAAGAATAGAGTAATGTCCGGGCTAGTGTATCTACGGGCGAGTGAAGCTAGTAGGTCGAGCGTGCTACTAACTGCTGTCCTTTTGCTTAGATGTGAAGTTCCTGGTTTCTTTTCGGCTCTAGCTCCTATTTTGTTCTGCTTTTGTCACGATCTCAGCTATCGCCTCGTTTGTGCCCTCCATGGACGCCTCTTCTATTCTGGATAGCGATTCAGAGTTTGAGGAGGTTCTCTAGTATGTTAATTCTCATTCTTTTTTGCTTGATCTTCACTGATGGATTGAATAGTAACGAGCTGATCTATCCTTTGCAATGCTGTGGCGCCCGTCGGTGTAAGCGGACATGTCCCCCCCGCCAGGCTGGGTATGCGGTTGCGAAGGCTGCTAAGTTGGTTTTTTTGGCCATACCTCCTTCGAACGACTCATCAGTGCCTTGCAGACTCGCAGTCCAAGCTGAATTCCGCGAGCTCTGCCAACCACTCCGCGCCATTATTCGGCAATATGAGGCCGCTGTCAGCTTTCGGGAACCCTGTGCCTTTGTTGAGGATACCGTTCGACTGGCTATTGATGATGATCAAAATGCGCGTGCCATCATTTCCAACGCCCTCGCCACAGTATCCGCTTTCGTAGACGCTACCGCCGAGCCCGTCGAAGCGATTCGGTCTTTCATTGAGCAACACGAGAATCTCAGTTTACACTGCAGGTTAATGGGTATCGCGGTCACCAATATGCACACCACCCGGAAATTGTTGGAAAATGTCATCCACCGCAGCGAGCGGCTGCAGAAAAGATATCGTCTCGAGCGTGGATTCCGTCTGGTTCCTATCCCTGCCCTGGTTTCCTACCGCGCTGTTCTCATGCTCGGTGTAGAACGCCGAGCGTATTGGTACCAGGAGGGCCCTGACAGTCCTATGGTGACGGGAGTGGCGCCGCCTGTGATTTATAATGAGGCCCTCGAGTCTCAAGAGGACGCCAATGATGATACGGACGACTAGGTAAGTATATCCTATTCAGAATCTGTATGTGATTCACTGATTCGAGTCGATTTAGCCACAACGTCGACAGTGCGGTAACAATTGGGTGGATAACGGATGTCAGGACATGCGGACTCATTTCAAAAAAGTAGTTCTTGAACCGGTTGTATTTGATATTGCTCGAATTGTTTTGGACCATGTGGTAGCACTACACGAGGACTTCCTGGATAAAAGTGACTGCGTGGTAATCAGAGGTTGCCAGACGGTGTACGTAGGGGCAATACGATGAAGGAGGTAATGCTATCAATGCTCTACGGAGTAGATTGGTCGTGGCTTCCGCTGTAGGGTGCGGATCGTTCCTAGCACCCCGCCGCGTATAGTGTGTGGTATTTCCTGGGAGCAAACTCGCGGGCGTCTATACCGATTTCAATAGGTGCATGTCAAAATTACGAAGCTATGCTGGTCTCAGATTAAAGTGTCATGCAGACAGATATTACCCTGATACAAACGCCTGTTTGGTGAGAGCTTGGAGAGACGAGAACAGGCTGTTCTGGTTTTTATTGGAGACGCGGTAACAGTTCACAGAAAAGGCATCGCGGAAATCATCGTAGGCATGCCTGGGCTGCGGTTAAGACTCCTGCATCATGGACGACGATGCGTTTAGCATCCTACGCGACATAGTGTTCGAGGAGGATTGTATTCACCTGGTGGCGAAGTTGGTCTATGATATGCTTTACATGGACTCTCGGTATGTGCTAAATCGCGCGCGGCGAGATCGGCCTTTGCCCATACTACCTACGATAAGCCACCTGCGTTCATGCGGTGCGACCACGGCGTGTTGCGGTGAATGCCTCAAGCTGCTAGTTGGGGTGGCTACGGCCAAGCATCTCACCGTTTTTGGTCTGACTCCTCGTAGAAGGTCGGAGATCTACAGCCTGAAAAAAGGTGAGCTTATCTCAGTGCATACTTCCGCGGAGGGAGGGAATAGGGTGATAGCTTTCACCTATGAACATTGCATGCACAAATCGTTGATCAATGGGAAAGGTTTTCTACCTACCGTAGATGATTTCGCTATGGATCCTAATTGTAGAACGCTGAAAAGAAGTTTGCATATGCCATTCTCCATTTTCCGGGAAGCGGTGGCTGCTATGATGGAAGGGGACAACTGGAACGATAGTAGAAATTCAGTGAAGCATCGTACATCAGAGCAAGTCTGACGTTCGCATGCTGGCTCTGTTCAATCAGGAGCATAGGATATATGTCGTGATTCATTTTCCTTTACAATCTCATTTTTTCTTCCGAGAGTATGAATCTTGTGTGACTAACACGGCGAAAGGACTTCATGGCATGGTTGGTACACATACAGACAGCTGGTATCATGGCCGCGTAACTTGTATCGATCTCTTTCTCTTGATGCTGGGTATTCCCCCGGCATCTTCACCTACAGTAATGTTCCCTTCCCCAACAGCTGCATTCTCTGCACGATCCAAGTTTGCTTGTATCAAGCTTGTTGCCATCTCACAGGTGGCGTCCGTCAGCAGAGGGACAGTGCGACAGAGGTAGAACTGGATATCAAGATGAATGGTATGAAGTCGCTTCAGGCGACTCAGTGCCTGGAACGCGCTGCGGATGCTAGAGATACACTTCTCGATGGACTCCTGTGATTTTGTATCATCATGGCAGAAGCTTCGACGTAGTTGAGGTGTGACGGGGAGCAATGGAAAAAGTTCTGCGAGATCTGGGTATACCCATGATGTCTGTCAGTCATTAGAGCGCGGATTCATAGGGCACTTACGTAGCATGGGAATTTGACTCAGATTAATAGATGTACAGACTTGCAAAGAAAGGATTTTTGGAGTGTATGGTCTGTGAATCGACTCCAAGTTGTGTGGAGCTTCGGTAAAGTTGAGGTTTCGAAGGTTTGGCAAGATCCTTCCCCAATCGATATTAGCGTAGAGGAAAATCGGTAAGGTGACCGTGTGTACGGTGGGAAGGATGAGATCGTTGAGCTGCATGGACAGATGATATAGACATTTCTGTCGTTCACGGCCTGTGGGAAATGATACCATTTGAAGAGTATGAAGATTGGGGAGGAGTTTAAGACAGCGGACCAATTCCTCGTAAACGGTGGGACCGGAGAATGCTGTCAATGCGACGTTGAGCACACTATCGGAACAGTAAGATTGGGACAGCACAGATAATATATAATGTACTCACCGAACATAATTGGCAAGTTCCGGTGCCCGTATGGTTACGATTTCAAGCCGGAAGATGAGTTTTGTGGCTATAGCCTTTTCTCGGCCGGCTTTGACAGAGTACACGTTTTCCAGGGCGCACGCTTCAAATGACTCCCAGAGAAGCGGCCTGAGCAGCTGGTATAACCTCCGACACGTCTGCAATAAAGAATAGATCACGTCAAACTTCACACAATACTCCTCGGGGAGTGTCGCGTATAGAGGGAAACAAGGAACGGGAACGTCAGGAAAGTGTGAGAGAATTCCCATGTGCAGTTCCATCGGCAATGTTGGGAAACCCGTAATGTTTGCGTCGGGAGGCTGCGGCTGGCGCTTCGAAGGAGCTGCGGAGGGCTTTCGCCTCTTTTTGGGGGGACTGATTGGTTCGCTCCTCGATTGCTGCATAGCGGTTCCCGTCAGGGTAACCCTAGCCATGGCGACGCCTCGACCTGGGTTGTTCCCTTTGAGAAGAGAGAAGGCGGTGTAGTGGGATGTGGAAGTTGAAAGCAGCACTGAGCACGTGTGCCTCTCGATCGGTTACCATAATAGGACAGGTGGTTTAGACCACGCGTCGGACAGTCATCCGCTAGGGTGTTAGTGTTAGGGCAACTAGGTGTTGGAGAGAACGACACCGGTCATTTACACAGGCTAACGAAATAGTCCAGATTTACTGGTGTAAATGAAGGGATAGAGCGGCTGCCACCTACTACGCGACACAACCCTTGGACTCTCCCCCCAGACTAATGTATGAGCGTGGGCATGGTGAAAGGAACAGGCGCGATCATGAAGAGGCTCTGAAAAAGTTCGTACAATTACAAAATACATAAATTCAACCGCTGGGGTCTAAATGTAATCGGTTCATAATCCGCCCAATGGAGTGGGATGTCCCAAATAAGCCGACGAAGTCGGTGCAAAAGAGGATCCGGACCAATGTAATGACTTACACGCCACGCAATATACCTTTCTAATTCGAATTCGTCGAAGAGTCCACAATACCAGTGTTCCATGCGATGCGGCATGTTCAAACCCCCTACACGCTTTGTACCGGGCAATGCAGTCGCCACGACAGCCGTGATGCGTGTATTTGCAAATGCCGATGCGCCAGTCCATATAAGTTCCACAAGGAACTGGTCTTGAATAGCGCTAATGCACTTTTTAAGCAGGTATGGTGCTTCGGTGGAACGGCATCTGTTTCAATTAGTGTTGTGCTTGACCATATCAACACCAGATGCTCACTTGCATGCTGCGTCATAAGACTGTTGCGCAAGGTTGAGACTTTGGCGTCTACGATTTGCCAGTTCCTGATAAACGGTCTGCCTAAGACGCAGCGGCAGATACGTGGATCCACTCGCTGTGTTTAACGATGCCTCCACAGCTGCTTGTAGCTGTGATGCGAGGAGCTTTGAAAAAGCGTGCGATTCACAGTCTGCATGATCCCAAAGCTTTGAATCGCGCGTGAGAAGGCTAAAACGAAAACGACGTTAATCGCGTCATTGACCACCAACTGGAAGAAAATGCTAACTCAATTGAGCGTGTAGCGAGTGAAAGCACCATGTACTCCGAAACGTGGACCATGAAAGATCTCAGGTTCTTGAGCAGTGGCTTGTCGTCCATTTCGAAAGCGAGTTCTGTTGGGACCCATTGAGATGATGGGCCTGTGGTCATTTCAATGGGTGGCGCCACCATGAGCGGTACTCGACACCTAGACAGCGGAACGGTTAGGAAACTTTACGAAATCGCTAGTTGCTGCGTACACTTTGACGTCTTCCGTTGTACCTGGATAGCCAGCAGGAAGAATGTGCGCACTGTAGGCCGACATAGTCGCATAATTGTCTTGCGCGCATTCGTGAAGGACGTAGGAAGGCGGGTATCCCCAAATAATGTCCTTGCAGCTTTCATAGCAAACCCACGGGCGCTGCGTAACTTGCTGGAAGTCTAATGACATGAATAATGACCGCAACGACTCGGAAGCCCTTCCATTTATGCACAAACCTAGGACTGGCCACCTGTAATTATGAATCACAGCGGCTGCGGCGGACGACATGTATCGCACATGGCATATTTAAAGCGAGCTTTACCCTCATGGCATTCTTTTTTGACACCCTGAAAAATTATCAATCATAACGGCACATCCAGCACATGGAAAAATAGTCATTGTACTCCCTGACATGGCGTACCCTGAATACATTATAATGGTTGCAACCAGTAAGTTTCACCACCCCATACCATGTCCCGATCCAAACCAGAAAGCATTGTTGGACCGTTGGACTCATTCTTCAAACGATTACAGCCAACCGACAAAGATGACAATCAAACAGAGGTTCTTCCCTTGAGCACCGAGCAGACACTTGTCCTACGTCAGGTAGTAGATGATCGAAAGAGTGTTTTTTTTACGGGTGCGGCAGGTGCGCACAACGAATTTTTGACACGCAGATTTCTTGATGCATATGTAGGAACGGGAAAATCCTTCCTTCTCCGAGCCATTATCAAAGCGCTTAAGGAGAAATATCACGATGGAGTCGCGGTTACAGCAAGTACCGGAATGGCCGCTTCCAACATTGCTGGTACGGAGAGTACGACACCGCCACCGAGTACTTATCACAAGTCCACTGCAGGGCGCACATTACATTCCTGGGGCGGCATCAACCCATCACTCCCTGACACGACCACCATCATTAACGATGTGCAGAACAATTGGGGTGCCAGAGACAATTGGAAGAAAGCGACGGTGCTCGTAATCGATGAAAGTCGGGTCCCATTTCCTACGAGCATTTCAGCGTACTAAAAGATTTTCAGTATCCATGGTGGACGGATATTTGTTCAATAACCTGAACGCAATTGCACAGACATTACGAAACTGTGAACTACCGTTCGGCGGCTTACAGGTACTATACAAGTGGGAATGTGTTAATCGTGCTGACTTGATTCAGGTTGTGACAACCGGCGATTTCTTCCAGCTACCACCCGTAGTTTCAAGTTGCTATGAACCTTTTTTTGCTTTTCAGTCTGAAGCATGGAAAGCTACTATCACAAGCACCATCAAACTCACAAAGATATTTCGGCAGGAAGATCCAGGTTTGTTAGACAGTACAATGCCGACGAAATGTTAACGATTGTGGTCAGCATTCATTTCTGCACTCAACTCCCTTCGCGAAGGTGAACCAAGTCACGCTGCGGTCGAACTTTTCGGCGACACTTTGACCCGACCATTGAAGCCTTTGTACCTTCGTACCGGTCCCGATGGCTCACCGCTGGAAATCTTGCCCACAGAGCTCTTTCCTACAAGAAAGGCTGTAGGTGACGCGAACTCTCGAAGACTGGACGGCTTACATGGTTCACTACACACATACTGGGCGCAAGATAGAGGTGATGGCTATTTTTTGCAAGATCTGCGCGTGGAGAAAAAGTTGGAGTTAAAGACTGGTGCACAAGTCATGCTGCTTAAAAACTACGATGAGCATCTAGTGAATGGGCTTGTCGGTAAAGTGCTTGGATTTTACCAGGAGTTGGAAGTCACGGGACAAGCGGAAAAACGCACCGTGACTCGGCATATCGAACTGGATGATGAAGGTTCTCCCATCTCTGAAACGCTTCCGAATCGTAAAACACGGCTCTTCCCAGTGGTTGTGTTCCAGTATCCGGATGACGACGGCGCGCCAAAAATTGAGGCAGTACTTTTCAAGGAAGATGACTTTAGCGTCAAAGATACCGAAGGAAACGAGGTGGCGTGCCGAACACAAATGTGCGTCTTATCATTGTATATAACTTTCGCTGACGCAGGGTAGCCCTCTTCTCCTGGCCTGGGCAATCTCCATTCATAAAAGCCAAGGACAGACCATAAGTTTCCTGAAGGTGGATTTAAGAGGCGTATGGGCATATGGTAAAGTGACGGTCGCCGTACATGCCTATGAACCACTAAATATCGCATAGGACAAACATATGTCGCTCTTTCGAGAGCAGCGTCAACGGCTGGGCTTGAGGTTGTGGGATTTGAGCGTCACAGAGTGAGTTTGATATGCATTGCAGACTCTTCCAACGCTGGCTTACAAACATACTATAGGTCTACACAAGTCCGACTGTGATGCATTGGTATAGATCGCTCCAGGAATTGAAGGATTAGGTGTCCAAACATGGCCCTCTTCCTGGTGTGGCCAAACACCAGAAAAAGGGACATGTCAGCACACCGTAAAGCGACCGTCATTGAGCATGACAAAAATCAGTATGCAGATCTTGGACGACGTATTCACTACATACAATAGCAGAAACGCCAAGCGCAGCGAACGCAACACGGAGAAACTTGACAACAATAATAAGCGAACTGCATACGTCGCGCAAAACACATGACGCACGATGAGACCCGGCTACCTCCCAAAAGAGCGCAATGCCCAATGCAGACTTTGAATGCCAGTGACTGCCGAACGTAAAGCGTTATTAAGACTTGAATGTACCAAATACCGAACTCACATCACATGCCAGTGGTGGCCCAATGAAAAGCACCCATGAAGAAACGAACAGGCGGACAATATAAGCCTAATGGACAGAAAGGGACACACCGGAGAATTCTAATGAGTACTGTCAGTGCTGCAAGAAAAATAAACGCAAAACAAGACTTGGAAGCGCTGCATGATACAATGACGTTTGTGAAAACGACACCGTTGAAGAAACAAACAGGCGGACAATATAAGCCTAATGGAGACCATGACAGTTGCGTAAAGAGACACACCAGAGAATTCTAATGAGTACTGTCAGTGCCGCAAGAAAAATAAACACGAAACAAGACTTACAAGCGTTGCATGGTACAATGACGTTTGTGAAAACCACACCATCCAAATAATCGAGGACCGCTAGCCAATTACACACGGCAACTCGTTCAACTTTCTCGGAGGCGCGCATATTGAACGAGTCGACCTCGAAAGCGAGGTAACGGCCGAATGGTTATCAACACGCAGTAGATCGCGGCTGCAGCTACGCCACGATCCGAACCCGCGCATCAAGTCCCCACAGACAGCGAAAGGGTCCTTGGAGTGATCAGTTCCAAGGTCTTCCGCCATCGTTTGACAGAATAGCCGCCCAAGATGATGGTGGTGTTGGGAAAGAGCTGGAGCCAACGCGTGAAATTTTTTTAAAGGCACCGTATGACGTAAGCTCATCATGTGCTTGTCTACTATTGTGGGCCACACACACCTGCGTATCAGCTGCACAATCTTTGCGAAGATAAGCTATGACTCTTTGCGCCAAGCTATCTTTAAAAGCCCTCGGTGAAATTGACGTGACCCTCCATTCCTGCTTGCGCTGCCGCGGTTTGCACAATCATACTTAATGAAGATGGGCTTTTCACTTATCACTTTTGCCGATTCTCATATGCAAGTGGTCACTAAAGAAAACAACTGTTCATTCATTTTCGACGGTCCGTGTGTAAGGTGGCACCGCATTAAGGGATGCCCAGAAAACACGCTTCACAACTCTCCTTATATGCGTGCAGTGTTGTAACGTTATCCAAACTTTCCCATGCGTGGAAATCATGGAATGCGCATACTGCTTTGTAGAGCTCTCGACGAGCTATGTCTTGCACGTTTTCCTGTGCATAACCGTCAATTTGCGAAACGTTCTGCCTCATCATACCTCACCAGGGAATTTATGTCAATGACATCCTGAGGCAAACCAGTGAGCATGTGTTGTCCGCTAGGTGTAGGAATACGCACAGGTTTGACGACGTATTCAAAGTGATCAATCCCATAAACGGTAGTACAAACTTTGTACCAGTCGGGCTCTCCCGGCGCCATCGATTTCACAAAGATGGCACAGTTGTTTAACAACATCGGCATTCCAGCGTATTTCTCTTTGGACAAAACGGCTTTGAAGCGTACACCGGATTGTGGCATCTGGCCACTCCTTAAAGATGTTGTTGCGGCGGAGACGGAAGGTCTGAAGGTGTGTCTGCTGAGGACTATCTGACGACCACGACGATTATCCACGCTGTCGTCATGATCCGTTGTTGAAAGTGACGGTGGCCGAGCGGGACGTCCTGCAAGGCGCGCTGATCTGCGAAGGTACATGGATGGAGCGCGAGGTTGGAACTCGTGCACTTCTTACTTTATACAATTCGGGTGTGTGAAGTATTACGCAGAACATCGTTGAGACAGGTTACCCTGGCTGCGAGATCTTAAAGAATGCGATGATCTGTACAGATCACATAAATTTTTGTCTACGTATAATCTCATGATTCTGTGGCAGTTTCGTCGCATCCACTGCAACGAACGCTTTGTCAGATGAGCCCGTCTGCGAGAAGACAGGTTTCGCATTTTGGATCATACAAATGGATCGTGGTCATCGTGTTGGGCACATTGAAGCTTTGAAACCAAGCGTTCGCCGCACGGTATAGGGTGCCTCGGGAGATGTCTTCCGCATCACCCTTTTGTGAATCAGTGTGGGATGCGGACGTGTGTATCAGTACTTACCTCATCATCCATGACAACGGCTTCACCCAGTTCATACTGAATGTGGTGCAAAGCGGGCATAGTAACGCGCAAAGCGTACCACGGCGAATGTTGGGGTGTAACTGCACGCACCCACACAGACTGTAACGTACGGAGTGTGGTCCATTGGTCGCAGTCGGTACAGTCGAGTATAGCCCTGAAGCGAACGCCGCTACGTGGTAATTTTCCCATTTTCAGAAGATTTGCTGCGCGATGTGTGCGCCGCCGTCTGTTCGTCGTCACGGTAGCACTTCCTGGTGGATATGAACGATGGCGGCTGGTTGTGACGGAAGCCGTTAGGTCGTAGAATCGTACACGCGTTGTTGAGCGCGGTGAGCGACTCATAGTAGGAATGTGTAAAAACGACATTGATCTTGACGCCTTTAAAAGTGTCGGAACATCGTACGTAAACATGTTCAGAGTAGGAACGGCATTCAGGGCATCATCCGAAGTACGATGGGAAGTTTCTTGTTAATCTTACATTGATGAGTGGTGCAATTTGTCAAGTGTAACGAGTGGTTCGATGCAAGAAGAACGTTACAGTGCGCTCTCAGGAGGCAGGATTATCAACCTCATCAAGCTCTGATTCAGGGTACTCCGAATTCATGATGTTTTCTTTTTCTTCTTGTAGCGTCTATCCTCGTTCCTGTCCCAGAGACGTAAGGGCAGGCGTGGTGTGGCAGTATTGACATGTACGTAGGTTACTTTTCGGGAATGTCGTCTTTGCTACGATATTTGTGAGTTTGCGAGAATATCGTTGTTTGGCCAGCGTACCTTCATTGGTCAAATCGTGTTGCGCAGCATCATACAGTGTAATGGACCTCCTTCGGACGCGAGATTGATCGGTGTGCCTTTTGGCTCCCACAACACATCCAGCTATGATTGAAGTTACTTAGGCCATGTAACCCACTCGTAAAAACATTTTGGTCTATTTAGTTTCCCAAGACATCAAGGGAGTAAGATACAGTGGAAGATTTCGTTCGATCACTTTGATCGGGCTCATTTTTGACCTACTCCGTTTTGCTTGATACAGTCTCCCCTTGGACTCCGCTTGGCCTCAGTAATTTATTGTCATGTGTCAAAACCTGTGGGAACACGGAAACTGGAAGTGTCGGAAGGAGGACCGGTGTCGGTAAGCTGCTCGCAACGACAGATGTTCCGCTCGCCACTTTTTGAAAGAACGCTGGGTGCGTGAAATGTGTTCGTTTGTATAGAGCAACTGAGCGTTTGTCGCTTCTTCCAAGTCTCGTCTGAGAGCGGAAGAGTAAAAGTGAGAGCCACCGTACTTGAACTCGATGTTGGCAAGCAAATCAAGGAGGTGATTGATTGCAAGCGCGAGATGTGTTGCCATGGTCTTTCAAGCGAGCTCGCCACTTCTAGACGTCCACCCAAACAAGTAGATGACAAACATCAACGCCATTGCCGCTATTCGTGAGCCATCCTCCCCAACCGAAGTGCCGTTCCCTTCACCCTCAACGTCGCCGTTCCTACACCGTTTAGCCACGGGAGTTGCCGACATTTCTGGAATGGCAACAACTTTGAGCACCGCGATGACGCATCATATTCAGGCGCATCCAAGACGCCGTTATGTACAGGAAAAAAAGTCCCTGATGGTTTACAAAGGCGTTACGAACTACCGCCCCTTCCAGACCTACTTGGAACTAGCCCACATGGCTAAAACAACGCAGTCCGTACCCACGTGGCAACAATGCCGACACAGTCATTCGGCGACCTTTTCCGACAGATCTTCCTTCCCACGAAAGCGTGCATCGCCTCTCTCTCTTTTTTACTACCGCCCGTCTTGTCATGAATATCAGAAACTCTTTTCAATAAGGCATACGAACCGCACGCACCATGATGTCACCCAATATGAAAGGCATGAGAAGTATGCAGTTGAAGGAATGCGGCGTCAATACATTCGCCCCCCAAACCGCTACCCCTGCAACAACACCGTTGCGGAACATGCGCCCAGTCGATTTTCCATGTATCTTCCTTTTGAGAATACGATAACCAAATGATCGCATCTCAGAATGTCACAGTCCAGGGTCATGGTTGTAAGCCTCCCCAATGTCAGCAACACACCTTAGTTAATGTACGCGGAATCCAACATTGTAACATTGTAGCACATAAATGCAGCGCATCTTTTTCCACTTGTCCACCGGAAACGCTTTCATCATGTCGTGTAGCCTTTGCCGCCTACCGTTCATTCCCGGACCAGAAGCCCAATACCCTTTATACGAGGATATTCCTCCTGCGGGTATTTTGTCGCCAAAATTCGCCCAGTATATGTCGCAGGCTGTCGGTATAGGGTAAGCTTTCTACATTGCCATCATATGCTCCTAACGGACTATTCAGACTGCCTGAAGTTCAAACTGTTACTGGATCGTTCGAATACTGCAGTAACAACGTCTTTGTGGGATACGATGGCTACCGTCTCAACGCCGTGCTGTGGGAAACACCGTTTGGGGAGCGAAATTCCACAGTACGCCCTATTTAGGCAAATGCGGCGTGTAACACTTTCTTTAGGTTTTTATGATGCATCAGTGTTGTGCGGACATGTTTTTCTATACGCTAGGAGTTCATGATGAGAAGACCATCGAGGGCGCCTCCTTGATTGCCGAAGTGGTCACAGTTCTGGGTCGCCCTTTGGGTGCACCGGACGCTGGACGCCTGCGAAACATGAAGTACGAACACCACGGCGTAGATCTGCGCCCGTTTTGGTCGCCTGGCCATAGAATCGGAGGAAACAACTTTAACTGGAGAGGGTTGTCGTACAGTAAATACAACTTTATCCTGGAACCTCCCTTTATGTGAGCATGGCAAATGTGCTTTAAAACAAGCTGACCATACGGTTCCCAGATTCCCTGAGCTTGTCAATGTGGAAGCAGACCGGATATCGAAAATCAACGATGGACATCTAAACGATGGAAACATCCTAGTTTCCCAGCCAATTGACATCGTTGAATGCCTCCTCCTTTGCCTACCGCTGTCATCCTACGTGTCTCTCGTATCCACTTGTCGCTCCCTGCGATTTCATGCTCTCACCACCTTCCAAAGTCATTGTCGTCGCTTCATTTTTGACTTACCTTGGGCGTTTCCTTTGCCAGGCTACGAAAAGCAGGACCCGAAATTGCTGGGCAAGGTAGCCGATCGAGATAGGTCCCCACACAGCGCGGATTGGATGCGGTACTTGTCAGAAGTACACACACGAAGCAGTATGCGCGCTCGGAAATGGATTTGGGAACTGGCCGATGGACTAAAAGAGACCTATTTTCAGCAAAGACAGAGTAGTCCCGTGGCAAACCCGTCCTCCGAAGAATACAGAGATATGATGGGCAAGTTGGAAAGGGCGTTTCGTCTGCTAGAAAAACCGACGGTCCCTCTATCTGAATGTGATATGGAGGTTGTAGTAGTCGCGGACTAGTAGTCTTAGAAGGTCCATGGCAGTGTTAGCTCTAAACATCATCATGGGAATTACCAGTACACTAATTACTGAAATGTCACTCCTGCATGTCGCCTATGTGTTACAATGTTGCAATACTACCCCGACGGACCTTGTATGTCATGCTGATTTGGAATGTTTGCTATGCCACCGCCGCGTACAACAATGCAATGCAGTGTGGCAACAGTAGTTCCCAAGGCCGGGGCACCTTCCCACTTGTGTACATCCCGTTTATTTCTGAGAAAGCAAACATTAACAAAGGTTTTAAAACCGTTAATTAGCAGAATGTCTCCGCAGCGGCCGAGGAAGCGGAGCGCGTTCGCCACTGTTATGCGTCGCGTGCACCCAAGTTCGATCATTTGCGGATCACTTGGAAGTGTGACGAGCTAAACAGAGTTGGTGGCTAATTGCACTTGGCACGCTAATAGCTTAGACCTATACAAAGCGCATATTTGGCCATGATTCACCGGAAACCGACTACTTAACATGCAAGACTAGAAACAGACCCTCCGCCCACGTCCACACGGCATGCGCCGTAAGACAAGAGCTGTTGATGGGGATGTTAGAGTCAGTGACAAAGAAAGACATTTGTCCAAGTACTGTAGCGTTTCGACCGTAGGTTCGCGGCATGTGACGCGATATGCTAAGATCGTCATATTCGAATACTTCGCGACATGCGCAGATCATGCAGGTTTAAAAGTTCCTGAGGAACAGACACTGAGTCGCCTGTGCAGGCAATGGGTAGAGACGTCCGCACACGCGCTCCGGTACTGCACTGGGCCGCGAAGAGTTATGCGAAGGATCCCTTTCTTCTAAAAAGCTTTTCACATTTGCGAGTACTTACTCACCGTGTGCTTCCACAACGTACTACAATGAAATGTGGGTTTTCTCAGCAGGATGGTTTCGCAAAATGTACCGGATATCATTATGTCAACAACTACCGCAACTCCAAAGAACAGTATGAAGCATCGGAAGTTTCTAATAAACGGCAAGTCTCATACACAGTACCTGATGAACATGAACTCATGGAACTTTTATTCGTAAACACGGATGGTTTCAACAAACAGGTCGCGAATGATGGTGAAGTATCCTTTGAATCCACCGGGACAATCTAGATTGAACTGCACCGTCGTCGTTGGCCGTACGTGTTTGGTGATTTCACTGACATGTCCATTTGTATTCACTACTTCAAACAACGTCGCAGCAAAGGCGACGAGAAGCGTAAGACTTTTGTTAGTCCGTCATAAGATGATGTCGGAAGACACCCGAAATGTTTTCTGGTCACACTGATATTCCCACAACAACACGGTGACGGTTGTTCCGAGTGCATGTCCGGAACGTATGCACCAACCAAGGTCGGCGTGTTGTTCCCTAAGTTTCCGTATGTCCTCAGCGAGTTCTGTGACCTTTTGACGCACGTCGTCTATTTTGGCCTTGACCTCCGTGATTTGCGCATCGACTTCTCCTGAGGATTTCCGGGCAGCAACCAGCTCTGTTTGGCTCATCTGAAGCGCAGAATTCTGCCTCGTTTCATACCCCTGCATGGAAGTAATCTGCTGCGTCACGTAGTTATCCCGATCCACCTTGGTCTTGAACTTGGAAGCCTGACCTTGTTTCGCATGTAACGCCGATAAACGAGCATTCGTGTCGTCGAGTCTGCGCTTCTCGGTCACTTCTCTGTTTCGACTGGCCTCCCATTCTGGCATCAACAGAGAAGTAGATGCCGGAGAAATAAGATGAGATACACAATATGGGGGAGGAATGGAAAGAAACGATGCGGTGTGCTCCCGGTAAGGGCAAATTTAATGTTTGTTGACATGGGACCATACAGCTTGCTTCTAGTTCTCAAACTTGCTATTGCATTTCATAACTCAGAAGGAATGGATAAAGCTTTGTTGAACATTGCCAAGCACACCTTTGCTGTTTACACTGTCCGAGATGCGTACTAAGGCCCATTTCCTTCTTGTACATTTTGTGCGCCCATTATAATTCCTTGAGCTCTATAATTAATAGCGTCACTTTCAACTGCCGATGCAACACTCACAGTCACCTTCGCCGTCTCCTTCTCCGTCAGAGGACAATTCGCTGAGTTCGGATTCGTCTTCGTGAGAGCCTGTGATACTAGAGCGGTCTGCTTCAGCTTTCCACTCCGGCACCTTCACAGATTCATGATATTTTGTGGACTCTTCCACTGAGAGGCTTCAGCATCTTTGTATTTCAACAACTAAGCCACTTACTATAAAAGCTTGTGCTCGCATAGAGAACCTGACCCCGATACGTCTCTCTACGCAAGCCTGCTTTACTTTTCACCAAATGCTCCCACAAGCGGTCCTTCATAGCCTTGTTGGCTTCGCGCGTTTCTTCCACATCCAAGTCGTCTTCGCTCTGCCAACTAACCCTCCCTATGAGCCAATAAATCCCATTGGAAGGAGACTTCAAGGCGTACCTCCAATCTCGCTTGCCCCAGCCCCACCAGGCACAGCGGTATTGCAAGTCACCTCCCCGCTTCCTAACGCCCACCAAACATTCTGTACCATTGATGCATCAGTGCGATACCATGCAATAGCCGAAACATATACATACCGACCTCCCATACCTGAGTTGTATGTTTTTTACGCGGAGCATCGACTTTGTGAATAGCACCCCGTTTGGGCCCAGAGCTTTTCTTGGCTTCGCAGCTCTTTCCCTCCTTCGCATCTCGAGCAGCTTGCGCCATGCGCTTTTGTTTCCTTCGCTCCGCCGCAGTTGGCTTCGTCCTTGCCATTTCGAAAAGACCGCCTCGATGTCTGTTGTCAACACGGTTAGCTTCGTTCCCGCACCCTCGGACAATCGGACCGGGCACGTGCAGCGGAGTTGGCCAGAGAGTGGAACACGACGAGACGCTATAGTATCCAATGACATTTGGTCTGAAGTGGCACTGAGTTCGGTTTGGGGCAGAATGAACAGAGTGCAAGGTATTCCAATTTTGATCGGGTTTGTACTGAGTGTGAGTCCCTTCCATATAGTGATCATACTGAGTTCATTTTTTGATCCCTGTCAGGTTTGAGTACCCGTCGGTGTCGGGTCAAAATACAGCACTTATATTACAGCGCGACTTGCTGATCTTGAAGTACATGCTTAGGAAGGACTCCCTATCCCATAGGAAAAGGAAAGGCGAAGAGAAACTCATGACCGGCCGTCATGCCGGTTCCAATGTTCTGAAACCGAAACTTTGTTACACTAAATAGCTAAGGTAGTCATACCCCGACGGACCGTGTATAGTAGAAAATGATACATAAATTGCGACGCAGACCACGGGTGCCTCAAAACCCTGCGAGGAAAACCTTTGTTGACACGTGTATACAACGACTACTTTCTTCTGCCTACGTCCCATTCACACTTGAACACCATGAATGCTCCGGAATCAGTATATGCTTTCCCTTTTTTTCCGGTACCAGCGATTTACTTCTTATCATAGCACCGCCTTAATATTCTTCGGCTGCCTTTGGAGGTTTTGGACCTCATCCTAACTTATTCTCACGTGGATTGGCTCTCATTGAGCCTTGTTTGTTCAACATTTGCAGCTACGTGTTGCCGCCACCGATTTGCACATCTTTCCTGTGGCCGCGGTATTGGGGAGCTCATATCGTTCCTGAGAAGCTATCCAGCCGCAGCGCAGGCCGTCCGATGCATCTGTTTCAACAACGTCGAGGACAGGGCAGATCAGGTATACCGAGTCATCCGACTATGCGATTGTGGGGCTACAGTGGACCGTCTCCGATTTTATCGTAGCACGGTTCCACACTCATTGCCTCTGTATATATTTAACAGACCGGAACTCGTCTTATGGAAAGTCCAGATGCCGTTGAACTTCCTCGCAGATATTCTTATTCACCTGTACAAACTCAAGATACTGCGGATTCATTGTGCCATCGACCTATTTCGCCAGTCGACCCTTTCTACCCCCCCCGGGTTCTGCCATCTAGAGCAACTCGAAGTGTATCAGGCGGAATGGACGCCGTTGCCATACGATGACACCTTCTTCCCTCAAGTACAAGCTATTCAGGACCTTTTCTTGGGCGCTTGTACTTCTTTGACCACGTTAGAGGTCACGTTTGATGCGAACGACTTGCCCTTTATCACAAAGCTAGCCTCAGTCGCATCGCAAACGTTGACTCACGTTTCCTTGCGGCTTATAAATGGTTCGTCCGCTTTTACGCTTTCTTCTGCGAATTGATCTAGGTCGTTAGTTTCACCCACGATTGCTACGACGGGCATTCCCCTACATACCTTGCACCAAACGCATACAGTTGTTCTTCGTGCTGCAGGAAAACAACATCACTTTGTCCGCGAGACATTATCTTCCCTCGAGTCACTGGAGAGCCTAACGGATGTCCGTATTAGACTCGACAGCTGCAAGCTACCAGCCGGAGATGCTGAGGAGATGAGCGAAGTTGTACTTGCATTGCATCGAAAGAGACCAGCCGCTCTGCGATTCAAAGTCAACGATATATTTGTTGTGGACACGCCGAACGCCTGGTTTCGTTGGTTTGTCACCGAAGAAGGCATGGATGGTATTATCATCCCGGACGTATTCCTATGTATTGAGTATCTATAACAATGTCACATTACTTCACGTTCGCACCCATCTAAGCTAGGACGTTGGCGTGTTTGATCTTATCTGGTGTTACTCCCATGACTACCGCCACTTACCCGACACGCCTGCATTCTCGCCATGTTAATTTTTCGCTTTCCTTGCATGGCGAACTACGACATACTGTATCTCGGAAGACAGTCAGACGTGGAATGTGTGAAGACCGTTCCATCCAACGCAATCCACGGCTAAACGTCAAGGATGTATCCCTATTTACAAAATGACAGCTCCAAGTTTGGCGAAATATTGCGAGTGACATCCCTTCTCCATCTGAACCAACGGATGTGCTCGACACTCTCCGTGATCTCCGTTCCATCAATCCGCAACTCCCAAGAACCCCTGCACCGATCCATCACGCCAAATACCACTTCACGCATCAACTCCGCATAATCTTTACGAAGACGCGCTGACCCCATGAAAACCCACATGTTCCTCAAGTCGTTGGTCATCCGAATCGATTTCAACGTGGACATAGCCGCTCGAAAACTCCTAGAGTCCACATCCAACACAAAATACCGCAAAGCCTTGATAACGCCCAAATCGACGCCGGCGACTGCGCCATCTTCCGGATCTACTTTCACCAAGTTAAATCGAACCGATGACCTATGCTGAGACACACCGTCTAACCAATGAAGACAAACTCCATCCAGCCGTCGTTCAGAACATTATCGACGCGTGCGGGGCATACTCGTTCTATCATGATCTAAATCTAACATGTCGGCTAAATATAAACATACCCACCAATAGCCTCACTGAACACGATCACAACTCACGGCTCAAATACGTAGAGCGCGGATGGCCTCTGATTGAAGACGAGGCGCAGATGCTAACCGCACCCTTGTACCGATCGTGCACTCCCTGTGCACGAATCGGTAACAATCCCTCTTTCCGGGATTGCCCAGGGTTTTCCCCTCTCTCCTTTCCTTCCCGCACCCTCGTCTCAGCTCGGGTACCTTCTTGACCCTTTTCCCATTCATTTCCTTTCCTCTTGATTGTTTTATTCATTCATACTCCTTTTCATTCTGGTATTTAGGCCATGTACGTGCTCTCTTGTACCCTAGCTACCTTACTCCCCGCAATCAGAACACTTTTACTCTCTCTCTTTGTGGGAACACTCAGCTCACTCTTCTCTCTCTCCACTGTGTTAAGTGGATTCCTTGCGCTATATCGTACGTTCTTGTACGTGCGCAGGACCCGGACTCGCGTGTACACCCTTACAACTGGGCATGGTTCGTCGAATAGGTGATGGACATTGTTGGGTTCAAACATTCGGGCTGCACCCGCGATCACAACATACCGCACACACATGGGCCTCCTGGGTTATTCCCCACTGCGTGAAAATGCATTGCAACAATTTTCGTCGAGACGCCATGGAACACACATACTGCGTAGACGCGGGCATCAGCCGCTGGGCACAATGCCCAATCATCCTCTGGTAAGCCTTGCCCTTCACCGCAGTAGCACTATCTAAACCTTTACAAGGAACGACACTCTCTTTGAAGCTTCAATATAGACTCTAACAGACACAGGTCTACCACATGTCGTTCATCAGGTACTATCCCATGTTCACACAGACCGGTGCTTTCACTGGGGAGAAAGTGGACGTCTATGCTTCTTCTTGAGAAATATCTTGTTGTAACAATAGCAATTAACTACATACATCGTAGAACTGAATCAAATCCCCGCTGAACCTTAGGTTTGTGCACCGCCGCTCGTCGGCCCTTCCCCCCTCTGATCCAGACGAGTTTAGGGTGAAATAGGCAGGAAGCAAGAGGCGGATTCACAGACCGAAAACATTCGCACGACAGAAAAGGGAGCATATAACACTTTCGCCGCATTCACACTGCGTCAGGGTCGACACACCCACACTCACACTCGGGCCGACACCTCCACCATCCATGTTTGGCCGAAGCGCGACGTGACTCGATGGAGATCCCGTGACCACGTTGATTCCTTCCTACCACCACTACGGAGTCTCCATCGCCCATATTTGTGGCTATCGGATCCCACCCTCTGTGCACGAATGCTGTCAAAGCCATTTTCTGCGCTTCTCAGTCGTATCAGGAATGAATTCCGATAATGCAGCGCCACTGGACCGTGTAAGCCCTTTGGGCGATGGCGCTACGCCAATGGACAGCGCGCGGGTGGTTCCAGCAGCCAGGTATCGCTCGCCTCTAAAAACGCGGCCACCAGAGACCCCGGAACAAAAACAGGCTGCTAGCAGTGCATATGCAAGGTGTCTTTGAAATTCCGAAGCTGCAATGCAGGACTGTACTCAAGTACTTTCTTGCTGTGTACGCGCCCTACGTTCCCTTGGAGAAAATGCGGTCGAAAGCTTGTAAGAATAGTAACTAATTACAGATGACCTCCTTCCGTTCCAGGCACCAAACCTGCTTCCTCCACGTCTATACACTTTAAAAACCTTTGGGAGGGAGCAGTGAACAATCTTTGTATCTTATGTCTATGAAGAGTAGCGATAAAAGCGGAATAGAGAGGTGATACAACGATAATTCGAAAGTGTCATGAAGTCCACTTGAGAAAGTACAGCACGTAGTGCGCGATGGCACTCAAGAGAAACGACGAAGATGTGGGGCAGTCTGAGACAAAACTGAACCTGTTAATGAAATAAGCCGAAGTTGAGGTCGAAGAAGCAATTCAGCGTACATCAGCACATTGGCCTGGTAGAGTGTATTGCAAGAACCGACGACGCTAGATCGTGTGCCCGCAGCATTCCTTCATAGATCTCAGCGGTCGCCTTCCAGCGTGCTACCTGCTGTTTGAGCTCGAACCGGCGACGCTGGATCGTGTGCCCGCAGCATTCCTTCATAGATCTCAGCGGTCGCCTTCCAGCGTACTACCTGCTGTTTGAGCTCGGTAACCTGATCCTCCAAGTGCTGTACATAGTCTTTCTTCCGCTTGCGACTGCGCTGCGCGGCCAGTCTATTCTGTCTGCGCTTGGCTTCCAACTCTTGTAGAAAGCGCGGCGGACCACCTTCGTCGGCGAGTTCGTCCTCGAAGTGGGTAGGAGGGGATGACTCGCCTGTCGGATAGGCATCCGTCTCTAGACGCCAAGTGAGCATCCCATCAGACGAGGTGGAAGGGTAGTTGGCCATAGCGGGAGACGTCGAGGGGGGGTGGGGTGTTGAATAGGAAATCGAGTTGTGGAGCAGCTCGATGGGTAGCATTTACGCGAACACCTCCATGGTGGTGGGCTATAAGAGAGTGAAAGGCTGTATGGCCTTCTATGGCGCAGTCATGATTGCCATTCTGAGTCATCAGTCCCACGTTCAGCAAGCGTGGCGAGATGCTGAGATTGCCGTTGCTACGGTATCCCATGCAGGACACATTTATTGATACGAGACAAGTACAGCGGTTAATTACAGCAAACGATAAGAGAAATTCACAATGATATGTGAAATGCGATTTTCCGATGCGCGTATGCAAATACCAACAAGCAAACTTTCCTTGGAAGCTGCCTTTACTGCGTTCAGACCTGGCAAGTCGTTCAATGTTGCGGCTACCTTGTTTTCGATCACAACAACAGTGACGGTTCCCGCAGCACTGGTGCTGCTACGACGTGCCGCGAGCAGCCGACCTAGGGCAAGTAGCTCTTCTTGGGAAAGCAAATGATCATCGTTTGCCATGCACCGTATGGTTAGCTCCAGTTCCTTGAGGTTTTCCACCATGCCCCAACGCATCAGCCCACAAAGGATTGCCATTGGCAACGACCTATCCATGCTACATATCCTGAGGCCTTGCAGCTTGGTGCATATCTGCAGTGTTTTCTCCAACTCTTCGTAGTGCCCCGCAAACGCATCTAGACATAGAGACGTCAAGCTGCATTCTGACCGACGCAGCAAGGATCGCACAGCAGGAAGCGAGCTCTGTTCCGTAACTGTGATCGAGTGGACGTTTGGAAAAGTCAAGGCATTGGTGAATTTGTCTGCGCCGAGCGCAACAAGCCTTACGGACAGGGAGTGTGTATTTTCCAACGGTTCCTCGCGCTGTGCCTCGGGATGAGCGCCGAGTTGCCGGGAAGCCTCCAAGAACGACACCCTCTGCAGCCCAGGAGCCTTGCGTATGAGGTCCAGCACAGCGTTGTGCACTGGCTCCTGCCTTTTGCCTATCCTGACGGTCAGTTCCCTTACGGGGACCGTTGGGAAAGAGAAAACGATGTTGAAGAGAGCCCAATCGATCTTTTGGAGGCGAGGTGCTTTAGCAAAGGCGCGGCATGGCACGTCGGTAAATGCGTTGGATGCTCGCATCTCGATATAAAGATTGGTCAACGACCCGAGTCGTCCGGACAATGGCTGAAGGATCCGCGGGTGTATTTCGGCCAGCCGAAACGTCGCAGAGATCCAGCTTTCGCTAAATTTCAGAATCGCTGGAAATATGGCCAAAGCGTCGGCGTGCAGACTTATCCCACGAATCAGGTCCATTTGCACGATTTTGATGTGCATATCCGAGATTTTCGGAATCCCTGCGGCTCTGCATGTGTTGAACAGGGAGAGGCGCGAAAGATACTTCGAAGGCGCTAGATCACCATCTAGGAAAAAGACGCCTCTCGAGTCCTCCGGTGCACCGTGAGCGCTCCTCAATTCCACGTGCAAATTCGTCCAGAGCGGCCGATATCCAAGAGCTGCCTTCCGAACAATGTGCGACACGCGTAAGAGACTGTGGTGGATGGAATCGCAGTGGAGCGTATATGCTGTGTCGCCGCAGGCAAACACGTCTTGCCAGGTCTCAGTGGGTACACGATTGACCGCCATGGTAAAATGGCGAAAATCAACCGTCACGTCACCTATCACCTGTACCCTGTGTAGCGTGACAACGAGTGCTTCAAGAAGGATATTGACGGATTTCATGGACTATATGTAGTGGCATGAGAGACTGGAAACAATGCGCCATGCGGCGCCGAAATAGAAAGCACTCCGTTTCAACATGGTAAAACGCGGCTTCCTCGATGGCCGTCTTCCTGATGTACTGAGATGTTCGATATGCGCAAAGGTTGTTGCGGCGCCGAAGCAAAAGGACGATATGGCACGCCACCTTCTCAGGCTGTGGTCGCCTGCAAGAAGTACCGCCACAACACGCGTACTAATCCCAGGGACAGGAGTATCCCGGAGAAACAAGTACGGCTGTCTCATGCTGAGCGTCACGCGTGGTTTGTGCTCGCTCACGTCGTCTGTATCTTGCTCCCATTTTCCCTTTACTATTTCAACTCTTGGGGATTTGGAAATCAAAGCGCCCTTCTGCGTTGGATCTCGAGGGCTTCTGCCACCCGGTCTATGGAGGAGGGCGACACCAACATGCCGTACGTGTACGGTACACCGAACATCCAGAGTCATGAGCTTCTCCCGTGTGACACGGTTGTCTTTGCATCGGACGGTCTGCGGGATGCCTTTCCTCCATCTTTGACGCCGGGGATGTCCCTTGCTAACGGTGTTTCTGACACGCGGGTTGAATATGAGTGTATTTCGAGCGGGGATAATGTAGCACATACACTAATCAAGAACGTACTCTTTGGAGCGGATAGGTCGCTACGACTCGTGACGTCGATGATATTTCTGTCGTTATTGTACAGTTCAAGTAGTCACCTCGTCGTCGGAAGACATGGTGAAAATAGTTTCTTGAAGAGCATACTATTGGTCCTGCGGCGATGGTCTCTTCACGCCTACATGTGTCAACGAAGTCAAAATTGTCCTGGAGCACTGTAAGGCACACCTGTGGCATTCAAACTCCATCTGTCTAATAGTATCCCCTTCGCAAACGTGATATTTTATGCCAACTGGTAGATTTACCCAGCTGTGAGCACTGTAACGCAACTGACCATAATGTTCTACGACGAACAACATCTAACTCCGGCAGATATAGATAATACGCCGCACATACACGATATGTGATGGACCACATGGTCGACGAATCTACACTGAGCTATTCACAGAAGTCACAACCAAAGTTGAACATATCGATCCGGACGTCAGTTGATACCGTAAATGCGTCAATTTGAAGTAGCGCGTGGTCACGCTTTCACCGCGCGCTATGATGCCGCCTTAACGAATGGCAATCCCCGTTTCATAAGGGTATGTATACATGCTAATCGTATTCACTCAAATTCACTCAACGAGAATTGACTAAGGCTGAAACCCATAGGCTCCCAGGATGGAGTACCATTGCCATCATGCCCACTTTGACTCCTGTACAAACATGAACGTTTCTTCAGATGAAACCTGAAAACCCATACCCATATTGAGTAAGCTCCAAACGCGCCGGCGTTGACCCGCTGACGTCGCCACCACGTTGGCTCTGCTCACCAGACTGGAATCGTTCATCCCGTGAAGCATGAGATCCAACTGCAGACTGCATGTTGCCTTGCGATCCTGGCGCTGGTGACCCATTATATTGGCTCCAAAACACGAATGAGAGAGCTGAAAGAAGCCAGTCGTTCTCGAAATGTTGCTGCATCCGCCACCGCAAAAATCGCAAGGTTTCCTCTTCGTTGAGTATACCATTCACCCAGTGCTCCATTCGGAACGCCATGGACGAAGGTGCCCCAGCTCCTGCCATTGGGTACTCCGCATATACAACGTCCGTTACACGCGCCTTGATGAACGCCCTTGCGCCTTCGCGAACCAACTCCACCAAGAATTGTTCGTCCAAGCACGAGATCAGTCGCTTGAGAAGGTAGAGGACTTCGTTCGCCAATGTGCTTGAACCAGGACGCATTTTACAACATACCAAAAAGATGTAAGAGAACACTCACCCTTCTTCGAGCGCGACCATTGTGTCTGCAGCAGTATCCATGTGTTGCTTGTGCAATTTGAGCCTTGTTTCCTTCGTGTGCGTCCACCTGACCAACTGGCCCCATTCCTGTGGCAGCGCGAGTTCAGCGGCTTTTTTAAGGTCGTCCATAACAATTTTTGCTCCATATCCCCACGACCTTTCCCAGTTGAACTCGCTCCTGTCCACCATTAAAAGATGTTATGATGCTATCAATATGAACACACGCACGAAGCAATGTCCCATGCCAGATTCAGCACCATAGTTTCGCAGCATGAGAATGCGAACAACAAGAATTGCTGCTCGAAAACATCGTTTGTCATAAGCTTCTCGTAGTCGCCGGCAATGTAACTGATCTGCGAATCGGTATTCCTTTCGAGCAGATCTATGTGCGCTTTGGGCATGAAGTCGAGCTTGCCACTACATTTGTCCATCAATAAACATATAAAAATAAAGGATCGCTGGAGATACTACGCACATATCCGCGAGTTTGACTCTCTCGCCTGTCCTGTAGGGCGACGAATAGTACTCTGTGTCGCGTTTCATCCGACAAAAGTCTTCCATGAGGGAGTAATCGTTGTAGCTGTCGAGCACCTCGCTTACTACATAAGCGATGGGAGCACACCACCCCACAGTGTAATTCCTCCTGTGGAACGGCTCATAACGAGTAAGGTAATTCATCACTGAAGAAGATGGAAAACCGACACTTAGCGGCGCTGTGATTAAAAGATACAAGCTTCACCAAACAAAGCACACTTGCAGGGACATTTTCCAGTCGGATGAGGTGTTACGAATCGCTTCTTAGTTACAAATACTTGAATGTGCTATGGAACATTCTCCCATTGAACATGAAACGCACCAATAATTTCTGCGCTCGTAGAATACAATTTGACCAATGATCGTATTCATAAAACTGTGTGCCAAATTCCCTTTAAAAAGCAAACGCGAAGCCCTCATAAGCAGAAAAAAAGAGACGTTATTAATCACAAGCCTGCGGGGGTGTAGCTGACCAGCGATCACCTTTGTGCCGATGCAAAGTTTCCGGTTCCATGCCCAGGCGTCTAGGCGACAACCAGATCAGCCACTTTCTTTATAAATTCTATTTCAAGAAAAAACTTTCCTTGCTTGACACGACCCATTCAGGAACGCCGTCCTTGTCGACCATCAACGGCAGTTCTGCTCTCGCATACCTTCATCTCAGCGTTCTCTTATATGATAACAGATGACTTCTTCTCGAACATTATCCACAACAGAGACACGATGTCTTTACGTACCGATATTATAAGTGTTGTGAGCGATTCAACGTTTCTGTCTCACAAAAAAACTCAGATTCATACGCAGATATGCATGCTTTTATCCGATGAATGGACGTTTCTACGTGCATGGACCGACGTTTTGATAACAGACAGCTGTCCCATTGACACTCAAACCGACACAGCCGCAGTATACATGCTAATGGAGTTGCGTGAAAAGAACTTCGCTGCATACCAAGTGCGTGTAAGAGAAGCGCCGGCGACACAATGTCTGACTCTCACTTTGATAGGGCGTTAAAAAAATCACGTCAATGCCTGACGTGGAAATTCGCGGTATCGCTTATTTCTTGCTGCCACTCAGCTTTCCCCTGATTTTTGGACCTCCGTCCCAAACTGTGGCGTACAGCGATAACGTATCTTGGACATTAGATGCTCTCTTATCCTCTGACCCATATGTTTTCGATGACATACACTCGCCCTGGAATGTGTTACGCCTCGGTTTGCAATATGTGCTGCGCACACGGAATCCGATAACAAACTTTGTCCATGATCATGTTCCGCCTGGTATGCGTTTGCCAATATTGCAAAGCTCCGAACAATGCATGTACAGCGGAACGACATTACCTCCACGGCCGACGGCCTCATCGGAGCTGCAGTACCTTGGATGGATTGATGACCAGTGGGGGTGCAACAGAGCGGAAAGATTCTCCTTTTTGTACTTGCAACTGGCGCACGCATAATCATAATCTCGCTCCCACTTCAAAGGGTTATTGTATTGTATTGTGGCGTTCCAACTGCCATATACTAAAAGCTGCACGTAAACCCTTGGATTCTCTCGTTTGAATTGTGGCGCTGCACAAGAACAATTGCGCCCTTGGTCCAACACCGCAATGGCGCGTGACAGCATACATTACTTAGGAGCACTGCGCTATCTATCTCTTGGTCATCCGCCTCACAGCCAACGCACTGCAAGCGACCGACCACGACGATGATCGCCATCATGCCTTTTTGGGCGTTTGGCTGAGGTGTTGTCTACTTGTCCTGTGAAGCCGCGTGCGACCCACGCTCATATCCTGAAGCCGCTTGGAAACATCATCACGCTGACCATAGGACGGAAACCAGATAACGACACTTTCGTAATGACACTATAGAATGTACCCTTAACACGGGGACCTTAAATTTGACCCTTCCCACCGTAATAGAAGCGCCGACAATTTACGACCAAGACTGCGGCGGAGCCGCTATGTCGGTTCCATGTTGTATTCGATGATCTGATGAGAGAGGGCGCGTCTGGATCCTGTGGCTGGCATTGATTTGAATGATGTCGCCATGGAACATCAAGTCGGACGTTACGATTTGGGGGTCTGATGAATAAGCAAGTTCGGCTTCAGTGCGACTTCTTGATCCAAAGACTCTGAACCTGGACGCTGACTTCCTCATCGTTTGCTCACGGATCATATGGAGTCGGTGCGACGCTCATCATGACTTCTGTTCTCTTCTCAGACGAACTGCAGGCGCGATTAGACCAGGCGGTCGAAGAAGGCGTGCACTCGAGTACGTCGCAACTTCCCCCTTGCCATGCATGATATTGGTCTGAGTAGAGTTAGGCACCGAAGAGCAGGAAGCTTTGAAAACCCTTGCCGAAAAATATGCCGTCTTACAGCAAGAGAAGGATGCTATTCTTGCCCGGAACGCAGACCTAGAGGTCCGGGTGCGCGACGCCCAGTCGATATCGTCTTCCGGTACGTATATTCTACATCGCGCACGAGATGGTAATGGCTCAGTGGTGCGGTAGACAAAGACACGCTTATTACACGACTTCAGACCGAGTTGGAAGACCTTCAAGCAGTAAGACTGGGGGAACGTAGAAGTAAGACCGGACATTGTCTATCTTCCAAACCCTGACATTCGCACAACCCAGACAAAGAAGAAATCGTCGCGTTGCGCCAACAGCTCGAAAGCACCACCCATCGACTACAGGTGTATAAAAGGAAACTCGATAACGCGCGGAGGAACACAGGCGCCGTACGCACGTCAAACCAGCGGACATTTGCCTCTATCCACCTCGCACTCACGCGGCTTCAGCATAAGGTCGCCGAAGCTCTGGGGTCAGATCGGTTGGAGTCGGCTGTGAGGGGGCACATCAAGCAGCTGAGGAAGTTGCGAGACAGGGTGGAGGAGGAGACTCCTGGGACGGTGGATGCGATAATGGGGATTACAGTGGTGAAGCGGGAGGAGGCACAGGACGAGGAGATGGAAGAGGACCGCGGTGAAGATGCTGGCTATAGTGAAGCAGGCGGTGGCAGTGATCCGAACGAGGAAGAAGGAGAGGCAAGACCGAAGAAAAGGATCAGAGGAGATTCCTGAATTCATGCTTTTCGGCTTTCGTTATGTTTTATAAGTATCTGCTGTGCTTCCCCTGGAATGTATTTCTGTGCCTCTCTGCCTTTTTCACTCCAAAGTAAACTCTAAAGTTGTTCAAGACGACTATAGATATGCAACGTCGGTTGCGAAATCTACTTTGTATGTTCTACAAGAAAACCGACATCTCTCTTTTGCAAGCTCTTTTGAGTACACCTAAGATAGAGACTCAACAGAATCACATTTCGACATTGACGCAGATCACTACGTGTCTGCGTTTCGGGCTGTTTCTATGCAGATCCTTCTATATGAACGACTTTGGGACGTGCACGGCTGGATTGAGTGAAACATCAAGACTCTCTGTTTTGCTCGGCGAACGCCTTGCGAGTGTGGTAACGGACGGAAGTATCCGATGACCGGATGACTTTACGATAAGCGAGGGCCGCCATGGTTTCCTTAGACTCACGCTGTTGTAGCATACTCTGCGGCTGTGCAGTTGTACCCAACCAGCAGAGACAATGAATTGTGGCACTTATGTGGCATCAGGTCGGCGTCGGTTTGGTTGCACGGCGAGCGATGGCATGCAACACAGTTTTGTGTGCATTTGCCACAAGTGCGGACGCGCTCAAGGATATTAGTTGGGCAACTCAGAATGCGATTAAAATCGGTGACGAGGACACCAAAGTGTCTGACTTTTGTTTGCTAAAACAAGCTACTGAGCCCTTTTTCTTGATGATCCGGTTGTGTGGCGTGGTGCACTAACCCAATTGTACATAAAGTACATTCCTGCTCTTGTCGCGCGCATGTCTAGTGGTGTTCTACGAGATACGGTACTGCGTCATGCCAAGGAATCTGTCGTCTCTCGCTCGGACTGTCATGAACGCGTCCGTCGGGGTAGTTATCCTTTAGCTATTTATTTACCGTACGCGGAATCAAAGTTGTCACGTTGTAACGCCATTGTCCAATGCCTTGATCACTGCAAAGCGGCACAGACAACTGTTATTTAAACACCATGGTGCATCTGAATGTACAATTCTGGTATGCTTTCAAACTGGAGGTAGGTAGGTAGGTAGATCCGGCACAAGGTCCCAATGAGGAACGGCCGTGTGTGGAAATGTTATGGCGGGCGAGACCCGATTTCCACCCAATGACTGAGCACCCGTGGGGATATCTCCGCATTTAAGAAGGTCCCAACGGACCTCTGGTCACTGGCTCAGAGAACATACTTCTCGAATACCAACCTATAGTCGGTCGCCCGTGCTAGGGGGAGAGAGAGAACAAGGAACAAAAGGAGGGGGGTCCAAAGCAAGTAGATTCCATGAAAATAAGACTAAGCTATGTAGTCAGAGTCGCTGTCCGAGTCGCTGTCTACTAGCGGGGCATGAGCCGGCTGCTTCTTCAATCCACTGGAGGGATACCAGCCAACCACGCCTATTTTTAAAAGTTGGCATAAAATATTTTCTCTACATCACTTTTACAAAGGGTTCCTCGTTCATTGGATTGTACCAGAAATCGTGGCCGAAGGGTATGGCACCTAAGGTTTTGTCAATGTCCTCCTGCCCATACTCTTTTCTGCGCCACTCTGTACTCTGTTCGCGAATCCACTGGCTGAAGATACCGTAGGGCTGCAGCAACACATTCACAACAGAAGAGGGAGCACAATCGAGATATGAATCATAGGTGAAACTATGAAAGAGGAACACTTGCACCAAATTGGGATGACGCCATTTGGCGATAATTGAGCGCTCATGCTCATAGTGGGCTGGGTCGAGGTGCTCAATGCAATCGAAAGAGCGTCCTGGGCCTCCATCATATTCGGGAATATAAACCTGTTTGCCGCTAGCAGTCCATCCATAAGTGAGGGGAATTATTGCTGATGGATCGCTGATGGCCAAGATTTCAAGACCAGTGCAACCAATGAGAAAGTCACGAAATTCTGCTGTCTCAAACCATGCATCGGCAATTCCAACGAGGGAGGGGCGCTCAATCTAAAAGGTTGTCAGTAAATAGACTCTGCTGATATGGTTCAATACACACCTTGGAGTCTTCAGTATCTGTACACAATATCCTCAACTTTTCCAATGTATTCTCCTGCCGCCAGGACCGTAGAGTACGCACCAATCGGTCATCGTCTAACGTGCCGTAGCGCACGGTGATATCCTGCAGTCGCAAGTTTTGAAAGCTTGCGGTGTCTTTGGGCAATGCATTCATATTGATATCCAGGCCAATAACGTTCGCGAATGAGTATCGGCGTAGGGCAAGGGATTTTCGCTTGCGCCCTGACCTAAGGATTTTCTGGCTCAGCTTAATGCTGCAGAGAAGCTCTTCCACCTGGAAACCATTAGTGAGTGTGTAAAAGCAAGGGGCGCGAGACGCACGCCTCTGTCGTAGAAGCGAAGGCCTAGCCGAGGCCTATAATGGCCATACTGATCCAACAGGGTCGAGCTACGCTCCAGCAGAGAGAAAAGTTTGTCGCGACTTAAGGATTGGAACACAAATTCCCTCATAATCGCCTTGAGCTCCGGAGGCGCTAGTACGTAGGGCTTGCAAATGCGGCACCTTTCCTCCCACAACTCCGCTTCAGCTTGCTTTGTTCACATGATTAGAAACGACGACTATCATCAAGGGCATACTTACTTTACGCCGCAAATGCCGAAGAAAAGTTGTAGAGGATACCCAAGCACCGCCGCCACAAGAAGTACAATCGCACCACTTGAGTGGACTGCTTCTTCGTCGAGAACGTTTGGTTGCCATTGGTCTTGGGAGTACGGAAAGAGGATGACCACGTGGAATGTCGGCGATGCGGCACCCGTGTTAGCGGCAGTAGATGATAGTAGAAGATGAGATTGAACTGTAGCTACAGGAAAAATACAATGGTTTATATACTACAGAAGGTTCCAAGTAAATAAGTGTCCATGAGTCATATGGAAAGTACTAGTAGGTCCGTGAAGATGCGCCACTGTGGCGCTGAGTAAGCGGCGGGCCGGATCTCGGTCGGCTTGTTCTTCCTCCAACAACGCGAAAGCCATCTGAACTCGATATCAAATCCTTCCTTCGTGCCCCTGCTTACTACGCTTATGTGCGAGACTCCTACCCATGGCACGAGCCCATCATGATTAACACGGTAGATCCTAGCTCAAGAGCCTTCAAGGACAGTGTGAAACCAGCTCTAATCAGGAATGACCAAAACATGCGAAAGCAACCATACGAATCAATGACATCCGATATAAAGTGATGCCCTCGCTGTAGGATCTATATCCCAGGAAGCTGACAAAGGGCTCAGAAAATGCACTTCCGCGTATTTCGGTAAATCTAAGTTTCCGACTGCGACATGGCTTTCAGTGGCAGATATAACGAGTTGATTGCTTACATTGCCAGCCACCTTGTTTTTGCGTTCGACGGCATTCCTGTTCTACCGGATGTCTGATTGCCATGTGAGTGTCCATCACAGGATGAGGAGGGAACGCTTGGCAGAATCACCTTCAACTCATGCATATAAGCCAACATGGATGCGCGAAACACAAACAGCACCACCATACAGCGGGAAGGCTGCAGTTTGCTGAGGGAAGACACTCATTTTGTTCAATTCACGCAACCTGTTGAATCCAATGAAGTCGGGGTGAAACTATTCAAAGTAATGAAGGAGAAATATGACACCGTCATGACTCCCGTCAACCGACATGTTTTTGTGATGTGCTGCCAGTCGATCGTTTGCGCGAGAGCTCATAGTGATACCGAGGTAGCAGTTCTCAATAGAACGCGTTCATTGGCGGGTGTAAGCTATAGCGCAAGATTTTGTCGCCTCCGCTTTTAAACAATTAGTTTGGAGAACGTTCAGATACTTGCGGGAGGAGCAACCTATATTCATCTTTAGCAAGGGACAGGCCAACAACCAAGTAGTGGCGCATTCAAATTTCTGGACATTGAACGAGATGGTAGGAGTAGTAAGTATGGAAGGATGAATACAGTGCGCACTGCGCAGCAACATTAGACAGGTGTGGGACAAAACGGAACGCGAATATGACCATTTCTTCCGCTACTGGTCGTCATAAAATGTCGGCTTCATGGCAGCGTGAATCGACCTGTTGGATGTAAGTGATCAAGGTCGCGAAAAAGGATTTGTGGCTGTGGTCGGCATCTTCAGCACGGCAAAAATGCTCCGTTCCTTGACTCCGCTCGATCACATTTGTCAGCGGGATTCTAAATTCTCACGAGAAGCATTTCTTGTATCTTGCGGCCATGTCTTACTCTTGCATGGAGCAGATTTTGTAGTTGCAAGGCGAGTAGTATTTGTAGTTGATGGTAGCACGTTGTGATTTGTGCATACAAACTGTCGCGAGTGCATCGGTCCTATTTTGGTTGATCCAGTTCGTGAAATGAAGTTCTCAAGGGAAGAGTTTCGCTTGTGGTCATTGTGCTGTGCAGACAGACTAATGTCGCAGCCATCGTTTAATGAGAAGAAGGGTTTGAATGCCGATTTCTTCTTCAAGAGTGTAGTACGCATGTCGACAAGTCTTGGCACATTTGTGAAATGTATAGATGTCAGCTCTAAAGAGGATTGGGAGGCGTTGGATCATACGCCATCGCAATCTACGCTAGAACGTGCGACGGTACACTTTCGTATGGCCGCTTTCGTACTATGACTGATGTTTCTCCGTCTGGGTTCATGCAACGCATAGTACTAGATGAAGCTGTTGGCATGACTTGGAAGACGTGCTTGATCTAGAGCGTTAAGGATTGTCAAAGAATGTCAGCCATGTGTTTGAATTCATTCTAGTCACGTCGGTATCATGATTCACGGTCGTTGCAATGCGAAATGTTGAAGAAGAAGAAGAAGAAGACAAGTCAAGAATTAGGAAAAGTAGGTAGAAGGCGGCACGAGCTCCTCATTAAGTAGGAACGATTATCTTCCTACTCATAGAGGCTGGAAATCGAGACTACTCCTCATCAGGAACGGCCGGCCTTGCTATGTGTCCAATGTCGACGTCCGCTTCATGCGCTAAGTATTCACAGAGATATATCCGCCTTCAACAACGTTGCTGCGCGCCTAGTTAGGAACTGAAAGCTCCGACTCCAACATAAGAATCGGTCACCAAAAGGAAATCAGAAGCAAATAAATTTAGAATCGGCGGTCACAATGCTACGTTATGGTATACGGTCTCGTTGTCGCCGTCGTCACCGTCACCCGTAGCCAACGGAGGCAGTGCGCCGCGTATCCGTCTCTTCCATGTCCAAAGCACCAGCAGAGAAGCACCGCGCTTCGGACGTGGGAGCTCGTACTGCTTGTATAGCTCAGTGACTTCGAACCTCAGTGTGGCTGCTAATAGCTTCTCCTGCAAGATCATTGCTTTGGGCTCCTCGGTGGAATCAAGATCCCCGCAAAGTCCTGCCATCGGACCTAAGGCCGCCAATTCCACAGCGATTTTCCGAAGTAGTTCGTCTCTCAGTCTGCGTAAGTCTTCCTCGGCCTTGCAAAGAAGAACGGCGTGCTCCGGCATGTCCACTTGAGTGCCACATAGTTGGCACCACGAACGGCTGGTAGCTGTAGTAGTACATAGCGTGGGTAGTAACATGCGGTCCAGGGTAGAGCTCTGCGGTCCGCCGGAGGTTGCGCGCGCCAAATTCTGAGCGCGGCGAAATGGAACGAGACGGGCTGAAGGTTGGATGCGCCTCGCGCTCGCATTCACATCCGTGAAGTGGAGGCATGCGCCAGTAATATCCCGCGATAGGCCAAAATGAATGGGATGACATGTATGGCATTCCGACAGGAAGCAAGTGCAGCGGAGCAGGGGCCAAGATAACTGTTGTGAACGTAGGAGAGAAGTAATTGTAGAAGGTGGGGAGGAGGAACGGTATGACAGCAGAGCGATGGTTGCGAGCGAATGAAGCATTTGGAAAGGCGTTGGGTTATGTGATTAGCTATAAGGAAGGTGTGGCATGGAGGCGGTTTATGGCCATGGCACTTTCGAGACTCCTAATAAGTCAATGAGTAGGCGCGACAAGACTGGAATGAATGGTGGGACTTGATTATGCCTGAGAAAGTAACAACCGCCCACGCGCCGCTTTGCGGGCAGACTAGGCAACACGTGAACACATGCGTTTGAGACTCGCTTTTCGGTGAGGTAGGTAAGTCCAAATTTCGCGTGTCACGTCCGCGGTATTCGCAGAGGCGTTGGATGAGGAGTTCAAGGGTGATGGCTGCATGCAGCTGGGAAGAGAGGAAAGCACAGAGGAATCCCGAACTGAAGATTAGATGTGGGGGGGGGGCGTGGCCAGAAGGACAGGCCATGTCGCTCACGCTTCGTCGCACGATTGAGCGACGGCAAGCTGCTTTCAGCGTTTTTCCTCGTGTAATCTGTCCATCTACGTTTGCCGCTTTTACGGACATGGGCCTAGGTTGGAGCCTGGGCTTGAGGTTTGTGAAAGCTCAATGTTCCTTACGGGAATCGGTTGCACTGTCCGTGTGAGCACGCATCGGGGTTGATTGTGTTCGCTAGCGCAGCAAAGATGATGCTGTACAGATGACGTGAAAATTCGTTTCGGGGTCACTGTGCCGCTCGCGAAGTTTCTTTGGTTTGCAGGGTTGTCAATGTCAGATGAGTCTTCTTGAGGTGTCGGCACCGGTGTTGTCGCTGTTTGACACGTAACCCCTCCTACGCAGTGTAGGTGAGATCTTTCGAGAGGTCGAGATCATCGTTCGTGCCGTACGGCCGATACGCGGTCGTGAGTACCAAGGTACGGTGGTTCTGAATGATGTGGCCTGACTTACGTTAAGGGAACGGAACCCCAAATATTTCATGAATTGAATGGAGCGGATTGATGTCACGATGGGCTGGATGGTGCGGAACGACAGGCGCTTTTTCCATCGAATTCATCCGATGGCTGAAATAATTGTATTTCGCTGAGAGAGCAGGTTCAAGATGTATTCCTACTAATGGGCATAGATTACTCCTTTGCTTGGAGTAAGAGAAAGGGGAAGATCATTGTATGTGTGCGTGGCGTTGCATATTTCACGGCTTGGGCGTATGGGCGAAGCGCTTAATGGCTTCGCAGGGGCGCTGATTGTGCAGCAGGGTGGTCATGTAGTGTGAGAGTCCAAGATGCGGCGTAGTTAGGCGCCAACCCAAAATGATGGAGCGAACGGAGTAAGTACGCGGCGAACTCGAGAAATAGTTTGCCACGTGGGTAAAATGCGCAATGGCGAAGCCATGTGGGTAGAATCCTCAAGTGCGATGGCACGTTACGGTGCGAATTCCGTGCCGGATTGCAGGGGTCGAGTCGTCGGCGACATTTGGGGGATCGTTATGGTAATGACCCTAATAGAGGACAAGCGCTCTGCTGCATCCATATTTTGAATGGTCCTTTTTTCTAAGTTCGCTGAGCTTTGTGTACGTGCTACTCTTGCCTCTAACGCCTCTGTTTATCGCGCATGTCGTGTAGGGTCGACTGGAGGCTGGGGACCTGGGCATCCTTGCGGACGTGAAGCGGACCTTAATTCGGTATCCCTTCCTTGTGGGCAATGTCGCAAAAGTGGCGGCTCGTTTGGTTCGCTCGCCAAGATACGTCAAGGACAAAGTCATTCACGAACGGGTTGATGTCGTTTTTCAGGTCTTCGCCGAGCAGCTCCATCTCGCGTATCGTTCCGGTCGGCGGGACCTGCGTGCTTTTTTCCCCACCTTCGATATTTTCATGGACGCAGATCAGAACGTCCGAGACATCTTCAGCGTAGTAGCGCACCAATACGTGCGCTGCGAAGAACCATGCCAATTTACCCTCAATGCGTTGCGCATGTCAGCGCTCACCCTAGGAATCATGAGGGATCCGGACGCTTTGGCGCGACCAAGTGACGCGCCCGCAGTTTGGCCAGCTATCGCTGTCTACGCTTGGGTGAGGGTGGTGGAAAAACACTGGCGCGACTCTCTCCTGTTGCAGTCGGTCGTTTACTGTGCGGCGTCGCATCCCGGGAGGGAAGACCTTCTCCGTACCTTCTGTCACAACCATCCCGGTGTCGTGCACCATATCGTGGCCGAACTTCCAGTCATGCTTGGGGAATTGGTGGAGTCACCATCGACCACCGTGTTCACCAGCGTGACTTGCACACTGCCCCTGGTACAGGCCGCTATCTTGAATAGAGAAGAGGTGTGGCTTTCAGCAATGTCGTCCGCGGATGTCATTTGCTGCCTCATTAGAACGCTGCGCTTCATCTTTTCTCCTTTCATCACCAACGACTTGCAAGAAGGCGCACTGGAAATCGTTTCGCAATGCCTTAGTATCTGGCAAACGCTCCTGGAATTCAAAAATTCGAACGTGGTTGTATCGGCGCGCCACCATGGCTTGCTCCGGATAATCCGCTTTTCTCGAAAGCTCGACACGCCCCCTCCCGATATTCGTTCCAGTCTCCTCTACATCATAGCCATCTTTTGTCGTCATTCCGTGTACCCCAATGTTTTCCTGTCATTGCGTCATGACCTGTCACACTTTCGCAGGTTTCGAGTTGAGCAGGCGGCGGTATTGAAAAAGTTGGAAGTCCTAAGACAGAGGGTCAACCTGCTAGCGGTTCACGTCGCCCTGAACAAATCATTCTATCGATGTTGCAGCAACGTCAGTATGCCTGCAGTGAATACTGTCTATTTTGACTGATTTTACTATAGACGGAGTGCGAAAAAGCGAATCCCAGGTTCCGATGTTCGCGCTGCAAACTCTCCCTTTACTGCAGTGCATCTTGCCAGGAGCTTCATCGACGGGATCACCGCGTGTTTTGCAAGCGCGAAACGTCGAGTTTTGAAGTGTGTACGTGTACTAAATGTTCACATGATGAAGGCGGAGCACTGACATGTTGAATTAGACGCTCGCATGTCGGACGCGCGCGATGAGCGTTGGCTTTTTAATTATTTTGCCGGCTTCATGATGGAATACCTTCATTTTTCTGAAAGTAAAGTGATTGCTGCGCGCGCGAATTACGCAGAGCAGCATGGCGGTGTATCCTTCGAAGACCTCCTCATAGTGGTTGACATGTCTCTTAATGACGAGCTGTCATTTGTCGTTCTCGGGGCGGAAGAAAGGGACGTCATAGCATCGGCCACTGCTCGACCGTTGACCTTGCGGATGTATTACCCGCCGACGTCGCCGAAACGATTCGTTCGCTGGCGAGTTAGCTCGGTGTTTCGGAACGATTGCTGGTTCGAAAGTGTAATTTATTATGTGTAGTTTAATTTCAGTTCACTTGGTCGTTTTCACTTAGTAGCGTTTTACCAGAAGCAGGTGCCATGAAGATGTTTCGCGTTCGCCATCAAAGGTGAGAAATCGTTCGCCATGCGGCTAGGAGGTGCAAGTCCGATGCCACGTTATAGCGTTGATGTATGTTGTGAAGTCCAGGGGCGACTGTTATGGTATTAGTATTAATAGTGGAGAATTGATTTGTGTGGTCGGTATCTCGAATGCAGCGCTCTTCCAACTTTCGTTCTTTGTGTGTACGTCACATTTCTTCTTCGTAAAATTTCTTTTTCACGAACATGTTATGTAGACTCGCCTGGGGCGCGGAGACGTGGGCGTTGTTCGCGAAGTGAAGAGGATGTTAGTCCTGCATCCGTACCTTTTGGGCGAAGTCGTTGGAGCGATATCTCATTTGCTTCTCTCGGAGGCGTATCTCACGGACGAAGCTCTTTACGCACGCGTTGACGTTGTCTTGGACGTTTTTACGGAGCCGCTCATTGTCGGACATCGTTCAGGCAGACTCAACTTGGCGGCATTTTTTCCCAATTCTATTGGGCTCTTCGAGGCGGATCGCGCTGTGCACAAGGTGTTTAGTGTGGCGTGTCAGGAATATGTTCGTTCTGACGAACCACGCACGTTTATCATCAACCTCCTCAAAAATTCAGCGCTCGCGACCGCCATTATCATGCAGTCGGACGATCTGGCAGCACGAAACGATTGTCCGAGTCTAGCGGTCGACGCTTGGATAAAGGCGACAGAGCTATTTCGTGGAGACTCTGTTTTATTGCAGGCTCTGACTCATTACCCTTTATGGCATCCGGACGTGAACGTTTTGCTCGTTCGTTTCTTTGATGATCATCCTGGCAGTGTAGAACGTATCGTGGCGCAAGCTGTCAACATGCTTCGCTCACTGTTGGAACTCCCGTCGAACGAGCTGTTTGGCAATCTGATTTGCACTTTGCGCATTGTAATAAGTGCTTCCTCGTATGGAAAAGATCCTTGGTTCTCGGTTATGTCGTCCCGCAAGATCATTCGATGGCTCATCCGGGCGCTACGGTTTTGCGTTGGCCGCTTCATCACGGACGAATTGAAGGAAAGCGCGTTAGCGTTGGCTACCCAATGTCTCGACGTTTGGGAAAGGCTTTTGGAGTACAAGCCTTTGAACGTGCTTGCCTCGGCTCATCATCATGGATTGTTGCAGATTGTTCGCCTTGTTTCGAAATTCACACCGCTTCCATCGGACATTCATGGATCTGTGCTACGAATCCTCAACAGGATGTTTTACTACTGCCTCTACCCATCTGTCTGTCTGTCCCTCTTCGGGGACTTTGCACACAGCGCTAGCTAGTGTGGTTTTACAACCAGCGTCGTTATCAGTGGGGCACAGGGAAGTAATGCGCGCGCTGCAGGCTTTAATTACACGCCTTGAATACTTGGTGTTTTCACTAATTTTACTACGTATACAGTGCGGTACCGATAATCCGAAGCGGCGTTGTTCTCGATGTAGACTTTCACTGTACTGCAATGTTCCGTGCCAGAAACTTGACCAAAACCGACATTCTGAGTTTTGCAAGCTCGACGTGTCGGGGTTAGATGTGTGTACGTTCCGCCCATGTTTATGTGCCGTACGCCGACATGGATGCAGATGGCCGTATGTCCGATGTGGCCGACGAACCTTGGCTGTTGAGGTATTTCACAGGGCTCATTGTGGAATATCCACGCTTTCGGGAAGTTGAAGTTGTGCGCGAGCGGGCACAATATGCACGGCAGTATGGCATTGTATCTCCCTCTGACATTGTGTTGGTGGTTGATCTCAGAGGTGTTTGGGAAGATGTGTCGTTTAACGTCGCTGGTCCGCGAGAGCGCGAGCTCATAGCTATAAGCACGCCCAAACGTTACACTTCCGCGGTGTATTATCCTGCGACGTCTCCGAAAATATTCGTTGGGTGGCGTGTCGCGTCGGTCTTTCAGAGGAGTTTCCTTTTCGAAAGTGTCATTCATTATGTGTAGTGTCAGAACTGGGTGAAGTGTGTGTATCAAATCTGCTTTGGACCATCAGTTGTGATTGATTGTTGTAAACGTTTTGACACGCATGTAGCGTTTTGCCAGAATGTGCTGTTCAATGGGTTATGCAGGGTTATTTCAAGGCGTGCCGTACTTTTAGCTACAAGTGCTTTCATTTGGATGGGAATCTTAACTTCTCATTTCCTTCATCATGGTCTCTGACTTCCTTTATCGTCGCGTCGTCAATCATGGCTAATTGCTCATCGGCTTCCCGAATAGCAGCAGTTTGTTGACGATGAACAACGAGATACGCTAAAACAAGTCATGAACGGTTTGCAAAACGGGTGTGTGGAGATCGCACCTAAACCATTCTTGGTGTAGTATCGCGCCACTGCCTCAAACGCTTTCCAGTTTGTGTCGGTGGACCACATTCCCAACGCGGCTCTAAGAACGGCGGCGTAAGTAGCATTGTTACACCAGCGTGCTACCCTCTTAAAGTCATTTCCGTTCCTCACGCCGCATTTAAGCAAGACGCCGTGGATGATTTTCCCATCGCAAGGAGCCAGCATACGCTCAAGATCCTTGGAGATGGCTACTTTGCCGCGTTGGCTGCGTGCACGGCGATAAGTGCTTTCCACGTGAGTGGCAAGAAATCTGGTCAAGGTTAGTCGGGAGCGGAAGGCCAAGTCACAGCGCTCGCACCTCTGCGCGAGTTCGGACACACAAGCCATGGAACCATCCTCGACAAACTTGTCGGTTGGCCTCAATCCCAGAGGTTCCCGACGGATGATGACGTTCAACATGAAGGAGGAATGGGCCTTCTTGCGACACAAGCAAAGTGTCAAATGCGACGACACTTTCAGGGTGCCTTCAGGAAGGATTACAAGCCTTGGTTCCTGCAGGGTCGGCTACTTATGCATCGTCACGTGATGTAGTGCGGTGTCCGTTGAGGAGGGAGCGCTGACAGATGTTCTTGGGGTGCCCACAACCAGGGTTGCCTCATTTTGTTTAAAAAAGAGCCAGCGAGATGTTCGCATCATTACTTGTGCATATCGACTATGAGCGGGGTAGGCGACTTTAACATCATCAATGGACGGACGCATTGTGGCTAACGTTGGTTGTATAGGTGTCGCTGTGCAAGCGGTCTCGCGCATCGGATAATTCGCCGGGAACACCGAAACGGCGGAGGACTTTGTCACGGTCGTGTTCGATTAGTCCAGTGGTACGAATGTTCCTTACGTCTGGGTTGGTGATTGGTACTTATAAACGGACAGCATGAAGGGCGAGACTCGTTTCTTGAAGACCCGGAAACGACAAATGGACTGGAGCGTCAAGCCATCGTATTCGTGCCGTACGCTTCTTACACGGAATTAGTGACGTGCGCGTTGCTTAATAGCTTTGGCCTAGCTATCAACACACGCTATAACTGCTTGGTTTGCACAACGTGTCGAGTTTGCGTTCCCAGCAGCAAATCACCGCTAGAACATCACTTTCGCGACAATCACAAAGGAGGTGGTTTTCTTTTCAGAAAGGTTTCTATGGTGCTTGACCGTGTAGATGGTCTTTGTTCACCATATCCCAGCTTGGACTACCAGGAGCCAATTATTCGCACCGTATTTCAGGGACTGGATGTGTCGCAAGACGGATATGGATGCCCGCTCTGTTCGCTGGTCATGGGAAGTCGTGAAGCAATTGAAAAGCAGCATCGAAAAATACGCCACGACGGTCTTCCGGCGTACTCTGCGATATATCCCGTCAGCTACCAGAGGTTGTCCAAGAAAAGCGACCATCCTGCGTTTCGAGTGGAAACAGTATTGGTGGAGGAGCGCGACGAGGAAGTTCGACAGGACTGCGCAAGTGCGTTGTTGGAACGACTGCGCGCGCACAATCCTAGTGCAGTATATCGAGGAGATCTGGATTTACGACGAGTGGACCCCTTGCTTACTGTGACGCGATGGCATGATTTGGTTGGATCGCGCGAGCCAGGTCCTCTCATCCTTCAGATCGCGCTTGCGCCGAAGACGCACCCCTTTCATCAGTTAGCGTGTCGGCTTGCATCGTATTTTAGCATGTGCACCAGCCTCCTAGAAATGACAGAGCACCTGGTACTGCAATACTTGAACAGTGATGACCCGGATCAGGAGTACGTGGTTATTTCAATACTGTTTTTGGAATGTGTTTTTTGATGAAAGTGTCGAGCAGTGGTATTAACAATACGCCCTTGGAGCGCCACCATCAACATGACTCTACACTGCAAAGTTATGTTCTACCTATCAACCATCTTCTCTGCGCGCTACTCTTTCAGCCATCATCCGACGACACGCGCGGCTTATATCATGTCTACCCCTCTTCATCAACCCTCTCTGCAGCGCTCGCCACACTCCGGGGCACCCTTTTACGCAACGCACAGCAGAATGTGTTTGACAAGTCCGTCCATGCGGTTTTCAAAGCGTTGTGGCATTGCTCCTGGCCGATGACCACCGGAGATCGTTGGAACGATCCTACGTGTTGCTTCGTGGGATTCTACGCACTTTGCGAAGGAGGCAACTTTAAGCGTGCTGTCGAGGTTACCCCATACCTTGCACGCATTATGCGGGCGATTCAGCTTGTGACGCTTCGCGAGATTCATCTACTGGCGGATGCACGGACGGAAACTCGGGATCGCTTGGAAATCATGAAGGATCTTCACCGTTGGGTTAGAGGCAAGGAGCTGAGTACGTTTGGGGACTTGTTCCGTACTCAAAAATGGGCAAGTACTCTTGCGCGTGCGACGATGTCCTTTCCAAGGGTATGGTGGACGGATATGATCAAATTCACATCTATGCACTACAACTCGAATGCTATTTCGCTCCATCAGTTTCGGGACATCCTGCTGAATTTGCAGAATGATGCGGAATCTCAGTGGGCTAAAGTGACGTTCAAGACTGGTGTCCGCGTTGCTTGGACTGGGATCCTTCATGATAAACTGCGCGAAACGCAGCCGGGTTACTGCTTCTTGGACGACTCGCGAAATGCTGTGTTCGCAAAACATAGGGAATCTCTGTGGAATGCTATTATGCTCGACACGCAAGGGCATGCACAATTTTTCAAATGTGATGGTCAGGTCAATGTGGTCGGCGTACGGCAGTGGTTACTGGACTTGCGCCATCTCGAGGCCATTGTTATGGTGGGCATACATCTTGGTGCTGGCGGGCCAGCGCGAGGATCTGAGGTTACGTCCATGCAAATGAGGAACACCACGACACGCGTTCGCAATTGCTTTGTTTTGGGAAACATGGTCGCTATAGTCCGGCAATATCTCAAGTCAACACACCTCAGTGGCCACGACAGTGTTGTCCCGAACGCTGTTGACTGCTACTTTGCGGACATGCTGATTCAAATCCATGCGCTTGCTCGTCCCATTGCGTCTCTGTTGTCGCCTATTGCGTGTCCAGAATGTCCTTCAGCCGAGGCGGACTATTGTGACATGCTGTTCATGTCGTTTGGGAGGCCGTTTGAATCACGTCATCTCGGAGAGAAATTGGCTCATGCATCGGCCCAGGTGCTCGGTTGGGAGATGGGCATCAATGCTCATCGTCATATTTTCATTGCGTTCCACCGTAAACAACATCCCTTACTCGCACAAGAGGAAGACAATCCCGACATTGATTGTATCTCAGCGCTTCAATCAGGACACAGTCGCTCAACAGAAAATCGTGTCTACGGCTTGTCCTCCACCGTCATGGAAGGCGCGGAAGAAGATTATATGGCTGTTTTCCTGGAAGTTTCTGTGGCTTGGCAGCGCACTTTGCGTATTGTTCCTGCTGGACTAAACTTGAGCGCTGCACAATCGAAGTGCACGGAATGGGATAATCTCGTGCGCACTGGCATCATAGTGATGCCGGCTTCGCACACGTCGTCAACTGGCGGTGGCGATGTAACTCCTTTAGTGCATGAAATGTTCGACTATCAGAAAACCAATACGGCTACTACGCACCATCAGCTGTCAAAGGTACTTTCCCAACTGCAGGAACAGTCGCAGACAATCCGTGTACTTGGGGATGCGATGTTGCGAATGTCGACCCAGTTGCAGGATATGCAAGGATCCTCACAGTGCAAGTATTTTTTGGTGTGCGTGTTGTATGTCTACTGAATTTGTCTCTTTGCTCAGTAGTCTTGTCTTCGCCATGCGGAAATTCGCTGCCACAGAGTAATGATAACGTGTTGACGGCGACGGATGGTGCTGGAGGACGGCGACCGCTGCAGAGTATGGAAGCAGATGCATATTGCGATGGACTTGCGCCATGCGTCCTTGATGAACGCGTTGCTTCATGTGGAACGACATCATCACCAAAGGATACCCAGTGTGCAATGATTCAAGAACGTTACACTACGCAGCCTATTGCGGTAGATGACGGACTCCAGATGCTTCGGGCGCTTCTGAAAGATCGCAATGCTGTGTGGCGCAGCGATGATCAGAGGAATTCGTTGGTTCACCTGCTTGATCTCAGGCAAGACGTTGTTATCTCTATGGCGACAAATGCTGGAAAGTCTGTGATAGCGGTGCTCGCTGCCGAAGCTGCTCCTGGCGTTACGGTGGTCGTGGTACCGTATGTTGCTCTGAAACGGGATTGGATGCGACGACTAGATGCGATGGGAGTGCGTTATGAGGTGTTTAACAGTTCTCAGGAGTCACCGAAGCAGGCGCCGTTGTCGGGCCAATGCAAGCTATGTATCGTGACAGCGGACGTGGCTTCGTGGCCTCGTTTCCGGGCTGCGCTATCAATGTTAATGACCAAGGGCCATCACATTGTGCGCTTCGTGTTCGATGAGGCGCACGTCTTTTTCGCAGAAACCACGTACCGGAAGGCGCTTCGTTATCCTTTTATGCTGCGTGCGACTTTTCCGGCACAGGTGGTTTTGATGTCAGGAACATTACCACAAAGCGCACTCAGCTTTTTGTCGGACCTTTTCATTCTAAAAGGACCTGCCATGGTACGCACGCATTCGTCACGGGTCAACATTGAATATCGCATTGCGAGAGCAGCTTCGGAAAGTTACATGCACGAGCGCGTTCGTCAAGTCATCGAAGAGTCTGACATTGGGGACGTTGCTCTTGGAGACCGATACCTTATATTCGTTCCGTTTGTGAATTTGGGCAGGGAATTGGCGAAACAACTGAACCTTGAATTCTACCACGCTGTACACTCCACTGCGGGCTCTGGACCAGACGAGGAGCAGCTCGGCATTTTAAGTCGTTGGCGTGCGGGGACACCTGCTGGTCTGGTTGCAAGTGGCGCGTTGACAGCTGGCCTTGATGAGCCTCACATTCGGGCAGTGATTCATGCCGGGGACCCTTACAATATGGTGGCTTTCGGTCAGGAGTCTGGACGTGGCGGCCGAGACGGAAAACGATGCGTGTCCGTTATAATTCCCTTTCCAAAAAGGAAACCTATACAGGACGCTGGTTTAATTGAAGGTCAACCTGACCTTCAAGGTGTACAGGCATTACGCGACCATCTACGTCCGGCGACTGCTCACACGGGTCGAAACGCGTGCCTTCGATTTAGGCAGCTTTCACATCTCGATGACGACGCGTATACGTGTCACGAATACAATCATGCATTGTGCCAAAGTGCGTTTCTTCTTTTTACTCGTTATTCTTGCGATGCTTGACGCTTGCATTCGTGAAGGTTGCAAAACGAGCGCTTCTCCTCCAACTCCAAATCCGTCCTTGATGCAGGAGCAGTATCCTGCGCCTCTTGTTACACACGTTCAGATTTTGAATGAGGAGCAGCTCTCGAGAACGTTGCAGGACAATTTCTCGTCGCAGACAACACTTGCTGCGTTGAAAAGTGGACGTGTCATTTCAGAGCGTGGTGAAACCTCGGCAACGTGGTTGGAAATGTTGGCGTTCGGAGGTGATTGTTGCGGGTGGTGTATCGGCCATGGCGAGTTTCAACATCATTATCCAAGCGAAGAACCTGGTTGTCCGCTTATGGATGCGGATATGCTAAAGCGGTTTAATACTATGCGAAGGGCATTCAACTTCCCCTCGAAGGTGTGCTGTTTCTCGTGCGGGGTTATCACGAACGGCAGGAATGAGCTCCATCCGGATTATGTCAAGGGCGGAAATCACTGTTTGCATAAGAATTTTGTGATTCCTCTAGCTTTTTATGTGTCACAGCGCCTTACGTCGGACCTTATCGACTTTGCTGGCGTCGGTCCTTCAGCAGATCCGTGGCAATTCGGGAATTGGGCCAGTTTGGCGAACGATAGAGCGGAGAAGACAAATTTGTTTATGACAGTGTACTGGTACTACAAGACGAGGATTCTGAATGTCGTGTAATTGGTGAAATATATGCCGTAGGGATGGATCCCAAAGTCGTGGAGGACAGGCAAGATGTTGCTTGTTATCGTTAAAGTGGTCGAAGGTTTGGAAAAGGCGAAAGATTTGTGTGTCCACAGTTCTTTACATTAGTCATACCAGTGTAATATGTCCGCCTGGGATTTGACGGTGAAGAAGCGTGTTACATGCAGCTCCTTTGTTAAGCATCATTCATTCTACTGACGTTGGCGTCATAATTGATATATAGCGGCGGCGGGTTAATAATTCATTCGCATGACGTAGATTCTTTTGGAGGAGAGAGACGTCGGGAAGCGGATGAACGGCGCTACGACGGAGGATGCACACGGAAAGAGATGGTGGCAAGAACTAAGGTATATTTAGGAGTAGATACAGACTAAATACTGACAGAATGGTAAATAAATATAAACGGTAATGTGGCGTGAGGCGGGCAGGGCGCGAGAGATGGCGGGAATGATGTGGCTGACGAATCTCCTTCCCACAGATTCCGCGTAAATTAACGAAATAGCTAAGGAAATTACACACCGCTTGACCGTGTAAAGTATAAAACGACATGTACAGGGAGACACTGGCCACGGATGCGTCAAAACTCTGTGAAGATAAAACCTTCTTGAAGGCAAGTTATTAGTGACAAACTTATCAGTCGCTTGCACGGAAACGCTGAGCAGATAAGCCGTTGAAAATGGCTGCCCGACGTGTATAGGGCTGGTGAACCGCAAGTCGAACACTTGCATGGCTCAGGAATCGCCCAACGATGGGTCACCAACTCGGAAGCACCGGGCCAAGAAAGGCCGAAGCATCGGAACAACGTGTGGACGTTTACTCCTGTGAGTATAATCACACCACCATTCTATCGTCAAGTTTTCAGCACCACGTTTTAAACCGTTATTGGCCGAGTCACGTATAATGGCCGCTGCGTCCCTATTTTTCTATTTACCTACGCCTGAAATCTGAAACTCTTACGATACCCGGCCACACTGGGGTTCAATGTATTAGGACACATCCTGACTCTTTCAAGACAGGCAACAGCACAGCGAGTTTACAAGTCCCAGAACAACTCAATAAAACTCCTTTTTTATTAATGTGTTCCGAGCTCCATGTCACTCACATGTCTCTGGGAGGCTGATACAGATACCCGGAGATGAACTGAGCAATTTTACTTTTTTAGCAAAAGAAAGACGTGCAACTGAATATGTTCTTCAAGAAACTCTGACATGCGGATATGGTGCTCATTTCTTCCGAATCCTTAATAGTGATAACATTGTTTCCTGAAACTGTTAAGGAAGACAACATCCATTGCACAAGCAACAATACCAAACTTCAAAACGGCTGCTCTGCCAGCACGTCATCGACATCTACAACCAACTCATGCTTCGCCTTCAACTCGGCTGTGAAATACGCCTTTCCTCCTGACACACCTCGCGTCTTCACCATCTTCGAGATCAAATCATACGCCGATGGTCCGTCGCATCGCCGCACCTTACAGACGAATGTCCTCTTCTCCGTGTATACCAATAGATCGCCGTTTCGATTATTTGCAGCTGTCGGGAAATCTGGGAACGCATTACTATGCGGTACCTGCACCTTTATGATAAGGCCCTTCTGCAAGTTACGCGGCGTGTGAGCTCCGCGATAATGCGCAGCTGGCATCGCCGGGGCAGGAATAGTCATGCTGTCCGTAGCAAAACTGGCAGTGGGAACGAGCATGGAGTGCGGGTCATAGAATGGCTTGAGTGTCACCGTGATGCGTTTATGACAGTTAACTTTATGTGCAGGCCAATGCGAGCCTAAACGGCATGTCAGTGGAGAACATGTCATAAGGCGAGTAACGTACGCTGACAAGACATGGAGCAATAGCGGACGGTGTGGCATTGGCTGCATATCTTGAGAGACAGATCCCGCTTCGAGCAGTAATCGCATGCATCGTTATCCATCGGCCTCATGCCCACACTCCGTTTCCGCATGCATCGTTGCACTGCCGCGGTCACTTCTGAACCGCATTCGATTTGGATGTTGCGCGGTGTGACGCCGTCTGCATCAGCAATATCGATGTCGGCCCCAAACTCCATGAGAAGGTCGATGAGCGGGATGACGTTTTGTACGAACGCGTTTAGGAGCGGTACCACTCCGAATCGGTCTTGCTGATTAGGATTTGCCCCACACTCGAGGAGGCGGCGGCATAGGTCGATACGCGGAATCATGGTACCGTGACTGAGTGCCGTATATCCGAGGATATCCGGCAGGTCTACAGGCGCCCCGCATTTGACCAGATATTCGAGCGTTTCGATGTGGCGAAGCTTAGAGGAGTCTCCGCCGCGTGTTGGGGGTCGGATGCGCTGTGCGCCAGCCATGACGAGAGTAATATATCCGAACTTGTAGGGTGTCTCTGTTCCTTCAAGATTTGGACCCGCTCCAGCCTCCACTGCCTACATATTGAATGAGACAAGCCATGAGCCAGGCTAAGGCGTCGTCTACCTTCATGACATCCTCTACCATTCCCCAGTAGCAGCAGTACCCAAAAAACGAGAGCATAGATGCTCTAAACGTTAATGAGTTGTCCGCATAAAGATTGCGTAGCCGTTCGCCTTGCATGCCGATGTTAAGAAATTTCGCAGGCTGGTCGATGAGCGATTGCATTTCTTTTGTTACTTTGAGTCCTCCGCTGCCATCGCCTCTGTGCGTTCTTTGCGTAGAGAACTGTTCGTAAAGAAGTTGTGACATCCCGAACGAAAATGAGACTACTAGAGGAGAGGGAACTCAACTCGGTTACCTGTATGTTAGCTGTTTATAAGTGGAATCTACATTGTGAGTACGCTTGTACTGTACCTGCCATCAAAAGCGGTGGTCGGTAAATCGCAGCGGAGAACACCGGCAACAAATTGAGGCACTATGGTAGTGTTGCCGCGAGTCGAGGTCGAGCTGCCTCGAGTTCGGTGACCCTGTAAGCTTGGTTGATCAAGTCGAGTCGAGTTACCGATTTGCAACCAAGCTGCCTCGAGCTGATCAGCCAAAACGGGCAAGTCGGCATGGCGGCACCAGAGGGCTGCTATGAGCATTAGCGGAGGATTCCACTACATACAAGGATTGTACAACACTCATAGATCCTAGATAGCATACACTGAATTGTATCAATCAAGTCTCTGCCAAACTTTGTAATATTGTACATACACAGGTCAATCTGCCTTAACTCACTCAGTGTGTTGTCATGTCAGAGAGCATTGCGAGAGTGTCTTGCTGGACATGGTCATTCATTTAACTTTGCCACAGTCAATTTAAGTTAGAAGGAATCTATGGGAGAAGTTCTGCTCCTCCGTTCAACGGACAGTGATCTTGAACGAGTTGCATTCAGCATCTGAGACTAGAACAAGGACTTGAAATCTAAGAGAGCAACTCGGGCATGACACCAGACCCTCAGGAGACAGGATTAGGTTAGAAAGAGCCTTCATGTACACTCTCGCAGTAGAATTAAAGCAAATATACGTGGATTCAGTGGTATTCTCTAGTTCGGCAAGTGTGTGGCATTTGAAACTCCGCTCCCATCACTAGTTCGCTCGGATCAGTGCACGCATCAGAGCTCTTTCCTTTTTAGTGAGCGAGGCAGTCGAGTTCAGTGCAGGGTCCGAGTTCAGCTCGAACTTGCGGCAACACTACACTATGGGAGTATATACAAAATACGTACTATTAGTCGTTTTGTATAATGACTAGAATATGCAAAAACGACTGAAATCAGCACCGATCGCAAGACGGGCTTCGGCGGAATCCCGATAACTGAAATTGGTGCAGTGCCTCCCGACGCACTGTCCGGTATGACCCAGTGAGTGGAAACACCTGAGCCAAGTGCTGGGGAGACCCCAGACCCACCAAGAAGATATATTCCCCACCACACCCGAACACCTAACCCAAACACCTAACCCTTGCCTAACCCCGAGCACTTAGGCTTCGGTTCCCGAAGCCTAAGTAGGGCGCGCTAAAGCGCGCTGAAGAGTCGCCAACCTATCCTCACCTCTCGCCTAACCAACCTAACCCTATCCTAACAGGAAAACAGCAATCCGCGCAAATTGCGCCACATTGCCGACCTCCATCCTGACAGATAAGGAAATAGCGGGGAGGGCGCACCTATCGTTCCGATTCTAGTTATTTCGAGGATAGGGCACCAATTTTAGTCATTCTTTATGGGAAAATTTATGATTGTATCAAAATAGCTGAAAGTGGTACCGAATTCAGTCCTTCACAAATAACTAATAGTACGGTTTTTGTCATCCCTCGCACTATGGCCACAAGATCCTGTTGTCTTTGCACCCCAACAACATCTAAGAACATGCTCGATTTGATCTTGACAACCTCTTGAGACGCCCCTACGCACCACTGTGTTCACAAACATCTTCCTGTATCCGCTCCTCTTATGATTTTCCCCCGAAAGCATACCAATTGCAGATGCGTGTTGGCTCAAAAGAAAGTTATTTGAACATCAATGTTGCGAAGACGATCAGCGGGTATCATTGCAGCAGCGCAACCTCAGCTATCAAATGGCCACAGGCGCGCTCACCCCAAAAAGAAACGGAATTCTTTGCCAACGTTTGAATAAATAGCAATGCCCTTACTTGACTCATGACTATAATACAAGCAGGGCCTATGGGAAAAATCCACCGTGAGCGGCCGCCATATGCGGGTATACCTGACTACCCTCCGGAAACGTCTCCCCACATACGAAGCACATATGAGTTCCGCAGATCGAGCAAGTAATGTGATTGCATCCTTCGGCGCGCTCTATGAAGCACAGGCATATTGGACAGGCTCGCACATCATGGTCTTTCACCCAGCCATCAAAATCACGGTCCTCCATCGCACAACAAGGGGAGAAGTCATGCGCTACGCCGTTGCATGTCGAACAGATGCGGCCTAAACAATCCGGACACTGCAAGATACGCCCCGGAAGGGAGTGTGGGTAAAGCTGGGGGCAGTCGGGTGTTGGGCATGGGTGATACATGTGACGATGCTGTGCGTGATACTGTGTACAGGCGGCATCAGCCACCTGTTCAAAGTCCTCGGACGTTAACAAGTCCTTTGCAGCAGCGACAGGTATCAACGCGGTGCAACGTCCCTCATTGCCGAGACACTTCAACGGCAATGGGGAAGTGGAAAGCATATACTGTGCGAGGCAACGCGCGCAGTACCCATGGTCGCAGGTGAGAACATAGGGCATGGTGGCTGTCTCGAAACAAAGTAGACATTGGGCCTCCACGCTCGAAACAGCGTCATTCTCAAATCCGTCGAGTTCTGCCATTTCCTGGAGCTCTGCTACAATGTCTCCCTCAACCTCCCCACAATTTATCCTTGATCCGTGAAGCAACACATGGCGGCGCTTCGTGTCCACATCGACTATGACATCAGGATACCGGAGCCGCAAGCGATCGAAGTATGCGTCCATGCCAGCGAAACGATCATCCCAAGGCACTACATGGCCCCTTGCCATCACCTCATACTCCCGCTTCAAAAACGAAAGCATTACGCGGTCGTCCGAACGTAGGATCAGCTCGGTATGATGGGATTTGGCATAGATTTTGATGTCTGCCATTGTATCTTGTCCTGAAGGGTAAGTCCGTGCAAACTGGGCCAAGCTCCACAAATCTTCTGCGATGAGCTGATAAATGTCGTTGCGTATCTTGAAAGTCATTTTCATGACGTGGCGTGCATCGATGGCACGACCATGAAGAGATGGCGGTATCGTTCCCCGAAAGGCCTCTGCAGCACGTGCGGCAAGGGCCGGAGAAGGAAACCGTGCATATGCACGGACAACACCATTGCGGTACGGCGGCGATACAACGTGCCAGCCAATAACTTCGTTGTCTGCAGACGCTAATTCGTAGACGGCGTCCGCCGTGGCTGAGACCGTATGCGGTGCACGTTCGTTTGCAGGGTAGGCAGCGCATGGGATCATAATGGACGGAGCGTCCCATTGAAATTCGACGGTGCAGTCCTTCAACGCACCACCAGACCACGAACGGTTCAAGGACAGTTGTGCACGTATCGTGCGATCGAACTGAACCGTATTGTCCAGCATGGCAGCCGCTTCTCGTGCATGCTTCGATTGGGCATACTGGATCATGACGTTTACAGCCTCCTTTTTTTGCGAGATATGGGCAGAGACAACGTCACCAAAGGCGGAAACGAGTGTCAATATTTGGCTTTTTTGAATGTTAGGGGGGAAGTAGTCCATGAACACGACGGTTGGCTCGAAACCGGTGTGAATGTCAGTGGCACAGAGTCCTGGTCCCAGCTTGACGTTCAGAAAACCGTGGATGAGCATCCACACAAAACTTGACTGCGCTTTGGTAGTGTCCTGTTCACATAGTCACATTTTATAGTGAAACGAGAGCAGTACTTGACGCACTTTGGTAATGTGGTCGTGCGACACATGCGCATATCTGCAAAAGATGCGATTGCACCTTCCCTTACACCAGTCCCAGCACACGCCTTCTGGGCAACATTTATCCTGGAAAACCAGAAACAAGCAAACCATCAGCGCTACTGCCAAGGACTATGTAAAATATAAATGCGAACCGTTTCATCGCATGTGGACATTCCCGCATCATCTCGTCCCAATTCCAGCTCTGCTCGTCGCGGTTGCTTAGTACAGGACATAGACGTTGATGGCGAGCCCGGCACATCCATGCCTTCAAGCGCTTGGGAGTTTTGTGATGAAGTCGACGATGAGTAGTAATGCAAAGGTGCCATTACGACCGTTCCTGATGGCCGCAACACCGGCTAATTCGGCGACTTCCACGTTCATATAACAGAAACCAAGCTGAACAAAGTCAAATGTGTCTGGACAAAATGCCATTGCATTGAAATTTATGAACATGTTGTTTTAGTGACTAAGGAATGCTCCCCTACAGAGTGCGGAGCTGGCGGGAAGTCTAAGGTTCAACTTTTTGTTTATCTCCATTTTTATTGACTTCAATAAGGTGGTCGCCGGTTCGAATCAAGCAAAGAGACTTGCGGAGAATGAACGGGATTACTTCGCTCCTCCTCGCGGCCGCTCGAGACTCCCAAAACATCCTGCTGATTGTGCCTGTTTTCGGTGCCGGCGCAAGGACCATCGCTGAGCGCCCACACTCTTCATCAGCAGCACGATACACTCGTTCTTTTGCACGGCTATTTCCTCACTCTCATGGCTACTGCCATGCAACATATCTGCTCTACCCTCGCCAACTAGCATCACCTTACTTGTCGTCGACAAGCTGGACCCTGTGCGCTATGCCAGCATCGTTACAAGTGGATCAAGGGCCGCGGATCATGTATGCCGCTTCGTGCAGGAGGGTTTGATGTCCTGGGATTTTGATGCACGGTTTTGGCATTCACTCATCGTTCATTCCCGTTTCCTTGGCTGTCGCACTGTGTTCAGTCGTACACGCTCACTCAGCTCATCATTTTCTTCTTTGCCCAATGTCGGCTTAGATGATGCATCCTCGCACCACACTTTGGCATGGATTCAGCACTGTCACATTTTGATGAGGGATAGTTTGTAGGATGCAGAGTTAGATAAGGGTCATGCGACAGTCAGTAATTGCGCCACGCAGAAGACAGACCCATCATAAAGGTATTGACTGCTATTTACTCTGGCTTTGGTGCTCTCAACAAGTTTTGAATCACTCATATTTAAATATGACATGTCGAGGATTCGAACCGGTGACCACCCGCTCGAAGTTTGATGATTGACGTTGGACTTCCACACAGGGTGTGAGTGCCCCCGGGGCCCGCAAACATGTCATCGTACCCACGACCACCGCCCGACAACACAAGTAGATGGCAATCTCTGCCACCTCTGATATGGATACCGTGGAAATGTCTATTGTTGCTGATCCCACAAAAGAAGTCATCATTCCATGCTCAGTTGATAATCTGGGGCATTTGCTCCAACAACCATGAAATTTAATTAGCGTAGACACGGTTCCTTCATGACACAGTGTCCGAGTCCCACATGTCCTCAGAAGATATGCAAACCTTCAAGGCCAATACAAATTTGTCCATGGGCTGCGACGATGGCTCCAAGCTTAGAGCAGACCCCAGCATTTCCAAGAAAAAAGGGCCAAGATGGGTAACTAAGAGTTCATGGTAAGCTTCAAACTTAAACAGCAGGTGTAAAATGCACCTGTCGCCAAGGACCGGATATCCTCCATGTTACGAACACCAATTTTGGGAAGTGTACGCTCCAGCTGTGGTAACTCGACCCGTTCCAACCAACGTCGTACACACGCACTTAACGTCACGGTTACAACCTCGTCGACACCGCTTGCTTCGCAGACAACCGATGAGGGTGATGACTCTGCCAACTTTCAGTTACCGTGCGGCTCCCGGAAGGTTACTGACCTCGGCTCGTTGAACCAGATTCTATAGGCGTCTCCTGGCTTTCAAGGCCAGCTGCTGAAAGGTAAGTAGCATACTATCAACAGTTGCTCAACATACCTTGCACGACACGCGTATTCCGCTCTCGAAGACTCCTCTGAGCGCTGAGATACGACCATATTTGTTTTTGCATTTCCTTAACCAACATATGGTAAGTCTCATAAGATGCCATGGGAGAAAATGACAAAAGCAAGAGGCTCTTTTAATTGTCAAGTCACGTGGTGATCATCGAGTCAATGAGAAATCACTTTCGAGGCGCTTTGCTTCCGGAATTCTGTTACCGAAAGCTTAACGACCACTGCCGTACTTCAATACAACACTTTCCACCCTGTGTATGACTACGCATCAGCTTTTTAAATTCCGCTCCATCTGAAATCAGATTGTCGGGACAGAATATAAATTCCAACGACATCTTTTTTTCACATCATGTCCTGCAGCATTTGTCGATTGCCGTTTGTCCCAGGATCCTGGGCAGGGTCCTGGGCAGGGTTACCACAAAATCTCCAACGCCCTCCAAAAGGGATGCTCTCACGAGAGCTTGAAGTGTACTTGTCGCAGGCGATTGGCATTGGGTAAAACCTTCCAATACGCCATCTATCCGCTAACAAAGACTTTAGACTCCCTGATGTTCGGACTGTTATTCACAAGTATGAGTATGTTGGTCACAACACGTTTATTGGATACGACGGATACAGTGTCCGGTGCTTGATCTGGGAGAAAGACTCCCCACCCCGTAATTCCTCTGTATGCAAAACATTATTCATACGTGTCTCACTTACGAGAGCTCCTCAGATGTTCATGATGCACCTGGAATGTGCTAGCATGTTTTTAACCGTCCTCGGAGTCGACATGGCTCTCACAAAGCAAAGTCGCACGTTCATTAATGAGGTTTTCGAGGTACTTCAACGCCCTCTTGGAGCGCCAGACCCAGGTCGCCTTCGCAATGTACCCTACGAAGATAATTGGGAGCACATCGATCTTCGTCCTTTTTGGAACAATGTAGACAGGCCCGGTGGCGGTTATTTTGACTGGGCCACCCTTTCGCGGAGCGAATATTCGTTTCTAACTTCGGCCCCCTTCATGTGTGTACATGGACAAATCATAACTCTTGCATTTCTCACCAATCAAATATAGCTTTCCACAGCTTTTCCATGTAGAGCCATCGCATATTTCTGCCCTCAAGCAACATTGCAGCAAGGAAGAGAACATCTTCACGTTGCTTCCCATAGATATCATGGACTGCCTGTTGTCCCATCTCCCCATCTCATCTTTTGTCGTGTTTTGTGCAATTTCCCGATGTGTGCGCCTCCATGCGCTAACAACATTTCAACCACATGCTAGGCGCTTGGTATTGGGACTTCCGTGGGCGACCGCTCTTCCTGACGCCAAATTCCTTCCCTGGTCCTCTATAAAGGTCATCTCTTATACACCGCATCCAGGTCTTAAACCCAATTGGTTCCGATACCTCTGCGATATTCATTCGGACAGCAGCATGCGAACAAGGCGTTGGATTTGGGAGCTTGCAATGAATGTAAAAAATGCATACTTGATGCAAAGGCCTGAAAGCCCAATGGCCGACACTTCATCAGACAAGTACAAGGGCCACAAAGTTAGATTAGCCAACGCGTTCAGCCTCATGGAGAAACCGAAAATCCCTGCACCTAATTGTGGGTTGGAGATTGTCATGGTTGACTAGGAAGTGTGCGCCAATACATGTATTTTCAACATGCCTACAATGTGAGATCCGTAGATTCCGCATGGCGATTGTTTCAAACTCTCAGAAAACCAAGACCGTCAGGAGATTGATGAGTTTAGCCTTGACTGACATCGTATGCGAATGTGTAGGCGTACGGCTTGCACTTAGTGTCAAAGAATAAGAGCAAGGGTTGTGTGCCGACAAAGACATGCCAGTGTGCCTTGATATGATGGATTTGGCGCAGGACGTACCAAACAGATATTTCACAGTCTGTGTTCGTCAGATGTCGCCTACTGTGAATGGAGCACTATGTAGAATTTTTGGTGCGGCGGGTGATGCCGCTGATCACAATAAGGTAATTTCCCTATATATGCCTTCATGCGAAGACTTACCCGAGTGAAGACTGAGCGTAACGAGTAACATGGCGTGAAGAGTTGGTTCCGCTGGTGTCCATAGCGCGCGCATGCTGGACATACGAGCAATAAAACATGACAACATGACATGTTATGCAACATGGTACGTTTGGAAGAACTGTGGAGCGTAGCAGTCGCGCTAGGAATGAAGTGGAAGGCGCTCTGCCCATGGTGTGCAGTGTCTACACACCTCTCATTGGGCATGACATTATATTCTTCGAAGACCTGCTGGGCTCAATGCCAAAACTACACACCCCGGAGTTCATACGTGCTACAGCGTGGACAAAGGTTGCAGACAGTCAAGAGATTATACAATTACGGCAGTCATAACTTTCGACATAGACGGAGGGCACGTGACCACAGACAGCCAGGATGCAAGAAATTCCCTTTCCCTTCCATGCTTTCCAACCAATAAGTTTAACACGCCATGTCCTAATGTGGTCCTCGCACTGGTGTGGCCAAACACCAGGACAAGGCCCACATTAGGACACAGCGTCAATAAGTACCTTCGCTGGAAATCGTATGGAATCAGACAATCAACTCATCGCGCGCGACAACGCAAACACCTACCAACCAAGAAACTTGCACCTACACCAACGATGAGCATCCCGCAGATCACTTGACAGTGTAATGATGACTTACTTGTGATCGATGTTGGACTGCAGCTCGTTTTCTCCTGACATTGTTAGAAACAATAAGACCTGCAACGCGTTCGTTCACCTTACCTACAGCCAAAGGAGGATTCCACTGAATGATGTCAGTTTCAGTGTAACAATGATGCAGCGCAAACTAAAACTCACCTCTAAACAAAGTCTCACGATAAATTGAGGTGCGCTCCTGCATGCCGCGGAACCTACGAGCCCCATAAAACACAGTGGCATTTAACACCGGCGAAAAAAGTACCATTCATCAAAACCGTTTCCCTTCTGAAATCATTGAGTAAGACCGAATGAAACGCACAAAAGCACCAACTCACGTTTACACGTTAATGAATAACCATGCGGCGAATACAACCCTAATCGACACGTTAGCTGCAAGAGCGCATTCACAGAAACAGAGGGGCCGCAGACTTCTAATGAGGATGGTCAGCCATGCAAAAAAACGAACGATAAAACAACACTGATGAGAATGAGGATGCCCGAGAGAACGGTGTTCACAGGAAGAGGGAGACCAGACACTTGCGACGAGAATTATTAGCGTTGCAAAACAAAAAGAGGAAGCATTTACTTACAGGTCTCACGACGGCGTTTGTACAATCGCAACCGCCCAAACAATGTAGAAGCGCTACCCAATTACACACGGCAACTCGTCCAGCTATTTCGCGGAGCGCGCACTGAACGAGTCGACCTCGGAGCGAGATAACAGCCGAATGGTTATCAACACGCAGGCAATCGTGGCTGCAGCTACGCCACGATCTGAACCCGCGCATCAAGTCCCCAAAGACAACGAAAGGGTCCTTGGAGTGATCAGTTCCAAGGTCTTCCGCCATCGCCTGACAGGGTAGCCGCCCAAGATGATGGTGGTGCTGGAAAGAAATCGACAGCCGCAATCAAAATTTTTTATACGTGCCGCATGATGTAATCAATCCACATTTAGACAGTATCGGCGTATGCCGCGGCTTTAATTGTGTCCCCAGTTCAACTACCCGCCGTACCGTGAGGACACTTGGTCGCCATGGCCAACACTGCGCCTCCCTTAGAACCGCCAACGCGAATGAAGACATTCCATGTTTCTAGAACAACGCCTACGAACTCGGCCTTTTCGCACATTCACATAAAACTATACAACTACTGCCAGCTCATGTGCATCAATCGCAGCATTAAACCTAGCTACCGCCGCACTCTGAGACTTGAAGCCGTAAAATACTCCCGTAGGCACATTCGTCGCAGCTTCATGTGCACGCGTCCTGGATCAGCAGCAGGTCTCAGTTACTTTTCATACGGCTTCCAATGCGCACTTACACGTCAATGAACACGCCCAAGTACCGGCCTCTGATAACAGCATACCACCTTTTCGCGAACAATGCTCTGTTGGTCTCCATGTGGTTGGTCGGAACCTCATTCAAGACTGTGTTGACGTTCGGGGTGCCAGAAACCACAATCCCCGGTGTCGGTGTTCTCAATGGAAGCGAACCATCTGTAAATGTACATTAAATCATAAACGCAAATACTCTGAATGCAACATTACCACTTGCACCATGCGTAATAACACCTAGGCCATCTTCTTCGCCGGAGAATGAGGCTTCGACGACCTCACCGATGCCTGTATCATCGACGACCTCACCGATGCCTGCATCATCGACCCCCAGAGCCACAGCGTTAACGTCAACAGATGAGCTTTACGACATATTCTTAAATCTGGAAATTGATGCCACAAAATCCACCTACTTATACTCATGCAGGATGCATGATGGGCGGCCATCCTAGGCCATCGGAGACCCACGTATGATTCTCCCTGAAACGTATCATCATCATGCCTTTACAAATACCTTGCAAATACCTTACAAACAGACGTTCCAGGCTTACTTACATTTAGCACCCCAGTTCAAGCAACATCTACGTGGCACAACTTGCGCGCATGGCTCAAAAAAAGCACTACATACCCACGTGGCATTTGACAAACATATTCCCATTGCAATGGCGACCGTCTTTTCACATTGTACCTCCCGTACAAAACAGCATTTATGCACCTCAGAAGTGTAAAATCGTCAATGTTTGTGGAAAATTGTGCCTTCCATATCCAACTTTGGGATCATGGTGTCAGTGTATTTTCCGCGGTCCTTGTAACACCCGTAAAACTAAAAGTCGTGGACATGTGAGTAATGGATGTGACGGTATCCGCCTCATAAAGGACTGTCGGGAACGTAATTAGGAAGTCGGTAAGCGATTAACCAACTGCCAAATTTCGCGTCCGATTCATCTTAAGCTCTGCAAGACGCTGGTGAAGACTCTCCCAGATGCTCCTTCCACTCACTGAGACAGAAACTGATTGGCTCAGCCCGCGGGGCGAATCAGAACCGTGCAAGGTAGACTTGCCGAACGCCTTAAAGTTAAAATGATGTTCAACGTCGTCAAATGAACACCCTGTAGGAACCCACCTCGACGTGTGACGCGGCTACTAAGTTCACATGAACAATACATGGGGCTTGGTCGAACGCCTCACTCCCACGACTGTATAGCGAGGAAGGTTGAGAAGGAGGTGAATGAATGACGAAACACCCATGGATAGCGAGGAGTGCTAAAAAAAGATGGGAAAGAACGGGAAAGAAAACAGAAAGTGGCGTATACTTTGCATCCGGCTGTAATACAAAATCCAAAATACACAGTCCGCGCCATACTGGTGGTCGTAAGTAAAGGATTGGATGCCTCGTGAAGCCGAAAACAAAAGACGTAAACTGCTACAGCAGTATGCTTGTATCATGTCCTAGGGGCGTTAAGCCTGCAGACGGAGGATACTTAGGAAGCTCAACATTATTCATGTACACCTAGCGCGCCCACCACAAGACGATGTGCATCGACCTCTCTCGCTACATCCTCCACAAATGCCACCATACGGCACCAGACACCCAAGTCCAAGTCGACTGTGAGGGACGACACTGCGTGTACAGCTCCAATCGTGCGCCGGATACGTACTCTCGCACGACCCCATGCACGCAAAGGTACATTAAATCCATATCAGCTGTCAACTGCTCAGAAATTTCAGGGCCCTGCTGAAGATGGACATCATCATTTGGTGGTCGAAATATGCCTTCATAAGGAATCGAAATAGATGCCTTGATGGATGAAGAAGCCGCTCGGATATTCCCGCAGACCCCACCCGTACATCATGCTACTTACCATTGAAATTCCAACGTATATATATCACTGTCGGTACCAGTGACTGCCCATACATACAGCCACGTCCATACCACTTGAAATGTGTATAATCGTCAACGTCGATGAAGGCTTCACCTGCGGGTGTATAATACTCGTCGAGCGCAGATTCGTAAGGCATACTGCCCATCGCTCTAACATGCCTGACAGACCCCCCAGGGCGATTGTGAGGGCCATAATTGCATTTTCAGTGCCAACCATTGGGAAGGTGCCCATGACTGCGACATGACATGTGCACAAACGTGAGATGACTCCAGGCTAAAAACGAGATCTGACACTTCCGTAGAATCCCGCGTCCAATTGAAGCAGTGCTATATGTGGCTGAAGGGGAGTGTGAAAGATGCAAACGCCGGCTGCAAAGGATTAGGAGAAAGGGAGCCTGGGAGAAGTAATAAGACACGAACCAATGTGTACACTGAGCTTACTGGAAATGCACTCGGCCATGTCTTGGAAAGACCGGAGCACACGAGAAACTCCCACGTAAGAAGTCTGCAACGGAAGGATAGAGATAGGTAAATGAACAGCAGCAAACAACGAACAATCACCCCTTGCCATATAACGCATCGTCCCACGCAATCTCCACCAAATGAAGGAGAATAAGGTGGAGAAAACAAATCGTGCCGTAAACCAAGCTGCAGAGTGATTACAAGGGACGCAGCCGTAACGCTACATTTTATAAATGGTTGGTTGGGGTATTTATATGTAGCGTGCGGAATCAAGATTGTAACGATGGAAGGAGGCCGCTTGCGTGTCACTTCGTTGCTTGTAATTGTAATCTGCTCAATCTTCAATACCTATCATATCTATTGACATCTTCTCACAGTGATCCTTTTGCTTTTCAAAGTACGCTGACATATGCACGTATTTTCATTTGACAAATAATGCGCTAAATCACTGCTCGGGAAGGACGACGCGGCGTATCTTTTAAAAAGAGACCCTTATGCATCCTTCGTTCCTCCTTGCTTTCCCAACCAACAACCAGCTGCGACACAGGGATTACAAAATGCACCCTAGTATCCAAGTCGACTTGGTCAGGACCTTGCTTTTCGATGATTGTGACGACCCATTCATCTTCTTTAGTTTTGTCGTGTAAGACCTGGATGCCGCGGACATAGCGCCCCTGGTGCATTCCCGTTGTAACAACCATGCGACAGGTTTCCCGCACATTGGGCGTGAAAAATTCCACATCCGATACATCCACTTCTAAAGTCGAGTGATAGAAGTCCCTGGTAAGAATGGCTAGACCAGACGCGCTGCAAGTACGCAGCACCCTTTGTCGGCGTGTGCTAGGTGCCTTCCCCTTCACGGCTGCGAGAAATTCAATACCATCAAACGATGGGTTGAGAACCCAATGACGCAGCGAACTCGGATCCCAAGCCGGGACAACACTTCTGACCTGTTCATTGGGTGCTGGTGTTGGACTCCTCGATGGGACAGGGGACCGTCGTCGAAATATCTGGAAAGGCATGTAACGCCGTGCTTCACGTTCCGACAGCACAGAGTCTTTGCCTACTCGCACATTCCGGAAAGCGCGAGATCCACCCTGAAAGACCAATAGGCTAAGAAACACACCGTCTCCGTCTTCGGCCACCACTGCGCCACTGCTCCCTTTGTGAAGACCTTTGGAAATATGCACCTTTGCATTGGCTTTGTACTGATTATCCAAGTGCCTGATCGCTTTTTGTGCATCATCCTCGTTCTCGTAGACCGGACTTGAAGGGCGCATGCGTTCGCCGTGCAACTGTGGTGGACATCTCGTAAGGGAGTTCGGGTGCGCCGTAATCATCTCGTTGTCGTCAATATAGACTTCAACGGACGCTTCCTTTACACCAATGACCATGCCGGTTTTTCGTGGTTGTGCATCGACATTGTATATGACAAGGTCTCCTGTATGATGCTCCTTGCGCACATCACGCCAAAAAGCGCTCATCACGCCTTCCCCCGAATCTAACTGCACGACGACAAGGCGCTCATACACAGTTTCCACAACTCCATGTTCCATACTACCTCGTCCTAGGCTAATGGCAACTCGCTCGCCCACTTCAAATCGCCAATCATCTGGGGGCGGAAGAGACTCGAGCGGAATACGCGGATGCTTGGCGTGCTGAAAGCATTCTTCCTCGAAATAAGAAATCCGACGTGCCTCCGACAACGATGAGCGTGCAATCGACAGCACGACCAGTCCAGATTCGATGACATGCGGCCCATACTGCTTCCTAACAGCATTTAGAGTGATAGGTGGCCCGTGCCGTTCGTAAACTTCCTCGTTGAACAATGTGCGAACGATGTCTCCACCTGCGAAACGGTTGAGAGTGGCACGACGTGCATTTGCGGTTGCATCGTCCATAATACGAGGGACAACAAGAATCTCGCAAATGTCATTGCACTCCGAATCAAAGAAACCGATGTCCCCTTGATATACTCCTTGTTCACCAACTGTGACCCAGTCATCAGGCCTAAGAACAGGCGCCGGAGGTAGAAGAGCTGGTATCCATTGCTCATATGGGAGACCCACAGCTATCGGCGAACCACGCTCCCGCATCAGGCCTGGCGCATTCCGGATACTCGGGTGATTGCGAAGATTGCGTGCATTGCTCGTTTCGATGTAAACGTAGTTCCGTACACTTGGCTGAGTGAATATAGAAACAATGCCAATCGTTGGATCGCTAAATGCCAGATTCGACAGGTTACTAAACAGCAAGTACTGTTCCCGGGGCTACACACTTTAGATGAATGCCAAGGCGTAAGAAACGTGGCACTAACCCAGCATTTGAGGGCCCAGGTTGGATAGGGATGATTGTAAGCCGGCGCGATCCTTGCTTCTGAATATGGTGTTTCAAACATCCCAATCCTCTCCGCTCTTGCGCGTTGGTGGGCACGCGCTAGAAGCTGATCGAAATCGTACGTTTCCTCGCAATGTCGATTACTGACTACCTGCGGCAGAGTTGAGTTTGGAACGCCAGAATGCGCATTTGAGTCATCGATAAACCGAACATCTAGAAAAATGGTGAGATTCGATGCAAGGCGTCATCGCAACAATTTCTTTAACCAGTATCATCTTCAACAGATAACTCTTCATCATCGTTACCCTCATCCATAGCCTCGATGTCGATATATTTCCACATGTCCATTTCTTGCAAGGTTGTCAGAATGTGTGTTGTGGCTGTCTGGTAGGAAAGAAGAGATCAACAACACGTTTTCTCCGCACAGCCACTAGACAGATCATTTCAACCCTGAAGAAGCACGTGTCCAAAGCTAATATCTAGCTTTTCCTCTACTGTAGACTTTCATTCAATTCGTCGGTCACGGGTCACAGAGGATCGGAAATCGACGAAAAGTCACAAGGGTCACAACGAAAATCGTGAAAAAGTCCCCGGCGGGGCCCCCGCCAGCCTCCCGCCGCAGCTCCGCCGCGGCGGCAATTACCATATATGGTAAGTCGACGAAACCAAAATTTCGTCGGAGAGGTCACAGGTCACAGGGGCCGACGAATTGAATGAAAGTCTACAGTATTGTCTTCGCATTATGCATCTTTATAAGCCACGGTTCATAACAATTTATCAATCTACGTTTTAGGTAGCCCACATGTTCTTCCACTCTATTCAATGTATATACCAGAAATGAATAAGCTACTTCATTCTTCAATCTCAGTCAAATTCACATTACTTATATGGCAGTATAGTATTGCAAAAAAAACTGTTTCATAATTAAAAAGAATAAGGCGACCACCATCCAAATGCCAAGGTAGAAGTTGTACTGCCCACATACTAAAGGCTGGCTCTAATGGTACTACTGTAAGTGGTTCTGCAGAGGGCTGTAAGGTCTAGCACATAGGCTGTAACGATATAGTAGGAATAGGATGTGGCTCCCTAAAATTGCACATCAAGCAAAATGGTCCATCACACATACTTCTGTTTTTAAGAAATCTAGGACACCAAGTCTGTCAAGCAATTAAGTAGGTTGCCAAACTGCATTCTCAACAGTGACTGCGCTCAATGCTTCAACTTCTGCCAGGAGCAAGTAATATAATGAGCACTTCTATGCTTAACATGCCCCTCCTGCGAACCTTACTTATTAAAAGGAGCGCTTCCCGCTAACACTCTTTCATGTGCCAACAGCTGCCTACTAACTCCTTAACTGCATGTACTGTGAACAAATCAAATATTAACATGCTTGATACGAAACCGCCGCTCCCGGCTTGACAATAAAAGTAATCGTGTTGAGCGGAGAGCACTACGTTTCGTTATACAGTATGTACGAAACAAGGCGTGAAATTACTTATAGACAGACAGTGTAGCGCTAGCGCCGCGTGGTATGTCCCAAACCTCGCTCAATACGCCACTTGCCATCCAGCTTAGCCATACTTTAGGCATGGCGACACGTTTGCCTTCTACGGTAATGGAGAACTTGTCCGATGTTCCCATTATCGCGTTCATGGCTCTGTGAACCGCAACCCAATGCTCGGTAATCATGCCGAATGTTAAACTGAAATCAACTTGACAAAGACGCGGCAAACGTTGAGCGCTTTCCAACGTGTGACTGAGAAACTCCGCACGGCACCCTTCCCCTGTAAGAGAAATAGCGGTGACGCCGGATAGTGTTGCAAGATTCAAAGGCAGCGGGGTGTCCCCATCTATGGTACAAACTATCTTTAGCAATGTTATCTTAGACGTAACAAGTAGTATACATTACCTTTTGTATCCAGTTCAAGAACCTCCAGGTGCAACACTCGCAACGTAGCGGAGCAAATGGCTAGCATGTCGCGCACAAAATCAAGTTCGTCAACCAAACATCTGAAATCGAGCACCGAGAGCCTAGTGCAGCACTGCAAAATGCAGGTACGCACAGTACGCAGGGCTAAAGCACGGTGTTCAACACAGGCGTCATTCCATATGAATCCGAATTCATGAAGCGCACATCTTGTCGGCTTGTGTAGCCGATATTGCACGTCTTCGTCTTCGTCTTGAAAGCAAGGAATGCACTGCAGTCGAAGATTTGTGATGGTTAGACATTCTGTAAGGATCCAACACAAGGAGTCTGCTGTCAGACGAGAGGATGAAATGGTGACCATGGATAGACTGAATAACGGGAAGTGCTCCGGGCCTGGCACAATATCACTATCACAGCCCCATTCCACTGCCACCAAGGGTTTCCCTCTGCTGCATAGTTGAACGAACGCTAAACAGTCCACATCGACCATTGTCCTGACCACAATAGTTCGCACGAACTCCGCAATGTGAGGGTTGAGAAGGAGGAACTGGGTATCAGCGAACCCAAACTCATGAGCGGGAGTCAACATGCGGTGAAAGAGGATGGGCGACACATGTTCTGCGAAGGAACAGCATACCAAACGCAGGTTCCGTGCAGTGATGTCGTCACCGATACAAGCTAGCTTCAGGATAGCCGTCACGATTTCTGGAGGACAAGACAATAGTGGTGAGGGTCATTAACGATGACGGATGGTGTGCAGAGGACAATGTGGACCTGCCCGTTCACGTTAAAAGGCAGTTCCGAAGCCGGCTGACACGCGGCAGAATCTTATTCTGTGCCCACGTGGTGGCGGAGCTTGAAATTTATTTGCGTGTCGAACGCCGGGACCCATGGCGATACAACATATCGGCTTGGTTTCACGCATCGTTTGAACAGCGTTGTGCAGTTGACATCGCAGACTTCCCTCAAAGCATACTAGCTCGTGTGCCGTGTACATTCAATCAGCCAGCGACTTCTCGGCAACCAGTTTTTTTATACAAGCTTCCCAACTTGAACTGCTTGTACTTTGAAAAGAGGTATCATCTTGTATGCAACCACAACACCGTCTTTCTCACCCGTTTCCTTCGTTCTTGAGCAGAAACAATTGAATTAGCCACAGAACATCTTTTCAAGATGCTCGAAGATGTAACCATCTGCAGAGTATGAATTTGTCTTGTTGGGGACAACGCTGCCGGATTGACGTTCCCTTGAGCGGTAAGCACAGATTGGACTGGTTCCTTTGTCATTCCCCAGGGGGGTTCACAACGCGATGTTTGTGGATTTCTCCTTGTTCTTTTCGTGTCTTTCTCTCGGTCCTGCACAATTCGACCATGGAACGCGACAGGTACGGAGAGTTCTGCATTTTCTTTTGATTACTCTTTTTCTGCACTTGACTAGACATTACGCTAACCCCACCTTGTGTTTAGGCTTGTTGCGCCGTAAACGTACGAGCTTGAATCCTCGTGTTTATCAAGGCGCGAGTGTGTCTCTGGGGAGGGTAACGAGCGACCTTTATCTATTGAAGTAGGGTATGAATGAATGTGGTCGCGGCAACTTGAACCAACTTTGCGCGCCATTTGGACTGAGGTAGTACTCGCCGACTTGTCGTACTTTCATGTACTCCCATTCTACGGACCTCGTACATGTACCGCTACCTACCGTACTATACCGCATTGCACCTCCGAGGAGTGACGACGATTCAATTTCACGTAGTACCCAAGGCGCAGATACAATTAAGCCCTGTCTTTACACAAATAACACGGCTTGCTCGATTGTGAATCGCTCTACGCCTCTTGTCCGCCACACCAGGCTTTCAACCGTTTCCGCTCTCATTTTATTATGATACACAAGGAAACCTACACAGAAGAGAAGACATAGAAAAGAAAAACAGCGCATCACGGCTTTTTACTGACTATTTGGTAGGATACTACCCACCTGACCATTCTATTGTCACAGGCGAGCCTACCAACCTTGATTCGTTTGAGGCGCTTCTGGATCTTGCGAAGATTTTTGGGCAGGTGAAGCCACTGACGGCAAGAGTAACCTGGAGATAAGGCGGCGCGGGTGGCGGAATATGAGGAGATCGGGAAGATCTCGTCGAATTGTGTCTGATATGCTTGGACGATTATGCGGAGGATGATGAGGTGCGGGTGATGGTGTGTCGGATATGACTCGACGCTACCGTAGCGGATGGTGCAGCCAAACAAAGTTAAATACCGGTACCGCATCTGTCTGCTTTGGATGACGTCCTCCTGCCAGTAACTGCAATATGCTCCAAGGATTGAAAGGTCTTGACCTCCCTACCACCTCAAAACTCCTTTGGCCGTCATGTTCAAAGATATAGATCAATGTTTCCACGTGTTGGAATACAAACACTCACAGTCGGAGTTGAGTGGGTCGCTGTTTCCATATTTGGACACGCGTGCCATTGTTCTCATTGTCTTGCGTTTGGCGACGCCGCCTCCTATTGTACTGATATCAAGCATACTATTATTCACTTAATTGAGTAGTACATTGTTCTTGTAGTATATAGAGGTATGGAATGGGATTGGGAACCTCGTCCGTTTGCGAGGGTTCCTTGCTTGAAATGATGCACGTACCTCAGACGAAGATCCCGGCAGGCATGTAACAGATCAGTGCTTTTTCCTCCTTTCCACATATTCCCGTTACATAAATAACCTCTTTGTGCCTGCCAGAATACAGTTCTGGCAGTTCAATCACAAAACTGCTTCAGGAGGCTGAAGTTGTTCTGACTTGCAGGCCAACACTTGGAAGCATCCTAGACCCACTACGATGCTTTCAAGTGTTGGCCTCCAAGTCGGAAGAACTTCAGCCTCCTGGAGCAGTTTTGTGATTGGACTGCGAGAACTGTATTCTGGCAGGCACAAAAAGGTTATTTACGTGACGTGAATATATGGAAAGGAGGAAAAAGCACTACTCTGTTACATGCCTGCTGGGATCTTCGTCTGAGGTACGTGCATCGTGGAGACATTGATCTATATCTAGCAGCCTTGTGGCGTCGTGCTTGCTCACCTCCCACCACACTCTTCAATATTAACGTGAATTGGCACAGTGTAGTATACATACATGTATTGTAGACGAATGCCCGAATCAGGTCTTTGGGCCTGTATTCCCTGCGTCCTGCCCGCACGTCACATTTGCCCTGATGTTATGATCCATGGCTAAGGACCGTTGTCTAGTAGACTCTGTGCACGACGTTCGCTACATAGCTACTCAACAGACCTTTGAGTGGCGATGGTAAATCTATGAACGGCATGCCATGGAAACGAGGCGCTCGCGTGGCCAAGTCAGTGTGCGAGATCCAGAGATCTGCTTCCTTTTGATCGTAGCTTTAGCCTTTCAGCTTCCTTCCCATTTCTGCCTGGCTTTTCCCACTATAACAATGTCATTTGCCCAAGGTAGGTGGAAAGGGACACTGAACACTCCGAGTCTTAGTGTATATATGAAATTCGCCACCAGTCATGGTCCTCCCCAAATTCTCAGCATGCCCAAGCTTGCGCACTGTACCGCATGCAACCGCTATTTCTCAGAAAAGTACGCTTTAGACGCGGTGTGTCATACTCCTATCCTTCTCCGCTTCTCCCATCCTGACTTGGGAACAGCACAAAAATGCGAAACACCCCCCGACGTACCATTGCTACACGTGCGCGCGCGCGTTCCGTGAAGAAGCTTATTTGCATGAACATTTCCGGGGCAGCCCAGCTCATCCTAACTGCCAGATTTGTGGTAAAGGGTTTAAGACGGATGTTCTGTGCGCTGCGGTATGTGCTTTCAACATCGATCTAGACCGAGACGTGGACTGATGCTGAGCAGCACGTCGAGGAGAAACATCCCAAGATGGATTGTGCGCTCAGAGAGTGTCGCGTCACGGATGTATACGAGCATCAGCTCCGCGAACACTACGCGCTGTCGGGGGCCCATCCAACATGCAAGGTGCTGAATTGCGGCAAGGGATTTTTCGATGCGGCTGAGCTTGGTGTGGTAAGTTGGCTATACATACTTTCTTTGTGCGTTCAAGCTCCCAAACGTTGTAATAGCACCTCGAATCGTCTCATGCGGAAGAGACCTGCGTTACTTGCAGGACGATATTCGAGTCCGTCGACGCGCTTGAGGAGCATTGGAAGGTGGCGCCGCTGCACACCGTCTGTGTGCGGTGCGACAAGGGGTTTCCTACCCTCGAGGCTCATATGGAGGTGGCCTTTTCCCATATCACATTCATCGACGTTTAATATTCAATTTGCTTTAGCATAGCATGTCAATCCACTCCCCGGAGCCGGAGCCGACACCAAAAAATGTGTTTTGGGACACGGACGATGTGACATCGGTATGTTCATGTTGCGCCGTCGGTTAGATTTTGACCAACGGTACAGGTTCATTCCGACACGACGGTCAAGACAACTAGTCCCTTCCTTGAATCAAAACAGGCAGTATGCAAAACGTACCTCAAGGAGAAAGGGAAAGGAAAGGAAAAATGCGCCGAAGAGCCTAAGGCTAGTCCGACTTGGGCGTGCCAATTTACCTTCCAAAACTCGCTAGTAAGCTCTTTAACCTTGACAACATGCGTTCCGGGTATTAACACGGTAACAGTTACAAGACACCGACACCGACAGTACTATAGACCACACAGCCTGGGTCGAAGGGCTCGTTTCTGATACTCCCCTGGTCGCGTGTGGCAGTGCGACTCTATCCCTCCTGCCTCCCCGGCCTCGCGTACATCGGCGCTCCTTTTCCACCTCCAGCTCGCAAAGCCCTTTTAACGTCCAGCCTACTTCATCTCGGAAGTATGTATGCCCTTGTTTTGCTTCAAATTCCAAGACTGATTACGAGCCATAAACACAGCTCGGGTCCCCGTATGCACTGCCGGCTTTGCACGCGCGATCCCTGTGCCAATGCAAGCGCGACGCTCTGCGGGCATGTCTTCTGTCGCTTGTTCGTAGCATTTATCTTTCAACACATCCTAAAATGAATAAATCTTACTTAGGTGCATCATGAACGCGGTCGTGATCTCGGCAAAATGTCCGGTTTGCCAGCAGAGGCTCACGGTGGATAGTGTCTTTGGGTTGGATCTGGCATATTAAATGCAATCGGGCATGTTGGAAGGGAAATGTGAAGTTGTGGAGTCACGTGGGCGTGTTGTTCTTCCTCAACCTCAATCAGCCATTCATGTTGCTTAATTTATTGTGTTGTTTCTCTGGCAGCTGGTTACGAGTGATCACATTGTGAGCCAGATACTGCTGCGAGTGCTGGTTTTTTTTTTTGAAATTATGATACACGCCTCCGCCATACAAGTGACTAAGGACTAGTAGTAAACTACTGCCTCGGCGTGCCTAAATGGGAGGATAGCGGGACGGCGTCAGGCAGAGGGTGCCCTGTCAACAGAGATGGAGGAGAAGGAGGCATCGCTGGTGGCAAAGGGTGAGTGAATGTGGTGTCCGTGCCTGCCTGAGTTGGCGTAGTTGGATTTTGAGAGAGGGCGGATGTTTGGAATGAATGTGGGAAGGCGGCGACGAGAACGCTGGACACGTTGCGCACCAGGGAATGGATGACACCGAAGCTCTCCGAGTTGGTCTGCTGCCTGCCTAGCACGAGCTCGTACAACTGTTCGACATGTCCACAGAGGATGGCGACGTCCTCTGACAACGTGGCATGTTGGCAATGCGGGTGTGATACACGTCGGGCCTTTGCGGCCTTGCGGCGTAGTCTGAACCTCGCACAGGCAGCTCGGTCACGTACATTTGGATAGCATGGCGCTGCAGGTCGGGATTTCGGGTTGGAGGGAGAACAGGCTGAGGAAGGACATGGCGGTGATCCACCATTCGGGATGGGAATGGCAGCGAGAGGACTGGAAATGTTGTTTGCGAGTGGTCCGCAGTCCGTGGTCTAAGTCTACAGCGAGCGAGCGCTGTGTGGTCTCATCACAGATAGTCCTCACCAAGGTGGTGGTCAGAAAAGAGGGTATGTTGGGTAAAAGGAAGATGGACTTTGGCTTATAGCAATGGACTCTGCATTTGTTTTTTTAGTTCTCACCTAGGATGTATCCTCATCCATTTTCTGTGCGACCTCCCATGTGTCATTGACACCACCTTCGAACGGTACCCTTTCCTGATGGAGAGAGCTGGTCGTCTGGTTGAACCTTGGTTGGTTCTCTGGAGTTAGGTAGGATTTGGACAGGGCATTTTGGGTTTTATTGGTGGATTAGAAGCATGATTATTTACCATATTGGGTTCGTCGAGGCATTTTGTCCTTAGTCACTAGTTTGGCGGAGGCGGATATCATAACTCCTCATTCTTGGTGTTAGTGCAAGTACTCCACGTGACAGCCTTCTTGGGGTGCATTTGTCATCTCTCTTCATCCTTCGTACCTGGTAGTGAGAGATAGATAGACTTGTCTGAGGTAATGGATAGAATGCCCTCCACTCTGGCCACACTAGCTCAATTTGAACAGTGTCTGGATTGTGTATATTAGCTGCAGTTGTTACATGACTTTTTGAGTTAGCTGCGGCGAGCGATTCTGGTTAAAGTAGTAGTCTGCATGGTGAAGCCTTGTTTTTAATGAGACTGTTCTCATTCTTGCGACAGTGATGAGATATTCTCTTCCAGTTCTCGAGGATTCTGAGTGTTTGAAATCTCCAATCATTGAATGTCGACAAGTTTGAATATTCAAAAGGTCTCTCAGAAGCTGAGCACGAAGCCGCTGCCTGCGATGCTCAATACTTGGTCACTAGTGTTGTCAAGTAACCCTGCGAGTTTTGAACCAGTTTGAAGGAACACGGTTGGAAAGGTGCGCCCGAGGTTTAATCGTTTACCGAGGGCTGTGCCCTTCACGTGGCCACCTTACTATAGTCTATACGGACTTTCATTCCTTCGTTCTTGAGCCGAAGCAATTGAATTAGCCGCAGAACATCTTTTCAAGATGCTAGAAGAAGATGTAACCATCTGCAGAGTGCGACTTTTCATTGCCAGCTATATTTCACCCTTACACAACAAATGCAAATTCCTCACCACACGTTACAAAGGAATGACACTAATCAACCGAGCCAGCTTCCCACATGTATTATCATAAAGAATGTTGCACCCATGAGCAAACCATTTCACCGACATAACCAGAAGAATTGAATGCATCTAAGAATGTAGCAAAGAAAATTTCTCCATTCCTTCATATACAAGATTCCTCCTTCACATCGCATACATGTCAAGGCATTCTCGACACAAGTTTACCGTATGGAACATGTCTGTGTGACTGAGGCGGAGCATTTTTGCGCATGGCAGTCAAATCAATCTCATAGATATAAATGGAACGCCCAAAAGGATCTCGACCGTCAGCACGAAAAGCCATCGGAATCGGATGAGTGAGGTCATCGTATTGAACGAGATATGTATCTCGGTCATTTCCTGAACACTACTATTGAGCGGAGGAATTTGAATAAATTCATCTAACCTTCTTCACTCGTTACCGAGTCGTCCTTCTCCACATCGTTCCTTTGTACTTCGCTCATCCCCACGTCAATGTTGTCCATGCTTCCGCTTCCTGACGAGTTCAGTGCAAGTGCACGTTCGAATGTATCCCGAATGACGATGACATCAGCTTACAACTGAAAATCAGACCGTGTACCATACTAGACCAGGACACAAACCAATAATTTTCTCCTTCCCATCAAGATCTATTACACGTTAACCGCAAGTGACACTGAAGAGCTGAGACACCAACGTTGATGGTTCTTCAATGAGGAAAGGACTCTGCCCATGACGTCATCCTTCGGCCCCACCGCATACACTTTACCTGAGTCTCTAAGACTTTGAATTTCTTTGAGCCCGAATATGTGTGTATAATCTGTAAATCGAATCAAAATATTCCTCATACAGACAAAGAAAAACGTACGTGCAAGCAGGCCTATCACATCCCCGTAAGCGACAGCAAGCTCCTCCACGTCGTGCTGCGGATTGCGTTCGGAGGACGTTGGCAATTCCGCAGGAACTGACGCGTACAAATCCCTTGGATGAGTGGCCATGATGGCAAGATGCCAGTTGTGATACATTGCTTCTTCACCACGTGCCATCCATCATTCGTCGTGCCGACATTGCCGACCAATGTTACTTCCCACCGCGACAACAAAGTGAGCACATCGTTCTTTTGTCCTCTTATCTTCATCATGCAAACCTTTTCGTACAAACCGCCATGTATGCGAAGCTGCCCACATACATGTCCACACGAACTCAAACAGCAGAACCTCACGGCCTACGGAATCTTCACTTATCCGGGTGGTGCCGTGAATAAAGGGTCCCGACACATGAGAAGGAAAGGTCTACACCCTTTTTGCCATGAGCCTTGCCCAGAAGCCACGAATCCTACTAACGAGACGCGCCCTGCAACCGATCGAGAAATAGCTCGCGCTCTGCCGCATTTTTTTCGCAACGGGGACAACAATGACCTAAAAGAATGGCGCGAAAAAGTCCGGGAACTCACCGAGTGGAAATCACTGGCGGAAATGGCTTTAGATCTACCTCCTGTACAACCTTCCAATTTCGTCGACGGTTCCATAGGCGTCCCCACTGCCGTTAATTGGGAAACGATGCTTCATCTGCGCCAGTTTCCCGACATCCCCACCCCAGAGAATCCCTATTGCCGCCCTTTTAGCGTTGAAGACGCGACACTCGGCTTGCCTGCCATTCAAGGCTGTCCAGTGCCCCTTCGTGGTATTATTCCGGTGGCACCCGCTCCCGGATCACATCCTCGCCAACATACCAGTATCACGCCATCCTCGTCTCATATTTTACCCCCCTCTCCTCATAATATTGGAACACCTTCCTCTGAACGTTATCAGGTCAAGGACCAACCTCCCCTCGTGCCATGCGAATCCAGCAGCTCCCACGTGTCCGTTGTTCTTGCTTCGCATTCCTTGACAGGAGAATGCGCGCCTTACCACGACGTGGAACGTTTTCTGAACCCGTCGTCGCCGACCCCCACTGATTTTGAAGCGACACCGGACAACCCTAACGCCAGACACCAGACTCAACGCCCGCTCGATACCATTAACGACACACAGGTCGAGCGACGCTTTAGCCATCCCGAATGGAACAGCGCCCTTACACAGCACCTTCAACGCAACGACTCTGCTAACGTAGCAGACGTTACCGAACGCGAAGAAGAAGAGGTTACTAGTCTTCTACTCGATTTCCTGGAATCCGACGACGAAATAACTTCCAATGAAGAGACAGGATTTTTCATATTCGTCCTTCCGCATGCTACTCAGGACCCCCTGACGACGGCGGAAATGGCTGATGAAACATATAGCACCCTATGCTGTAGGGTTATCTAGATATACCTTCATACAAGAGGGGGCCATGATTCAATAACAGCTCTACTTAGAGCGCTCTAACGAATGGACATTTCTAGATACACCCGGCACCTCTGGCAGGCTAGTATATGTAAGCAGGCTGGTGCTGCCATACATGCCGGGTGGGTGGCTGGGCTGAGAATAGTCACATGACCAAAAAAGCGGAGGATGTAGTAGGGCTCTACCCAGCTGGGTGGAATGACATCATGAGGATCATCAGGGTTCACAGATTAGATATTGATGGATCTGGGGGATGTTCCTAGGATTGATGGATTGATGGATGGGGTCCAGGATGGGTGGGGCAGGCCCTATTAGGGCGCATTTTTGATCAGGTGATCACTGGGCAGGATGGGGTGGGCAATAATGAATGCTGCTATTGGGGATGGCTGTAGGGGTGGTGAGGACTTGGTTTATGTTTTCTTAGGCTGGGAATTCAGTGGTGTAAACGGTTTTTCAATAGCTTCAATAGTTAAGGAGATATTAAGGAATTACCAAAAATGCGCCACATCAAACAGATCTAGCAGGCTCTGTACTTATACCCATGACCTGCAACTTGGGAATCCTTTAGAGATACTATAGATCGATGTCTGATAGGATTCCTAGGTTATTCCATCCATGGGTTCAAGAGATATACCAGGTCGACTAAATCAGGCTTCTTGGGGGTATAGCATGGGAACCTGTAATGCTGGGGACCTAGGACTTTGGTACTTCGTTTATACTAGTAGTAGACCTCTATTGGAAGTGGGGACAGGTCACCCAACCCAGTAGCCCATCTATAGATAGGTCCTCAGTGCTGTACCAGCCATTTTCGCATTTTTAGTTATTTAATATATAGCAGGTGGTCTACATTGGGGCCAGCCACCTTCAGACACTCATTTATGACTATTCTACAAAAGGAACCATGTCATTTGGTGAAGGGACTAGTGCTTTAGCCCTTAGTCTTCCTCCTCAGCGGAGTTTTGATCAAAATTCCCACGCTCTAGGCAGAGGATCGTCCACTCAATTCTTCGTGTCCTACACAGGCTACTGACCCCATTTCTTTTGTAGGACGTGTATATATGTTATATATATCATATCCAGGTGTCAGACCAGTAATTTAATGAGGTGATCAGGTCAGAAAGTCGTCCACAGCTGCTAGAACAGCCCATACCCCCTTCAGACAGAGATAGCTCATGTTCTACTATAAAGAGAGGTCTGAAAACTGTTCAGTCATACATTTATATCATATTGGATGAAGTTATGGGTATCCTTCATATGTTGTAGGTGAAAGGTAAGAAAGTGAAAATGCGCAGTAGCCTAACTCTTGCATAACTGCTTTCAATAGCTGAACGGATCATAGCACATAAGTACTACCTGGATGACTGATGAGATACCTTCTATATCACTTCAATATCAATATCCAACTCACATTTCATGTCTCCTATCAATAGTTGAAGAGTATTATTGAATTTAGTAGTGGCAAAATAGCAGTACAGCTCTATGGACGACTTTCTGACCTGATCACCTCATTAAATTACTGGTCTGACACCTGGATATGATATATATAACATATATACACGTCCTACAAAAGAAATGGGGTCAGTAGCCTGTGTAGGACACGAAGAATTGAGTGGACGATCCTCTGCCTAGAGCGTGGGAATTTTGATCAAAACTCCGCTGAGGAGGAAGACTAAGGGCTAAAGCACTAGTCCCTTCACCAAATGACATGGTTCCTTTTGTAGAATAGTCATAAATGAGTGTCTGAAGGTGGCTGGCCCCAATGTAGACCACCTGCTATATATTAAATAACTAAAAATGCGAAAATGGCTGGTACAGCACTGAGGACCTATCTATAGATGGGCTACTGGGTTGGGTGACCTGTCCCCACTTCCAATAGAGGTCTACTACTAGTATAAACGAAGTACCAAAGTCCTAGGTCCCCAGCATTACAGGTTCCCATGCTATACCCCCAAGAAGCCTGATTTAGTCGACCTGGTATATCTCTTGAACCCATGGATGGAATAACCTAGGAATCCTATCAGACATCGATCTATAGTATCTCTAAAGGATTCCCAAGTTGCAGGTCATGGGTATAAGTACAGAGCCTGCTAGATCTGTTTGATGTGGCGCATTTTTGGTAATTCCTTAATATCTCCTTAACTATTGAAGCTATTGAAAAACCGTTTACACCACTGAATTCCCAGCCTAAGAAAACATAAACCAAGTCCTCACCACCCCTACAGCCATCCCCAATAGCAGCATTCATTATTGCCCACCCCATCCTGCCCAGTGATCACCTGATCAAAAATGCGCCCTAATAGGGCCTGCCCCACCCATCCTGGACCCCATCCATCAATCCATCAATCCTAGGAACATCCCCCAGATCCATCAATATCTAATCTGTGAACCCCTGATGATCCTCATGATGTCATTCCACCCAGCTGGAGGAGAGCCCTACTACATCCTCCGCTTTTTTTGGTCATGTGACTATTCTCAGCCCAGCCACCCACCCGGCATGTATGGCAGCACCAGCCTGCTTACATATACTAGCCTGCCAGAGGTGCCGGGTGTATCTAGAAATGTCCATTCGTTAGAGCGCTCTAAGTAGAGCTGTTATTGAATCATGGCCCCCTCTTGTATGAAGGTATATCTAATTAGAGCCTACAGCATAGGGTGCATATAGAGAATCCACAACTTTCATTTCCAGGACGCTCGACTTCTGTATGCCTAACGCGCACAAGTTCCAGACGCTTGTCAACGACTCGGAAGAGTTGGGAAAGTGGATTTGGATACACCCCACCGACCCTTTAGATTCTAAGCGAGTAGTGATGATGGAATGGGTTAGTTCGCAGAAGCATATCTGACTCGTCTGATGAATTCGCTGTAGATGTTTATGCTCTGGATCCTCATTGTGGAACGCCAAAAAGAAGTCTCTATAATGCCAATCTCCTTTTTCGGCGAAGCTGTGGCTGCTCTAGGGGAAGGAGAACAATTAGCAGGACAGTACAGAATCTGTGAAGCGTCGTACATCATAGGAACCCCATCATTCACATCGGATTCATCGTATGTTCATTCACGAACATGGCGTATATCTCCTGATTCGTTTTCCTTCAGAATCTTCCTTGCAAACGGAAGTCAGCCTTTCCTCGAGGGATTGCGAATCTTGCAGGCCTCGCGCGTTCCCCTGTGGCCAAACCCATTAACGGAATTGTTGTTACATAGGACGTTGAATCTCCATACATTTTTAGGCGGGCTGGTGACCAAATTCAAAGGAGCTTGGGTCACGGAAGAGGAAGTAACCAGCGTCGACGAAGGAATCGTCCTTTTGACGCGCGGTACGCACGTCATCCGGCGCGAGTTCATTGGTGGAACGTTTTACCAATCTAAGGACATCGCAAAATTCATCGACCAGTTCGAGCTTACTACCACGGAGCCATCATTCCGCAATGCGTTTTCAGAACAACAGTTCTTCGCTATTCCATTTAACACCGAAATTCAAAAGCATGGCGTCGTTCAAGCGTACTTCGTCTGGGAAGAACTCAGCAACTTGCTGCACATCAAACGTGATGACATGGGTGTCCGAAAAGTCACCTGTGCCCAAGGCCGCATCGCCCCTCTCGAGAGTCTCCATGATAGTAATACCCTCTGGGTCGATCGGGGAAATTACGGATCGCGTGGCGAGCCTGATTTGATTGCCTTTCTGCACGCAGTTTACTTCCGCTTGATCGCGCCAGAAAGGCTCCTGTGGAGGCCTCTGTCTTTGAAAGTTTTCTGTCGCATAGATGTCGCCGTTGTTAAAGTGCATAACGAATACCGCTACACGTTGATGGACATCCAATCAGGCATGACGAGGTTGTGGATGAAAGAAGAGGGACTGTATGTAGATTGCTTACGGGACATTGTGGAGGGTATGATTAAACATATTAGTTTACAATGATATATACATGTTCGAACTATCTGTACCCCTTCGACTCATCCTTCACATCTAAGGTCATCATGGGGCCGGTCATCATGCAACGACATGGGCCATTTTATAAAATGGCCCTACGTGCCATCATTTCCTGCAGGAAATGACTTGGCTATGCTAGTTACAAAGCGCTGATAACTTGGACACTGGCCAATTGTTCCTTCTCTAAGATGCATGCGCTGGCATCACGTGAGTAGGCAACATGTTGCGAAGCGGCGTATCTGCTCGCAAAACAGTGCTTACACCACAACAAAACTGATGCTACGCATTTGGGTTGCGTAGACTTTAGGATAAGTTCATTAAGAACTTAGCGCCATCAGGATGATGATCATTTAGCTCTAGTAAACGTTTGAGTGACTTCTTCGGTTACATTTCTGAGGGAGCAACAAGCAAGGCAAGTCAGTTTTGCATTTGGACCTGTTCAAAAGTTGAACTTGGCGTTAAGGGAATTTTCGTGCGACTTTAGGCCCATAATCATCAATACCAGCATGTCGGTTCGCCTTAGACTTAGCGGTAGCTTTGCTAGTTTTCAGAAATTCCCGAAGTCAAGTCCTGCAAGTTTAAAATCGGCACCGAGTGCACCCGAATCTTTTGAAGTCGTTCGAACTTGCATCTCGTCCATCTCGTGTAGCTTGCGTGTAGCCCGGGATAACGGCATCATTTTTTTGCCACATTCAGCATCGTGCAGAGATCTGGCGAGGGAGACCAGCATAACTATGTGCGCCACAGATGTTGAGAGGGAAGTGAGGCACGTAACTTACGATTTTTACATTGCTCATTACCGCCTTTAGGGCATTCTCAGCTTTAGGAGGCCCAAGAAACGTCCGCCTTTAGTCGACACTGCAATACAGCGACGTAGTCGTTCAATGGCCTCCATGTGCAAATCCAACACCCCGACTGTCCGCTCACCAGCCAAGAGAGCAACAAGTGGCCGTGGATTATGAGGAGGCGGAGACGGGGATGAAGACGAATCGGCGTACAAAGGCAGAGGGGTTGCAAGGAAAGCAAGCTGCGTTGCTTGCTAAAGTTTTGGTGCCAAGTGGCGTTTTTTTTGCTCAAATAGCAAATGATTTTATTAATGACTGGACACTGGATGATGTTGTTGGTGTACTGAATTAGATGATGTCTTTTTCTTGAAACTTTTTGCGAGTAATGTGATCGTAATATTCAAGTGGGTCTCCAGTGGTCGTTCACAACATGCCATAACATGTAGGATAAGTCAAGGATAGTCGCGATGAAGAGAACGATAGATGTCCAGTACGTATACATCAAATTTCGAGGACTGATTCAAACCAAACAATTCGCAAGTATGCACCCATCACTGTGAAGAGCATCAACTGCTCGTGCTAGAAGCCACATCCTTGAGTAATAATGTTACTTACGCATGAATGGACTTGTCAAACTCACGAAGACTTGGAGTAGCTCATCCAGCTTGCCATCCATTGTGCTATGATGTTGATGCATGCCATCCATGCGCATATAAGATCACACAGGAACCCGGTGATTGAAATTTCGTTTTGAATATTGAACAGCATGCGCACGTTGTCGACGTGTGCGTGGAGCGCCGTCCTGTAAAACGTCCTTTTGCGGCTGCGGTTACACGACTCACGGGCCTCAGTTGCTGTAGGAGCATGGCATGAATAAAATGGAATGTAGAGTGGTCCTGAGGGTTCCACCATAAAGTTTCTTCCACTTCCCAACGATGTAACAGTCTCATCACAACCCTTCCAGGACCCCAATCCAGCATATCGCCCAACTCCAAGCCCTGCGAATCACCAGAAACTGTTGAATACTTCCTCTTGACTTGCAGAAGGTATCAGGAAGCCCGCTGGCAGCGGGTCACGGCCGAAGCTTGGATGACAACGCTTCAACGTACCGGGAGTTATGGCCACGCCGAAAAACTTGAAGCTGTTGTTCGGGTATGTCGATGCGGACACGTTACCTCATTTCCAAGGACCCCCACATGAGGCGCTGACGGCTTTTTCCCAATTTATACGTCTTTCATCGCCTGAGCAATCTGTTTCACCTACCACCACCTGAGGTCAGCACAGGCAACGGTGTTTTTGCGTTTTCCTCTCATTCTTGTGTCTCTCTCTTTGTCTTTCTTTCAGTTCATTTCTCTCTCCGCATTCACTGTTTTCATCTTCGTAGGGCCTGGGTAATGCTATCCAGACGCTGTAGGCTACTTAACACACTTGCCCGGTTACTTAGTGAGATCCGTGTCATGGACATCTACTTTACTAGACCTCGTTTACTTACCTACTGTTACGAGCGTAAACGTTCCTGTAACGGTACCTCCTGGGCTCTACTTTACGATTACGGGCGCAGCAAGGTCACTTCAGAATCGCAATGTAAAATGTGTTACGGTATGGAGGCGTAGATACTGTACTAATGGGACCGGATTTTCACGGAATGTTACGCGTTATGTTTGTGAACCAACTCACCGTTAGTTTATACAAGGTCCAAAGTCGTTATCGGGAGTGGCGGGAGGCAGCGGCGGCAGCCGCTGCGTGAAAATTTCCGCATTTGGGGTGATCCCGGCGAATATTTTAGCTGTTACGCGTTAGCAAAGTGAATAGGTTCAGCTTACGGTGTCCTGTGACGCGTTATGTGAACTAACGGTCGCGTTAGTACAGTGAAACCCTTGGTGTAATTGGTAGAAGTCGTTGCTTGCACGGATATAAAGTTCCCTTGTTGTCGTGTTTTTGGTTGAGTACAATTTGATGTTACATTCCTTTCCAAGATGCTCTCGTCGTGGCGTGGAAAACTGGACCATTTTTCTAAAGCATGGTTCTGTCAAAAGATTTCGCCTGATGAAACAGCTCTTTTGTTATGGGATATCCTAATGAGCATGGAGGGGGCGTACAACTGGTGATGCAGCGCATATTTGAAAACGTTGTTTTGGTAAGGAAACATGGCTAAAGCTACCGGGGTATCGGTTCGTCAGGTGTGTGCAGCGTGTAAAATAAGGTCAGTCGATTGGTTGGAAGCGAAGTACGGATATGCTTCTGGTCGCGACAATTGGGTGGGTGGTCGTGGAATGGATGTTCTGTTCAAGGATGTCAGTTTGTATAGATAAGTTGATTAATTTAATAGGTAGCGTTTGCAGCAATCGTTGTGTGGAATCGTTAGGGTTGTGTAGGTAATTGTACCATAAAAAGCTGAGGGGGACAGTTCGATGGAGATAATTTTAGTTTTTCCATGACGATGAAGGGCTTGTCTACTAATCTGGCCGTTGTACTTTCCCGATGAGGTGTTCGAGTCCATAAGTGGGCAATCTGCTCTTTGCAGTGAGTATACATTGAGCGCTAGATTTCAAATACATCGCCGGATAAACCGTTATGTGTTCCATTGGGGAACGACGAGTTCATGTACTTAATGTTCGTACGTGAGAGCTATCACCCCATTCTCTGCTCGTACAAGAATGCCAGACGAGCTCACCGTTTTTCAGCATGCAGATCTGGAACGTTCGCCCGTGGCTATGAATGTGCGAAGGGGGAGCAGTAACGCAGTGTGTATTTTCTTTTGGACATGGGATAGAATAATTTGATCTACAGTAATTTTACAAAGGGTTCGTCGTCCATTGGATTGTCCCAGAAATCGTGGCCGAAGGGTATGGCAGCTAAGGTTTTGTCAATGTCCTCCTGCCCATACTCTTTTCTGCGCCACTCTGAGCTCTGTTCTCGAATCCACTGGCTCAAGATTCCACATAGGTCGATGGACTCATCCATGACAGAAGATGGAACGCAATCAAGAAATGAATCATAGGTGAAACTATGGAAGAGGAAGACTTGCGACAAATTGGGATGATGCCACTTTGCGATAATCCTGCGCTCATGCTCATAGTGAGCTGGGTCGAGGCGTTGGATGTAATCCACAGAGTCTCCTGGGCCTCCATCGTACTCCGGAATGTACACGTGTTTGCCGGTAGCAGTCCATCCGAAAGTGAGGGGAATTATTGCTGTTGGATCGCTGATTGCGATGGTTTCAAGATGAGTGCAATCACCGAGAAAGTCACAAAAATCTGGAGTCCTAAACCATGAGTGGCCAACTCCTGCAAGGGCACTCTGGAAGCTTGTTAGGACACACATGATATATGGTAGGCTTCCATACATACCTTGCACACTCCATATAACGTCGACAATATCCTCAACTTTTGCAAGGTTTTCTGCTGCCGCCACGATCTGAGAGTGTGCACTAAGCGGTCTTCATTGGACACGTCATAGCGCACGGTGATATCGTGCAGTCGCAAGTTTTGAAAGCTTGCGGTGTCTTTGGGCAACGCATCCATATTGATATCCAGGCAAGTAACGTTCGCGAATGAGTATCGGCGTAGGGCAAGGGATTTTCGCTTGCGCCCTGACCTAAGGATTTTCTGGCTCAGCTTAATGCTGCAGAGAAGCTCTTCCACCTGGAAACCATTAGTGAGTGTGTAAAAGCAAGGGGCGTGAGACGCACGCCTCTGTCGTAGAAGCGAAGGCCTAGCTGAGGCCTATAATGGCCATACTGATCCAACAGGGTCGAGCTACGCTCCAGCAGAGAGAAAAGTTTGTCGCGACTTAAGGATTGGAACACAAATTCCCTCATAATCGCCTTGAGCTCCGGAGGCGCTAGTACGTAGGGCTTGGAAATGCGGCACCTTTCCTCCCACAACTCCGCTTCAGCTTGCTTTGTTCACGCGATTAGAAACGACGACTATCATCAAGGGCATACTTACTTTACGACGCAAATGCCGAAGAAAAGTTGTAGAGGACACCCAAGCACCGCCGCCACAAGAAAAATTGGTACAATCACACCACTTGAGTGCACTGCTTCTTCGTCGAGAACGTTTGGTTGCCATTGCTCTTGGGAGTACGGAAAGAGGATGACCACGTGGAATGTCGGCGATGGGGCGCCGGAACGGCCGATCCATCAGGACTTGAAATTGGGGAGGCTCACACGATTTTGGAGCGCAAGGAAAGCGCAGCATTCCAGGAGCTGCGACGTATTTTCTGGGATGATGCTCAGACATCTCCCAGTGAGGTTCGGTGGACACTGTTCTGCGTGCGAGTAACATGGCGAGACGGTGTGGATTCTGGTGGCTGCAACAGGGAGCCAACGGTGGTTGGCTTTGTCGTATTCGCAGTGTATCGTGCAGTGCAAATGTTTGTCGGAATTGTTCGGGGCATTCTGAGATGTGGGGGTGGGGATGACGGTGGAAGTACTGACCATGTGTAGGCTTGGGGTAAGCAGTGTTTGGCGTTTATGTTTATTAGAAGTGTACAATGAAGTGGGCTCGTATTTCAGTGTTGTTAAGGTGCTGTGGGCGGTGCTCTTTGGGGCATCCTGTGCGTTTCCCAGACCGCGCGCGTTTGTGCAGAATGAGCATGCAGAATGGAAAACTCGCTCGATTGTATGGAACGGGAGTACGATATCCCATGCGATGTAACAAAGAATTCACGCGTTCAAAAAGTAACGAGAAACGCAGCGCTATCACACGTTATAGATTAGGAGTCGTCGGTACGGACGGTCGATGAACGTCTTGATTGGCGCAGCTGAGCGTTTCATAAACCCCTCCTGGACATTTATGAGGAAGACCGGTGGATGTTGGTTTCTATGGCAGGACCAGTGTGCAAGACCCGTCATCGTCCTGAGGTGCGAGGGTTGCAAGTGGCGTTTAAAATGTCAATGGCGGTGGTGCTTTATTCTTCTTCTTCTTCTGACTGGAGAATAGGGCTAAGGTATGATTAGCATATGTTTTGCAGTGACTTGGCACTGCATTGTTGGTGGAGGCGTATAGGTATGTGACGTGTACAGTGTGCGGCATGCGCGTCCCCAGGCTATAAGACACATTCCGTACATGATTCCCTGCTAATTAGAACCCCGCCGTTCATACAAGGTTCCTTCTAATTAGCAGTCCACCTCAAAAGACCTCAAAGAGATGGAAGCCATGCATGATCCACTGAGTCATGCAATACTTGGGTACAGGATCCGAAATCCCGTTTACAGCTGTTCCTGAAAGCGACGGTTACCTGAAATGGATTGTAGGCGCGCTCGACGTTACCGGACAATTGAAATCTACTTCGCGATCTCGATAATCAGTGGTCTTCTATCAACCTGCCAACGATGACGCGATGCTCGGTGCCGATACCGTAGCGTGCCTCATTTCGGTCTACTAGACCACCGGTGGATCAGGGATGCCAACATAGAGCATATTCAAGGAGCCCGGGTGTGTTGACAGTGCTGGAGGACACTGCTACAGGAGGTGGGTTATAGTTTCTGAACCGTAAAATGACAGTATAACAGTGGGTGGGACATGTAGAATGAAAATCTTGTTTGGTAGCATATCCACAGAATTGGCGCGTATGACGATGAGTCTGAGCTTAAGATAGGCCGGGTTGTCTTTAAACACTGAGAAGGATGAGTAGGAGCCAGTTGAGAGTGATCCCAAAAAAGTTGGAGGGAACTCACTCTCACGATGCTTCGACATTCAAGTTACAGTCAGAGTACTAGGGCGCCTTTCGATCGGGACGATGATTTCGTCGGACGAAAACTCAAACTCATCTGTCCCGACCGTTCTGACCTTCCGGAAGCAAGGAAATATCATTCATTATCTCTCTGCTTCATATTCTAGCACCGCTACACAGCGTCTGGACGTTCGACTCTGTTGCTCAGGTTCCGAAGCCTGACAAGACTCAACCAGGCTCTGCGACTGACCAGAGCCACCATGTGCTGATTTAGAGCTGAAAAAGTGTGGGAGACAAGTTATATTTCAAAACTGTCTAGTGCAATCGCAGCCGTTCCAGCCAGAAAGAGGATAATTCTCCAAAATGCGCAACGGCGAACGCTACGCGTACCCGGCATTCGGGCCGAACATGTTCAAGAAGCTCGGACAGTGCCGAGCGGAGTTTCAACCAGCTGTATAGTTGCAGATCACTATTCCGGTCCTGCTCCCGTCCACGCGCACTGCGCCCGGGTGTAGGCTCCTGTGGCAATTGACCCACTGGGGACCCAGCATTCAATTTTTGGATCTGACTCGTCCTGATGGTAGTCTAACTATCTGCTCGACAGCCCGTAGAGTAGCTATCCGTCGTCTTTTGTGGCGCCACATTTCATCCAGAGATTTATTGGCACCGAGGAACAGCGAAGCTTCCCGAATCCCGATCATGATCGCGCTGCATCTTTTTCTCTGTCTCGTCGACGTGAATTTGGGGTGATCCCGATTTGGTCAAAGGCACTGAGCTAGATATGGCGAGGTGGCGGGACTGCCATCAGTCAAGGCGGGCAGAAGTCATCAGTGGTTATACATGACCTTCCTAGCCATTTTCACGGTGCTCGAGTCATGTATGCCTCCCCATTTCACCTTCTAATTAGTGGAGACCTTGTATGAACACTCAGGTTGTAATAAGAAGGGATCATGTACAACTAGGCTATTATTGGGTGGCGTCCCAAAGTAACGTGGTGTTGTGACGTGACTGTCGTTTTTGCCTGTTGTTCTTGAACCATGACGATCGACAGCGACTATGACTGCGAATTTGGTGGGGAGGACAGTGATGGCGAGTCGGAAGGTGGTGTGCAAGTACACTGTTCCTCGCACGACATGGATGTTGACCAAGAGGATTTCGCATTTGACAAGAATGCTCCGTTCAAACCAAAAGTAAGTGCGAATATATTGAAATATGTCGCTCGCTGATGCGTGGAAGCTCCTCTCGGCGTTAAGGGTGCCAACACCGCTTCAACTGTCCGTGGACAGTAACATTCAACGGCGTGTTGAGAAGGCGCGACGAAGTTTCTCAGTCGTCTTACAGGGTTTCGCCAAATATGCGCTGACTTTCAAGGTCGATAAAGATTTTACGGAGCTTAGGAAGATGGGAGAAGATTTCTCTGTTTTGAAAGGGCCGAAGAGGCAGGCTTTCCTGAATGATGTCGAAGCAAGAATGGATGCAGTGTTCTCATCCCAATCTCCGAATCCCTTTTCGACGCGCATTAATTCGAAAGATGGACGTCGTCTCGTTTCCTATTTCGGAATCCAGTATCCACAGGAAATCAAGCAGGCCATGGATGCTTGCTTTCAAAGGAATTTCACTTTGGACACTCTACGTGAGATACGGGATCGTGGAGAAAAGGTGTATCATAACGGTGTACCCGTAAGGTTTGACGAGTATGTTCGACAGCATTGAAATTAATATGTTTTTATAGGAACGGTATATATTTCCGTATCTTCTTGCAACGCAGACGCTCGCCAGTTTCGTCCCGTTGGAAAAGCTTGGCATGAAGTCCAAGAGACATGGACGGCTCGATCCACAGTTGCAGCGCGCCCATTACTTGTACCATCAAGGTGTGGATGGCGAGGGTCCCCCGCAGGGGGAACCCGTTGGGACCCTCCATTTGTGTTGTGGGTGGCCACAGTTGGGCCATCCCAAGGAAGTAAATGTTTATCGTCTTCCTTCCTTCCTGTTATTTGAGCTTTGTCTTTTATGAAGGCCATGACGCCATCTGGTGCGCATACGTCACGAGCGGACGCATTCCAACATATCGAGCGATGGCATCGTGCAAGGCTGGAGGTGGCTGTTGTTCTCGATATGATGTTTGAACATGAACATCCGGATCAAATAAAGGCGTTTCGCCAAGCTCATTCTGCGGCCCAATGGTACGAGTACGAGGTTGGTGGGTTCCATGCGCAAGTCATCGTGTACAAGTGCTTCAGCAAATCTCATGTCGATGATGGCGACAAGTTCCCGACTGCTACATGGGCTTGTGGGTCGTTCACTGGTGGCCATATGGAGTTGCTGGACTTGTCAGCGCGCTTCGCTTATTTACCTGGCCATGTTGTTTTGGGGTGGACGGCATTCCTATTCCACCGGGTGTCCGATTGGGAGGTTGTGTGTCCGGCAGAGGAAGTTCAGCAGCGCATGAGGCGCCATGGCGTTACGCCTGGCAGGATCAGTACTGTCAGTTTTTTTCCAACTCCTGCATATAACCAACTTGAAGGTCGACCACCTGGATGGGCAAAACACACGCAGTGGGGAAAGCTGCGGTTTGCCGAGGAAGGTTGATAATTGTGTTCGGGTTATGTACAGTGTCTAGTGCCATCACATTTGTTGAAGCAATGAACCGCAAAAGACGGATTGTGTTTTTCAAACTCACAGAATGCTGTGAGGGGGAAGTTTCATACAGTGACTAGTGGGGGTTGACAAGGTTCAGGTAACCTTCGTGCACATAATCATCTCTGGCAATGTGGTCCGACCCTTAACGAGATGTCCAAACTCCGGGCTTTCACGGAGTATGTGCGGATGGTTCTGGTACAGCAGTTCCTCCACGCGCAGTGCGGTTCTTTACCGGGTTTTTGGGATGGACAGTAAGGAAGGTACAAGTGGGGCGTCATGGGGACGGAGAAGTATTGGAGGCGTTGGTCATCTGCGACCTAAATCAGCGTCATGAGAGGTAGCTGGTCACATAACTCGCACCTGTGGAAGTCTTGTGGTTGATTCCGTGTACGCTAAGGATATACCCCGACGGACCTTTTAGTAATAAAGAAAACCTAAGCAAAAATGAGTGTTGTTATGCCTAACCTGCCGTCGGATGCGAGTCAACTCTCGTCAAGGCGCTGCGTCTCGCTGCCTCTTTGTCGCGGGCTTAGCGTCAGTCAAAAAATTGTTTGTAGCCTTTGGAAGCGTTGTGGTCCACATGTTAATGTCATTGTGGAGGCAAAGTGCAGCGCATAGGCATGCGCTATGAGGTTGGTATGTCGTAAAACGGCGGAAGGGAGCACCAATTGCAGGTGGGATGGAAACCCTCCATTCAGGTATATGTAAGATCACAGTTTTTTTTTTCAATGCTGCAGAAGGCGAGCACAGAGTGAATGAAGGTACCCTACATCTACATAGTGATATTTCTGGGTATACGGAGCAGTTTCATGAATGTTGAAAACTTGTCGAACCGATAACTCTCCTGCGGAAGATATTTGTCCAAAACATTGCTTCTAGAGCTCGTGCCCTTCTTTCGCTTCAACCGATCTCTCATGCTGCGGCTTGTCAGCTTGATCAACAACTTGTGCTGAAAGCTCACCTGTTACTGGGTTTTCCATACCGACCGCATACGGAGATCTTGACGCTACCGATATCCTATCTTGGATTCGAGTTTCCTTGCACTGCACGGATTAACGCCTCTCTCGCTGTCGACGGACTTGGACGGGACGGACTTGAATCATCATGTTGTCCCGTACAGGACACTGGCTCGGATAACCCCGGATGACTGGACCTGCTGTATAAACAAATGTGTCAATCGCTTGGATGCAGCGGGCTTGAAGAAGGACTTCTCTCGTTATAATGGTCGTATCCGAGCTGCGTGGATTACAGCGCAACAGGCGATGGGTAGGCTCAAGGTCTGGCTCCGGCTTACAGATCAATCCTATGTCGCGCGGGGCCAGATAGGTTTGTCACATATGGCGGGTCTTTGTCGCGCTCGTTCCATAGCCATGCCGCATGGTCGCATCTGGGTATCGCTAAGAGCGAGAGGGATTTGCTGGCTGCATCAGGTTGGTGGTTGGAAAGAACGTACTTTCTGCGCCTTGTCGAATGCTTCGTTCCCAACTCACCGACGTATTGACGTGGGGGCGCGTAACGCATGGCTCCTAATGAGAAATCTTCTTGACGGCATATCCCTATCTTGGTTTCACACGCGACGACTTGCTTCGGTCACGAGATAATAGAAGGATTCAGGATTCGATGACGTCCTTGTTGTCAGTCAAAGATCAAAGACGAAAGTGGTAATACGAATGTTGCTTCCGCCGTTTGAACCCAAATCGATCGTGTCTGCGGTTACTGGGCCCGATACTTTGGGCATGCAGATATCGGGTTACGCCAACTCAATCTTGCATGCAGAAGTGTTTGGATTGATAACGGATTATGTTTTGGCTATTGATGTGGAAGCGACGGCGGAAATACATCGAACACTAACTGATGATCTTAACTCAGTTCGAATTGTTACTGATTCAAAATCACAGGTTGGCATTGATAATCGTTTGCGTCGTCTAACTGGGCGTTCCTTTTACCGTTGGCTGCTGAAACTCGTACAGGAGAGGCCAAACTTTGTCATCGAACACACCAAAGGACACGGGCTCAATTCGCAGATCACTACGCCTCGTGAATGCACCCATCTAAGCTGCTGGCGGGACCCGTAATCCTAGAGGCACCTATACCCACGTTCTGCATGGACGAGTTCACGTTCTTTACAGATGCCCATGGTCCGATATTAAGACATTTCTGCCTGGTCTGGCAGCAAGGAAAACAGCGCGGGAACTGGGGTGTGGAAAGAGACAGAGGATGGCGCAATGGCTCTGCCTATTCGGGGGCAGTTCAGCTGTATGCAAGATCTGGACAGCTGCCGACGGCTGACGCTCTCCAACAGCGAGGATACGCAACGTCCGCCATGTGTCGGATGGGGTGTAAGGAGATTGAAGATACTCATCACGTCTTTGTTGATTGCCCATAATTTGACCCATACGGACGGGAAGCAGAATCAGAGATAATCCGAGTATCGAGTCGGGCGTTGCAGATCGTGGACGCGGAGGCAAGCCTTGACGATCATCCGGGTCTCTCGCTAGCTGCTAAGTCATTCCTCTGCGACTCATCCATTGTTTGGCCACCTCACTTAGTAGCCAATACTATCTAGGTCATGTACCACCATTGGGTCGTTTCGTTCCCCGCGCCGCGTTCACAAGTACTGTTTCGCGAGATCGAGTTGTGCGGAACATACAGTGTATCATTGCCGTTCGACGTGTTGAAGAAGGATTACGGTACAAGGTTACTTATTGGCGAGGGCAAACTTATCACCGAAAGTACGTTTGAGGCGGCTAGTGATGCTTGAACTAACGCAACGGTTTAGCTGGCAACAGCAAAGCTTTTTCAAAACAAGTATCATCTCTTGTGGGAAGGTAGTTAGGCTGCTTGGCAGGCAATTAACTGGAGGTACGGGTTTAAGGTTGGTCTGTCTTGTTAGAAGTGTCGATTGTCTCATGAACTTGGGGTTTTGCGATGCGATGTAACTCCGTGTACAGCCTGAGTGCTTGGTTGAGCATGTACAACTATGATTATATTTCGATAGTTGTGTTTGGGCTGAAGTAACTGGTATTGGACAGAAGTCAGCGGGGGTAGCGAGTGCCGCTTTCTACTAGTAGTCGCCGCCGCCGTATTATGCGTTGCGTCCACTGTGCCTGGTGACCTGAAGATGACGGTGCATTTTGTTTGTCCTACTGAGGCCACTTGGTCGTCATTGAAGCAGATGGTTCCAGAATCAGACTTTAGCGTCGAGGTGACAAGATGCTCATCTCGAAGACCTTCGAAGGGAGATGGGAACCTCATTAGTTTTACTAGGACTTTTTTCGAGAATAAACCTTCCTTCCTTCTTTGTTGATAAATGTATCACTCAATGGTCAGTACAATGTCGCAATCTGCGACTCCGGCATCGTGTCGGCCATTGCTCACAAAGAGGCAAATTGTGCTGAGTACGAGCATGGAGGGCGGAATTTCCATTCCAGGTAGTGGTGAGAGTCGGCAGATGGGATGATGTAACTGATATCGGTAAAGATTCCAGTTGGCCTCCACTAAGTGATGAGATTACTTTGTCATCGTGGCTGCAGGAATGTGTAAAGTTGAGGGAGAATTTATTTGTACTAGTGGAGGTGGTAAGCGTTCTCGTGTTTTCGCTGGAGGCGTAGGGAGGCATCATTGGCATGTGGCTGAGTAGAGGACTGCGCATATGTTCAATGCATGCTCCGAATTGGGAATGTAGCTGTTTGTTAAGGTACTGTAATGCCGTAGATATTCGTCACGATGGCAGAGCAAGAAGCGGACGGTAAGGTGGGCATTGACGCCAAGGGAGCGAAGGCAGCGCATAGTGAAGCGTATGCAAGTCCTACATCAATGTTGGATTCAAGTATGGACAGTCGGAGGTTGTTTCTGCGTCACTCCACGAAACTGTTAATCGGCAGGCAACAGTGGTTAAACAGATCGTTTTCGCGAGAGGGGATAGTGAGATAGCAGTGCTCACTAGAACGTGTTTAACAGCGGGTGCAAGGGAGGGTAAGCTTCGCTGTCGCCTGCGTCATCTCGCACGGACGTGGATTCCGACATTCACAATCATCGCCGTGTGCATGGTAACCGTGTCCATTATTTTGCTGATTCGAGCAGAAATAAATTCAACTCATATTTTACGTTGTGCTTGCAATTTGTGGGGCAACGAATTTATGTTTACAATGGAAGCAGCTTTGAAGCATGTTTAGATGCTGGTGGGAGGAGCAAGGCACGTTCATTGTTGAACGAGGATGTCGGGGTGGTTGAGCACAGTATACCAATAAAATAGTGGTGCATTCGACTTTCTGGTGCTGCAGTATATTGAAGCAGATGGTTGGTAGTAGAAGTCATGGATGGATGAATACGGTGCATAGCTACGTTTACAACATTAGAGGTGCGTGGGACAAGACGGAAGGTGAATATGACCATTTCTTGCGCTACTGGTGGCGATAAAATTCCAGTTTGAATCGACGTCTTGGACGTAGCGATGAAGGCGGCGATGTGGCTGTGGACGGCATCTTCAGCACGGCAAAAATGCGCCGTTCCTTGACTCCGCTCGATCACATTTGTCAGCGGGATTCTAAATTCTCACGGGAGGCTTTTCTTGTATCTTGCGGCCATGTTCCAGGCTCACGCCAGCGCTCAATGGCCTATTTTTAACAGCACATTGTGTGATTGCAAGGCAAGTAGCATTGGAGGGTGATGGTAGCATGTGCTTTGCCTGAGGTACAAATTCTATCCGCCGCATTGGCTGGTGTAGATGCCAAGGTCAGCGTCGGTCGATAAGTACTCCCAGTGAAAACGGCGTCTGTTTGTTTCTGTATCTTACTGTTGTTTTGGGCATGATCTGCGGATATTGCGAATGAAACACACTTTCCATCAAGGCCCTTTCGACTTTCCAGTTTTCAACTTTCGAAATTGGGAAACTCAAAGTAAGATTTCCAAAAAGTCAAGTCGAAATCTTGGAAAAAGATATTGGAAATCCAACTTGCATTCTTCAGAAAGCCAAAGTGTAGGCAACTTAGCAAGTCCATTTGGAGTCCTGTATCGGTGGCATCGTCGTCACGCGTTCCTCTCCCTCTGACCACCATCATCGTGATTTGTCTCTCTCCGACCACCACCATCGTGTGCCAATGCCACATTGCCGCCAGTATACGCCGCTAGTATAACACGCCAGCCTCGAAGTGTTGGGCTCCTTATGGCCGCCTACCCGCCACGTCATCGCTTCAGTCATCCTGTGCGCGACCGTTGGGATCACTAACGACTAGGATACCAGGATTGTTGATGAGCGTGGCAGGCGCTGCCATTAAGATGACTCGCAGAGCCAGCGCCAAGCCGCCATTGCAGGAACTGAACGCGACATTCGAGGCGACGGCGGCGGACCATGGCAACCTCGATTACTATTACCGCCCCGGACGATATCGTTACGCATTGCGCTCGTGGTGGCTCGGATGTTGGTGAGTGGTCCTGTACTCTGTTGACGCGTTCTCAACGGATTGGACAGGCTTCGCGACTCTCCGCTGGCCGATTCCAACCGCTACGACGAATGACCATGACCCCAATGATGTTTCCGTGCAATGGCGCACTGGGTGTCCATGGCAGCAGTGTGTGTGTAGAGGCTTTTGGTAGCACGGGTGGTATGGTTCCACGAGTGGCGGAGCCGCGCGGGCAGGATACCGTACTATTACTGCTAGATCTACCTTGTGCAATATATATGTTTTATTCTGTTCTTTTATGTTTCGGGCCAATTTGAGCAGCAATAGAAATAGGCAGGGTAGAGGGTGTGCTGTATTGTTCTGTTCTGTGAAAGATTAAAAACAGAATTAAAAATAAGAATATCGGTCGCTTTTACAGATGCGCAGAAAATAACAGTAAACTACAACTTTTTTGGTGCGAAATGAAGTCAGGTAAAATCAAGTGTTGATGGTGCTTTGCATAATTAGGAGGGTAACAGATGCATAGAGTGAAAGGTGTGTGACTGGATTGCTTTGTATGTTCATGAGGGAGAATACATAAAATGTGCCTGGAGAAGGTTTTCCGGCCATATTACTGGGTGTCCGAAGAAGGAAAAAGGAAAGAAGAAGGAGAGTTCAAGCCCTGAAGCCGCCACATTCTGGGTACCTGTTAATTGTGTACCAAACATGCCTTGATATAAGCTTAATGAGGTGAATAATTCAGAGAAATTTTTCGAGCGCCTGCGGCGCGCTATCTGAAATCAGAAAATCTAAGTATGATCAGATGAAGGTGGCATATGCCGCTGATGTCACGTCTGTCGGTGGCTTCTGCCAGTATGAGCACTTATTAATGACTTCTGAGGAGTAGTGGCTTGCACTGGCAAGCGAGGGCCTACAATTCATGGAGGGATTCACAGCAACTTTCAGAAAGTTCAGCAGTGCCACAGTAGCACGAAAAATTGACATTTAAACAGCTGCAAAGGCCGAATTACATCGCAAAGTCATAAGGATTGCCTGTTCACTCTTCACCGCATACAGCTTGGGCGACGATGGGTGGTACAGACCCTCGCGCGCGATGGCGGAGAGAACAACGTGTCTCGATGATGTCATAGTGCTAGCTGCCATTCCATTTTTGGAATGGCAGCTAGCATTTGCCCGTTTACGCGCCGTGTGGGGGGCTGAGAGCGAGTGAAAAACAATGGCATATATTCAGCTTAATGTCTACAACATGTAAACGGGTCAAGAAGTTAGAGACTGGCACCGGGAACGACGTTCTGAGCCGATGGCAGCTAGCATTGGCAGCTAGCAGTGGCGTGGGAACCCAGCAACATGGTCGGTAAGCCCTGGAGGGTTTTCCGGCCATAGAAAAAGTGCGGAGGCATTAAGAAGTGCCGTCGGCTATACCCGTTTTGGTCCCTGTTTTTTTTTTCGGACATCGAGAATCATCCCGTTCACCAAGTGTGCTTTCTCTTGATGATTCTTCTGCCCATCGAGCTAGTATGTCTCATTTTCGAGAGTCTCGGACCTGTAGCGCTGCGTCACTGTTCGGTGGTGTGCAGGCAATGGAGTACGGTCGCCCGGCCGATGTTGTATCGGTCGCTCGTTGTCCAAACTGGATTTGTTGCTCGACGTGGCAATCTTTCCCACTGTCTGCTTGGACGGTTCAGCACTCTCATAAGGTCGCCTGTCATCGGATACATTCGCAAAGTCGCGCTGTACTCTGTGGCGGGACAACGTGTAAAGGAGGAACGGTTCGACGTTCTTCTTGCTGATGTATTGGATCGGTTGGCGGTGTCCTCTAAAACTGAGGAGCTCGCTATTACATTGACGCCATGTCACCCCTACATGCCGTGTCGTTCGGTGCCTGGTTTGCTATCTGGCCCAGTATTCAGTTCGCTGCACAAGTTCACGTACCTGAGTACGTTGGAAATCATGGATATTGGGGATCTTGGACCGAATCTTGCCCTCCTCTTCGTCATTAGTCCGCACACAGTTCGCAACTTAAAGTTTTCGAGGATCGATGGGGCCACTCCGCGTCGCCCTGTCGCTCGTCGTCCAGCGAATGGCGTTCTTCCACATTTGGAGACGTTAACGATATTCAACCGGGACATGGCGCTATTGAGGTGTTATCCGTGGATTTTTCGACTTCCCCTGATATTCCCAACGCTCCACACGTTAACGCTTGGTGTGTTGCATAGTGAAGGGATGGAGAGTTTAGGGGACGTACTCGACGAGGAAAGTTTCCGAAACCTGCGACATTTCAGGGTGATATGGCATGATTGTGGTCCGTACAGGATTGGTTCGCAGCGTCGCTTCTTTTGATATTGTGATACTGACTTGAAATGTAGGCAGGAATGGTCTTACTGAGGACCACTTCTGTCTTTTGACGTTGGGAGAATACGCTCACGTCGAGCTGGAGTTTTCTCCAGACCCTTTTAACGATATTGCTATCAAATGGTGGCTTCGGGTTCTCAAAGGGTTGGAAGTCAGCCGTATTCAACAACTTGACCTCACCGTATATCATAGTGGTGGGGATGCTAGCTCTAAGGAGGATTGGGAAGCTTTGGATGAGACGCTATCACAGTCCGTGTTTTCTACGCTAGAGCGAGCGACGGTACACTTTCATACGATGACTGGTGTTTCCCCCACTCGGTTCATGCATCGCATACCACTACATGAAATTATTGAGATGCCTCGGAAGTCGCGCTTGACATATCGCGTTCAGGAATGTCGGGGGATGTCTCATTGGTGGAACCATGTGCACGATTGGTGTGGTTGAATGTAGCGATGTGGGTATCCTGATTCACGGTAGTAGATAGAATGGGAAATGTTGTTTCGGTTTCGTTTATTTTATATTCATTCACGTTGGTGGAGTTGTCATATTTTTATTGAAAAGTCAAGGATTAGCACAAGTAGTGCAGTAAGTAGCGTTGGTAGGCACACGCTGTTCACGGTAGGGGTCTGAGCTCCGGCGGCGGTTGGGCGGGCCGAAATGTGAGCGCGGCAAAGTGGAATGAGACGGGCAGAAGGTTGGACGCGGCCGGGGCTCGCATTCACATGGATGTGGTCAGTAGTATTCCGCGCTACGACAACCTGAATGCGATGACATTGCATGTTTTGTGACAGGGAGCTAGTGCAGGGGAAGGGGGCACAGGTAATGTTTGTGTTTGAATGCAGGAGAGCTGAAGGATATGACAGCGGCCTTCGAGGGAATGAAGGATTTGGTAAGGTGTTGGGTTACTTTGCCGCTTTACGGAGATGGGCCTAGGTTGAAGCCTGGGCTTGAGCCTTGTGAAAGCTCAATGTTCCTTACGAGAATCGGTTCCAATGTCCGTGTGAGCACGCATCGGGGTTGATTGTGTTCGCTAGCGCAGCAAAGATGATGCTGTACAGATGACGTGAAAATGCGTTTCGGGGTCACTGTCCCGCTCGCGAAGTTTCTTTGGTTTGCAGGGTTGTCAATGTCAGATGAGTCTTCTTGAGGTGTCGGCGGCGGTGTTGGCGCTATTGTACACGTACGTATATATACGTCGCTTTGGGCATTATTTTCGCTCCCTCTAAAGCAACGGGAAAAGTGGGCATAGTGAAGCAGCGTTGTGACATTTGGTCTAGTACAAAGTTTAGGTGGATCCTCGTTCGCGCTGTACGGCCGATACGCGGTCGTGAGTACCAAGGTACGGTGGTTCTGAATGATGTGGCCTGACTTACGTCGGTATCGTTAGGGGAACGCAACCCCAAATATTTCATGAATTGAATGGAGCGGATTGATGTCACAATGGGCTGGATGGTGCGGAACGACAGGCGCTTTTTCCATCGAATTCATCGGATGGCTGGAATAATTGTATTTCGCTGGGAGAGCAGGTTCAAGATGTATTCCTACTAATGGGCATAGATTTGGTTACCCTTTGCTTGGAGTATGAGAAAGGGGAAGATCATTGTATGTGTGCGTGGCGTTGCACATTTCACGGCTTGGGCGTATGGGCGAAGCGCTTAATGGCTTCGCAGGGGCGCTGATTGTGCAGCAGGGTGGTCATGTAGTGTGAGAGTCAAAGATGCGGCGTAGTTAGGCGCCAACCCAAAATGATGGAGCGGACGGAGTAGGTACGCGGCGAACTCGAGAAATAGTTTGCCATGTGGGTAAAATGCGCAATGGCGAAGCCATGTGGGTAGAATACTCAAGTGCGATGGCATGTTACGGCGCTATTTCCGTTCTGGATTGCAGGGGTCGAGTCGTCGGCGACATTTGGGGGATCGTTGTGGTAATGATACTAATACAGGACAAGCGCTTTGCTGGGTCCGTATTTTGAATGGCGCCTTCTTCTGAGTTCGAAGCGCTTTGTGTACGTTGCATTCCAGTCGCTGAAGCATTTGTTCATGGCACATGTTGTGTAGGTTCGAATAGAGGCCGGGGACCTCAATGTTCTTGGAGACGTGAAGCGGACGTTGATTTCGAATCCATCGCTTGTGGTCAAGGTCGCACAAGTGGCGGGTCGTTTGGTTGACGAAGAAGGATACCTCACGGACGAAGTCGCTCAGAACACGTTGATGCCGTTTTTGAGGTCTTTGCGGACCAGCTCATCGTTGCAAATCGTTCCGGTCGGCGGGCATTCCGTGAGTTTTTCCCCAGCTGCGATATTTTCATCAAGGCCGCTCAGAGTGTGGCAGCGGTCTTCCAGGTGGCGTGTCACCAGTATGTCTGCTGCAACGAAGCCTGCATGCCCGGGATTAACCTGTTGAGGAATTCGGCGCACGTTGTAGGCCTTATGAAGGATGGCGAGCCATTCAATGCGGGCTTTATTTGGTCGGCTATGGCTGTCGAGGCTTGGGTCAACGTCGTGGAGGTACACTGGCGCGACTACATGGTGTTGCAGTGTGTTGCTTACTGCGCGGCATCTCATCCCAGCGTTCAAGGTTTACTGCATACGTTCTTCGGAAACGATTCTGGCCGCGTGGAGCGCGTCGTTGCGCAACTTGTGGCGATGCTTGGGGCAATGGTCCAGTCACCGTCGATGGAGCTCTTGAGGACTGTGGTTGCGTCGTTGCCTGTGGCGAGGCACGGGCTGTTGAGCGCGCCAGAGGTGTGGGTACCAGCAATGTCATCAGGCGACTTTATTTGGTGCGTGATCCGGGCGGTGAGGTTTTGTGTCTCTCCGTTTTGTCTTCGTTGGGAAGCAATGGAGGAACGATGTCGGTCGAGTTGAAGCGAAGCGTGTCGAGACTTGCTGAGCAATGCCTTGGTATCTGGGACCGTCTCTTGGTGTCGAAGAGTTCGAACGTGGTTGTTTCGGCTCGCTATCATGGACTGTTTCAGGTCGTCCGCTTTTCTAGGAAGTTCCTGATGCCTAGTGAGGATCTTCTTCGCAGTCTCCGAGGAATAATCGGGTGCTTTCGCCGCTTTTCCGTGTACCCCCATGTCGCTCGGTCGTTGAATCGTGACATGCCACGCATTCCTAGTTTTGGAGTTGAAGCGCCGTTTGTATTGGAGGCATTCACGCACTTGAAGGAAAGGATCGATTGGGTATGGAAGCACGTGACGCAGAACAAAGGATTTTATCGATGTTGTAGCCAGGTCAGTATGTATGGTATGAATACTGGGTATCTTGACTGATTTTAATATTGATGCAGTGCGGACAAGCGAATCCTAGGCTGCGTTGTTCGGGGTGCAAAATGGCTCTCTATTGTGATGAATCTTGCCAGCGCCGTCATCGACCGGGTCATCGGGTGTTGTGCGATGGTTGCACGTCGAGTTTTGATGCGTGTACGTGTACTAAATGTTGCATGGCCAAGGTGCAGCACTGACATGTTGACTTAGATGGTCGTATGTGTGATGCCAGTCAAGAGGCTTGGCTTTTGAGGTATTTCATGGGCCTGGTGGTGGAATACCTTCACATTTCCGAAGGTGAAGTGGTTGCTGCGCGTGCGCAGTATGCACGGTGCAATGGTGTCCCTTTGGACGACTTGGTGATCGTCATTGACATGTGTACTGATGAGATGTCGTTCACGCTTATCGAGCCGGCAGATAGGGAAATCATCAACAAGACCACTCCTGGAGAATACCCTTTGCAGTTGTACTACCCGCCGACGTCTCCGAAGAGAATGGTTAGGTGGCAATTTAGCTTGTTGTTTGAGAGCGTGTTTGTTGTTTGAGAGCGCGTTTTCGTTGAGAGGTGTATTTTATTATGTATAGGTTAACGGTAGTGCATACTTGGACACTTCACGGTTTTGAAGTACTAGCCGGAGTTTGCTGTTGTGAGAGTGATGCTGTTATGGGAGAAAATGAAACGGCGGAGCAGCGGGTGCCATGTGGTAGTGAATATGTTTGTATTCGCGTTCACCATCACAAAGCTGAGCGATCGTTCGCCATGCGGCTAGGAAGTGCAAGTCCGCTGCGACACTATGGCGTTGATGCATGTTGTGAAGTGCAGGGGTGATTGTTGTGGCATTAGTATTAATAGTGGAGAAGCGATTTGGGGTGTCTGTATCCGGAATGCAACGCGCTTCCAAGTTTCGTTCTTTGTGTGTACGTCACATTTCTTGCTAAAATTTCTTTTTCACGAACATGTTTTGTAGAGTCGCCTGGGGCGCGGAGATGTGGCCGTTGATCGCAAAGTGAAGAGGATGTTAGCCTTGCATCCGTACCTTTTGGGCGAAGTCGTTGGAACGATATCTCCTTTGCTTCTCTCGGAGGCGTATCTCACGGACGAAGCTCTTTACGCACGCGTTGACGTTGTCTTTGACGTTTTTACGGAGCCGCTCGTAGTCGGACATCGTTCAGGCCGACTCAACTTGGCAGCATTTTTTCCCACCTCTGTTGGGCTTTTCGAGGCGGATCGCATTGTGCACGAGGTGTTTAGCGTGGCGTGTCGGGAATATGTTCGTGCTGAACAACCATGCACATTTTGCATCAACCTCCTCAGACATTCAGCGCTCGTGACGGCGATTATGATGCAGTCGGACGTTCTGGCAGCACGAAACGATGTGCGCATTGCGGCGTCTTGTCCGAGTCTAGCGGTCGACGCTTGGATAAAGGCGACAGTGTTATTTCGTGGAGATTCTGTTCTATTGCAGGCTGTGACTCATTATGCTTTGTGGCATCGAAACCTGGACGCTTTCATCGTTCGTTTCTTTGATGATCATCCTAGCAGTGTACAACACATCGTCACGCGACTTGTCGACATGCTTGGGGCACTGTTCGAACTGCCGTCGAACGAGCTGTTCGGTAACCCGATTTGCGCTTTGCGCATTGTAATAAGTGGTGTGTTGTATCGAGAACATGTGTGGCTCTCAGTGCTGTCGTCGGCAGAGATCATTCGGTGGCTCATCCGGACGGTACGGTTTTGCGTTGGTCGTTCCATAACGCAGGAATTGAAGGAGAGCGCGTTAGCGTTGGCTACCCAATGTCTCGATGTTTGGGAGAGCATTTTGGAGTACAAGCCTTCAAACGTGCTTGCATCGGCTCATCATCATGGATTGTTGCAGATTGTTCGACTTGTTTCGAAATTCTCACCGCTTCCATCGGACATTCGTGGATCTGTGCTGCGAATTCTCAAGACGATGTTCTACTACTGCTTGTACCCATCTGTTTGTCCGTCCATTTTCAGGGACTTTGAACACAGCGCTAGTGCGGTTCTAAAGTCGGCATCGATATCAGCCGGGGACAGGGAGGTAATGTGGGCGCTGGAGAATGTGTCTACACGCGTCGGATGGCTTTATCCGCACGTTGTGAGGAACAAAGCTTTCTACAGGTGTTGCAGCCTGGTGAGTAGCTTTGAAGCGGATGTTTTTACTTATTTAACTTGGTATGCAGTGCGGTAGCTGTCCTGTCAAGCTGCGTTGTTCGCGATGCAAACTTTCACTGTATTGCAATGTTTCGTGCCAGGAGGTTGACCACAAACGCCATTCTGAGTTTTGCATTCCGAACATGTCAAGGTCTGATGTGTGTACGTTCAGCCAATGTTTATGTGGTGTGCGCGGAACGCTGATGAAGCGACGTAGATGACCGGATGTCCGATGTGCGGGACGAACCTTGGCTGTTGAGGTATTTCACAGGGCTCATTGTTGAATATCTACGCTTTCGGGAAGTTGAAGTTGTGCGCGAGCGGGCACAATATGCACGGCAGTATGGCGTTGTATCTCCCGATGACATTGTGCTGGTTGTTGATCTCAGAGGTGCTTGCGACGATGTGTCGTTTAGTGTTGCTGGTCCTCGAGAGCGCGAGCTCATAGTTAACAGCACTCCCGAACGTTTCATCTCCGAGGTGTATTATCCAGTGACGTGTCCGAAAACATTGGTTCAGTGGCGTGTCGCATCGCTGTTTCGGGTGAATTTGTTTTTGGAAAGCGTCATTCATTATGTGTAGCGTCGATGTGTGTAGAGAGTATATACAACTATCGTAAGATTAGTGATAGTTGTTATAACTAAATTCGGCACTGATGGGCCCAATAACTGAAATCGGCGAGACAGTCCGCCTGACACCGCCACTGATTTGCGGGCGCATTTCCACAAGTGGACATCACCCGCTGCATCTGCAGATCGTGCGATTCAACGTAACACTCTGAGTCACCTTGTTCACGGAGGCCGCCGCGGTAATGTCAGCGCCCGAGTTACGCCCACGCCACTGCCTTGTGTGCCTCACGATTCTGAAGCCTCCTCCCTAAGCGTGATACACTAATACTTCACAAGCTTCAAGGCGAAGAGGCGCTCTGATGCGCCACAATAGAGCGCACTTCGTCGGCGGCGTTCCTGCAGCAGAAGCGGCACGGCACTACCCATTTCAGTTATTGAGCTCGAAATTGAACAAGTCTAGTTTTTGATGAGTTTACTTCGTCGCGTTTCGCGCTGATTTCAGTTATTAGGACTCATTTTAGTTATTCTACAATAACTAATCTTACGGGAGTTGTCGTGCCTCATGTGTGTATATTCAAAGTACCATGTATCACTGTTAGCTCACTTGTTAGGGTGTTTGCAGAAATTCCATGTGTTGTTAGACCTGTAACGCTGTTCTAGGATGGGGTGTAGGTACTGGGTTTGTAGATTTCTTCCGGGCGCGGAGCTCGGCTACGGGACAAGGAATCAGACAAGTTCTGAGATCTCCAAGACGCGGTGAACGATGTACTTTCTTATGTAATTTTAATGGATAGCAGACTCGCTTAGAGTAAATTAGTCTCTCTTAATACTCCGCAGATCCTGTTCCCACAGCCCAGTTTCCACTTTACCCACACCCCAATACTTACCCGTATGTGCCTTCAAGGTCGACAGCGTCTCGCAAAAGCTCATCCTCGTCGAGTCGCCACGTCGTGCAAGGTAGAGTTTCCTCCCGTAGAATGCTGCTTTGGCGTCGTGCCCCTTCGCCACATACCATGCCACAAGACCAAACAGGAGGGCAACATAGTATGGGGACGCCTGTAGGCCCTGGCCCGCCATTTTACTCTCTGCCGTTACAATCGTGTTGATATGGCTTCCCAGATCGAGCCCTTCTACTGCGAGCGCCATAGCGAATTCAGCGCATCCCTTGAGCACTTCTCGAGTTTTGTCCGAGACCGTAGGGTCAAGGCAATGAGGGCAGGTGCACTTAAAACCATAACGGTCGAGAGAGGCCGTTCGCTCGGCGTACGAGTTATGGCAGCCTTTGTAGTTTGTCGTCAGCTCTTCCCCTTCGCGAATATCACGCACAGCGTAGAAGCGGAACGAGAAAGACTCTGTACACCAGCTGTTCCGAAGATTTGGGCAACAGCTACGTAACATACATGAGCGCAAGTAAGAAAGAATGTGGCATTCACATACGAGTGATTAATCCTAGATCCATCCTTACATATACCACTGCAAACGTCAACCATCATGCTCCTAGTATTCACATAATCGGACGCTGTGAGTGCTAGATCAGAGAGCGCCTTCGGATGGAAACAGATGTACGGACTTGGGCGAATATATCCAGTAATGGCATAACCGCAGGTTCGGACGATTCCAGCCACTCGCCCCGCATCATCATGTTCATGACTGTTGTAGAGGTCGTCGAATGCACGCCTATTTTGGAGTGGCATGCGACTGTATGCGATACCCCAGACACTTTCCCGAAAAAGTTGAGCGTATTCGTCGGTCATGGTGTTACTATCGGAAGCGGAGTACGTATAAGGACACAGCGGGGCCACAGAGGAGAGCACCATAAGAGGTCTTTCATCCAGAACAAGTTCTCCTTCGCGTATCATCCGCGTTGCAAACATGCCTTTGCCCTTTCCGGGAGAATCGCCAATTCTATACGCACGACTCAATGGTCGCTGGATACTTCGCGGAAATCCTGGGACGGATAGCATGCGCTTCTTGATGTCTTCACGGATGAAGCACTCCGACCAACCGTCAGGAAATTCTTCGAGAATATTAGTGTTGGGATAAGGCTGGGAGCAGAAAACATTTCGAGTGTCCGGCAATGTCGCATTACGGGAGACTAGGACGATCCTGAGCCGAGGCTGCAGTTTTCCGTTGACTTTGATGGGTCGTTCTTTGAAGTATGGTCAGCGAGCGAGACTATGTCTGACAGTATCTAGGACGTACCCGGATGGACGATGAAGTTGCACTTGAGTCTAGATTGGCTAGTTGGAATGGTATCTTCAAAGCACACTCCAGGACGTTTCGCGACCTGTTTCGACGGATCGGTGTCTAGCAAGACAGGTTCTATCGGTTCGCGTTCTGGAAGTAATTCGACATCCGTGCGCAATCCTCCGGTGCCTTGGACGCTATTCAGAGAGCCACGCTTCATGCCACCGTCTGGGGTATCATGAGTGGCGCTCGTCCTTGATGACACAGTGTCAAGGTTGGGGTGGGAAGCGCTGGGAGGAAGCACTGGGGGAACACGATGAGAGTTGCGTTCGTTTAGAAAACCACGTTTCATTGTGGTAGTTCATAAAAGGAGGGAAGATGCGAAGTGTGAAAGGCTTTGAGAAGCTTCTTATAAGCATCTGCGCTACTGGTCAAAGCGAACAAACAAGGCCTCTCAAGCAATGCACCATGGTGTGGCATGTGAAACGGATAATACAATGCTCGTCACTTGTACAAGAACACAGTACCATAGAGGTCATCATTACGTACCCCCTCGGATGTTCTTTGTCCAATACCTGTAGAAAATCTTGTTGGAACATGTACAGTTAAGCATTGTATATCGCCATCTATATCAGAAAGTAAAACCACCTCATTGCAAGGTGGCACGAAGCCGGACGTAAATCAACCAACTTTCCAAGACACAAGATCTCTTCAAAGAGTCATATGGCCCCGGCAGGATATCGTCTCAAACGTGGAGGGAACTTAACGCACATTTGAACAGTATGTCGGGGATTGAAGCCTGGGGAACAAAGTTAGCATGGGAAACATATGGCCGGAGCTCAGCAAAAGTGCTTTCAATCTCATGAGATACTTAAGCATCAAGTTCTCTTCAGCGTATATGTTCGTCGACGTCGCGGATGAAGTATCGAGTTCGGCTTAAACTTGCTTGAGCATGGTTGAGCAAGCAAGTTCAGCCTCAAGTGCAAGTATGAGCTTAAACATCAATCGATTGCTCAAGTGTTGGCTGCTCAAGCAATGGCTACCCGAGCCTTGTCAAGTCATACTAACCTCAATTCCACCTATGCTTGTTATGCTCAAGATTGCTCAAGAAATCTCATGCTTGAAGCACAGGTGGCGACCTCTTTTGCTGAAAGAATGTTTATGAGTTTGTTGGAGAGCGTATTACTTACATTCGTACTATTACAGTACACCAGACAAACACTACACGACGTCCATGAAACCCCCTCTTAATGTGGGTAACAACACGTTGGAAGTTTCTGCATTTTTCTGCACCATAGTGTTAGGTATGATATGAACGAGTAGGCTGGAAGGCCAAGATTCTCCCGTTCTCACAGGCGATGCTAATGCTGGAGAGTCTGAACACTAAAAGACACGCATATGATCGGAGATGTCGCGAGGCCAGGAAACGTATTTCAGCGGTTCGTATTTTAGCAAGGTACGTGTAAAGTTCATGAGAAGGATGTATTTATATGAAACGTCGCAATGACAGGCAGGCAGTGAACACTATTATAATTCATTCCAGCTCAGTAAATTCATGGAGTTTGCTTAAACATCTGCGGTCGCTATGGCAGGGATGTGTAAACATAAAGGAAGTCTCAAATGGTCAGTCACGGTGCAGGATATGCAGTGTGTTCAAACACATCTGTTTAAACATCTCACATCAACATTTTCAAATACGAAACAATAGTCATACGTATAAACACCGAATTGAGTACATGTCAGAGTAGGTAGAGTGATGAAGACAGTTTCAACGAGATGATTGAGCGTTTGCGAATAGCGGAGATGTTTCAATGCTGCGTTCAACAGCACCGTCATGTTTAAGTGTCATGACCGTCACTATTGGGGTCAGTGTCAAGGATGTAGACATATCCCTTGGGTAACTTCTTCAGCGAGGCATCAGTAATTGTGACAGCCTTGTCCGTCGTTTCCGAAGTGCTGGCAGTTGCCTTGTCCGCTGTGCGAGGACTGACACGGCGGGGTTGCGTAACGCTAGGCGTCTTCGCCTTGCGCTTCCGGGATTTTCCCGGACCCGTTTTAGCGTTCGGAGGCTCTTCGAGGGTACCTAAGGACTTGCATTCAGATGGATGTCAAAGAGAATTCAAGAAAATGACCTTGTTCGGATGTCCTGGTCGTGTCATCCACGATAGCGGTGTCCTCGGTATCCTTCATGATGTTGCTAGAGTTGGATGTGCCACCGTTGTAGTCATCACCGCCATGGACATCGTCAAGGCGCTCCCCACCGCCGGAATCCATGTTATCAGCTGCGTTCTCGACTACCGGCTCAGCTTCTCCACCTTGGACGGCAGGAGGCATGTGACGGAGAGCCTGGTTTCGGCGAGGTTGCAGGCCTAACGGAAGCTATTAGCCAACAGGTCCCGACGCAAGTTGGACACTAAACAGACCACGGTTCGCAGTGGATGATGGCGGCGGCGGCGGCGGAGTGCGGTGTGGTGGGGGACCTTGGGTAAGGTCTATCGCTGAAGTAAGCGACGATTTGAAGACGTTGATCAGATAGTCTGTCGAGACTAAAGGGAAATTGCAGCTAGTGCGGGGTGGTAGCTGCTCTAGGAACGAATGGACGGCAGGAGGAAGCCTGATGGTCTCGTGATTCTCATGGTGTCTCGGCGGTAGTGGTGGCAGATGTTTTCGCGGAGTGTAGTTTGCGAGGCATGCTTCGCTGCGTGTTTCCGGCGAACGGTTCGTGCGCGCACGGTGGTAGTTGTTGACGGGGGAAGCAGGACGTTTGTTGCGGACGCCGTGTGCGTGGGGCGGCGGTTGGATTGGTAACGTCGGAGGTATTTTCCGGGCAATGGCGAATCCAAGGTCGCGGTTGGCGATGGCGTCGATGTCGAGATGTACGTGTCGGAGTGCGAAACGTTTGATAGGTGGGTCATTTGGAAATACGTCTGCCATATGGTTCTGGAGTTTGAGGGAGGCTTGAAGATCGCCGCACTCGTATTCGTATCGCGCCCAGCGCTCCCAGATTGGGCGTGCGAGCTCAGGCCTAAACTTTTGGGTGGACTGCTCGAAAAGTGAGCGAGCATCTTATAGGTCAGTGTCAGAGGGGGGAAAAGAAACAGATTGGGGGCATACTCTTGTCATCGTGTCTGGAAAGGAGATAATCGAGGTAGCGGACGACGAATTCGGCATCATTGCCATATTTTGAGTTTGCATTGATGAAGATTTTCGTCGCAACGTCAGCATTGGCGCCGCAATGATATTCAATCATAGCTGTCGTCGGGTATGAGTATTGAAATAGCAGAAGGAATGAAATGAGAAACGCACCCGCTGCTTCGTACACATGCCAGGTTATGTGTCGGTCAAGCCTTGCTTGTTTGAAGATGAGTCGCGCTTCACGAAAGCCCTTCATTCGCCTGATGGATTGCATGAAGTTGATGTATGCGATGGAATATTCTTGAGTCTTTTCTACAAGCTGGTCATCACTGTGAGATTGGTCATGTGAGCCTTTCAAGGTTTGGGAAGTGACTTTGACGATGTCGTTTGTAGCAGAAGCGCCATTGAAGTGTTTTTCGGTCTTGTCGAGGTCGGCAGCGAGAAGGGGCAGAAATTCTTCATAGACCTGCTTGACTTGTTCGTCGTGGTTGTTGAGCTCGAGTGAATCAGCGTATGCGTAAGTGAGAAGGTGACTAAAGTGGAATGAGAAAATGGTTTCGCTAGAAGTTCAAGTTGTCACCTCAAAGGATTCGCGTGTCGACCCTCCTTCAGAATAGTATTCGCTTCTTCGGGTTCGGTGCCGACACCCTTGGCCCATGAGTAGGACATGAACCTAATGATGCGGAATATTAAAATGAAGGGTATAAGAACACAGGCGTACCAGATTTCTGGATAATATCGCATTTTTAGGACAGCTTTTCGGTAAACTGTTTTTATTCGATGAATTAGGCATGGGTGGCCATTCCCATCAATGGAGAGGGGGTTGCTTTCTTCCCACTTGAGGTAGGCCTTCCACCTGCCGACGAGCATACGGTCTTCTTAGTTGAATGTTGGCGGCGTTGGCAGATATGTGTCATGCGCGCCTTTGCCGGACAAGCCGGAGAGATGATTTATGAGTTGCTGGTGGACGGTTCTGGCTTGGATATGGGCTGGCCAAAGGCGAGTCATGATACTTTTAGCAGAGTTGATGTCCAACTTCATCTCGAAAGTCTTGAGGTCTTGCCACAGACGCTCAACATTGCTCAGGGGAATTTGCACGGCGCGATGGTATGCTTCTCGAACGGTGTCTAGAATTCGCTGCTGGCGGCCTGTCGTCGTCGTCTACGCGTGTGTTCAGCATGGAAGGCGAGAAACGACAAGGACGTACGTACATCCTCTTCAAGGAGGAATTCGATGTACTCAAGCCATATTACACCACTTTCTTCATCCTGGCCAATGCCGTGGGGAGGGTTGAGTGCGAATTCGTACGCTTCGCGAATTGTGTCGCGTTTCTCAAGATCGTTGCGTGTCGGGTCGGCGTGTATGTGTCTGAAGAATGTTCATTGATCGGCGTGAACACGCGTTTGCCAGGAAACGCACCGAATATACTTTAAGTAGAACTGGAAAAGCTCTATCGAAGCTGAACTTTTCACCCAGTTGCTGAGCAAGGAATGGGCTTCCTTCATTGACTCGCAGGATACATGTGGGTCAGCCAAGTACGTGTTTAAATAGATGATTTGAGCGGACGCCTGCAGAAAAAGGGTATGAATGTGAGGCCAAAAGCGGGATTGTGTAGCGCACGGACTGTGTTGGGGTAGTGGTCCAGCAGGGCGCTGCAGGCCGTGCGTATATTGTCAATGTTGCCGCTGCGTTGCGCGACGACGACGAGCCGTTCCCACTTGAGAGGCTGCTGGGGGTTCGCTTGGAGCTGGGTGAGAAGCCCTTCAAAGTCGTGGTGTGGGACGTTTGATGTGGAATCATGGACGAGTTGGTTGATTAAATGCGGGTCGTGTCCAACGTGTAGAGACATTGGATGCAATGGAAGAAGCAGTGAATGCAAAGAACAATGAATTTTTTTCGGGACCCACGGGATGCAGGTGTTTGTTTCACGTTTTTCTGCACAACACGCAACGTCGTTACAGAAGCGACCCCGATGTGTTTCCGCGGTGGTGGTTGATTAGATAAGTGATACAAACTATTGCTTTTGTGGGCGTGTTTGCTGTGTTTTTCTAAGTTTATGCGAACGGTCTGGCCGGTGGCGCATTTGGGCACCGCAGTTCGGAATTGTAAGGGTTGTATGTACGCATCATGTCAGGTTTATTATTATGTGCGGAGGATTGCGTTGGTCACAGTGGTTGGGATGTTATTATGACTTGTTCATGGCTGCGCATGTGTTGTGTTACCATATTGTGCGTGGAAGTAAATGACTGAGGTAGTAGTACAGCAGTCGGCCGATGCCTGAAAACGCTGTGCGAAAAACGCGTCGGGCATAGCTGCTGGGTCATCGGTCAGAAATGTGGCTGTAATTTGTATTAGGTCGAATGGGCCGGATGCTTGGTCGTAGATTTTGGGCGCTTCGATTAGGGTGCTAAGTCTTCAATTCAAGGTCCCCGTGAAGGGTAGATTGTATGGCGTGTGCCTGTCGACAGCCGATTCAAACGTTTAGTGATTATGAGGGTGATGTAGCGTGGTAATTGCCGCGACACATTAGGAGATAGGACGTTAAATGGCATTGTGTGCAGAGAAACTTTATTGGGGGTCGTTGATGTGACGGCATGGCCGTTTCGGTATCACAACAAAGTGTCGTAACCTGATTCCCGACGGTGCCGGCTCCCCGTATTGTATTGTAAGTTCGAAGATGTTTCCAAGCGGCTGCGGTACAGAAGTCTGGGTTAGCACATCGGTTTTTTGCCCATGTTGTAATGAGGCCTGTCAGGAGGCGTTATGTCTTGTAGGGGATGCTGGTTGTTTCACTCAACTGGCGCTGGTCGGTGGCGGGGGGCACAATATGACTTTTTTTCTTAGTATGAAAGGATGTAGAGATAAGTACCGAATGGTCACGGCATTAGTGGGTGCTACTCATAGTCGTATCTGTAGATTTTTTTCAACACGATGACAACATACTACGACGAGTTCACGGGCACTGCACGAACGCCGTTCTCTAGTGCGTTTGCTCTCGCCACGAACGATCGGTCGTTGCTGGCGGGCCTATCGCGGGTGGGAGCATTTTCTGTTCTTGAAGCGCACTGTCGCATGTTTGCTGTCCTTATCCTCCCCCTCGACTACGATCCGCCAGAACTATGACCAGGCAGTACGCAAATCGAACACATTGATGGCGCCGGCACCTACCAATAGCCATGACCTTTGTAAAGATTGTTTGTGTTCTCATAGAAGATGACTAGGTACTACGTCTCATGCATCACCATCTGCGCCCTCTGCTCGCTATATCTTACATTGTATATGAAGTGCTCACATCACCTCACCAGTCTACATCTCCGGATGCCACCACCACGACGACGAACATTTAAAAAGTCAGGATGTCTCTCTTCATTTACAGGACCCACTCTGTTCCTTTGCCTTCTTCATTGAACATTCTGCCATCACCACAACCGCATTCGTCTTACAGCTCCAATTCATATTCCACCAACATGCTGCATACTTACTGATGACCTAGTACCTCTTCTGTGTCCACGAATGAACTTCAGAGCACCCACTTTTCAACTAGCGTTCCAGGGACTGCTGACTGCGACACCCCGCTTGTACCCCGTATTTGTGATCTAACAGGCTTCTTGTGTAGGTACATGGTCAGTCCTCATTTCGTAGAACCTGGCCGTACTATGGCCTGCCCTGCGCCCTTGACGTTATGCGGTTGCACTCAACTCCACGGTAAAGACCGACGACTGCATGTTAGCAAGGCTCACCATTTCTTACGCAGGTCAGACGGCGCCCACGGAAGACGATGTGACAAGACCGAATACGTATGCGCAGGTCAACAACTTGGATACGGTAGATGACGGACGACTGATGATTGGCAATGAACAGATACGAGGAGATCCGGACACGCATGTTCGAACGACGACTGCAGCGTGCCGTAGGGTACCGACATTGTGGACGCTGATGCCGTCACCAAATGCCTATGATTCATTCAAGAACGGTGTTGCAAACAGCCCTTGCTCTCTGCGAATACCCCACCTTGCGGAAGCCTTGTTGCAGTCAATATAACTAGTACATATAATAAATATTTTACTCTGCACTGGGTTGCACCCGCGCAATCCACACCCCTATAGATTGATATTCTGCTAATTAATCGTTTTAAAACCATTGTTGGTTTTGCTTTGCCAGAACACAAGTGGGAAGGTGCCCCAACCTCGGGAACTCCTGTTGCCACAGCGCCTGCATTGCCTTGTAGTACTCGGCGGCCGGGCGAGCAGGTCTCAGCCAGTTGACATTACAATAAGCGAGGCGCGGGAGTGACATTTCGGTAATTAGCGTAATGGTAATTAACATGCTAATCTCTAGAGGTAACGCTGCCGTCGACCTCCCTACTGGTACTACTCCGCGACTGCTACAACCTCCGTGTCACATTGAGATGGATGGATAGTCGGTTTTTCTAGCAGACGAAACGCGCTCTCCAACTTACGCTTCAATTCTATGTATTCTGCGGATGAAGGGTTTGCCACGGGACTACTCTGTCTTTGCTGAAAATAAGTGTCCTTTAGTCCATCGGCCAGTTCCCAAATCCATTTCCGGGCGCGCATGCTGCTGCTTTTGTGTACTTCTGACAAGTACCGCATCCAATCTGCACTGTGCGGGGAGCGCTCTCGATCGGCTACCTTGCCCAGCAATGTCTTATCCTTCTTTTCGTAGCCTGGCAAAGGCAACGCCCAAGGCAAATCCAAAATGAATCGACGGGCATGACTTTGGAACGTGGTGAGAGCATAAAGTCGTAGGGAGCGACAAGTGGATACGAGAGACAGGTAGGATGACAGTGGTAGCCAGACGATAATGCATTCGATGATGTCAATTGGCTGGGAAACTAGGTTGTTTGCGTCGTTTAGATGTCCGTCCTTGAATGTCACTATGCGATGTGGTTGCACATTGCTGAGCACAGGAAATCTGGGAAGCGTATGGTCAGCCTGTTTTAAAGGACATTTGCGATGCTCACAAATTGGGAGGTTTCAGGAGAAAGTCGTATTCACTGTACAACAACGCTCTCCAGTGAAAGTTGTTTCCTCCGATTCTATGCCCGGGCAACCAAAACGGGCGCAGATCTACCCCGTGGTCTTCGTACTTCATGTTGCGCAACCGTCCAGGGTCCGGTGCGCCCAAAGGGCGACCCAGAACTGTAACCACTTCAGCAATCAAGGACGCGCCCTCGATGCTCTTCTCATCAGGAACTCCTAGGGTATAGAAAAAGATTTCCGCACAACACTCATGGAGCATGAACACCTGAAGAACGTGTTAGACGTCGCTTTTGCCTAAATAGGGCGCACTGTGGAATTCTGGTCCCCAAAAGGTGTTTCCCACAGCACCGCGTTGAGACGGTAGCCATCGTATCCGAGGAATACGTTGTTAGCGCAGTATTCGAACGATGCAGTGACCGTTTGAATTTCAGGCAGTCTGAATAGTCGGTTAGAAGCATATGATGGCGATGTAGGAAGCGTACCCTATACCGACAGCCTGCGACATGTACTCGGAGAATTGTGGCGACAACATACCCGCAGGAGGAACATGCACGTAAAAAGGGTATCGGGCTTCCGCTCCGGGAACGAACGGTAGGCGGCAAAGGCTACACGACATGATGAAAGCGTTTCCGGTGGACAAGTGGAAAAAGATGCGCTGCATTTATGTGCTACAATGTTACAATGTTGGATTCCGCGTACATTAACTAAGGTGTGTTGCTGACATTGGGGAGGCTTACAACCATGACCCTGGACTGTGACATTCTGAGATGCGATCATTTGGTTATCGTGTTCTCAAAAGGAAGATACATGGAAAATCGACTGGGCGCATGTTCCGCAACGGTGTTGTTGCAGGGGTAGCGGTTTGGGGGGCGAATGTATTGACGCCGCATTCCTTCAACTGCATACTTCTCATGCCTTTCATATTGGGTGACATCATGGTGCGTGCGGTTCGTATGCCTTATTGAAAAGAGTTTCTAATATTCATGACAAGACGGGCGGTAGTAAAAAAGAGAGAGAGGCGATGCACGCTTTCGTGGGAAGGAAGATCTGTCGGAAAAGGTCGCCGAATGACTGTGTCGGCATTCTTGCCACGTGGGTACGGACTGCGTTGTTTTAGCCATGTGGGCTAGTTCCAAGTAGGTCTGGAAGGGGCGGTAGTTCGTAACGCCTTTGTAAACCATCAGGGACTTTTTTCCTGTACATAACGGCGTCTTGGATGCGCCTGAATATGATGCGTCATCGCGGTGCTCAAAGTTGTTGCCATTCCAGAAATGTCGGCAACTCCCGTGGCTAAACGGTGTAGGAACGGCGACGTTGAGGGTGAAGGGAACGGCACTTCGGTTGGGGAGGATGGCTCACGAATAGCGGCAATGGCGTTGATGTTTGTCATCTACTTATTTGGGTCAGGTTTAAAATGTGGCGAGCTCGCTTGAAAGACCATGGCAACACATCTCCCGCTTGCAATCAATCACCTCCTTGATGTGCTTGCTAACATCGAGCTCAAGTACGGCGGCTCTCACTTTTACTCTTCCACTCTCAGACGAGAGTTGGAAGAAGCGACAAAAGCTCAGTTGCTCTATACGAACGAGCGCATTTCACGCGTCCAGCGTTGTTTCAAAGAATTGCATGCGGAACATCTGTCGTTACGCGCAGCTTATGATGCTGCGCAAGAGGATTTGACCGACGGAGGTGCGCTGGCAAAACAACGATATTCTCGCAAGCTAACAAATATCATAGCAAAGACGACATTTCCGGAAAGTAACCTACGTACATGTCAATACTGCCACACCGCGCCTGCCCTTACATCCCTGGGACAGGAACGAGGCTGGACGCTAGAAGAAGAAAAAGAAAACATGACGAACTTGGAGTACCCTGAATCAGAGCTTGATGAGGGTGAGAATGCTCAGAGTGCACTGTAACGTTCGTCTTGCATACCACTGGTTACACTTAATAGATGCCAAAAAATTGCACCACTCATCAATTAACAAGAAACGTTCCATCGTTCTTCGGATGATGCGCTGAATGCCGTTCCTACTCCGAACATGTTCACGTACGATGTTGCGAAACTGTCAAGATAAGTGTCTTTTTTACACATTCCTCGCTCACCGTGTACGATTCTACGGCCTGATGGCGTCCGTCACAACCAGCCGCCATCGTTCATATCCACGAGAAAGTGCTAACACCTGACGACGCACAGACGGCGGCGTACACATCGGGCAGCAAACCTCCTGAAAGTGGGAAAACTACCACGTAGCGACGTTCGCTTCAGGGCTATACTCGACAGTGGACCACACTCCGTACATTACGGTCTATGCGGGTGCGTGCAGTTACGCCCCAACATTCAAGGTGCCTCCTGGTTCCAAACCACCATGATACCACCATGATGACTTTCCCAGGACTTTCCAGCTACCATACCACCATACCCGATTTTTCCTTGATACACAGCCGTATCACCATATCTCCCACACTCTGCTACCGCTATTTTCGCCTCTTCATCGTCCTGTCATTTGGAGGTGCAGCCTACAAGATTGCTCACCGACTCTCAACGGGTAGATAGCACGGGGAGTCACCGAAACGACGGTCTCCCTAAGTGCCGCCCAGCCTCGATTCTTCTCTTCCTACCTCCTACTTCCATTCTTTCATCGTCGTTGGAGGTGCAGCCTATAAGATTGCTCACCGACTCTCAACGGGTAGATAGCACGGGAGCCACCGAAACGACGGTCTCTCCTTTCGTTTGCTCCCTAAATGCCGCCCGGCCTCCGTTCCTTCTGCCTGCCACTTTCTTTGACCTATCTCCTCCCTCCGTCGGTCTGCCCAAATACTGAGCGCTGCATTGCTGCTTTCACCTTTGTACTGCACTTCCGTTTTCACCTCCGTATAATTACTTTTACACGTATCTAATTCACCCGTCGTGCCTGTTCTAGGCCTCCCTCATTGCTCTGTCGCTGCCCCCAACATTTAGGCGGAAATTTTTCGCGCTAGGCGAAGGATCACTATAAAGTCGACGCGAACCAGTCCACCACCCACTTTAATCCCATAGAAGTCTGACGGTAAATAAGGAAGTCATAAGAAAGTCTGGGGTAGTGGGGCAACTGACTGTAGGTCAGTGTACAGGACAACATTGCGTTGTTCTGACTCGCGTGCAAGACGCGGTAAGGGACCGTATGAAAAAGGACGGGACTCTTAGCGCACTCGGTACGCGGGGCGGATGCCGGACTCTTGCCCGGTCATAAAGCATCCGCAACCGGCCGTTCCATCACTCGGGATCGTGCGCCGTGTAACCACCACCACCACCACCGTGGTACGCCTTGCGCGTTACTACGCCGAGTTTGCACCACATTTAGTACGAACTGGGTGAAGTCGTTGTCATGGATGATGAGGTATGTACTGATACACACGTCCGCATCCCACACTGATTCACACAAAGGTGATGCAGAAGACATCTCCCGAGGCACTCTATACGGTGCGGCGAACGCTTGTTTTCAAAGCTTCAAACACTGGAATGTGCCCAACACGACAACCACGATGTCCATTTGTATGATCCACAATGCGAAACATGTCTTCTTGCAGACGGGCTCCACTGGATGCGACGAACCTGCCACAGAATCATGAGATTATACGTAGACAAAAATTTATACTGAGATGAGAGTGATCTGTACAGATGTTCCATCGCATTCTTTAAGATCTCGCAGCCAGGGTGACTTGTCTGAACGATGTTCTGCGTAATACTTCACACACCCGAACTGTATAAAGTAAGAAGTGCACGAGTTCAAACCTCGCGCTCCATCCATGTACCTTCGCAGATCAGCACGCCTTGCAGGAGGTCTCGCTCGTCCACCGTCACTTTCAACAACGGATCATGACGACAGCGTGGACAATCGTCGTGGTCGTCAGATAGTCCGCAGCAGACACACCTTCAGACCTTCCGTCTCCGCCGCAACAACATCTTTAAGGAGTGGCCAGATGCCACAATCCGGTGTACGCTTCAAAGCCGTTTTGTCCAAAGAGAAATACGCTGGAATGCCGATGTTGTTAAACAACTGTGCCATCTTTGTGAAATCGATGGCGCCGGGAGAGCCCGACTGGTACAAAGTTTGTACTACCGTTTATGGGATTGATCACTTTGAATACGTCGTCAAACCTGTGCGTATTCCTACACCTAGCGGACAACACATGCTCACTGGTTTGCCTCAGGATGTCATTGACATAAATTCCCTGGTGAGGTATGATGAGGCAGAACGTTTCGCAAATTGACGGTTATGCACAGGAAAACGTGCAAGACATAGCTCGTCGAGAGCTCTACAAAGCAGTATGCGCATTCCATGATTTCCACGCATGGGAAAGTTTGGATAACGTTACAACACTGCACGTATATAAGGAGAGTTGTGAAGCGTGTTTTCTGGGCATCCCTTAATGCGGTGCCACCTTACACACGGACCGTCGAAAATGAATGAACAGTTGTTTTCTTTAGTGACCACTTGCATATGAGAATCGGCAAAAGTGATAAGTGAAAAGCCCATCTTCATTAAGTATGATTGTGCAAACCGCGGCAGCGCAAGCAGGAATGGAGGGTCACGTCAATTTCACCGAGGGCTTTTAAAGATAGCTTGGCGCAAAGAGTCATAGCTTATCTTCGCAAAGATTGTGCAGCTGATACGCAGGTGTGTGTGGCCCACAATAGTAGACAAGCACATGATGAGCTTACGTCATACGGTGCCTTTAAAAAAATTTCACGCGTTGGCTCCAGCTCTTTCCCAACACCACCATCATCTTGGGCGGCTATTCTGTCAAACGATGGCGGAAGACCTTGGAACTGATCACTCCAAGGACCCTTTCGCTGTCTGTGGGGACTTGATGCGCGGGTTCGGATCGTGGCGTAGCTGCAGCCGCGATCTACTGCGTGTTGATAACCATTCGGCCGTTACCTCGCTTCGAGGTCGACTCGTTCAATATGCGCGCTCCGCGAGAAAGTTGAACGAGTTGCCGTGTGTAATTGGCTAGCGGTCCTCGATTATTTGGATGGTGTGGTTTTCACAAACGTCATTGTACCATGCAACGCTTGTAAGTCTTGTTTCGTGTTTATTTTTCTTGCGGCACTGACAGTACTCATTAGAATTCTCTGGTGTGTCTCTTTACGCAACTGTCATGGTCTCCATTAGGCTTATATTGTCCGCCTGTTTGTTTCTTCAACGGTGTCGTTTTCACAAACGTCATTGTATCATGCAGCGCTTCCAAGTCTTGTTTTGCGTTTATTTTTCTTGCGGCACTGACAGTACTCATTAGAATTCTCTGGTGTGTCCCTTTCTGTCCATTAGGCTTATATTGTCCGCCTGTTCGTTTCTTCATGGGTGCTTTTCATTGGGCCACAACTGGCATGTGATGTGAGTTCGGTATTTGGTACATTCAAGTCTTAATAACGCTTTACGTTCGGCAGTCACTGGCATTCAAAGTCTGCATTGGGCATTGCGCTCTTTTGGGAGGTAGCCGGGTCTCATCGTGCGTCATGTCTTTTGCGCGACGTATACAGTTCGCTTATTATTGTTGTCAAGTTTCTCCATCTTGCGTTCGCTGCGCTTGGCGTTTCTGCTATTGTATGTAGTGAATACGTCGTCCAAGATCTGCATACTGATTTTTGTCATGCTCAATGACGGTCGCTTTACGGTGTGCTGACATGTCCCTTTTTCTGGTGTTTGGCCACACCAGGAAGAGGGCCATGTTTGGACACCTAATCCTTCAATTCCTGGAGCGATCTATACCAATGCATCACAGTCGGACTTGTGTAGACCTATAGTATGTTTGTAAGCCAGCGTTGGAAGAGTCTGCAATGCATATCAAACTCACTCTGTGACGCTCAAATCCCACAACCTCAAGCCCAGCCGTTGACGCTGCTCTCGAAAGAGCGACATATGTTTGTCCTATGCGATATTTAGTGGTTCATAGGCATGTACGGCGACCGTCACTTTACCATATGCCCATACGCCTGTTAAATCCACCTTGAGGAAACTTATGGTCTGTCCTTGGCTTTTATGAATGGAGATTGCCCAGGCCAGGAGAAGAGGGCTACCCTGCGTCAGCGAAAGTTATATACAATGATAAGACGCACATTTGTGTTCGGCACGCCACCTCGTTTCCTTCGGTATCTTTGACGCTAAAGTCATCTTCCTTGAAAAGTACTGCCTCAATTTTTGGCGCGCCGTCGTCATCCGGATACTGGAACACAACCACTGGGAAGAGCCGTGTTTCACGATTCGGAAGCGTTTCAGAGATGGGAGAACCTTCATCATCCAGTTCGATATGCCGAGTCACGGTGCGTTTTTCCGCTTGTCCCGTGACTTCCAACTCCTGGTAAAATCCAAGCACTTTACCGACAAGCCCATTCACTAGATGCTCATCGTAGTTTTTAAGCAGCATGACTTGTGCACCAGTCTTTAACTCCAACTTTTTCTCCACGCGCAGACCTTGCAAAAGCTTGTCATCACCTCTATCTTGCGCCCAGTATGTGTGTAGTGAACCATGTAAGCCGTCCAGTCTTTGAGCGTTCGCGTCACCTACAGCCTGTCTTGTAGGAAAGAGCTCTGTGGGCAAGATTTCCAGCCGTGAGCCATCGGGACCGGTACGAAGGTACAAAGGCTTCAATGGTCGGGTCAAAGTGGCGCCGAAAAGTTCGACTGCATCGTGACTTGGTTCACCTTCGCGAAGGGAGTTGAGTGCAGAAATGAATGCTGACCACAATCGTTAACATTTCGTCGGCATTGTACTGTCTAACAAACCTTCATCTTCCTGCCGAAATATCTTTGTGAGTTTGATGGTGCTTGTGATAGTAGCTTTCCATGCTTCAGACTGAAAAGCATAAAAGGGTTCACAGCCACTTGCAACTACGGGTGGTAGCTGGAAGAAATCGCCGGTTGTCACAACCTGAATCAAGTCAGCACGATTAACACATTCCCACTTGTATAGTACCTGTAAGCCGCCGAACGGTAGGTCACAGTTTCGTAATGTCTGTGCAATTGCGTTCAGGTTATTGAACAAATTTCCGTCCACCATGGATACTGAAAATCTTTTAGTACGCTGAAATGCTCGTAGGAAATGGGACCCGACTTTCATCGATTACGAGCACCGTCGCTTTCTTCCAATTGTCTCTGGCACCCCAATTGTTCTGCACATCGTTAATGATGGTGGTCCTGTCAGGGAGTGATGGGTTGATGCCGCCCCAGGAATGTAATGTGCGCCCTGCAGTGGACTTGTGATAAGTACTCGGCGGCGTTGTCGTACTCTCCGTACCAGCAATGTTGGAAGCGGCCATTCCGGTGCTTGCTGTAACCGCGACTCCATCGTGATATTTCTCCTTAAGCGCTTTGATAATGGCTCGGAGAAGGAAGGATTTTCCCGTTCCTACATATGCATCAAGAAATCTGCGTGTCAAAAATTCGTTGTGCGCACCTGCCGCACCCGTAAAAAAAACACTCTTTCGATCATCTACTACCTGACGTAGGACAAGTGTCTGCTCGGTGCTCAAAGGAAGAACCTCTGTTTGATTGTCATCTTTGTCGGTTGGCTGTAATCGTTTGAAGAATGAGTCCAACGGTCCAACAATGCTTTCTGGTTTGGATCGGGACATGGTATGGGGTGGTGAAACTTGCTGGTTGCAACCATTATAATGTATTCAGGGTACGCCATGTCAGGGAGTACAATGACTATTTTTCCATGTGCTGGATGTGCCGTTATGATTGATAATTTTTCAGGGTGTCAAAAAAGAATGCCATGAGGGTAAAGCTCGCTTTAAATATGCCACGTGCGATACATGTCGTCGGCCGCAGCCGCTGTGATTCATAATTACAGGTGGCCAGTCCTAGGTTTGTGCATAAATGGAAGGGCTTCCGAGTCGTTGCGGTCATTATTCATGTCATTAGACTTCCAGCAAGTTACGCAGCGCCCGTGGGTTTGCTATGAAAGCTGCAAGGACATTATTTGGGGATACCCGCCTTCCTACGTCCTTCACGAATGCGCGCAAGACAATTATGCGACTATGTCGGCCTACAGTGCGCACATTCTTCCTGCTGGCTATCCAGGTACAACGGAAGACGTCAAAGTGTACGCAGCAACTAGCGATTTCGTAAAGTTTCCTAACCGTTCCGCTGTCTAGGTGTCGAGTGCCCCTCATGGTGGCGCCACCCATTGAAATGACCACAGGCCCATCATCTCAATGGGTGCCAACAGAACTCGCGTTCGAAATGGACGACAAGCCACTGCTCAAGAACCTGAGGTCTTTCATGGTCCACGTTTCGGAGTACATGGTGTTTTCACTCGCTACACGCTCAATTGAGTTAGCATTTTCTTCCAGTTGGTGGTCAATGACGCGATTAACGTCGTTTTCGTTTTAGCCTTCTCACGCGCGATTCAAAGCTTTGGGATCATGCAGACTGTGAATCGCACGCATTTTCAAAGCTTTGGGATCATGCAGACTGTGAATCGCACGCATTTTCAAAGCTCCTCGCATCACAACTACAAGCAGCTGTGGAGGCATCGTTAAACACAGCGAGTGGATCCACGTATCTGCCACTGCGTCTTAGGCAGACCGTTTATCAGGAACTCGAAGATCGTGGACGGCGAAGTCTCAACCTCGCACAACAGTGTTATGACGCAGCATGCAAGTGAGCATCTGGTGTTGATATGGTCAAGCACAACACTAATTGAAACAGATGCCGTTCCACCGAAGCACCATACCTGCTTAAAAAGTGCATTAGCGCTATTCAAGACCAGTTCCTTGTGGAACTTATATGGACTGGCGCATCGGCATTTGTAAATACACGCATCGCGGCTGTCGTGGCGACTGCATTGCCCGGTACAAAGCGTGTAGGGGGTTTGAACATGCCGCATCGCATGGAACACTGGTATTGTGGACTCTTCGACGAATTCGAATTAGAAAGGTATATTGCGTGGCGTGTAAGTCATTACATTGGTCCGGATCCTCTTTTGCACCGACTTCGTCGGCTTATTTGGGACATCCCACTCCATTGGGCGGATTATGAACCGATTACATTTAGACCCCAGGGGTTGAATTTATGTATTTTGTAATTGTACGAACTTTTTCAGAGCCTCTTCATCCTCCCGCCTGTTCCTTTCACCATGCCCATGCTCATACATTAGTCTGGGGGGAGAGTGCAAGGGTAACGTCACGTAGTAGGTTGCAGCCTCTCCATCATCAAAAACGATGTCCAATGTTTCAAGATTAATCAACCTTCGCCGGAGTGTATTCCATATACGGGCTGCCCGGGGAAGTTTTGACGGGTATTCATTTTCCTGAAAGCGCACGAATACAGCGGCATTCTTCAAACGCAACTTGCGCAACGTTTGTTCATGCGCCAGTAGAAAGCACTCCACATTCCCTCGGGCATGGTCTTCGGAGAAAAGGCATCCCGACAGCGAAACGGATGTCAAGGCCGGAAACACGGTTTCGAAAATTGGTCCAAAGAAAATGGGATCCACAACATTCAGTGTGAACTCTTCCAAGCGTCGTAAGCTATGAAAGAACGTCCTAGATCCCTGTGTCGTCCAGAACCCTCCAGTGCCTACGCCCGCATCCGTCACCGCAAGGGTGAGCTTTCGCAGCGATGTTAAGTTTCCTGTCACGCTGCCCACCCAGTCATCGAAGTGTGGCCAAAAATCATAGATTTCGACGCTTTCTAACGAATTGTGCGCCATATGTTGCATAGCGCGCAACAGTGATGATTGGGAGCGAAGGTAGTGATTGGGTTTGAGTCGAATCCTCAACGTCTTTGCTGGTAGCATGGATAATAGTGGCCAGACATGCATAAATGGTGTGTGTGCATCGTCGCCTGTTGAAACAAATTAGAAAAAGAGATACCACGCTCTTTATTGAAGTTTACATACCAGGTACACTATGCGGCACCACACAGTGTTCCCTCATCAGAGCATGATCCTTAATTTCTAGCTCAAGGCAGGAAACATGGTTCAACATCTCTGAATGAGAATCAAGCAATGCTCGGAGGCGCTGAGCGCCATTCCTGTTTGCTGGAAATCTCAGTGTTTTAAACGCAAGCTGGTTGAAGCGGTCAGTCATGGTTGGGTGCAGGAGACGAAAGATGAAGAAGATATTCGGGTCATCGGAATTGCGAGCAATACGCTCTATCAGTTCAAGGGGAACAGTCGGCATGGTGGAAGAGATCTTCAATCGTGGGTTTAAATGGAGATTTGATACTGCCGGGCCGGACATCCATTGCTGATGGAAAGTGACGCTCGGCGCACATTCATTTTGTGACACATGGAAAGATTTTCTTATAAGACACGTAACATGTCGAATGTGCAGAACTACGCTCATGAGTGTTGAACTTCCGGTAGAGCTGTGGACGCTTGTCGGTGACCTAGCTGGAGACTTGAGTGTCTTTCGCGCATACCGTGAAGTCAACAAGCACCTATGTTCCGTTGGTACACCGTATGTGTTTGCTTCACTCATCATTCACCCGAGCCTTGGGCGAGCGCGGACGCTGGTCGAGATGCTGTGCTCGCAATCACACATCCTCCAATATGTGAAGCACCTTCGCTTGGAATGGTGCATTCGAATGTGGGTGGAGCAGCATATGTTCTTGGAGGCGGGCGAAGAGTATAGTGCTGCAGGAGGCGAATTCATACGTACGAGGTAGTCCAAATGTGTTCGGCTGCCGTTGACTCACCTAATGCGCAGTGGATCCAGATACAGTATCCGCTTTCGATTCGATATGGCCGCTTCTTAGCAGTTTGCGTCTAACATCGGCATCGGTTACGTTCGCCGGTGGGCATAACACGGAGGAATCGCAAGCGTTTCTTCTACGTGCTGTCATGTACATTCGACCCGACACCTTACGGTCACTACGCCTAATCAACTTCTCATCAGGAGACCCCTTCCTTGTGCAATGGGTCAACGATGTGCGGTGGATCATTACCGACATCGAGAGGCTACATATTGTTGTTTCTACGCAGGATCAATGTGGATTAGGAGCATTTTGGGATGCACCTTCCGGCATTGTTTTCTTTGGAGCTCTGCGGTCCTTGACGCATCTGAGCATTGTATCTGTGGTACCAAAATACCATGGTTCTGCTTTGCAAACGTTCTTTCCTCATCTGACTTCTTTGGAGTTGTCTGGCTTCCTGTTTGCGCCGACGATCAAGTGGAACATGGAATCTTTCTTGTGTTTGCACGCCGATACACTCAGGAATGTGTCCTTGACCAATCCAGCAGTGTACGTTCCTGTCGGCGACCAACGAATGATGACAGCGGGAAAAGTGTGGAAAGCGCTCGCAAGTCATGTAGGACATGTCACTTCTGCGCATGTCATATTTGACAAGGACGCGTGGCGGCACTCTGGAGATTTGTCGTACACAACGGGCTATATTGGGCTGTTAGGCATCGAATTGCAGATACCAATTGTTGAAAATTGCGACGAGGGTGGGTATGAATTTTGCGGTACAGGTCGAGGGTAGTAGTACGATGCTGGAAAAGTTGGACGAAACTCGTCACTGTTGAAAACGGAGATATATATATGTTGTGAAGCTGCCAATGATGCGCGTACTGCAACACATTTATTAGGCATACCGGCAACTTAAAAACTTGTATGTCATCTGGCTGAACATACTGCGTGATTTCCGTTGAGTGATCTGCAACAGCCAGAAATTTGGGGCATCCCCGACAACCGGCGTTCGATTTGAGGGAGTTCGATTTTAGATTTGATGGTGATGAGTTGGCCTCAAATTCATGCCAGGCTTTGTATATATAAAGCCTACATTGTTAATTATGAGAACAACCGCTATGAGCGCTCCCAATCAACATCTAGCACGTATTATCGACGTGTTAACTTGTGCCGAAATACGCTATGCGTTCATCGCAACGGCAAGTGGCATGTGTTCTTATTATATAGCGAACTTAGTATCATGCAGGTCGTTATCATACTATTGGGCTCCGACGCGTATTTGCAAATTATGCAAACATTAATCGACATCAACGATGGTGATGCTCTGGTGCATGCCATGTTAGAAGAAGTTAGAAATAAAGCGGGCGACGCTGTTTGTGTGGTACGACACAGAATTTTCTAGTAACAATTGCTGAAACAATATGTCAATAACAGGACGTCATTGAAAGCTTTGTACACGGCGATTCTCAACGTCTGAGAAATCAGGCGTTCTGTCTTCTGCCGCTTTCTTACCCTCACTCCTTCACCACAGTAATGCTTGGGCTTCCTCAAAATGTTCAATATCCCTGGGTATTCCATTTTCTCGCTCATGCGGATAATAAGGCCTCCATTCGCTCTCCAAATGCGTGGCACTACTTTCGGTGTGGTGTAAACGTTGTTCTGCAAACGGATACACCCCTTCGCAGCGTCATAGCTAATCACTTGGTTCCCGGAGATGCAGTTCCCATTCTAACAGAAGTACCAATTGGGAAGTGTCCAAGTTTATTATCTCACGTTGAGCTGCGGCGGTGGGCCAGCCAAGTGGGCCGCCAATCCCTTCCTCGCGCGGAGAGTCTTGTGGTGTTTGGAGACAGGCAGAGGGATGTGCTGAAATCGCGTATGATGGACTCAGATATGAAAGCTGATTATGTGCATGTGTTTCCAAAGGCCTATCGATGGGGAAGCACGGGCCTGAAGTTGAACATGTAAATATCAAAGTTTCACAGGAAAACAACTATATCATACATTCCAAACTGTCCGTTAAGAATTGCGCGTATAAACTATTCATGCCTGCTGTAAACTGTACAGCTATTCCTTGATTTCTGTGACAACAGTAGCACATATGCCACAGAAAAGGTTGGGATGAAATCCCTGTCTATCCATCGTTGGCAACTTACCGTACCTATTCCCACACCCTTATGTACTGTCTTGTACGTAGTGTACCGCTACTCGTACGTGTTTTCCCTTTGACCGTGATTTGATTGGCCTTTGTCAACAAGAAAGGAGACAAATGTATCAGGCGCTGGGCAAGAATTGGTAAAATGTGTGCGGAAAGGACATCAGTAATTTGCCCCAGAGTGTATCATGAACACCCTCCAGCTTAGTCTCTCCTAGACAGACAACGATACAGTGATACCTCCAGCTGTGCAATGTGGCGGTCAACATGGCAGACACGTTACAGAACCCATTTGACATTCAGAGCTCTAAACATCATGGGTAGATCTCATACAACTGTTTCCATTGCTCCCCGTGACACATGGGGGCATCTACGAGCATGATATACTGTACAATCACAAGAGTCAATCGAGAAGTGTATCACTGGCATCCGAAACGCGTTCCAGGCGCTGGGCAGCCTAACGCGACTTCATATCATTCACCTAGATGTCATGTTCTCCACAGTCCCTCTGTTTACGGATGCCACCTGTGAGATGGTAACGACGCTGATACAAGTAAACTTGGATGGTGCAAAGAACGCGGCTCTTACGGAAAGGAAGATTATTCTACATGAAGGTCAAAAGAAGATACTACTATGATATAATCTGTTTGTATATGGGCATGATGGGCCGGAATAACAGATGGAGATTAAACATCGCATTTACCAACAATTCCGTGAACGTGTTTCGCCAAACGAGCAAGAGATGTTAAGTGTCTGCTCCGTCCAGGATCGTAGTAAGTAGGTAGCCGTGTCGCATTCCGACAGTAACTGAAGGAAGGATGAATTCTAAGTGAAAATGGATCTCCTATCTTGCTGATTGAACAAACGCACCATGGCAGGTGAACGTTGGACTTCCTCTGATGTACAACGCTTCACTGAATTTTCACTGTTGTTCCAATTGTCCCCTTCCATTATAGCACCGAATGCTTCCCGGAAAACGGAGAATACCATACACAAACTCCTTTTCAGTGTTCTACAATGGGAATCCATACCAAACTCATCTACGTTAGATAGAAAACCTTTCTCATTAATGAAGTATGTGAGCACGCAATGTCTGAGTCGTACATGAGAGCTACCATCCTATTGCCTACCTCCCCAGAATTATGCCACACGAACTCACCTTTTTTCAGGCTGTAGATTTGGCACCTTCTACGAAGAGTCATTTCAAGAATCGCCGTAGCCATGCCAGCTGCATGGCTTGCAGCTCGACGCAGTTCCCGCGACAGGCCGTGGGCGCGCTGCACGAACGCGTGTGGCCTTTCGTATAGGCAAAGGCTGATCGCGCCACCCCCAATTTAGGACATACCGAGATTCGATTTAAAGCACATTATAGACCAACTTTGCCACCAGCTCAATACAAACGTTCTGGAACATTATGTCCCGTAGGATCTTTAACGTGTTGTCCTCCATGATGGAACTCAGTCTTAACCGCAGCCTACGCATGCCTACGATTATGTCCGCGATGCCTTTTCTGCCAACTGTTGCCAGGCGTCTACAGTAAAAACCAGGAGGGCGTGTTCTCGTCTCGGCGTTCGTTTCGGGGATGGATGGATGGACAAACCCACGTCTTGTGGATAAGACGCAAGGCTTTCGGACCACGTGTGTGCCCACCTCACACGCGTCCAGGTCAACCTCCCCCCCGCGCTGTGCACTGTAACATCTGTCTGCACGACTCTTTAGTCTGAGACCAGCATCCTCATGATAGCTTCGATGCAGTGGCGCACATAGATTAGTCTATAAGCGGTGTCACAACACTCCGCCGGAGAGTAAATATAGGAACCCCTTCCATCACCAGTACCCCCGTACAATCCAAAGCCCAGGTGGATAGTTACTTTCATAACTATTCCATGTCGTCATCGAGAAGCCTCTGGAACCTGTGGGCGAAAGGGATGCAGAGGTGGACCGTCTTGGCTATGAAAAATAACGATTGTCTATATGCTTGTGCGTTTATTGGCAGGAAGAAGAACGGCGTGTGATCAGCGATCGTTGGTTCAATAGTCAAATGCCGCACACATGTCAACGTTTGGAGCGCCACAACTCGGCAAAAAGGTGGCTTTTAAACACTGGCCGCGTGATGGAAACCACCATCCATCTAGACACAACCACGACGACTAGGCCCAAAGAGTACGCCGCATAGCAATTAAGAGGCGCAAGACAGACCATCCACGATACTGAGGGATTACATAGCCGTCTAAGCCCACCAGGTACCAGCATGAGTGTTCATAAGTAAAGACTGGCTATGGCTCTCAGCAAGAGTTTCCCAGGCTGATATTGTAGAACATGTTAACATTCTCCGCACATGGAAGGACCAATATGAAAGTTGTGTCCCACTTGGCATTTCATTGTTAGTCATTTGGCGGTCGCATTCTCGAACATCGAGTAAAAAACCGATGACCTTTTTCTTTTCCCGGTCACTGATGTCTGCAGTGAAATATCAAGTTCTAGATATGATTACACGTAGTACTTTATTTCTGTTTCCAATTTCGTGGTGTTATATCTACTGACTAAGGAAGGCGGGAAACAGTGGGCAACGTGAGTGCAGGGATAATGGATTGTGCCATTTAGTGCAGTAAACGGAATCGGGGCGAATTTATCTTTCGTCGACACCACCAGGTAAGTATTCACTGTGTGTTCCGCAATATGCTCTGCGCGACGCTGCTTGCACTGAGGCATCTGACAGCACGGATGTCCTGGTTCTTTCACAAGCAATGGAAAATCGGTATCTGCGCCAACGTTTGACGAAAATCTACATTTTTTCTTGTCCACTTTGCATAGCAAACAAGGCTCGCCTGCAAGGCCTGCTGTGGGAATGACACAGGGAATGATATTGTTTTTGCGCCGGAGGCGACATCGATCGCATTGTTGCTCTCCATGTTGCACCTGTATAGTATGGTGAGTACAGATCGTTTTGGGAGATATCTGATTATCACACAGTAAGCTCCTTGGCCTCCATCAATTTGAAGACATCCTTCGCGAATGCAGGACTCCGACGTGTAATGTCTGCTTTCTGCAATAAACCTCGCCAGCCGGCTGAAGGGATGAGCATGATAAATGGGTGTAAACACGCAATACACATACTCGGCTTGTAGGCTGTGCCACTTGCCTTCCTGACTAGCACCGGGGGAAGGGCACAATATTTATCGAATTTTGAAGGTCTCCGTGCAGTTGCACGACTAAGAACGGATGAGATTCCCAAGCCACTTCCACCATCCACGTCATCTGATGAAAGTGGAAGGTACACAGGTTGATCCAAGTAAAATTCACTTACAGTAAAACTCGTCGGTTAGAAATTCGCTAGGTAGTTGACTGTATGCGGCGTCCAGACAGGCAAGTATGCTTTCAGGCAACCGTGCGATGTCGATCGCAATTGGCTGTTCGAACAAGTCGTCGAACCAAGGCGTTACTAGATATCGCCATTGGTTGCCTGCATAAGGCATAAGCTTATGAAGGTAAGGAAAGGCGATCTCTTCGATAGCCTCCGTTACTTGAACAATGCGTTTGGTAAAGTCATCGGTGCTTTCTGTTGTCAGTCGGCGATTTTGGTGGTAGAAGAGTGCGTCCTAAATGCATGAGGGTGTTAGATGGCAATCTTGACCAGGATGTGGAAAATCGATCTACTGCGCAAAACCGGATTTTCAGGATCACGTCATGCGACTTTCGGGCAATGGTCCCCCTATCGGAAGAATGAATAGTTGCGGAGAACTCGGGTATGGAGCCGAGATAGTGCTCGAGCACAGTAGCGACATGAGTACGGAAATGCGTGTACTGCCAAGGAGACGCCATAAGAATTGGTGTTACAAGCGGGAAGTATGTAGCAAACAAGGGACGATCAAAATGTTGCGCATGCTTGTGCTTAGTCAGTTCTGTGATTTGTTTTCACCTGCTTCCCTGAGAGATCCGACTACTGCATACTTCCATCTCGAACGGTCCATCCTGTGTAAATAGTTCATCATGATGCTGACAAGGTCAAGGACATGTACATATATATAAGGCAAGCCCTGTTGCACAAGCCTACATGCCAGCGATGGAATCCCTCAACAGGATGATGAACGAAGTGTCGCTGACACGTCATTCTAATGACGATGTCGCTGATCGCAACGCCGCACGTGTGCGACATGCAATGATAACCATTGGCCGCTATACCATGGAAAGACTTATCCTCAAACGACACGAGGGATCGTTCGGTCATGTTCGCACTTTCAAAGCGTCACTTGTCGAATGTCGCGATCGAATCCTTGTCGAGTTACGAGTGCTCAATGAATTGGGGTATGTGCCATTGATAGGGAACCGGAAAGCTCTCTCACCAGAACAAGGTTACTGGCAGGACATACGAAGGAGTATTCGCGCAGCATAAAAACATTGATTCGCCGAGGTCGAGAAAATTTGCCTGTGGCACAGGTTTACTACAGCGATGCCGGAAATTTTAAGGAGTTGGTGTCTTTAGTTCAAGACGGAGGGGCGCTTTATGCGGCATGGTTGGAGGAAAATTTGCATGTACAGTTTGATGGAGCGGGCGGTATTGTATGGGAATCCTTGTAATAGGAGTATCGCATATGCTCCGACTTACGGATCAGCGTTTGTGATGTGGCGTCGGAATGTGCAATGAATGCAACGATGTAAATATATGTAATATCTTCTCCATTGAAGAATTCCTACAAGTGGAATGGATGAGGAAGCTTGGGGCATCTTATTTCAAGAGTAGTCCAGAGGGACCCGCAACAATAGAGGATTTCACGGAGAAGTTTGTTGCCCTTTCTATATTATTTTTATAGTACTCTCGGGGGGGGCGCGATGCATTCCGACAATGACAGAAATACATTGAGCATACAATGGGACTCACGGCAGTCAATACGCTAAGTACTCGTCCAAGAATTCGAAAGTAGATAACAACTTGTTTGCGCTTTCCAGGGGAAAGGCCGAGCCTGAGTGCATATTGCAAAAGGAACAATTACCGGATTCTGGCAAGGTCCGTGTACAAGATTATATACTGATCTTCTATTGCACACAGCATTGACTTGAGTCGGACGATGACAGTGAACGCGACATTAAAGCCTTTCCCATTCTTCTTTCTCCTCCCATGCACTACCCCAGGTAGTACATGGATCACAAACGATCTATGAACCCATCCTCCACAAACACACCTACAGCCAGCCCATCCACTTCAACAGCAAGGGTAACCTATTATATGAACAAGCTGTCAAAATTAATGCCCCACCTGCTTATTCCTCAATAAGCTTCAGAGACCCACCTACAAAAACTTTATTTACATCTTCGTACGTCCTCTTATTCCCACTTTTCTTGTTCACTAGTGATGCTCATTGTAATAAGTAGTAAACCATGTCAAATTTGTATATGGATTGTCAGATATTCAGTGCGCCATCGAGAATGCCATAAACTTTTGGGCAACATTTGCTCACAGTTTTCGTCTTTCGGATCCCGCGTTGTAAGGATTTCCTTTATTCCTTTCCAAAACATTAACCTCTACATTCTTAAATACAGGGAACTTGTTCCTTCAGTTAGAAACACATGCCTCATCTCTCAATTCTTTCAGAACTAGTTCCACCGCATTTGGCACTTTCGGTCCTGCACACAGAGTGAATTCGATGCATTACTCAGTATTCCTGCACTCCCCATACAAATGTAATATATATTCACACACATCAGAGATCACTCCGCCAATGGCTTTTCTAAATGTCCAGACATGGCCCTCTTCCTGGTGTGGCCAAACACCAGAAAAAGGGACATGTCAGCACACCGTAAAGCGACCATCATTAAGCATGACAAAAATCAGTATGCAGATCTTGGACGACGCATTCAGTACATACAATAGCAGAAACGCCAAGCGCAGCGAACGCAACACGGAGAAACTTGACAACAATACTGTATACGTCGCGCAAAAGACATGACGCACGATGAGACCCGGCTACGTCCCAAAAGAGCGCAATGCCCAATGCAGACTTTGAATGCCAGTGACTGCCGAACGTAAAGCGTTATTAAGACTTGAATGTACCAAATACCGAACTCACATTACATGCCAGTTGTGGCCGAATGAAAAGCACCCATGAAGAAACGAACAGGCGGACAATATAAGCCTAATGGACAGAAAGGGACACACCGGAGAATTCTAATGAGTACTGTCAGTGCCGCAAGAAAAATAAACACGAAACAAGACTTACAAGCGTTGCATGATACAATGACGTTTGTGAAAACCACACCATCCAAATAATCGAGGACCGCTAGCCAATTACACACGGCAACTCGTTCAACTTTCTCGCGGAGCGCGCATATTGAACGAGTCGACCTCGAAGCGAGGTAACGGCCGAATGGTTATCAACGCAGTGGATCGCGCTGCAGCTACGCCACGATCCGAACCCGCGCATCAAGTCCCCACAGACAGCGAAAGGGTCCTTGGAGTGATCAGTTCCAAGGTCTTCCACCATCGTTTGACAGAATAGCCGCCCAAGATGATGGTGGTGTTGGAAAGAACAGGAGCGAACGCGTGAAATTTTAAAGGCACCTTCCACATTTGGTATGCAGAATCGGCACTGTATCCTGTAGGACATCCTGCCTATGGCCCTTGTGTTACCTGACGCATCCCTTTCTGTACAAATTTCTCCTCCTCTTGTCCCTGACGCTGCGAGAATGAGTACACATACGGATAGCATCAATACGTGCAACGCGATTTCCTTGAAGAACGCTTTCTCGTGACCTTGAACTCAACTGATCTTGACTGTCAGTATTCAGCGAAAGCTCCATCATTATCCGTACCATATATCTATATACATACATTCTCTGACCTTTACTCTCAAATCAGGAGCGTGTTCCATGTCATCTGCTTCCCGTCAATGTCTGTTCTTAGAATGAGAACGTCGCATCCTCGGTGCTTATCACATGAAACACAAAAGCCGTAGATCATTCAATCCTATCTTCAATCTTGACCAAATGTTCACTTGGTATCACTTCCATGAATGCACAGTATGTAAGCACATAAACTCACTTACCCGCCGACAGATTTTCACTACAACGATGGGATGCGCCGCTTCCAAAGGGAATAGTACATCCTCATTGACGAGATCCGGCCGATGAAACTCTGACATTACAAGCACGCACACTCATCGTGCAGTCGTTTTACTCTCCGGCGCGCAAGCGTCTGTTGGGGACGACTGTGCGACGGAGCAGTCGTTATGCGCCTCATAGCGGGAGGTTGATCCATAGGCTCAACATGGCTCCTACGTCACTGGTGCTCACCACAGACGAAATTGTAGTAAGTACCAGCCATTCTCAACCTTCTCCCCAACCTCGACCATCTCTCACTCAGTCGGCCCATAACGGCCTCCCTTTGTAGGCTCATCGCTACGCCTAAACGCCATATCCTTCTCTAAAGTCCTTTTCCACCAGGACTCGCAATCTTTTTTATCATTGTTCAACGACTCCGTTCCTCCACAAGGGCTCCACCTCAAATCAGTCATTATGCCGCCTTGGATGAACTGCGAGACACAATTCGAGACACAAGGGAACAGCACACTTACCGTTAAGCCGAGGCACCCGTGGTCCGCATCGCCATTTACTTATCATCTTTACTATACACGGTCCGTCGGGGTATTTACACCTTATCTCTTTAATTAGCGTAGACGGACTCAAATTTGTAATATGAAGGCGTTGCACCTTGTATTTCTTGGAGGATAGGATTTCCTACTGAGAGGGGGAGGCATACGAGGAGCCGTCATAGCGACAACTTGTTCACAATTTTTTTAGCCCAATGTATGAGACAAGTTGACTTGGTCAGTTCTGTTAAAAATGGAGCCTACTGTATACTACACTAGGTCGGCCGTTGCCCAACCACACAACAGAACATAGATGGTTTCAACGTGATGACCATTGAATACGTTGCCATCTTGTCCGCATACTAACCTTCAATCTCAGATTCACTGACTTCTCGGCTGAATTCAAAATGCCCAAAACTTCAAGTAGTTTACAGTAAACACTAGTCTCCATTGATACTTACATGCCAAAAAAAACACTGCAATACAATACAAAATGTACATTCCAAACTACCCTCGACCTAGAAGATACCGAAGACAATCCCAAACACGCCGCTCACTCCGACTTGGTAGCTAGACAGGAAACTCTCATGGCTTGCATTAAGGAACAATGCGTGCAGGGATATGATCCGAGTCCTCATCAACGCTCCAATGGAACTCTTCGAATAACATCAGCGTACGGCACATGTGCATGTACCCCAACATCACCTTTTTGGCTGACCTTTTCGCTTTGTCCTCCGCTCATAATATGATCATTCAATTGCCTCGCCGTGTCGAACACACGACCACACCCTTTAGGAAAACAGCGAAATCCGTCTCTTGAATTATGCCTGTTACATCGCATTCTACTGTTCGTTTCTTGAATCTGTAACGCACTGCCTCTGAACAAACGTGGGATAGACGGGCTAGGCACATCATTCGACTCGTTTGGTCTGTATGGGATGCTCACGTCTTGGCCTTCATTTTCAGCGGAAGAGTACGCATTCGCCTGTGCATGAAGAGCCACGGCGAATGGCACGAGATATGATGCGCTGGTGTTTGCCTGGCCATACGTTCCCGGTACGTACCCCGCCGCCTGCCCTCGAGTAATTGCCGCCGAATAGTTTGTATCGTTGTGCTTGTGCACCACGTCGGTTTCTCTGCTTCCTGCGTGGCCTCGATTTACCGCCGACGAGTACGTATTCGCCTGCGCATGAATAGCTGCGGAGGACCGCGATGTGCCCGCATCTGCCTGAGCGTACTTTCCCGGCACGTACCCCGCGACCCGCCCTTGAGTAACTGGCGCCGAATAGTCTGCGTCGTTATGCGCATGCACCATGCCGGCTTCCCTGTTTGCTGTTTCGCCCTCATTTTCCCCAGAAGAGTACGTATCCGCCTGCGCACGAAGAGCCACGGCGAATGGCACGAGATATGATGTGCTGGTGTTTGCCTGGCCATACGTTCCCGGTACGTACCCCGCCGCCTGCCCTCGAGTAATTGCCGCCGAATAGTTTGTGTCGTTATGCTTGTGCACCACGTCGGTTTCTCTGCTTCCTGCGTGGCCTCGATTTACCGCCGACGAGTACGTATTCGCCTGCGCATGAATAGCTGCGGAGGACCGCGATGTGCCCGCATCTGCCTGAGCGTACTTTCCCGGTAGGTACCGCGCCACCCGCCCTTGACTAAGGGGCGCCACCCCGGTTCCGTTGTCTCTCGTGTTCATCTGCACGGTCGCCCAGGACTTACTCGTCATAGTCGCTTCCCACATGGCGCCGCGCGATGGCCCTTTATCCACTTCCGTCTCTCCTAGACGGACTAGAGAACATTCCTTCGCCCTCACCGTTCCGCGTTTAGCGTCACCCAGGACAGTCCTACCCTATACATACGTTACAGGTTTCTCGCAACTCCACAAATCGAGCAACTTACCTTCGAATCCACTTTGCAGTCCTTTGCCATGATCCTCGTGCGCTCATTCTAAGATACAAAACTCATTACTTTCGCAGTGCCGAATCTCTGAGACGCGCTCACCGACACAGGATAAGTTGTCTGGACGCGCGCTTGCTCGGTAAACGAAAAAGAACCAGGGAAGTCATACATGATCATTACGGAAGGAAGGAAGGAAGGAAGTGTATTACTCAGCTGGGTACCAAAGGCACTGCTAAGGTGTAAGGACTATTATCTACAATGGTCTATTGTAAGTCGCTACGCTAAACTCCTACCCATGGGACGAGCTCGTCACGTTTAATACGGTAGATCCCTTGGGCGGTAGCCTGGCTCAAGAGGCCCCATAAATATTCCCTGAAAATGAAGCTGATAGCTCTCAGAACAACTGACATGTCTGATCTCGAAAGCCGTTAAGACGCAGTGCATAGCAGTATGGCATGCTCCGGGGACTCTACTTCCATCTTGCACAACCGACACAAGCGGCACTCACGTGGAACCATTGGGAGACGCCGTTGGGCACGCTGCAGCTGTTCTAGGGCAACGTTGTGGTCAAGTTTCAAGGAAGTGATGAGAGTAAAGTGCTTTGTAGTGACTTTGGAGCAGCATCGGGCATACTAGGCTCCCACCTGTAGTAGATCAGAGCTATCGACATCCTTCTGCAAGTCCGATTCGTAACCGTTTTAGATCTTACTATGAGTGCAAAAGTGGAATCGTTTAAATATTCACATGCCTTTGATCGCGTGTGTGCTGCTTAAGCGCTCTCTAAAGTAGTCTTTCCTCATTCTTGTCGCAATTGTAACTTTTGTCGATGCTTTTCAAGTTCCTGCTCGAAACATTCATGACCATATGATCTGACCTGCGAACGACCGTCAAAAACCTTGAAACATTACTACGTTTAGCTGACTGACCTCGACAATGACACCTCCCGTTCTCTTTCCGCGGGCGAGAACCGTTCTAGGTCCTACACAAAGGTAATTCATCTTCAAGTACAGCGAAGACCGGTGGAGCAGTGCGCGTCCCTTTCCAAGAGCAAGATGAGTGCCTCCATGAAGGAGATAGTAAGCGCAGTACACGATATTAGTCAAAGATCATGAGACAGACATTATCGTGGAACTGGCATCCTTCAGACCTGTTTAAAATAGTACCACATGGATCATTGTGCAGAAAGGTGTGTTACCATTCACGGAAACCCAACATTACATCAAAAGGTCAGCGCACGACATGGCGGAGATGAAAGGATCACCGCGGACCAGCATTACCTTCTACATACCTTGAGTAACAGACTTGCACCGACGAACACAATCTTGAACGTTTGATACACACTGTACAGTGACATGATCATGGAGGCAAGCAGCATACCAAAGACGTCCACGGCAAGCAACATAGGCTACATAATAGAATGCGAGTAACCGTTAGCCTTGGAAGAACTCAGTATGGATCTATACAGAACGAACAAAGTGAATCTGAGTCACATTCCAATCACTAGACCAAGTGGTCGAGTTCAACTGCAAACACTTGTTATGATAGATATCCGCCTACGATAGATAAACAGCTACACCCCAAAACGGCCAAACACTTGAGGGAAGTGAAACACCGGTTTGTCGATCCCATGTTCTCAAGATTGTTACTGTTCACCAGAATATGGGTCAAACAATCCAGCAACGTATGGTCCCAATCAAAAGCACATCCAATCATCGACACGACACCGCGAACCCCAAGTTAGCGCCTTCTACTGCGGTACACAAGTATTAAACAGGTAAAGTGCCTTGGCTGGGAGCCGACATAGTTATTATGGTCGGCCAGTTCAAGGGAAGGAAAGCCAACGTGGTAGATGTCGATTTGGACGAAAATGATGAGACTGGCCTTACGTGGCTCTAGTATGGAAACCTTAACAAGCATGTCATCGACAATAAGCATAGCTATATGCATATTGTAGATGAAATGTTTGTCGTCAATATCGATTACTACTTCTGCTAAGCGTGTAGGTTGAATATTGAATGAATAAGTTGTACAACGTTTCATGCTCGTCGTCCCTGCTATGTCCCCAATGCGCGAATGGTTATCACGGGGTCGCCTTAAGCCGTGATCGCATTCTGATTAGTCAGCTTTTCTGACTTGTCATTTTGACGTCCACGATCTTCGAAATGGCAAGAACTAAAAATCGACCAACGGAAGGCCAAAGGGCCAGGTCAAGCAGGACAGACCTACCTGACCATCTCAGGCGTTCCATTGCATGCATGACCGCAAGCCTTCGAAACCCAATAGCCGGCAAGTGACCTGTGTACACTGCGTCCTTCGCCGTGATACTTAGCTGGATACTCAGAGTCTATAATTGCTGTCCGACGTGTTGGAAAAGGTTTACAGTACAAGGTTACGTATTGGCGAGGAGAAGATTATCATAGAAAGTACGTTTGACGTGGCTAGAAATCCTTGAACTAATGGAATGCCTCAGCTGGCAAAAGCAAAGTTTTTTCAAACCGACCAGCAAGGAGAAGGCAGAAATGTCTGCAGACAGTAACAAAATGGATTTGCGCACTGCTATGGTGAAGAACAAGGAGCAAATGTTCAACCAATTCTGGTTGCATATGCGTGAACAATATCAAACAAATCGTACGGCATTCGCGCGTGACAACATTGCTGGAACGACTTTATGGTGCACTCGCCGCTTCTATCGTAACATGCCTTGCTCATCACTGGTGTGAAGCTGACTTATTCACAGAAATTGAACATGTTCGATGCGCTGAAATGCTGGAAGCGGCGCCCGAAGTATGTATGTTTGTATAATGAATCTTTAACTATGCTAATAGCGAAATGACAGTTCTCGGTTCAACAAGATAACATCGAGTTGGTGAAAGATCCAGAGCGGATTGTCAAGCGGGCGAAAGTAGCTCAAGAAGAGAAAGAAACCATCAATGAGGCTGGGCCGTCATGAACAATTGGTAGTTCAACTGGCGTCGCTGACGAGGATGATTAACTTTGGTGTAAAATAGTATCATTGTCTTGCCATTTAAAAATGTACTTGTCTCTATGCCTTTTTGATCGACTTCGCCTAAGAGAAGAGAAGTTGTGATACACGCCTCCGCCATACAAGTGACTAAGGACTAGTAGTAAACTACTGCCTCGGCATGCCTAAATAGGAGGATACCCTGTCTACAACCTGTCAAGAACCAATATCCAAATTCCTTTTTGTAAACCTTGCCTTCAAGCCACGAAATGACTGATCTAGCATATCCGTCAAGTCATCTGACGACCCCTCCGCCCAAGTAGAAACATGTACAGAGGATGGGAGTGCAATGACACGCGATGATTTTGGCGTTGGTGAACGGCGTGAGCGAGTAAAAGCTCTCCCCTCAAACCCGGAAGTGATGAACTACCCCTCAGTGCGACGGATGAGAGGGAACGTGGGTCATTTGGTGGAATACCATGCGCGGATGAAGGAACGACCTTTAGGGACGGCGGCGGCAATCTGGACAACGAGGGTAATAATGTCGGATGAACGCGGGACTGCGTCCGATGATGGCAACGAGGCTGAGGGAGCGGGTGAATGCGGGGCTGCGTCGAGCGAGGATGTGGGCAGTGACAACGAGGAAGGAGTGATGGGAGTTGTGGAATCTGCTGCTGTTGGGGATAGAGAGGGAGTGGGAGTGGCCAAGGAAAGTGGGAGAGCAGATGTCAGAGCACTACGGACGTCTCGTGTCCGAATGAGCTGAAGGCACTCTGTGTCGGCCTTCTGTAAACACTGAACCTGCTCGTAGAGGTAGTCCAAGTGTTTGTAGACGTCAACGAGCGCCGTCGGCGACGTGGCACCGCGCTGTGGAACTGCTCGGGCCTTTCGTGGTAACCGGAATCTGGCACTTGCTACGCCGTCTCGTACATCGAGATTGAACGTGCCGCTAGGGTGTGTAACCTTTCCAATGAAGAGGAGAAAATTAAGGACGTGGCGATGGTTCACCAGTCGAGACGGGCATGGCGACGGGAGGGTCAAGCATATTTCTGGGTCCGCGGTCCGGTAACGTAGCGTGTCGTTTACAGTGAATGAACACTGCGTAGGCTCACCAAAGGAATCCTCACCGAAGTGGTGGTGGTGGTACAAAGGAACTTGATGCCCGGTCATCACGGGGCCAACTCAAAGTATGGCTGCGTGTACATTTGTCAGCTTTTCCCACTTGCTTCGATACTTCTTTGACGGTGTTGAAAGCCAATAGCAGTCGCTTGGTAGGCCCATTCCTTCATTGGCAAACGGGCTACAAGCTTTAATTGTCTTCTTACGTCCAGTTCCTAATCCATCGCCTTCCTAATGCATACTGGAGCGCCTTGGGGACTCGCGCTTCTGCCGGTGGAGCTCGTATGCGCCGTAGTAGATCACTGTGAAGACCTACAAAGCTTATCAGGGTGGAGCACGGTCGATAAAACATGGAAAACGATTGCGCAGCGAGCGATTTATGACACCATTCTATTCGAGACTGCGGGCGACCTTGAAATCTTTGAAGACATTATCGAATCATTCCCCCACCTTGCTTTCCTCGTCCGTCGCATATCTTTTGATCTGCGTCAAAATCATTCAGCATCCGAAGGGTCCATCCATCTAGCGAGCTTGGGTTTTGCTCGCAGAGTTGCACCACAGTTAACCAAACTTAAAGCGTTGTTCATGAATGTTCGGCCATTCTCCGTGCATTCAGATTTCATCCCTTCAATCATTTTCGACACCGTTGTTTCCACATCATCGCACCTTCAGCTGGTTGTATGGAAGGGCATCCATCCGGGATGTCTATGGAACGTTTTTCAATCTTTACGGTTTCCCAATGTTCAAACCATTAGGATTGAAGCCTCTCCCTTTGTTACCATGGCTCCCCCCGATCCCATCCCATTCGATGAGGACATGACTTCTACCCTGTCTCTCCAACACCTTTGTTTGATACATACCAACAGCCTTCTCCTCCCCTGGATTTGTAGATCCCTGCCTTCTGGATGTTTATCCAATCTCAACGAGTTGACCTGCATCTCTCGTTTTCATTCGGATGAGGCAGTTAGTGATTGGAATAATGCCGTTTCAACTATTCGTCTTTCTCGGCTTACTTTGGTCTGGGACTTTCAATATGTCCCATACGGTATGTCCTTGATTCCATTATATGCCATGAATCTCATTATCATTGCCAGAAGCTCTTGTGGCTCAGCTCGACAGCATGTCCATCGTTCCAAACGTTGCAAATGCATCCTACGTCTTTCTTGACTTCAGAAGTGGGATGATTCACCGCACTTTGCGTGCCAGAGAGGACACCTGGCCATTCTTGATAGCTCATTTATGTATCTTGATGCCTACATGGATCAAGATAGCTTCTTCACGTTGGAACGACGTTCGCCCTACATTCCAAATCCCCTTTCCATTTCTTCGAACCGTACTTCCAGACGATCTTGTACAGTTGACAACAGCACTGGACTCGAAATTAGCATGTAGGCATCCCATCGTTTTATACCCTCTGAACATTGTATCGGGAGATGTAGGGCCTTTCATTGGAGATCAGTTGATTCAAAATATGCATGCCTCTTTTCCGCAATCGTATGAACATCATATGTTGTCCTACTACGAGTTTCTGAACGAATATTTAGCGTATTAATACAATGTTCAAATTGGAACACCCCCAACAAGTGACCCTGTACGGAGAAGAAACAAGTCCGCCGCCGTAGTCCTATCTAACTCAGACCTCACAGCTAATTCTGCATTCCTCGGGGCTTGTATCCAGGACTCGGGTTTATTCAGCGCGTGTACGATCACGATGAGTTCAACGCGCTCTTTCTCACTGATCAATTGAAGAACCATTTCTGAAAAGTATGGCAGTTGTATTGTGACCCAATAGTTCGTATTCCTTATCTTATACGTGTAGGTTAACATTTGAATGATGAATCGTGTGTATTCCGCGGCCCCGACATTTTCCTCGTAAAGCCATGGTAGGTCGTTTGCATTTGCGGTTCTTTCATCGTTGTGACTTGATAGGTAGGTAGGTTCCGGTGTGTCAATACCATGCACGTGTTATTCGGGGACGACTTTGTGGCGTTGATTATGTGAACCATTCATAAAGAATTTAGCACACGACAGCATTCATATGTTTGAAGCCTTGGACGCCTTTCTCCGGTATTGCACTGTAAGTTAGCATCAGCCTTTCATATATTCCCCACCCCCAAAAGCCTAACGGTACTCTGCCTGATAATCTCCAGACCTTTCGAGACACTTAGGACTGATTCTATTTCTTCGCGGTCCGAGTTGTCCGTGAATGACCACCCAAAAGCTTTGATTATTATCATCGGAGTGCTCAGAAAGGCGCAGACTGGCGAAGGTTGTATCTTCTGAGGCACACGTGGTGTGCGTCGCCATTTGCTAGTTATCACACACCATAGAAGTACGTTACACCGCCAATTTCCAAACGGCCACTGGCACATACTTGAGGGAAGTCTTGGGCCTATTGTAAAGTGACACTGTCAGCTATTTTCCAATGCCCGTTTCTGCACTGCAGGCTAGAGTCCTGTTTACTGTGAGCAAGTGGAGGCAACCCGGCGAAATTGACCAATATTTTCGCTGGGGTTCGAACCAAAAGCTTGTGCGCGTATCATAACACTTGCGCTACAAGGGCTTTGAAAATTGCATATGGCCATCACTGATAGTGCCCTCGGGTGCTCTGGCCGAGCTGAACCTAACAAAGAAGTCTTTCCCCATCGTTTGGACAGCATGGCATTAGGATCCAGACCTCAGACCAAGCTCAGAATAATTTTATTACAATGTGCATAGCTATCTGGTGGTGGTGGTGGTGGTTACACGGCGTACGGTCCCAAGATGGAACAGCCGGTGAGGATGCCTTATGATCGGGCAAGAATCCCACACCCGCCCCGCGCACCGAGTGCAATATCTCGTGAGGCTCACCCACTCGAGCGGGGTGATCAAATCGCGTGCGTCGGCAAAACCTGTGACTGACGGACCGAGGACCACTAGATTTTTACAGACGCGATTTGTGTCTCTCAATACGGAAACGGACATTGGAAACTTCCTTGCGCAACATTCATAAAAAAAGCTACAGACCGGTCCACATGAGACGATCATTCACTGTAAGCACAAATACACATCCCTCGATAGACACCGTATTGTCCACTTCTATCTGCGTGAACAAGTCCAAAGACTTCTGTCCAATGCCCACCGCAAAACCCGAACGGATGACAGCGTCTGCATGGCAAACTTCAACGAAGTCCCCAAGATGAAAAATCTTTAATAGCTTTAACGTAGATCTCGCCACTTCGACGGTCTGATCTCCACGGTTAAATCCAATGGAGATCAGTCTTGGTTGAACGTCAAGGATAGTCGCCTTTTCTTAAAACCGAAGGACTAGGCACAGACGCGTGTTATTGAACACATGGAATGCTTAGAGAAGCAGTTTGGGTATCGACTTATAGGACCCCTTAACCTTTGTCAGTTTCCTGCAGCTTGTTTCTTGAAGTCTTGACGCGGTGTGGCGTCCTCTCGTAATATCTGATCGCTTTAGATCCGTTTTCGAATCCGACAAAAATCTCTTTCTGCACCGGAGCTTCAAGTTTTGAGACCTTCTCTCGTCAAAGTCACGATTTCGGGCCACCTTCAAAACCATTACGCACAAGCTGTTCCCCCCATGCGTCGCTGCCCTCCCGCGCACCGTAACCGCGCCCAACTTGGACGTGTTGCAAGGCCACTGGCATGTCCGGGCCAGAGCCCAACAACGGCTGAGGGCTTCATCATCCAGATACCGCCCGAGTCGTCTGTTACTATCCAAAATAAGTACCAGAACTTGCGATTTACATGGCTCCCCCGAAGCCTGTCGACCCCGCGCCTCCCGCAACGCATGCTCGGAACATTTTGGAGAGCTTATTGGTGCGTGCGTCTTATGGAACTGTCGATAGGCATTCAATTTACCTCGTCGTATAGACGTCCATGCGAGAACCCAAGTGCCCTTATTTTCGATAAAACATTTCTGTAAGAACTACGGAGGCTCTGCTCGTGATACGAAGCCCTGTGCGTATCGTCCGTTAGAGTTCGCGGTATCACTCAAGCGCGCATATACGAATTGAAACTGGAATCTACACAGGGCGTGTTCAACATAAATCCATCTGCATATCTCCCCGACTCAATTAGTCACGTCGTCGTGTGATTCTTGCCCATTCACGTTCGGAGTGGAAAGTTGACTGTTCACTAGCCCGTTACGGTTTCATAGAGTGTTGACACAAATAGACAGCAACTGTGAGATCGCACAGTCGAAATGGTTCGACTTCCTGTTCCCCGAGCGTGGCGGCTGATGCGTTTTACCACAAGCATATCACCAATGCTGGGTCGTGGACCCTGCGACGGATGGTGGAGCATGAGGATGCGATAAGGTAGTTATATAATTCAATGAAAAAATTGTTCCAATCGCCATGCGTTGGGGTTGTCCGAAACTGAGGATACGCAGAAGCCATGCTCACTTCCGGTCAAGTAACGCGACGGTTTCAATACGCGACGATCACGGACATATATCTTGCCGTTTGTAACGAATTTCATGAACACTCTCAGATCAGATGTACGGTGGTACGTACATAGAATGCGATAATATCGGCTTAGTAATAGAGGGACAAAGTTTCAGTAGACAAGTGAAAATTGAGAAAGGTAAAAGAGAATAACCGCCAAGAGGAAGTCCCAAGTTGATCAGACTCGGGGGATTCATCGAAGACGCAAGTGATCAAAGGGTGTAGTCAACAGTAATCCAAAGTATGTTCCAGTCGAGCAGGCGGTGGGAATTTTCCACCTGCATGCCGGTACCGTCATTGGCTTCACTGGAGCGCTCGCCAAATGGTGCTCGTGGATGCTGATTTGCTGGTCGGCCGCAAGAATTTTTCTAGTCCTCCAACTTCAATAAGCCTGGTATACAACAATGGGATTCCGCCAAACTCGAGGCTCTCCGATACGTCGTCCCCGATTTCAGCTTTCGCCGCAGGACTCCTCGGACAGCCCGAAGGTCAAGCACTTATCGCCAAGGTCAAAGAGCTCACCAAATTAGCAGAAGAAGGTGGGTGTTTAGTTCTGGATTCATAATGCGAGCCTCATAGTAAGTAGACCTCGGAACCACAATGAGCGCTCTGGCCCTTGCTTGGGTTGCGAAGAATCCGAACACGGCCACTGTCATTCTGGGTGCCAGCCGTTCGGAGCAGATCGTGGAGAATCTCAAGGTGTTACAGATTCTGCCCAAGTTGACACCGGAGGTTATGGCCAAGATTGAAGAGATTCTTGGGAATAAGCTGGAGGTTCCTGTAAGCATACTCAGACACACCTATTTAGCGTGCGCTTACTCCCTTCCGCAGACCTCAGATGTTGCTCGTGTGAATATCGCTCGTTCTGCTCTTGATCCTTTGGGTCGAGCTTGAATCTAGTAATAACAACATGTGTATGATAGTTTCAAAGTGTAACAACAGACAAGACAGGACATGACAATGATATGTGGCGTACAGAAAACGTTTTGTATAGTAAGCAGGATGATAGCAGGACGACGACGAGAGCGATATTTGTTATAACTTGGAATGATAACTTCAATAGAATGGAAAGCGATTGCATAAATCGATAGCAGTGGGAAAACTTGAAACGATGAAAACATGGCGAGTCCATTGAAAATACTTACTAGTAGCGGACCATCGATCCGTTACTGGTCCTACCCTTCGAAGGGCAGTTGGGTTCGTTAAACTTGACGCGGCGGTAAGGGACAAACTCCTCGTCTTCCTCCTCCAACTCGTCAATCTCCTCCTCGTCTTCGGATTCCGACGACCCACGACCACTCTTGAACATGTCACGGCCGACGAAGTGGTAGCTCTGCTCCGTGGACCGATCGGAAAGAGTAGAAGACGAGGCTCGCAGGGACGGGCTCAGGGAGCGAGAGGATTGACCCCGCTGGTCGTTGTAGGCAGAATCGGAGAACGAGCTGGCTGAGGGACTGCGGTAATAATAGTCATCGTCGGCATGGTATGAGAGTGGCGAAATTGCACGGAAGGCTCTTCGCCATTGATGTGAATATTCCATGTGGGCGGGCACAGGTGAGACGGAAGGACTGCTGGACAGGCGTCCCAATCCTAGGGAGCTCGAGCTAGAAGGCGAGCGATACATCGACGTCAAGGGACGAGGGCGCATCGGTGGAAGCTCTGGCAGCCTGAAGCGACCGTCTGCGCTCTGGGTGAACAAAGAGCGGCGAGATCCACGGTCGTCTTCGTGCATCTCTACGTCGAGAGCTGCTTCTCCCAAGTGGAGGTCCTTGAAAGAAGGCAGAGGCTCGATGAGCGACCTAGGCGCCGCAAAGCCATCGTCGTGTAATGCGGACCAGGCAGGCACGTCTGACGTTGGCGCCCGTCGAGACGATGGGCGCTTCTTCTTGCCCTTGGGCTTTGGGGGTGGAGGCTTGCTCGCGTCTTGCTCACGAGCAAGGTAATAACGAGCGGTGTGATGAGGTTGATAGTCGTGTTTAGCCTTCTTGTGGCGAGTCACGGTTGCGGGGTCCGAGTACCGCTTTTCGCAGTCGGGGCAGGCAAAAGGCTTACTACCTTTGCTGTAAAGACGAAGCCACAATGAGCCTCTGTACAGTGGAAAGACGTAGACGATGAGCACGTACTGTTTAGCAATATGGACTTCCACGTTATGTCGTTGCAGCTCTTGGTAGTCGCAGAAGGGGCATTTGTACATGCTATAGAATTAGGCGCTTAGGAGAAGTCGCAGAGTGGTGGCTGAAGAAAATGCTCACTGGTTTGCTCGCTCTTCTGCCGATAAATGCTGCTTCATATGACGCTTCAAGTCGCCCGAGTTTACGGTTGAGTAGGAGCATCCATCCGTTTCACAAAGATAGAGCTTTCGAGCGTTTGTTGAAGGTGGCGGCGACAGTGATTGGTAGCGGGTTCGTGGGGCTTTCTGCCAGGAAATAAGAGATATTAGCATCCAGCAACAAACAGGAAGGCCAAAGCACTAACCGGCATGGGGAGCGTTAGTTGCTTGAAGGATGGGAAAATTTAGGTGCAATCGAAGATGATGGTCAAATCCAAGTTATATAGATGGCGGGGTTGAACAATATCCCAATTTGGCGATGCCATGCTGCATTTGTTTCCTGAAATGCTGTTCTTCTCCTTTGTCCCCAATTTGGTCAACTGCTGTAGATGCCAAAGCTCCAAGTGAATTTTTGGAAGACGAGCGTTGACATCGATTGCTTCTTCGAGGGTCCCTCTGCGCGTCTGCTGTCAAATCGTAGACTGGTCACGGTGGTCATGCCACTATAAACGTGGTTTGTCTGAGAGCATTGACAATCCTGAAACCTACGGCGCTCATAGAACAAAGAGGATCTTCCCTGTTACTCCTCTGGGACAATGACAATCAGTCTAGCATATTGACGATTGTCTGATCAGAAGGTCAAAATCCTACGCTTTCTCGAGACTTGGGATCAGTCAAATCTGAATCACCTACGGCCCGTGTTAGCGTTTGGTTGTCGGTCGTGTCCTTCGCTGACAGTTATCGACGTAGCCACAAAATCCACTAGCTTGTCCTTGGCAATCAAATCCATGAAATCTGTGAAAGAACGGCAGTCATTTTGTTTCGAGTAGAAGATAAGAGCTCAGGTGTAGCTGGGCATGGCAAGTCCATGTCAGTGGCGTCGTAGCACCAGGAAAGAACCGGGCAGGTCACCAAAAAAGTCGACGTGACTGCTTAGTAACCGTGTGGCGCAAAGATCGTCAGGTACGCAATGTTTCAGGAAGAGTTTCTTTCGATGTCATATTTTATATCCACTAGTCAGGTCTCAACGTTCAACTCGAAGTACACTGGCGAAATGCAGGAAGTTTCGTAATGAGATCTCATTATGTCGTAGAATCTGCGACTACAAGCTTCTTCAATCATGCGCCCATATAACTAAAGCTTGTTATTGCATCTACTTGACGTAACAAGAATCTAGATAGACGCTCTGGAGAAAGAGAACATTATGGATGAACATAACACAGAACCAAAGCCACTTACATTTCGTGACGCATGTTAATCTCTGTAGCGAGTGCTTTCAAGTGTTCCGCACCATCAGGAACGAGAACATCGCAGTCCCAGCGATCAACCGGCGCTGTGTCGAGAGGATCATCCGTGCCAACAGGTGGGATGATTGCGCTCTTATTACAATAGTAGAACGCCAGGCGTCGCCCAAAAGCACAAGCCCCATGGAGGATCGACACCGAACTCTTGGCAAGTAAATCCTTCAAGTGCTGTCGGAGTTGACTATCAACACCTTCCCGCGTACTCGTCGAGAACAACATTGTCTCCGCGTTCAGAAGGAGGATGAAGACGGGCTGGTTTGCGAGATATACCTCATACACGTAGACATAAAAGTTGAGGATAAGCGGCAGGTGGCCAACAATGCTGAACCCAGACGTCGCGGGGAAAATGGTGCTCAGAAGAGCGTGGTACGGGGAGTAGAGGTCGGCCTCCTGGGCGTGAGGAGGTATGCTGTCGAATTCCTTCGACACAGACGCAGGCCAGACGCCTGGTTCAGTCAGATGTGACGTGTCTTCTTCAGGCCAGTCCACTAATGACGACTATATTAGTGAACGCTAACGCAAGAGAACGTGGATGTCTTACAACGTGCACGTTTAGTACGAGCAGCAAGATCTTCTTGCATTTTTCTGAAGCACAAGTTATGGTGAGGATTGAACAGAAACTTACAGCAAGGCCTCCGGCGTGAGAAGCTTGATCCCGAAATATCGTCATATCAACTCGTAGAACAAACCGCGGAGCTACTAGAGCTTATTGAAAACGTCGCCACGTCTTCTACTCTGGATGACTCGTCGACAGATAGGTCGTCGAGCGAAAGTACCACAAGTGATGAGTCCTCCGATTATAGCTCCTCGAGTACTTGATGAATCTTGGAGTGATGATGACAGAGATTCAGCCAAGTCCGAATATCGGCTTGGTGTCCACTCCATTGGATTCAGAAACCTGTCCTGTGACTTTTCACTTCTTGTTGAAGCTGAAAGGCCGGAGCCGATGACCTACGACAAACCGTCAGTGGTTCATACCAGGCACCGCCATGTTTGGCGTTTCTTCCGGGATATCATTGAAGACATGAAGGTAAGCCTAGTTCAAGAACATGTCAGACTCAACATCGGAACTCGTTCGGTAATGATACCCTTACCTCAATCTACGACCTCCGACACTCTGGTCGGCATTCTTTGCAATTGGGAAGCTATTGACAGCCTGAGCTTCAGGAACTTATCAGCTCCAGCCGAGAAAGATAGCTCACCGGCAGTCTCAGAGGTTGAAGATGTCGGTATCTCGACATACACACATTGTTAGATCAGATTCACAATCTTATAAGTTATAGCTTCCTTGTGGAACAAAAGCGCACCTATGATTCCTGACGAATCGGATGAATTCGAACACGAATGACTGCCAGATTTTGTCGAAGGCTCAGTTTCATAAGATCCATCGGAAGTCACCGCATTGAAGAACGCGGCGTACACGAGCAATCAGGACAAAACAAAAGAGAGACCTTACCAAATCACTTCTCACGAATGCTCTTTGTCGCGGCTTCACACATACAATCACAACGGTCTGAGAAACCAAAGAACAAGTCTTATTGAATGAACGATTATCCCTCCATTATGCATTACCGCTCTAGAAATAGATAAGCCGGGGGAGCAAAAGGGAAGAATGGAAACTTACCCATGGTCCTTACATATTAGACCGCTTCTCTCGGTTACAGCATCCCAGCCTTCTATCCAACCTATCTCCACCACCACCTCCATTCCCTCCTACACCCGCCAACCATGATGCTCCTACGCCTCGCATCCGCTAGACATGCTACGGACAAGTACATCGACCTCAAGATAACACGGCACGGATGTTGTACGTTATATACATGTCCAGATTCCTGTAAAAGCAGTGATACAAGTACATTATGTGTCCGTTCACGTTTAGACTATGTCCATGGATGGAGACTCTTGTCGAAATTGCGAAACTAGTTCCAGCTGGTCACATTGTCCGCGATCCAAGAGGGCGTCACCATATGCGGCCAGCTCGACGCGTCTACGAGTAGCCTTCCAGAATCAGTGCGGAAAGAATGCTGACCATGGATTCTTTTCTCGCCCCTTCCCCTTCCCTTCAGGCTTCTCCCCACCAAAAGTCGTGGTGATGACGCTTTTCAGAACATAGCACTCAATGGGTGCAGCCTTGACAGACTCTCGACAGGTCGGACATGGTAGAGAAGGACCATCTAAATCAACTTCCCCAATGATTTTTCGATACTCTCGGGGGGAAAGATAATCAGATGAGAGCAGACCCCGTAGGCGCTCGGGCATGGGAATCGGGTCATTGGGGTGATAGTGGGGGACACGTTGTTTGTGCTGGTTGAGTCTCACCTGAAACCAGCCTTGGAGACAGGTTTTACAGAACGCATGGCCGCACTTGGGTAATCTGGAAGCTTTGTGGGCAATGAACATGGGCGGGAGGAAGGACAGACATACACGCAGGGGTACCTTAGTTGGGAAGTGCAGATTTCGCAGATGAGTTCCTGTTCCAGCTTCTGGACAAATGAAATGAATGAAATGGAATTGGCGTGAAAGAGAACGTACAAATTCTTTATCCCGGATTGCTTGCAGGTCTTCAAGAGCTTTCTGGAGGGCGGTTTCGCATTCAACAAGTTTCTAGGACAGTATAAGCAACGCGTTAATGATTCTTGAAAAAAAAAACGCACGATTTGGGCCTCAGAGGGTGGTCGATCGCCGTCACGGGGAGAAGAGACCCTGCCCCGCTCGCGCTTAGGCAGCTTGGTCACTGCAGGCGATGGAGCTTCGTCATCAGATGAAAAGATCTCGATGTATTCGCGATCTTGCTGCTCGCGCTTGGGAGGTGTCAGCGCTGGAGCGTCGTCGTCAGACGAAATTTCTATATAGGCGGGCTCTGGCTGCGCCCGCTTGGGCTTGTTGCGCTGGGTTGGCGCTGAGCCTCCACTGTCCGACGGCAGCTTTTCCGCATGTTCGCGCTTGGGCTGTACGCGCTCTGGCCTCCCGCGCTTTGACTGCACGCGCTTGGGTTGATTGCGCTGGGTTGGCGCTGAGGACTCGGCGTTTGACGGCACCTTCTCCACCACTTCGTGCTTCATTCGCTTCCTGCTCTGGGGTCGCGCTGAGGCTGATGACTCTTCGTCTGACGACACGATGATTACCTCCTTCTTGCGCTTGATCGGCACTGCTGAGGAGGAGATTGAAGGAGGCATGGGTGGGCTTGGTGCTGGATGCGACGAAAGGTGTTGCTTTTTTTTTTTTCGTGACGCAGGAATTGCGACAAGGAAAGGTTATCGAGCCCAGGGAAAGCAAATGGTGGTCGATAGAGGAAGAGCGCCTGCATTGCTCTCACGTGCTGCACATGCCGTGTCCCGGCATAGGCCAAACGCACTTGGGCATATTCTGTCATTCAAAACGACATCTTCATACGTTGAAGATGCTGATAGGTCCACTGGATTCCTGCGGGTATCCTGATCAGTGGCAAAAAATAGATTCGAATCCAAGCGTCGCAATGACCCAGAGCAAAATATGGAAAATACACTGTAGCAGTACGTAATACTACAGTAGTCGAACGGGGTGCAAGTCCGCAATGTTGCTTGTGGACAGCTCCTTCATCACTGAGGTCTCTGCAGCAAATTACACCGGGGTTAGCGTTGTCTTTCTATGTCACATTTTCATGTTACACGGTCCTTCGCGGTGTTACTACATTGGCTATTCAGTCAGCATAGGCGGAATCGAATCAAATTTGTAACATTGTCACGCTTGCTTGCCCGCCTGGACCGAGTTCCAGTCTCATCGTGTCTTTCGCTAATAGTCCATGCTTATTGACGAGGACACAGCGAGTTAAGAAGTAGTTTATTGTGCTAGTTACAATGTTCGTTACTAAGACAAATATTTCCGGCTGTGCGTCAAAAAGCTCATCAACGCCCCACCTACCTCGCGCATATACGTCAATTTCTCCTTTGCCATTTCACAGAACGCCGGCCGAACCCAGTTTTCATAGCAGAGCATAAACGCCACGGCACCGCGGCAATTCGGGCCTGCCTCGCGAGAAACTGGAAGCGCAACAAAAAACAGGTCGGTCTGAGCAGTAGTGCGAAGCTGCGGAAGAACAAGATTGTGGTTCATCATCAAGGATGCAAGCATGGCGTCGCCCACGTCAAGAACACCTAAGACAACATGAAAACAATCCCCTTGAAGATCTTAACATGGGTGAAGGAAGACGGCTTGATACGTCTCGCGGTTCTCCCGTTGCAGCGCTTTCGATGCCCACCAGCGAACTCCCAAAACTTTAACTCTCCTGGCGCCAGCGACCACACGTTGTCATTCAAACTTCCTCTTCTCGCCGCATACTGAAACGCCTCCGAGGAATCTTTCCCCACAATAACGATAGGCCAGTGGTCAGGCAAGTGTAGGTAACGGTGCTCCCGATATGGGCTAAATATTTCTAGTCGTGCTCGCGTTACAACCAAGTCGTACGCACCTCCGAAAGAAACAATGAAATGATGCCAGACTCGTAGGCTGTGTTCCACTGTATGAGCCAACGAGTCTCAGTTAAATCTGGTGAGAGAGCTAGAAAGGAGTGAGTGCTACAACTTGCGCAGTACCTCAAAGCACGCGTGGATGGACACGAAAGACGGACCTTGCACTGGTTCCTGCTGTATATGAATGGGCTTCCTGAAGGCTACCAGCGTTGCGGATTGACAGCGGAGCGACGATCTGAGGACATTGACGCAGGGAACTAGGTACCCGCCGCGCATACTTAGTGGCGCGCCGTAAGATACAAGCTGTTCATAGGGATGTTAAAAGCAGTGACAAAGAAAGAGCTTTTGTCGAAGTATTAGTAGGATGATGGCGCCTATCATGGCAAAGTTTAGGACGACAGGAGGCGGCCGAGGCTATCCCAGACGAAAATCAAGATTCACATTCAGACACTCACAGGAAGAGACAGCAAGACGCATTTTTCGCTGCTCACTTTCGGAATGGATCGATATGAGATTAGATAAGGTGAAAAGCGATGTGAAGGCCGGCATGCTATAAGCTCGTGTCCATTTACATTTTGCTCTGGAACCTCGCTAGCGGCGCGTTCGCCAATGTTATGCGTCGCGTGCGTTGGTGCACAAATAAATTTTTCAACAAACAACAAACATGTACAGGAAAATACAAGCGCCCTATTACATTTTGAAATGTACACTGGGAGAACGTTAGCGCAAAAAGCGTACAAGTCCTTAACACGTACAGAACGGCGCGGTGGTCGGTTAGAGCAGGAGGATGAGTTATGCCTTGGGTGCGGATGGGCAATACTGCACACAGTAAGTCATAGGGACAGATGGATGGCACAAAGACCCTCACCGCGTCGGAACTTGCACACGACGGGTTTTGGCAGTCTTTTTCTTTGTAGGGCGTGAGGGGTCGTTCGGCGGTGGAATCGGGGTGACTTTTCCAGACGCATTCTAGGCAAAAATATGAGCGACGTAGTCGGAAAGGCCGAGGGAAAGTCACCGTTGAAAGGGATGGAATCCAGAGGGGAATGCATGATGGCGGGCGTTGCTGCTTCGCATTGGTTTTGGTCGAAGTTCTTTATAATGTTCAGTAGTCCGTGCATTCATTCGGTATTAACCGACGGCAAGAGCCGCCTCGGAAATCACCGAAGAAACAAACACTGCATCCCGATTGCCGTTGTGCTCTTTGCATTCAACTTTCACTGCGCACATGGAATCTCAACCCGATATTATCGCCACCACTTTCGCCTTGGAGGGAATGGACATTCATCTGGCAGCCCTCCAAACGAAAAACGAGGATAGAACCACCATCTTCCCATTTGAACATGGGACCATAATCGCTATTTTTGACGGTACATGCAGAGCGCTTTTCCCCCTTCGTTCCTGCTAACTTTTGCCTCGAGGTCATCTCACGGCTGAGTTGTCCGAGTATGCGTCGCGACTGCTTCCCCGCGCCATCGCCGACCGCATTTCCGCGGATATACGTGATGGTGGTAGTTTTGACATTCCACACATCATGAAGTCGGAGATTAAAGGGTTCGATGACTCGCTCCTGGAAAACTTCACAAAACTCTTCTCAGAGGGAGAGGACTTTTCCCATGAAAAGTGGAATGACGCCAGCGAGTTGTATGCAGTGATCGGCTATCGAGGGAGTAAAACGTTCGATGCTGCGCGTCTAGCAATCGTTGGCTCGACGGCCCTTATCGCCTTCATCAATACCGCCATGACGCATGTCTGGGTGGCATCGCTGGGAGACTCTGATGCAGGTAACAGTGTATTTATTTGTCTAAGTGCTAAAAAGCATACTCAGTTGATATTAGTATGCGGTCGTATGCAGAATGAAAAGTGGGTACCGATCATGTTGAGCGTGTCTCACAACGCCAGGAACCAGGATGAGGTGGAAAGAATCCAGCGCGAACATCCGAACGAAGACGGTATCATTTCTGGCGGGCGTCTCTTGGGTTGGCTCAGTGTCACGCGTGGTTTGTGCGCTTTACGATCTGGACGTGTTCCCACTGATATTATTGACAGCTCTCGGTGACTTCCAAACGAAAGCACCCTATTCCATCGGATCGCGAGGACTCTACTGGATCTATCGCGCGCCTTTACCTTCTTCGGCCTGGGCGGAATGGAAAGAAAACGGTCATATCAACATGCCGTACATGTCTAGCGCAGCGGATGTTGCATGCCACCAGATTATAAAAGGCGACATGCTAATCTTTGCTTCCGATGGCCTGCGAGATGCCTTGCCCCCACCCCTCATGCCCAATGAATGTTGGGATATTCTCGTTTCGCTTGCCAACGGCGTCGTTGACCCGCGTGTAGGACATGAGTGTATCTTTGATGGTGGAAGGAATGCGGCGGAGACCCTGATCAAGAACACACTCTTTGGCGTGGATGTGGAGAAGGTGGAGGCTGCCATGAAGGCCACACCCGACACGCGCGACGATATTTCAGTGGTCATTGTAAACTTCCAATAGCGTAGTCAGTTTTACGAATATTACCTTGGCACGGACCCATTTTCATGCATGGCTCTGGCATGCTGCGTGGTTTTGGTGTTTTACATGTAAGTAAGTATATGCTGATGTGGGTGGGTTTCTGACTCGGGAGGACTTTTGCATGCAAGTCTTGGTTGTAAAGTCTTATATTCCTTGTTCTCAACGAAAGGTTCTTTGGAGTACTTTTACACGGTAGGTAGGTAGAAACCGGCACAAGGTCCCTATCAGGAACGGCCATGTGTGAAAGCGTTATGAGTGGCGAATTCCAGCTTTCACGCCATGCACTAAGTCCTCGCGGGGATAACACGAACGATCTTTGTGTATTGGCTACGTGGTCCTTTGGGAGGTAGTAGATGTTAATGATAAACTTCCTTGATCGGGAAACGCCGTTTGCGAACTTCTTCAGGGTTTTTACTAATAGCAAGTCCTCGGACTTCAACTTCTCCGCTCAGTTCTGTTGCAGTTCTGTTCCAAGAGGCACGCCCGATTCAGATCTCTGAAGCATTCCCACGACAGCCCTCCCCCCCGTTTTTGGAAGGAGGCTCGACCAGTTGATGGCGGCACTTTGAACGGCCATCAGTGTCCCACCAGAGGGTAGACCAAGTGCTCGAAGGCTGTACATTCTACAAGAAATGGCAACTGCCCAAGTCTTTGGAGTGGATCATACCGATGAGTTCCTGTAGCTCCATACTTCAATGTTACATCTGCGTAGTAGTAGCAGTAGTATGCTGTATTTACTTACACCACTTGTACCCCAAGCTGTCCTACCACACATTTACTTTGCGCAGCTTTTCTGCCACTGGTGGCTTGAAGAACTGGGTTTGTTGTGTGTTGTCAATGTCGCACCAGCGCTTTCATGAGTTGTCACTTGCCCTCGACGCGACTCGGCTGGCCATCGGCAGCTCATTGATGGAGCCCGTGACTCCCTGGCATAGCCACATCAAAATCAGAGATTTGAATCGGGCGTGCCTCTTGTTCTGTTCCACTTCTCGTATTCACGACTCCATTGTTTAGTGGTAACATGATATGTCATTCAATTAGGCAGGTCACGAGTTCGAATCTCGCTGGAACTCTTTGCACCAAACCTTGCTTTTTTCATGTCTCTTTGGATTGTGCTACTAGAACTTTTATTGTTCTAAATTTAGGGTGGCGTAGTAAACCTGGGGGGGGGGGGTTAGTAACGGTATCGGTACCAACCCCCCCCCCCTCGACCCCGGGAGGTTTCAATACCGTATCAATACTGTTAATAATCGCAGTAAACCCGAGGTGTATCAAAACCAAGGGTTTACCTCACCACCCTATCTAAATTCTCGGTAGAACTTGAAAATTTCCAGTAGAACAGTGAATGAATACTATTGTACCCCTCTCCTTTGTTTTTCTTTACATGTTGATAACCATAATATCTGCATACATACATTTTATGAAGCTCTAATTTGTTTATGCATCCAAGGGAGCCATTCAGTTTCAAGTCGTGACGAAATTCTACATGAGCTAGATCAGGAGCATGTCCTTACAAAAGGACCAAGGGAAAAGCAAGGTGTTCTACAAGACTTGTCAGAAACGGAAAGGAAAGGACGGCTACTAGCACTTCATGCTCACATTGTAGTGTACCGTTCACCCGCTCCCTGCGCGTGGAAACTGTATCAATCCGCGGGATTGCACATCCGCCACATCACGTGACCGCGCGCATCAGTTTCTGTTTTTCATTTATGAAAGACTGTGTCTTTGACTTGCTTTGGTCTTTGATTTCCTTTTTGATTCATTTATTCAGATATTTTTCTGACAGTTCGATTAGATTGTAGCAATACCTTTAAGGATACATAATAGTTAATGCTACACCATTTCCTTGTCGCTGTTCTGGTGATAGATCTACGATTGCAAAGATGCGGTAGGCTTGCAAGAAATGTTCTCATCAAGTGAATAGGATAGCGCACGTTCTACGTCAGGAAGATGAGCATTAGGAAGAATGAGATGAAAAGGGCTAGTCCATAGAGTGCAGCACGCAAGAGGCGGTACGTGGGAGGAACAATAAGCGTAGATTCAGAATAATAAGTGGTGTATGCAACAAGTGAATGTAGACAGACCCAGAAACAGACGTAGCGATCAACAGCGTAGCGCTCTCCCGAGTGCGACTGCGACTTCTTGCACGGGAGCGTGGAGCGAAGGAGGCGATGTGGGAGTCGAGCTTTCGGGGAAGAACGTGAAGGTATACTTATTCGGCTGCCAATAACGCGATGATGACGAGAGAAAGCACCAATTGCACATTGCAGATTGGAGAAGCCGATAAAGAATACATGTATCCGGGCATTCCAGAGCATACTCCTCGAGCGTCGAGGTCGCATAGGCATATCATGGTTTACGTGGTAAATGGTGGTGAGAGCGATGATGTTTTCCAACTTGGCAACGGCATGTCTGTTACTGTCGGGACTACCAGCAGGCAAAGTCTAATTCAGCGCTGCCCTCGTGTGTAGCCGCTCTGCGGACTTTGGCTCAGTCTGAAAATGAAAAAGTCCTCGTACAGATCATCCGAGGACATCGACTCTTGGGTCGTCACCGTTCCAGTGCAACAGTTACACATGTTCTATAAATTTCTGACAGTGATTGTGTGGTGAGAAATTTAAAGGAAATTGCCGTCGCGGAAGATGAATTCGAAAGAACGCGGCAGGTCATGCCGGGCGAAACGCAACTTCTTATAACGCAACATCATTTCGCCGTCTCCGTGCGCTTTCGTCATCTACAATGTCCGACGACCTTCCCTCCTACGAAGCAGCACTGCTTAGCACTTTGCGCGCGCAGTTCGACACCGAGAAGGAAGCATCCCAAAAGCAGATGAGACAGATGGAAAAAGTTCTGGGAGACACTTTGCGAGAAAATTGGGCGCTACAGGAAAGGTGCCAAGAGCTGGAAAGAGAGCTAGCGGCTCTGCGAGCTAGCCATACCCATGGCGAAGAACAAGAAAAGCAGTTAAACCCAGAATCGGAGAGGCGGTGTAGCAAAAATGGCGCTCGTGAATGAATGTACGTTTCCCCTGTATGCATACATAGTTTTGATCGCGCCTTGTGCTAATATGTTGCTGCAGTTTTCCCTTCACCAAAGCTATGGTTGGCCACCGACACCGCAGCATACCGTCGGATGTTGCAAACACGAAACATATCATCCTGCATCCAATACCGTCCATGGATACCTTTCTATGGAGTTTGAACTACGCTATTTATCAGGCAATCTGTACATAAGGCAGTTGACAATCCTAGAGGAGAATGTCAATGCTTGATTGTCGCCGACGCTTGAGCGCGCATTATGGATTTGCGTGAGTGTTTTTGTATGTACGGAACGTGGAGGATCGCGGTGTAGAATTGGAGGAGTTAAAGCACGGGGATGGTTAAAGGAGTGAGGAGGTGCCACGACAATGGAGGTTTTGTTGGGTGGTGTGTGTCGCTGTGATAGACACACAGGACATGCATTGCTGGAGTGTGCGGCGAGTACCGGGTTCATGGATTCTGCGGTGATTTTGGTCGTATTATGTTGGGGGGGGGGGGGGTGGTCTTTGGCAGGCGTTGAGGGTGTCGTGGCGAAGATGAGCATCGCTTGATTGTTCCGCTTCCTTGAAAAACTTTGCAGAGGCGGTTGGCTCGTTTTGTGCTCGGTGGTGCTGTACGCATGTTCGTCCGTGCGATGGAGTCGTTTGAAGGTTTCCCAGCGCGTACTCACGACGATGGGGAGGCGTGATGAGATGCTCAGAGTGCATGCTTTTTTCTTGCAATGTGATATATTGTTCGTAAGATGTATGTATTCTAGTACACGATGGTATAGCTCGGGCTTTGAGAGCTTTGTGTGCAACACGGCGGCAGTGCCTGGTTTGTCGTCCCTCATCGGATGCTGGTCTGTATACGAGAACCGGTGTTTAGAATGCGCAGTTGTCGCGAGGGGCGCGGCGGCGGTTGATGGCGCGGACAACATCAAAGGTGCGCTGCAGTGAAGTGAACTGAAGTGAAGTGAGTTTGATACATGCGTGATGGGACACACACATCGGGGAGCGCGGAGAACTTGGTAACAGATCCAACAATGGCTGGCATGTCATTCGTAACAGTTTAATCAGTGATGATTCGTTTTCTTCGTCAAAACCATACAACTTCGTCTTTCTTGTATCGGAAAACAATACTGTAGGTTTTGGATAGGGAGTTCGTCACGCGTCACGGGGGGACCACTTACAGTGTGATGTCACGGCAATTTTTTGGGTGCCCCACTTCGATGGTGACGGATGAAACGTGGCGTAATTTTTGCGAAAAAGATTCAATGTTTTCTCCCTGGAACTTCTTGTTCAAAATTAGTTTCTAGTGCTATTGTTACACAAATTTTGCAATACATTCGTGGGTGAATTCATTGACTTTGAGCCACACCACTGAGCCACCGAACTTGTGGGCCATCATGTCACGGTCTTCCATGAGCGTCGAACTCTTAGCGCCAACCCAATACAACCGTTCGGGAACTCGTACTCCGCGATACGAGTGGTGTGCATATCGAATTTGAGGGCGCATTGTATCTTCGGTTGGAGTTGATGAAGCAAGAATTGAGGAAGTGCTCGTTCACGAACTGGCATGTTGTGCTCCATGGTACAAGAGACCGCGATGTAGTTGATCAAACTATAAGCGCGTTAGCTGGTTCAGTGTGCGTGCGAAAAAACGTCCCGGCGAACGAGGACATGCGCATAGACAGACACAGGTCATTTTTTGTTTTGGTCATGTAGCGTTATTGTTTGTGTCAGGCCCTTCAAGTTCTCCAGCATTGAGGACAAGATGGTTCTCTGGCTTGCTGACACAGAGACCGAGAAAACTCAACTTTCTGAACAGGACAAATTGATCAATGATTGACTTTTTAGGATCTTTCGTGGAACGATGAAAATGTCTCTAACGGACATAAGTTATGGTGGGATCGAGCAGGAAGGTTCAGCCCTGTGAGTTCTTTTTTCAAGTGTATTAATGATGCAGTTGCAGTTGACCACGGATGCCTGAAAACGCTGCAGGGAGAACGTTTGTAAGGAGAAAACTCTCGTCAGGGAAAGCTGACACCGGCAGTAATTTGTTTTTAAAGATCGTCATGGCTTGGAGAACGTTGAACGCATTATGATCGTCGGAGAGCCCTCCTGTAAAACATAAAGCTGGCAGTTCCACAGCGATTTTGCGGAGCGCCGCGTATCTGAGTTCCAGTCAGTCATGCTCGGCCGTGGAAACAAGGCGTCTCGACTTCAGACCCACATACTCGAATGTTTCGGCGTTGAATTCCCTCGATTCCCGTGCACCACTATAGCTATGACAACAACCAATACGGAGAAACATGAATATAACGCAAATAATCAACATTGAAATGCTGATTCATGCACAAGTTCATGCACTTTGAAGAACAGAAATTATTGATAGGGGCTAAAGCAAACGATAAGAGAAGTTCACAATGATATGTGAAATGCGATTTTCCGATGCGCGTATGCAAATACCAACAAGCAAACTTTGCTTCGAAGCTGCCTTTACAGCGTTCAGACCTGGCAAGTCGTCCAACGTTGCGGCTACCTTGTTTTCGATCACAACAACAGTGACGGTTCCCGCAGCACTGGTGCTGCTACGACGTGCCGCGAGCAGCCGACCTAGGGCAAGTAGCTCTTCTTGGGAAAGCAAATGATCATTGTTTGCCATGCACCGTATGGTTAGCTCCAGTTCCTTGAGGTTTTCCACCATGCCCCAACGCATCAGCCCACAAAGGATTGCCATTGGCAACGACCTATCCATGCTACATATCCTGAGGCCTTGCAGCTTGGTGCATATCTGCAGTGTTTTCTCCAGCTCTTCGTAGTGGCCCGCAAACGCATCTAGACATAGAGACGTCAAGCTGCATTCTGACCGACGCAGCAAGGATCGCACAGCAGGAAGCGAGCTCTGTTCCGTAACTGTGATCGAGTGGACGTTTGGAAAAGTCAAGGCATTGGTGAATTTGTCTGCGCCGAGCGCAACAAGCCTTACGGACAGGGAGTGTGTATTTTCCAACGGTTCCTCGCGCTGTGCCTCGGGATGAGCGTCGAGTTGCCGGGAAGCCTCCAAGAACGACACCCTCTGCAGCCCAGGAGCCTTGCGTATGAGGTCCAGCACAGCGTTGTGCACTGGCTCCTGCCTTTTGCCTATCCTGACGGTCAGTTCCCTTACGGGGACCGTTGGGAAAGAGAAAACGATGTTGAAGAGAGCCCAATCGATCTTTTGGAGGCGAGGTGCTTTAGCAAAGGCGCGGCATGGCACGTCGGCAAATGCGTTGGATGCTCGCATCTCGATATCAAGATTGGTCAACGACCCGAGTCGTCCGGACAATGGCTGAAGGATCCGCGGGTGTATTTCGGCCAGCCGAAACGTCGCAGAGATCCAGCTTTCGCTAAATTTCAGAATCGCTGGAAATATGGCCAAAGCGTCGGCGTGCAGACTTATCCCACGAATCAGGTCCATTTGCACGATTTTGATGTGCATATCCGAGATTTTCGGAATCCCTGCGGCTCTGCATGTGTTGAACAGGGAGAGGCGCGAAAGATACTTCGAAGGCGCTAGATCACCATCTAGGAAAAAGACGCCTCTCGAGTCCTCTGGTGCACCGTGAGCGCTCCTCAATTCCACGTGCAAATTCGTCCAGAGCGGCCGATATCCAAGAGCTGCCTTCCGAACAATGTGCGACACGCGTAAGAGACTGTGGTGGATGGAATCGCAGTGGAGCGTATATGCTGTGTCGCCGCAGGCAAACACGTCTTGCCAGGTCTCGGTGGGTACACGATTGACCGCCATGGTAAAATGGCGAAAATCAACCGTCACGTCACCTATCACTTGTACCCTGTGTAGCGTGACAACGAGTGCTTCAAGAAGGATATTGACGGATTTCATGGACTATATGTAGTGGCATGAGAGACTGGAAACAATGCGCCATGCGGCGCCGAAATAGAAAGCACTCCGTTTCAACATGGTAAAACGCGGCTTCCTCGATGGCCGTCTTCCTGATGTACTGAGATGTTCGATATGCGCAAAGGTTGTTGCGGCGCCGAAGCAAAAGGACGATATGGCACGCCACCTTCTCAGGCTGTGGTCGCCTGCAAGAAGTACCGCCACAACACGCGTACTAATCCAAGGGACAGGAGTATCCCGGAGAAACAAGTACGGCTGTCTCATGCTGAGCGTCACGCGTGGTTTGTGCTCGCTCACGTCGTCTGTATCTTGCTCCCATTCTCCCTTTACTATTTCAACTCTTGGGGATTTGGAAATCAAAGCGCCCTTCTGCGTTGGATCTCGAGGGCTTCTGCCACCCAGTCTATGGAGGAGGGCGACACCAACATGCCGTACGTGTACGGTACACCGAACATCCAGAGTCATGAGCTTCTGCCGTGTGACACGGTTGTCTTTGCATCGGACGGTCTGCGGGATGCCTTTCCTCCATCTTTGACGCCAGGGATGTGCCTTGCTAACCGCGTTTTTGACACGCGGGTTGAACATGAGTGTACTTCGAGCGGGGATAATGTAGCACATACACTAATCAAGAACGTACTCTTTGGAGCGGATAGGTCGCTACGACTCGTGACGTCGATGATATTTCTGTCGTTATTGTACAGTTCAAGTAGTCACCTCGTCGTCGGAAGACATGGTGAAAATAGTTTCTTGAAGAGCATACTATTCGTCCTGCGGCGATGGTCTCTTCACGCCTACATGTGTCAACGAAGTCAAAATTGTCATGGAGCACTGTAAGCCACACCTGTGGCATTCAAACTCCATCTGTCTAATAGTATCCCCTTCGCAAACGTGATATTTTATGCCAACTGGTAGATTTACCAAGCTGTGAGCACTGTAACGCAACTGACCATAATGTTCTACGACGAACAACGTCTAACTCCGGCACGTATACTGTACTAACGCGACCGTTAGTGCACATAAAGCGTCACAGGACACCGTGAGGTGAACCTATTCACCTTGCATAACGTGTAACAGCTAAAATATTCGTCGGGATCACCCCAAATGCGGAAATTTTCTGATATGTTATGGGCCACATGCTGGACGAATCTAAACTGAGCTATACACACAAGTCACAACGAAACCTGAACCTGTCGATCCATGCCGCCTTAACGAATGGCAATCCCCGTTTCATAAGAATACGTATACATGCTAATCGTATTCACTCAACGACCATTGACTAAGGCTGAAATCTGTATGCTCCCAGGATGGAGTACCATTGCCATCATGCCCACTTTGACTCCTGTCCAAACATGAACGTTTCCTCAGATAAAGTCTGAAAAGCCATAACGCTCGCACTAACTCTTTTCAAGGTTCGACGGCAAGCGAAACATCGAACGTGTATCTGTACGCCGCTGTGTTGCCGCGCTGTCAGACCCTGAGGATATCAGCTGCGACGACGACGAGGTCGCAATTATTGACCCGACACCCAGTCATTCTTCAGTGGCGAAAGGCAAGTCGAAAGGCAAGCTTCCGCCAAGAGGAAAGGAAATACGGTGCCAGCGTCAAGCTGAAGCATCCATCGTTGTAGAATCCAAGCATGAGGAGACGAAAAGGGCGTTGAGAACACCGGATACGCGCACGAGCCTCACTGACCTGGTGCCTGTGAAGGAAAAGATGTGGAAGGATCAGCTTGAGGTAAAGCTGGAAGAGCGACAGGAGAGGCGCGAGAAAAGAGAGGAGAAACGCAGGCGTGAATATGAAGATCGTTTAATGAGCACATGGGTTGAACCCCTGGCTGCAACATTAGTTTGCACAGCCCATTTACTACAAGCGAAACTCTCCCCTTGAGAACTTCATTTCACGACCTGGATCATCCAAATAGGACCGATGCACTTGAGTATGAGCGAGAGTTGGTACGTTATGCAGAGATCACAACGTGCTACGATCAAGTACCAAGACTACTTGTCTTTCGATCACAAAATGTGGTCCTAAAATCTGCCATGCAAGAGTCGAACATGGCCGCGAGATACAAGAAAATGCTTTCCGTGAGAATTTAGAATCCCGCTGACAAATGCGATCGAGCGGAGTCAACGAACGGAGCATTTTTGCCGTGTTGAAAATGCGGGCCACAGCCACAAGTACTTTTTAGCACTTACATGCAACACGTTAATTCACACTGTCTTGAAGCCGACATTTTATGACGACCAGTAGCAGAAGAAATGGTCACATTCTCGTCCCGTGTCGTCCTACGCATTTCTAGCGTTGTAAGCGTTGCTGTGCGCAATAGTCATTGTTCAATCACTTTCACTACTGAGCATCTTGTTCAATGTCGAGAAGTTTCAATGCACCACTATTTGATTGTGGAGCTGCTCCTGTTCAAAGATGAATATGGGTTGAGTATCTAAACGTTCTCCAAACTAATTGTTCACAAGTGGAGCGCTAGAACTGTGCGGTACGGTCATCACAAAGCTTGTCCTCCCTTGCACCCTCCATTCAACGCGTTCTATTGAGAACTGCTATCTCAGTTTTCTCGCGAAAACGATCGATTCCCAGGACATCACAAACACATTTCTCTTTCATGACTCAAATATTCTGTGATTTCGAAAACAGTGTGTCTTTTTCTCTTTATTACCGCGTTTGTTGTTTCCAGCGAATTTCCTCGCATTCAATAGGTTACATCGTCAGCAAATGTTTCTTCGAAGATTTCGTTGTTTTATCAGTCTCAAGTTGATAGGCCACATCATGTCTTCCTATGAATTCACGCTGCATCAAACACGACATATGATCAACGCCCTCGACATTCACCAGCTTCTTATTCCTCCAAAGCTCACCTCCAGATCCGTCTTCAAATCATCGACGACATCAAAAGCCAACCCATCCTCACCCGCCTTCAGCGACTCACTCGGATCTTGGGCGCGTCCAAGCAGGAGTCGTACCGTCACGTTGCCAGACAACCTCAATTCGAATGACCCCGTGGTGGAATAGGAATTGGATGTCCGCGTCGAAGAAACAGCAATTTTGGAGCGGCTTTGCATGTCGTACCCAGTACTTCAAGACTCATGAACGCATGAACGGTAATGCTTCAAGATGGATAATTTCGGAGAGATATTAAGGACACAACATGGTCGCGGATAGACGTGAACACGCATCCTTCCCACTGGACGCGTTTCAACCGATGCACCGAGCTACAAGTTGCTTATATGGCGGAGTTGGAGAGAGACTGACAGAGCTGATTCTCCGACGCGTTCGCTCCATGTTGGTGTCCATCCTGTGATGGACACACACATCGGAATCAGACAGCGGGTGGAACAGAAAATAAGCAAGAACTGCAGTCAACTCGCGATATCCGCCACTGAACGACCGACAATCCGATGTCGCAGTCGGAAAGTTGTCGCCATTATCAATGTGAGATTTGGTGAAAGACGTGGAAGTGCGATTTCTGAGCTCCTTGTCTTCTTCTTCACGTTCCGCTGGTACATAACAGCTGCAAAGGCCCACTACGCCATCGATGCGGAGGGCCGGAGACAGTGACCCACTTCATCATGTCCTGCCGGAGATACACCACGGAACGCGACGCTTTGAGACGCTCGGTCAAGGTGAACCTCAGATCCATGAAGCAGCTCCTGGCGCTCGGCTCCCCTCACATCGCCGCGACTCTGAAATATGTCAATGTGACGAAGCGCATATCGAACTGACAGGCTCCCCCGTTTTGATGTAGCTTGGGATGCTCTGGGGGTGTGCCGCAGGCATGCCAGGGGAGGTGACGGGCGCCAGACGGAGTCCCTCGCGCCTCCACGGCGGAGAGAAGTACAACTTGATTGAAGTTGAATGTATGTCTAACTGTGTTCTAATAAGGAACTGGCCGAGTAGTTCAAAAACCGGATAAACCCACCTCAAACCTCTCGACGATATCCCCTTCACCTATACCGAGGCTGATCAAAGCCGCCCAACCAACACAATCTCTCTCGCTTCAGAAACAACGTCACCCGACGGGCAGGAGGAAAGTCAACAATCGTGCACCCGAAACACAGCTGGATAGATACATTTATGATAAAGGCCGGTAGAGTTGTAGAGCGCCACTAGAGGTGACGCCTAGCGCGTTCTGGGGCTGCGCACTATAAACTGCAAGCTATCAAATCAAGGCTTTGCATGCACGCGTTACAGTCATTCCTTTTCCCCTTCAACATAGTACCTTGAGTGCATCACTTTACTGTATATCGGATGTCATTGATTCGTATGATTGCTTTCGCATGTTTTGGTCATTGGAGCTGGTTTCGCACTGTCCTCGAAGGCTCTTGAGCTAGGACCTACTGTGTTAATCATAATGGGCTCATGCCATGGTAGTCTCGCACATAACCGTAGTAGGCAGTGGCAGTGCTTTTGATATCGAATTCAGATGGCTTTGGTACGGAGTTCTCATGACTTTGCTGTGCTCCTTGGACGTGCTGGTGCCGCATCGCCGACTTTCCACGTGGTCATCCTCTTTCCGTACTCCCCAGAGCAATGGCAACCAAACGTTCGCGATGAAAAAGCAGTCCACTCAAGTGGTGCGATTGTACTTCTTGTGGCGGCGGTGCTTGGGTGTCCTCTACAACTTTTCTTCGGCATTTGCGTCGTAAAGTAAGTATGCCGTTGATGATAGTCGTTGTTTCTAATCGTGTTAACAAAGCGAGCTGAAGCGGAGTTGTGGGAGGAAAGGTGCCGCATTTGCAAGCGCTACGTACTAGCGCCTCCGGAGCTCAAGGCGATTATGAGGGAATTTGTGTTCCAATCCTTAAGTCGCGACAAACTTTTCTCTCTGCTGGAGCGTAGCTCGACCCTGTTGGATCAGTATGGCCATTATAGGCCTCAGCTAGGCGTTCGCTTCTACGACAAAGGCGTGCGTCTCACCCCTTGCTTTTACACACACACTAATGGTTTCCAGGTGGAAGAGCTTCTCTGCAGCATTAAGCTGAGCCAGAAAATCCTTAGGTCAGGGCGCAAGCGACAATCCCTTGCCCTACGCCGATACTCATTCGCAAACGTTACTTGCCTGGATATCGATACCAACGCATTCTCAAAAGACACCTCCCACTTTCAACATTTGCAACTGCGGGAACATCACTTTGCGCTATGACACGTTAGACGATGACCGATTGGTGCGTACTCTATGGTCCTGGCGGCAGGAGAATACATTGGAAAAGTTGAGGATATTGTGTACAGATACTGAAGACTCCAAGGTGTGTATTGAACCATATCAGCAGAGTCTATTTACTGACAACCTTTTAGATTGACTGCCGCTCCCTCGTTGGAATTGCCGATGCATGGTTTGAGACGGCAGAATTTTGTGACTTTCTCATTGGTTGCACTGGTCTTGAAACCTTGGCCATCAGCGATCCATCAGCAATAATCACTCTTACTTATGGATGGACTGATAGCGACAAACAGGTTTATATTCCGGAATATGATGGAGGCCCAGGAGTCTCTTGGGATTGCATTGAGCGCCTCGACCCAGCCCACTATGAGCATGAGCGCTCAATTATCGCCAAATGGCGTCATCCCAATTTGATGCAAGTGCTGCTCTTTCATAGCTTCACCTATGATTCATTTCTTGATTGTGCTCCCTCTTCTGTCATGGATGTGTCGCTGCAGCCCTGCGGTATCTTCAGCCAGTGGATTCGCGAACAGAGTACGGAGTGGTGCAGGAAAGAGTTGAGGAAGGAGACCATTGATAGAAAATTGAGCGCAATACCCTTTGGTTATGATTTTTGGTACTATCCAATGGATGAGGAACCTTATGTAAAAATGATGTAGAGAACATACTTTTTAACAAAAATAGGCGTGGTCTCCCTCCCGTCTGAGAGTATACAAGATTTGCAAGTTGAGATGCACCATGTTGGTTAAATTCTAGATGTAACACTGGTCTGTCCGGCTTTGAAGGGATTAAGGTTTGCTGATGACGGACTAGACGCTGGCGCGTTACGACGATACGACTTTGTGTTATGGACATTGGATGTACAGAAGTCTGCAAAGCCTGTCGGGTATCGGCTCGAAGGTACCTGCATTGACTCACTCAACTGAGTCACTGACCTGGTTAAGTAGATAGATCTAGCAATAGTATTTTCAATCACAGTACAACACGCGCGACATTACATTTGCCTAAACTAAGTTCTCAAGGCAATCGAACCTTAACCTTTCGCGAACACACGCGAAACCCTCAAATTACACGACATCTATAACACTTTGATTCTGCGTACGGTTATTAAATAGGTAAGGTATAAATACCGGGACGGACACGCTCATGACACCACATTCCTTGACATCCGAGCCAGACGTCGCAACATCTGCGCCCTAGGGTACAACATCAATTCAAAGATCGAAGCGCACGCACAGTGTTTCCATCGTGGACGAACGCAGACGAATGGACCAACGATGCGCCAGCACCTCCGAAGCATGTTGAGATGGACCGTAGGGGTTCATCAGACCCAAGGTGAAAGCAGCTCGATTGCCCTCTCGATGACGGTAAGAGCGAGACAAATGGATGGGTGAAACCATCCGCTCGCATACTACATAAGTCATGACATCTCGGAATCCAACAAAGCACTCAAAGAAAGGGCGAAGCACCGGAACAGCTTCTCGACATTCGCTTCTGTAAGTATAATTGCACCATCATTCTATCGTCAAGTTTTAAGCACCTCATTTCTCTATTGCTGTTCATACATTGACAACGTTTTAGTGACGAAGTTGAAATTCGATACAAACCAGAATGCGCACGAATCCGGCAATGTATTCTGGGCAAGTCTGACGGTCCTGGTGACCTGACATCCAAGCAGCTGTGTATGTGGCACAGCAGAAATTAACAAACGAGGTACTGCTTTGACTCCCAATGAGAAGCGATAAAGTTGAGTGCGCGTATTGCGGTGATATCAGATCAGCGCCAGTGTTGTAAACTTTACATAGCTGCTGACAATGGACAAGCACCCGTTAATGTCGGCGGTGCTTCAGTCCATGATGTTGATTGTGATGTATGCATGGAAACCGGCTTTTTGGGAGAAGGTGCCCTACGGCGCGTCCTGGACCTGTACGAGGTGCATGATCTTGGTGCAGGAGTGATTTTCGGACTCCACATAAAGAGGTTACATTGATGCCGATCAAAGCTTGTATGGGCGGTTCGATCTGCACGGGAGAAGTCGCAGAGATTTTCTTCCCGGCCATCATCAACATGGCCAATTCTGACAGCGCTTCAAATGCTACCAGCGAACCGCTTTCCGACATTCTCCTTCCTGATGTGGCGGAAGTAGAGCAGCCGATCCTGAATCATGATGCAACCACAAACTTGGCCGCTATGTTACAGTTCCTGGACGACGTGTGCACTGCACGCCAACGTAAGAGCACTAGCCATTGTTTGGCGAGTCTGACCTCTTCGCTAGAGAATCCGGAGGGCGTGACGGCGCGGGATGTAGCGGAGGCCGTCGATGCAACGCTCAAAGCCTACCATTTCTACCGAAAAGATGAAGGAGATGAGGGTAAGTGACATGGTTTTCTTTTGGGGCGATTTGGATTGACGAAGACGCTCTGCAGCGCCTGGCTGGGCCGCCGAGCTTGCGAAGGAGTTGAGGCGAGGATTTAAAAAGCTAAACAAGCGACTGGACGAGGCCACGAAGAAGCAAGACGACCTGAGAACATCTATTCAAAGGCTGGCGGAAAGCACAAGGAACGATGCAATCGATATTAAGCGGAGTGGAGCCAAGGTATGCAATCCCGTCTCAGCTCTGCAACACCTAATTTTTAATATTGATAGGGAAGAAATGGCTTGCAGAGGTTGCCGACGAGCCATGCACCGTACGAAGCAGTGTTGTTTCTAAATGGCCGACACCCAGTCAACGATGAGGTGCGTGACATAAAGTCAAGGCGAGGTCACGCTAACGACTAATCATAGCATCTCCCGGCTTTGGAGACGAAACCAGATATCGTGGCGCTGTCCACAAAAGACCTAAAATCATACCTGCGCGGGTATGGTGTGGAGGTGCGGATCAACGGAAGGGACAACAAAGCGTTGAATGAATGGAGGGTGAAACTCGCAAAGGAGTTAGGTATCGTTGAGATGCGGGGTGTTACTGTCTAGAAGTAATTCTGTGCATCACATATATTACGCATTTTCCCAAAGCTGCTAGTTTATGGAGTTTTGTGATCTCTTGGGGTTGCCTAGCAGCTGAGGCGGCGTTGTAAAATGTACTGTTGTCTTCATCGTGTTTCTGCAACTTTCCTACTATACATACTATCATTCATGTACTCTATGATACAGTTTTCGAGTTTCATCGACTGTTAGAACACGGGTTGTACTCATGCCGTGAGGGAAAAAAAAACCAGAGCCTCTGCAATTAATGAGCACTCCCATGTTTGTTATCTTGTCAAAGAGCGGGACGTACGTTGGTGCATGGAGCTGTTCAAACAGTATATTGGCGGAAAACTTTAGCCAGAGCAAGAGCAACAAAACGTGGAGAGGTGTTGTGACAAGCCGCATGACATTCCACTTTGGATATGCAGCCCAGCGCTGGAAGCTAGGGTTACGTAGTATTGGATGTTTGCAAGATGTTTGAATCACGAGCTCCTCCAAACTTTCTTTGAGATAATGCAATAAGTTAAAAGGTCAAGCCGACAGCGCGAGCTTAAGACATAGTCAACCAAGTACCCTGCAGCGGACGCATGCATGTCTATGGCAAAGGAGTGAATCAGATTGACGCCTCAATCGATGGGATGTCATCAATGTGTTGGTCGACCTTACTTGGATATGGTTCGGAGCAACAGAATGATAAGAAATACAGCGAGCCCTAGCGGCCGGTGTACTACTACTGCTGTTCCTTGGCTGTTCATTGCACAAATGTTCATTCCCACTTAATCCCTACGCAGGATGACAACCTTATTTACCATTGGCTTGTGGTAAGCAAATAAGTACGGGAGCGGTCCGATCCTCCCAACGAAGATCACGCCATCGTTCGATTACCATGCTGGTATTTTCTTATCCTATTCTTATCTTCAGCGTTCACCTGGATTTGCTAACGTGTGACAGATCTGATCGCGCACACGGCGCCCATGGCTCCTATCACTCAATTGCGATGAGTGTGGGGGACATTACTATCAACTTCAACGTCCTGCCAACACTCCCTGGGGTGTGGGATGTAATTGGCTCAAATTGACCTAATTACTCCTAAGTAGTCCACTGCGCGTTCGACGCGTCTGTCAGTGCTCAACTGGTTGGCACAATTCTCACAGGCCCGCGATGATACAGTGGACGCTCCGCGATCGTGAAAGTGTAGGTGCTTGATTAGATTGCGTGTCATATGACTCGTCAAGGCCATCCATAACATCGAGTGATTTATCTACTGAGGGAGCAGCGAGCTAAGTTCCCCAGCGAGCGAAGATACGTTGAACTAAGACATTAATCAAACAGATGCAGATGGTTGAGCATGAAACACGCGCAGAATCTACCATCCTGAGCTAGTGATTCATGGGCGGATTCCCGGCCTCTCGTCACAGCCTCTCACACGTAGAAGCATGGTTTCAGTTTAGCATCAGAACTGCCTTAGATCGTGCCGTGCGAAGCGCAGAGTGAAAGACTGAGCTCGAGGGCTTAGCGAAAGTATAAGATGGATATGCTTTGGGGGTGATTTCACTGAATTGCTTTGAACGAGAAGTATATCCGTAGGCTCAGAAGGCTCTTCTTACCACGACATACAGATCAACATCCGCTCTAGATCCACCAACCTCCCTTTCTTGTCGATCGAATCGCCATTCACAGCCGGCTCCGTTCCCATGCACGAGTATTCATAGCCTACATGACCATGGCGCGTGCATTATCTTCGTTCTTCGTGTCCTCATTGTTTCGCTCGCGCAATCACCTACGACACGTTTGTTCCCATCGTGTCACCCTACCGCTTACCGACCTAGCAATGCGACTACACACCTCGGGCATCTACATGGCGCGCGCGCTCCCCCCCACAAAGCCCAATCTCACAACGCCTGGCGATCTCGGTCCTATTGACCCTCCGGCGCCCGAGTTTTCGTCATATCCTGTGGCCTTTGAAAATACAACGACATCTCACGGCTCAGCGCACGCTTTCCCAGAGTTACAAATGCTATCCACATCCTACGGCGGCATCGTCTTGCCGTATTCAGACTCGACATCCTCATCCTCGCTCCCATTTGCACCAGACGCGCCAGCTATTTCTCCCGGCGAAAACCTGTTACTGGCTGCCAGTGCTATCCTACAAGCGTAAGTCTCTCCGACTTGGCTACATCACTTGACTCTTATAAAATTATCCCATTTAGGATTGTACAAACGGCAGAGTCAGCTAACGAAGCATGTCGTATGTCGCAAGTACGCCGTGCCCTTGTCCTGTCGGAGGACCTGAGAAACAAAATATTCAATGCCTCGACGCTCCTTTCCAACTTCACCCTAAGCGATGGCTCCGAGTCACTGCGTGTCACTCCGTTTCATGAAGGCGTGCAGTATCATTTTCCCCTTGACAGCCATCGATATCGTTCGACGCCGGAAGACGACAAGCCTGTAAAAATCCTCAAGGCTAAACCGCAGGACGACGTTGCGTCATTTCTAGCTCCTTCATATCCTGTCCTACCACAATCGCCGCCCCCATCACTACCTGCTTCGCCCACATATCCCTTGAATGGGGCGGCACATTTCTCGCCGACCTATAACATAGGATATTCGGTGCGTGCTGAAGCGATGATCAACTCTGTCTTCCCTGTTGCATTGCCGCCACTTCACTCTCCCTGGTCTGAGCGTACTATTCCGACACAACACTCACACTCGCATGCTCTAACCACCAATGGGATTGCAGCGAGTTATCCTCCTCGCTTGCCGCCCGTGTCTCCTAGCGCTACATTTGAACTCTCTTTCCCCGCGATGGATCAGTCCCATTCGACGCCACCTTCACATCTTCTGGACGCCTGGAATGCCAAAACTTCTCCTGCGAACTCGAAGGACACATCGGCAAAGAGGAGGCGAACATATGCTCAGACTGTTTTCACCACTCATCCGCTCCACTGTGAAGATAGTGACGATGATGACCGGGAGGCAAGTGTTTCATGCCCTCATTCTGTGGGTCGTTTGTGTTCGGAATGGTGTCAAGTGGTTTACGCTTCACAGCAAGCACTGACGTTGCCTGCGACTTCGTCATCGGCTATCCCTCAAGAGTACCGGGAACATATTGACCGCATCTTCTTCCGATTCCTCAATGATATATGTTCTAATCGTACGTAACTTACCTGAAAATTGTACTTCGCCTGATTCTGGGGCACAGTGGAAGCGACAGATGCGCAGGGTGATGCGATCCATCAAACCCTGATGGCAAAGAAAATGCAAACACTTGATAAATCACTTCATTTCCGGCAATTCAAGTTCCACATTCAGCCCTTTACAAACGCTTTTATCGACGAGGTTAGTGTCTGATGTCTCGTGTTCACGTCGATACCAATATCACTGGACCCAGCTGGCACGCTATGGATTCCCCGCGGAGAGAATACCGAGGAAGAAGGTGCATTTGTCATTTTGCGACAACTTTCTCTATCTCATTTTTCAAGATACGGAACTACCTCTGGAAGCAACCATACATTTTGCGTTTCAAAGAGAATGGGAAAAAGGCGAAATCGAAAGGAAGCTTGATCTGGAAGGTGGACGCAAAAAGACTTCCGGATAGAAATTGGGAATTCCGTCCCTTCTGCTATCTCTTCTAGTAATTCTCACCATGGCGTTGGAACTGGGTTGGCGTTCGCGCGGCAGTGGCTTCGGGATTGACGTGATGGAGAAGGAAACGAGTTGTGGCCATGGCGAATAGAAGTTTTTAGATTATGTCGCTGTTTACTTGGATAATACTAGCTCCATGCACCAACGTACGTCCCGCTCTTTGACAAGACAAAAATGGGAGTGCTCATTGATCGCGGAGACTCTGCTTTTTTTTTTTTTCCCTCACGGCACGAGTGTAACCGGTGCTCGATGTCAGGGGATGCAGTTGCCATTCTCAGAGAAGGAACAATTGGCCAGTGTCCGAGTTACCATGTCATTTAGCGCTTTGGAACTAGCCTAGCCAAGTTGGCACATCATTTCCTGCAGGGGAATACTTGGACAGCTGTGGGCGCATTTTTAAATGACGGATGATGGTGTTGAATATGAACAATGATTATGTGCATGTTTTTCCGAACGCGTACAGATGGTTTGAACATGTACATATCATTGCACAGTAGTAGATGTAATCATAGCGTCCACAATCTCCCTTAAGCAATCTTCATTCGGTCCTTTTTCGTTCATCCTCAACCTCATCATGCCTGATTGTACGCCCATCAACGTGTAGCAGTATCGGTCATGTAGTTTAACAATGGCGACATCTACGCGACAGAAAAGTTTCAATGACACAGGGCCCCACTGGAAACTTTCTGGCTCGATCAAGCGCAGATAAATTGCTTGCACAAAGGCGATCAAATCAGGCTCGCCACGCGATCCGGAATTTTCGTGATGGACCCAGAGGGTTTTACTATCTTGGAGACTCTCGAGAGGGGCGATGCGCCCGTAGGCACAGGTGACTTTTCGGACACCCATGTCGTCGCGTTTGATGTGCAGCAAGTTCCTGAGTTTTTCGCAGACGAAGTACGCTTGAACGGTGCCATGCTTTGGAATCTCGGCGTTAAATGCAGTGGCGAAGAACTGTGGTTTTGAAAACGCAGTGCGGAATGATGGCTCCGTGGTAGTAAGCTCGAACTTCTCGATGAATTTTGCGATGTCCTCCTCGGATTGGCGAAACGTTCCACCAATGAACTCGCGCCGGATGACGTGCGTACCGCTCTTCAAAAGGACGACTCCTTCGTCGATGTTGGTTACTACCCGTTCCCTGCACCAAACTCCTTTTAAAGCGGTCACGAGCCCGCCTACAAGTATACGGAGATTCAACGTCCTATGTACCAGCAGGTCCGATAACGGGTTTGGCCAAAATGGAACGCGTGAGGCCTGCAAAATTCGCAGTCCCTTGAGAAAAGATTTATTTCTGTTTGAAAGGAAGATTCTAAACGAAAATGAATCAGGAGATATACGCCATGTTCGTGAGTGAACATACGTTGAATCCGTTATAAATGAAGGAATTCCTATGATGTACAACGCTTGATAGATGTTGTACACTTCTTCTAATTGTTCTCCTTCCCCTAGAGCAGCCACGGCTTCCCGGAAGACGGAGGTTGGCATTATAATGACTTCTTTTCGGCATTCCACAATGAGGATCCAGAGCATAAAAATCTAACGCGAAATCATCAGGCGAGTCAGACATGCTTCTGTGACCGTACGAACGAACCCATTCCATCATCACTACTCGCTTAGAAGCTAAAGGGTCGGTGGGGTGTATCCAAACCCACTTTCGCAACTCTTCCGAGTGGTTGACAAGCCTCTGGAACTTGTGCGCGTTAGGCATACAGAAGTCGAGCGTCCTGGAAATGAAAGTTGTGGATTCTCTATATCTTTCATCAGCCATTTCCGCCGTCGTCAGGGGGTCCTGAGTAGCATGCGGAAGGACGAATATGAAAAATCCTGTCTCTTCATTGGAAGTTATTTCGTCGTCGGATTCCAGGAAATCAAGTAGAAGACTGGTAACCTCTTCTTCTTCGTGTTCGGTAACGTCTGCTACGTTAGCAGAGTCGTTGCGTTGGAGGTGCTGTGCAAGGGCGCTGTTCCATTCGGGATGGCTAAAGCGTCGCTCGACCTGTGTGTCGTTAATGGTATTGAGTGGGCGCCGGTAACGTGGAGTCTGGTGTCTGGCGTTCGGGTTGTCCGGTGTCGCTTCACCGAAATCAGTGTGGGTCGGCGACGACGGGTTCAGAAAACGTTCCACATTGTGGTCAGGCGCGCATTCTCCTGTCAAGGAATGCGAAGCAAGAACAACGGACGCGTGGGAGCTGCTGGATTCGCATGGCGCGAGGGGAGGTTGGTCCTTGACCTGATAACGTTCAGAGGAAGGTGTTCCAATATTATGAGGAGAGGGGGGTAAAATATGAGACGAGGATGGCGTGATACTGGTATGTTGGCGAGGATGTGATCCGGGAGTCGGTGGCGCCGGAATAATACCACGAATGGGCACTGGACAGCCTTGGATGGCAGGCAAGCCGAGTGTCGCGTCTTCAACGCTAAAAGGGCGGCAATAGGGATTCTCTGGGGTGGGGATGTCGGGAAACTGGCGCAGATGAAGCATCGTTTCCCAATTAACGGCAGTGGGGACGCCTATGGAACCGTCGACGAAATTGGAAGGTTGTACAGGAGGTAGATTTAAAGCGATTTCTGCCAGTGATTTCCACTTGGTGAGTTCCCTGACTTTTTCGCGCCATTCTTTTAGGTCATTGTTGTCCCCGTTGCGAAAAAAATGCGGTAGAGCGCGAGTTATTTCTCGATCGGTTGCAGGGCGCGTCCTGTTAGTAGGATTCGTGGCTTCTGGGCAAGGCTCATGGCAAAAAGGGTGTAGACCTTTCCTTCTCATGTGTCGGGACCCTTTATTCACGGCACCACCCGGATAAGTGAAGATTCCGTAGGCCGTGAGGTTCTGCTGTTTGAGTTCGTGTGGACATGTATGTGGGCAGCTTCGCATACATGGCGGTCTGTATGAAAAGGTTTGCATGATGAAGATAAGAGGACAAAAGAACGATGTGCTCACTTTGTCGTCATGGTGGGAAGTAACTGTTACTAACATTGGTCGGCAATGTCGGCACGACGAATGATGGAGGGCACGTGGTGGAGCAATGCATCACAACTCGCATCTGGGACCCTGGGCGTAATACTACTACTACTACTACTACTGCCATCATGGCGACTCTGGCGACTCGTCCAAGAGATTTATACACATCAGTTCCAGGGGAGTTGCCAATGTCCTTCGAACCCAATCCGGAGGAGGATGAGAATGCGATGGAGCTTGCTTTAGTTTACGGGGATGTGATGGCCGTCCTTTCATGTACGTTTTTTTTGTCTGCATGAGGAATATTTTTATATGATTTACAGATTATGCACACTTACTCGGGTTTAAAGAAGCAGAAAGTCTTGGTATAGCGTATGAGGCGGTGCTGAACGATGACGTCATGGCCGGAGTCCTTTCCTCATTGAAGAACAACCGATGTCGGTGTCTCAGCTCTTCAGTTTCACTTGCGGTTAACGTGTAATAGATCTTGGCGGGCAGGAGAAAATTATTGGTTTGTGTCCTGTTCTAGTATGGTACACGGCCTGATTTTCAGTTGTAAGCTGATGCCACCATCATTCGGGACACATTCGAACGTGAACTTGCACTGAATTCGTCAGGAAGCGGAAGCATGGACAACACTGACGTGGAGATGAGCGACGTGCAAAGGAACGATGTGGAGAAGGACGACTCGGTAATGAGAGAAGAAGGTTAGACGAACACTCAATATTCTTCAGGCAATGAGCGACATACATATCTTGTGCAATACAATGACCTTAATCATACAATTCCGATGGCTTTTCGTGCTGACGGTCGAGATCCTTTCGGGCATTCCATTTATGCCTACGAGATTGATTTGACTGCCATGCGCAAAAATACTCGGCCTAAGTCACACAGACACGTTCCATACAGTAAACTTGTGCCCTGACATGTATGTGACGTGAATGAGGAATGAATGGAGAATGTAGTTGTTACGATTTTCATTGCTCCATTCTTAGATGCATTCATTTCTTCTGGTTATAGCCATGAAATGGTTTGCTCATGCGGGCAACATTCGTTCTCATAATACATAGGGAGGCTCTCTTGGTTGATTAGTGTCATTCCTTTGTAATGTGTAGCGTGGAATGTTGGATTTCTCGTGTAACAGTGAAATATAGGTGCCAATGAAAACTCACACTCTGCAGACGGTAGATGGCCATCTACCATCTTGAAAAGATGTTCTGTGGCTAATTCAATTGTTTTGGCTCAAGAAGGATGAAAATGGGGGAGAAACACGGCGTTCAGGTTACATACAACATGATACCACTTTTTAAAGTACAAGCAGTTGCGGACATTGTACAAGAAAACTGGTCACTGAGAAATCGCTAGCTAGTCAAATGTTCATGGCAAACAAGCTATTATGCTTTGAGGGAAGTCTGCCAGGTGAACTGCACAAGCCTGTTCGAACAACCCGTGAACCCAACGCGATACGATATATCGCCATGGATGAGATGCAGGGTTATGCAGCTAAGCAAAGGCGATCCATACACGTTACTTTACAAAGTATGGGGTAATTTCAATACTGTATTGCACTGAGATCTGACAAGTATTAAACATTGAACAGATTAGAATTACAAGCAATGACCTGACAGGCAAATGGCCTTCCATTTTGTTACATAGTTACAATGTTCATTCGCCCTACACTAAAGAAATACCTAGTGTATAAATACCCCAACCGACCGTGTATGATAAAACTATAAGCCCAGACTTTGTGACTATATGCGCAGACTGAGAAGTTTTGGGGCGCTGACCGGAACGACGAAAATTTTCCTCCGGGCAGAAACCAGGCTGAGCTGGGGAACCCTTGGGGAGCATCGTCCTTCCGTTCAGTCTGTACCTGGATTGGCGGAAATTCGAGCAGGATGTGGCATAAAAATGTCCGTGCCGAATTTGGCAGCTCGTGGACTTGGAGGAATTTTCCGCTCAAATCATTCCCAGTCATGCTTGAGCAACTGCAAGGTCCCAAAACTCAGAAAATTGACTTTCATACCGAGAAATCTTCCCAACAATATATTAAAAGGTGCATAAACAGCGAAGAACATCAGTGCGACACATGGTATTCCTCTGGCTTGAACCGTCAACCCAACGAGGCGTAGACACCGAGTCCGTCCAGGTACCTCGGGCATTCTGCCAGTGTCGAGCCCACAAGGTTCTAGGGATTGCCAATTCACAGGAACCCAGCTGTCCTTCCAACGTATTCCCGGCAAAAAACTTGCTGGAAATTCACGATCCGATCACCCAGCAGAATTCCGGGGGGTCAGCGTTTGGGGGTGTAGAACTGGGGTGAAAAATCTGAGCCGGGAAAGCGTAAGGTATCTGTATTTCGTGATACGTCCCAGGGATATTCATACATGGGTCTCCGATGGCCTAGGATGGCCGCCCATCATGCATCCTGCCTCAGTATAAGTAGGTGGATTTTGTGGCATCAATTTCCAGATTTAAGAATATGTCGTCAAGCTCATCTGTTGACGTTAACGCTGTGGCTCTGGGAGTCGATGATGCAGGCATCGGTGAGGTCGTCGAAGCCTCACTCTCCGGCGAAGAAGATGACCTGGTTGTTATTACGCATGGTGCAAGTGGTAATGTCGCATTCAGAGTATTTGCGTTTATGATTTAATGTACATTTACAGATGGTTCGCTTCCATTGAGAACGCCGACACCGGGGATTGTGGTTTCTGGCACCCCGAACGTCGACACAGTCTTGAATGAGGTTCCGACCAACCACATGGAGACCAACAGAGCATTGTTCGCGAAAAGGTGGTATGCTGTTATCAGAGGCCGGTACTTGGGCGTGTTCATTGACGTGTAAGTGCGCATTGGAAGCCGTATGAAAAGTAACTGAGACCTGCTGCTGATCCAGGACGCGTGCACATGAAGCTGCGACGAATGTGCCTACGGGAGTATTTTACGGCTTCAAGTCTCAGAGTGCGGCGGTAGCTAGGTTTAATGCTGCGATTGATGCACATGAGCTGGCAGTAGTTGTATAGTTTTATGTGAATGTGCGAAAAGGCCGAGTTCGTAGGCGTTGTTCTAGAAACATGGAATGTCTTCATTCGCGTTGGCGGTTCTAAGGGAGGCGCAGTGTTGGCCATGGCGACCAAGTGTCCTCACGGTACGGCGGGTAGTTGAACTGGGGACACAATTAAAGCCGCGGCATACGCCGATACTGTCTAAATGTGGATTGATTACATCATGCGGCACGTATAAAAAATTTTGATTGCGGCTGTCGATTTCTTTCCAGCACCACCATCATCTTGGGCGGCTACCCTGTCAGGCGATGGCGGAAGACCTTGGAACTGATCACTCCAAGGACCCTTTCGTTGTCTTTGGGGACTTGATGCGCGGGTTCGGATCGTGGCGTAGCTGCAGCCACGATTGCCTGCGTGTTGATAACCATTCGGCTGTTATCTCGCTCCGAGGTCGACTCGTTCAGTGCGCGCTCCCGCGAAATAGCTGGACGAGTTGCCGTGTGTAATTGGGTAGCGCTTCTACATTGTTTGGGCGGTTGCGATTGTACAAACGCCGTCGTGAGACCTGTAAGTAAATGCTTCCTCTTTTTGTTTTGCAACGCTAATAATTCTCGTCGCAAGTGTCTGGTCTCCCTCTTCCTGTGAACACCGTTCTCTCGGGCATCCTCATTCTCATCAGTGTTGTTTTATCGTTCGTTTTTTTGCATGGCTGACCATCCTCATTAGAAGTCTGCGGCCCCTCTGTTTCTGTGAATGCGCTCTTGCAGCTAACGTGTCGATTAGGGTTGTATTCGCCGCATGGTTATTCATTAACGTGTAAACGTGAGTTGGTGCTTTTGTGCGTTTCATTCGGTCTTACTCAATGATTTCAGAAGGGAAACGGTTTTGATGAATGGTACTTTTTTCGCCGGTGTTAAATGCCACTGTGTTTTATGGGGCTCGTAGGTTCCGCGGCATGCAGGAGCGCACCTCAATTTATCGTGAGACTTTGTTTAGAGGTGAGTTTTAGTTTGCGCTGCATCATTGTTACACTGAAACTGACATCATTCAGTGGAATCCTCCTTTGGCTGTAGGTAAGGTGAACGAACGCGTTGCAGGTCTTATTGTTTCTAACAATGTCAGGAGAAAACGAGCTGCAGTCCAACGTCGATCACAAGTAAGTCATCATTACACTGTCAAGTGATCTGCGGGATGCTCATCGTTGGTGTAGGTGCAAGTTTCTTGGTTGGTAGGTGTTTGCGTTGTCGCGCGCGATGAGTTGATTGTCTGATTCCATACGATTTCCAGCGAAGGTACTTATTGACGCTGTGTCCTAATGTGGGCCTTGTCCTGGTGTTTGGCCACACCAGTGCAAGGACCACATTAGGACATGGCGTGTTAAACTTATTGGTTGGAAAGCATGGAAGGGAAAGGGAATTTCTTGCATCCTGGCTGTCTGTGGTCACCTGCCCTCCGTCTATGTCGAAAGTTATGACTGCCGTAATTGTATAATCTCTTGACTGTCTGCAACCATTGTCCACGCTGTAGCACGTATGAACTCCGGGGTGTGTAGTTTTGGCATTGAGCCCAGCAGGTCTTCGAAGAATATAATGTCATGCCCAATGAGAGGTGTGTAGACACTGCACACCATGGGCAGAGCGCCTTCCACTTCATTCCTAGCGCGACTGCTACGCTCCACAGTTCTTCCAAACGTACCATGTTGCATAACATGTCATATTGTCATGTTTTATTGCTCGTATGTCCAGCATGCGCACGCTATGGACACTAGCGGAACCAACTCTTCACGCCATGTTACTCGTTACGCTCAGTCTTCACTCGGGTAAGTCTTCACATGAAGGCATATATAGGGAAATTACCTTATTGTGATCAGCGGTATCACCCGCCGCACCAAAAATTCTACATAGTGCTGCTCCATTCACAGTAGGCGACATCTGACGAACACAGACTGTGAAATATCTGTTTGGTACGTCCTGCGCTAAATCTATCATATCAAGGCACACTGGCATGTCTTTGTCGGCACACAACCCTTGCTCTTATTCTTTGACACTAAGTGCAAGCCGTACGCCTACACATTCGCATACGATGTCAGTCAAGGCTAAACTCATCAATCTCCTGACGGTCTTGGTTTTCTGAGAGTTTGAAACAATCGCCATGCGGAATCTACGGATCTCACATTGTAGGCATGTTGAAAATACATGTATTGGCGCACACTTCCTAGTCAACCATGACAATCTCCAACCCACAATTAGGTGCAGGGATTTTCGGTTTCTCCATGAGGCTGAACGCGTTGGCTAATCTAACTTTGTGGCCCTTGTACTTGTCTGATGAAGTGTCGGCCATTGGGCTTTCAGGCATTTGCATCAAGTATGCATTTTTTACATTCATTGCAAGCTCCCAAATCCAACGCCTCGTTCGCATGCTGCTGTCCAAGTGAATGTCGCGGAGGTATCGGAACCAATTGGGTTTAAGATCTGGACGCGGTGTATAAGACATGATCTTTATAGGGGACCAAGGAAGGAATTTGGTGTCAGGAAGAGCGGTCGCCCATGGAAGTCCCAATACCAGGCGCCTAGCATGTGGTTGAAATGTTGTTAGGGCGTGGAGGCGCACACATCGGGAAATCGCACAGAACGCGACAAAAGATGAGATGGGGAGATGGGACAACAGGCAGTGGATGATATCTATGGGAAGCAACGTGAAGATGTTCTCTTCCTTGCTGCAATGTTCCTTGAGGGCGGAAATATGCGATGGCGCTACATGGAAAAGTCGTGGAAAGCTATATTCGATTGGTGAGAAATGCAACAGTTATGATTTGTCCATCTACGCACATGAAGGGGGGCGAAGTTAGAAAGGAATATTTGCTCCGCGAAAGGGTAGTCCAGTCAAAATAACCGCCACCGGGCTTGTCTACCGCGTTCCAAAAAGGACGGAGATCGATGTGCTCTCGATTATCCTCATAGGCTACATTGCGAAGGCGACCCGGGTCAGGCCCTCCAAGAGGGCGCTGCAGTACTTCGAAAACCTCGTTAATGAACGTGCGACTTTGCCTTGTGAGTGCCATGTCGACTCCGAGCACAGTCAAAAATATGTTAGCACACTCCAAATGCATCATGAACATCTAAGGAGGGCTCGTAACTGACACACGTATGAATAATGTGTTACATACAGAGGAATTACGGGGTGTCGAGTCTTTCTCCCAGATCAAGCACCTGATGCTGTATCCATCGTATGCCATAAACGTGTTGTGACCAACATAGTCATACTTCTGAATAACAGTCTGAACATCAGGGAGTCTAAAGCCTTTGTTAGCGGATAGGTGGTATATCGGAACTTTTTACCCAATTCCAATCGCCTGCGACAGGTATCGTACAAGCTCCCGCGAGAGTATCCCGTTTGGGTGGTATTGCGGATATTGTGGTAACTCCGCCCAGGTGCCTGGGACAAAGGGCAATCGACAAATGCTGCATGACATGGTCTTGGTTTGTGAGAAAAAGATATCCGTGCAATTTATACTCTGTGCGCACAATCTCGTTTTGGACGGAGCGGAATTTGAAAATCTGATGGCCGCGGTCATGTACACGGTTAAAAGTGTAGTAACCTTTCGGTAAAAGATGCCGGAAAGGAAGTCAATGTGACTCTCATCGACTCGGATGATGACCAGCAAGGCCTAGACATTGTAACTCTGCATGAACCTTACGGTGCTCTCACTTAAGCTCCAGACGCATTCGACAAGCCCCCGGATCTATCCCAAACAAATATCAAGACTAGCACTTGGGGGAACTTAAGTATGAGTAGGGGCTAACCATGCCTGTTACTTAAGAGCATCAGTTATGGCTCCTGCACCAGCGTGTTCCGGCCACACGCCCGCGGCCGTCAAGCAACCCCACCCACTCAAGTTGCCGCCGTTTGCATACACTACTTGACTGGTGATGGACGACCACCAGATCCTGTGGCAGCCGCCCCAATAAGCCAGATTGATGTTTTTAAGAAATGAAGATTATTCAACAGGATACAACTGTCTACTAGCCAAAACCGTGCAGCGCAAGCTCCACGTAGTCATCCCTTTCCATCGGGTCACTGACACCCTCAACGTCGTCACGCTCGCTACTGGCCGCGTCAAAATGCGGGGTACAACAGGAAGGGGCCGAGGAAATTGGAATGGAAAAAATATCGTGAAAAGTGCACTTTGGTACTGTTCCGTGGACTGGGTGATAGTCGCCGTTCTTGTACGCACCAAGACGACGGAGTCTCACTGTACTGGCAATTTAAGATGAGAAGAAACAAGAAGAGAAGAAAAGAACACACACGGTTCTGGCCTGGACACGTTCACAACGTCAGCTGGGTAGACAGGCCCCAGAAGAAATTCTGGGGCCGACGAGCACGACGTTCGCATCGTACTGTGGTGGTAGGAAGGAAAGAGCTCAAATTGGAGCTGATCGATCAAATGTAGAATGGCGCGACATAATTTCCCAGGACACACCCCAGGCTAGCGAGTGCGGATGCCCATGCCCGAGTGTAGGTGTGCTCCCCCGGATGTGGGTGTGCACGTCCTAAGCTGCTATGGATGTGGTGATAGATGTATATACTCCTACACGTGTGGAGGACAAAAAATCCCTGACTTGTTTCGTGTACTTTTTTCTAACTGATATCTCGAGCGTCTAAATCAGACCAGAACTCTGTGCGCAGCGCTGCGAGACCATTGGACGCACTGCAGACCAGAAGCGCATGAACCTCATCCTCAACCGGAAGCGGCACAGCGTCCATTCGCATGGGTCATCGCGAAGCATCCCAGGCAATGATTTGAGGCGACGAGCTGCGCTAGTGCTCGGAGATGACCCGGGTTGACGACACCAGTCCACCACTTTGCAAAGTACAACCAACCTTAATGTTTCACTTGACCATGGTTTCACTTCAATAGCTTGCAAGTCCTATGACTTTGGCCATGAAAGCAACATTGATGCAAGTGAAGAACATTCAAGTAGTATACATACGCAGCATAGGCATATACAAACAGCTGGTATCATGGCCGCATAACTCGTATCGACCTCGTTCGCGTGATCCTCGGTATTTCCTTGCCATCTTCACCCAGAATAATTTTGCCCTCCGCCACAGCTGCATTCTCTGCCCGATCCAAGTTTGCCTGTATCAAGCTTGTTGCCATTGCACAAGTGGCTTCCGTAAGCAAAGGGACTGCAGGACAGTGGTAGAACGTGATATCTAGGTGAATGGTATGAAGTCCCTTCAAGGGGGCCAGTGCCTGGAATGCGCTCCGGATGCTAGATATACACTGCTGGATGGACTCATGTGATTGTATATCAGCATCGTAGATGCTCCGATGTAGGCAAGGTGTGGCGTGGAGAAATGGAAACAATCGTACAAGATCTACCAATAAAGTTTGTCAGTCATTAGAGCTCAGTTTCATACGCCACTTACGTCGCATGGGAATTTCATGGAAACTGATAGCTGTAGAGACCTGGAAAGTGGTGATCTTTTGAATGCATGGCATGTGAATCGATTCCAAGTTGTATGGACTTTCCGTGAAGCTTAGGTGTTGAAGGTTCGGAAAGATCCCTCCGCAATCGATATTACCGTAAAGGAAAATCGGTAAGGTCACCGTGTGTATGGCGGGAAGGATTATATCCTTGAGCGGCATGGACAGATGTGATAGATACTTCTGACGATCGCGGCCTTTGGGGAATGATATTATTTGTAGAGTATGAAGATTCGGGAGGAGTTGTAAACACCGAACGAATTCCTCGTACACGGTGTCGGTGGAGAATGATGCGAGTGCGACGTTGAACACTCTATCGGAGCAATAAGATCAGGACAGCACCAATAATATAATATGTACTCACCGAACATGCTCACAGAGCTCTGGTGCGCGTATGGTCATGACTTCGAGGCGGTGTACGAGCTTCGTAGCCATAGCTTTGTCTCGGCCAATATTGGTAGAGTACTCTTTTTCCAGGGCGCACGCTTCTACAGTCTCCCAGAGAAGCGGCTTGAGAAGCTGGTATAACGCCCGACACGTCCGCAATAAAGAACCCATCACGTCGAATTTCATACAATACTCCTGGGGGAGTGTCGCCAATACAGGCATACAAGGAACGGGGATATCAGGAAAGTGCGAGAGGATTTCCATGTGGAGTTCCATCGGCAAGGCAGGGAAACCCGTTGTGTTTGCGCCGGGAGGCAACGGTTGGCCCGTGGGAGGAGCAGCGCATTGGAGTAAAGCTGAATCTTCGTCGAGTGCGGAGGGCTTTTTCCTCTTTTTTGGGCGTTCGATGGGCTTGCTCCCGGATTGCTTCCTAGCGGTTGCCGTCAAGGTAGCCTTAGCCATGGCGACGCCTCGGCTTGGGATGTTCCTTTTGAGATGAGGGAACGCGATGAGGTGGATGTAGGACTTGAAAGCAAGCACTCCGGGGCATTACGCAGGGGACCTCCGTCCTGACGTGCCTTAAAATCCTGTTCGGGCGCCGGTTGTCTTCGACGAGACTGGTCTGATCTCGACCACCGGCAATTCGGAACGAGGACCCTGCCCGTACTTGTCGTCTATTTTGAGGCATACCACTACCAAAAACAAGAAAAAGTACATTCAAAGTGTCTGTATATCCAACTTCGATACAGAGATATAATATGAGCATAAAATCTAGTGGAAGCAAAACAGTTGGAAAATGGGACAGATGATGAGCGGGCACTCGGGGCATGGCTCGGGGTGGCGGAAGCATTGATCAAACTGCGGGGACTAATACAGCATATTTGCAGCGGGTTCAAATTCTGGAGGTCATAATAGGACAGCTTGGGCTTTACTCCCACGCTGTTGCCACATGTAGGAAGGCTAATTCCTCAGGGCTCAGAGGAGTCTTCGAGCGCGGAATATGCTTGTCGTTGAAGGTATGCTCAGCACCTGTTGGTAGTATGCTACTTTACTTTCAGCAGGTGGCCTTGAAAGCCAGGAGGACCCTATAGAATCTGGTAGTCATCACCCTCATCGGTTGTCTGCGAAGCAAGCGATGTCGACGAGGTTGTAACCGTGACGTTAAGTGCGTGTGTACGACGTTGGTTGGAACGGGTCGAGTTACCACAGCTGGAGCGTACGCTTCCCAAGATTGGTGTTCGTAACATGGAGGATATCCGGTCCTTGGCGACAGGTGCATTTTACACCTGCTGTTTATGTTTGAAAACTCTTAGTTACCCATCTTGGCCCTTTTTTCTTCGAAATGCTGGGGTCTGTTCTAAGCTTGGCGCCATCGTTGCAGCCCATGAAATTTGTATTGGCCTTGAAGGTTTGCATATCTTCTGAGGACGTGTGGGACTCGGACGCTGTGTCATGAAGGAACTGTGTTTACGCTAATTAAATTTCATGGTTGTTGAAGCAAATGCGCGAGATTTTCAAATGAGCATGGAATGATGACTTCTTTTGTGGGATCAGCCGCCAAGCGAATATACAGGATGTTGCGTATGTCTTCAAGAGAGGATGTGCTTCATCAAAACATTCTTAAAGCCTTGGGTGGTGTTCCTTTGGAGTCTATTAGAAGCTTAGGTGAGCACTTAAGCCTCTTATCTACTGCTTCTATCAATAGGCAATACAGATTTGCGACACGTTCATCTCCATTCTTAGATGCTTATTCAAAGAAGCTCACTGCTGCTGAAGCCGCGTGGACAAACAAGAAGTTCCGCCGGCACCGTACTCTCCTAGCTGATTATGCTGAAGATATGCCAAAGCTTCGTAGTTATGCAGTTGTAACCACTTATAATTAATTTCGCACTTTGATATTCCCCTTACAAATGATGGTCTCCTTACATCTCTCCTGCGCCACACTCAAAAGCGTCCGCCAGAATTTTGGCGCCGTTACTGTCACAGGGTCACATCACCTGAGATCGTCACTTGTGGACTGTGCCGTACGTAGTCGGCTTATGACACAGTTTCACAGTTTCTACCTTGAATGTCGCTGATGTGTTGGCAGAGCAGCCGGTTTTCAGTTTGGTATTGTTGGCTGTCCAATGGATGTTGTCATCCTTAACAGCACAATGCTATCACGTTGATACAGATAGGTTTATTAACGATTCGTCTTTTTTTTGCTGTCAAAGCATTGACTAGTAAAGTTTCTCAGTTCATCTCCGTGTATCTGTATAGCCTCCCAAGTTGTGTCGTAAATGTAGTGGTGGACGCCGTAACCGTTTTAGGTCGTCCGTACCGTGAAGAATCTGGAGTTGACCGTAAGTACGGCCGAAACGGCCGCCTTACGGTCAGTCCAATATGCACCGTGATTGAGACGCACGACCCAGCTCCAACCGACGCTACACTGCCATTTGGGATATCTGCGAGGGTTCTGAGGCTGACTTAGGAGGCAATACAGACTGCGGGTCACCGCTTCACACCACTTAGCAGGCTACAGAAGTGTTATTCCACTTCTAAACATGTCTTCTATGATGTGACTGAACGCTTTCACAGTTCCGTGGGTTTTAGAAATCGGATGGACAATGATCTCCTCGTGTTTTCGCTACGCCACATAGACGGCCGTTTTTACGGTCACCGTAACTGCGGTGGATGGAGCAAATAAAGTCAGAGAAGTTTCCAAAAAGATGTAAAGGAGGGCCTTGACTTCTTGTGGCATGTGGACTAAATCCTACCGTGGCATGTGAACTGAATCCTACCTGGATACAAACATCACTGTAAACACAGTACGCTGCATGTTTACAAGTAAATTCAGGTCATGGAGAGTTGCAAGAGAGTCGTAGAGCAAGGAGGCCCCTTACTATAAGTGTCGCCAGATGGGAATGGTCCTGGTTTCATGTCAAGATTACCCCATCAATTGGCGTTACCTGGGATGGATCTTACGCTTGGAATACAACATTTCTCCACTAATTCCGGGCACGTAGGACGTGCAGAACGTCGGCGTAGTTGAACATAAACGCTGGACGAGTGGACTCGGAGGAAACATGTGGTGTTGAGCACTAAGGGATATCGTCCTGATGAGTCGGCGGACATCATCTCTAGGGCTCAAAGTATCAATCGTGTGGGTCTTCTTGTCCCCCTGGAAGGAAGTTTTTGGGAAGTGGAAAGTTGACGTTTCGGGCTTACTGACTTCGTCTGTAATGGTGATGTGCACTCGAGTCCGGTCTCGCACACAGGTGTGCAAGGAATCCACTGATCACAGTGAGAGGATGAGCTTTCAGAGAAGAGAGAGAGAAAGAGCTCTGAATTGTGGGGTTCTGTAAACTAGTGTACATAGATGCATGTACGTAGACTAAATTCTAGAAATAAAGAATCAAAAGGAAGGGAAATGTACTATCGAGGCACCCGAGCCAAGATGAGGGTGCGGGAAAGAAGGGAGACGGGAAACCCTTGATATCGAGCAACCAGGGCAATCCCGGATGGAGGCATTGTTACCGATTCGTGCACAGGGAGTGCACGATCGGTACTGCGACAAGGGGGACATTGGTTAGTCGGTCAATTTCTCGGAGTCCGGGTGGGGAACGTGTTTTGTTAGGATGCTATACTACTTTTTCCGTACTATTAGGGGACGTTCTAGCAGCTCCATTTGTGCCCAATTTTACAATATGTATTTTGCAGCATGACGTAGTAACATTTTTTGAAGGGTAATACGCTACAGTAAAACAACTCGTATATAAAAGAAATCAATTCTTTTCAACACATCACCGCTCTTCCAAGTTGTTGAGCAGACCAAGAATATTGATAACTTCACAGTCAAGTCAGCCAACATTTATATTCAACACTCAGACAACTCACAGAGGTTGATAAAGTCCAAATACAGGCTGATGGAACCCAGAATAAACTCATCCGGAGACAGCCTCTTGTTGATGAGATGCGTATCGTACACGATATAACCACTGAAGATCAGGCAACCGCCGATGGCCATGATGAGGTCGAAGGTCTTGCCAAATGGTATGAAAATTCCAACAAGGCCAGTCATGACTGGAGACAGGTGAGAAGGATAAGTCACAGAGGAGAAAAAACTTACCTAGCGCAATGAGACCGGCAAAGAGGAAAGGACCCATGCCATCGAAATCGTACTTGGACTGGAACGTGAACATTGTCAAGCCGATGAAGACACCGATTGTGATGAGCAGCGCCTGCATGACAATGGCGTTGTTATAGAAGGCAATAACGACACCAAGGGTGAATGCTTCCAGAAGGGTAAAGGTGGAAAGGAGAACGAGGTTCAACGGATGACTGTGGCGCTTCCAGAACAAAACACCAAGATTGACGAGCGTGAGGAAGGTAGGTACATAGAAAGCCCAGGTGCTACTGAAGAGTTAGCTCTCATTAAAAGTATGGATCAAAGGCGTACTGTGTCTGAACCCATACAATCGTATCGAAGGATTGAGATAATGCTCCAGAAACGATAGTAGTAGCAAGCTAAGAACAGATCATTATCAAGAAGACAAGTGGCATACAGTAAATCATACAATTTGGCACACTGCGCAATCAGCCGCGTCAGCAGTCGTATCAAATGGTTTCAATGGACGGACTCACGAAGAATAGAATACAGTTTACGCACAAATGCCTTCCGGATCTCTGGCGCGCTCTCAGAGACGCTCACGCCATACTGAATATCCTAGTATCAGCTCATGCGGGGGACATAATGAGGCTGAACCGACCTTGAAGTCATCCGGCAAATCGCCAAGTTCTGGCTGGTCATAGTGTGCTCCAACGCCGCTGCTGCTGTTACCTAACATAGGCTCTCTGGCAGAGTCAGTATTAGGTTTCTGGGAAGAAGACGAAGCTGTGTAGGAAGGAGGCGGGACTGGATATTGGCTCATGATGACTGTGCAAAGGAGACCGATATCGACGGCAACAATGATGTAATGCTATGCGTGACATCATGGTAACGCGCTCAGACCAAACTCAAGAGTCAGACTGACTTGTGGAATCCCATCTAAACTGTTTCGCTCACTCAAGCAAGTCTTCGCTGAAACTACCAGTCAACTGATTATCAAAAGTAATGTCAATGTAACACCTTAACTCCCTTCACTTTTCTTACAGTCCTATGGAGATTAATTTGGGCAAAATCTAGCCATTTTGTTCGTAATATACACGAAGACGTCTAGCGCGAGAAGGAGCTTCAAAACGTGCTGTACGGGACAAGGGCATCGCCAGGGCGCGATACTTACTACTTCCACCCCATTAACTTCCCCCTTTTGAAACACACAGAATGAAGCGTCAAATGGACGCTACAACCGCGATACATTGTGCACGACCACATTCTGGAGTCACTTACACAAGCTGGTTGGGAAAAAGCTCAAGGTGTTGAGCGCGTACTGGCATCCAGAAACCAAGTATATAATCCCTAGTCTTCTCAACGTGTTCCGTGCGTCTGATACAGTGGCGGATGGAACAGAAATGGGAGAGTGGACGTGTGCTAGAGATGGCTGGAAGAATTATTTATTCCAACAGTGGGCGTGGCAATAACAGGAGCGCTAGCCATGGGGATTACTAAGAAGAAAGTTCAGCGCGAGAGTTCTCGCTAAATATGCATGAGGTGCCGATGTGCTTGATAAATTGTTCCATCTGATGGCGTTCTAATTTGATAACCCAGATTGAAGAGTAGAATACATGCTGACGACGAGAATAAAACAAAAAGGGCGTGGACGTGAAAGACTCAACTTATGAAGAAAACAGCGTCGAGAATGGTGGGAGCTAGTTCCCCGGGGCGAGCTCGAGTCGAACGGACCACGATTGCTCCCTGAAGCCGACAAGAGCGTCACTAGGTCTAACCCGTAATCAGTCCTCCCATCCAGCAGAGTTTTTTAAAACTTACTTCAACATTCTGTGAACTTCGCGATGCAACGTTACAGGGCGCATTGGGCATTCGGGTGGTGGTCAGAAAAAGGTAAAGTCGTTCATAAAAAAGGTGGGTTCAGGAGCGATAGGGAGACGAGCAGAGACACAGTGAGATCCCGATGCATAATGATCCGCTTCGCTGTTGAGGCGCGACTCCATCGAGTGTCCGTCAGTATGAGCTTTTGTGTATTCAAGAGAGAGACGTTGATTTTGTCGCAGAATAGAAAGAAGCCATTGATAATAAGAGTGCGCAGGTAGGTTACGGAGCCGGGGTTGTATATCTACAACCGTGCCAGAGTCGTTGACAAGCCGTACCGAGTTCATGTGATCGGTAAGTAGTCCATGTCGGGTACTTATTGGGCTCGAGGTCAGAAGCAATCAGAGCGTCCATAATCTGGCCGAAGACCTCTGCATGCACGATCGATTTAGCTGTGCAGGTGACGCGCATGACGAGAGTTTGAGGTGCAGTAATCGCCGCCATGAGAGTCTTTGGATGAAGAAGTCCGGCTGTTGCCGGACTTGCTGATCCGTCAGAAGCCCGACCTTTGACGGTGACAAGAGGTAGAGGAAGATGGAGCGCGAACGTCAGCGGTGAAACCCTGCTGGTGATAACATATGGAAGACACAGGAGGGTCTATTGTATGGTACAATGATATTGTTATAAGACCAATCAGGTTATTATCAATGGAGAGCGCTCGGCAATTGATCAGCAGATCGGGGTAAACAAGCGCCTGCCTGAATTAAAGCGTTGTAATCAACGCACACCGACTTGAACCCAAACCACCACATTCGAGATATCTACTAACTCCAATGCAGGATGAGTAAAGTTGTTTTTGGTATGATAGCTTTTTGCGCGTTTTATTATCATCATTCATTTTTCATCAGTGGGAAATGTTCCGTACAACATGGCCGAGGCAGGTCGTCCCTTTGGACTGCTTTTGAGGGAGCTAAGCATTTGCACTAGGACCAATTGACAGACATATTTAGATCGGTTGGACAAGTTGTTGGCTTCAGGCGCGTTCTGCTCCTCAGCATCGCTTCCCGTCTAATCGTGCGCTCTAGACTGTCTTTTGACCGCGAAACAGGAAAACCGAAAGGCTACGGCTTTTGTGAATTCGGAGGTGCGCCGCAATTACGACAGTCTGATCTTTTCTGACTACTTTGTATACAGACCACGACACTGCCGCATCTGCTGTCCGGAATCTTAACAATGTAGACGTCGGAGGACGACCACTACGCATTGACCTCGCGGATTCCGATCCATTTCTGGAAGGAAAAACAACTGTGCGAGGAGAACTCGTCGATGGGGGCGAGCCTGGTCCAAATGAGAGACGTGGGAGGCGTCATGAGATGGAAGTGTTTATGGCTTCGTTGCCTCCCGGGATCAAAGTACCACCTGGGACATCTCCGATGGACACCATAAGCCACACTCTTGGCACAATGAATCCTGCTCGCTTAACAGAAGTCTTAGCGCAGATGAAGGTTCGGTCACAGTTGCGACGCCACAATCCTTATACTGACACCAAGTCCCAGGCGTTTGTGATAACACACCCCGACCATGCTCGCAAAGTGTTACAGACAAATCCGCAATTAGCATATGCCCTATGTCAGGCGCTTGTTCTAAACAACATCGTTGACCCAAGTATACTCCAAAGAATGAGAGAAGCCTCAGGCATGTCTGCCGCACCGCCTCCACCACCGTCTGCCCAGCTTCCGCCTCCTGCTGCGCCAGCAACATATCCGCCGCCGATGCAACAATATCCGGAATATTCCATGCCGACTGCATCTATGATGTACCCGCCTCCGGGCCCAAATTCGTACTCTTGTCGTCTCGTGCCGCCTGGTATGGGCGCTCCGCCCCCGCAACAATTTCAAGCACAGATGCCGGCGTCGCTAGCGGGTGTTAGTGAAGAACAACGTGTCGTGCTGCTTCAAGTCCTCAACATGACGCCTGACTACATCAACTCTCTGCCAGAAGGAGAACGCACCGTCATTCTACAATTGGTGAGAAACTTTGACGCAGCCGGTTGTTCCTCCGCTTACGCCTTTCTCATTATAGCGTGCACAGTTTGGTGCGGCATAGCTATGCGTCCTCCAATGCGGACCGATCCGGACACACAGCGATCGTTCTGCTGTGACAGCTTGTATGATTTCATTTCTTGGACTTTCATTGTAAATGCAATTTCCTCCAATTAGTGGCATCGAAAGTCTGCGCTTTAATTACTTGACTGTGACAAATGTAAGCTGCGCAAAATCATAGCTAATTTATGTTGTCCAAATGTGCATTTCCGACTAGATGCTGTCGCTTCGATGACTCATTGAAGGTGTGCAAAAAACCCTAACTATCGATGTTGTTAAGGGGAACGCCTTTTTGAGTTGACATTGCGACCATCAGTCTGGACACTATCTTTCACTTAGGCGCAAAGACTATGTCGGAGCATTTTGGTCGTGGAATTGACCGACTCGGAGGAGAAAGGCTGCGAAGAGGACAGATCGAAATCATGACGTGCAATGATCAACATCATACATGATGAATCTTCTCTTTACACTGGCAATTAACGTTAACTTGATTGTTTTCGCGGGAGCTCCAAATGCTCGGGCCCAAAACTATTCGGCAACAATTCGCGCAGTGTCGTTTCTCGGACGCCACCTTTCGTCATTCCTGGTTTGCGCGTCCTTGTCGTCTGCTGGCTTGGAGTAATCTCCTGCAACGAAAAGGATCGGCATATCCAGAGTGCAGAATTCGCGTGTCACCTGGTGGCACGTCCCACACGGCGATAATTCCTAAGTATGGACGATTCAGAGGGCGGAAAAAAAATTTATGGATGATGGTTTACATGGGAAGCACGAAGTGACGGCGAGCGCGATGAAGGATTTGATGCCTTCACTCTGTATGGATGGATGGATTTAGTTATTCAACGTCGATCCAGCGACAGAGGGAGGGGCTGACGACGGCTTTGACGATGGCCGTTCTCTCAGCGCAGATGGTTGAGCCTACAAGTCCAATCAATCAATCAGTACTCGACATTAGTTGGTCCGTGTAAGGAGCCTCTATCATCAATCTATCATACCATAGGACGCATTTTCGATATTGGCTCCCTTTATTATGTTGCCGTCCGCTGTGAGGAACGCCGCGGCGACACTCGTAGTTTCTAGCATGATTCCTCCAGCACCATGATGATGTTGTGTGGAGTCAGGTGTTCAATTCTTGAGGGCGATTATGGTTTTACATTCGTAGCTACAGCTACAATTTTAAAGAAATGCCCCGTCTACTTTGCTGAAGCAACATGCAAGCTACACTCCTCAGCGCATTTTCTATCTCCTGTCCGGCTTCACGACTTGGGACACATCATTAGACAGCTCGAGGAACTGAGATACAGTATGGGCTAGCAAGATCCCTAAAGTCGAGGGTTAATACTGAGAACACAACCCCAATGATAGCCCTCAAAGACGCCGATGGCGCGGCTTCCGTGCATAATGATATAGACAGGCCCGGATGCACTAACAGGTGGCAACGACGGGGTGCCCTTATGATTTGCGACATTTCATGGAACGGCAGTGAGGGTTTTCGCCATACAGATAGATAGTCATGCAGGAGGAACTCAGGAGTGAAGTGGCATTTCTCATATACTTAAAATTGCCATGAAGTGCAAATTAAATACTTGATACTCGATACATACAAACACATCTGGCCTGATAATACCATGATGGTCATACCTTCTTTGTTGACGAACTAACGAAACCAGGTGTTCGGCGCATCTAGACTGTTCAAGAATATAAACAATTAAACCTACGATAGGATACGTTCGAGCACGTAGATCAAAAAGCAAGATGACAGCAAGAGACAAAAGAGCCAATTGACTGCTTAATCCGGCCATCACTCGATGCATACAGGAAGGTCTCACGTGCGCCGGAGGGTTTTGCATTGTTTGGACATATTTTCGTACGATTTTTCTTCTTGTTCTCGATGTCGACGTTCGCTCTCAATCACGACGCGTTCTTATCTCGCTCTTCTCTGATCTTCTCCTCGTCTGTCCGTTAGGCAGGCTGTTCGATACATCACAGCGTTTCAACAGAGCTGTGGGCCTCCCCATACTTTTCATGATGGAAGACATCCAATTGTAACGTGTCTCCCGAGTCAAATAGCCTAGGTACTGATCTGCGGATTGGATGCTAGCATCATCGCCGTCTTGGTCCTTGCAAACAACCTGGCGCAGGTCGTGGATAGCGTGCTGGGCAAGGTATTGCAGCGCCTGATACCTCGTTCTATTGCTGATTGTTGTATTCAATAATTCAGACAGTCGAATCGACTTTATTGATGAGGAAAATTGTCGTTGACCTCACCGCTGTCCATGAGTGTCTTGCAGAAATTAACTCGATACTTGACGCCGGTCAAGCATTCCGTGACGCATGCTCGGATTTGAAATCGTACGTCAATCCAGGATGGTCCTCAGAGAGCGATTATTGACGTTGTTCGCTTGTGTAGAGCATTAACAGCGTGCCTCTCACAATGCATGCAGCTGAGTAATAGCAGAGTCCGTCGCTTGCATGCGCTTGTCTTGGGGGGCCGCACAAGGGCTGGTATCGTAGCTTCTCTGAAGCGGATCGAACGAGACGTATCAGCTCTACTTTTGAGGTTTTTGGTACGTCGTATTGCTTCGAGTGTGTTTAATTGATTGAAGTGCCTTCTTAGATAAAAGTTGTTGTTGGTATGCAACTGATGGCGAAAACTAGACTCAGTATATCGAAACAATTTCTGGACGAGGTCAATCGTTATGTTGAATCCGTTGAGAGTCATTTGAGGCAGCAGACGCCCGACAACGGACCAGGTGCTAGTTTGGTTGGATCGCATTCGAATCCCATCTTGATCTGATGATTCCATGTCATAACTTCTTGTAGATAGCGTGCACTATGCATGAATTGGTGTGCACCACAATATGCTGGAGCCGCAATGCGACGATTCTTGTATCACCCTATTTATTCTTGACATGAGCCCCACAGCCTCCATGCACCTGCAGTAAGTATCAAGTTACAACTTCATTTATCACATCTGACTCATTAGCATTCCTCAGGTGCTCTTTATACTCACTGGTACTGTACTTTGTGAGACTTGGTCATGAAAAAGTGGTGTGTAATATTATGATAAGTTGATGATGCATAACTATGTAATCCCGCTCCAATATTAAGAATGTCCCATAAGTATCTGTTCAGCAACTTGTGTTAGACGCGGTTCGGCAGCGTTGAGCCGGGGTGATCTGGGTTTAGCCACGTCGGGCGGGGTTGATCAAGGTTGGGAAGCGTTCACCCATATCACGCCTCGTCAACAGAGTTCGCAATCCCAACATACACTGGTCTGTTTGACCAATACCATATCCTCTGCGTCTCTCTGCAGCCAAAAACGTCACGCTATTTACCAAAAGGATTACAACATCAGGAATCATGTCACCTCGCCCAGAGTGGTGGTGAATTAAACACTAGGTTTCGCTACACGTTGGGTTTACTGCGGTTTTTAACAGTATTGATACGGTATCGAAACCTCAGGGGGCTGGGAGGTAGGTTTCCATACCGGCACATGATTTTCCACGTAACGTCCTCAGTTCGAATCTGAGTTGACTCAATGCATTGTTGGCAATACACTTTTTTGGGCGCGGGTACTAGGGTGGTGTAGTAGTCTGCAGCCAAAATTTCTTCTGAGGAGCAAAAAATCAAAGCCCAGAAACCCTCCGGGAAAACGCGCCACGCTTCTCGCATGACATGTCACGTGCAGGTAAACTTACCGTACTATACAAACTTTCATTCAATTCATCGGTCACGGGTTACAGGCGCTTACACTACAAGGCCTTGAGTCAGGACAACGTTCTCTACTTGTTTGGGCTCTTCGGCCACTTAAGTCCCAGCTCCACAATTCTACTGCGTTTGGGTACAGATGCGAAAAGACTTTGAGACGCATGCCACGGCCTCCGCGAGAGTTGAACGTTGAATTCACATCCCTTGACAAACATCTTTCAATTATTTAGAGTATACGTCAAGGATGTTTACCATTAAGTACACCACAAGGTCCCTACAACATTCTCTACTTCTTTGGGCTCCTCGACAAATTCCGAGCGCTACGATTCTCACTATATGTTTAGGTACGGCGTAACTCAACTGCAACTAAATATATTTGTACACAGCGGGCAGCAAAACAAAAAGTCCAAAGAAAATAATACGGCGTACGGCACGACCTCAAGTCCCAAAAAAAGTCCTAGGCGCTACTTCGGAAACGTATATGGAATGGTAAGCTCATTGAGCGTCGACTCCCCCAGGATGAGCTGCAGGTCAGCCAATAATTTTACGGGATCCAGATGCTGCTCGCCAATGCATCCAAAAAAGCTTTGTACCCTTTCATGTTCGCACTGTAATGGGCGATAAGCCAGTGATGTCTTTACTGCTCGTATACTCACTTTCATTCCGCGTAGCGACCTGCAGAGTTGCCATACGTCCAAATGAAACGGGTTATACTCTTTGCCATCTAGTATAGGGATGGGTATGGACCTGTTATACATCTCGCGAGGTACGTTCTCGAGAGGTATGCCGCGACAGATACACTGTTCAATTGGGGTACCGGGCGGGAACGCGATAGCGGTTTCAAAATCAATGAGCCATACCCGGGGGCGTGACGCTAGAAGGCGTCGAGTATCGCAGAGTGTGTCGGGAATCCATTCGATCATGAAGTTGCTTGCGAATGCATCCTGGAACCATCTTAGTCAAAACAATTTGGCTTAGATGAGGACGTACGCGATGAGCGACGCGTTTGTGCCGGAGAAATATGAGAGCCTTCAACTTGGTCAGAACTGCAATTAAAGTTGAACAAGTACTGCGCTGACCTCCAAAGCTTGAGCAGCAATATGCAGGAAATCCCCAACAGAGACCCATTCTGCAGAGTATATCGGAAAGACCTCGTTAAACGGTTCTGCAGAGTGTGTGTCAAACAAGTTGCTAAGGGTTATCGGACTGCCTATGGGAAAGAGTCCAACAATAACCTCATCTACGTGAATTTCTCTGAGAAGAGGGAGTATGTGATTCTCAGCGCAGAATTGAGCGTCTTCGCAGAGCGCTTGGCGAAGTGCGTTGAGCCCAGTCTGGCCGTCTGTGCCGATAGCGAGCACTTTGCAAACATAGTCTGCGCCTGAAGTTTTGCAGCGGACGGCTCGCAACGGGGCGCTCTACATTATTTGAGAGACGTATCTCAATGTGTGGTTATTCTGAGCACGCACCAAATATAGCCAGCCTTTGATCACGGAAGTTTCCGCAATGGTTGAAGACGAAATTCGGCCGCTCCGCATATAGCCGTTGTCGAGCGCAACAGGCGGTCGAACCAGCGCCCAGTTACTAGAGTCGGCTGGCCACAGTTCAACGCCATGACTGGGGAGTCTATCAGCAAGCGCGGCCCACGCTCTTGCGCCCCGATTGTTCACCCGTCTCAACTCCGCGATGGTGCCAGGCCAGGTGTATTTCAAGGCCTTGGGGGTGCGAACCCATCGACAGGTCCACGGAAGGAAGATATTAGCTAGTCTCTGAAGAAGCGCGACGAGGAGGCCCATGTTGGTGGTAGAAACAAAAGGGCGTAAGGACTAGTCTTCTCTATCATTAGGTGTACGTAAATGTGTGAATTGAGTGGCTTGCCTGCCGTTCATCGTCCCCCCACCACGGTCGTTCTATTATTACCGCTAAAGACGAACCGAAGAGCCGTCGCCGTCAAACAAGCTTTCTCCTCGACGTTATATACTATGCTGGATGGCTTATGACCGGCCTCACTCCGACTATCATGGATTTAATCCAACAACCCATCGCGACTACCATTGACAAAGCGAACCATATGTTCAACCCGGTCAACCAGGTAAGTTGTGCGCCCAGCGGATATGCATAAATAGTCAGCATTTCTTAGGGAAATTGGAGATATGAGCAAGCCAAGGGCGTCTGGGTTGGGCGCTATACCGGTGAACTCGAAGGGTCATGGGGCGTACGTGTTGTATTTTCTCTACTGTTGTTGGGCTGATGTTTCAATAGCCGAACTTCATCCTCGAACATACCACGGACCCCGCGAATGTTGTTCTGCAAGTCGCCTGCACGCGTGTTGGGAATGACATCCCCCTCACTCCACGACCCCCCCTTTAACGTCCGATGTGAGTCTAACGGCATGTTCCCCTTGTGTACGTCTCATGAACGTTGACACAGGATTAGCTTCTTAACCTCTAGGGGGAAATTTTTGTAAATTTGTATTTGTATCGTGTTTCTTTGGCCGGCCAATCATTCATATCGTGTTCTCTTTACGGCCGAAGCGCGTCAGCAGTCATTTTTGAGTCTCGTCTAACGCCTCGTCCCGCAACTCGCGTCGAGCTGCGTTCGGCAAAGTCTGACTTGCCTTTTTTGGACAAGGCACAAAAGACAACAAGTAACGCATGTGAGGCAATGCGTGCATTCCTGAGCTTTGCTATCCTTCCTTTGAAACAAAAAGTAAATTTTGCGAAGCGCACAGCCTCGATGAGAGGTAAACGCGCATTCCGCGACTATCATGGGACGATACTTTACGGGAGTCCAGGGTTTTACCATTACACTACGAGGCTTAAAGTGAGTACGACATTTCATTCGGTTCATCTAGCATTCGGCGGGGTTCGGGAGGGTTCGGCAAAGTCCGAACTCACATCCACGCTCAAGACTTGGTTCGATTATGATCTCGCGGAGAAAGTGTGCTGTCGGGGGGTGACATTTGATTGTGATGGGAACTCACTGACTGGGAGTCTGGCTATGTAACAAGTAGATGAACAAAAGTAGGTGGGGGTATATGTATACAGATGATTGTTACAGCGACGACGACGACGGATTACTCGAATGATAAAGTAGCGAGGATAATATACACAGATGGAAGCGTGTCAGGGCATGAGAATGTACATGTAATTGCGGCACAAGAAAAAACAAGATCCATGGACAGATGAGTCCCACCAAAAACAGAGCAAACTCTCCACACTCAATGATGATCAGTCGCGCACAATGACACGCCGAGTGTGTTTCCCAGCGCGTCTGCACTGTGGATACTTCCACGCGTCGTCCGCCTCCCCGCTTTCATTGTCATAGTCCATCTTCGGAGCAGGTGGACTGGGAGCGTGTGGGAACAACGGCGAAGGGATGACTGGCATCTGGCGATTGCGTCGCGCAGAAGGAGGTGGTGGAGGCTGTGAGCTGTCGTGCGGGAGATCAATCTCGATGCGCACACGGACGATCTCCTTTCCAGCCTGAGCAAAGAAGGCGCGTTCCTGCCGTTGAAAATAAGCACTAGTATCATGTCCGTGAGCAGGATAGATGGAGGGAGGCGCGGGAGGGAACATCGCCATAAGATCGTGTCCAGTAGGAGGGCGTGGGTACTTCCGCGGGTGCGCGCTCGCATTGGGGTCGGAACTGAGGTTTAATTCTATGGCGTCAAAGGTTGGAGAAAGGAATAGTAGAAAGAAAATGGAATGTACTAACCCCGTAATTGACTGGGAGACATTGGACGAGCCGTGCCCATACGCGATCGGTGTCCGTAATGGACGGAGGCAGATTCTGAAGGAGACGGAAGCAAAGTGCCGCTCGGCCGACTAGTCTCGGTAGGCCACGAGGAACGAGAGCTGTCTACGCCGACGCGACGTAAGTTGAAAGCAGAGCTGGAGGACGACGACATGGGGGTTTGGCAGCGAGGGAACTTGGCATGCGTAGATGGTAGCGCACTTTTAAGAACGACTGATCGCCGAATTGGATCTTGGATACCTGTTACGTAACTTATAACTTCGCTCAGACTTCGAGCCGGATATGGATGATTCTTTCAGATTCTGATCACTCTCGTCCTTGCGTTGGCGCGCTCTGCGCCGCGAGATTGCTGTAATGTTTGCCACGCTGACTCGTTTGAATTTACGGCTATAGTAGGTAAATAGAAGTACGCCTTCCTCGACAGTCTTCGCTTCTGATACAGGCAAATCTCATGCTCCTTCTGTTCCTCACGGCTATTACGCCACACCGGTCTCTCAGCGAGCATAGTACCCGAGCCTTCTTCGCCTTCTTCCTTCACAACCCATCACAGTATCACCCCATGGTGCTTTTGTCCAGAACTCCTCAATAGCCATTCAATGACATCCAGCTGGCGAATTCGCGGCTCGTTGCGCTGTGAAAAGTCTCACGGAAAATGCTGTACCGGCTTATTATTCAAGCTTTTTTACGACAACTCGTACCTAATAGCCTTGCACTAACTATAATTCAGAGCTTGTAACCATCTCCAAACACTCCAAGTGTTCGTGCGCGACCAAAAGCCTATTATCATGCACGATTGAGGATCCAGTGAAGCAATACAGAACCCGATTTTGATTAATCGAGGGCCCGGTATTGACCAAAATAGCGTTTAAACAGCCTTTCGATTAATCAGAGGTACCTTTCGATTAATCAAAGGTAGTATTTCCATGTGTCCCATAGCCACCAAAATATACCTGTTTAAACATACATCTGCGACTCGATTAAACACACATCGGACTTGTTTAATCAACAGAACTTCGTATAATACACACTATATTAAACACAACAAACGATACAGATTGACCGATTAATCGTGTACTTAATCGCGGCGATTAATAACGGTGAATATAGAGAGAATTGATTTAAACGAAAGTGGTCATGTTTAATCACACGATTAAACATCACGATGAAATCGATAAAAAATGATACAACAAGTCCTATTAATCAACGATTAACCATATGCCCGTCTGATGATTAAATCAACATACCTTTCTCTGTTTGAACGTCGGCGATTAAACGAGATCTCGGACGCCTATAAACATGCGATTAATACCCCCGATTAAACCCGCGATTAGAAGGACTCACTACTTGGTTCTGGTACTACGACGGAGCGGCGCTTCCTGGACAGGCCTCCTCGGTTGTCCAGTCGTTTTGACCTTCTTCGGCGCCTCCGGCTTGAGCTGCTCAGCAGCCTTGCGTTTCGTCGATTTGGATGGCCCAGCAGCGCCTGGGCGAGCGCCGCCCTTCGTCTTCTTCGGCACAGTAGGAGCGGGAGCCGGCACAGCAGACTTAACTCGAGTCGATCTCCTAGGAGGAGGCAGTGCGCCCTCGTCGTCGTCAGAGGTCAAGTCCGACAAGTCGTCATCCGCCTCCTCCTCCTCCTCCTCCTCCTCCTTGTCCTTGTCCTTCTCCTCGTCCTCCTCCATCTCCTCCTTGTCTTTCTCCTCCTTCCGTTCCGTCTCCTCCTTCTCCTCCGTCTCCTCCTTGTCTTTCCGCTCCTTCTCCTCCTTCTGCTCCTTCTCCTTCTGCTCCTGTTCCTCCTTGTCTTTCCGCTCCTTCTCCTCCTTCTCCTTCTGCTCCTTCTGCTCCTTCTCCTTCTCTGTGCCATCGCCATCTTCATCAACGTCCATTGTATTGCCGTCCTCGTCATCGCCAGGTGTAGGATCCGGAGTGCCCGTTCGAGAGGGCTGAGGAGACGGTTCCGGTGTCGCAGTCTTTGGACTAATCGGAGCAGGACTATGTGGTCGTCCCAGCTCAGGGGAAGCTGGTCGCTGCTGATCCGGGATGCAGCGCGAAAACTGAAATGGTGGATCACACTTTGCAAAGTATGCGGCAAAGTCGTACAAATCTCCGGGAGCCATGGAGCCAGGTGGAACCAGAGCATGCGGAAGTGTGAACATGTCCGAATCGAAAGCGTCTGATGCAGCCTCCCAGGACCACGGCGTGTTCTTGGGGCCAGTATCGGCTATGAAACCTTGTTAATAAACGAAGCTAAATAAGGAACCGCAGACATACCGAAGAGTTGTTCTAGATACTGCTCCATGTACACAACCAGATCATCTATGGTCGTACGGCGTATGTCGATCTTGAATAGAGGCGTCCCGTCGCCGTCTCGCTCGAACTTGTCATCGATAACGGATAGACCTGACATAATGACGGATTACCTAGTGACCATTACCGTTCACTCCCGCTCACCTCTGGCTAGTTCGTTCTCTGACCACTGATTCCAAAGGTTACGTATATCAGTGCCATTCTTGATCTCGTACTGTGAAAAGTTTGTGTTCCAGAAAGAGTTCTTGGAATTGCGATCGACATGGCCAGAGAAGCTATAACGCCTGTAAGCCAATTGTATGCTGCACTGAACTAGACGACTTGCCTTCCACAAGATGGCCGATCCATGTTCTTTGTCTGCCTTGTGCGGAACAATATGACCATCTCCATGCCGCCAACGATTCCATCGCTGGCGCACAAGTCCTGGCAAAAGGCGGTGAGTGCAGCGGGCAAGTCCTCCGTATTACTGTGAATTCGTTAGCTACTCGTTTCGAAGCATACTGTCATACGCACCGGTCCTGATCGACAGACTTTGAATCGAACTTGACTTTCCAAATAGTCTTGGCCGAGTCGCTCAGACTGTCCCACATGCGCGCCCCAATCGCGGCTGTACACCCCGCCGAGTTACCATTCGCTTTCGCTACTAACGCCAAATCTCCAGCCCAGTGGGGATCCTCCTCTGCGGTAGGGCCCTTCGTTCCTGGGTTTGCTAAGGCCATCTTCAATGTCGCGATCCGTGCGCTGAGTTCGTCCTTGACGGACGCATTGAAGAGCTCCTTGGCCGTTGTTGGTCGGCGCATGTTCAGCAGCTGATTGAGAAGCGTCGAGGGAGCAGGGGGGGATTCGGCTTTGGCGGGTCTGTCGCCATCGCTGGTCGCGTTCTTGCGTTGTCTATTAGACCTTGCGACAGCATTTAACATGAGGCGTTTAATTTGCTATATGATATCATCAGCGCTGGCCAACAACAGACAGTAACCACACAAACTGCTTACCCCTTGTCTGGCTTTCGCGTCTGGTTCTTCGCTGAACTCGTCAGACACCCATAAGTCGTCGATCAGATCGTTCTTGACTTGAGCGCTGACATCTTTCCCCTCGGCTAGCTTTTTGGCGGAATGGCTCCATTACAATTGACTCGATCAGCTCGTCTTGCTCGTCGGTGAAAGGGCGGTCCGCTGGACGACCTAAGGATCATGATCAGACCAATTACTAGACAAGAAACATGGAATTGCGCTGCACCTTTCTTGTTCTTCTGAGGAGCGAACATGACATCAAATGGAACATGTTTCTCAGGTCCAAAGGCATCGGTCACTGCAATCGATGAGACATTGAACTTCGATTAAACATATAATGTCATACCTTCTTTTGGAAACTTCTTGCCCCCAGTCCTTTTCTTCTTCTTCCCGTCGTCAGTCTTATTATTCCCCTGGCTTCGTTTCTTCTTCTTCTTGCTTTTCTGAACGTTGCCGTTGTCGTCTTCGTCGTCGCCGTCCTCGTCGTCCGTAGCAACGGCTTTCCTCTTCTTCGATTTCGGTGGGACGTCCTCCTCTTCATCTACCGACCTGGTTAAACTTGCGTTAATAAGAGAACACGGGCACGTACCGGTCGACGTGGGCATGTCAATTTCTTCGGCGCTGTCCGACTCCTCCGTTGGTTTGGGCTTCTTTGGCTTACGAGCCTGATCGTGCCTATCCCTAATGTGAGGCGCGGCCTTGGCTTCTGTCTTCTTTCCCATCGAGTGCTTGGTTGGCGGTGGTGCGGGGGCGTTCGCAGATGGTCGGGGAATGGAAGAAAGAGGCTTCTAATTGGTTTGTCATGTATATAGGACGCGTGTATACAAACAATTCGATCCACAAGTGTGGACGTTCCCAAAAAGGCAATGCCCGCTCCATTGTTGTCTGTCTTGTAGATTAATCGGTGATAGGCATCTAAATATACCTCTTACCATTGTTCAAAGTAGAAGTGATGTTTAATCGTGTTCCATAGAGCTAACGAAATATAGTCTAAAGAGCGTCAAGGTACTGGCTAACCTCCTCGTGCCAATTATCCGGCAACGGACCAGTGCCAATACGACAGAAAAAGAGGCTTGTTGAACCGCGTGGAAAGATTTAAGTACTCCCCCCAGCCATGAACTTCCCAATCATCCTCTCCAATCATAAACTTTCCAGCAGTGTAGAGACTCCTCGATTGAAGTCTTTTGGGAATGTCGGCAGTTGCCAAAGCCATGCGGTTGTCGGCTAGGGAGGTACTAAGTGGGACGTTGTTCAAGATGACCTCGCATGTTTCTCCGTCCTGAGTGTCTATGAGAATAAGAAGGGATCACGTTCATCGAAACCTACCGGACAGAAGAAGATGAGGAGTGCAGATGATCTTCATGCGCAGGCAGCGCGACTTCTGGGCCATGCGCAAGTGGGGCACGATGCTTATTTGGAATCGTTCGCGACCAGACGTCTTGGGTGCTTGAGATGAAATCAGTACAGTGTCGAAGCGGCACGAGACAACATACCCATGAGAAGAGAATTACAAGGACGATGGAGGGAGGAAGAGAGTCGACGTGGTTAATCACGTTTTATTCCTTTTGTTGTGTGGCGCGCCACTGTGTTTACGTCAGCCTGTGGACAAACCGTCGATCCACACATACTTCGGTGGCATTGCCCTCACGTTCACACGAGGGCTGCAGATTAACAGTTATGCTTATCTCCCGGTTGGTTAATCGACGATTATTCGCGGTCGTGCTTGCAATCGTTTTTTCTCGTTAGGTGAAGTCGCAGATCGTGATTAATGTCCGTGATGGCGTCGTCGCCGTCATACGGCTTACGCTGAATTGGGGCAAGAACGTCACAAGACTTTTTGGTAAATCCATCGGCGTGGCGCATGGCGGACGGGGACAAGAGGTGGGGAGGGGGGGTTGCGCCGGCAGCTGCGCGAGAGGCAGAGGATCGGTGGGCAGACATGGCAATGTAGATGGTGATGTTAATGTGGGGAAGATGAGGAAAGATTGGGCTGTGACGAAGCTTTTTATAATCTAGCGGCGCGTCCACGAACACCATTTAATCGAGCTATGTGTAAACAATAGCGTTAATCGAGCCCACACAATGCATTGTCCTAATTCAGTGTGCGTTTAATCTATTGGCATTGCTTAATCAAATAAGCCACCTCATCACACAACGAGACGGACTTACTCGGGGAACGTGGAACAAAGCCTGCATTGATCAAGTGTGAAATGCTATGTGGCTGTTAGGCGTAGCTGACTAGACAAGCGATGGATGCACCTGATGCCTTGACACGGAAGTGTGGCGTCCTATGAATGATTAGCCTATATGACAGTCAGCATCCACATCATAGCGTGCTTTTAAACGCACCATCACGTTCTAATTCAGGCTGAGCCGCGAAGAGGGTGTGGGAACGATACAGGCAGAAAATCCGACATCCCTGTACATTTTGTCACTTGTTTATCTTACGAGGGAACTGTGGAATACCTCACTCAGATGCGAAATCTATGAATGGCGTGTATATGAAAGGGACCACTGTTTTCTACGACGACTTTTCGGCCTACGTGCATATCCAGCAAGCGACTACATCGTGGTACCAGCGAAGAGAAGAGAGAAAGCCTACGTAAGCGCAAAAGTAGCTAGCCAAACAGTGGCCAAACCGAAATTTCGGGAATTCGCCGTATCCCGGTTATCAGATACGGCGAATTCCCGAAATTTCGGTTTGGCCACTGTTTGGCTAGCTACTTTTGCGCTTACGTAAGCTTTGTCTCTCTTCGCTTTGAATTGTCGCCGACTAAGCGGGGGTCGCTCTGGGTAAGTCGTACGCATAGATATCGTAGCATAGTAGGCAGTACAAACAATTCCGAACATGATGCTGCGTGAAATCTCTAAGATTTATGTTCATTTAATAAAAATACTAGCAATGCTCAGGTCGCTAATGTTAATTTCTGTCAGGCATGGATCCCGCCTCTCTGCTCGACCTAGAAGCCGAAGTTGACCGTGGGGAAGAGGAAGATGACGAGGATGACGAAGTCCGAGGTATGTTATACTTCGACGGTGTATTACAGGCTTCTCTAACGTTTTAAATTGTAGATCTCATAGATGACTCCGACGAAGACGAGACCGACCCTCACAACGATGCGGACGCGAATGGAGGTCTTCCGGTGGAACGCCCAACATCAGAAGATATCAACCCCCGGCATGCTGACTGGTTGAATCGTGTCATCGCTGGGGTAGATGCTCGTTCCGGTGGTGGAAATGATGTTGGTGATACGCAACCTTGCACCAAACTTTTCGGTTTGACGGTGGCCAGTAGTCGCGAGTTGGTTCGGAAGATTCAGTCCGAAAGTATTCTTCATGTCGTTATTGTTTTCTGCGATGTGAGTCTTCACGTTTTCTTTTGCTCATTATGATGTCCCATTTATCTGTTTCATAGCGTAGCAGATCTCCTTTGGACGTAGTATGGGAGGTTCGCGAATGCAAGGTGAAGAGCGCCGACATGGCGGAGTTACTATATGTCTGTGCGCATCCCCAGGAACATGCCATTCTTTTGGTCTTAACGCAACACACGACATCCCTCGGTCTGACCCTCCAAGGACTCGATGGCCTTCACCGTCGTACATTCTTTCCTTCCGCCTTCAGTGGAATGGCATGTCCGCCTCCCAACCCGTCTCCGTGGCTCAGAGTCAACATCTACGCTCTAGAATTGTCCGACAAGGCTCAGGCTGCGAAGTGGATAGCCAGTCCTCCTCGGCGATCATTGTTGGGGGTATGGGTGTCCCTACCTCGAGGGTTGTACAAGAACGACATTGGTGTTGTTTGTAGGGAACGAGAGCCTAAAAGGATTCGCGCTCAGCGTCTACAGCGCGCAGAAGCACTAGCATCGGCGGAGGCGCGTCTTTGCCGTCTGCGTTCTGAGGGTCAGGCGTTTCTAGGCGATTCGGCAGATCTGGCGCTCGAGATCGAGAAAGCCGAGGACGAGGTAATCATTGAAGGGAAACAGCAGTTGGCCATTGATCTCTTGTGCGACGTGCTAGTCGTTCCTCGAGTTACTACAACGTTCATTGAAGCTATTTCTCCCAAAAGCCACAAGTCTGTTCTGGGAAAACGTCAACGACAGTCATTCCGTCCCCTGCCTCGCCTGATTCCCAAAAACACAGTGCCAGGAGAAGTCGCTTCAGTACACAGACATGGCATCCTTTCCTTCAAAGCACTTCCCGATGTCTTTCTCGACTATGATTTAGCCGTCGTGCAATTTCATCAGGAGGACCTGTTGGGTCATGTCGCCACCCAGATTCCATCCCGACTTCTTCACGAATTTCTCTGCTCCTCGCATCCGTTTATAACTGGCCTTCCGTCATTCCCTACTCCTAAAGAGTGGTTCATGTCCCTGGACGACCTTATGTGCAATAAAGTCACAAAGGAAACGGGCCGATTGACGCCCGCAAGTACAATCAATTATGTTGGTGTTGAGCTGTTCTCGTGCAAGGAGGGCGTGCAGTTCTCCTTCTTCGTGCCTTGGCCACAGTTGATGAAGGTTATCCGCGTTGGAGACTTTGTCCGGTGGCGGGAAAGCGCTGGAGGACTTGTAGGGAAAGGCTGGGTGGTTGAGATCACGGAGCACGAGAAATCAGGCATCAAGAATTGTACGGCGGTCGTCATAACCCATAGAACGCGTCCAGAAAATAAAGACATCGCTGTTGAGGTAATCCTTTTCTTTTGTGGTGTTTGAAGGATGCTAACCATCTACTTCAGTACGTCCACCATCACGTCAACAATCTGCAAGTCATTCCCGAAGACACAGATTTCCGCTCAGTGACCGAAACTGCACCACGACGTAAATGGTCGAAAATGGGTTATGTCGGTCCCATCCCTTGGCTTAATCGGAAGGTCGCTGTACGCAAGAAAGGCGATGTTCATACGAAAGAGCAAGCCATTGTTACCGATGTCTTTTTCGACAAACGGCGTAACATACGCATCCAAGTTCAATTTACGGTATCACGGCCCGGTGGACCGCCCCCAACGGCAACTTACGACTACGAGGAGGTCATCGATTGGCTGTAAGAGAAGCTGTTTGTGACCTTGGCTTTGACTGATATAACAAAATGATAGAACCTTATGGCCGCTGAGATTGGCGCATCCTCTAAATCGCTCTCAGCAAGCCTTTGCCGGGACCAAGGAGTCGCGAGAATACGAATATAAACATGCATGGCGGTCTTGGAAGCCAGAGGACTACGCGTCTCGGTGCCTTTGGGCTAGACGTTCCTTTGACCTACGACAGAAGGAGCAATCGGACTTGGCTCAAGTCGTCGCCGAAATTCAAGCCGACCGTTCTCTGGTCAATCGGCCAGGTTCATTCCCTCGTAAACCCGCAGAGCCTTTCGAGCCCATGCCGTCCGATCACCCTTCCCTATGGATGTTAAAGCCCGATTTAGAGGGTGCAATAGTGGAGGTGTTGGTGCAGAAGAAGCTAGAACTCATCATGCAAGTCGTGGATGTTCGGGGCCTCATCAAGACCTCGCACTTCGACGGATTGTACGGGTTGCTCGGGAGACTGGCAAGCCGCAGCTCAATAAGAAGGCCATCGCGCCAAAGGACTGTCTCCCCAAGCATCCGGGTTCACGGCCTGGCAAGACTCATCGCTTCTATTGTTTCACCAAAGGTCATGAACACGAAGGTTGCTTCTTGAGGCCCTGCAAGCATTTTTACACAACGCAGACTGGTGATAGGAAACGGTGGTGGACGGGATTCTGGGTTTCTCCGCGAAACGATGGACAAGACCTCGCTATGAGCGAGAATCCAAGCTTCGACCCGGAGGAGCCGATTGCGGGGCAGAACCTTCCGCATCGAGCAGCACCATTCACTGAGGGTAACGGGATAACATTAGTTATACCAGATGACGACCTGGTACTCATAAGAGAATCTCCGGAATCATCGAAGCACAACGGTCTGTGGCATACCGTGCGTGAGATAGGAGAGAATATGTGGAAAGAGCAGGGAGAGTTCGAGTTTGAATCCGAGCATGACATGCCTACTATGTTTATCACCCGCGCGTAGTGTACTTTTAAGTAGCCGTCTCGCCGTTTACGTATGAGGACTGATTTAGGGATAATGTAGGTGTATCGAATGTATATTAGACTTGTCCTTATAGACCATGTTTCATCTGTGTCCCCCCGCCCCGGCCTGAAAGTATCGAGACGATCGGGGTGCACAATTTCGGGGATCGCTAGGTATGTCCATTGCTTATCAGGCTTCAACAAATGCTAATGAGCATGCGGACGTTATAGAAGCCATGGGTGGCGTGCCTCTGGACACCACAAGGCAGAGGCACGCCACCAACGTGGGGAAATGACATAAAGACCGTGACGGTAATAGTGCTTGACATCTCAGTATTCAGTCATCATGACCCCAACCACCTTAGCCCTCGAAGACTATACCGCCTTCACGCAAGAAGTAACCAGTGCGGTCTGCGAACATCAGCGATGCGGAGGCAAAGGCCTGAACGAGCGTTCCCGTCGGGGACTACAGATGGCCGCACAGAGGGTAGCCGCTATGCGTCCGTTGTTGGTGAGCACCTTGATTGATACTGTTCGTGTGCGTGATGAGTGATTGGGTATCGATAGTATGATATCGTCGACGCTGACCGAGATTTGTCTCGTAGAGAGTCGACGGTGTTGTGGGCATGCTTCGAGGCCATAATGGCACTTGAACGGCTGGAAGGTCGAAATGTCGAAGAGTCTGAAATGTTCGTCCTTCTGAGATATGTCCTTGACCGACGTACTCTGATCCACGTTCAAAAATGCTGTTTAATCGCTGATTAATACTATGTTACTTGGGTCGACGCGTTGTACATATACTTATATATTCTTCCGATGTTTGGCATGCGACGTACACGTAGTTATATTTATACAATTCTCCGTCCAAATGTGGCCCACTCAGGGTCATGTGACTTGGAACAATGGTAAGTGATAATCGTTGTGTTTAAGCAACAATGGCTAATCTCCCTCTCCTTCTCTTGTCAGACCATCATGGGGAAGACCTACAAGCAAAGATTGGCCAAAGCCCAAAAGCAGGCTGAAGGTCAACTCGAATTCTTGGCCAAACCAACTGTGCGCGGCTATCGGGATTCTGACATGGATGATGATCCTTCGATGGCTGCTCGGCTACCCCGACGCAAGCTCATCATGTTACCACCGGAGGATAGCTCGCCTTCCCCTCCCTCCTGCTTCCTTGTCTCCTCTTCTCTCCTCCTTCGTTGTCGCACGAAGATCCACCATCTAGCGAGAATAGCTGCGATGAAGAACAAAGTGGGACCGAGAAGAAGAAAAAGTCCTCGAGAGTGAGTCCAAGTCGTGTATATTGAGTCGAGACATTGACAATGTTCACAGGGCCGTTCGCAATTCGATGCTTTCTGCAACGAAACAGAAAAATACCACGAGCTGTACTTTGCTTCGAAGAGCGGGGGGGATGCTGGCAAGCCTTGTCCATGCGGCCGCCCTAATGCGATACGTACCGTCAAGTGCTACGATTGTCTGGTTGATGACATTTGCTGCGAGTCCTGCTTCACTGAAGCTCATGCCAGGAACGCGCTTCATTGGGCTCACGTATGGGATTTCGAAAATGGCTTCTTTGTCAAGAAGGACATTTCATGCCTTCACGGGGGGAACCACGTTATCGATTTGGGAACATGTGGGGGACGGTGTGCTGGCCAGACCGCGTCTATGCCTCATACCACTAGCAATTCCCTGCAATTCATTCTCGTCGCGCAGAACGGTATCCACGCTACACGTGTTAGGTTTTGCTGCTGTAGAGGCATCCCGGATCGCGCAACGGAACTGATGAAGTACGGCTTTTCCCCCGCATCACCCGGACGACCAACAACGGCTTTCGCATTTGCTGTGATGAAGGACCATCAAGAAGCTCGTCTCCGCCAGAAAGCCTCCAGTCACGACTTTGTTGTGACGCTGGCCGTGAAGACGGACAGTGACTTCCCCTATGAGACGAAGGTTAGTATCTAATTTGTTTGTACTATTTTCGCCATCTCATGTTGGTTCCGCCAGAACATCTCGAGGCAATTAAGAGTCGCCGCCAAATTCTGGGAAATGTTGTGGTTGGAGAGGGAGAACGGGGTTGCTCATGGGCTGGTCGCCAAGTACCCTCATCGGCGCAGTGAGAAGTTGGTCGTCATATGCGCGGCTTGTCCTGAAGATGATGTGAACATGGAGGACGGTTGGAGGGAAACGCCTACGGAATACGAGTAAGCCGTTCTTGAGTAAATGACTCTATCGTTACTGACTTGCGATTGTTCAGGCATCTCGTTCAAAAGGCTCGAGTGTCCGACGGCAATTTCCATAACATACACTGGCGAAAGAATAACAAGAACCAGGATATGGACCCGCCTGATCCATTACGAGGACGAGGCGCTTTCCCGACCAAGGAGGTCTGGGAAGAGACCATTCGTCGCATCAACAACGTGCCTGAGGAAGTGAGATTCTATGATTCTGAATGCAATATGGCATGGCTTAACGTTCGCCTCCAGAAATCGACTTGTAACTATCTCAAGGCAGTTAACAATCAAGACACTTCAAAATTCTACGGGAAGGACATCACGGGCACTGTGGCAACCTGGTGCGTTCACAGCCTTTTCGAGTCAATGATTGATTTGACAGAAGGCGAAAAGTAAGCCCGTGCTTCATTATTAACCGGAGCTGGACTAACAAACGACTAGATTCGGCGCCACTGATTTGTCTCATGCCGAGGCGATGAAGTTGACGCGTTGGAATCGCCCGCCTCTCTACATTGGTCCTGGCGAAGTACGATGTTACGACTCCCAATGTCAGTACAGCATCAACGAGTTGGAGCGTTTCCTGGAAAATTTCCCCGATTCAGCGCCTGAAATCGCCAAGGCAAAACACCTCATACCGTCTGTCCATATCCGTAACCATCAGGACTGTTGCATGTACGGCTACTCGTGCGCCTATGTGAAGCGTTTGGGCCATATGCACGGCGAGAACACCGAACAACCGTGGGTTCATATCAAGCAGCGGGCGACCTCTCTTTCCCAAATAAACAGAGATAACCGACAAATCGTTCTGGCAGCATTTATGGGATTCTGGAACAAGATGAAGATAATTCGCATGCGTACGTCTGATTTATACATCTTGAAGCGTGAACTAACTGACATTTACTCTAGCTACCCAGTTGCCGCGCCATCTCATACGCGCCTAGCGCAATTATGCATCGAAGCGTGTACGGTGTGTTGTTCAATGGTCTCACGGAGTCCCATGCCGCAGCGCGCATCAAGAAGTGGGACGCGATGGAAAGGATATCGGTGATGGATCCCAAAACGCGACAAGTCACGTCCGTTTACCAGCAACAAGCTTATAGTAAGTAATGCGAGCTGCCAAGGTCTCAGAACGACGGTTTACGCTTCCACAGTGCCTACGAAGGATATGCTAGTAGTGCGTATGCTGCAGCAGAAACGCGAACTCAAGACCCAAGCCTTGAAAGATGGAAAGTCTATATCCTTTGACAGCCCGGCGAACATGCTCGAGGACCTTGACTGCGAATATCGCGATCCTCGAGACACACCCAACTGATCGCAATACCAAGGACGTCAACTCGATGCGCAAGAAGCTTGGGGTTCTCTTGACGGCCTATCAGCCAATGCAACGGCGAATCATGCCGAAGGCTGTAGCATATTTGGAAGAGAAGAACATGTCTAACCGCCAACGTTGCGCTTGAGCCGTTTCACCTTCCATCATCGTTGACGCCGAAGGAGCGGAAGGACCTGGATCTGATAAAGTTGGGAAGTGAAGAAGGGCAGCATTTGCGCACACTTACATCGTCAATCTTCGCGAGAGTGTCAAGACAACCAGTATCGTCATAGGCCAAAACAGAGAGAGTAGCGGCGTGCACGCTCATACTCGCTGGCGGACGATACTGCGTGATGCTCAGCGGATGCAGGACGCCTTGTTGTCGTCGTATAACAACAATCGTCATTGGCTCGTCAGGCTGGGCATTATTAGAGCCAACGACGACGTTTTCAGGAAGATGACGAAACAGGATCTGTTCAGGAAGAAGACCGACGAAAAACGGCCGTTGGGGGGTACTCAAATGGAGGATGGCGGGTTATGGAACAGGGCGATTCCGAAACCAGGCCACACAGGAAGTCAAAGACGGCCGAGAACTACACGAAGTAAGAGTATTAAACGCGTGATTTAATCTTGATTAATCTGACGATTAATCGGTCATACAAAGGCGACCAATTCAAACAAGCCAGCTCGCAAAGCTGGAAGATCGAAGAAGGGAGCAAGGTCCACGGTCATAGATGAAGAAGACGAGGAAGAAGTCGAAGGTAAGCGTTCTCCCAAGGAAGACAGTTTAAAGTTGACGTTTTCCCACAGAGCATGAGCAAACAGAGGGGTGGGTGTGGTCGTACAATGGACGCGACAAGAAGCGGAGTTGGATAAGTGGTCTGAGGAATGTGACCGTGTTCAATGGTTCCGCGCAGAGGCGGAGATGGAGATGTGGCAATGTGATTGGGAAATACAGCAGATGGCTTGTCTGCGATACCTATGGGCTATGGGCTATGCCGAGAACGCGTGGATGGAGCTCTCGCGCGAGAACGCCAAGCCGGGTTATGCTGAACTTCAGCAGCTCGAAAACAGGCCGAAGTTCACCGACACCGAGGAGACACACTGCATGCGATATTGAAGGAGGACGGTATGGGCATCTTCTGGATTGGTCTCAGGATGAGCCATTCTACAAGTATGTTCAAGAGCTACGGAAAGATATTCCAAAGGCTCTTGAGCGATGCCGAAGTCAGCGGGGGGGAGAAAGCGGAGGTAGACGACGATGATGAGGACGAAGGGGAGAGTTTGATATATGTTTCTTTGCTGAACAAGTTCCCCTTGGAGTAGGATACTCGCCTGGCGGGGGTATCCGGCGTCTGGCCCCTCTGTGGCCCAAGGAACTAGTTCTCGAGCTTGCTCGAGGAAGCCAACAGACGTTGTGAAAGGCGCGGTGAGGGAAGGGACGGGGACGACACTTCAAGGCGGCGCAGTCTCTCTCACTTGGGGGAAGAATTGAGGCCGGGACAATGTGCAGAACAGGAAATGCGAAACTCGGATTCTTGCGCCACGTATCTCTAAAAAGCGGAATTGCAGTCGATTTGCGCGCTTGAGGTATGTTCTTTTGTTTTCAGTGCAAAGAAGACACGATTCACCCAAGAAATACAGATCAATTTCAAGAAATACAAAATATGCAGAGCAAAACTACAAACGACTCAAACTACAAATACAACACTGAGTGGGGATGTCAATCTACGACGGGATCAGATCTGCACAAAGGTAAGCCGCAATTCATTGAGGGAAAATCACTCACCATTTCATACACAGGGCCGGGCGGGAGATTTGCGCCACAGAAATCTCCGGCTCGATCGCAAACGTGGCCGCGCCGTTCGCGCGACAGAATGGGCACTCGCCCCGCTCTTGAAGTTCGCAGTGCGGGAGGCGCGCGTGGTCGTGGAACGGCAGGCGCTTAACGAGGCGGTCGCGGAGGGCGGGCGAAGCTGCTTGGATCCTGTCGACGTCAGTAACGTTTGGCGCGATGGCGGGGACACCAGAAGACTCACTCGGTTCTTTGGAGGAGCACTCGTGGCGCAAATCGTCTGGCGTCGCGGTCTCTTTGAAGGTACTTATTGTAGAACCCCAAAGGGTCGACCTGCAAAAGAATACCAGTATTTTAGACGACTAGAAGCAATATTAAGACACTTACCGTGTCCCAGAAACGTTGCTCGAGCGTAGACGGCGTGCGCGGATACTGGAAGCGCATTTCTTGAGTCGTCTCTGAGGAGGGATCGCCGCTCGATCGCGCCTACCCACTGCGATCGGCAATCGCCGGATCGTGAGATATGGACATTAAACGTCGTTTAAACATGGTTTAAACAACGTCTTGGGTGGTAGGTCGAGGGCGATGTTTAAACGGAATACATCTCGTTTAAACACTTTGTATATCGACGTCTGTTCAATGGAACTTTTACTTGTTTAATCGAGTCTCTTGTGGCGTTTAATCCAGTCTATTGTGGCGTTTAATCTGGTGTCATTATTCAAGGCATGATGTCGAATAATCGACCCGATTAAACAAGGTGTCTGAGTGGGTGTGGTGCGAGCAGTTGGTACAGGGAGGTCGATTAAACGACCCGACTAATCGTCCGTTGGTCAACACCAAGGATGTTTAATCAAAGTCGGGCCCAGTTCTACTCCCCATAACCTTCCATCGACAGCAGCGGCGGAGTCCGGTTCTACATAGCCCGCCAGGTAATGGAGAGCTCGTGTCGCGAGCCCTATGCGCAGCACACAAAAGTCTAGGCAGACCACTCAGGAAGAGCGACCAGTCCATCGCTGTGCACGATGCTTGATGGCGAGTACACATGATTGGATCTCTTTGCCATGAACATCTCGTCGTCAGCCATTCGGAACAGGGTCCTGTTAGCTGTTTTTAAGCTCTTCTTCTTCCATTTTTGCCAGACGCTCCTGAATGTTCACAATTTCTTAGGCTGGCGAGAACATTGTTGGGAGGTTTCCACAATTCACTGCTCACATCGCTTCCCTCATCTACCCACTTGGGTGCGTGTTGTTGCACAGTCTGAGCCCCCATTACTAATACTATTCTAGTTTTTCAATGCTTCGTTGCCCTTTGCTCGGAGGCGACCGAGATAATCAGTCAGTTGGCATCCGCATGGATGGCATGGGGACATGTCAATTATGTCAATTATGCCGCCACCCGGATGCATAATAATATGAGGTACATCGGGATTCCATTCGTCGGGTGCATAATTGGTTATGCTGTATTCATGCCTGACCCATGCCTCAGCCATGTACTGAGTACCCGCCTATTCCTGAATAGATTTTGCTTTGCCAGTTCACACAACCTCTGAAATGAGTGAAAACAATACGATTCATCGATATGTACAGCTACTGTTCAGAAATAATCATCTCGGGCTCATTACTAGTGGCAGCGCCGCCGTCATCAGGGCCCTCGCCAAATATCCTCAACATTCTCATCATCGTCGAGTTGACCATCCGGAGCAAGCATTGACTCGCGTCGTCTCCTGAAGATGTCAGCCCACTGGCTCGACTTGAGTTGCTGCACAAGAGGGACGATCTTGATGTGTGCCTCCACACCCCACGGACCGCTGTTGAGGCCGGAAGCAGAAGTCTTTGCCTTGCTGGTAGACTTCGCGCCAGTCTGTTTCTTGGAGGGATCCGCCTCGTCGACAAGATAGCCCTTTTCCCACTGCTTGAGGGAGCGCTTGACCTGCGGCAATGTCAGTAGAACGAATAGAACTGTGAAGAGAACGCACGGCAACAAAACAGAGAGCCATTACACCAATTGGATATCCGTGTTCCTCAAAAGACTCGAGCCTGTCAGCGAGATTCCTTCAACAACGCGTACAAGACGGCGGACGTGATACATGAAAGAACGGAGAAGAAGCGCAACACGAAACGCGCCCTAACGCTGCAAGAACAACATAAGTCAAGGAACAGTAGAATTTAGTAACAAAAGACGTACCGTGCCGTCCAGAGGTGAAAAGTCTTCATACACAAATGCATTCTTGTCGAGATAAAGCGCGATGTACTCGCGACGTAACTCGATTGTATTCCATTTCGCAGGCATGAGCTCGTAGTCCCAGAGCGCGGACGAGTTTGCCGATCTCGCTCCGCCAAGTCTAGATAGCTTAGAATATCTAGAAACCGTGAGGATGTTGTCTTGCATGGGAAAATAACGCACCACTGAGAAGATGGGAGGATGTTCACGGCGCTTGATCATCCTGCCGTTGTGTTCGACCGGATTCTTCGCCAAAGTCTGCGAGAGCTGGTATCGTCGCTTGCGCCCTGGTTGTCGTCATTGGTCGTGCTGCAGCGGGTGGGGTTGGCTGGGTGACATTGCTGGAATCATACGTCGTCCGAGGCCTGATTGATGGCATTGTATCCTCATAGTGGGATCATCGTCGTCCGCTGGTAGGCGAGTCGATGCGTGGACGTGGAGGCGGAAGCGAGACGTTGAAGCCGGTTCAGCTGGTTGTTCTCTTCTGGGTCGCGTGGTATCTGACCATGCTTGGATGGGTCGTCGTTGCACCCGCTGGTATCGTCATTCGCGCTCGCCTCTGTCGTTGGCCGTAATCCCGGGTATTTTGAGGCGGCCGTGCCCAGGCTGAGATGGTCAGAGGACGGCAGAATCGGTAAGCGCGAGCTCGGGCGCGTTTGGCGTAAAAACAAGGTAGGGATGGAAGCAAGATGGGGGACGGAAGAAAGGTTGGACTTGGCAAAAATCCAAACTGAACGTGCACGTGGTGCGATGACGTGCGAGCACTCGCTGCGCACGGACCATATTGAAATGCCGCCCACCCACTTCAGCTTTGCATCGCGCGGGGGTCCTGCCGTAAGTGGTAGACGTAAAAAGACTTATTCCAGTGACTTCTGTCTTGTATATCACAGTAGCGAAAATATTAACCAGGCATGCCATGAAGCGCATATTGTATAACTAACATAAAGGCATTGGTGAGCATGGCTGAGACATGGCCAAGAATTCAGCCATGCCGCTTATGCTGCCATGCAAAATATGCCGGGCCTAACTTACTGATCTGAGTCACCTTAGACGGACGTACATTCACCCCATCTTCCATCTGCAACGACGCTCTCATACGTATGTATACAAAGCATCCCCAAACACTCGACATCGACATCTTCGTTGGCGCTGTAAGTGGATGAATCAGAATCTAAGAGTTTAGCAAACAGCCCAGGTATCACCTTGACATACCGTACCGCCAGTGCACGGTATACGGTACGGGTATACGGCGCGGTATTCGCCGTATACCGCAACCCGTCTGCGAGTCCATGCCCACCTATTCATGCTCAGTGAACATCCCCGGGCAATGGCACGGGGACAGTCAACTGCGCATGATAGTGGGAGGGGTGAGAGGATGGTGGAGGAGGATGTAGACACGGATGTGGAGGAAGAGGAGAGTGGTGATGGCGTCCGTGGTCATTGTCATTGTCGTGGTGGTAGTCGATGTCGTCTTCGTTAACGCGTTTATGGAAGATGCGTCATTGCTTACCCATCCGCATCGGATAGAGGAAAGAAATGGCGTCTGCAGGACAATAGAGCTTCAAATGAGTAGCGGAAGACATCAGAAGCGAGGAAATCACGCACCGTTTTGCGATGTAACAGCGCCGTCGCGAAGATGGGGGCAGCGCATCCGATACCAGGCGATATTGGGTAACGAGATGCGGCGCGGCACCATCCAGACCCTCCAGTCGTCCTGTGGCCTCTTACAGAGGGCTTGCGCGTCTCGTATCCATGTCGGGTGGTGTCGTCGCGAAGACGGACACCGAAATGCGCCCCGGAACATCTCCAAGGACGCAGCAGCCGGTGCAGAGCCAGACTGCGCTAAGTAAGAGCAGGAGAACAAAGATAACATGTCAGACAAGCCCCAGAATAAGTTCTGCCGCCGACGAGCACGACACAGATGTTGGACTGTGATGGTAAGAGACAATAGGAAATATCTACAGCGATCGATCCTTATGCGGCAACTGCCGGAGCGTACGGCAAGCTTGGTCAATGAGGAAATTCATTCGGAATGTCGTTTCTGAACGACGCTGGGCTTGTGTGGGCCTCAATAAATTCTTAAAATCATGAAAAATATATAGAATAAGATGTGAATGCTCCTGGGTGAACAGTGTTTGGCAGTACAGTATGCAAGACAGTATGACAGTATATCAACAGTATATCATACTCGTTCCGTAACCTACCTGACCCGGCATCATCCATACTGTACTAACGGGACCACGTCTTCATATAACGCGTAACAGACCAGAAATGTCTGACGTAGAGGCCTAAATCGGTAATTTTTTGCGCGGCAGCTGACGCGGCCAGTCCCAATAAGGTAATTCCCAGCTTTATACCTGGATGTGAAGACTTACCTCAGTGAAAACGGACCATAACACATAACATGGCGTGAAAACTTGGTCCCATTAGTACAGTACCATCACATATTGTGTATACCATCCTATTTACAATCCATAAGCATTCTTTCGTATCCTACTGATAGCTATGTAGCTTGCTGTCGTGAGAGTTTAATCCCATAATTTAACAGAGCACGTGCTAATGTGACCCCTAAGGTGAGGGCATTCAGTCTTGGTACTCCAGTAACTGATGCCACCAGGTATGGGTTCATCTCTTTCCGACTCATTTACCAATTTTCTTGTAGGGGTGTGCTCCTTTATTCCACAGCTCATAGAATGTGGACATAAAAGGTGTGTATTGCTTAAGGGTAAGTCTGGAATGATTCTTGGAATGATTTGATGTTGAGCGAGTATGCGGAAATGAGAAGGATTTCAGATGTGAAGAAGAATAGTAAATTTTCGACGCTGGAGCGAGCGCGTGGGGAAGGAATGAGTGGAAGAGGTGTAGGTGATTGAAACTAACAAAGGCGATAGAATGATGAATGAACATATATAGGATTTGATGCGGTTTGTTGTTTGAATAAAAGTTGGGCGTTATAGATGTTTTATTCAATTCGTCGGTCACAGGTCATGCAGCGAGAGAAGAAGGAAAGGAAAGAAAAAAACAAAAGAATGAAGAAACGTAAACATAAAACGAATTGAAGAAGAGGGCAAAGGTATGTGAATGAAAGAAAGAAACTGGATAAAAGTGTTGAGTGTTGGTATTTAGATGCGGAATGAAGGAAGGGACGTACGTTTATTGAAAAGAAAAGTTGAGCAGGTATGGGAAAGGAGAAGGATGGGAGATGTGAAGAAGAACGGTAAATTTTCGGCGCTGGTTTCGGATGTAGGGGCGAGGGCGTGCGTGAGGAAGGAATAGTTTAAGATGGTGGGCGTTCGGTTAGGGTGAGTCTAACTATCTAACAAACGCACCATTGCAATGGTGCACCTCGGTCCGCTTTACCCTGGTCCCGGCACCATTGAATGGCTACCTCGGTCCTCTAGGCAGCCTTCCAAGTTGCCACTTCGCATCTTGGAGTGACATAAAGAGCTTCACTTTGTTTTGCATTTGTCTGAGTTGTCATTCAGTCTTTCAGAATACTCTGGCTCTCTTTAAGTCACTGCTAGTCGCTTTTCTTCTGGTATACAGAGCTAACAGACGACGAAGCTGGCAGAGCTCTATGTTAGTGAAACTATCGATATCGTTGTCGGTGTAGGAACCTGGATATTGATTGTTTCAATTGCCGGTAGTGATACTTGTTGACTCTTGCTCTGTGCTTTTTAACCAGGTATCTAAGTTGCGATTTCGCATCTTAGAGTGTTTAAGCTGCCGCTGCATGTCTTGGAGTGACAAAAAGCGTATTACTTTGCCTTGCGTTCATCTGAGTTGTCATTCGGTCTCTTAGAATACTCCTACTCTCTCTTCCCAGCCTGCAGTGGCCAATGCGGAAACTCACAGTGTCTTTAATTCTATGTGGTTATAGTGGCTATTGTCAGCAAGTTATCAACTACTCATCTAAGTCGCTGTTCTGCATCTTAGAATTATCAATGGGTTTTCGTCTGAGTTATCATTCAGTCTCATGGAATATTCTCGCTTTGCCATTCACAGGGAGCAGCGACTCCATAGTTAGTAGAGGACACGAATCACCTCTGGCTATAGCGGTATCCAGTGGTATCGATAATTAGATCCTGTACTTAATGCGTGGGACTATCAGACTCTGCACTCCTAGGTATACCATCTTGCTCCTTAGTGATACGAATTCATGTTAGAATGATGTATTTTCATGTATTACAAGCATATAATATAGAAATCTACTTAGTTCTCTAGATTTTTACATCAATACAGCTCAACTTGACCTTATTCATGCGTTAAACAGTGTAATATATATTCAGATATTTATTTCATAGGTTGTACAGTGTACAACAATGAGAGGTGGAAGTCAATTGACGCTTAAACATGTCTGTTAAGCTTGAGCTAGAGTCGTGGGAAAAAATCTTGGACCAGAATATAAAAGGCAGTTGACCCCTATATGCTTCTTAACCTCTTACCACTACCATCTCTCTTGCACAATGGCGATCGACGATATGCCTACTGCTGAACTTCGCGACCGCGTCGTTATGGATCTTTCTCTGCGTACTGCAGGGGAGCATAGGAAATTCCTGCCATTGCTTATTCGTTCTATGTCCATTGACACCTTTACCCATCTTCCCCTCGACACCACCGTCGTCTTCCATGCGCTTAAGCGTGCTGCCATATACAATTTTCTACTCTCCGTCATCGGTACTTGGGAGATCATTGAAGAGGATGCAGAGCCTGAAGAGTTGGATGATATCTCTGACAGATATGAGAAGCGCATTGTCCACCATCTTAACGAAGTTAATCTTTACATGTATGTCTTCTTCTTTTCTTTTATTATCGACGTAAAACTAACTTTATAAATTTTTAGTAATCTCGATGGAGCTCGCGACGACATTATCGAAATCATTCACAGCATTACCTTTGAGCTCAACAACTATTGGCTCGCTAGGGATGGATATAAACTTTGGGAGCAATGGCTCAAAGTAGACTCTTTCCGCAAAGACGTCTTGGAGCAGTCGTATCGCAACCTTGTCGCTTGGGTTGAAGGAAGGACTCGTCGTAGGTCGACCTACGAGCTTGTAGTTCAGCCGGGAACGACATCGGGAATTAAGTTCCGTAGACTTTTGTAGAGTTATAACGCCAACCGTTAGATTTTAACAATAGAGGCCACTATGTTTGCAAAAAAAATTGATAGGACAATTTTGAAAATTCTGAAAAATGCGAAAATGAATAACCCTTGGTTAAAATTCTATTTTAAAAATTCATAAAGGGCTGGAAAAATCTGTTAAAAAAATCTAAGTATTGGAAAAATCAAGAAAACTCTATAAATTTTTTTGAAAAATGTTTAAAAAATCTGAAAAATGCGAAAAATTCACTTTTTAAAGATCCTCCACAATAACCAACAACCAATCCCTTATAAAACCCAATTCCTCTTCTTTCACCCTTCCCTCATCATCCACAACATTATCAAAGTCTAGCCACACCTCCCTTCTCACTCTTACAAAGAGTTTGCATACCAATCCATAGATAGAACTGGTAATTTGCTCATTGTGAACATGAATATCCCTGAATAAATTTTCAAAAATCAGTCACTGTTCCAAAAAATATACAGCCTTTGGACTTACATGATCTGATGAATTTGTTGAACATTTGTAGCCACTACATCCAAAGGATTTGGCCCCAGAGTCCAAGCCTTCCTCAAGATATACATCATAAAGTCCACAGCTACAGCATTGCACATAGCTCTGAACCACCCAGCCACAGCTTTCTCCTGCTCTTCATTCCCTTCAGAGTGCATCCATAGGTCACCAGAGACCACATCTTCCTCCACAAAGTCCTGGGCTTCAAAGGAGAGGAGGAAAACAGGCTTAACAGCCCAAATAAGGTGATTGGGGTGTTTGAAGAAGGGAGGATTAATATTCTCTAGCAGAGAAGCTGAGGGTGTATGGTGCCATGGAAGGATAGAGGGCATAGTGGTGGCAATGAAGGAAAAGTGCAAAACCAACCATGATCACATAATCATGTCAGCCCAGGCCTTGGTCACCTGATCTTGCCAATCTAGGCTAAGCCCCTAGCTGTGGGAATTTCCCAAGATCACATGACTGTTCAATTATATATATGGCAATTCCTGGCCTTCCTTCTTTCTTTCCTTCCCCCATCAGCTCTTTGCCAGCTTTCAGCCTTCAGCTTATCCCCATACCTTGTCTCTTGCTTAATTGCTATGCCTGCCAAGTCTGTTATTGCTCCTAATCCTACTGAAGGTCCCCAGGAGCCCAATCCTAGGCATCATGTGGTCCACAAGAGGAAGAGAGTGGAGAGCACAGACCCACCTAGGTTGGACTTGGCCACTGTCACCAAGGGTAAAGGTCCTGCTGTGCAGAAGAAGAAGAAGAGCTTGATTAAAAAGCCTACTAGTGCTGTGAGTTTAACTTCTCAATTGTTTATAATTTAAAACCACTGACTGCAGACTATTAGGAATTTGTGAACAGTTCTGCTGAGGAGGTGGGAGAGGCTGTGCCTGTTGAAAACAAGCAGAAGAAAAAGAGGTTGACTAAAAAACCTGCTACTGCTGTAAGTGCAACTCTTTAGTTGTTTCTCATGTAAAATCACTCATTGCAATTATTAGGAGGTTGTTAAGGGTTCTGATGGAGAGGAGGAGGAGGCTATGATTGTACAGGAGCAGCCTAAGAAGAAGGTACTATCTAATTAGAATTAACATATCAGAGACTAACTTCAACTTAGAAGAGTAACAGGACAAACAAGAGCTCCAAGGACAAGGTATGATGATTTGTGAATCTTCCAAGATGCCTAATGTTAATTTGGATGTCTCTATTTCTTCTAGATTCCAGATTCTATTAGTGGAGAAGAGAAAGCTCCTCAAGATGACGTTGAGGAAACTTCTGTACTGTCTCTTATATTTCTAACATGCCAGAAGCTAACTTGGAATATTTTATACTAGATTCCTAAAAAGACTAACAAGAGTGTTAAGAACAAGGTATAGTCATAATGTAACAATCTTCCAAGACGCATATTGGTAACTTAGATGTTTTACTTTTCAGACTAAGGATTCTGTTGAACCAGTTGCTTCCGTTGAAGAGGAGACGACTTCTCTAGTCAAGGTACAATTTTTAAAAAAATTCTAACATGCTGGAAACTAACTTGGAATATTTTCATTCTACAAGACGAAGAAGACTAAGAGGAATTCTAAGAAAAATGTATAGTCACTCATTTATTTTCCAAGATGCATATTGGTAACTTGGATATTTTTTTTTCTAGACCAAGGACTCTAACAGCGCAGAAGAAGAAGATTCTCAAGGTGAAGCTGAAGGCACATCTAAAGCCAAGGTACTATCCTTTATATTTTTTTTTCCAAGATGCAGAAGGATAACTTGGAACTCTAGAACTCATCTGAAAAAATTGTCAATGACGTTGACCATGAAGTACGATTTTTTTTTTTTAAAAAAAAATTGCAGCTGGCTAACTTTGAATTTTTTTTAGACTGATTCTGAAGATGTCAATCCTTCTCCACAGTCTAACAAACAGCCTCAATCCAAAAAGGTATGTAATAATTATCAATATGTTCTAAGATACTGAATGGTAACTTGGATTTTTTTTCTTAGATGGCTGCTCAAGAACGAAAGCTTGTTAGAGAGGCTGTGAAGGCAGAGCAACGTGTACGTCATTTAAATTTTTATCAATATATATACTAAGCAAATTATAGGATCATCTTACTGCTCAGCCTGTTGTCGACAACCAAGCCTATCAAAATGCGGCCTTTATAGGATATGGCTTAACTCCGGTAGTCTCTGACTTGCTCGAAGGTGCACCAGAGATTATTAACAAGAGCATGCGAGAGCTTCAAAACTCCAACACTAATCGCCTGGCTGAAATATTTGTCGACGGTCAACGAATTTACAGACAAGATCCTCAGCATGCTCTTACTTGTCTTGTATCTTCCAAAGATGCAGTGGATCTCTCCTCTCTTACCACAGATGTTACTGGCCCATTTGCGCTTATTGCATGGAACGAGGACTTTCTCAAGGAGCTAGACCTTATTGGTGGACAACATCGCATTGCTGCTTTGAGAAAGACTTTACGTCCTATCATTGAACGGTATGAGCAGCTGGTCAAGAGTCAGGACAAGCTGAACATTACTGCTGCTGAGGTGGAAGAGAAGGAGCGCTTGGCTCAGCAATTGCTTGATAAAGGTACTTGGCTGGTCAAGCTTTATGATCATCGTAAGCTGCATTTTATTCTCTTTGTTAGATTATCTCTAATAAGTTTTATACAGAGGTGATGAAGGAGGATACGACGCATTATTTCTCTCTTCTCACTATCCTGTCCAACAATACTGGATACGCTCCCAAGCCTGATAGTCCTGGCTTGCAGTTTCGGGCAGCACTTTATCGACTTGGACATGCTGGCGACCAGAAGGCTTATGAGCATACTTTGCAGACATATCAAACCATTGGAAGCCGCGACTTTAATCGGTTTTTTAAAACTCAAGGAACTATGATTTCTAGTCTTGCTGGCATTTATTAGTTTGCACACTTCAGCAAAAAAGAAAACTGGACTGTGGCTAATATTGGAAAACTGCAGAAAATCTCTTGGGGCGTAAGTTTTTTAATATTCTTCATACAAGTAATCTTCATCTCATATGCATTGATACAGTTCTTTGAAGTCTTTGTTAATGGAGCACAACATCAACTTCGCTTTCTCAGCTCGTTCACACCTGAAGCTGATAGTCCTTTGGGTCCCCTCTCTCCTCCCTTTCCGAGTTCTATGCTCAAGATCTGGACGAGTAAAGTCTTCAATGCTGCAGATGCTGCATTCACAGGTGTTTTGGAGAATCACTTTCACTGCTATATCAATGTGGAGGACTCTATGACTCACAAGTGGAAGCAACATCTCGCTGTTTATTATCGACTACTTTCCAGCGAGGTGGAGGAAGCTAGTGTAGAGTTTTTAAAGAAGCACGATAAATCTCTCACTGCTGAGGAGCGTACTTTTATCGAAAATACTGGTAAGCTCTACTTTATTATATTATATTTTATTTAACTTGTTCTCCAGCTACTCGATTGCGCAACTATCGCTGGATTAAAAAGGTCCCTGGTCTTGCATTATTTTGTGATATTTTTGGCGCATATCAACCTCTTTGGAGCTTTGCCTTCTTGGAAAAGATGCGAACAACTCTGTTGGAGATTGAGCCCTCAGTCAAATTCGTAAGTATCTTCTTTTTTATTCAGCAGAGGTTTTTAGCTGATAACAAACTCTCAGGTCATTGATTTCTTTGTTCCAGGAATCGATTACATTCAGACTAGGCAAACTCATATCGACAGTGTTACCGGTCCCTTCTGCTATTGGTACTCTGCAACTGAAGGCTTATTCTATCACTTGCATCACTTCAACAATGCCACTATGCAAGGACAAAAGGGCTTTTGCGATAACTGGAGGAAAAGGACGTTTACCAAAGCTGTTCCTATCTTAGCACCCTCTACGGATGACGATACGAAAAGGTTACAAAAAGTCTCACTTTACGTATGATTCAATCTTTTAAAATTCTTAGCAAAGAGTTAACGTTTCCATTAGATATTGGCGCACTTTCTTATCTTCCGGATCTCGATTCTACAGAAACATCTTCCCTTCTGCCAGTCTATCGTCATCGATCACTTCAAGTATGACAAGGATGATGAGGCCACTTTGCAACAACAGGCTTATGATGCTATTCTCGTTCCTTGGAAGCAGTCAGCGATGAAGGATGGCAAAAAGTTCTTGGGGACTAAGAACTTCAAGGCGTCTATGAACTCTCATCGACTTCATCCTGAATTCCAACTCGCCTCTCTGCAGTCTCCTCCATTAACCACCTACGACGATATTCAAGTTGGCCAGACCTGGATTGCTGAAGCATTGCGTCATGCAAGCTTCAATTGGATGGGAGGGAATAGTGGTGGGAATGCTAAGACTGCACAACTCAAGATGATGCTTAGTCTTGCTTGTCATGGTGTCAAGTTGACCAATGACCCCAGAGTGCGGTTGTTACTGCAAGAGGAAGAGTTTGGATGGTTCCTCAAACAGCTGTTGGCTTATATTCAAGCAGCCACCCACTATCGTCGCTACTATCCTTATGGTTTTCAGCAGTTTGGGTTTTTGCAGCCTCGTGCACGCAAGTATTCTCATTATTATCTTTCAAATCAATTACTAATAATTTTCTTTAGACTATAAAGTCGAAGAACTCTCAGAAACCCTGCTTCAAGGACTTTCTTCTGAAAGCATTCAGAACAGAGCTGTTCACAAGGATATTCATACTGCTATTCTCGATCTGCAGAAGAGACTGAACCAAACTATCAAAGCATGTTCTCAAAAGAATTGTATGGGCATTCCTAGACTCTGTGATGATACTGAGAAGGAGGAGGAGGACGAGGAGGAGGACGATGCAGAGCCCAAGAGTATTGGTGTTTTACCTGACATGATGGCAAAATCATTTCAGTCACTTTATGAGGTCAGTACATTCGCTAAGCTCATTATTCTTGGTATTAACTGCCTACTTTATAGACTGGCATTGTCAACATTGTTAATTCTGCTTGCCTTCGACATTATGGCAAGTTAGAGGCTCTCAACAAGTATGCTCTGGAGGATCTCAATATCCAGTATCCCCTCACTATGGACACTGCAACCGAAGAGGAATTCGATCAGTATTATCATCGCTTCTTGGATACTGAAGCAGAGGAGGACGATCCTGACCCAGAAGATCTTCCAGCTTCTCCGGTGCCCTCTGTTCATTCAGCTCCTGATCAAGATCAGGCTGAAGACTTGACAGGTTCTCAGCCAGAGGACATGGACGTCGACCAGGATAATGATATCGAGGATGATAGCACTGTTGCTCACTCTGAGATGAAGGAGCAGGAAGGACCTATTACCGAGATGGATCTTGACGTTCGAGAGCCGGATACTCAACCTAGAATCTGACTATAAACTGTGTTCGGCATTTAACTGCTCTAAATTGCACGCGGTCCGTATGCGTGGGAAACAACATTCAGGGGTTGATACCTGGCATTTTGCATCACCCTACCTCTTCCCTACCACCCGCTATTGCCAAATACGTGATTATATGTGCGTTTACCTCTGAATTGACTCCGCGTAGTCGTGCAGCCTTCCAAATAAAGAAATCAGTCCGTATCCGTGGGAAATAACATTCAGGGGTTGATACTTGGCCCCGAGAGTCATATATAGCTGACCTATAGCCCGTAATTCTCGGATACATGATTATATACCGGTTGTCTCAGAATTGAACTCGCGCTGTATTGTGGGAACTGCTGGTCCTCGCACTGTGGTGTATAATTGAATATAGTGTCTTTTGATGTGCTCTACGTGACCCGTCTTTGAACGGAAGCAATCTGATGCCCGCTCGTAGCTCCAGGAATATTTTAATGATTAAAATGAATTAAATTTCCGAAAATGAGTAGAAATCTTGGACTATTGAGCGCAGAGCTACTAACCGCAGGTTACCTGAGGTCAGGATCGACTCATGGACCGTGTTTTCCTATGAACCTTGTAGTGGATAATAGCCGTTGTCTACTAGGCAAGACATCAATGCTGAAAATAGCGTACATTCGGGTATTCTGTCTACTACTCGCAGTGTCTGCTAATCTCAAGTTTCGGGATCGTCAGTCTATTCGTTTACGAGTATATTTCAGTTTAAAACCTCTCTGATGTCGCCTACAAGTCTTCAGACTGTGATGGATGGTAAAGACCGAATGCTATCGGTAATAATTTTCGTCGCCGAGCTAGGAGGCGAAAATATTCAAGGCGTGCAGTTAGGGTCAGGCTGGGTTAGGTAAGGGTCCGCTAGGTCAGAGTGGGTGGTTAGGAAGGGGTTAGGTGAGGGTTACGGTTAGTGGTTAGAGGTTAGCTTCTCGGTGGTGGATAACGTTTATTTCTCGGTTCTCGGTGGTGGGTGGGTGGCGTGGCGAGGGTGAGTAGAGGCAGTTTAGGATGTGTGAATGACCCATACCAACTCTAAACAGACTGTCCAACTCGCATTTACGACGCTCTGTCTAATATTTATAATATCTGAACCAGTCTAGAGCAACGTACAGCACGGCGATTTGTGAGATTTCACTTTTACAATTTTTTATAAATCAGTCGGATCCAATATCCCCATACAACTCAAATACGACGACTCCTCAATAGCTCAATGAATAGCCGCAGAGATAAATAGACCGTTTCTTATCGGATGACTTGTACGAGTGTCCGATGACTGAGATGAGGTATGAGATTTGACTTTACGAGTCTAAACACTGTTTCTGATCCATCAACGATAGGCGACAATAGTCTACACAGGCTGCATCAATTACCGAACGATTTTATTGCTATTTAAATGACTATTTAATTGTGGAGCGTACAGAACACCGAACATATGAGTTGAGAGGTGAAAAATAGTCTATTCGATGAGGAGAATCCGTCACTCGAGTTACAGAGCATGGGTAGTCTCCGAAGGCTTCATGGTTAACCGGCGAGTGATTTAATTGCTATTTAATCGATTATTTAATAGCGCCATGCACAGGAGGCGAAACCTATGAGTTTATAGGTGAAAAATACTCGGTTCGATGAGGAGAATATGTCCTTCAATTTTGGGATCACGAGCAGTCTCCAGTACCTGCATTGATAACCGTCGGGCGATTTAATTGCTATTTAATCGATGATTTAATAGCGCCACGCACAGGAGACGAAACCCCTACGTTTATAGGTGAAAAACACTCCATTCGATGAGGAGAATCTGTGGTTAAAATTTCAGACCGGTCCGTGATGTGGCAAATGCTGCCGTGGTCTGCAAAGTTAGAATCTGACTATAAACTGTGTTCGGCATTTAACTGCTCTAAATTGCACGCGGTCCGTATGCGTGGGAAACAACATTCAGGGGTTGATACCTGGCATTTTGCATCACCCTACCTCTTCCCTACCACCCGCTATTGCCAAATACGTGATTATATGTGCGTTTACCTCTGAATTGACTCTCGCGTAGTCGTGCAGCCTTCCAAATAAAGAAATCAGTCCGTATCCGTGGGAAATAACATTCAGGGGTTGATACTTGGCCCCGAGAGTCATATATAGCTGACCTATAGCCCGTAATTCTCGGATACATGATTATATACCCGGTTGTCTCAGAATTGAACTCGCGCTGTATTGTGGGAACTGCTGGTCCTCGCACTGTGGTGTATAATTGAATATAGTGTCTTTTGATGTGCTCTACGTGACCCGTCTTTGAACGGAAGCAATCTGATGCCCGCTCGTAGCTCCAGGAATATTTTAATGATTAAAATGAATTAAATTTCCGAAAATGAGTAGAAATCTTGGACTATTGAGCGCAGAGCTACTAACCACAGGTTACCTGAGGTCAGGATCGACTCATGGACCGTGTTTTCCCTATGAACCTTGTAGTGGATAATAGCCGTTGTCTACTAGGCAAGACATCAATGCTGAAAATAGCGTACATTCGGGTATTCTGTCTACTACTCGCAGTGTCTGCTAATCTCAAGTTTCGGGATCGTCAGTCTATTCGTTTACGAGTATATTTCAGTTTAAAACTCTCTCTGATGTCGCCTACAAGTCTTCAGACTGTGATGGATGGTAAAGACCGAATGCTATCGGTAATAATTTTCGTCGCCGAGCTAGGAGGCGAAAATATTCAAGGCGTGCAGTTAGGGTCAGGCTGGGTTAGGTAAGGGTCCGCTAGGTCAGAGTGGGTGGTTAGGAAGGGGTTAGGTGAGGGTTACGGTTAGTGGTTAGAGGTTAGCTTCTCGGTGGTGGATAACGTTTATTTCTCGGTTCTCGGTGGTGGGTGGGTGGCGTGGCGAGGGTGAGTAGAGGCAGTTTAGGATGTGTGAATGACCCATACCAACTCTAAACAGACTGTCCAACTCGCATTTACGACGCTCTGTCTAATATTTATAATATCTGAACCAGTCTAGAGCAACGTACAGCACGGCGATTTGTGAGATTTCACTTTTACAATTTTTTATAAATCAGTCGGATCCAATATCCCCATACAACTCAAATACGACGACTCCTCAATAGCTCAATGAATAGCCGCAGAGATAAATAGACCGTTTCTTATCGGATGACTTGTACGAGTGTCCGATGACTGAGATGAGGTATGAGATTTGACTTTACGAGTCTAAACACTGTTTCTGATCCATCAACGATAGGCGACAATAGTCTACACAGGCTGCATCAATTACCGAACGATTTTATTGCTATTTAAATGACTATTTAATTGTGGAGCGTACAGAACACCGAACATATGAGTTGAGAGGTGAAAAATAGTCTATTCGATGAGGAGAATCCGTCACTCGAGTTACAGAGCATGGGTAGTCTCCGAAGGCTTCATGGTTAACCGGCGAGTGATTTAATTGCTATTTAATCGATTATTTAATAGCGCCATGCACAGGAGGCGAAACCTATGAGTTTATAGGTGAAAAATACTCGGTTCGATGAGGAGAATATGTCCTTCAATTTTGGGATCACGAGCAGTCTCCAGTACCTGCATTGATAACCGTCGGGCGATTTAATTGCTATTTAATCGATGATTTAATAGCGCCACGCACAGGAGACGAAACCCCTACGTTTATAGGTGAAAAACACTCCATTCGATGAGGAGAATCTGTGGTTAAAATTTCAGACCGGTCCGTGATGTGGCCAAATGCTGCCGTGGTCTGCAAAGTTAGAATCTGACTATAAACTGTGTTCGGCATTTAACTGCTCTAAATTGCACGCGGTCCGTATGCGTGGGAAACAACATTCAGGGGTTGATACCTGGCATTTTGCATCACCCTACCTCTTCCCTACCACCCGCTATTGCCAAATACGTGATTATATGTGCGTTTACCTCTGAATTGACTCGCGTAGTCGTGCAGCCTTCCAAATAAAGAAATCAGTCCGTATCCGTGGGAAATAACATTCAGGGGTTGATACTTGGCCCCGAGAGTCATATATAGCTGACCTATAGCCCGTAATTCTCGGATACATGATTATATACCCGGTTGTCTCAGAATTGAACTCGCGCTGTATTGTGGGAACTGCTGGTCCTCGCACTGTGGTGTATAATTGAATATAGTGTCTTTTGATGTGCTCTACGTGACCCGTCTTTGAACGGAAGCAATCTGATGCCCGCTCGTAGCTCCAGGAATATTTTAATGATTAAAATGAATTAAATTTCCGAAAATGAGTAGAAATCTTGGACTATTGAGCGCAGAGCTACTAACCGCAGGTTACCTGAGGTCAGGATCGACTCATGGACCGTGTTTTCCCTATGAACCTTGTAGTGGATAATAGCCGTTGTCTACTAGGCAAGACATCAATGCTGAAAATAGCGTACATTCGGGTATTCTGTCTACTACTCGCAGTGTCTGCTAATCTCAAGTTTCGGGATCGTCAGTCTATTCGTTTACGAGTATATTTCAGTTTAAAACCTCTCTGATGTCGCCTACAAGTCTTCAGACTGTGATGGATGGTAAAGACCGAATGCTATCGGTAATATTTTTTCGTCGCCGAGCTAGGAGGCGAAAATATTCAAGGCGTGCAGTTAGGGTCAGGCTGGGTTAGGTAAGGGTCCGCTAGGTCAGAGTGGGTGGTTAGGAAGGGGTTAGGTGAGGGTTACGGTTAGTGGTTAGAGGTTAGCTTCTCGGTGGTGGATAACGTTTATTTCTCGGTTCTCGGTGGTGGGTGGGTGGCGTGGCGAGGGTGAGTAGAGGCAGTTTAGGATGTGTGAATGACCCATACCAACTCTAAACAGACTGTCCAACTCGCATTTACGACGCTCTGTCTAATATTTATAATATCTGAACCAGTCTAGAGCAACGTACAGCACGGCGATTTGTGAGATTTCACTTTTACAATTTTTTATAAATCAGTCGGATCCAATATCCCCATACAACTCAAATACGACGACTCCTCAATAGCTCAATGAATAGCCGCAGAGATAAATAGACCGTTTCTTATCGGATGACTTGTACGAGTGTCCGATGACTGAGATGAGGTATGAGATTTGACTTTACGAGTCTAAACACTGTTTCTGATCCATCAACGATAGGCGACAATAGTCTACACAGGCTGCATCAATTACCGAACGATTTTATTGCTATTTAAATGACTATTTAATTGTGGAGCGTACAGAACACCGAACATATGAGTTGAGAGGTGAAAAATAGTCTATTCGATGAGGAGAATCCGTCACTCGAGTTACAGAGCATGGGTAGTCTCCGAAGGCTTCATGGTTAAGCGAGTGATTTAATTGCTATTTAATCGATTATTTAATAGCGCCATGCACAGGAGGCGAAACCTATGAGTTTATAGGTGAAAAATACTCGGTTCGATGAGGAGAATATGTCCTTCAATTTTGGGATCACGAGCAGTCTCCAGTACCTGCATTGATAACCGTCGGGCGATTTAATTGCTATTTAATCGATGATTTAATAGCGCCACGCACAGGAGACGAAACCCCTACGTTTATAGGTGAAAAACACTCCATTCGATGAGGAGAATCTGTGGTTAAAATTTCAGACCGGTCCGTGATGTGGCCAAATGCTGCCGTGGTCTGCAAAGTTAGAATCTGACTATAAACTGTGTTCGGCATTTAACTGCTCTAAATTGCACGCGGTCCGTATGCGTGGGAAACAACATTCAGGGGTTGATACCTGGCATTTTGCATCACCCTACCTCTTCCCTACCACCCGCTATTGCCAAACACGTGATTATATGTGCGTTTACCTCTGAATTGACTCGCGTAGTCGTGCAGCCTTCCAAATAAAGAAATCAGTCCGTATCCGTGGGAAATAACATTCAGGGGTTGATACTTGGCCCCGAGAGTCATATATATAGCTGACCTATAGCCCGTAATTCTCGGATACATGATTATATACCCGGTTGTCTCAGAATTGAACTCGCGCTGTATTGTGGGAACTGCTGGTCCTCGCACTGTGGTGTATAATTGAATATAGTGTCTTTTGATGTGCTCTACGTGACCCGTCTTTGAACGGAAGCAATCTGATGCCCGCTCGTAGCTCCAGGAATATTTTAATGATTAAAATGAATTAAATTTCCGAAAATGAGTAGAAATCTTGGACTATTGAGCGCAGAGCTACTAACCGCAGGTTACCTGAGGTCAGGATCGACTCATGGACCGTGTTTTCCCTATGAACCTTGTAGTGGATAATAGCCGTTGTCTACTAGGCAAGACATCAATGCTGAAAATAGCGTACATTCGGGTATTCTGTCTACTACTCGCAGTGTCTGCTAATCTCAAGTTTCGGGATCGTCAGTCTATTCGTTTACGAGTATATTTCAGTTTAAAACCTCTCTGATGTCGCCTACAAGTCTTCAGACTGTGATGGATGGTAAAGACCGAATGCTATCGGTAATAATTTTCGTCGCCGAGCTAGGAGGCGAAAATATTCAAGGCGTGCAGTTAGGGTCAGGCTGGGTTAGGTAAGGGTCCGCTAGGTCAGAGTGGGTGGTTAGGAAGGGGTTAGGTGAGGGTTACGGTTAGTGGTTAGAGGTTAGCTTCTCGGTGGTGGATAACGTTTATTTCTCGGTTCTCGGTGGTGGGTGGGTGGCGTGGCGAGGGTGAGTAGAGGCAGTTTAGGATGTGTGAATGACCCATACCAACTCTAAACAGACTGTCCAACTCGCATTTACGACGCTCTGTCTAATATTTATAATATCTGAACCAGTCTAGAGCAACGTACAGCACGGCGATTTGTGAGATTTCACTTTTACAATTTTTTATAAATCAGTCGGATCCAATATCCCCATACAACTCAAATACGACGACTCCTCAATAGCTCAATGAATAGCCGCAGAGATAAATAGACCGTTTCTTATCGGATGACTTGTACGAGTGTCCGATGACTGAGATGAGGTATGAGATTTGACTTTACGAGTCTAAACACTGTTTCTGATCCATCAACGATAGGCGACAATAGTCTACACAGGCTGCATCAATTACCGAACGATTTTATTGCTATTTAAATGACTATTTAATTGTGGAGCGTACAGAACACCGAACATATGAGTTGAGAGGTGAAAAATAGTCTATTCGATGAGGAGAATCCGTCACTCGAGTTACAGAGCATGGGTAGTCTCCGAAGGCTTCATGGTTAACCGGCGAGTGATTTAATTGCTATTTAATCGATTATTTAATAGCGCCATGCACAGGAGGCGAAACCTATGAGTTTATAGGTGAAAAATACTCGGTTCGATGAGGAGAATATGTCCTTCAATTTTGGGATCACGAGCAGTCTCCAGTACCTGCATTGATAACCGTCGGGCGATTTAATTGCTATTTAATCGATGATTTAATAGCGCCACGCACAGGAGACGAAACCCCTACGTTTATAGGTGAAAAACACTCCATTCGATGAGGAGAATCTGTGGTTAAAATTTCAGACCGGTCCGTGATGTGGCCAAATGCTGCCGTGGTCTGCAAAGTTAGAATCTGACTATAAACTGTGTTCGGCATTTAACTGCTCTAAATTGCACGCGGTCCGTATGCGTGGGAAACAACATTCAGGGGTTGATACCTGGCATTTTGCATCACCCTACCTCTTCCCTACCACCCGCTATTGCCAAATACGATGATTATATGTGCGTTTACCTCTGAATTGACTCGCGTAGTCGTGCAGCCTTCCAAATAAAGAAATCAGTCCGTATCCGTGGGAAATAACATTCAGGGGTTGATACTTGGCCCCGAGAGTCATATATAGCTGACCTATAGCCCGTAATTCTCGGATACATGATTATATACCCGGTTGTCTCAGAATTGAACTCGCGCTGTATTGTGGGAACTGCTGGTCCTCGCACTGTGGTGTATAATTGAATATAGTGTCTTTTGATGTGCTCTACGTGACCCGTCTTTGAACGGAAGCAATCTGATGCCCGCTCGTAGCTCCAGGAATATTTTAATGATTAAAATGAATTAAATTTCCGAAAATGAGTAGAAATCTTGGACTATTGAGCGCAGAGCTACTAACCGCAGGTTACCTGAGGTCAGGATCGACTCATGGACCGTGTTTTCCCTATGAACCTTGTAGTGGATAATAGCCGTTGTCTACTAGGCAAGACATCAATGCTGAAAATAGCGTACATTCGGGTATTCTGTCTACTACTCGCAGTGTCTGCTAATCTCAAGTTTCGGGATCGTCAGTCTATTCGTTTACGAGTATATTTCAGTTTAAAACCTCTCTGATGTCGCCTACAAGTCTTCAGACTGTGATGGATGGTAAAGACCGAATGCTATCGGTAATAATTTTCGTCGCCGAGCTAGGAGGCGAAAATATTCAAGGCGTGCAGTTAGGGTCAGGCTGGGTTAGGTAAGGGTCCGCTAGGTCAGAGTGGGTGGTTAGGAAGGGGTTAGGTGAGGGTTACGGTTAGTGGTTAGAGGTTAGCTTCTCGGTGGTGGATAACGTTTATTTCTCGGTTCTCGGTGGTGGGTGGGTGGCGTGGCGAGGGTGAGTAGAGGCAGTTTAGGATGTGTGAATGACCCATACCAACTCTAAACAGACTGTCCAACTCGCATTTACGACGCTCTGTCTAATATTTATAATATCTGAACCAGTCTAGAGCAACGTACAGCACGGCGATTTGTGAGATTTCACTTTTACAATTTTTTATAAATCAGTCGGATCCAATATCCCCATACAACTCAAATACGACGACTCCTCAATAGCTCAATGAATAGCCGCAGAGATAAATAGACCGTTTCTTATCGGATGACTTGTACGAGTGTCCGATGACTGAGATGAGGTATGAGATTTGACTTTACGAGTCTAAACACTGTTTCTGATCCATCAACGATAGGCGACAATAGTCTACACAGGCTGCATCAATTACCGAACGATTTTATTGCTATTTAAATGACTATTTAATTGTGGAGCGTACAGAACACCGAACATATGAGTTGAGAGGTGAAAAATAGTCTATTCGATGAGGAGAATCCGTCACTCGAGTTACAGAGCATGGGTAGTCTCCGAAGGCTTCATGGTTAACCGGCGAGTGATTTAATTGCTATTTAATCGATTATTTAATAGCGCCATGCACAGGAGGCGAAACCTATGAGTTTATAGGTGAAAAATACTCGGTTCGATGAGGAGAATATGTCCTTCAATTTTGGGATCACGAGCAGTCTCCAGTACCTGCATTGATAACCGTCGGGCGATTTAATTGCTATTTAATCGATGATTTAATAGCGCCACGCACAGGAGACGAAACCCCTACGTTTATAGGTGAAAAACACTCCATTCGATGAGGAGAATCTGTGGTTAAAATTTCAGACCGGTCCGTGATGTGGCCAAATGCTGCCGTGGTCTGCAAAGTTAGAATCTGACTATAAACTGTGTTCGGCATTTAACTGCTCTAAATTGCACGCGGTCCGTATGCGTGGGAAACAACATTCAGGGGTTGATACCTGGCATTTTGCATCACCCTACCTCTTCCCTACCACCCGCTATTGCCAAATACGTGATTATATGTGCGTTTACCTCTGAATTGACTCTCGCGTAGTCGTGCAGCCTTCCAAATAAAGAAATCAGTCCGTATCCGTGGGAAATAACATTCAGGGGTTGATACTTGGCCCCGAGAGTCATATATAGCTGACCTATAGCCCGTAATTCTCGGATACATGATTATATACCCGGTTGTCTCAGAATTGAACTCGCGCTGTATTGTGGGAACTGCTGGTCCTCGCACTGTGGTGTATAATTGAATATAGTGTCTTTTGATGTGCTCTACGTGACCCGTCTTTGAACGGAAGCAATCTGATGCCCGCTCGTAGCTCCAGGAATATTTTAATGATTAAAATGAATTAAATTTCCGAAAATGAGTAGAAATCTTGGACTATTGAGCGCAGAGCTACTAACCGCAGGTTACCTGAGGTCAGGATCGACTCATGGACCGTGTTTTCCCTATGAACCTTGTAGTGGATAATAGCCGTTGTCTACTAGGCAAGACATCAATGCTGAAAATAGCGTACATTCGGGTATTCTGTCTACTACTCGCAGTGTCTGCTAATCTCAAGTTTCGGGATCGTCAGTCTATTCGTTTACGAGTATATTTCAGTTTAAAACCTCTCTGATGTCGCCTACAAGTCTTCAGACTGTGATGGATGGTAAAGACCGAATGCTATCGGTAATAATTTTCGTCGCCGAGCTAGGAGGCGAAAATATTCAAGGCGTGCAGTTAGGGTCAGGCTGGGTTAGGTAAGGGTCCGCTAGGTCAGAGTGGGTGGTTAGGAAGGGGTTAGGTGAGGGTTACGGTTAGTGGTTAGAGGTTAGCTTCTCGGTGGTGGATAACGTTTATTTCTCGGTTCTCGGTGGTGGGTGGGTGGCGTGGCGAGGGTGAGTAGAGGCAGTTTAGGATGTGTGAATGACCCATACCAACTCTAAACAGACTGTCCAACTCGCATTTACGACGCTCTGTCTAATATTTATAATATCTGAACCAGTCTAGAGCAACGTACAGCACGGCGATTTGTGAGATTTCACTTTTACAATTTTTTATAAATCAGTCGGATCCAATATCCCCATACAACTCAAATACGACGACTCCTCAATAGCTCAATGAATAGCCGCAGAGATAAATAGACCGTTTCTTATCGGATGACTTATACGAGTGTCCGATGACTGAGATGAGGTATGAGATTTGACTTTACGAGTCTAAACACTGTTTCTGATCCATCAACGATAGGCGACAATAGTCTACACAGGCTGCATCAATTACCGAACGATTTTATTGCTATTTAAATTTAAATGACTATTTAATTGTGGAGCGTACAGAACACCGAACATATGAGTTGAGAGGTGAAAAATAGTCTATTCGATGAGGAGAATCCGTCACTCGAGTTACAGAGCATGGGTAGTCTCCGAAGGCTTCATGGTTAACCGGCGAGTGATTTAATTGCTATTTAATCGATTATTTAATAGCGCCATGCACAGGAGGCGAAACCTATGAGTTTATAGGTGAAAAATACTCGGTTCGATGAGGAGAATATGTCCTTCAATTTTGGGATCACGAGCAGTCTCCAGTACCTGCATTGATAACCGTCGGGCGATTTAATTGCTATTTAATCGATGATTTAATAGCGCCACGCACAGGAGACGAAACCCCTACGTTTATAGGTGAAAAACACTCCATTCGATGAGGAGAATCTGTGGTTAAAATTTCAGACCGGTCCGTGATGTGGCCAAATGCTGCCGTGGTCTGCAAAGTTAGAATCTGACTATAAACTGTGTTGCATTTCGGCGCTCTAAATTGCACGCGGTCCGTATGCGTGGGAAACAACATTCAGGGGTTGATACCTGGCATTTTGCATCACCCTACCTCTTCCCTACCACCCGCTATTGCCAAATACGTGATTATATGTGCGTTTACCTCTGAATTGACTCGCGTAGTCGTGCAGCCTTCCAAATAAAGAAATCAGTCCGTATCCGTGGGAAATAACATTCAGGGGTTGATACTTGGCCCCGAGAGTCATATATAGCTGACCTATAGCCCGTAATTCTCGGATACATGATTATATACCCGGTTGTCTCAGAATTGAACTCGCGCTGTATTGTGGGAACTGCTGGTCCTCGCACTGTGGTGTATAATTGAATATAGTGTCTTTTGATGTGCTCTACGTGACCCGTCTTTGAACGGAAGCAATCTGATGCCCGCTCGTAGCTCCAGGAATATTTTAATGATTAAAATGAATTAAATTTCCGAAAATGAGTAGAAATCTTGGACTATTGAGCGCAGAGCTACTAACCGCAGGTTACCTGAGGTCAGGATCGACTCATGGACCGTGTTTTCCCTATGAACCTTGTAGTGGATAATAGCCGTTGTCTACTAGGCAAGACATCAATGCTGAAAATAGCGTACATTCGGGTATTCTGTCTACTACTCGCAGTGTCTGCTAATCTCAAGTTTCGGGATCGTCAGTCTATTCGTTTACGAGTATATTTCAGTTTAAAACCTCTCTGATGTCGCCTACAAGTCTTCAGACTGTGATGGATGGTAAAGACCGAATGCTATCGGTAATAATTTTCGTCGCCGAGCTAGGAGGCGAAAATATTCAAGGCGTGCAGTTAGGGTCAGGCTGGGTTAGGTAAGGGTCCGCTAGGTCAGAGTGGGTGGTTAGGAAGGGGTTAGGTGAGGGTTACGGTTAGTGGTTAGAGGTTAGCTTCTCGGTGGTGGATAACGTTTATTTCTCGGTTCTCGGTGGTGGGTGGGTGGCGTGGCGAGGGTGAGTAGAGGCAGTTTAGATGTGTGAATGACCCATACCAACTCTAAACAGACTGTCCAACTCGCATTTACGACGCTCTGTCTAATATTTATAATATCTGAACCAGTCTAGAGCAACGTACAGCACGGCGATTTGTGAGATTTCACTTTTACAATTTTTTATAAATCAGTCGGATCCAATATCCCCATACAACTCAAATACGACGACTCCTCAATAGCTCAATGAATAGCCGCAGAGATAAATAGACCGTTTCTTATCGGATGACTTGTACGAGTGTCCGATGACTGAGATGAGGTATGAGATTTGACTTTACGAGTCTAAACACTGTTTCTGATCCATCAACGATAGGCGACAATAGTCTACACAGGCTGCATCAATTACCGAACGATTTTATTGCTATTTAAATGACTATTTAATTGTGGAGCGTACAGAACACCGAACATATGAGTTGAGAGGTGAAAAATAGTCTATTCGATGAGGAGAATCCGTCACTCGAGTTACAGAGCATGGGTAGTCTCCGAAGGCTTCATGGTTAACCGGCGAGTGATTTAATTGCTATTTAATCGATTATTTAATAGCGCCATGCACAGGAGGCGAAACCTATGAGTTTATAGGTGAAAAATACTCGGTTCGATGAGGAGAATATGTCCTTCAATTTTGGGATCACGAGCAGTCTCCAGTACCTGCATTGATAACCGTCGGGCGATTTAATTGCTATTTAATCGATGATTTAATAGCGCCACGCACAGGAGACGAAACCCCTACGTTTATAGGTGAAAAACACTCCATTCGATGAGGAGAATCTGTGGTTAAAATTTCAGACCGGTCCGTGATGTGGCCAAATGCTGCCGTGGTCTGCAAAGTTAGAATCTGACTATAAACTGTGTTCGGCATTTAACTGCTCTAAATTGCACGCGGTCCGTATGCGTGGGAAACAACATTCAGGGGTTGATACCTGGCATTTTGCATCACCCTACCTCTTCCCTACCACCCGCTATTGCCAAATACGTGATTATAGTGCGTTTACCTCTGAATTGACTCGCGTAGTCGTGCAGCCTTCCAAATAAAGAAATCAGTCCGTATCCGTGGGAAATAACATTCAGGGGTTGATACTTGGCCCCGAGAGTCATATATAGCTGACCTATAGCCCGTAATTCTCGGATACATGATTATATACCCGGTTGTCTCAGAATTGAACTCGCGCTGTATTGTGGGAACTGCTGGTCCTCGCACTGTGGTGTATAATTGAATATAGTGTCTTTTGATGTGCTCTACGTGACCCGTCTTTGAACGGAAGCAATCTGATGCCCTTTCGTAGCTCCAGGAATATTTTAATGATTAAAATGAATTAAATTTCCGAAAATGAGTAGAAATCTTGGACTATTGAGCGCAGAGCTACTAACCGCAGGTTACCTGAGGTCAGGATCGACTCATGGACCGTGTTTTCCTATGAACCTTGTAGTGGATAATAGCCGTTGTCTACTAGGCAAGACATCAATGCTGAAAATAGCGTACATTCGGGTATTCTGTCTACTACTCGCAGTGTCTGCTAATCTCAAGTTTCGGGATCGTCAGTCTATTCGTTTACGAGTATATTTCAGTTTAAAACCTCTCTGATGTCGCCTACAAGTCTTCAGACTGTGATGGATGGTAAAGACCGAATGCTATCGGTAATAATTTTCGTCGCCGAGCTAGGAGGCGAAAATATTCAAGGCGTGCAGTTAGGGTCAGGCTGGGTTAGGTAAGGGTCCGCTAGGTCAGAGTGGGTGGTTAGGAAGGGGTTAGGTGAGGGTTACGGTTAGTGGTTAGAGGTTAGCTTCTCGGTGGTGGATAACGTTTATTTCTCGGTTCTCGGTGGTGGGTGGGTGGCGTGGCGAGGGTGAGTAGAGGCAGTTTAGGATGTGTGAATGACCCATACCAACTCTAAACAGACTGTCCAACTCGCATTTTACGACGCTCTGTCTAATATTTATAATATCTGAACCAGTCTAGAGCAACGTACAGCACGGCGATTTGTGAGATTTCACTTTTACAATTTTTTATAAATCAGTCGGATCCAATATCCCCATACAACTCAAATACGACGACTCCTCAATAGCTCAATGAATAGCCGCAGAGATAAATAGACCGTTTCTTATCGGATGACTTGTACGAGTGTCCGATGACTGAGATGAGGTATGAGATTTGACTTTACGAGTCTAAACACTGTTTCTGATCCATCAACGATAGGCGACAATAGTCTACACAGGCTGCATCAATTACCGAACGATTTTATTGCTATTTAAATGACTATTTAATTGTGGAGCGTACAGAACACCGAACATATGAGTTGAGAGGTGAAAAATAGTCTATTCGATGAGGAGAATCCGTCACTCGAGTTACAGAGCATGGGTAGTCTCCGAAGGCTTCATGGTTAACCGGCGAGTGATTTAATTGCTATTTAATCGATTATTTAATAGCGCCATGCACAGGAGGCGAAACCTATGAGTTTATAGGTGAAAAATACTCGGTTCGATGAGGAGAATATGTCCTTCAATTTTGGGATCACGAGCAGTCTCCAGTACCTGCATTGATAACCGTCGGGCGATTTAATTGCTATTTAATCGATGATTTAATAGCGCCACGCACAGGAGACGAAACCCCTACGTTTATAGGTGAAAAACACTCCATTCGATGAGGAGAATCTGTGGTTAAAATTTCAGACCGGTCCGTGATGTGGCCAAATGCTGCCGTGGTCTGCAAAGTTAGAATCTGACTATAAACTGTGTTCGGCATTTAACTGCTCTAAATTGCACGCGGTCCGTATGCGTGGGAAACAACATTCAGGGGTTGATACCTGGCATTTTGCATCACCCTACCTCTTCCCTACCACCCGCTATTGCCAAATACGTGATTATATGTGCGTTTACCTCTGAATTGACTCGCGTAGTCGTGCAGCCTTCCAAATAAAGAAATCAGTCCGTATCCGTGGGAAATAACATTCAGGGGTTGATACTTGGCCCCGAGAGTCATATATAGCTGACCTATAGCCCGTAATTCTCGGATACATGATATATACCCGGTTGTCTCAGAATTGAACTCGCGCTGTATTGTGGGAACTGCTGGTCCTCGCACTGTGGTGTATAATTGAATATAGTGTCTTTTGATGTGCTCTACGTGACCCGTCTTTGAACGGAAGCAATCTGATGCCCGCTCGTAGCTCCAGGAATATTTTAATGATTAAAATGAATTAAATTTCCGAAAATGAGTAGAAATCTTGGACTATTGAGCGCAGAGCTACTAACCGCAGGTTACCTGAGGTCAGGATCGACTCATGGACCGTGTTTTCCCTATGAACCTTGTAGTGGATAATAGCCGTTGTCTACTAGGCAAGACATCAATGCTGAAAATAGCGTACATTCGGGTATTCTGTCTACTACTCGCAGTGTCTGCTAATCTCAAGTTTCGGGATCGTCAGTCTATTCGTTTACGAGTATATTTCAGTTTAAAACCTCTCTGATGTCGCCTACAAGTCTTCAGACTGTGATGGATGGTAAAGACCGAATGCTATCGGTAATAATTTTCGTCGCCGAGCTAGGAGGCGAAAATATTCAAGGCGTGCAGTTAGGGTCAGGCTGGGTTAGGTAAGGGTCCGCTAGGTCAGAGTGGGTGGTTAGGAAGGGGTTAGGTGAGGGTTACGGTTAGTGGTTAGAGGTTAGCTTCTCGGTGGTGGATAACGTTTATTTCTCGGTTCTCGGTGGTGGGTGGGTGGCGTGGCGAGGGTGAGTAGAGGCAGTTTAGGATGTGTGAATGACCCATACCAACTCTAAACAGACTGTCCAACTCGCATTTACGACGCTCTGTCTAATATTTATAATATCTGAACCAGTCTAGAGCAACGTACAGCACGGCGATTTGTGAGATTTCACTTTTACAATTTTTTATAAATCAGTCGGATCCAATATCCCCATACAACTCAAATACGACGACTCCTCAATAGCTCAATGAATAGCCGCAGAGATAAATAGACCGTTTCTTATCGGATGACTTGTACGAGTGTCCGATGACTGAGATGAGGTATGAGATTTGACTTTACGAGTCTAAACACTGTTTCTGATCCATCAACGATAGGCGACAATAGTCTACACAGGCTGCATCAATTACCGAACGATTTTATTGCTATTTAAATGACTATTTAATTGTGGAGCGTACAGAACACCGAACATATGAGTTGAGAGGTGAAAAATAGTCTATTCGATGAGGAGAATCCGTCACTCGAGTTACAGAGCATGGGTAGTCTCCGAAGGCTTCATGGTTAACCGGCGAGTGATTTAATTGCTATTTAATCGATTATTTAATAGCGCCATGCACAGGAGGCGAAACCTATGAGTTTATAGGTGAAAAATACTCGGTTCGATGAGGAGAATATGTCCTTCAATTTTGGGATCACGAGCAGTCTCCAGTACCTGCATTGATAACCGTCGGGCGATTTAATTGCTATTTAATCGATGATTTAATAGCGCCACGCACAGGAGACGAAACCCCTACGTTTATAGGTGAAAAACACTCCATTCGATGAGGAGAATCTGTGGTTAAAATTTCAGACCGGTCCGTGATGTGGCCAAATGCTGCCGTGGTCTGCAAAGTTAGAATCTGACTATAAACTGTGTTCGGCATTTAACTGCTCTAAATTGCACGCGGTCCGTATGCGTGGGAAACAACATTCAGGGGTTGATACCTGGCATTTTGCATCACCCTACCTCTTCCCTACCACCCGCTATTGCCAAATACGTGATTATATGTGCGTTTACCTCTGAATTGACTCCGCGTAGTCGTGCAGCCTTCCAAATAAAGAAATCAGTCCGTATCCGTGGGAAATAACATTCAGGGGTTGATACTTGGCCCCGAGAGTCATATATAGCTGACCTATAGCCCGTAATTCTCGGATACATGATTATATACCGGTTGTCTCAGAATTGAACTCGCGCTGTATTGTGGGAACTGCTGGTCCTCGCACTGTGGTGTATAATTGAATATAGTGTCTTTTGATGTGCTCTACGTGACCCGTCTTTGAACGGAAGCAATCTGATGCCCGCTCGTAGCTCCAGGAATATTTTAATGATTAAAATGAATTAAATTTCCGAAAATGAGTAGAAATCTTGGACTATTGAGCGCAGAGCTACTAACCGCAGGTTACCTGAGGTCAGGATCGACTCATGGACCGTGTTTTCCCTATGAACCTTGTAGTGGATAATAGCCGTTGTCTACTAGGCAAGACATCAATGCTGAAAATAGCGTACATTCGGGTATTCTGTCTACTACTCGCAGTGTCTGCTAATCTCAAGTTTCGGGATCGTCAGTCTATTCGTTTACGAGTATATTTCAGTTTAAAACCTCTCTGATGTCGCCTACAAGTCTTCAGACTGTGATGGATGGTAAAGACCGAATGCTATCGGTAATAATTTTCGTCGCCGAGCTAGGAGGCGAAAATATTCAAGGCGTGCAGTTAGGGTCAGGCTGGGTTAGGTAAGGGTCCGCTAGGTCAGAGTGGGTGGTTAGGAAGGGGTTAGGTGAGGGTTACGGTTAGTGGTTAGAGGTTAGCTTCTCGGTGGTGGATAACGTTTATTTCTCGGTTCTCGGTGGTGGGTGGGTGGCGTGGCGAGGGTGAGTAGAGGCAGTTTAGGATGTGTGAATGACCCATACCAACTCTAAACAGACTGTCCAACTCGCATTTACGACGCTCTGTCTAATATTTATAATATCTGAACCAGTCTAGAGCAACGTACAGCACGGCGATTTGTGAGATTTCACTTTTACAATTTTTTATAAATCAGTCGGATCCAATATCCCCATACAACTCAAATACGACGACTCCTCAATAGCTCAATGAATAGCCGCAGAGATAAATAGACCGTTTCTTATCGGATGACTTGTACGAGTGTCCGATGACTGAGATGAGGTATGAGATTTGACTTTACGAGTCTAAACACTGTTTCTGATCCATCAACGATAGGCGACAATAGTCTACACAGGCTGCATCAATTACCGAACGATTTTATTGCTATTTAAATGACTATTTAATTGTGGAGCGTACAGAACACCGAACATATGAGTTGAGAGGTGAAAAATAGTCTATTCGATGAGGAGAATCCGTCAC